>CM057475.1:51312833-53812833 GCA_030035585.1 Dugong dugon
ACTGGACTACTAACCAAAAGGTTGGCAGTTTGAACCCACCCAGAGGTGCCTCAGAAGAAAGTCCAGGCGATATGCTTCCAAAAGATCACAGCCTTGAAAACCCTATGGCACACAGTTCTATTTTGCAACACATGGGGTCTCCATGAGTCAGAATCGACTCAATAGTAACTGGTTCAGGTTTTGTTGGTTTATTCTTTATACAGTCTTATGTATAGGTAAGAATAGGTGGCTTCCCATTTGAGGGAAGTGCCCTCAGGTCAGGAATATCTACCTGAGGGGTATTGCCTAATATCTCCTCCAGCTAGGATCGTCTACAAAGTTCTCAAGCCATGGCTGTAGGTCCATCTAGGTGCATGATTCATACACTGATTCCACAAGCATTTTTGGAATACTTGCTTCATGCAATTATGGCAGGTGCTGGGGACAGAGAAGTGAAGACCGTAAACACCCTCCTTACCCCCATGAAGCTTAGGAAATAGGAATCATGGGAGGCTTTCAAAGAAGGGACACTTAACCTGGGCTTTGTCGAATGAGTGAATTCTCCCAGGTGGGAAGAGGGTAATTCCAGGTAGAGAGAATAGGATGGCAAAGGGGGAAAGGGGGAAAGAGGTAAGCCTGTGCCCAAGCAGGAAGTGCCCTTCTCTCAACCTGGTGCTGCAGTGGTGGGGGCTTGGAGCAGGGCAAAGAGGTAGAGGGACAGATGGGCCAGGTTGTCAAGGGCCTGTGCACCATGTAGAGGGCTGGCCTTCTGTCTGCAGGAACTAAGGGGCTTGGGCAGGTTGTAGGCAGTGAGCAAACATCAGACCAGGCCCATCTTTAGGAAGCTGCAATCAGATGCCCTTTGGGTTGTTAGAGGGGATGAGGTTGGGGAGCTGGTTCTCTCCTCCTCGTTCATTAGCTGTCTTGGTCACAGGACCAATGGGTGGAAGAGAGGCATAGCGTCACAGCTGATTAGAGTTGTTGGAGACCTCGGGAACCACCATGCTGAAGCTCCTCCAGCCCCAGGCTCCCTAAGCCAGGCTCTGCTGTAAACCTGTCCACACATCTTATTTCATTGCTAGGCCCTGGCTCCTGTTCAGTGCCTGAGTGTCATGAGAGCTCACTCTGATGGGACCACCCTCTTCCACGATCCCATAACTTGTCAGCCTGGTTAGGGAGGGTCTCGTGGGCCCCCTGCCCCTCCCAGCTCTATGAGTTGCTATCTGGCTGAGGATCTCTCCTTATTTTTTCCAGCCCCAGCCCCAGCCCCAGCTCCTCTCAGCCACCGGCCCCTTGCCTTCACCTACACCCATTTTACCTTCAGGAGCCCAGGGCTGGGTGGAGGGGACTCCTAGAAGTACACCAGATGGGCTCGAGGAATGACGCTCTATGGGAGCAGGGACTTCGTGTTGTGTGCCCAGTGCCCAGAATAGTGCCAGGTATGGAGGTGACAGTCAATAAATATCTGTGGTTGATGCATGGGAGGTAGCATAGCACAGTGCTTAAACGTGCAGATTAGGGAGTCAGACTACCTAGGTTCACATTCCACCTCTGCCAGCTAGTTTCTGAGTGATCTTGTGCAAGTGATTTAATTTCTCAGTAAAATTTGGCTGAAGACAATTCAAAAATGGTTGCAACAGTACATCAACAGGGAACTGCCAGAAATTCAAGCCGGATTCAGAAAAGGACATGGAACGAGGGATATTATTGCTGATGTCAGATGGATCTTGGCTGAAAGCAGAGAATACCAGAAAGATGTTTACTTGTGTTTTATTGGCTATGCAAAGGCTTTCGACTGTGTGGATCATAATAAGTTATGGATAACATTGCGAAGAATTAGAAATCCAGAACACTTAATTGCGCTCATAAGGAACCTGTACATAGACCAAGGAGTAGTCATTCCAGCAGAACAAGGGGATACTATGTGGCTTGAAATCAGGAAAGGTGTGTGTCAAGGTTATATCCTTTCACCATACTTATTCAATCTGTATGCTGAGCAAATAATCCGATAAACTGGACTATATGAAGAAGAATGTGGCATCAGGATTGGAGGAAGACTCATTAAGAACCTGCAATATGCAGATGACACAACCTTGCTTGCTGAAAGTGAAGAGGACTTGAAGCACTTACTGATGAAGATCAAAGACTACAGCCTTCAGTATGGATTACAACAGCATAAAGAAAACAAAAATCCTCACCACTTGACCAATAAGCAACATCATGATAAATGCAGAAAAGATTGAAGTTGTCAAGGATTTCATTTTACTTGGATTCACAATCAATGCAGTCAAGAAATCAGACAACATATTGCACTGGTCAAATCTGTGGCAAAAGACCTCTTTAAAGTGTTGAAAAACAAAGATGTAGAATCCTGATCAAAAGAGGGAAAATGCAGAACAGAATTTCAAATTCTTATGGACTCTGGACTTTCTGGAGTCATAGAGGGTGGATGAACCCTGAAACTACTGCCCTGAGATAATCTTTAAACTTAAATCAAAAATATCCCCTGAAGTCATCTTAAAGCCAAACAGTAGCTTAGCTTAACTAGTAAAAAAAAGTCTTCCTTCAGCATTACTTTCTTTTAAGAACTGTCTATATGGGATCAGGGGCCCTGGTGGCACAGTGGTTAAGAGCTTGGCTGTTAACCAAAAGGTCAGCAGTTTGAATCCACCAGCCGCTCCTTGGAAACCCTATGGGGCAGTTCTACTCTGTCCTATAGCGTCGCTATGACTTGGAATCAACTTGATGGCAGTGGGTTTGGTTTTGGTTTTATATGGGATCAAATTGACAACAGCAACTTGAAAGATTAAATAGGAACCTTAGGGGGCAGTGAGCTTATGTTAATGAGGGAGGAACAACTCAAAAAAGGAGGGTGAGAACGGTTGCACAACTTGAAGAATGTAAGCAGTGTCACTAAATTTTACATGTAGAAACCATTGAATTGGTGTATATTTTATTGTATATATTCTCAACCAGAACAAACTCAATAAAATTTAAAAAAAAAAAAAAAGCAAAGAATACCTGACCCAAGCCATGGTATTTTCAATCATTTCATATGCATGTGAAAGTTAGACAATGAATAAATAAGGAAGACTGAAGAAGAATTGATGCATTTGAATTACGGTGTTGGCGAAGAATACTAAATATTCCATGGAATGCCAGAAGAATGAAGAAATCTGTCTTGGAAGAAGTACAGCCAGAATTCTCCTTAGAATGGAGGACGGTGAGACTTCATCTCATGTACTTTGGACATGTTATCAGGAGGGACTAGTCCCTGGGGAAGGACATCATGCTTGGTAAAGTAGAGGGTCAGTGAAAAAGAGGAAGACCCTCAATGAGATGGATTGACACAGTGGCTGCAACAGTGGGCTCAATCATAACAATGACTGTGAGGATGGCACAGGACTGGGCAGTGTTTTGTTCTGTTGTACATAGGGTCGCTATGAGTCAGAACAGACTCGATGGCACCTAACAACAACAGTTTCCCTTTCTGTAGAATGGGGGCTAATAACAGCACTGATAGGGTTTTTATGAAGATTAAATGAATTAATAAATATTAAACCCTTAGAAGGGCAAGCTTTCTATGAAGTTAGCTATTATTAGTAGCTACTGTAATAGCTACTATAGAATCATTGGTCTAGGTTGGTCTCACACCCTCTTTGTACAAAGGAGGAAATGGAAATGGAGGCAGCCTCCTATCTCAACACACAACCCAGGCACCCTTCTTTGTAACATTCCTCAGATTCCCCTCTTTTCCCTCCACCAACACTACTGAGCCTGGAGTCTTCTCTCTCCAACCATGCGGCTGGGCAGCTGTCTCCTCCCCATCTCCTCCTCCCTGCAGCCTTTTCCTTCTCTAACCCCTCCTGCACTTCCTTTCCAGATGTAAACACTGCTTTCTGCATGGTCCACCCCCACTCAGGAGCTCGTGAGGTTCCTGTCTGGCTATCATTGCAAGCAAAGTGCTCTCCACTGCTTTGGAAGTCCCCATTCCCTCCTCTGTGCTCTCCAGGGACATCCAGGCACCGGAGGTGGAACCTTCCCCAGATGACAAGAAGGGATTGCAAGGATTGGACTCAGAGCCCTCTAGCTGTGAGGACCCAGTGGTCACATTGGTCTGGCCTGAGAGATGACCCTCCAGGACTCAAGATGCTCCTAACTCTGCCACCAAGTTGTGTGACTGGAGTCAGATGCTTTCCTCTCTCTGAGTCTCAGCTGCAGCACTTATAAAATATAAGGGTGGCTTTTGGGGGTCCCCCATCTATGACATGCTCTGATGGACCATGGGGTGGGCCAGGCAGATCTGCTGTTTGGCTTGTGGCTGAAGTCTTCACAGCACTGAGAATGTCTTACGAGAGGCTGTGGACAGGGCCTGGCCAACAGTTCCCTCCCCTCCAAGGGGCCTCCCTGGGGGCAGGGATGGGCCTCAGCTGCAGGATGCTGGGTTCTGGGCTAGGGAAGCTCCCTTCCATGAAAGCTGGCCCAGGAGGCAGATGGGGCAGCAACAGGAACCAAGAGTCAGATACAGAAAGAGCCCCCTCTCCCCAGCCTTCCGGCCCCCTGCAGGTCCCCATATAGTTTTTGCTTACACCAAACTTGTCTTTTCTCCATGCCCCAAACATAACCTACATTCCCAGTCTCCAAGCCTTTGTTCTCACTGTTCCTTCTGCTTGGAGTACCCTTTCTCTCTATCTCATACGCATCCTTCAACACCCAACTCAAACGCTACCTCCTCTATTAAGCCCTCCCAGTTCCCCCACCTTTCTAGCATTTTGTGTGTTTGCTTCCTGTCTCCCCAACAAGCAAAGGCATAGTGTCTGCTCATATCTGTTCTCTGAGCACAGAAAAGAGAACTAGGCTGAAAATCCTCCCTGAGAGAAGGAAGCAGCCTCAGAAGTGGTGGTTCTCTTCCCAAATGCAGGAGAAGGGGCCAGGGTGAGGGGAGGGAAGGTGGAGGAGGAGGGTGGGGGTGGGGCAAAAAGGGAGATGAGGATAAAGATAAGGGGTTAATAATAATACTACATTTAAAATACTGAATACTTATTTCCATCCTACAGATAAGAAGATGAGGCTCAGAGAAGTTAAGGGACCTGCCCCACCAGGATTCAAAGCCAGCAGTCTGGCCCCAGACACTGGCTCTCTACTACAGGAAAGATGGATACTTGAAGAGGAAGGAGCAGGGAGATGAATGAAATTCCGCCCTGTGCTGGTTGATTTACGACCCAGGCTTAGTGTGAGGGCACTGTGTGCGTGCCAGCACTGAGCCTAACCAAGCAACAGAACCAGGACCTGCCAGCTTGAGGCAGGAAGGTACCTGTTTCAAGTGCTGCCAGGAGACACTGGCACCTGGCCTGGCCCAGATGGGGAGGCTGGAAGAGGGCAAATGCCTGAGGAAACCGGATGAGAGCACTGGAGGTGCCGCCCTGGTGGGTGCTAGCCCTGGCGCACTCACACCCCTTCTCCATATGGGGCAGCTTCCCCTCTCAGCCCTGACGGCCTCCCTGGGACCCCTGAAGCAGCTGCCAGCATGCCAGCAAATGGGCTCTGAGCTTTATCTGCCCAGGCTTCTGAAACACAAAGCCTTCTGACCCCCCGCCCCCCAGAGCATAATCTGCTCTGGTCTGGTTAGTTGGAGAGTCCAGCTCCTCTCTGCCTCTTGTCCCCCAAGTCACAGGAGTGACATCTGAGCCCACCTTGCCACTCTCCTGCCTCCTCCCTGGCTTAGAAGGCAAAGAAATTGTTACACACAGAATGTCATAAACAAGACACGCAGCACACACCGAGGCCAGGGCGCAACATCCCTGGCCTTGGGCCAAGCTCCCAAACTCAGTCGCTTTTCCAATTGGAAACAGATTAATGAGCCACTAGAGGGCTAGGCGAGACTGCCTGGCTGGTCGGTAAGTTTGATACTCCCATGCCTTCCAGACCCCATTACAAGAACCCTCCAGAAGCCTGTAGACCCACAGAGAGGCAGAGGGACAGACCGACAGACAGCACTGTAAGAAGCAGACCTGGGGCGAGGCCAGGCCGGGGCTCACCAACCGAAATGCGGACAGTCCAGGGACTGGGGCCCGGCTGGGGCCGGCCAGAGCGCAGCGGTGCACAGCTAACGGGCCTCCTGGGGCGCCCTCAGGGCCTTTTATCCAGTTGCCGCCTGCGGGCGCCCCCCCACCCAGCCCGCCGAGGAGGAGGCCCCGCCCCCTGGTGGACCGGGAATGACTGGGCGCCCCGCCCAGCTGAGTGAGTGCTTCCTGCGTGGGTGAGTGAGTGCACGCTTCTAGCGTTGCATTCGGATGCCCAGAAATTTGGAAGACAGCTACCTGGCCAGCCGACTGGAAGAGATCCACATTTGTGCCCATTCCAAATAAAGATGTGTCCAATAGAATGCGGAAATTATAGAACAATATCATTAATATCACACGCAAGTAAAATTTTGCTGAAGATCATTCAAAAACAGTTGCAGCAGTACATTGACAGGGAACTGCCAGAAATTCAAGCTGGATTCAGAAAAGGACATGGAAGGAGGGATATCACTGCTGATGTCAGATGGATCTTGGCTGAAAGCAGAGAATACCAGAAAGACGTTTACCTGTGTTTTATTGACTATGCAAAGGCATTCAACTGTGTGGATCATAACAAATTATGGATAACACTGTGAAGAATGAGAAATCCAGAACACTTAATTGTGCTCATGAGGAACCTGTACATAGATCAAGAGGCATCATTCGAACAGAACAAGGGGATACTGAGTGGTTTAAAGTTAAAAAAAAAAGGTGTGCATCAGGGTCGTATCCTTTCACCACACTTATTCAATCTGTATGCTGAGCAAGTAACCCGAGAAGGTGGACTATATGAAGCAGAATACAGCATCAGGATTGGAGGAAAACTCATCAACAACCTGTGAGATGCAGATACACAACCTTGCTTTCTGAAAGCGAAGAGGACTTGAAACACTTAATGATAAAGATCAAAGACTACAGCCTTCAGTATGGATTACACCTCAACGTAAAGAAAACAAAAATCCTCACAATTGGACCAGTCGGCAACATCATGATAAGCAGAGAAAAGATTGAAGTTGTCAAGGATTTCATTTTACTTGGATCCACAATCAGCACTCATGGAAGCAGCAGCCAAAAAATCAAACGACATATTGCATTGGGCAAATCTGCTGCAAAAGACCTCTTTAAGGTGTTTAAAAGCAAAGACGCCAATTTGAGGACTAAGTTGCACCTGACCCAAGCCATGGTATTTCATTTGCCTCATATGCATGCAGAAGCTGGGCAATGAATAGGGAAAACCGAAGAAGAACGGATGCATTTGAATTATGGTGCTGGCAAAGAGTATTGAATATACCCTGGACTGTCAGAAGAATGAACAAATCTGTCTTGGAAGAAGTACAACCAGAATGCTCTTAAGAAGCAAGGATGGTGAGACTTTGTTTCAGGTTACTTTGGACATGTTATCAGGAGGAACCAGTCCCTGGAGAAGGACATCATGCTTGGTAGAGAGAGGGTCAGCAAAGAAGAGGAAGACCTTCGATGAGATGAATTGACACAGTGGCTGCAACAATGGGCTCAAGCATAGTAACGATTGTGAGGATGGCACAGGGCTGAGCAGTGTTTTGTTCTGTTGTACATAGGGTCGCTATTAGTCTGAATCCACTCAAAGGCACCCAACAACAACTGCCTGGCTGGTGCTCCACAAGTGCTCCCCTCCCCTCTCCTGAGGACCCAGCTGGGAGGCAGGGCCGCTCAGAAAGAGCCGGTCTTACCCGGCAGCCCTGGTGTCTGGGGTCACGCAGAGCAGAGTCCTCAAGTGGAGGAAACACATGGGCACTGCATCAGGAGGGACTGTGGGAGGCTCAGAGTTCCTGCTGAGAGGACAAGGGCTTGGCCCGCAGACTGAATCTCCACTCCACTGCAGCCCGTATTTCCCGTGTAGCCGCGAGGCCCTCTCTCAGACTCAGTTTCCTCCTGTGCAAAATGAGGTGACCCGTGAAGTAAATTCAGCAAGTCATGCTCGGAGTGGTCGGAGCACGTGCCTACAGCCCGGCCCTCTCTACGTGGGAGCAACTCACTGGGAACACTGCGTAGGGTTCGAATCCCAGGACCATGTAGACTCCCTTCTCTGGGGCTCTATTAAAATGAGGTCACTATGGAGTGGTGCAGCCACGCTCTCCTTGGAGAAATAGACAGTCCTCTCCATTGTCCGCCTCCGCTATAGCTTATTGAATACTAGTGGGTGTGAGGCTGCTGTTTTGCCCATTGTGCAAATGGGAACACTGAGCCCTGAGAGACACAACTTACTCCCCCAGGTAATGAATAGTCAATACCCAAACCCATTGCTGTCAAGTCGATTCTGACTCATAGCCCTATAGGAGAGAGTAGAACTGCCCCATAGGGTTTTCAAGGCTGTAAATCCTCATAGAAGCAGACTGCCACATCTTTCTCCCCCAGAGCAGCTAGTGAGGTCCAACCACCGACCTTTCAGTTAGCAATTGAATGCTTAACCATTGTGCCACCAGGGATCCTTCAAATAGTCAGTGGGAGAATTTAAATCCTGCAAGCCAACCCTGCATAGAGGGGAACAGCAGCCCTTGGCTGTGAAGAGCTGGGGGTGGGGGGCGGGAGTGTGGAGGATCAGGGAGCTGTGGAATAAAATAAATGTAGAAATGGCTGAGAGAGGAGAGTCCCATCAGCTGAGCTGAGCACTCAGGCGCCTGCATCCCAGCCTCATCTCCCAAATTATTTCCTCTAGTCCTGTTCCCTCCCAGTGCCTCAGTGCCCCCATCTGTCAAATGGTCACAGAGTCCCAGCCTCTCAGCTTCCTCCTGAGGCTGAGACCAGTACCAGCTGCAGAAAAACGCTCTCTCCCCTCATCTGCCTGAGAGTTGTTCCAAAGGCCCATTCATTCATGGAAGCTTTACTGATTTTCTCCTGCATGCTAGACAGGGTGCTGGAGTGCCAAAGGATGCGGGGGGTGGGGGGGTGCAGGGGTAGGTGGGAGGGGCCAGCCCTGTAAACGAACACTGCCACAAAGCAGGGGGTGATAAGGGCTAGGATGGCCAGGTGGACATTTTTGATACCTAGGTGGCAGCCAAGCCACACTGGTCCTGCCTGGGGCTGCCGTCCACCCCTGGCTGCCCCCCGTGTCTAAGACGTCCTCCCCATGCCCCTGCCCCACCCCAGCTGAGCCCAAAACATTCCCTTCCATGAATCAACAGGAAGGAATGCTCCCAGCCTTGGGCCAGTGGCAGAAGCAGCCGCCTGGCCCCTCCCCCAGGGACAATGAGGCAGCTGTGGGCTGGGGTGCCAGGTATGCCTCAGCCCCCTCCCCATGCCCAGCCACTTCTCATGCAGAGCCAGGAATAACACGGAGGGCTCGGGAAATGAGGGCCCAGCCTGCTGCCAATCACCACCTGGCCTGGCTACCCAAGACTAAAAATGCCCTGGAGCCCGGGGGGGTGGCACGAGGAGAACCTGGGAATGAATGGATATTGCCCGAAAGTCCCTTAAACCGCAAGACCCTGGGCAGAGGCTGAGGCTGGGGAGCAGTGAGGGGTGGAGGAGACTTCAAGGGGTTCACAGCGAGCCCTCCTCCTTAAGAAGTCAGGGGCTTGGCTCCGTGGCTTAGTAGTAGTGCGGTTTTCTCAGTTAGCCTCTGAGTCTTCACCTCCTCATCCATAAATGCTATTGTTGTGGGGGTCAAATAAGACATTTCAGTTCATCCCAATAAACGTTGGTGGAGACTGCCCGCTTCCTCTTTCGTGCCTGACTGTGCTCACCCAACTCTCATCCCGGCCCCCGTGATCCTTTACTGACTCTACATACAGGTCTGTGTCTGCTTCAACTTTGGTTCCCTTTGAACTACTGATTTGTTTGTAAACCCAGATTCTATTGCAGTACTTGGCACATAGCAAGTGCTCAGTAAGTGCTTGTGGAATGAATACTTGGGCCTACTGTGTGCCAGTCCTGGGCTGGTGCCCTGGGGCGACACAGGCAAGCCAGATATGATCCTCGTCCTCAAGGAATCAGCAGTGCGGTGGCGGAGACAGACATACAAACAACAATACGAGACGTTGGTATTACCATGATAACAGCTAACAGGCATGGAGCAGTAGCTGCTTGCATCGTCTTATTCAGTCATCTCAAAAACCTTGTGAGAAGTATGTTCATCAGCCCATTTTATAGACAGTGAAACTGAGGCACAGAAGGGCTAAGCACCTTGGCAGAAGTCACACAGCTGTTATCTGCAGAGGGTAGCAAGTGGTAGACTAGAGCAGATGCACAGGGCTGTGAGGGTACAAGGGAGGGAGTTTTGAGAATTGAGGAAGAAATGCCTCCAAGGATGGATACATTTCACTAGGTAGAGAGGTGGGAAGATGGGTGATCGTGAATAAGGTGTTAAAATGCTTTGGAAGCTGTGGAGCACAGTACAGGTGCCAGGAGTTGTCACAACTCTCCTCATTACTCAGGCAGTCTCCCAGGGACCCACCATCTACCTGCCACCTCCCAGGGTGGGCAGCTGAGAGGCTGAACAGCTAGCATGAACTACCACCCCCTTTTCCATGGGGTATTCTTCAACCTGTTCTCCACCCCTTCCCCAGCCCAAATCAGGGCCTGTCCTTTCTTCCCAATTGGGAAGGCCTGAATATCCTGTACAAAACCAGGGCATCCTAGGATGTTGCCAGCAGTACCTGGGGTGAACTTGGTAGGATGCCCAGCGCTCATGCCTGCCAGGCAATCCTCTTTCCTTCAGCAGCCTCCAAGACTCAGTTCTGCCCTCACCTCCTTTGAGACTCAGTATGGAGGAAACTGCACAGCTTGAGTTCTAGTTCTGACACTGT
Organism: Dugong dugon; assembly: GCA_030035585.1. Classification (NCBI taxonomy): domain Eukaryota; kingdom Metazoa; phylum Chordata; class Mammalia; order Sirenia; family Dugongidae; genus Dugong; species Dugong dugon. The sequence continues at coordinate 51,323,659 of CM057475.1, forward strand.
CTGGGCTGTGTGGCGTCGGGCAAGTCATCTCCAGGAGCCCAAGGTACTGCTGCCGGCACGCATCTGTCCTGCCTTTGCATTCCTGCCAGGCTCTGACAGCCAGTGCCTCCCACCTGCACTATGCAAACCCTGTACTGGTTTCCCAGGGCTTCCGTAACAAAGCCATCAACTACGTGGCTTTAAAAAACAGAAATTTATTCTCTCGCAGTTCTGAAGGCTAGAAGTCTGAAATCAGGGTGTCAGCCATGTTGATTTGTACTGAGCACGCTGAGGGAGAATCTGTTCCATGCCTCTCTTCTAGCTTCTGGAGACAGCCAGCAGTCCTCAGTGTTCCTTGGCTTGTAGACGCACTACTCCAATCCCTGCCTTCGTTGTCATGTGACATTCTCCTGGTGTACTTCTGTCTCTGTGTCTCTTCTCTTTTTAGAAGTATTACAGTCATATTGGAGTAGGCCCACCCTACTCCAATATGACCTCATGTTAACTAATTACATCTGAAAAGACACTATTTCCAAATAAGGTCACATTCATAGGTTTTGGGGGTTAGAACTTGAACATATCTTTTCAGGGGACACAAACCAACAAATAACAGACCCCAACCTGCTCCCCTTCTTTCCTGACTTCATTAAATCCTGCACAGATTGATCTTTCCAAAGTGTTGTCAAGCCCTAGCTCAAGAATCTTCAATGGCTCACTGTTGCCCACAGGGTATAGGGAGTTGCTCATCCTGTTCCCCCTACATGGAGCTCTTTTTCTGGCTTTATTATCCATATTCTAAAGCTAAACTCAAATTTCAGCTCCTCCATGGATTCTTCCATGAAACCTTGCACGAATGCTCTCAGAGTACAAGGTGCTGGAAGAATCACAGAACTAGACCAGACACAGTTCCTGCCAGCCGACTCAAAGACAGACACAGCTGGGATGGAAAGTAGACTGTGTTACCGGAAAGCAGTGCAAATACTGGAGAAGAAACCAGTTTGGCACAGGATGAGCTTTTCCTTTGCTGAGGGCTGTTCCACCAGGCACAGGGCTTTGCTCAGGAGGGGATATTATGGATTGAATCCTAACCTTTGTACCTGTAAATATGACCCTGTTTCGAAATAGGAGTTTTTCTTTTGCTATGTTAATGGCGTTGTATCTGTCAGAGTAGGGCGGGTTATAAAAAAAACCAGAATAGACACCCACACACAGGAAGACAGACACCATATGAGGATTGTCTACAAACAAGGAATTCCAAGCAACCAAGGAATGGCTGAGGCTGCAGATGAGGAAGGAATCAACACGGCCAAGACCTGATTTGGACTTTGAGCCTCCAGAACTGTGAGAAAATCTGTTTCTGTTGTTTAAAGCCACCCTCTTGGGGTATTTGTGTTACAGCAGTGCTAGGTAACTAAGACAGGTGGATGGGAGCCAAGAGGATTTTGAGAGTGAGGAAGGCAGCCCTGGCAAGGCTGGAGAGGCTAGCGGAGATGTTCCTGGGGAGGAAGGAGAGATGAGCTGGCTGGTGTAAGGAGAGGGAATTTTGGGGCAGAGCACAGCTGTTTAAATAGAAATTTTGGGAAGTTTTGATTGGTGATAATGCAGTGTCATCCCCTCCCCTGTTCCTTTGTGAAGGCTTCAAGAAACTCTCCTCTACTCATTAAGGTTTGCCGTTGGACAAGCCCACCCCAGCATTTGCAGACCCAGGGACAAGGTTAATGGAGGTCTCATATCACATGTCTCAAAACATAAAAGTTATAAATCAAATGAACTCATTGTTAAACAAAGTATGGTCTATCCTCCTACCTTGACAAATACACCTTCAGAAAGATTTGGAAGGCCAGGTTTGAATTGAACTCCTTGGAGTTCTATGCCAAAATGGGTTATTACCTGGAGAGTCTACCACTGGCTCCCAGCCCCTATGTGGCCCACCCCCTTCCTGTCCATCCCACACAGCAAGGGACCTTCTGCACAAACATGTGACACACCAAACTCTGTTCACACCTTCCACAGACACTGCCTAGTGGCCACCCTTGCCTGTGGACCCAATCTGCCCCCTGGAGGAGGGGCTGGAATTCCTGGAGCATGGTTTAGAAATGGGGGTGGGGCCCCAATGGGCACATCCTCTTGGCCCTTCAAACTCCTTGCCCTGTGAGGAGGATGTGATTGGACCAGGCCACAGTGATGCCCTCTAAAGCATGGAGGATGAGAGCAGGGACCATTTGCCCCACCTGATAACAGCATTAAAGTTAGAGTGAGGTGGCGGGGTGTATAGGGGGATGTGACGTGAAGATGCGAACCTGGTTTAAGGTGGGCCCTGGGAGAGATGGGACCCTGCTGAATCACTCAGTCCCTTTAGGGTCAAATACAACACTTTGGGAGCTGAAAGAGGGGAGAGGATACCTCCAGTCTGGGGCTGGGGAAGAGGAGGGAGAGAGAAGCAGGGGCATTTGATCTGGGCTGAAATGGAAGGTGTTGGCAGGTAGAGAAGGTGGAAGAGGAAGCAGCGTGGGAAGGAAGCAGCAGGAAGCCCAGGGCACATTTGGGGAAGGGGAGCAGTTTAGACCAGTTCTGTTTAGACAGCAGTGGGCTATCCAGCCTCAGGGCCAGGTGGGACCCGTCTTACCTTGGCAGCCAGAAGGAGCCCCTAAATCCTTCTGAGGAGGATTGAAGGGCTGGGGTGGAGTTTGATCAGAGCTGTTTTTAGGTGCTATGGAGTTGATTTCGACTCACAGTGACCCCACGTGACAGAGAAGAACTTCCCCATAGGGTTTTCTAGGCTGTAATCTTTGTAAGAGCAGATCACTAGGTCTTTCTCTAGTGGAGCTGCAGGGTAGGTTTGAACCACCAACCTTTTGGTTAATAGCCAAGCTCTTAACCTTTGTGCCGATTAGAGTTGGACTGTAGGAACTCTCTTCTTTCCTGGTACTGTCTTGAGCTTGTATTTAACCCTTCACAGGTCCATACTGTCTGAGGGAGGTGGGAGAGCTGGGAAGGGGAGATTTATGGGAAGAAGAGAACAGGGATGAGCTTAATAGGCTGTAAGCTTCTAAATGGCAGAGAACAGACTTAACATTCCCCTCCCACCTCCAGCATCCCAAGCACTAGTGACCTGAATTCCCACAGACATTTGACCTTTCAACTGGATTTGTTACCAATAGCTTAATGCTCAGCTCTTCCCCACAGCCCTTTGTCCCGCACCCTCAGGAAGATCCAGGCTCTCACCTCATTACCCCGTTTCTTAGGTTGAACTTCTCCTCCTCGTTAAGGTCATCATATCCCCCATCATCATTTCCTCCCTCCTCCTCCCTCTCCCTCTTGTGCCCTTCCCATCCCCTGCCTGGCTCCCTGCTCTCTCTCCTTTCCTTTTCTCTCCCTGTCTTAGTTATCTAGTGCTGCTATAACAGAAATACCACAACTGGATGGCTTCAACGAACAGAAATGTATTCTCTCATGGTCTAGGAGGCTAGAAGTCTGAATTCAGGGTGCCAGCTCCAGGGGAAAGATTTCTCTCTCCGTCCGCTCTGGGGGAAGGTCCTTGTCATCAATCTTCTCCAGTCGAGGAGCTTTGCAGCACAGGGACCCTGGGTCCAAAGGACTTGCTATTCTCCTGGCTCTTGTTTCTTGGTAGTGTAAGTTCCCCCTGTCTCTCTGCTCCCTTCTCTCTTTTATATCTCAAAAGAGATTGGCTTAAAACACAACCTAATCTTGTAGATTGAGTCCTGCCTTATTAACATAACTGCTGCTAATCCCACCTCATTAACATCATAGAGGTAGGATTTACAACACACAGGAAAATCACATCTGATGACTAAATGGTGGACAATCACACAAGACTGGGAATCATAGCCTAGCCAAGCTGATACACATTTTTTGGGGACACAATTCAATCCATAACACTCCCCCACCTCTTCCTCTTATTCACACTCTTTAACCCCCTGATTCCCCTTCAGTTCCCTTAAAACAATCTTCCTCTCCTGTTCTCCAGCTTCCCCTCACCCTAGTTCCACCTCAAACCCCAGGTTGCCCTGTCTCAGCCGCTCAAGCCAGGCGCAATGCCAGGATGTGTTTCCATGCAGGTAAATTAAAGCCATAAATTCTGTGGGGAGATTAGAGGGAATGAAGACTCAGTGCCACAGCCACAAAGCCCCCAAGGCCCCTTCAGAATCGCACACGACTCTGCACTGACCTTCTCACCCACCAGTAATTGAACCTCTTTTTCCTCAAACAACACCAGACAAGGTAAATTAAAAAATATTTCTTATTCCATGCGGGTTTCTTTTTTTTTTTTTTTTTAAAGCAACTGATACAGTAACTGCCTTGCTTCTCAAGGCAGATGAGGGCAACAGGCTTAGTGGGCTAGCCTGGAAATATCACAGCCTGCTCGACATCTCTCCTGGCCACTGGGTCTTGCCTCTTCTCAGTTGCTCTGGGAAGATCTTTGGCTATTTGGTGAACATTAAAGTGTAGAAGACACTCCCTGGGTGGTGCAAACAGTTAGCGCACTTGACTGCTAACCAAAAGGCTGGAGGTTCAAGTCCACCCAGAAGTGCCTCAGAAGAAAGTCCTGGTGATCTACTTCTGAAAAATCAGTCATTGAAAACTCTGTGGAGCACAGTTTTGCACATGGAGTTGACTCGATGGCAACTGGAAAAAGTATAGGAGTCACTCCCAGTCCTGGATCAACTTTTTGTGAATTATCTCTGGAGTTAATTGAGAAAGTCAGTGGGAAATATGAGTTGAGATACAGAGCTATCAAGTAAAGAGTGATACATTTGACCTTAACATAGTTTTGTATTCCCTTGGATTTGCGTTTGTTGATCGAGAGCTTTATAGACATTCTGAAGATTCTTCGTGAGTAATTGGCCTTTACCTCTCCTGGTAGCTGTTGCTGTTGTATTGTGCCGTTGAATCAATTCCAACTCATGGTGACCTCATGAGTCACAGAGTAAATCTGCTCCATAGGGTTTCTTGGCTGTAATCTTTACAGAATCAAATCACCAGACCTATATTTTCCGAAGTGCAGCTGGCTGGGTTTGAACCTCCAGTCTTTCCATTGCTAACTGAGTGCAGACTGTTTGCGCCACCCAGGGATCTTTCTCCTGGTAGAATGTAAGATTATTCAAGGCTGAAACTGATGGAATCCAAAGGGTTAATTTTCATATAACCAGCCAATGTTCAGCTTCCAGGAACCAGGAGGGGGCATTCCCTGACCTGATGACCTAGCCAGGTAGGAAGTAGGGGCAAGGGAGGGTGTGACCTGCCAGGACAGAGGTTAGGGAAAATCACTGGATCAAGCAGAAGCTGAGCCAAGACCAAGCCAGAGAGTTGGGAAGAGATGTGGAGCCATTGGTATCAAAGGATAATCAATGCCAAACCAAGAGTCAGGATGAGGATTATGGCGGAGTGAGAGAGAGCCCCACCAGAAGCCAGGGCTGAACTGGTGGGCCTGTTCAGACCAGACCAGACAGAACAGGTGGCAGGCCCAGCAACCTCACGCTCCAGCCAGAGGTTCTCCAAGTGGTCCCTCAACTAGCAGCAGCATCCAAATTAACCCTTTGGATTCTGTCAGTCCCTGCCTTGAATAATCTTACATTCTACTAGGAGAAAGTTCCCTGGGTGGGGCAAACGGTTTGCACTCAGTTGATAACTGAAAGACTGGAGGTTCGAACCTAACAAGCGGGACTTTGGAAGAAACAGGTCTGGTGATCTGATCCCGTAATGCTGCTATAGAACTAGTAGCAGCATTAGAACCTATTAGAAATGCAAATTCTTAGGCCCCACCCCAGATCCACTGACTCAGAAACTCTGGAGGTAGGGCCTAGTATTTGGGTTTTAACAAGCCCTTCAGATGATTCCGCTGAAGTCTGAGAGGCACTCTCTAGACCACACCCTTGGAAAAGGTTGGCTCTGACAGCTCTAGAGCCCTGTGGATGCCATTGCCCTTGGCATCCCAGGCCTGCCTGGCTGGCTCAGCCCTCTAGAAGGCCCTTTTGCATTATGAAGTGACTCCTCCCCATATACTGTACCGAGTCTTTGGGAATCAGGATATCTTTAGCATCTCAGTTATTCCCTAGTGGATTTGTCTCTTCATGGGGACGGAGGACCATAGCTTTTGTCCTACTCAGAGTTCTACAAGGACTTCCGTTTCTCGAAGGAGTCTGTCATTATGCAAGTGGGGGAGTATTATGGATTGAATTGTTTCTCCCCAAAATATGTGTTGTAAATCCCTATATATGTGGATGTAATTCCATCTGAGAATAGGGTTTTATTTGTTATGTTAATGAGGCCATGTCAGTGTAGGGTGTGTCTTAAGCTAATAGCTTTTTAGGCTATAAAAGAGCAGATCTGGCACAGAAGAAAGCAAGCAGGAAGTGGGGAGAGATGGATGCCATATGGAGATCTCCAAGGAATGCCAACAAGAAGCTGAGACAAGGATTTTCCCTCAGAGTGGACGGCGAGAGGCTTCCCCTAGAGCTGGCACCCTGAACTTGGACTTCTAGCCCCCTAAACTGTGAGGAAATAAATTTCTGCTTGTTAAAGCCACCCATTTTTGGTATTTCTGTTACAGCAGCACTAAGAAACTAAGACAGGGAGAATTCATCATCATTGTCCTCAGGAAGCCCTACCTGTACTGCACCTGGAGTAGGAGGTCAGGCCAACACCTAGATCTTGGCAGAATCTTCCTACATGAAGGGAATTGCAACGCCATAAAAACTCATACACTGTGAACATCAAACTGAAGTCTGAGATCTTCCTGGAGATCAGGTGGCCACACAAGTGGTAAAGCCACAGTCTCTCCTTGTTTACTCGTTCCTTGGGCTGGCCAAGGGTGGTTAAAGAAACCTAGGCCTGTGTCATGGATTGAATTGTGACCCCCCAAAATATGTGTATCAATTTGGCTAGGCCATGATTCCCAGTATTGTGTGATTGTCCATCATTTTGTCATCTGATGTGATTTCCCTATGTGTTGTAAACGCTGTCAGTATGATGTTAATGAGATGGATTGGCAACAGTTATATTGATGAGATCTACAAGATGAGGTAGTGTCTTAAGCCAATCTCTTTTGAGATATTAAAGAGAGAAGTGAGCAGAGAGACAAGGGGTCATCATACCACCAAGAAAGCAGCACCAGGAGCAAAGCACAGCCTTTGGACCTGGGGTCCTTGTGCCTGAGAAGCTCCTCAACCAGGGGAAGATTGATGACAAGGACCTTCCTCCAGAGCCTTCCCCTGGAGCTGATACCCTGAATTTGGACTTGTAGCCTAATAGACTGTGAGAGAATAAATTTATCTTTGTTAAAGCCATCCACTTGTGTTTCTGTTAAATAGCAGCACTAGAGAACTAAGACAGCCTGCATCTAGTTTCAGCTCTGCCACTTACCAACTCCCGTGGGGGTAGTCACTTAACCCCTCTGGGATTCAGGAGACCCTTCTCCAAAAACAGGCTTTTGGTCTAGATGATCTCTGAATCCTGTCTCACATTGAGGCAGGATAATGGAAAGATCCAGAATCTGGGGTTGGATGAACCTGGGTTGGAATCTTGACTTCTTCATTTGCTATCTGTAAACTTGGACAAGTATTTGATATCTTGAGCCTCAGTTTCCTCTTCTGTAAAATGAGGGTAATAATACTCATCTTGCAGGATTGTTGCAAGAACTAATAAGATAGTGTTTTTAAAGCATATAGCATATTCCCTGGCACTTAGCTGGTATTCCATAAACTATTATTATAGTAACTATTATATTGTTATTGGTATTCTACTCTTTGTGGAGGGTAAGGCTTATGCATGTGACACCATAGAGAAACGATTATGCACTCAGTAGTGTGAAAGGGACTATATGTATGGGCTGGAGGAGGCAGGGGATTCTTCAATAAACATTCTCTGAGAACCTGCTATGTGCTGGGCAGTCTTCTAAGTGCTGGGGAGATGGATGTGATGGACAAAGTGCCTGGCTTTCATGAATTTTACTGTCTACATGCATCCTCAGGGAAGGGGTGCCTCATGAGCTAGCTGTCAAAGCTTGGACAGGATTGAGTTAGGCAAAAAGGCAGGTTGGGAACATGGAAGAGAGCAGGGTGCTGACAGGATAGGGTGAAAGGAGAATGAAGTTGGGCAAGTGGGATGGAAGGGACTCCAAGACTTAGAGTGCTTTGAAAATGAGGAACCAAATGCATGGCACTACAGATCCACTGAGGTTTCTGATCAGGCAGATGACACAGTGAGAGTTCCTTCTGAAGAAGAAACTTTTGAAGTTAATGGAAACACTGGTATTGAGCCAGGGCAGGTTGGGATCAGGAAAAACCACACTTTGCACTGCGCTTAGCACATAGCATGTGTCAATAAATATCTGTGCAGTGAATGAATGGATGAATGAATGAATGAATGAGGCTTTTGTCAGGTTCCATGCTTGGGATGAGAAGTACCGCCCCTACAGTGGAGGCAGCTGGACCATTTCAGATATACCCGTGGCCAAACAAGAGCTAAACAGCTGCAAAGTTGTTTAGTTGTTCACAAAGGGAACTGCACAGAAAGGACAAGAAAAGCTTCGTTTCCTAGCCATTAACAGAAAACCACTTTTTGTAGGACAGCTTGACCTCTAAAGCGTTGACCGGACTACCCAGAAAAAAAAAAAAGCAGGTAAAGGTTGTCTTCTTTTAGTGTAGAGTGCTAGTAAACAAGGTGGGAGAGGAGGAATTCCAACAAGATATCAGCAGAAACCTGACTTTTTAGGGGAAACAATTCCTTCTCCTCATTACCAATTAATAGACATAAGCTTCTGCGCACCACACTCTTTGAATTCATGTCGTTGTGGTGAGGTAGTGTGAGGGGAACTTGGTATAATGCCTTATGCCTTTGGCAAGGATTTGCAAACCAGAGCTAATAGGTGAATGTATCTCATTCAAGTTGGGGTGTTGCCCTGTACTAAATATTTGGGCATGGATCTGACATTTCTGTACAGAGAGCCCTGTGCTAGGCACTGTGGGGACACAAAGAAGTAAGTGTCCACCAGTCCCTGCCATCAGTGTAGATCATGAATTATCTCAGCCAGTGAAATCTGTGGTCTCAAATCTGTTTGTATAGATGAGATCATTCATTTACTCATTCAACAGGTATTTATTGAATACCTAGTATTTATGTCCACAACTCATCTGTCAGTTTGTTGTGCTGTAGTGGCTCACATGTTGCTGTGATGCTGGAAGCTATGCCACTGGTATTTCAAATACTATCAGGGTCACCCATGGTGGAGAGGTTTCAGAGGAGCTGCCAGAATAGGACAGATTGGGAAGCAAGGCCTGGAAGTCTACTTCTGAAAATTAGCCAATGAAAACCTTATGGATCACAACAAAGCATTGTCTGACTGCTTGCTTTCGATGTATCAGGAAAGATCAATCAAAACATTGATCAATAATATAACCCAAGTTTCCCAGGCTCCAAGGTACTACTGGGATCACAATAATAACCATGTTTTCCAGGTTTTTGCCTCTGTTATTCAGGTAGCACTTCTAGCACCACCCATTGTCCCCAGTCAAATTCTCACTCAGTCTACATCTAGGCGTCCTCAGGGGGTGACCAACATATACTCATAAACCAGGCTTTAAGCTATGGTTACATTGCGGCATCTTCAATAAGGTTCCTCTTCAGCTTTGCAACCCTCACCTTCCTTTTCCCACCATTGAAGTCCATTACCTGAGAAACTTCTTGAAAATATTATACCACAGTCATAATTCTTTTCCTTCAGCACTTGAAAAGCGTAACTTGCAACTTGAAAAATGTTATGCCATTTCTTTCTGACCTCTTTGGTTTCTGACAAGAAATCCCCTGTCGTTCAAATTGTTTTTCCTCTATAAGCAAGGTGTCAATTCTCTCTCCCTGCTTTCAGGATTTTTCTTTATCTTTTGTGTTTAGAAATTTGACTATGATGTGCCTTGGAGTAGATTGGTTTGGGGTTATCCTGTTTGAATTACTCATCTTCTTGGATTTGTAGGTTTATGTCTTTTGCCAAGTTTGGAAAAAATTTTCAGCCATTATTTCTTCAAATGCTTTTTTCAATACCACTGTCTTTCTCCAGGACTCCGATGACACAAATGTTATATCATTTGTTGTAGACCCTTAGGCCCCTGAGGCTCTGTTCATTTTTTAAAAAGTCTGTTTTCTGTATGTTGTTCAGATTAGGTGTTGTTCTGTCTTCACACCCACTGATTCTTTCCCTTGTCATCTCCATTCTGCTCTTGAGCCCATCCATTGAGTTTTGTTTGTTTTTGGTTATTATATTTTTCCATTCTAAAATTTCCTCTTGGTTCTTCTTTATATCTTCAATATTTTCCCCCTGAGGCTTTCTGTTTTTTCATTTGTTTCAACCATGTTTGTAATTGTTCACCGAAGCATGTCTATGATGGCTGCTTGAGAATTTTTGTCAGATAATTCTAATATCTCTGACATCTTGATGTTGCATCTCTTGATGGTCTTTTTTCATTTGCTTTGGGCTCTTCCTGGTAGTTAGTATGATGAGTGATTATTTTTTTTACTGAAACCTGGACATTTTGGGTATTATTTTATGACACTCTGGATCTTATTTAAACCCTTTGCTTTAGTTTTTTGTTTGACACCGTTGCATCAGGGGAAGGGGATGCACCATCTTGTTACTGCTAACTGGGGCGTAGAAGTCCAGGATCCCCATCCAGCTTCCCTTGACCTCTTCGTTACTGTTGGGTAAGAATGAGAGTTCAGCTCCTCACTAGGTCTTCACTGTACCTCCCTGGCTGGGAGGAGTAGGAGTGTCTTGTCACTGCCCCCCACATAGCCTTCACTGACACCACAGTGATGAAAGTCTTGATTCTCCATGGGACCTCCTCTAACATCACGACGGTGGGGAGGGGGAGGGTTGCTTTGATAGAATAGGAGTAGAAATCTAGGCTCCACTGACCTGTGAGAGGGGGCTCGTTACTGCCCAGTGGGGATTAAAGTCTCAGCTCTCCTCTGAGCCTTTTCTGACACCCTCCTGTTGGTGGGGTTGGGGTGGGGGTGGGTGGGGGTGGGAATTCAGTGCCTTGTTACAGCCCAGTAAGGATGGAAGGATGTTGAAGTCTCTGATTACAGTTTTGAGTTTGTCTATATCTCCTTTCAGTTCTGTCAGTTTGTGTTTTATTTACCTTGACGCTCTGTTGTTAGGTACAGATTCATTCAGGATTGTCATGTCTTCTGGAAGAATTAGTCCTTTTATCATTATGTAATTTTGGTTATTATGTTATGTTCCTCTTTATCTTGTGTAATAGTCGTTATTCTGAAATATCTTTTCTCTGATATTAAGATAGCATTACGGCTTTCTTTTCATTAGTGTTTTCATGGCTTGTCTTTTTCCATCTTTTTATTTTTAACCTATCTATATTTTTATATTTAACTGGGATTTCTTGTAGACAGCACATAACTGGGGTGTGTGTGTGTGTGTGTGTGTGCATGTGTTTGCTCATGCATATGTATGTTTTATCCAATCTGACAATGTCTATTTTTTAATTGATGTGTTTAGTTAGACAAGTTACATTTAATGTAATCATTGATACGTTGGATTTAGGTCACCATATTATTATGTGTCTTTTGTTTGTGCCCTCTGTTTTTTGCTCCTCTGCTCCCCCCTTTCTGCCTAATTTTGTAATATTTAATTCTTCATAGTATTCCATTTCATTTTATTTATTGTTTTATTGGATATATATTTTTGTATTATTATTTTTTAGTGGTTGCTCTAGGAATTGCAATATATACACCTAACCTTTCACAGTCTGCTTTGAATTGGTATTATACCACGTCAAGTAAAATGTAGAAGACTTGAAACATTGGAAGTCCCTTTAACCTCCCTTCTACTGACCTCTGTGTTATAGTTGTCGTACATATTACATTTACTTATGTTGAAAACCCCACAATGTTATAATTTTTTCTTCCAAAAGTTATACATGTTTTAATGAACTTATGAGGAAGAAGTAATCTTTTTTTATTTACCCAGATATTTATCTTTTTTGTTGCTTCTTCTTCATTCCTGAAGTTCCAAATTTACCTTTTGCATCATTTCTCTTTAACCTGAAGAATTTCCTTTAGAATTTCTTTTAGAGCAGGTCTTCTGTCAGTGTATTGTCTTATTTTTCCTTCATCTGAGAATGTTTTTATTTTGCTTTCATTCCTAAAGGACAAGCAATATCTTGCAAGGCATCTACCTCAGCTGAGGACGTTGAATGGTATCCAGGCAATGAGAAGCTGATCTTCTCTAGTAAGGGGGAGGGGATTCTGCCAGCCCAGAGGATTCAGGTGAATCTGAGGATTAATGGTTCTCATAAACATCCTCTATATGGCCCATCCTAGATCTTAGGGCCCATTCCTTCCCAATTAGGGTCCTAACTTTAGCATAAGAGACCTGTTAAAACTGTGCATTCTCTCCCTTTGCAGTTTTGCCACGTGATGCTTAAATCGGATGCCTAATTTACAGCAGTTTGCCAATGGCTGCAGGAACGAGGGCCTCTTTAAATGTTTCCATGGAGGCCTTCTGGCTTTCACAACATACCCTGAGTTGACAGTTGACTGAGCCTATTGTTCTTTTTCTATAAGATTTCTAGGACAATATAAAAAAGTCATCCAATTCTATAATTCTTATAATTACCATTGCCCCCATAACATTCAGGGGCTAGAGTTACTGCATGAACCAATATTTTTTCTTCCACCTGTATTATCTTAATATGCCACTGGCAATAGTCTTAATATTTGTGAGCTACAGCATGACAAGGGATGCTACCACTCCACTTACCACCAGCAATGAGGACCTTTGGCCATCTGAACCAGTGAATGATCCAGTTCCAGAATCCCATCCTGAGGGTGTGTCTTTTAGAGTCACTTTTGGTTTATTAATGGAATTACTTTGGGTGCCTGAGACAAGTACTAGAATTCAAATTGTTTACATGGGAGGTAATCCCAGAAAGCAAGAGTAAAGGACCAAGGAGAATGAGACAGGCAAGGGAAGAAAGCCAATAGAAGATGCATTGTTGACCTGGTTACCACAGTGAGTAACTGGGGCCCAATATACTGGGGACCCTACTTGGAGGGATGCATCTCAGAATTGTTCCCCAAATGATGGGAGGCTGGAACATTTACTTACAAATTCTTCCTCTAATTGTGTCCTCCATTGCAGAGGGTTGCCTTTGGGGCATTAACTACTCCGGGGATATAAGAAGCCTCTGAGTATGGGATTTGGATATAATGATAGTCAGACCCATAGTCTTTGAGCTACCGTATATTTTTTCATTTCCTTTTTTTTCAATGGTACTTTAGATGAAGGTTTACAGAACAAACTAGCTTCTCATTAAACAATTAGTACGCACACTGTTTTGTGACATTGGTTGCCAACACCAGGACATGTCAACACTCTCCCCTTCTCGACTTTGTGTTCCCTGTTACCAGCTTTTCTGTTCCCTTCTGCCTTGTTGTCCTTGCCTCTGGGCTGGTGTGTCCAGTTGGGTTCCTTTTGCTTTATGGACCTGTCTGATCTTTGGTTGAAGGGTGAACCTCAGGAGTGACTTCATTACTGAGCTAAAAGGGTGTCTGGGGGCCATACTCTCAGGGTTTCACCAGTATCTGTCAGACCAGTAAGTCTGCTATTTTTTTTTTTTTTTTTGGTGACTTAGAATTTTGCTATACATTTTTCTCCAGCTCTCTTCGGGACCCTGTATTGTGATCTCTGTCAGAGCAGTCATTGGTGGTAGCCGGGCACCATCTAGTTTTGCTGGACTCAGTCTGGTGGAGGCTGTAGTACTTGTGGTCCATTAGTCATTTGGACTAATCTTTCCCTTGTGCCTTTGGTCTTCTTCATTATCCCTTGAGCTACAGTATATTTTGATGTTGTGGCATGACCTCAACCATTGTGCATAGGTTTCTCTCAGCCCAGTCCTAACCCTGCAGGCCTCGTAGTCAACCAGGCATTTTCTAGAGCTGGTTCTCTCCCATGAGATACAGCCTACTTTCCTGGGATATTAATGCCCCTCCTCTCTCTGGTCAGTCTTCTACTCTGGATGGGGTGTAGGCAGGGGCTGGGTCCTCTTCCAGGTACTAGCCACAGACTAAAACTTCTGCTGTGAGAGAATCAAGTACCCCAGAGATGCAGTAACTACTCCATTGCCATGTTACCTCTGGTTGCTGGGAAGCTACCACTGCTGTGACCTGAAGTCTGTTGGCTTCATGGACCTCACTACTTGTCAGTGGAACTTAGCCATATGTGTAGTCTTTGTACCCACTTCATATTGTCTTGACCTGTATGGATGCCTCCATTTGGACTAGCCCTGAAGTGGTTTAGTTGCCCAGGTCCTGCCCTGCCAGGGCTCAACTCCTCCTCATTACCCATCATCCCACAGTCTTTTCAGTGGAGCCCCTTTGAATAGACATGTGTTGCTTGGAAAAAGTGGACACCAACTTTGGCTAATTTAAAAGAAAAGGAATTTATTGGAAGGTTACAGGAAATGCTAACTAATCAGGTCTGGTAAAAGGCCAGCAAAAGAATAGCTCAGGGGACCTGGGTTATTAGCAGGAATGAAAAGTCAGTTGATTTGGTTGTTGCCAGTTAAATAGCCTCAAGTCCTCTCACTCACATTCAAATTCCCAACCAGAGAAGGTGTGATTGGGGTTTGTCTTGCTCAGAGCAAGATGGGGTGGGGAGGTGTGGGAAGGGGCACTTTGGCAGTCCTACCTAGATATTGTGGAATGGGGGTTGGTGGTTCCCCAAAGGGGGAAAGGATGCTGGGCAGACAGAACCATCAGCCGCCAGGCAAGGGATATGAGTTTGTTTCACTGTTTCTCTTCTCACCTTAATTCCCTCCCACTCCCCCCACCCGCCACATCTCTACTTCTTCCTGCTCAGTTCCTCAGAAGGAGAAAGGAGAAGCCACCGATTGTTTTTTATAACTTTAGAGGATGCCTCAAGTCAGCGATGAGTGATAATTAGACTGTGATCATTCTATTTAAGCGCTTCACTTAATCAATTACAATCGCCTATGCTGTCTCCTTGTGTTGATTAGACAGCCCCACGTTCTGGAAATCCCTCCTGCGACGCTACCACTGACGCTGTGATCCTCGTAGGCGTGCGAAGACCCTGTGCTGAAGCAGACCTTCACATCTGGTTGCTCGAGACACTTTTTCATCTTAGTTATTTCTGAAGACAGAACAGAATCACAGCTCCTTCTCTTGCTGATCTGAATCTAAATGGGAAGGAGTGGCCCAGTTAATGGAGCATAGAGCTGTTCCCAGGTGGGAAGGATGGGGTTGACTGCTCCAGATGCCCCTTCAGAGAAGGCAGAGGATGTGGCCTGGAGATGGGCTGTGAACCCTGGTGAGGATGATAATCGAGGAGAGGTGACCCTGGGCAGACACCAAGCCGCCCAGTGCACCCGTAATCATCATGATGGGCATGATGATCCAAGCTTTGAGATGCCTTGGATCTAGGCAGTGTGGAAAAGGGCGTAAAGGCAGGGAAGCCAGTTACAGTGGCTTTCAGCTTGGCTGCTCATTTAAAAAGACCTACGCATCAGCTCAACCTCAGACCCGTGTATCAGACTCTCTAGAGGTGGGGCCTGGGCATCTGCATTTTAAAAATCCCTCAGGTGATCTAGTTGCACAGTGAAGGTTGAGAACCACTAAGATGAAGTGAGGGTTCTTAAACTGAGAGCTGTGGTGGGCTTTTGGGGGGGTGGCTGTGATGTCCCCTGAAATTGTAGAATTATCTGTATGTATGTTTGTAATGCAAGAAGAGTCCATTGCTTTCATCAGATTCCCAGAGTGGTCCCTGACTGTCGAAAGGATACAAAGCACTGAATTGGAGGAGACAGAGGGCCGAGCTAGGGCAGAGGCAGGGGCTGGATTTGAGCTAGGGCTGCAAAGAGAGAACAAGACGTGGAGGTATATGGAGAGGTAACAAGGGATTTGTCTCCAGTCTCATCTCATCCACAATTAGGGTTGCAAGAACCAGTTCCAAACCTGTAGGCCAGTGGTGCTCAAAGTGTGATCCCCAGAACAGCAGCTTCAGCGTTTGTGGGAACGTTAGAAATGGTTAGAACTGGTTAGAAATTACTAGGTCCCACCCCTGGCCTACTGAATCAGAAACTGGTGGGGCCCAGCAGTCTGTTTTTTAACAAATCCTGCAAAAGTTTCCCATGCATGCTAAAGCTGAGTAGTGCTTCTCCCAGGATGTGGCACTTCCTCACTTACTGACCAATTTGTTCTGGGTTGGCTGAGAACCTGGAAAGGCTAATCAAGCATGTTGAAACCTCTAGTACCCACAGCTGAGAAAGGCTCAGCGAAGACTCAGAGTTAAAAGTGTGAGAGGCCTGTAGCAGGGGTGAGAAGAAGGATTGGGCTGCCGTGCTCATGAGCTGAGTTAAAGAAGACAGAGTTTGGGGGGCAGGTTTTAACTTCTCTTTCAGACATACAGAGAAGAAGGTACCTTGGGACCACTGTGTAGAGAGTTCTAGTAGTCAGCTAAGAAATATCATCTTGAATTTGGGAGAAGGGGAGGGACTGGAGATGTAATTATTAGCAAGTAGAGAAAGTGTGGAGGCATGAAGCAGGGAGCTGAGTACAGAATTGGAGTCCTATAGAATCCTCTGCAGTGAGGATCCCTTAATTAGGGCCTGCAGGATTGCTGATGTCCACACACAAGGGCAGTCCCTGCCCTCAAGTAGCTTACTGTCCAGTTGGGAAGATGAGACCCGCATGCACTACTTGGAGCTTACTGTCCAGTTGGGAAGATGAGACCCGCATGCACTACTTGGCGTGAAGAACTTCAACGGAGGAGGTGAACAAATTAATGTTTTAGGGGAGGGCAAAGGACGGAGAGAAGCCTTGCATGAGGAGAAATTGCAGAAGGTGCTCATGGTGGATGACTTGTGTGTGGGGCTTGAGGAGCAGGGGAGAAACATGAGGAGGAGAGGCACCCAAACAGCCTAGCACATATGATTCATTCAGAGAATGAGAAGACCCTGCTGGTTGGAGCATAAGGTTAGTGGAAGGGACCAAGGGGAGGTAAGTGTAGAAAGGTAGACTGATGCTGCATTGGAGGGCGTTCCAAATGCCTGGCTAAGGAGTTGGGCCCCTGCCTACTATTGCAGGTTTATTACAGGAATGATGTGATCAAAGGGCATATTGGGAAGAGCAATCTTATAGCACAAACAGGAGACACTTGAATGGAGAGAAAAGCTGGGAGGTTGTTCCAGTTGTCCAGGTGTGAGGTTGATTCTGACTCATGGCCACCCCATGTGTGTCAGAGTAGAACTGAGTTCCATAGGGTTTTCAGTGGCTGAGTTTTCAGAAGTAGATCACTAGTCTTTCTTCTGAGGTGCCTGTGGGTGGACTTGAATCGCCAACCTCTCGGATAGCAGCTGAATGTGTTAACTGTTTACACCATCCAGGGATTCCATGAAGTGTTAAGGACCCTCAATTAAGGTGTAGGCAAGTTCATGACAGACTATAATGTTTGACCTAATGGCCTGGGGATTGTTTAAATGCTTTTAATTGAAGTATGGAGGGAGTGGTTAAATAACCTATGGTAGGCACTGTTACGGAATATTGTGCAACAGAGAAAAAGAACATGGCAAATCTACATGCGCTGACATTTCCCACTGCCCACTTCCCAACAAATGCTAAAGTGAGAAAAGTGAAGTTTCAGACCGATGCATGTAGAATGATGCCAATTGTGTAAATGATAAAAACCTCAAGTTATATGAGTGTGAAAATGCATTTTTAAAAAGTTCTGGAAAGATGCACAGCCAATGATTGACAAGGGTTTCCTCCAGGGAAGGAAGTAAGATGAAGAAGGGGGAGGGGAAGGAAGGAGGACATTAGCTTTGTATGCTTTACCCTTTGCTTTTTGGTCCCCCCCCCTTTTTGTTTTTAGTAACTAATATGCATTCCTGTATTACTTGCATAACTAAAACACCTTTTAAAAATTAGAAGTCTTGTTACAGAGTGGGTGTGAGGAGGCCAATACTACTCAGTTGTGTTTTATGGTTGGGAGAACAGTGCTGACCAGTAACACACAGCAGTGGGGGGAGGGAAGGAGAGTGAGATAAGACTAACACTGGGTCCTAGCATTGCAGTGATTCTCAAACTTCTATGTGCTTCAGGATTACAAAGGGGCTGGTTAAAGGCAGATTCCTAGGCTCCAGGCATACTAAAATAGGATGTCAGGGTGAGATCCAGACATCTGAATTTTAACTGGCTTCCAGTGGTTCTGATGTCAGGGATCCCTTGAAGCATCTCTGTGGCAACTCTGTAAAACTGCCCTCAGTTAGCTCAGCAGCCAGATGCCCAGCTACCAGCCTTGCTGATAACTGGGCTGGGCAACTCCCTGCTCAGCTGCATGAAACAAGAGGTGGGAGAGGCTGACGGGAGTGTTGTGTGGGGCAGCCCTTCCTCAGAAAGTGCTCTTCAGTGGGATAAACACCATCTTTAACAACCATCCTTCAAAGAGCGCGACCACTTGGCCCTCAGCTCTGAGCTCAGTGGATTGAGCTGATGCTGCTGCCCCCCTCCGGGACCTTCAAGTATTGAGAAACAAAGGTAACAACTCATACACCCCTGCGCACCTTTTTAAAGAGACCTGAGCTACTCAAATCATCCTTCCCAAAGTCATTTTAAATTCTAAGCAAGCAGGGGGAACTGGCATTAATTAGATATTTAATTGATGTCAGTTAAGGCTAGAATATAGGTTTTAGTTCAAATTTATGACACGGTTGTATTTTTTACAGCTGCACATATATTGTATATAGGCCATTGGTTCTCTTCATAGAAATAGTGTTCGGTATATTTATGCCCATTTGATAGGACTTGGAGCATAACTTGAGTATTTTAAGTGATTACTGAGACATGCAGTGTTTGCTTTTACGACTTCGTTGGTCGTATCAGTGATGAATTTGCTGTTGAGTCACCACTGATCAGACCAGTAACCACCAATTATAACTCTGTGCCCATGGGAAAATATGAGCTGCTTTACAACAATCCATTTTACTATGCAGTTTTCAGGAATCTGCTGAGGCAAAATGTGAGTCTGTACATTTACAAGGAGGGGAGTTGAACGTCTCCTCATCTCATATGTCCAGGCCAACATCCAGAAGCAACTTCTCCAGCTTAAAATGTGAGTTTGGAGATTCACTGGAGAACAGAGGGGTCTATGAGAGATAGATCTATGCAGGGGGAGACAGAGAAAACACAGGTCCCTCTTGCTCTTTTGTTCAGCCTTCGAGAAGCCCTTGACCTTTGACCTATCAGGAGTGACTCTTTTCATCAATTATAAGGAGCTGTAGAATTTCTGGTCTTCCATAATCAACAAAATTGATGCTCAAGTCAGTTTGGCAGGGGTGGATTACCCAATAATCACTGTACACATGGGCTTACTTGTGCTTACTAATCTGTAGTGTACTATTTCACCTGTTTTTCTCCACATCAAAGATGTAACCCCCATGAAATTGTGTGCCACAGATTAGTAAGTAAACACAATTAAACCCATGAATACCTTGCTTACTGTAAGCTGGTGTGTACCATGCTCACTGGCTCAGCCACCCCTGCTTTGGGTTCAGTGGTGAAAATTAGGCCAGAACTGGCCTTTCTTCCAGGGTAGCCCTTGTTTCCAACAAAATGATTTTGCATAACTTTAAATTTCTAGAATGAATGAAGTAGTCTCCAATGTGAGCTGGGAGAGAGCTTAGAGATCTGAGGGCCAATATTTTACTTTGAAGATAAAAATCAAACAGCAACACTAACCTTTCCTGAGGACATATTGTGTACCAGCCCTGAATTAAGGGCTGCACAGGCAGTGCCTCATTTAACCCTCACAATAGCCCCAAGAGGGAGGCACTACCACTATTATCTCCTTTTACAAACAAAGAAAGTGAGACGCAGGGAAGTTGAGTAACTTATCCATGGTCACCTACATCTTGGACTACATCTTCTTGATTCAAAAGCCCAAACTCTCAACCACTGTGCTTTGGGGAACTCATTGTTGTTGAGTGGGGGAGTGAAGGTTTAGATCCTAGAGATCCAAACCTAGGGTGATGAGGAAGGGCAGAAGTCATAGCAATGGTCCAGAAAGTGCAGAGACACAACCATAAATTTATTCAGCCACTTGTGCCAGAACGGGTCTCTGTCCTCTGGATCAAGTCTTTTCACTGGCCTGTAAGTCTGAGAACAGCTCTCACACTATACTTCTCTGTTGGGAAGCAAAGCATTTTCAGATTTTACGTGGCTGCAAAGTACCTTTGCTTCAGTTCAGGAGGGGTTCTTCCCCCAGTGTGGCTTGGAGATAGGCCACACATGGGTCCCGAGCCATTAGACCTTCTGCTGCTCCCCGTAGTGCCTGACCATATAACAATCTACACTCCACAAATATGGCCTTATCAAACCTACAGAATCAATCCTGCTAGACATTGAGGTTCAGACAAGCAAAGAAGCCTGCCCACAGACACACAGCAGTGTCTAGCCAAGAGCCAGTTCTCCTGTGACCCAGGCCTATCTCATCTCCCAATGTTGATGTCCCATGGTGTCCACCTGAAGCTTCAACTTGAGATGTTCTCTGCTGTTAGCTGGTATTTTGGGAAAAGTTCCAAATGGTTCATGGTCCTCTGGTATACCATTTAATCGATCCCTGGACTTAGTTTTTATTTCCGTTCATTGAGTTTCCGTTCTTTCCCCACCGGTGCCTTGCCCTACTTCCACCGCTGGCAGGAAAAGTTGGCCTTGTCATTAGATGAAAGTCAGAAAGAAAGGATCCACAGTGCTGGTAAGAATGCAGAAAGGTACAGCCCCCCCCCCCCCCCCCGGAAAACCGTTTGGCAATTTTTAATAAACATACACTTACCATATGATCCAGCTCACTCCTGGGTATTTACCCTAAAGAAATAAAAACTTAGGCTTACACAACAACCCGCACGCAAGCGTTTATAGCAGCTGTATTCATAGTTGCAAAAAAAAAAAAATCTTGAAACAACCCATATACCTTTCAATAGAAAACTGTGGTGCACCCCTACGATGGAATGTACTCAGCAATAAAAGGGGCAGACTACTGATACACACAGCAACATAGATAACTTTCACAGGCATTATGCGGAATAAAAGAAGCCAATCTCAAAAGGCTACATACTGTGTGATTCAATTTATATGACAGTCTAGGAAAAGCAAAATGACGGTGATGAAGAATAGATCAGTGGTTGCCAGGGGTTATGACATGGGGAGAGGATTTGACTACAAAGAGTCATCACCAGTTTTTAGGGTGATAAAACTATTCTGTATCCTTACTGAGATGGCAGGTACACAAATCTATTTGTGTGTTACAACTCATGGAACTGTATAGCAAAAGTAAAATAAGACAAAATGAAATAATGGAATAAAAATTTTAGGAAGGAAAGGATCCATCTCTGCAGGCACACATCTGGCTGTGACAGCACCAGGAAGGAGAATTTTCTGTGAGGAGGGTGGTTCTGGGGCCAACCCTGGACCCTGACTTTCTGCTCTCTAGCCAGCAGGACAAGGCTCTGCTTAAAGCCCCAGCTCCAGCATGTTGGCCCATCGGATGGCAGTTCCCTTAATTTTTGGAGGAATTTCCATACTGCTGACAGTCCTTCTTCCCATGGAGTTGGGGTGGTGGGGCGCAGCAGGCTCTGGGCTATCAGGATTTCTCTGGACTTTTTTGGGACTGACCAAGAGGCCCCAAAGCCCTTTTTCCTCTGGATACTGGGGAGTAGACAGATGGCTCTGGGGGACAGAGGTGTGACCCACACATGGTTGTTCCTTTGGACTATGCCCCACTCCCTGGAATTACAGGAGAAAGTAAGCCCACCTCCATACCCACCCCATACCTCCAAGTCATACACATACCCAGAGAGATAAACCAGCAGTCACTCCACTCTGCTACTGGGAAAAGTCCCCTGGAACTGAATTAGCCTGTGTTGGCCAACCTGGCCAGGAGCCCGGGGCATGCAGGCACGGGTAACCTGAGGATGCAAGGGAATGAGGAATCCAAGGGTAAACATCTCTTGGGGTGTGATGTCAATGTTAGCAGTGCCCTCCAGCTCTGGTCTGAGGTTAGCAGGTCTGTGGATGACCCAAGTACAGAAGGGTCATATGGGGAGGCAGGAGGAGAAAAGGCCGAAGTGGTGGCTGTAACCATTTGTGACTCCAAGAGGAGAGTTTTCTGAATGGCAGCTTGTGGCAGGGGTGACTGGTGAGGCCTTGGTGCAGAGCCGGGAGATCCTGGGAGGGACGGGCCATGGGATTTGGATGCCAGTACTTTTCCCCACTTACTCATCAGACTCAAAAACAACTCCACCCACTTGCGGTGAAGGCTGCCCTGCATTTTTCACCTTTGGGCTATCATTCCGAAGAAAAAATACCAGCCCAGGAGGAAAGTTTTGGCCAAGTTCAAAGGAACGGGCTTAGGAATGGAAAGTCCTTTGAAACCTTGCTTGAATGGTAACTGCCTGACCCAGATTTTTCCTTTTCAAAAATATGCTCTGGTTCAAAGTCTCGGGTGTCATGTCGATCTAGCATGATGGGGTCAGAGGGAAAGCACACCAACCAAAGCGCAGCTGGCGCCTCCGGCAGAAAAACCTCAGCCCGAATGGCACGCCAGACTCGAACGGTCAGCCTGGCTTTGGGCACATTCCTGTGGGGGCCTCTGGGGGCACCTGCAGAGGATGAGGCTGAGCCCACCGCAGCGTGCCTGGCTGGGTCTGTTCCGGGGACCAGCTCGTGTCTGAACAGGAGTCCCCTTGCCCTTTCCCCCATTTCCTGGGTGTCTTAGTGTGCCAACTACAGAAGCTGAGAATAGGATTCGAGTGACAGTTCTTCCCAGGAGGTGATCCCAGTAGGGTGGGGAGGTGAGACAGGAAAAGAAGGCAAGGGAGCCGTAAAGAACGGGCTATCAAACTAGTGACTACTGTGGGGCACTGGAGTTTAACTCTCCTGGGATCTCTGGGAGATACAGCTGAGCAGGCACCTTACAGTTAGCCCCCGGAGGAGCAAGGAAATGGGTATTTGCGCACCATCAGGCACTGGTTGAAGGCTGTTCCTGGCTGGGGAGGGGACATCCATTCCATCATTCCATGTACAGTGCTCAAGCCAAGCAGGCTGCGGCACCGGCAGTGGGAGGCTGGGCTACCATACTCTTAAAACACAAAAGCTGAAGGACTATGGGCCTGGCACACACTGCTCTGGGTGACATGCCTGCAGCGTAGTCTATCTAGACAGGTGCTTCCCAGACTCGACACTCCCACAGTGAAGGGGCTAGTGAAAATGAGCCAATCGTAAGTTTTATGTGTGCCCCACCCCTTGTCTTTGCTGCCATCACTGTGACAAGAAAAAGCACCCTTATCCATTCCGCTTCCAGCAGAAAAAGTAGGTTTGAACAAGCAAGGACAAAGTCTGGGGAGCCGGAGGCAGTGCCCCGTGGGGTGGTTCCCGGGGAGGTCCTCCTGAGCAGGGTTTGCTCCTCTCTCATCCACATGTACACTGAGGCGTGAGAGGAGGGAGTGAACGGGAGGGGACTGAGCCTGAAAGGAATGAGTCTGCAGGCCAGTCTCTTCTTGGATTCCCGTCTCTAGGGTGGAGTCTTCCAGCCCTGAGTTACTCAGTGCCAGCTGGGAACCCCCTGCCATGAGAAGCTTGAGTTTCACCCCAAACCCAGCTACCTGGGGACCCTGCAGCTCCATGAGTTCCAGAGCATCCTACCAGTTGCTTTAGCTAAGTTTTCACCCTGCAGCCCTGGGCTGCCTTCATTCTTCCCACCTTCCGTAGACCCTGTGGCTGCCAAACTGATAGATATTGGCTCTCAGCCCAGCCCCATCCTATATTCTGCTTTGTCGGGGCGGGGCCGGGGCGCTGCAAACCACATTTTTGCTTTGCCAGCTGTTCCCTGTTGGGTTCTGCCAATGAGAGACTAGAAGGAGACCAGAAGATGGGGGAGGGAGATGGAACTTGCTCCATCATGATTTGCTTCTTGTTAAATGTCAACGTCATGCAATGACGGTTCTTCATTCTGGCAGCTGCTGCTGGTTCCACTTTCTAGTTTTTGTTTCATGCCCTCCTGGAATCAACCCTATTGTGTGCCTTCAGAAATACCAGCCAGGCAGCAGCCCCTCCTCCAAAGTCTGAGTCCCAGCTCCCTACAGCCCCTCCTCCAAGCTGCTAGGTTCTAATAACCCCAACTCTTCCATTGTTCCTGCCCTGGGGGTGGCAGCTCCTTCTTGCAGGTGTTATGAAACTTCTCCAATACTGGTTTAACCAATTCTGTAGATTAAATTCTCTCTGTTAAAATAACTGCTGTGGTTTGTCTTCCTGACCAGACACTGACTGATATAGACCCCACGGCTGCCAAACTGACTGCAAGAAGGAAGCTGTAATTGACCGTCTGTTTTTCATCTATCAGAAGCATAGGTGGCTGCCAGCTGATCAGCTTGGGTTACCAGTTACCACACTGCTCTGAGGCCATTCCAGCCCAAAGCATAGAAACCTGACATCACAGTGAGCCTGTGTAATCTGACTATGGGCCAAGTTATGGACTCCCTTCTGCCTTTGGAAATATTAATGCTTGTTTGCAGGGTCCCTTGAGCTCCTGGGGGTTGGGGAGTAGGTAAGACACCACGGGACTGTTGGTCTAACCTCAGGTCTCCGTAGGTTTGCATACTCCTCTGTTCCCTAGGAAGTCCCTGGGTGACACAAACAGTTAAGCGCTCAACTACAAACTGAAAGTTTGATGGTTTGAATCCACCCAGAGGTGCCTTGGAAGACAGGCCTGGTCAACTGCTTCTGAAAAGTCACAGCCTTGAAAACCCTATGGCACAGTTCTACTCTGCATCATATGGAGTTGACATGAGTTGAATTTGACTTGATGGCAATTGGTTTGGTTCTGGGTTTTTGTTCCCTAGATGACAGTGAGACACCCCTTAGGCTCTTGACTTCCATAGCTTCCTCCCAGGCTGCCACCCTCCCTTGGGTACCCACCTCCCTCCCCCCAGTCAGGCTCAGATGATCATCCCCAAGTGTTGTAGCTCTAAGCATGAGGGTTCCCCACAGAGCCCAGACAGAGAGTGAGGAGAAGATTCCAACACATACAGCAG
The DNA here is from genome assembly GCA_030035585.1 of Dugong dugon. Taxonomy (NCBI): domain Eukaryota; kingdom Metazoa; phylum Chordata; class Mammalia; order Sirenia; family Dugongidae; genus Dugong; species Dugong dugon. The sequence goes on from CM057475.1 coordinate 51,348,768, forward strand.
CGAGGGTTGAGCTCTTCCCAACTAATTGACAACTTCATCCACAGAGTGTCAGAGCCAGGTAAGAACCCAGAGATCAGCTACACCCACCTATCATTTTCCTAACGGAGAAACCAAGACCCAGGAAGGTTAGGCAGCACGTCCAGTGTCACACAGTTTGGCCAAGACCACGGCTAAGGCTGAATTCTCTGTCTCTGGAGAGCTCCCAGCTCTTCCGTGAACCACACTGTGGTCGTTCAGTTTACAAGTTTCTGCAGGCTAGCTGAAGTCAGCTTGCTTCTGTCCAGTGTCTTTCTCTTCTAGATTTCCTAAGAAGTCATCATTTCAGTCTAGCTCTCTGTTTCCCCTGATTTAACGCTGAGTTTCCTCTGAGCTTCTCTGCCCCCTCAAGCTCTTCCTTATTCTCTACTTCTGGTCCTGCTCCTCTGATCTCTGCCTGTCCCAACTGCCCTCTCCCACCCAACCCCAGAGCCTTTTTGCCCCTTCCTAGGGTAGTGGGAAGGAGCCCTTGTGGCACAGTGGTTAAGCACATGGCTGCTAACTGAAAGGTTGGTGGTTCAAACAAATTAGCCTCTCCACAGGAGAAAGATATTTATGGTAGTCTGCTTCTGTAAATATTACACCTTGGAAACCCTATAGGGCAGTTCTACTCTGTCCTATAGGGTCACTGTGAATTGGAACTGACTTGACGGTAATGGGTTTGGTTTGGTTTTTTTAAAGGATTGGGAGCTCTCACTTTCCCATTACCTATTTACCCTTAACAATTAGCCCTGCCTATTGGATTACGTAAATAGTGGCTTAATTTAGAGTACAGACAAATTCCTGTCCCTCAGCACCCTCGACATTGATTTAGCTGCTTTTTTTTTTTTTTAACCAAATATTGTTTTTCTCAAATTTTAGGCTTGTGAGTGCCTCAGATGAGTAAGCATGAGGGAATTCCGTCTCAGGTTTCCTGGGAAAATGGCGTAATGTCCTTGAGTCCAGATGCAATAGTTCTGTTGACCAGCCTTGGGTATTTCCTAGGCATTGTTCTCTGGTGAGATTGCCAGTGCAGAAGAAGGGAAATTCATGGTTTCCCTCTGAACAGTGAAAGCAGAGGCACTTCTTAGAAATCACACCCAAAGCCTTTATCCCCGGCACAACATAGAACCTCAACTTATGCTGGCGCAAAGCCCCTTACCCTATTACCCTAGCTCTGGGAATCTCTTCTGATGTAAATCAGAATCGCCTGGGAAGCTTTTAAAAAATAAGTCCCTGTCCCCCATCACTGAGATTTCAAAATAGAATCCCTGGGGGTGGGCACCTAAGGATCTCTATATTTGAAAACACCCTCTGAATGATTCTGATGTTCAGCCAAGTTAAGAGTCACTGCCCAGACAGATAACAGAGGATGCTGCACGGCTGTTGGGACATTTAGGTGGAACAAGAGGATGCAGAGAGAAGGGTCTGGCGAGCACAGAGAATTTGGTTATGCCGCTAAGCCCTTTGAGGCTGTACATTTGTCCTAGAACAGGCCCAGCCTCTCTGTGTATGGTCAGTGCTTCTTGGCCAGGAATGTCTCCTTCAGGGCCATGCCAGCTCTGGGACACAGGCTGAGAAACCAAAGGACCCAGTTCTTCTCTTATTCTGTAACTTTCAAGAGCCCCTTCACATCTTGGAGCCTCTATTTTCTCATCTCATCCAGGACTGACCAGATGACAGGTAAGTGACATCCTCCCCTGCCAGGGGTGCAGGATGACTTGGACTGCACCGTGCCCTGGTGGGGTGGGGGTGGGGGAGCATCTATGCAAATGTGATGGCTGCAGGGAAAGCTATCAAATGGAATTGGTAGATCCCACTTCAATGGGGACCATTTGCTTTTGACTCTGCATGAATCAGATGACAAGAAGAACACGTTTTTAGAAATGTGATTGAAGTGCCTTTGTTTCTATCACTCCCAAAGTCTCATCTGTCTAGTTATCATCCATTTCTTTTTCTATCTAACTATCTCTTTACTTGTGGTACAAACACTTAACAATTTATATATGTCAACCAGTGTCTGAAAGCAGTTTGTATTAGAAATTAAAGTGACACTACCGGAGTCTGTGTTCATCCTGTCTGGGAATGGCTTCCTGTGACAAGTAGCCATGTTCCTGATGGGTGACTTGTCCCCATTCTGGCCTGAAAAGACCAAAGGTCACTCCAAACAGCTCCTAATCACATTTTATCTCTCAATAAATTAGAATTGGGGTTGAGACAATGGAGCAGAGATGAGAAATGGTGAAAAGTCCTGGTGGCCTTTTCTGCTCCCAGTTTACAACTCTAGTGAGCTAAGCCCATTTGAGTTTGTTTCTATTAATTGGAACCATTGATGCTAACTCATAAACAGAGAAAGGGGTCACCGATCCAAGGCATGATGGGTTGCAACTACATCCTAGGCATCACATTGAAGTTAATATGGATAATGATGCTAGGCATTTGTTATTGGGCACCTACTATATACCAGGTACAAGATAGGTATTTTATATTCATCAGCCTTTAGAGTATTTACAACAAAAATGTAGATGTTATTGTCTCATCTCACAGAAAAGGGAACTGAGGCTCAGGGAGAGGGGATAACTTTCCCAACTCACACAGTAAGTGGTAGAACTGAGATTCAAACACAAGTCTGTTTGACTTGAAAATCCATTCCCTCTCTACTACACCCCACAACTTTTGATGTGGTATGAGATTGAGGAGAATTCAGGCTCAGGCAGACTGTTAATATTACGTGTAGCTGTTATCAGGAGGGCAAAATCCAGGAAGACAGAGGTGGTGGACCCAGCTCAAGGCCTAAGGGTCCACTGGGTCAGAAAGAGTTTCAAGCAGAGGCTCTCCAGGACCCTGGAGAGCTCCTAAGGAGCAAAAGACCAAACCCTTCGATCCTTTGAGCCATAGACCTACGTGGTAGCTCAACCCCCATCATAAGCCTCTGAATGTTGAAAGCTGTTCACTTGATACTCAGGGTGGGTTTATCCCCCGGGACTCTGAGGATAATGCTGGATGATCTCCAACACACATCCCCTAACCCACTGTAATTTTTTCTCTGCATCAGCTTTGGGGAAGGAATGCTGACTTAGGGTGCCCATGTTTCCATGTCCAAAGAGTTTCAAACTAATTTAAATAATCTCTTTCAAGTTCTCCCACCTTTTCATAGATGAAGTGAATGGCAAATATGATCTGTTAATCATGCCAAGCCTCCTTTGGCAATGTAAAACCAAACTGGCTGCTTTGCACAGTAAAAGGTTAAAATTATGAGCCGTACAGGGAACAAATAAAGCTTGATCATTCAGGCTCGAAATTTGTGACTGAACATCCTTGTGTTTGCCTTTCGTACTCACACCATCCTCACACGTCTGCCCTTGACTGTGGCTGTTTATTTTTAATCCACGTTTCCCCAGAATAGATATTAATAATTTTCCTGCAGTGGCACCCTCTGCATCGACCAAGAGCAGCAATATTTCTCTGACCATATGCATTTGGGGTTTTCTTTGACACTGTAAACGGATCTTCTGCTTGATATTTAAGTTGGCTCTTTGCAGGAAGCACTGGCCAGTTCAAACTTCCTTAATAAGTTCTCCATGACTGCGTTTACGATAACGTTAATGAAATCATTCTGAATATCAGTGGGCAGATAATGAGCCCAGAGGCAGTGACCAGGGTGAGGGCCCAGATGGAGGGAGGGGTGGGATGACTGAGGGGAAGAGGGGGCAAAGCTGTTTTCCTGGCTTCTGAAGGAAAGTGAAAATGAATAACAACCCCCAAGGTCTCATGTTTCTCTTCTCCCCCATCTGGGAGACTTTTTGGTTGGGAGTACCACCAAGAAGTTTGATCTCCAGCCTGTGTAGGAGCCTGTTCTCCCAGCCTTCCTCTCTCACCCTTTCCCTCTAGAGAAGTAAGCTAGGGTTTTCCTTTCCAGAGATTAGAGAGAGGCTCTGGAGGCAAAGTCTCAAGACATTTTGTATGCATTTGGGGTAACCCTTTTTACTGCTCTTCCTACAGACCCTCATGCTGGTTGGCCTCCCTATACCCTGCCACCCACCCCAACCCCTTCGTAAACTACCACGTGCAACTCGCAGCCTCCTGCCCTTCTCTTCCCTTTCCAACCAAATGTTGGCCTGGGCTCCTAGCCTTTCCCTAGGGCCTCTGGCCACATCCTTGTGCCGAGCAGTGTAGCGGGGCCACTTAGGGCCTAGGCACAGGGCTCTGTCACTCTGTTTCGTGTTTTATGGGGCACGGTGGGCTATCCATCTCAGACTGAGCCAACTGTTAGGGACTGGAAGAGGAGAAGCAAAGGCATCAGACAAAGCCACTATGGAGGGATCTGAGGTAAGAGGCAAAAGCAGCCCCGCCAGTCCAGGCTGCCACACATGGATACGTGGATGACGCATTGCATACCCCGAGGAGGCCCCGTCACGTCTTGTACATTGCAGATTTGGAAATGCATTATGGCAGTTTCCTGGCAGTTGGCACTTGGGTATCTTGTACGAACAAAACGAACATCTTACAACAGTTTTTCAACAAGTGGTGGTAAAGTGTGTTGTGGAATTTTTTTCTCCTTTGCATAAAGATACTGGTATGGGTTGGGGTGGCCCTCTCTTTCGGACCCTCACATATCTGGGGGGACTTTCTTCGTGACATGTGAAGTCAATCTCATCAGTTGTGTTCAGCCCCAAGAATGTGGGCCTAGACTCGTTTCCAGCCTCCATGCACTACAGGGTAGGAAGGGTGGGTGTCATCGATGGTGCAGTGAGTGCTCTTGAGACAATCACTTGACTGCCCACTCGGTCAGCTACACATTGTGGGTGCCTATAAAGCCCGCTGACCTGACCTCCCAAGGCCGTTGGGAAGCCCAGATATGAAAATGATACACACGTGCTTTGGAATTTGGGGTTTGGAGTTGTTCAAAAACTCTGACCCCTTAATATCCTGGGCTGGAGCAGGGGCCAGATGACTCCCCGCCTCTGCAAACAACAGTTCCATTTCCATCCTTTTAGACATTCCAGAGCTGCTGGAATAACAGTCTGCTCTTTAGAAGGACTATTCAATAGCTGTGGCCCTGCCCGGCCCCTCTGGCTCTTCCCGTAAGAAAACAAACAGGATGGCTATGCTGGCAGTAAACAGAGTGGGACCCGGGGCCAGCCAGGCAGCTGGACAGGGGCGCTGGCCCAGCCAGGTGTGTCTCTGTTACTCTGGGCAACAGCTGACCCGGCACAGCAGCCCAGGCAGCGGTCCCCCAGGGAGGTCACAGAGAGGCCAGGAGCTGTGGCTTTGCTTTGGTGTGGATTCAGATAGTGCCTTCCCCTCTGGCCTTAGTTCCCCAGCAGTTCATTGGAGGGGTTGGAAGAGGTGGTGTCTGAGGTCCCTTCCAACTCTAATAGGTGTGGTTCTAGGAAGCTCACTTCCTGACACAACCCCATAGGTGCTAGTTAAGGGGATGGCTCACATGTAGGTCTGTGGCTACCCTGGCCATGTCCCCGGAGCCTGAAACTCTCAGACCACCCCCAGGCAGCTTGGCTGGGAAAAAGACCACTTTCCTCTCCCTTCTGGAACTGGGCATACCTCAGCCCTCTCTCAGCGCCCCTGCTCCCGCACCTCTGGTCACCCAGCTGGAGCACACAAAGGTGCCAGAGCAGCAGAACTACTCATGCAATTGATTTTTAGAGACAGGCTTGGAAGCTATGTGTGGTGATTTTTCCCCTGGAGAAGCTGTTCCCTGAATCCAAATATCTCAGTTCAGGGGAGTGTAAAGCTGATAAAAATAGATTTTAGCCAGAGTGCAGGAACGGGAGGAGGAGACAGGGACTCAGCCCCACTCCTTCCTGAAAATCAGCACAAGCCTTTTGCCCCACCCAGCACCCCATCCAATTAGAGCAATTGCTTTCTGCTATCTCCCTTTTCCTGAAGTACAATGGCAGTCAGATGGTGTCCTCTCTTGGGCAAGGACAGCAGTGAAAGGAGGGTTGTGCCAGGAGGCAGGTTTATATCATTATTTAATAAAGAATGGGAGCTTGGCTGTCAAGCAAATCACGTGTGGCCAGGAATAATCAGTAACCATGGTAATGATAGCACTAGCAGCTAACATTTATTGATTGCTGACTATATGCCAGGCACTGCTAATGCATTGTCTCATTTAATCCTCAGAGCAAAGGTATATAATAGTTATTAGTAGCTTCAATCCCCAGACAAGAAACTGAAGCTCAAAGACAGTGAGTACCTTGCCTGAGGCCACTCGGTGAGTATGGAGCAATGCCAGGATTCAGACCTAGGCCTGCCTGACCACAGAGCCCTGGTGCTTAGCCACGATGCAATGTGAGGAGTGGACCTGCCTTTTGGGATTGTGGATCCCAAGCCACAGGGGTGAGAAGTAGACCAGCCTGGGACTCTGGGGAGGAGGGCACAGGGATAGATGGGTGTGGGTGGCTTAGACATTTTCAGCACCCGGGAGGATGTCCTGCAAGAAATGACTGGGAGGTGGGGCTGGAGGGTGTGCCTTGGCTACTGGGAGTCTGAGAGATGGGTGAACCCAGGCAGGCGGTCCATGTTTGGTGTCCTAGCAGGGGGTGATCCAGCAAGCAGGCAGTCAGCCCCAGGGAGGGATGCTAGTGAGAAAGAGGTCCCTAGCGGCACATTTGAGTGTGCTTCTGAGGCCCTTGGAAGCTTCTAGAAATGTAGAATTCCAGGCCTGCTTAATCAGCCTTTTTGGGAACAGGGTTCAGGAGTCTGTTTTGCATAAAGCCCTTAGCTTTATTCTGACTCAGATGCTCCAGGGGCCACACTTTGAGAAACCCTAGCCTAGGAGAAGTGGTGAGGGCTCTCTCCCTCTCTTCTTCCCTCCCTCCCTCCCTTTCTTCCCATCACTCCATCTCTTGGCTCTTCTCTATATGGGGACTTATTCTCTTCCGCTCAAGATGGGCTTTCTCCATGTGGTAGGGAATAGGACCACCGTCAACTCTAGGCTTACCTCACCATATACCACCATCCATGGAGGAAGAGCCTCTCTCCTCCTTGACCTTATATCAAATCCCATGGAAGTTCCCCGATTGGCCCTGCTTGGGTCACGTGCCCGGCCCTTGAACCAATCACTGTGAATAGGAAGGAAGATAGATGAGGCCTTGGTTACATGCCCACCCTTCCATCCTGGGCTAGGCCTGTGGTTGGCAACCTCACTAGAATCACATGATTAGAGAGAGGGAGGAGCAGTTCCCAAAAGGAAGGGAACATGGGAAAGGGGTATTTAGAAAGATGAAGTCCCTGGGTGGCACAAACAGCTTGCTTTTGGCTTCCAACTTAAAGGTCAACAGTTGGAATCTACCAGCCAGCCACTCATTGGAAACTCTATGGGGCAGTTCTGGTCTGTCCCATAGGGTCACTATGAGTTGGAATTGACTTGATGGCAATAGGTTTTTGGCAATTTTTAGCAATAGGGTGATTTTTAAGTGTAATAATTTTATTTTAGATCAATGTATTATTAAAGATTGCATTATAAAACTAATTTTAATCACCTTGTAATTATATGCATAATGTATGAACACGAATTTGGACATTTTTTTTCCTGTTGAATAAGTGATAAATATATTTAATTCACTTTAAATTGATTATGCAAAAAGGTAATTTGTTGCTTAACTTTAATCTGATACAGTATATGTTTCATTTGGGGACTAAATGTATTTTAAAATACAGCCTGTAATTATAAGTTACAGCATTAAAAAACTGCTTTTAGGACTTGATGTTTGGAATTACTGAACTTCTTATGTTTTGAAAAAGCAATTAGTTTTTTATGTAAAGTGGTGTTTTCTTACACTGAATACTGATGTAAAAGAGAAAGTTTAAAACTGCGATTTGTAAACAGTTCTCAGAAATACATTTCAGGAGCAGATTATCTTAATTCTTAATAAATAAAAGAGCCCAGTTGGCTATAACTGCCACTGTGTTTTCCCTTTTTGGCATTGCTTTATGGAGTACTAGGAAAATTTTTAGAATTATTGTATTCTTTTATGTTCCTCATTAACTCGATATTGTATTTCCACTTCAGTGTTCCATATGCTTCCTGTCTTAAACCAACGGTCCATACCGGGTGTAAATTAAACTAAGCCTGACTAAACATAAAAAGAATTTAATACAGCGTGATGGGGAAAACCTCCATGGTGATCAGCGGTGTTCAGCTGAGTGATGAATCAATTGGCTGGAGACTGAGTCACGGCAAACTTAACTGATCTCAGCTAACACGGGTGTTCTCACGGCATGCCTTCTGAACGCTTGCTCTATCCCATCAAAACAAGCACATGTTTTAGAAATGGAAACGATACCTTTGCCTTTAAGCATGTGGTTGTTTTAGCTAGGTGCCGATTCCGACTCATAGTGACCCCATGTGACAGAGTAGAAATGCCCTGTAGGGTTTTCTTGGCTGTAATCTTTAAGGAAGCAGATTGCCAGGTCTTTCTCCCACAGAGCTCCTGGGTGGCTTTGAACCACCAACCTTTTGGTTAACAGCTGAGTGCTTAACCGTTGTACCACCAGAGCTCCTGAGTAAGCAAGTGTCTCCCTTGCAGTGTCTTCATGAGCCCTTGGGGATCACAAACCACCCATTGGGAAATGCTCCAAAATACCAGCTCGTATTAGACTGTAGGTGCTTTGGGGGCAGATCCCAGAAATCTGTACGGTGCCTAGTCCAGTAGATTTTACATAGGCTTGCTATGAGTCGGAATTGACTCGATGGCAACAGGTTTATTTATGGAAACCCTGGTGGCGCCGTGGTTAAGAGCTACGGCTGCTAACCAAAAGGTCGGCAGTTCACATCTGCCAGGCGCTCCTTGGAAACCCTATGGGGCAGTTCTACTCTGTCCTATAGGGTCACTATGAGTTAGAAGGGACTCCATGGCAACGGGTTTGGATTTTTTTTTTTTTTTTGGTTTGAGATGCTTGATGTTTGTAGACTGAAGGGAACAAAGATAAAAAGGAGGGAAAGATCAATAACACCTTCTTGAGTATATTCTGCTTCCCAGTGTGCAAGGGGACCTGGACGGGACAGCATTACCCAGGCTCTGGACTGTGATTCCACAGCCCAGGGAATGAGGAGTGGCGGTGGGAGAAGAAGGGTGCAGGGGGGCTGGAAACAAGGGCGGACAGCCCCTGGTAACCAGCGTGTGAGCTCCCGGGCTGTGCCTCCTCCCACCCAGAAAAGCCAAGATAATGGAGATAGAACAAGTTCAGAGAAGGGCAGCCAAAGTGATCCAGGAGACATGACTCATGAGAGGAGAGTTTAACTGGTTTAGCCTAAAAAGCCCATTATGCTCTCTGGTGGACACGGTGACGCTATAAACATCCACAAGACGACAACAAGGGAGAGAGGATGGACCCCGTCCCGCTGGGCTCTAATGTTAAGACAGATGGCTTGGAGGGAGAGCAGAAGCTGCAGAGGGCCTGGGCCCATTTCAGGGGTTTGAAGACTTTTGTACAGTCAGAATCCGTTGTTCAAACAAAAGCATATGTGGAGCTCTGTTACATGAAACAGATTAACAGCTGAGCTTCTCTGGTTGAAGTGGAGGAAGGGGGCCAGGACCCTGTCTTCTCCCCTCCTTGTCCCCAAAGGCACCTCTTCAGTCTTCCAGGGATCCGTTTGAAAACTACTGAGCTGCATGCTCTGAGGCCCTCCAGCTCTGACACACCCTGCTATGGAGTGGCAGCGTCTGAGCAGGAGTCCAGGAGGGGAGCACACAAAAGGACAGGGGGATGGGGACGCAGCTAGAAACAGGTCCTGAAGGTCTGCTGGGTGGAAAGTGGTTTTGAGATCCTGGTGGCTGTGAAATCCCAATCAGGCCTCTGGGTCTTTGCACATGCTGCAGCTTTGCCTCTGAATGCTCCTCCCCAGGCCTCCCTTCTCCTCCCCAGGCCTCCCTTCTCATTCCCAGCTCCTCCCTGCCCCTTCCCCCTGGCCAGCCCTCACCTGACCTTCACCTGTCCGCTTTGACCTCACATCCTCTAGGAAGCCCTTCCTGCCACCGCTCCCCATGGTCAGGTATCCCTGCTTTGTGCCCGCCCGCTCCCCCCCCCAGCTCCTCCTTTCCCCTGTCAAAGCACTGACTCCTGTGGGTTTTATTCACCCATCTCCCGACTCAGTCACAGGCTCCATGAGGGCAGGGACCTATCCTCTGAATCATGGCATCCCTGACCCTTAGCAGTACCACCCGGCCTGTGGTCAATTAAAAAAACCAGCTGCTGTCAAGTCGATTCCAACTCATGGTAACCCCATGTGCGTCAGAGTAGAACTATGCTCCATAATGTTTTCAATGGCTGATTTTTGGGAAGTAGATTGCCAGGCCTTTCTTCCAAGGCACTTCTGAGTGGACTCAAACCTCCAACTTTTTGGTTAGCAGTTGAGTGTATTAACTGTTTTCATCACCTGTGGTGAATAGATATTCCATAAAAAGTGTGTTGAATGAATGAATGAGCAAACGAATAAACAAATGCACAAATGGGTTAAGACTCGTTACATGAGAATAGAAGCAACGGCTCCCAGGACTGGCAGCTGGAGGTCAAAGGGGACAGGTGAAGGCTATGTGGGAGCTGGCCAGGGAAGGGGTGGAGGACCTGGGGAATGAGAAGGGAGGCCTGGGGAGGAGCATTCAAGGTAGAGCAGCAGCACGTGCAAAGACCCAGAGGCCAGAAAGAGCAACACACCTTTGGAGCCTCAAGAGCTTGGGCACTGTGGAGAGATGAAGCCGGAGAGGTGGGCTAGACCTCCAAGCCAGGTTAAACATGTGTTAAGTTTTATCCCAGGGGCAGTGGGGAGCCATTGAAGAGTGTTAATTAATTAAGCAAGGGAGTGGCATGATAATATTGATGTTTTAGGAAGACCCTCTGATGCTCTTTTGAGAATGGATTGGAGGGCAAGACTGTGGACAGAGGATTGCACTGTCATCCAGGCAAGAGAGTAAGACAGAGCAAGACAGAACTGAGAGATGCCCAAGGGGTAGAATAAACAAGTCTTTGCAATGCAGTGGATACAGGGGGCTGGAAAGAGAGGAGGAGCCTAAGCTTCTAGCCTGGGCAACCCGTGATGTTCCTTGAGACAGGGAACCAGCTGGTGGGGGGAGCTGGGGCAGAGGACACCTAGATGAGATGCCTGAATCCTCTAGCTATAGTTCTGTAGGGTTAGGGCTGTGAACCCTCCCAGCGTCTACAAGGGAGATGATACCTAAAGAACAAGCCATTATGTGTTTGACCTGCACACCTGTACATTCGGCCCTTAAACGACTGTAAGGCAGGCAGTGCAGTTATCATCCCCCCATGTCACAGATGAGAAAAGTGAGGTCCACAGAAGCAAACTGATTTGCTGAAATTTGCAGAGTCAGCATCGGAAGCAGGACGAGAACCAAGATCTCCTGATTCTCAGGGTGAGAGGGGCTATCCCCAGGAGCTGATGCAGGGACTTTGCGAAGCAGGGCCTATGAGAGGGCTTCAAGGGGATCCATACATTCTCTAAAAATGTCTGAGTGAAGTGTGCACAGGTGGCTTTTTTCTGAAAAGAAGGGTCTATTGCTTTCATTAGAGTCTCAAAGGGGTCCCTGTCCCCCCCAGTTCTAAGAACCTGGGGATTGCTGAGGAATTGGGCCAGGGCAGACTGTTTCCATTTGCACAGTCTGGGACAAGGGCAAGATGATGAGGAAGCAGGTGGTTCATACATGTGGGACTTGGGGAAAGCTAGAGGTCCCCAGTGGTCACCGGGTAACAGGAACTTGATCCAGTGACCTGTGGTCAACAGTATGTATTACTGGACTGAAAGCTAGGTCCACAGGCTCTCTGTGAGTGCCTGGGAGCACAAAGGAGAGAGAAGCAGGTGCTCTTCTGTAAAGGCCACTCCCCGCTCCCACCCCCTCCATCCCAGTTAGTGAAGGGGGAGCAGCACCCTCACCCCCATAGCTTCTGAAGCAAAGTCCTAAAGGGACAAAAGTGAGGGGATTTGCCACCACCCCAATCTCACACGGCCGGCAAGTGGTTCAACTGGGACCCAACCCGGGACTGCCTGACGCAGTCCAGTTCTCATCTCAGCGTTTGTCCCCAAAAAACCGTGTTAGCCTTGCTCCCGCTCTCCGGCTCCTCAGCCACCCCACCCCCAACCTGCCCTCTTGTCCAGCACAGGCTCCCGGGGCCTCCAGCACTGGCTTCCTGCATTTGCTGGGCCCTCATTACCAGCCCTCTCCTGCCCTCTAATGGCCGCCCCAGAAGCAACTGCAGAATGAGGATCCCGCTGCCTCCAGGGCCGGCAAGCCCACCTGGGGAAGCTGGGGCTGGCGCAGACCATGCTGGGCTCTGGGATGACGCTGGCAGAAGGGTCCTGGGCCCTGGCTCCCTGAGGAGAGACAGATGGCTCAAGTCCACCCTCGAGGGAGGGGAGCCAGGAAAGCCTCTTCGCCAAGGGACCACACCTTGGAGTGATCTGGGCCTCTTTCCACCAGGGAACAAGGCTGGCTCCCCTGCTCAGAAACACTCTGGGGCTCCCAGCTGCCTGGAAACCAAAGAAAAACACCCAGGGGTGTGGGAGTCCTTCTGCACAATGGTTTCCTCTGTCTCATCCCTCCCAATTTCCCACCTCAGTCTCTGTGCTTCGTTTAACCTTCTCAGCTCAACAGTCCCCAGATCTCTGCTCAATTAGTCCCTTTACCTACAAAATGCTAGTTCCTACCCCAGCACGCCCAGTCATCTTGGGAAATCCTACTCGATATGTTCTAACTTTCTCTGGCACGCCTCCAAACACTGGACATGTGCTTTCTCTCTTCCCACTTACTATAGCCAATTAACACTGACATACAATTTTTTAATGTTAAAGTCCACTTACCACGCCACTATCCATCAACCACATTCCTCTCTTGAATGACCTAGAAGTGTAATTCCTCAGCAGGAGCCATGGGGCACATGGCATTTGTTCTTAGTTTTTCACCATTACAGAATCATTTTCTTCTGTGGCTACATAATCATTGTAATAATCATTGAGCGACTACATGATTTCTTATCATGTAGACAGTTTTTGATCTGGGCTTAGGGGCCGCCCAAGGGGCGACACCCAACTGCTCATCCAACCGCAGGACATCTGTTTTGTCTTTTCACGGCCTGACTAGCATTGTTGTTGTTGTTATAATACTTTGGGGTTTCAGAAACGATTGCATTTGGAAGAGAGTTCTGTGCTGTATAGCACTTAAAACTCACAGAGGTAGATGAACAAAAATGCATATAACCAAATACTTTATTTCCAAATTATTTTGTGCAGACAGACTTTTCTTTATTTTCTCAGTGTTTTTCTTCCCAAATCATAGTTCTCTGGAGAACGCAGTTGCCTTGTCCCTTCTATTAGAGTAGGGGCTCCTGAGAGTCAGGGGCTGGGTCCTGGTCATCTCAAAGCCTGCCAAGGTGCCTTGTACAGAGTAGTCCCTCACTTAGATAGATGGATAGAGAGAGAGAGAGAGAGATAGCTGCCATCAAGTCGATTCTGACTCCTGGTGACCTTATGTACAACGGAATGGAGCATTGCCAGGTTCTGAGTCATCCTCACAATCATTAGCATCTTCAAGTCCATCGCTGCAGCTATTGTGCCAACCCATCTCACCAAGGGTCTCCGTCACCTTCGCTGGCCCTCTGCTTCATCAAACAGGGCATCCTCCTCCAGCAACTGATCTCCCCTGATGATGTGTCTAAAGCAAGTGATTCAGGCAATGTTCTCTTGTGATCCATAAGGTGTTTTTTTTTAAAATAATTTTTTTTTATTTGTTGTTGTTGAGAATATACACCGCAAAACATACACCAATTCAACAGTTTCTACATGTACGATTCAGTGACACCGATTACAGTCTTCTAATTGTGTGACCGTTCTCACCCTCCTTTTCTGAGTTGTTCTTCCCCCTTTCGCATTAACTTACTGCCCAAGGTTGATCCATAAGATTTTCAATGGCTGATTTTCAGAAGTAGATTGCTAAACCTTTATTCCTAGTCTGAGTTAGTCTGGAAGCTCTGCTGAAACCTGTCCATCATGGGTGACCCAACTGAAATTTGAATTACCAGTGGCATAGTTTCTAGCATCACAGCAACATGCAAGTCACCACAGTATGGCACACCGACAGATGGGTGTTTGGCGCTTACTTAGTGCTTGTGGAATTGAATGTGAAAGGGACGATTACTCCACAGGAGAACTGGGAGGTGCCTCAGTTGGATGGGCAAGAAGCTCAGGTTCAGAATTTCTCAGTACTCAGCACACAGGGAAGAGCAGAGGTTTTCCAAGTGAATCTTGGTTGGCAGGTTGAAGACTGCCTCCTTGGCCCAGGCTCTGGGGAGACTCAGAGAGTGGTTGCCTTGGGAAGGATTTTTTTTTTTTTTTTTTTTACAGCTTATCGAGACACAATTAACATACAAAGCATTGCACATATTTAAAGTATGTGATTTGGTGCCTTTTGACTCATGTATGCAGCTGTGAAACCATCACCACAGTCAAGATAACGAACATACCCATCACCCCAAAAAGTTTGCTTGTGACTTTTTGCAGTTTCTCCCTTCCAACCCCCAGGGAACCGCTGATCTGCTTTCCATCACTATAGATTAGCTTGCCTTTTCTAGAATTATGTATAAATAAAGTCATACAGTATATACTCTTTTTAATCTGGTTTCTTTCACTCAACACAATTATTTAGAGATTCATCCATGTTTTTCTGTGTATCAGTTCATTCCTTTTTTTATTGTGGTAAAATAAACACTACATAAAATTTGTCATTTTAACCATTTTCAAGTGTACAGCTGGGAAGGATTTTGTAATGAGCACCAGGATGAAACAGGCCAGAACTGGCACCTTCCAGAGCACAGGCCTCGGGCAGAGTGGTGGGGGTATAATTTTCTCCCAGCACCCCCCATCCCACCCCCACGCACACGGCCTTGTGATGCCACCATCTTGGGAGCTCCTACTCTAGGGGAAAGTTTCCATAAAAAACATCATGGGAACAAAGGTGGAGCTTTCACTGAAGATCATCCGACCTGGCCCATGGTGGCTGCTCAATAAAAAAGGCAGTGTGATGTAGATTATGGTGCTCTGGGCTTGGAATTGCAGACCCCAGGTTTGAATCCCAGCTTTATCACTTCCTGTCTGTGTGATGTTGGGCAAATCACTTAACGTCTCTGACTTGCTCTTTTCTCGATGATAAAATGAAGACACGACAACTCAGCCCACCAGGATTGGTGAAGATGCAGTCACAGCACAATAAAAAGCCAGTTACCGTTGAGTCAACTCCCACTCGTGGCGACCCCATGTGTGTCAGAGTAGAATTGTGCTCCATAAGGTTTTCAATGGCTGATTTTTCAGAAGTAGATCACTAGGCCTTTCTTCCAAGGTGCTTCTGGGTGGACTCGAACCCCCAAGCTTTCAGCTGGCGGACATATTTGAAAGCTTAAATGGTTCTGTCTCTCTTCCTTCTCTTCTTCCCGTGGCAAATTTCAGTCCCACCTTCATTCCTATTCATTTACCAAATATTAATCGATTTCACTTGAAAACTGCTCCTTTTTCTTCCTTTGTCTCTTCCTTTCTCCCCAGTGTGGTCTCTCTGAGTCTTAGTCCCCTTAATTACACAGTGGGAACACCATCATGGAACACACGGAGTTGGGGAAGGACAGGAATAATCTATTTATAGCACCCGGTGCCATGCTCAGCACGTGCATGTGCTCAATAAAGGCCAGTGTTAAGCAGAGAGGGGGGACCGTAGCCTGGTTGTAGGAGTGCAGGGCTGGAAATCAGCAAACTCTCCAAGGAGGAGGTAATGGCTGAGCTGTCCACTGAACGGTGGCCAGGGCTGGGTCAGCCAGGATAGAGAAACGACAGAGTGCCTATCTGGGCCCTGGCCTCCACCTGCTGAGTTCTGGCAAAGGCTCGCCCAAATCAGCCGACGCCATTAGAATCTCTCAGGCACACTCAGAAGATTTGTGCCTTCCCTGAACCTTATGCCCTGCTTGTGAGGTGGTGGGAAGGGCTGGGGACTCTATCCTAAGTAAGGGCATCATGAGAGTGATCATCCAAACCGGGGCACTTCTGAGAGTCAAAAAAACAGCTAGTTGCTGTTGGGTCAATTCTGACTCACGGCGACCCCCTATGTGTCAGAGTGGAACTGTACTCCATAGGGTTTTCAGTGGCTGAGTTTTTGGACATAGATTGCCAGGACTTTCTTCTGAGGCACTTCTGGGTAGACTCAACCCTCCAATCTTTCAGTTAGCAGCCTAGTGTGTTAACCATTTGCACCACCCAGGGATTCCTCGAGAGTGAAAGGGGGCATTGTTTATAGATGCATGGCTGACAACAGGTGTAAACGAGGGCCTTCCAGGCCAACTGGAACATATGGTTACCTGAGTCCTAAGCCATGGGTGGAGACCAGAGGGTTGAGGTGTAGCTTAAACTACAAAAGCCCACAGTGCTTGCCTCCCAGGCACCAATATGTTGCTCACTTACAAGTGTAATAGCAGAGTTAGCAATGCTAAAGAGGAGAGTCTGCCTGCGCCTCCTGCCTCCCACCACAGCCACTTGCAGGATCCATCCCAAGCAGGCGAGCCTCCTCCACCGTGGAGTCCATGTGACACATCGATGCCCTGGGCACGTCCCTGGGCTTCTCCCAAGAAATAGCATCATAACCGCAGAACATCAGACTTTACAGTTTATGCAGTCCTTTTATTTTGCTCCAGCTCATTTAATCTTTATAACAGTCTCAGGAGATAGGCATCATGACTCCCATTTTATAGGTGAGGAAATTGAGGCTCAAGGACATAAACTTGCTCCAGATCACACAGCTAGTGAGTGGTGGAGTCAGGACTCTGGGCCAGGTCTTTTCAGTTCTGCTCCTCCCATCCCTCCATCTCCCTGGCTTTGCTGGCTGGAGCTGTGGACAGCACAGTGTGAGCTTAAGTGCTCTGAAAGGGAAGCAGAGTTTGGGGATGGGGTTATGAATTATTTGCTAAAACCTCAGGCTAAGTACTAGGCATTCTGTGGGTTTTTACTAAGTGTAAATGCCTTCCCTCAAGCAGAAGCTGGGCTAGCTCGGCCAGGAATTGATTTCTGGGATTCTGAAGATATGTATAGCTTTGGTATTTGTGGAGTTAACATTTGTGACCTCTCCCTTGACATTTATCATGCTGCCAGTTCAAGGTTTGTCTTTTCCCCTCTGCAAGGGTCCTCCCTCACTCGTTTAGGCTGAACTTGCCTCTAACTTATCCAGGTGTTTGGAAGTGTAGGTAGGAAAGGAATCATTATTGAGCAAGCACCTACTATGTGCCAGATACATTACTTCCAGTCCTTGCTAAATCCTCACTGTGAGCTGAGGAAGTAATCAAGTTCATGCTTCAGATCAGAAAATGAAAACTGCGTCGTGCCCAAGCTCACACACTAGTGACAGGAGGAGCTGGGTCTTGAACTCACATCTGGCTGACTTCTGAGACCCTCCAGGGTAAGGGATATGTTTCCCAGGGAGGAGCTCTCAGAAGCCAGTAACATCCTGGGCAGGAATTTAAGCTACATTTAATTGAGGCAAAGGTAGAAACAGTTCCAAGAAATCAGGGACACTTGGGAGCCTTAAAATCTGTTTCCAGAATTCCAAGGACAAAGACCTTGGAAAGCTCCTGACAAAAAAAACCCATTACAGGGGCTTTGGAATTCAATTCAATTCAAGGAACTTTTATTATTGCTATAGGCCAGGTGCTGTGCCAGGTGCTTTGGGGAAAACAAAGAAGAATAAGGCTGGTTCCTATTTTTCTGGACATTGGTGGTTGAGTGGGAAAATTCTTGCCTTCCATGCGAGAGTCCAGGTTTAATTCCCAGGCAATGCACCTCATGCACAGCCATCACCCATCTGCCGGTAGAGGCTTGTGTGTTGCTATGATGCTGAACAGGTTTTAGTAGAGCTTCCAGACTAAGACAGACTAGGAAGAAAAGCCTGGTGATCTACTTCTGAAAATCAGCTAATGAAAATTGTATAGATCACAACAGTCCAATCCCCAACCAATTATGGGAAAGGCACAGATCCCAGCAACATTTTGTTCTGTTGCGCATGGGTTTGCCACAAGCAGGGGGCTGACTCAGTGGTGGCTAACAAGAAAAAGTCTTCTGGAGCTCTCTGGACAGCAGAGTAGGGCATTTCTGACATCCTCACACTGAATGGCTCCATGCTATAGAGATGGAAGAATGAGGAGTCCTCAGGTGATGGGTTATCAAACATGTTTAGGAAACAATGTTCTTGACCCTTCCCTTGTAGCACATTTGTGTAAGCATTTTCAAAGGTTTGAGAAGAAAGGGCATGGTTTCATTTTTTTCAGCCTAGAGTCTTTCAAGCTTGTTTGGCAACAAATCTCCTTCCCCAGTGCCCTCTTGCCCCTGGTGGGCTATTTATGACATCCATGGAATAGTTCACGAACCACACTTTGGGATACCGTGGCCTAGGGGTGGCTCCATGCTAGGTCTGGTAGGCTAATGTATACACTCTCTTCTTTCGGAACCAACTCTAAGGTTCTCTTGTCTGGGGCTGTCAGTGTTTCTCTGTCTTTGCTCTCTTGGATAGAAACTGTGTCTGCTGGTGCTTGGGTTTAGCTTTGACTGCTTTCTTAAAAGGTCATCTTTCAAAATTGGGGCGCCACTCAGGCCTATGGCACTTTAGCTAATGGAATCTCTTGGGCAAGCAGACAAGTGTTTGGGGAGGATGAGTCCAGTCACAGCTTTCCATCAGATATGCAGGAGCACAGTTTCCAATAGGAGATTGAAGCAGCCTGGAGTCTAAGACAGGAACACACTGAAAAACAACAGAGGGGGAGCCATTGGACTCCAGCTTGGGGGTTTAGTCAACAGGGCTTCTCTTTCATCTATACTGAGGTCACCCTGCCCCCCACCCCCGGCCAGACCCATTTATTTGCAAGATGAATATGGGTGGGTGACTGTTTACAACATCCTAACAGTCAAGCGTTGGCCTTGTAACTGTGGCTTCTTCTCAGAGGTGACACGTAGGCAAAGCTGTTGACCCAGCAGGGTCAGTGCAAGGAAGTGACTTAGAACCCAGAGCTTGTGACAAAATTAAATGCTTTCATGGGTGTGGTGACATTTTTCCTTGGTTGGGAAATAGCCTGGCACGGGGTTAAGAGGATCACTCCAGTGTCATGCAGGCTTGGCCCTGCTTTGGGCCTGTCACGTAATCTTCCTGAACCTTGGATTCTTCTTGTGTAAAACAGAGATCATTCCTACCCTGGAATGTCAGCCCTTGATGAGTTTGAACTTGTATCTGGCTGACTGCTCAGGCCATGTTTCCCACGGAGTAGTTCTCAGAAGCCAGTAACATCCTGGGCAGGGTCTGTTAGGACTGGATTGTCAAAATGGAAGAACGTATGTGAAAATACTTTATAAACTGTGAAGTACTACACAAATGGAAAGGGTTATAGCTAAACTTTACTGAGTGCTTACTATTTGCCAAAGCTCTGCTCTAAATATTGCATGCCTTATCTCATTTAAATCTCACAACAACCCTGTGAGACAGGATACTATATTCACCCCATTTTACAGATGAGAAAACTGAGACCCTAGACAGGTTGAGTAACTTGCCTAAGGTTACACATGATGGAACTGGGATCCCCTCTCTGCAGAGTTCCAGACCTTGGTTCTTTATTTTGCTAGAGAAAGTGTTCTCCTATGGGGGTGGGGTGGGGATGGGGATGGGCAGTAGTCTGCATATTTGGGGGAGGAGAACAGGATTCTAGGGTTCCAAGTTCTTCCTGGGGTCTTTTATGTTAGGTACTCCCAGAGAGAAGAGTGGGGAAGGAGGAGTGGCTTTCTCAGTCTGCTCCTTGCTGGTAACAGTACTTTCCCTTCTCTTGCTGATGAGGTAGGGATCATAATAAAGGCACAGTTACCATTGCTGCTGTGATATTGTTAATGATACTAACATTTAGCAAGCCCTCTATCTCATTCAATCCTCAGAGCAACCCTAAGAGGAGGGACAATCAAACACCATTTCATAGTTGAGGAAGCCGAGGCATAGAGAGAAATCATGCAAAGTCATTCAATTAGTAAGCATCAGAGCTGAGACTCACACCCAGGATACTTGGTTCCAGAGCCTGTGCATTTAGCCACCATTCTCTATAACGCTAGTGTTTCAGACCCACTGGACAGGCCAAAGGGGAAAGACGATTCCCACTGCCTAGGCTAGTACTGGAGAGAAGGAGGTAGACCCTTTATACGTTTACATTTTATTAATCCTCACAATTAACGTGGATCTTACTGTCTTGCTCTTACAGATGAAGACATGCAGGCTTGGAGAGTTCAGAGTGACTTGCCCAAGGCCCCCCAGGCTGGGAAGGAGTGCCAAGCTGGCCTAGCTCTGAAGCCCATCTTGTCCCACTCTATCTTGCTCACACTTAGGAGCCCCCCTGCTATCTGATTCCTGATTCCTTGAAAGAGCCAGACACACTGTGTCCTTCTCAATGGTACACCCAGGCACCAGGCCTCTGCTCACATCTACTTTATACTTCATTCCTCAGCGACCAAGACCCTAGGGCAGGTGCAAGAAGAGCCACGTGCAACTGGGAAAGGGAGACACATGCCAACGCAGAGAAGCAAATCTGTTTTACCTCGGTGATGGCCATACCCACAGATTCCCTGTGAAGAAGTTTGGTTTACCTTTCCTCTTGGCCTCTGCACACTTCACTGTCAGAAACCGTGTCCTGCTCTTCTCCTCCCAGAATCACACGCTCTTTGTTGGTACATCATAGGGGCACATAATGCACCAGGGCCAGGTTCATAAAGCAGAAATCAGGGCCCATGGCGGGAAGAGCCAGGCTTCAGAGTTGCTCTATAGGAAGAGCTAATGGAGGGGGATGTTAGCACAGGCTGAGCCCGCGGGGAGCAGAACCAGCAGGAAGAAGCCATTCGTTGATCTGCTTGTTCCTCTAACCACATTTTATTAAACACCTACTGTGTGATGGTCACAGTGGTTGGTGTTGTGGTAAAGAACTGGCTGGAGTTGATTGGACTGGGTTCAACTTCCAGTTCCTGCCCTGGAGAAGTCACATAACCTGTCTGCATCAATATCTTCATCTCCACAATGAAGACAATGGCTCACCCAGCTAGCTGAGCTGTAATGAGGATTAGATGAGGTTATGTATATTGAATACTTAGAACAGTGCGTAGCACATAGTAAGAGGCGAATAAATGGTAGCTATTAGTGCAATTACTATCCCTGTCCTTGAAGAGTTCACAGCCTGGTGAGACACAGACATTAAAAAAAAAACAGATAATATCCTAACGACTCAGGCCAGGAAGAGATGCCGAGTTGCACAAGTAATGGTGTTAGAATTTCTTGCCTCCTTGCTCCCTGCAAAATGTACTGAGGTCATATTCTGTGCTTCATTCCGGAGGTGGGGTGGCCTCCCAAGGGTCGCTCTGCAAGCGCTCCCTCAGCCCTGGGCCAGTGGGGTGAGGGGTCCAGGCCTGGGGTCTCATCCCTTTGTTCCTGTTGAGGTTCACCTTCTGGAAGGAGAGAAAAACTGTATTGGGGTTGGAAAGAGTATCTGAGGCTCCTTTGCAATTCTGCACTGCAGACAAGAGACAATGAGATGGAAAATCCAAATGGCCAAGATGAATATATAAGAGCTAGAAGTTTAACAGCCTGATGGCAAGCAGCATATGAAATGATAATCCCCTGGCAAATGATAAGCATTTTGGAAGCAGCAAAGCAGAAAGGGATTAGTGGGGTGAAGTTGGGGACCCTCATTCCACTGGCCTAGCGGGATTTCTCTGGGAGATGGGGTCTGGTCAGCTGTCTCGACTTGGCAGGGGCATCGTCATTCCATCTCGCTGCACCTGGAGGAATCCCTTAGAGGTGGGATTCTCAAGTATCATCTGCTTGAGAATCTTAAAATTCATGATCTTAAGTAAAATATTTCCCCAGGGGCAAAGAGGACTAGACTTTCCAGTGACCCCAGAAATTCTCAGCTTTAATCAAACCTGTGATAATCTTACTCTCTGATCCAAACTGTAAAAAAATAAACTATTTTTCTTTCTTTCTTTCTGTAGTATTGTCAACTTTGTACCCAAAAGACTGTCTCCAGGAGCTAGCTTTAAAATGATAAATTTAGAACATTTAATTTATTTATTGTCTTGGAGTAAATCACATTCTGCGTGGAAGTCTTCTAGGAGGTCATATAAGCTGATCTTGAGATGGGACTGAAGCTAAATGTGACTCTGAGGTTTCTGGGCTGCGAGACCACTCCCTGAGATGGCTACTGATAGGGTCTAGGCATGATCTAGGACCCCTCACCCCATGATGTTAAACCAGTACTGTGGGCAAGAGTGGGGTGAAGAAGCAGACTAGGCAAAGTGAATCCAGAGGAGGGGTAACTAGCATTTGGTGGGACCTAGTAATGAGATACTCTTCAGAAGTGAGGATGGCGAGACTTCGTCTCACGTACTTTGGACATGTTATCAGGAGGGACCAATCCATGGAAAAGGAAATCATGCTTGGTAAAGTATGGGGTCAGCAAAAAAGAGGAAGACCCTCAACTGAATGGATTGACACAGTGGCTGCAACAATGGGCTCATACATACCTATTGTGAGGATGGTGTAGGACCAGGCAGTGTTTTGCTTTGTTGTACATAGGGTCGCTACTAGTCAGAACCAACTCGATGGCACCTAACAACGTCAAAGTAATGAGATTTCCCACTAGAGTGATCTTGTTTTGGTGGGTATAGAACTAAGTGGTGAAAACATTGGCTGAAGACCTGAACCCATGAAGACTGTGGCTCTCAGTTAGATAGGACCTTTAGGACAGTGGGCCCAGGGTGGGGATGTTGTGGGAAAGAAGGGAATAGAGGTCTGGAGCCTCTTATCCTTGTCCTTGGATAGGCCAGGAATGACACCACAGATGGTCAGGTGATAACTCTCCATTTAATTCCTGCTTCTCCATCCTTTGGGTTATGCCCACCTGGTTCATCAAGGTCACAAAGAAGAGATTTGCCTATGCAAGATAAGGATGCCTGGGGACATGAGGTACAGGGATATCACTTCAGCAGCAGGCAAGTCACACAGGAATCCAACGGGATTCAATGATACCAATGGGAAGATGGTACCAGGCAGTGCCAGGGGCACTGGGGGAGCTACCCGAGTCCCTGGCTCATCTGTCTGGGCAGCTGGAAGGAGCTTCCTGAACCCTCAAGGACTGGATTGCTGCTCACAATTGCATTGTCTTCTCACCTCCTGATTCTTAATGTTTTCCTAAAAATTTGTCACCTTCTGCTCCTCGACTAGGTCTGGTAGCATGAAGGTTAAGCACTCAGCTGCTAACCGAAAGGTCGGCAGTTTGAACCCACCCAGTGCCTCTGTGGGAGAAAAGACCTGGTGATCTGTTCCTGTAAAGATTACAGCCTATAAAACCCCATGGGGCAGTTCTACTCCATCCTATATGGTCACTATGAGTCAGAATCTACTGGACAGCACACCACCACCACTACTGCTCCTTGACTCCTGGGTGGCCTTGGGAGATAACAGCATGAATGATCAAGCAGCAAACAAATATTAAAGAGAATTTCAGACCCAGCCAATGTCAGCTTTTTTTTTTTTTCTAGGACATGTGTGTTTGTGGTTGTGATATTATATTGCACACATTAATGCACTCATATTTTCTGTTAGTAAAATTGTTCCTGGCTCATATAATGGGATTAAATATACCAGTATTTCATGGTGTTCCACAAAGAGCCCCATAACTTCCAGGTGCTCAGCCACACGAACAAGTTTGAGAACCACTGATCTATAATAAAGGGTAAGATCACTGAACACGTAAGTAAGCAGGATATTTCAAAGAAGTCATTTGCCACTAATCTATCAGTGCTCTGGGAGGTGGTAATGGAGGGAATGGAGGCAAAAGTTATTTAAAATTTTCAAAAATATTTATTAGGCTTCATATCTAGTAGAATCAACATGGGACTCTTGAAGACCTCCTTTGGTCTTTAGAACCGAACAAGAAAATCAGTCTTGTTACTTCATGGGCCAAACATAGCCTCCTTACATAATGGTCACACTTTAATTAGAGTCCCTGGTTGGTGAAAACAGTTAACACGCTCAGCCACTAACCAAAAAGTTGGAGATCTGAGTCCACTCAGAGATGCCTCTGAAGAAAGCCCTGGTGATCTGCTTCAAAAACTAGCCATTGAAAACCTTATGGAGCACAGTGCTACTCTGACACACTTGGGGTTGCCATGAGTTGGAATCAACTTGATGGCAACTGGTACACTTTGATTTGTTCATCCCACCCTATCCATGCAAATGGATATGTATAAAAGTCACATCACCCATGTGGTCCCCAGGTCCCAGAGTTCGTACAGTCCACCTCCCAGTCAGTTGACTTAGGAAGTACCCTCAGGAGAAGGGAAGATCCTGGGATATCTCCCAGACCTGAATTTCATCCTATTGAACTATCGAATAGAAAAGGGACCTAGAGAGCCTACAAACTATTCTCTGTGGCCATTCACAGGAGAACATTCCAGAAGCCTGGACATTGGCCTCCTGCTAGAAACATTGCTCTGCCCCTGAACTCAGCATTGGACTAGCCACAGCGGGAGGGTGGCAGCCATCTTGGTCAGTGCATGTCCCCAAATCAGAGATAGTTCAGAGAAGCTTCTAGAAGACCAAGGGGGAGGTGATTTGGGATGAGAAGAAACAGAAATAAAAATAATAATTATACGATAATAATAATAATAATAATAATAATAAAACTCTTATAGTAATAATAATATAGTAATATAAGGATGAAGAAAAAGAAAATGATTAAGAAAAAAGCAAGTAAGCAAGGAATATACTTTAGACCTTGAAAAAGGTGATGTCAAATCAAACAAAAAGAAATAACACTTTGTAAAATGGAATATATCACAAGATGACGTACACAGGAAACATAGCTAGAGGAAAAAAAAGGATTTAGCAAAATCCCTCTCTGATGGACCAACCACTGGCTCTTAAAGAAAATAACAAGTTTGGGGGCATGAGTTCATTCAGCAATCATTTATTCAGTCCCTACCATGGGCCAGGCACTGTGCTAGGCCCTAAGGGACAGCCATGCAGAAGGCAGACACTGTCTTCCCCTTTATGGAATGCACTCTTTGGTGGGGAATCCAATAAGAAAAGTGACAAGGGCTATTATGGACAACCCAGCATCTGAAGAAAGGAGGGGTATCTCCCCAGACCCGGGAGTAGGAGGTGGGGTGGATATCCCTGTGGGCAGTCCTGGTCTCCAGTCCTGGCCCCTGTTGAGACAAGCCCTGGCTCCTGAGCCCTGGGCAGCGTTTCTCACGCTGGACCGCCCCATGGCCCTCCAAAAGGAGCTGCCCACAGCACAAATGGTTTTGAAAGCATTTTAATGACTGAGCCCATTCATAATGCAGCCACGATAGCCCCAGAGGCTCAGACAACAGGCGACACGATGGAGTCTACCCTACTATAAATATTTGATCTTCTGAAACAGTATTACTGTAAATACTATTTGCTGCCCTGAAAAGCTTTAAGCTCATAGTTTTAATTCCCCACATTAGGACTCTAATGAAGAGGATTTCAAAGCATACTCTCTGGGGACGGGGCTTCCTGGCAGGCTCCATGCTAGGCCGTGGGAGGGAGGTTAAACACAGATCAGGTGGGGCCAGTGTTCTGCGCTTGGAGAGGGAGACAGGCAGGCCGAGGGAGGTGAGTGCTGCAGGTGGAGATGGACGAGCCAGTGCTGGGGGCCAAGGGGAAGAGACCTCTCCTGGGGGTCCTGGAGGGCTAAGGGGAGACCAAACTTCAGCCAGGCTCCCAGTGAGGAGCTAAAACTCCTAGGCCAACGGCATGGGTCTGGAGGCAGACAGCAGGTTCAAACCCCGGCTCTGCCGCCTCGTCACTGAGTGGCCTGAGGTGAGGTACCAAGTCACCTGGTCTGCAAAATATAGAGAAGGGCAGGTCCTGCCTTATAGGGTTTGATGGGAGAATACGTGTGAAGATGCCCTGTAGATAGTACGTGCTCAGGAAATGATGCCTGTCATCGCGGCTTGGTCTCTCCCCCGAGCGCAAGTCAGCTCCTGCAATAGCTGCTGCTGCTAATTATACCCCACAGCCGTCAGCCACCCCTCTGTCAGTTTGTCCTACCGTGGGGGCTTGTGTGTTGCTGGAATGCTGGAAGCTATGCCACTAGGATTTCCAATACCAGCAAGGTCACCCACAGTGGACGGGTTTCAGCAGAACTTCCAGACTAAGACAGACTAGGAAGAAAGACCTGGCAATTTACTTCCAAAAATTAGCCAACAAAAACCTTATGGATCATGACAGAATACTGACCAATATAGTGCTGGAAGACGAGCCCTCAGGTTGGAAGGCACCACACAATGGCTTCAACAATGGACTCAGACGTACCAACAATCATGAAGAGGGTGCAGATCGGCCCATGTTTTCTTTCTTTTACACATAAGACCGCCATGAGTCGGAGCCAACTTGATGGCAACTAACAACAACAACAAAAAGCGTTCAGATTAAACTCCAGCCTCCTGGGCGTGGCCCTCTAGGTCCTGCATGAGCTGACCCTGATGCTCTTCTCCATCCTCACTCTTCACTGCTGATAGGTACCCCAGGCCTGGCCAGGCAGCGTGTAGTTAGTTCCCCAACTGGCCACCGCCTGCTCCTTGCCTTCCACCTGCAGCAGCTCTGCCTCCTCCTCGGCCCTAGTCTGACTGGCTAACCCCCTCCATCTGTTATGCCTTAATTGCTGTTGCCTCCTCCATGAAGCCTTCCTGACACTCCAGGCATCTCTGGTATCTCTCTCTGGGGGCAGCTAGAGCCTGTCCCCGTGACAGAAGCTTGTTGACTGTCTTATTCTCCAGCTGTGAGCATCTGGTGAGCTAGAGTGGAGCCTTATTTATCTTTCTCTCTCCAGGGCCTGACAGAGTGCTTGGTTCATGGTGTTCTGTAAATGTTTGCCAAATGAATGAATGAATTGCACAGAGATTTACAGTTCCTAAAGGATTTTCATAGTTCATGTGCTACTCGTTCCACCAAAGTCCCTCGAAGCATTACTGTCATGGGCTCAGGGAGGTGAAATGACTTGTCCCGAGTTACCTAGCAGGTTAGGGGCATGATAGCAGCTGTGGCTCATCTATACCTGGGCCCCTGAGCAACCCTGAGTGATTATAGAGTATTCCAGGGTCAATCTACAGCTGGCTCAGGATATCTCTTTCTGACTCTGGCTGATTTAAGAGCTAAGGGCTCCTACAGACACCCATCAGTCCTGGACCCCCCGCAGTTCCAAGTCATTGTGGGCAGAGGTGGGAGTGCAGAGGTTCTTTCTGCAGCTGGAAGCCATCAAGAGCTCCGGAGTTGCTGGATCCTGTAACAAACCAGAAACTAAAAAAACAAACCTGTTGCCGTTGACTCGATTCTGACTCATAGCATTGCTATGCTGGATCCTATAGTAGGACTCTTAATCTTCCTGAGGCATTCTCCACCATGTGCTTAGGACCCCATATATGGAAGAGGAAACTGAAGCACAGAGAAGTTGAGTAACCTTCTCCAGATCACACAGCTAGCAAGTGGCAGAATTTAGAAAGGAACCCAAGCTCTTAACCACTGTTCATTCCCCTGGGTCTTTGACACAGAGATCGTGCCAGGGCCTAAAACAAATCTAGCCCCCAGGATGGCTGGCTCCGATGATTTAAAGGGCCCAGCAGCACTTAATCTTCCTTCCCGGCTCTCTCATTTTAGTAAATGTTGAGATTTAAGAGCTCATAAAACTGAGCTATAACAGTGCCCCGCCAAAAGCACCACACAGGCTGGCTGCATCCAGCCCTGTGGTCCCAGCCTTGTCCCAAGTCACCCTGGGAGAGTTCGGCAGTCAATGAAAACTGCAGGGCTCCTCAGGTGCTCAAGAGGCCTATCAGGTTGTTTACGCCCTTGCCAGGGATAGACTGACATGCAGCCTGGCAATCACAGTGACTGACTGAATTCATAAATTGTTTGGGGCTCTGGCAGCAGCAACAGTGCTGGGCATTGGGGTATAGTCTGCTCACAAAAGCAAAGGAGCACTGATGGAGCATCTTCACAGGGACCACCTTCCTGTGACCACAGCGAGACGGAGGCTACTGATACCCAAGCAAGCAACCCTGTGCTTAGGAGCAGCCCAACTTCTCACCTGTTGCAGTGGTGGGGTTTTCTGGTCGGAATCTCCTTCCAGGCTTGAGCGTTCATGCCACCAACACCTAGCATGGTCCTGTCCTATAGCTGGTATTCAATCAGTGTGCATTGGATGGAAGGATAGAAGGACAGATGGATGGATGGATGGATGGATGGGTGGGTGGATGGCTAGAAGAGTGGATGGAAGGATAGAAGGACTGATGGACAGATGGATGGATGGATGGACAGATGGATGGAAGGAAGAAAGGATATAAGGAAGGAAAAAAGAAACGAAGAAATATAGGTAGGAAGAATGGAATAAATTGATTATTAAAATGTCCCCAATTCTTCATACTTCACTGTATCTACACTTTTTGCGCTGTGATTTTGCTGCTCATTGCATCAAGAAGTGGAGGTTTATTGTTTTTACCCCACCCCTTAAATCTAGGCTGGCCTGTGACTTGCTTTGGCCAATGGGATGTAGAGGAAGTAACATGTGTCAGTTCCAAGCCAAGGCCTCAAGACATCTTGTGTACCGCTTTTTTCTCTTGGAACCCTGCTGAGCCACCAGTGAATAAGCACAGGCTTGCTTTGGTTTCAGGAATTGACGGAATATCAATTGAAATGTTTCAACAAATGGATGCAGTGCTGGAAGTACTCACTTGTCTATGCCAAGAAATTTGGAAGACAGCTACCTGACCAACTGATAGGAAGAGATCCATATTTATGCCTATTCCAAAGAAAGGTGATCCAACCAAATGCAGAAATTATAAAACAATATAATTAATGTCACATGCAAGTAAGATTTTGCTGAAGATCATTCAAAAGCAGTTGCAGTGGTACATTGACAGGGAACTGCCAGAAATTCAAGCTGGATTCAGAAGAGGACATGGAATGAGGGTTATCATTGCTCATGTCAGATGGATCTTGGCTGAAAGCAGAGAATACCAGAAAGATGTTTACCTGTGTTTTATTGACTATGCAAAGGCATTTGACTGTGTGGATCAGAACAAATTATGGATAACATTGCGAAGAATGGGAATTCCAGAACACTTAATTGTGCTCGTGGGAAACCTGTACATAGATCAAGAGGCAGTCATTCGAACAGAACAAGGGGATACTGCATAGTTTAAATTCAGGAAAGGTGTGTGTCAGGGTTGTATCCTTTCACCATACTTATTCAATCTGTATGCTGAGCAAATAATCCGAGAAGCTGGACTATATGAAGAAGAACTGGGCATCAGGATTGGAAGAAGACTCATTAACAACCTGTGATATGCAGATGACACAACCTTGCTTGCTGAAAGTGAAGAGAACTTGAAGAACTTACTGATGAAGATCAAAGACCACAGCCTTCAGTATGGATTACAGTTCAGCATAAAGAAAACAAAAATCCTCACAACTTGACCAGTAATTAACATCATGATAAATGGAGAAAAGATCAAACAACAACATCTTACTGGATGATGAGAGACAAATGGCCCAGTCACTGCCCCGTCCCATCACCCCAGCGTACAGCCAGTCAACTGTGAGGCCTCCAGCTGACCCACCAGCTGATCACAGATGCTGGAGTGAGCCCAGCTAAGGTTGGGTTTAGATCTGCCCAGCTAACTCATAGTTTCATGAACAACAATAAGTACTTGTTGCTGTTAAGCTATTGAGTTATGAGGTGATCAGTTATGTACCAATAGCTAACTGATACAATGTAGGCACCTTGGGAAACTACGCCCTCCAGATTAGGCATAGCCCCAACTTCTCATCTTTCAAGTGCTCTTGGCTTTCCCCTTTTTGTCCTATGCCTTCATCACCTGCCACACTTCAGCCTTCCACCTCATGTCGGGACTTCCTCCTCCTAAGTCCATGTCTGAGATGTTCTGCAAGCTCTTTCAACTCAACTCAGCCAACAGCATTATGGAATGCCCGCTGTGTAAAAGACATCATATGAAGTACTAATGGAGATAGAGAAAAATAACGTATGGTTCCTGCCTTTAATAAGCTTTTAGTAGCGGTAATAATAGCAACATTAACAATGACTGATACCCACACGGTACCTGACAATCTTCAAAGAGGCTTCCCATATATCACATATTTGAGCTTACGGTTTAAGAGGCGACATAGCAGGTTGGATGCAAATTCAGCTATTATTGAGTGCCTACTAATACACAGCACCATGCTAGTTCCTGGTGAAGGAGAAATAAGTGATCCAGGGTCACTGTAAGATTCAAGCTTCACTAAATGGAGGAGTGGTTCAGTGCACCCTCTTGTAGCACGTAGCCCCGTTTGGTAGAGGAAATGGAGATGCTGAGCCAAAGACCATGAGGAACAAGTGTAAAGTTCTGCTGTGTGGTTCAAAAAATCTGTTTTGCAAGTGCAGTTTAGCAGAGCCATGGCTTAGCATCAGTTCCTGTGAAAAAGATCCAAGAGTGGTTTTGGTTGTCAAAGTTACTGCAGAGCCAACTCAGTCTTAGATGACATAATTAACACTATGGTTGCTAACTTTGAAGGTTGGTGGTTCGAATCCACCAGCTGCTCAATGAGAGAAAGATGTGTCAGTCTGCTTCCATAAAGATTACAGTCTTGGAAACCCAATGGGGCAGTTCTACTCTGTCCTATAGGGTCATTGTGAGTTGGAATCATGGGTTTGGTACCATGTTATGGGACATTAGAGCTGCGAGCTCTGAGCTGGCCAGACCACATCTAGGTGAAGGCATTCCATTCCCAGCTCTACCTTTTAAGGAATATATTAATAGCCGAGAGACTGAGAGAGTAGTCAGAGGGAAATGACTGGAATGGAGAAGAGTCAGGAAACTAGGTCTGTAATGTTTGAAGGAATGTGGGATATTTAGCCTGGAAAAGGGAGGGTGAAATGGGAGGGCAGCTTCAACTATCTGAAGAGCCTTCCCTGTTTCAGAGGGCTGGACTTTTCCTATATAGCCAGAGAGGAAAGAAAGAACAAGGTGACGAGTGAGGGATTGTAAAGAGGCAAATTTCAGTTCAATTTAAGAAATCACTTTCTAACACCTTGAGCCACCCATCCGTGCAACAGGCTATTCCTCAGTGAACATCTTTAGTATCTATTGACTAATGGTTGCTGGAAAAGAGATTCCTGAGGTTGAGTTTGGGTTCATTGACTTGTAAGTCCTCTTCCACTCTGAGTTCCTGTGAAGGGCTCCACACAAGTGGCTTTTAAATCCCCAGAGTTCTGCCATGTGCTTTTCTAATGGCAGCTAAAAGGAGGTTAATATGGAATGCTTCCATCAGCGTGTTGGACTCTGGTTGCTGCTGAGAACATTTGAGAAATGGTCTATGTCAGGAGAATATACATTAGCCTTTCTATAAGGACCTATATAAAGATTTTATCTGTATAAAGGTTCATACGTATGTGTTATGAAAAAGTTACCTATAATTTATATAACTATATGACATTTACATAAATGTGATGTGTAATTTATAATTCTACTGTGAAGAGGTAGGAGCAAAAGCCTATCAGGTTCCCTCTTTTCATTAGGGTGAGTGGCCAGCCTTTGCCAATTAAAGGGCTAAAGAAAACATGGAACCACTGGGTTAACCAGAGGGAGCTGGAGAGGATGGCAGACCAGGGAGAGAACTAACAAGAAACACCAAGCTCAAGGGCTGGTCAGAATAACAGTGCTGCAGGAACGTGATACATTTACTGGGTTAAGGGATGAGAAGAGACAAAAGAGTTCACTGGCTTTGGGAAAATGATGTTGTTGACAATAATAGTAATAATAGTTAACATTGACTGAGCACTTACTATACGCAGGCACTGTGTGCTACATATACTGTCTCATTTCAATTCCCCCAACAATCCAACGAAACAGATGCTCTTATTATCTCTATTTTACAGAAGAGTAACTGCTGAAAGCTGAGAATACCAGAAAGATGTTTGCCTGTGTTTTATTGACTATTCAAAAGCATTTGACTGTGTGGATCATAACAAATTATGGATAACATTGCGAAGAATGGGAATTCCAGAACACTTAATTATGCTCATAAGGAACCTGTACATACCCCAAGAGGGAGTCGTTCGAAAAGAACAAGGGGATACTTCATGGTTTAAAGTCAGGAAAGGTGTGCGTCAAGGTTGTATCCTTCCACCATACTTATTCAATCTGTATGATGAACAAATAATCTGAGAAGCTGGACTATATGAAGAAGAATGGGGCCTCAGGATTGGAGGAAGATTCATTAACAACCTATGATACGCAGATGACACAACCTTGCTTGCTGAAAGTGAAGAGGACTTGAAGCACTTACTGATGAATATCAAAGACTACAGCTTTCAGTATGGATTACAGCTCAACATAAAGAAAACGAAAGTCCTCACAACTGGACCAATAAATAACATCATGATAAATGGAGAAAAGATTGGCATTGTCAAGGATTTCATTTTACTTTGATCCACAATCAACGCCCATGGAAGCAGCAGTCAAGAAATCAAACGACATATTGCATTGGGCAAATCTGCTCCAAAAGACCTCCTTAAAGTGTTAAAAAGCAAAGATGTCACTTTGAGGACTAAGGTGTGCCTGACCCAAGCCATGGTATTTTCAATCACCTCAATATGCATGTGAAAGATGGACGATGAATAAGGAATACCAAAGAAGAATTGATACATTTGAATTATGGTGTTGGCAAAGAATATTGAATGTTCCATGAACTGCCAGAAGAGCAAACAAATCTGCCTTGGAAGAAGTACAGCCAGAATGCTCCTTAGAAACGAGGATGGAGAGACTTTGTCCTACGTACTTCAGGCATGATATAAGAGGAACCAGCCCCTCGAGAAGAACATCATGCTTGATAGAGCATCAGCAAAAGAGAGGAAGACCCTCAACGAGATGGACTGACACAGGGGCTGCAATGATGGGCTCCAGCATAGCAACAATTATGAAGATGGTGCAGAACCAGGCAGTGTTTTGTTCTTTTGTACACAGGGTTGCTATGAGCTGGAACTGACTCAACAACACCTAACAACAACAACAACTAAACACAAATGGTGTACTGGTGGTTCAGTAGTAGAATTCTCACCTTCCATGCGAGAGACCCAGGTTTGATACCCAGCCAGTTCACCTCAAGCATAGCCACCACCTGTCTGTCAGTGGAGGCTTGCATGTTGCTGTGATGCTGAACAGGTTTCAGCAGAGTTTCCAGACTAAGACAAACTAGGAAGAACGGCCTGGTGGCGTACTTCCAAAAATCAGCCAATGAAAACCTTATGGATCACAGTGGCCTCATCCCGAACTGATCATGGCGATGAGACAGGACGAGACAGCGTTTCATTGCCTTGTATATAGGGTCACTATGAGTTTTGGGCTGACTCAACAGCAACTAACAACAGCTAAAGCACAGAAAGCTTAAGTAACTTATCCAAGGTCACATAGCCAGGAAGGGGCAGAGCTTGCATTTGAACCTAGGTCATCTGCCTAGAACCTGCACTCTTAACCTCTCCTTGTCACATCTTACTAGTGCTAGTGGAAGGCTGTCTGTCAGTCATCTGTAGTCCCTAGGGTGTGATGGGCTGTATCAAGAAACATTTTAAGAGCCTAGAGCAATCCCACCACCTCAATATATTGATTGCTTCTCTGGAATGAGACAGGAAAGAGATGAGTTCTGCCGGCTAGCATAAATTAGCTCTGTGCCCTTGGGGTTTTGTCTCCCGGTCTGCCTCCTTGCCATTCAGGTGGCAGGCCTACCTGCAGCTGAGCTGTCGCTTGAGAGCGATTCACGACTGGCACATGGTGAATGCTGGGACAACGGCTTCCACATTGAGCCTGGACAAATGGCAGAGCAAAGCAGAGGGCAATGCAATTTACAAGGAATCTAGCAACCAGGCAACGGGCAATAAACCAGAAAATCGCCGAGGAAACTCAGCGGAGCGTGAGCTAAACGAATTGCAGGATTTGTGATCCAATTTACACCCATCAGAGAGGGGTGAGAGAGGCATGGGAAGCTCAGAAAGACACGGCCAGGAAATCACCAGGCTGTCACCCCCAGTGAACCTGTTGAAGGGCAGCGAGGACATGCAGGCTCTGCCGAGGGACGGCCTAGCTGTGGCCTCTGAGGACACTGCTGTTGTTTACAGTTGCTGTTGAGTTAGTTCCAATTCAGGGCAACCCCATGTCTGCAGAGGAGAACTGCTCCATAGGGTTTTCAAGGGTGTCACCTTTCAGAAGCGGATTGCCAGGCCTTTCTTCTGAGATGCCTCTGGGTGGTTTCAAACCACAAACCTTTCAGTTAGTAACCAATTGCTTAACCATTTGCACCACCCAGGGACTCCATTCTGGGGATGTGACTGAGTAGATCTAGGGTTTCCCTCTCTGAAAAAACTCTGAAGCAGGTAAATGGCCCAGGGGGAGAGTGGAGGTCAGGTGAGGGGGCGGGTAAGGGTGTGAAGGGAGTGAATGAAGTAACGCTCTTCCTTCCCTAAGGAACTGATAAAAGCTAGATGACGCGTCCTTGACCAGAAACAGAGCTTACCTCTTGGTCTCCATTCCAAGGAGTAACTCTCTTAGGAAGTGAACACCATCTCTCTTGTGAGACCCCTGGTAGAGAGGGGATGCAGGCTCACAAGAACGTGGAAAATAAGCAAAGAGGTGAGAAGCACCTTCTCTTCAGAACGACATTGGTACCTGTCTGCTCAGAAACACTTTCCCATCTGAGAGCTCTAGTGGGAGGAAAAAAATTAATCTGTCCCTGGGGCTTGAGGAATGGGGAGGGCCACAGGAGGAAGTGACAAATTGTCATGATATAAACCGACCCACCTATTCAAACCAAAGCTCTGCAAGAGAGTATGAAGGAGAATGTGTTACTTTCAATCCTGCAGGGCCCAGCCCCATGCCTGGTACATGGCAGTCTGCAGATGGCAGTCTGAGCTGAGTGAACTAGTACAGTAATAGAAACAAATGTGTAAGCTACAGAGGGATATAATCTCAGTTTAAGTTAAAGACAACGTCTTATAAGATTTTTAAAAGGGGGGGCCAACTTGCTGCCCTAGCAGTGTAACTCTTGCTGATACTGCTGGGAAGTGGGGAGTAAGACGCTTTCTCATAGAGAAATAGGCCTCATTTTCCCCATCTGTAAAACGAAGGGATTGAAACAAGCTCTCTAGGGACATACCCATGAGAAGAGTTTCTGTTGGATAGCTGTTGCCCCTTCAACCTAGGACCCACATGAAGCAGAGCTTCCCCACATGACTTGTAGATCCATGAGCTAAATAAATACTCATTGTTGTATGCCATTGAGATGTTGTGGTTGTTTGTTATGCAGCAGAAGCGGACTGGTACACCCTGTGCAGATCCTTCCTAGAAGCTATGGTTCTTGTTCTTGTCCTTAACCTTTTCACCTTGATTCTCCAGACCATCACTGAGTCCCACCCAGTGGTTCTGTGATTCTCAGGAGTAGTGAGGGGCTCAGGTCTGCCCTGGAAAAGCAGTGTGATCCAGATTTTCCACCAGCCACACAGCTCCTCCCTGAAGCCTCCAGAAAGCCTCCCTGCCTATACAATTTCTCCCTTGCCTCTGAGTTCTTCAGCTTCCACTGGCCACAGACAGGACAAAGCACAGCAGGTCTGGCCTCTGCAGGTTCCTGCCACACTCCTATCTAGTAGGCTACCTGCAGTGGCTGGTGGGAAGAGGGAGCAATGACAAAGATGACAGCTGCCAAGAACCCTGGACCTGGCCCTCCGCCTGCCTTTCCGGCCCTGAGTACAGAAATGGGGAGGAGACCAGTCAAGATTGAGACAGACTTTTCTGCTAACCTAGTTGACAGGGCACGGAGTGATTCAAATAATTTAGGTGAATTTCAAGCATGAAATAAATTTCAAGCATGGTGTAGTCTCTGCAGTTGGATACAGCTGGGCTTGAATTCTCCTATCATGTGACTGAGACTTGAGCAAGCTACTTGAGCAAGTCTCTTCATGTGTACAGGGATAATAATAATAATAATACCTGCCATATAATTCTGAGGAGCATCTGAAATGACACACATAGGTACTTGCTCAGTAAGCATTAGCTTTTTTGGTGTCTTGAACCCAAATGCCAGGGACTAAAATGCATATATTCTGTACTTACTCATTATTAGGACATCCTAGAGATCCTACCCTTGTGAGACAAGCTGGAGGCTCAGGACTCTGACCTGAGCTGGGGTCCTTAGAACAGGCTGTGACTGCAGACAGAAATGAAATATAATTTCCAGGGGACTTGAAACTCAGTGATGGTCTGAAGAATCAAGACCAAAAAGACAAAAACAAGAATAAGAGCCAGATCTTCTGGGAAGGATCTGCACAAGGTGTACCTGTCTGCTTCTGCTGCATAACAACCAACCACAACATCTCAATGGCATACAACAGTGAACACTTATTTAGCTCATGGATCTACAAGTCATGTGGAGAAGCTCTGCTTCATGTGTGTCCCAGGCTGAAACTTTTCTCATGGCTATGGAAGAAGCACAGGAGAACAAGTGGACATCTGCTAGGCCTCTGAAGGCCTAGGCTGGAAACTGTACATTGTCACTTGTACCCCATTCCATTGGTCAAAGCTAATCACACAATCAGGCCTGAAGTCAAGGAACAGGAAAGTATATTCTGCCCATGTTGTGACAACAGCAAAAGTGTAGTTGCAGGGAGGGATGAAGAATTAAGTTCTATGATTTAATCTACCACTTAAAGCATGGGCCCTGCTGTAGGTTGTGGAGAGACCACTAAGGTGACATACACCAAAATGGGGAGACTTTTATAGAAGGTCCATGGTGGGGCCTAATCAGTGAAGAGAATGTCAAGGGGCAGAACTGGTTCAGGTAGAAACAAGGAGGTCTACCCCATGGGTCCCTCGGCACAGCCAAGAGGCCCCACTGTCCAGGATCTCACCGTCTTACTTCATCAGTCACCAAGCTGTTGAGCATGAACGTGGAGGGACTATCATCCTTACAGGGAAATAGACCACTGTCACATCAGAAAAAGGGCATATTTGATCAAGGAGGCTTCCAAGACTTCAGTCATGCAGGACAATGACTAAAGAACACCAATATTTAACAATCCATTCCTAAAAATATCATTCCTCTCAGTCAGGCCTGCTATACCCAACTGCATCTTATAATGGCTCTATGAGTACAAACCAAAAAAACAAACCAGTTGTTGTAGAGTCGATTCCAACCCATGACGATCCCATGTGTGCATAGTAGAAACTACTCCATAGAGTTTTTAGGGTTGTGACCTTTCAGAAGTAGATCATCAGGCCTGTCTTCTGAGGTGCCTCGGGGTGGATTCAAACTGCCAACTTTCGTGTTACTAGTCGAGTGCTTAACCAATCGTGCCATCCAGGGACTCCTTATTCCAATTGCAGTTGCTTGGAAATAACAAGAAGGAACTTG
Organism: Dugong dugon; assembly: GCA_030035585.1. NCBI lineage: Eukaryota > Metazoa > Chordata > Mammalia > Sirenia > Dugongidae > Dugong > Dugong dugon. The sequence continues at coordinate 51,386,339 of CM057475.1, forward strand.
GAATTAATGAAGGGAATCATTAATTACTAAGGCCAGCATGACTTTAAAGGGGTGGCTTAGGATCAAGATTAGGCTAGGACTTGTTTAATAACTTATGATTTGTATACCTACTAACTTCAAAATGAATTTGAGATGATTGACAGTTAAAAATATAGGTCCCAGGACAGTGAGATTAAAGAGAAAACATCCAAAGTCGTATGGATGAAGGGAGAAAATGATTAAACCAGAAACCTAGCAGAAGATAGTTACTGCAATTGCACATTCAGTTGAGCTAAAGCGAAAAGGGAAATGTGATGAGTTATTGGATAAAATGAAGTACAGCAATTTGTCAGGAGAGTCAAACTTCTCCCTGACACTTAATGTGAGCCCAAATTTATCACGAGAATCTCAATATAAGGGACAGTGAGGCACATAATAGACTCTCTCTTCAAAGACTTTTGCAGAAGATGCAGAAACATTCTTCAGACGGTCGTTTATTATATCAACCCTGGATAAAAGCTGAGGTCTTAAGGATGAACCCTTCTAGATTTAATATACCCTCTAGCTAATGGCTTATAGATTGTTGTAGAGGCAGGTCCAGTTAAAAATGTTTCAAAGGTCAGTGCTGGAGCTGGAGGTCAAAGGATTGGGCGAGATGTGTAGTTTCCTCCTTGGAGCGGGGCTGAGGAAGTACTCCCTGACTGGACATTACAGTGCCCATGTCTTCCTGAAAGCGTGAGAGATGAGCAAGGCATCATCCTGAGCATGTGAAGGTCAGGAGAGCCCTTGGTATAGGACAAAACAAAGTCAAAAATCCGACTACAAAATGGGATATAAAAAAAAAAAAATCGAACCACTTGCCATGAAGTCAATTCTGACTCATGTGTGTCAAAGTAGATATGTGATCCATAGGGCTGTCTGTCAATGGCGGATTTTTCAGAAGTAGATCACCAAGCCCTTTTTTGAGGAGCTTCTAGGTGGATTCCTATATAACCTTTCAGTTAGTAGCTGAGCACGTTAACTGTTTGCACCACCCAGGGATTCCATACAAAATGGAATACAGTATGTTGTTGTTGTTAGGTGCCGTCAAGTCAGTTCCAACTCATAGCGACCCTGTGTTCAGCAGAACTAAACACTGCTTGGTCCTGCATCATCCTCACGATCATTGCTATGTTTCAGCCCATTATTGTAGCCACTGTGTCAATCCATCTCATTGAAGGTCTTCCTCTTTTTCACTGATCCTCCGCTTTACCAAGCATGATGTCCCTCTCCAGGGACTGGTCCCTCCTGATAACATGTCCAAAGTATGTGAGATGAAGTCTTGCCATCCATGCTTCCAAGGAGCATTCTGGCTGTACCAGTATTATTTCACTTGCATGAACAAAACATATATGCAAAGAAAAAAGAATGAAAGAAAATCTGCCAAAATATTAATAGTGGTAACTTCTGGGATGTGGAATTTTGGAGAATTCTTTTTCTTTTTAAGTTTCTTCACTTTTCAAATGTTCTAGATTGAGCTTGTGTAACTTTTATAACTAGAATTTTTTTTTTTTTTTTAAAAAAGCTTTCCTTTGTAAATCCTGGCTTTTGAGGCCTTTAAGTTGTGCAGCGAAATCACCCGCAACAGCCCATGTTTTCTTGACCAAACTCTTTGTGAACTATGGCACAGCCTCCATTCCTGTTTCTGCTTCTTCCACGAGCTACTAAGGCTAAGCTTACCTTTCAAAATTGTGTGAATAAATTGCATATCGTTAGTTTCACAATGGGGAAAAGAAGACAATGGAAGAACTTGGCAGCTGTGATCCCCTGGACGTAAGAACATATTACTGCTCTGGCAGGAAAATTGGCAATACATGGCAAACGCCTTAAAAATGTGCATATCCATGGTAGTCAAAACAGCCTGGTACTGGTACAACAACAGATACATAGACCAGTGGAACAGAATTGGGAATCCAGACATAAATTCATACACCTATGAGCAGCTGATATTTGACAAAAACCCAAAGTCCAATAATTGGGGAAAAGACAGTCTCTTTAACAAATGGTGCTGGCATAACTGGATATCCATCTGCAAAAAACTGAAACAAGACCCATACCTCACACCATGCACAAAAACTAACTCAAAATGGGTCAAAGACCTAAATATAAAATCAAAAATGATAAAGATCATGGAAAAAAATAGGGACAATGCTAGGAGCCCTAATACATGGCATAAACAGAATACAAACCATAAGTAACAATGCACAAACACCAGAAGAGAGACTAGATAACTGGAAGCTCCTAAAAACCAAACACTTATGCTCGTCAGAAGACTTCATCAAAAGAATAAAAAGACAACCTACAGACTGGGAAAAAAATTTGGCTGCGACAAATCCAATCAGCATCTAATCTCTAAAATCTACAAGATCCTGCAAAATCTCAACAGCAAAAAGACAAATAACCCAATTAAAAAATGGGCAAAGGATATGAACAAGCACTTCACCAAAGAAGACATTCAGGCAGCTAATAGACATATGAAGAAATGCTCACCATCATTAGCCATTAGAGACATGCATATCAAAACTACAATAAGATATCATCTCACCCCAACAAGGCTAGCATTAATCCAAAAAACACAAAATAATAAACGCTGGAGAGGTTGTGGAGAGACTGGAACACTTATGCACTGTTGGTGGGAATGTAAAATGGTACAACCACTTTGGAAATCGATTTGGCGCTTCCTTAAAAAGCTAGAAATAGAAGTACCATACGATCCAGCAATCCCACTCCTTGGAATATATCCTAGAGAAATAAGAGCCATCACACAAACAGATATACACACACCCATGTTCATTGCAGCACTGTTCACGATAGCAAAAAGATGGAAAAAACCTAGGTGCCCCTCAACAGACAAACGGATAAACAAATTATGGTATATCTATGCAATGGAATACTACACAACGATAAAGAACAATGATGAAGCCGTGAAACATCTTATAACATGGAGGAATCTGGAGGACATTACACTGAGTGAATTTAGTCAGTCACAGAAGGACAAATATTGTATAAGACCACTATTATAAGAACTCAAGAAAAGGTTTAAACACAGAAGAAAACATTCTTTGATGGTTATGAGGGTGGGGAGGGAGGGTGAGGGTTATTCACTAACTAGATAGTAGACAAGCATTGTCTTAGGTGAAGGGAAGGACAGCACACACTACAGGGGAAGTCAGCACAACGTGACTAAAGCAAAGCTAAGAAGTTTCCTGAACACAGCCGAACACTTCAGGGGACAGAGTAGCAGAGGCGAGGGCCTGAGGACCATGCTTTCAGGGGACATCTAGGTCAACTAGCATAACAAAGTTTATTAAGAAAATCTTCTGCACCTACCTTGGTGAGTGGTGTCTGGGGTCTTAAAAGCTAACAAGTGGCCATCTAAGATACCTCTATTTGTCCCAACCACTTGGAGTAAAGGAGAAAGAAGGACACCAAAGACGCAAGGGAAGTATTAGCCCAAGAGACGGAAAGGGTCATGTAGACCAGAGACTTAATCAGCCTGAGACCAGAAGAACTGGATGGTGCCCGGCTACCACTAATGACTGCCCTGACAGGGAACACAACAGAGAGTCCCTGATGGAGCGGGGGAAGGGTGGGATGCAGAACTCAAATTCTAGCAAAAAGACCAGACTTAATGGTCTGACTGAGACTGGAGGAATCCCAGAAAGCACGGCCCCCAACTCTCTGTCAACCCAGAATTACAAGAATTCCTGAGGCCAACTCTTCAGACAAAGATTGGACTGGACTGTGGGACATAAAATGATTCTCGTGAAGAGTGTGCTTCTTAGCTCAAGTAAATACATGAGACTCAATGGGCAGCTCCTGTCTGGAAGTGAGATAAGAAGGCAGAGAGGGTCAGGAGCTGGTTGAATGGACATGGGAAATCAGGGGTGGAAAGGGGGAGTGTGCTGTCACAGTACAGGGAGAGCAATTAGGGTCATATAACAATGTATGCATAAATTTTTAAATGAGAAACTAACTTGAATTGTAAATTTTCACTTAAACTACAATTTAAAAAAATGTGCATACCATTGCTACATTAATTTTACTTACGGGAACTTGTCCTAAGGAAATAATCTGACTACATGTAAAGACTGAGCTGTAAAAATATTCCTCACAGGCCCCAGAAAAGCAAAGCATTACTGAAGAAGAGGAACAAAGTGGGAGGCCTCACACTACCTGATTTTAGAACCTATTATACCACCACAGTAGTCAAAACAGCTTGGTACTGGTACAACAACATATACATAGACCAGTGGAATAGCATTGAGAATCCAGATGTAAATTCAGCCACCTATGAGCAGCTGATATTTGACAAAGGCCCAAAGTCCGTTAATTGGGGAAAAGATAGTCTCTTTAACAAGCGGTACTGACGTAAAGGGGTATCCATCTGCAAAACACTGAAACAAGACCCATACCTCACAATATGCACAAAAACTAACTCGAAATGGGTCAAAGACCTAAACATAAAATCGAAAATGATGAAGATCATGGAAGAAAAAATAGGGACAATGCTAGGAGCCCTAACACATGGCATAACCAGAATATAAAACGTTATTAACAATGCACAAACACCAGAAGAGAAACTAGATAACTGGGAGCTCCTAAAAATCAAACACTTAGGCTCATCAAAAGGCTTCACCAAAACAGTAAAAAGACAACCTACAGACTGGGAAAAATTTTTTGGCTGCGACAAACCCAATCAGCTTCTAATCTCTAAAATCTACAAGATACTGCAAAACCTCAACAACAAAAAGACAAATAACCCAATTAAAAAATGGGCAAAGGATATGAACAGGCACTGGAGCCCCCGTGTTTGTTGGAAGGATCTTTAAAGAGTGTTTTTGGAGCAGGCTCGTCCTGGTTTCAGGATAGTGAGTTGGAGCCGCATAGACTCAGGGCACCTATAGGCCATTTGTCTCCTCTGTCCCTTCCTTCTTGGGTTTGAAGCAATTCATGTAAGAGCCTGCAACCCCCGTGGATCCGTTTTTCTCTCCTCTCCCCCCAACCCCAACAGACATGAGAGTAAAGGATTAGGTATGAGATGATTATGAGGCTTGTTCTGAAACAGCAGATTATGGGTGATGCACCCTACCAGACGTGAAAAATGATGGGCGGAAAGAACAAGAGCAGTCACTGACCCTGACATCAGACTAGCTTTTAAAAGATGTTGTGCTGTCCTCAGGATAAACCAGCTTCTAAGAGGCAAGGGCCCAAAGCAGTGCCCTCATGTCTTGTGTAGACACTCCCTGAGATTTATTTGTCTTTTTGCTATTAAGTTCAGCCCTTTGAAAATTCATCTCAGTCCAATTTCTTAGCGTGTTGCTCCTCTTTGCAGACAGGCAAAGACAGACGAACATTTTTCCTCTTGGTTTCCCTAGCTTGTAAGCCATGAGAAGTAAAGAAAATGTCTTCAGGGGGAAAAGAATAAATTTAGGCATGTCAAAAATGTTGCCTGGACCTTGTGCTGTGAGATTAAGGGATGTCTGGTTGAAATAAAGATAGATAGGAAAAATGGCCCCAGGGTGAAGGAAAGAAATCACAGACTACAAGAGTCCTGGGCTTGAAGAGACACAACGGAAGCTGGCCAAGTGCCTTATTGTCTGGTAAGGTGATTCTCAGAGTATGGTCCGGGGATCCACGTGGGCCTTGAGGATTTTTCTTGTGTTCCACAGGAAGCGAGGAAGCAAGTGTTTATTGAGGGTCTCCCACTTTGCATGTGATATCTCATCAAGCCTTACCATAACCCTAGTAAGGAGCTGTTATTACCTTCATCTTACCGAAACCAAACCAAACCAAACCCATTGCCGTCAAGTCGATTCCAACTCATAGCGACCCTGACAGACAGATTAGAACTGCCCCATAGAGTTTCCAAGGAGCGCCTGGTGGATTTGAACTGTCACCTTTTGGTTAGCAGCCAAGCTCTTAACCACTGTGCCACCAGGCCTCCACCCTCATCTTATAGATGAAGAAAACTAGGTTCAGAAGCATTGAGTAACTTGCCTGAAGCCACACAGCCAAAAGGTGAAGGAGTCTGAATTTGAACCAGGCCTATCTGACTCCCAGGAAGGAGCTCTTTATGCTTTACCATGCTGATCTCCTTCTGTGTTAGTGTTTATAATACGACAAAAATGTATGAAAATGCTTAGGACAATGCTTTCTGCCTTGGCCCTAGTCAGCTCCAACTGTTTTCCAGAGATACTTTAAAATTTTAAATGCTTTCTTTTTCTGGCATGAGTTGTTGTTTTTGTCGTTAGGTGCCATTGAGTTGGTTTCGACTCACAGTGACCCCATGTACAACAGAACGAAACACTACCTACTCCTGCGCCATCCTTACTGTTGTTGTTATGCTTGAACCCATTGTTGCAGCCACTGTGTCAATCCATCTCATTGAGGGTCTTCCTCTTTTTTGCTGACCCCCTACTTTACGGAGCATGATGTCCTTCTCCAGGGACTGATTCCTCCTGATAACAAGTCCAAAGTAGGTGAGACAAAGTCTCACTATCCTCGCTTCTAAGGGGCATTCTGGCTGTACTTCTTCAAAGACAGATTTGTTTGTTCTTTTGCCAGTCCATGGTATATTCAATATTCCTTAAAGTGACATCTTTGCTTTTTAACACTTTAAAGAAGTCTTTTGCAGCAGATTCACCCAGTTCTCGACTGCTGCTTCCATGAGTGTTGATTGGCATGAATTAGTTGTTTGTTTCTGAGATTGTAAGCAAAGTGTCACTTCATAGGGTCTTAACAAGGCCGACCTCATGAGAGATTTTGAAATTTATTTTATTTTGCTTTTTTTTGTTTTTGCAGTGGTCAACAGAGGGCGTGTGTATTTAGTTCACTGAAGTGGATAATGGCCAGAAATTTTTAAGAAGCGCTGCTCACAACAGTGAGGAGGAGCTCCTTCCCTGTATCAAGAGCCTACAGGGGCGTAGACAGCAATTTCAGGACTTGATCATTTTTTAATAATTTATTTTAAAGTACTTTCAAACTCACTGGAACCTTGCAAGAACAGTACAAAGAACCCTGTATCTCTTTACCCAGATTCCTCAATTGTTAATATTTTACCGATTTGACTCGTTATCTTCTCTCTCTATATGTAATGGACTCAAACATGCCAATGATCACGAAGATATGCAGGACTGGACAATATTTCATTACGTTGTACTTGGAGTTGCCATGAGTTGGCGCCAACTCAACAACAACTAACAACAGTTATCTACCCATTTTTATTATTATTTTTCTGAACTATATGAGAACAAGTTGCAGACATACCCCGTACCCCAGAATACTTCAGTGTGTATTTTCCCAATTCAAGGACACTCTCCTACATAACAAGAACAAAACCCTCCTAACCAGGAAATGACATTGATGCTGTCCACAGACCTTGTTCAAAATTTGTCAGCTGTCCCAACAATATCCCTTTGTCTTTTCTGGTTCAAGAACCAATACAGGATCACACGTCCTCACGTTTGGTTGCCATGTTTCTTTATTCCCTTTCAGCACGGAACTATTCTCAGTCTTTCTTTGTCTTTCTTGACCTTGACAGTTTATAAAGAGTGCAAACCTTTCGTAGTTTGCCCAATACTTCCTCATGCCTAGAGTCAGGCCATGCATTTTCGACAGGAAAACCACAGAAATGAGGCTGTGGTTCTGTGATCCTCAGTGAATGAAACTTCTGTGATCCTCAGTAGATCACAAATGGGGGCTCGCGGTGCCAACCTTTCACACCATTGGTGAAATGATTCTTAATCATCTAGTCAGTCAAGGTGGAGTCTGCCAAATTTCTCTACCATTTCCCCTTTGTGATTGACAAGTGTATCCCGAGGCTATGCCAACATCCTGCTCCTAGTCAAATTTCTACCCAGCCTTAGCATTTGTGGAAGCCTTAACAACCTCTATGATGGTTGCCAAGTGGTGATAATTGATTTCCATCATTTCATCTACATTTATTTGTTGACATTTTATGGTAAAGAAGAGCTACTTCTCACCTGTCTATTTATTCATATTAGTATAGACAATAGGTTGTAATCCATTAATATCATAATTTATTTTGGTGCTCAATTGTCCCAGATTTGGTTAGTGAACCCCCTCAAGGTGACTTCCGTGCCCTTTTGACATGTGTCCGTCGTTCTTTGAGCACTTCTTTACTTTCTGACACAAGATGTTCCGGGCTCATCTTGTGATTTCCCTGCCCCAGCCCTGGAATCAGTCATTTCTTTACAGACTCCTGGTCTCTTTCAGTGGAGGGTTGTATTTAGAAACCAGACACACTAGTTGCTTAATGAAATCCTTCCTACTGAAGTGTGATTGTTTTCTAGGCCCTCTGCCCCTAGCAGACAGAGCTAAGAAGTATATGTATGTATATACATACATTTATATATGTTTCAATCCATCCAGCCAGCCATCTTTCCTTCTATGACCATGAGTTTACATTGACACTTCAGTTGCAATCTGTCACCTCAGGACACTTTCTATCTTTCCCATGGCTCCAATTAATCTCAACAGATGTACTTCTTTTCTCAATACCCCCTCTGTAACCAGTCTCCAGATAATGCCAGCTGCCTCTGCGTTCCCATCCCTGCCACCACCTTTTCAGTGTACTGCAACTTCCTGGGCCCTAGCCATGTGCCAGGCCCTTGGCCCTGCTGCCTCATAGCTCCTGGCCATACTGCCACCTCCAAGGGAAGGAGAGAGAAAGAAAGAGGAAGAGGAGGAGGAAGATGAGGACTTGTTCGTTTTATTCAGGGTTCTTGGTCTTGCTTCCCTGTAGTTAACACAATCTGAGGGCTTCTTCTTTGGGAACCACCTTCACTCACAGGTTACACTCAGGGTAAGATTCTTTCTATCAAGGGATTTAGCTAAGGGTGGCAGAGACTCCAGGTGATGGAGCTGGAGTTTGAATTGAATGATGTGTAGAGTCTTGGGTAGGACAGCCACTTAAGACACCTGCACCAGCAAGTCCACAGAGGAGGCCAGTCTTCAGAAAGAAGCTGATGGATCCAGCTTCTGTGAGGCCTGAAGCTTATATAAGTTGAGGATGCTCTTTAAGAAAAAGAATATGAATATGAATATATAAGCCTGTCACCTTCAGATGTTCCTTGCTTTTCCCATAACTTTTATTTCAATTAGCCCAAGAGACTTTCTTCTTCTCGTAACCAAGAAGCCAGAACTCTGAGCATTAAGGCACTGACAATGAGCAAAGACTAGCTATTTTTCCTTCTTACAATTTTGAAGACAAGCTTAGTTCAATGTTTTCATCCCTGAAAACTGTTCCTTTTAACTAGACCGACCACTGAATTGCCATATACAGCTTGGAATTCTGCAGCTGTAAATAAAGAAGAATCAGAAGTTATAGTTTGGCATCACTATCCTAGGTTTTTAGCCTGGTTCACGAAGATCCTTCTAAATCAAGTGGCGGAGTGTCCTTCAGGATTGCTGTTGATTCGAGATTACTGGGGATGCTTTATGTCCAGTTCCAAGTAACTTCAGAGATCAAATCAGAAAATGCGTTTGAAAGTAAAAACCCCTTTTGCAGGAGGCAGTGGACCGCAGGTGGGCAGAGGTATACTGCTAATAAGAGAAGCTACTCATTGCTAGCAGTCAAATGAACAGAGGCGGTATAGCAGAGGGGGGTCCCCTGCTCACCCCTACCTCCTTATCCTTTCTAACAGGGGGCAGTGTAGCAGAACAGGTCCCCTGCCCGCACCCTAACTCCACATCCTTGCCAACAAGCGGCAGCGAGACAGAAGGGGTCCCCTCTGTCCTCTCTCCTCTTCTTCCGAACTCCTATGACAATCCAAGAGTTGTAAGTGACTTTGGAGACCTTGAAGGAAAGATATTTCAAAGCTAACGTTGCTGATGTCAAAAAGAAGAATAATCACAAAGTGCTAGAGTGGGAGGAAACTTTTTCATCGTCTAGTCAATCCCTGGCTCAAGTTCTAGCCCTGCACTTACTAACTAAGCAAGTTACTCAGCTTCCTTGAACATTGGATAGGTCTTCTGTAACAAAATTAACACCCAAAGCTCTTTGCAAATGGCAAAGTACAATGACAAGGACAACTCACGACAGTTAACAATTACTTATTGTGTCAGGCTCAACTCTGAGCACTTTACTTCTGTTATTTCATTTAATCTTTACAAGAACCATGTGAGTTAGCTACTATCATGATCACCCCATTTACAGGTGAGGAAAGTGAGGCACAGAAAGGTTAGGTGACTTGCCCAATATCTTTCAACTAATTAATTGTCATTTTTATTACACAAGGAGGACTTGCTCAAAGTCATGGCATTAATCTGATTAAGGGCTACTTTTTTAGTCTTAAAAGGTAACTAACAGCTGTTTTCTCCCCCCACTAAATGGAGAAAGCAGCCACTTGGAGAATACCTGAAGACTTATGAGATGTGGGCAAAACAAGCCCTAGACCCAGTAAGTGAGAAAGAGAAGCTTCTCAGCCCTCCAGGAAGGGTGAGAGTCCGGGGGTGTGCAGAAGGGAGGAAAGCCCTAGAATTCTGGTACTTTCTCCTTTGGTAAGGGGAGGAGCAGCCCTCTTGTCAGTGGAGCTCAGAAGGTCACGTAAGTAGCATCAACTGTGTGGGTAGCCTATCACGTGGCTTCCCCAGACAGACAGCCATCAGGGACTCTCACTGAGGGGGCCAGGTACTGAGGGACTGGAGTGCCCAGGCACAAGTGACCCACCCACCCTTCAAATGTATATAGCTCAAAGCCAAATGCACTTTTACATTTCAAACATAGCAGTGACTCCTAAATTCAAATTGCTACATTAAGTGGCATCAGCCAGCTTTTTATTTAAGACCTACAGGCTTTGACTAATTTTAGGGACAATCTGGTGACCAAAACAAAACCATTTTTTATCAAAGAGGTATTTGCTCGGGGTGTCCACCCCACCCGCCCCACCCGCCATCAAGGCTATTTGCCCGGAGACCCTCCCAAATCAGTCTCATGGCCATTTAGTGGCAGAGCCAGGACTAAGTACCTCTTTGGACTTAAGAGCTTGGTCTGTGGAGTCATTTTGCCATGGTCCCCAATCCCAGCTCCACCACTCACTTGATGAGGGAATTTGAGCAAACTATATCTGTCTTGGAAGAAGGACAGCAGAACACTCCTTAGAAGCAAGGATGATGAGACTTCATCTCACGTACTTTGGACATGGTATCAGGAGGGACCAGTCTCTGAAGAAGGACATCATGCTTGGAAAGTAGAGGGTCAGTGAAAAAGAGGAAGACCTTCGATGAGATGGATTGACACAGGGTTGCAACAACGGGCTCAAACATAGCAACAATTGTGAGGATGGTGCAGGACTGGGCAATATTTCACTCTGTTGTACATAGGGTGGCTTGGGGTTGCAATTGACTTGATGGCATCTAACAACACCAACTCACCGTCTCTACACCTTCCTTTCCTCGTAGGGCTGTTATGAGGATTGATTTGATACTGCATGTAAAGTGCCTGGCAAAGTGCTAAAGATGGACTTTTGATGTAGTCCAGTGCTCTTTCTATGGCTCAAGAATGATACTACCTATCTTATTTTTTGGAATAGTCCTTTTTTTCTCTACTTTGTTGAGGTATAACAGATATAAAACAAAACAAAACAAAAGAAAACTTGCACATATTTAAAGTGTACAATTATTTTTATTGTGGTAAAAAAATCTATAACAAAACATTTGCCGCTTCAATATTTTTACATGTACAGTTTGGTGACATTAATTACATTTATTTTGTTGTGCAAACATCACTACAGTCGATTGTCAAATTTTTTCATTACATTTAGAAACACAGTGCCCCCTAAGTAGTGAATCCACCCCCTCCCGCCCCTAGTAACCACTAATAAACTTGGTCTCTGTATAGTTGCCTATTCTAGAGGTTTCACATAAGTGGAATCATATAATATTTATCCTTTTGTGACTGACTTATTTCGCTCAGCTTAATGTTTTCAAGGTTAAAGTTACAATCTGATGAGCTTTGACATATGGATATACCCACGGAACCATCACCACAGTCAACATAATCAACATATATATCCCTCATCCCCCGAAATGTCTTTGTGCCTTTTTGTAATCCATCCCTTCCTGTCTCTCCTTGTCCCCCAGCACACACTGATCTGCTTTCTGTCACTATAGATTAGCTTGCATTTTATAGAACTGTGTGTAAATGGAACCATACAATATGCACTTCTTTTTTGGTCTGGCTTCTTTTATCAGCATAATTATTTTGCAATTCATCCACTCTATCCGTTATTGACTTGTCTTCTTGGATATCCTTTTCTATAGCACATGGTGGACAAAGTATTCCCAAGCGACAGAGGCCAGGCTGGTGAGTGGCTCTCCAAGGGTCCTGGCTGGGGTTTCTGTCATGGGACTTGCAGGTGCCTGGGGTTTCTAACAGTTGCATCGTGAGCACACAGGCACTCCCTGTGTCCAGCTGTGTGCAAGTGCAAATGGCTCTAAGGTAGCAGGACTTACCCAGAGTGCACATCAGGATTTTGTGGGCTGCTGTTTCACATTACACGCGCCCAGACCCCGCCCCTCAGAGCATCATAGGTCTGAGGTGTGGCCTGGTTGATAACCCTTATTCTAAAGTTGTTGTTGCTGTTAGTTGCCGTCGAGTCGATTCTGACCCATGGCAAACCCATGTGTGCAGAGTAGAACCACTCCAGAGGGTTTTGGGAAGGTTTATCTGCTTTTGGAAGCAGATAGCCAGGCCTTTCTTCCGAGGTACCTCTGAGTGGGTTTGAACTGCCAATCTTTAGGTTAGCAGTCAAACTCTTAACCGTTTGTGTCACTCTAATTTCCAAGCCAGCCAGGCGGTGAACACTAAGGCAAAAAGAAGGATTCAGGGAGTACCTAGTGGTAAGAATTATGATTCACAAAGTAGGATGCTCTGTGGTGCTGAAAATACAGTGTAAGACATCTGAAGGCCATCATGAGCATGGTACCTACAGATTCAACGACCACACATGAGAATAAGTCTGCTTCCTGGGTTTCTTTCCGCCTTCTAAACCTAGGTGACCAGAGAGCCACGGCACGTTGTGTGCATTAGGAAAGAAACAAGAGGGGACCGTCGTCACCTGCCTGCTCACACAGCTCCAGAAAACCACACTCAAGAGGGCACGGAAATCAGTATCGAAAATGAGACACTTAAGTTACCACAAAGAGCTATTTTTGCTTATTCCAAATTGCTCTGTTTCTCTAAGCAGTTATTTCCAGTCATGGCAGAACCAGCCTCTTCCCTAGCTATGTATAGGGATGGCTTGGCAATTTAAAACCAAACGGGAAGAGAAAAGAAACCTGCAAATAGGCTCACACGCCAGGGATAAATTGGGGGAAACTGAAAAGGTGGACTACGAGTTGGTTATTTCCCCAAATATCCGGCCTCTTCAAATTCCACCCTGGGGTTGGAAACCGTCAAGAAATAAATATACATACACTTCAGAGGGCCACTTTCTAGTAAACACTTTCTCAGTGTTTAAAAATAGAGATTTAGGAGGAAAAATCTTTTCCCAACTAGCAGTGTTTGCTCCCTGGGCTGTCTTTTGCTCTGCTATCCAGGGACCAAGTTTAGATGGCAGGTGAGGAGAAGCTCAGGTCTATTTTTAAAGCTTTCTGGCTGTTGCCAGGAAGAAGGTGGGCAAAAGAGGAGCACAGCAAAGGGAAGGTCACCTCAAACACTGGGTCAGTGATTCACTCAGCACTTATTTGCCACGGCTACCTCCCCAAAATATATTGACTCTGTCTGCCCACTTGGTTCCATCTCTTCGGCCTCCTTTGTCCAGGCCGCCATTATTTTTCACCTGGACTAAGTGGACTTCCTGTTTTCATTCTTAGCTCCACCACTCCACTCTCCAGCCTGCAGCCAGCAAGAGCTTTCTCAAAGTGCAAACCTGACCATCTCTCTCTCTCTTTCTGTTTCTCTCTCTCTCTCTCTCACACGCACACAGACACAGACACACACACGCGCGCGCACACACGGGAAAACAAACCTGTTGCCGGAGAGTTGATTCAGACTGATGGCAACCATATGTGTTACAGAGTAGAACTGCTCCATAGGATCTCCTTGGTGGTAATCTTTATGGAAGCAGATTGCCAGGCCTTTCTTCCTAGGGTTTGAACTGCCAATCTTTAAATTAGATGCCAAGTGCAAATTGTTTGTGCCACCCAGGGACCTTGACCGTATCAACCCCTGATTAATATAAATGCATAATAAAAAGTCTGGAAGCAGAGTCTCCAAACTGTTAGTAAGTGGCTAACTCTAGGGAGGGAGTAAAGGGAGACTTGAATTTTTTTAATTATATCTGCTTCTGTGTGGTTTGAATTCTTTACAGTGAGCTTGTATTTCTTTCATGATTGTAAAAGCATCTCAAGTGTTTAATTTGGTTCCCATACTTCAGGAGCTCTTAACATTGCATTAGAGCTGCAGGTGCTGAGAATTCCAGGAATTAAGCTTGTTCATTAAGGCTTCGAGGAGCAGGAGTAATGATTACTGAGAGGGAGTTACCGAGGAAATGGCCATTGCTCATTAAGGGAGAAAGTGCTGATAAGCAGAGCTGCCAGTGATTGGCTGGTGGGCCAGCATGGTAACAACGGCCAGCGTGGATGTTAGGGCTGAAGCTGGGTGCCCTCTGGTGTGACGTGGTGTCAAGGAAGAAGCATTACGTGCCCTTGGGGTACCTGCAGTTCTGTGACTCCATGTGATGTCCCCAAAGGCACGTTTTTTAGCCTGACTGCTAAGGTGGAAGGAGCCCTGGTGATGTAGTGGTTAAAAGCTTGGCTGCTAACCAAAAGGTCAGCAGTTCGAATCCACCAGCTGCTCCTTGGAAACACTATGGGGCAGTTCTACTCTGTCTGATAGGGTCACTATGAGTCAGAATCGACACGACAACAATGGTTCTGTTTTTTTTTTTTTTGGTCGGGGGGAGGCTAAGGGAGATATTCTGCAGAGGGCTGAATTACTCTCTTCTTCATTGCTACCTCCAATTTCTAGAAGACAAATATATTCCTTTGTTGGTGTTGTTGTGTGCCATTGAGTTGATTCCAACTCATAGTAACCCTGTAGGACAGAGTGGAGCTGCCCCATAGGGTTTCCTAGGCTGTAAACTTCATGAGTGCAGATTGACAGGTGTCCCTAGGAGCTGCTGGTGGGTTCGAACAGCTGACCTTTCAGTTAACAGCCAGTGCTTAACATTGCACGACCAGGGCTCCTTAGCAAATACATTCTTGACTGTCTTGAGCTCATCTCTTAGTTTCATGTTCCAAAAAGGTCCTTCAGTGGGAAAGAAGAACACATGAGATCCACGTGTGAGCCACACATGGATGGGGAGGCACCCCAGGAAAGGTGGCTGCTAGGGATAGTATTGTGTTCCCCCAAAAAACATTTTTTCTTGGCTATAATGTTTATGGAAGCAGGTCGCCAGGCCATTCTTCCGTGGCCTAACCCCTGCTACTGGTGAATGTGACCTTGTTTGGAAATAGGGTCTTAAAGATATTTTCAGTTAAAATATGGTCATATGAGAGAGGGGTGGATCCTAATCTAACGTAAATGTGTCCTGTAAAGGAGGAGAGACACGGAGAGTCGGGCAGAGGCAGACGGCCATGTGACAATGGAGCTGTGCTGCAGCTGCAAACCCAGGGACACCTGGGGCTACCAGAAGCCTGGAGAGACAGGAAAGGATCCTCCCCTAGAGACCTGGGGGAGAACACGGCCTCCAGAACGTGAGACAGTACATTTCTATCCTTATAAGCCACCCAATTTGTGATTGTTAAGGCATCCCTAGGAAAATAATAAGGGGGCATTGGTGGTTCAGTGGTAGAATTCTCGCCTTCCATGCAGGAGACCCCAGGTTCGATTCCTAGCCACTTCACCTCATGTGCAGCTACCACCTGTCTGTCATAGAGGCTTGCGTGTTGCTATGAAGCTGTATAGGTTTCCGCAGAGCTTCCAGACTGAGATGGACTAGGAAGATAGGCCTGGTGATCTACTTCTGAAAGTCAGCCAGTGGAAACCCCATGGATCACAAGGATCTGATCCCATTGTGCATGGGTCCCATCGTGCATGGGATCACCGTGAGTCAGGGGCCAACTCAACGGCAGCTAACAACAACAACAACAAGACACTAATGCAGTGGCTGAGGAGAACCAAACAGCACGAGCATTTCCAGATAGGTAACCTTCACCCTGTGCCTTCAGTGCTTGATGCCACTTTAGTTATAACTCAACACCCTTGTGTACCTCCTCATGTCTGCCTCCCAGCACTCCCTTTCCTATCACCCTGGCTCCTTACTTCTGGCACAGCGCCACTTCTTTTTTTTTTGCAATTGAGTATTTTTATTTTACTTTTTTTTTAATTGTACTTTAGATGAAGGTTTACAGAACAAATAGTTTCTTATTAAACAGTCAGTACACATATTGTTTTATGACACTGGTTAACAATCCTATCATATGTCAACACTCTCCCTTCTCGACCTTGGAGGACCTCTTTTTCTGGTGAAAATATGCATAGCCAAAGATACACCATTTCAAAAATTTCTACAGGTACAATTCAGTGACATCAGTTACATTCTTCCAACTGTGCTGCTATTCTCACTGTCCTTTTCCAAATTATTCCATCACCATTATCTTCAACTCACTGTCCCCTAGGCTTCCCATCAAACCTTTTGAGTTGCTGTTGTCAATTAGATCTCACATAGATAATTCTTTTTTTTTCTTTTTGTACTTTAGATAAAGGTTTGCAGAACAAATAGTTTCTCATTAAACAGTTAGTACACATATTGCCCTATGACAATTGTTAACAACATCGCGACACGTCAACACTGTCCCTTCTCAACCTTGGGTTCCCTATCACCAGCTTTCCTGTCCCCTCCTGAGTTCTAGTCCTTGCCCCTGGTCTACTGTGCCTCATTAGTCCTGTTTTGTTTTACGGGGCTGCCCAATCCCCGGCTGAACGGTGAACCTCGGGAGTGACTTCACCACTGAGCTAACAGGGTGTCCACGGGCCATACTCTCAGGGTTTCTCCAGTCTCTGTCAGGCCAGTAAATTTGGTCTTTTTCTGTGAGTTAGAATTTTGTTCTACATCCTTCTCCGGCTCTGTCCAGGACCTTCTGTTTTGATCCCACAGCGCCACTTCTTGGTGCCGCTCATTGTTTGACTTCTGGAACAGAAGTCATGCTTCTGTCCAAAGGCATGATACATCCTTCCAGATGACATTATTCTTATTCTGGAATAAATAGAGATATTAGTCTGATTGGACAAGAGCTTTATAGAGCCTACCTTGTTCCCTGTACTCTCTCAGAAGTTTACAAATTGGTTGAACAATGTTTTTTTTTTTCCACCACCTCAAGGCCAAACCATTCTTCTTTTTAATATACAGACCATACCTTACACAGAGTAAGTGCTTAATAAATATTTGTTGAATTGATTTTCCTGTTCAGAGAAGTGGCAGAAAGACCCTCCTGCTTTACGCGCATAATTCTTTTGTTCCGCTATCATTGAATTCTTTTCTCGTGGATATTTGTCATGTAAACCAGTACCAGGGTAAGTCTAGGGGTTCGAACTGAATATTGCCTGGATCAACAAATATAAATGTGACCCAAAGGCTGCGTAAACGGAGCCCTGGTGACACAATGGTTAAGCGCTCGGTTGCTAACCGAAAGGTCGGTGGTTCCAACCCACCAGCAGCTGTGTAGAAGACCTGGTGATCTGCTCCCATATAGATTTCAGCCTAGAGAATCCTATAGGGCAGTTCTATTCTCTCATATAGGGTTGCTATGAGCCAGAATCGACTTGAGGCACACAGCAACAACAAATGTTGAGTACAGATTGTGGCTAAAGAAGGGAGCCTACAGTTGGTAAAAGGAGAACAATTCTAGTCTCATGTGGATGGGATGAATATGAGTCACAGACAGATGCTACAAGTTGAATTGTGTCCCCCAGAAAGAAATGTGGATATCCTAACCCCTGTACCTGTAAATATGACCTTGTTTGGAGACAGGTTTTTTGTCTTGTTAATGAGGTTGTATCAGAGTAAGGTAGGTCCCAAACCTAATCATTCTTGAGTGGTGTCTTATAAAAAGAGCAAAATAGGCAAACACACACAGGGGAAGAGAGCTGCCACATGAGGATGCATCCATAAGCAAAAGTATCCCAAGAATTGCCAGCAGACACCAGAAACCAGGAGAGAGGCCCACAGAAGGAATTGACACAGCCGAGATGCTGATTTGGTCCTTCAACCTTCAGAACTGTGAGAAAATAAATTTCTGTTCTTTCAAGCCATCCACCTGTAGTGTTTTTTGTTATGGCAACACTAGCTAACAAAGACAGCAGGACTCCAGGTAGGAAGCTTAAGGGCCTATGAGACAAGGAACAGATGAAGAAATGGAGAACAAAGTGGAGGATGTGATGGGTTTGGGTTCAAGACAGTGGACAACAGGGCAGCCGAGTCAAACATCCTGGCTTGTGTCCTGGTTCATCTTCTCGGAGTTACGCTATCATCAGTGAAACCAGGCAGCTCAGCGACACTGTCTGGGTTTAATGAGCAAGCTAATATATGTGAAAACACTGTAAACTGTGAAATGTGATGCAAGAGGAAGGCAAACTAGCAAGATTTGAAAACATCTTCTATCCTTAAAGAATTTTTTACCAATGTTCTGCCTTCTCATTTCTCTTGCAGTTTTACTCACAGGAATAAAATTCTGACCTTGGCGGCAACTTAGAACTCATCTGGTTCGTCCTTGTCACATATAGATGAGGAAACAGGCTCAGAGAGGCTCAGTCGCACACGGCTAATTAAAAAACAAATCAAATGCCGCCCAGTGAATTAAAGTTATCTGAATAGGACTCCTCTAGTTTACATTTTTACTTCAGGAAACTGTCTCTAACAGCTTACTTCCATCCCTTATGCCGTTTTAAGGGCAGCTCATGCTGCTTATGATAGAAAAATGTGCTCTAATCTAACTATCCAGTGTGTGGCGGTTGCTCACTCAGGTGTGCCCAGGCTCTGTCGTCTTCCTCATAATAATAGTTACCACAGCTCCAAACTAAAAACCAAATCTGTTGCTGTCGAGTTGATTCCGACTCATAGAGACCCTGTAGGACAAAGTAGAATTGCCCCTTAGGGTTTCCAAGGCTGTAAATCTTTACGGAAGCAGACTGCCATATCTTTCTTCTATAGAGCGGCTGGTGGGTTTGAATCGCCTATCTTCTGTTAGCAACTAAGTGCTTTAACCACTGCATCACCAGGGCTCCTTTACCACAGTTTACCCAACCAATCAAGCCCACTGCCATCTCGTCAACTCCGACTCACAGTGACCCTATAGGACAGAGTGGAACTGCCCCATAGGGTTTCCAAGGAGCTCCTGGTGGATTCGAACTGCTGACCTTTTGGTTAGCAGCCATAGCACTAAACCACTATGCCACCAAGGTTTCCTTAGACCCCTCAAATCTCTGCTACTGTGGCCAAGCTACTTTGCAAAGGACGACCTTCTCCAGGGTCAGGATCCGGCTGGGAAAGGCAAGAGGCGAAAAGAGGAAAAGTGTCTGGTTTCTGTGTCACAGAGAAGTATCTTAACTTTCCCTTGCTCAAGTTTCTTTACCTTTTATTTGATGTTAAATGGCAGATTCTGGAGTTGAGTTATAGTTTTTTTTTATTGTTGTTGAAGATATACACAGTAAATCATACACCAACCCAACTATTTATACCTGTACAATACAGTGACAAGTTATAAAAATTTTAAGAAAGATTTTATCTGGGAGTAAGCCAAATTGGTATAGCAAGGAAGTCTGGCACGCAAGAGGAGACAGTAAAGACTTCCATTTGAGAAAAACCAAAAACCAAACCTATTACCATGGAGTCGATTCTGACTCATGGCAACCCAAGTGTATAGAGTAGAACTGCTCCATAGGGCTTTCTTTATGGAAGCAGATCGCCAGGCCTTTCTTTCACGGCATTGCTGGGTGGGTTCAAACCATCAACCTTGAGGTTAGTAGTTTAGCACAAATGGTTTGTGCCACCCAGGGACCTTGTAAAAACAAAACCAATCTATATTTGTACACGAGATTATTAGTTCCATAATTAGCAAAGTGCCTTGCTCAAAATAAGTGCTCACTAAACCCCAAAAAACCAAACCCCTTGCTGTCGAGTAGATTCTGACTCACGCAACCCTATAGGCTTTAGAACTGTAGTTTGATTGTGAAAGATCATGTTATCATTTCATGACATTTCCTCCCTGTCACTCTCATTCAATTGCCTGTTTATCACCTGGCTCCCCCACTAGACTATCAGCTCTGTGAGAGCAGGAACCCTGTCTAGCTTACTCAGAGCTGTATTCCTTGTGCCTTGAGGGGTCTTGCCATGTGGATAGTCCTCATTACATGTTTTTTGAGCGGATGAATGTCAGCTTTATGGCTCAGAAGGAAGCATTGTAGAGAACTATTAAACTAGGCTTAATTCTGGTGAACACAAGCGTATTTAACTAGAACTTGCAGCTGATGTAGAAATAAAATATATCTTAGAAAGTGACCAGGTCATCTTAGAGATGGAAATATGGAAGGAAACACTGGGCATGAAGACAAGACAAGGGGGTTGTGAATTCTGAGTGGGGACAGATCTGTTCCAAGTATCTTCTAAAGGGCTGACTCAATTTGTGTTGTTCCAGCATGTAGAATCAGGACCTACCGGAAGACAGGTTTTTATTCAGTCAAAGATATTTGAAAATAGAATAGGTTGGCTCAGGAGGCAGTGAGTTCCTTGTCAGAGGAGGTATTCAAGAACAGGCTGTGACATGTACCTTGCAGGAGGAATGAAGAGATAGAAGACCTTCGTGGCCCTGTTTAATCCTAACCTGTAGGGCTCTGGAGGCAAATCCTCCCCCAACACGTAAAAAAATTAAATAAAATAATAGGGAAAAGGGAAAAAGAAGGGGAGAAGGGAACAGGAAGGGGACAAGGGGAAAAATGGAGACTCTGCCATTGTGCTTCCTTGAGAATCCTTTCTATCCCACACCCAAGGTCCCCTTGGGAAACCTCAGACACCACCCACACCCATCTCAGAACCACCTGTGACTTGAAGCCCCAGCCAAATCTATCCCTCTTGCTGAGGCACATGGCTTGGGTCCAGCCCTGAACTTGAATCCTCTCCGCTAGTCCTCAGCCACTCCCTCTGAGGTGCAAACCAAAAAACAAACAAATGAATAAACCTTTGCCTTCTAGCTAATTCCGACTCCTAGCAACCCTATAGGACAGAGTAGAACTGCCCCATAGGGTTTCCAAGGAGCAGCTGGTGGATTACAAAATGCCAAACTTTTGGTTAGCAGCCATAGCTCTTAACCACTATGCTACTAGGGCTCCCTCTCAGGTGCAGTGTCCCCAAACTGTCCTCCCTTAGGGTAAGGAAGACAACCATCTACTCCGTGCTGAGCAGGATACCAGGGGCTTCTCAAACATTGTCTCAACATACCCATGTCGAGTAAGAATTGGTGGCCCTATTAGGTAAAGTATTCCTTCCATCTTCTTTTGATGCTTCCTGTATCTTTTAATGTTTTCCCCATAGAATCCTTCAGTACTGCAATTCGAGGCTTGAATTTTTTCTTCAGTTCTTTCAGCTTGAGAAATGACGAGCGTGTTCTTCCCTTTTGGTTTTCTAACTCTAGGTCTTCCACGTATCATTATAATACTTTACTTTGTCTTCTGGACCTATCCTTTGAAATCTTCTGTTCAGCTTTGAGGTGCACCTGACCCAAGCCATGGTGTTTTCAGTTGAAAAGCAAAAGCTGGATAATGAATAAGAAAGACCAATGAAGAATTAATGCCTTTGAATTGTGGTGTTGGAGAAGAATATTGAATATACCATGGACTGCCAAAAGAATGAACAAATCTGTCTTGAAAGAAGTACAACCAGAATGCTCCCTTGAAGCAAGGATGGCGAGACTATGTCTCACATACTTTGGACATGGTATCAGGAGGGACCAGTCCCTGGAGAAGGACATCACGCTCAGTAAACTAGAGGGTCAGCAAAAAAGAGGAAGACCCTCCACAAGATGGATTGACACAGTGGCTGCAACACTGGGCTCAAGCATAACGACGACCATGAGGATGGTGCAGGACCGGGCAGGGTTTTGTTTTGTTGTACATAGGATTGTTATGAGTTGGAATAGACTCGTAGGCATCTGACAACAGCAACTCAGGTAAAGTAACTTCAAGGAGGAAGCTTGATTTGAATCTCCACTCTGCCGCTTGCTAGCTGAGGGGCCTTGGGCATGTTATTTTTCTTCTCTGAGCCTCAGTGTAGTCATCGGTAAAATGTGGGTCATAACACCTATTACAGAAGGCTACTGTGAGGATTAAGGAGCAGTGGTTAAATGCTCGGCTTCTAACCCCTCACTTGCTGCGTGGGAGAAAGATGTGGCAGTCTGCTTTCGTAAAGATTTACAGCCTTGGAAACCCAATGGGGCAATTTTACTTTGTTCTATAAGGTTGCTGTGAGTTGGGATCGACTTCGCAGCAATGAGAATGGGTTTGGCTGTTTTTTGGGGGGCTTATTGTAAGGATTAGGAGTTCCTGGGTGGCTCGAACAGTTAAGAGCTAGGTGATTAACTGAAACATTTAAATCTACCCAGAGGCATCTCAGGAGCCCTGGCGGCACACTGATTAAGAGCTCAGCAAAAGGTCGGCTGTTTGTAATCCACCAGTCGTTCCTTGGAAACCCTATGGGGCAGTTCTACTCTGTCGTATAGTGTAGCCATGGGTTGGAATCGACTCGACAGCAACAGTTTGGTTTTCTTGGTTTAGAGTCACCTTGTAAGTAAAGTCCTGGCATTCTGCTTCCAAAAGTTCATGTCTATAAAAACTCTAGGGAGGGCGGTTCTGCTCTGAAACGCATGGGGTCGCTGTGAGTCAGAATCCACTCAGTGGCAACTGTTTTTTACTTTTTTAATTCTTTATTGTGATGATTAGTGAGAAGTCTTATATAGGGTATCTGGAACACATAAAACACTTAGAAAATCTTAGAGTTTAAGAAAGATACCCTCATCTTGAAACAAGGACATCTCTCTATGTGTTTACTTGAAAAAACAAACACCCTTGACATAAACCGCCTGCCCCCCATCAGTCCCCTCCTCTGGACTTGAACCTAAAGTGCCCACTGGTTTATCAGTTACAGATGGGTTGCTTTCCAAAGAAGGAGTGCCTATCTTCCACCAGGATCAGCCTCTCCTCTCTCTCTAGCCTTCACACCCAAGGACTCCTCCATGCGCTCTTCTGGGTAGAATTTTGGGATCACAGCTAAGCGAATCAGCCAATCTGCTGGAACATTTAAGCCCTCTTACAAGTCTTGCTTTTGCACACATCCACCCTCCTGAGACCTGCAGGCACTGGTAACTTTTCCATGTGTCAAACTTCCAAGTAACAATGGCGCCTGTGGGAGCATAATTCATGCCCGGAGGTGACCCCCTGAAGGACGACTGGAGGCACCCCACTGAGGAGCTGGCCCACCTGCTAGTCCCCTGAGCATTGACAGCTTGTTAGATTGTGTCAGAGGCAGGCAGAGATTTACAACTCATCACAAAGCCCCCCACATGTCATGTCAATTCCAGACAAACAGCAAGAGAGGGGAGTTGGTGCCAAATTACAGGCCTCGCTTCTGAAGAGCAGCTGTCCTGAGTGTTCGCCGTGAGCACCTCTCAGCGTGCTGCCTCTGCCGAGTGCACATCTGGACTTGCAGCTCTGAGCCTGAACTATACATTTTTCTTAGTGTTGAAATATGGCGCCCTGAGGAGCCAGCAGGTCAGGCCAATGCAGACACTTCCCGCATCCTGACCTCAAACAAGCCCACATTCTCTAAGACAACAGAAGGGAAAGCTTTCAAATCTGCAAACTGCTGTCAACTAGGAATTCAGGCCTCCTTGCCTCGTGCTGAGAGGGGGCTCTTAAACATATCACTGCCTGGCTGAGATTAGTGGAGAAGGAAGTAGGAAATATGATTAACATGTAACTATAAAACATCGCGGCTGTAAAAAAAGAAGCGTAAGAAGCTACATGTAAGTAATGGCCGCATGAATGGCCTCATCAAGCCACTTCCAAAAGCCCCATCCCTCTGAACAGCAGTCGCCTTGCTTGCCACGTGGAAACCACCTTAAGATGTTTCACGATTAGTGACATTTTGCTAGCAGCCACACTAACTGCACCGGAGAGCCTGACCACAGGCAACTGGTTACAGTCTCAACTACCCTTGCATTTGACTTTTCAAAATATGATGCATACTGCATGGAAAATGACGGGGATTGGTTCTGCACTACAAGGTCATGATCAGGTGTGATATGCTGCAACGTTTTTTTTCTTAAATAAATCGTGCAATTAAAAAAAAAAAAAAAGACAGCATATTTGAAATTATCTCTGTAAGAACGTCATCATCTCACTTGTATTCTGATATAGTTCTCTGAGTAGCAGAGAAAGAAATTGTTAAAGACAAGGACCACAACAGGGATCAACTAAGTGAGAGCTGAGACGGCCGGCTTGCCTTGTGAGGGAATGCACACAGGGAGAAATTCACCGAGTGCCTCTCCGAAGGCAAGTACACCACCGCCGCTTGCCGTCCAGTCAACTCTGACTCATGGTGACCCCATGTGTGTCAGAGTATAACTGTGCTCCATAGGTTTCTCAATGGCTGATTTTTCAGAAGTAGATTGCCAGGCCTTTCTTCTGAGGCACTTCTGAGTGTTCTCCACCCTCCAACCTGTTGGTTAACAGCCAAGCGTGTTAACTGTTTGCGCCGCCCAGGAACTGAGTCTGGCTCTTTTATGTTCTATAAAGGGGCTTCGTTATGGTTATGCTAACTAGAGATTGCAGTTTACAGCCGGGATAGGGCATAATCTATAAGTCTGCAGGTGATGAGCTAAAACAAGTTCCATGATCGCTGGTCAGGAGCGTCTTCCTTTAGCATGCTGGGATTGCTCACAGATCATGCCATTATCAGTTTTGGCTGGTTAGATTGAGTAGGGGCAAAACACAGCATTCAGTTTTGATTCTTCTAGAAAAATGGAAGTGGAATGTTCTTTTTTACACAGCGGAGTCACAGCAGGAATCATGGCAGAAACTGTGTGCAATCCTAGAGACCCAGGGCATTTGCTGTGAACAGTGCCTCCCTGGTGGTGGGAAAGAGGTTGAGACTTGCAGGTCTGCATGTATCTGCAGCCCCTTTCTGAGCACATACCGAGGCACTCCCTCGCTCTCATTTCTCCCGTGAAGATGGTTTGGCAATGCTCTCCAACCCTGACGATGTATGCCTCTTACGTTCTCCCTGCTTCTGCTTAAGCCTCTGGCTCACACCTCTTTGTAGTCTTGCCCTTAGATGCCTTCCTATATCTCAGGGAGAAATAACTCGCTGCTGAGCAGGGCTCTTCCCAGGTTCCCCAGGCCTGGCCCGGGGGTAGCTGAGGGCACCAGGTATTGCTGTCAGTGGTGTTGAGTGGTGGCTGCAGGTTGTGGGTTATGGGGATAAGCCAAACTCGTGGGTGCAAGTCCAGATGAAAGTCATGTCTCTGAAAGATGTGGTAGCTCAAGCCATGGAATTCTGGTCCAGCAAGATGAGACAATGTCCCAAGTCTGTCCCAACCAAAAAGGAAAGCATCAATTATTGTAAAAATGGCATGATGGCGAAGTCTGACCTCCTCTAACTTCACAAGGGGAAAGGAGAATCAAGACCAACAGCCCAAGGCTGATTCCTATGAGGCTGAGGTCAGACATGCCTCCTCTCTCCGTCATCTTTACCAATTCTGGCACCAACCCTCCCTCCCACAGCACTCTCTGCTAGGTTCAATGATTCATGGCAATGACCATACAGAACTCAAAGACAATACTCTTGATTATGGGATTCATTAGGGAAGTAACAGATTATGATTCAGGTTGAGGAATGCTCAGGATGCAGTTTTTCCCTCAGGACAACCTCGTCTCAGGCGTGCCCGCAGGCACACCTCTCTCTGGCCCCTTGGCCTCTGCCCTGCTCATGCAAGTGTTACAAAGCTCTTTTAGATCTGCCAGTAAGTGCCCCAAGGCACTCCACTCTGCCAGTAAGCCTTCACCCAAAGGCGCTCAGCTCTAGCTCCATGGATCCGCAAACCTAGCCCCACCAACTGCCTGAGGCACCCTATTCCTCCAGTAAGCCTCCTGCTCCGAGGTCATCTTGGCGTCTTCAGTGTTATCACTCTCTGTCTCTGTTTCTAGGGTCTAGGAGGGTCTCCGTGCAAGGATCCCAGGTCCAAAGGACGCACTCATTTCCTGGCCCTTCTTCCTTGGTGGTGGTGAGATCCTCCCTCTCCTGCCTCTGGGATGGCTCTTTTTCTTTTTTTTTCTTTTATCATTGTAATTAAATGAAGTTTACATTTCAAGTTAGTCTCCCATACAGAATTTTTTTTAGCATACATTGTTATGAGACCCCAACCGCTCACCCCATTCTGCGACAGCACACTCCTCCCCTCCGCCCCTCATTCCCCATGAACATTCAACCAGCTCCTGACTTTCTCTGCCTTCCCCTCTCACCTCTGGACAGAAGCCGCCCCTTTGGTCTCTTGTATCTGCTTGTCTAAGAGGCACATTCTTCACAAGTATCACTTTATGTCCCACAGTCCAGTCCAATCCCTGTCTGAAGAGTTGGCCTCGGAAATTGTTTTAGTTCTGGGGTGATGGAGAGACCAGGGGCCATGCTTTCCGGGGTGCCTCCAGTCTCAGTCAGACCATTAAGTCTGGTCTTCTTACTAGAATTTGAGTCCTGCATCCCATCGTTCTACTGCTCCATCAGGGACCCTCTGTTGTGTTCCCTGTCAGGATGTTCATTGGTGGTAGCTGGGCACCATCTAGTTCTGGTCTCAGGTTGATGAAGTGTCTGGTTTATGTGGCCCATTCTGTCTCTTGGGCCAGTACTTTACTTGTGTCTTTGGTGTTTTTCCAAGTGACTGGGACCAATTGATGCATCTTAGAAGGCCGTTTGCAAGCTTTTAAGACCCCAGGTGCCACTCACCAAAATAGGATGCAGAACATTTTCTTAATAAGATTTGTTATGCCAATTGACATAGATGTCCCCTGAAAGCATGGTCCCCAGACCCCGCAACCCTGCTACTCTGTCTCTCAAAGTATTTGATTGTATTGAGGAAACTTCTTAGCTTTGGTTTAGTCCAGTTGTGCTGGCTTCCCCTGTAGTGTGTGCTGTCCTTCCCTTCACCTAAGATGATTCCTATCTACTATCTAGTTAGTGAATAACCCTCACCCTCTCTCCCCACCCCCATAACCATCAAAGAATGTTTTCTTCTGTGTTTAAACCTTTTCTCGAGTTCTTATAATAGTGGTCTTATACAGTATTTGTCCTTCTGTGACTGACTAAATTCACTCAGCATAATAAGTTGTAGCTTCCACCAAGTCATACGATGTTTCACAGCTTCATCATTGTTCTTTATCGTTGCATAATATTCCATTGTGTGGATATACCATAGTTTGTTTATCCATTCATCCGTCGATGGGCACTTAGGTTGCTTCCATCCTTTGGATGGTGCTGCGATTTGAACATGGGTGTGCATATATCTATTCGTGTGACCGCTCTTGTTCCTCTAGGATATATTCCTAGGAGTGGGATAGCTGGATCATATGGTACTTTTATTTCTAGCTTTTTAAGGAAGCGCCAAATTGATATCCAAAGTGGTTGTACCATTTTACATTCCCACCAACAGTGTATAAGTGTTCCAGTCTCTCCACAACCTCTCCAGCATTTGTTATTTCGTGTTTTTTGGATTAATGCTAGCCTTGTTGCGATGAGATGTTATCTCATTGTAGTTTTGATCTGCATTTCTCTGATAGCTAATGATCATGAGCATTTCTTCATGTGTCTGTTAGCTACCTGAATATCTTCTTTGGTGAAGTGCCTGTTCATATCCTTTGCCCATTTTTTAATTGGGTTATTTGTCTTTTTGCTGTTGAGGTTTTGGAGTATCTTGTAGATTTTAGAGATTAAACGCTGATCGGATTTGTTGTGGCCAAAAATTTTTTCCCAGTCTGTAGGTTGTCTTTTTACCCTTTTGGTGAAGTCTTTGGATGAGCATAAGTGTTTGATTTTTAGGAGCTCCCATTTATCTAGTCTCTCTTCTGGAGTTTGTGCATTGTTACTTATGGTTTGTATTGTGTTTATGCCATGTATTAGGGCTCCTAGCATTCTCCCTGTTTTTTCTTCCATGATCTTTATCATTTTCGATTTTATATTTAGGTCTTTGACCCATTTTGAGTTAGTTTTTGTACGTGGTGTGAGATATGGGTCTTGTTTCAGTTCTTTGCATATAGATATCCAATTATGCCAGGACCATTTGTTAAAGAGACCGTCTTTACCCCAATTAATGGACTTCAGGCCTTTGTCAAATATTAGCTGCTCATAGGTGGATAAGCTTATATCTGGATTCTCAACTCTGTTCCATTGGTCTATGTATCCATTGTTGTACCAGTACCAGGCTGTCCTGACTACCATGGCAGTATAATAGGTCCTAAAATCAGGTAGTGTAAAGCCTCCCACTTTATTCTTCTTGAGTAGTGCTTTATTTATCTGGGACCTCTTCCCTTTCCATATGAAGTTGGTGATTTGTTTCTCCATCTCATTAAAAAATGTTGCTAGAATTTGGATCGGGATTGCATTATATCTGTATATTGCTTTGGGTAGAATTGACATTTTCCCTATGTTGAGTCTACCTATCCATGAGCAAGGTATATTTTTCCACTTATGCAGGTCTTTTTTAGTTTCTTGCAGTAGTGTCGTGTAGTTTTCTCTGTAAAGATCTTTTACATCTCTGGTTAGATTTATTCCTAAGTATTTTATCTTTTTGGGGGGCTATTGTATTGGTATTGATTTGGTGATTTCCTCTTCAAGGTTCTCTTTGTTGGTGTAAAGGAATCCAATTGATTTTTGTATGTTTATCTTGTATCCTGAAACTTTGCCGAAATCTTCTATTAGTTCCAGTAGTTTTCTTGTGGATTCCTTGCGGTTTTCTGTGTATAAGATCATAGCTGGCTTCATAGAATGAGTTTGGGAGTATTCCATCCGTTTCTATGCTCTGAAATACCTTTAGTAGAAGTGGTGTTATCTCTTCTCTGAAAGTTTGGTAGAATTCTCCAGTGAAGCCATCCGGGCCAGAGCTCTTTTTTGTTGGCAGTTTTTTAATAACCTTTTCAATCTCTTCTTTTGTTATGGGTTTATTTAGTTGTTCTAATTCTGTCTGTGTTAATTTAGGTAGGTAGTGAGTTTCTAGAAATTTGTGCATTTCCTCTAGGTTTTCAAATTTGTCAGAGTACAATTTTTCATAGTATTCTGTTATGATTCTTTTAATTTCAATTGGATCTGTTGTGATATCACCCATCTCATTTCTTATACAGGTTATCTGCTTCCTTACCAGTTTTTCTTTTGTCAGTTTGGCCAATGGTTTATCAATTTCGTTGATCTTTTCAAAGAACCAGCTTTTGGAGTTGTTAACTCTTTCAATTGTTTTTCTGTTCTCTATTTCATTTAATTCTGCTCTAATTCTTATTATTTCCTTCCTTCTGGCACCTGTAGGCTTCTTTTGCTGCTCTCTTTCTACTTGCACCAGTTGTAGGGTTAATGCTTTGATTATGAGCCTTTCTTGTTTTTAGATGTGTGCATTTATTGCTATAAACTGACCTCTGAGCACTGCTTTTGCTGTGTCCCAAAGGTTCCAGTAGGATGTGTTTTCAGTCTCGTTTGATTCTATGAATATCTTTATTCCATCCTTAATTTCTTCTATAACCCAGTAGTTTTTGAGCAAGGTGTTGTTCAGTTTCCTTTGTAGTATTTCAATGTTTTGGATTTTGTTAAGGCTTGCTTTATGGCCTAATATGTGGTCTATTCTGGAGAATGTTCCACGTGTGTTGGAAAAGAAAGTATACTTGGCTGCTGTTGGGTGCAGAGTTCGGTATATGTCTATGAGATCAAGTTGGTTGATTGTAGCATTTAACTCTTCTGTGTCTTTGTTGAGCTTCTTTCTGGATGTTCTGTCCTTCACCAAAAGTGGTGTGTTGAAGTCTCCTACTACTATTGTGAAGCTGTCTATCTCTCTCTTCAGAGCTGTTAGAGTTTGTTTTATGTATTTTGGAGCCCTGTTGTTGGGTGCATAAATATTTATTATAGTTATGTCCTCCTGGTGTATTGACCCTTTAATCATTACATAGTGCCCTTCCTTCTCTTTTGTGGTGGATTTTACCTTAAAGTCTATTTTGTCAGAGATTAATATTGCCACTCCTGCTCTTTTTTGAGTGTTGTTTGCTTGGTATATTTTTTTCCATCCTTTGAGTTTTAGCCTGTTTGTGTCTTTAAGTCTAAAGTGCATCTCTTGTAGACAGCATATAGATGGATCATGCTTTTTTATCCAATCTGCCACTCTCCATCTCTTTATTGGTGTATTAAGTCCGATTATATTCAGTGTAATTATTGATAGGTATGAGTTTAGTGCTGTCATCCTGATATTTCTTTTTGTGTGTTGTTCACAGTTTCTTTGTTCTCCTCAATTTTCTGTGCTGAGTCGTTTTGCTTTATGTATTTTTTTTTTCATCTTTTTCTTTGTTGCAGATTTTGTGTTTGCTGGGTCTTTATGTTTTTCTACTTTTTAATTTTGATTTGTAGGGTTGTTAGATTCCTTTGTGGCTACCTTAATATTTACCCCTAATTTTCTAATTTTATACCAGTCTTTTATTACTTTATATCACCTTAACTTCCTCACCATATAGAAAATCAATGTCTCTATTTTTTAAGTCCCTCTTTTTGGTTTTAATATTATCCTTTTTTTTTAAACTTATTGATCTGTTTCCCTATTTTCAATGTTTTAGCTTTGATGTAATTTTGATTTCTGTATTTGAGTCAATATCTTGTTGCTCTGTCCTGTGTTCTAGTCTCATGTTGTTAGCTGGTGTTGTTGATTATCTAACCGTAGGACTCCCTTTAGTATTTCTTGTAATTTTGGTTTGGTTTTTGCAAATTCCCTGAAATTCTGTTTATCTGGAAATGCCCTAATTTCGCCATCATATTTGAGAGACAGTTTTGCTGGATATATAACTCTTGGCTGACAGTTATTTTCCTTCAAGGCTTTAAACATGTCATCCCATTGCCTTCTAGCCTGCATGGTTTCTGCTGAGTAGTCTGATCTTATTCTAATTGACTCTCCTTTGTAGATGACTTTTCTTTTATCCCTAGCTGCTCTTAAAATTCTCTCTTTATCTTTGGTTTTGGTAAGTTTGATTATAATATGTCTTGGTGACTTTGTTTTGGGATCTACTTTATGTGGAGTTTGATGAGCATCTTGGACAGATATCTTCTCATCTTTCATGATATCAGGGAAGTTTTCTGTCAACAAATCTTCAACAATTTTCTCTGTATTTTCTGTTATCCCCCCCCCCCCCCTTCTGGTACTCCAATCACTCGTAGGTTCTTTCTCCTGATACAGTCCCACATGACTCGGAGTTAATTCATTCTTTTTAATTCTTTTATCTGATTTTTCCTCAAATACGTTGACATCAAGAACTTTGTGCTCAACGTCACTAATTCTAACTTCTACTGCCTCAATTTTGCTCCTATGACTTTCTATTGAGTTGTCTAATTCTGAAATTTTATTGTTAATCTTCTGGATTTCTGATTGCTGTCTCTCTGTTGATTCTTGCATCCTATTAAATTTAGCATTATGTTCTTGTATAACTTTTTTAAGTTCTGCTACTACTGTGTCTGTATGTTGCCTGGCTGTTTCTGCATTCTGTCCAATTTCCTTTCTTATTTCTAGAAGAGTTCTGTGTATTAATCTTCTGTATTCTGCCTCTGGTAATTCCAAGAAGTCTCCTCCTCCAGAGAATTTATTGGTTTTTTTATTGTGGGAGATTGCTGAAGCCATCATGGACTGCCTCTTTATGTGACTTGATATTGAATGTTGTCTCCGAGCCATCAAAAATTTATTATAATTTTATTTTGTGTTTTCTTAGTGAGACCTAGCTTCTTATTTTGTTTTGTTTTGATATGCCCAAATAGGCTGCTCGTGTGCACTAGTTCGATTTTTGACACCTTTGGATCTCTAACGTCTTGTCACCAGGTAGTTAGTTCTGTAACTAAGTACATGCACACCGGAGTCCATTAAATTTTCATGTATGGGATCAGCTTGGGTGTGCAGGCAGTCAGTCACTAAGTGTGTGATGCAGACTCTCACCCCCCGTCCTAGAGAGACATGGGTGATTAGTGTAGGCACTGGACTCTGGCTGTGGTAGGGGATCACGCACTAAGCCAGGAAAGGGGTTGATGGGTGCCCCTGGGAGTCTGAAAGAAAAGCATGTCCCTATTCTCTAGGGTGAATAGGCAGGTGAGTTTTGCAGCCAGGCTAAGAGCACCCCACTCTGTTGGCTGCAAAGACTTGAGGGCACCACTTTTTCTTGAACTGCTGTAGCAGGTGGCTAGGCACTTTATGAGCTACCACCAGTCCTCAAGACCCTGCTGCAGATCAATAGTAGTGCCTACTTGAGGGGCAGGGCTGTTTCGAGGGTCACAAATCTGCCCGTTCACAGCTGAAGCAGTTGAAGTTAAACTTCAGATGTTTGCCCTGTTGTACTTTGGCAGTGAGGACTAACACTGTTGAGATGGGTACCCCCAAGTCTATACAGGGGTGTAAGGCACTCAGAGTCTGCAGACCCCTGATTTCTGTGGCCAGCAAAGGAGCTGTGCCAACCCTGTGTTCCTGGCCTAGGGGAGCCAGCAGCTTGTTTTTTCCCTCTCTAGGGCCAGGAGAATGGGTCGGGGTGCCTTTTGAGATCTACTTCCGGCCCAGTGGACTCCTGGTGCAGAGCTGGGAGGGAGGAGGTAAAAGGAAGAGAGGTTTTTCCCAAATGGGCTATTTTTTTTTTTTTAAATCACCGCGAACGTCTGCATGCATGTACTTATCCTAGCCTCTTGGGAGCTGCTCTTCACTGGTTCAGAGTGTCCAAGTCGAGGCTCTGCTGCTGGGTCTCTCTCCATGTAGAAACTGCTTCTCAAGTGGGCGCACAGAACAGCTGTTTGCCTGCTTCACCACCGACCCCCGGCGGCAGTGTCTCTGCAGTTTCGCCACTGCGGCTCTAGTGCTCCTCACCTCTTCCAAACAGTCTTCCTCTCCGATATGACTCAGATGGATTTCTTAACCTTGCCTTGTTCAGGGCTGCCAGATGTTCACTGAGAATCAAATCACTTGTTTTTCCAGGTCTTTGTTGTAAGAGGGATATAGGAAGCGTCTAACTACTCCACCATGTTGACCACGCCTCCTAGAAATGGGATGGCTCTTTTAAGCCTAGTAGAATAGCAAAAGTAACCAATCCCTTTGGTGGGTCACAATTACCGTACTTGCACAGTCTCGCCCAATCGCTTGAGTGGGAGTTACAAGACCGTGGCAAGAAAGGCGACACAAAAGCAATCCATCTCATCATAATTATGAACAATTTAAACCTTTGACAAGTCCCACAGACTCAGCGATAAGAAGTAGAGCTGTATTCCAGAGAGTGTAGACAATCGAGAGAAGAGGAGGGGAGCCAGGGGCAAGGTTATTTAAGACATTCATTTGCAAATTAGATCATAAGAAATCTCCATGTGAAACTGATACAAAGTGGTTTAAAATGTTCAAAAAGGAAAAAGTAGTCTGACTATCTGTGGCAGCTTGTAAAAGGCAGGAGCTGCAGTTTGCAGAGGAGACATCTCAAGATTTTCATCAGGTTGAAGGGATGTGGGAGACCACCGCTCAAGCCAGGAGTCCCTGAGTGAAGCGGGACATTTGGTTGTAGATAAGCACATGGCTGGCTCCAGCCTTCATTTTTTCTTGCTCATTTGTCTCCAGAAAAAAGGGGAGTCCAATAACTTAGGACTTTGGAGGAATACTGAACAAGTGGCCAAAATGTTACCCAGCCAAGGTTGGGGAGCGGGTGGAGAAACACTCTCATACATGATTGGTAGGGGTGTAAGTTTGAATAAATTTTTGGAATTCAGTTTGGAAAACCACTCACAGATCTGTAATTAGGTCCTCACGGGGGAAAACCAGCTCTTACATGTTATCGTTGTTAGCTGCTGTCTCATGGTGACCCCCCACCCCCATGCACAACAGAACATAGCAACATGCATCATAGTGATACAAGCCTCCACTGACAGATGGGTGGTGGCTGCGCATAAGGTGCATTTGCTGGCAGTGGAACCCAGGTCTCCTTCATGGAAGGCAAGAATACTACCATTGAACCACCAATGCCCCCATAGCTCTTACATACCTCTGAAATTTTGCCGGTGATGACTAATGAAGTGAAAGGAGGAAACACTTCTGAATTGCAGGCACCTACTTCACACTTCACACAATGCCTCTTACCAGCAGGAAAACCACTGATAGTCTCTGAACCTCAATTTCCCCTGCTGTGAAATAGGGGAAATAATAATACAGACAGTAATAACAACAAAACTTTCTTCCTGGGGTTGCTGGAAAGATTACCTGGGGCAGTGAACAAGTTTTGAAAATTGCAATGCACCTCTAGAACGTTAGTTAATATTGCTATTATGACATATGGCAAAGCAAAGTTTTGGAGTCTGGGAGAGGGAAGAAGAGACTAGGACGGTGGGTTACCAGCAGTCCCACTGTGCTCGGATGCCTGGAATTGCTGTAAAGGAATTAAAGTCCCAACAAAGGAAATAACTGAAAACACACAGGATAAGCTCTGGACAGAACAGATTCAGGAGACTCAGAAGGTGCCCACGCAAAGTCTTAAAAGAGCAAAGAGGAAGAAGTGGAAAATATGCAAGTAAGGCTACAGAAACCTATGATTACAGAAAAAATGAAAGAATGAATAAAGAGAATTAAAGTTCTGCAAACAAGAAAGGGAGCGAGAGGAAACGACTCTGGCTTTCCCCGTAAGTACATCCTTCGACACACCATAGGATGGAGGAGGGGATGCTATAGAGCTTTGAAAGACCAACTGGGGCAAGTCAAAACCAAATCACTAATGAGATAATGAGAGGTTAAGAAGAGCCATTTTCAGATCAGTCAGAGAACATGGGCATGATTAAGACTGGAACACGATTTAGGGGTCCCTGCTAAGATGCTACTGACAGAAGGGGAAGTGGAGGATTTTAGAAGCAGAAGCTTTGCCCATGGACACAGAAGCCCTGGAGGGGAAGTACCACCTCCGAAACAGATAAGTTCATTAGAGAATTTTCACCTAGCGATTACTCCATTGTAATACAATGTTGTAATACAGCAAATAGTGATTGTGCCAGACAGGAACTGACTAGCGGACCCCAGCTTGCTGTGGGAAGGGCGACTCCATCCTCACCTCCTGGGGTCAACTCCCCTGCCTACTTCCTTCACAGCCTGGGAGTTCAGTTCCCTTGCCCAAGAATTTTTATTTAATACGTTGGCATTTGAGCAGCATTACTTTTAGTGGTGCGAGCTAATGGAATAATTTACGGCACAAGCAAAACTAGAGCCTAATCGTTTTAATGGAACCAATGGCATGTGAAAAACGATGGTTCAAACAGGCCCTGGACCCCTGCCATAGACTGAATCGTGCCCCCCAAAAATAATGTGTCAACTTGGCTAGGCCATGATTCCCAGTATTGTGTGGTCGTCCTCTATTTTGTGATATGATGCAATCTTCCTCTGTGTTGTAAATCCTAATCTCTGCCTGTGGTTAATGAGGCAAGATATGGGGATATTAAAGAAGATCAGGGTGGGATGCAACACCCTTACTCAGGTCACATCCCCGGTCTGATATAAGGGTAGTTCCCCTGAGGTTTGACCTGCATCACCTTTTATCTTTCAAAAGATAAAAGGAGAGAGAAGTGAGCAGAGAGAGACGGACCTCATTACCACCAAGCAAGAAGAGCCAGGAGCAGAGTGCATCCTTCTCTTTCTGACTCCTGGATTCAAAGTCCTCCATCTCACCGAGGCGTATTAGGTTGTGCTAATTTACACTTAGGAGTCCCTGAGTGATGCAAGCAGTTAAAGCACTCAGCTGCTAACCAAAAGGTTGGAGGTTTGAGTCCACCCAGAAGTGCCTTGGAAGAAGGGCCTGGGGATCTACTTCTGAAAAATCAGCCATTGAAAAGCCTATGGAGCCCAACTCTATAACACACATGGGGCCACCAAGAGTCCAAGTATGCTTGAAGTTAACTGGTTTAATTTACACTGAAGTGTGAATGAGGCTTAACCCAGGAGTGTGCTTGCATACCAGGAGGGATGGAAGGGTTGGTGGGTCAGGACAGTGTAAGGGTGTCCCTCACCAGAACTGCAGGCCAGCACAAATCATCTAGAACAGAGTGATTGCTCCTCGTCCAGAGACCTGGCCCCTACCCATCCACAGACCATTCTTCCCCTGTCTGTCAGGGGAGCAAAGAAAGCACCAGATATGGGGGTCAACCGGGCCCCTAGCCTTTGCGGCTTTCACCTTTTAGCTGTGGCCCAGGACAGAGTCCCCATGGGCTGAGGCACTGGACCTGGTAGAGCTCCCACCTCCACCCCCGTCCGCCCCCGCCATCCCGGGGCACAGACTCATCTGACAAATGTGACCAAAGACCTGGCAGCAGTGAGCTCAGCGTTTTGTTCCCCTCTTTTGACATATTGGTATCTGAGCTGCAAGATCCTATTAGCTCTCCTTTAACCCTGGGGCTTTAAATTTTCCATTGAATTCATTTTAACCAACATTTATTGGCTGTGTGCGGTGTACAAAGCTCTGGGCTCAGCACAGAGAAGAAAAAAGTGAACTGGCTCCAGGGAAGCTCATGGAGTAACTAGAGCAAAAATGGAAGCCCGGCCTTTAGGACAGCGTGGGACAAACGGGCGGCAGTGAATATGCAGGGTGCTGGAGGGCAGGGCTGGGAGAATCTGCCTGTCGGGGGACCTGGGCAGCAGGCGTGCTGCAGGTTAGGGAGAACTACAGGAAGGAGGTGAGGTTTGATGGGGCCTTAGGAAAGGGTCCTCAGGCATAGGGAGCCTCGTGAGTAGAGGATGCGGACAGAGCCAGAGGAAGGCGGTGGAGAGACACTGTAGAGGTAGTCTGGGCCAGACTACCAAGGGCACTGGTGCCAACTGCTGAGTTAATACTTGAACCTGTAAGCCAGGGAGTCCTTGGGTTGTGCAAAGTGTTAATGCACTCACCTGTTAACCAAAAGGTTGGAAGTTTGTGTCCACCCAGAGTTCCCTTGGAAGAAAGGCCTGGTGATCTACTTCTGAAAAATCAGCCATTGAAAACCCTATGGAGCACTGCTCTACTCTAACACATGGGATCATCATGAGTTATAGCTGGTTTGGTAGGTCAGGAGCTTTGGAGTCTGTGACCTTCCAAATTGTATTCAAATATCTGAAGTACATTCATTTTCTAAAGGGATAATCCATGCTTTCATGGGGTCTCACAGAGACCATGGCTGTTGGGAGCCAAGTTGATGACTATTATCTAAGAAAAAAAAAGTGCTATTTTCAAGTTTGGTGGGAAAAGACTCAGATGAAAGGAGGCGGGCTGAGCACACAGAGGTATGGACTCTCACAGTCACTGAAGCAGGCAGGGCTGAATCCAAGGCATTTCCAAAGCCTCAGTCAGGCTGTGGTCTCCCGGCTGCTTGCTGACTTCCTGAAGCCTAATTTCAGCCCAGGGAGCGGCGCCTCCTTCTGGGGAATCCAGAGGCCTGCCCAGCACCACTGCCCCATTGACCCTTTCTCCACACACAGCACAGAACAGGGTACAGGCCCACAACAGGGAAACGGCTGTCCAGCACCAAACCCTCCACCTGACTTGGAGCCAGCCTGTCGTAGCTGGAATTTCTGACTTCACCTTAACCCACCCTCAGCATGTTCACGAACTCAATGCCCTCTCTGTCCCCAAATGAAAGGGGTTGGTTGTCTTGCTTGGTGCCTAGGGTGCCAGCATGTTTGCTCTGCTTTGTGGGGAATCTTTCTGCTCCCGTCCCCTCTCTCACAATACTCCCCTCACAGATCTAGGACTGATTTTAGACCCTGTTCTATTTCAAAGGAGCCCTGGTGGTACCATGGTTAAGTGCTCGGCGCCAACTGAAAGGTCAGCAGTTCAAACCCACCAGCCACTCCACAGGAGAAAGACGTGGCAATCTGTTTCCCTAAAGATTTACAGCCTTGAAAACCCTATGTGGCAAGCTCTACTCTGTCCTATAGGGTCGCTATGAGTCAGAATCGACTCGACAGCAGTGGGTTTGGTGGTTCTTTGGTTCTATTTCAGTCTTCTTCCACAGGATAAACAGTTTTACCCTCAGCTTTATGAGTTCCTTCCCTTAGTCTTAGAAGTGACTTTTGATTGACCTGACATCTCATAATCAATTGATAAAAGCACCATTAAAGTGTCCTATGTGCATGTAACTCACTGTTAACTTGCTCTTAAGTCGCTACCTTGCCCTGAATGCTGCCAGTTTGCTGGGTAGGTGGTGAGAGCAAGGAGTGAAGAATGGAGATAAGGGAGTTAGAGGTGAGAGGGATGGTGAGGGGGTAGGCAATAGGGAGGATGCTGGCAATAGGGAAGAGAGGAAGGAGAGGCAGTAGAAGGTGAAAGAGGAGAGGAGAGAGAAGGTGGGAGAGAAGGTGGGAGAGAAGGTGGGAGATGGATATAACCAAGAGGGAGATGGCAAGGGAGTAGAACTGGAAGGAAGGAAAGAGGAAAGCACCTACTATGTGTTGAGTACAGTCTTAGTTCTCTATAGCTGCTATAACAGAAATACCACAAGTGGCTGGCTTTAACAAACAAATTTATTTTCTCACAGTTTAACAGGGTAGGAGTCCGAATTCAGGGTGCCCCCTCTAGGGGAAGGCTCTCTCTCTTGGCCTGAGAGAGGTTCTGGAGGAAGGCCCTTGTCTCTTCAGCTTCTCTTCCTTGGCTCCTTGGTGATGTTCATGTGGTGTGGCATCTATCTTCCTCCATCTCTGCTTGCTCACTTTCTTGTTTAATCTCTTTTATATCTCAAAAGAGAATGTCTTAAGACACCCCCTACACTAATACTATATCATTAACATAACAAAGAAAACCCATTCCCAGATGGGATTATAACCACAGGTATAAACTCATTGACATGGAGCCAATTCTGACGCATAGCTACCCTAGAGGACAGAGTAGAACTGCCCCATAGGGTTTCCGAAGAGCATCTGGTAGATTCGAACTGCTGACCTTTTGGTTAGCAGCTGAGCTCTTAACCACTGCACCACCAGGGCTCCGCCACAGGTATCGGGGTTAGGATTTGCAACACGTATTTTTGGAGGACACAATTCAATCCAAAACAAGTACTCTGCTAGGTCCTTTATATAAGTTGTCTCATGTAATCCTTAAACAGTGGCTGAATAATGGGCTCATACATAACAAGGATTTTGAAGATGAACATAACAAGGATTGTGAGGAGGGTGCAGGACAGGGCCGTATTTTGTTCTGTTGCACACTGGGTTGCTATGAGTCGGAACTAACTTGACGGCATCTAACAACAGCAACCCTTACAACACACATATGAAATTATTATTATTATCTGTATTTTTTTCAGTGAGGAAACTAAATTTTCAGAAAGGTTAAATAGTTTGTGGAGATGACTTATGAGGTGGCAGAAACTAGATTCAAACTCAGATTTTTGACTTGAATCCCAGGCCCCTTTTCTTCATTCTATACTGCTTCCCCTAAGAGGGAGATAGAGGAGAAAGAGAACAAGGGAAAGAAGAGAGTTGGTCAACTGTTCTCAGGTTGCAAGCAACAGAACCTGATCCTAACTAGCTTAGACTGAAACAGTTTTATTGGAAGGGCATCAGGTGGCTTTCAGGAGCCAATGGAATGAAGGAAACAGGGCAAGAACCAGAGTGTTCTAGGGTACGGGCAGAAGGATCTAATCAACAGCTTCCTTGGGGGCTTTTCCCCTGGAATAAATATGCTCTGACCATTTCTCCATCACTCTGCCCAAGAGTAAAAATCCCAGGAGAGAGTCTGATTGGTTGTACTGGAGTCACATGTCCACCCCTAAGTCAGGGGAGAGAAGAGCTCCGAGAGCTGCAGGGCAGCAATGGGGAAGAGGTATTTAAGTCTGCAAGTGCTGTTACCAAATGAAGGGGAGGTGAATGCTGGGTGCCCAAACAACAAATGAGGAAGGTGCCAGCACTTTCTAGGTACTGCCTCCAGGTGTTGGGGGCTAGGGTTCTGGCCACCTTAAACTGCTTTAGGACTGGGGCAGGGCCCAGCAGGTTGCGTTTTACTCACGCCATTGGGACAGCTACCATCATTACCACCATCTCCTTCTAGCAGAGCTGGGCTGAGCTCCTACTTCTTCCAAATCGGCCTGCTGGGAGGGAACATTTCTCTTTCTCTCAGGAATTAGTCCTCACCCCAAAATGTATGCAGTAAGGCTGAAGATCAACCAGCAGCTTACCATCCACTGGTTAGAGACACTGTCTTAGCAAGGCACCGTAATGCCGTAGTCTTTAGAGCCAAACGCCTTAAGTTTGAATCCTAGCACCATTTGCCAGCTATGAGATTATGAGAAAATAGCCCTCCACTCCCTGAGCCTCAGTTTCTTCTGCTGTAAAGTGGGAGGGATAATAGCATGTAGTCTGCCTCCATCTCCATGTTTCTGTATCAAATGAAATAAAAATTGTCATAAGTTTGTAAGCTGTCAAATATAGCTTTGTTGTTAAACCTTCATTATCGGCAGGTGAGGCCAGGCTGCTCAGTATAAGTGGGAGGGAGGCAGGAACAGCAGCTACAAACCACAGCAGCAAGAGCAGAGATTTGAGTCGAGGATGGGAGTCTGGAGAATGCAATCGTTTAGACTTTCAGAATGGTCTCAGGTTCAAGCATTGTGAAATAGATAAGCCTCCACTGTATTCCTGCACACCCCAAGATCAAATGGCCTGAGGGTAGAGTTATAAATTCGACAAGTAATTTTAAAAACTGATTTAGTCACCTCTAAGCTCTGTCTTGGAGCCCTGCTGGCCCAGTGGTTAAGACCTTGGCTGCTAATCAAAAGGTTGGCAGCTCGAATCCACCCGTTGCTCCTTGGAAACTCTACGGGGAAGTTTTACCCTGTTCTATAGGGTCGTTATGAGTCCGAATCAACTCCCTGGCAATGGGTTTTAAGCTCTGTCTCTTTACTGAGAACCCAACTGCTAAGCCCTTCCTGGCAATTAAACTTCTTGAGGCTGAGTTTTAACAAAGCCGGGTTGCCTCCAAGCTTCGC
This sequence comes from Dugong dugon, assembly GCA_030035585.1. Taxonomy (NCBI): domain Eukaryota; kingdom Metazoa; phylum Chordata; class Mammalia; order Sirenia; family Dugongidae; genus Dugong; species Dugong dugon. The sequence continues at coordinate 51,427,594 of CM057475.1, forward strand.
GTCTTTTCCTCTCACTGGTTGGCATCGCACAGGGTGGAACCTGATGAAACATTCCCCCTGTGATTGCCTGCCGGTGTCTTGCTGGCTGTCCTCCCTGCAGCTGTGCTCCAAGACGAGCATTTCAATCGTCACTCCCTAATAGCTGCATCTCCCCTAATCCAGGAGGATGGGAGCTCCTCTTCTGGCTCACATGCCCCACTTCAAGCCATCTGCACGCACTGAAGGGCACTTGTCACCTAACATCCCGGCGTTCAAATCCATCCAAATCCTGAAGGATCTATTTGTGCTATTTATGCTCCTGGAGCACAAAGCAGAAAGACCAGCTCTCTCATCTCTTTATTCTAAATGTTTAATACAGATGCCTTGGACCTGGTCCAAAATAACACGAGCTTGGTCTTACATTAGACCTTTTACTCATTTCTGATTGTCTTCCTCATACTTGTCCTTTTGTGATTATTCCCGACCTTGTCTTCTTAAAACCCTATTCCCACTCATATCTTGATTGCTTATTTACTTCCCTGGAGGCCTTTTGAGGTTATGGACTTGGTTTTATTCTTTGCTGTATCCTGAGCAGCTAGCACGATGCCTGCTCTAATGTAGGTACTCAATACCAGCACCATCGAGTTGGTACTGACTCATGTGTGTCAGAGTAGAACTATGACGCTCCATAGGGTTTGTAATAGCTGATTTTTTAGAAGTATATCACCAGACCTTTCTTCCCAGGTGCCTCTGGGTGGACTCACTTGCAACATTTTGGTTAGCAGCCAAGCACGTTAACCGTTTGCACAAGCCCGGGACTCCAGGCACTCAGTAAACGCTTGTGAAATAAATGAATGCCTGAATGTATACGCCCTCTGATGCTGCTGTAACATGTATTACCCTCAGTCAAAACTAAGCATTATTAAAGCAACATTCTGGAAGAGTTCTATTTACCTGCTTTCTCCACTTTGGGAATCAGGATCTTGATTATTACAGTCACTTGGGGGGTGCTTCTAATATGGATTTATGATCATAGTGATTTCCAGTAAAGTTTTTACCCTAGGGCTTTGAAAGGCAATGAAAGAATTGTTTGAGACTGTGTGAAGCTCCAACTATGGAATGAGAATTATACATGGTTTACTACAAAGTAAACTTAAGCATAATTATATACTGTGAACTGCAATTACACAGTGGGATTTTGATATTAATTTCCAATCACTCCTCACCAAGGATTGGTGACAATCCTTAGTAAGTGTGGTCAGGAAGTGTCTCTGTTATCACCTGGTGTGGATTTATCCTCTTTGTGTTGCTGATCCTCTGATTCCACCTTCCAGGCTCCTCCTGCCCCACACTGGCCAGCACTGGGATGCTCAGCTCCTTGTACCGGGATTCCTCATGTCAGGATTTAGGTCAGTAATTGCAGAGACTTCTTATGTGCTGTTTGCAATCGTACACAATTGGGATTTTAAATTAAAAAGATGAAAATGGAAAGATTTGGATAAAGGTTTGTAGAATATCAGAGTCTGAAGAAAGATCATTATTGAGTCCAGGGAAAAGAAACGCTTCTCTGTCTCGGGGGCTGATGCCAAACAGTGCTGTGTCCAGGCTTTCCCAGAAAGAGTCTAGTGACCATTTAGTGATGTCAGCTCCAGGCAAGGGATGAGGGCGTGTGGTCTATGCCACGTATCTGCTCTCCTTGCAGAAAGGCAGGCATGTCGCATGGGTGAAGAGAGGGCAGGATTCAAGTTGAAAACAGCATGGACATTTTCGAAAAATGGAAGCGTGATGGCAGAAATAGCGGTGTTTCTTTTACTCAGTATCAACTGATTTTCAAAATCACTGTGAAACCAGCAAGGCCAGTAGTGAACTTCAAAATAGAAGCAAGAATGCCTGGTCCTGTCACGACTGGTTTGGGGCATAACAGGCCTACCCTGGAACATTGGTGAAACAACCAGCTGCAGCTCCAGCTGATCTCGATCCCTTGAGTGTCAGCAGGAGCCCCGGAGGCAGGAAACAACAAACCCCCTCCTCCCTGGGACCAGGTGCAGAGAACTTTATGGGCCAGACACGTTACAAGAATCTTGGCTCTAAACGGGATTCTGCAAACCCCATCTCAGCTTCCAGAAGGGAAACTGCTAGTCCATGAGGGCAGAGCACATTGGATCCTGGGACACAAAATGTTGGAAATGTTTTTAAAAATGTAATTTAAAGAAAAACTGCAGTTAAGGTAACACTGTGATAAGACATAAATCCATACATACCCACATCACACATTACACTGAGTGTTACAAGGTGAATTATGCTAATTAATGAAAATAAATCAGAGGGATAAAAGAGATGCTATAACTTGTCTTAGTCATCTAGTGCTGCTATGACAAAAATACCCCGAGTGGATGGCTTTAGCAAGCAGAAATTTATTCTCTCACAGTTTAGGAGTCTAAAAGTCCAAATTCAGGGCGCCAGCTCCAGGGGAAGGCCTTCTTTCTCTGTTGGCTCTGGGGGAAGGTCCTTGTCGTCAACCTTCCCCTGGTCTAGGAACTTCTCAGCACAGGGACCCGGGTCCAAAGGACATGCTCCACTCCTGGCTCTTCCTGCTTGGTGTTATTGAGGTCCCTCTCTCTATGCTCAGTTCTCTCTCCTTTTATCTCTTGTAAGATAAAAGGTGATGCAGGCCACACCTCAGGGGAACTCCCCTTACACCGATCGGATCAGGGCTCTGACCTGAGTAAGGGTGTTGCATCCCATCCTAATCTCCTTTAACATAACCTAATCTTGCCGCATTAACCCCATGCAGAGATTAAGATTTACAACACATAGGAAAATGACATCAAATCACAAAATGGAGGACAACCACACAATACTCGGAATCATGGCCTAGCCAAGTTGACACACATTTTGGGGGAACACAATTCAATCCATAACAAACTTGTAACATGACTGGCCTAGATTGACCCTGTAAATAAAACACAAAATTCCTAACTCTAAGATGTCCAATCATAGGGACTTTTAAGTAGATAAAGATGTGTATACTTAATGGACTGTTATGCAGCTGTTAAACACAGTCATGCACTGCATAACGTCTGTTTGGGCAACATCCGACCGCAAATACGTCTGTGGTCCCATAACGTTCAGAAATCCCTATTAGATAACTGGACATAGTGGCTTTAGGCACAGCACACTCGATAATCACAACAATCCTCAAAAAATAAAGAAAACATTCTCCAAGCTGTTAAAGGATTGGCTCAACTGGAAAGCTACAAGCCTGACAAAAAAGCGAGAGAGAACTATATCAGATATGGAGAAATTGCTAATGACATGGATCAAGGACCAAGCACAAACTTGAATCCTTCTCAGCACATTGACGATCACTGCTAAGGCACAAAGCTTGTTCAACATGCTTGAAGACAAAGCAGGACCAGATTATGATACCGAGTTTAGCACTAGCTCTGGGTGGTCAGAATGATTTCGCTGCATAATGTGAAGTGAGTGGTCAGTCTGAGAGTGCTGACAGAAGGCAGCAGCAGAATTTGTTGAAACCTGAGGTAAACTAATTGTAGAGGGAGGTTATTTGCCCGAGCAAATTTTGAATATGGATGATACTCCTTATTCTGGAAGCAAGTGCCTGCAAGGACCTTCATCCATAATATGGTATTCACACAACATCCAAATCACATAACATCCTATTTCACAGAACGTACTGTGGACATTAAGTGACATACGACTATATTATGATTATTATGAATGGGAGAGTTTGGAACAACATGGTGAAATGCTTGGTATAACATTAAGTGAAACCACAGTATTATAAACACAGGACAAAAAAAAGTGTTTCACCAAAAAAGCCGTCTTAATTCCTTTCTGGAGTAAGAAAAGGTTACTGTTATTTATTATACCTAGTAATGTCATTATATGTGGGGCAATGGTGGCTCTGTGGTAGAATTCTTGCCTTCCACGCAAGAGACCTGGGTTTGAATACCAATCCACCTCATGCGCAGCCAACCCATGTCAGTGGAGGCTTGCGTGTTGCTATGATGCTGAACACGTTTCAGCAGAGTTTCCAGACTAAGATAGAGTAGGAAGAAAGGCCCGGCAATCTACTTTGGAAAAATTAGCCAATGAGAAAACACTAAGGATCACAACGTTCCAATTCACAACCCATTATGGGGATGGCGCAGGACTGGGTAGCATTTTATTCCTGTGTTCGTGGGGTCACCATAGGTCAGAGGCTGACTCCACAGCAGCTAACAACAATGTCATTATAGCTCTCTTTTGATGCGTTTATCTATCTACGAGGCATCAAAATATTAACAGTATTTGTGCTCAAGAGCTGTAACCATGGGCAATTTTTTCTTTTAGTGGATGTTATTACATTGATCTTCTTGTTTATTGTAGTAATATTAGAAAATAGATACACAAAAGTAAAAGAAAATAAGTGCATTCATAATTCTACCCTGGATAGATAACATTTTGGTGTTTTTTTTCCAGATATTTTAATATGCAGATAAACATATACCTGCATTTATTTTATAAAACTGCGATCATACTATGTATATGGCAAATATTTATTCACTGTGGACTTTGCAGTGGTTGGTGCCGCCCTGGTCCTTGGGAAGTTTACCCTCTCCTTACATGCAAGTTCACAGGCATCAGATCACAGGACAGACTGTAAGCCAACCAAGTCTCTATGTTGATTCTGTAAGAACACTTGAAACACAGAAACAAGATAATGTATGACCCCCTCCGTCTCTGCAGAGGCGGGCTCCTTTCCTCAGTAATCTGATGAGCTCTTTGCTTTTGTCCTAGAAAAAAACAGCAAAGGGTGGGACGGCTCATCTAATCTCTTGCCCTTACCAAATGGTGTGTGGACAGGAAAATGTTAAGTGGTCCTGCTTGAAGCACTTGACCAGGAACAGGCCCTCATCTTCCCAGCACCCTAAGGGAGAAGGGGAAGGGTACAAACCAGGCCCCCCACTTCCCTCCCCACATAGCCAGAGGCACTCATTTTATGCCACTCCCTCCACACCCAGACTATGTGCCCTCACCGGGGAGGGAGACCCCAAAGCTCTCTGATGCTGCAATCGCAGAGACAGGAAAGACTGCCCCTTCCTCTAGGCCTCTCTTGTTCCCAAGCAGCTGCAAGGAGAGGTGTGAGAGGGAGGAATGTCCAGCCCCTGGTGGCTGCAAGCCACTTAAGAGGCTCTAAAAGAGGGGCCAACTGAATTAACTAGCTTTCATTATTTCAGATGTGTCTGGAGGGAGTGACTGCATACCTAAACGCCCTACCACTTTGTCTCCCTAACGCACCTCTGTGAAAAACCAAAAAACCCATTGCCATCCAGTTCCTTCTGACTCACAGCAACCCTATAGGACAGAATAGAACTGCCCCATAGGGTTTTCAAGGCTGTAATCTTTATGGAAGCTGACTGCCATGCAGAGCGTGTGGTGGGTTCGAACCTCTGACCTTTCGAATAGCAGCTGAGTAATTAACCATTGCACCACCAGGGCTCCTACATACCTCTGTAACCCTCAGAAAATCTTTTTTTTTTTGAGTCTCCATGACAACTATGGCTTCGGAAAAGTCATTCAACTTCTCTGGGTCTCGGTTTTCTCATTTATTCAATGAATTAAAGTAGCAGTCCTCAGGGTGCTGGCCTCGACACTCTGGTGGGAAGGAAAGGTCACCTTGATGGGCCGGAACTGACCCAGGAATGCAAATTCTTCCGTGGTCCCCGCGGGTGAGTCACACACAAGTTCCACTATCTAGACTTTGTATATAAATGAATTGCAGTTCAATAATGAATCATTCATATACCCCTACTGCTAAAGGAGATAGATACATAATCCTCTTACAGCATGCTTGTACGGTAGGGTGACCAGCTGTCTCTGCCCAGGACTGAGGGGTTTCCCAGGGTGAGGAACTTTGAGTGCTATAAACCAAGAAAATCCTGGGCAAACTGGCACAGTTTCCATCCCATTGCATGGGGACGCTTCATTGGTGACTTGCTTCATTGTGTGTGCCATTTTAATGACTTTCATCTCACTATGAAGCTTAGTATAATAAAATTACCTGTTGCCGTCGAGTTGATTTCGATTCATAGCGCCCTATAGGACAGAGTAGAACTGCCCCATAGGGTTTCCAAGGAGCAGCTGGTGGATTCAAACGGCTGACCTTTTGGTTAGCAGCTGTAGGTCTTAACCACTGTGGCATGTTTCTGACTCATTGGGCATTGATTTATGGCACGAAACCAAGTATATAATGTTAGGTTCTCTTTTCACATAAATAGGAAGCAAGTCATGTATGTCACCAGCAACAAGTTCAGTGTAGCATATTCATTTTTTGTTGTTGTTGGGTGCCACTGAGTTAATTTTTGACTCTTAGTGACCCCAAGTGACAATGCATATGGCATTGAACTGTCCCATAGGGTTTTCTTGGCTACAATCTTTATAAAAGTAGGTCAACAGTTGCTGGGTGGGTTCGAAGCACCAACCTTTCAGTTAGCAGCCAAGTGCTTAACCGTTGTGCCACCAGGGCTATATTCAATTGGTTCTTCTACAATTCTCACTCACTTCCCCCAGTGCCCTAAATACCTACCCCCCTTCCCAAACTCAGAAGACAGGTAGAATAGGTGGGGATGTTGGAGTTCTTTGGCCCCACACATGGGAGTATGGTTGAAAAAGATTAGGAATTCCTAAAGGACTCATTAGAATGTTCCTCCCCTGCCCCAGCAGCCTGGGGTTGCAAATTCACCCTGACCTAGGTCGAGATCTTAGCAAATGCAGAGAGTGAGAATCAGAACCTCATGAAGCATCCTGAGGCCTTACTGAGAATTACCTAAACGGTGGGTAATTCTCCCCACTGTATAAAGATTTGGAGTCCCTGGGTGGTGCAAATTGTTAATGCACTTGGCTACTAACTGTAGAAAGGCCTGGTGATCTACTTCTCAAAAACAGCCATTGAAAACCCTAGGCAACCCAGCTCTACTCTGACACACATGGGATCACCGTGAGTTGGAGGTAAGTCGACGGCAACTGGTTTTAAAAATTTAGGATCTAGCCTCTTTTGGATGGTGTCTGGTGTGGATTCTCTAATTTGGCTCAGTTGTTTTACCATTGACCTTGCAGTGGTTGGTAACACTGCAGTGGGAAAGGAGAGGAAAGAGAGCAGATATATTTACATGTTCATCTTTAGCAAGTCAGAACTCAAATTAGAAGCTTTTTGCTTTTGACTTGATATGAAGTAGTATTAACCCTACTTCATAGATCAGGAGCCTGAGCTAAGATAGGAGCCCTGCCTGCCTTGAGCTGACATGCCTCAGACCCTGGTCTCCCATGGTGCTCTGCGGCCCCAAAGAATCCAGCACTCTACTCACCTGAACAGAGGTCACTTTAAAAATGGTGAAAGCAGCAGAAACCTCAAAAAAGCCCAGCTAAACAAAAAAAAGAGGCTGACAATTTAAAAATAAAACCAACACGTGCTCAGCCTGGAATGGAAGCTCCCAATCAGTCCATCTTTAGAATTCAAGGCCCCCAATTTACCCCAAATCCCGGGCAACCCCTCCCCCAACTGCTCAGGCTTTGCTGACTCACCGCCGCCGCTGCCGCCATCAGAGGGGATGAGCCTTCAATGGGAGGCAGAGCTTCCCCCGCATACCATCTCCTTTTCCCAACTTGGACTGTTTTTCCTAACGCTAACATATTTCTGCATAAGGCAGAAATTTCCAGCGACCAGTCCATACAGTGGTGTGACCTGATTCCTGCTCAGCCATAAGCTTTGTCTGTCCCCTGGCAGGACCCGGTCAACAGCATTCCAGTCAGGGTTAGTGGTGGGACTGCTACTTATTTAACTGCTAATCCCACTTATGTGAAATGAATTTACTCTACCATTATAACTCACCTTGCTTCCTGCCCTGACGGACTCCTATAATTTACACCTGACTGCCTCATTGTGCTCCCGCTTCCTGGACAAAGCAGCAGCGGTTGGCAGCTGGGTCTTGGGGTGACTCACATAGGGAGGTAGCTCTGTACAGAGAGAGGCTTTCTCATTATAGATGAGGAAGGTTATTTTAAAAGCAGTGTTGTGCTTTGTTTTGTTTTTTGTTTACTCCTAATAACCTGTTCCCCTTTAGGTCATTTCTGTCCAAGGAACTTTGTTTATCATTATTAAACTTCTTCCTGTCTCCAGATAATGGACTGTTGTAGTTTACACAGGGTGCAGATGAGTCTCTGGATTCTTTAATTGAAACTCAGCCTCTGGGTTCTCATTCCCCATGATCCTTGGATGAAATGCAAATATGTCCCGTAGTCCCAAAACAGGTGCTCACGGTAGAGGCTTCCAGACTGCTCTTGGAGTAAAAGACTCTAGGTGGCATTACTCACACGGTTTTACAAATATCTCTAACAAAAAGCAGTGGCTGATGACTAAAGAGTCCCAAATCCATATTCCAAGGCCAAAGACTCTCACGTTTCTTTCAGCAGAGGTGAACAAGGAACCATTTGCAATGAAGCTGCTTGCAACAAGAATTGTTTACAGAGATGAGAAAGAATCACACTGGCCTCCTGCTGGCACCCCTGCATTGAGTTCCTAGTCAGGGCAGACAAGGGGATGTGATAGTTTGAAAATATGGTTCTAGCCTCCTGGTGACCTCCCATTCCCAACTCACTTCCATCTCTGAGTAGCTCATTTGGGTGCCTTGAGAGACAGCCAAATGATGCAGCCCACAAGCTTGTCTGGGATGACCCCTGCCAACAATGTGAACACGGCCACTTAGACAAGTTGAGAGGCTGGACATTCTCCAACATGTGTAAAATCCCCGCTGTCTCATTGTCTTGGGTTGGATTGTGTCCCCCCAAAATGTGTGTCAACTTGGCTAGGCCGTGATTCCCAGTATTGTGTAGCTGCCCTCTATTTCGTGATCTGATGTAATTATCCTATGTGTCATAAATCCTAACCTCTATGATGTTAATGAGGCAGGATTAGAGGCAGTTATGTTAATGAGGCAGGACACAGTCTATAGGTTAGGTTGTATCTTGAGTCAGTCTCTTTTGAGATATAAAAGAAAAGTAAGCAAAAAGCAGGGAGACCTCACTACCACCAAGAAAGAAGAGCCAGGAGTGAAGCATGTCTTTTGGACCCAGGGTTCCTGCACTAAGACGCTCCTAGACCTAAGGGAAGATTGATGCCAAGACACACGGAGATTTCCAAAGAATGCTGGGCCCACAGGTGTTGAAAGGAGACAAGGACCTTCCCCTAGAGCTGACAGAGAGAGAAAGCCTTCCCCTAGAGCTGGCACCTTGAATTCAGACTGCTAGCCTCCTAAACTGTGAGAGAATAAATTTCTGTTTGTTAAAGACATCCACTTATGGTATTTGTTATAGCAGCATTAGATAGCTAAGCACTGCCTGTGGAATGAAACTCATCTTCAGCCAAGCATTAGGGTTCTGTTACTGGACCCTCTTGTCCAGCCTTATTGCCCACTGTTACTTTCCACAAATACTCTTCCTGTCCAACTGTGTGCTTCTGAGCTCTCTGCCTGTAACCCATTTCCCTGCCATTGTCACATGGTACCCTGGAATAACTAGAATTGTCCTCTGCATCTTTCTCACTCATCAAGTCCAATCCATCCTTGAGCTCACTCTAGCTCAAGTCCCATCTGTTATAAGAAACACAGGAAACTTCTCTCTATATCACATTCCTTTAGTATGTTCTATGCAGATTCATATGGCGCCCACCATAGGCATGGCCATTTGTCCTTCTCCCTTGTTGTTATTGTTGTTAGGTGCCATCGAGTCAGTTCCAACTCACAGCCACCCCATATACAACAGAATGAAACACTGCCTGGTCCTGCGCCATCCTCACAATTGTTGCTATGTTTGAGTCCATTGTTGCAGCTGCTGAGTCATTCTATCTTTTGCTGACCCTCTACCTTACCAACCATGATGTCCTCCAGGAACTGGCTCCTCCTGATAACAGGTCCAAAGTATGTGAGATGAAGTCTTGCCATCCTCGCTTCCGAGGAGCCCTCTGGCTGTACTTCTTCCAAGACAGGCTTGTTTGTTCTTCTGGCAGTCCATGGTATATTCAATATTCTTTGCCAACACCATAATTCAAAGGCATCAATTCTTCTGTCTTCCTTATTCATTGTCCAGCTTTTGCATGTCCAGCTTTCTCCTTTGTGCTAGTTATCTATTGCTGTATAACAGACTACCACAAACTTAACAGCTGAAAACAACACACATTTATTACTTCAGGCACAGCTTAGCTGGATCCTTTGCTCAGGGTCTCACCAGGTTGCAAACCAGGTGTTGGCCAGGCTGTGTTCTCATCTGAATGCTTGACTAGGCAAGGATCCACTTCCCTGCTCATGTGGTTGTTGGCAGCACTTAGTTCCTTGAGTTGTAGGATTGATGGCTTCAGTTTTTTGTTGGCTGTCAGCTGGAGGCTGCTGTCAAATCCTAGAGGCTTTTGCAGTTACTTGTGACATGGGATTTCCTAACATGGCCACTTGCTTCCTCACAGGCAGCCAAGGAGAGAGAGAATTCATTCTTTCCTCTCTTCCCATCTCCAAATATGGCTGTTCCAGTTTATACAGCTTGCAGATGAGTCTCTAATTCATTAACTGACCTTGAATGTAACTAACAACTAGAGTTGTTAATAATCATTATATGAATGTTCTTTGCCTCCCCCAGTAGACTGTGCTTTGAGACCAGGGACCATTGCTTCACATTCATGTATAGCCTTACACACAATAGGTCAGCAATCAGTGGGACTTGATGATATAACCAGCTGTCTGCTAGCTGGAGCCAAAGTGTAGCTTCTTGCTTAGAAGAGAGTACCTAAAGACCTCAGTTCAAATCTTGACTTTGTCAACTATCAACTCTATGACCTCGGGCAAGCTACTTAATCTCATTGTGTTTGTTTCCTCATCTGTAAAAACAAAGACTCACCATTATTTAATCACGGGTTTGTTGTGGATTTAAGTGAAGGTGTGTTGTTTTTGTGTGCCATCAAGTCGACTCTGACTCACGGTGGCCCCGTATGACCCTATATGCACCAGAGGGTTTCCTAGACTGTAATCTTTACAGGAGCAGATGACCAGGTCTTTTCTCCCATGGAGCCACTGGTGGGTTGGAACCACTGACCTCTTGGTTAGCAGCCAAGCACTTAACCATTGCACCATCAGGGCTCGTTTTTAAAGTGAAGTAACACATGTGAAATGTTTGGTTGGTGCAGTGCGCAGCACAGCATTGGGGCTCAATGAACAGCAAACAGTTATTATTATCTGATTCTTTTTGGGGCTGGTGCTACAGCAAGATTCAACAAAAAAACAAATTAATGATGACACTGGTTTTAGGGGAAGCACCCAACAAGAATGTTGAAGTGAGTTTTAGAAATTCGACACGGAGCGAACTCAAAGGTTAACCCAATCCATTTCTCTCAACTTTTCAACAGCCGACAGACAGACTCATTTTTAGCTGATTCTCCAGCTATTGCAGAGCTTTCTCCCGGAGGCAAGTGAAGAGTGGCTGCACATGACGATGAACACCAGTGCTTGTCACCTGACCTTGAATGTTACAAACAGCCCCTGAGGAAGGTAGCTCCAATTACAGTCATGGAGTTGGAGGAGCTCTTTCAAGGCAGATTGATTTACTGAGCAAGAAATATAGCCCAACAGCCCACACACAGTTTTCTGCCTTTGGCAAACTGCCCTGCCTGCTCCCTTCTCTCCTGTCGGGCATATTGATATGTGTGTGTGTGTTGGTGTACAGTTTGCTGTAGATGTATGCATGCACTGCTGCCCCAGGACAGAAGCTCCTATCCTGGGGGCCCCTCTCACTGAGGGATGTCCAATGCCTTAAACTGAAGAGAATCTTACTCCATTTCTTCTTGTGGTGGCTTTAATTTCATTCTCCTGCTTCAAGTAGGCTGAGAATGCCCCACAATGCTCTCACTCCAACTGATTTTTCTGTTTCTGAGGGAAGTAACATGTCCTTTTGTAAGGAAGGAAGAAAAGTAGTCTTTGTTTTGCACCTACATGCCAGGAAAATATCGTAATCCTTTTTAGTCACCTAAGAAATCAAGATCCCGAGAGTCAAGAAGCCTGCCCAAGGTTAAATGGTGGTAGAGCCAGGATCCAAACCCAGGTCTGTGGGACTTGATGGCCTCAGTCATGGCAGACTCCAGGCTTAGAACTGCTGGTGGAAGGATGGCCAGCCACCACAGGAGAGAAGTCCAGATCACCAAGTCATTTCAGATGAAACTCTTTGGAATCCAGGGGCACGATTTCAATTTATACCATCAGACATTTTGAGCACTCACCATAGGCTTGAGTTTTGGCCTTCTCCTTTATCTTAGTTATCTCTCAGTGTGTAACGAATTAGCACAAACACACAGTTACTATCTCACAGTTTCTGTGGGCCAGGAGTCCAGGCATGGCTTAGTTGGATACTCTGCTCACAAGACTGCAATCGAGGTGTTGGCTGGGCTGTGTTCTTATCTGGAGCCTTGGCTAGGGAAGGATCCACTTCCCTGCTCATGTGGTGGCTGGTAGCATTCAGTGTCTTGAGTTGTAGGACTGAGAGCTTCAGTTTTCTGGCAGGCTGTCAGCTGGAGGCCACTTTCAGATCCTAGAGGCTGCTCCAGTTACTGTCACATGGGTTTCCCAACACTGCCACTTGCTCCCTCCCAGGCAGCCAGGAAGAAAAGACTCCAGCAAGATGGGCACTTATCATTGTATGTGATGTTATCACCTAACCACATAATCAGATACATGCCATCATCTTTGTTGTGTTATATTGGTTAGAAGTAAGTCCCATGTTCTGCCCGCACACAAGGGCACGGACGCCAGGAAGCAGGGATCATGGGGAGAGCACACCGTAAAGGTCCATCCTCTCTTCCTTTCCTTTCTTTCTTCTCCTTTCTCACCCTCCTCCTTCATTTCTCCTTCCCAGTCTAGACTCAGATACAGGGTTCTGCCCGTAAATAAGAGCTCTATAGTAATGATGCTAACAACTAATATTACTACGTGCCAGACAGTGAGCTACTTTTCTTTTTAACTTTCTATCGAAGTATAATACACATGCAGAAAACAGCAAGATCCTAAGTGGAAAGTGTAGGGCTCGATGAACTTTTTAGAAACTGAATCTACCTGTGTAACCATCACACAGATCAAACAGCAGAGTATTACCATCGCCCTGAAGCCCCCCTCAGCTTTCCTTTCGTCTCTACCACCTCAAAAGGTGAACTCCTAACAGCGTAGACTACTTTTGCCTGTTTTTGTGTTTTTAATAAATGGAATCCTATAGCATGTATGATTTTGTGTCTGACTTCTTTCCCTCAACATAGTATTGTTGCGCGTGGTGTTAGGTTGTTCATTCTCACTGCTGACTAGTCTTCCGTTGTGTGAATACACCACAATTTATTTGCCCATTCTACTGTCGCTGGGCATTTGAATAGTATCCAGTTTGGAGCTACTACAAATAGTGTTGCCATAAGCAGGCTGGTATATTTCTTTTGGCGAATACACGAGGCATTTCTGATGGGTATATACCTAAGAGTGGAATTATGGGGTCATAGGTATCATATTTTGGTGGGCAATGTTTGTATATATAATCCTCACATCCCCTCTGTAAAGAAGGCATCATCATCCTGCTAACACACAATAGCATTTGAACCAGACCTACACTCGACTCGCTTCACTGTTCCAGTAGGCCTTTCCTCCTCTTTGATCTTCCAGGACACTGAGGGAACATCCGATAACCAAGTCACCCCGTTCCCCATCCAAGGAAGTGAAAAATAGAGATAGTGGGAAACCTTCCCGCCTCCATCCACTCACCACCCTAAAAAAACAAGTCCTCTCATTGTAAAACACACAAAACGATACCAATGCAAGAAGGCGACCAGGCCAAGTCAGGAGACCGGGCCCTCATCTTACCTGCAAAAGACAAGTTAATTCCCCTCCTGGGGCTCATAGAGACATTTGACTACATCTACAATTCCTCAGTTTTTCATCATTGACAATCCTTTTTATTACTTTCCCTTGAAGCCCATTGTTTTGGAAGACTTCTGCATACTAAACGAATGTCCTTTGCTCAGTATCATTTAATTCATCTTCCAAGTCTCTTATTAGTCAAAGGCATATCTAACTAGCCACAGAGCTGCTGATCAGCACAAGACAACCCACGTCACAGAGGTGACATAATTTCAGAGAAAACCAGAGAAAGTCCAGGTCTGAGTTCACCTCTCTAGCCTCCTCACAAGAGCACAGGATTTCGGTCAGGCTGTGGAAACCCTGAAAATATGCCACATTTCCCCTTTGTGATGTTGAAGGGACTTTGGGCAATTGAGGAGTTCATCCATCCGTTAAGGGTATCTAAGACCTGGACCATGTCTGAAAGCCTCTGATTTATGATCAATAAATATCTATTAATGCACAAGTCATTTGGACCAGGCCAGATAATGGTTTTAAACAAAGTTTCAAAGCCCCACTGTTTACTTTGGGCTTGTCCTTAAGCTAAGACAGGTTATGTGAAAGAGGTAAGGAACATTTTCCAAACTGCAGCCAAGTGGCCAGAAAGACTTCAGGCTACTGCTAACATTCAGGTGTACTTTAATCTTTCCCACATGTCTCTCTGTTTCTGTCCTTCTCCATCTCTCTCTCTGCCTGTATGACCACACACACACACACATACACACACACACACATAGAAAGAGAGATATCTCTACAGTAGATATATATATATATATCTTTATTTATATATAGGTGTTGTCCCTGGCTGGCACAACGATTAAACGCTTGATTACTAGCTGAAAGGTTGGTGGTTCAAAACTACTCAGAGGCACCTAGGAAGACAACCCTGCCAATCTGCTTCCTTTCGGTCACAACCCTGACAACCCTATGGAGCAGTTCTACTCTGCACACATGGGGTCGCCACGAGTTGGAACTGACTCAAAGGCAACTAACAACAACAATATCTATCTGTCTGTCTGTCTGTCTATCTATCTATCTTCAATGGACCACAACTATCACAGTCTCTACCAGACTGAGTCCAGGAAAACTAGATGGTGCCCGACTACCACCATCGACTGCTCTGACAGGGATCACAATAGAGGGTCCCAGACAGAGCTGGAGAAAAATGTAGAACAAAATTCTAGCTCACACACACACAAAAAGACTGGACTTACTGGTCTGACAGACTGGAGAAACTCCGAGAGTATGGCCCCCAGACACCCTTTTAACTCAGTACTGAAGTCACTCCTGAGGTTCACCCTTCAGCCAAGGATTCGACAGACCCATAAAACAAAATGAGACTAAATGGGCACACCAGCCCAGTGCAAGGATGAGAAGGCAGGAGAGGACAGGAAACCTGGACAAATGGAAATGGGGAGCCCAGGGTCGAGAAGGGGAGAGTGTTGGACATGTCACGGGGTTGGCAGCCAATGTTATAAGACAATGTACGTATTAATTCTTTAATGAGAAACTAATTTGCTCTGTAAACCTTCATCTAAAGCACAATTGAAAAAAAAACAGTATTTATCTATATAAACATATAAACAAAGTTGGGATTACACTGTATCTTACTTTTTTATTACCATTTTCCTATGTGATTTTTTAAAAAGCACTTTAAAATACATGACTGGTAATATTAATTTAAATTGCTGTTTAATATTCCATTGCATGCTGTTACCATAACTAATCTAACTAAGTCTCTATTTTGGGATATTTTGCCATTGCAAATAACACTGCATGAATATCTTTGTATCTAAATCCTTGGGGACATCTTCGTTACTTTCCTTAGGCCAAGTGACAAGATGTTGAATAATTACACTAAAGCACACAAACGTTGGCTTCTGAGTCCTATTATCAAATAAAAGTTTATGCTACTGCCAGCAGGGCATGAAAGTGTCTTTTCACCCACACTGGGTACTTTCTATCACAAATAATTTTTCCCAATTTTTTAAGTGAAGCGTGATAGCTTGGTTTTAATTGTATTTAATTGATTCCTGTTGTTGTGTGCTGTTGAGTTGATCCAACTCATAGCAACCCCATTTGACTTGGTAGAACTGCCTCCATAGGGTTTCCTAGGCTCTAATCTTCACAGGAGCAGATCGCCAGGTCTTTTCTCCCTTAGAGCTGCTGGGGAGTTCCAACCGCCGACCTTTTAATTAGCAGCCGAACTCTTAACCACCGTGACACCAGGGCTCCTTAATCGATTGCCATGGGAGGTTAAATATTTTTTTCAGGCTTGCTGTCCATGTGTGTTTCCCCTTATTTTGCATTTTTTGCTCTTTTCATTTCGCCTGTTTTCCCACTCCCCCCAAGAATGCAGTCATGGGCTGGGACCATCTTTTCTCCGCTGTATTTCAGTCTTTACCATGGGGGTAACATCATCACAGAAGAGCTTAGGGGTTGTCAAATGCTTTGCAAACAGAAATGTGTCAGAAAAATGGACAATTACAGGGCTTGCAGGTGGCTTGGTCAACCACATCTGCCGTTCCTCCGACTCCGAAGCCCGAATTCCCCCCAGAGCCATAAACCTCACATCTCGCCAAGGCTCTGCACACCATCACACAGGAGTCATTGGAGCAAGCGGGGCTGGCCGTGTTACCTAACGACTTAACCAGAGGGATCCCATGCACTTCAGATTTTTACATGATGGTGCCTCACAGGAAGTGCTCCCAACTGCTTTGGGGAAATGCACAACTGTAAATCAGGTAACAATATGATTCTGGCTTATTTATCCTCATAACAATTTTACATACTGGAGTCAGCAGGGGACCCATTTGCTCAATACATGGCCAATTTGCAAAGTCATCACTTCGGGGAAGCTCAACCCACTTGCTCAGCTGGACACATGTGCTGGTGGCTTGTAGGGGCTGAGGCACCCCGTAGTGCTGGGACACCATCTTGTATCTGGGTCTGCATCAATATTATCTTTCAGAGATATGAGACATATGACGAGAAATCACCAAACAGTGGGAGATGCTCCTCTCAGTGCTAAAACTGCTCTTTCCCGCTGTCTCTGGCCTCCTCAGAATTCTTCCTCCTCTATAGGGGATGTTTGCCTGGACAGCAGCTGTAACCTTTGTGATCCAAGACATTAAAATAGCAGTTGTTGTGTGCCCTCTGGCCGATTCTGACTCACAGCGACCCTATAGAACAGAGGAGAACTGCCCCATAGGGTTTCTTAGGCTGTAATCTTTACAGAAGCAGACTGCCACATCTTTCTCCTGTGGAGTGGCTGGTGGGTTCAAATCACTGACCTTTTGGTTAGCAGCTGAGTGCTTAACCACTGCACCACCAGGGCTCCTATAAAGTACCATTAGAGATGATAAAAGTCTAGACTTCAGGCCTCTGGCAGGTATTAATTAGCAATTAAGGCCAAGGCTAAACTCAATGTTCCATAATAAATTATGGTACATCCTCACAAGAGAATATTATGCAGCTATAAAAAGTAATGCTTTCAAACAATTTTTATGATACCAAGAAATGCTTAATGACATAATGTTAAAAAGAAAGAGGTAAAACCCACATATAGACTATGGAATAGGATCCCAATTATGTAAAAGACTAGAAGGAAATATTGTAAAATGGTAACAGTGATTATCTCTGTAGTTACGTTTGAGTTTTCTTCTTTCTTATATTATTAAAATTTTCTACATAAGCATGTTTGACTTTTGTTTACCAAAAATAATAATTCATATTTATAAAGACCAAGCGTGACGTGATCTGCTCCAGTCCTCCGAGCATTCTGCAAATTTCTAACTGCTATTCAATCTGCTCTCCTACAGGTGAGTGTCAGCCATGGGTGTGCTGTTGAGACCAAGGATGCTAGAGTGATATGAGCAGAGCAACTGCCTTCAGAGACTAAGGGAGTATTTAGACATCTCTTACTAAAGAAATTGGAGCCCTAGTGGTGCAGTGGTTAAGAGTTCAGCTGTTAACCAAAAGGTCAGCAGTTTGAATCCACTAGCCGCTTCTTGGAAACGCTATGGGGCAGTTCTATTCTGTCACTATGAGTCGGAATCGACTCGAGGGCAACGAGTTTACTACAGAAATTGGCCAGCTCTTGCCCCTCCCCACATTGTTTTAGCCTTTATTTATTTTTACAGACATTTTTTTCCTTTGGGCTTTGGGAAATCTTTTGAGAAAAGTAAATCTCAGAAAAAACTGGCAACTTGGATGAAAACTGAATTTTGCATAAGCTCAGACGGTCAGTTGCACCAGTGCTGCACGGGGTGGGGGTGGGGGTGGGGCGCTAATTTGGCAGCTCTTCACGTGGAGAAGAAGTCCTTGAGTAATGCTAATGCTTAACATGCTTGCTGCTAACCTATAAGGCTGGAGGTTTGAGTCCACCTAGAGGTGCCTCAGAAGAAAGGCCTGGCGATCTACTGAGAAAACAGCCACTGACAGCTCTATGGAGCACAGTTCTACTCTGACACACATGGGGTTGCCATGAGTCAGAATCGACCCAGTGGCAATTGGTTTGGTTCTTTTTGTTTTTCATGTGGAAAAAGCTTGGTTGGCCCAGAGATTGCTCTCCTCTGTCCTAGATGAACTGCTCCTAGCAGGCTGGCTTCGATTGTGGGTGCCATGTTAAAACAAGATTATTGAAAAAACTGTCTTCTGCAGAACACAAAAATGACAATAACATCTTTAGCAACGGTATCAGCAGCAACACCACCACCACGAGCTGAATGTTTATTACATGGCTGATACTGGACTAAAACATGATCTTGTTTGATCTTTAAAGCAACACTTATATCAAAAACCGAAGAGCCGTGGTGGCGCAGTGGTTAAGAGCTCAGTCTGCTAACTGAAAGGTTGGCAGTTCGAACCCACCAGCTGCTCCCTGGAAACCCTATGGGGCAGTTCTACTTGGTCCTGTAGGGTTGCTATGAATTGGAATCGACTCGACAGCAATGGGTATACAAAAAACTGAGCTTGTTGAGACTGAGGTGGATATAGCTTCTTGTTGTGGTTGTTAGATGCCGTTGAGTAGGCTCCAACTCATAGCCACCCTGCGTACAAACAGAACAAAAGAAACACTGCCCGGTCCTGCACCATGCCCACAATTGTGGTTACGCTTGAGCCCATTGTTGCAGCCACTGCGTCAGTCTGTCTCGTTGAGGGTCTTCCTCTTTTTCGCTGACCCTCTACTTTACTAAGCATGATGTCCTTCTCCAGGGACTGATCCCTCCTGACAACATGTCCAAAGTATGTAAGACATAGTCTTACAATTCTTGCTTCTAAGGAACGTTCTGGTTGTTTTTCTTCCAAGACAGATTTGTTCGTTCTTTTGGCAGTCCATGGTATATTTCAATATTCTTCACCAACACCACAATTCAATGGCGTCAGTTCTTCTTTGGTCTTCCTTATTCGTTGTCTAGCTTTTGCATGCATATAATGCAATTGAAAATACCATGGCTTGGGTCAGACGCACCTTAGTCTTCAAGGTGACATCGTTGCTTTTCAACACTTTAAAGAGGTCTTTTGCAGCAGATTTGCCCAGTGCAATGCGTCTTTTGATTTCTTGACTGCTGCTTCCATGGGTGTTGATTGTGGATCCAAGTAAAAAGAAATTGTCAACAACTTCAGTCTTTTCTCCATTTATCATGATGTTGCTTATTGGTCCAGTTGTGAGGATTTTTGTTTTCTTTATGTTGAGGTGTAATCCATACTGAAGGTTGGGGTCTTTGATTTTCACCAGTAAGTGCTTCAAGCAAGCAAGGTAGTGTCATCTGCATAAAGCAGTTTGTTAATGAGTCTTCCTCCAATCCTGATGCCATGTTCTTCTTCATATAGTCCAGCATCTCGGACTACTTGCTCAGCATACAGATTGAATAGGTATGGTGAAAGGATACAGCCCTGACACACACCTTTCCTGACTTTACACCACGCAGTATCCCCTTTTTCTGCTGGTACAACTGCCTCTTGATCTATGTACAAGTTCCTCATGAGCACAATTAAGCGTTCTGGAATTCCCATTTTTTGCAATGCTATCCGTAATTTGTTACGATCCACACAGTCAAATGCCTTTGCATAGTCAATAAAACACATGTAAACATCTTTCTGGTATTCTCTGCTTTCAGCCAGGATCCATCTGACATCAGCAATGATATCCCTGGTTCCACATCCTCTTCTGAATTCGGCCTGAATTTCTGGCAGTTCCCTGTCGATACACTGCTGCAGCCGCTTTTGAATGATCTTCAGCAAAATTTTGCTTGCGTGTGGTATTAATGATATTGTTCAATAATTTCCACATTCAGTTGGATCAACTTTCTTGGGAATAGACATAAATATGGATCTCTTCCAGTCGGTTGGCCAGCTAGCTGTCTTCCATATTTCTTGGCATGGACGAGTGAGCACATCCAGCACTGCATTCATTTGTTGAAACATCTCAATTGACATTCCGCCAGTTCCTGGAGCCTTGTTTTTCGCCAATGCCTTCAGTGCAGCTTGGACCTCTTCCTTCAGTACCATCGGTTCCTGATCATATGCTACCTCTTGAAATGGCTGAACGTCGACCAATTCTTTTTGATATAATGACTCTATGTATTCCTTCCATCTTCTTTTGATGCTTCCTGTGTCATGTAATATTTTCCCGGTAGAATCCTTCACTATTGCAACTCAAGGCTTGAATTTTTTCTTCAGTTCTTTCAGCTTGAGAAATGCTGAGCATGTTCTTCCTTTTTGGTTTTCTATCTCTAGCTCTTTGCACATGCCATTATAATACTTTACTTTGTCCTCTTGAGCCAACCTCTGAAATCTTCTTTTCAGTTCTTTTACTTCATCATTTCTTCTTTTTGCTTTAGCTACTCGACGTTCAAGAGCAACTTTCAGAGTCTCTTCTGACATCCACTTTGGTCTTTTTTTTCTTTCCTGTCTTTTTAATGACCTCTTGCTTTCTTCATGTATGATGTCCTTGCTGTCATTCCACAATTTGTCTGGTCTTTGGTCATTAGCGTTCAACACATCAAGTCTACTCTTGAGATGGTCTCTAAATTCAGGTGGGATATACTCAAGGTCGTACTTCGGCTCTCGTGGACTTGTTCTAATTTTCTTCAGTTTCAACTTGAACTTGCATGTGAGCAATTGATGGTCTGTTCTGTAGTCAGCCCCTGACCTTGTTCTGACTAATGATATTGAGCTTTTCCATCGTCTCTTTCCACATACGTAGTCAATTTGATTCCTGTGTATTGCATCTGGTGAGGTCCATGTGTATAGTCGCCGTTTATGTTGGTGAAAAAAGGTATTTGCAATGAAGAAGTCGTTGGTCTTGCAAAATTCTATCATATAGTCTCTGGCATTGTTTCTATCACCAAAGCCATATTTTCCAACTACTGATCCTTCTTCTTTGTTTCCAATTTTTGCATTCCAATCACCAGTAATTATCACTTCATCCTGATTGCATGTTAGATCAATTTCAGACTGCAGAAGCTGGTACAAATCTTCAATTTTTTCATCTTTGGCCTTAGTGGTTGGTGCGTAAATTTGAATAATAGTCGTATTAACTGGTCTTCCTTGTAGGTGTATGGATATTATCCTATCACTGACAGCATTGTACTTCAGGATAGATCTTGAAATGTTCTTTTAGATGACTAAGGCAATGTCACTCCTCTTCAAGTTGTCATTCCTAGCACACTAGACCATATGGCTGTCTGATTCAAAATGGCCAATACCGGTCCATTTCAGCTCACTAATGCCTAGGATATCGATGTTTATGGGTTCCATTTCATTTTTGATGATTTCCAAATTTCCTAGATTCATACTTTGTACTTTCCACATTCCAATTATTAATAGATGTTTGCAGCTGTTTCTTCTCATTTTGAGTCGTACCACATCAGCAAATGAAGGTCCCCAAAGCTTGGTCATTAAGGTTGACTTTATTTTGAGGAGGCAGCTCTTCCCTAGTTGTCTTTTTAGTGCCTTCCAACCTGAGGGGCTTATCTTCTGGCACTGTATCAGACAATGTTCCGCTGCTACTGATAAGGTTTTCACTGGCTAATTCTTTTAAGAAGTAGACTGCTGGGTCCTTCTTCCTGGTCTGTCTTAGTCTGGAAGCTCAGCTTAAACCTATCTACCATGGGTGACACTGCTGGTATCTGAGTACTGGTGGCATAGCTTCCAGCATCACAGGAACACACAAGCCCCCACAGTATGACAAACTGACAGATACGTAGTGGGGGAAATAGCCTAATCTGTATAAATTTGCCTGAGGAAAGGATGGAGAAGATGCCCTAGAAAGGCTTTCGCCTCTTCTGAAAACAGGGCTACTCTGGATAGTGGCCTTGGCTGCTGGAACTGGATAAGTTGGCTAAGAGAGTTGTCATTACCATGGGGACATCTGAATGACCCAATGACCAAAAGTGACAACCTGACTTACTTCAGAATAACACAGGTCTATGTTGAGAGGTTTTAGTGATACAACTGGTGTAGCTTGTGGGAAGTTGGCGGTTGAATTTTCTAGAATTGGCAATAGTAGTCTCCCAGATGGTCCTCAGTTGAATCCACTTTGCAGCCACCTTCGGCCCCCACTGGCTTGAATCTGGAGGCTTTGATGGCTTGACACACAAAGCATTGTTCAGGGCATGTCCTGTGGGCAGCTATAAGGGTCACTGGGGGAACTGAGTCCTTTCTTATGACAGCCTTTCTTATGGTTTACCAGGAACTGTGGCAGTAGTCGACTGGTCCTCACCAGAGCAGTTCTGCCAATCAGTAGTGAGGACCCTGGCCAATGAGAAGGGCTGCTTGCATGGGACTCTTCCATTGGCCAAATGGGCTGCTTCAAGCTGATGTTGTGAGAATACAGAATACCTTAGACAAGTTTATTCAACTAATAATAAAAACAAACAAAAACCAGTTGCCATTGAGTCAGTTCTGACTCATGGCAACCCCATGTGTGTCGGAGTAGAACAGGGCTCCAGAGGGTTTTCAATGGCTGATCTTTTGGAAGTAGATTGCTAGACCTTTCCTCTGAGGCACTTCTGGATGGACTCGAACCTCCAACCTTTGAGTTAGCAGCCAAGTACATGAACAGTTTGTACCACCCAAGGACTCCAATCCAACCAATAAAACAAAACAAACAAAAAAAACCAAACCCACTGCCATGGAGTCGCTTCCAACTCATAGTGACCCTGTAGGACAGAGCAGAACTGCCCCAGAGGGCTTCCAAGGTTGTAATCTTTACAGAAGCAGACTGTCGTGTCTTTCTCCTGTGGAGCAGCTGGTAGGTTCGAACAGCTGACCTCTCGGTTAGCAGCTGAACGCTTCAACCACTGTGCCACTAGGACTCCAACCAATAGAGTCCCATTAACACATAGAAAAAAAATACATGCAAACTATCTGTATAAAATGTTGTTTTTAATAAAACAAAAGTAGTTCATTCATGAAGGCATGGGGTACATGGTTAACTTTTACTAAATGTAACTTGTGTATTTCTTCTAAAATGGTGACTTGTGCTTTGAAGACTTGGCTCCTTCAAGTAATATCCTTTAGAGCAGAGCCTTCTGGGAAGCTGACCCAATGGGGAACTTAAAAGCTCAAGGGTGAATCAGAACACCTTCTTCCTGGGTCAGAGTTGGTTCAGAGTCACATACTCTTGAGGTCCCCAAAGACTACATGGGCTGCATTGTGTCCAGCTGCTCCCATGACGCCTCCTCCTGGAAGGGAATCTGCCATGAACAAAAGCTCTGCTCAAAAACCCAGCGCAAACCAGAGCGGGGCTGCTTAGAGGGTGGTGCTCAGGCCGTGGGCAACAGGATCACGCGGGCGACTGTTAAGACACAGATGATGCCCTCCGTGCCCCCGCCTCCCGCCCCGCCGGCTTCCTGCACCAAATCTTTTAGGGGGTGGCCAGGTCCACAGTCCAAACAAGTGCTTCCATTTCAAAGTCTGAGAACAAGTGCTCTAGATGGTGACACTCTCAGCACAGGAAATGTGACAATAAGGGTCTGAGGGGAAGGGGTGGAAGCATGGACTGTTTCTGAGAGGCCGAGATCCACAGAGCTCTGAGAAGGTGCAGTGTGCAATGTGAGTCTTGGCGAGGCCAGTTAGGCTTGGAATTGGTGCAGGGAAGAATTTTAAAACTGAGAAACTTAACTTTACTGATCTTTACTGGTTTAAAGAAGAATATTGTATATATCATGGACTGCCAGAAGAACAAACAAATCTGTCTTGGAAGAAGTATAGCCAGAATGCTCCTTGGAAGCAAGGATGGTGAGAGTATGTCTCACATACTTTGAACACATTATCTGGAGGGAACATTCTCTGGAGAAGGACATCATGCTTGGTAAGGCAGAGGGTTAGTGAAAAAGAGAAAGACCCTCAACGAGATGGACTGACACAGGGGCTGCAACAGTGGGCTCAAACATACCTGCTATTGTGAGGATGGCGCAGGACCAGGTAATGTTTTTTTCTGTTACAGATGAGGCCACTATGAGTTGGAGTCAACTTGATGGCACCTAACAACAACAGCCTAACCCTGGTCTAAAATATGGATGGGGAATTTAGGGACATGAGTCTCTCACAACCCAATATTGGCATTTGGAGAGATGCCTCCACTGGGCCATATCCTCAAACCTCATGAGGAGGAGGTGTGAGCTCAACTGATGGCTGTGGCCAGCCTGGCCCAGACACCACTGTTTGTTTACCAGGGACTGAGCACTCTGAACATGAGGTTGTGGCTTGTCCTGGTGGGACTTCCACGCTCCCCTCTCTTCCCACTTCCCTCCCTCTGTTGTTGTTGACCCTGTTTCCCTGACTGTAAGCCTCTCACCCCCAGCCTGCCCTGTAGCCTACATAGGGTAGTGGGATTTCAGGTCACTCACCGGGATGGGCCCCACTTCCACAGAGATACAGGCCAGGGAGGGGGCAGCGGTAACTGGAATGCAGAGGCAAGGGGCGAGCGAAGTAGAGCTGGTCCAGGGACATGCTGCAGTGAAAGATGTTCTGTGGAACGCAGGGCCACAGTTGTTAACATAGGAGTTTTACAGCCTGTACTGCCCTGGGTCTACTGAAGAGGCTTTCTCTTTGGGTTTCTTCCCTTCCCCCGTTCTCTGAGAAAGGTTCTTTTCCTTTCAGGATGTTTCCCTGGTTCTTGAGATGCAGAAAGGGAAGGGGCAGAGAGAGGATAGGCACATTTTCTAGGACTACAGGTGGAGTTTTCCGGAGGCATTTTTCAGGAAGAAAGAAAAGCAGGGGTGGGGAGCATCTTCAGAGTGTGAGGGAACCGAAAGGGGAAGAAAAGGAGGGGTTTTAGAAGGTTTTACTATTGGCAATGAATCCTTCTCACTGTGCTTGAAAAATAGAAGAATTTGGCTTGTTTTGGCTGCTGGAACGTACTTCTGCTGTAACATGTTTCTTTGGCCAAGACACACATCTGAGATTGGATGCAGGGGTCTAAGTGCCAGCAAGGTCACAGGTAATGGCAGAAAAGGGACCCGGGATCCCGAGCTCGGTTCTCTCTACTGGCCTGTGTCAGACCCGCTGCAGACGGAGAAGGGAGGCAGCCTGGGGGAGATGGAAGCTCACATGTGTGGCAGGTCTGGAGAGGGAGACCAGCCTCTGCTGGACATCACCACAGGGATGACCTTCCAGCTGGCCCCTCAACTCACCCCCAACTGAGCTCACCTTCTTCCCCAAGCCTGCTCCTCTCCCACCTCCCCTGCCTTGGTGGTTGACGCCACCTTACCCTCCTAGGCACCCTGGGCTGGAGACTTCACTATCACCTCCGCCCTGCCTCCACATGCACGTGGTCACCTAGTCTTCTCAACCCACCTGCCCCATGTCTCCCATCTCTGTCCATGCCCTTCCCTTCCCTCTGCCCCCGCCTGGACCAGCGCTGCCCAATAGAAATACAACATCGGCCACATACATAATTTTAGATTTTCTAGCAGCCACATTAAAAAGTAAAAAGAAATTGGTAATGTTAATTTCAATATTTAACCCAATATATCCCAAATATCATCATTTTGATATTTAATCAACATAAAAATTAATAAGGAGACATTTTGCATTTTGGGTACTAAGTTTCTGAAACCTGGCATGCACTTCACACTTGCAGCAAAGCTCAGTTTGGACGGGCCACGTTGTAAGCACTCAATAGTCACCTGGCCCCTGAAAGGCTTCCCTGCCTCCTGTCTCATAAGTGTATCTCCCTGAAGAAGGTCAGATGGGAGAGGCCGACATGGATGTCCAGGCAGAAGGCCTGCAACCCGGGGGACTTCAGCTGGTGCTGTCTGTCTTGTGTCTGTATCCCACCCCCTATGCCCCAGCCCTGACAGCTTTTCTGTCTCCTCTCAGCTGTGGTCTCTGCCACTGTTTGTCCTCCCATCCCAGTGAAGGCTGGGCAGGGGGACAGGATAAAGCCAAGAGGGCCCAGCCAGGGAGTACATATGCAGGGAGAAGCATGCGACAAGGAACCTCCAGGTTTTCACTCACCCCTCCAGGAAGTCCGAAGATTCTCTCCAAATCGGGCGGTGTGAGGATGTCTCTGCCCACCACGGAGCTCTTGAAGCCGGGGGCGTAAGCCTCAATGCAGTCAAACACTGGCGGGCCAAACAGTGCAGAAGTGAGATGATGTCAGGACAAGAAGTCCCCAAGACCCAGCAAAGACCGGCCACAGGCATATTGTTGCACAACTGGGTCCATTTACTAAAAATCATTGACTTGTACACTTAAAATGGATTCATTTTATCATATGTAAATACACTTCAATAAAGTTAAAAAACAAAGGAAAACACTCAATAGACAAATAATTTGTCACAAAGGCCTATGGACCTCAGGCCAGTCTGGCCCTCTACACCTTGCCAACATTTTACCCCAACCCTGAACACAGAGTTACCTGTCTTCCTTTGAATATGCAAAGTTCTTTTCACCTCATTGCTTTGCTCAAGCTGTTCCCTCTGCGTGGAATGTCCTTTCCTGTCTGGCCAACTCCTATTCATCCTTGAAAACCCTTCCTTTGGAAAACCTTCCTGTCTCTCTGGCTCATGGCTTTCTCCTTTGGTTCACACAGTAATTGTACTGTAATAATTGGTTTCTTCATTAGTCGCACCTACTAGACTGCAGGCACCTTAAGGACAGTGCCTGACCCCAGCAGACACTCAGTATGTTTGCCAACATTGTTAATCAGAGGTTTCCTCAGATACTTCTCTCCCCAGGGGACACCTGAATGGGACAGTCTGGGAGGAAGGAGGAGAGGGGTCCGGTGGGGCTATGAGTCCGTCTGTTGCTCTGGAGACAGGACAGTCTAGCCCTCTTTACCTTTGTCTGCATAAGCATTTCTCTCCTGCTCATCCCAGGCCTTGCCTCCAGCCAGTGCGTAGGGAGTGTACTGAGTGAAGAGGGAGACAACATGGCAGCCAGGGGGAGCCAGGGTGGGGTCCAACGAGGAGGGGATGCAGAGCTCAATCATAGGCCTGCAGCGGGAGGAGAAGGGTCAGGTCTGAAGAGCAGCCGCTGCCCTGAGGGAGGGGCCAGGGCGCCACTCTGAGATGGCATGGGACAAAGCCAAGTCCCTCGGAAGACACGGAGGCTGGCCCAATTCTCCCTGTGAGGCCTCAGTGTTTGTCGCCCGCAGGGTCTCAGTGACCACTGGGGCAGTGCAGACCACCACAGAGGAGCTCCTCCCTCCCAGCCCCCGCCCAGGCCCGGCCTGCAGGCCCCAGGGTCTCTGGTCAGGCCCAGCCCCTATCCGAATGTGTGGCCTGAGTCTGCCTTCCTCACCGCAGGCTCTAACCAGGAGTTCCAAAGGCAAATGTCTCCAGGGCCCAGAGTGACACCACAAATATGTGTGGGGGCCAGACCACAGGCACTCCGATGGCTTGATCTGAACCAGGCTTAACCCCTGCCTGAGCACCTTTTTGGAGCCCTGGTGGTGCAGTGGTTAAGCACTCGGCTGCTAACTGAAACGTCAGAGGTTCGAACCCACCAGCGGCTCTGTGGGAGAAAAGACCTGGCAATCTGCTTCCATAAAGATTACAGCCTAGGAAACACTATAGTGCAGTTCTACTCTGTCCTATAGGGTTGCCATGAGCTAGAATAAACTCGATGGCAAAGGGTTTAGTTTGGGGTTTTACTGAGTACCTTTTCTGAGCAGGCCAAACAAAGCAGAGCTGCGGGGCTACCCCGACAGCCACCAGAACTACCAACTCCTTCCTGCCTTGCACCACCTGCTCTGCCTGGAGCATGTTTCTCCTGTATCCCTCAGTTGCAACATTCCCTCTGAACTTGATGTCCACGAGGCATCTCAAACATAACTTGTCCAAACCCGAATGCCTGTCATCTCCTAAAGCCCGCTCTCCGGTACAGTGGCATCACTACGGGGTCTCGGGGGATGCGGACTGCACCACGTGACACTGTCAGAGTGGGTGACACCAAAATGACTGTCTATAGAATCTCTGTGCAGTGTTTCAGCAGAAAGTTATTATTTGTAAAAATATCCCTGTAGTCAGTTACAACAACAAAAGCATTTTCGTAAGCCTAGCTTACACGGGTCAGTATACCTACAAGGCTAAAACTCAATGCTAATTTACTTTTTGAACCATGTAATGTGCTCCAGTCAGAGCTGTCATCATTACCCAGCTACAATGATGCTTCAAATCACATAGTATTGTCTGCACGCGCTTCAAGCAGGCACTGTTGTTTTCCTTGCTGCCAGTGTTTTGTCAAACTTTCTCATGTTTTAGTATTTGTGAACCTATATCAATAACTTTTTTGAGAGTGAAGTAGTATTAAAGGAAAAGAAGTAGAAAAATAAACAAAAGGCTTCTGCTCAGTTATAATAATGTTGTAACTAATAATGTTATAACTCAATGTAGAAGGATTTTACAAAACAATTTAGTTATTAGTATTCATATGATCTAAGAAATAATACATTCAAGCAATTTACAACTATAATTTATCACACATTATTCTATGATTAAACCTGATAATCAACATTACTAAGAATTCTGTATGGTCTGATACAGAAGGAGGTCCATGGAGGGGTGACACCGTGAGTTACCGACATGGGTGACACTAACCCTAGTGACACCACTGCCCCATACACAATTGTCCCCTTTTCAATAAAACAGAAACTCCATCTTCCTGTTTTCCACTCACCCCTCACTTCCTGTCCAATAGCAAATTCTGTCTGCTCTACCTTCAAAATATACCCAGTATCCAGTCCCTTTTCATGTGTTCCACTGCTCCCACCCTGGTCCAAGCCACCGTCCTCTCTCTCTTGAATTCTGCAACAGTAACCAATTGCAACAGATGCCCAGATTTTTTCCCCAGGCAGTGGCTGGAGTGATCCTTCTAAAATACAAGTCAAGCGCTGCACAAACTTTCCTTGAGTAAAATCCAGGAGCAGTTGACAAGGTCCATCAGGATGTAGCAGCTGCCACTCTTGGATCCTCACTCCCAGCTTCTCTCTCTCCAGCCACTCTGGCCTTGTTGCTACGGGTCCAACACTGCATGCACATGCTTGCCCCAGGGCCTTTGCACCTGACCTCTCCTCTGTCTGGATGTTCTTCCCCAGATACCCACAAGACTTATCCTCTTGCTTCCCTTCATGTCTCTGCTCAACGCTGTTATCAGAGAGGCCTTTCCTGACCACCTGACATGTTTACTGATTGTCTTGTCTCCCTCCAGAAGAAGGTCAGTGGCCTTAGGCCAGAGGCCTTGCTGACTTTGCTTGCTGCTCTATGTCCAGGCCCCTGAACCATGCCTGGCACATAGCAGGGACCCAATAAATATTTACAAATGGATTAATGGACTCTGCCCTTTGACCTTCTCTCAGGGCACACATATTCTTAACCTTACGTTGTACATATTTGTGGACGGTGTACCTGTCCTATAAGCTTCTTGTATGTTTCATGCCCCTGCCCCGCCCCCACCTCCCCCAACCCACACCAAGGACAGAACCTGACACCGAAGAGGTTTTCAACCAGTGTTTGTAGGACAATTGGCAATCTGGAAAGTGTCACTGCCTGTCCCCAGAAAGACTGAAATGCAGCTGCAGCAGCAAGGTTTGTGTGACGGTGGCTTAGCGGAAGGCAGAGAGATGATGGAGCAAGAGTCAGGTGAGCGTGTGCCCTCCAGACCCTCCTTTCCTCGCCAGAAAGCATCTCCTCTTCTTAGCCTCTTCCTGGAACCTGTGACACTTCCCTGAGCATGTCCCCCTTTCCCTCTACCTGCCTTGGTCCACAGGCTTGTTGCCTGAGATACATTTCCTGTCCTTAGAATTGAGGTATGGGTTGAGGAGATCTTAAGTCCATATGGATGTGCAACATCAGACAGAAGAGGCCTGTCCCTGTTGTGTCAGGGCAACCCTGGGCTGGTGTGTGACAACATCCCAGGGGACCAAGGCAGGTGAGCTGGGAAAAAGCCCACTGCCCTACGCACCTGTGGGAAGGGAGGCCATCCATGGCGTCTTGAAAGGCCTGATGAAGGAGGCAGGTGTCTTCACAGTTGAGGTGGATGGAACACTGGTGATGGGGCAGTGGCTGGCCCCCAGGAGCATTGGGCATGGCCAAGAAGTTGGGCAGCCTGTCTATAGCCACTGAGGGATCAGAAAGGAGGGTCATGGCCAAGGGCCTGTATCCTCAGCCCCCCAGGGTCCTCCCTCTACACCCATTACCTGACTCACCCAAGTGGTGGACTGGGAAGTAAAAGCAGGAAAGGTACTTGAAATGGGGTGCGGGGTGTGCGGGAGGCTGAAGGCAGGGGATGGAGCTGGTGTAGCCACTAATATAACGTCAGAAGAGATAGATCAGCAATCCAGGTGGCCTCTTACCGTTGATCTTGGTAACAGGTGACTGAGTGTCCAGCTGAGAGATTCTCCCCACGAACTCCTCAGGAAGCCACTCCTGGAAGGTGAAGCTACTGTGAAAGGCCTGGGGATGGCTGGGGCCCCAAGGGGGCTATGTTCTCCCTTTGCTCAGGCTGGTCTCTCACCTCTGACTGCAGAGCTGCTCTTTATCCTTCAAGGCTCAGCCAAAACCACTTCCTCTGTGAAGTCTTTCTGGATCCTCCCACTCAACACTAAACAGTCCTTACTCTGCACTCTGCCTGCAATTCTCACTATAAAACAGCCCCCACCTCCTCCTACTTTGGATTATGGCCAGGAGTTTGCAAGCCTCCTCTCTCTTCTTTCCCCTGGGTGATGCAAATGGTTAAGACACTAGGCTGCTAACAGAAAGGTTGGAAGTTTGACTCCATTCCAAGTCTCCTTGGAAGAAGGCCTAGCGATCGACTTCCAAAAAAGTAGCCATTGAAAATCCTATGGAGCACAGTTCTACTCTGACACATGTGGGGTTGCCATGAGTTGGAATCAACTCCATGGCAACTGGTATGGTTTTTGTTTTGCTTTGTTTTTCTCTTCTTGCCTCTAAGCACTTGTAAGTGTTGATTGCTTTAATAAGTCTTAATAAGTCTTGGAAATCAGAATTGCCTTAACAAATTGATTTGCACTGATGTATGTTGAATTTTGTTGTTAGAATCACGCGGAAAAAGTGGTGCCTTGTCCCCAAGAATGGTTGGGAGGTCCATGCTCGATACATATAATCATATCTTGGGAACAAGGAAGGTGTAGACGATGGCAAACGTTGCCCCCAATTCTCACCTTTCCTGTGTCCACGCCCCTTCACTGTGTAACTATGTAGCATCCTCCCCCTCTGACTCAGCTCAGCCATGAGACTTGCTTTGGCCAGTGTTAGCAAATGCGATGCACTGAGGCCCGAAAAGCACTTGCATGATTGAGCCTGCTTGCTTTGCTCTCTGCCAGACTCTGAGAGCATGCCTAGACTATCTGGCTGGAGGATGAAAGACATGTGGCGCAGAGCCAATCATCCCACCAGGAGCCATCCAGGATCAGCCACAGCTAGCCAAACCCAGACATGTGAATGGACCCAGCCAAGATCAGCAGAACCAACTAGGAGCTGAGCTGACCCTCAGGTGCATGAGCAAGCCCAGATCAGCCAAACTCGGCCAAGATCAGCTGGACCCTCCAGATCTGTGTGCTAAATCAATATTCATTGGTATATGCTTGGAAGTTTTGTGGTTGTTTGTTACGCAGCTTTAATATGGTAACAAATTGATACAGATGGTGGAATTAGAGTTGGTGAAGGGGAGAAATCAGGATAGCAGGAAATTTTTAGAAATAACCCTGGATTGAAAGTCAGACCTGGGTTCTAGCTCTGGCTCTGCCAACTGCCAGCCATGTGGCCTAGGTCACCTCACCATTCTGGACCTTTCTTCTCACCCGTGAGCCTCCTTTCCTATTTGCTACCTGCCCAATAGGTGAAAAAAAGAGAGAAGGGCTTGCTTCCCCAAGTGAGGAGGGGTTTGGCCCTGGCCCACTGCCTAGAGGCTGCCCAGTCCTCTCCCGACCCAATGTAGACTTGGCTCACTTGACACCCCTTCCCCCCTTTACTGACCCCTGTCTAAGCAGCCAGCTTCCCTCCCCACCCCCAGGCTTCACCTGTGGCGTCAGCTTCAGGAAGGTGATCTGAGGTGATGCGTTGGACAGCACCACTTTGCTCCTCACTTCCGTGCCGTCCTGCAGTACAACTCCTTGGACACGGCCTCCACTGTTCACCTGCACCTTGGCCACCGTCTAAGCCCGCCAGAAAGAGGCCTCAGATACCCCTCGGGGGGAAATCCTGGTTGGATCCTGGGGGATTGCCCTTGTGTGTGCTGCTCTCAGGCCCTCACAGCCTCTCTGCCCCAAATCCAGCCCTGCCAAGATCTACAGCTCCTTGGGACACCTTCAACCCACCCCCTCCAATGTGAAGCATCAACCCAAACGTGGGTTAGTGGTTGGCGGACTGGAAGGGGGTGGTCAGAAGAACGAGGACCTAGTAGACAGTTGCTCAGTCCCTAACAGGCAGCATAACTTTGGGCAAGTCCCCAGTTCCAAGCCCCACACTGTTCATCAGGAAAGGAGGGACCTTCCAAATCTGAGACTTTGTTCTGTCCTGGGACCTTTGCCAATCATTGGGGTAGAGCCTTGAGGGCCATTCACCTTTTCGGTAAAGATACTTGCTCCGTGAGCTGTGGCTGAGTTTGCGATGGCATCAGAGAGGGCACCCATGCCGCCCTGGACGTAGCCCCAGGCCCCCGGTGTCCCCTCTAGGCCTCCCATCACGTGATGTAGCAGCACATACCTGAAGAGAGACCATCACAGTCAGGGCCCAGAGGCGGGATTTCATCTCCCCAGGGTTCATGGTGCCAACATTCCTTTCGTCTTGTACCTTCAGCCTCTCCATGCCCACATCCAGAACCTTCTCATTAGCCTTTCAATGAGCTCAAAGCTCTCCTAAGAACCCTTGGCCTTCCGATTCTGCATTCTCTCTCCATGCAAATATGTCTATGTGCTTGGCTTTATTGCCAACAATATGCCTGTGACGCCAGAGCTTATAACTCTGGACTTGGCCCTGGCTCAGCCCCTCTTCCTTAAACTGCTGCGGTAATGGCCTCCTGATTGGACCACCGCCTCCCACCCTTTCTCCCCTGCAGGCCTTTCTCCCCTGCAGGCCTTTCTCCGCATAGAAGCTACAGCTCTTTCACAAACCCCAGCTATGCTCCTGTCACTTTCCCTTTTAAAAACCTTCACTGGCTTATTGTTGCTTGGGGTAACCGCCAGTCTCCTAAAATGGCCTCCAAGGCTCCTGCCTGCTTGTCAGCCTCATCTGTTGTCATTCTTTCCCTTGCGCCCCACACTCCTATGGTCCCTTGGGTGGACCACACAGTCTCTCACCTCCGAACATCTGCACATGCTCTTTCATCTGCCTGCAACCCCCTTCCTCCCTCGTCTTTCGTTGAGCTAACTCCTCCTTGTCCCTCGGGTCTCAATTAAACAGCTCTTCCTCATGGAGGCCTCCAATGACGTCTAGACCCAGTAAAGGTTCCCTGCTTTACCTCCTGTACATCCTTATCATAACACTCCAACGCTTCATTATCATTACCTGCTCTGTGTCTATCTCTCCCCTTAGGATTTCAGCTCTGCCCACTGCTGTATCCCAGCATCTAGCACAGGCGAGTGTGCCACCATTTAAAGACTCAGTGGAGAAACAAATGACCTGAAGGCACATTTCACAAACTGGGCAGTAGCTAAGCCTTCCAGAGAGCCAAAGAGAAAAGGACAGGAGGCCTCAGCTGGAAGATCTGGATAGGCTGGTCGGTCGCAGAGCTTGGCCAAGAGTGGTGACTACTGCCAACCCCCCCTTCTTCATTACTCTGCGGAATCTGGGGCTGGGTTCACGTCTACTGAAAAACCACTTCCAGGGGGTGCTCTCATCCTTCCGCAGAAAAGCCACGTTGACAGCTTTGAGCTGCATCTTCTGGTGCCTTAGAAATGGTCCAACACTTGGCAGCATCCTCCATCCCAACACACACACATACACACGCACACATACACACAGGCACACACGTACATAACCATGTACACACACATAGGCACACACACATACACACTGGCACACACGCACACACCCATGTACACACACATGCACACTGGCACACACGCACACACCCATGTACACACACACCATGCACACGCCCCTCCACTCCCGCTCCTGCAAGGCTCATTAACTCATATTACAACTGCAGACTTGACTGTGTCTGACTGCCCCCTCTCGGCCTGGACTGTCAGCACACCCTCACCCACAGACAGAAAGGCGGCTTCTGGCGCCCACACAAAGGTGTCAGTGTATGAGCTTGTCCTGGGACCTAGGGAAAGGAACGGTGGGGCAGGGAGGAACAACAGGGCTTCACAGGAGAGAAAGAGACGACAGAGAACAAGAGAGCAAGATTGAGAGAGAGAGAGAGAGAGAGAAGAAAGAGAGGGCAGAAGGAAGGTATCAGCATTGAAATATTATAGTGGGAGGTAAGGGAGAGGCCTGTCTTAGTGAAGCAGTATGGTGCAATGATTAAGTGCTCGGCTGCTAACCGAAAGGTTGTCAGTTCAAATTGATCCAGCGGCTCCTCAGGAGTAAGACCTGGCCATCTGCTTCTGTAAAGATTACAGCCTAGGTAACCCTATGCGGCAGTGCTAGTCTGTCACATGGGGTCGCTATGAGTCAGAACTGAGAATGGTAGCTAAGGAGGAAGATCTCTGGGCATCAGACACTCGGGTTGGAAGTCGGCTCTGCCACTTACTAGCTGTGTGGCTTGGGGCAAGATGCTTCCCTTCTCTGAAGCACAGCTCCTCAGTACTGCTTGGAGGGTTAGATCAATGGTGTACGAAATGCTCGGCTTAGTGCCTCGCTCGCTATCGGGAGCTCAATAAATGATAGTCGCTACTGTCACTACTGCCAGTGTTGCTACGGCTGTTGTTTGGGAATTTGCCTGCCTGACCCTTAAACTCTCCTCTGCATCCCTCCTCTCCTGCTGCCCGCCGGAGCCCCTCACTCACCCACTCCCTGGAGTGTGGGGGCTGGTCATGGCTCCAATCACAGCATCTGTTGCAAGAGTGGCTTTTAGAGGCTCTGACTCAAACCACTGATCCAGCACCTGGGGCAGCAAAACAGCAGGGAGAAGGGCTCAGAAGCCTCCGCAGAACGAGGCCCCCCTCCCTCCACACTGTCAGCCTGAGGCTAGGGGGGCCACTCACCTTGGTAATGGGCGCCGTGAGGACCTGGTAATACTGGGGAAGCTGGGCTCCCAGGGTGAGGCCTAAATGAGGAGACCCAGAAAACACAAATTGACACAGGTACTAAGGAGACACTTGAATCTGGTCCCTGTGGATAAAGAATGGAGGGAGGCTGGGAGAATTTGTGATGGGAGGAGCTTACCATAATGAATGCAGGTTTTACTAGCTGACAGCCTTGGGCTTGTTTTTTAACATCTCTGAACCTGTTTCCTTATCTGTAAAATGGGAGTCATATTGGATACTCCATAGAGCTATTGTGAGGATTAAATGAGATCTGTAAAGCATTTGCAAGTTAATAGGCACTTACTACATTTTAGCTGTTAGCATTATTCTGGGGAGTCCCTGGGTGGTGCAAATGATTAATTCCTTGGCTCCTAACCAAAAGGTTGAGTCCACCCAGAAGTACCTTGGAAGAAAGGCCTGGCAATCTATTTTTTAAAAAAAATCAGCCACTGAAAACCTTATGTAGCACAGTTCTGCTTTGACACACCTGGAATTACCATGAGTTGGAATCGACATGATGGCAACTGGTTTAATTACTTTTTGGAAAAATTTGAACTTGTACCTTACTCCCTTACTTTGAACTCTGTAAGGCTTACATCCTGGAAAGTAGCCAGCTTTGCTAGTCCATTCCTCTGATACTGATTCAGACCATCTCAGAGAGTCACTGGGTAGTAAGACCTTGACGGCAGGGACCATGATCTCTAGCCATGGTTGTCCCAGTGCTTAGCTTAGTGTCTGGCACATAGTAACTGCTCAGTAAATGTTTATCGCATGAAGCTCCTTGAACTTCTTCCTGCTAACCTGAGAGGCAATGTCTACTTTTGGCATTTGTGGTAGATTTCATGGGCTCTGACCCTTATCTACCCCTTTGCCATGTCACTCTGCAGCACCTTCCAGCATAGGTAGGTTGATCTGCTCTGTCCCTGGACATCCATGAGTCTTGACTGGCTTGGCCAATGGAATGTTTGCAGATGAGATGCAAGCAGATGCTTCATATGGGCCTGCGTATGGGCCTTGCCCTCTGTTCTTCTGCCATTGACCTGAGAAGGCCATGCCCACACTGGACTAGCCTGCTTCTTTCAGGATGAGGATGTGAGGCCTGTGGAACAGAGCTGCCCCAGCTAATCTGCCCTACCACAGACATATGCATGAGACCAGACCAGATCAGCTGAGCCCAGCTGGGCTCAGCGGAACCACACAGACACGTGAGAAATAAATGTTTATTTTTATAAGCTACTGGAATTTTGTTGTTGTTTGTTATGCAGCAATTTTGTGACCACATATAACTCATTGTGTATTTTTCTAGAGTATAGAAGTTAAACTGCATCCCCTAGAGGAATAGTGGGAAATAATACCATGCTTGCCGAAACTTCCCTTCCCAAACTCATGGCAGACATCACTATATCAGAGAACTCTTGCTGAGCCCAGATTTAGCATCCTCTTTGTATGGGACATCTCTTCAAATTCTCTAGTCCCCTATCTCTTATTCTAGTCATGGCTGTGGTGACTAGCTCCACGCAGGCTTTGACCAGCTTCACACAAGTGCAATCCCAACAGCATCTCACTTCAGACCTGTAAGATGCTCCTCTTCATGTCTGCCCTGGGGTTCTCTGGCACCATAACAGGACACCCCCAGGAACCCACTTGGCACTCACAGATATGCAACTCACAAGTGTGAGAATTAATGCTCCATGAGGAAACCTTTGACTAGTGGAGGACAGAATCCCATGGATAAATGTTCCTCCCATTTCTTCTCCTGGAAATGGCCCTGAAATGCATTCCATGAGGCTTCTCAGAGGGTCCAGCCCCTCATTAGCCCCGGTGGCAGCCCACACAGTAACACCTTGGTACTGATCTCCCTCTTTCCAGTTCACTATCCCCTTCCCTCATGTTGTGCCCTGGGGTTACCTTTCAGAACAAACTATGTACTTGCACGTATGCCTTTATCTCGAGCTTTACTCTAGGGCTCTCAGACCAAGAGCTTTTCAATAAAGTGCTCCAAGCACCCCCGACTAATGGACCACAGTTGGCCAGCTGCCTTGGAAACCCAGCCTTGTGTCCAGTCATCAAGAAAACGAGCTCAGCCTACTCCACGAGGCCACTCATCACACCCTGATGCCTGTACTTTGGACTCACCTGCCTGCAGCAAGGGCTTGAGGGTGGAAAGTGACTTGAGCCTTTGCAGCAGGGAGCCACACTGGAAGGCCACCATGTCCACTGGGACCGTGTCCAGCAGAGGGTCAACGGCTGACACCAAGCGATTCATGAACTCCTCGTATCTGGGAAAGGCCTGGAACAAAGCACCGAGTTAAGGCCCTGCTGCCCCATGCTCTACTTTCCACGCCACCCCCACATGGCCTGCCACCCCCAACAGGTGGCCCTGGGGGGTTCCTCAGGCCTCATCCCCAGCTGTGGCTCAGCTCGGTTCTGCTGTTACTCCTGGTTCTAGGTCTGTGTGCATCAGGGGAGGTCAGAGAGATCATGGGTGATGGAAGAGCTGCCTGGGGTGAGGACAGGGACACGTTGTTAGCCACAGAAAGCTAGCATGTATCCTGGGGTGTAGTCTCTGTGATAAACCATAAAACCATT
Organism: Dugong dugon; assembly: GCA_030035585.1. Taxonomy (NCBI): domain Eukaryota; kingdom Metazoa; phylum Chordata; class Mammalia; order Sirenia; family Dugongidae; genus Dugong; species Dugong dugon. The sequence continues at coordinate 51,465,799 of CM057475.1, forward strand.
TAAAGGTCTCTTCTCTCTGACCTTCTGTCTTTCCACGTATTACTGGTAAAAACAAAGCCTCTTCTCATGTGTTCCAGCCCACGGGCTGTCCCTTCCCAGGCCCTAATCTTCATGTCTGCAACCTCACGTGTCCTCTTGCCGTGCGTAGTAACAGAAGCCTGCATCCCCTCACCCCCCAGGCTCCCACAACAGGATCCATTTTCAAGACCTATTATTCCCAAGCCTGGTTACTGACCACCCCCTTTCGTCCCTTGATGGACTGTAAGAGGAGCAGGGTGGGTGCCTGTGCCAGTGGAAGCCCCTCCCTGGATTCTCAGCCTTGAGGGTTTTAACGTTTGGTTCATCTGCTTTGATATGCCCGTGGAATTTTAATAAGTGTTACGCGAAGAAAAGTTCCGTGTTGAAGTATATTTGAGAAGTCTTGGCAAAATGAAGTTAAACAGCTTTCTCTAATGCGGGCCCTCCCAGAGGCTTTAATATGACACTGTGTAAAGACGAAACCAGGAGCCAGGCTTCCACCACTTTCCACAGTGGGGTGTGGCTTTGCCTCCTGCTCGCGTGGCCACTAGCACTCAGGGTGCAGCCAGGGTCCTGCAGGCCCAGGGACCCTACCTTGTACTGGATCCCTTTAGTGCATCCGAGACAGGCAGGGTTTAGAGGAGAGGGTTTAGCTCGTGGTTCCCAGCATGTTGCACAGAGGAATCACTTGAGAAGCACCTGGAAAAGGCAAAGCTCTCCAGGTGATTCTGATCCTCCACCAGGTTTGGAAACTGCTGGCCGAAGAGCGATGCGTGTCTGTGGTCCTCTAGGTTGTGCCCAACATTTGGTGAAAACACCAAAAAGCAACGTAGATGAATTGTTTAAACCTTTGCTGTTAGTTGCTGCTGAGCTGGTTTCAGCTCACGGTGACCCCGTGTACAACAGAATGAAATGCTGCCCGGTGCTGCACCATCTTCATGATTGTTGGTACGCTCGAGTCCATTGTTGTGGTCACTGTCTATTTTGAATGCCTTCCGACCGAGGGGATTTATCTTGTAGCACTATACTGGACAATATTCTGTTGTGATCCATAGGGTTTTCTTTGGTTATTTTTTGGAATAGATTGCCAGGCCTTTCTTCCTTGTCTGTCTTAATGTGGAAGCTCTGCTGAAACCTGTCTACCATCAGTGACCCTGCTGGTATTTGAAATACCAGTGGCATAGCTTCCAGCATCATAGCAATATGTAAGCCACTGCAGTATGACAAACTGACAGATGGTAATGGTGTATAAACCAAGGTTCTTATAAAAATGTCTCCACCAAGCCACACCTTAATGTTACACCTTCAGCAAGTGTTCAAGCTTGGTGTAAGGAATGGCCATTCAAAGAATCTGTCTGGATCTGCAAAACTGACCACACCAGGCCTGTTACGTTATTCCGTGACTCATCTAGACAAAGCTACTGAACAGACTGCTTCAAATGCATTCTCCATCAGATGTGGACGGTAGACCTCCTTTCAGCAGACCTGCACACCATCATGGTCCTTTTGGCCTTAGGTTGCCAGGGGACTGGCCAAGTGGTGTGAATATTTACTGCCAACTCTCTGGTCCCTGTGTTTCTGATCCAATTCATTCTATTCTCCTTAATTTTCTCTGATCTCCCTTTCATCTTCCTTTTTGGCTTTTGCTTATAAATATCGATAACCACTTGGAACTCTTTCGGAGAGGAGGAGGAATATAAAGCACACGCAGTGTAAGTACACACCAGTGAGTTCCCTTTTGAAATCCAGCATGCGGAGACCCACTTAACAGAGGCCCCATAGTGAAGACACACAGACCTGATGGCCTCCAGTGTCACTGGTCCTGAGCATCCTCCTCCATCTCCTTCTCTTTGCAGTACCTGAGACCAAAGGCTAGCACAGATTGTGCCCTCGCAGGGAAGGCGGTGTGCCCTGCCAAGCCCCCATGGCCTTTGGACAGAGTGTTCTAGGATAATTCCATCCACGCCCATTTCCATTCAAGAGCCACCTCCAAGCTTGGAAGGGGCGAGGGGATCAGTTGCTGGTTGCTTCCTGTACCTGGGCATCCTTCGGTGAGAACTGGGCAATCTGCTTCTGGTTTTCTACCATGTCTGTGCCCAGCAGAAGGGACCTGGGCACCTTGCCCCCTGTGCCCTCTTCCTGCATGGGGGTGAAGGAGTAGGGGTTTCGAAGATGCAGCCTCAGCCCATGTTTCTGCAGAACACAAACAGCACAGGCAGCATTTTAAGGGATCTGTAGTCTCCGCCCTCAACCCTTCTCTCTCTCTCTCTCTCTCTCTCTCTCTCTGTGTGTGTGTGTGTGTGTGTGTGTGTGTGTATGTCCATTTAAGAACCTGTGTACAGGTTCCCAAGCTATGTGGTCCTGGTTCCTTTCTTTAAAATTATAAGTTTATAAAAAGCCCTCTTGCCCAGGCATCCTATGGTGGACCATACGATACAATGCAATGCAATACAATATAATACTTACCATATGCCAGGCACTATACTAAGGGTTTATAGCTATTACCTGGTTTTAATCCTCCCAACAACTCTAGAAAATGAGTATTATTATCCTCATTGTACAAATGCAAAACCAGAGGCCCCAAGGTCGTGTTAGGTTGGGGGATCGGAGTTTCCAAACCACATCTCTATGACGGCACGGCCCTGGCTCTTAAGCACTAGTTCCTAACTGCCCCCACTTCAGAAATAAATACCTAAAACTTAGAAAGACACAGTAAAGCAACAGTTATGTGAAAATCCATACTTACAAGGTAGATAAATTACATTGCAAAACAAAAAAATTATTTACTTTGTAGACACATTTACCTCAGGGTCACTTTAAATGGAAGTTCTCTTCATGCATTTAAGACATGATTTGATTTATAAATTTTTACTAACACACAGGACTGTCCAAGAGCACATCTACTTTTTCAAAGGAGCACAGATGAAACAAAAGGGGCCTGCTACCTCCACAAATAAGACTTAATGTTCTCTGTCTAGAGAGTTCTTTCTCCATGCAGCCTGCCCCCTTACTTCTTTGGGGTCTCTGCTCAAATGTCACCTTATTCAGTGAGACATTCCCTAAGAACCCCTTAGCACTCCCTGGCCTCTTTACACTGCTTTATTTTTCTCCAAAGCACTGATCACCACCTGGATTATTACATATTTAGTATTTTTATGTCTCCCCCAAGTAGAATGTAAGCTCTATGAGGTCAGGAGCTTTGTCTATTTTGCTTACTGCTGCATCTTAACATCTAAATACAGTGCAATCAATAAGTATTTTGTTGACTGAATAAATAAATGCAATGCTGCAGACAGGTCCCTAGGTAGTACAAACGGTTCCTGCTCAACTATTAACCTAAAGGTTGGTGGTTTGAACCCACCCAGTGGTGCCACAGAAGAAAGGCCTGGCGATCTGCTTCTGTAAAGATTACAGCCAAGAAAACCCTATGGACCAGTTCTACTCTGACACACATGGGGTCACCATGAATCGGAATTGACTTGACGGTAACGTGTTTGGTTTGGTTTATGTTACAGACAAGGACAGAAACGAGAACTGTGAGTAGAAGTTTTACGAAAGCATGGGGAAACTAAAAAAAAAAATTTCAATCATTACTGCTGTAGTTTCCCCAAACCAAGGACTTGCCAGATGGGCAGGATCATCACGTCTTGGGCACTCTGTGGAGGCGACTCCAAACATTGGCAGGAGCGTGGGCTGGGAGACCTCCAGGGCCCCTTCTAACACCAAAATGGGGGAATTCTCTGATTCTAAGTTGGAGGAGCTTCCAGTTTGGTTCCTCCAACTAACAAAGTGAACTCTCTACTCCCCGGGAGTTATCCTTTGTTCCTCTCTCCCTCAGCCTCGCATCCCATCCAGCAGCAAGTCCCGTCAGCTCTGTCTCCAGAGGCTGTACTCTTCTCCCGACCTCCACTGCACCTCAGGCCAACCCACCAGGTGGTTGAGACCCAGAAGGTTGGCGAGGGAGGGAAGGGAGGACAAGGGGCTGCCACCCAGAGCGAGGACAGGGCTTGCCCCGAGGGAGGCAAAGAAGATTGTGCGTGGAACAAAAGTCCCTACAAGTGCAAAGATTCTTCCCTCCCAGCCTGTATTCCACTACTGAATGTGGAGCCAATAAAAGCAAATTTATTATCTACGTGGACAGAACTGAGAAGTGATTTAATCCAGTGCTAGCACTGACAGCTGTGGAAACCAAGAACGAGAGGGGAAGTAGGCCCCAGGGAAGCTACATGGGTGGCTGGGGGGTTGACCTCTGGTTCAAGGGTGGGAGGAGGGACAGTGGCAGCAAAGTCAAGCCCCACCCTTGAATTGAGGGCTTAGTCTAATTGGGCATCTCCCATAAGTAGCAGTCTGATGAGCAATAGCTAGCCTCAAGCCTCTGGGGAGGCTGCCTTGTCTTTCTGGAACCTCAGTTTTCTCAGCTGCAAAATGGTAGCAGTCATAATGGCTGATGATACGTCAGCACTTACTATGCGCTAGGCACTGTGATTATCAAACACAATCTCATTCACCATCACAACAGCCTTATGAGGCAGATACTATTACCACCCCCATTTTACAGATGAGGAAGATGAGGCACCACAAGGCTAAGAAACTCTCAAAGTCATGTAAGTGGTAAACAGTAGAGCAGGAATTCCAAATCCAGCAGTCAGGTTCCAGAGTCTGTGATCTCAGCCACTGACTCTGCCCAGGCTGGAGCTGTGCTGAGCGCCCCTGAGGCTGCTGACCCTTGCAAAGTCAAAGTGCTAGCGTCTGAGGCCAAGCAGATGGCTCTCACGGTGCCTGAGGCAGCCCGTCGTGGTGCTGAAGAATAAGGAGTAGAAATCAGACCTGGGCGAAATCCTCTGTCATTTTCTACCTGTGTGAACTTTTAACCTCCCGAGGCTTAGTTTCCTCCTCGTAAAATGGAGACGGGAACAGTTCTTGTCTCACAGGGCTGGGGCGAGGATCGAGGGAGAGACAGCACTAAAGCTCCTAGCCCAAGCTGTGACACTGGTAAAACAGGTGCTCTTTCTTACTGCTCTGGAAGCAGGATATTCCTGGGAAGAGCTTAGTGGTCCTGATGTAGATGCCCTCCCGGTTGTCAATGTCCTGTTAAAACAAGGGGCCCCTTCTCCAGATGGGGCTACCTGTGTGCATCATGGAGAGGGGCTGTTTCCTCCCTTGATTTTAGCACCATGCTCCTATTAATGCAGCCCAAGGACAGAGATCAAACCATACACCAATTGACTTTGGAAAACTTCCAGGAACCCTATAACAAATAGTTAACATATTTAATAAAGACAACAATCGTGTCAAATCTGTTTTGTGATCTGTAGTTTTTACAAACTGGGCTTTTGCCATAGAGAGGGTCTACCTGCACACCCTCCCCCCGCCCCACACCTGCCACTGTGCTTACTTGGTGTGTTTGCAGACTGCCTTCAGCTGTAGTCTGGTATGGGCCAAAGACTAGAGACTTCCCTTGACCTTGACTGGATTTCACCCAGTCCTGGTGGCACAGCAATCTCTGTGTGTGTGTGTGTCTCAGTGGCTCAGAGAATAATTTCTTTAGTGAATCTGTGTAGCTACTTAGTTCAGAGAACTTCTCTACATGAACCAGTTAGTGTAGCCAAAGAGCTGTGAACAGTGGCTAAATGCCTTATCAAGTTTAGACCTAGAATTTAAGCAAAGCACATGGCAGCTGCTTGTACAGATGGCACAGAAGATCTTTTTCTACAATGGATAAGGTAGGAGCAGGTAGAAGCTAAGTCAGCTCAGGAATGTGGTGATGGAGTTTATAAAAGAGGCAGGGAGAGGTAGAAGAAATGTGAAAGGGTGTGGGGCAGAGTTGAGCAAGGCCACGGACAGTGGTTAAAGCTGATCTAAGAGAAGCAAATAAGGTGCAGGCAGACCGTTCTCAGCATCCCCTCCAAACAGCCCAGGAGCCAGAAGAGGGAAAAGTCCTTGGGGTCTGACTTCCTGCTCAAGCTGCTGAGAGCAGCCATCTAAAGTAACAGGATAGTCCAGAGGCGAGATGAAAAGGCAGAAAGGGACAGGAGCTGGTTGAAGGGGCACCGGAAACACGGGGTGGAAAGGAGGAGTGTGCTGTCACATTACAGAGATTGCAACTAGGGTCACATAACAATACGTGTGTAAATTTTTGCATGAGAAATTAACTTGAGCTGTAAACATTCACCTAAAGCACACACGCACACACAAAAGTAACAGGATCTGAAGGGTAATGAGGGCAGAAATGAGGCTCATGTCCTAAGGCAGCTTTGCAAACTCAAATGTCCAAGGGTCCGGACAGGTACCTCAAGGACCAGATAAAGACTCCAGGGGGAGGTGGAGACAGGGCCAAGCAGGAGCCCCTGTGCCATCTAAGGGGAGAGGCCTCTCAGCCCCAGCCAAGTGCTGCCATGTAGGAAGGTGGGCCTGGAGTTGACAAATCTCATTGCTCTAAATAGGCCTGGGTTTTATGTGAAATTTCCCAATTCTGAAGATACTGGGTGGATCGGACCAAATTCCATCTGTGGGAATGCACCAAGGAAACCATGTGGAATAGACAAACCTTCAGGATAGAAGAAAGACCTTAGGTGTAGGCATTCACCAGCTAGGAAAGATGGAACTGCCCCCCACCTTTGGGCTGTGGAGGTCCTACCTTCAGCTCCAGGTCTGTGTAAATCTGCGGCCTCAGCAGGCTAAGGAGGTAGGACGCTCGGGAGAACTTAAACCCTGAAACCAAATCAGATGAAGATGGTCACCAGTGGTCAACCAGTGGTCATCACCCTCACCACCCTTCAGGGCTCACCTGGGATGATCTCCTCGGTGACAGCTGCGCCCCCGATCACACAGCGCCTCTCAAAGACCACCGTGTTCACTCCCCATCTCTGCAGGTAGGCCGCCTGAGGGAGGGGACACAGGCCCTCCCTTCATCCCTCTGGAACGCTGGAGATCCCCTGGGGCTGACACGAAGTCTTAGGGTTCTCAGCACAGGTCCAGTGTGCTGCTCCTTGGCTCATGCTGTCCACCCTCTGGGAACGCTATTCCTTTTGCTTCTCCCTAAATTCCCCTTTATCCCAGATGCCTTCTAAGACTTGTCTCAAATGCTGACTGGTCCTGCCCCTCCACTCCCCAGCTGAAGGTGACCTTCCCCCCTTAAACAGCCTGGTGCATCTCTGAACTCATATTGCATCCTATCCAACTCTGACCCTGGGATGCCATCTCCCCAGCAAGAGGCAGCACAGTGAGGCTGAGCTTGTGAGTGCCACCGAGCCAGATGGACCAGGCTCAACTCCTTGCACTTCCTTCTGCTGGTGTAGCCTCTGTACCCAATCCACCTGGCCTCAGTTTCCTCATGTGCAGAAAGGGGGCTGATGACAATAGTACCTACTCTACTTACTTCATAGGGCTGCTGTGAGGATTAACCAAGTAGGCACCTAGATAGATAGAGGGAAGGGTGGAGGGATGGAGAAACTGAGGGATGGATGGGGGGGGGTATTGATGGGTGGATGAATGGATGGATGGATAGACAGTTGCCATCCAGCCATCTCCAACTGAATAAACGAACCTATGGTTGTAACATAACTTCGTTTTGGGGAACAAATGAGTTTTTATTAATTTCTCTCCAGCACTTAGTGGGTAATCATTAAGTATTTGTTAAACTAAACTATTCATGAATCTACAGACCTAGAATGCTGGTCCTCCCACTACCACCACCGCCAGTGTGACAACGGGGATGGTGTTGTTCACACATCAGATTTCTTTAAAGTTTACTTGGCAGCTACTATGTGCTAGACACTGTGTGGGCATCATCTCAGTTAACCCACTCAGCCATCCAGGAGGTAGCCACAAGATTCTCCCCATTTTAGAGATGAGGAAACCAAGGCTCAGTGAGGTTAATAGCCCCCCTCAGGCTTATGGAGCTGACGAGAAGAGGTGCCGGGAATTGAACCCGGACATTCTGAACCCAGGATCTACACCCTTAAGGTATCCTAATGAGAAAGAAAACACAGCAGCCCTTGACATTCAGAAGCCAGCCTGGCACTCAGAGCTCAGCCATGTTACTCTCCTATCAGACATCAACCACCTCACAGAACACCAGCCTCAGACAAGGCTACTCTCTGACCATGATAAAATGAGACGGAGCGAGGCCACACTGCAATTTCGTCTAAGTACGAACAAAACCAAGGTGTCTGCGCCACCCACAAAATACCAAACACCCCCCCACCCGGCCAAAATGAGTAACTGCTACTTCTTTACAAATTACAGCTACATACTAGTCCCCTGCTCTATAGATAAGATTTATTGATACACCCAATTATAGTGCCCCTGTTTTCTGGCTGCATTCAATCTAGAGTGAACCACTGCTTCCTTAGACCCCCCTCAAATCACCCAACCAAAGCTCAAACCCTATAATCGGTTCTTTCTAGCACCCTCTTACTGATACACCTCATGGCTCGCCATGGTGTATGTTCCCCTTGCTGCAGGGAGTAATACATCCAATGTGTTTAACCAGAAGCATAGTGAGGGGAAGTTAGAGGGGGGCATTTGCTCCCAGGTGCAAGTCCAAGGGGGCGCCAGACAAATCACCACTCCTTACCACCCCCTCCGTGACAGGGTAGGCGCAGCAAGCTTAGAGATTGCCCCTGGGCGCTTGTTACCCTTGCTAAACTTCTGTTTAACTACAAGTGTGTTCCTGGTGGTCTTTGGCTGAAGGGCATTGACACTAGCCTTCCCCAGCTGGAAACTTCCAATAATGGTTAAAAGCCACCCTTTGGGCAAAGCTTTACGTGTCTGGTCCTTGACGCAAATTATCTACAACCTTCACAAGGGTGGGTGTTATTATTCTCATTTTGCTGAGGTTCAGAGGGGCTAAGTGATTTATTTGCCTTAACCTTTACAGATAGAAAGTGGCAGAGCTGAGAGATGAACTGGTGTTTATATTAATATAGAATCAATGTTTTAAATTACTGATGGGTTGAGTTACATAACTTTCCCTGTCACATCTTCAAGGAAAATTGGTAATCAGGTAAGGTATTAAGATTTAACAGAAGTCCCTCAGCAACCCCACACTGCTTCCCTGAGTCCCCCTATATTGATATTCTAGAGCAGGCACTGCTTCAGGAAGATGGTCTATGTTTGTTTTGTGGTCCTGAATACCCTCTAGCACACTCTCTGGCCTCCTAGGGGTACATGGACTCAGGTTTGAGAAACACAGACTTAGGGTAACTCTGGCCCAGCTCAGCTTCAGATCAGCTGTGTGGGGGCCAGGGCCCCTGCCTCCTCTGCTAGCCTGGGGTTCCTCTCTGTCTCTGGGGTACGCTTTGAACTGTATAGCTGCTGTGTACTCCAGGCTCGACCTAGGTGGGGGACAGTGGACCCTATACACAAAGACTGCCCGAGATGTAAAGTCAGAGAGTACCCCAAACTCATTCCTAGCGCCTAGGCTCCAACATGTTTCCCAGGCTATACCAGTCACACGCTTTCCCACTTCTCATCATCTTGCTTCTGAAAACTTCCTGACTCTCCCAGAGACCATGGGGGACAATCCTCTTGCATTAAGGAAAGGAGAGGAGGGGGAGCCTCCAAGTCCCCCTGAACTGGCGTGGATGTGCTGTTGACCAGCCACTAGTCAGCACCAGGGGGAGTGGACTTGCCCGCCCTTTTCTTGTCCCGTTGTGGTCATTGTGCCCTTCCTCACACCCCTCCCCAAGCTGCTGAGAGCCGCGTGCCCAGGGGCAGTGATGCGGGGCCAAGACAGGAAGCAGCACTCACGGCCACCAGCCCATTGTGTCCTGCAACAAGATAGAGGAGAGGGGAGAGAAGCAACACTGGTCAGTGGGCAGACGGACACATTCCTTGAGGAGCACGACCACCCACCCATCCCCACACCCATGAAGACTCTAGTGAGGCAGCAAAAACTTGGTGACTCCCCCACCCCCCACTCTACCTATACTCAGATATTAGAACAGGATGTAGCTTGACATCATGGGATACCTGGCCTGTAAGGAGTAAGAAAACCCTGCTGGTTCTTGCTCTGGCTTGAAAAAAGTCCCACTACCCTGATGTGTTCAGTGGCTCCACACAGGAGGAAGAGCCAAGGAGAAATGCACGGTCCTCAGACAAAGCTATCCCACAATGCCTTGCACTGCTGGGGCCCCCAACACTCAGGAGTGAGCAGGTAACTGCGTCTGGGGGAGTATCATGTCTGCTTGGCAGGGAAGAGAAGGTAAGGGGTATCTGGTACCCAGTGTGTGGAACTTTGCTAGTCCAGCATGAAAGCCACCCCGTACGTTCACTAATTGGCATCCAGACAGGCGTAGGTTGTGGAAATATTTGCTGTCAAGCATGGCTTGCTTCGCCCATGTGGTTCACAGGACACAGCAGTGCGTAAGAGGCTTCATTCACATCGGTTTGTCTTCTGTCAATCCTCAGTTTACAAAAACGAAAGACGAACAGTTCAAAATGAAATAATTAAACACATACAGCTTCACCGTGTGCTAGCATAACTAGCGGTGCCAGCTGACTAGGCAAATATGTCTATCTTATATGTAAAGTTTTTTTCTAAATATCTCAGGAGGGCTGCCAGTGATCTAAGGGCCCTGGATGTGGCTTGAGGATCCCATGTTCGAAGCCAAGCCCGTTGCGAGAGAGTGGCTCTCCAGCTTTGGCAAACTTCAGAATTGCCCGAGGAATTAGTGTAAATGCGATTCCCAGGCCCCTTCCCCAGAGAGTCTGATCCATGAGGTTGGAGGTAGGGACCTGGAATCTGATTTCTTATAGATTCTGACACAGGTGGTCTCAGACCCACAAGTTGAGAAAACAGGTTCTTGTGGTGAGCCCACTCCCTCCTTTCTTCACATGTTGGACCGAGAACAAGTCCTTGCAGTTTGCAGGTAGCTGGAGCTGTGACTCGTCTGTAACCCTTGGCATGCTTTTGTCCTTGGTGACAGGTCACTCTTAGTCTTTAAGATGTCAGCAGATGACCATGTTATCTGGGCACTAACCTAAACCCAGTGTCGACTTGAAGTAAATGCTGGACTGTTAATTTGGCAAACCTCCATAAATAGAACTGCTCAACAACCCACATGATGGATTTCTTCATGACTGAGCCGATTTAGTTTTAAAATTTCCTCCTAGAGACTCCCAGAACTTTAACAGAGGTCATCGAGCCGACTTCTCATCATTAAAGGAATATCTAAAATGGAGTTTTCCAAATCTCTTTGACCACGACCCATAAGAAGAAATACATCATGACCTGGCACACACCCCACGTATCAATGGATTTCACAGAAATAAAAGTTTCATTAACTAATATTCACTCTCACCGTGTGATAAGGAGCCACCGTGGCACAACAGTTAAGTGCTCGACTGCTAACCCAAAGGTTGGCGGTTTGAACCCACCCAGCTGCTCAGTGGGAGAAAGACTTGGTGATCTGCTCCCATGAAGATTATTAGCCTAGAAAACCCTGCGGGGCAGTTCTACTCTGTCACGTGAGGTCATTATGAGTTGAAAATCAACTCGAAGGCACCTAACACCAACCAAGCATGTGATAAGCACATTGATATTATCCATTTCTTTTTGTTAATGTTGGTTGATATACTATTTTTAGGTACCATTGAAAAATTTTATAATTTTTTTTTTTTAATGCTGCTTGAATGGATTGCAACCTACAGTTTGAAAAGCACTGCTCTCAAATACCTTTAGTAAATTCAAGGCAGACAGTCCTGGGCTCAAGTCTGGCTTCTGTGATTTACTAGGGTGTGGCCCTCGGAGAGTCATTTTAACACCCATGAGCCTTGAGCTTCTTTATATGTAACTTGGAGAGGATATGGCAGGGAGGATAATCAACAATATATGTAAAGCAGCTACCCTTAGCAGGCCTGCAATATATGGTAGCTGTTTGTCTTTAAATTAGTGCTGATTATAAATCCTGGAAAACAAAAGCATCCAGGCATCTGGGCCCTGTTTAATCAACATACCTAATGCACAGACCTCAAATGACAAAGATAAAGGATCCAACAGCCCAGGACCCTCCTCTGGCCATCGCCCTCCAGCCCTGGTTGAGCCCTCCGGTAGCTTCCCTGGCCTCCCCTCCCTCTTGAAGGAGTCTTCAGCTGCAGGTTCAGCTAATCTCAGGCTGACCCAGGGGATCCTGAGGCAGCAGGCACGACGGGCCTCCGAGAGGAACTGCCCTGAAGACAGGCTCTCCAAAGCGTGGGCTGCAGTCGCCTGTGTCAGATTCACCCGACGACATGCTGAATCCCAGGAGTCACCTCCAACCGGCAGAATCTGAATTGCCAGGGCCAGGGCCCAGGAAACCACATTCTAACAAGCTCCTCAGGTCATTCCTAGACACATTAGTCAAATGACTAAGTCAGGGTCAGCTTCAAGGTTGCTCTTGGTACAGGTGTGACTTTAGGGCTCAGAGACCATCACATTTTAGAAGACCCTCCTCCGTTCCTCACTCAGGCCCAAAATACCTTTAAAACAGGCTTTATGTTACGTTTAATAGTTGAAGACATAATGTCAAGGAAAAGCTCACACCCTGAGACCCACTCCCACTGGTTGGCGGGAGTGTCGATCCTCCCCAGCCAGGAGATGGCAGTGCTGGGGTGCCACCAAGGGCGGAGAAGGGCAGGGGCTTCCTTGAGGCTGAGAGGCCTGGGGCACTTCCACCTATTGAGGCTCCCCTCAGCTCATGAGAGCAGACTGGGGATTGTTAATTTCCAGGAAGTCTGCCTGCAGGTTGTTAAACACAGCCAATACTAAAAATTAAATTATATAAACTTACAAGTAAGTAATTTATATTAAAACAAAGGTGATAAATACTCAAAACTCAAACAAAACCAAATCAGTTGCCATAGAGTCGATTCCAACTCATGGAAATCCCATGTTTCAGGGTGAAACTGAGCTCCATATGGTTTTCAAGGCTGTGATTTGTTGGAAGTAGATTGCCAAGCCTTTCTTCCGAGGCACCTCTGAGTGGATTCAAATATACAGCCTTTAGGTTAGTAGCCGAGAACTTAATTGTTTGCACTACCCAGGGACTCATACTCAAAACTGACTGTTTCCTAATTCTCTTACTACGTTTCGCTATTACTTATATTCTTGAGGAGCCCTGGTGGCTCAGTGGTTAAGAGCTCGGCTGCTAACCAAAAGGTTGGCAGTTCAAATCCACCAGCCACTCCTTAGAAATCCTATGGGGCAGGTCTACTGTGTCCTGTAGGGTCACTATGAGTTGGAATTGACTCGACAGCAATGGTTTTATTTATTTATTTATTTAATCTCTTGAGGTCATTTACACCCATGTATCTGTATGGGGGACATATCACATAATGATGTGCTCTCCACATTCATTATCAGCTCTACATTCAGTGACATCATGTCGATAGCTTGAAAAAGGCCTTGGTGGGTAAATGTATACCATGGAAATCAGCAAACGCTACATATCAGGGATGACTTATTGTTTTGATTGTCAGATGTAAAAAAGTGATGGAGAAAATACTAATAATGCAGATTAGACTTAAAAGTGTGTTGTGTCTCTAGCTGTTCTGTTGTGAACAGCACAAAAAAATTGAGGGAATACTCATCCAGTATTTGAAAAATATTATTTAACTGAGCAAATGTGACGTCGCTTAAAAAGGAGTGAAGTTCTGACATAAACTAACAAAAAACAAACCCATTGCCATCAAGTGGATTTTGACTCATAGCAACCCTATAGGACAGGGTAGGAACTGCCCGTACGGTTTCCAAGGAGCAGCTGGTGGATTCAAACTGCTGATCTTTTTGGTTAGCAGCCATAGCACACCGCAGCTCTTAACCACTGTGCCATCTCTGTTATTTCACGTGTTTCACTTTTATCCTACTCTTTAAAAAAGCAAACAAAAATATCAAACATTCCTTTTGGCGCAACCCTGGCTCATCAATTACAACCACAGGTTGGCTACTGGGCTTGGCAAAAATCAAAGAATGCATTCAGTGAGAATCAACTGGCTACATGGAATTTAAACGAACAGTACTGTCTAATTTGTAAATTGTAATCAACTTATGAACGTACACATAGGGCTCCTGGGTAGTGCAAGTGGTTTACTCTGGGCTACTAACCTAAAGGTTGGCAGTTTGAACCCACTCGGTGGTGCCGTGGAAGAAAGGCCGAGCAATCTGCTTTCATAAAAATTATAGTAATGAAAACACATTGGAGCAATTCTACTCTGTAAAACACGGGGTCACCCTGAGTCAGAAATGACTTGGCGGCTACGGGTTTGGTTTTTTGGGTTTATGTACATATACGAAGGAGCCCTGGTGGTGCAGTGATTAAGCACTCAACTGCTAACTGAAAGGTTGGTGTTTCGAACTTACCAGCTGCTCTGCGGGCGAAAGATGTGGCAGTCTGCTTCCATAAAGATTACAGCCTTGGAAACCCTATAGGACAGTTCTACTCTGTCCTACAGGGTCACTATGAGACAGAATCGCCCCCACGGCGATGGGTTTATGTACATATATGAGCACTTTATTCCCCTGTAGACAAGAGTGTTGAACATTTACCAGCACCTTCCTGCTCTTAGGACATTGCAGCAGTGAAGACTTGCAACTTAAAGCTGTGTGGTCCTTTCTTCTTTCAGCCCTGCCATTGCCCTCCTGTGTAAACCCAGCTGAAATAATGTCAAAAGTTGAAATTTGGGGCCCTTTGTGTGAACAGAAGGTCCTGAGAGAAGACAACCTAGTCCTGGTCCCACAGCCTCACCCCATCACCCAGAATTTGGCCCTCTGCGTGTCAGGGGAAACGGAGCAAACCCTAAGCATCCCAGATGGGAAAGGAAATGGGGACTGCCACCCTCTGTGGACACACAGTCACCTCTCTGGAATGCCGTTCTAGTTTCTCCTAACTCCCCTCTGTGAATGGGAAGATTCCTGTTTCCTCTGGGAATGGGTGACCTTTAGTGGTGAAGTGGTGGTGACCACAACTCAGGCTCTTGGGGCCAGCGGGATTAACATTGTCCCAGGGCTCTTACTTTCCAATCCTTATGGACCGTTGAGTCGATTCTGACTCATGACAACCCCGTGACTGCAGAGTAGAACTGCATACCACAGGGTTTTTCTAGCTGTGACCTTTTGGAAGCAGATCACCAGGGCTTTTTTCTGAGGCGCCTCTGGGTGGGTTTGAACTGCCTACCTTGCTGTTAGTAGTCAAGTGCTTAACCCTTTGTGCCACCCTGGGACTCCTTACGTACCATATGCTTTTCAAAAATGTGGGAATTAGCTAATTTTGCAGGAGATGCGTAGAAACCTCTAAGTTCACTTAGTCCCCCCTGGTTCATTCTGGATGGGGCAGGCAAAGCCCAGAAAGGGAAAGGATTTGTCTAAGACCACACAGCAAGTTGATGGCAGAGCCTGGACGCCTGACTTCCAGACCAGTGGTCTTTCACCATAACCTCTCTCCCTCACCCAAACTCCTGGCCAGGTTTTGCCCACAGAGGGAGGCAGCGGTGGGGCTTCATGAAGGGGTCTCTCCTGGTTTCTGCACAGGGCTGCCCCCCTGCCCCTCAGCTCTGGCCCAGCCCCGTGTTACCTGCTCCTATCACCACTGCATCATACTCAGGCATCAGGCGTCCCCTGGCTCCAGAGTGAGTTCCTCTCCAAGCAGGGCGGGGAAAGGCACGCAGCGCCCAGCCAAGACCTCCACAACTGGCGGCCATTTCTGCCCTGTGCTGAGCAGCAGGAGACTAGGACTTTGCCTGCAATCAGCTTTTTGTGCCGCCCCCAGGCCAGGGGAGGAGCAAGGGGAAAGCAGGAAGACAGGAGGAACTACAGCCTAGCTGCCTGAGCTTGGCTCTGGGCCATAACTAAGAAACAGAGGTTGCTCTGTGCTCTGCTTCGGCAGGGCAAACCTCCCAAAGGAGGCTGCCTATTAACCAGGCAGAAGTTCGAGTGCCTCCAACATTGTGGAAAATGATTACTGTACTGGTAATTCAGAGGGCTCCATGTGCAAGACACTGTGCTGAACATATTTTGGGCAGCTTCTCGTTTAATCTTAAAAACAAACAAAAAACCAAACCAGTTGCCATTGAGTCCATAAACCAAACCAGTTGTCCTCAAGTTCATTCCAACTCACGGTGACCCCACGTGTGTCACAGTAGAACTACGCTCCACAGGGTTTTCAATGGCTGATTTTTTGCAGGTAAAAAATGTCTTCTGAGGTGTCCCTGGGTGGATTCAAACCACCTACCTTTCAGGTAGGAGCCAAGCGCCTAACTGTGTACCACCCAGGGGCTCCTGGCTGAGCCTCAGAGCTCTCCACTGTACAGGTGAGGGAGCCCAGGCTCGGAGAGGGCCATGAAGTCAGGAGAAGTTTGACTCCAAAGAGCCTTCTCCCCACTGTGCTGTTTGCCTCACATTAAAGAATCAAATGTCTGTGATGTGCTGGGTGGGAATTTCAGAACTAGAAGAGAGATTCCTGGCGGACTCTACTCCAACCCAAGTCCTCCACCTGGAAGGGCGTGAAGTGCCCATGCCCTCCAAAGGCACAGACTGCCCACCGGCTGAAAGCCTCCAGGGGCAACCACTCAGGATCAGTGTGGCCAGGGCCTCAGCACCACTACAGAAAAGCCACATCTATGTTGACCCACAGACGGCCACAAGATCCCTCCTACAGGCTTCACCACTACCACTTAACAACAGGCTGCCGAGGAACCTGGCATGGGCCTGGGGCAAGTTCACTGTTTGCAATCTTGGGGTTGCCTTCTTCTTTTGAAGGCCTGGACATCTCTCCTGTCTTTTGGCGCCTTTCCCATTTTGCAAGAATCTTCAAGGATTAAAGATCACATCAGTAAATACCTTCCTACTATCCTTTTGGCCTGTCTTGAATTAGGAGCCTCTTGTTCTCTGCCCATTAGTTAGGAGACCATTCTCCTTGCTGTAGGGGAAAGCGCTCCCCAGAAGCTGAGGATGTGTGAAGTGCTCTGTCATCTACCATTGCTGCAGAGATTAGACAGAACCTCACACTGGGAGAGCAGGTGGGAAAGCTGGTGCTGAGGAAGGGGGCTTTCCAACGGGCCCTTCTACTCTCTCTCAACTCAGGCAACCCACAGGAGTTTACACCTCAGGTGAATCTCTGCTAAAACCCGATTCAGGATGTTCACCCCAGTGTTATTTATGATATTGAAAAATTATTAAAATTAGGGGCACTGGTTAAACTAGCCATGTCATATCCTGCTGCTGTTAAAAAGGCAAAACACTAGGCAACCCACTCGGTGAGCTTACAGACGATTGAGGTTTTTTTTCCAAATTAAAATTTTTTTTTTGTTGCTCAAAATGTACACAAAAAGACACCAATTCTAATTTCTACATACACAATTCAGTGACACTGATTACATTCTTCAAGTGGCGCAACCATTCTCACCCTCCTTTTCTGAAATGTTCCTCCCCCACTAACATAAACTCACACCCCTCTAAACTTCCTAACCTTTCCAGTTGCTGTTGTCAATTTGATCCCATATAAATAGTTCTTTAAAGGAGCACAATGCTCAAGGCATACATTATTTTCTAACTAAGCTAAACTGATGTTTGGTTTAAAGAAGACTACAGGGGATATTTTTGGTTTAAGGTTTACAGATTAATAGATGACTGAATATTTTTTTTCCTGCTCTTCCGTGTTGCCCACGGTTTTCTTTTTAATTTCCATGCATAAAACCACAATATTGAGGAACATTAAAAAAAAAAAAAACACCCAAACCCATCGAGTTGATTCCAACTCATAGCGGGCAGAGTAGAACTGCCCCACATGGCCTCCAAGGAGCAGCTCATGGCTTTGAACTGCTGACCTTTTGGTTAGCAGCTGTAGCTCTTAACCACAGTGCCACAGATCCAGTCACCTCTGGTGACAGTTTCTCACCACTGTCTACTGAGGACTTCTGCCCAAGGTGCAGTTCAAGCTCCTTCAGTGCCTCATTCTCCCCAGGACTGTTCCCTTAAAGGGAAAGAGCAAATACTCACCTGGACACACCTGGTGTCACAAATGCATGCACTCCTCTGTTGTGGTGGATGCTTGGCGTCTCCAGTTCACCACTCTCCATCCCAGCAGTGGCCTCTGGGCGTGAGAAGGGGTGGACCCCTCTAACAAACCCCCTCCCCACTCCCAGTGCTCTTCCTCCCACAGTCTCGTCCTTGCGTCCTTTTTGGGGCAGGGATTACTGGTAAGAAGAGAGGCTCTGTACCCTGGGGACTGGCTCTCAGTGCAGGGCACATTAGAATCACGTGGAAAGCTTTTACAAATACCAAAGCCTGGGCTCCTCGGCAGATCAAGGGAATTGGACCCTGGGGCCAGGACATCAAGAACCGCAGCCCTAGGGCAGAACCACCAGGACTGGGGGACTTAGCACAGGCAGGGGTGGGCTTGAATAATAACAGTAACAATAACCAGCATTTATTGTGCACCTCCCAGGTGCTGGTAAGCCGGACAACCACCTGTGAGGTAGAAGTTATCGCGCTTTAACTGTGGGGAAACAGCCCAGAGCCGCAGACTGGAAGTGGCAGAGTGGGAATTCAATCCCAGCCAATGAAGCACCTTTTATTTGGGAGGGAAAGCGCTTCCTGAGGGGGCTCCTTCTCCACTCTGAGAACAGCAGAAAGGAGGGTGTTTTCAGACCCCTTAAGCACTGGGGACGGCCACCTGGTCTCCTGGGGTGAACAGAGAGGTGGTTCTCAGTCAGCTCCAACCTCACAGCACTGCTGTTCTAAGGAGACACGTGGCACTCCCTGGTGTCCCTCTTCCTTCGCAGGGAAGCATGTGGGGGCCTGCTGGTTACCCCGCATGGAGGGCGGTCTAGACAGTTTCTTTTAATAAACACTGGGGCTGTCCTGGGGACCATTCCATCACCAGGACGGCCACCCCCGACTGCAGGTGGCATTTGCCATGGGGAATGTTTCAACGCGTGGGTGGCTCGGAGAGCCGTATGCACAGGGGAGCGTGCAGGCCAGTCAGCCTCAGCCTAGAGCAGGGGGATGCGGGAGGCTTCCCATAGGCGCCGGGCCAGCTCGCCCGCCTGCTGCACCACCATGTCTGTGGGGATGACGGACAGATGGAGGGCCAGCAGCTCGTAGCACTTGACGGCCTCGGCTGGGTGGCTCTTGTTGTAATAACGCAGGAGCTTCCTGGGGGAGGATACAGGAATGAGAGGATTCAAAACCCAGGCCACCACCATCCTCCCAAAGCCAGTGACCACTTCTGACACCAGGCGAGCACCCCAACGCCCTGCCCACACTCATGTCATCAGGCCCTGGCACTGCCCAGTGAAGCCTCCCTGCCCCCAAGCACCTAACCTGGTAAGTCTCAGCCCCAGGCCACTGTCCACCCCTGTAGGGTTTTAGCCCTCACACTGGGGTCTGCTGAAAGCAGCGGCGTGCTAGCACAGGGATACCACAGAGCCAGCAGGGACATTCTTCTGGGGCCAAGCATGGACGTTTACAAATGCTGCCAAGATTCGGCAAGCAGGAAGATTGGCCAAAACGCAAAGGAGCTTCCAACTTGCTTCCTCTCTCATGGAGTATTTGCCCAGGCTGTGAGGAGCTTGGAATGTGGGCTTCTGGCTTCCTGGGGTGGGGCGTCACTGATGGGCAGAGCTACTCTCTAAGGCAGGCTGCCACATATCACTCAGGATGGGATGTACCCGTTGTTCCCAAAGGTTCTCCGGATCGGTGTCACCTGTAATAGTCTCCGCCCAGCATGCCAATGGGAACCGAGTCATCGGAAAGGACAGGTACCTCGATTATCTGTAGTTTGTAGCCCTGAGGAAGGAGGAAGAGGCCGTGAGAACAGGGAGGCGATGGGTGTGGTGGAGAGCGTGGGCTGGAGTCAGACACATGGCTCGGCCCTGCTATGCTTGGTGCTTGGAAAAATGAGGGGCCTCTTTTTACCTTGTTTTCTCATCTGTGAAGTGGGAGTAACAATAAGCACCTTAGGAACACTAGAGATAATGGGTATAAAGCTTCAAAGACCATGCCTGGCACATGGGAAGTCCTCAGAAAACGGCAGCTCTCATTATCATGAGTGAACCTGGACCAGCAGCTGCACCACTGTGGAGGCCGTCTTGAGGGTGACTCGGGGAAGTGTCAGGTAGAGCCTCTGGGATAGCAAAGCATTATCAAAAGATCCAAGTCTCTGCTTTGAAAGAAACGGGAATTCCCGTGGTGGAAGAAAACTGGTGGTGGAGGTGGGGTTTAAGATCTGCAGCGCATCTGCTGTGTGTTGTGCACAATCATGGCGCTCCTACACACACCCTCACCTAATGCTCACACGGCTGCTACACGCCCACTGCAGATGGGGAGATGGCCTCAGCAGTAGTAAGCAGTTTATCCATGACCGCACAGTGGTGTGGCCAGCATTCATATCTGAGCCTCCCCATCCCTACAACCTAGTTCATTCTATTACCCCAAGGAAAAGGTCAAAGGAACTTTCTAGCATTTCTGTCATACCCATATCCCAGGCACTTGGGAGGAGCTGATGCAATGGATAGAGTGGAGGCCTGAAGGTCAGGAAAGCCGAGCTCAAGTTCTGGCTTCATCACCATGAGCTCTGTGGCCCTGGCCAGGATGTCTGACCTCCCTATCAGTGCCTCTATCTGTAAAGTGGGGACAATAATACCTTTGCTAACCATCACAGGAGGCTGGTGTGACAATCAAATGAGAGGACAGCCATTAAAGACCCCAATAATGACACAGCACTATGGAATGGGTGGGTGGTCACCCTCAGGGTGAAGTAAAGGAGGACTTGCTGCCAAGAGTAGATAGAGAGAGCAGGGCACAGGCAGGGGAAGGGCAGGGATACGGGACGAAGCAAATGTGAGGGCTAGAACGTATGATCCTTAGAGAGCTGAACAGACAGCTGAGGAGAAAAAGAAAGAAAGAGAAGACATAAGACAGTAAACCCTCATTACCTGTGTTTACAGTGTAAGAACGGGGAAGTCTAGAGAAAGAAGTACAGACACGAGGCAAGAGACCTGAGCCATACTTTCAGCTGTTCGTTGGGCAGGCTGGTTAACTGCTTTGCACCTCGGTTTATCCACCTATACAACGGGTATGGCAGTGTGCTGTGCTTTATGCACGACCTGATGGTGTTGAGGCACTACTCATGAAGCTTGTGATTCGAGTGGCCTTTCTCCCACTGGGGCATCCGTTTATCTGTTCACACGTCTACCTGGACGCTGCCCTGAACAATGGCGTGATTTTGTCAGGCAGCTGGATAGAGGGATCATAGAGCAAAGCTAAATGGCCCACATGAGAATGGGACCTGTGAGTTCTGGGTCCCAACCAGCTGTGTTTACCTGTCCTTCCTTACACCAGGGACAAGAAGAGGCGAAGAGATAGCCTGACACGATTCAGAAGATGAGAAGCCAAGAGTTACAAGAAAGGAAAGCACTGCAGGCGTGTCCTGTCCTGGGACCTGGGCGTACCCACCATCTCGTTTTCGAACCACAGGAAATAGGAGCAGTAGAAGTCCCCTTCCCGGAACAGCAGGGTGGTATAGCCCTTCTGGAGGTATCTGCGTGCCAGCCGGATCAGAGACCAGACCTGGGGAAAGGAGGGAGAGAGTGTTCACCCCCACCCTCGTGGCCTGGCCTATTACAGGGGCAGCACTGGGCTCCCACCTCCGGACATCGCTGAGACTGACAGGAAAGAAGAAAAACACCTGGGTGAGGAGCTCCCTGAGGCCAGGGGCCTCTCTGGCTCATCTGCTTCCTTAGTGCCTGGGGCACTGCCTTGGCTCAGAGTAGGAGACTGAAATAAATCTCTACTGCATGGATGGATGGACAGCCCTTCACAGAGTCACTGGGAGAACAAATGTATGTTGTTGTTACGTGCTGCCGAGTCGGTTCCGACTCACAGCGACCCTAAAGGACAGAGCAGAACTGCCCCATAGGGTATCCAAGGAGCGGCTGGTGGATTGGAACTGCCGATCTTTTGCTTAGCCAAGCTCTTAACTGCTGCGCCACACACACACATAAATATATGTAGAGACACTACATAACTTTAACATGCTACACTTGAGCCATAAATTAATCAGTCATCCCAGCTAGAAAATAGCCAGGGGCATTTTAACACTGTAGGAGATCAAAGTGTGGCCACCTAGCAGCCCCTCCTGTTGTCCAGGGTCACCTCTGGTTCTGTGACAGGAAGGTGATGGTAAACCATGTCCAAACTCAGAGGCACGTCCCCTGCTCCAGGGTGAGGTCCAAGCTAGGGCACAGCAAGGCTGGAGGGGACCCGCAGGAGAAGGTGTCTTAGATCCTCTCCGTGACCTTCTCTTGCGTCATGCAAGGCCCTCCGGATGCTGCCTGTGGACTGCCTGAGGGAAGGCAGCAGGGACTGCTCCGGCTTTCCCCTTTTCCCAGGGTCTGGGAGCAGACAGATGAGCCTCTTACCAAAAAGCTTAGTGGACAGAAGAAGGCATGATTCCTGCTACACCTGATCACAAGGTAATATCTAACTAAATGTGGCAACAGATACACAGGTTTGCTATACTTTTCAGGAAAGCAGTTTGACAACATGCATTAATAACTTTAAAAACATTCCTTCCATCTGACTTAGCAATTCCATTTCTGGGAATCATACTGAGGAAATAATCGGAGATGAGGACAAAGACGGCTGCACAAAGGTGTGCGCTGCAGAATTATTAATCATAGTGAAAGCTGGAGACGACTACACGCTCGACACTGGGAAATGGGGAAGTGCATTATGTGACGTTTACCTGATGGACTATTACGGAGCTGTTAAAAATCACATTTATAAACAACTAATGACGTGAGGAAATACATGACACGTGAGGTAAAAATGTGGTAAACATAACTGCGTATACAAGATGACCTCGACTAGAGAACTGTGCACAAAAAAGCGATGAAGAAACGTGCCAGGATGCCAAAGCGGCCAGCCGGGAAGGGGAAGTGAAGATGACGAGGACGACGGCATCAGTAAGCGGTCCGTGAACAGCATCTGTATTATGCTCTCCACACCGTGCTCAACAGTTTACAGACACCATCGCATGTAATCTTCACCATCGTTCTATGCTGCAAATAGTGTGCCTGCCCCTTTCTCAGATGAGGAAACTGACACTTAGACTAAGCAACGCCCAAGGCCACACGGCTAACGAGTGGCCGAGCTGGGCTTCAGACGCAGGCATCTGTCACTCGTCTTATTTTAACCATAATGACACACTGTATTTGGAAAAAAAAAAAAAAATTATACTTACATAACCTAACAACATAATATAATAATTACCTAATAACAACATATATTAAAACCTACAAAAGCTGGAACCTGTGTAAGGTGGAAACCTGTCAGAGAAGGAAAACTCAAATATTTATATATTTTCCCCTAACAGACAGACAGAAAAGTGGTAGGACTGCTACACCCTGTCAAAGCTGGAAACCTTGGAAAACCTGAAAAAACAAGGCAGCCCCATCAAGTTCCAGTATTGTAGGTTTCACTGTATGTATGTACGTGTGTTGTGCTAGGTACTGCGGATTTCAATGCATAATGACCTCATGTGACAGAGTAGAACTGCTCCGTAGGGTTTTCTAGGCCGTAATCTTTACAGGAGCAGACTGCCATGTCTTTCTCCTGTGGTGCCACTGGGTGGGTTTGAATTGACAACCTTTTGATTAATAGTCACACACACACACACACACGCATACATATAGCCCGTTGCTGTCATTTATGACTCACAGCAACCCTACATGACAAAATAGAACTGCCTTATAGGGTTTCCAAAGCTGTAATCTTTATAGAAGCAGACTGCCACATCTTTCTCCCATGGAGTAGCTGGTGGGTTGAAACCGCTGACCTTTCGGTTATCAGCCGAGCACTTAACTACTATGTCACCAGGGCTCCTTATAATGCCCTATGGGGCAGTTCTACTCTGTCCTATAGGGTTTCTATGAGTCAGAAATGACTTGATGGCATGGGTATTTATGTATATATATATAATGTACATATACATATAGTTTGATCTATACAGTTTTTAACGAAGTGACAGAGGGCACCCCCAGCGACCAAAAATACTATTTTCCCATGAAGATGAGTCAATTAAATTAGGAGAATAGAACCCCCTAGAGAAGGCTTCCTTAGTAAAAACCAGTTTTAAATTCTGATACCCACAGCAATTTCTTCTTTCCATTTTAGTAAATTCTAAAAAACTTCAGTAAGCACTTATTTATGCCAAGCACTACGCTAGGTACTAGCCATCTCCTCCTCTGACCCTGCCGCCCAGAACACTCTGCCAATCCTAAGCACATCCTCAACCTCCACTGAGGCCCACTGGGCCCCAGGTACTGTGCCCGAAGGCCAAGAACACAGTCTCTATTCCGGAGGTGTCTGCAGTCTGACTGGACGCACACAATGAGAGAAGATTGCAGCAAGGGTTAACGGGTGTGTGATCAGAGCCTCACGGGAACCCAGAGGACAAAGGGGCTAGTTCTTCCGAGGCAGGTCCAGGCCGCACCATGTCCCATCTGCTGGGCAGTGAAGAGGGCCCAGCCAGGGGACAGGTTACCTTGGTTTTGACGAAGGCAGCCAGAGGCCCCTTGCCCAACTCTGAAGTAGTCTTGTCATGGATGCTGAGGGAAGGAGCCACCATCTGCCCAGTCGTGCGGTCCACGTAAATGAAATGCACCAAACCCGGGAAGTCTTCTAGGTATGTGAGGTCTCAGTTAAGGTGTTTACAAAGCCAGGAACCAGGGAGAGCGTGCTCTGTCCTTGTTTTAGGCTGCCAGTCCTGCTAGGCAGTGAGATCAGGAGGGCCAGGTGCGCCACATCTGCCCCTCCCCATAGGGTTCCATTCCATCCAACCTCCCAGCCTCCCTGCTCTCCAGGGTCTCTCTTCACCTCCCAACTTCCCAACCTTGAGAAGTCCTAAGACTCAAGTACAATAGATGCTTGACATCTGTGCACTTAACATGGGCATTTCTGGACCCTGTAGGAACGTGGGATGAACTTGAATCGTACACACTGTAAGGCTGATGTGACAGCATAGCCACGAAGCTAATGAGTGAGCCTGGCAGGCCATCCAGCCTCCAAACCTCACCACAATTTGTTCATCGCTACCCTTCATCTTGAGAGGTCAGAAGGCTTCCATTTGAAGGGGGGAGCAGACACCCATGGAAGGGCAGTGGCTGACGGCTAGAGACCCTCGGGCATCCCTTTCACCTGCCCTACTGAAGATACAACTCACAGGGGACTTAAGGCCTGACCCTTCAGAGATGTGAATACAGAAAAAGCTGCTTTATAGAAAGTTCCACAGAAAATTAGTATTCAATAAAACTAGCATTCCAGAAAGAAAGGGTCAAATAAGCTTGGGAATGGTTTTATGAACAGGTTGAGCGTATTTACCGCAGGATTTCCCAGAGTCTTGGCAAGTGCACAGCACTGCTCTAGGAAGGAGATGGCTCTCAAACCCCCAGACCACAGAAAGCCCACCACCACCACCACCCACGAGCAAAGCCTATTACCTTTCTGCTGGTTGGGAAACACTGACGTAAGGGATCTCTAAGGCTTCTATGAACTATCTTTGGGACAGGAGAACTCTGACATCAGCCTTGGAACATTCCTACAGACAAGGTTCCTGGGACACCACCCTCTGTTAGTTTGCTTCCGAGAAAAGCAGCAGAGGAGACTGAGCATGTATTCTCCCTTCCCCCAGTCCCCGGGGTCCTTCAGAGAGGGCAGGTGGAAGGGGCATCTGATGCTGCAGGTTTGGGGCTCGGGCAGCAGGATATGACACCATGGTGATGTTCCGCCGGCTCTTCACTAACAAAAAGTCCTTCCAGTCTGCCAGCTTTTCTCTGCAGGGGAAGCACAGGCCACCGTGAGCCATGTCCCCGATGCTGCCTCAGGTGTTCAGACGGCCACACCATACTTACTGCATGAGCTTTTGGGCTTGGTCCTGGAGGTGCTGGGGCAGGTGGGGGCCGCCCCGGCTTGGTGCTGTGCTCAAGAGGCTGAGGCGGTAGATGGCGCAGAGCTGCTGCTTCACCTTCCCGCACACTTGGAGCAGCCTGGCCCGGTGGGAAGAGCATCACAGGGGGACGAAGCCTGGGAGTGCTCCATCCCCATGATGTAGCCACCCCCTGCTTCTGCACCGTGAGACAGAGCTGGTCAAACACCACTCGCCTGCGTGGAGCCGGGAAGCAGCTCCCAATTTTTCCCAGCATGATGCTCCATGCAAGTGGAATTAAATCTCTTTACCACTTCATCATTTTACCAATAAACGAGGAGAAGTACCTTGCTTGAGGCCATATCCAAGTCAGCACTAAGGCAGGTCTTCCTCCTCAGTGCTGGGCCTTCACACCTGGCCCCTCAGGCCCCTCAGCTCCCCCCACCCACTTCATGCAGAAGCTCCTTCTGGAGCATTCTCTCCTTCTTGGCATGGGGAAGGACACACCCTCTGTCCTCAGGGCCACTACTTACTCCCAGGACGAGCCTGGCTCACTTCTGGAGAAGGCCTTGGTCTTCAACTCCAGCCAGGTGCTCTGTAAGGAGAACAGGTGACACAGTGGCTGCCTGACAACGTTCCAACAGTAAAGCCCCAGGGAGATCCCTTCCCATGCTGGGGCTGAGAAGGCACCCAGTGGCTTCAGCGTCTAGGCTCAGCATGAGTCTGCCTTCATTCTGCCCACGCTGGCCTCTCAGGCAGGCCCATCAGCACCCTGCCCACCGCTGCGAATGGCACGCTAGTCACTCTTACTGCTCTTAAAGAGCAGTTCCTGGGTGCCCGGCACTGTGTTAGACACCATGACTCTCTGTCAAGAAGGTCACAAGATCGGGGTGCAGAGGGAAGTCCCTCCAGGGAGGGCGAGCATGGGGCAGGGGGCTAGGACGCAGGATGGGCAGCTGCCACCGTGGGACTCGGGGATGGCATCACGGCTTTGAGCACCTGAGCAGGATCTCCTTAGAGGATGAGAACTTTGCACGTGTGATGCCCCGAGGCCCTGCGGAACGCTGAGCTGCTTGGCTTCTCAAAAACAGAGGACCCAGGGCCTTGGGGTTGACTGCTTGCTCTGCTTCCTCCAATCCTTCTGCTTATTTCAGACCAGTCTGTACTGCAGCCACAAGAACTCGCAGTTCCTCAAACAGACTCTAGCCCTGTCAGGTGCCCAATGCTGCCCCCAGCTGCTTAGACCTGGGTGGTCTGCCTCCTGTTCTCTGGACTTGGTTCTAGGCTTCGATCCAGACTGTGCTGTGATGTACTGTTTTCTACTGCTCACGTCTGCTCTGTCTCCTGGTCTCACCTCCCCCCTGGCTCGGAGCTTCCGGGGCCAGGGGCTGTCTCTGCCTTGTGTGTCTGTGTCCTCCCCACGCCCCGGTGCACTGGCCATACCACAGGTGGACACCTGCTGTCAGGTGTGATAGATGGATCACTGGCCTAAGGCCAGAGACAGGATTCAGGTTCTGGCCCCACAGTTCATGAGCTGAGTAATCTTAGCCAAGTGATGATTTGTCTCAGCCGTCTAGCACAAATGGTTTGTGCTCAGCTGCTAACCTAAAGTTTGACTATTTGAACCCATTCAGCAGTACTGTGGAAGAAAAGACCTGGTGATCTGTTTCTGTAAAGATTACAACTAAGAAAACCATGGGGTCACAAAGAGTCAGAATCGACTGGATGGCAACTAACAACAACGTCAGGTTTTGTTATTATCCTCTCAGAAAAGGGGACGACAGGCTGAGAGATCAGTGGTGGAGCAGAGACGGTGTCTGGAATCTTTGGCCCCTAATCTGTGGACCAAGGGACCTGCTGCCCCACTGCTGCCTCTTCTCCTCCAAGGCTGGGCACATCCCAGGACCCAGGTCTCACCTGAATCTCCTGGCCCCCTCGATTCTTGACAAACTTGTCCATCCTCTGGCGCAGGTCTGCCATGAGGGGGTGGGACCGCAGGGTACCTCCGGCCTCCTGCCCCTCCTTCAGCTTTTTCTCCAACAGGGAAAACCCATCCAACAGCTTGTACAGGACCAGGGCCAGGGGGGCACTGGGGCTCTAGGCAGAAAGCAGTGTCAGGTGGGATGGGGCAGTGGTGGAGATGGTGTTCAGGCCCTGGGGTTGCCAGGGCAGGGTGAGGACCCTGATACCTTGGTCAGGAGCACCATGTTGATGCCCGGCCACAGGGGCAGGCAGTAAAAGGTGTGGGGCACCAAGGGGCAGTAGCTCTCTTTTATGCTGGCGTCCAGGAAAATCCTTCTGGGGCTGGACGCTGTTGGGAAGTGAGGAACTAGCATCTGCAGAGTGTCTTCGGCTACCTACAAGGAAGAAGGAGCTGGCAGGGAGTGGTAGGTAAGGAGGGAAGGGCCACCCGGCCTCTCCCCAGGTCGGACTTACCCACAGTTGCCCATCTGCTGTCCTCCCTCTGAACCATGAAGGAACACAGATTTTTACTCCAGAGAATCCCAGGTCTTCAATCCCTACACTCTTGCTGCAACCGCCCTAGCAGCCCCAGCTCTGCTGCTGTCTCTCAGCTTCTTCTAGGTCTTTCCGCCTCAGAGTCAGGGATGAATGCCAAGTGGGATAGGGAATAGGAGCTGGGAGTGGGTGGTAAAGAAGGGACAGAAACGGCAGGAAAAATAGACAGCAGTGGAACGGGAAGAGGAGATGCCCTCATCACGCCTTCAATTAGATGAAGGTATTTAAATAATGTTTATTTAAATTAAAGAATGTTCTGTCATTTCAGTCCCTCTCACGACATCCTAACAGCCATTCAAACTGTCCAGGTGGGGAAACTGAGGCATAAAGTGCCTAAATGAGCAAGACTCCAACCTCAGGGAGGGCTCTGAGTAAGAAAGCCTTTAGTGGGAAAAATTAGAGAATTAAGGAAATCATTAAAGATGGCACAAAGATTTCTATAAGAGGATGTCACTGAAGTGTTATATTTAACAGTAAAAACTGAAAACAACGTCCTAGTCAAGTCTGGGAGGTTGCTGAAAAAAAAAAAACACACCCACGTGATGGACTATTGCATAATTATTAAAAACCATGCTGTTGAAAAATGCTTAGTAAATGGGAAAACGATTAAAGAAAAAAGTATAATGAATTTCATTAAGATCCAACTTTGGTTAAAAAAGAATTCATAAATGTACATATAATATGAAAAAAGATTAGAAAGAAACACCCAAAAATATTTATAGTAGTTAACATCTAGGGGTGGGATTGAGAGGGATTTTTATTCTCTTTTCCATACTGTTGTTATTTTCTAATTTTTCTACAATGAATACTTTTACTTTCTCACTTACAAAAACATTAAAAATTAAGCTGCACTTTCTCTCTTAAGAATAGTGAGGAGGGTGGGATTTATCAGGAGTGAGGCCCGGCACCTGGGGGAGGGTATGGGGTAAAGTCACCCTTCACACTTCCCCCACCCCTGCAATGACTGACCCTGTGGGGCAGGAGGAAGGCTGGCCCTGGTGGAGCCCCCTGGATGCAAAGCCCTGAGTCCCCAGTGCTTGCAGCGACCTCTCCAACCAGCCAGTGAAGGCGGAGCTTCCCTTCCCCCAGGAGACACTCACCTGGATCTGGTAGGTATCAGTGGGTGGGGTGCCCTCATCCAGCCAAACAATGCTACCTGCAGGCCACAGGCAATGACAATGTAAACAGTGGGGTGTCAGAATGGGTGGGGTAGAGATAGAAGGGACCCCCATCAGTCAGTCCTGAAGCACAGGCAGGGACAGAGGCACTTCAGTGCGGGAAGGTGCGGCACACATGTGCTGGAGAGCTTTACAGTGCATAGTAGCCATGGGCAAAGCAGCCTGGGTTGGGGGAAAAGAAGCTTCCCCCACAGCTAGGAGCTGGGAATCGAGCTCCTAAAGATGTAACAGGAAACAAGGGTGGGAGTGGTGGTATCGCCATTTCCCTCAGAACCCCTGCTTCAACCCCTTCAATCTCCTCCGTATTCCCATCCTTGCTATTCCTTCAGGCCCTTCCCTGGCTATAATAGCAGATGCTGTTGAGTTGATTCTGACTCATGACACCACGTGTGTCAGAGCAGAACCGTGCTCCATGGGGTTTTCAATGACTGGTTTTTTGGAAATATATCACCAGGCCTTTCTTCCAAGGCACCTCTGGGTGGGATCCAACCTGCATCCTTTCAGTTAGCAGCCGAGCATTAAACCACTGCGCCACCAAGGCTCCTTCAGGGACTCCACAATGAAGGTATAATAGAGGAGGGCCCAGGAGGCAGCACACAGTCTACATTTCCCCCATTAATTTGTTCAATCAGCAAACCTTCACTAAGCACCTACTAGGTGCTAGCAATTGAGTTAGATTTCCCTCCTACTATAGCTCATGTGGAGCCCTGGTGGTGCACAGTGGTTAAGAGTTCAGCTGCTAATCAAGAAGTCCGCAGTTCAAATCCACCGGCTGCTCCCCCTGTGGGGCAGTTCTACTCTGCCCTATAGGGTTGCTATGAGTCAGAATCGACTCGACAGCAACAGATTTGGATTTTTTTTGGATAGCTCACCAAAAACCTACTGAAACCATTATATATTTGAAATATTATATGCTTGTAGTAATGTTGTTCTCTTATATTTCACTGCAAATAATCATCATTTATAACCATGTTTCTCCAGGGAAACTGTTCCTGAGTTTCAAACACCCGATTTACAAATGGATGAGCGCAGCTTCCACCATTTCCAAGTTGTGAGTTTCGGCATTATTTACAGCTCGCAGGTAGAGGAAACTAACCACCGAGAGACACAGGGGCAGGAGGACGATGGTGATGAATGAGGAAAAGAAGCAGTAAGAAGCAGCAGAAGGAACTTCAGAGATCACCAAAATGCACCGTGTTTTGGGCTCATGAGTACTTGGAGAATTGGAGGAAAGCTCCGGGCAAGCATGTATGAGATGGTGCCCAATCTCAGCTATCCCAGGCTCCCTGAAGCCTGTCCAAGGACCGCAAGTGAAGAACGTCTAGTCCAGTGGTTTCCCACCTTGGCTGCACGTGAGAATCATTTGGGGACCTTTGAAAACCCTTGATGTCCAGGCCACATCCCAGACCAATTAAGTCAGAATCTCCGGGCACAGGCCCAGCTTCAGTAGTTTGAAAGTTCCCCAGGTGAGTCTAACTGCAGCTCCAGCTCAAATCTGTGCAGAGAGGCGGGTCCCACCCTGACTGCTCTGGACTCACCTGGGGGAGTTTTCAGAAGTATTCACACCTGGGCCCCAGGTGCAGCGGCTATAACTGAACTGGTCTGGCTGACTCTCCCGGTGATTCCAATGTGTGGACAGGGCTGAGAACCACTGGTTTAAGGAGGCCACACAGTCAATTTCCCCAAGGTGTTTCTCCTCCTGAAACCCTGGCCTTCTTCCTCCTTTTAGATGATGCAAACCATATAACCCGTTCTCTCTCTCAAGAAAGGAAGAAAGACATTGAAGGCACTCACTCATAACGACTACAGTAGTCTGGGTTTTCGCTTATCTATTTGTCAAGCAATGCTGTCTATTTTTCCGTTAATAACATTAAATATATTTTTAATCTCTTTTTATTGTATATCCACATACTGTGGAAAAATAGGTTAAGATATAAATAAACTATAACCCAAGACTGTTGCGTCGATTCCAATTCATAGTGACCTACAGGTCGGAACAGAACTGCCCCACAGGGTTTCCAAGGCTGTAAATCTTTCCAGAAGCAGACTGCCACATCTTTCTCCCGCAGAGTGGCTGGTGGGTTTGAACTGCCACCTTTTCAGTTAGCAGCCAAGCACTTAACCACTGCGCCACCAGGGCTCCTAAGCTATAAACTATGGAGACTGGATATTTGTATTTTAAAAAATGTACTTCAAATCAAATGATATTAATTTTGCCTATTAATTACAAAAACAAAGATGAGGCAGAGAACACACACATGACAAATGAATTTTAAACTGGAACTGATTTGTCATAAAAAGCCTTGGGAAACATCTGAGCGGTCTCAACAGTCCTTGAGTTCAAGCTGGAGCTAGCGGAGACAACAGAGGGGAAGCTGGAGTCAGCGTCCTATGCTCCGGGGAAGGAAAAAACCCTTCAGAATTTGGGTGTCTGTGCCCAGGACCTGACAAGGTGTGGGGGTCCACTGAACCCCGAGACAGAATCCCTGGGGCTGACTGGCATCCGGCCCACCTTGCCTACTGACCCCCAGGCCTCACCTGAGCTCTGCTCGCTGGGGGAAGGAGCCGGTGTAAAGTACTCCTCAGGGAAGGAGAAGCTGTCTGTCTCCTGGAGGCAGAAGAGAGCAGCTCAGGCTGAGGGCCTGGAGAGGATCACCAGGCTGGCTCACCCCTGGACCCTGCTTTCCTGGGAAGAGCCTGGCCGCACAGGTGAGGCAGGTAGTTCCTCCCCGCAAGCACAGCACACACCGTCTCTGTAGAACTCCTCCTGGCCTGGCGGATGGAGCCAGGGCCCCAGGGCTGCTGCACGGGAATGTTCTGGCTGCTCCAGGGCCTTTGTGGGGAAGGCTGTGATGGGGCAGGGAAGACACCTGTTAGAGCACTCTACCTGGCCCCTTCCAGCACTTCACAGAAAAGCCCTCAGAAAAGAGCCAGCAGGGCCCTTCAGCCCTCCACCCTGCCCCACTGCGGGGCCCTGTGCGTGGTTCTCATTTTCCAGGATGTTTCCATCCTAGGTGGTGTATTGTTTTATTCAGAACCACTGAGATTCCAGAAATCCCAGCACACTGGGATTTCTGATCCCACTACAACTGATGAGGATGACAAGCACAACAAGAGCGATGGTGGTGGCTCGTGCTGAGTGCTCACTACATCCCAGGCACGTCAGGCTCAGCGTCAGTCATCCTTTATTCCTCACAACAACCCCTAGAGGCAGATGCCATCGTTATCCCCATTGAACAGATAAGGGAACTGAGGCTCAGAGGAGAAAGAACTTGTCCAGATCACACTGCTGGCTAAGTGGGGAGGCTGGGTTTTAAACCAGGACTGTCTGACTCCCCAAATCTGTACTTTTAACCCACTGCGCCATATGCATTCCGAATCCCCCTTACATCTGAAAGCACAGGGAAAAAGCCGTGCCCCACCACATGCCCAGAACTGTGAGGTGGAAACCATGGCCCCCCAGGAGCCTGCCCTCCACTGTCCAGGCTGGCTTCTGAGCTGTCTCCCTCTGGCCTCCACCACCCAGGGGCCCTGTCCTGAGACCTGAGCGTCATCGGCCTCCACGGTGCTCTCGCTGGGGTAGAGGTCCTGCACCAGGAGGATGAGGGCCAGCAGGTCTGCGGGGCGCAGCGAGCTCGCGCTGTGGCTGCAGACACAGAACAGGCAGTGAGTCAGCAAGTGCCGGCGCGTCTACACCGGAGGTGGCGTTGGTCGGGGGCAGAGGGGGTAAGGGATCTAAGGCAAGGTCCCCACCCTCAAAGAATTTACGGATTAAGCTTTTTGGAGGAAGGCAAGGAATAAATACAATTAATCCATCAATTTTTAAAACAAAATCTGTTAAAAAAGATATATCAATAGGAAACCACCAGGAACCAGTAACAGCATATAAGTTCTCCTAAATTCAGACTCTGAGACAGTGTTCCAGGAAGAAATGCTTCAGAGAAAGGGAAAGAGCCAGGAGGGGGTGAAGAGGTGAAGAATCTGGGAAGGCTTCATGGCAGAGATGGGTCCTGAGGTCTTCCTGGTGGGGGAGGCAGTGGTTTTGGGGTAAAGGGCAAAGGAGGGGCAACGGTGAGAGGCCAGGGGGCCTCAGGCCACCAGGTGCCAGGCCTCGGCTCACCTGGAGTAGAGGGCCAGCAGCTTGGAGTGCACAAGCAGGAAGGCGTGCAGGGCCTCCTCGCCAGTCCGCTCGGGGCTGGAGTTGACAGCCTGGATGACGTGCCGCTCCAGCGCTTCTATGCACATCTCACAGAGCCGGGGGTGGATCAGCCGCTCCACAGCCTGGCCACAGATGGCAGAGATAGGAAGCCATGTCACTGGCCACCCTCTCCCTGCTCCAGACCCTGAAACTATACAGACCTCATACTATGTACCAGAGAGACTAAGAGCACAGGGTCCCCACCTTGCTAGGGATTATGGTCGGGTCGACAGACTCTAGTGGATGGGAAACAGACACAGTAAGTGCCAACTGTAACAAGTGCTAAGTAGGAAAGACACAGTACCGAACTAGAGAAAAATAACAGAAGCCTATTTCAGTCAAGTGGTCAAAGAGGTGTCCCTGAGGAGGTGACCTTTTAAAGTGATACCTAAGGAATGAGAAAGCCCACCAGAGAGAAAGGGAGAGGGAGAATACTGCAAGTTGAAAAAACAGCATGTGCAAAGGCCCTGAGGTGGGGAGAGTATGGAGCAATGCTGTCCAACTGAAACATAAGGCAAGCCCTATGCATAATTTAAAATTTTTTTAAACCCTAACAAAGTAAAAAGAAACTGGTGAAATTAGGTTTAATAATGTATTTTATTTTACCTAATATACCCCAAATATTACCATTTCAACATATAACATAAAAACATTATTAATGAATTACTTTAGACTTTTTTGTACTAAATCATACAAATCTGTCATGTATTTTACACCTAGAGCACAATTCAGTTTGGACTAGCCACATACAAAGCGTGGCTTGAAATTCAATAGTCACATGTGGTGACTACCATATTGGACAGAACCAAACACAGCGCATTCATGAAACAGAAAAGTCCCATGTAGCCAGTGCATAGTGAGCGAGGAAAAGAAAGGCAAGAGACGAAGCTGGAGTATGACAGGTAGGTTTAGGAAGGAGTTTGGATCTTATGTTAACTGTATTAGGTGACCTCCTACAAGAGTTGAGAAAACAGTTAAGAAAGAGTTGACTACTTCATCATCTGCGCCACCATGACTTTTGAATAGAAATCTAGTATGGCACCCAGGACGCTTTATTGTACTTTTCAGTATATATGTGTAATTTCCCCAATAGGTACTGATTTCCCCAGTAGCTGATAAGCACCTCAAAGGCACGGATTAGTCTTTATTCGTCTCTGAATTCAGAGCTTGGCACACCTGACACATAGTAGGCACCATACATTTATTAGAAGAGTGAGTGAGTGAGGAGTGTGAGAATGAACCGCTTTAGATCTGTTTTTCAGACGATTAAAGTTTTCCGTTTATTTTCTCTTTAGCTATGTCTCAAGTACTGTTTAACTCATCCTTTTTCATTTTTGATGATTATGTTTTTCATTTCTAAAATATCTATATGTATTCTTTCTCAAACCTGCCCTGCTCATTTTTGAGTTTCCTACTATTCGTTCATTTTTGTGATTTTACCTTTATGTCTTTAAAAGCTTCGTACGGTTATTTTATATTCTGCATCTAGTAAGTCTGATATACCAAGTTCCCTGGGATCTAAATCTGTTGATGATTGATCATGCTGACCCTCACTCATGGTGGCTTATTTTCTTGTGCATCTGACCTTAATTGTGAGTTTATATTTGTTGGATATTAATCTGTCCTCTAGAGCAGTGATTCTGAAAGTGTGCACTCTGGACCAGCATAATCAGCATTACCTAGGAACTTGTTAGAAGTGCAAATTCTAGAGCTCCCACTCCAGACCTACTGAATGAGAAGCTCTGAGGGTGAGGCCCAGCAACTTTAACAAGCGTTCCAGGGGATGCTTACTCACACTGGAGTGTGAGAACCACTACTCTAGAGGGAATCTGTGTTTGCCTGTACAGGGAGCCACGAGTCCTGGTGATGCAGTGGTTAAAGCGATCGCCTGCTGACCGCAAGGTCAGTGGTTCGAAACCACCAGCGGCTCCACAGAAGAAAAATGTGGCAGTCTGCTTCTGTACAGATTTATAGTCTTGGAAATCCCATGGGGTTGCTATGAGTCAAACTGCAGTGAGTTTGGGTTTTTTTTTTTTTTTTTTTTGGTATACAGGAGCCAGGGAGTGCCTCTGACTCAGAGCCCCATGAACTCCTGGGGTCTGGGCTTAACGCAGGGGTCCCCAGTTCCGCCGTGCACCCCTTCCTGCCGGCCTAAGGCTTGGTTTTCTGTTTGTAGTGCCAGTATCAGCACGTGCGCTCAGGGCACCCTTGCCTTTAGTGCTGCTGCTTTTTCACTGCTCTCCACTCTAGTTTCAGCTCAATACAATTTTTTTTTTTTTTCCTGGAGGAGGAAGCAGGGCTGAGGGTGCTATTTTCAGAGATTTCTGTTACTTACTGTGGACCCAAAAAAATCCATGGAAGTGTCTCTTTTATCTAGGATCTAGCTGTTTGATTGGGGGAGGGCCCATCAGAGTACCCAAAGCACCACGTGAGCAGAAAGAGCCACTCTCTTTAAAAGCAGGAATTTCAGGGTTAGCCTGTGTCCTCATTCATTAGGGCCCAAATATGGTCTTAAAGCTGTATGCCCCCCTGACCTGACACTTCCATGGCCTAAGGGCTCCCGCACCGCACCGGTAGTCACCTCCACAGCGAAGCACTGTTCCTGCTCCCGCAGGCGGCTGTAGGTCGACAGCAGACTCTGGAAGTGCTCCCACACCTGGCTGCGCCGCTCTAGGTCTGGGGGCCGCAGCCTGGGGGCAGAGCCCAAGATGAGTAGGAGAGATCACGAGAAAGCTGGTTACTCCCAATCCCAACCCAAGTGACCGCAGTCCCATAGCACCTACAGAGCTGGGGAAGCCCATGGGACACGCCCAAGTAACTGGGGGAGCCCACAAGCCACCAGAGGCCCTGATTCTAGCTGGGCCGTGGCCATGGAGTGAAGGGAGATGAGCACAGAACCAGGAGTCTGAGCCTGGGCAAACCACTAACTTTCAGTCTCTCTCATACACAGACACATTAGACAAGGTCAGCTACAGAGGGCCAGGAAGGCAACTGAGCTTTCCATACCTCTCACGTCCCCCAGTGCCACGCCCAGGGCGGCGGCCACCTCCAACGCTACGCTGCTCTGCTCGCAGTGTTTGCACCGAAACTATCACCTACCTGGGCTAAGAGGACGCAAGAAATGTTTGCCAATTTGATCTGGGTGCTTGCTCATGTCTCTACAGCTCAAAAGACCCTAAGTTTCCAACTCTGCAACTTTCCGACTCATGTTGAGACTCAGGGTTGATCCCACCATGAATCTCTCTCTTCTGAGTCCACATTTCAACGGAGCTCCTTTTCACCTGAGTGTACACTCTGAACACCATTCTTTCATTGCGTTCTTTACTGTGAGCCCAGAGATGGGTGTTAGGGGTCTGACCCCTCAGAAAATGTTCACAGATTATGTGCATGGACAAGCATTTTCTGTGCATGGACAAGCGTTTTCCTGGAGAGGTAGTCAAAAGCATCTCTGAGAAACGGGAGGACTAGCCCAGCAAGGTTTGTGTCGACAGACAACTGATGGTGGAGCAGAAGGAGTACAGACTAGGAGTCCTGAGCTCTGATTTCTAGGCCAGGTCCAGCCACCAACCAGCTGGATGGCCCTGGGCAAGTTATTTAACTTCTCTGCCCTCAGTTTTCCCAACTATAAAATGACAAGGTTAGACCAAATGATCACCAAGGTTCCTTTGAGCTCTGCTTCTCTGACCGAGGGACCCAGCCAGGGGCAGAGTATGGAACAGCAGCTTCACCCAGGCTGGGCACATGCTGCCCGGGTGCTCAGCAAAGGGCACAGAGGGGATCAGCCGCGAGGACTCACTCCTTTCGGATGAGCTGGCTGTCCACAGTAACCAGGCCAAAGTGCACCTCCACCAGGTACTTGAGCACGTACAGCTTCCGCCGCAGATCCCCCTCGCTCTCTGTGTGGTCTCCGTTGATGGCGATGAACAGACATTCTCCAAACTGTAGGCACAGCCGGGCCAGTATCAGCCAACCCTGGAGACCTCCCTTCATCTGCCCTGCCCCCTGGGGATAGTGAGGAGAGGCTGGGATCCCAGGCGATTCTGATAATGCAGTTTCTGCCTTCCAAAGGAGTCTAAAGTCCAAGATACGGGAGACGCATGTAGACTCCCCATGGGGCTAAGGAAAGTGGGAGACAGGGCCCAGGCGACACACTCACCAGGTGAAGGACATACAGGTAGTCGCCATTTTCCGTTGAGAAGCAGGTGTATGTGTCTGAGAGTTTCTCCAACATTGTCATGGAGGAGATGATGACGGGGGCAAGGAGGGTGCTGAGCCCGTCCTCCAGGGCAGGGAGCTGCAAAGGGGCAAGAAAAGAACACTGCTTAGAGTGTGCCAGACACTGGGGACAAAGGAACAGACACGACCCAGGCCTTGTCATCAAGAGGCCCCATAGTTTTAGACCAGCCTGGGTGGGTAGCACTGTGCTGACAGGGAAGGTGGCAAAGAGAGACTGCCCTCAGCACCGTGGGTGGTGGCCAGGAAGGCTGGGAAGGGTGAGCCAGCTAACTGTGCTGCCGCAGGCTCTGAAATTAGAAGAAAACATTAAGAAACTCAGTCATGTTCCACAGTAGAATGTTGGGAGGCATTTAATTGAGAACTGGCCAACTTTAAGTAAGTTTGCCATATGTACCAAGTATCTAAAATATCCATGCTGTTTGGGGCAGTAAATCTACATAGAAAAAATTATTCACGCACAAAGTTGTTCACTACAGTGCAATTTATAAAGCAAACAGCTGGAAAAAAATGTAAATATCCTGTACCAGGGAAATGTTTAAACAAATAAAAGTATATCTAAATGATAGATGAGTCTACAGCCACTTAAAATATTACAGTATCTTCAATGACATGGAAAATTCCTCTGATACGTTATGTTTAAAAAAATGGCTGTCAATGCTCTGTATTTAAAAATGTGTAGAAAAAAACAAAGTACAGAAGAAATACTAAGAAAGTCAATGCTGTTAAAGTCATTGCTTCTGGAGAGAGGGATTATGGGTGATAGCCCTCCCCCCAGGATTTTATACTTTTCTAACTTTTCCTATTTTTCATAATAAGCATGTGTTTACTTTCATAACATCTTCCCTTTTCCATTCTCCATGATGTCCTAAAAAAGGGACAAACAAACAAAAACCAAAAAAGAACTGGACAAATCTGTTAAAAATCTGTGAATAAAAATGGGATAAAGCCAGTGCAACTTTATTACTCAAATTCTCAATACTGGAATAAGAAAGGAAGGAGAGAGCTGACCTTCCCCAAACTGATTTCAGGAGCCTTGAATGAAATATGGAGAAAGCAGAGCTCTCACTTGGAGCTCTTAAAATCTACAAGGAGCTGAGTAAAACTTTGTCTAGAAAAGAAAAATAGGGAACTGGCCAGGGGCAATTTGCAGCAGAGCACCATGGAGCATATTTTCTTGCCAATGTTCTCACATTCAGGAACCGTGGTCTGAGTCCTGCTGACATGGTCTGTACTTCCTTCTGGTTGTTCAGGTCCCAGGCAGATGCCTTCTTTCACGACCACCCTTGGGCCTCCCACCCCAGTCCCTCCCCATGTCATAGCCTCCTTCATTTCTTCAGACCATTCATCACTCCCGGAACTCATGGTATTTACTTGCCATCTGTTTTCCCGTATGTCTCCCCTCTTGCCATGTTCACTGTTTTATCCCTACAGGCGGGCACACAGTAAGTCCTCAATTAATATTTGTTGAATGAATATCCCTCCATAAAGGCAAGAACAAATGTTTGCTGAATTGCCCACACACCACAAGTTCTCTGAAATGTCATGAACAAATTATATTAATAGAAAAGTCACTTGAAAATCTAGATTGTGTACGGCAACTCATTTTAAAAGTAGCTGCTTTTTCTGGAGGTGTAGCAAGGATTTCTTTGGGGGGGAGATGAAACTATCTGATGTAGGTAGAGAGTAAAGGACATCGTCATCTATTATTTGGTGGATTTACAAAGTGGTACAATATGTCTGAACGGCTTATGACTCAATATTCTATTTTGATCCACACAGCAATAGTTATAGCAAACTGGAAGCAATATAAACCAAACAAAACTAAACCCCTTGCTGTCAAGTTGATTCTGACTCATAGCGACCCTACAGGATAGAGTAGAACCGCCTCATAGGGTTTCCGAGGCTGTACTTTTTCCGGAAGCAGACAGTCACATCTATCTCCCGTGGAACAGCTGCTGGGTTCGAACTGTCGACCTTTTGGTTAGCAGCCAAGCGTTTAACCGCTGTGCCACCAGGGCAATGTACACGTTTGGTATTAGGGAAATGATTAAAAAAAATGATGGTACATACATTCATACGCTGGAATATCATGCTTCCGTTAAGAACTATGCTTCTGAGAATACTGAACAAAATGGAAGCTTTTGATAGAATGGTAAATGAAAAAACGAGGGAATAAAACTGAATGTGGAATGATCCCAACTATGTATAAAAAATAAACACCTGATGAAAGTGTATTAAAGAACTGACAGTTTTGGGTAATGGAATTATTGCTCATTCAAAAACTACTCCTCTGTATTTTCTACAATTAAGTCCTATTACTTATAATCAGGAAAAAAAAATTTAAGTGTTGTATACATAAAAAAGACAACTTTAACCAAGACTGTTTTCCTTTAGACCGGTCATTTGGGAACTGAAAAATCAGGAGTTTATCCCTTCACCAGTTTTTAATAAAGAAGAAGAGGAAAGTTACCAAATAGTTTGCTTCTTAAATTGATCTAGTTGAAACAGTAGTTTTAAAACTGAAATAGTTTAAAATTCTTAATTTAAAAATTAGGTATATTGATTGTTGAAAAATAACTGAACCTAACAGACACACCTGTCTTTCAGCTTAACTAAACCACCTGAATGTCTGTGATCTCTGATAACTAATTTTTCTCCTAAAGACTGTGACAAAAACGTCAGTGACACTGATGAATTAACGTGCGGAAGTAGAGCTGGTTCGGCCGACGATCAGGCTCATCAGAGCAGGAAGGGCGTTCAGAAGCAACCAGCCTACTGCTGCAGAAAGGCAAGAGCTCTCTACTGTATCCCCGATTAAAACATTTTTTTAAAATTCAAGATTAATCTACAATGGGACACAACAGTCCAGGGACAAGGACTAGAAGGCAGGAGGGGACAAGAAAGCTGGTAATAGGGAACTCAAAGTTGAGAAGGGACAGTGTTGACATGTCGTGGGTTGTCAA
This sequence comes from Dugong dugon, assembly GCA_030035585.1. Taxonomy (NCBI): domain Eukaryota; kingdom Metazoa; phylum Chordata; class Mammalia; order Sirenia; family Dugongidae; genus Dugong; species Dugong dugon. The sequence goes on from CM057475.1 coordinate 51,506,813, forward strand.
CCATTTTCATGAAACAATATGTGTACTAACTGTTTAATGAGAAACTACTCGTTCTGTAAACCTTCATCTAAAGTACAATTAAAAAAAAAAAAAATTTTCCTGGGAAAAAAAAAAGATTAATCTAGAAAAAAATTCAAAATAAATTAGCCCTTTAAAATATAGAGCAGAAATTATATGTGAAAATGACAACTATTTCTGATTTGTAATATTAACGTGCTAAACCAGGTGTCTAGATGCCAAAAAAAAAGAAAAAAAAAGAACATTGGTCCATACCTCATACCATATACAAAAATTAAATAAAAATGGATCATTAGCCTTAATACAAAAACTAAAACGATAAAACTTCCAGAAGAAACCTAGAGAAAAATCTTTGTGATCCTGGGTTGGACAAAGATTTGTTCGCTAAGACACCAACAGCATGATCCATAAAAACAAAAATGGATAAATTAGACTTTGTCACAATTAAAACATCTGTTTTTTGAAAGAAACTGTGAAAAGAACGCAAAGACAAGCCACAGACTGGGAGAAAATATTTGCAAAGCACGTATCAGACAAAGAACTTGTATCCAGAATATGTAAGAAACTCTTAAAACTCCATACAGTAAGATAAGAGTAATAATTAAAAAAAAAAATCAATCCAATAACGAGTGGATAAAAGATCTGAATAGACACCTCACCAATTAAGATACATGGATGCCAAATACGCACATGAAAAGATGCTCAAAATCACTAGTCATTGAGGAAATGAAAATTAAAACACAATGAGACTCTACTTGACACCTACTATTGTGTGCCATTTAGTCGATTCTGCACCGTAGGGTTTCCTAGGCTGTAATCTTTAAGGGAGCAGATCCCCAGGTCTTTTCTCCTGCAGAAGGACTGGTGGGTTCGAACTGCTGACCTTTTGTTAGCAGCCGAGCACTTAACCACTGTGCCACCAGGACTCCTCAGACACCTTTGCTCTATACCTCATACTATATACAAAAATTAAATAATGAACCAAAATTCATTTTTTAGAACCGCTAGAATTAAAGACTGGAGGGACTGGAATGCTCACACACCGCTGGTGGAATGTAAAACAATACAATCACTTTGGAAAAGTTTGGCAGTTTCTTAAAAAGTTAAACATACACCGACATGAACCATCCATTCTATCCCTAGGAACTGACTCCAGAAAGCGCACATCCATACAAAGATTTGAGTATGAATGTTCATCGTGACTTTATGTGTAACAGTCAAAGCTGGAAACAACCCAGATGTCCATCAACAGGTAAAACGATCAACAAACTGTATCTGGTGATACAACAGACTACTACTCAGCAATGAAAAGGAATGAACTACTGATCCCTGCTGCATGGATGGATCTCAGAATAATTATGCTGAGTGAAAGATGCTAGACAAACAAAAGGAACATACTACCTGATTTCACCTACATAAAAGTCTAAAAATTTCTGGAGCCATGGAGGCTGGATGAACCCCTGAAACTATTACCCTGAGATAATCTTTAAACCTTAACCCAAAAACATCCCCTAAGTCTTCTTAAAACCAAATAATAGTTCAGCTTAAGTAAAAAAATGTCTGCCTGGAGCACCATGCTCTTTTAAGATCTATCTACATGGGATCAGACTGACAGCAGCAACTAGGAAGATTGGACAGGAAACTTAGAGGCAGTGAGTTTGCTAATGGGGGAGGAACAATTTGGAAAAGGAGGGAGAGAATGGTTCTACAATTTGAAGAATGTAATCAATGCCACTGAATTGTACATGCAGAAATCATTGAATTAGCGTATGTTCTGCTGTATGTATTCTCAACAACTATATTCTACAATGCAAACTTCTCTCAAATTGAGATTAGCCTTCCTCCCAATAAAATTAATGAAGGTTAAAAATAAATAAATAAATAAGAGTCTAAAAAATGTAAACTAATCTACAGTGACAGAAAGCAGATAAGAGGTTGCCTGGGGGTGGGAGGGAGGGGCAGGAGGAGGGATTACAAACTTTTGGGACGGTGGATACGTGCATTTTAATAATGGTCGCAGTGAATTCACAGGCGTGTATACACATGCGCACACACATCAAAGCATCACACTGTACACTGTAAACATGCATGGTTCATAGTATGTCATTATACCTTAATAAAGCTGTTAAAAAAGATTAACATGTTAAGCTTATGCTAAACTTTCAAGGTAGAGAAACTGATGACATCAAGTTCCTGTGTGTGATTAAAATCTGGCTTCCTCCCACCCTCATTTAGCCACGTGAGGCTGGTGGTGTGGGGCACAGGGCCACCGCACTCAGAGGGTCAAGAGGCAGGCTCTGAGCCTGTGCGGCTGGTGGTGTGAGGCCCTGCTAATCCCTAAGGCTGGGCCAGCAGGGACTGAACACAGGTCCCCTGCCTCCTTGCCTCTGGTAGTTTGGGCTGTCCCCTCCTGCCCCTCCTCCTGGCATCATCGCCAGCCTGCTCTCACCTCTTCTTCCTCATTCTCTGGCTGCCCAAACTTCAGCCGGAGACTCTCTTCAAACTCCTCATCTGTCCAGTAGAAGAGGACCTCTGCACCCTCAGTGGCCACCAAGACACACTTCATCTGCCAGGGAGAAGCAAGGTCATGGTCACCTCCCAGACCCACATCCACAAGCTTGGTCTGAGTGATGAAGAGGTTCATATCCCAGCAAATACTCACGGAGCTGTGCTGCCCACAGGCTCCGGGCTGGGGGCCTTCCTGGCATTGTTTCACTGAACCCTCCCAACAACTCAGTGAGGCAGGAAGGTGACTTCACTGCTTGACCTCCAATGAGGACAGCCTAATCTTCGGTTACCCATTTCTCAGTACACAGACCCAGCTTGAAGCGGCAGAGCTGGGCTGTGAGATGCCCAGCCTGGGGCTCTTCCCTCTGGGTTATCTCGCCCCTCTCACAATAGCATCAAACCCATTACAGGGCCAACTGGATCTCAATGCAAGGGAAGAAGCCCACCGGGACTCCACATAAGAGAAGGAGCCCGCGCTGGGTCTGAATGCAAGGGAAGGAGCCCGCACTGGGTCTCAATATAAGGGAAGAAGTCCGTGCTGAGTCTGGACAAGGGATCAACTGCACGAGGGAGCTGTGTTCTTGGCAGACAGAAGCTAGTCTGGAATGGAAAGCAGCTTCTGCTCCTCTGTCCCTGGGCAGCCCAGAGGTGTGCCTCCCCTCAAATAAAAACACCTCCAGAAGAGGAGCCTCAAAGCCCACCAGGAGTGTATTTCAGCATTACAGACGTTTTATTCAACAATTCCTCCTGCTCTTGGTGGAAACAGAAGCTGCCTAAGGACCTTGTCCACAGCCTTCTCATACCTGCTTTAAAAAAAAAAAAAACCAAACCAGCCGTCATCAAGTCGATTCCAACTCATGGTGACCCCATGTGCTTCAGAGTAGAACTACTCCTTATGGTTTTCAAGGTTGTGGCCTGTCAGAAGCAGAATGCCAGGCTTTTCTCCCAAGGCACCTCTACATGTGTTTGAACCTCCAGCCTTTTGGTTAGTAGTTGAGTGCTCAACCATTTGTACCACCCAAGGACTCCTTCATACCTGCTGCTTTTCCAGCCACATCCACCTGTCTTTAGCCCTTCCAAACCCTTCTCGATCACCTACAGCATGTACTCTCTGTGCCACACACTTTAATGCTGGATTATATATTCACTGTGACTCCTGATTATCCACCAACTGGTATATTCTTAATTCACAGCCTCCGATACTGTGCCTCGGCCCCCTGGGGTGCAGCAGGATAGCAACAGGTGTCTAAGCCCAGCGAGGCCAGAGCTCCTGGGCTGGCTGCTTGCACTGAGAGCAGCCTCAGGCAAGGCTTTCCAATCCTCTCGTGTACCTCAGTATGCCACAGACATGCCATCAGGTGGTATGTCTGCTAACACGAGATAGCGGTCAGGAAGCTCTGCTCTGATCGTTCCAACGAGTGGATGTCCAGTTTCCCCAACGGAATCACAAGCATGTTGAGAGCCTGGACTCATTCATACTCTTCAGGGAATTGGTAGTTACTGAATTCCTCCCAATTCTCCAGCTGTTTTATCAACTCTAACTCAGAACACCTGGCCTCAAGGTGTTTCCAGACTACTGTGGGGAGACATGACTGAGCACAGTGAAGTGAACAAGAATGCAGCCTGCCATAAATCAGAATGAGACTAATGGGGCACAACAGCCCAGGGACAAGGACTAGAAGGCAGGAGGGAACAGGAAAGCTGGTAATAGGGAACCCAAGGTCGAGAAGGAAGAGTGTTGACATGTTGTCAGTTGTTAACCAATGTCAATATGTGTACTTGTTTCATGAGAAAGTATTTGTTCCGTAAACCTTCATCTAAAGTACAATAAAATTTAAAAAAAAGAATGTAGTCTGTTTCCAGTGAGGAGTAAACCAGGGCTTTGAACCAGTTCTTCCTGGTTCAGTCATGGCCAAGGAAGCTACACCAGAACAGATGTGAATTTTTAGAATCTGGGTGAACCAGAATGGTAACCTGAAGAGGAAAAACTACAGATGGAAGCCCTGCTAGAAACTTAATCTCCTTTTTAGAAAACAAGGGCAGCACACATGTTGCATATCAACCAAATCTCTTGCCCATTGGATTTTGCACAGAATGGCAAACAGTGGCAACCCACTTAAAGACTGAGGCCGACCACACTGCTTTGAATTTGCGGTGTTCTCTACAGTCCTGGGAATAATCCAATCTCATGCATCAGGCTCTTGAAAGAGCTCGCTATGCCTCTTCCGAGTCTCCCACTGGAGGGCTTCGACCAGTAATTTTTCTGTTCCTGATCACCCAAATTGTAAAAATTCAGGTCTGTTCCAGTGTCGCTTTGTTGGCCATGACTGAATCGGTCTGAAGCCCTGGAGTAAACACCAAAGCAGAGCAGAGATTGTGAGAGCAGCAGGGGCATGAAAGTGAGGTAGATGATGAGGGCGCTGGACCTAGAAGAGGCAGCTCTGAGCCAATTTAGATTTAGACAGCACTCCCAGGTGAGTGAAATCCCTGGGTGGTACACATGGTTAATGTACTCGCCTGCTAACTGAAAGGCTGGAGGTTCAAGTCCACCCAAGTGTGCCACAGAAGTAAGGCCTGGCAAGCTGCTTCTAAAAAATCAGCCACAATGCTACTCTGGCACACATGGGGTCAGTCGCCATGAGCTGCAAATGACTCAATGGCGGCTGAATTTTTCTTCAGGTGAGTACTACAAAGTTAGGGGCTTCACCTGACAGGAGGGGAGGGTATGGGCTGGGGAATTATGGGCTACGGAATTGAGGCTGTGACTGATGCAGGGAGCACCTACAGACTAGGGAACAGAGAAGTGATGAGACAGCTGGAGATGGGAGAGCTTAGAGTTATGGAGGCTGGTCATCCTGCTGTGGAAATGAGGGCACACTCCTCGGTGGAGGCCAGGAGTATGGAGAGGAAGGGGCTGATTCAAGAGGTGTAGCTTAGAGACTCAGCAGGCCTTAAGGACCACCTGGATCCAGAGGATGAAAGCGATATTAGGATGCTGAGCTGTAGCAGGGGAGTGGGGATGAGAGGGCTTATAGAACCTAGAGTGCTCAGTCCACCACTCACCTCATTCTGTCTACTTCCACAGCCCCACTGTGTGGGTGCTGCCGCCTCTCTCTGTCTGTCCCAGGTTGGCAGGATGACCTACCTTGGCAAGGAGCTCAGTGGAGCTCCTGGATAGCCAGAGGTTCAGGAATGGCTGCAGCTGACAGATGTGATGACCAACTCATGGGGGGGTGCACAGCATCCTTGGTCCTGTGAAGGCTTAAAACAGAGAGGACTGAAGGGCAAGTAGAGGTTCTTGTTCTGATACCTGCCCATTCCTGGGCAATGCACAAGCTGGAGAAAGGCTGAGTGGTTGTAAGGTCTCTCCCAGGCCCTTAGGCAGTCAGCTAAGAATATACTCCCACGGCCACGGGGTGGCAGAGGGCACTGTACCTCCCCCACCAATGCACAGCTCATGCTCTGACTCCTACCCAGAACTTGAATGCGGACATATAGCAGGAGACCACAAACATCCTCTCCCCGCCCCCACTCCGCTCCCTTCCTGGTACTCTCATTTCATTGTGGGCCACCTGGAGCCCAGGTGTGGTCTAGCTCAGCAAGCTCCCCGAGCTGCCCCAGGGAGCTCTCTATGGGACAGTCCAGCACGTCCCAGGCCACTGAAGCAGCAGCAGTCCCAGTGTGACTGGGTCTCCTGGGACAGTGCAGTGGAATAACAGTAAATGCCAACAGAAAAGGCACTGGAGACCTAGTCTAGTTCCTGCTTTGCCAGTCACCTGAACCTCTCTGAGCCTCAGACTCCTGCTGTGAAATGGGGAACAATCCCCTGTAGGGTTATTGTGGCAGGAATCACAGTAACTGGGCAGAACTACCCTTAGCAAACTCCTCCTGGCACAGGTGTGAGGGGTCATTATTATTTCCCAGCTCCCCTCCTTCAAATAACAAGACAGGCTAAACTGGTTCCACCATTATTCACATTTTGATGATAAACGGCAGGAATAATACAAAGTTTTAGCTTAATTATAAGACCAAAAAAGCATATGCAATTAAGAAGCAAGTGACTAGCAGACAAGAGAGAAAGAGATGCCATCTCTCCTGGAGGTTCAGCATCTTTCTGACATCACTAAGACTTGCTACGCCACTAGCATGACTGGCCTTAACGCCACATTCCCAGGAAAAATGGGACTGCTTTTTAGTGTACATTTAAGTTCTACTTATTTTTCAAAGGGCTGTTGGAAGAACCTGACCCACGTCACTTGTTGTTTTCCCTGGTCTCCTGTGTGTCCTGCCCTAAAAAGTGGACTCAGGATTCACTGGCAAAGGGGACTCCGGATGCTTCGGGGCCAGCCTGGGGACACGCCCAGTGCCCAAGTTTACCATCTGGACCCCAAGCCCTCACGCCCTTCCGCTGCTCGTGCCTCCAGGAAGCTCGGTCTTGGGGCCCACTCCCGCAGCCTCGGCCTCGCCCCTGCTGGGCTGGAGGCACCGAGCGAGTCCGCGTGGGGAGCGAGTTTATACTTCCCTACCGCAGCCCCCCCGTCCCGCCCCCCGTCCCGCCCCCCGTTTGCCCGACACTCTACAGATTTTGTAGCAGTTTCACCCCCACAACTCCCCCGCCCCCCAAACCTCACGACGACCCTGGTAAGAAGGCCCGGCTCGTGGCACCCACTCCACTTGGTGAATGGAGAAACTTTGGCTTCGAGGAGGAAAGCGACTGGCCCACGGCCACAAGCAGCCGGCCGCCTCGAGCCGCTATCCCAGGGCCTGAGTTGGCCAGGCTGGTAGATCGACTCCCGGGGACACCTATACGGCCCCTCCCTCATTTTTGGGCGGGCCGCGCCGGGTCACGGAGGAAGCCCCGGCACCCACAGAAGGGGCAGCTGAGGGCGGAGCTCGGACCAGTCATGGGGCTCACGTACCGGATCGAGGCCGAACACCACCCAGCCAGCCCGCTGCAGCGGTTCCGGGTCAGGCCACGTGACCGCGCCACGTGACCGCCCGGCTCGGGTGGAGCTGGAGGCCGCCGTCAGGGACCGCAGGTTCGAGCCCCGCCCCTGCCTGGCATCCCCCTCTCCGTGGTGCCGCCTGTTCTTGCTCAGCGTCTTGGCCCCGGGAGCTCTGAATCCTGCGGTCTTGTGGCCACAGTCCTCCTGTTATTAAGAGGGCACGGGGGCCCATAGGGTTGGAGGACTCGCTCACAGACATCTGCTATGTGTCTGGCACTGTGCCCAGCCCTTCTACTAGCCTTATCTTAAAGGATTCCCCACCGAGGCCCTAGAGAACATCGTTTTACACTTTTAGCCCCATTAAATAAAAGAAACTGAGGCCCAGAGAGAAGCAATAACTTCCTATCGGGTCCACAGTGAGTAAGGAGCTGAACTCGGATCAGAAGCCAGGTCTTCTGGCTCCTAGGGCGGCTCTTTCCACCCTCAGGCCCTGCGGCTATTTGCTGAGCTGCAGTTCTGGGGGACAGCTGCCCTCCTGTGACTGTTCTCTTTGGCCTCCTGGGGAGGAGACAGCCTGCAGAAGGAGGGCTTGAGCCCAGTTGCCCCAAATTGCCAACCCTGGGATTTCTTTATAAGTGTCCCCAGTTCATCTTAGGGGTGAGGTTGGCACATTAGGGAGTTTGTTTTGAATCTGTATTTGGAAGATTTATTTAAATTGTGTATTTTAGGTGGCTAAAGGGGGAAAGATTAATGAAGATTATGGAGGATGTTAAATCCCCACCCTCGCCACCTGAGAGCTTTGAGCACAGCCCAGCAGGGTATGGGGTCCTAGGACTGGCTGGGGTGCAGCAGATGGAGCACCCCGGGAGAAAGGCAGAGGCCCACAGTCAGTGCCTCCCCATCTCCAGATCTGGTACTGTCAAAGCAGCATCACTCCCCTGCCACTGACTGTCCACACTTCCCAGACCACTTCAGGGCTGAAGTCTTCAGACTCCTTATCTGAGGTGGACAGCTAGCTCCATTGCAGCTTTCTCCCCAGCCTGTAGCTGAGATCTTTCTGTCTGTGCACTCTTTATTCTGCTACAGTGGATATGCTGCTATTTACTTACTCACTTCCCTACTAGTAGTTGTCATTTTCCACCAGCAATGTATGAGGATTCCTGTTTCACCACATCCTTGCCAACACTTGCTATTGTCTTTTTAAAAAAATTTTTTATAATAGTAATCCTAGTGGGTGTGACTATGCAAAGATATTTGACTGTGTGGATCAGAACAAATTATGGATAACATTTCGAAGAATGGGAATCCCAGAACACTTAATTGTGCTCATGAGGAACCTGTACATAGATGAAGAGGCAGTCATTCCTAAAGAACAAAGGGCTACTGTGTGGTTTAAAGTCAGGAAAGGTGTGTGTCAGGGTTGTATCCTTTCACCATACTTATTCAATCTGTGTGCTGAGCAAATAATCTGAGAAACTGGACTACGTGAAGAAGAACATGGCATCAGGATCGGAAGAAGACTCATTAACAACCTGTGCTATGCAGATGACACAACCTTGCTTGCTGAAAGTGAAGGGGACTTGAACACTTACTGGTGAAGATCAAAGACTACAACCTTCAGTATGGATTGCACCTTATCATAAAACAGAAGTCCTCACAACTGGACCAATAAGTAACATCATGATAAACTGAGAAAAGGTTGAAGTTATTGAGGATTTCATTTTACTTGGATCCATAATCAACACCCATGGAAGCAGCAGTCAAGAAATCAAAAGATGCATTGCATTGGGCAAATCTGCTGCAGAAGACCTCTTTAAAGTGTTAAAAAGTAAAGATATCACCTTGAAGACTAAGGTGCGCTCAACCCAAGCCATGGTGTTTTCAATCTGTTGGTGCTGGTGAAGAATATTGAATATGCCGTGGACTGCCAAAAGAACAAACAAATCTGTCCTGGAAGAAGTACAGCCAGAATTCTCCTTAGAAGCAAGGATGGCAAGACTTCATCTCACACACTTTGGACATGTTATCAGGAAGGATCAGTCCCTGGAGAAGGACATTATGCTTGGTAAAGTAGGGGGTCAGCGAAAAAGAGGAAGACCCTCAACTTTTACACAGTGGCTGCAATAATGGGCTCAAGCATACCTACTGTTGTGAGGATGGTGCAGGACCCGGTAGTGTTTTATTCTGGTGTACATAGGGTCGCTATGAGTTGTAACCAACCTGATGGCACCTGACAACAACAGTGGGTGTGAAGTGGTATCTTATTGTGATTTTGATTTGCATTTCCCTGATGGCTAACGATGCTGAGCATCTCTTCATGTGCTTTTTGGACATTGTATATCTTCTTTTGAGAAATGTCTAATTAAAATCCTTTTCCCATTTTTAAATTAGGTTATTTGTCTTCTTATTGAATTATAGGAGTTCTTTATGTATTCTGGATACAAGTCCCGTATCAAATGTAAGATTTCCAGAAATATTTTTCCTTTTCTGTGGGTTGTCTTTTCACTTTCTCAATGGGTTTATTTGTAGCACAAAAGTTTTTAATTTTGATTCAGTCTAGTTTATATATATTTTTAGTTGCTTACAGGTTTTTGTGCAAACATGTTTTTATTTCACTTGGGTAAATACCTAGAAATGGGATTGCTTAGTCATATGGTAAGGGTATATTTAAATTTATATTAAACTGCTCAACTGTTTTCCAAGATGGCTGTACTATTTTACATTCCCTCTAGCAATATTGAGAGTTCCAGTTGCTCAGTTCTAGTTAAGACTTGGTATTGTCCCTTTTTTTTTTTTTTTTTTAACTTTAGCCATTCTAGTAGGTATGTAGCAGTATCTCACTGTGGTTTTAATTTCCATTTTCCTAATGACTAATGATGTTGATCATCTTTGGATGTGCTTATATGTTGCCTGTATCTTTTCTTCGGTAACATGTTCAAATCTTTTGTCTATTTTTAAATTAGATTGTTTTTCTTCTAATTATTTATATGCATTTTGAAGTTGCTATGGTTATCTTCAGTGCATTATCAGCTTCAAATTCCTCTTGCCTTACCTTGTGCTTGGAGTAGGGGCTGGATTTCTAGAGAGTTTTCCTCAATGTTCCTGCTCCACCTTCGTTTATAATTGTTATTGGCAAGACAGCCAGTCTGATGTAACTTCAATATAACTAGAAGTTGGAAGTTGTTTCCACACATTTTGACATGTAGTATTTTCTATTCAGCTTAAAGTATTTTCTAATTTTTATTGTGATTTCATTTTTTTTTTTGATCAATGGGTTATGTAGAAGTGTGTTTGTCAATTTTCAAAAATACAGAGATTTTCTGCTTATCTTTTTGTTTCCCTAGATCAATTCCTTATAGCTGGAGGGTCCCAGGGGCCAACCTGTTTCCATCGAGTCGATTCCGACTCATAGCGACCCTATAGGACAGAGTAGAACTGCCCCATAGGGTTTCCAAGGAGTGGCTGGTGGATTTGAACTGCCGACCTTTTGGTTAGCAGCCTAGCTCTTAACCACTGCGCCACCACGACAGGAAGCAAAAATTTTTCTAGTGGATCACTAGTGGTAATAGTGAGTGGTGCCACTCCCATTTCTACCCCTTGATTCCGGACCCATGAATCCCATCTATGGGAGAAAAAGTACTACGTATCAGAGGCTGGTTTAGAGCATACACAGCCTCCTGGAGAACATTGCCCCAACCCTGCAAGGTATTGCCACCTGGCTGGCACCGTAATTGTGTCTTTAGAAGTCCATTCCATTGTTCTATCAAGCCACCTGCTTCAGGATGATGGGGGAACATGGTATGACCAGTGTATTCCATGATCATGGACCCATTGCTGCTGTGAAGTGAGTCCCTTGATCCTAGGCAATGCTGTGTGGGATACCATGACAGTAGATAAGGCATTCTGTAAGTTCATGGATGGTAGTTTCGGCAGAAGCATTGCATGCAGGGAAGGCAAATCCGTATCCAGAATGTCTATCCCAGTAAGAACAAAATGTTGCCTTTTCCATGATAGAAGTGGTCCAATGTAATCAGCCTGCCTCCAGGTTGCTGGCTGATCGCCCCTAAGAATGATGCCATATTGGGGTCTCAGTGTTGGTCTCTGCTGCTGGCAGATTGTGCACTCAGCAGTGGCTATAGCTAAGTTGGCCTTGTGAGTGGAAGCCCACGTTGCTGAGCCTGTGCATAACCTTCATATCTGCCACCATGGCCACTTGGTTCATAAGCCCATTGAGCAATGACCGGAGTGGCTAGGGAAAGAGGCTGACTGGTGTCTGCAGAATGCTTTATCCTATCCACTTGATTGTTAAAATCCTCTTCTGTTGTGGTCACCGTTTGGTGAACATTCACATGAGACACAAATAGCTCCCCTTCTTTGGCCCGTTCAGAGAGGTCTATCCACATGCCTCTTACCCATACCTCCTTGTCTCCAATTTTCCAATCATGTTCCTTCTAAGTCCCCCAAAACACAGACAAATCATCGGCCACAGCCCATGAATGAGTATACAATTGCACATATGGCCTTTTCTCCTTCCAAGCAAGCTGAACAACAAGGCGCACTGCTCAAAGTTCTGCCCACAGGGAGGATTTCCCTTCACCAGTGTCCTTCAGGGAGGTCACAGAAAAGGGCTGCAATGTTGCCATTGTCCACTTCTAAGAAGTGCCTGCATATCGCGTAGAACTATTTGTAAACCAGGCATGAGTTTTCTCTTGCTCAATCAACTGATGGAAAGGAACTCTCCATGAGGCCGTAGGTGCAGACTGGGAGAGGGCAGGTGATGTGACAGGAGTGGGGAGCATGGGCATTTGGGCTACTTCTTAATGTAACTTACGTGTGCCTTCATGTCCTGCTCAAGTCCTACCTTGTATATACCACTTCCATTTAATGACGGAGTACTGCTGTTCACATCTGATATTATGACTCTGGAGGTCAGACAACACCCAGTTCACGATGGGCAGCTCAGACTGTGTGGTGACTTGGTGGTCCATGGTTGAGCATTCAGTCTCTAGTAACAAGCCAAGAGCTGTTTCTCAAAAGGAGAGTAGTTTGTTACTGAGAAGTACGGTGCTACTCTAACAAATACCTAAAATGTGGAAGTGGTTTTGGAATTGGGTAATGGGGAGAGGCTGGAAGAGTTTTAAGGTGCCTAATAGTAAAATCCTAGATTTCCTTGAAGAGACTGTTGGTAGAATTATAGATGTCAAATGCAATTCTGGTGAGGGCTCAGAAGGAAGTGAGGAGAGCTATAGAGAAAGCCTCTATCATCTTAGAGAATACATATAGCACCAGAAATAGAATGTTGCTAGAAATGTGGTTGTTAAATGTGCTTCTGGTGAGACTTTAAAAGAAAATGATGAACATAATATTGGACAATGGAGGGCAGTGGCAGAGAACTTGTCTGAATTATGTTCAATGTTTGGTGGAAGGTAGAACTTGTAAGTGATAAACTTAGATATCTGGCTGAGGAGATTTCTAAGCAAGATGTTAAAGGGGCTGTATGGTTTCTGCTTGTTGCTTATAGTTAAATGTGAAAGAAAAGAGATGGACTTAAAAAACAAACTATGCAAAACAAAAACAAAATTTAAAGATTGGAAAATTCCGTTGTACAAATGAAGGATACATGTCCTAGAATGTTCACCAAGGACGTGGCTATACAATATTTTGTTAAGGAGATTAAACCTGTGACTGATGGATCTAATCAACTATCACAGCAGAAAACTCATCAGCTTAGACTGAAGGAGACAGAGAAAGAACAAAAGGAAAGAATGCTGAGTGCATCTTGGAATTCTACGGACAGGAAATAGGCCAAAGGAGCTATATCTGTTGTCCTTCAAGAAAAGAAAACAACCATCCCTGGAGCAGCTGGGATATCAGCATAATTGTTGGAAGGAGCACGGGAAGCAGGGCCTTCTTAGTTTCAAAGGGTGGGGTCATGGTCTCCTGGATCTCAAAGGGTGGGGCCGCAGCCTCCTAGGTTTCAAAGAGTCAGATTTTCTCCAACTCGGTTCTGGAGTGTGGGGCTGCCATTAAGGTGTGACGGGGGATGGGGCTGTTGCTCAAAGCTGAGGGGATGGGGCTTCCATGCCCAAGGGCAGAAGAACAGGGCCTGCCAGGGCTGAGGGCGTGGAGACTAGGAGAGTGGGGCCATCCAAAGCTGAGGGAGAAAAGTGGCAGTCCCAGTGGGCCCAGAAGGCAGAGCTGAAGCCCAGGGCTGAGGGGCCTCTATCCAGAATCCAGAGGGTGTGGCCAACACCCAGAGTGTGGAGGACAGGGCCATTGCCCAGATGGTCTCAGAGAACAAAGGATTATTTTCAAGCCTTGAGAGCTAATGTAATTTATTCTGTTTGATTTTGGACCTGCTTGGTGCCCATTATCTTTTCTTTCCCTCCCATTTCTCCCATTTGTAATGGAAATATCTACCTCATGCCTGTTGTACCATTGTACTTTGGAAACAGAAAACTTATATTCTAGATTTCACGGGTTCACAGATGAAGAGGAATTTTGCCTCAGGATGGAATACTCCTAAAGTTTCACCCTTTTCAATTTAGATACTTCAGAAGATGAGATTTTGGATTTGGAGTTGATTTAAGACTTTTGCAATCATGCGATGGGTGAATGTGTTTTGCATGTGGCAAGGACATGAATTTGGGGGGGCCAAAGGGTGGAATGTTATGGATTGAATTATGTCTCCCAAAAATACATGTTGTAAAATCCTAACTTCTATGCCTATTGTTATAATCCCATTTGGGAATGGGTTGTCTTTGTTATGTTAATGAGGCAGGATTAGTGTAGGGTGTATCTTGAGTCAATATCTTTTGCAATATAAAAGAGATTAAACAAGCAAGCAGAGCAGAGGTGGAGGAGAAGAGATGCTAAGCCATATGAAATTTGCCAAGGAGCAGAAGCTCAGAAGAGACGAGGACCTTCCTCCAGAGCCAACGGAGAAAGCCTTCCCCTAGAGATGGCACCCTAAATTTGGACTTCTAGCCTCCTAAACTATGAGAAAATAAATTTCTGTTTGTTAAAGCCACCTACTTTTGGTATTTCTGTTATAGCAGCACTAGATAACTAAGACATTAAAAAGAAATTTGAGTTTAGATCTGCCATCTTACAATTTTGCTTTCTATTTGTCCTACCTGTTCTTTGTTATATTTTTCTTCTTTCTTCCTTTCTTTTAGATCAAGTATTTTTGTTATGATTCCATGACCACCCCCTCAATTCCCTTAGAAGGAACATACTCTTCCAATATTCCTTTAGTGGTTACCCTCGACATTAAAACAGGCATCCTTGACTTATCACAGTTTAATATAAATTGGTACTTTTGCCTCTTCCTGGAAAATGGAAGGATGTTAGAATACTTCCCATATGCTTGATTTTAATATGTTTGCTATTGTAATGCATTTTAATGCTCTATATATTTTAAATTCCATGAAACATTATTGTTGTCTTAGGCTGGGTTCTCTAGAGAAGCAAAACTAGTGAAGCATATATATAGATAGATAGAGATTTATCTCAAGGAAATGGCTTATGCAGTTGTAGAGGCTGGCAAGTCCCAAGTCTGTGGGTCAGACATCAGGCTGGAGGCATCTCCTGACTCATAGCTGCAGGAATTGACAAACCCAAGATCAGCAAGTCAGACAGCAGGCCACTGGTTAATGGGCTGCGGAAGCTGATGAATCCAAGATCAGTAGGTAAAATGGCAGGCTGGTGGCTCACAGGCTGTGGAGGCTGATGAATTCCAAGACCAGCAGTTAAGAAGTCAGGCTTCTGGCTCACAGGGTGCAGAAGCTGATGAATCCAAGATTGGCAGGTAAGATGGCAGACTGCTGGCTCATAGGCTGTGGAGGCTGATGAATTCCAAGATTGGCAGGCAATACGCCAGGCCAATGGTTCAAGTCCCAAGAACTGGAGTTCAGATGATGATGAGCTGGATACAGGATCCAGAGCAAGTAAGTGAGCTTTTCCAGAAAGTCTATATGTATATATATTGCGTGCAGGCCACACCCCTGAGGAAACTCCCCTTACAACTGATTGCCTGATCATGTCAGATCACATCATGGAGGTGATTACATAATGTTACTTACAGGCGATGACAAAATGGAAGATAATTACATCAGATTACAAAATGGAGAATAATTATATCAGATCACTAAATGGAGGATAATTACATAATACTGAGAAGCATGGCCTAGCCAAGTTGACACATAACATTAACCATCACAATTATTATTTTATATGTATTTATTTTATTATTTTATATGTATTTTTCTCACAAATTTATCCTTTTTGTTGCTCTTCATTTTCCTCTGCAAGTTCCTTAGTGTTATTTTGATTTTTCATTCTCTCTCCCTCTTCCTCTGTCTTTTCTGTCCCTCCCTCTCCATTTTCCTCACCTTTCACCCACTCCCCACCCCAACAAAGACATAGTAGAATTCCAGAACGTTAGGTGCATGCATGATGTAATTCTACTATGTTACATTTCATATGCTGTTGCAGTAATCCCATACATTTGTTTTAAAGTTCAATTTAACTAATTTCTAAAAAATGAGGTCAGTTTTTTTCTTTTAAAAATCTATTGACAATGTGAGTGTAACTGGGCACCTGCTTAATCTATATTAAATTTATACTAGATCACTGCTTGGAAGAAATTTTGATGAAGGGAGTCAAGTAGTAACCTGTCTCAAAGGAAAATCACGATATTATCCCTGGAAAAAAGAAACCATCTTCTAAATGTGTTGTCTGTGTTGAAATTCACTTGCATGAATCTGAAAGGCACATTGAATTTACTTAGAAATAGTGAAAAAAATTTAAAGCTAACTTTGAAACCTCTCAAGAGGTGTATCTACTATGTAAGTTGGCATGAAAAGGAAATAGAAAAACAGCAGTAGCCAAAATAGGAATCTGACATGGAATCTGACAATGTGGAGTTTCAGGTGACCTTAAAAAACAAGTTGCCATTGAGTTGTCTCCAACTCATGGCAACCCCATATGTGTCAGAGTAGAACTGTGCTCCATAGGGTTTCCTTTCTTTTTTAAAAAAATTTCATTTATTTATTTTTGTTGTTATTGTTGAGAATATACCAGCAAAACATACATACACCAATTCAACAATTTCTCCATGTAGAATTCAGGGATATTGATTATATTCTTCAAGTTGTGCAACCCTTCTCACCCTCCTTTTCTGAGTTGTTCCTCTCCCATTAACATAAACTCACTGCCCCTTAAAGTTTCCTATCTTTTAGGTGCTCTTGTCAATTAGATCCCATATAACCCGTTGCCGTGGAGTCAATTCTGACTTATAGGACAGAGTAGAACCGCCCCATAGGGTTTCCAGGGAGTGGCTGGTGGATTCAAACTGCCGACCTTTTGGTTAGCAGCCTAGCTCTTAACCACTGCACCACCAAGACTCCTGATCCCATGTACATAGTTCTTAAGAGTTCATAATACTCAAGGCAGATTTTTTTTTACTAGTTAAGCTGAACTATTGTTTGGTTTTAAGAAGACTTCAGGGGATATGTTTGGTTTAAGGTTTAAAGATGATCTCAGGGCAATAGTTTCAGGGGCTGTAGGGTTTTTGATGGCTGATTTTCAGAAGTAGATTGCCTAGACTTTCTTCAGTACCTCTGGGTGGACTTAAACCTCCAACCTCTCAGTTAGCAGCTGAGCATGTTAACTATTTGCACCACCCAGGAACTCCTCAGGTGACCTTAGAGTTTACTTAATCCAAACTCCTCGTTTTACAGATGAGGACACTGAGGTCCAGAGAGGCTGAGTGACTTGTCTAAAGTCACACAGTCATTGGTAGGAGAACTAGGACTAGAATTGAGGTCTCTAGACAGAGCCACCTCCTTCAATAGACTGAAGGCGTAGTTTCCTGTTCTCATGTGGATTGAGTCTGTGACCTCCAGGTGTTCATTTGGTCTATAGCCATGGCCTAATTTTCCGGTGATCCTTTAACCTAACTTGCTCTTTGAGGTTTCAGATTTTATACATATGTATGTGTATATATGTATATATATATTTATGTGTCCAATAGAGAGCACGACATCCAGTACTACGTGCATGCTGAGCGGATAGCAGTGGAACAACCTATTGTTTTCTGATAAAAATCAGCCAAGAATCAGCCAAGAGAGGCAGGGCTTGAGGAATGGGGGAGATGGAGAAAAAAGCTCCTTAATTCATTAAGGAGTATGCAAAAAAAAAAAAAAAAAGGCCTTTTAATTTAGGTAACACCACACAGGCTGTTGGTAACACTCACTTGATGGCAAATCAACTGGAGGGACCTAACCTCATTGAATCATTCTCTGGTACCCTAGCTGTTCACCAAAGTTTTGTGTTCCTTTTTTCATGAAATATAGTTGTTATTAAGGAGTCTTGGTGGCACAATGGTTAAGCGCTTTGTTGCTAACGAAAAAGTTGGTGGTTCGAACCTACCTAGCTGTTCCATGGGAGAAAGACCTGGTGATCTGCTCCCATAAAGATTAAAGCCTAGAAAACCTATCGGGCAGTTCTACTTTGTCACATGGGGTTGCTATGAGTTGAAAATTGACTCCACAGCACCTAACAACAACATTGTTGTTAGTGGGAAGTGGCTGCCCCCGCCCCCCCCAACCCCCCCACCCCCCCACCCAGGAACTTCATTTTCTAGATCCCAGTATCTAGGTGGGATCAAGTGACTGACTTCTTGCCAGTGAATTCATGCCAGCTGTAAGTTAGGCCTATAAAATACTCCCGTGGGATGCTGCATGTCCCTCTCCCTGTCTGCCAACTGCACGTTGATGCCCATAGCAACCTTGGAGGCCAAGTGCTGAAGATGACAGTGTGCCTCCATCAGTCTGGATCCCAAAATGACTACATGGGACGGAAACACCCCACCGCTATCCTCCATTACCACCAATTGAACTTTACATGGGCTGTGAGCAAGAAATAAACTTCGATTGTGTTCAGCCATTGAGATTCTGGGGTTGATCTGTTGTTGGAACTAACAGTTACTTGAACTAATACAACCAATGACATCTAACTTGAATTTTAAAATTTAATTTTCACTTAGAGTGACTGAAGCAAAGCTTGTGGGGGAGAGGAGAGCTGGTAGCGCACCATGAAATCAAAGACCCACATGAATGAGGTCATCAAGCAGTCAGTCTTAAGGTCAAGGTGTCGTGTGGACACCAGTGCCTCCCTCTGACCACAGAACATGCTGAGAACAGAAAGTTAGGATATTTAAACTATCTATATGGGATCAAATTGACAACAGCAACTTGAAAGATTAGAGAGGAACCTTAGGGGGCAGTGAATTTATGTTAATGCTGGAGGAACAACTCAGAGAAGCAGGGTGAGCATGGTTACATAACTCGAACAATGTAATCAAGGTCACTAAATGGTACATGTAGAAACTGTTGAATTGGTGTATGTTTTGCTGTGTATAATCTCAACAACAACCAAATAAATTTTGTATATATATATATATATATATATATATATATATATATATATATATATATATATAAAGAAACTTAGGATATTCACATTTTATTATTTACAAAACATAGCCTCAAAATATAAACTATGTCATGGACCCAAATTCTCTACAAATCACCAGGCTCACATAAGCCTTCATACAACCTGTGAAAATCCCCTGCACAAAGAAACTGTTCCTTGGAAGTGTTCTGTGCTCATTTGGTCAACTTCCAGATTAATAAAACTAAGGTTTCTTTTTGCTTCTTCCCAAAATATAATTTATTACATAACATTTACAACTTGAAAAAGAATCCTAGGATATTTTCCTGATTAATTAGAGGAGTAATGTTTGTAATGTGGGCACCTACGTGGGCTATAAGGAATGGCCCCCTTTTCTCTGCTGGGCGCACATGATGGTGGGGCTTATTCATGAGCCAGTCACATGGATCTTGGTCAGCTTCTCCCACATGCTCCCAGGGCTTCCACGGTGCCAATACAGTTGGTTTGCTATATTTTGACTCTCTTTGTTTTAGAGTGGCACTTGCAAGCAGTACCTGTAGGGCAATGGTTAATGGCTTTGTTAGTGTGAGAAGGTGAAGAAAGGTGGTGGGGGGAGGGAGGCAGTGCCTTTGGTGACAATGCATGTGTGTGCATGAACACACATACATGGAGTATATGCGTGCTGATTGGCTCTGCTACTTACTACCTGGACTTTGGTGGGTAGTGGTGGTGGGAGGGGTCCTTACATTTTTCTACAGAAAAACTTAGAGGGATAGCAGCAGCCCAGTAGGGCCACTGATGGGTCAGGTGAGCCTGGACTCAAAGTTCTACAGCCAAGGCAGGTCACAGCCTACTTACTACTCACTACGGCTGCTGGTCTGCTTCCCTAAACCAGAAAGGCTGCAGTGATCTACTGTCCTGGGGGAAGGGGTCTCTGTAGGACACACACAGGATGTTAGGAAAGCTAGCTGTGGGCAGCACCAAGATGAGGAAAACTTGGTTGTGGTCGTTCAGATGAGGTAGAACAGTGTAATGAGAGCAGGCTTCTGCATCCAACAGACCTGGGTTCAAATCTCAATTCTGAACTCTGGTCTCTGGATGGCCTTGGACTAGTTTACCTCTCTGATCCTCTCCATCTATACATGGGGTCCACAATACTCATCACCCAGGACTGCTTTGAGGAGTAAATGAAATTACGTATCTGGCACAAAGAAAGCATTCAATAAAGGGCAGCTGTGGAAGTCCCTGTGTCACTGTCAGTGGCACTCAGAGGCCATGATTCTATGACCAATTCGTTTGGGCCTTACAATAACAATACAATTCCTCATTTTAGCACTGTTTCTCTTTGGAGTGCCCCTTCCTATCTTACTTTCAATTCTGGAACGCTCTAAGAAAAGATTAAAAACAATTCTAAAATCAAAACTTAATTCCATCTCAGGACCTCAGATTCCCTGGGCTCTGGGTGGGGCACAGAGTGGCTGGCAGAGGTGAGGCTGTAGAGCCGGAGAATAAGTTAGAGGAAATGAGCAACAGGCAGTGTCCAGACTGGGGCAGTTTTCCTGAGTCTGGAGAAAGGAGGACATGGAGGAAGCCATGCTGCATAAATGTTTGTGCCCCTTCTTCCATCACCTTCTCAAAGTCATATCTGTTTTTTGGTAGCTCTATTGATATTTCAAAATTTTAGTCCTTCCCTGCCCCAGATTCCTCCCCAGATCCACAGCATGTGTTTTTATTGGTGTTCTTATTGTCAGAGCAATCTAAGCAGAGTGAACACTTTTGCTTCTGCTGAAATTAACCATTGCTTTTTTGTTTTCAGAAATAAAACCACGCTCAATGGATTTCCAGGGTGAATTCTACAGCTGCATCCATCCCAAACACGGGGACCTTGAGTGCGAGTGAGCGAGCACATCCGCAGATACAGGGCTATCCTAGAGCATGTGGGGGAGCCCGGCAGTTCACAGCCCTGCCAAGTCCTGTGTCCTCACTGCTGCCCCATTCCCAGGAGGCCCAGAGGCTCTGGGTGCAGTGAGCGGGTGGTGATCTCTCAGGTGAAATCCGCCAACAGCCTCTGCTCTGCTGACGGAGCTTCAGGCCCACCTGTCCAGGGACTGCCCTACTGGTGGGAGATGGCCGGGGCTGCAGAAGCTGCATGGACTTCTGGGAATTGGGTAGTGGGAGCCTTGGGCCTTAGGCTCACTGTAGTCCAGTTCTGGCATTTCCAAGCTTTTTCCTGCCAGAGATAATGTTAATATCCCAATGTGACAGCATTTTCAGGGCACTAGAAGAATTGGGACTTTCTCTCCAAATAACAATGAGAATTTGTTTTGAGCCTTCTTGATAAGAAATGAGAAAAAATCATCCCTAGAGGCATGGGTAGAAAACCATCTCAACAAAAGCCATCGATTTCTCGTTATGCATTATTACTCTTTAAAGCAAGCATTTCCTCGAGCCCATTGTTTAAAATAAAGCGGCTCTTAAGTCTTAGATGATCTCAGCTACATCTTGGTTTAGAAAGAAAAATCTGATCTAGGGAAGCTGGTGGGTGAGCAATTTTGAACCTGGTCTCAGCTTGGCAAGCTGATCCCTTGATCTGATGATGATGCTGAGTTTGGCCACAGGCTGCCTTTTGGGGTGAGTGTGATCAGGAATCCCCTTATAAAGAGCAGTCCCCATTGGTTTAGCAACTACCTGCCCTGAAGTGGGTCCCTGGGTGACACAAACAGTTTGTGGTTGGTTGCAAACCTAAAGGTTGGTGGTTCAAACACACCCAGCAAATGGCTGCCGTAACAGGTTGGGTTTTTTGGCCCTGAAGTGAAAAAGGTACCATGCCCTATACTAAAATCTCTACGGAATGTGATTCTACGGTGAGTTTCTCGGTATTCTTTGAACAATGCAAATACTCCTTCCATAAGACTGTTGCAAAGTTAGAATTCCAGGACTCCAGACATAAGTTTCAGTGATTTCTTCCTCCCTTTTTGTTAACTAGAAAATAAACAAAACTTAAACCTCTTTGGAGCAGCATTTAATATACAGAGAAAAAAAAAAGGAAGCAGGAACCACCTGCATTCTCCTCAGTGAAGAATCAACACCTGCTTTCAGAAAGTGAATGGAGCTCCGCAAATCCTGGCTGTACTGCAGTAGCAGAGCTGGTGAAGAGGTGATGGAATGCCATGAGTCAGCATCTACTCCACGGCAACTTTTTTTTTTTTTTTTTAAATGAAGAGGTGAAGGGGTGAGTCTGTGTTTGGGCAGCCCTGGGCTTGGGGTTAAGCGGGCAGGCCCTGGGTTACTGGGAGCTCAGCAATCCATTCCCCTGGGTGGTCCTGGGCAGCTGCAGACCCTCTCAGGCATAGGGAAAGGGGCCCTGGATGATAACAATCGTAACTTGCCATGGGGCTACTGTGTATATAAAGCCAGCTAGTCCAGGGCCAGGTTACCTTGTTATTCTCGGGGGGCCTGAGCTGTACCTGCACTAGTGTGTAGAAGAGATGTTCATATCTGTATCAATTTACAAAGTGTGGGAAACAGCTTTGCGTTTTGTTTCTCTTTTCCTCTCTCTCTCTCACTTTGGCCTGCCCATCTACCCCAGTCTTGGCATCTTCTTCCGCCTCTCTCAGAGCTGAAGATCAAGTGGGACGTGTCTGGTTCCAGAAAGGAAGAGGCCCCTTGGGGTCTGCTTTTCTTTCTCCCACTGCTTCTGTGCTGAGCACCGCAGTGACCAGGCCCAGCCCCTCAGTCTCCCACTTTGCACTTCTAGAGCGCTCCTCCTGCTGCTGTTCCTCTTGTATCTAATAATTAACAAGTCAAAAACCAAGTCCACTATCTTCCTCATGTATAAATTAGCCTGTCGGCTTCCCTCTCCCACATTCTCAGTCCTCCAAGTTGAGAACACTCACCTCCGTCTGCCTCTTCACTTGTCTAACCTTCCCCAGGCCTCCTGCCTTGCTGTTCACTTTGCAGACTTGGCCCTGATCCTTGACCCCTGGGCATTGTACACATCTCCCTGACCCCTGCCCTCAGCAAGGCCCCCCTCAGCCCCATTTCTATCCTTTCACGACAGTCTCTTAATTGGAACCCTACAGCAGTGTCAAATTCTCCACTCCCCGCTTTTGATAGAGTGCCATTCATGCCATTTATTCTGAGAAAGTCATGTCCATGGAAGAGAGAGTCATTTCAGTTGCCACTTGTTTGTAAAGACCTACATATCCTTTGACTAATCTGGACAATCCTCATCATGAACTTCAAATCACTCCACTTCCCACTTGCCTTATTCCCTCCTCCTCCCCCTTCTGGGGTCCAGGAAGACCAAAAAAACCCAAAAACCAAAAACAAACCCACTGCCTTCCAGTGGACTCTGACTCATAGCAACCCTACAGGACAGAGTAGAACCGCCCATAAGGTTTCCAATGCTGTAAATCTTTACAGAAGCAGACTGCCACATCTTTCTCCCAAGGAGCAGCTAGTGGGTTCGAACTGCCAACCTTTTGGTTAGCAGCCAAGCACTTTAACCACTGCACCACCAGGGCTCCTCTCCAGGATGACAAATCTGCCTAAATCAGAGCAGGCTGGTTGCCCAACTCAGAAACTTTCTACTTACCAGTAATTCCCGTTTTGCCATCAGACCTCAGTCTCCAGATTCCCCCTTCTTCCCCAAAGTAGCTAACTGAAAGCTCTGTTCTACGTGCAAACCTGGTCTGAGAAGATGGACTTGGTCATCTTTAAAGACCACATTTGATTTCTCCCAAGTTAGTGCCATTGAGAGGCACACAGCTACTTGGGAAGAGGCAGCAGATGGGATTCGGTCGTGCCTTAGAGTGATGACCTCTGATCCACACCTCTATTAAGGGCTGACCCTAACAAGCCTTTAATAGTCTCCCGATTTCAGAGCATGTCTGATTTGTTCTGTTCAGTTGGGGTGTGTGCGTGTGTGTGTGGTGGTTCAGTGTGTTTTCTCTTTGTACTGGAACTCCCTTCCTCAGAGCAACATGAAGGATGATGATTGCTTTGGGTGGTGCCTAATACATTGCTCTCTACTCCATGAACATTGTTACCTGACTTCCATTTCCAACCCTGGGGGAATCTGGATTCACAGAGGAATAGAACCTTCTTACAAAATCCGGAAAATGACTGTAATTTTCCTTTTGAAGCACCTGCTTCCCAAAGGACTCACTGGTGATTGGTGTCAGTGTCAGAAACCCAGATGCACACACTCATACATCAGCTGTGAAATTACATAAACAGCTCACCCAGCAGGCCCAAGCTGACTCACCCATTTGCACCCCTATGGAAAGAGAGAGGTGATAGGAAACCCAGGGCAGCAGCAGAAAACAGACAAAGGAGATTTGGAAGAAGATTGGGCTCTCACAGGTCCACCGGGGTTTTTCTTCCTCACCTTCTGCTGAGGCTACAGTTCGGGGTTTGTAGCTGTATTGCTGCATGGCCAGGATCATGGGGGAGTTGTTTGGAAAGATTTGTCCTGGGAATGCGCTGTCAGCTCGTTCTCATGGAGCATGTACATGGATACATACAGCTCTATACACATACCTTCATCCTTATATAGGTACAGATGATGTCTACATTTTCCTTTGGGGTGGATGTGACCTACCTAGGCTAAGCTCGCACTCTGACATTTAGTCTCTTTGGAGAGCAAGTCTGTGTTGATTCCAGCAGGATAGGCAGCAAAGACTGGTTTGTCGCTAAGAAGATGTCTGAAAAGTAAGGACACTATTAGGACAGAAAAGTGGAAAGCAGTCCAGCTGGCCACTGGTGGCTTGTGAGTGTGAGGGTGGTTTATCGGTAGCGGCAGGCCAAAGCATGGACGTTCTTGACCACATAAAAGCCCATGGTGACTGGAGGGATGACCAGTGTCCGGCCAGCCCGCAGGGGGCGGGGCTTCAATTCTGGAAGGGTCCCGTCGTCCACCATCACTAAGGGCTGGCCATTCAGCTGCACTGACCTACAATGAGAAAAGACAGGTTGGGATTCATTACTGCATTATAATGGAGCCCTTACAACAAAGCCTGGGTGGCCCCAGATTGCTGCTAGTCTGTCTGATCTGTGTACAGCTGACCCTTGTTGACACTTACTATTCCCCAAGGCTCTGATCTAGGTGCTTTACACTTAATAACTCATTCAATCACCCTGACAACCCTCGAAGTAAGGAACTAGTATTATTCCTATTTTTCATAGAGTAGTTAAGTGACTTGCCCAAGGTAAATACAGCTTGGAGGTATGGAGCCAGGATCGGACTACGGGTAGTCTCGTTTCACAGACACATCGCTGAGACAAGTGAAAAGTCTCTGTGATGCAGAAGCTGAAAAGTTTCATGCCCCCGCCCCTTTTTAAAACATACAGGCAGTCCAGCTTGACTGTTCTGTGTAGAGTTTTTACTTGTCCAGTATTGCATACCAGTACTGGTTGCCATTGAGTAGATGTCAACTCATGGTGATCCCATGTATATTACAGTAGAACTGTAATGCCAAGGATTTCCAATGGCTGATTTTTTGGAAGTAGATCACCAGACCTTTCTTCCAAGGCATCTCTGGACGGACTTGAACCTCCAAACTTTTGGTTAGCAGCTGAGTGTGTTAACTGTTTTCACCGCCCAGGGGTTCCAAATGATGCATAGGCTTGATGATTTCAGAAATCTTCTATTTAATTCAACACTTAATAATGTATTCAACAGATTATAGAACTGACATTATGGTACCTCTCTAGGGTTGTTCTAAGGGGGACAGAGACATATCTAACGACTCTACTTTTTCTAATCTAAGAAAGAATTTTCGTATTTAATATTTAACAGATTTTTCCACCTTAGCAACACAACAAAAATAGGTGATAAAGTAGGTATTTGTGATCACGAGTCAGCTACTTTGCTTTCTTTTATTCTTCCCATGTAGTTAGCCATTTTCAACCCTGTGAAGGAAGGAGGACCACATACATAGCAAACTTAGAGGGAAGGAAAACAGCTCATCTTAGGCTGGATTCAAGGGAAAATGCCACCCACCTGTGGCCTGTGGTACAGAATCCAGATAACTTCCAGCTTTTTCTGCCTGGGGTGTGACTTGTATAGCCATGTACCCAGGTTGAAGCTCAGTTTTATTGATCAGTAGAAAAGGCCAGGAGCCCTGGTGGTGCAGCGGTTAAAGCACTTGGCTGCTAACCAAAAGGTCGGCAGTTTGAACCCGCCAGCTGCTCCATGGGAAAATGTTGTGGCAGTCTGCTTCCGTAAAGATTTACAGCCTTGGAAACCCTGTGGGGCAGTTCTACTCTGTCCTACAGGGTCACTTTGAGTCAGAATCAACTCGATAGCAGTGGGTTTGGTTTTTTGGTTTAGAAAAGGCCAGAGCCAGGCTACCAGCTGGAAACAAGGTTGTGAGTCACCCTCAGAAAATCAGCACGGCATAGTGATGGCCGTTTCTGGGGCTTGCCCAGTCTCCATTGCAGTAACATTGCAGTGACCTCATCAAAGTTGTAAAGGGGATCAAATGTTATGAATAGATACAGAGGTCTTTGTTTAGTGTTCCTTCTGTGCTATGAATGACAGACAGGTTTAGGGAGAGACAATCAGACCCATGTCCAGTAGAGAAGTGAAGTCCCAGAGGTAAGTGTGTCGTAAATTGCTCCCAATGGAAAGCGAGGCAGAGAAGCAGCTCCAGGCCTGGCCCACACAGGTAGGTTTGGGCCGAGTCCAGATCCGACAGGCCACAGGGAGCAGCCCACTCCTCTTGTTGGTATTGCTGGTCTTGTCAGAAACGAGTAGGGGCTCCAGTATGAAGCCAGCCTGCCTCTGGGGGTTGCAGAGATGGAAGAATCAAGATCTAAAGATTAGTGTTGACCTCATCAAATATGCAGAGAGTTTTTGCTTCTGAATGCAAATGGCCCTCTGTGGTGAAGACAGCCTACTCATTGGAGTGAGGCAGGGTGAAGAGAGGGGGTTCGGTTGCCAGAGGAGAGACCAGGTAAGTCTTCTTAGTGTCTTTTCATTATTTTGTTTAGGTGGTGTGTACATCCACTCATCTGACATACGCACAGCCAGATACAAGTTCAATAACACTGATTAATCTTTCCAGTACACACACAAATTTATATCACTTCTCTGCCTGAAAACCTTCAATGGTCCCTCTTCTCTACAGAATTAGGAGCAAACTCTCCCCTGAGGAATTAAGTAATGACCTTTAAGACTCAGATGACCCCAGAGTATTGACATTTTTGGGTTCTGAGAAGTGCAAAACAGAGTGTGATAAGCAAGGCTTTTAAAATCTATACTGCTAACAAGTAGTCATTCTGGCGCAGGCTCCATTCTGATTTCCTTTTGGGTGGTTAACAAGCTAACTCGGGTGTGGGTGGAACCCAGGGAGGATGGGCAAGACGCTGGACTGAAATCTCTTTTAATTTTAGGAGCTGAATCACTAATTTGCCAGATGCCTTTCACAAGTTGCTTCATCTCCTGCCCTGAAGTTTCTGCATCTATAAGATGCCATATAGGTTGTAGTGAGAATGGAATGAAGGCACTTGGGAAGCATAAAGAGCCACTTAAGTAAGAGACGGTATTGTTATTGTTATTTCCATTACTGTGATGGGTGGATAAACCTTTCGGCTCTTATTACACTTGGCTGCTCTGTGGCACTGCCACCTTTATGGCGCCCTTCTGAAAACTTTCTCTTCCCGTGGCTCCCCTGATATCTCTCTCTCTAGATTTTCCTTCTTTTATGGAGCTTGCTTCCTTTTGAGGGGGAACTATACCCCTCTACCTGCCTCTCAAATGCTGAAGTTCCCGATGTTTTGTCCTTGGACCTCTTCTCTTCTCATGCTAAGTGCTCCTCCCTGTGGGCTATCACCCACACCCATGACTTGGGTTATAGCCACGTGTTGATGCTTCCCAAACCGCTATCTCTAGCCTAGATCCTTCTAAACTTAAGCATCTCCACTTGGATATCCTACGAGAACTTCAAAGTCACTATGTCCAAATTAAAAAATCTTCCCCTCAAAATCTGCTCTCGTCTCTGACTTTATTATCTTTGTGATAGTACCACCATTTATCCAATTACTCAAGCCAGAAACCTGAGAGTCATCCAAGACTTCTTCCCCAATTCCCATATCTAAAACAAATCAATTCTACCTTTTCATGTTTTTCAAATTTGCTCCTTTCCCTCCACTGGCTGCTGCTACTTTAGCTCAGGACTTTATGGTCTCTTACCTGGTCTATAGCAAAGGCCTCTTAATCTATCTCCTTGCCCCTGGCCTGGCCTTCCTCCTCGTTTCCACATTGTTGACAGAGTCATCTGTTGCTGTCACTGCACTGCTTCAAACCCTCCGACAGCTCCTACCCCTTACACTTTAAGATAAGCAATGAAGCCTAGCTCAGCTACCTCTCCAGTCTCGGGTCCTGCCAGCCCCGTTCTATACGTATACATGGATCCATTTAGCTCTACACACATACCTTTATCCGTATATAGGCACAGATATCTAGCTGTGAGTATGGGCTCAGACTGCAGTTATTGGAGGGATTTATTCACTATATGCATGAGCACAGAATGTTTTAGAATGAAAAAATAGACTTTTTTCCATTTACTTCACATAGATGAGATAAAGATATTTTCAAATGAAAATGTAAGTAAATTCTGTTGGGATTAAAATATACACTTCGTTTAAAAGTATAGTATCTATTTTTCAGATGTAAACGTAAGTAGACATTGTTGGGGTTAATAAGGCATAAGGCATAAGTTCATTAAAAACTATTATAAAATCCCTAGTAGATTTTGGGAGGAAGCATCATACACTTGTTCTAAGAAATAGCTTTTAAAAGGACAATTACTAGAATGCCATAGGGCCATGGTATTTGTTGACATTAAAAAGGAAACTTCATAATTGAAGAGGCCGGGCCCCTTGGCCCAGCACGACCGAATTAAATGACTTGCAGTTCCACTTCTGAGTCTTTGTGTACACTGCTACCTTCACTGGGACATAGCCGGTCTTCCTTCTCTGTCTGACAAACTGCGGTGGATCCTTGCAGAGTCAGCCCAGGTGTCACCTCCTCTGGGGAGCCTTCTCTGACCCTTGGGCTGGGTTAGGAGTCCTGCCTCTGGGTGCCCTTAGCACTCAACACTTACCTGTACCATGGCCCTTATCACAATCAAGTGCTTTTATCCCTCTCTGAAGAAGTTCTGGGTGGAGCAAATGATTAAGCGTTCGACTACTAACCAAAAGGTTGGCAGTTCAAACCCACCCAGAGGTGCTTCAGATGAAAGGCCTGGCAATCTGCTTTCGAAAGTTTACAGCCTTGAAAACAGAGCGCAGTTCTATTCTGTAACACATAGGGTTGCCATGAGTTGAAAATGACTCCATGGCAACTGGTTTGGTTTTTTGGTTTATCCTTCACGTGAGCTTGTTGAGGAAAGGGATCATGTCTTTTGCCCCTGAATTCTCAGTACTTAACAAGGTGCTTGGCACATCCAAAAAGCAAACCTGTTGCCAGAGAGTCGATTCCAATTCATAGCGACCCTATAGGATGGAGCAGAACTGCCCCATAGGGTTTCTAAGGCTGTAATCTGTATGGGAGCAGACTGCTACATCTTTTTACCGAGGAGCCACTGGTGGGTTCCAGCTGCCAACCTTTTGGTTAGCAGGTGAGCATTTAACCACTGTGCCAACAGGGCTCTTTGCTTGGCACATAGTAGGGGCTAATTTAACATTTTCTGAACAAGTGAATAGAATTTCAAGGTTCCTTTGCATTATTCCTGTTGTCTCTGGGTTGAGCTTCTCCAGTTCTAAAGAAGCTCCCTGGAGGTTTACTGAGAGTCTTTACAGATTTCATTAATGTGCCAATTACTCTTCCTCTCAGTGGCTCATGAAGATGTTAGATAAAACTTGGATTATCAGTGATTCTCATAGCCTCTCACCAGATACCTTATCCAAGTTTGACGCAAGGCCATTGATCACTCCTAGTGTTTTTCATCCTTAAAAAAGATCTATGTGACCATCTCTTAGCTAAGCCCACCAGTTAATTTTGTAAGGTTTTGTTAGACCTTGAGTCCTCATAGGTCCTTAGGGAAGATGGACTGGGTGCTTTAACACTTCTGTTCTATTTTTCCTGCTTATATTTTTCTTTTAGTATTTATCCTATTACCCAGGGAGGTCATATCACATGAAATATTACAATAATTTTTCATTTTTGTAGCATTGGACAGTTTGTAAGTTAGCAAACATCACATTAATGATAAAAATCACCAGTTACTGAGCACCATCTATGCAAAAGGCACCATGCTATGTTTTATTTTTATTATCTCATTTAATCTTTTACAACAATCAGCTGAGGCAGCTGTTAGCATCCCTGTATTTCAGATGAGGAAACTGAAGGTTAAATGCCTCTAAACCTCACCTAAATTTCACAGCCAGTAAGTAGCAGAGCTGAGATTTGCACTGATACCCTTAACCATAGTCCTACCTGGCTCCCTCCCCTCATGTGATTGCTAAAAAGCCCTGTGAGGTACAAAGGACAAGTACTATTATTATTGTAACTTCACTATTGAGACCGGTCAGAGAGGTTAAGTGGCCCGGGCAAGGTCACATAGCTAATAAGTGGCTAAGATAGGTCTCAAATTCAGGCCTCTTGACACCTCTTTCCACTAATCCTCTTGTCTCTCCAATTCCAGATAGTACTCCCCAGGATCACGTTTCTTTCTTTGAAAAACTTTCTTCTCATACTTTCATCACATCTGGGACCTCCTCACTGGCCCGTGGCTTTTCAAATCAAATGCTAAATGATCCAGCCTATGTTGAACTATTTCTCTTAATTCCCTAGCTTGCCTGAGCTGCTGAGGGTATTTAAATTACCCAAATATGAGGACAACTGTGTTTTATCACCATTTGTTTTTACCAAGTCTGAGATACTTTCCAATTCTTAAACTTGTTTTCTTTATTTTGCACACTATTTGAAAGGGATTCAATGTCTCAATTTGAAGTCAAGCCCTCTGCTCCCCAGGTCTCCATGGGAGCCCCTTGGCCCGGTCACCCTCACTTCCCCCCACCCCCCACCGGTCCACAATGTCTAGTCTTCTGTCTTATCATGGCTCTTGACACCCAGGAATATGTACGCAAGGTTTCAACTGTTCTGAGGTCTCAGGGAAGCAAGCGTAAGTGTGTATGCCCTTTTGCAATCTCGGAGACAATGTGCTAGGCTCTAGTTCGGTCCCGGTGGACTTTTGTGGGAGCAAAGGCAGAGGAAGCCTATGCATTCTCGGGAGCAGCCTTGGGAGCCGGTGTCTGGGTCCAGCGGGCATATTTTGGGGCCTTGAGTGAGAGGTGACAGGACTTAGGGATTAATCAGTTCAGCTTTAGCCACTTTGAGAAAGTTATTTGCCTTCTCTCAGACTCAGTTTCTCCACCTGTAAGATGAGGGGTAATAGAGCAGATGAATCCTGAAGTCCCCTCTGGCTTGAATATTTTTCAGGCAGCTAGTCCATAGCCTCACAGCTACCCTGAGGCTGTTTAATGCCAAATTCAGAGCGATCTTGCTCAGACAGAAATCTGATCACTACATTACCTGTCTAAATGTTCAGTGGCTCCCTGCTGATCTTAGGACATAGTCCACTGTCCTTACAAGAGCCCCATAAGCAGGCCCTCACCTACTTCTCCAGCCTCCTAGAGGCTGACTCTAGTTCCTGTCCATTCCAGCTCTCCGCCACCCACTACCTCCTTTTATTCTATGCTGCAATTCTCCAGCTTCTCTCTAATCTCCAGACTTTTCTACAAGTTGTTCCTTCTGCCCAGAGCCCTCTCCACACTCCTCCCCCTCCTTCCAGCTCCCTTCTTCTGCTGAACTCCTACTGGTCCTTCAGGTCAGGGTAGGCACTTCCAGTGTGCTACCATTTCACCCAGGGCTTCTCGTCACAGGGTATTGTAACTGCTAACGGCGTGTCTCTCTCCACTAGACAGGGAGACCAGGTGTCTGTCTCACCCATCCTTCACTCTTCTGTCCACCAGCTCACAGGGCAGACCCTCAATAAAAGCAGTAGTACTGGAGAAGTATTGGATATAAATAGGTGGATAGATGAACTGTAACTCAGAAAGAAAAGACTGGACTGAAAGGTCAGAGACTTGAGCATTAAATGTGCAGATATGGACAGGTCAGTGGGCAGGTCTGCTCCCATTTCTGGATTTGTTAAATGATAAAAGAGATGAAGGAAGGAGGAGGGAAGGAGAGAGAGAATGAGTAAGAATCTGTGTGCATCGGGGCGGTTACTCAACCCTCCTAGTTCCAGTATGGGTCCCGTGTGCCACTAGAGGTCACTCTTGCTCTACACAACGGGGCCGGGAAAGCCTGACCGCTTGGTGGCTACCAGGAAACTGGAGGCGGCTGCCCCACAGCCCGCACTCCCAGTCCGGGAATGCCGGGAGATGTGCCCTGCCCTTGGCCTCCCAGAGGAACAAACCACAGTTATCAGTCACATTCCAACAAAAACTTCGTTGCGGTCCACTTGGCAGGGGGCTGACCTGGAATGTTGCCTAATATTAAACAAACGTGCGAAGCCAGGCTGCAATTCCTTCCCAACCAGTGCGCAGAGAGGAGGGGTTCCGGGCGCAGGTGCGGGGCTGGCGGCGCCCGCGCGACTCGGTGCCCGGTTCTCCCGGGTCCCGGGTCCCTGGCCGCCCCTGGCCACCCTGCTGGCCGCGCACCTGCGTGCGCTTTACAGGCCCGAGCCCCTGGAGGACCCCTGGCTGAGCTAGGAAGCTGGCATGTGTCAGGTCAGAGCCAGGTTAGAGCCGAGAGGGAGCCCAGCTGGGTTTGAGGCCAGAGGGGCTTTGCTGCCTTCCCTGCCTGGGGAGACTGAGCATCTGGGGCAGCTGAAGGAGGAAGTCAATGCCGGCAGTGAGCACTACTGCGCTGAGGAGGGCTGGTCAAGAGTGACCGCTGCAGGCTAGTGTCTCCTGGTCCCACATGCCCGGCTAGGGCAAATGCTCACGTCCCTCTAGGGATGCTCTGGGGCAGTCCCACTCCTCAGGGGTGGTGGGGAGGACTACTTCCCCTCAAGTGTGGCCTGAAGCTTTTCCTTCTACCTGGAGTCTGGTACGAAAAAAACAGCCCCATTGCCATGGAGTCGATTCTGACTCATAGCGACCCTATAGGACAGGGTTTCTAAAGAGCGGCTGGTGGATTTGAACTGCCGACCTTTTGGTTAACAGCCAAGCTCTTAACCTCTGCACAACTAGACTCTGTCAAAAAGCCTATTCTTCCCCAGAGGGGGCTCAGATGTACCTCCTCTGCAAGGCCTTGTCTGATAGCCCCAGCTGGAAGAGAGGCACATTGCTTGTCCCTCCCTTGTAGGTCCCGCCCACTCTACCTTATTTTATCTGCTTGCTTCAGCCGTTTCCCTGCTAGACTGAATTATTTTCATTTCTTAATTCTCAGTAGAACGTGGTGCAGTGTCTTCTTGCCTATGACAGTTCAACTACTGTTTGTTGAGTTCTACTCATCAACCAACGTCTCCGAGTTCTTACTGGTCCTCGGGTCACTTGGAGCCCTTCCTCTCTTATGCGGAGACAGGAAGGGAAGAGAGGAAAAGAAGAAGAAGAAAGCCTCCTGTTCCCCTTACCACTGTGAAGTTCCTGGCCGCTGAGAAAACTTGAGGCTGATAAGATCCTTTCCCTTTCTTCCTACCCTCTGAGAGGCTTATTGAAACAATGAGGAATTTTGATCTAATTTCTGTATTAATGACTAGAGAAAACACTATTTCTCCCTTATACAAGCAGAGCCGGGGGATTTTAGAGGCAGGTTGTTAGAGCTGTAAGTATTTCTTGTATGTAGTTAGGTTTGGGGGGCATGTTTTGGTCTGTGTTTTATCCAAGTCTGTGTAAGAATTGTTCAAGCCATAACAGAATTCTACCATGTGCTAATGGCTTAAGATGACTCAGCACACTTGGCAGTCAAGATGAGAACCCAGCTAAGGAATCTGGATTTATATTCTGATACTGTTAATTCCCAACAGACAAGAGAATCATCTGGGGGAAGTTTGGGAAGAAAATTGGATTCTGTGATCATCTCAAAGCTCCATGTCATAGGCATATAGCACTGAAACTGGAGGACACCCTAGGAACCAGCTATAAAAACCATGGAGACTTTAGTATGTGCTTAACTGTGTTCCCATCTCCTTGCCATGGTCACCGACATTCACAAGTGGCATTTAAAGGCATTACTCACATCCCTATGGTTCTTTCTGTTGTACAGATTCAATTATAACAGACTTATTCCTTGCCCTCTAAGACAGAAAACGCTGAAACATGCAAATGTGTTCAGACACATCGTCATAAACACATTACACAAAAAGAAGGAAGAGAAAGAAAATCAAACTTCTCGGCCTGGATTTCAAGGCCTTCTGCAGTTTGGGCCCAGTAGATCTTTGTGGCTTTCTCCTCACACCACAAAGCATCTTATACTCCAGTCACGTGAAATGACTTGCCACTCCCTCATCATACAAAATGTACCTTGAATTTTTGTACCTCCAAACCTTTAGTAAGCTCATCCTATTGATTGGAATCACCTTTCCTGCAGCATTCCCTGGAAGCGTGGCACATCCTTCAGGCTCCTACTCAATGCCCCTTAGCTCCAAGGTCTTCTCAGATTCCCCATGTCAGAATTTGTCTCTCCCTTCCTTACATTCCCACCCTCATATATCTGCCCCTTTTGTGGTCTGTCTTCTGTCAGTGTGAGTGTATCTTGGGGGAGGGACCAGGTTTGCCCAGCCTAATTGTGTGGTGCTGGAAGAGGCAAGGTGGGGTATGAAGCATCCCCTTTACAGGAGTCTGCAGGCAGGATGAAGGGAGTCAGATAGGAGGGCAGATGCATGTGTGCATGGGTAAGAGCATTTCCATATGTAAGTTTTCCATATGTAAGAAGAGTATAAGATAGAATCCATACTCCACACCTATTACTATATGGTCATGGCTCCTTGGATACCTATTTAAACATATTAAACCAATAGGGTAAAGATCTCAGTTTTATTGGATTTTGACAGTTTTCCCTATAATATCAGGTGGGTTAGTGTACCCCCAAAAGGGGGGAAAAATGTTCCAGATAGCACAAGCTCTGTTCCAGGGTCTATAGATGTCAAAGTGCAAAGTGTATGATGACTGAATAATAATTGAAAAGATAAGCAGGGAAGAGGAGTCTGCAAAGTGACTGCGGGTGTGGCAGTTGGTCCACAGTTTGGTGTTGCAGGCTCCTTGTCTGGAATGAGCCCCATCCTGCCACAGGCTTCCTGATACTTGGCAGCCAAAGAAATACTGATTCAGGGCCCCGGCCTGACTATAGGGATGAGTTGAAGAATTAGGACTTTCCAGTTCCTGGGGCATACATGTGTCCACCACCCAAACCACAGTCTCCGGAGGGTGTGGAGAAGGGGAGGACAAGGGCAATTTCTTTTCATCCTACCAGAACTGCCCACATACTCTGTTCCCCTGCCCCTTTGTTCAGAATCAAATGTTAGCTTTACCCTACAGTGTTCCTTTACCAGTGTTTGTCTGGGTCATCTGGGACAGAATGGAAAGCCCTGCCTGCAAGAAGGGTCCCCAGACAGGCGGGGGTAGCACAGTCTTGATGAAGAGCTATGCAGACAGCCGTCTAGCTGCTCTGGGTGAGCTGGAAGAAAATGCATTCTGGAGCTGAGAACAAATGAAAAGCTCTTGGAAAGTAACAGTGAAGACCCTAGATTCCTAACCATCTTGGTTTAGAGTGTCAAGTCAGTGTAAAATATAAAAGCATTTTATACTCTTCTAATCTGCACTGTGATCTGTACATTACTAATCTGGGAGTTAAAACAAAACAAACAATAGAACCATTGGGAGCCAGCCCTCCTCCTTCTACTCAGTCAGAGAACTCCCAGGGACTCGGGGCATGTTCACACCTTTGGCAAAATGGCTTGGTGCCTGAATGAAGCACATAATCTGGGGGAGATCAAGGATGCAAATCAGCTGGCGTCTTATTCCAGTGTTTTATAGAGGGACAGTGAGGCTCAACCATGGCCACATATTTGAATCACCTGGGGAGCTTTAAAAATACTAGTGCCTGGGTCCCAGCCCAGAGATTCTGGTTTAATTGGTCTGGGGTGCAGCTTGGGCATTGGGGTTTTTAAAACTCCCCAGGTGATTCCAAAGTGCAGCCAAGGTTGAGAACCATGGGTTGGAGAAGGAGTGGGAATATGTTTGCATCTGGGGGCGGAGAGGAATCAAATATCTTTTTAACCTTCTGAACTTACTTTGAATAAAAAGAGCTTTTCTTACTCTTTCTGAGTACCCTGTCAGAAGCCCACAGTTTTTAATTTAAAAGGAAGATGTGAACTTTTCAAGGGCAAGTCGTTTGTTGAGTAGATTAAAGTGAATATTTTTGCTATTTTAATAGAACAGCTTCATTATTATTATTCTTTGTCTTGTTTTGTTTTCCCCTCTAGCTTGTACACTAGTGGTGACTAAGCTCCTCAGGGAAGTATGCGTGTAACGCTTTAGAGGATGAATTAAGAACCAAATCAGATGACACATTCACACCGATAATGAACATTCTGTGTTTAACACTGAAAAGAAACTTTTTTCTTTTCTTGAAGGGCGAGTTCTATCAAGTCATTTAGATATCTCTCAGGTCTTGGGCTGTCACAGATAGCTCCCTACAAAGAGTGGGCCAAGCTTTCTTCAGGAAAGAAGAACTAAGAGGATTACGAATATATTATTCAGTAGCCTCTCCCATTTTTTTCAGGTTTGTATATAACTATTTACTCAAATACCACTAAATATGTTGGTTATAGCTACTCTGTCTTTGTGAGCCACAAAACACTTCAAATTACCACAAGGGTTAAAAGAATCCAAACTCCTCTAGTTTCATTAACTGAAGATTTGTTAAGGCTCATTTCTCTACATAATTACTTCTTTTCTATAGACTTCCTCAGAGCCTTAAGTAAAAGTTGCTTTCATACATATAATATGCTTATATATATTTATATTCCTATTTTTTACAGCATCTATTTCAGACTTCTCCTGACTGAAACGCTAACTTGAACACTGCTGTTTAGATTAAGGACCATTTTCCCGCCCGCTCTGAGTTAGGTCATAAATCTCCCTAACCCCAGTACCTTTCTTGCCACTTAGTGCTCCAAGCCTCTGTGACTTGTCTGTCCTCCTGAGGGTCTCTGAGTGGCCTTTCAAAGGGCTGAAGATGATGTGGCTGTATCTGCATCAGCAGGGCCTTTTCCTCCAGGTAAAAAAGGACTTCATACTAAGCCTCGCTTTTTTTTAAAAAAAGATCTTCTTAGATGTAAATATATAAATAGATTTAAGTATATAAAAAGGGAACATTTCCATATGTCAAGATAATACCCTAAAAGTGAAATCCTTGGAAAAAATAGCAAATAAAATACTGGAGAAAATATTTTCAAAGCATATGATAGGTAGCAAAGGGGAAATTTCCTTAAAGTGGAGAAAATTTACAAATCATTAAGAAAACACACTAATACCTCAATAAAAAAATAAGCATAGAAAATTCATAAAAAATGGATAATAGGAAAAATCTCCAACCTCACTGACACTCCAAGTTACAAAATAAGAATATTATTTTTCACTATGACGTTGGCAAAGATTTAAAAATATTATTTCTCTGTGTTGGTGAGGTAAATTGTAATAACAAAACATTCACATTTCCTACTACTTCTCATACCTCTTTAAGCTTGTCTGAGGTAGGAAAATTGAACAAGCAGTCATATGAGATAAAGTCCTATAACTCAATGGATTCCAAAGTGAACAGGATGGTGAACAATCTAGAAATCTGGTGTGGAATGGGCGAAGGAGCTACAAGTGTTTAACTTAGAGACTAGAACTCTACGGGGGAGACATTGAAAAACTGTTATGGAGAAGAAGGTATACATTTATTCTGCTTAATTTTTCTAAAGCAAGGGTAGAAATGGCAAGAAAACAGCCTTTGGCCTTAGATAAGGAGGATCTTTCCTACAGTCAGAGCTGTCCATTCCTAGAGTAGGCCAACTCATGAGATGAGCAGTCCCATCAGACAGAAGCTGAATGGTTTTCTGCCAGGGACACTGTAGAAGAAACTTCTTGACCTTTAAGAGTCCCTCCAAATTTTTCCTGTATAAAGTCATCTTTTAACAACAGCAGTGGAATGGTTTATTTAAGAAGAAATTAAATGATCCCTGAAAAGTGAAGATAATAGAAACCTTTAGGGAGTACATCTGGTTGACCAGAGTTAAAAAAAATCCAGGTACCAACTAATATCACCAGTATAGAACTTAAACACTTAGATGTCTTCAGTCTGCTGGAATAAATGGAATAATAGCCCTTTGGTCCCAGAGAACAGGTCTTCAGATTTTTTGTTTGAACATTTGAATGAGAAGTCTTGGTACAGGATTCTTAAGGTTACAGTTTTTCCCAAAGCTCCTTTTACAAGGTCTATCTGTGTCCAGACACTAGATGCGGTGCTTCCAGTTATCATTAGATGGAGATTGTGGTGGGTCAGGTGGTGACCAGTTTAGACCTCAGGACTTTATAAACTTGCCAAGTGGGATCTGGAGACGAAGTATCATAATGCAGTCTGTTCCAACAGGGACATGAAGATATTTTTAAAGTTTCAGCACCTGGGAGTTACTTGAGTATTTTCAGAACCATTCTGTTTGGCTAACATCAAATGACACCTCTCAAAGGCATGCAGTTAAATGCCAGTGTTTTTCTTTGATATAGGATTTAATGAGGGCGAAATCAAAGCAAAAGTTATATCCTGGAGAGATGGAAAAAATGAAGAGTATGTGGAAAAAGAAAAAAAAAGTTCATTTCTTTACAGAATAGGCAGTAAGATTTTTGGTTGATAGGAGTGTTGAGATTCTTTTAGCTAAATCATGGCTGCTAAAGGAGATATGAAGTTAAATATTTATTATGGAACCTCTTAGCCCCAAAGGAGAAATACTCTGCCCCTCTTTTATGGAACTACCCACAGGCTACTTCCTGTTGGTTTTTCGTTTCTAATAATAGAAATGAGTTTTTGAAGGCAGGGATCTCAGAACTCCAACCCCACCTCCAAACAGCCCACATTAAATAGCTCTTGAAGGCCAGATGATGACATGGCCTGACATTAGGAAGTAAAGATCAAGGGGCACTCTGATCTGAAGCATTCATATTGAATTTTACCTTTAGACTTTTTCATAATTTATCTATTATGGAATTCCTTAGTTCTTATAAGAACACAATTCACTTAAAGTTTTAGCCATTATGAATTGCCACTGCAAGTCAGATTGCTGAAGAGGAACAAGTTGTGTCTGGTACAAAGTAGGATCTCGAAAAAAGTTGCTGAATGGATGAAGAAATATATTTGCCAGTTTTCTTGGGAAGCCTCCTCTGTCAGAATCTTTCCCATAGGAATATACCCTTGCAGGAAGGCTCCATTAGGTGTAGGGGAGCTGGTTGTGCCTGTGTATATGGAGTTAGGGTATAATATATTGAGATTGATTTTCCAGACCTAAAATTAAACCAATTTACAGTTATTCCTGGTATTTATTAATCCCTGTTTGAGAATATCATAGAAGAAGGTTATTCTCCAATGTTGTTGAAAATAAGATTTCCATTCACTAAATTCTGTGACTGAAAGACAGAGAGTCTTAGAAGTAACTCAGAGAAGAACTTCTAAGAAGGGGCCATAATTAGGGCTTGTGAAGAAAAGTTAATGGAACTAGGATGAGTTAGCCTAAAGGAGAGAACATGCTGGGTATAATACTCTTCCAATGTATTCCTTATATAAAAAGTCTAAGATGAAATGAGCCCAAACTGTATCTTACAGTCATCTATACTGTATACTTGTCAATGTGTAATTATAATTTTATAATAATGGACAGTTGGGGTAGCATAGTGTTGAAGAAAGTGCACTAGATTAGGAGTCAGAAGAACTGAATGCTAGATACTTCCTAGCTCTTGAATAAGTTGTGTGACTCTTGAATAAGTCAGTTAAAGCTCTGAGACTCAGTTTCTTTAATTCTAAAATGGGAGTGAGGCAGGAACTTGTTCTTACTTGCTTCATAATATTATTCAGAAGGTTAAATGAGATGATGGCTATTAAAGCACTTTATTATGTATAAAGTCTCAGCCACAGGTACAGTGGGCCCCAGTGTTCTTATAAAATTAAGTGTTTAGAAAGCATCGAAATTGTGGCCACTCCTTCCTGAGAGGTCTTTAAACGTACGGCACGCTTGGGTCCAGATGGCTTAGCCACAGCCTCTCTATGGGCAGGAGAATGAATCGGATCACCTGGAAGTGTCATTCTACCTCAGGATTCTTAGCATTGGCTGATTTCCTCAGGTCAGTGAGTCAGAATAGAACAGCCGATGTGATGAAAGATGTTTCCTTTTTTTATTTTTTTCTCATTTTTGGATTGTTTTCCCTCCAAATGGAATTGAACAAGACACATGGGGAAGAACACTGGGATTTGACCAAGCACCTGTTCTTGGTTTGACTTTTCCCTGAAAACGTGAGTCTTCTTGCTTTTTGATGTAAATTAACTTGTTTGGCCCAACTTCATGTAGATTCTCTGTTTGTTGACAGACATGGGAGATATTTATGTCTCAGGTAGAATTGTTTCCATGGAGGACAGTGTTTATTGATCTGTGATCACATGAGGCATTGGGCAGATTTCCTCTTTTGGAAATAACGGAGCTGCCCAAAGGCACTCTTCAACTTTGACTTACCCAGAATGGGAACTGTTGTCTTGGACATGAATGGGACAATCTTCCTCCCAGAAAGAGGAGAAACCAGGAAACATGACAGGAGAGGGACCAACAGCTGGATATATTCTGGGAAAAAACTAGCCAGATGTTACTACCATTCCTTCTAGCACAGCCTCTTTGTGTGGCCTTTCAGTGGCTTGAAAACCTGCTTTTCTGGTGACCATAGAGACCACAAGCTCCAAGAGAGAAGTGGGAGTGGGGGAAAGGGCAATAGAAGAGAATAATAGGATTTTAGACTTTGATGGGAAACAGTGATCTTTTACCTCAACCTACTACTGAGAATTCTATACCACCTCTGAGATGGCCACTTGCCTTCTGATTAATAGGTTACCTTTGGAGAAAGCCTGTCTTGTCCTCAGTCAGAGTAAGCAATCTTTGGAAAACGAGCTTCTTTTAAAGTGAAATCTATTTTAAATTCTATTACTTGTTTTTCTGTCATTTTGGAGTATTGTAGACAAAATCTGTTTTCTTTTAGCTGGCAGTCCTTTGAATATCTGAAGAAAGTCCTCATGACCTTCCTTACTTTTCTCCCCTAAAGTGAACTTCCTCATTTCTTTCACCATTAATTAAAGAGTATGTATTCTAGACCCAGAATACCCTTCTCTTGGACACATTGTAGTTTTCTAAAAGTTTGTCATTTACTATCCTATAAGATATAGGGCATTCACCTTTCATCTCGTTCCTAGAATAATCTCTTATATAAGGAATTTCTGAGTAGTAAGTCTCATGTTTGGATCTTTCACTAAAGTGGGAAATGGGAACCTTCATTGTGAACCTGGAAGCTTTTTCAGCCCTGAGTTCACATGGAATCTCTGAGGTATGGAGATACTCTTTCAGAGATTTTAAATCTTCCCAGCTCTGATGGCAATTCTAAGAGAATGAGAAGATTCCCATGTTCTCAATCAGTCACAAAAGTTTGCCAATGTCTCCCTACTCCTGAGACCCCAGGCCAAAATGTCTAACTGGTGGCTTGGAGGGGCACTGACTTGCTCTACAACTTCTTCCTGGATCCTCCAGACAGGGATAATTATAGGTTCCCCTGCTCCCAGAGCTTTCCATCGCTTTTATGAGCTAATGCAGCCTCAGGCTACAGCAAGGAATTAGCAGGCACAGAACACAGAAGTCTGGTCCTAGAGGCTTGTAAGAGAGACAAAGAGACACCAAAGGCTGAAATCACTTCCTAGCATTTCCTTTCATCCGTTTTTGCACAGTCTGCTGCACCCCAACCACACCCTTTCTGTGAGACCCCATCCCAGAACCACTGAGGGCTCTTGCTTTTATTTAGTAGTTACTGAGCAGAGTGCTGGATGCTGCACCGAGCATGTTCTTGACAGAGTACAAGATGGTGCAGCACAGGATCAGAGCCACTGAAGTCTAGAACAGGAGAGGAGTTAGATTAGCAGTAGTTTACAGGAAAGGAATAGACTCAGAGAAGTGAGTGAAGGGCCCACAGGCACACAATGAATTGGTGACAGGATTAGGCTGGAATCCGGTTCTATGGATTTCCAATCCAAAACTCTAATACAACATATGTAAAATCATATGTGTGTGTCTGAATTTATATTTATATACATATGTGTATGCATATGTGTGTGAAATTTACTTTTGTAGAAGGCTTTATTTCACCCATATGTTCCAATTTGATTCTCATAATACCCCTGTTTGGCAGGTAAGGAAACTGAGGTTTCCTTAGATCATATGGATAAATGGTAGCATCTAGATTCAAATTCAGGCCTCGGAGTCCAGCTCTGTTGTACTTCCAATTTCATGACAGTATCCCTTATTTAATCTCAGTGGGTGTTACCAAATCTTCTTCAGAACCCCTATGGACTAAAATCTTCTTCGTCCCTGTCCCTCTCCTATATTCCTAACAAAGCCGTAACCTAACTTCTTACCAATATGATGACAAGGTGAGCTATGGCTCAACATAACTGATCTATCTATCTATCTATTTAGCATATCTGTAGCCAGTGAGAGTCGCTTCAGTCACTCTTAAGGACAGGTATAGGCAGGACAGGGGCAAAGGCATAGCCAGGCTCCAACATCAGGGAAGAAACCTTGGAGGAAGGGATGTAGGGATGATGTTAGTAGGATCGAAGGCCTCCACCTTTGGTTGGTGGGGCCACAATCTCATAAAAAGATGCCACCTTTTGACTACCATCTTGTCATGTTTCATGGTTTTGCTTTTATGTCATTCTTGTCATGACTTTTTATCATAATTTTAACCAATATCAGCATATTATCTTAAAAATCTGAGAAGACTCCACTTCTGAAGAACATGGTTAGGGAGAGAAATTGTCTTCTTCTTTTCCTTCAACCAGCTAGAGTTCTGAGTTGCGGAAAAGGAAGGCAATAGGCATTTACCATAGTCGGGAACTTTACACAGATTGTCTCATCTATTCTTCTCCAAATGAAAGGCTTTACAGATGAGGAAATTGAGGCTCACAGAATTACATAACTTGCTCGAGGACACACAACCAGCAAGTGGCAGAGCAGGGATTGACACTGAGGCAAGGTTTTACTAAAGCATTTGGGCAGTTCTCTCCTCACGGTACATGTAGTCTTCCTGGCACTGGGCAGGTCAGGTGGCTCAGCTCTTAAACTCTTCCTTTCCAGAGAACCCTAACCTG
This sequence comes from Dugong dugon, assembly GCA_030035585.1. Taxonomy (NCBI): domain Eukaryota; kingdom Metazoa; phylum Chordata; class Mammalia; order Sirenia; family Dugongidae; genus Dugong; species Dugong dugon. Next base: position 51,550,133 of record CM057475.1, read on the forward strand.
TCACAATCACTACTGAGAAGTCAGCCCTTTTGCCAAAAATGGCTTTGCAGCTTATCACTGACTGGCAGTGGGAGTAGGATTAGGAGACTTAAACCCTCTCATGGTCCCCAGGAAATTAAATCTAGGATGACAATTTTGGAGCTGGGAGGGACTTTACTGATCATACAATGGACCTTGAATTCTGCAGGTGAGGAAACTGCGACCAAGAGAAATTAAGGATTTGCCCAGGCCATACAATTAGCTAGTGGTGAAGCTGGGACCAGAACTACATCTTCTGCCTAGAATGAGGGCTAGGAATTCAGCACACCAGTCAAGACCACTGGGACATGGAGATAGAGGGTATAAAATACTTAAGTGATTCCTGCTGATATAGGTAGGACTGGGAAGAAAGAAAAGTAGAAGCAATGTACATATAGCCAGAAAAAAGAGCCAGTATTTGAACCAAGACTGAAAATACAGACCTAGTGCGGGCTAAAGAGGCTCAGTAAGTGACTTCCCAGATTGTGTTTTGTTCCCATTGCACATACAGTTGGAAGCCAAATGAAGCCACCAAGGTTGCAGCGAAACAGCTAACAATTACAGCTCAAATATTTGTGGGTAGCTGTGGGAGTGCAAGCCACCTGCTCCAAGTTTACAGCTTTGTTAAACTTGGTAAACATTAAAAATGGAATGGGAACGCCCCCAGTCTGTACAGCATCCCATACCCTTCCTGGGAGGCCTTGGTTGGGGAGCTGGGTTGGTCTTGCCCTTGACCAGGCCTCTCTCACCGCGGCCTAGAGCTGCTTTCTGCTGATAGGGGTGAGTGCTGTCAGTAGTCTGTAATAGACAGAGGGATGTAGGGATTGTTACAGAATCCCCTATTTACAGAGTTTGAAGGGACCACAGAGCCCCCAGAATATAACTTCTAATGTTCAGATGAGGAAACTGAGATCCAGAAAAGTGATGTGCCCAAAGTTATATAGTTATGGGCAGAATTGATTCTTGAACTCTGAACTGTTGACCCTTAGTTGTGTTTCCTCCTCTAAGCCTCCTTAGGTTTGTAAATGATAACAAACAGGAAGTCAAAGCATTACAGAACGTTACAGTTGGAAAGTTCTTAACTAGGAGTGACTATGGTTGTCACAGAGACTAGGGGGCACTACTGGCATTTAGTGGGCAAGAGCCAAGGCTGCTAAATAGCTTGAAATGTGCCAGATATTCCTGCATAATGAAGACCAGTCTTGCCCAAATACCAAGAATGCCCCTGTGTCCACTATTTAACTTTACAGTTGAGGAATCTAAGCCTAGAGATAGGGAGGGATTTGACCAAGGTCCCAAAGGGAGTTAGCAGTTCCCTGATTCTAGACCATCATTTGCCCTACTCTGTCCCACTGAGTCCCTGAGTGTCTTCTGCAGAGGGGTGACTCCAGCTCCCTGTCCCTCAGCTCCTAATGCACTTGCTCCTGAAGCTATTTCAGGGTTGGCACTTACTTAGACTTCAGGCCCTCCTGTCCATAGGGCTGGAGCAGATACTGGTGCACGAGCTTGTCCCTGAGAGTTCCGGCTAGTTTGATTTTCTTTCTTGATCGGTGCAGATTGATGATAAAAAGTGTAATGGATCCACGAACATAATTGTGGCTGAGATCCAGAAAGAGAGAGAGAGAAAGGAGAGAAAAGATGGAAACAAAGTGGTCAATTAGATGCTCTTAAATAATTTGTAGACTGACTGCATGAAACAGGATTACACCAGAAGAGAGCACTTATTTTATGATTCATGGTCACTGTAGACCTTCGAAGACAGTAAGACTTTGTTATTGTGGTTTCTTGCAAAGAAGATACCCACTTCCCACCACATGCTTTGTTTTTGTTTAAATTTATTGAAATTATCTTAAAAAGCAAAACTATATATTTTTTTCTGAGTATGAAAGTAAAACATGCTGATTGGAAAAAAAAAAAAAAGGAAAAATACAGGAAAACACAAAGAAGAAAAGGAAAATTCTCCATAATTCTAGTATCTTGAGATAACTCCTGATAACATTCTGGTAAACATCCCTCCAGTATTTTTAAATTTATGAATTTAACAAATGTTTATGGAGCACTTTGACACATACTTGTATATTACTCAGTTTTTACATAAATGAGATCACACTCTTCACATAGCTTTTTTCTTAATGAACGCCTTAAACATGTTCCCACATTGTTATATATTCTTCTCCTTGCAGAAGAATGCTAAGTTCTTCAATTATAGAAATGTAACGTAATTTATTTAACTAATTCTCTACTTTTGGAGACTTACATTGTCTTCAATGTTTTACCGTTATAAATCACGTGATGAAGGACTTAATTGTACGTAAACATTTTGCACATCATGATTATATCTGATAGATAAAATCTTAGAAGTTGGAATCATTAGGTCAAAGGAAATGCAGATTATGATCCCTCACCAAATTTTCTGGTTCATTCCCAGTGGTGCCCACTCCTGTGGGAAGATTTTTATATCCCTCATCTGTCGAACCCAAAGGTGATCACATAACTTGCTTTGGCCAATGAAACATGGATGGACATGTTAAAGCCTCTAAGAAGCAGCTTTAAGAGCCAACCCATGTTTTGCCATGCCTCTTTTCCTTCTGACAGAAGACTGACAATGTTGTTGATAGAGGCTGCTTTACTGATATGGGTCCTGGAATAAAAATACTGAAGAGCTACAAGTAGTATGAACGAGAAATAAATTTTCTTAATTGAGGAAGGTGTGGAGATTTTGGGGTCCTTTCTTTTTTTTTTGACTTTAACAAGCAGAAATTTATTCTCTCACAATCTAGGAGGCTAGAAGTCCTAATTCAGGGCACCAGCTCCAGGGGGGAAGGTTTTTTCTGTCTCTGTTGACTTTGGGGGAAGGTCCTTGCAAATAATCTTCCCTTGAGTCTAGGAGTTTCTCAGTGCAGAGACCCTAGGTCCGAAGGATGTGCTCTGCTCCTGGCTCTTCTTTCTTGGTGGTAATGAGGTCCCTCTCCTCTCTGCCCGCTTCTCTCTTTATACGTCAAAAGAGACTGACTCAAGATACAACCTAATCCTGTAGACTGAGTCCTGCCTCATTAACATAACAGCCTGTATTGGGTCCTTTCTTAACATCATCTATCCTGTTATGCGCCTTTTGATAAATTGATATTAACTCTCCAGAAAGGTTGTACCAATTTGCCTCATCACCCCTGCATGAGAGCACCCACTTCCTTATACCCTTAGGAACTCTAGATATTAAACTTTTAAAATGCCTTTGTCAACTTGAGAGGTGAAAATGGGATTTCAGTGTTGTGTTAATTTGTACTTTTTAATTCATACTGAGATTCAGCATTTTTTCATTTGCCTGTCGTTTTTATTTCTACTCTCATGAACTGCCTGTTCATTCCTTTGCCCATTTTTTATTGACCTGTAAAAACTATTTATTTGTTAAACATAGTAATCCCGTGTCTGTGTATATGTTGCAAAATTTCACTCAGTTTTCTTTGATCATTTCAGTTTGTTTGCATTGTATCCTCATGTACAAAAGTTAAACATTTTTTACGTAGTCATATTTATTTATCTTCTTTTTGATTTCTGCTTTTGGTATTTTCCCCACCCTAAGATTATAAAACTATTCACCCTTTTTGGAATCCTTTTAACCAGCACAGGATGTTCAGAAGCCTGGGAGAACTATATGCCTACATGTAAGAGCCTTTCAGCATGTATCAACAAACCTGTAATGATTTCCTTCTCTGTCTTCCTTTTCTCTGGTAGGAAAAAAGACTTTGTTTCTAAGGTGTCCCTTAGGGGCCCTATCTGGATGGATTAATGAAAGGAAACAGACAAAATGACTGGCTCTGCCTTCAAAGGAGGAGTCCAGAGAAACACGAAGGCAACCTTGTCCAGATGGAAACACCATTCCTCCGAAGAAAAAGCATCCCTCAGCCTCCAGTCACTCATCTCTGTTTCTGAAGGTGCTAATTAAAACTTGAGTGACCAAGGGCAGGTCAATATAATAACTTGGGATTTTTTTTTTTTTTTTTTTTTTAATATATAGTTTCCAAGACTCATCCCTGGAGATTTAGATTCAATAGATTTGGGATATGGCCTGGAAATCTGTATTTTAAAACATTTTTTTGGCTATTTGGTAGCTAAGTTGGATTTGGGAAACAATTTGCCTAGAGCCATGAGAAGCCCAAACCCATTGCTGTGGAGTTGATTCCGATTCATAGCAACCCTATAGAACACAGTCCCAAAGTATATCCTGCTGGCTGTGCATCAGGCTATTTTTATTGCCTCTGTTGGAGGGCACATTATTGTGTTGAAGGCTTTTTGGATGCCTGTATTTATGTTCTGATACATTATGAAATGACTTTCCTATCTAGTCCCTCCTTCCCCGGTCCCTCTCCTTAATCCCTTGCAGCATGTGAACTAGCTTTACCAACCAAACGAGTTAGGTCAGAAGAGAACGACAATTTATTTGAGTGGACTTTTCTCATCAGAGCTCTGAAGAAAGGTGCTGGTAGCCTGTGTCAGCATTTATGTCACTAAAGAAGAACACCAACTATATTCCATTCAGCTTTCAGCTTAGCTTAGCTGTGTGCAAAATTGAGGAAGACCCTATTAATGACAGATACTCCAGGCTTCATAGTGTGAGCAAAAGGAAGCATGGGTGAATATCCAGTTTGCCAGACTGCAGTAAGTCTTTTGCTAACTACCATCAACAACTGTCTCAAAGTTCAGCAGTGGAGGAGAAGAGAGCCATGTGCTTGCATTTACAAGTTTCTTTTCTGCAGAGCTGGGGCGGAATGAGCCCTTGGAGACTGCAGAAGAGAAGGGTGGGATGTGGGGAAGTGGTGGGTGGGAGGGAGACCTGAAGTCACAGCACTGCTTCAGGGAAAGCTGTCTTTTCAAGCTGCTCAGCAAAGGTCTGATTCCCGTTTAAATAGTACCCCTGAGGGAGATAACTCAGTACCAAAAGCCAGCCCAGGGACCAGTGTGCAGAGGCTCTCAAAGAACTCACGGAGCCTCCCCAGGTAGGAACTGGCATCGAAGGCTGCCCAGCCAAAGTTCTCCCTCCCTTGGCTGGTGGACAATGACATTAAGCAAAGGCTTCTCGGTTAGGGAGTGCAGCACCAACCTGAAAGTACTGTGTTGAGAATCCAGATTCCTGAAGAAAGTATATTCTCTACCCACAGAAAAATAATCTTGGAGGAATACTTGTTCCCTAAGAACTTGAGGTGTGAAGGTTTGGCCTGTGGGCAAATGCTAACCTGTCAAGTCCAATTGGCCTTTGGTTTATCTTAGTGAAGGCATCTTTCTGGGGGAGCAGCTGTCTGGGTAGAACAGCTATCTTTCTCCACATCTCACTTGTGGTGAGACTTTTTCACTAGCAGATAATCCATGTATCTGGAGTTCATCTTTGCTGGCTGTTCTTTTCCTGCCTGATATCTTCTCTGTGTTGCCATGGGAGGAGGAGGAGGAAGTGAGTCAGGGAAGGGAGCCTGGAATTGGAATATCCTAGATGTAAGAAGTAGGGGGTGTCATATGGGGAGTTGCATCTTGACTTCCAGATTTTCTAGAAATGTCTCTGGTGAAGCTGGAAGACTGGGAAGGGGAAGGAAGAACGATGTGTTAGAGCCCATGGTCATTCCCAGTGAAAGTCAATGTATGTGAAAACTGCCGTGGTCCATTGTCTCCAAATCTAATTCAAAGTTTTTGGGTTCGGTGAGAGTCAGGCCGTGTTTTGCCAAACATTTTTTTCCCCCTTAATTTCAAAGCCCCTGTGTATTTTAAAGGAAATTTAATCCACATGTTTCTGATTCATTTACACTTAACTCATCAAAATATTGTTTTGTAAGAGCCATTTGATGTCCAAGAAACCTCAGGAACCATTTTTATGAGCCTTTAAAAAAACTTCTGAAAAACAGGAAGTCATGTTTTGCCAATAACAAACTTGAACCCCAAAAGGCTCAATTTTGCTTCAACATCCACCAGGTTCCAATCGGTTCTGAACTTGGCTAAGAGTCTAGGCTCCTCCCCAGAAACATATATTGTCTCAGAAGAATGGTTTATAAAAAGATTTCCCAGCCAAAACTTGTTTGCTCTCTGAACAAGAAGATCTAGGGTGAGAATTGCCATTCTCCTAATTTGCTAACTCTAGAACAGGAAGCAGAAAAGCACCTGCTAGTGTGGGTATGAATATATAACTTTTTCTCCAAAATCAATCATGAGACAACTCTCTACTAGTTCAGAAATGACCCACAATGCAAGTGGCAGCTATGAGAGGCAGTGAGGTACTCAAGTAGAGATTGCATGATGATCTGACAGAAGATTGTACAAGGGGTTCCTATGTTGAATAGGACTCCAGGCCAAATGATCTCTAAGGTTCTTTCCAAATGTAAAATTTTTTTTCATTATTAACGATGTTATTTGCATATAGATGTGACACTATAGAACCTTTGGAATTCAATAAGTTAATACAAATGTAAATATCTGGCACAATGATTGCCAAATAACAAGTATTCAATATATACTGGAGTACAGGAGTTGTTGTTTTAATACACTTTCTTTGGGTTATTTCACTAGTAAATTTACACTTTCTCACTTGGTCCCTGTTTTGACCAAGGACATATATTTTCTGAGTATTGGTGAGAGCTGAATCGTGTGAAGCCAAGATGCCCACTCTGCACAAGTCTTTGACCTTCGCCTCACTGGCCACACATAAACTAAATGAATCAATAGTATTTCTTTATGACAGTTGTGGAGGATGTGGGGGCATGGACAGTACATGTGGCAGAGAGAAATAAGAGATTCTTATATCTTGGTACCTGCCTGGTAGCACCTGCCACCTCTGTCATCTCATTATGGACTCTGTTTTTGAATTTAATAGGAATAAAAAGACCTTCTCCCCTATATTATCATTAGGATCATGTGTGCAATGGATTAACAAAGTCTCTTCTTTCTTTTTTTTAATGGGAGAAAGAGAGTGGCACTGACAGAAGCGCAGTGACACCATTTTTCCAGAGAGGCTCTGGAGTGACTTCCCATAGAAAGCAGAGGGGAGCTGGTAGTGTAGAGAGAAGAATCTTGAATCCAGATCATTTTAGTAACTTGTTTGAGGTCTCAAGCTAGTAAATGGCAGAATTCATTTTAAATTTTTTCCCATACAAAAATTTATACATACTCTGTTATATGACTCTAATTGCTCTCCCCATACTATGACAGCACACTCCTCCTTTCCACCCGATTCCTCGCGTCCATTCAACCAGCACGTAACCCTCTCTACCTTCCCACCTCACCTCTGGACAGAAGCTGCCCATTTAGTCTCTTGTATCTACTTGAGCTAAGAGGCACACTCCTCACGAGTATCACTTTATGTCCCACAGTCCAGTCCAATCCCTGCCTGAAGAGTTGGCCTCGGAAATTGTTTTAGTTCTGGGCTGATAGAGAACTCAGGGGCCATGCTTTCGGGGGTTCCTCCAGTCTCAGTCAGACCGTTAAGTCTGGTCTTCTTACTAGAATTTGAGTTCTGCATCCCACCTTTCTCCTGCTCCATCCGGGACTGTCTGTTGTGTTCCCTGTCAGGGTGGTCATTGGTGGTAGCCAGGCACTATCTAGTTCTTCCGGTCTCAGGCTGATGAAGTCTCTGGTTTATGTGGCCCTTTTTCTCTCTTGGGCTAATACTTTCTTTGTGTCTTTGGTGTTCTTCATTCTCCTTTACTCCAGGCAGTTGGGACCAATTGATGCATCTTAGATGGCCGCTTGCAAGCTTTTAAGACCCCAGACAAAATGGCAGCATTCTTAACCACTTCACTACACCGCCTCCTTCTGGCTGATGTTGTGAAATCAAAGGGGAAGAGAGCTACAACTATAAATCAGCAGTGACATCTTGATGTCCTATTTCTGCATTCATTTATCAAACATTTACTGAGAACTTTTTCATGCCAGTCACTATATTAGACACTAATAATACAAAAATGAAGAAACACTGCCCCTGAGTTCATGATATATTCAGAATATTACTGACAACTTTCCATGAGAATGTTAAAGAGCGTTAGGGTGAAAACTGGAATGAGAGTATGTAAGGAGTCCTCAGGGAGGCCACCCAAGTCCTGTTAAGCCCATGGCTACTGACATTTTTCCCCTGGGCTCTCCGACCAGTAGTATAAAGGCCACAGACTGATGTGCTTTCCAACAGGGACAGAAGGTGCCAAGAGTAATTTTTCTCTCTTGAGACTGGGGTCCACTTTTTGGGTGGTTACCTTGAGGCTGGGCAGAGACAAGGAATACAATGTTTCCTTGTGTGGTGATCAGATAACTCCAGGCCAAGGCCACAAAGCAGTCACTCTCTGTCAGGTATTGGACTGAACTTCCTGCTGAGCAAAAGGGATGTTGAAAACCTTTTGGCCTCTGCCCAAACCAGTGACCCTTTATCCACAATAGGCACTTGTATCTACAGACAAGACAACTGGCCCCTGGCCCCCCTCTGCTCAGAGTGATTCTTTGAAAAATCTTATCATGATAAATTAATTGGCTTGGCTCCTCTCTCATCAAGAAAGGAGAAGCAGTGTCTGCTGTAACCTGACCACTCAGGGCTCTTTGTGCCATCCACTCCCCTTGATTAGCCCCTGATAGGCCAGGGGTGGAATGAAGGCCAAGCTGGAGGCACTTGCTGGCCCTTTCCTCCCCGAGGTTTTCTCTGCATTAAGAGAAAGAGTTCTCTCTTTTCCAGTCTGCCTACTCTGCCCCCTCAACAGGAAGTGATGTAAGAAAGCCATGTTTGGTCTAATGTGTTTTGCTTTAGACCCAGTTTTAAATTTTTACCTTATGGTCCTCATGTTTTAAAATATTTCATTTGCCAACATTTATTTGTTTACTGAAATTAATTTTCCTGTTTGTTTTAAAGACAAGTGTAGTGACAACCAGTGCTTCAGACAAAAAAAGAGACATTACCACACTGAGTTGTAAGTGCAGCCCAAATAAAGGAAACCCAGATTTTGTTCAGCATCTTAACTCTTAAGAGAGCTGAAAAGATTTTTGAAATCCCGAAAATGGTTCTAAAGCTGGCCTGCCTACATTTGAGCCCTCCTTTAGTTTTGGGGAGCCCAGCTTGAGATGCACTGGTCTAGGGCTAGGTTCCTATGGCATAGCTCTCCCTCACATGTTAGGTCTTAGACTCAGAAGTGTAGACTTACTTCCTCGAGCTCTGCTGGTGGCTCATATGAGTAGATTTTATAGCTCTTGCCTTGGTTCAGGCTTAGGCACACAAAAAAGCCTTGTGGGCATTATATCAACTGGAAAAGAGAAATGCTAAATAAAAATTTGTTGGATGAATAAGTAAGCAAAGATTTTATGAATAAATCCTGTAAGTATGAGAAGGGGAGTTTGCTTGGAGAAAAGGCTATTTATCAGAGATCGTTTGAAACCCTGCAAAGAGCAGGTATAGTGATTCCAGAGGCAGTTTTCAACTAAGGAAGACTGGTGACCAGCGAGAGCTAAGTCTTGAAGGGTTCCCAGACAGCACAGATTCTAAAAGAGCCTCGAAGCCCCAGGCTCCTGGGAAGTGGTCATTCTGTGCCATCTATCAAGACTTACTTGTGATGGTTTGTGCAGTGAGCATAAATCCTTAGTTTGTCCCGGATCACTCGGCCTGGCCGTGGCTTCCGCTGGAGCCCAGCCACATGCACGGCCAAGACTTTGGGGCCAATCAGGCGCTTGTAAAGGAGAGAGAGCCAGTAGTCCTGAGGAGAACAGAGAGGCAGAGAGTCAGGGAGAGAACACACCGTCGCGTGTTCTGAATTAACACAATAGACACAAGCCAGAAACCACTTCTTACCAGGAGTAGTGAATCACAACCCATGAGACCCTATTAACCATGTGAGCATGGTCACCCCAGTGAGCCCCTAACCATGTAAGCATGGTCACCCCTGTGAGCCCCTAACCATGTAAGCACGGTCACCCCCGTGAGACCCTAACCATGTAAGCATGGTCACCCCAGTGAGACCCTAACCATGTAAGCATGGTCACCCCAGTGAGCCCCTAACCATGCAAGCATGGTCACCACAGTGAGACCCTAACCATGTAAGCATGGTCACGCAAACTGTGGGTTGATAATGAAGCAGGTGCTGTCTAAAGTGATGATTTCAACTGACTAAATGGGGAAGCGTAAAGTGGAGCAGACCTAGAGCAGAAGAAGAAGAAATGAAAAATAATTTTTCACATATGAAATAACAACTAGTTTGGGCCTTAAATTTTGCACTTTATTTTCCTAAACTTTACTTTCCATACTGGTTTATGATTTCTCTTTAATTATAGAATGGAAGGTTTCCAATCCTTGGGATTGTCACCAATATGAGCATCCAAAATGTCATCTTCCAAATATTGTCACTGAAGGCTACTAAGTGGGAGGGAAATGAAGGTTCTCCAGGCAGGATCCCAGAGTCTTCAATTTCAGAGCCAGAAATGCAAAGAGAAAAATATTTGCAAACTGTGGCACTAATTCTTAGTCATCCTCAATAAGTCTAAAATAAAAAGAATAATTCTAAACTAAAAAGAATGTGAAGCTTTTAACCACTCCAGGGTCCATTTGTAACTGATCAATAATCTGAAACCCACACATTTATCTAAATTTACAAAAAATTTACGGAAGCCTACCTACCACCACCTTAGTTTGGTATTGTATTTGCTATTACATTTTATATTTGATACAAATATAAAATTAGCATTTGTATTGTAACAGTTCTTATCACCTGTTATGGGGTAAAGACTTCAGTATTTATAACTCACCATGTAAAACAGGGCTTCCTAATTTGTCTCCCCTGCCCCATTCTTGAATTCAGTGAATGTAGTATTCAGTGCATATTATTCACGGTCTTAAAGACACCAATCATATCTTTTCAGCTTTCATCATTCCAGTCAGAAGCCTCCTAATGCTCTTTGGTTTGTCTTCTGTGGTCATCTATAACATCAGCTGCTTAAAAATGTCTGATTAACTGCATAAATTGGAAGAAAGTCTCTAAGCCCCCTTGCCACCAGAACAGCTCCAGATCTACTCAAGTAGTGGCTCCAAGATTTGCCCAACCGTTTACCTTAATTAGCCTTAAGTGGCCTCAGGATGGCTGTTCAATATGGTCTCTTAATATTTAACACTACTACTTATCTGTCAGTTTGCCATACTGTGGTGGCCTATGTGTTGCTATGATGCTGGAAGCTATGCCACCAGTATTTCAAACACCAGCAGGGTCACTCATGGTGGACAGGTTTCAGGGGAGCTTCCAGACTACGACAGACTAGGAAGCAAGGCCTAGGTAATCTACTTTCAAAAATTAGCCAATGAGCACCTTATAGATCACAACCGAACATAAGAACTGTCTGTTACAGTGCTAGAAGATGAGCTCCTTCGGTTGGAAGGCACTCAAAATACTCGGTGGCTGCAACAATGGACTCAAGCATACCAGTGATGGTGAAGGTGTTGAGGGACCAGGAAATGTTTCATTCTGTTGTAAGTGGGGCCACCATGAGTCAGAGCCGACTCTATGGCAACTAACGACAATAATAATATTTTAAAAGGCAAATACATAATCATTGTCAATCATACGGATGAAAAATATCTCATTGGTTTAATTTGCTTTTATTTCATTACAATTTCTATGTTTTTACTGATTATTACTTTGTGAAGTGACTATCACAGTCACCCTTATTTCCTACGGGATGTCCACAATTTGTAACAGATCTAAGTATTAGTGGTAAGAATCCTCTGGAATGTATATGGTACAAATATTCTGCCCAAGTTTGTATTTTGCCTTTTTATGAATTTTTTTGATATAGAGAATTAAAAAATATTTTACACAAAAATGTATCAATCTTGTTCTTTTCTTTTGATTTTTCCCTTTTATTCTTAGAAAGTCCTTTCTTGCACAAGGATCAGATAAATCTTTTTAGTTCTTTTTATATTATCATTTTAAAATTTAATCTTTTAATTCATTGGAAAATGGGTGGTGCAAATGGTTAAGCAATCAGCTACTGGCCAAAAGGTTGGTGGTTTGAATCCAACCAGAGGTGCCTTGTAATAAAGAGCTAGGTATCTACCTCTGAAAGATTAAAAACCAAAAGCCAAAACTGTTGCTGTCAAGTCGAATCCGACTCATGGTGACCCCATGTGTTTCAGAGCAGAACTGTGATCACGACCATCAAAAACCCTATGGAGCACAGTTCTAGGATTGCCAGGAGTCAGAATCAATTCAATGGCAACTAGTTTGTTTTATTTTACTAACTTTTATCATTTTCTTTAATTTCCTAATTGTTGTAGTGAATAATCTATACATTTACCACTAAGCCCATCTTTATCACATACTACCACATCATTATATACATATCATAAAATACATTTTATGATACGTGTATCATGATATATTGTTAAGAAATGCTATCCAAACCACGCCCATTGCCATTGAGTTGATTCAGACTCATAGTGACCCTACAGGACAGAGTAGAACTGCCCTACAGGGTTTGCAAGGCTGTAATCTTTATGGAAGCAGACTGCCACATCTTTCTCCTGCAGAATGGCTGATGGGTTTGAACCGCTGATCTTTCAGTTAGCAGCTGAGCACTTAACCACTGAGCCACCAGAGCTCCATAAGACATACCATACCACTATAGAATTGGGTTCCTGGATGTTCCATTCTCTTCCATTGAACTCTCATTTTCTAAAAATCAGTTTTACATAATTTTAATTATTATAATTTATATTTTAATATCTATAGGTTGAAGACTATCTCATTATAATTTTTTTCTTTGTTCAAACTTTCCTTAATTAGTCTCACCCATCTATTTTTCCAAATAAACTTTGAAATAATTTTCTCATGGTGTTTGTTGTTGCAAAGAAGTTAGAGGCTAGGGTGATTTTTGTTCTATGTATGGGGTAGCCTGTTTATGTTTTAGTTTTGTTTCCTTCCAGGATGCTTACAGGAGTCAGGTTTTATCCTTGATATTTGATCTTCTACCTGAAATGTGTCAATGTGGGTTTCTCTACTAATTAGATAGTATTTGGGGAATACTTTGGATCAGAAAGAGCTTTCTCCAATCTGTGAAAATTTTCTTCAAATATAAATTGGAATTCTTATTTCTTTCTATTTTCTCCAGTCTGTTTCAGTTTATTTATTAGATCTTCATCCTCAGTTCTGCACATCTATCATTTTCTTTCTCATTTTTAAAAAAATTGTGGTAAATGTATGTATCACAAAACATTTCAATATTTTTTACATTTACTATTCAGTGATCTCTTTGGTTTCTCTTTTGCAAGAAGGTGTCTTAAGTTTGTGCTCCACATTGCTATATCTGCTCTCTCTAGAATCATTTTCTGTTAGTTACTAAATCCAATGAGTATTTTAATTATTACTACAATTTTAGTTTCTTTGCATTCTTTTTTGTCTCATTTAGCTCACATTATTGTTTGGCTTGAAGCACTTACTGATGAAGATCAAAGACTACAGCCTTCAGTATGGATTGCACCTTAACAAAGAAAACACAAATCCTCACAACTGGGCCAATAAGTAACATCAAGATAAACGGAGAAAATACTGAAGTAGTCAAGGATTTCATTTTATGTGAATCACAATCAACGCCCACGGAAGCAGCAGTCAAGAAATCAAATGATGTATTGCATTGGGTAAATCTGCTGCAAAAGACCTCTTTAAAGTGTTAAGCAAAGATGTTACTTTGAGGACTAAAGTGTGCCTGACCCAAGCCATGGTTTTTTCAATCATCTCATACGCATGCGAAAGCTGGACAATAAATAAGGAAGATTGAAGAAGAACTGATGCATTTGAATTATGGTGTTGGTGAAAATATTCAAAGTAGCATGGACTGCTAGAAGAACAAACCAATCTGTCTTGGAAGAAGTATAGCCAGGATGCGCCTTAGAAGTGAGCATGGTGAGACTTCATCTCATGTACTTTGGACATGTTATCAGGCGGGATCACTCTGGAGAAGGACATCATGCTACGTAAAGAAGGCATCAGTGACAAAGAGGAAGACCCTCGATAAGATGGACTGACACAGTGGCTGCAACAATGGGCTCAAACATAGCAATAATTGAGAGGATGGCACAGGACCGAGCAGTGTTTTGTTCTGTTGTACATGGGGTCACTATGAGTCAGAACTGACTTCACAGCACCTAACAACAACAACATTGTCCGGCTCTCATTTTTAACATTTTTGCACCATTTTGGCTTAACTGGTGTGTGTATGTTTGACAAATACAGGAGAATATACATAACTAACGTGGCAGTTCTGAAGCACCTGAGAACCCACCATCTACCTTAAAAACTACCGTAATACTCATACTGTCAAATCTAGTTATGTGATACTTCCCTTTGCCATTTTTGTGTTTTTCATCCTCTTGCTTTATATTTTATAATTCTATCCATATATTTGCTCCTGAGCAATATATTATTTAATTTGTTTGTTAGCTTTATAAAAGCGGTATCATGCTCGACTAACGAGGTACAGTAGTCCAGTGACAAGGGCCAGAAGGCAGAAGGGGACAAGGAAGCTGGTGATAGGGAACCCAAGGTTGAGTAAGCATATTGTTGATGTGTTGTGAGATTGTTAACCGTTGTCATAGGGCAACATTTGTAGTAACTGTTAAATGAGAAACTATTTTGTTCTGTAAGCCTTCATCTTAAGTGAGAATAACCGCACAATTGGAAGAGCGTAGTCAATGTCACTGAACTGTGCATGCAGAAATATTTGAAATGGTGTTCTTTAGCTATGTGTATTTTCACCAAAAAAAAAGGTTGAGAAGTTAGAGGGTTGACATGTTGTGGGGTTGTTAACCAATGTCATAAAACAATATGTGTACTACTGTTTCATGAGAAACTATTTGTTCTGTAAGCCTTCACCTGAAGTACAATAAAAAAAAAAAGTGGTATCATGCTCTATATAAATTTCTGTGACTTATTTTTCCATTTATTATGTTTCCAAGATTCATCCAGGCTGTTTTTTGTATGTACTTATAGTTCATTTATTTTCTGTGTTGTATAATACTTCGTTGTGTGAACATGCTACAATTTATTTATCAGTTCTTCTGCTGGTGGACATTTGGGTTGTATCCAGTTTTCTTTCTTTTTTTTCTTTTGCTATTATGAATGATGTGGCTTTGAACATTTCTTGTTCCTGTTTCATAATACTTAGTGAAGAACTCTAGAGGAGCTCTCCTCTAACTGTGACAGGGGACCAGCAGCCATATCACCTGGGCACTTCTAGAATGCAAATTCACAGACTTTACTCCAGACCTACTGAATTAGAACATCCAGGGCTGGAGCCCAGACACTGTGTGGCTCTCCAGGTGATTCTGATGCTCATTAAAGTTTGAGGAGCACTGTTCTACAGCATACACTTAAGAGTAGAATTTTTGTGTCATATATGGATATACAAATATTCCACTTTACAGGATAATGCCAAACTGTTTTCTAAAGTGATTCCAATTATTCCAACTTATACTTTCTCCAGCAGTGTCTGTACAGTTTCACCTTGATCCACATCCTTGCTAACACCTGTTACTTTTAGACTTCTTTATTTTTGCCAGTCTAGTAAGCATAAAAAGCCTAGCTCTTTTTGTGTGTTGTTTAAGAAGTTCTTCCCTATGTTTAGATAATAAAGATATTTTATATTTTCTTTAAAACTTTTAAAGTTATTTTCTTTCATGGTTAAGTCTTTAATCCATCTAGTATTGATCTGGAGGTGTGGTGTGAGGTAGATATCTAATTTCATTTTTTTCCATATGGATAGTCAATTGTACCAGCATCATTTATGAAATAGCCTTTAGTGACCTGCAATGCCCTCTGTGTCATAGTATCTAACTTCCATATATTAATACATCTGTTTCTGGGCTCTGTTCTGCCCCATTTTTCTGTCCCTGTACTGATACCACATTGTTTTAATTACCATTGTTTTATAATATGTCTTGAACTCTAGTAGAGCAAGTTCTTCTGTCTTATTCTTTCAGAATAGCTTGGCTATTCTTGGGCCTTTACTCAGCCATAGACATTTCAGAATCACATTATCAAGTTTTTAAACAACATCTGTTGGGACTTTGGAATTGCATTAAATTTATAGATCAAATGAGGAGAATTTACATTTTTATGATATTGAGTCTTCTTATCCATATAAATATGAAAGGAACTGAAAAATGAACTCTTCCCAGGGAGGGAATCTTCCTATTTTTTTCCTTTGTTCCCTTCTGTTTTTTTCTTCCTTCCTCCCTCCCTCCTTCCTCCCTCCCTCCCTTCCTCTCTTCCCTCTCCCTGTACTGCCCTCCCCCCACCCCCACCCCCCAGGCTTTGAAGGTGAAAGTTCACAATCATGTGATTTTTTTTCTATTTAGAAATCATCCTAGATCTTTTATAATGAAAACAAATCTTAAAAGAAAACATGGAAACATTTTTCTGAATGTTCAGAAAATAAAAAATCAGAAGACATTTTATTTCTAGTTTTCTATTAACCACACAGTAGTAAGCCTGACAATAAGGAGAATCCAGTGTTAAGCCCCAAACTTGCTCTGTTGGCAGGTTTAGTGATTTTCCACTAGTAAAAAGTACTTTCAAAGTGCTTCTACATTCCTTTTCTCCCTGCCTGTCCTTTTGGCATTCTATAAAAACTATTTGTCATGGATCTCTTCACTTCCATTTCCAAAAGTGTATATTGCTGACAGAAGCCTTCATTTCTTCCCCCAGTTCACGAACAGTATGTCCAGGTAAAGCCTGTGGTCTAGGTAATAGCTATGTGTTTCTCCTGTGCTAAAGGCAAATGTTTGCTTTTTGTTTTCTTAAAATATCTGTTCAAAATTAGTTTATATATATTGTTTAAGTACACATACATTTGTATTAAAATTGTGTGTATATGTATATAAGCAAGAAGTTGATAAAAATAAAATTTAGGATAATGGTTACCTTAGGTGGGGCAGAAGGAGTCAGGGAATGAGATAATGAGGGAACTCATAGGTTGATGGAAGTTATTGATCATGTTTTAGTTTGGGCTTGGTAGTATATTGAAAGATGCCAACTGTTTTATTTTGCTTTCAAAGTAACATGTAATCATAGATCATCTTTCGTATGTATCAAATGATATATTAAAAAATAATAAAGGAAACGTTATGTATGCATTTATTTATCAGAGCTTCCTTTATGAAGATGACATCAACAATCCATCCCTAGCAGGCATCTCTTTGTATTGGTTTACTCAAAGGGAGCTGGTTTATGCTGATTTGTTTTTAGTTTATCATAGTTCCCTTAGGGAAGGATTTGATCCATAAGTCAGTTGATGATAGACTGAAAGCTAAGGTGGGTGTGGTATTTCCACCTTTACTTATCTCTGTGAACCATTTTCAGACTCCTTCTTCACCCCTGTTCTTCCATCAGTTCCCTATTTATCCTACCCTTTTTTTAAAACTCCATCCTCCCTCTCTCTCTCTGTTGTTTTAGGGCTTCAAGTTGGTTCATTCCAGCTCAAACCTCTGCTAAGAATTTGCATTTTTAACAAGTTCCTGGCTGAGAATTTGATTTCCACCCCAGATATACTGAATCAGAATCTACAGTTTAACAAGACCCACAGGTGAGTCTTATGTATAACTTCCTAGGAACATGTTCGAAATGCAAATTCTCAGCAGGGGTTTGAACCTGAACAAACTGGTTCGAAGCTCTGCTTTGTTTACCTATCTCCATCATGTAAACCAGCTCTCAACAGAATCAAATTATAACTTTTTCTTTCCCTTCCTTTCTCCCTTCCTTCCTCCCTCCTCCTCTTTCTTTTCCTTTCTGTTATTTTACAAAGAATATGTGTCATCCAAATAATCACAAATAAAACTAACTAAAACTAAACAAATGGAATAATTAAACAACTAAAGCAATTGAATATTTCTTTAAAAATGACATGCAAAGGGAAAAAATCTTTATGCACAGGACAGATAGGAAAAAATAAAGAATGCATATAACATATCTAACAAAAATAGAAATTGTATGAAAGATGGAATATAATGAGAAGTTTTCAGACGATAAAAGTTACCTAGAAGGGAGGCAAATATAATGGTTTTTTATGTCAATAATAAAAAAATTCAAAGCAAAGAATGCATTGCAATTTTCAAGGGACAAAGAGAGACACTGACAGACATTCATTAAGTGTATCAGACATGAGAAGAGGTTGAGGACAAATAGTGTCCATTTATTAGCTGGAGAGGGAAAACTAATAACTGATGACCCTAAAAAGACAGAGGTTTTAAATCTTTTTTTTCCTTCAGTTATTTGCCAAAAAGTCAATTGCTGTCTAAAAGCTAGACAAGGCAGTACACGGAGTATGTTGAACCAAAATGACTAGGAAAAGAGAAAGAAACCAACACAGAGTTTCAGAATTTTCTGGATTAATCACTGGGCCTTGTGTGTTCTCTGAGGTCTAAGACTGCCTTACTCATTCATTCCTATAGCCTGGTGCCTAGCAGACTGCTAGAATATGTGTACATATTAGAACATCTATCATAGTGCCTGATACATAAAGGTACTTTAAAAATGTTGCTTATTCTTCTCTTTACTCCATAAGATTTTTCTTAACCTTATGAAAATAGTTCTGTTCCAATATGTACACATAGTCTAGCCTACAGAAGGTGCTATAATTTAATTATGGAATGCCTACTGTGCTTAAGGCTCTGTGCTAGGCATTAGGGATACAGTGGTGAATAAAAGAGAGACATAGTTCTTGCCATTATGAAGCTTATAATCAAGAAAGATAGATCTTAAGCAATGAGTTAGGCAATTAGTTATTTAATTTCGATAGTGCTAATTGTTATGGAGGAGCAGAGCAGGAGTCAGTAAGATCATGTAATAAAGGATGTGACCCAGTCTGGGGAGTGGGTCAGAGAAGGAGTGTCTCATGGATTGTACATTTAAGATTTGAGGGAAATGAGGGGAGGGGACAGAAAGTGTTATGGGCAAGAGGAAGAGCATATACAAAGACTCTGAGAGGGGAAGGCACTTGGCATGTGTGAGAATCTGAAAACAGACCAATTTAGCCAGAGCTCAGCAAGTGAATGCAAGAGTGGGACAAGATGAGGATGGCAGAAGCCAGTTCATGTAGAGCATGGTAAGGATTTTAGAATTCCTCTTAAAATGAATGAGAAGCCACTGCAGAGTATTAATTATAGAAACGACGTTCAATTAACATTTAACAAGCTGATTTTCACAGCTGTGCAGAAAATGGATTGGAGAAAACCATTTAAAAGCCTAGTTGAGGAGAAAGATGATTATAGTTTTGATTAAAGTGGGGAGATTAAGTTAAAGAGAAGAGAGATTTGAGAGATATTTAGGAGACAGAATTGATAGGACTCGCTGGTTGATTGACTGGATACAGAGAATGAGCATGAAGCAGGATTCATAGCTTTTTAAATGCTCCAATCTTTTGCTTTGGAAGATGGGATGGCTACTGGTAGCACAGCAACAACAGTAGTATTTACCTTCTATTATCAACTTCGCCTCTTAACCTAACACCAGCCCACAAAAACGTAGTGAAACTAAGTTCTCCCCAGGATAAATAAGTAAAGAATATGTCTAATAGCCAACATATGAAAACAGGACAGTAATAACCAACAAACTTGCATTGGTTGCATCTTTCCTGATGTGTCCCTGAAATTGAGTTCTGACATTCCTTTTTATCGTTGTTGTGTGCCGTCAAGTCGATTCCAACTCACAGGGACCCTATATGACAGAGTAGAACTGCCCCATAGGGTTTCCTAGACTATAATCTTGA
Organism: Dugong dugon; assembly: GCA_030035585.1. Taxonomy (NCBI): domain Eukaryota; kingdom Metazoa; phylum Chordata; class Mammalia; order Sirenia; family Dugongidae; genus Dugong; species Dugong dugon. Next base: position 51,569,903 of record CM057475.1, read on the forward strand.
CAGGATCAGATTGCCAGGTCTTTTTTCCCACAGAGCCTGCTGGTGGGTTTGAACCATCAACCCATGTTTTGGAAATGTTTTGTCTTTATTCACTTACTTTACTTACTGTTTCTCACATTCACTATCTCCTCTAATCTGGCGCTGGGCAAAGGGTCCCTGCTTAAGAGGACCAAGGTCTGGTCTTCTACTGTGCCTCTCTCTAAGGGGCAAAAAGGACACAGAAACAAGGGCACACACCCATCTGGAGTCAGTTCCCCCTTCCAGACCATGTTCTGAGTACCCAAACAAAACAAAAACAAACCCAGGATCCCAGGATTTCCTGCTCAGATAGTTCCTATCTTGTTTCCAGGGTCTGCATGGGTCTCAACCTGGATTCTGGCCTCCTGAAACGTGCACTACCAGACCAGAAAGGTTGCAAGGGGAGCTGTTCATGGACATGTGATTAGCGCTTAGGCTTGTGGACTGGCTTGTCTATGCTGCATGCCCATGAGACCCTTCCTGATATACAACAGAGCCAGAGGTGAGAAGGGGGCCAGGCTGTCCTGCACATATTAGGAAATGGACTGCTCTGACCAACCCAGTGAGAGCTGTGAATACATTAGTTAATTCTTTCATTCTACAAGCATTTTCTGAGCACATATTAGTGGTGTGCAAGGTATCCTATTAGGCCTCAGGGATATAAAACTCAACAAAACATCTTCCTGTCCTCAAGGACCTTAGGGGCAAAGATACATGTGTACAACTCTCTATAAAACAAGGCTGACTGAAGTGAATACCACATGAGCAGGAACCACTTGTTGTGCTTTGGGAGTTCAGAAGAGGAAACCATTTTTTGCAACTGGGAGATTCTGGGAAGGCTTCTCAGATAAACAAAAGTAGGGAAGTAATTTGCTTAGAGTTGAAAGACATATACTCAAATCATGGAAAGTTATTTATTGTCTCCAAACCTCAGTTTCCTCACAGGGGTTTAACAAGATAATATATCTAGAAACATCTATCATAGTGCCTGATACATGAAAGTACTTTTAAAATGTGGCTTATCCTTCTTTTTATTCCTTAAGTTTTTTTTTTTTAACCTCATGAAAATAGTTATGTTCCAATATGTACACGGTTATGTTTCGAGTTGCCCCCAAAATATACTTCGTATGTGTGTGTGATATAAGTGTGTGTGGGGTGGGGGGTGTTAAGGATGGTTCAAGGAAGCCCCTTGAGATCAGAGCCTATCTTTGTATCCCCAGGGCCCATGAACATAGATATTGGTACTCAATAAATGTTCTCTGACTGAGTGAATAACTGAATGAAGATTCACTTCCTAAAGTTGACGGGAGGGCTTCCGGGGATGAATGGGAGTGAATCTGCAAGGTGCAAGGTACAAACCTCCTGGTTTTCCTGAGCACTGAGAGGCTTTGTGGCAGGTGTCTTAAGCTTGTTAAATCTCAATATTTTCTGCTTCTGGAAGTATACATGTGCTGAAGTGTGACAGTGGAATGGCCAATAGTTTTCCTTCATGGAGCCTCTTATGTGACTTCCAAAGTTACCAAAACCTTATTACTCTATTAGCACAAATGCTACATCAGTAGCCACTCTTCATCTAGATATTCGACCTTGGAGAGCCAAGAAGAAATGAAGTGGAACATCACCATTGGTGTTTGCACTAGATGTGGCCATATGCCAGAGCTAACATGTACGGGGAAGAAGCCTGCTGCTCTGACTTCCTCCGCAGAGACGGAGACACAAGGCAGAGCCAGAAAGTTTCCATGTGACTAAAGCATCTCTGGAAATTCTAAAAGTTACAATTTTCCCTGCTGCCTTCTCTAGAGGAAATGAAATCCCCTCCAACCCATTTTTCTCACCTCCCTACTTAAAACTGTCAAATGGCTTCCCATTGCTTGCAGGCTAGAGATTGAAGACTAGTATTTTCAATACAAATTGGCCCCTTAGTACCTTGCCTTTCTCTACCTGACCTTTTATGCTTAAGCACATCGATCATTTTTCACCCTCCCACCACAGACAGGGACTCTCTGTTTCTCCAATTACCTCCTACTCCTACCCCTCCTCTCCCAACACGCACACACACACACAAAGCCCTTTGCTAACTCTTAACTCAGATGTTAGCTCAAGGATCACTTTCCCATTGAAGGCTTCCTGGACCACAGCTAACCCCCTGCCCAGGCTAAGTCATTTCTGTGTTATATGTTCTCATAGAACAATTTCTTTTCCTTAGGACACTTGATTCAGTTTGTATTTACACATTTATTGGTAAGATTATCTCAAGTATGTGTCGGTAAGATTATCTCAAGTATGTGTCTCTCCCCTTCTTGATTATGAGTTGCATGATGATGGGACTATGTTTTCTCACAGCTGTATCCCCAGAGCCTAGCACAGCACCTAGAAGATACAAGTGCTCAATAAATAAATAGGAGGGTCTGTTGTTGTTTTTAGGTGCCGTCCAGTCAGTTCTGACTCATAGTGACCCTATGTGCAACAGAATGAAACACTGCCCGGTCCTGTGCCATCCTCACAATCGTTGAGCCTATTGTTGTTATACTTGAGCCTATTGTTGCAGCCACTGTGTCAATCCATCTCATTGAAGGTCTTCCTTTCTTTGGCTGACCATCTACTTTACCAAGCATGATGTCCTTCTCCACGGACTGGTCCCTTCTGATAACATGTTCGAAGTATGTGAGACAAAGTACTTCTTCCAAGACAAATTTGTTCGTTCTTCTGGAAGTCCACGGTACATTCAATATTTTTTGCCAACACCATAATTCAAAAGGCATCAATTCTTCTTTGGTCTTCCTTATTCATTGTCCAGCTTTCGCATACATATGAGGTGACTGAAAATACCATGGCGTGGGTCAGGGGCATCTTAGTCCTCAAAGTGACATCTTTGCTCCTTATGCTGAGGTGCAATCCATACTGAAGGCTGTCGTCTTTGATCTTCATCAGTAAGTGCTTCAAGTCTTCTTTGCTTTCAGCAAGCAAAGTTGTGTCATCTGCATATCGCAGGTTGTTAGTGAGTCTTCCTCCAAACCTGATGCCACATTCTTCTTCATATAGTCCAGCTTCTCGAATTATTTGCTCAGCATACAGACTGAATCAGTATGGTGAAAGGATACAACCCTGATGCACACCTTTTCTGATTTTAAACCACGTAGTATCCCCTTGTTATGTTCGAACGGCTGCCTCTTGGTCTATGTACAGGCTCTTTTTTCCTTGTCATAATGGGGAGGGCCTAGAGGTATCCATTTTCTCCTTGGTATGACCCCCTGCCCCTTGCTCTCTTACTCAGTCTCAGCTACAGTTGGACTTTAGGTAATGTACTTTGAAAAGAAAATTACAGAAGTTTTCTGTACTCAGCCCCACCAATCTGAGACCTGGGTAAGGGTGGGAGGCAGCATTGACTCAGTTGGGGCCCCCAGTAGCAGCAAGCAGCAGCAGCAGTGAGGGACTTCTAACCCAATACAATGAAAGATGATGCCCAAAGCAGAAAATTGAGCAGAATGGATGTCCACCAAATCTCTAACCTAGAACTGTAGCCCAAGGGTCATCACACAAAAAGGGCCTGAAGTACTGGGTTGTGAAGTCAGAATTCCAAGCATACTGGATAGGAAAATAATAGCAAGCTAGTATTTAGAGTCATAAGGGCATGACTTTTATCTACGCACTGGGACAAGGTAGGTGATGCCTTCTGGGTTCAAAAAGCCAGGGGCAGATCTGATAGGTTTGCCTTAAAAAATACTAAACTATATGCTCGCAATGAGCATTATTTTTGGCAAAAAAAATTAATTTGAACTACTCTGTTTCAACAACTTGGATAGTTAGATCATGAAGTTCTAGAATACCAATGAAACATTTCCTAGTTTTTATTATCAAGAATGAATTGCCAGAAATGACATTTCACGAGGATAACTTGGCAATATGCATCAAAAGCTTTAAATTGCTGCATATCCTTTGACCCAACAATTCCACAATTTATTTCAAAGAAATAATCATACCTATGTGCAAAGATTTATCTGTAAGATGGTCGTAGTGGCCATTGTTGGTTTTGTGGCCTAACATCAGTTCCTTTTCTTTCTGGTTACAGCATCTGGATTTTCTTTTTGGAGATGACTCAGCCACAGTCGTAAGCTGTTCATCAAGGTTCTCTGATCTCTCTTGAGGCGGGCAAGTGATCATATTACGTCAATTGGACTTTCTCTCCAAGGAATCTGAAAACTGAGTGGTGTGGCCAAGGAGATGGAAAGTGGTTGGAACAGGTTTATTTTATTCTATGGAATGGCACCTTAAGGAGACTTCATTGGTCCTGCCCTCGATTTCCCGTGTTGCTCTGGATCCTCTGCTTTCCAAGCTGGGTGCTTTAGTTTTTCAATTACCCTATTTATTCTCTGCTTAAGCTAGCTAGATTCCTTTCCTCCCTTTTTTTCTTACGACCAAAGAATCTTAATTGGTGCTTTGGCCACCACAGCATTGTTTTTAATGAGAAAAATCCCCTGAAAACAACTAAATATCCAATAAATAAATTAGTGCATAACAACTTGTGGATGAACACCTGCATTACTTGAGTGTGGTGAACAGTGAAGAGATGAGGCCTGGGAGAGCGCGCGGCCCTGTCCTGGCACGTTGAATTTTTCCTCTTGCTCATAAACGTTTTCTTCCTTTAGTGCTTGATTACTTAGGGCATGATTATTGCCCAGGAAGTAGAAGTGAGGGAAAGCTTCCTTCCTAGTGTCTGGTGCCCCTAAATATTCCTTCAACTCCACTCAAAACACTGTGAGGATCAGTGGCTAAGTCATGCTGGGATAATCAGGAAAACCCCTTAATGTGACTTACAGCTTTCACCTGGAGTTGGTCAGACAGAGTAATTTGTGAGACAGTAACTGAAGATTGGCTCAAGTGAAGTGGGCTTTCTCAGGGAGAGTATTCTCACGTGAGTGATGGGCCTGTTGGCACAGAGGTTTTATCTCACGCAGGAGACCTCTTCTACGTGATTTTTCCAGCTATTCTGTGGGTGGCAGTAATTGGAGTTAGGCTTGGATTCTAGCTCAGCTTTAGCACTTCGTAGTTGACTTGGGCAAGTTTCTTTCCCTCTAAGCCTCAGGATCCTTGTCTATAAAACTTGTGCTACCTCATGAGGTTGTTGTGTGGATTAACCAGAGACCACATGTGAAGAGATCAACCCAGTGCCTGGTGAGTAGTACACATAATTAGCTGACATTATTATTAATAATCATCTTCTATAAACACCTGTGCTTATATGTACTGCATCTGAATATATTCACAAAAGGATGGATGATGGGGAAAACAAGGCTCAAGACAGATAATACATAACCGAAAGAGGACAAGCATAGGATAAAGTATCTATGGAGGAAAAATGGCAGGACGTAGGCAAAAAAACAAAAACCAAAACCTCCAAAACAAAAAACAAACACATAAACAACAACAACAAAACAAAGGTCGGTAAATAGTGTACATACTCTGTGAAATGCAGGGAGCAGTTATATCTACGCACCAAGAATTAGACTAGAAATAAGTTCATAGAAATTAGATTTTTAAAAAATTGTACTTTAAATGAAGGTTTACAGAACAAACTATTTTCTTATTAAACATTAATACACATATTGTTTTGTGACGTTGGTTGCCAACCCCACGACATGTCAACACCCTCCCCTTCTCAATCTCGGGCTCCTCATTACCAGCTTTTCTGTCCCCTCCTGTCTTCTCATCCTTGCCCCTGGGCTGGTGTGCCCATCTAGCTTGTTTTGTTTTATGGGCCTGTCTAATCTTTGGTTGAAGGGTGAACCTCAGGAGTTACTTCATTACTGTGCTAAAAGGGTGTCCGGGGGCCATGTTCTCAGGGTTTCTCCAGTCTCTGTCAGGCCAGTAAGTCTGGTCTTTTTTTGTGAGTTAGAATTTTGTTCTACATTTTTCTCCAGCTCTGTCCAGGACCCTCTATTTTGATCCCTCTCAGAGCAGTCGGTGGGGGTAGCCAGGTACCATCTAGCTGTGCTGGACTCAGTCTGGTAGAGGCTGTGGTAGTCGTGGTCCATTAGTCCTTTGGACTAATCTTTCCCTTGTGTCTTTGTTTTCTTCATTCTCCTAAAAGGACTTTTTGACTAGTTACTATTACTACTATTATTCAACATTTGCTGAGCACCTATCATGCACTGGTGTGGGGTTTACTGTTAACTTTACCAAAAGAATTTGGTATTTGTCCTTGATTCCTGAGGGATGACCCCTAAACCTTTGGAATTTCTCCAGTGATTAGTGTCTTTGATGAAGCCTCCAAACCACACCTGAGGTTTATGCTGATATGGTGACTCAGGTGGGGGCTAGCCAGGCCAGAAAGACCATCCCATGATATTGGCCAACCTCAGGGGAGTGAGGGCTGATTCAATCAACCATGCCTACATAATGAGACCACAATAAAAGCTCTGGACGTGGAAGCTGTGTGTTGGGAACACTCCCAGACCTTGCCCTATGCATCTCTTCATTTGTATTTTTTGCTATAATAAAACTCTAATTGTAAGTATAGCACAGTCTGTGAGTTCTGTAAGTTGTTCTAGTGAATTATGTAACCCAAGAGAGTAGTGGGATCCAGAAGATCAGAAGTGAAGGGGCTGGGGATGCCTGAGATTTCCACTGGTATCCTGAGGAAGTAGAGGGAACCTCCAAATTTGTAGCCAGCAGGTCAAAAGGAGGGTGTCATGGGGACTCCCAAGCTTGTGACTGCTGTCTGAGATCTTGGGCATGTTTCGCAGACTGGAGGACTGTGTCCTGTAACTCAAGAGCTCTGATCTAGCGCCAGGTTGTTGGGGTCAGGGGAAGAAGTGCTGCATGTGCAGCTGGTGTCAGAACAGAAGTGGAATAGATTGAATTGATTTAATTGATCAGCACAGTTTGGTGTCAGAAAAGTGGGGATTTGATATATCCTTGCAACTGGGCAAACAGAAATAACTAAGACATAGCCTCACATTTTAAAGAACGTGTGGGTTAGCTGGCCAAAGCCACATAAGTCTGTAAGTAGAGTTCATGAGTTGACTCTGAGATGCCACATTTCCTTCCTTAATTGAGTCATCCTTTGGATGCTGGTAGGCAGAGGAGTGCAATTCCCTGTGGGCTTGAGCAGGTCTTCTCACTCAAATACCCTTGCCCTCCTTTCACCACCTAAGCTTTTCTGTACCAAACGTATTTGTACTAGTCAGGAAAGTTGAAGTGCATGTGAGGTGCTTAGAGAAGATGCTCTGTAGTCATGCATTGCCTTCTAGATAGCCTACATAAACCGAGCCAGTGGAGAAATTTCTAGAGGGCATTTGGAGAGAATCTGGCCCACTCCTTTGTCCAGGGTAGCATAACGCTAGCACTTTTCTGACTATAAAGAGTAGAATCGAGTCTGTGAAGTCAGCAGCAGACTTAACCACGCTTTAACAGGCCAATAGCAGGGTCAGCCAAAATGACCCCACCAGAGAAGACATTTTCTTGACAGGTACTCTGATGAGGTCAGAGGGTCCAGAACACAAAAGTGAAGGTGGTCCCACTCAGACAGCTCCAGGAAAGCCTGTAGAACATGGTGTTGTCCACAAGCTATTTTACACCCCCTTCAATTAAAGAATTAAGCCATATCTGAGTAACAGCAGTATCCATGAGAGCCAAATTGGATTCCTCCTTGGAAAACAAGCTACAGACCACGTCTTTATTGTGCAGACGCTCATTAACAAATACGTAAAAAAAATGCCAGTTGGAGAAAGATGCTATCCTGCTTTGGAGACTTTTAAAAAAGCATTTAATTTAATCTGGCATGCATGGCTGAACCTGAAATGGCTACAATGTGTAACTGGTGGGAAAGCATGACTGAAGTCGTTCTGTCTATCAACCCACCATCTGCAGGACAATATACCCAGAACTCAACTGGGGATAGGGAGAAGGGCTATCTCCCTCTACTTTTTCTGAACACTGGAGAACAGTTTTCTATGCTTGAGGCACTTCTAAGTTCAGGATAGCTCATAAGGGAAAAAAATACTGGCTGCAGATAACTAGGTCAGTCTCTCCATCTCTCCCCTCACTCCTGAGCAGAACTTAAATTGCTAGGCAAGCCACAACATACAGACACTAAGGTCATCTACAGAGAGATAGAAAAATCAGATTTTCAGGAAATGGTCCCAAATAACTTCACACTTTACTTTTTAAAATGTAGAACTATGCTTTCTGTGTTTTTATGGGATCTATTAAGGTTCTCGGGACTCCAGACCTCTGCTCTACAAGACACGTACTTGAGTGGATCCAGGTCTCACAGTAAAGAGGGCTTCAAGGTACAGGATAAGATCCACCCTTCAAGGAGAAACTGTGTATCATAATGGTTTTTAAGATATTTTCATTGATACTGGGTTTTATGTGACTCTTAAATTATAGTTGACTTGGTAAGCTCCAAAGTATATTACTACCCACTGAAGCCAGGCCTTGAGTTTAGATATATGATTAAGAAAATGAACAATCAAACTGAGGAGACACAGAGAATCTCTGTTGCCCTCCACATGCTATAATGGTTGCAGACAGCTACTTTGCTGTTTATGAAGAGCAAAGGAGTATATGAGATGTATGAGGCAGTTCTAAGGAGAGAGAAAATAGGTCTTGTGGAATAAAGTCCACTGCCCTCAGGGAACCATGAAAGGAGGAAATAGGCAGTGGGGAGAAAGGGCATTAAGACCTGCTTCTTATTCTGAAGCTCACATCTAGTACGTTGGGAACCATTTTGTTGGCACAAAGTGAAGAGGGGCTCTGGTAATTAACTGGCTAACCCATACTGCCAAAGTGGGTAATTCCCAACAGAAAATAAAGTAGAAGTGAAATTAACCAAAGCGGTCATCCATACAGTAGGATTTTCCTGGGTTGTGGCTCAACTCTTCCTACATGGATGCTATCGGGAAGGTTTATATTTTCAGCCATCACCTTGTCCTTACTATCCAGGGGTGATTAAGGGTTAGTGACAGGAAGAGTTTGGAGCAGGTACTTTCCCAGTATGTAGTCTTCTTAATAAATGCAAATGAAAGTCACAGTAACAACTCATTAACTACCATTGATATTTTCCTACACAACTCCCCAAATATTGGAAATCAATAATTACAAACATAAAGAGCTTCATTTATGGGGCTTTACTGACTTTGTAGAAGGAAATATTAGTTGATGGAAAAGTTGGAAAGAACAGAAACCTTGGCACAGAAATCCAGAAGGAAATCAAATATGAACCCTTTGAAATGTGCAGAATTTTCAAAGTTCAAAGTGAAGTCCAGTGCCAGAAAACTGCCAGCTGGAAAACAGCTTATTGAAGCCTGAATGAAGACATTAGTATAAATCTCTTTACATAACTTGATAATTCTGACATTTGCAAAAGCATAATGATACAAGTCTTGAGTTGCATAAAGTCAAACTCTCCACACAAAATGAACTGGATGGAAAATTTTATTCTAACTTTGCTCTGATCACCTTTCCTCAGTTTTAAGTGCCAGAAATTGTTTCAAAGTATAAGTGAGACACTGACAATGTGTGTAAAATTTCACTTCTGATTAGGAACTAAAGTCTATGTAGTATATGTTCACTACCTGGTCTCTCACATCACATCAGAGAAGTTTCGTTTTCAGTTAGAATGAAAAAAATTTGGTACAGCCCCCTCCTACCTGCTCTACCTCCTTACCCAAAAAGAAAAAAAAAAAATTTTTTTTCAGGTGTTCTTGACAGAAATAGGATCAGAAAGCCTAGTAAATTAGGGGCCTTTCATAATATTTAAAGTGTTTCTTTTAGCAGAGTCAAGAGTTTCTGTCCCACCCCTGCTTTCTCCCAATTACCCAATCCTATAATGCTTTCTTAGTGCCAGGGCCAACTTCATGGGCATACACCTGTGCAGGACCCTGTGCTCAAAAAAGGTCCTTACTTGACTTAATGCTCCACTGCTGCCATCTTGAAATTCTTAGTAATTTAATCTTTGCACTTGTGTTTTGTAAGTGAAGTCCCATGGGACAATGGAGCATGCACTTCAGCAGAGGAGATGCGTGCATTATGCATGTCCTTGCTTCCTTGCTACCTAGTTAACACAGAGTGTTCGTGATGCCCCATGAACACAGAATTCTGGTGGACGCAAGAGTTCAAAGAGACTCAAAGTGAGTACAAGGTTAAGTGTGTCACATCTGCAACTCAGTTAAGTAGGGTAAGAAGACTGACAACCTCAAAAAGCCATACTCTCTCTTCACACCAGAACTTGTTTCAAATGCAGGAAAAAGGAAATGGCATTCTAAGAAACATGAAGGACCAAGGAACCCTATCATATCCTTTCTTACTCATGTTACCTCCCCGTATTAGCCAGTTACTTTTGCTGAAAATCATAACGTAGAAGGAAGGGAAAGATAGGGCAACCCATATTTCCTTTGTCGTTCAGCCCTTCCTTACTTATCAGTAAGTCCAAGGTAGAGAGTGTTAGTAGAATGTGCGCATATCAAGAAGTGAAATAAAAAGTTAATTCTGTGAAGTGTTTCTACTGTCCTGATAAATAAAATACATATACATGTACAAACTATGAAATATGAATTGTGTACTTTCGGTAGTTAAATGTTCTTATATTTGCATTAAATCTTGGACCGCACAATATAAAGATGAATGGTAAAATTCACAGTAATTATTTAAAATTTTAATTTTTGTTTACTTAGAATGACATTAAACAGCAAATGAAAAGCACCATGACAACTCAAGAAAGAGACTGTGGGAGAAAGAAAAAAAATTCACATTTTAGTACCTTTAATGGCTCTTTTTTTCAGCTTTTTGAAGTAGAGATCCCACATTTTCATTTTGTACTGAGTCTAAAAATTGTGTAGCTGGCCCTGTTCAGTCCTCACTTTTCTTAACAACACTATAGCATCACAATATTCCCTTCCTCTCGTTATATATTTCACAGGCGTATATCATACAATGGGGCGAGACTCACAAAAATAGAAGAGAGATTTATGAACTGGTCGCTATGAGTTGGAACTGACTCGACGGCCTTGGGTTTGGTTTTTGCTGAAAGTCAGGCCTGAGGGAGATCTAAAACGCCTTCTGACTATTAAAGGAAAAGCCATGCAAGGACAGCAGAAAAGATGGCAGCTGCAAATTAAGGGATATTGGAAAAGAGAGTTTGACGGGTGAGTCCCACAAGTTTTAGAGAAAGCAAAGCAGGCCTGTGGACTCCTCTAGTGACCAGAATCTACCGGGTCTATGGATCTCAGAGGGCAGGAAGTGAAACACGGGGTGGAGGATGGGTTGGGGGCGTTTGAACTCAGGAAGGTAAGACTGGCAGAAAGACTTTTCAATATTCTACCTCCATAAAAGAATTCAGGAATTTGGCAGCTTTTAACACCAACCATGGAATAATGTTTCAACTGAAATTTTTTGGTGTAATCCTCTGGTAAGAGCATCTATCCTGTATGTTAGATGTTCCCACGGAGTGCAAGGCAAAATTATATGAAGAGTTGTCTAAGGAAGCATTACCTAAGATATAATTTCCCAACATTACACACCCCTTAGGAACCTCCCAGAACAGGAAATGATGATTGCCATCGTACTTAAGGCAAAAATTCCACAGCCTCAGAAGCTAGTTTCTGCTCATTCTAGCCTTTTAGGATGGGCAGATGTGCAGAAAAATTATGTGTGCTACTCAAGGTCCCGGATGTGGGAAGAAGGTATAGGAGAAGACTGGGGACAGCAGGGAAGATCTCAGCCCTATGGTGTACAATGGTTAGAAGTAAGGTCTAGATAGAATCTTTGTCTTTTACTGTGAGTTGGTGTTTGCATGGGTGATAAGGGAAATTTATTGACAATTTTTATAAGGGAAACTATAACTTTGGTGTTGCTGTGAAATAGAAATGTGTACAAATCATTTATACAAATGTCATTTCTCTTGCAGCATAAAAAGAAAACAATTCCATTATTACAGATGTATCAGGTCAACTATGATGTAAGTTTTATTTTCATTACGCCAACCTCTATATTAAATTAAACTCGTAGAGTATAAAGTTCAGCACTAGTCATAGGGAATCTGTCTTATTCCAAAATCACATTTCTTTGGCTCAGATTTCAGTGCTGTGTTCATGCAGCATGGCCATCTGCTCACGACTTCAAAAATAAATACAGAGACCATTGCTTCTAAAGGACCTGGAGGCTAAAATACAGAGCATGGTCATCCTTAAGTTTACAGATGACACTAATGGGAAGAAGGGCAGGTTAAGAATTCCAACGAGGAATAAATGCAGGGTAGAAAGCCTGCAGAGAAAATCTTAACCATGGAAGTAAATGACGGAGAAGGACTAGCTTTGTGTGGTTATGACTAGATTAGGATCAGGGCTCACTGGGGCTGAGGGAGGGGTGTTGATGAAGGTGGTACTAATTTTGGAGGCCTAGCACTCTAAAGGGGGTGCTGGGTCTAACTATGCTAATATCAATTCAAGTTCCTTGTGAAGATTTTTAACCAGTTTATCCTGGCTTGGGTAGAGGCAGAAACGTTTTTTTCAGGTGAGCTCAAACCCTCTCTTGGCAGCTCTGTCCAGGAGTCCTTATGCAGTGCCTTGTTGATGTGATTTAGGATAATACCAACCTGAGGTTTGCATAAAGGGAAACAGAATGTACAGCTTGATCCCTTGGTTCATCTTTTCCCCTTAATCCTCCCCATCCAATCCATCTACATGACCTTTCATTTCTACCTCCAAAATATATCCTTCATCAATCCCCTTCTGCCCTCTCCATTCCCATCACCTTGGTTGAAGCCATCACACTTTCTCAGCTGATCTACATAGCCTCCCATCTAGGCTCTCTGCTGCCACTCTTGCTCCTTTACAATGGGTTCTCCACAGAGTAGCTAAAGTCATCCTCCTAAAACTTAAACAAGATCATATCAGTTCCTTGTTCAATCCCTTCACTGGCTACTCATTGTTCTTAGACTAAAATTCAAACTCCTTGCACTGAGCTGCAGGCCCTGTATGATCTGGCTCCTGCCTAGTTCTGCGACTCCATTTCATATCACCCTTCTTCTACCTCATGACACCTAGCTTTCCTCTCTGTTCTGTGATGCCTCTGAACCTTTTTTGATATAAGCCCCCTGCATGGGAAAGCTCTTTCACTAGCTCTTTTTGAGGCTATCTCATTCTTATCCTTAAGTCTCTGCCTAAATGTCCCTCCTTAGAGACTTACCTTTACCACCTTATCTAAAATAATCCCTTCCCCAGAACTCCCCAACCCCTATAGCATTTATCACGATCTCTAGTCATTATCTTACTTGTTTGTTTACTTCTTTGTCTCTCTCCTAGATAGACTCTGAGCTTCTTGAGAGCAAGAGATTGTGTCTTGTTTTCTTCACAGCTATATTCCCAGAACCTAGCACAGTGTTGGCACAATGCTACCAAAAAAACCAAACCCACTGCTGTAAAGTCAGTTCTGACTCATAGCCACCTTATAGGAAAGAGTGGAATTGCTCCATAGGGTTTCCGAGGCTGTAAATTTTTACGGAAGCATACTGCCACATCTTTCTCCCAAGGAGTGGCTGGTGGCTTCAAACCACCAACCTTTGGCTTAGCAGCCAAGTGCTTTAACCACTGTGACACCAAGGCTCCAAGATGTAGCTGTCTGCTTCCGTAAGGATTATAGCCCTGGAAACCCTAGGGGCAGTTCTACTCTGTACTATAGGGTCACTATGAGTCAGAATCGATTCAACAGCAAAGGCACAATGTGGCACTCAGTAAATATTTGAATATCCAAATCATTTCCTGTCACGATGCACTGCAGTGCCCAGCATATTTCAAAACTAGACCTCTGAATGCTATGGCCACTCCTAGGGAGGGTATCTACAGCCACAGAGCTGGACAACAAAACTGTATTTTCAAGCTCTCAAGCTGCTTATCTGAGGCTCTTCAGAGGTGGGGCAGGTGGACATCACACATAGTCAGGTGCTCTCTAAACCTATGAACCTTCTCTTATACCAGTGGCAACTTCGAAAAATAATAATTTTTTTTTTTCTGGGTACTTTCCACCTACATTTCCTATGCCTTGGAGAATGCCTCCAAATTTAGTATTGCCTGCATTCTCATTAAGGTGACTTTAACATCTGTCTTTTAGATCATGAATGAAGATGAGAGAGACAACAATTAAATGGCTTCTCATCCCCGACAGCCTCCCAGCAGGCTCCCCCTAGTGTGCAGCCCAGAGTCACTCATCATTCTCCGTGTTTGCCTTCCTCCGGCCAGTTTTTAATTCATTTGACGGGCTTAGATTCAAACACACTTAAGTTGTGAAAGCTCAGCTTTATGAGATATAATTCTAGACACACTCTCTGAGTCATGTCATTTTATCAAGAAAGCATATGATGTGAGTTTCAGAGGACATTTCCGGAGGCAGAGCTGAATTTCAAAACAGAGTAGTAGAGCAAGAGGATGGACAGTGCTTTGATCAATGCTCATTCCTCAGGCCACATGGTGATTCCATCAGTGAAGCTAAGTGTGTGCAGATCAGACCATGAGAGCCAGTGGAGAACAGACACTCAATTAGTTATAATAACCTGTGACTGGTAAGTGAAAGGAGAGAGCTACAGAAACATGGACACCCAGAAAGACTCTCAGGCCTAAATCTTTCTGTGTTTCCTATCTGATGTGTCAGCTGGGAGTGCTGTCCTTCTGAGGGATGTGCTGTGCATTCATTAGAACACGGGGAGGCAGAGCCAAGTGATTGGGAAGCATCAGCCTGGAATGGGCTTTATAGTTACTGCGAATGAAAAAGGAAGGCTATACATTTTTAAGAGAAAAAGCCATATAAATCTGACAGTTTCACCACACTCATAGCAAATCCTAGTCATCTCTAGCCAAACCACTCTGTTTTCCTGACAGAGACTTGCACAGTGGGAAGACGTTGTGAAAAATCAGTGGTCATAACCGCAAACCATTTATGGTACACTCTGGGCTTGATCCTGACGTTTTTGGGTCCATTTGGGGTGAGGTAGGTCACTTTCCATTTTCAAACACACACACACACACACACACACACACACACACACACACACACACACACACACACACACACACACACACACACACACCCCTACCCTACCTAAACCCTTTATTCAAACAACACATATGCAGCAACAACTTCACACAGACACAAGATGAATTATGCAAGTCAATTTTCTGTTTCAATCTTTAAATTGTATTAAACTTTTCTGTCTATTTTGAAACTTCTGAGTTATTGGTCTTAATAATACTATTATCTAGTTAATTGTTTATTTCTGTTGTTTTGAAATAGACTAACAGAGATGAAAACTGGTTTTCATTTTCCCACTTAAATCTGTAAATATTGACAGTGATATCTACCAACATTTAAAATGTATATACCCTTTGACTCAGTAATTTCATTTCTGGGCATTTTTTTACTAGAGACTTATAAACATAGACAAAGACATCCTTAAGCACCCATCTTCTCCATTCTTGCACCCAAGCAGCTGCAGAAAAGCATATGATCAGGCAGACAGGTTTCGCTTTAAACACGGTTTCAAACCTCAAGTGGGCTCTCAACACAACCAGTAATCCTATAATGTTTCTCTAGTTTCTTCCTCGAGCTTGCTTTTCTAATCGCTGAGCGGACTATTTCGTACATTTCTCTCTCCTCAAATCCTCCTCTCCACTCAGTTCCCTTCTTCTCAGTCAATGACCTTGTCTTATGCTTCAAGTACAAAAAACCATGGTTTGGAAGCTCCCTTATCTTCCCACCACCCCACCTGTGGACTGTTGCCTCTGTACTCTTTCTTCCTGTACAAGTAGGAAGCGCTGTTCCTCCTAAGGAAGGTTAGTCTCTGTGACTGTCATCTCTCATCCTGTTTCTCTCCTGCTGCCAATCCCTCAAACTTTCCCTTGGCTTTAGATATGCTGACACATTTTTATCTTTAGCCCAAACATCTCTTGAGCTCCAGACTTGTGATTAAACTAAATTCTTAATACTCCACTTGGCTATCTCACAAGCATCTCAAACAGTATGTTCAAAGTGGATCCTTGATTCTTCTTCTCCCTACAAACTTAATCTTCTCCCAGTCTTCCTCATGTCAATAAAAGGCCCCACCACTCCTTAGTTGTCCAGGTCTCTCTTCTTCAATCTCCACACCCATTCCTGTTATTTATGTCAGTTCAACCTTCTAAATATATTTTGAACCTGTCTAATCTCTATAGCTCTAGCCCAAACCATCATCATCTCTTGTCTGGACTATTGAAATAGTTTCTTACCTGGTGTCACACTACCCTAGCCCCATTCCAATCTGTTCTCCATAGAGTATCTGAGTAATCTTTAAACAAACATGTCAATCTGATGATATTAGTCCTCTGAATAGAATTCTCCAGTGGTTTCCCATAGCGCTTCAGAGAAAAGCCAAACTCCTTACCATGGCTTACAAGATCTTGTATGATTGGTCTCTGCCTACCTCTCTAATGTCACTTCAGGCCACTATACCGCATTCACCACCTTTCAGCCACATTGGCCTCTTTTCCATTCCTTGAAAATGCCAAGTTCTTTCCCATTCCTTGAAAATGCCAAGTTCTTTCCCATCTTGTTGTTACTGTCATTAGCTGCCATTGAGTTGATTCTGACTCATGGAGACCCCTTTGCAAATGCTGTTCCCTATGCCTGGAGTGCTCTACCTTCCTTTGGGTATCAATTTAAATATCAGCTTCTCAGAAAGGCCTTTCCTGGCTATGCTGTTCAGGTTGGTGTTCCCTGTTACTTACCGTGGCACACTTTACTTCCTTCATAGAACTTACCACAGTTTATAATTATATATTTACTTCCTTGTTTATTTCTGCTGCTAGATTGTAAGCTCCACAAGACAGGGATCATTATTCAGCTATGTATATCTAGCCTCTTGCACAGTACCTCACACATAGAAGAGCAATAAGTACTGATGAGCACTGAATGAATACAAGAATGATTGTTATAGCATTGTTACAATAGCAAAAATGTAAATAATGTAAATATCTATTAATAAATGAAAGGTTACATAAATGATGACATATCTATAGAATACTAAAAGGTGAATCTATTTGAACAGATATAGTAAGCTTTTTAAGACGTATTAAATGAAAAAAGGCAAACTGCAGAACACTATATTTAAAAACATTTATCCACACATAAATATATTATTGCATATGCATAGACAGTTTTTGAAATGAACATAAGAAGCTGTTAATAGCTTATACTTCTGTTAAGAGGGAATCTTTTATCCTCTCATGTAGTGCTTACCGTAATTATGTTACTTTTATAATTAAAACATCTGGTTAAAATTAAAAATGAAAACATACATTAATCAATAGACACTTAGACATGTATTGTGTTCCTCCTGTCTGCAAGGCACTGTTCTACCTGCTCCAAGGTCTACTGTGCCCTCCTTGCTAGGAGCTATTGGGGTAAATGAGACGTGTAAGTAACCTTTTAAATTAATTAATAGAGACTTGCCCTGCTGTGTTCCAAATAATAACTTGAGGTGGCCACAAATAACTATGTTCAATGCAACAGTTGGAAAAAGTAGATTTGTAGCCAGATCAGGGAGAACTTTGTATGCTAGAACAATTAGACTGCATTTAACTGGCTAGGAACTAGTGAGTCATAGAAAGCTTTTGAGCTTTAAAAGTTCAATCTGGCAGTTAGGAAGATTCATCTACTAGAGTAAATTTAGCCTCTTTATAAAATTTTATAATTCAAAACTGTGAACCAGGAATCATTCCCATTGCTCCTCTGCTAATAGTAACTAGATGGAGTTGCCTTTAGTTATAAAGTGCTTAGATGAGTAGAGTCATCACTGATGCATCTGGCACAGATTTCCTTGATTCCCTCAATTTACAGGATTTTGTCTAATTTGAAAAACCTGCAGACCAAATTGGTGCCCACCGGCGTTTTTTGGTTTCCTTCTAGCTGCTTTGTTTGTATTTATAGACAGACGTAATGGAGGAGGGTGTATGTACATGGGGGTTGGGGTGGGATAGGGTATGGGTTCTCTCTGTCTTGAAGGTACTAAGCCCAGTACTTGTGTGCACTTGTGTGTTCTGTTACTCACTTGGAGGAATTTAAATCTTTTGGTGCTTCTCAAACTTTAGGGTGCTTTAAGAATCACCTGGAAAGCTTGTTAAAATCCAGATTTCTGGATCCCTTCTCCAGAGGAAGCCCTGGTGGCACAGTGGTTAGGAGCTACAGCTTCTAACCAAAAGGTTGGCAGTTTGAATCCACTAGCAGCTCCTTGGAAACCCTATGGGGCAGTTCTACTCTGTACTATAGGGTCGCTATGAGTCAGAATCGACTCTACAGCAATGGGTTAAGGGTTTCTCCAGAGGAGGGAGGGGGTGAGAATTTGGATTTCTCACAAGTTCCCAGGTGATGCTGATGGTCTGGGGATGCCGCTTTCAGAACCACTGCTTCAGTAGACATAACCTTGATTCTCCTTTCTCCACCCACAAGACAAGTGTTGTGAGGTTATACAGGAAAACACCATCCTTTTGTTAGCTCTTAGTCCAAAAGCCTTTGATTTCACAGCCTGACAAGCTCCCAGCGATCTGTGCTCTACCAAGACAGCCTGTAGCTGTTTGGAACATCCCCGCTCTGCCTATGACTGGCTCCAGGGTTCCAGCCCCCCCCCCCCCCGTAGTGTATACACAGCATCTTATACATAACCTCAGGCAGGCCTGTGGGGTGTCAGCAGGCCGATTAAGGGATGTGAGGGCCCCAAACACCGATAATTTGGTGCCTCCTCCTCTGCTTTTTCGAACAGGATATGTGAGATATATATATATATATATATTTATATATGTATATATATATACATACGGTAACCCTGGTGGCATAGTGGTTGAGTGCTATGGCTGTTAACCAAAAGGTTGGCAGTTCAAATCCACCAGGCGCTCCTTGGAAACTCTATGGGGCAGTTCTACTCTGTCCTATAGGGTCGCTATGAGTTGGAATTGACTCAACAGCAATGGGTTTTTTTGTTTTTGTTTTAATATATATATGTATGTATGTATATACATATATATGTATATATGTGTGTGTGTGTCTTAGCTACTCGTGATATAACTTCTTTTTAAATACGACTATATAATATTAGCGATTGAATGCAAAAGTGGTGTATGCCATTTTAGCAGAATGAGATGAGCTTAATTCTAAAAGTTTAGTGCACACAGGGTACTAAGATTTTACTATATTCCACGTTTTCTACAAAAGGAATACTCCAGCACATTCTCACGCACTGGAGCTGGTATCAGTTTCATTTAATGCCCTGCCAATTCCCTTCCACTGTGGCACTTGCTTTTCCTTGTGTCCTGTCTGCTTGGCACCTATGAGCCTTTGCTTTGAACAAACTGGTGCCCCTGTTTTGTTGATGCCCTCAGCATGTGCTGACCTTGCTTACTGGGTAATTCATCCCTGGGTGTCAGATGGGGGAGAGGATGCATCCCTATATTTGCATCCATTATCAGCATCCCCCCACCCTCCCAGTTGTGACCTCCTGAAGACGACTAGGGAGTCAGCAGAGGGAGAGTTCGGTGAAGCCCACCACCATTACCAAAGAAAGGGTTCTCTGGGCCTTGTGGAGAACAGCTCTGATATGTTAATCATTCATTTCTTCTGTTATTTCCTCTCTTACTTTCTTCTTCCCTATCTTCCTCCCAAATTAACTGAATATACGCTAAGTGCCAGATACTATGCTGTGGACCTTGAGGAAAACAAATGTGAAAACCTTGGTCGCCACCCTCAATAGTTTGTACTCCAATGGAGGAGACAGATATGTTAAGTGGCTACCAGAAAAGATCAAAAGCAGTAAGAGGTAAAATGCAAATACATGGAAGTACAAGGAGTACAGAGGTAGCGGCAATTAATTATGACTGGAGAAACTGGGGAAGATTTCAAAGAGAGGGTGCCATTTCACCTGGCCACAGGAAGAGAATGGGGGAGGAGCTCTAGAACCAGAAGTCTGGGATTTGAGAAATAGAGAATACTAGTGTCTCCCCCGATACCGTGGTGCCCTGTTGTGTTACGGGAGTCAGGGAGAGGGAGATGGAGAAACAGTGTATTTCCAAGCTTTTATTTAGTGCCATCAAGTGGCATCAGATCTTTCTAACTGCAGTCCCTGTCCTCCAGGAGTACTTGTCAGCTTCCTAAGTTTGTAGCTGCTGCTGTGATCTATTTTATACTGGGCCTGGTATATAAACAACTTTAGTACACATTCAGGTTTAAAAAGGGGGTACTCATGATTAGTAGTCATAGACTAAAATCTTTATGGAAAGATGTCCAGTTTCTCAAATGTAGGACAACAAGCTCAATCTTACCTATCTCATCTTCCCACATGTACCTACACATCAGCCTTACCAGACATGTGGGCTTTCTTTACTTATGCTCTGTAACACAGGAAATGGAGCAGTGATTTTTCTGGATATCCCGGGTGCAAGTACAACACAGAAAGCCTTCTAACGACTTTGAGCTTCTACTCTACCATCTGACTCTTAACTGGTGACACTTAGCAAGTTACTTTATCTCTCTATGCCTCTATTTTCCTCATCCATAAATGGGGATAGTAATACTACTACTTAAACTCATAGGGTTGTTGTGAGAAATGAGCACTCAATAACTATTACTTACTATTTTTCTATTGACACTTAAGCTAAGTAAAAGTGTTTCTTAGGTGAACTAGCCCTAGAAAGTCCTCATATTTTCATTTTGTTTTTCATATATAACGTTTGCCTTTCAACATGGCAGACCCCTGATCTATTTCTATGGCTGAGTAACTCTTCAGGGATTTGAGAGCTTGGGGGAAGAAAGAAAGCTCTCCTCTTTTCTATATGTTGGGAGTCTCTCGTACTTCTTTAGTAAAATGATACATTATTTATAGGGTTAGAATGATATCCTCCCTTCAGTACCTCCCCAGAATTATGCAGTACAGAGCTTCAAAAATGGAGGAGAAGGTATGTCAGATCTCCTGAGGGTTCATTTGTAACACAGTAATCAGCACAGAAGGCTTTAACCACCTCTTCCTCTACCGGGAGTGTGGAATGGTAAGCTCACTAACTCTTGAGTCAGCCTGGCTCTGAATCCTGTCTCTGCTTTATGCATGCACCTTAATTACTCTTTGCATCAGTTTACTTATCTGAAAAAAAATGGAGATGATAAAAATGCCTACCTCAAGGAGTTGCTGAGAGGATAAATGACATATTTTGGGTAAAACATTTACTATAGTCCTTCACACATAACAAGCACTCAATAATGTTAGCTTTTGTGGCATAATGGAAAGAAGATCAGAGTGGAGTTGAAGTGACATTTTTAGTCCAAGTCTGCCACTAATAAACTTCATGATATTAGACAACCTCTTGGGCCCTCAGTTTCCTTTTCTGTAAATAAAGGCATAGAAGACTATCTCAAAAGGTTTTTCCCAGGTCTCATCAGTTGATTCTAGTCTATCATCTTACCTTTTAGAGGGTGGAAACAATAGCCTTTTCTGTCTCTGGGATTCAGAGAATAGACTGCAGATCCTGGAAGAGCTTCCCTCCGCTTTGCCTAGTTGAAGGCTTTGAACAGGTTTGTCCAATTTGACCCCTGCTGTGAATCCTTTGCATTTCCACCCCAGATATACTGAATCAGAATCTACAGTTTAACAAGAGCCCCAGGTGATTCTTGTGTGTAGATGGCAGCCCCCCACCACCCCTTGTGTACCTGGCATTCTTATGTACATGTAAGAGTCACCTGGGGCTCTCGTTAAACTGTGGATGTACACATAAGAATCACCTGAGGATCTTGTTGAAATGTAGATGTATATATAAGAATCACCTGGAAATCTTGTTGAAACTGTAGATGTATACATAATAGTCACCCAGGGTCTTGTTAGATTCTGATTCAGTATATCCCGGGTGGAAATGCAAATTCTCAGCAGGGGGTCAAACCAGACAAACCTGTTCAAAGCCCTAAACTGAACCTGGTTCGAAACTCTGGTCTACTTTGACCTTCATTGCTTCTGGCCTTACTGATTCTCAGGGAGGAGGGATGACCTGTTGAGAAAGTCCTTCCCTTTCATGGATCTGAGTCCATTTTTATTTCAGTAGATACTCTGGACTTACTCTGCTTTCTTGACATCTTGATATCCACTGAGGATCTAGGACCAGTATTCCTCTCCTGGAGCCTCAATATCCTCATTTGTAGGGATGGGAAGATCTCTGCAATCCCTTCTAATTGTGATGCTCTGAGTGTATGGATCTCAACCCTTTTCCAGTTGTTGTCTGGCTTTGATTGCTATAAAGCTGGATGCATTCAAGGGCAGTATGGGCAGCAGAGATTTCAGCAAATGGGCTAGGGCTGCAAATGAAGCAGTTGTGATGTCAAGAAGCATCACCGTAATTTGAGGCTCAAACAGTGTAAAGTAGAATTTTATAGAAGAAGATAGGCTTTTGGAGGTATTTATGGGAGTCACAATGGGACATTCTGAAGATATAATAATGCCTTAATACAAAATTTCGTGGCTTTCTTTTGAGTAATTGGAACACAGTGTTTATGTTTCGTAATGTTAATCACATGCAATTCTTCTAAATCTGGGATCTAATGGATGCAAAAATTGGTCCAAATGTCAATTTTAAACATATGTTTTTTATATTGAATAGACCTGCATAGTTCCAAACACCAGTTAACTCTTTGATGAAATTAGGGTCTGATTTTTTTTAGAGGTGTTTCTGATTGGTATTCAAGATGGGGAGAAATTCTTAGATCACAGGGTCAGCAGAGGAATTAGAAGGCTACTTCTTGAAGCAAGACATAAAGGCCTCGGATAGTTCAGGGAATATTGCTCACTCTGAGGAATGGAGGGAGTTAGAAAGCTGTCCAGCAGACTTCGGTAGGATCTGGAAATTTCAAAATTGGACAGAACAATGAAAGCCAATGTGAGAAGCCTTTCGCAGGGACTTTAAACGCAGATGGAGAACATCCTGATTTTGTTGGTCATTAATAGTCATTCTGAATTTCAAAATGACCATTTTCATTTTTTTCAAATGATGTGAAACAGTTTCACTTGGTCCTCAGAGAGCAATTAACCAGACTTTTTTGTTGGTGTCCAACAATTGTGCTTGTTGTTTTGTCTGAAGAAAAGGAGGTTGGGAGATGACTTAGTCTTCCAGGATAAGATGAAATTCATAGTTTAAAAAGTAAGAGAAATAAAGTTGAGACATAAGGCTTTAAATGCCAGGTCTTTACAATTAGGACTGGTACAAACCATGATACTGAGGGATGGGTGGCATCTGCTTTGAAGATCTGACAACTATTACCTGTTTCGAACAATTTGTATGCCTAGAGATTGAGATTAATTTGATATTTTAAAGTTCTTTCCAGCTCAGTGCTTCAAATAGCACTGCCATGACTCATGACAGTTTGGACATTTAAATTGGGATTGTCATTTGAGCCAGCAAAAGTCGTGGAAGAAAACTACTCCCGTCTACTTCATAGTCATAACCTGGGATTTTTTTTTTTTTCACCCCAAGTGAAATCTCCCAGTTTAATTTTCTACTTTATTCATTACTGTTGGCTCCAAAAAGTTACTTTTTTTTTTTTGCCATTTCAAAAAATCTAGCCTACTACTAAAGGATACAGATTTGCTACTGATAAGATACCAAAGAATATGCCATAAACTCAAAAAGCAATCCCTGAAGAGATGCTTCACAGATATTTCAAGCAAAGGCAACATCAGTAAAAGAACTGCAGGGTCCTCTGAGTTGACTCTTTTTTAAGGAAACTCCCTTAATTTGAGATATAAGTACTAGAATGTTTGATAAAAAGTTAGCATGTTACCTCCTAAACTTACTACATATGTGAGGTTCCTCCTGACAACCCCACCGCCACCCCAGCTCACTCTTAGATTAGGAGTACAAGTTTAACTGGCTTATTGAAAGGGTTCAACTTGGTAGGGTACACATGGAAAACAACTATTTTTTTTTTTAACCACTGCCTTTCAAACCTACCTTCTTACCCCTGAATGTCAACTCAAAGCTGATTTCTTAGCTTTTAGCTATTAATGAATAATTTGGTTTTCAGGTATTCAAAAGTCCAGTCCAATCTTAAATCAAAACTTCAGTTTTTCATCCAATTAAATTCATATCCTGACCAGTTTAGGCTTGATATAAATTAGAAACCTGTAGTGGGGGGAAGGGATATATGTTTTTTGTTTAATCCTCTTCACACTGATTTCTGAAACAGAAGAAGGAAAGACAAAATGTATAATGGGAGTAAAATTGCCTTATTGACTGGTGTTATTATAATCTGACTTTGGTGCCTCCTCTGAGGCAGATGACCAAATTATGGCCTCTTGTCTTGTGGAACATTTTGTGGGTTCTTCCCATATTCTCCTGCTGGGAACCTCTGTGTTATAATGCTTTCTTGGGCAGGTAATATACTCTCTGACTGACCACTTAAAACTCCTCTAAGCTTCTATACTGATGATATTATCTTTCACAACTCTTTTCTACTAGGGTGGGATTCTTTTAAGACAACTGAACCTTGGTTACCTTCTGTGGTGTCTACCTGAGTACCCTTGCTCCACCCTCAGCAGAGATGTAACTTGATAATACAACAGCTCTCACCTCATTCAATTGTTAGGACAGCTCCAGCCACCACTTCAGTAGAACTTTCTAGGTGAGAATGAGGCAGTGGGCTCTGTGCCTGCCAAACTCCAGGGGACATATGTCAAGTCCTCCCAAGAACTCTCCTCACACTTTCCTATAGTGCTCTGGTGCTGAGGAGTCCTCTCAACTTGGCTTGGGATGGGGAGGAAGAACCTCCCTCCCATCCCTACCTCCAGGCTGATACAACTCTTTTCGCACACAGTCTTACTTACCAATCTTCTCTCTCATCAAAGTCCCAGTCTCCTTTTCTATGTAGGCAGGATATGGGCAAAGAGGCTCATCTGGTTTGGGGCAACCCCTTAGTAAGTCTGGCATAGATGGTCTTACTCTAACCCTTCTTTAAGTGTGGGCCCTTTCCACATCAGTTTGGGGCCTCAGCTGAAACTGACAACAGAAAAGTCCCATTTGTTACAAAAGCAAAGGCTCAATGAGAACCAGAGCCAAGGCAGAGCTGAAAGGGTATTCTCAGTTTATCATATGAAATATCATTTCAGACATAACTATTTCTTTATGTTTTATTAACTTCCTTTGGGTTAGTGGAGAACTCAAACAGAACCGCTGAAGAAGGTCAGGTTGCAACCATCGAGGTGATGCTAGAAAGAGAGAAAGCTTCTGATGTGAACAAAGAATACTGATAGTCCTTCCTACTGAACTATTAAGGCAGAATTAAGTAGAAATTAATGTGGGTACAGACAAGGGGAAGAAAGGGTAGGTCAGGGTTGGTAATGAAACACCAGGAGGTGAGGTCAATAGCACAAGGGACTAGAGTCAGGTTTGCTGAACTCAGGTCGAGAAAAACAGAGACTAGAGTCAGGTAGGGTAAGAGAAGTATTATATCTCTGAATCAGTGCTGATGAGTGCTGGCGAATTTGCTCATTTTCTGGGATGAGAACATCTAAGGCTTTAAATGCCAGAAAACATACTCACGCGTGCACATACGTCACAAGTATTTCTTGCATGCCTGTTCCGTATCAAGTACTATGGTAGGCACTAGGATCATAGCAATAAACACAATAGAGGTTACTCAGATGAGAAAGAAATAAACCACATTCAACGAACTAAAAGAAATTCAGTTTGGCTGGAGCACAGAGTGTGAAAAAAATAGATGGTAGAGACCAAATCATACAGGTCACTTGGACAATTTTAACGGATCTAAATTTTATTTCAGAGGCACTAAATAAAAGGATTTTAAGCAGGAGATAACAAGCTTTGTGTTTTAGAAAACCACTTTGGCTGCAGTATAGAAAACAGATTGAAGAGAGATATGACTGAAGGGTAGAGACAAGTTAAGGAGACTTGGGGAGTGAGGTGAAGGAGGGGAGGTCAAGGTTTCTAGCATAGGCAGTTGGGTGGATGGTGTTACCATTCATTTAGATATAGACACAGGAGGAAATTCAATTTTATGGCAAGGAGTGGAGGGGCAGGAAAATGGAGACAAGTTTACTTTTGGACATGCTCGTGAAGCACCCCATCAGAGATAACCAGTAGGAAGCTGAAGGTTAGGAGAGAGAAACGGACTAGACATATTTATTTGTCAGCATTTATAGGATGGGTAGAGGAAGACAAGCTTGCAAAGGGGAATGAAGTATAGCTAGAGAAGTAGGTGGAAAGTGAGGAGAGAGTGTGATGTCTCAAAGTCAAGTGTCTATTAGCCTCCTCCTCCACTGGGCTTTATTTATCTTCTTGTGGGTCCAGACAGTCATGAACCTTCCTGAAACTAGGCTTAACTAATATTACCAGTAGATTTAGGAATGTAGTTATTACTATTTTAAAACAGTTCCTCCAGGCAGCTGGGAGCAAACAAGGCGTATTGTTTATTCCCTGGGTCTATGTAATGTCCCTCAGCATTATCTCATTAAGAAGACCTTAATCAGTGGTTCTCAACTTTGGCTGTACACTGGAATGATCTGGGGAGATTTAAAAATACTGATAAATGGCCTAGAATGCTGCCTGGGAATTGGAATTTTTAAAAGCTCCCCAGGTGATTCTAAATATGTAGTCATGATTGAGAACAACTGATCTAGATCCTACTTAATGAAGGCAGCTTCTGATCTTGCATCAGTGTTTGCGAATAAAGGACATAAATTATTCTCTAGAGAACCGCTTTGTTTAGCTTAATGGAAAAAGTGAGAAGTTTGAGCAGGCTCTCAAGGAACAGCAAGTGAACGAAGGGGTGAACATACCCATTGGTGGGGATAGTGAAGACATTGGCCTGGCTTCAGCAGATGATTCCATGTGGATGTCAAGTACTTTGACACATCTTGTCTAAATTGTCCCTAGCTGACCAGTGACATAGTCTGGCTCTCTAGTAGCAGTACCAGACAGAGAACCAGAATACTGACCCGTTACATGGGAGAAAACAATAGGTGATTGCTTAATACTAGGCTCAGGAAAGTGGAGAAGTGATTGAAATGTGTTTTTGTCTCTCTCTTGTGAAGCCATTTAATCAACAAATAAATTCCACCCTATTTAACAACTTGGTAATCCCAAGGCATGTTGCTTCGCCTTCCTTAAAAGGCATGTTAAGAAGGCTGTTTATGTGATCATATTTTTATTTTACTCATGTTATTAAAAGAGCAGCATTCTACTTCAGTGGCTTTCCCATCTACCTTTTTCTTATCCCCTCCTTGTATCTTCTTTCTTTGTTCCTGGCTCTTTCTGCCCTATACCTCTCTTTTTCATTCCTTCCCTCCACTTCCTTCTCTTTCTCCCACACGTTTACTTTTCACTAGCATCACACTTTGACCTAAGCGCTTTGCCTTTTCTTTCTTTTTTGATCTTCATACTCTTTCTTTGTTTTACTCACTTAGGCACCGCCCCCCTTACTCTTTTTTTTTTTAGCTCTGTCTTCCACTCTTCTCCCTGAACCCTTAAACAGTCTTCCTACCTCCTTAACAGAGCATTATGGGAGAAAAAGAGTGGAGAAGTAGGAGATCTGGGTTCCAGGCTCCACCCTGACAGTTGTGTTACCTGGGTAAGCCACTTATACATTCTGGACCTCAGTTTTCTCATAAGAAAAGAAAGCTGCTGTGGATCAGTGGTTCACAGCCCTGACTGCATAGAGTAGAATCACCTGGAGAGCTTTTTAAACAAATTCCATCGGCAAGGTCCCATTTCAGACCAGTTAAGTCAGAATATCTGGTGGTGGGGCAATTACCGGGTCTATTTTCCCTGACTCGGGCAGTATAAGGAGACTATTCTCAGAACTTCCAAAATTCCATCTCATCTTCTTTTGCCTATATCAAGTTTGGCTCTGCTTTTGAGATCCTTTCCCATTTCATAGTTTCAAGATTCTAGGTTGTTAAGACTGGGTGAAAACAAATGGGAATGAGCATATAGCACCAGGGATGCAGTTAAGAAGGAATCTGAAAGAATTGGCTGTAAATCACATTTAATTTAACCACATCAGTAATGGCTTATACGAGGCACACACCACACAGTAAGGTATATATAGACTTGTACATGGGAAAATCTCAATGAGAGAAGGTACAACACTAATCTAAATGCTAATCAGAAATGTTAACCTGAATAAAAAGATTAAAATGTTGAATAAAACCCAAGAATTGAGTAAAAATCAAGAACTTCAGTTTTATATAACTATTGATTTATAGAGCCTGGAAGAATTGTTAGGGATTGTCTAATTCAGCAGTTTTTGAAGGGAAGTCTGCAAACCTCAGGGGGTTTCCAAGACCTTTCAGGGGTCTGTGAAGTCAAAACTATTTTCACAATGATACTGATGTTATTTGCCTTGTTAACTATGTTGGCATTTGGACTGATGGTGCCAAAGCAGTGGAGGGTAAAATGGCTGGAGCCTTAGCACAAATCAGGGCCATGGCACTGTATTATCATTGTATTCTTCACCACCACACACTTGAGGTAAACAACAACAAAGCAAGTTTCACTTAAGCATGTCCTTAATGAAGCAGTAAATTTTTCTTGTTTTATTAAATCTTGACCTTTGAGTACACATCTTTTTAATATTCCACATGATGGAATGGGAAGTATGCATAAAGCACTTCTACTGCATTCGAAAATACAATGATAATCTCGAGGAAAAGCACTTCTGTGATTGTTTGAATTGTGAGTTAAACTAGCTGCTTTTTATTTTATTTTTTTTAATGCTGCATCATTTTTGCTTGAATTAATGGTTAATAGGAAAACTATGGTTACTCAGTCTTGGATATTTGGCAGATATTTTCTTCAATGTGAACAAAGTGAGCCTGTCACTTCAAAGAAAAAACTGACAGTATTTGTTGCCAACAATAAAAATTTGAACTTTCAAGCAAAAAAAAAAAGAATTTTGGGTAAACTTGGATCTACCTCTGTGAGCCTGACAGATTCCCAAAACCTAAAGACCTTTCTGATGAGATTGGTAGTGATATTAATGAAGTGATTTTTTGATAAAACCCAAAAAACCAATCCTGTTGCCATCGAGTCTATTCCGACTCCTAGCGACCCTATAGTACAGAGTACAACTGCACCCTAGGGTTTTCAAGGAGTGGCTGGTGGATTTGAACTGCTGATCTTCTGGTTAGCAGCCATAGCTCTTAACCACTGTGCCAAAATACGTCACCATCTGGAAGATCTGTATAGCTCAATAAACTGATATTTTCCAGATGACCAATGAATGATGTTATAAAATCATGCATAAGTAAAAGATCCATTCAAATTACAAGACAGACCAATGGATTTTAATGTAATAGAGTATGAAAAGTTCATCGATACAGTTTTGGATTCCACATTGCAAGTAACCTTCAAAAAATCACTACTAAATAAACACCCATGGAAGCAGCAGTCAAGAAATCAAAAGATGCATTGCATTGGGCAAATCTGTTGCAAAAGACCTCTTTAAAGTGTCAAAAAGCAAAGATGCCACCTTGAAGACTAAGGTGTACCTGACTCAAGCATGGTGTTTTCAATCACCTCAGATGCATCGGAAAGCTGGATGATGAATACAGGAAGACCAAAGAACTGATGCTGTTGAATTGTAGTTTTGATGAAGAATATCGAATATCCATGGACTGCCAAAAGAATGAACAAATCGGTCTTGGAAGAAGTACAACCAGAATGCTCCTTAGAAGCAAGGATGGCGAGACTACGTCTCACATACTTTGGACATGTTATCAGGAGGGATCAGTCCCTGGAGAAGGACATCATGCTTGGTAGAGGGTCAGCCAAAAAGAGGAAGACCCTCAACAAGACAGACTGACACAGTGGCTGCAACAATGGCCTTAAGCATAGCAACGATTGTGAGGATGGCGCAGGACCAGGCAGGTTTTGTTCTGTTATACATAGGGTCGCTATGAGTCGGAATTGATTCAATGGCGTGTAACAACAATTGAGTTTTGGTGTAGTATAAAACAAGAATATCCAAATTATCTGAAAAGACTATTAAATACCTCTCCCTTTTCCTATTATATGTCTGTGGGAGGACTGATTTTTTCATATAGATAAACCAAAATAACATATTGCAATAAATTGAATGCACAAGCAAATATAAGAATCTAGCTGTCTTCTATTAAGCCAGACACTGAAGAGATTTGCAAAAATATAAAATACCACTCTTCCCACTAATTTTTTTAAAATAAAGCTATTTTTAATAAGATGTGTTATTTATGTTAATACATGATGGGATTTATTATTGTTATTTCTGGATGAAGTAATAGATAATTCTTAATTTTAATTTCTATATAGTAAGTATTGATAGCTATAATCAATGAAAGCTTATAAAAGCTCGTTGGGTTCTTCAATACTTTTTAAGAGTGTAAAGGAGACCTGAGACCAAAAAGTTTGAGAACTGCTGGTCTAATATGATAACCTATTGGAGGACAGAGAATATATCTGTTTTACCTCACACATCACATCTAGCCCTATGGACCTAGTACAGAATTATGTCTAAGTTTTGTGCCACAGTGGAAAACAAAACAAAATGCTGAAGAGCCAGTCAGGCAGTTTCATTCTTTGATTCAACAAATATTTACTGTTCTAGGCACTAGGAATACATTAGTGAACAAAACATAAAAAATCCCTCTCCTGTGTAGCTTTCACTCTAACGGTTCTGTGTTCTAGTCGTAATCCTGTCCCTAACTCATTATGTAACTTGCGCAAATGGGGAATCTGGAAAGAATGATCCCTTAAGGGCCTTCAGAATTCTATGAAGCTATAACTTCGACTGGACTTCTTGAGGTGACCCTGCTGATTCACCTGAAAAGCTGCCCTTCATTTTTACCTAGCTAACTCCTACATATTCTAAATGTCACCTCTTTTGGGAGGTTTTTCCTGACCCTCGGGTTAGTAATCCTTGTAATACCCAAATACAATACTAAACTCTCCCCTTTTTAGGACACTCATCGAAGCGGGTGTATGCTTGTTCAATATTTCTTTTTCATACCAGACTGTGAGGTCCCTGAAGGCAGAAACTGTGCCTACCTCTTTCACCATATGTGTGAAACAGAGCAGGTTCCTGATAGTCTTAGAGAGGTCTTCCTTGGCCACCTATTTAAAATTTTACCTCTCTCTCTAATCCTTCCTAATTGCCTTACTTGCTTTTTATATTTTTATCCTTAGCACTTCTCTATATGTAACATACTATGTATTTTACTTAGTTATCTATCATGCTTACTATCTATGGTGGGGGTGGGGAGCCTATAATAACAAAAATTCCAAGAGGGCAGGTATAATCTCTTTTGTTGGTTGTGTATTCCCAGTGCCTAGTAGAGTGCCTGGAATAGGAGGAACTCGATAATTTTTTGCTGAATAAATGTGTTGCCTGAACAAACCATCAGTGGTAGAGCACATACATTGAGTCATATTTTTAGCAGTGGGATTGGATTTGAGTTTATTCATACGTAGGTTTTCACCTAGTGTCTCTTGTGTCTACAAATAAACATTTGTGTGATTTTAACAAGGTCATAAGCAAAAGTCTGTGATATGTAAACACAGCAACATAAACTGACCCATGCGGTGAACGGCTCATGACCCTTACCATGGCTGGACCATAAAGATGCAGTAGGCCAAATGCAATTAATGTCGGCTTGATCATTCTCTAAAACCATTTACAAGTCTGTCTTAAACACATTTTTGAGGAAATCAAGGGCGTATGAACAAAGCAAAAGAATCATCTTTAAAAAATAGTCTACATGAATGAAGAACAGAGTTTAAAAGATCGTGGAGCAATAAACTAAAGATATAAAACATAAACTCTTCAAAAGCACATAAATAACTGAAATAGATAATGTTTGTTCTCTGAAAATATAGTTTGTAGAATGGAGGGAAAGTTAAATAGCAAGAAAATTAAGTAAACAAAAGCAAGTAAACCGTAGCACGTTAAGACTTATAATCCAATTAGGAAACAGCAAGTTTGAAATGCTTAGCCACTTCAAATTCATCCACCATGATATAACTGGAGTCTAGATGTAAAAAGGAAATATCAACATAATTAAATTTAAGGTTGTGTGGACTTAAGAACTATAAAATAAACTGTATCAAATTATAAAGAGGAAGAAACGATGTGCAGAAGAGGAACAGTTGTTCTTTTAGAAATAATCCTTATTTAGAGACTTAGATGACTCACTAGACAGAGAATCATTAATTCCCCTCATGGCATTTAAAAAGTATTTCAATGTAATAATTTAGTATGGAATAAATGTTTAGAATCATTGTAGTTGGAGAAATAGTTTTCTACTTTTCAAGTATAACTCAAAAGTCTTTAACATTAGGATATCCTTATACTGATAAATCAGGGTTTAATTCTTAAAATTCAATTTTTCAAAAAATATCAGTTTTACTCCTCTGAAGTGTGCTCATAGGTAAAATTCTGAACCATACAGAAGCATTATCTTTATCGAAACATTGCAACTATCTACACAAATTACTTAAAAACTGAAGTGAAGATATTGAAACTGACTTGTCCATGTTGAAACATTCATTTAAATTCAGAATTTTTTTGAACGAGACATATTTCCAAGAAGTTGGACAAAAGATATTTCTCCCATAAAATGATTCAATTTAAAGATGTATTACGCACTTAATAAATTTCAAACCCTGTCCTGGGCATTGGAAATACAGGTATGGACAAGACATGGTCCTTGTCTTCCAAAGCTGATGGTCTCAAAGGGGAACAAAAAAATGCCCACAAATAACTATAACATAATGACAGCTATATATGCCTTCTCACAGAGACTTATGTGACAGAGAAGAAATGCCCCATAGGGTTTTCTAGGCTATAATCTTTACAGGAGGAGATGAGATGGCCAGTTCTTTCTCCTATGGAGCTGCTGGGTGGGTTCTAACCACCAATCTTTCATTAGCAGCTGAGTGCTTAACCATTGTGCCACCAGGACTCCTTATGAGTCAGAACCAACTCAACAGCACACAGCAACAACAACATATATGCCTAAAGAGGGCAAAGCTGATGGCCACAGAGAAGAAGGATACATTACTCACTTCTAAAAGCTATTATAGAGTCCCTGGGTGGGGCAAATGGTTTAACACTCAGCTACTAACTGGAAGGTTGAAGATTTGAATCCACCCAGAGGTGCCTCAGAAGAAATCCTGGTAATTTACTTCTGAAAAGATCACAGCCATTGAAAATCTTATGGAATGCTGTTCTGTGCTTCCACATATGGGGTCGCCATGAGACTTGATGGCAACTGGTTTGGTTTTTTGGTTTAACAGAGCTGTTATAAAGATTTGGCCATAATAACTTAGTGAATGGTTCTAGACAGAAAAAAAAAATACTCTGGTGACAATGGGTTGGTAAATCCCCCTTCATCTCTCTATCTTTCCATACAATTTCAGAGATCTGGACATGGACACTTACTATTTTCAACTTTCAGGTGACAGGGAGCAAGAGGTCCTTTGAACACTGACACAGGCATACCATAGTAGGAACCCCATTTGAATACTCTGTTCTTAATTCTACAACCAAGCACCTCAACATACAGACCCAACTTGAAAGGGTCAAGAAAAATAAGCACATCAGTCTTATTGTGATACTCATATTTCTCCCACTGTGGCAAGTAAGAAGGAAATGTATTTTTAGATTCATCTCTTACTAGATCCCTAGAGAATTTCATATAGAAGATCCTCAAATTATCCATGTTCCCATAAAGCCCTCAACTTCAACCTCTTATTCCCACTTGTAGAAGATGACCTCTAATTTCACTCCACAACAAAGTTTTAGGCCATTGATACAAATATCCTAAACTTCCTGTCGTGGTCATCTAGTGCTGCTATAACAGAAATACCACAAGTGGAAGGCTTTAACAAAGAGAAATTTATTCTCTCACAGTCTAGTAGGCTACAAGTCCAAATTCAAGGCATCAGCTCCAGGGAAAGGCTTTCTCTTCTCTTTTGGCTCTGGAGGAAGATCCTTGTCACCAATCTTCCCTTGGTCAAGAAGCTTCTCAGGCACAGGGACCCTGGGTCCAAAGGACGTGCGCTGCTCCTGGCACTGCTTTCTTGATGGTATGAGGTCCCCATGTCTCTCTGCTTGCTTCTCTCTTTTATATTTCAAAAGAGATTGGCTTAAGACACTATCTAATCTTGTAGATTTCATCAATATAACTGCCGCTAATCCATCTTATTACATCATAGTGATAGGTTTTACAACACATAAGGAAATCAATCATACAATACTGGGAATCATGACCCAGCCAAGCTGGCAGATATTTTTGGGGAACACAATTCAATCCATGACACTTCCATTCTAACAACCTCAAAACCTTTGTTATCTTTCAGTGTACTGCTTAAGAGCTAAGATACTAGAATCAAGGCGCATGGAATTAAATCTTGCTCACACCACTTATTGGCTTTGAGATGCTCTTGCTGTTCTCTCTCTCATTCATTCAACAAGCATTTACTGAACCCCTACTATAATATCAATTACTGTACCAGGCATCGTTGCGGTTGTCGTTAGTTGCCATCAAATCAATTCTGACTTATGGCCGTTTATTACAGAGTAGAATTGATCCATAGGGTTTTCTTGACTGTAATCTTAATGGAAGTAGATTGCCAGGCCTTTTCTTCCACAGCACTGGTGGGTGGGTTTTAACTGCCAACCTTTAGGTTAACGGTCAAATGCAAACCATTTGTGCCATCCAGGGAACTGCACTGATATTTACATTGTAAGCTGACAGGATGTACTAATAAGTTGGATTTGGTGTATGAGGGAGACACCTGGCTTGAGGATGATGCTGCTATAAACCAGCAGAGGGAAAACAGAGGAAGAGGAGCAGGTTTCTGGGGGAATGGTGAGTTCCGTTTTGGGATATGTTGATTTTAAAATACTGCAGGACATTCAAGGGAAAATGTGTAGCCAGTAAATGATTTTGCCACTTACTAGCTGTGTGAACTTGGGCAAGTTACTTAACCTCTCTGAATAATGGAGATGCTAATAATAATACCTACCTCATACAACCATGGATTCAAACATACCAATAATCATGAAGATGGCACAGGACTAGGCAACATTTCATTCTGTTATACATAAGGTTGCGATGAGTCAGAGCTGACTCCATGGCAACTAACAACAACATAGGCTTTTTATGACACTAAATATAAAGCACTTAGAACTGTGCCGAGTCCATGGTAGGTACTATGTTAAGTGCTAAATAAATGAATAAAATAAGGTTGGATATAAGGGTCTATATTTAAGGAGAGGAATTCTGGCAGGAGATGAAGCTTTTTGATCTTCACGATCATGAAGGATCACAGAGGGAGTGATAGAGTCATGGCAGTAAACGACTCAAAGAAAGCATGTAGTATATAAAAAACAGAAGAACCCCTGCATGGTGGGCTTGTTCTCTTATTTCAGCCTGTCAAAATCCTTCAATTACCACATTTCATCATTTCAAAGATGATTTTTTTCACATTCTTAACATCTCTAAAAAAGGATGCATCTTACAATCAATGACATGTCATAGTTTAATTATCTGAGTTCTTTCTTTCTTAGTGATACATGAAATAATGGTGTGTGTTTCGACAGCATCTTACATTTGATGAGATATAAGAAGTGCGCTCACTTTTCTTTGAACCTCAAAACACCCTTATATGAGCCTCTCATATAACATTTATTTTAATCTGCTCTGTATTATAGATGTCTGTCAACTATCGGACTGCAAGATCCCCAAGGGTCAAGAAAGCTTTTCCTTTTCGTTTATCTAAGGACACGCTAAACAATTGTGCCTACAGAAGAACCTGAAAAAATTTACCTGAATTAAATTGAATTCCAAAGCACAATATGAATTTTTAGAATTTCTGATATTTTGCAATTAGCCTCATTACTGTTCCTGTCCCTTAGTATAAAGCCAGTTGTCGTCGAGTTGGTTCTGACTCACGGCAACTCCATGTGTGTCAGAGTAGGACTGTGCTCCATGGGGCTTTCAGTGGCTGATTTTTTGGAAGTAGATTGCCAGGCCTTTCTTTTGAGGCACCTCTGGGTGGACTTCACTGCCAATCTTTTGGTTAGCAGCAGAGTGCATTAACTATTTGCACCACCCAGGGACTCTACTTGCTTTATACTGTTCTTTAAAACAACCCAGGCTTAAGATCACTACCAACTTTAGCCTTATCCTAATGAAGAATGTCTGTAAAATTACGGTTTTGTTATACTAGCTATATTTTTTCTAACACAAATTAAAATAAATATAACTATTAAAGTAAAAAACAAAATCTTTGTACCATTAAAATAACTTCCTGCGCCACCAGTGGCACATGGACCCTGTGGGAGGTACTGGCTGAGAGGCTCCCTGAGGTCCCTTCCAACTCTAGCAGCTTGTGTTTCTAAAGTCTTCTCTGGGGAAGTCATGGTAGTAATGCCCTCTCTTGAGCCTTTTACCCAAATGCTTTAAATGAATCTTTAACAGGGAATGTTTCAACATCAGCCCCAGGGAATGGAATGTGACTTAATAAGCCTTCCTGCACCTCTGATGATCGGGATAGCATCCCCTTTATGTCTCCCCTCTGAGTGTGGTACTCTTTGCACACTCTGCCTTTCTGCAGCCTCTGCTTTCCTGCAGAGCTCTGTCTGTGTTTGCTTGCCCAGATCTCCCCTCCGAGGGCTGTTTATGTTTGCATGCTTGGCTTGTCCTATGGACTTGTCTAACTAAACTCCCCTTTGAGGGCTGTATATTTTGGCACAGTCTGGCTCTCTTAGGGATTCTTTTGACCATTAACACCTCTGACTTACCTTCTCTTGCAGTTACACCAAAGTCTTTGCTGCCCTTGCCTCAAGCAAATAAGCCCAACACAATTCTATTCTTAACTATTCTTCTGTGTATTTCCATTTATTTTTTGTACTTTCTATAACAAACATGTATAAAGTTTGTAATAGAAAAGCTATAAATTTTAGTTTTTAGAAATGTGAAGAGGACATCTGGTCATAGATGTAATAACAGCATTTTTACTTCAGTGTCCTCCCTCAAAACACACTGGTAACAACAAAAAGAATGAAAGACAGCATTAAGAAAAAAGCCCATTGCCAATGAAAAAAGAATACAGCCATGATACCAAACCATAATTATAAAGTATACCAACCAAGTATTAGACTTGTTTGCTTGAAGTAGAATAAAGATTTTCCCAAAAGTGTTACAGTCTTAAAAGCATACTCAGAGATCTTTTGTTAGTACTAGGAAGTTTAAGGGTACGCCACTAGAGAAGTGAGGAGTGTCCCTATAGAGAGTTAGCTCCTCACCACAGAAGAGATGGAATTGAAGAAGAAACTATGTTGACCTCCCACTTTGATCGTTTACTGAGAGTCTAGACCTGAAGGGAATTTTCTGTGAGTGACAGTGACCTCTGGAATGCAGAAGACAGAGGAGGGAACATACTTCCAGAGCAAAGGAAATATAAACTTGGTGGAAGAATGTGTAAACAACAAATCCTAAATTCCTAATAGGCATAGTAGACTACTGCAGATTACTCCTCCCCACCACACGTTGTTCTTTAGCAGTAGATGACCCCATTCCAAGGTGGGTAATAGTCAGAATAGGAGAAATAAAACTATCATTATTTGCTGATAATATTAACCCAAAAGATTCTACAAATTGCCTCCTTTGTCATGAGACCAGAAGAACTGGATGGTGCCTGGCTACCACTGCTGAATGTTTTGGTCAAAGATGCTATAGAGGAATCCTAATCAAAAGAGAAAAAATGTGGAAGAGAATTCAAATTCTCATGGAATACAGACTTTCTGGAGTCATTGAGGCTGGATGAGCCCCTAAAACTATTGCCCTGAGATAATCTTTAAACCTTAAACCAAAAATATCCCCTGGAATCTTCTTTAAACCAAACAACAGTTTAGCTTAATTAGTAAAGATTGTCTGCCTTGAGCAGTGTGCTCTTTTAAAGAACTATCTATCTGGGATCAAACCGACAACAGCAACTCAAAGATTGGATAGGAAACTTAGGGGGCAGTGAGTTTATGTTAATGACAGAGGAACAATTCAGTGACTTAAAGAATGTAATCCATGTCACTGAATTGGACTGCAGGAATTGTTGAATTGGTATATGTTCTGTTATGTACATTCTCAACAATGATAATAAAATAAAATAAATTATTTTAAAAAGATTCTATAAACTATTAGAATTAATAAGTGAATTTATCAAGAATTAATAAGTGAATTAATTTGAGAATAAGTGGATAAAGGTCAACATACAAAAATCAATTTGATTATGATACACTAGGAACAACCACACAGAAAATAGAAATTTTAAAAAGATAACATATACAGTAACTTAAACAAACATCAAATACCTAGGAATATATCTAATGAAAGGTAGGTCAGACCTCTAACTCGAAAACTACAAAATATTACTGAGAGAAATAAAGAGATCTAAACAAACACAGGAATTTACCATATTTATGGAATGGAAGACTCATTATTGTAAAGATGGTAATTCTCCCCTAATTAAACTACAGATTTAATGCAATCCTATCAAAATCTTAGCAGAAAGTAACAAGCTGATTCTAAAATTCATATAGAAATGGGAATGGCCAAAAGTAGCCAAGGTAATCTTGAAGAAGAAAAACAAAACTAGAAAAGATACTACCAGATATGAAGACTTATCATAAAGCAATAGTATAAAATACTGAGGTATTGGCTTAAGAATAGACAAAGTGACAAATGAAACACAGACTCTGGAAACAGATCCACATATATATGACAACATGATTTATGACAAGGACAACATTGCAGTGCAATGGGAAAAGGATGGTCTTTTTCTTTTTAAAAATATTTTTATTGTGTTTTCAGTGAAGTTTTATACAGCAGATTAGTTTCCGATTCAACAATTTCTACACAAATTGTTCAGTGACATTGGTTACATTCTTCACAATGCATGAACATTCTCATTATTTCCATTCTGGTTGTTGTTCCGTTTCCATTAATCTAGTTAAAGATGATGTTTCTCAATGAATGGTGTTGAGTCAACTGGATATCCACATGGAAAAAATGTTTACTGACCCCTAGCTTATATTATACAATAAAACAATTCCAGATGGATTGTGGAACTAAATAAGAAAGGTAAAACAGTAAGGCTTTTACAGGAAATACAGGACATCTTTGTGATAGTGAAGCATGCAAATATTTCTTAAACAAGACACAAAAGTGCTAATCATAAAAGAGAGAATTGGTAAATTAGACTGTGTTAAAATGAGAGCCTCTGTTTATCAAAAGACACCACTAAAAGAGTGAAAGGCAAGTGACTGAGTGAGAGAAGATATTTGTAGTACATTTATCTGTCAAAAGACTCATATCTAGAATACATAAAGAAAAGGATAGACAACTGAGCAAAAATTCGAACAGACACCTCATAAAACAGACTACTCAAATGATCAATAACCATATGAAAAGATGCTCAACTTCATTAGTCATCAAGTCAATATAAATCAAAATTACAATGCAATACCACCAGACATCCATGAGAACGGCTCAAAAAAAAAAAAAAAATCAAGTGTTGTGGAGAAACCAGAACTTTCATACACTGCTGATAAGAATGTAAATTTGTACAAATAGTTCAACAGTATCTGTTAAAGTGGAACATATATATACATCTTATAATCCTGTTATTTTACTTCTAGGTATATACTCAATAGAAATGTGCACATATATACTAAAAGATATCTACTAGGTGTTCCTAGCAGCACTTAGTTAAAGTTAAAAACTGGAAATCTAAATATCCATCAGCAGCAGAACAGATATATAAATTGTGATACATTCACACAGTGGGATCCCATACAGCTACGAGAATGAGCAGTCCACAACTACATCCAACAATGAGGACGACTCTCACAAATATAATGCTGAGTGAACCCCCCCCCCCCATAAATATAAATACTATGTGATTCCAGGATAATGGTTACTCTGAGGGAGAGAGTAATGACTGGACGGGAACACAGAGGGGCTTCTGGGCTGCTGGTAATATTTTGATACTTGATTAGGGTGCTGGTTGTGTGGGTGCATTCAGTT
Organism: Dugong dugon; assembly: GCA_030035585.1. Classification (NCBI taxonomy): domain Eukaryota; kingdom Metazoa; phylum Chordata; class Mammalia; order Sirenia; family Dugongidae; genus Dugong; species Dugong dugon. The sequence goes on from CM057475.1 coordinate 51,610,050, forward strand.
TGTGAAAATTCACTTAGGGTATCTGTGTATTTTTGTGTGTATGGCATGCATCAATAAATTTTTTAAAAATCCTAACTATCCAATATTATAAAACTGAGAGATTTCACACACAAAGATAATCTGTATTTTTGTCTTCTTTTGAAAAAAATTTGAAGATCTGTTACTGACAGCTCACCTCCAAGAATCCTCTGGAGCAGGGGCTGTACCCTTCAGATAGGGTATGGATTACACCCAACCCACTCCACTCATTAATACTCCTTCTCTGGCCCCTATAGGCATCTGAGTTTGTGTCTCCGGGAATGAAGGCTGCTCTGTAGATTCCTTAACTCAACTCTGAGTCGCTAGTACTGAGCTCATTCTTTGCCTTGTCTGCTCTCTTTGCCTCTGCCCACTCTTGCTCCCAACCACCAATCTCCACTCTCATGCCGACTGAGCCTCCAAAACTCTCTAGTCATCTCCGCCTGAAGCCTTCTCTCCCAGCCCTCTGGCCCTCATCTGATCACATTTGTTCTCATGTGCCCCAAGTCCTTCCCTCTCTCTTATCTACATCCCTATTTCATTCATTTATCCATCTGCTAATTCAATAAACATTTACTGAGTGCCTACTATGTGCCAGACTCTCTAACAGGGGCAGGAACACAAGGGTGAACTGAGGCACAGTCTCTGGCCCTGAGCACCTGCCCTTTGATGGCTAGTTAAGACAACATGGGAGAGTCACTACAGAGATAAAGCATTAAAAGAGTCCTAGTAAGGCTGAGATTAATTCTGTCTGGGGAGAAGGGCATGGGGGGTTCCCGAGAGCCCTTGTGGAAGAGTTGTTTTGTGAGCTAGGCTTTGAAGAACTGGAAGTTATTTGGATATGCAGAGATTAAAGGAGGTTATTCCAGAGAAAGACCCAAAGTTGCAGGATTCTAGTTTCATATGGGAGAGAGTTAAGTACTTTAGTGTGGCTGGAGGTACAGACAGGGAGCAGTGGGAAGTAAGGTTGGAAAATTAAGCTAGGGCCAGATCGTGGAGGCCATAGACCCCTCACTAAGGACTTCATTTTATAGACAGTGCAGACTATGCAAAGATTTAAAAAAAAACGGAGGGTAGAGCTGTGATTATAAAGAGTCCATTTCACCCATGCTCATCTCAACTCTTTCTGAATCCCTCAGCCTCCCCTTAAGCTCTACCTATCATTACTGCCAACTGAATCCCCAACACCTCCTCAAAAATCTCTCCCCCTCCCACCAGACAGCTCCTAGGTATAGGGGATGATGGTCACCATGTACTTCTTTCTCCCTGCTCTTCTGCTGGGGAGGCTCAGGTCTCTGTAAAGTGTGCCCTTTTATTTTAAATTTTTAGTTTCCCAAGAATTTGTTAACTTCTAAACCTACAGTATCTCTTTCCTACACTTTGAGGCAGAATTTTACTGGCTCTAAACTCATAATAATTGCTCACGCACATCCACTAGCCCACAGCACAAAGAAATTTTTGTTGTCAAATCGAGTAGTAAAGAATGTTGTTTCCATTAATTTTACTACCTATGTACCTCCTGGAGGCAGGGCAAGGCAGTTTAGTTTAACCAAACCAAACAAAGCATTTTAGTGGGCTTATAAATGAGTACTTATTTGCAGTTGTTCTAAATCATCCCTGCCAGATGGTCGTATTTTAAATATTTCCAAGGAAGAAGATTTCACTAGCTCCCTCAATAACCCATCTTAATGTTTTCAAACCTCTTTGAAAGTTCCTCTGAAAATCTAATGTCTAGGAGACTCTACAATTTATCAGCCAAACTGGGATATTTTTTAAAGTATTAATAATTACCACAGGAATAAACTGGAACAGTTCTGGGTAAACTGAGACATACAGTCACCGTACTAATGGCAATCCCTCCTGATGTGAGTGTTGTCTACTTCATTTTACTTGGTTCTCAGCAGAGAAGAACAGCTGGTCCCCATGGTTTATGTAACAACCTTAAGCTTTTACTTTTTTGTCAATTGGTGGAAAAAGCAGCAGAAGTCTGAGCAGGAAAAACTTGAAGAATATTTTCCTTGCCCTTTTCCCATTTGATAATGATGATGATGATGATGATGATGATGATGATGATGATACTTATAGAGCACTTATATACCAGGCACTCTAGGTAGTGCTTTGCCTGTATTATTTTATTTAGTTTTCAAAAGATCTATATTATTATTATCATCCTTGTTTTACAGATGAAGAAATGGGACACAGAGAGGGAGAGCATCTTGCCTAAGGGTACACTACCAGGATTTGCCCCTAAGCAGGATCCTGAGGCTAGATTTTTAACGAAGTCACTCGCCTCCTGGCCTCCTGCAAGACCCTGAAAGGGAAAACCTTTTGCTGCAGTGCCCTACCCTGAATGGCTAAACTTATAATATTGCATTATAATAAGAACATTTCAGAACACTTTAAAGTTTATGAAATATACATTATCTTCCTGAATCCTCACAACACTGTGAGGCGGTCGATGAAGATTATCATTCTTCCCATTTAATAAATGAGGGGAATTGAGGCTCAGAAAGAAAACTTAAGCTATACAGAGAGCAAGTGGCATAGCTGGGACTACAGACCCAGGGCTCTGACAGCTGGTCTGTTGCTCTTTAAACAAATTGATAATGATTTAACATGTGATCTTTTTCGTGGGCATTTCCATTTTAACCAAGCCTTCCTGAAAAAGCAAAGCCTATCACAAAGAGACCCTTTTTGAATGGGGGAGTTTAATCCATCATGGCATGTGTAGGGGAGGCATTTGAGGATGGAGAGCCTCTCTAGTAGCCTTCAAACCACACACGTCTCAATGTGACTTCGTTGATTCTTCTGTTTAAGGCCACACTAAAGATCTAGGTACACAGAAGCAACGTCATTAAAAAAAAAAAAAAGTCACTTTTTTTGCACAAGTAGGTGGATTTTCGAAGGAGCCCTAGTGGCGCAGTGATTAAGCACTTGGCTGCTAACCAAGTGCTAAAGGTTGATGGTTCAAACCCGCCAGCCGCTCCGCAGGAGAAAGACGTGGTAGCCTGCTTCTATAAAGATTACAGCCTTGGAAACCCTATGGGGGAGTTCTACTCTGTCCTGTAGGGTTGCTAGGAGTTGGAATCAATCAATGGCAACGGGTTTGGTTTTAGGTGGATTTTCAGCTAGTTTTCCTCAAGGCTTTGTGCAAAGGCAGCACAACATCAGGCCACCGAGGCCTGTCACGTGACAAAGGTGGCCACGAGAGAGAATATGAACCAGAGAGTCATGGGACAAACCTACCCCTGGAAACAATCTTTGTTCTTACGTCCAGTGGCTGGATTCAGTCCTCTGCTTTCTGAGATGGGACACAGCAGGGTTTGAGCAAGAAGCTCTTGCTTGGAAGGTGTTACGGATTGAATTGAAAAATAGATGTTGAAGTCTTAATCCCTGAACCTGTGAATGTGATCCCGTTTGGAAATAGGGTTTTTCATTTTTATGTTAATGAAGTCATACCAGAGTTGGGTGGGTCCTAAACTGAATCCCTTCTGAGTGGTGTCTTATAAGAGTACAGACACAGAGAGACAGACAGAGGAGGGGAGGCACCATGTGACAATAGAGGCAGATGCATCTATAGACAGCAAAGGGACACCAAGGATTGCTAGCAACCAGTAGAAACGAGGAGAGGCCAATGGAAGGAATCCACATGGCTGAGACCCTGATTTGGACACTTAGCCTCCAGAATGTGGGAAATAAGTATCTGTTCTTTAAGGCCACCTACTCTTTGGTATTTTGTCACAGCATCCCTAGGAAACTAAGACAGAAGGGAGGTGGCTCAGTTCCTGTGGCGCCAGAGGGAGTAGGAGAAAGAAGGAAGAATGGATGAGAGTTAAGGGGTCAAATTCAGCTCAATCAGAGATCTTTCTCCTCAATCATCTTACACTAGACTTAGCTGCCCAAGGAAATATTGAATTCTACAGGACTAAATGTACTCAAACAGGAGTAGATGGCTCACTTCTCAAGGATGCCATGAGGTAGTAGCAATGCACAAACATCTCTTGGGGAGCTTGTGAAATGCAGATTCCTAGGTCATATCCCCAGAAATTCTGATTCCCAGCAATCTGCATTTTTAACATGCTTCCCCACTGACTCTGATGCAGGTAGCTTGAGCAACACTGCTGTAAAGGGATTCCTGTTTGCAGTGTGAGACAGGATGACGTGTAAGGCAGTGGTGAAGGGATAGAGAAAAGGGCTGACACACATCCCTTCTGAGCTGAACCATATGGTTGGGTGAACTTTACTCTTTAGTCTCTCTAATATTAATCTTCTTTTTCGATGTTTATTCCTTGGTTTCCTGACAGAGAATGCTTGAGTGACATATGAGGTGAGAGATCTGGGCTGTAATAATACCATGTCATGGAAACACTCATAAAGCCATGACCCTCTGGCATATGAATTCTATGTGGGGTTTGCACAGGTATTAAATGTTCTGTGGTTGGTTTTTGGAAGCCTGCTCTATCCTGACACCAGTATTTCTAAGCTGGCCTGGAGAGAAGCAGGCCTGCAGCTTCCTGGTGTTTGGAGCAGATGGGGAAAGAGTCTAAAATATTCCTTGTCATCACCTCCAGCTGACAGACCACAGGCAAAGGAGGCAACAGGGAAAAGTCAGACCAGTTGATCTGGGAGAAAAGAGAGATCCATGGTGATGCCTTGTGAATGCTTCCTTCTTTGCGTTCCTCTCCAAATGGGTGGCTTGTGTGTGTGTGTGTGTGTGTGTGTGTGTGTGTGTGTGTGTGCATGTGCGTGTGTACCAAATTGCGTAGCACTTGTCTCTGGCTGGAGACAGTCATAAATCAAGGGCTACAAAACCACCACTAGCTACCTCCTGCAGGCCCTGTCAAAGAAACAGGCTTTAGCAAACATAGCTGAACCGGCAGGATCCCCAGTACTGTGGCCCCACGCCCTGGGATGAAAATCACACATCTGGGATCAAGCATGCCAGATGTGCAAAGGGCTAATACAGAAAAGACATTGCTGAGAAAAACGCATTGCTCTTTAAACACTGGTGAAAGGTTCAAAGGCTCGTATAACCTTAGTCAACCGCGGTGTTTTTTTATCAGGCCCGGATAGTGGAGTTTTTCCTAAGTCCTGGTACACTGCCCTGATGCAGAAAGACTGAATTCTTTAGAAGTCATGTTGACCCCACTGAGGTAAAGGCAGAAAAGATCCAGAAGTTCAATAAATCCTTGTTGGAGTCCTGGGTTTGAAGTCAACTGCGGCACTTATCAGCTGCGTGATCCTGAGCAAGTTTCTTTAACTTCTAGGAGCTTCAGTTTATTAATCCTTAAAAAAGGCGATATCCATATGTGCTTTGTGGAGCTGTCATAGGGTTAAATGAGATAATGCAGAGAAAGCCCCCATAGGGTTAAATGAATAAGGCAGAGAAAGTCCCTCATCGCGTTAAGTGAGATAATACAGAGAAAGCCCCTCATAGGGTTAAATGAGATAATGCAGAAAAAGCCCCACATAGGGGTCAAATGGGATAATACAGAAAAAGCCCCCAGCTCAGGGCCTGGCAAAGAATGGGCACCCTGGCAGAGAGGGGAAGAAAAGTACGGCTCCAGGGAGAATGGGTAGAAATGGGGAAATAACTTCCTGTTCAGCCAAAGCTCCAGGTCTGTGGGTGGATAGAGCTAGTTTTCTTTGAGGGGCAGTTGCAAGATTGTCCTTTCAGATGCTCACATCACTAGGGCTGCTGAGAGAAGCAATGCCTGCTAACTTCTCCACAGCCCTTGCACAACCTAGGTTGGCTTCTCTTTCCTTCTGGCCCCAACAACTCCCTTTCTCCCCTTGAGATGCTCTTACACACCCTTCCTTTCTGGGCTTGGACCTTTACTCACACCTCATCCCCCACAGCCTAGCTGACTAGGATGTTCTTCCTTAGAGCAGTACTGATACGGGACTAACGATTAAAAAGAGTCATTCAAGGTTTCTGGTCAGTTAAGGAACACAGAGAATTACTGGCAACCAGAGCTTCAATACTCATTGTGTTTGTGATATTTAAATTAAAAATAGGTCAGACTACTGGTAATGGGTATGGAGCTTCTTTCAGGGTGTTGGTTGCACAACTCTGATTATACTAAAAAGTAATGAATTTTAGACTTTAAAGGATAAATTTTATATATGTGAGTTATATCTCAATAAGGCTGTTATAAAAAATAGGTCAGACTTTCTAGTTAGCTTTCCAGTCCTTCTCCAGTTTTAATTAAAATATAAATTATAATTTAATTATAAATGTAAATTACAAATTTAAAATATAAATTTAATCAAAGTATAAGGAGCTATAACATATACCATTCTGAACCAAGACTGAATACCATCCCTACTCCTCCGTATCTGTCAAATCCATATACATTCTCATTCATATTCATTCTCTTTTTCTCTCTTCTCATCAAATACTATTCTACCTGTCAAAATTCATCTGTCTAGGCTTATCGTACAAAGCCCTTCCTGATCTCCACAAACAAGTCTTCTCTCTTCAATTGCTTATCAAACTCATACTATGTTACTCCTGCTCTCTTGCCTGGGACTAGGGTCTAGGATGCAGAGATGGAGGGGTTGTAGGAGGATATTAACATTACCACTCTCAGTGACTCTTCAACCCAGAAGTCTCTCCCATTCACCTCTTCCAGAACAGCTCCCCGATCTCCATTTCAGACCAGGGCCAACACCCAGATGGCCTTCCTGCTGCTAGCATCTTCTACTCCGGTGACTCCCGAAGAGACAGCTGCGACAAAGGAAACTTTCTCATATACCCCTTCATTAATGTAGTCTCCTAACTAAGAACCCAGCACGATTCCAATTGCTCACAGAGTCCATCTGTGTGCTAAAAGGCCTTCTCTGGACTAGCCAGTTTATGTCTCACAGGCATCTCCTGCCACTTCCCAACATGCCCCCTGCATTCCAGCCAGGCTGTTTCTGGGTCTCTGCGTGGGTTGTTCCTAACAGGTGGAATCCTCTCCCCAGGCTGCTCCTTCCTCGTCCCTCACCTCCTTCCAAAGCCAGATCCTTCTCCTTAAAGAAGGTCTTCTCCTATGGAGCCTACTCCCACTTATCTGATCTTTCTTTGTTCAGCTTATGGTCTATTATTTTGCCCTTAATGGTTATATCTGCATGGCACGGCTTCTATTGTTTTTTATGCAGTAGGATGCTCTATACACAGTAAGTACCCAAATGAATGTTTGCTGACTTTTTTTCTTTAAGAACCTCCTGTCTGCTTCAGAGCCCTATGAGAAGGTTTTTTGTTTTTGCTTTTTTAACAATAAGAGGACAATTAACTAATTAATTCTGAATTGCCCACGTGGTAAGCACTGTGGGGAGCTCTTTCTTTCTTTTTTTTTTTTTTTTTTTTGTTCATCTGGTCATTGGAATAGGAAACCCAGCTTTTGTAGTGATCTGGTAATTGTCTGCTCAGCCCCAACTACCTATCCCCTTAACTTTTTTACACAAAGCGGAGCATTTTTTGCTTGGAGACACCCACATGGTCATCACACAAGAAGCCATTCTGTACAATATGACCCTGGTCCTGGTCACAGATGAGGGGTACAGGAGTGGGCAACTAACCAGGATAGGTCACCTGCAGTCTTTCTTTAAAAACTTCGCCTTGTATCTTCTGACTCAACTTTAAGGCTTGAAATAATCTATTCTGTCCATTTTAAAAAATACTATTTTTCTTCCCAGGTTCTGTTTTAAACTGCAGAGTGTTAAATATTGAATGTTTAAAGTTCTTAGTACTGTACAGTGTAAAATCTCAAGTGTATAAATTTAATGAAATATTCTCGTGGTGGCCTCACTGAGGGCATGGGGATGTACAACTTTCTTTTTAAAATAAAATTTAGGCAAATAAAGGCATTGAGTTATACTAATGCAATGAAAGATTTATTATCTAAACTTTGAAAAGTCAGGAAATTCCCGAGTCAGACTCCAGGAGAGGTATTGCTAGAAAAGAAAGGAGAGAAGGACTAATGTATGTTACTGCTTGGTCCATTTGCTGCCTGGTACAATAATCCTGAGGATTAAGCATGGTGATCATATTGCACAGAGTCTAACCTTGTGCCTTGCACAAAGGAGATTAATATTTAGTGATGGGTTTCAAAGGAGTAAAATAATTTTACATTTTTAAGAGGCATTTATCCTGAGGCCAATAAAACTATATTATCTCTGTTACAAAAGGAGAAACTGAGGAACAGAAAAGTGAAGTAACTGACTTGTGTCTCCCAACACATCCATAGTAGACCTAGGAATGAATTCGAGATTAACTTATTCCAAACTCTGGACTACAGTTTTGAAGTTACAATGTTCACAGACTGCTGATTTATTTCATGAGATTAAGAAATTGTGAGCAGATGCGAGGGCATTCAAAGATGCCTCCAAAACAAATACTCACAAAAATCTTACACGAAATAATTGCAAGGCAAGGGAGCATCTCTAGACCCAGCCTGATTCATTTCAGGCACTGGCAGTTGGGCCAGGTTTATTTTCATTGCCATCTGTCTCACTAGGGCTCTTTCTACCTACTGGAGGGCACCAAGTCCCTGGAGTTTTAATTCAGAAGGAAGGAGTTTCTTTATTCTTTTCTTCCTTTCTTATCCAGCCTTCTAATTTCAAAACAAAATTGCTTTCCAAATAAAATTATCTCCCTTTCATTGAAGCTGGACACTGTAGTTGATGATTTATTTTTTCTCCAGGGACAGCATCTGCATGTTCCAGAGGTCAATTTTATTTGTTTCTATGAACATGTAATCATATCTCAATGTGCATCCTTTTGCTTTGGCCACTTGCTCTAGTTTTTCTCTCTTTCCAATCTGATCCACACATGCTCGTGTGCGCTAGGGAAGACTGGGATTGGGTTTCCTCCTTTTGAAGGTACTCTGTGAACTTTCATACCTGTCATTTGCATCCTGCCAACTGCATCCCCCCCATCTCTCTACTTTTCTGCTTTCTTGAGTGAACTCACCTTCCATGACTAATGCGATCCGTAAGCAGCCTTCATGCTGATTCCAGAGATTTTAATTTCCTAACATTTCCCTTTAGACTCTAACATCCTCTCTGTAAAAAGAAAATTTTCCTTCTTAGAGTTGGTCAGAGGTTCCACATGGCTTCCTGTGTGAATGCCCCCCACGGGGAGCTTAGATGCCTCAGGTGGTGCTTGGCCACACTCAGGCAAGGCTGGATTGATGAAGCAAAGCAAAGAGAAGGGCTGGAAGTATCCATTTCCATGGACATGTAACAGGAACAGACTATGTGCTAAGCATCATGCCATGAGTGGCAAACAAGACAGAGATTAGTAGAGTAAGACCCCTGACCTCAAAGAGCTCTAAGGTATGATACTCAAGGCTAAAATACACAGAAGACAGCATGGTGCAGCAGAAGGGCATTGGCTTTGGAGCAACAGATCTAAATGATCTTGGGCGAATTACTTAACCTTATTTTGCTCAAATGTAAAAAGAGATGACTGATACCTATCTCATAGGTGTTCTTATGAGGATTTACTAGTGCAAGTGGCATATACTAAGCATTCAACAAATGGCATTTATTTATTATTTAAAATATAATAGCAGCATTTACTATTAGGGTCCTAGAGTCAGCCATATAGAATCTGAAACTCACCTCTATTATAGAAAAGCCTCTGGAGATATCTTTAGTACATAGAAGAAAGAAATTATTCCAGCCTTATTGGTGAGCCTGATTCTTGAGGCCAGCACATGGGACATCTTTCTACTCCTAAGAAAAGGGCCCATTTTTAGCATGAGCCAGCTGAAGAAGGTGCCTTTGGAACGTCCACTCTAGTAAGTATTGCCTTTTGCTTGGACATAGGGTTGCTACGAGTCAGAATCAACTCCACAGCACCTACCAACGACAACACGAGGATGAAGAGGACGACAGTGGGTTTGCTGTTCTCCATTCTAGAACAAATGAAATGCAGTGACAGCCAAGATGATGGAGATCAACAGCAACTTAGCTCTGCTCAGTCCTTGTCTACCTATCCCCTTAACTTTTTTCAAAAAGGTCATAGGTCACATAGGTCAAGGCTCCAACCTAAAAAGACTTTATCTGCTAGGGAGACTAGGTTTGCCACAGTACATACCACCTGCGTAGTTGAGGAGCTGAGGTTAAAAACCACCAGAGCCATTAGGCAGGGCCTGGGGACAGACTCTAATTTCATTTGTCCTGATGAAGTATATCTAATGAGATTACTTCTCTCTGTCTCTTTTTTAAAAAATAGCTCTATTGAGATATAATTCACATACAGATTCACCCATTTAAGTGTACAATTCAATGGATTTTAATATTCACAGAGATGTGCATCCATCACCACAATTTTAGAACATTGTCATTACCCCAAAAAGAAACCCCCCATCCCTTAGCCATCCTCTCTCAATCCCCCATAATTCCCAGCCTTAGGCAACAACTAACCTACTTTCTGTCTCTATAATTTACCTACTCTGGACATTCTACATAAACAGAATCATACAATATGTGGTCCTTTCTGACCGGCTTCTTTCACTTTGTTGCTGTTAGGTGCCGTCTAGTTGGTTACGACTCATAATGACCCTAAGTACAACAGAAAGAAACACTGCCGAGGCCTGCGCCATCCTCACAATCGTCGCTATGTTTGAGCCCATTGTTGCAGCCAGTGTGCCAATCCATCTTGTTGAGAGTCTTCCTCTTTTTCGCTGGCCCTCTACTTTACCAAGCATGATGTTCTTCTCCAGGGTCTAGTTCCTCCTGATAACATGTCCAAAGTACATGAGACGAAACACTATTGTATTCACTTAGCACTACTGTATTTCTTAAACATAGAGCTATCTTCAACGTAGATCAAAAGAGGAATGGTTAAATAAAGCAGAGTCCAGCCATACTGTAGATTACAATAGTGCTTGAAAAAATTAGAAACATCCACATATATTAATAAAGATCTCCAATGTATATGCGTGTATGTATGCATGTCTATAAATGAAATCTGAAAGAATACACATCAAACTAGTAAAAGTGGTGATCTCCAGGGATATAATACAAAGAGGACTTTCCTTATCTGGAATACATTAATTTTTTTCAAGGATAATATATTCATGTATTACTTTTATAATTAAAAAGAGAATATTAGAAATGAGAGAGAGAGAAACAAGAGCTTTCCTTGGAAGGCCCCAGATAGAAGCCAGACATATAAGTCCTAGGTGCCCTGACACTTCCTGAAGAACTTGGAACCATTTTGATACTACAGACTGACCTATCTTATCTATTCGGTGTGGAGAAGAAACTCCTTGGATAAGACTCAGGCCCTGAGCAAAGCACAGGGAAGGATGGTCCCCTTTGCGCACTGAAGTCGGGACCAAGATCTAACTTCAACCAGAAGACAATTCCAAGTTGTTCTGTTTCCTACTAATTTAAAGGGATATGGGTAGGGGTACTCGGGATTATGAGCACTGAGAGACTGCCAAGAAATGTAAGGGAGGCAGGAACTTCATTACCCTGGATGATTCCACGGAGACTGGGGATCCAATTTCTAGAACCTTGGGAACTACCTCAACCTTAGCGGAAAAGAGCCCTTTTTTGTTTTCTGAGACAGCAAGGAAGAGGGAACCTGGGCAGGCTGATTCTGTTAACTAGTCTTTGTCAGGGGTGGGGGGTGGGGGGTGGAATCCCTAAAAAACAGGTTGAGCAGCAAAAGCCTTGAAAAGGAAAATACATTAGATAGGATCCTAGGTTTAAGCAGTTAATTATAGATCATCAGGAGAATTTAGGTTCATTTTCAATGGACTCTGATGCTGCTTAAGACATAAGCATAACTGAATGTGCTGAGGTAATAACCTCAGGAAGAATGTCTGCTATCTACTGTTGTAAACATCAGGGTACCCAGTCTCCACAGGACAACACATCGCTTTGGTGGTAAATGGTGGATCTCAGGTGGAAGAGAGCTGAACTACAGTGTCACAAAAAACAGAAGAAAGAATTCATCTAACAAATGTTCAAACAGGTAAAGTCAATATTTATTGTTTATTACGTGCCAAGAACTGTGCTAAGTATTTCATACTCATTATTTCAATTAGCCCTCACAACAGCCTTGTGATATAGATGCTATCATTATCCCCATTTTGTGGATAAAGAAATGGAAACTCAGAGAGTTGAATTTGCCTAAGGTTACATACCTAATAAAAGGCTAGAACCAGAAGTAAAGTCTCCTGATCTAGTACTACTACCATGATGACAATTCTTTTTTTTAATTTTTTTTTTATTGTACTTTAGATGAAGGGTTACAGAACAAATAGTTTCTCATTAAACAGTTAGTACGCATATTGTTTTATGACATTAGTTAACAACCCCACGACATGTCAACACTCTCCCTTCTCAACCTTGGGTTCCCTACTAACAACTTCCTGTCCCCTCCTGCCTTCTAGTCCTTGTCCCTGGGCTGTTGTGCCCCATTAGTCTCGTTTTGTTTTATGGGGCTGTCTAATCTTTGGCTGAAGGGTGTACCTTGGGAGTGACTTCATTACTGAGCTAAAAGGGTGTCCGGGGGCCATACTCGCGGGGTTTCTCCAGTCTTTGTCAGGCCAGTAACTCTGGTCTTTTTTGTGAGTTAGAATTTTGTTCTACATTTTTCTCCAGCTCTGTCCGGGACCCTCTGTTGTGATCCCTGTCAGAGCAGTCAAGTGTGGTAGTCGGGCACTATCTAGCTGTACTGGACTCAGTCTAGTGGAGGCTGTGGTAGTTGCGGTCCATTAGTCCTCTGGACTAATCTATCCCTTGTATCTTGTTTTCTTCATTCTCCCTTGCTCCCAAAGGGGTGAGACCAGTGGAGTCATGATGACAATTCTTGATTCTGTCTTCCTAGGCCTGCTGCTGCTGCTGTTGTTAGTTGTCCTGGAGTCAACTCTGATTCATAGGGACCCCAAGTATGCAGAGTAGAACTGCTCCATAGGATTTTCAAGGCTATGACCTTTCAGAAGAAGATCACTAGCCCTGTCATAAGAGGTACCTCTGGGTAGGTTCAAATCACCAACCTTTCAGCTAGTAGGCAAGTGCTTAACTGTTTGTACCACCCAGGAACTCCCTAAAACCAAACCAAATCTATTGCTCTCGAGTTGATTACAACACATAGCGACCCTATAGGACAGTGCAGAACTGCCCCAAAGGGTTTCCAAGGCTGTAATCGTTATGGAAGCAGACCGCTACATCTCTCTCCATATTTCTCCTGTGGAGCAGCTGGTGGGTTCAAGCCATCAACCTTTCAGTTAGCAGCCAAGAACTTAACCACTGAGCCACCTGGGCTCCTTAGGGACTCCCTAGGCCCCCTAAAACCACTCAAATCTTTAATTCCCCATAGCTTCCAATTTGAATACAGACTAGTTAATCTTTCCTTACAATTTTTAATTGCATATTTGAGCTAAATTCATCTAATAATGAGGAGGTGATATTCGTAAATAATTATCTGCTAGAATATCACTCATCTGGTGTGAACCTCCAGTTAGTATTTTCATAAGCTGACACCTATAATCCAGGTGGGTTATTGTTACTATTTACCTAAAAGTTGAAATTGACTCTTGAGTGTCTAAGTAAGTGGAGTGAAGCCCTAGTTCCACTATTTACTGGAAACAATATATGTAAAGGCAAAAAAATGAATTCAGAAATAATTTGGATATTATATATTAAACCACAAAGTGACCAACTTATGGCATCACAGACAAAACCTAGAATAATTTAAAATAATCAAAGGTGTCACAGAAGAGCACAAATCACCAGGGAAACAATAAAAATTCTGGCATATGAGAGGGTGGATTACACTCACCAAGGGAATAGTGTACAGTGGGGTGGGGGCAGCGTGAGCCTTTGAAGGCCACGTACCCACAGAAAGAAGTCAATTGAAGACCACAGAGAAATAAAAAGCAACTCAGTTTGGTTTAATATTGTGTGTGTGTGTGAGAAACAGAAAATGTTTAACTCGTCTGCTTTTTAAATTATGAACAGGAAACATAAAACTATGGTCAATAAATACACCAAGAACTGTAATAAAAGTCTACTTCATGTCCATGTTACAGCCAGCGAAAGAGGAAAAGGAGAAGCAGGAGGGAGTGCAGTGCAGGAGACAAGAGACATGTGAGGAAGCTCAGCAGGTCCCAGTCACCTCTCCCCATCTGTCACTGTCAGATTCCACTTCCCTTTCCCAGAGTGCCCTCCTCAGCACTATCCTATTTCTTTGTTTCCTTGCTGCCTAAATGTCTCAAGCCTCCTTTGGCTTCCAATCTCCCCTTCCTCCCCCATATTCTCCCTAGCCTTCCCTCCTCACCACTCTGAGAAAATTCTTCTTTGAGAAGTTTGAGATTATCAATGACCCCTTCTCTAATCAGTCCTCATTCCCCATGCTCTTTCTATTGCATATTCAACCGCTGAGGAGCCCTTCCTTCTTCATTGTTTATTTTTAATTACCAAAGTAGTATGTTCATGTGGTTAAAAAAAAAAATACAATTGAAAATGTTATAATGAAGACTGCTGCCTCTCCCACGAACATACTACTATTCCTTGATTGTCACTTTTAGAAATTATTCCTGAATTTCTGCTATGGAAGGTGAGTATTTATCTCATTAAAAGCCCCAGCCTCTATTCCTTCCTTCTTCCAATATGGTTAAATTACATTCTTGCTTCCTCTGTTGTTCACCTCTGCAATTTCAAACAACATAGTATGTAAACCTACAGCTGTTCTGTCAGCAGACATAGCTGTTTATTGACACGACACTTAGAAGAGAAACCAGCTACACCTCAAAGCAGCAGTCTACATCAACGTGCCTTTATTATTTCAATCTTCATCTAGGTGGCTTTACTATTCCAAGCAGCTCTTGCCCAGGAGATACAACTTGCAAATAACTTTGTTTGCTTTAGGAACTTCCTGAAAACCCATTTAAATAAACAGCAGACTGCTCAGGTTTTGAAAAGATAGCATCAAATGACCGTTCACTCTCCACGACTCTTTGAAACACTAATCTAAAACCTTTGCCTTGCTGTGTCCAACAATTCCCAACTATTAGATCATGATTCTCACCCCATCCTAATCAAGCCCTCACATTGAAAGACCCACCTTAAATGAACAAACAGAAAAACCGAACCCATTGCATCGAGTTGATTCCAACTCATGGAGATTCTACAGGACAGCGTAGAACTGCCCCACTGGGTTTCCAAAGAGCAGCTGGTGGATTTGAACTGGTGACTTTTTAGTTAGCAGACGAGCTCTTAACCACTAGGCCACCAGGGCTCCACTTAAAAAAGACCCACCAAAAAGCCTCATCAATATCCTGACTTTGCCCTCACCTCTCTGATATGCTACTAAGACTCTCTGAAGGTATTTTCTCTCTCACCACAGTAAACAATAAACTCACTCAGTTTTGCCTTTTATCAACAGGGTATTTTGGAGTCAGCATTCAACAATTTTGGCAGTCCAGCCGAGATCCAATTGAGACTTCCTCATCAACATTATTCAGGACTCTCAACTCAAAAACAGTGCTCTTCTATTTCCTCAGCCTCCTGCTGGGACTCTCTCTGACCAGGACAGTGGTGTTTACAAGTCTTGAATTGGGCCTGGCTCTGATTTCTTTTCTTTGGGGTCCCTAAATGCTGAGTTTATTTTGTCTCCCAGGATTAAGAAACCCTTTTTTAGAAATTCTTTGATTATCTGATCAAATTTGAAAACTTTTATCCTGGGTGGAAATCTGCCTTATTATTAAGAACACTACTATTTGTCTCTGTCTATCCTTGCCACTTCTTGCTGTGCATCTTTAAGAGAAAAGTTCAAAGGGGAGAGGACAAAGACCCAGAGTCTGCTCCTCAAGCTGGTCCCAAGGACTGAGGTGTTCAGAAGGCCTTCTTTGGACAAACTCTGCTTCAGCCACTTTTTAAAACCTTATTAAGAACTTTTCTTACTCTTAGTGTTTTTTGTCTGTGTCTGTGACTCTGATTCTGAGAGAAATCTCATCTCCAAACCTTCCGTCCCACGAGAACTGAAAATTCCCTAAGTTTGCCATTGTATATGGTCCAGTCATTTGGATGGAGGGCCCAAATCAAGAAGTGCACAAGCGTCACTTTTCACCAGCCTGTCGTGGGTTTGTCTCAGTCTAAATCTAGTGCTGCAACCCTCTGGTCCACACTCTTGCTTTTTACATGTACTTGTACGAAACCCAAATTCATGGACTTCCTTTTTAAATGGCATAATTTCACCAGGGATAATTTAGAACTACAAAACTGTTGATATGAGCAAAAAATGTTTCTTTGAGAAACATCTTAGAATGAAAAATTAAATGGTCTGCAGTTTTCAATTGGTATAAAGAGGCATCCAAAAAAATTCAAGTTCCAAAATTATTTCCTAAAGCCATTACTTGGCCAAGGCAAAAGGAAAATATGAAACACTTAAAACTATCTTTCTTTTAGGTCCTTCTCCCCAACTCACAACTTGAAACAAATGACCTTTATCTTACTATTCCTCTTCTCCTAGTCTATGCTCTTCATTTCCCTCTGCTACTATCTCTTCTCCCTTTCTCTCCTGGCTAACCAGAAACCCTCAAAGCTCAATGACCTCTTAAAGTTAAGCCCTTTTCAGAACAGGGAAAACCAGTGGCTTCTAATTCCTAGTCTCATTCTGAGCTGAGAGTCATTATTTTCCAAAACCTAGAGAAGATATAGTGAAATTTGCAGAGGAAATTAGAATGGTTTTAGGAGTGTCTAGTCTGGGGCTCTCAGATCTATACCTGTTAGTGTGTATGTTAGTGGAAGCCTCAGATTCAATAAAATGGATGGAGAAGGCAGAATGCGAAGACCTTGTGGGTAACTTAAAAGACCCTGAATTGCATTAGAAGCTATGATTCAGTCCTATAAGTAAAGAAAGAATGAATCCATTAGAGACTTCAAGGATAAGCTCTTTAACACCCTTAGACAGCACTCAGGACCAGATCCTGAAGCAAAGGTGATTACAGCTCTTTCCTCACTTTTGTAAGTGGCCTTACACGAGAAATAGGGAATATAATACGCAAGCAAAATCTACAAAGGGAGTTAGCTCTACGGCCAGACCTCCAACCCTCACTGAACATTTTACGAGGCATTATAACAAAAACAGAAGACCACTTGCCAACGTAGCGCTCTCTATTACTGCAGTAAGCAATACACCCAGCTTTGCCTTATCAACAGGTAATTTTAGTTGTATTTCCAGGGAACCAGCACTCATCTCTGCTTTCCAAGAGGAGGTCATTAGTTCTCCCAGCTTTCCCTCCACCTCTCCTTCTCTCACTTTTACCTCTAACTTCTGTCAGCTGTGCCTTTAGTTTTACATTTTCCAAGGGTGATACCATTTATGATCTGTTCTATAAGCATGACTGTCTTCCATTATGCGTCTAAAGATTTATTCTAAATGTTGAAAACCACCTGCTGAAAGTCATATTAACTTTTCGGTTGCTCATATTTGAACCGTGACTTTCTTATTTGGTAGTTACCCCTCTCCTCACCTCTCTTTTTCACTCCAGTTTCTAAAAGCCCCCTCTTTTATTCTTGTACTCTATAGCTTTATCATTCTAAGTTTTTCCTGAACTCTCCAACAGACTGCCTATTTCATCAAATTTCCATTTTCTCCCCAGAAGCTCTTCTCCTGTAGTCATCCATCTTTCTGCTAACCTGGACTGTCTGCTCTGTAGGCTTGCTACTCAGCTGGTGCTATTTAAACTTTCATGTCTGTATTCTGCCCCTCACACTTAATTGAAAGTTAGATGACATCTAGATTTCTGCGATGAAAACTAACTTTCCTTAAAACTTTGAAGGCATTTCTCCATTTTATTCTAGCTTCCTGTGTTCTTGGTGAGAAATGTGATGTCAATACAAGCCTTGTTCCTTTTTTTCCTCTGGGAGTTTTCAGTATTTTCTATTTATTCTTTTTTTTTAGATTTTACAATGATGCGTTTAAATGTTGACCATTTTTCTTTCTTTCTGTTCAGAATTTGGTAGACCTTGAAAATGTCAAGGAGTCCTTGGTTGGTGCAAACAGTTAAGCGCTCAACTATTAGCTGAAAGGTTCGCGGTTTGAACCCACTCAGAGGCTCCTTGGAAGACAGGCCTGGTGATCTGCTTCCAAAAGGTCACAGCCTTGACACTCTTAGGGGACCTTAAAAAACACCTAATTAATTAGTACTCCATAGTCATCAGGCCATTCCCAGTCACCTCCCCACCACGTGACTCACTTCCTCTAAGTTGTTTTGCAGACTCTCTGAAGAATTCCTTACGGATCTGGATCTAACCGGCTTACGGAGGTCAGACATGCGCAGAGCAGACAAGGGTGACGGATGACTTCTGACCCGCACCCCCCCCCCCCCCCCCCCGCCTTGCTCAATAGCATGGGAGAACTCACGTCAAGGAAGGAAAAGACTCAAGTCAAAGAACCAAATTCACCGGACATACGTCATCTGCAGTAGCCGAGCCCGTTTCAAAAGTGAAGAGTCTCTCGGCCGCTTTCGTGCCAAGTCTTAGCCCCGCCTCATAATAAATAATCACTGAAAGCTACGAACACGTAGAACTTCCTGCTCTTGCCCACCTGCCTTCCTCCACCCCTATATGAGTACGTATAGTTCCCTAAACCTATAAAATGTAAATGCTTCCTCAAATCGAGGAACTCAATCTGAGGTCTGAGTTCCCACTTGCTAGCCTGCGAAATAAACTTTCTTCCTGTCAAAACCAGCGTTTGAGAGATTGGCTCCTTGCACGCTGGGCACCGACCCACTGGTCTGGTTTCAAAACCCCTATGGAGCAGTTCTGTTCTACAAACATGAGGGTCACCACGAGTCGGAATCAACTCGACGGCCACTAATAACAGTTAAAATGTCAAGACTTTTATCATCCTTCAGACCTGGGGCATTTTTTGGTTCTGGGATATTTTCTTGTATTCTTTTCTTGATCATTTTCTCCTTTCTGTTTGCTTTCTTCTCCCTTTCTGGAATCTGACAGCTATAATGGGGTACCTTCTCTCTATTTCATTAGTCTTATCTCATATTTCCTCTTTTTTTTTTCTGTTCTATATTTGGGGGCTTTTCTGTACTTCATTTTCCAATCTTTTTTTTCTTACTGTTTTGTTTGGAAATCATATGTTTAATTTCCAAGAGTTTCTTATATTTTAAT
Organism: Dugong dugon; assembly: GCA_030035585.1. Classification (NCBI taxonomy): domain Eukaryota; kingdom Metazoa; phylum Chordata; class Mammalia; order Sirenia; family Dugongidae; genus Dugong; species Dugong dugon. Next base: position 51,629,211 of record CM057475.1, read on the forward strand.
TGTTCCAATTTTTAATATATAATGCTGTTCTGAATAAAAGAGCACTGAAGTTGGAGTCTGAAGACCCAGTTAAGGTACCAGTTCCAGAACCATCCTAGCCATGTGGCTTTAAACAAGTCAAAACCTTTCTGAGATTCAATTTCTTCATGTGTAAAATAGGGATAAATATCAAATGCTTACATGCCTCAAAGAATTTTTAAGAGGGTGCGATAAAAAGTATAAAGCATTTAAAAAACTTCTTATTTTGAAATAATTAGCTATTCACAGGAAGTTGTAAAGATAGTACAAAGAGGTACTGAGCATCCTTCACCCAGTTTTCCCCAAAGGTTACATCTTACATAACTAGAGTACAATATCAAAACCAGGAATTTGACATTGGTATAATGTGTGTGTATAGTTCTGTCATTTTATCACAAGTGTACATTTGTGTAAGCACCACAGTCAAGATAATGAACTATTCCATCACAAAGATCTCCTTTGTGCTGCCCTTTTATAGTCACACTTACCCTTCTAACCCCTACCATGCCTAGTCCCTGGGACTCTCTCCTCTGTTCTCCATCTGTATAATTTTGTCATTTCAAGAACGTTATATACGTAGAATCACACATTATTTGATCTTTCGAGACTGGCTTTTTTTACTCAGCACACTGCCCTTGGGATCCATCCAAGTTGTTGTGTGTATCAGTTCCTTCCTTTTTATTGCTGAGTGGTATTCCATGGGACAGATGTACCACAGTTTATTTAACCATTCACCTATTGAGGGGCATTTTGGTTGCTAACAGTTTTTGGCAATCACTAATAAAGTTGCTATGAACAACAGCATACATGGTTTATGTGGGCTTAAGGTTTCATTTCTCTGGGATAAATGCCTAGGACTATGATTGCTGGGTCATATGGTAAGGGCTTATTTCATTTTTTGAGAAACTGCCAAACTATTTTCCAGAGTGGCTGTACCATTTCACATTTCCATCAGCAATGTATGAGATCCAGTTTCTCTGCATCCTCACCAGCAGTACAAAGCATTTAAAAATGAAAAAGGTTGACAAATCTGAGGTTGGTGGTTTATTATTATTATTACTCCCCAAACTACAGAAATGCCCATTTTTCTCTCTCTCCTGAGCTTCTGACACTTCTTTCTATTTGGCCATTCTCTTAGGCCAACCAGCAGGGAAAAGAGAGTGACAGGAGACTGTGTGGTTATGTTAAAGCAGGTAGATCATCAGACCACATGTTGTGCTGAGTAGAGTCAGGAAGTGGGGAGGGGGTAGGGAGGAGTGTCCAATTCAAATCTTGGGCTGACAGTCTGACAGAAGGGGTTACCTGAAATCATTCATATTGGATTCCATTTGCAGCTCTGATACCCAGCCAAGAGGAAAGCATTATAATCTCAGGAGGGGGTAGAATAGCTAGACTAGCTTTTTTGCCCCCTTCAAATGTGAATAGTGAAGGCATGAAGAAAAGAATTTTCTTTAAAAAGATCTTTAGGTGACATTTCCCATTATAGTGTGTTCTACTCAAATTCACCCAACACAAACCTAGAAGTATATTTATCATGGTAGATCCATACTCTAGGGTATTTTAGCATAGTAGATCATATGAATTTACAGTTAATAGTATCAGGTCATATTAGAAAATAAAATGTTAGTAAGATAATTGCAAGGACTCAAAAGCTGAGGAGTAACTCAAAAGCTGGAGACTAGAATCGTTTGGAGGCATTTTTACTCATGTGTCTGGTGGTTGGTGTTGGCTGTTGCCTGGGAGTTCAGCTGGAGTATTGGTTGAAACACTTCCATGTGGGCTCTCCATATGGTTTCTTTGTATAGGCTAGTTTGGGCTCCCTTGCAGCATGGAGTCTGGGATACAAGAGGAAGTGTAATGAAGGAACAAGGCAGAAGTGCACAGCATTTTTATGATCTAGTCTTGGAAGTCACAAAGTGTGTCTTTCATTGTACTCTATTAGTCAAGGAAGTCACAAAGGTATGTCCAGATTCAAAGGGAGGGAACCTAGACCCCTCCAACAGAAGGGAAGAGTGTCAAGGTCACATTGTAGAAGAACATTTGGGATGGAAGATATTGTGGCCATTTGGAAAAGCATAAGGCAAAAGCATACTTCTAGGCTTTGGGTTGATTGAATTTTCATTGATATAAGTCCATGTGAGAGCAGTTCAATTTCTGGGAAGAAGCAACTCCGCTTTTCTCAACTGTCTGATTTTGCTGTGGTTGGGAACTTAAGTCTCTGGGGAAGGTAGTCCTTGGAAGGGCCTGATGGTGCTTCTCATAATGATCCTGAGCAGGCTCCTTATCTTGAAACAGCTTTCTGAGTCAGGGAAGAGCCAGGGGGACCTATTGGCTTCCCTAAGCTTGCTCTCAAAGGAATAGATCAGGGTAAGTAGATTTTGTACTAAGCTGTGGACTGCTGAGGAGCTCTGGTGGCGCAGTGGTTAAGTGTTCAACTACTAACCGAAAGGTCGACCGTGGGAAAAAGATGCGGCAGTCTGCTTCCGTAAAGATTTACAGCCTTTGGAACCCTATGGGGGCAGTTCTACTCTGTCCTACAGGGTCACTATGAGTCAGAATTGACTCGACAGCAATGGGTTTTGGTGTGGACTATCAAAACTAAGTGGACCCTTGAAGCTGAAAGAGGGAGATGGAGAAAAATTATAAAGTTCTGCTTGCCCAAAACTCACTCTTGTGTACCGAGCTGAGCAAAAAGGAAAGGTTATTTTAGAGTAAGAATTTAAATTTGTGAAGATCCTATTTTCGTGAGCTTGACAACTTGTACAAAATCAATCAATGACTTTCAAACTGTCAATAATCCACGGATTTCCCATTAATTGAGTATTGCATGTATGAGGTGCTCAGTAAAATATCGAGAATGATGATGATTTTTAACTTGCTTCAATTTAAAATTGAGGAGCAGGAAAAGAAAAAGTAAAACAAGCCTTGGAATCTGACTGTGGAATGTCTTCCATCTCCTCCACCACCACCTCCTGCCCCATACACATGCATATTACCACTTGGAGGACTCCTCAGCCCTTAAAACTCAGATGGGATGTCACCTCCTGTGTGGAGTTTCGAAGTGCCCATATAGAGCTAATTGCCCCCTCCTTGATGTTCCCACATGAGTATTCCTACCTTACAGCACTAACCACACTGCATTATAATAAGTTGTCTATGCGTTTGTCTTTGCCACTAGACTGAGAGATTTTTGAGGGAAGAAGCGATAATTTATACATCTTGGTAATTCATTGCTTAGCACACTGCCTGGAATATAAGAGGAACTGAACGGAAAAAATAGGAGTAAGGAAGGAAGTTAGATGGATGGGGGATGGATGGATAGATGGATTGATTGGATATTTTAGTTCTCCAAACAAACTGAAGATCTTTAGTACACGAGTAAATTATACAGGGAATCTCTAGAATTCTTAATGATTCAGGTTAAAGTGTAAATTGGTCTTGTCTTTCTTATGTATGTTTCTCTTGTTTTTCATACCACCTTTTTATTGAAAAAGAGGTAAATCCAGACAGTATGCCATTAAGCAATGGGTTTGGTTTTTTCATTTTTATGCCATTACAAATTGCAGTTTCAAATGCTTTTATATAGCATTGTTAAAATTATTTGCTCATTGTTATTATGCCTCTTCTCATGAACTATCTAAATTTTTATAGTAAAAGATTTTTAACATTTAAAAACAAATTTGTTCTAGGTGTTCTAATACCTCAGTGTCTGAGTATAGTTTGTAAAGTTAGTCTTCTCTTCTTAACGAACAAAACCAGTTTTAACTTATTACAACTTAGCGTGGGCTTTAGAGCCTCCATAAGCTCAGAGATTTGACAAAAATTAACCATTTAATTCCAAGCTTGGGTCATATAAAGACTAATAGCAAATTTAGATTTAAATGATACATTTTTTTTCACTGTTAGGCTAACGTATTTTAAGCACAGGAACTATATTTGTAGGAATATATAAGCAACCATTTACCATGGGTACAGTTAAATAAAATCTACACAGACCCAAGTGTGAGGTGGTGGGAACGTCTGCCCCACGTATAGGCATTAAGGGGTTGCATTGTCTGTAGAGATTTTAAAAACAATAACAAAATTGAATAAAAGTCAGTCTGCTTTTTATTATCACTATGTGCCAACAACTCTAAACATTGTCAGTGATAAAATATTCCTCCCTGAAGAAGTCTTTTGTTGGTTTAACTTCTAAACAGCTGCTGTGGTTACTGCTGATTTTCAATAATACATGCGTAAGCTTCGAATTAGCACATTTTAATAATTTATATTTTAATAAACATCGTATTCTACATGGAAGTCAATTCTGAAATCTCCCAATTATTCAGTGGTCCCCTACAAGCATGGACTCGGGTGCAAGTGTTCCTTTTGAGAGTAAGCGTGTAACAGTTTGGAATTGTGCAAGCTTTCTTCCCAGCCAGCACTTCACATCTCCAACCCTGTGGTACTACATATTCCTACATTTGAACAGGAGCTTCCAAGTAAACAGAGATTGCTCTGTGATCTTAAAGATGAAGAAACAGGACTGGAGTTATTTAAATTCTGTCATTTTATGCAACCACTCAGAGATTTTGTGTTTAAAATTTTAAACAGGGAAACAGAGTAGAAGCTGAGAGGTACACTATTTCTGTTTGACAAATGCAAATTTGAGTTCATAATAAAATATTCTACTGAATTTGAACAATTTCTTTAGTAGATACAATATCTTTAAAATGAAAAGTATTCACTCTTTTAAACTGTCAATTGCTTTAATACTAAAAACGGAAGTAAGAAAGTAATGTTATTACTTAAAATAACTTTGAAATATAGAAGGAGGGGAACATCAAAAAATGATCCCACTCTGGATGCCAAACGCACTGAGCACGCCCCTGCCTGATGAGCCTGCTTGGCTGGCTGCTAGGGCACGCCTAAGCAGCGCTGTGCACCAGATGAGGTCTGTGGTGCCAGTCCGTGAGCTCCACCTGAACTTCTTCTCCCTGGCCCTATCCCCCTCCCATTCCTTATGGCAGCCCTCACCAATTTAAGATTCCATTTCTGAAGTTTTGCCCTCAAGAGTTAATTAATGTATTCTTTTATAGCATGATCCTCACTAAAGAGTACTTACGTTTTAATGGAAGTCTTTTCTTCAACAGCTTTGTTGAGATATAATTCATATACCATACAACTGACCCATTTGAAGCATACAATTCAGTGGTTTCTACTATAGCCACAGAATTGTGCAACTATCACCACAATCAATTTTAGAACATTTTCATCACCTTAAAAGAAATCCCGTAAACGTTAGCAGTCACTCCCTGTTCCTTCTTATTCTCTCCCCTCAACCCCTGGCCCCAGCTAAGTACTAATCTACTTTCTGTTTCTACAGATTTGCCAATTCTGTATGGAATCGTACAGTATATGGTCTTTGTGACTGGATTTTCTCATTTAGCATAATGTTTGTAAGGTTTATCCATGTTGTAGCATGTATGTTCCTTTTTATTGCTGAATCGTATTCCATCGCATGGACACACTACCTTTTGTTTATTCCTTCATCCATTGATGGATATTTGTGTTGCTTCCACTTTTTTAGCTATTGTGAATAATGCTGCTATGAACATTAGTGTACTTGTCTTTAAGATGTGCCTGACCCAAGCCATATTTTCAATCACCTCATATGTAAGTGAAAGCTGGACAGTGAATAAGGAAGATCAAACAAGAATTGATGCCTTTGAATTATGGTGTAGGTGAAGAATATTGAATATACTATGGACTGCCAGAAGAATGAACAAGTCTGTCTTAGAAGAAAGACAGCCAGAGTGTTCCTTGGAAGCACAGATGGTCTCACATACTTTGGACATGTTATCAGGAGGGACCAGTCTCTGGTAGAGAGTCAGCAAAAAAGAGGAAGACCTTCAATGAGATGGATTGACACAGTGGCTGTAACAATGGGCGCAAACATAACAATGATCAGGAGGATGGTGCAGGACCAGGCAGTGTTTCATTCTGTTGTATATAGCGTTGCTATGAATTGGAACAGACTCGACAGCACCTAACAACAACAACAACATGATTTTGATTCTCTTGGGTATACACTTAAGAGTGGAAAGGCTGGGTCATAGGGTAACTAACTCAATGTTTAACTTTTTGAGGAACTGCAAAACTGTTTTCCAAAGTGACTGTACTATTTTATATTCAGGAAAAAATTTTCCACATCTTAACAGGAGCCTTTTAAGGCGGAGAGAGGAAAAAGAGGGTGAAGGGAATAAACATTTGCTAAGCACTGGGCTATACAACACATATTAACTCTAAAATCTGTGCACTTTTCATTGCCCTAGGCTGAGGACCAAAAAGCCTTCCCATGAATGAATCTTCAATGGTGTAAGGGCAGAAACAAGGATTTGGACAAGCGGATGGTAAGAACTAAAACCATCTATACCCACACAGCTAACTGTCCACATTAACCTGACTTTACTATTCCACTGTCTTCATCAATATAACTTTACTATTCCAGAAAACTCTTGCCCAGGATGATAGAAGTTGCAAATAACTTTATTGTGCATTCCAGAAACTTTCTGAAAGACCCGTCAACCCTTCAATAGAAAGCAGCAAATAACAGTTTACACCCAAAGACTCTTTGGAATCCTTCATCTCAAAGTTGTCCACCAGTACTAAACTACAGTAGTCCCTGACTTAAACCATGGGGTTCCATTCAGACGACTCCATTGTAAATTGGTTCTGACATAAGTAGAATACCTTTTTTTAGTTTTCATTATTATTGCCGTTTATTATCCAAACCAACAAACCCATTGCTGTCTAGTCGATTCCTATAGTGACCCTATAGGACAGAGTAGAACTGCTCCATAGAGTTTCCAAGGAGCACCTGGTGGACTCGAACTGCTGACTTTTTGGTTATCAGCCGTAGCTCTTAACCACTATACCACCAGGGTTTCCTTTTATTATCAGTATCTTTATAAATCCAACCTTTATTTGTCTTTAGGGGTTGGAAACATTATATATAAACATCTGCCAGTGAACATCTGAGAATGATAATATCAGCAAATTACGCGTTGCAACATTGTATGTAGTACGTATTACTAACCTTAAGATGTACAAGAAAAAATACAGATGGTGGTATGTGCAGTTCGTCATTACTTGAATGTGTTGCAAGTCAAGGACTATGTTTTATAACGTAACATAATCCTTACCCAATCCTGCCCAAGCCCTGACACTGAAAGACCCACCTTAGACCAGACTTCAAAAATCTCATAGATATCCTGACTTTAGCCTCCTCATGCTGAGATACTACCAAGACTCTCCTGAGGTAGTGTTTCCTTACTAATGAGAATAAATCCAGGTTAGTCTTATCAACAGGTTGTTTGGAGATATTCTGAAAAGCTAGGATTCAACAACAGACATTTGTGAAAGGAAGGAGGAATAGAAGGCTCTTGGATTACTAAGGAGAAGATAAAAAGTTACAAAATATTGTGGTAGTAAAATGAGATACAAAATATAATTTAAATTTTATATAAGAATATAAGTTTTCTTAGAGGTTTCCAATACTTTAATTACTCAGTCCCTCCAAAAAAAAAAAAAAAAAAAAAAAATCAAAAACAAAAATAAAATCTCCTACTGTTTGGCTTGTTGCTACCAGGTGGTGGTAGTATGCCAACGTCATGCTAAACCAAACCCAGCCTTTGCCATGGTATGACTCATAGTAACCCTATAGGACAGAGTAGAACTGCCCTGTAGGGTTTCCAAGGCTGTAATCTTTATGGAAGCATACTCCCACATCTTTCTCCTGGGGAGCGGCTGATGAGTTTGAACAGCAGCCAAGCAGCCAAGTGCTTAACCACTGTGCCACCACAGCTCCTTACCAGTAAGAAAGGTACCAAATTATACCAGAAGTTCTTCTTCGTTTAAAAAGTTGTTCTAAAGTATCATCTTTTAAACAGAGCAGTCGTCTGATGAGTCTTTAGTGCTGAATGTTTTATATTAAAGAAGTATATTTTTCACTTAATGAGTAAATAAATAGAGTAGAAGTTGCCACCACCCTGAGATAAAGACATGCCTCTGCCTTAAGCTTTACTTCTTTTTTGTCCTCACCTTTACGGCTGGCTCAGTGACAAAGCACTTTGGGACATCGTTATTCATGGGTTTTGCTACATTTCGCTATTTACCTCACCTAAGGTGTTTGAATTAAATCATGAAAAGGCCTCAATCCTCTGTTGTTATTTCTTCTGTCAAAGATTCTCCTTTTTTTTTTTTAGTATAAATCACAGATGAGAGCGCAGAACAAAGCAGCAGAGGGCAGTTTGCCCCAGAGATCATAAAGGTCTCTCAGCCTTTTCTTTCTACGTCAGAAGATTTAACTTGCACCGAACTCTTTTTTTTCCTCTTTCTCAGAAAATATTTAACTTATCTAGTTGGAGATGAGCGTAACTTTCTTTTTATGTGTTGTTGCTGTGTGCCGTTGAGTTGATTTTGACTCATAGCTACCCTATAGGACAGAGTAGAATTGCCCCATAGGGTTTCCTAGGCTGTACTCTTTACAGGAGCAGATCCCCAGCTCTTTTCTCCTGAGAAGCGGCTGGGGGTTTTGAACTGCTGACCTTTCCAGTTAGCAGCAAGCACTTAGCTATTGTGCCACCAGGGTACCTTGCTTTGTGTATAAATACTCCCATATTTCTCTTAGCTTCATTTACTTAAAATAACTGGAGACAGAGGTTTGGAAGCAGTCAGAATGTTTCCAAAACATACATTTTTTTCAAGGAAATGGCACACCTCACTATGTGGGCATATTTTTCCCATTAAGAACAACCTCATTCTTTCCCCATTTTCTCTTTGAGAAATCTGTGATAGGGCTTATTTGCTTAAAAGGCCTTCAAATCTTACATACTTACATAGAATGAAGATTTCCTAATATTTGTCAAGGCTTACGGCACCCTCTTACCATAAAGGGAAGGAGAATTCACAGTAGAGAAAAAGAAAACGATACTATTTTATATCGGCCACGTCCCTGTTATGAAATTATAAGGTAAAGGATTTGTGTGTAACAGCATTGCCAGTTTCAGCCCGCAATATCCATCATGCATATCTTAGCTCAACAAGCTGTTCCCTATTTCCAAACAGATCATATTTTGACATGTTTCCTCTCCTTAGAGTGCTTTTTACCCCTCTCACACCAATAGCTATTTCCCATCATCACTATTCATCTAGAGAAATTCTACTCAGCATAGGTGCTTCAGTGTCCCGGACCGGATTCACATAGGCTACTATCTAGTCATCATCCACCTCCACTAGTATCTTCCTAATACTTATTTAAATACTTTTTATCTTAAGTAAGTGAATAAATGGGGAACTCCATGACAAATTACGGAAATTTTTAGAAGTATCATTGCTCTAATCTGAAAGTAACCATAATTACCATTAAAAATGCATTTAAAACCAAAACCAAACCCACTGCCATTGAGTTGATTCTGACTCACTGAGACCCTATAGTAATCATAATTACTATCACAAATCCTAGTTTGATAGCTACCAAATGTTCTGAGCCAGAGGCTCAGATTAGCAACATTAGAGAGGCGTGAGGACAGACACCAGCAAAGTGAAAATTCCTCTTTGACTTTATCAGAACAATGAAATGGAATGATTCTCCCCCTATGAGATTCAACGTTATGTAACACTATGCTGTTTCTCCTAATCTCATTCACAGCACACCTAGGTTCCTTTCCCCTATCATCAATGGTGCATGTCCCGTACTTTGGGAAACAATGGTGCAGAAGAACAAGGGTGGGCTTTGGAACCAGGTTGTTCTGGCCTTAAATCTGAGTTTTGCAGTTTATACATTTGACTTTGGACTGAGAGGTCACTTAACCTCAGGAAGCTTCATTATTTCCTGCTTCTTAAGTAAATAAGACTTATCTCAGTAGGATATTTTGAGGGTTTGAGATAATGCAGAAGGTAGCTAGCATCTAATAGGTTTAAATGAATAGTAATTTCTTCTTCTTATTATTAATATCTTAATAACTATCACCACTAACATCATCATCCCTCAAGGTGTAGATCAAATATCACCCCCTATGCAAAACCGTCACTTTCTTCCCTGAAATTTCCCAATGCTCTGAATATACTTTCATTTCGATAGAATAATTTGTTCATTCCTGTCTTACCCTTGGTTGAAGAGTTCTTCAAAGGCAGGGCCTCTTCTCAGTCCAGCAGAGAAGACACTGATTGAAAGCCTACTGTGTTCAAAGCTTTTTGAGCCATATCATCAGTAATTTGAAAAAAAGAAAATTGCAAATTCAGTTATCTAGAGACGAGGTACTTATGGTGGGTTATGGCCACACGATCAGAACGGTTGCTAAAGGAACAACAGCCCAATACATGCTGAACTGAGCAAATGAATATTTTTCCACTTGGGAGACACTTAAAACCAAAACCATTGCCATCGCCATCGAGTCGATTCCAACTCATAGTGACACTGTAGGACAGAGTAGAACTGCCCAATACAGTTTCCAAGGCCGTATATCTTTACAGAAGCAGACTGCTGTATCTTTCTCCCATGGAGTGGCTGGTGGGTTCAAACTGCTGACCTTTCCGTTAGCAGCCAAGAACTTTACCCACTGCACCACCAAGGCTCCTTCTGGAGGCACGTAAGGACTGAGAATTTTCTACTATGGTCCTCAAACGTAGGTGTCTTCTATAGCTGTTCCTCTCCACCCCTCTTAATAGAATTCATATTGCCCAAACAATGGCTGTTAACTCACAAGTGCAGTTCCTCCCTCTTCTGAGAACTGTCTTGATCCAGCTATTCCCAAAACTAGCTGAACGTCAGCTAACCCCTCTTGCTAAAGCCCTATAAAAACTTTTGCCCTCCTTCCCCAAGTTAGAATGCTCCTTTAGAGCCTTCTCTTGCCTGGCATTTTTGAATAAAGACTTATGCTAATGTCCTCTGGTTGGTTTTCTTTACTGTAGAAGGCATAACAGTATAATGAAAATAATATTTTGAGAACTTAAACCAATGTATTTAAAATTCATTATCAAATATTTCAAAAAACAAAATAATATATGAAATAGCCAATTTAATTTTCATTTTCTATAACCAGTTTAGCTTTCATTCTCTATAAATCTTGTTGCCCTTCAGCTCTCTCTCTACTGAATCAAAGACATTCAAGCTTCTAGAGAAGGTCAGACACCATGCAGAACAAAAGGGTCAGTGCTCAGCTCTGAGTTTCAAATTATCCTAAAAAAACCTAATGAGGCAAAGTCTTGGAAAACAGGTTTTTTTCTTAGCAAGTTTTGAGTTTCCCCTCCCTAAATTCTTAAAGCTTCTCTTAACATACCAAAGCTTAGAGGTCTGAATATAAAGTTTTACTAAAAGCCTTACTGTAGAGAAGACTGAGGATATGACATTGGGGAAGGTAGCAGGGAAGAAGACCAGGGTTAAGAGTTACCTGGACCACAGAAAAGAGACCCAGTTGTTCAACCCTCTAGTTCTTAGGTCAGGGAAAAGAAGAAACTGAAAGAAAAGAGTATGTATATCTCACCTCTCACATATAACTCCGGAAGAAGGCTGTACACACCAACCTAGGGCAGCTACAGTGGTACAGAAACAGTGGCTTGGTGTGATTCAGCAGAGAGAGAGTTCTCCAGTCAGTGTTTCTAATCTGCATGGCCTTCACCTGGCTGCAGGGGATCCACAAGTTCCTTTATGCCACGGTGAGGCCACAGAGAAGTGCTGAGGGGACTGGATATCTGGAAGAATCCTGGCAGGACAAGGAAGACCCAGAGTATGGGCAACTTTACCTGGAGCAATGGTAAGGTCCATGACCAACAGCAAGTGTCAGCATGAAGCCAAAAAGACCTGGCAGTACCCCTATACCTCAGTAAATACCAGGACAGTCAGGGCAGGTGACAGAGGGGTGGGGGAGGGGAGGGTGAGTGAGTGAAGGTCAGTGAGTCACCAGATGATAGCACACGAAGCATGAGGCCCCTCCCCCACTGCCAGCACATGATGTCATCATCCCTTTGGACCCAGATGGCATCTAGGAGGAAGGAAAGAAAAGGAGAGAGAGACTGAAACTCTGAGATCCTGCAAAATTACCAGCAAGAAGAGACTGAGTTACATTTAACTGGCGAATTGGTTTGTTTGTTTTGTTTTTCTTTACTCCCAAGCAGGGTTAGGGCTCAAGAGCAGTAAGTTAATAAAAATGTGTTTATTATTTTTTAAACATCTGAGTTGCAGAGTATAAGTTCAAGTCCCCCTGTTAAAATAACACAGTGGTTAAGATGAAGGACTCGGGGCTCAAACTTCCTGGCTTCAAATTCTCACTCCATCACTTTTGAGCAGGAGTTGATACCTTCCTCCTTTCAGTTTCCACCCACTGGTGCTGTCCTACGTCTTATAAGAAATTTATATCCTAGAGAAGAAATATAGGGGAGGTGGGGCCAACATGGCACTATAGACAGAAGCACCATGACGTCCCTCTGCAGCAAAGACCTGAAAAACTAGGTAAAACAGATACAAACGTCAGTCCTGGAACCCTAAGCATCAAATGAAGGGATAAAGAACTAGATTAAGCACCGAATGGAAGAAGACAAGGATAAAATAAAACTAAAAGATTTTCAACAGAGAACCAGAGATGTCAATCTGTAAACGACAACAACGTCAGAACAATAAAAAAGGGAATAAATGGTGTAGGTATAGAAATTCCAAATGGAGAGGAAGTCAAGGCGATATCAAGTAATAAAAGACTGGTTCAAACTTAGGAAGATAGGGGTAAATTTCAAGGTAACCACAAAGAAAATTAACAAATCTACTCATCAAAATAAAGAAGAAAAACATAAAGTCTCAGTAAACACAAAATCTACAAAAATGAAAGAAACAAAAAGAAAATCCACAAACAAAAGGAACTCAGCACAGGAGAGTAAGAGGAACGAGAAAACATCATCACGACAAAAAAAGAACTACAAGATGACAGCAATAAACTCACACCTAAGGATAATCACACCGAACATAAATGGCTTAAATGCACCCATAAAGAGACAGAAAGTGACAAAATGGATTAAAAAAAAAAAAAAAAGACCAGACTTACTGGTCTAACAGAGACTGGAGAAACCCCGAGAGTATGACTCCCAGACATCCTTTTAACTCAGTACTGAAGTCACTCCTGAGGTTCACCCTTCAGCCAAAGATTAGACAGGCCTCTAAACAAACAATAACACACATAGTTCAATCATGTATACAAGACTAAATGGGTGCACCAGCCCAGAGGCAAGGACGAGAAGGCAGGAGGGGACAGGAAAGCTGGACGAATGGAAATGGGGAGAAGGGGAGAGTGATGACATGTTGCAGGGTTGGCAACCAATGTCACAAAACAATATGTGTATTAATTGTTTAGTGAGAAACTAATTTGTTCTGTAAACTTTCACCTAAAGCACAATAAAAAAAGAGAGAGAAAATGTAAAAAGAACTTTAAACTCTCTTATACATGGGAACCTTTCAGATGTCAGAAGGCAAGCTTCACATCATCTGTGAGTTTGCCTTTCTTAAGCCTACATTCCCTAAGACTTTCCATCTGAACTCATATCACATGACTCATAGGCCCTTCACCATCCAAGTTGTTCTCCCTAGAAACATTTGCAAGTTATCTATATTCCCTTCACACACATTGCATACTATTGCACATCATTGTTTGAGAAGGTTCTGCTTTTATCCTCAGGCTTGAGTGGAATGATTCTTTTCATTCCCCTTAAATACTCATCTTTGACTCAAACTTCTTGGAATTACTCCAGAATTTAGTCAGCCTATCAGCAGCTTCAGTCAGGCCTTCTGGCAACTGTGACTCAACTGTCCAGATGTTCATAATTCTCCCTGACTTATGTCCATTAAGCTAGTAGATTTAAACAAAGAGACAAAATTAATTCAATTTTTTTAAATTCATTTTTTACAGTTAAGAAGGTCAGCTGTTGGGTCCCAATTCCCTGCTCACTACTTCTCTACAAAACAAGAATAAAAAAATATGAGAGTAAGGGAGGGGTACCTGCACGTTCCAACACCGACTTCCAAAGCATGTTCCCCTTTCCTGTAACCAAAAAAGACAACTTTCTATTCTCTACCAAGAAGAAAGAAGTAACCGTTCTGCCAATGGGAATCTCTGGTTATGGTATCACACCAGTTAAATACTGTACTACTTAAACAGCACTTCTTCCTTCTTTGTAATTCTCCTTTTCATTCAAAACTCAGCAATCACCACAGTGGATGAGAATACAGTCTATGCTGGAGTCACATGTGCCCATCTGCTGATACGCATGTCAGATCAGCTTTTCTCTACTACCAAAATCTGCAGTTAATTGAAATCGGTATTCCAGGATTAGATATACCCAAGATTAGATGCCAACTTCCTTCTGATGTAGTTTTCCTCACATCAGGGATAATGATATTTATGATGAATCAGCTTCTAAATTCAGTACAACATAGTGGTTAAGACAGTGAGTCCTGGAACTCAATTGTCTGGGTTTGAATTCTAGCCCCTTCACTTACTAGCTACTTGGGCAAATTGGTTAATCCCTCTGTGCCTAAATTATATTTTTGTAAAGTGGAGGTAATAATAAGATCTACCTCATTGCGCTGTTGTGAGCATTAAATGAGTTAATATATGTAAAATGCTTAGAACAGTGCCTGGCATAATATAATCAACAACAAAGTATTTAAATTATGTTAAGAGATGTTCAACAAGCTATAGCAATCTTCTTCCCTAAAGAGTTATACCTATAAGCTATAGAGCTATTTAGACATAGGAAGGGTACTGATTAGGAGTCAGAAGAACCAGACTTGACTTCCTGACTCTGCCACTGGCTAGCAAATTATTTATCCTTCCTGTGTTTCAGTCCCTTTATGTGGAAAAATGAGATGCTAATATTGGCTGGTAGTTATTGGGACGATTATGGGACAAATTATATAGCGTACCATGTAAACCTGGAGCCCCAGTAGCGCAGTGGTTAAGCGTTATGGCTGCTAACCAAAAGGTTGGCAGTTCGAATCCACCAGCCACTGGGCTTGGAAACCCTATGGGGCAGTTCTACTCTGTCCTATAGGGTCGCTATTGAGTCGGAATCAACTCTATGGCAATAGTTTTTTTTTTCTTTGGTATCATGTAAATGGCAGAGCACTGTATACGTGGAAAAGATTGTTATTGTCTTTGGTCATTATTATCTTTCTCATACTTCATTGAGCATCCAGAAACTTTTATAAGATCAGGATACCCTGTTTCCTAGAAAGAAACAGATTATTTTCTTCAACTCTGTTTTCTAGACTTTCTAGACTAGAAAAGTTCTTTGCATTTCCTTGGCATTAGAGCATTTTACCTTTACTTCAAGGTTCTTATGTGACACTGCATAACATGGCCCAATTGCCAAGGTCAGAGATTGTGATTACTGTACTTTAGTTTGGCCTATTTGGATGAATATCTTCTCTCTTCAACCAACTGTTTCCAAATGACAGTGAAGGATAAAACACTTCTAGGACAGTCTCCTGTGGATGACTCATGATGTGTCTGTTCTTCATGGCGTCAAGGACACAAAGATTATGTCTTTCTTTAGCTAAGGTATCCTGTTTGAACTTCAGCTTCAATATTCTCTTGTTTTGAATCTCAGACTCCATCTTGCCTCTGGACTCAGGACTACAATCTTGACTTTGGAAGTTTATTTCACTGAGTTATCTAGAAAACTCAGTCCAGTTTTAGCAAAACCTTTTCTATACCAGGTAAATGTTGATGTAACCAAAAGCAAAGACCTTATTTAAATTCTGTGGGCAATAAGCACCATTTCTTATAACATAGTCGAGGACCTTTTCTTTTGTTCCCTTGGGAATAAGAACGGCCAGCCTTCTATCACGTGAGCCATGCCAACTAGAAATCGCCCCGAATGTCTTACAGAATCCATAACTTTATTGGGTTCTCCCTCAAACAAAGTCTCTCTGTTTCTGATTATTTTGCCCCAGATGTACCTAGAGTATATTTCCAAGCTGAATCTCATTTTCTTATTTCCTGTCCATATTTCTAACTTCCCCAGGCCCCTGGATAATTTACCTATTGCACTAATATTTGCAGTTAAAGAAGTATAGACCTGTTCCTTCTCAGTCTTTGGGCTCAGGAAATATCTCCAATCACTTTTTAATCATTTGTGGACCAGAAAGAGCCGAAACATGCCTTTTCTAGGGAAACTTAATCCACATGTTTATGATTAATTTATATGTAAGTCATTAAAGTGGTGTTTCTAAGACATTTCATTTGGTAATCTACCTCTCTCTCACCTTTCAAGTCCTCTCTCAAAGTCTTACTTGAGTTAATGTGGAACCATGGCACTCAGGTGTTTTTCAGAGCTGGCAAAACACTTGGAAAAGAAACCCTGAATATCTGAGATGCCATTCTGCCTACAATGTATTTTACATACAACTGGCTGAATGGTGAGTGTCTTGCAGTACAAAAAATGGTTAAAGAATTTATGCTCAGTGTCCCTTTAGACGGTACTATAACTGTTCCTCAGAGTGGGATACGGCTTCTAATGGCATATTCACCCAAAGTTCAAGTTCATTTCAATTTAATCCCAGCCAATTTAATAACCCTAGCACCTATTATGTGCTAGGCAGAATAAGTTATCACATTCTCTGACCTCATTTTGACCTTCATTTAAAAGGACAGACTGACCTATATACTTGTAACTATGATAGACAGCATTGTATAGTGAGAATCAAGTGTGACAGATAATCAAAGTACTATGAGAGAACCAGAGTGAGAGATTTCTGTTGAGGACATTAGAGAGAGTGGCAGTAGAGCTAGGCTTTGAAGCAAAGTATTGAGTTTGTTGGGGATAATAATGGTTTCATTGGAGGATATGTAATCTAGGAATGGCTAGTTGGAAAAAGGATAGAAAAACAGAGCAAGTTCAGATTATGGAAAGTCATGCTTAGAAACTGACTGCATTGTGTAGGCAATGGAGATCCAACTAAGGTTTTTTTTGTTTTTTATTTTTTTTTGAGAGGAATGATATAACCATGTCTCTGACTCATAACTGTAGAAGACAGATTGGAAGTGGGAGAAGCTAGAGGCTGGGGAACCATTCAGAGACTGCTGTGATGATCCAAACAAAAGCTGAAGAGGCTCTGATCTATGACAGAGACTAGAGTAATGGCAGTGGATGGCTTGGCTTTAGACCAGGGCTTTGAACCAGTTCATGCCGGTTCAAATCCCTGCTGAGAATTTGCATTTCTAACAAGTTCCTTGCTGAGAATTTACATTTCCACCCCAGATATACTGAATCAGAATCTACATTTTAACAAGATCCCCAGGTGATTCTTATATACAACTTCCCGGGAACTCGTCAGAAATGCAAATTCTCAGCAGGGGTTTGAACCATTATGAACCTGGTTCAGTTCGAAGCCCTGTTTTAGAACATTGCTGAGACGGACTCCACAGGGTTGGAGACAAGCAAGATAATGAACATCAGGTAGGTTGTGTAGTGATCTCTGGGTAAATTACCTAAGCTCTCTAGTCTTCTGTTTTCTCCAGTTGTTTTAGGATTAAAAACATGGTGTGAAATACATAGTCCCTGGCATTATAGTAGTCACTAACTTCATGGTAGGACAGAAGATGAAGATGATAATGGGGCATGTGAACTAGGATTTCTAATCCATTTCAATACCCATGCTACCTGGGTACCTGAAACTCTATTATGTTCTACTCAGGTTTTTCACATGTATGCTCTCTATAAATATTTAGTTATTGATTCATTTTAAAGGCAACAAGTCATTACTGAGATGTATGGTGGTTAAAGCAATCATTAGCAAAAAGGCCTCGCTTCCTAAAGGGAATGTGAACTGCTAGTAATAATTAGAAACACCTTTAAGGCCAGCTGGGGGTAATTAGTATGCCTGTACCAGGGATTCTCTACCCTGGCTTGAGACAGTCTGATTCAGCAGACAATTTTTGAGTGTCCATAAGGTACCAACTCTGTACTGGGTGCTAGAGGAGATAAAAGGATCAGTATACTGAGTTCCTACCCTCAAGGAACTTATATTCTAGGAAAGGAAATATGACAAATTTACAGACAACTATAAACATTTTTATAAATAGCACCATACATACTAAACACATAAAGAGAAACAGATAAAATGTTAATGAGGTTCAGAAGCAGGAGAGAAGACTTTCACATAAGGGAATTCAATACAAGATCCAAGAAAGTGTTGATATTTGAGATGGGTCAGGAATGATCGCTAGGCTTTTGATGCACAGAGATATTGGGGATGGCAATTATGAGGGATTAAAGAAATCCATTCATGTACTTGCACATTCTGTTCCTCCCTCATTCAGCAAACCTTTATCGAGTGCCTACGATGTTTGGGGAAGGCAGCGATTACTAAACGTTTTGCACCCAAGGTTTCACAATCAATTTCAACTCAAATGTTTCTCCCCTTCATGGAGGAGGGAGAGAAAGAGAGAGAAACACATGAATTGTGATACTATATGGTCATTATTTTATAAAGGTTCTGTTGATAGTAGCCTTAATTAAATGCTGTATAAGACAAACGGAGCAAATTTACTCCCAGCCTCTGTCAGTCAGATTAATTAGAGTGGCCAACAGAGTGGCACACTTATGTGAAAATTCGAGTTCAGCCAAGAGCATGTAGGGTTGAGGGCTGGATTGTTGGGAGAGGTAGTCTGCCATAGGCCCTGAGTGCCCCTGTATGTTTTTGCTGAGAGTGCCAGACTGTAAGACTTACCCATCTTCTGATACTGAGCAGTTTCTGTAGCTACTTACATAGTCAACTTAAGGTGTAAGTGACCAGAGCATAGACTACCATAGAACTGCTTACTCCCCGACAGGAGAAGGACTGACTTGTTTGCTGCAATGTTTGCCACTTGCTCAAAAAATGCTGGGTCCTTGGCCCCCAATTCCTTATTTTGATTCAAACCTACTGCATGCATACCACACGTCTGGATCCACTGCATTGCCCCTATGGGACCTGGGGACCAGGGGAAATGATGCAAATATGCTAATGCTCATGCTTTGTGTGAATATATAGTCCTTTGTCTCTGACCCAGGTGTCTTATGTCATCTGTTTGCATCCATGAAACAGCAATAGGCTAACTTATTAGCCTGCAAGTAAGGTAAAAATCTCAGGACCTTCACAGATATTGACAGTTCTGGTGACAAGGATGGGATGTTGATGCAACATGGCTTTCTGGAAGAGGAAAGACAAGGGCTTTACAGGTCAGATTCAGGAATATGAGAAGACTCCCAGGGTCTGTAGCAAATGCTCTCACCCATGTAGTGGATGAGACTGAGGAGCAAGGGTCCCCAGTGTCCTGCCTGTTAACAAATAAGAGTTGAGAGTTAATGTTTAGAGGCTAAGCAGTGAGAGGTACACTTGAAACAAGGCACCGAAATGGTGCCTTGATGGTTGATTGCTCCACTCTAGGCCAGCAGGAGAAGGGTTATTGCCATGATAAAATGGAACAGCAAACTCTGTGGCCCCAATGGAAAGGCAGTGTGGCTATGGCTACTGAGTCAAGGGGTTCCCAAAGCTGAAATAGATGGTGTCAGTAATGATAAGCTTTCCATCTGATATGGGGCTTTGGGTGGAGTGAAAACATTGGAAGTTCATTTGGTTGAGTCATGAGCAGTTGCTGTACCATTCAAAATTGAAAGTAATAGCCAAAATAATCTTGAAAAAGAAGAACGACTTCTTGGGACTCACACTTACTGATTTCACAGCTTACTACAAAGCTACAGTAATCAAGATAGTGTGACACTGACATAAGGATAGACATATAGACTAATGGAATAGAATTGAGGGCCCAGAAATAAACCTTCACTTTATGGTCAATTGATTCTTGACAAGAATGCCAAGATCATTCAATGTGGAAAGAATAGTCTTTTCAATAAATGATGCTGGGACAAATGGATATCCATATGCAAAAATAATTAAGTTGGACCTCTACCTCACACCATATACAAAAATTAACTCAAAATGGATCAAAGACCTAAATGTAAGAGCTAAAATTACAAAACTCTTAGAAGAAAACGTAGAAGCAAATCTTCATGACTTTGGATTAGGCAATGATTTCTTAGATATGACAGCAAATGGACAAGTGACCACAGAAAAAAACAGATAAATTGAACTGCATCAAAATTTAAAACTGTTGTGCTTCAAAGAATACCATAAAGAAAGTGAAAAAACAATGCACAGCATAGAAGAAAATATTTGCAAGTCGTATATATGATGAGGAATATATAAAGAACTCTTACAACTCAATAGTAAAAAGACAAATAATCCAATTTAAAAATAGGCAAAGGATCTAAATAGACATGTCTTCAAAGAAGATATACAAATGATCAATAATCACAACATCATTAGTCACTGGACAAATGCAAATCAAACCACAATGAGATACGACTTCACACCCACTAAGATGACTATAACCAAAAAGACAGATGATAACAAGTGTTGGGGAAGATGTGGAGAAATTTGGACCCTCATACATTACTGGTGGGAATGTAAAATGGTGCAGCCATTTTGGAAAACAGTTTGGTAGTTCCTCAGAATTTGAAACATAGAATTATCATATGGCCTAGCAATTCCACTCCTAGGTATATATCCAAGAGAAATGAAAACACATGTTCACTCAAAAACTTGCATGCAAATGCTCATAATAGCATTATTCATAATAGCCAAAAAGTAGAAACAAATCTAATTTCCATTAACTGATAGACGGATGGATGCAAGGGCAGATTATTCAGTAGGCAAGGTAAGCATGATGCTTACCTTGTTGACCAGATCATCTGTAGTGAACAATTTCACATTTTTTTCACCACATCAAAGATTCTGCTCCTAGGTATGGCTGGGATCTGTCTCTCTCCCAACCTAATAGCACCTTCCTACAAAATTAAAACCTCTTTCAAATATTCAATCCCCGACAGGGGTGGGTGACCAAGTAAGCAAGGTAAGCATGGGATACTTGTGCTTACTTACTAATCTGTAGTGAAATTGTTCACTACAGATGATTTAGTAAGCAGGGTAAGCACTGTGCTTACCTCATCTAGTGGATAATCTACCCCTAGATGGATAAACAAAATGTGGTATACCCATAAAATGGAATATTATTTGGCTATAAAAAGAAATGCAGTTCTGATATGTGCTACAACACGGATGAACATTAAAAACATTAGACCAAATGAAAGAAGGGAGACTCAAAAGGATATACATTGTATGGTTCCATTTATATGAAATGTCCAGAATAGGCAAATCCATACAGACAGAAGGCAGATTAGTGGTTGTCAGGGACTGGGGGGGAGGAGTGGGCAAGGGATTAGGGAGTGACTGCCTAATGGGTATGGGGTTTATTTATAGGGTGATGAACATGTTCTAAAATTAGATAGTGGTGATGGCTGCACAACTCTATGAATATACTAAAAACCAATGAATTGTACACTTTATAAAAGAGGCAATTTCATGTTATGTGAAATTATATCTCTATAAAGCTGTTATAAAAAAAAAAGAATAAATGCAAAACCTTTCTTACTGGCATGGAGCTGCTCTTTCCCTCAGTACCCCCTGATCCTTTCCTCCCCTTTTATCCCAACCCTAGTTGCTTTAAGAAGAAAGATGATTAGGGGTGAAGTCAAAGGTCATATGCACCTGTCTGAGTATGCTGGGCAACTTTGGAGAGGAAAAAGACTTAAACTTTTAGGGCTGTGTTACATACAGTTACCACAGTCACTATCCTATCTCTCTGGTAGGGGCAGGGGTTCTTGAATTAAACTGATAAGATTTGGGAAAGGTTCACAATGGGAAGGAAATCTAAAACGACCTTGTAGTGAGGCCCTTTGGGCCAATTCAGTGTGCTGTTGTGACTTCCACTGTGGAAAATTTGCATATCAATGTGCTGTGAATGCTCATAACATCCAGAGGGGATTCTCCTGATTGAGAAAAGCCACATGCAGAGAAGTAGTGGGACATGAAATGGAATGTTTTTTACATGTAGTGGGACATGTAAATCACTCTCCAACCTGCCTCCCAATCTCATCTTGGCTGGGCCAACAAAAACAGTATAGAATCCCAGAAGGAGAAAGGGAAATTACAGCCTTGACTGAGGTCTAAAAGGCAGCAGGGACAGTTAAAAAATGCAATATCTTAATACTACAGCCCTCTATGTCCAGACAAATGGGAAATGGAGACTTACAGTGGATTGTCAACAACAATTCAGCAACAACTGAATTCAGTTGTTGCTCCTATAGCCCAAGCTGTTCCAGACATTGTAATTGTAACTGAATCCATTGCACAGACTGATGGCACTTGGTATTTTGTCTTGGACTTTGTTAGCACTTCCTTTTCTATTCCTCTTGGCCCTAAGGGTCAGGATCAGTTCGAATTCATGACAAGGCCTTCAATAAATGTTTGGAGTAGTTCCCAGGAGGTAAAATGGAATGATCTTTTGTCTTTTAGAGCTACCCTGGAATCTTCCTCACAGAACAAAAGAACCTGGTGTAGCTCTCCCAAACAACTGCATGTAACTTAAATTAACTGGCTGCTGGATCTGCCATCTCCCATTAGATGACTAAACGTTAGTGGATGGCCCAGCTCCTGTACTGCTCAGGGCTCTAGGGGAAGGAAGGTTTTAAAAATGGGCCCACTTTCAAGGAGGTAGACATGTACATATATATAATAATTGCCCAATATGGGGCAGACTAACTAGTAAGCAAGGTAAGCATGGGTTTATAGTAAGCAAGACATCTTCATGGTGAAAAACAGGTGAAATTATGCACTACAGATTAGTAAGTAAGCACAATTAAGTCTGTCCATACCTTGCTTATTAGGTAATCTGTCCCTTTTATCTAATCAGACAATGTGAATTTTATCTATTCTATGTACATGAAAATATAAATAATAATTCATTATTAATGGGGCAAAATGATAACTGCCATAAGAGAGATGCAGACTCTATATTTCTTAGTTAATATATTCAGAATGAGCAGTGAAACTAACTGCATGCAATTGAAATTTTATTCCTTTCTTCCTTTTTTTCTTTCATTCTTCAGTAAAAATGTATCTCTACCAGAGTCAATCACTATTAGATTGCAGGTTTTCTCCCCTGGATTATTTTATTTTACCTTCAAGCCAGCTTTTCTGCTTCTTTATTGCCATTCCTGTCTCCCTTGGATATAGGGAGATAAAGGATACAGTTGACCTGAATTCTTGAGTTGACAAACATGTGGCAAAATCAACAAGAGGGAGAAGGCGACGTGGTAATGAAGAACCACAGAACTCAGAACCACTGCCGTTTACCTTGCTCTGCTTTCTTGAGTAAGTTGCTGAACTTCTCTGGACTTCACTTTTCTTCTCTGCCAAACAGCACGGTTATATCTATAACCGTATCTATGCCTTATAGGAAAACTGGAAAGCTAAATGAATTAATGGGTGGAAACAAACCACGGAAACTTACAGCGCTCCAAAGAACTAA
Source organism: Dugong dugon (assembly GCA_030035585.1). NCBI lineage: Eukaryota > Metazoa > Chordata > Mammalia > Sirenia > Dugongidae > Dugong > Dugong dugon. The sequence goes on from CM057475.1 coordinate 51,652,727, forward strand.
ACTGTTTTATAGAGATTTTAGAGTATGAAATGAGATGAGAAGAATTTTGAACATTCTAAAACAATCTATATATGGAAACTACCATTGTTTTTAACTAAAATATTTCCTGCTACTGATATTTGCAAGTACTACGTGCCTGTTGGGATAGCTGTTTCCCAGGAAAGATGTTAGAATTTCCTCCAATTCCAAGGAAAGATTTTCATATACTTAGAATAGATAATAATGGTAACATTATTACGTACTTAGTAAGTGTCAGGCACTGTATTAAGCATTCATAAGAATGCTGTGAGGTATGAACTATTGTCATTCCCATTATACAGATCGCGAAAGATGAAGTAATCTGCTACATGTGATACAGCAGGTAGACAGTGGAGCTGGGAGTCATATTCAGATCTCTCTGACTCCACAGCCCAATCTCTTAACCCCAAATCTATTCCGCCTCCCTGTATGCACACAGTATGCACTCTACACCTGACAATAAAAGCTTGCCTTAAATATTTCCATCACTGAGCAGTGCACTGCAGCCCCAGAACCCTATTGATCATCCGTAGAATTCTCTAAGAATTGATGGAGCACTATGAGCAGGACATTAAAGGGGATATAAAGGTAGGAAAGATGGCTTCTGCCTTCAAGGAGCTGAGGGTCAGAGAAAGGAAGTTACATGCATGCAAACAATTCTCATAACAAACGGAATGTGATAAGTGCTGTAACAGGGCTACAAGAGCCTTGAGAACAGTGGGATTACTCCCTGAATGATTTCAAAATGAAACGTTATTGTTGTGTGCCATTGAGTTGATTCCAATTTATAGCAATCCTATAGAACAGAATAGAACTGCTCCATAGGATTTCCAAGGAGTGACTGGTGGATTCGAACTGCTGACCTTTTGGTTACCAGCCTGAGCTCTTAACCACTTTGCCACCAAGGCTTAGTACAGTCTACTTTTATTTTAAAAGCTTTATTAATTTAAGCTCAGCTGGGAGGTCTATCTGAAAATCATGATACAGAAATACTGAAGATGAATCAGAAAATGTCAGAGCCGAAGGGGACCTCAAGATTGCCAAGCTCAGCCTCCACACTTAAGACATGGATCCAGAGTGCCCAGTGCCCCAGGATGAATGAGTTGGTGGCAGGATCTGGAATCAGATGCAGAACTCCTGGCCTTCCAGTCAGTGTGCTTTCCATCCCAGGCCCCTCCTTACTTCCTGCGACCTCAGGACTGCAGTGCCTTGGGAGCCAGTGGCTTCCTCAGGAGCTCATATCCTTTGAGTAACTAATATTGCAAATGTCCACTAATGATATCTTGTTACACAAGTTTCCCCAGTTCTTCTATCTCCTCCTCTCCAGCCAGTTACAATATTTCCTACCTCAGAAGTCTAAAAAATCTATTGTCTGCTTATCATTTGAATTCCTCCTTTGCTACCTCCTTTTCACAACTATTTATTGAGTACTTCGTATGTTAAAAAAAAACCAGGGTGGAACCAACGTGGCACTATAGACAGAAGCACCACGCTATCTCTCCACAGGAAAGACCTGAAAAACTAAGTAAAACAGAGACAAACATCAGTCCTGGAATCCTAATTGTCAAATGAAGACATAAAGAACTCAACCAAGCACTAAATGGAATAAAAAAATGACAGAGGACAGAGAGAGAGATATGAAGTGGAGGTCCCTTATCAGCTAAGGAAGCACAGATTTGCCATCTTGGACTCCTGTTGGAGATAGGCAGATAGGGAGTATGGGAAAGCAGCTTCACGGAGCAATCAGCAGGAGACAGAGCACCCGGTAACCAGTGATACATGCTTTACCAACCCCAACCTGTCTTCTCTCTGCTCGGCCTTTGCCAGCTCCTTCAGTGCCATTCCTTTGTGACTGGTGTTGCTTTTTTCAGCTTCTTTTGGTTTCTTCCCTGTCTCCCACCTCATCCCCCTCCTTTCTTTCGAACACCTGGCTCCATGACCATCTTTGCTTCTCATTGACAGGCTGTGAACTACCACTTGGCTGGGGAACCTCTTCCCCGGTCTGTGCCAGCATGCAGGTGGGATCCCTGGGGCCTTTGTTTGTTTGTTTTCTTGTTCTTTCTCCTTTTTGTTTTTCTTCATTTCTCGATTTCTCATCTCTCTCTACTTACCTTCATTTCCTGTCTCCTGAATACCTGGTGCTGTGTGTTATCTCTGCCCCTTCTAGCTAGGCTGTACTTCACTGTTTGGGAGTCACTTCCCCAGTCTGTGCAGCTGTACTGGTGGGATCTCTGGGGGCATTTCTTTTTATTATTATTATTATTTTTCTTCACGTCTCAGTTTCTTGTGTCTACTTTCTCTTTTCTCCTGTCTCCTGAATACCTGGTGCAGTGTGCCATCTCCACCTCTTCTAGCCGGGCTGTGCCCTGGGGCCTGGGCACCACTTCCCCAGTCGCCATTGGGATCCCTGGGCGTATTTTATTTTTCTTTCTTTTTATTTATTTATTTTCTTTTATCCTTTTTGTTTTTCTTCATTTCTCAGTTTCTCATCTCTCTCTGTTTCCTTCTTTCCCTGTCTCATGAATACCTGGTGCTGTGTGCCATCTCTGCCCCTTCTAAATGGGCTGTGTCCTGAGGCCTGGGAGCCACTTCCCCAATCTCTGGTGGGATCCCTCGGGGCATTTCTTTTTCTTTTTTAAAAAATTTTTGTTTATTTATTTTTTCTCTTTTTCTTTTTCCCTCATTTCTCGGTTTCTCATTTCTCCACTCCAATGGCAGTCTCCTTCAGCATTTGTTTTGCTCCTGTTGTCCTTCCTCTTTCTATTCTTTCCCATACCTGACTTAGCTCCACACATTACTACTTTCCCCCACCCTCCTGCCTATCTGCACCATACCCTGAACATTTCACCCCCGAGCAGCAGAGGCATGGCCCACTGGAACCTGCCCCACACTGACCCCTGGCCCACTCTGTTGGCCTCAGTACTTGCCACAAACAATCCATCCAAGACCCTACCCTTCAGCTAGACCATCCCTGCTGCACCATAGCTGAGTGACTGACCCTGCCATTGGACAAGGAGATGAGAAGTATCGTTCCCACAGACAAGCAAATAACAAAGAATGCACAGCCCACCTGCTAAGTCATAACCAAATAAAACAAAAAAGCAGGATGAAACAAACAAATCTACAATCAATAAACAAAGAAAATAGCTACTAAATGTCCTGAAGACAGTAGACAATATCAAAACATATTAAAAAACAGGACAGGATGGTTCCAGCAGGTGTCCAAAATAAAATATCAGTTGACTTTCCAGTAGAAGAAAAGGCACTGGAACTACCTGATAGGGAATTCAGATCTCTAATATTCAGAGCTATCCAAGAGTTGAAGCAAAAAGCAGACAAAAATGAGGAAAAATAGACAAATTCACGGAAAAGGCAGATAAAATCACGGAAAACACAGACAAAACAATGGAAGAATTCAGGAAAATAATACAAGAACAAACTGTTAAATTCACAACTAGAAATCATACAAAAACAACGATTAGAAATCCAAAAGATAAACAACAAGATTTCAGAAATGGACAGTGTCGCAGAAGGTCTGAGAAACAGGTTTGAAACAATGGAAGACAGATCAGTGAAACTGAAGACAAATACTTGGATACTACTTTATTTGAGGAAAAATCAGAAAAAAGAAAGAAGAAAAATGAAGAAACTCTGAGAATGATGTGGGATACAATTAAAAGTAAAAATCTGTGAGTGATCAGAGTTCCAGAACGGGGGAGAAAATGGAAAACACAGAGACGATCATTGAAGAATGGCTGACAGAAAACTTCCCTAATATCACGAAAGAGGAAAAGCCGACCATCCAAGGAGCTCAACGAACACCATATAGGATAGACACCAAAAGAAAATCACCAAGGCATATCATAATCATGCTTGCTAAAACCAAACACAAAAAATCCTGAGAGCAGCTCGAGAAAAACCAGAAGTCACATACGGAAGGGAAACAATAAGACTAAACTCTGATTACCTGGCAGAAACCATGCAGGCAAGAAGGCAATGGGATGACGTATATAAAATCTTGAAAGAAAAAAATCGCCAACCAGGAATAATATATCCTGCAAAACTCTCGTTCAAATAGGATGGTGAAATTAGGACATTTCCAGGTAAACAGAAATTAAGGGAACATGTAAAAACCAAACCAAACTTACAAGAATTACTAAAGGGAGTCCTTTGGTTTGAGAAGAAACAACATCAGATGACAGCCTGAATCTAGGATGCAAAATCACACCAACTAGATGCCAACCTAGGAAATTAACTTTCAAGGGATATTCAAAACTAAAAGACTTACAACAGGGAACCAAAGAGGTTAATCTGTAAATGACAGCATCAGATTAATAAAAGAGGGAATAAATGGTGTAGGTATAGAACTTTCTAATGGAGAGGAAGTCAAGGCGATATCAAGTAATAAAAGACTGATTCGAACTTAGGAAGACAAGGGTAAATTTCAAGGTACCCACAAAGAAAATTAACAAACCTACTCATCAAAATAAAGGAGAAAAGCATGAAGTCCCAGGAAAAACAAAATCTACAAAAACAAAAAATGAAAAAAAAAAAAAATCCACAAACAAAAGGAATTCAGCACAGGAGAGTAAAAGGAATAAAGAAAATGTCAGCACCACAAAAAAAGCACTAGAAAATGACGGCAATAAACTCACACCTATCAATAATTACACTGAGCATAAATGGGCTAAATGCACCCATAAAGAGACAGAGAGTGACAGAACAGATAAAAAAAACAAGATCCATCAATATGCTGTCTACAAGAGACACACCTTAGAAACAAAGGTGTAAATTTATTAAAAGTCAAAGGATGGAAAAAAATATCAAGCAAACAACTACTAAAAAAGAGCAGAGTGCCGATACTAATCTCAGATAAAATAAACTTGAAAACAAAATCCACCATAAAAGACAAATAAGGGCATTATATAATGATTAAAGGGGCAATCAGTAATGAACACATAACCCTAATAAATATCTACGTACCCAATGACAGGGCTCCAAAATATATAAAACAAACTCTAACAGCACTGAAAAGAGAAATTGACAGTTCCACAATAATAGTAGGAGACTTCAACACACTACTCTCGGTAAAGGACAGAACATCTAGAAAGAAACTCAACAAAGATACAGAAGATCTAAAGGCCACAATCAGCCGACTTGAACTCATAGACATATATAGAACACTCTACTCAACAGCTACCAAGTACACATTCTTTTCCAATGCACATGGAACATTCTCCAGAAAAAAACACATCTCAGGCCACAAAGAAACTCTGAACAAAATCCAAAACGTTGAGATAAAACAAAGTACCTTCTCTGATCACAACACCATCAAAGTAGAAATTAACAAGAAGAAGAGCAAGGAAAAAAAATCAATTATATGGAAACTGAATAACACCCTGCTTTAAAACCACTGCATAATAGAAGAAATCAAAGATGGAATAAAAAAATTCCCAGAAACAAATGAGAATGAAAACACATCATACCAAAACCTTTGGGACACAGCAAAGGCAGTGCTCAGAGGCAAATTTAAAGCAATAGACGCAGACATTAAAAAAAAAAAAAAAAGGGATAAAATCAAAATATTATCTACACAACTCAAACAAATAGAAAGAGAACAGCAAAAGAAGCCCACAGCCACCAGTAGAAACGAAATAACAAAGATCAGAGCAGAAATAAATGAAATAGAGAATACAAAAACAATAGAAAGAATCAACAAAACCAAAAATTGGTTCTTTGAAAGGATCAACAAAATTGACAAACCACTGGCCAAACTGACAATAGAAAAACAGGAGAGGATGCAAATAACCCAAATAAGAAACAAAATAGGGCAGACCCAACTGAAATAAAAAGGATCATAACAGACTATTATGAAAAACTATACTCCAGCAAATTTGAAAACCTAGAGGAAATGGACAAATTTCTAGAAACACACTACTTACCCAAACTAACACAAAATGATGTTAAAAATCTGAACAGACCCATAACAAGAGAAGAGGTTGAAAAGGTAATTAAAAAAAAACTCCCAACAAAAAAAGCCCTGGCCCACCAAAGGACTAATGGACCACAGCTACCATGGCCTCCACCAGGCTGAGTCCAGTACAGCTAGATGGTGCCCGGCTACCAACACTCACTGCTCTGACTGGGATCACAATAGAGAGTTCTGGACAGAGCTGGAAGAGGATGTAGAACAGAATTCTAACTCACACACACAAAAAAGACCAGATTTACTGGCCTGACAGACTGGAGAAACCCTGAGAGTATGGCCCCCGGACACCCTTTTAGCTCAGTGGTGAAGCCCCTCCCGACGTTCACTGTTCAGCTGGGGATTGGACAGCCTCATAAAACAAAACAGGACTAATAAAGCACAGCAGTCCAGGGACAAGGACTTGAAGGCAGGAGGGGACAGGAAAGCTGGTTATAGGGAACCCAAGGTTGACAAGGGACAGTGTTGACATGTCATGGGGTAGTTAACCGTTGTCATAGGGCAAGATGTGTACTAACTGTTTAATGAGAAACTATTTGTTCTGCAAACCTTCATCTAACATACAAAAAATAAAAAAAGAATTATCTATGTGAGATCAAATTGACAACAGCAACTCAAAAGTTTTGATGGGAAGCCTAGGGGACAGTGAGTTGAAGATAATGGTAATGGAATAACTTGGAAAAGGATAGTGAGAATAGCAGCAAAACTGGAAGAAAGTAATAGATGTCACTGAATTGTACATGTAGAAACTTTCAAAATGGTAACTTTGACTATGTATATTTTCACCAAAAAAAAGGTCCTCAAGGTCATGAAGGGAAAGTGTTGACATGTCATGGGGTTGTTAACCAATGTCATAAAACAATGTGTGTACTGACTGTTTAATGAGAAAGTATTTGTTCTGTAAACCTTCATCTAAAGTACAAAAAAAAAAAAAAAAAAAAAAAGCCCTGGCTCAGATGGCTTCACTGGAGAATTCAACCCAACATTCAGAGAAGAGCTTACACCAGTAGTATTCAAACTATTTCAGAACATAGAAAAGGAAGGGATGGTTCCAAATTCATTCTATGAAGCCAGCATAACCCTGATACCCAACCAGACAAAAACACCACAAAAAAGGAAAGTTACAGACCAATATCTCTCATGAATATAGATGCAAAAACTCTCAACAAAATGCTAGCCAATAGAATTCAGCATCATATAAAAAAAAATAAGACACCAAGACCAAGTAGGATTCATACCAAGTATGCAAGGATGGTTCAACAGTAGAAAAGCAACCAATATAATCCACTACATAAATAAAAGAAAAGAATCACATGATCATCTCAATCTTTGCAGAAAAGGCATTCAACAAAGTCCAACTCCTATTGCTGATAAAAACTCTCAATAAAATAGGTATAGAAGGGAAATTCCTCAACATAATAAAAGGTATCTATACAAAACCAACAGCCAACACCATTCTTAATGGAGAGAGGCTGAGAAAATTGCCCTTGATAACAGGAACAAGACAAGGATGCCCTTTATCACCACTTCTATTTAACGTTGTGCTGGAAGTCCTAGCTAGAGCAATAAGGCAAGAAAAAGAAATAAAGGGCATCCAAATTGGTAATGAGGAAGTTAAACAGTCCCTGTTTGTGGATGATATGATACTGTAAATACAAAACCCTAAAGACTGCACAAGAAAACTACTGGAACTAGTAGAAAGATTCAGCAGAGTAGCAGGATACAAGATAAACATATAAAAATCAGTTGGATTCCTATACACCAATAAAGAAAATAATGAAACAGAAATCAGGAAACAATACCATTTATATAGCCCCTTAAAAAAAGTACTTAGGAATAAATCCAATGGATGTAAAAGACCTATACAAAGAAAACTACGAAACTCTACTGCAAGAAACACAACAGGATCTACATAAATGGAAAACATACCATGCTCATGGATGGGTAGACTTAACATACTGAAAATGACAATTGTACCCAAAGCAATTTACAAATACAATGCAATCCTGATCCAAATACCAACAACATTCTTTAAAGAGATGGAAAAACTAATCACTAACTTTATATGGAAAGGGAAGAAGCCCCAGATAAGTGAAGAACTACTGAAGAAGAAGAATAAAGCAAGGAGGACTCACACTACCTGACCTCAGAACATACTATACAGCTACGGCAGTCATAACAGCCTGGTACTAGTACAACGACAGATACATTGACCAATGGAACTGAATTGAGAACCCAGATGTAAACCCACTCATCTGTGGTCACCTGATCTTTGACAAGGGCCCAAAGTCCATCAAATGGGGAAAAATAATCTTTTTAACAAATGGTGCTGGCAAAACTGGATGTCCATCTGCCAAAAAAATGAAACAGGACCCATACCTCACACTATAAACAAAAACTAACTGAAAATGGATCAAAGACCTAAAGATAAAATCAAAACATATAAAGATCATAGAAGAAAAAATACGATCAACGCTAGAGACCCTAATACACAGCATTAACAGGATACAAACCGTAACTAACAACATATAAACTCCATAAGATAAGCTAGATAACTGGGATCTTCTAAAAATTAAACACTAACATTCATCAAAAGACTTCACCAAAAGAGTAAAAAAGAAGCTACAGACTGGGAAAAAAATTTTGGCTATGACAAATCTGACAAAGTTCTAATCTCTAAAATCTACAGGAAAATCCAACACCTCTACAACAAAAAGACAAATAACCCAATTAAAAAATGGGTTAAGGAAATGAATAGACGCTTCACCAAAGAAGACGTTCAAGTGGCCAACACACACGATGAAATGCTCTCGATCACTAGCCATTAGAGAAATGCAAATCAAAACCACAATGAGATACCATTTCACTTCGGCATTACTGGCACGAATCAAAAAAAGACAGAAAATAACAAATGTTGGAGAGGCTGTGGGAAGATTGGAACCCTTATGCGCTGCTGGTGGGAATGTAAAATGGTATAACCTTTTTGGAAATCGATATGGTGCTTCCTTAGAAAGCTAGAAATAGAAATAACATATGATCCAGCAATCACATTCCTAGGAATGTATCCTAGAGAAATAAGAGCTGCCACACGAATAGACATATGCACACCCATGTTCATTGCAGCATCGTTCACAATAGTAAAAAGATGGAAACAACCTACATGCCCATCAACAGATGAATGGATAAACAAAGTATGGTACATACACACAATGGAGTACCACAATAAAGAACAATGATGAATGTGCGAAGCATCTCACAACATGAATGAATCTGGAGGGTGTTTTGCTGAGTGAAATAAGTCAATCACAAAAGGACAAATAGTGTATGAGACCTCTACTGTAAAAACTCATGAAAAGGTTTACACACAAAAAGAAACAATCTTTGTTGGTTACGAGGGTGGGGATGGAAAAACACTAAACAGACAATAATAGATAAGTGGTAACTTTGGTAAAGGGTAAACAGTACACAGAACTGGGGAAGCCAGCACTACTTGTACAAGGAAAGGTCATGGAAGCTCCACAGACACATCCAAACTCCCTGAGGGACTGAAATAGTGGGCTGAGGGCTATGGGGACCATAGTCTCAGGGAACATCTAGGTCAATTGGCCTAACATAGTTTATAAAGAAAATGTTCTACACTCTACTTTGGTGAGTAGCGTCTGGGGTCTTAAAAGCCTGTGAGCGGCCATCTAAGATACTCCACTGGTCTCACCCCTTCGGGAGCAAAAGAGAATGAAGAAAACTAAAGATAAAAGGGAAAGATTAGTCCAAAGGACTAATGGACCACAACTACCACAGCCTCCATCAGACTGAGTTCAGTACAACTAGATGGTATGTGGCTACCACCACTGACTGCTCTGATAGGGATCACAACACAGGGTCCTGGACAGAGCTAGAGAAAAATGTAGAACAAAATTCTAACTCACAAAAAAGACCAGACTTACTGGCCTGACAAAGACTGGAGAAACCCTGAGAGTATGGCCTCTGGACACCCTTTTAGCTCAGTAATGAAGTCACTCCTGAGGTTCACCCTTTAGCCAAAGATTAGGCTCATAAAACTAAACTAGACTAAAGGGGCACACCAGCCCAGGGGCAAGGACTAAAAGGCAGGAGGGGACAGGAAAGGTTGTAATAGGGAACCTAAGGTTGAGAAGGGAGAGTGTTGACATGTCGTGGGGTTGTTAACCAATGTCATAAAACACCATGTGTACTAACTGTTTAATGAGAAGCTAGTTTGTTATGTAAACCTTCATCTAAAGTACAATTAAAAAACCCATTGCTGTCAAGTCGATTCCAACTCATAGTGACCCTATAGGACAGAGTAGAACTGCCCCATGGGGTTTCCAAGGAGCAGCTGGTAGATTCAAACTGCTGACCTTTTGGTAAGCAGTCAAGCTCTTAACCACTGTGCTACCAGGGCACCTACCTCCTATGTAGGGGAATTTACATTAGGCTTTGGAGATACTGAGTGAACAAGACAGACGTTAACATACATCACCTATTAGCTCTTTCCAAGGCTTTGCGTCTGTCACCTAAAACAGATTGTAAACATGAAGAGAAGGAATCTGACTTTATTCTTTTCTCCCACAGCAACAAAAACAGTGCTATGCTCTTACGTATGTCACACCCTAGCATGAGGACATTCAAAAATTATCACAAAAATTCTTAAACATACACAAAAATAGTATAATAAACTCCCAAATGCTCATCACCAGCTTCCACAAGTATCATTATTCTGCATTCTTGTTTCAAAGCCTGATAAGATTGACAGAGGCTGCGCATGGAGATGGCCAGGTCAGTGAGTGGGGAACACAGTAGGCATCAAGCTCAGTCAGAGATCTCAGACACAGGGCAGGCAGTGGGACATACCGCCATTATCTACACAAAGGAAAATAGACATGAAGCTAAAGGGTTTGCTAAGTGCTGGTAGCAGGGCTTCCAAGCAGTTGGTTATGGTTCGAACCCCTGCTGAGAATTCACATTTCTAACAAGTTTCCAGGCGATGCTACGGCTGCTGGTTAGGGACCTGTTTTGAGAACCACTAGCAGAGCTGTGGTTCTCAAAATTTATTATACATAAGAATCACCTGAGGATCTTGTTAAACTATACATTCTGATTCAGTATATCTGAGGTGGAAATGCAAATTTGCTGATGCTATTCCCTCTGAGAGGACACTTTTCCACTAGCTCATCCAATGGCTGCCTCTGCAGTGAGGACTTCCTCGGCCATACTTTCTAATGAGGTTTCTCCTCCTCGTTATTCTCCAACTTAGCAACTTGTTTGCTTCCTGCAGAGCGTTCTAAATTCCATCATTAACTAATTATTTGCTAGCTTACTTGTTTTAGTCTCCTCTACTGGACTGTAACCTCCAGTGAGGGCAGAGAGGTTGTCTTTCTTCTTCACCTCTATATCCTCAGATATAGAACAGTGTCTGGCTTATAATAGATACTAAAAATATATTTGTCAAACAATGAATTAATTATAGATAGTACTAAATAATTTGTTAATTTCTTGATAGTTGAAGCAAGAGTTCGCTACAGGAGAGGAAAGTCATTTCTAATTTAATTATGGTAAATGGAAGCCTCTAACCCAGTGGTTGTCAATTCTAGCTGCACATTAGAATCACTTAAGGAGCTTTGAAAAATATTGACACCTGGGCTACTCTACAAACCAATTGAATCAGAATCTTTGGGGAATGGTACCTGAGCATAGGTATTTTTTAAACACTCCCTAGGTTACTCTAATGTGCAGCCAGGCTTGAAACCCACTGCTCTAATGAAGAACGGCTATATAAATTTTGAGACTAAGACAAGGGCAGTGAATTCTTGAGTAGAAGGCAGGTCTGCTCAAGTCAAGTTTAGAATGAGTAAAAATGGTGTGTTCTAGTCAATCCTTTCAATGCTTAAAATCCAAATCAAAGATGAAATACGCAGCAATTGGTAACAGTTGAAAGTCAGATGAGGTGCCTAAAGATCGGTATTTTTTTTTTGAATAGTACTTTAGGTGAAGGTTTACAGAACAAATAGTTTCTCATTAAACAGTCAGTACACATACTGTTTTATGACTTTGGTTAACAACCCATGACATCAACACTCTACCTTCTCGACCTTGGAGGACTTTTTTTTTTTTTTTGGTGAAAATATATATAGCCAAAGATACACCATTTCAAAAATTTCTACATGTACAATTCAGTGACATCGATTACCTTCCTCCAGCTGTGCTGCTATTCTCACTATCCTTTTCCAAATTATTCCATCACCATTGTCTTCAACTCCCTGTCCCCTAGACTTCCCATCAAAACTTTTGAGTTGCTGTTGTCAATTTGATCTCACATAGATAATTCTTTCTTTTTTTTTGTACTTTAGATGAAGGTCTACAGAACAAAATAGTTTCTCATTAAACAGTTAGGACACATATTGCCCTATGACAATGGTTAACAACCCCACGACCTGTCAACACTGTCCTTTCTCAAACTTGGGTTCTCTATCACCAGCTTTCCTGTCCCCTCCTGGCTTCTACTTCTTGTCCCTGGACTGCTGTGCCTCATTAGTCCCATTTTGTTTTATGTGGCTGTCCAATCCCCTGCTGAATGGTGAACCTCGGGAGTGACTTCACCACTGAGCTAAAAGGGTGTCCGGTGGCCATACTCTTGGGGTTTCTCCAGTCTCTGTCAGGCCAGTAAATCTGGTCTTTTTTTTGTGTTAGAATTTTGTTCTACATCCTTCTCCAGCTCTGTCCAGAACCCTCTGTTGTGATCCTGGTCAGAGTAGCCAGTGGTGGTAGCCGGCCACCATCTAGCTGTGCTGCACCCAGTCTGGTGGAGGCCACGGTAGCTCTGGTCCATTAGTCCTTTAGACTAATCGTTTCCTTGTATCCTGTTCTCTTCATTCTCCCTTGCTCGCGAAGGTGTGAGACCAGTGGAATCCCTTAGATGGCTGCTCACAGCTGTTAAGACCCCACTACTTACCAAAGTAGAATCTAGAACATTGTCTTTATAAACTGTGTTATGCCAATTGAGCTAGATGTTCCCTGAGACCATGGTCCCTAGAGCCCTCTGCCCAGCAATTCAGTCCCTCAGGGAGTTTGGATGTGTCTATGGAGCTTCCATGACCTTTCCTTGTACAAGTTGTGCTGGCTTCCCCAGTATTGTGTACTGTCTCACCCTTCACCAAAGTTACCACTTATCTATTGTCTGTTTAGTATTTCCCCCCACCCCTCCCATCTCTCGTAACCAACAAAGATTGTTACTTTTTGTGTGTAAACTTTTTCATGAGTTTTTACAGTAGAGGTCTCATACAATATTTGTCCTTTTGTGACTGACTTATTTCACTCAGCATAAAGTCCTCCAGTTTCATCCATGTTATGAGATGCTTCACAGATTCATCATTGTTCTTTATCGTTGCATAATACTCCACTGTGTGTATGCACCACAGTTTGTTTATCCATTCTTCTGTTGATAGTCATCTAGGATGATTCCATCTTTTTGCTATTTTGAACAATGCTGCAATGACCATGGGTGTACATATGTATATTTGTGTGACGGCTCTTATTTCTCTAGGATATATTCCTAGGAGTGGGATTGCTGGATCGTATGTTATTTCTATTTCTAGCTTTCTAAGAAAGTGCCATATCATTTTCCAAAATGGTTGTAACATTTTGCATTCCCACCAGCAGTGCATAAGATTTCCGATCTCCCCACAGCCTCTCCAGCATTTGTTATTTCCAGTGTTTTTGATTCGTGCCAGTAATGCTGGGGTGAGATGGTATCTCACTGTGGTTTTGATTTGTATTTCTCTAATGGCTAGTGGTCGCGAGCATTTCATCGTGTGTGTTGGCCACTTGAATGTCTTCTTTGGTGAAGTGTCTGTTCATTGCCTTAACCCATTTTTTAATTGGGTTATTTGTCTTTTTGTTGTAGAAGTGTTGGAGTTTCCTGCAGATTTTAGAGATTAGGACGTTGTCAGATTTGTCATAGCCAAAATTTTTTTCCCGGTCTGTAGGTTCTCATTTTACTCTTTTGGTAAAGTCTTTTGATGAGTGTAAGTGTTTAATTTTTAGAAGATCCCAGTTATCTAACTTATCTTCTTGAGTTTGTATGTCGTTAGTTATGGTTTGTATCCAGTTAATGCTGTGTATTAGGGTCTCTAGCATTGATCCTGTTTTTTCTTCTATGATCTTTATAGTTTTTGGTTTTATACTAGGTTTTTGATCCATTTTGAATTAGTTTTTGTGTATGGTGTGAGGTATGGGTCCTATTTCATTTTTTAGCAGATGGACATCCAATTTTGCCAGCACCGTTTTTGTTAAAAAGACTGTCTTTTCCCCATTTGATGGATTTTGGGCCCTTGGCAAAGATCAGGTGACTGTAGGTAGATGGATTTACTTCTGGATTCTCAGTTCTGTTCCATTGGTCAATGTATCAGTCGTTGTACCAGTACCAGGCTGTTTTGACTGCCATAGCTGTATAGGAGGTTCTGAGGTCAGGTAGTGTGAGTCCTCCTACTTTATTCTTCTTCTTCAGTAGTTCTTTACTTATCTGGGGCTTCTTCCCTTTCCATATAAAGTTAATGATTAGTTTTTCCATCCCTCTAAAGAATGTTGGTATTTGTATAGGGATTGCATTGTATTTGTAAATTGCTTTGGGTAGAATTGTCATTTTCACACTGTTGAGTCTACCTACCCATGAGCATGGTATGTTTTTCCATTTATGTAGATCCCTTTGCATTTCTTGCAGTAGTGTTTTGTAGTTTTCTTTGTATAGGTCTTTTACATCCCTGGTTAGATTTATTCCTAAGTATTTTATTTTTTTAGGGGCTACTATAAATGGTATTGTTTCTTGATTTCCTTTTCATCGTTCTCTTTATTGGTGTATAGGAATCCAACTGATTTTTGTATGTTTATCTTGTATCCTGCTACTCTGCTGAATCCTTCTATTAGTTCCAGTAGTTTTCTCATGGAGTCTTTAGGGTTTTGTATGTACAGTATCATATCATCCGCAAACAGGGACTGTTTAACTTCCTCATTACCAATTTGGATGCCCTTTATTTCTTTTTCTTGCCTTATTGCTCTAGCTGGAACTTTCAGCACAATGTTAAATAGGAGTGATGATAAAGGGCATCCTTGTCTAATTCCTGTTCTCAAAGGGAATGTTTTAAGTCTCTCTCCATTAAGAATGATGCTGGCTGTTGGTTTTGCATAGATGCCCTTTATTACGTTGAGAAATTTCCCTTCTATACCTATTTTATTGAGAGTTTTTATCAGGAATGGGTGTTGGACTTCGTCGAATGCCTTTTCTGTGTCAATTGAGATGATCATGTGATTATTTTCTTTCCTTTTATTTATTTGGTGGATTATGTTGATTGATTTTCTAATGTTGAACCATCCTTCCATACCTGGGATGAATCCTACCTGGTCGTGGTGTATTATTTTTTTGATATGATGTTGAATTCTATTGGCTAGAATTTTGCTGAGAATTTTTGCATCTATATTCATGAGAGATATTGGTCTGTAACTTTCTTTTTTTGTGGTGTCTTTGCCTGGTTTTGGTATCAGGGTTATGCTGGCTTCATAGAACGAATTCGGAAGTGTTGCTTCCTTTTCTATGTTCTGAAATAGTTTGAGTAGTACTGGTACAAGCTCTTCTCTGAATGTTTGGTAGAATTCTCCAGTGAAGCCATCTGGGCCACAGCTTTTTTTTTTTTTGAAAGGAGCACATTTTTATTACTCATAAAAGTATACAACATACAGAACTTAGGTCATAGTCATCAGCCTTTTCTTTTTCAAAATAAATTTAAATGGTTTGTAAATTGTATCTCAAATTTATATGAACAAGTTTTGGTAGGGTTCTCTTTAACTATGTTTCAGCATGTTCTTGATATGAATTTACCTTTTTATCCATCCTGTTTTTTGCTATAATACTAAGGTGAACTTTATCTTGACTTTCCCAGGTTATTACACATTACAGTTAGCACAAATTATGATTTTTTGCTTGTGAGATGATTCCTTCTCTGATTTCCTCTATTACCCAGTGTTTGTAAGCAGGGTGTTATTCACTTTCCATGTAATTGATTTTTTTTCCTTATTCTTTCTGTCGTTAATTTCTACCTTCATGGCATTGTGGTCAGAGAAGATACTTTGTATTATCTCAACATCTTGGATCATATTGAGGATTGCTCTGTGGCCTAAGATGTGGTCTATTCTGGAGAATGTTCCATGTGCATTGGAAAATAATGTGTGCTTTGCAGCTGTTGGATGGAGTGTTCTACATATGTCTATGAGGTCAAGTTGGCTGATTGTCCCCTTTAGGTCTTCTGTATCTTTGCTGAGTTTCTTTTTAGATGCTCTGTCCTTTACTGAGAGTGGTGTGTTGAAGTCTCCTACTATTATTGTGGAACTGTCAATTTCTCTTTTCAGTGCTGTTAGAGTTTGTTTTATGTATTTTGGAGCCCTGTCATTGGGTGTGTAGATGTTTATTATGGTTAGTCTTCATGATGGATCATCCCCTTAATCATGATATAGTGTCCTTCTTTGTCTTTTATGGTGGATTTTGTTTTAAAGTCTATTTTATCTGAGATTAGTGTTGCCACTCCTGCTCTTTTTTGGTAGTTGTTAGTTTGACATATTTTTTCCTAACCTTTGATTTTTAATAAATTCACATCTTTGTTTCTAAGGTGTGTCTCTTGTAGACAGCATATTGATGGATCCTGTTTTTTTATCCATTCTGTCACTCTCCGTCTCTTTATGGGTGCATTGAGTCCATTTACATTCAGTGTAATTATTGATAGATGTGAGTTTATTGCTGTCATTTTGTAGTGCTTTTTTTCTTGTGGTGCTGATGTTTTCTTTGTTCTTCTTACTCTCCTGTGCTGAATTCCTTTTGTTTGTGGATTTTTTTTTTTCATTTCTTTTGTTTTCATAGTTTTTGTTTTTACTGAGACTTTATGTTTTTCCTCTTTATTTTCATGAGTATGTTTTTAACTTTCTTTGTGGTTACCATAAATTTTACCCTTATCTTTCTAAGTTTAAAGCAGTCTGTTATTACTTGGTATCGCCTTGCATTCCTATCCATTAGAAGGTTCTATACTTACACTGTTTATTCCCTCTTTTATTGTTCTGATGTTGTTGTCATTTACTGATTAACTGCTCTGATTCCCTGCTGTATTTCTTTTGGTTTTGGATAGTCCTTGAGAGTTCATTTCCTAGATTGGTATCTGGCTGGTATGATCATGCATCCTAGATTCAACCTGTGAGCTGATGTTGTTTGTTCTCAGATCAAAGGACTCCCTTTAATAAGTCTTGTAAGTTTGGTTTGGTTTGGTTTTTACATATTCCTTTAATTTCTGTTTATCTGGAAATGTCCTAATTTCATCATCATATTTGAACAAGAGTTTTGCAGGATATATTATTCTTGGCTGACAATATTTTTATTTCAAGATTTTATATATGTCATCCCATTACCTTCTTGCCTGCATGGTTTCTGCCGAATAATCTGAGCTTAGTCTTATTGTTTCTCCTCTGTATGTGACTTTTTATTTTTCACGAGCTGCTCTCAGGATTCTTTGTTTGTCTTTGGTTTTGGCGAGTGTGATTATGATATGCCTTGGTGATTTTCATTTGGGGTCTATCCTATATGGGGTTCGTTAAGCTTCTTGGTTGATCAGCTTTTCATCTTTCATGATATTGACGAAGTTTTCTGTCAGCAGTTCTTCAATGATCCTGTCTGTGTTGTCTGTTTTCTCCCCCTGTTCTAGAACTCCAATCACTCGAAAATTTTTGCTTTTGATTGTACCCCACAGAATTCTCAGTGTCCCTTCACTTTTCTTTGTTCTTTTTTCTGTTTTTCCTCAAACAGAGTTGTAGCCAAGTGTTTGTCTTCAATTTTGCTGATCCTGTCTTCCACCGTTTCAAACCTGCTCCTCAGCCTTTCTATGACACTGTCCATTTCTGAAATCTGGTTATTTATGTTTTGAATTTCTAATTGCTGTTTTTGTATTATTTCTAGTTGTGAATTTATTTTGGCATTTTTTTTTCCTGTTATTTTCTTGAATTCTTCCATTTTTTTGTCTGTATTTTCCATGAATTTGTCTGCCTTTTCCATGAATTTATTTTTTCCTCATTTTTGTCTGATTTTTGTTTTAACTCTTGGATAGCTCTGAATATTAGAGATTTGAATTCTCTATCAGGTAGTTCTAGTGCCTTTTCTTTTACTGGAAAGTCATCTGGTATTTTATTTTGAATGCCTACTGGAACCATACTGTCCTTTTTTTGTAAATATTTTGATATTGTCTGCTGTCTTCGGGGCATTTGGTAGTTATTTTTCTTGTTTATTGATTGTAGATTTGTTTGTTTCATCCTGCTTTTTTATTTTATTTGGCTATGTCTGAGCAGGTAGGCTGTATGTTCTTTGTTGTTTGCTCATCTGTGGGCTCGATGCTTTTTGCCTCCTTCTCCAATTGGCAGGGTCAGTCACTCAGATATGGTATGGTAGGGAAGGTCTAGCTGAAGAGGAGTTGCTGGGATGGGTCGTTTGGTATATTTTTTGTTTTAAAAATTATAGTATAGTACATTTAAAAGGAACTTAAAAACAGAATTTGTATTCATTTGTTCTATCTCAACTAGAAAAGACTTGCTTTTATTTCAATAAGCAACAACAAAACCTAACTGACTTAGAAAAAACACAAGGTATTATCTTTGACTCTGTATTTCTATCAGAAGTCTCTTTGTTGGTTCCTAAAGGTCATGACCCTGGTACTGTCTACAAATACAATATCTAAGATGAAATAACCTTAAATTTGTCATATTGCGGCACTCACAAAAGATCCTTTGAACCCACCAAAGGGTATTCCTTCATTCCTTTTTTTCTCTCCCTTCTTTTCTCTTTTTTCTCCCTTCCTTCCTCCCTCCTTCTTTATTTCTTGTCAGATTGTTTTTAGATATTACTTTAGTGACCTGATTAGGTTAGACAAGGTGCAGCTCTTTTCATTTCCAGCGCTGACTTTGCTCTTGCATCATCTGCAGGTGGTTTCCAAGATACTATGCTCCTGAACTCAAGTGCAGTGAAGTTATAATTCCTTCTTCTCCCTAATTTATTTAGGTTGCCACACAATTTGCTGTAGCTGTAATCCCTCAGTATTGCAATGTGGGCACGATATAAATGGTCCCTAGCAGAGTGAGATTTTTAATTGTTGTTTCTCAGTGATTCGCATAATATGCTGTCATTCTCACTTTGTTGTGACGTATTATAGTTTCCAGAGTTTACTGGGCTATTTATAAATACCAAATGAAGGTGTAAGGGCTAATACAGGCAGTCCCCAGGTTCTGAACAAGATCCATTCCTAACTGTGTCTTTAAGTCAATTTGTAGGTAAGTCAGAACATGTGCATACGGTTCTTATTTAGCCTTGCAACAAAGGTTCGACCTTTTCAATGATTTAAAAGCTGAAAGTGTAGCAAGTGAAGGTGATTGTAATGAAGAATTTGTTGCAAGTAGGGGCTGGTTCAATGGTTTCAAAGTGAGGGGAAATTTACATAACATTAAAGGGCAAGTATCAGTTGTCCATAAGTAGGACATTCGTAACCCAAGGACTTACTGTATTGCAATGTGCTTTTTCCTTAATTGCCTTCACTGGGAAAAGTTGGCAGCAGCATGTTCTCCGGAGGTAAATAAAATGTAATTTTTAGTTTGTCTTTAACCACTTGCAGTGCAGTTATCAGAGTGTTCCTTTCCCACCCCTGCTAAAAATCTGAATCCAAAAAATCTGAATCCTATTAGCATTCAATTTTCTAGTAATTTAATTTTTACAAAAAAAATCTACTTTTCACACTTCAGTTATCATTACTTGAATTGATTTCCATTTATCTGTACAAATATTCAAATGTACATTATTTCTTCACAGTTATGTTCAAGTTATGGAGCCCTGGTTGTGCAATGGTTAAGTGCTTGGCTGCTAACCGAAAGTTTGGCAGTTTGAACCAACCTGGCAGCTCCGTGGGAGAAAATACCTGGCAGTTTGTTCCCATAATGACTACAGCCTAGGAAACCCTATGGGGCAGTTCTACTCTGTCATATAGGGTCGCTATGAGTCAGAATTGACTTGACGGCACATAACAACAACAACATGCTCAGGTTATTAATGATAATTATTACTGTAACTTACATAATTTTACATTTTACAAAATGACCTTATAAATAATAATAGAAGCTAATATTTATTGAGTACTTACTGTGTGGTAAAAGATAAATATGCACTGGCTCATTTTAACAACCCTCTGAGATAGGCACTATTATTGTCTCCATTTTATGAGAGGACATTGATATTTACTGAGGTTTAGTAATCTGACCAAGGACATTCAGCTAGTAAATGGTAGAGCTGGGTTTCAAGCTCAAATCGGTCTGATTCGAAAGCCAATACTTTTAAGCACTACATTCAAATATTTCCTGTCCCCCAACCCTAGCACAATTAGCCTCATTCTTACAAAGGACAAAATAAAGACTCATGTAATTAGAAATTTGTGGTGCTGCATTTTGAGCCTGAACTTTTGATTCCAGGTCCAGAGCATCCTCTACTTCACAAGGTGGCTTCCATTGGGGGTGAGCTGTAGCAACTGCTAGCATGAGTTCCTGACATCCTGTGCACACGGCTCAGGTTGATAAATAAGCAAAGGTTGAACACTGCTATGAAAGGATGTGAGGGGCTTCTATGTAAAAGCCTTAGGGGCAAATGAGCTGCCTGCCTGGTCAGATGGTCCAGGGCACAGGCTCTGATCTGGAAAGCTAGGGTTCAGAGGCACAGAGGAGAAAAGAAGCAAGTCATGCCCACTGGGCACACAGCCCAGGCTCTTTGGCCACTGGGAGC
Source organism: Dugong dugon (assembly GCA_030035585.1). Taxonomy (NCBI): domain Eukaryota; kingdom Metazoa; phylum Chordata; class Mammalia; order Sirenia; family Dugongidae; genus Dugong; species Dugong dugon. Next base: position 51,673,585 of record CM057475.1, read on the forward strand.
CAGCCTGAGTCCTAGGAATTGATCCTGCAGCAGAGGATGCCCTTCTCTCGGCAGCCGCAGTGTCTCCCAAAGGAATGCTGCACGTGGAGAAGTCTTTGTCAGGGCCGCTAATGAAAGGATTGGCTTTCACATCACAGCTACCCCTAAACAGGTACACTCTGCTTCTTTCATCTTGCTGATGGCTCCCACGGGAAAAAAGGAAAGACAGAAAGGAGGCTACATCAAGAAACAGGTCACAGGTTGGTTTGGCTGGGTTTTGTGTCTCTCCCACTCCACCACCTCCAGGTCTGTAGCTTTGAAATTTTCACACACCCTGGACACACACGCCACTGGACAGCAATGGTAATAGCTTTCTTAAATAATTTTTCATAATCCATCCACCACAACTCACTGGAAAATTAACACCTCTGTACCTTTGAACATGCTACTCCTTCTGTTCAATAGATTCTCCCCAGCCCTCTAACTCTTCTTCCTGTGGCTAACTTGGCCTTCTTCAAGGTCCAGCTCAGGTATTGTCTCCTTCAGAAAACCTTCCTCGGTGCTCCATGCCTGCCCTCCACCCAGCCTAGCTTCCGGGTTCCTCTTCTGTCCTGCAAAAGCACTTTTGCCATAGTTTCAGCTGACTTATCTCTCTCCATCCATGCTGTCAGCTCCTGAAGAACAGGGACAGTGTCTCTAGTGTCTAGCTCAGTATCTAGCACATACTATGATTGGCATAAGTGTTTATGAATGAATGAATCAAGAATGATAAACGAATAAGACTGGGAGACTATTTGCTTAGCTATTTAAAGTATTACTTAATACCTTCAAAACACTCTGTTTTTTCTTTTCAAAATAGCTTTATTTTTTTCAGATTATAAAAATAATAATGCCAATTGCAGCAATTTTAGATAAAAACCAAAACTCACACAGAAGAAAATAAAAAGCCTTGTAATCCCACCACCCAAAGAAAACCACTTTTAATATTTAGACATAGTCCCTTACAGTAATTTTCTATGTGTATGTGTATATACATGTATTTTCCCTCAAAAAATCAGAATTCTATTATCTTACCTATTTTATCATGGATCATAACAATAACTTTTGGAGACAGAGGAGGAATTTTTATCCTTATGTCAGTTGATAAGAAACTGGAACCCAAAGATGCACATCTAATTAACGGCAGAGTTAGGACTAGAACCCATGAATCTTGTTATTGTCTCAGGTTCCTGCTGCTCCCTGTGCTGTCTCCAAATTAAGTGTTGTTCTTCTTGCAAGAGGAAATTGTCCATTAATCCAGCATCAATGGGACATGAGCTTATAACTGGGTGTCCCCCTCCCCTCCTGGAAAGGGACAGATGTAAGCTGATCCTATGTCAACACCATGACTGTGCAGTGCATAAAGGGCACTTTCTCTAACATTTCAGCGGGAATCCAGGGTGAAATACTTAGGATCACGTCAGTGTGATATGCTAACCAACTGAGCTAGGTAGATACCAGCAAGACTCAGAATTTCTTTCCAATGGCCAAGTAACCTCCATACAATGGTGGTTTTGCTCAGAGAATGTTGCTATGGGAACCAAAGCCATAGGTTCAATCCTACCATAGACTAGTCATTTGCACTCCAATCCATGACCACTGACTGCATTCCAGAACAATGTACACACAGCAGTTGCTCAATAAACATGCATTGGACTGAACTGAATATTTCATATTATTCAGCAGGGACAATAGGCAAAAAAGAACGCTGAGAGCAAATATCCCCACCACTACCTCAGTATAGAAAAGGTAATCCAATGTGATATAGTCTTTATTTAATTCTAAATAGAGGACTAAATAATAATCTCCCAAATACTCACACACTAGATTGTTAGCTCTTCAGATGAGGGGACCCTATCGTATTTATCTGCATATCCCCAGGATACCTAGCACAGAGCCAGACACACTTGAGGTGTCTGGTTTTTGAACTGAATTATACTAGTGTGAAGACTGATTCTGCTAGCCTAGTGTGGGCATTAAGATGTTGACTGGTAATTCACCATTCCTCTCTCTGAAATCTCAGTAAATCAAGCTCTTAAAAAAAGCAGCAAGCTAAATTCCAAAACTCTGTCTTAGGAGAAATGCCCATGGCTGGTGAGGTCTGGACTATGTTCACTGAATCTGCAGATCTCTGTTCACAAACATCATCTATTCCCAAGGGATTCCATGACTGACTGACTGACTAACTGGCTGTGGAGACTCACACATCCCCTCTTTCCCAATGGCAGAGGGGTCAGGGGGAGGGGTGGGAGTTGAGTGATGAAACACGGCTGAACTAAATGTTCTTCTCTTCCCAGGACAAGGAAAGTCTCACAACGGGAGGAGGGCTTGGCACTTTTCTGGAGGAACAACCATGAAGAACATGGAATATAGTTGAAAATTATCTTTTCTGAAGACAAGTTCTCTTTTAAAGGGCCATCTGCATGTTTTCTCTTACCTTAGGTTAGAATGGCCCTGTCAGAGCTGGGCAGGAATTAGATAAACTGGGATCAAAGATGACTACAGGGTAATATGTGTTGAGGAGCCAGTAGGCCAATATTTTCACTTTTTCTGAATTTATCCAAGAGCATTAACAAAAAGAAAAACAAAATAGTATTTGTTAATAAGAACCTTTACTGAAATGCACTGTGCTAGGTTGAAGGACCTGGAATAGAAAATACTGATTTTTTTTGGAGGCAACCAAAACATAACTCTCTAATTCCCTAAGATCTTAACAAACCCTCTTGAAGATTTAATCACAATGTAAAATCCACAAGTTTTTATTGGCAGTGTTAGGTTATCAGCTGCACAACTCTCTGAAGTGGCAACCAATACGATTCCCAGGTCTGTCTCCATTACACATTCCAGGGGCCTGCAAGCAATGTCTGTCAGAATGGTGCCCTGGTCTAGCGTTGTAAATTCTTTCCAGGGGAGACTTAGGACTCTCCCAGCTGCCAAGTTCTCTACTTACAAGGTGCAGAATTTATTAGCACAAAGAAAGATAAAAAGAAATCCTGCTACCTTTTTAAGTGCTTTTACATACAGTTTCTTTATTAGAGCTTGGTGTTTTCAGAAATATAGTTACCTGGCTCACTGGAGTCTTTGTGCTAAATCCATGGGACTTGCTTTAGCTTCCTATGCACTTCTGTGAGCTCGGCTGCCATCGTGTAACAACCAAGATCTCTTGCACCATTCTTTTAAAGGAAGTCATCGGCAGCAGCTCTCATTTGGGGAGAACAAAGCCATGAGGACTGGCATCTTAACCTACACACAGCCATGCAAAAGTTTATAGAGAGTTGATATGGAATTCAGGTTTGCCCAGCTCTGGAAATCAAGGCTACCTAGTTACCCAAAGACCTTCTTTTTCTAATCTAGATTTTCTTCTCTCCTGTTCCCCAAGATTCCAGTTTTCATCAGCACCCAATTCTGAGGCAAATATTGGACTCAGACCACAGCACAGGCCACAGAGAGAGTGCCCCCAAGAGATAATGTGGCATAGTGGAAAGAAAACAGGATTGAGAACTAGAAAACTCCAAGACTTCCAGCTCTTACTACTTGTGTAACCTTGGATAAGTCACTTAATAACTTCATACAACCTTAGTTTCTCTTCAACAAAATGAGTATAAAGAATCATACTTATTTCACCAGGCTTTCTTCAGAGAAATTATGACAAATTGCCATTATTTTGTTTACACAATTATTTGTTTTCCATTTCTCAGTGTGTTTCACTAAATTATATGCTTCAAGAGTTCAGGGAGCTTCTCTTTTTGGCTCACCACACTATCCCGAGTGCCTGGAATAGTGATCAGCACGTAGGACCTGATTGAGATATTTTTGAATGAGGGAAGGAAGGAATAAAGGGAAGAAGAATGAAAGAACAGAAAAAGATAGAAACGAGGGAAGGCAGACAGAATTTTCAGAGCATTATTGATGTAACATATGTGAAAGTGATCTGGAAATTGTTAGATATTATTTATGTTGTTAAAAAACCATAACTAACATTTGATGTGTTAATTATGCCAGAGTGATCTTTGAAAAATCATTTAGATCATGTCACTTCCCTGCTTAAGACCTCCCAATAGCTTTTCATACTACTTACAATAAAAACTCATCTCCTTTTAGTTTGCAAACCTCTATGTGATCTGACCCTTGCCCACCTCATTTGTAACCAGTATCCCCATTCCCTACCATGCCCCAGCCACTCTGGTCTTGTGTTTCCTCAGACATGCCAAGTTTGTTCCTGTCTTGGCGCCTTTATGCTATCCCCTTCCCCTGCCTGGAAAGCTCTTCTGTGAAAGCTGGCTCCTTATTGTCATTGGGCTCTTGACTTAAATGTCACCTTCTCAGAGAAGCCTTCCCTGTACACTCGCTCCAAAGCAGCCTTCAGTGACTCCTGGTTACAGTACTCTATATCTAACTATCTATCTATCTATCATCTATGCATCCATTCATCCACTCATCCACCCGTCCACCTACCCACCTACCAATCATCTATCCATATATCACTAGTTTCTTCCCCAGAACCTCAGTTCAATAAATATTTATCTTTGTGTGACATTATATTTATTTAATGCTTACATTTCATAGATGCTTCTCTAATTATTAGTTTGTTTTGTCTCCATAAGTTTATGAGTTTCACAAAAAAAAAAAAAAAAAACAGAAAAGACCCTATGGTTCCAAACTAAAAACTCCCTCTCTACTCCTTCCCACTCCACCCCCACACACAACTTTGAGAGAGTTAGTCTTGCCCTGTAAATAAAAGCAACTGCACCAGCCAGTGCTAATATTTGTGATTTAATTGGAATATTTACAACCAGGGACATAATAACTACTTAGTGCTCTAACCTAGAGGGATTCTTTTTTTTTTTCTTTTTTTAACATCATGGACCTTTATTTCTGAATACTTTAGTACATATATTCTAAAAATAGGAAAACTCTCTTACGTTCCTACAGTACAATTGTCAACTTCATAAACTTACATTGTTATAAAACTTGTATCTAACCAACTGTCCATATTCCAATTTTGTCACTTTATCTATTAATATTCTTTATAGCATTTTCTCCCTTCAGTCCAGGATCCTGTCTAGGGTCAAGAATTGCAATTAGTTGTCATGTCTCCTGTTATGGATTGAATTGTGTCCCCCTGAAATCTGTATCAATTTGGGTAGTCCGTAATTACCAATATTGTGTGATTGTCCACCGTTTTGTCAACTGATGTGATTTTCCTATGTGTTGTAAATCCTACCTCTATGATGTTAACGAGGCAGGATTAGAGGTAGTTATGTTAATCAGTCAGAACTCAATCTACAAGATTAGGTTGTATTTTGAGTCAATCTCTTTTGAGATATAAACAAGAGAAGTGAGCAGGGATGGGGGGACCTCATACCACCAAGAAAGAAGCACCAGGAGCACAGTGCGTCCTTTGGACCCAGAGTCCCTGCACTGAGAAGCTCCTAGACCAGAGGAAGATTGATGACAAGCACCCTTCCCCAGAGCCGACAGAGAGAGATAGCCTTCCCGTGGAGCCGGCACTCTGAATTCGGGCTTCTAGTCTCCTAAACTATGAGAGAATAAACTTCTGTTTGTTAAAGTCATCCACTTGTGGTATTTGTGTTATACCAGTGCTAGATAACTAAGACATCTACTTAATGGATTTGTGTGTGTGTGTGTGTGTGTGTGTGTGTGTGTGTGTGTGTGTGTGTGCGTGTGCATGTTTTAGGTAAAAGTCTACAGCGCAAATTAGTTTCTCATTCAAAAATTTATACACAATTTTTTTGTGTGACTTGGTTGCAATCCTTGCAAAGTGTCAGCACTCTCTCTGCTTCCCTTTACACCCCGGGTTCTCCATGTCCATTTATCAGGTTTCCTGTCCCTTCCTGCCTTCTCGTCTTTGCTTTTGGGCAAGTGCTCCCCATTAGGTCTCCTATACTTGATTGAACTAAGAAGCATGTCCTCAAGTGTGCTATTGTTTGTTTTATAGGCTGTCTAATCTTTGGCTGAAAGGTAGACTTCGGGAGTGACATCAGTTCTGAGTTTGCACGGTGTCTGAGGGTCACAGTCTTGGGGGTCCCACCAGTCTCTGTCAGACCAGTAAGTGTGGTCTTTTCTTATGAATTTGAGTTTTGGTCAAATTTTTTCTCCCTCTCTGTCTGGAACCCTCTATTGGGATCCCTGTCAGAGCCGTTGGTGGTGGTCACCAGGCATCATCTGTTTCTTCTGGGCTCAGGCTGGTGGAGGCTGTGGTTCATGTGGTCCATTAGCCTTTGGACTTACATTTTCCTGGCCACTTGGGTTTTCTTCATTCTCTTTTGCTCTGAATGTGATAGGACCAATAGATGTATTTTAAATGGCTGCTCACAAGCTTTTAAGACCCCAGATGCTATTCACCAAAGTAAGACTGTAGAACATTTTCTTTATGAATTGTGTTATACCAATTGACCTAGATGTTCCCTGAGACCATGGTCCCCAGCTCTTAGTCCCAGTACCTTGTCCCTCAAGGTGTTTGGATGTGTCTAGGAAGCTTCTATGAGCTTTGCCTTCCTCAAGTTGTGCTGCCTTCCCCTATATTATGTGTTGTCTTTCCCTTCACCAAAGTTAACATTTGTCTACTATCTAGTTAGTGACTTCCTCTTCCCACTCCCTCCCCTCCCTCGTAACCATCAAAGATTGTTTTTTTCTGTGTGTAAACCTTTTCTTGAGTTTTTATAATACTGGTATCATACAATATTTGTCCTTTTGTGATTGACTTATTTCACTCAGCATAATGCCCTCCAGACTCATCCATGTTGTGAAATTTTTTGCTGATTCATCATTGTTCTTTATCCTTGCATAGTATTCCATTGTGTGTATGTACCATAATTTGTTTATCCATTCATCTGTTGATGGGCACTTAGGTTGTTTCCATCTTTTTGCTATTGTGAATACTGCGGCAGTGAACATGGTACGCATATGTCTATTCGTGTGACAGCTCTTGTTTCTCTAGTATATTTTACTAAGAGTGGGATTGCTGGAGCATATGGTATTTCTATTTCTAGCTTTTTAAGGAGGCACCATATAGTTTCCCATAGTGGTTATGCCATTTAACATTCCTACCAGCAGTGCATAAGAGTTCCAATCTCCCTGCAACCTCTCCAACATTTGTTATTATTCTTTGTTTTTTTGACTGGTGCCAGTAACGTCAGGGTGAGATGGTATCTCATTGTAGTTTGGATTTGCATTTCGCTAATTAATGCCTAATGATCTCGAGCATTTCCTCCTGAGTCTGTTAGCCACTTGAATGTCTTCTTTGGTGAAGTGTAACTGTTCATATCATTGCCCATTTTTTAATTGGAGTATTTATCTTTTTTGTTATTGAGGTGCTGAAGTATTCTTTAGATTTTAGAGATTAGACCTTCGTCAGATATGATGTAGCCAAAATTTTTTTCCCAGTCTGTAGGTTTTCTTTTTACTCTTTTGATGAGCATAAGTGTTTAATTTTCAGGAGCTCCTGGTTATCTAGTTTATCTTCTGGTGTTTGTGCATTGTTCGTTATGGTTTTTATTGAATTTATGCCATATATTAGGGCCCCTAGCGTTGTTCCTAATTTTTCTTCTGTGATCTTTGTCATTTTAAGTTTTATATTTAGGTCTTTGATCCATTTTGAGCTAGTTTTTGTGTATGGTGTGAAGTATGGGTCCTGTTCCATTTTTTTACAAGTAGACATCCAGGTTCGCTAGCACCATTTGTTTAAAAGACTGTCTTTTCTAGAGAGTTTCTTTTGAGGCATGGAAATGGTGCTGCCCAGTGCTAAGCTATTCTCTGTTTTGGTCTAGCAGGCTTCCTGACTTGGAGTCGGGTAAGTGATGGGGTTGGGGGGAGGGAGAAACACTAGTTCCAGTTTGGACTTTATTTGTTTATTGTAAAGCCCAGGGCAGCAGTGATTATACAGGAAGAAAGAACACTGGACAAGGGCACAGGGACAGGTTCTAGAGCTGTCTCTACATCTCCCCATCTCCACCCCACCCTGAGCTATCAGACCCTCTGTTAAATGAGGCAGAACTGGATCATCTCAAAGAGGAATCCCAGCTCTGACTTCTAAGAGTTGATGAGAGGAGTTTGACCTTTCATCATGACCATGACATGTGTGAAGAAGGATAATGCTTTCTTTAGCTCATCTGATAAGCCTAGCTTTTCTGGTTAAGTTGGGATTTCTCTGATTGACCACTAAAGTCATAGGACAAACCCAGATCTGAGACCCAGTAGTGCAGTGGTTAAGCGCTCGGCTGCTAACCAAAAGGTTGACGGTCTGAATCCACCAGCTGCTCCTTGGAAACCCTATGGGGCAGTTCTACTCTGTCCTATAGGGTTGCTATGAGTTGGAATTGACATCGTGGCAATGGGTTTGGTTTGGTTTTTCCTAGAGAAGATGGTGGGCTGAGCAAATCCCCTTATTGTCATATGGCAATCAATATCTAACTATAAGTGCACTTCAGCTACTCCCCCAAGAGATGGGTTCCTACTGTATCTGATCTAGGCTAATACTCTCCCATCTGCTTTCAACATGTTGCATTTGACATTAACTAATGTCTCCTATTAGCATTAAAAGAAAACAGTCTGGAAAAATTCACTCTCAAGCAGAGTACAAATAGCCCACAAGTAGAAGTGAAATCTCAACTGTGCAAGGTTTCTTTAAAAAATAATAAATATATTAATATTAATAATATATATAAATGTATATGTATGTGTGTATATATGTGTATATGTGACTGTATATAGATCTTTGTGTATGTATGTGTATAGATATATGTGTGTGTCTGTGTATGTGTATGTGTGTGTGGTGAAGCCAAAAGTCTGTGAAATAGGTCAAGGGAATAGAAGACAAGAATGCTTCTGTCTGATTTATGAAATTAACTGGTAACAGAGGAGAAATTTCTCCCAGTGTGGGAACAAGCCACGACCAAATGTACTTAATGACATGAACAAGAGTTAAGAATCTTTATCTCAAACTTACTGGTAATGGGTTAAAATTCTGGTCCACGAGGTGGTTGTATCCATGGTCAAAAAATGAGTGCCGTATCACAACATCGATGCCCTGATTGGCCAGCATTCCTAAAGTGTTCAACCATCTAAAAAGCAGGAAAAAAGTTATATCAATACATTTTTAAAATGGCATCTAACAAGCTCTATATAGAGTAGCTACGACATACACACACACACACACACAGTATCCACACCATTAAATTTACCTGTTACTTTAAGGTAAAGTAGATTATTTTAAGCATTGAATGCACAACTGGAGAGATTTTAGAGATTATCAAATCCAACCTCTCCATTTTATAAGAAATGGTGTCTCACAGAAGTAAAATGGTCACAAAATATCTTGTTGCTAATGACTTATTTTTTATTCCTCTAATGCTAACAAAATGAACACCTTTGCTACTTGTAAACAAAAACATTATCCTCCATGCCCATAGGACACACAATCAACAGGAGCGCACACATGATACGTTCCATCAGGCAAACACATCTGCTTGGACTCTGCCACTATATATATGATATTAGGTGCCATCAAGTCATTTCTGACTCATAGCGACCCTATGTACAATACAACAAAACACTACTCAGTCCTGTGCCATCCTCACAATTGTTGCTGTGCTTGAGCCCATTGTTGCAGCCGCTGTGTCAATCCATCTCGTTGAGGGTCTTCCTCATTTTTGCTGACATTCTACTTTACCTAGCATGATGTCCTTCTCCAGGGACTGATCCCTCCTGATAACATGTCCATAGTGTGTGAGACATAGTCTCGCCATCCTTGTTTCTAAGGAGCATTCTGGTTGTACTTCTTGCAAGACAGATTTGTTTGTTATTTTGGCAGTCTATCGTATATTCAATATTCTTTGCCAACTCCACAATTCAAAGGCATCAATTCTTTGATCTTCCTTATTCATTGTCCAGCTTTCCCATGCATATGAGGCGATCGAAAACAGCATGGCTTGGGTTAGGCTCACCTTAGTCCTCAAGATGACATCTTTGCTTTTCAACAGTTTAAAGAGGTCTTTTGCAGCAGATTTGCCCAATGCAACAGGTCTTTTGATTTCTTGACTGCTGCTTCCATGGGTGTTGATTGTGAAACTAAGTAAAATGAAATCCTTGACAACCTCAATCTTTTCTCCGTTTATCATGATGTTGCTTATTGGTCCAATTGCGAGGATTTTTGTTTTCTTTATGTTGAGGTGTAATCCATACTGAAGGCTGTGGTCTTTGATCTTCATCAGTAAGTGCTCAAGTCCTCTTCACTTTCAGCAAGTAAGGTTGTGTCATCTGCATAATGCAGGTTGTTAATGAGTCTTCCTCCAGTCCTGATGCCCCATTCTTCTGCATACAGTCCAGCTCTTGGATTATTTGCTCAGCATACAGATTGAATAGGTATAGTGAAAGGATACAACCCTGATGCACACCTTTCCTGACTTTAAACCCATGCAGTATCCCCTTGTTCTTTTCGAACAACTACCTCTTGATCTATGTACAGATTCCTCATGAGCACAATTAAGTGTTCCAGAATTCCCATTCTCTGCAAGGTCATCCATAATTTGTTATGATCCACACAGTCGAATGCCTTTGCATAGTCAATAAAAAACAGGTAAACATCTTTCTGGTGTTCTCTGCTTTCAGCCAGGATCCATTTGACATGAGCAATGATAGCCCTGGTTCCACATCTTCTAAATCCAGCTTGAATTTTTGGCAGTTCCCTGTCGATATACCGCTGCAGCTGCTTTTGAATGATCTTCAGCAAAATTTTGCTTGCCTGTGATATTAATGATATTGTTTGATAATTCCCCCTTCGGCTGGATCACCTTTTTTGGGAATAGGCATAAATATGGATCTCCTCCAGTCGGTTGGACAGGTAGTTGTCTTCCAGATTTCTTGGCATAGATGAGTCAGCACTTCCAGCGCTGCGTCTGTTTGCTGAAACATCTCAGTTGGTATTCCATCAATTCCCAGAGTCTTGTTTTTTGCCAATGCCTTCGGTGCAGCTTGGACTTCCTCTTCCAGTACCATCGGTTCCTGATCGTATGTTACCTCCTGAAATGGTTGAACGTCGACCAATTCTTTTTGGTATAGTGACTCTGTGTATCCCTTTCATCTTCTTTTGATGCTTCCTGTGTCGTTTAATATTTTCCCCCTAGAATCCTTCAGTATTGCAACTCGAGGATTGAATTTTTTCTTTAGTTCTTTCAGCTTGAGAAATGCTGAAATGCAGGTCTTTGCACATGTCATCATAATACTTTACTTTGTCTTCTCGAGCTTTGAAATATTCTGTTCAGCTCTTTTACTTCATCATTTTTTCCTTTTGCTTTAGCTACTTGACGTTCAAAAGCAAGTTTCAGAGTCTCTTCTGACATCCGTTTAAGTCTTTTCTTTCTCTCTTGTCTTTTTAATGACCTCTTACTTTCTTCATTTATAATGTCCTTAACGTCATCCCATAACTCGTCTGGTCTTCGTTCATTAGTGTTCAATGCATCAAATCTATTCTTGAGATGGTCTCTAAATTCAGGTGGGATATACTCAAGGTTGTACTTTGGCTCTCGTGGACTTGTTCTAATTTTCTTCGGTTTCAACTTGAATTTGCATATGAGAAATTCACGGTCTGTTCCGCAACTGGCCCCTGGCCTTGTTCTGACTGATGGTATAGAGTTTTTCCATCGTCTCTTTCCACAGATGTAGTCGATTTGATTCCCGTGCATTACGTTTGGTGAGATTCATGTGTGTAGTTGCTGTTTATGTTGGTGAAAAAGGTATTTGTGATGAAGAAGTCATTGGTCTTGCAAAATTCAGTCATTCACTCTCCGGCATCATTTGTATCATCAAGGCCATATTTTCCAACTACTGATCCTTCTTTTGTTTCCAACTTATGCATTCCAATCATCAGTAATTATTAATGCATCCTGATTGGTAAAAATCTTCAATTTCTTCATCTTTGGCCCTAGTGGTTGGTGCATAAATTTGAATAATAGTCGTATTAACTGGTCTTCCTTGTAGGTGTATGGTTAATCCTATCACTGACAGCGTTGTACTTCAGGCTATATCTTGAAATGTTCTTTTTGACGATGAATGCAACACCATTCCTTTTCAAGGTGTCATTTCCAGCATAGTAGGCCATATGATTGTCTGATTCAAAGTGAACAATACCAGTCCATTTCAGCTCACTAATACCAAGATATTGATCTTTATGTGTTCCATTTCATTTTCGACGATTTCCAATTTTCCTAGATTCATACCTCGTACATTCCAGGTTCTGATTATTAATGGATGTTTGCAGCTATTTTTTCCCATTGAGTTGTGCCACATTAGCAAATGAAGGTCTCCAAAGCTTGACTCTATCCACATCATTATGGTCAACTCTGCTTTGAGGAGACATGTCTTCCTCAGTCATATTTTGAGTGCCTTCCAACCTGAGGGGCTCATCTTCTGGCACTGTATCAGACCGTGTTCCACTGCTATTCATAAGGTTTTCACTGGCTAATTCTTTTCAGTCTGTCTTAGTCTGGAAGCTCAGCTGAAACATGTCCACTGTGGGTGACCCTGCTGGTATTTGAATACCGGTGTCATAGCTTTCAGCATCACAGCAACACACAAGCCCCCACAGTACGACAAATTGACAGATACATGGGGGACTGTATATATATATATCCTTTCATATGACCGTAACCCACATACTCCTACTATGATCTACACAGTGTGTTCCAGTCATATGCATCCCTCATACATCACTGTCAGCAGCAATGCAATAATTATTTTCCTTGATACTATAACTATACAGAAATTCAAGTATGCTATCATCCACATGTATATCACACATAATGGAGGGCCTGCATTGCTCACACACTTATCACATACCTTGTTATGCAAAACACCCATTTCCCAGGGCATGCTTTCCTTCAAAAATGCTCCTTTCTTGGTTCTTCTAACACCTACTGCTAACTCTGTCTTCATTATTTACACATTCTTTCATGCATGCATTCACTTTTCTTTCTCTATTTGTATTCTTACTTCTAAAATTTAGGGAAACTTCTAATTGTGATAACATATGCATTAGAAATCTATCTTGAAGCTACAGTCTTCTCAGTATGAAACATAAGGTGCTTCACAATCTGTCCCAAGTATACATGTCTGGCTTCATCTGTCACTCCTCTCCCCTCTTTTTTCACCCTAAACCACATTATCCATGCTCTAAGGTACGTAAAACAGCTCTTCACTACCCAAACATGCTATGCTTTCTCATACCTACATGTGACTTTATACATATTTTTCTTCTGCTTAGAATTCCCATCCCCTCCTTTTCTAACCTCCTTCTTTCCATCTGGCAAATGTCTTCTCATCTATTGTTAATCTCTAAATCAAATGTCATCTCCTAAACTCTCCCACCCTAGCCAACAGTTAATGCCTTCCTCCTCTGTCTTTCCCCAGAACTCTCTTATTCATATTTCTCTCCTAACCTCCAGCATGACGTCACTTACTTCTCTGTCTCCTCCCCATCCCCACTGGGGTATGAGCTCATCAAGCATAGACACGATGTCTTAGCCTTGTACCCAAAGCACCCGTTCACATTTCCTGGTACACTTTGGATATTCAGTGTTATTTGTTAAGTTGAAATTGATATGGATAAAATTATTGTTGTTGTTAGGTGCCGTCAAGTCAGCTCCAACTTGTAGCAACCCTATGTGCAACAGAGTGAAACACTGCCGGGTCCTGCGCCATCCTCACAATCGTTGCTATGTCTGAGTCCATTGTTGCAGACACTGTGTCAATCCATCTTGTTGAACGTCTTTCTCTTTTCCGCTGACCCTCAACTTTATCAAGCATAATGTCCTTCTCCGGGACTGGGCTCTCCTGATAACATGTCCAAAGTATGTGAGACGAAGTCTTGCCATCCTTGCTTCTAAGGAGCGTTCTGGCTGTATTTCTTCCAAGACAGATTTGTTCATTCTTTTCGCAGTCCATGGTATATTCAATATTCTCTGCCAATACCATAACTCAAAGGCATCAATTCTTCTTCAGTCTTCTTTATTCATTGTCTAGCTTCGCATGCATATGAGGCAATTGAAAATACCATGGCTTGGATCAGGTGCGCCTTAGTCTTCAAGATGACATCCTTGCTTTTTAACACTTTAAAGAGATCTTTTGCAGCAGATTTGCCCAATGCAAGTGTCGTCTGGGTTTCTTGACTGCTGCTTCCATGGCCGTTGACTGTGGATCCAAGTAAAATGAAATCCGTGACAACTTCAATATTTTCTCCATTTATCACGATGTCGCTTATTAGTCCAGTTGTATGGATTTTCGTTTTCTTTATGTTGAGGTGTAAACCATACTGAAGGCTATAGTCTTTGATCTTCCTCAGTAAGTGCTTCAAGTCTTTGCTTTTGGCAAGCAAGGTTTGTCATCTGCATATCACAGGTTGTTCATGAGTCTTCCTCCAAACCTGATGCCGTGTTCTTCTTCACGTAGTCACGCTTCTTGGATTATCTGCTCAGCATACAGATAAAACAAGTATGGTGAAAGGATACAACCCTGACACACACCTTTCCTGACTTTAAACTATAAAATTAGATTCTAGGAACTCTGAGAATTATCAAATATTCAGCACACTAGGAACAAATTACACAGTTATGATTTTTCAAATCTGTAACCATATGGACCTCCAAACCAGTGACTTACAAATGAATTCAGTTTTTTCCTTACTAGAATAAAGAGCGATGCTAATTTTATATTACAAATAATTGTTATTACATATTTTCAAATCTCTTTCACATTTATATTTGCATTTTATTCTCATAAAATGAGCCAACAAATATTTACTGACAACTAGAGTAACAACAACAACAAAAAAAAACACACACACAAAAAAAACAAAGCAAAGCAAAACAAAAATTTTAAAGCAAAAGGAAAATCTGATAATAATATAGTCAAACTTTTTTTCCCCCCTTTTGGTTCAAATCAGGACACTGTGACCCAGAGAATTGAAATTACTTTTGGAATACCACATGGCTAAGCTACTTCCTTTTGTATTTTCATTAATTTAGCAACTCTGTGAATCAGGATGACAGATTTAGCTTTTCCTTTAGTCACTGAGGCCCAGTATTAAATAACTAGTCAAAGTATGCCCTGTGGTAGAACTATAACACAAATTCTGGCCTGATGCTTCCTAAATCAGAACTCTTTCCACACTGAAACAGCACAAATACAAGAGGGTCTCCTAGAGTGATTTACTTTTCTTTTTTTCCAGCAGGAAACAATTTATATCCTTGGAGAACTGGACTCAAAGGGCATATTGCTGGATGCTGCTAGTGCAGTTGAGAGTAACAGTGAGTTGAGAACAAATCGGTGATGAAGAGGTGAGAGAGAAGACTGGGAGCAGAATGCACTACTTTTCATCTGATGTGTGTCAGTCAGGCATGGGTATCCGAGCTACAACCAATATCTAAACAGCTATATTTATCTGTGTTCTGCCCAGTGGCTGTAGAGATCTGTGGATATGTGGCTGAAGCTCATGAAAGGGCTGTTCTCAGCTCCAGCTCTACTCTCTCCGTGAAGATCTGTGGTATTTTTCATTTCACATCTTTCACTAAAGAGAAGAATGCTCATGAAAACATTTAGTACAACTGGGCTGCTTACTGGCCCCTGAACAAAGTCCTTCTGTGACAATTGAGCAAAAGTTATTCTGCTCCTTCCAAGCCCTTACCCCCACAGTACTGACTGCCAGCCAACCTGGCCTCTCTGTCTTGCCACAGGGCTCACATCTAAACCAGTGGGGAGAGTATTTTTCAAAAACAATTTTCTGATTCACTTCACTTCATTCACTTGCAGCACGCTTGTTAAACATCTACTC
Organism: Dugong dugon; assembly: GCA_030035585.1. Classification (NCBI taxonomy): domain Eukaryota; kingdom Metazoa; phylum Chordata; class Mammalia; order Sirenia; family Dugongidae; genus Dugong; species Dugong dugon. The sequence continues at coordinate 51,689,447 of CM057475.1, forward strand.
TGTGCCACACACTGTGCTAGGTGCTGAGGACACAGAGATGGGTAACACAGGTATAACCACATATTACAGTGACTCATTGTCCTTATCTGCGTTTTCCAGGATTCCATCTGTAAAGGCAATTTCCTTGACTGGCCTGATTTGTTCTTCACAAACGTATTAAAGAAGCTGCCTCAACAGAGGGGCACTGCACTTATATAATTAGGAACAGCTGTTAGTAGTGAAACACATAGCTTAGGCCACAGCTAAAATTATTTTTAGGGGGACTTTGCTCAGTCAAAAAGCCAGGGCTCCAAGACTCTACTGGACCAGGAACAAGTCAGTTGGTTGGTCCCTGGTCCTGAGAGGTTATTCCCTACCATGTGACCCTGCCAGGGTTGAGCAAGTCAGAGGCCCTTATGTTTCTGGCTTAAGTCATTTTCCAGACTACTGCATTTTCATTTTCTCATCTTTTGCGTCTCCAAATTACTGCCAGAACTAAAGTTTTAAAACACAGGTCAGACTGTGTTACTCCCCTCCTCCAAAATCTTCAATGGTTTACCACTGACTGTAGAACAAGATCTCACTTCCTCTACCTGGTTTGAAGACTTCCATGATTTGGTAGTAAATTGTTCACCTCCCCAGTCTCGGTCCTCATTACATCCCTGAAGGCACTGAGTCTTCTGTCACACTGTTTCTTCCCTCCTCTGTGCCTCTGCTCATCATGTTCCTTCCATCTAGAATGCTTCTGTATGCTACCTCTACCATCCTCCACCTATAGAAATTATAGTAATCCTTCTATGTCCTTCTCAAATACCACTTCCTCAAAGAAGCCCTTTCTGATCCTCCCAGAGAAATTCTTTCTTTTTTATTGTTGTAGTTTAAATGAAGTTTACATTTCAAGTTAGTCTCCCATACAAAAATTTATACACACATTGTTATGTGACTCTAATTGCTCACCCTATACTGTGACAGCACACTCCTCCTTTCCACCCCTGCTTCCCCATGTCCATTCAACCAGCTCCTAACCCTCTCTGCCTTCCCATCTCACCTCTGGACAGAAGCTACCCATTTAGTCTCTTGTATCTACTTGACCTAAGAGGCACACTCCTCACGAGTATCACTTTATGTCCCACAGTCCAGTCCAATCCCTGTCTGAAGAGTTGGCCTCGGAAACTGTTTTAGTTCTGGGCTGATAGAGAATCCAGGGGCCATGCTTTCCGTGCTCCCTCCAGTCTCAGTCAGACCATTAAGTCTGGTCTTCTTACTAGAATTTGAGTTCTGCACCCCACATTTCTCCTGCTCCATCAGGGACTCTCTGTTGTGTTCCCTGTCAGGGTGGACATTGGTGGTAGCCAGGCACCATCTAGTTCTTCTGGTCTCAGGCTGATGAAGTCTCTGGTTTATGTGGCCCTTTCTGTCTCCTCTGCTAATACTTTCCTTGCGTCTTTTGTGTTCTTCATTCTCCTTTACTCCAGATGGTTGGGACTAATCGATGCATCTTAGACGGCCACTTGCAAGCTTTTAAGACCCCGGACACCACTCACCAAAGTCGGATGCAGAACATTTTCTTAATAAGCTTTGTTATGCCAATTGACCTAGATGTCCCCTGAAAGCATGGTGCCCAGACCCCTACCCCTGCTACTTTGTCTCTCAAAGTGTTTGATTGTGTTCAGGAAACTTCTTAGCTTTGGTTTAGTCCACTTGTGGTGACTTCCCCTGTAGTGCGTGCTGTCCCTCCCTTCGCCTAAGATAATTCTTACCTACTATTTAGTTAGTAAATAACCCTCAGCCTCCCTCCCCACACTCATAACCATCAAAAGAATGTTTTCTTCTGTGTTTAACCTTTTCTTTAGTTCTTATAATAGTGGTCTTACACAGTATTTGTCCTTCTGTGACTGACTAAATTCACTCAGCATAATGAGCTCCAGCTTCCTCCATGTTATGTTTCACGGCTTCATCGTTGTTCTTTACTGTTGTGTAGTATTCCATTGTGTGGATATACTATAATTTGTTTATCCATTCGTCCATTGATGGGCATATAGGTTGTTTCCATCTTTTTGCTATTGTGAACAGTGCTGCAATGAACATGGGTGTGCATATATCTATTCATGTGACGTCTCTTATTTCTTTAGGATATGATTCCAAGGAGCAGGATAGCTGGATCGTATGGTATTTCTATTTCTAGCTTTTTAAGGAAGCGCCAAGTCGATTTCCAAAGCGGTTGTACCATTTTACATTCCCACCAACAGTGTATAAGTGTTCCAGTCTCTCCACAACCTCTCAGCATTTATTATTTTGTGTTTTTTGGATTAGTGCTAGCCTTGTTGGGGTGAGATGATATCTCATTGTAGTTCTGATCTGCATTTCTCTAATGGCTAATGATCGTGAGCATTTATTCATGTGTCTGTTAGCTGCCTGAATATCTTCTTTGGCAAACTGCCTGTTCATATCCTTTGCCCATTTTTTAATTGGATTATTTGTCTTTTTGTTGTTGAGGTTTTGCAGTATCTTGTAGATTTTGGAGATTAGATGCTGATTGGATTTGTCAGAGCCAAAAATTTTTTCCCAGTTTGTAGGCTGTCATTTCAGTTTTTTGGTGAAGGCTTTTGATGAGGATAAGTGTTTGATTTTTAGGAGCTCCCATTTATCTAGCCTCTCTTCTGGTGCTTGTGCATTGTTACTTATGGTTCGTATTGTGTTTATGCCATGTATTAGGGCTCCTAGCATTGTCCCTATTTTTTATTCTATGATCTTTATCATTTCTTATTTTTTATTTAAGTCTTTGATCCATTTTGAGTTAGTTTTTGTGCATGGTGTGAGGTATGGGACTTGTTTCAGTTTTTTGTAGATGGAGACCCAGTTATGCCAGCACCATTTGTTAAAGACACTGTCATTTCCCCAATTAGTGGACTTTGGGCCTTTGTCAAATATCAGCTGCTCATAGGTGGATGAATTTATGTCTGGATTCTCAACTCTGTTCCATTGGTCTGTGTAACTGTTGTACCGATACTAGGCTGTTTTGACTTCCGTGGCGGTATAATAGGTTCTAAAATCAGGTAGTGTGAGGCCTCCCACTTTGTTTTTCTTCTTGAGTAATGCTGTATTTATTTGGGGCCTCTTCCCTTTCCATATGAAGTTGGTGATTTGTTTCTCGATCTCATTAAAAAATGCGGGTGGAATTTGGATCAGGATCGCATTGTATCGGTAGATCGCTTTGGGTAGAATTGACATTTTCAGTATGTTGAGTGTACCTATCGATGAGCAAGGTATTTTTTTCCACTTATGCAGGTCTCTTTTGGTTTCTTGCAGTATTGTCTTCTAGTTTTCATTGTACAGGTCTTTTACATCTCTGGTTAAATTTATTCCTAAGTATTTTATCTTCTTGGGGGCTGTTGTGAATGGTACCAATTTGGTAATTTCCTCTTCGAGGTTCTCTTTGTTGGTATAAAGGAATCCAACTGATTTTTGTATGTTTATCTTATATCCTGAAACTTTGCTGAAATCTTCTATTAGTTCCAGTAGTTTTCTAGGGGATTCTTTGGGCGTTTTTGTGTATAAAATCATATCATCTGCAAATAGAGATACTTTGACTTCTTCCCTACCAATTTGGAGGCCCTTTATTTCTTTTTCTAGCCTAATTGCTCTGGCTAGGACCTCCAGCACAATGTTGAATAGGAGTGGTGACAGAAGGCATCCTTGTTTGGTTCCCATTCTCAACGGGAATGCTTTCAAAGTCTCTCCATTTAGGATGATGTTGGCTGTTGGCTTTGTAAAAATGCCCTTAATTATATTGAGGAATTTCCTTTCTATTCCAATTTTGTTGAGAGTTTTCATCATGAAAGGGTGTTGGACTTTGTCAAATGCCTTTTCTGCGTTGATTGATAAGATCATGGGGTTCTTGTCTTTTGTTTTATTTATCTGATGGATTACACTGATTGTTTTTCTAATGTTGAACCATCTCTGCATACCTGGTATAAATTCCACTTGATCATGGTGAATTATTTTTTTGATATGTTGCTGAATTCTATTGGCTAGAATTTTGTTGAGGATTTTTGCATCAATGTTCATGAGGGATATTGGTCTGTAATTTTCTTTTTTGTGGTATCTTTACCTGGTTTTGGTATCAGGGTTATGCTGGCTTCATAGAATGAGTTTGGGAGTATTCCATCCTTTTCTATGCTCTGAAATACCTTTCGTAGAAGTGGTATTAACTCTTCTCTGAAAGTTTGGTAGAATTCTTCAGTGAAGCCATCCAGGCCAGGGCTTTTTTTTGTTGGGCGTTTTTTAATAACTTTTTCAAATCCCAGAGAAATTCTTGACTCCTTTGTACGTCTATCACTTTTCTTTTCTTTTCTTTAGAGAATGATGTGAAATGACTAATATAAGGCAAAAAGAAAAGTGGTCTAATAAAATGGTAAAGAGGACTCAAGTAAGACTGCCTGGGTTTGAGTCCCAGATCTGCCACTAACTAGATGAGTGACCTTGGATAAGTTACTTCAACCGTGTCCTTCAGTTTCCTCATCTCTCTTCACTGATTTGTTATAAAGATATACACTAAAACCCACAAAAGCCAGAACCTGTGTAATAAGCTGTCAGAGAAGGAAAACGCAAATATTTTCACTAAAAGGAGAGACAGAAGAGTGGAAAGACTGCACCCTATCAAAGGCAGAAAACTTGTGAGATCTGGAAAAAATAAGCCTGTCCTGTCAAGTTCTGGCTCTCACAGGTTTCACCATATATATATAAGTTATATATATATATATACCTGTTGAGATGTTTCAACAAATGGATGCATGCAGCACTGGAGGTGCTCACTCATCTATGCCAAGAAATTTAGAAGACAGCTACCTGGCCAATCAGTGGGAAGAGATCCATATTTGTACCCATTAGAATAAAAATGATCCAATAGAATGTGGAAATTATCGAACAATATCACTAATATCACAAGGAAATAAAATTTTGCTGAAGAGCATTCAAAAATGGTTGCAGCAGTACATTCAAGCTGGATTCAGAAGAGGACATGGAACAAGGGACATCATTGCTGATGTCAGATGGATCTTGGCTGAAAGCACAGAGTACCAGAAAGATGTTTACCTGTGTTTTACTGACTATGCAAAGGCATTCAACTGCGTGGATCATAACAAATTATGGATAACATTGCAAAGAATGGGAATTCCAGAACACTAAATTGTGCTCAAGCAGAACCTGTATATAGACCAAGAACAGAACAAGGGGATACTGCATGGTTTAAAATCAGGAATGGTGTGCATCAGGGTTCTATCCTTTCACCATACTTAATCTATATGTTGAACAAATAATCTGAGAAGCTGGACTATATGCAGAAGTATACGACATCGGGATTGGTAGAAGACTCATTAACAACCTCAGATATGCAGATGACACAACCTTATTTGCTGAAAGCAAAGAGGAATTGAAGCACTTACTAATAAAGATCAAAGACTACATCAGTATGGATTACACTTCAACATAAAGAAAACAACAATCCTCACAACTGGACCAATAAGCAACATCATGATAAACAGAAAATATTGAAGTTGTCAAGGATTTAAGTTTACTTGGATCCACAATCAACACCCATGGAAGCAGCAGTCAAGAAATCAAATGATGCATTGCATTGGGTAAACCTGCTGCAAAAGATCTCTTTAAACACTGAAAAGAAAAGATGTCACTTTGAGGACTATGGTGCACCTGACCCAAGCCATGGTATTTTCAATTGCCTCATATATGAGAAAGCTGGACAATGAATAAGGAAGACTGAGGAAGAATTGATGCCTTTGAATTATGGTGTTGGTGAAGAATATTTAATATATCACAGACTGTTAGAAGAATGAACAAGTCTGTCTTGGAAGACAGCCAGAGTTCTCCTTGGAAGAGAATGGCGAGACTTCATCTCATGTACTTTGGACATGTTATCAGGAGGGACCAGTCCCGGGAGAAGGACATCATGCTTGGTAAGGCAGGGTCAGTGAACAAGAGGAAGACCCTCGATGAGATGGATTGACCCAGTGTCTGCAACGATGAGCTTAAACATAGCGATGATTGTGAGGATAGCGTAGGACCAGGCAGTGTTTCGTTCTGTTGTAGATAGGGTCACTATGAGTCAGAACTGACTTGACAGCACCTAACAACAACAAATTCCCCACTTATCAACTACCTTGTTATCCAACATTTTGCATTTATGATAATAGTTAAAAATCTACTATCCAACCATTTTGCACATTAATGATGTACATCTGGCAGTAACAAACGCTGAGATGGGAGGCAAGAGTAATGCTGACTGTGACGATTATGTGTCCGCTTAGCTGGTCCATGATTCTCAGTGGTTTGGCAGTTATATAATCATGTAATTTGGCCACTACATAATGATGTCATCATCTTCCATTTTGTGATCTGATGTGGTCATCCTCCATTTTCGCATAACGTGGATTTTCACATAATCAGCTGGCCTTTGTAACCTAACCACGTCAATAAGTGAGAAGTGGGTATATGCTTGACACATGGTAAGCACTATATAGATAAAATTATTATTATGGCATTTATCTCCACAGCTCGATAATGTAGTTATTTCCTATCCCAGTCCCTCCAATCGTAAATTTCTGGAGTACAAAAGCCATGTCTTATTCTTACCTATCTCCCAGGACTGTGGTGAGAATTAGATGAGAAAATATATGTTATCTACACTGTGTTTTGCATTGTAGACATTAAATAAAGCTTCTCATTACTATTATTGTTATTATTACTACTACTACAACGACTACTACCATCTTTGCTCAGATGCGTGTGCCTGACATTGTAGTATCTAGAGAAGGCACTAATCACTGTTTGTTGAATGGTCAAACACATTCACATGTGAGGGGATGAAGCCCTTTCTAAGGGAAATGAATCCCCCGCCCATGGGCAGAATAATGTGCAAGGTTTGAGGTTTAATGTCATTCTTTTCTCAAAGCCCCTCGGAGTAAAATTGCAACTGTCACTCACAAGAATCCCGCAGCATAGGAATCAGACAAATTGTTTGTGCCTCCAGCCGAGGTAGTCACCACACCTTCAAGCCAAATCTTCTTTCCTGGGGTGTATGTATTAACCACCTGTTCACAAAACAAAAACAGAAGGGGATAATAAGATTTTTAAAAGTACTTCCAAAATTAGAAGGAACACACATTCCCTTGAGGAAGTTTCTCATATTCCTTGCTCCCAGGAGGTCATGATGTGTGCTTTTTCCATGAAGATGCACCTCATACAGTCAGTGGGCATACAAATACAAAAAAGCATTAACATCCACGTGTCTACTCAAGGAAATGATCATTTTTTCCTAAGTAAACACAGGTGACAATGTGACAAGAAGAACAAGTGCATATTTGAGGATATAAGCTAACTGCAACACCCTTGAAAGGAAAATATAAATCGTACTATGTTTTCATACTAACACACACTGGAAAGCAATATTTTCTAATACTCTGTCATGGCACCTCCACCGACTGTGTGCACTGTCCATGCATCAGAGGTCACAAATCATAATACAGCGTAGAAAGCAATGTTTGGGAGAGGTATTTTATAATTACCAGGGCATGAATATTGCAACCACATTTTAAAAATAACTGCATTAAGTGTAAAAAGGAAAATCACTGACCCATGGGTAAAAGACCCTACACAGGAAGCAACTACAGCTGCACGCCTTCTAAGAAGAGGCAAAACCTCTAGCAAAAGGTGGTCCTCTGAAGTTTTGAACTGGCCAGTCTCTGATCCACAAGTTGGAGAATTGCTCAAACTATCTAAATCAGTGCACAGATACTTCGGAAAGCAATCTGGGAATACTTAGGGATAATGTTGTATGGGGGTACCCTTGAAAGCAGAGCCTGACACAAAGGCTTATGTACAGGTGGTTCATTTGAGAAGTAGCACCAGGAAGCAGGGATGAGAAACTAGGGAACTGAAACAGAGAAGAGAAAACCAACACAAGGATGTGTTTTCAAGTTGGCAATCCTTGCTGCCAAATGGTACTCAATTCCACAGCGATCTTGGTAAGAGCCTTATGAACTGTGTCTCAGAATTCAGGTCCCCTGGGGAGGAGATACAAAAGAAATCATTTATCCCTTGGCTCCTATCTCCCAAAGGGGAAGAGTGGCCTCATGAATGTTAATTCCCCATGTTTGGGTGTGTAGGCATGAGAGTGCTGAATGGGTTTCCTGAGCACCCCACACCTCTGGCTCAGTCCTAGAGCAGGAATTGAGAGGTGAAGCATTACCACATTGCACTAGAACCAAGTGGGTCACTGCCACAATGGTTAGAGTAGGAGGTGGGACTGAGAGGATGTCAATAATGTAAAGCAAGATTAGATAAAGACAATAGTGTATTTAGGTGCTACTGTTGTTGTTAGGTGCTGTCGAGTCAGTTCTGACTCATAGCGACCACATGTACAACAGAACGAAACACAGCCCAGACCTGCACCATCTTCACAATCATTGTTATACTTGAGCCTGTTGGTACAGACACTGTGTCAATCCATCTCCTTGAGGGTCTTCCTTTTTTTCGCTGATCTCTACTTTACCAACATGATATCCTTCTCCAGGAACTGATCCCTCCTGATAACATGTCCAAAGTATGTGAGATGAAGTCTTGCCATCCTCGCTTCTAATGAGCATTCTAGCTGTACTTCTTCCAAGACAGACTTGTTCGTTCTTCTGGCAGTCCATGGTATATTCAATATTCTTTGTCAACACCATAATTCAAATTCATCAATTCTTCAGTCTTCCTTATTCACATGCATATGAGATAATTAAAAATACCATGGCTTGGGTCAGGCACACCTAGTCCTAAAGGTGACATCTTTGCTTTTTAACACTTTAAAGAGGTTTTTTGCAGCAGATTTGCCCAATACAAAAAAAAAAAAAAAAAGCCTCCAGACTAATACAGACTGGGAAGAAGGACCTAGCAATATACTTCTGAAAAAATTGGTCAGTGAAAACCTTATGGATAGCAGTAGAACATTTAGGTCCTCTTGACCACCAATTCCTCTCCTAGAGATAGATACCAAAGCAATGCTTCCTCAAGCTTCTAAGGGGACAAGTACAAGGATGTTCATTGTGTCACTGTTTATGGTGGGTGTGATGGTTAAGATTGTGTGTCAACTTGGCTGGGCCATGAGTCTCAGTGTTTATATGTGATCACCCCCATGGTGGGATCTGCTGTGAGTAGCCAATCATTTGAAAGAGAGTTTCCTTGGGTATGTGGCCTGCATCTGAATATACGTTGACATTCTGGCTTTTGCCTGCTCTGGATCCTGCAGCTGCCTCCTGTTCATCTGACCTCTTGTTCTTGGGACTTGAGCTAGCAGCTTATCTGCTGATCTTGGGGTTGGTCGATCTTCACAGCCTGTGAGCAAGAGTCCTGCTCTCTGAACTGCCAGTCTGGAGTTCACCAGCCCCTGCAGATATGTGAACCAGCAGAAGCCTTGTGGTCTTGCCTGTCAATCTTGGGATCCATTGATCATCACAGCCTGTGAGCAAGAGCCCTGTTCTCCAACCTGCCAATGTTGGGTTCGCCAGCCCCTGTGGCTACCTGAATCAGGAGAAGCCTCCATCCTGATCCAAGGACTTGGGACGTTCCAGCCTTTACAGTCGTGTGAGCCATTTCCTTGACATAAATCTCTCTCTATATATATTTATACACTTCACCGGTTTTGCTTCTCTAGGGAACCCAGCCTAATACAGCGGATGTTCATCACAAGAGGAATGGAAAAATAAAATGGGGTGTATACATACCATAAAATGTTATATGCAGCAGTTAGAACAATAAATTACATGTAAATCCAGCAACATGGATAGGGTCTAATGATTTAGTGGTGAGTTAAAAAAAAGTTAGAAACAGAATGAGATTTAAGGCACAATATTATTTATGTAATTACTTATTTACATCCAACAACACTAAATAGTATATAAAGATCCATGTCCCTCAAGAGCATATATCAAACTCATAGAAGGAATATCTATGGAAAGGGTGAATGTAAGTAAGGATTAGACATGAAGAGGAAAAATAAAACAAAAACAGAGCAGGACCTTGAATGAACTGATGATAATGGTTTGTTATGAACTGAGGAGTATTGTTTTTCACTCAATCCTCTGCACCTGAGGTCTGAAAACAAAAAACAAAAAACAACATAATAAAAATGTGGGATGCAGCATCATATATGCCACAACTTTCCTTTCCCCAAACCCATGGCAGACATCAACAGCCATATTCCTCTTTTCATCTGTTCTTAGGTACAGCTCCCTACCCTCTCTCTCTGTCATTTACTAGGGAATTTGCATGTTATTCAAAACTTATTTTAAAATCAGGGTTGGCAGAGTGCTTGACCCTTTCGGAAAGAAAGCTATAAAAAGAATCAAACAAATCTGGGATGGAAGTAAGGATCGCGGTCACGAATGGAAGAAAGACCCAGAGAATTAAGAATGGAAACCAAACTTAAATGTTGTTAAAAATTAGAGTTAGTTTTTGTGTATGGTGTGAGGTATGGGTCCTGCTTCATTTTTTTTACAGGTGGACATCCAGTTTTTCCAGCACCATTTGTTAAAAAGTCTGTCTTTTCCCCCGTTTAATGGACTCTTGGCCTTTGTCAAAGATCAGCTGACCAAAGGTGGCTGGATTTTCATCTGGGTTCTCGATTCTGTTCCATTCGTCTATGTGTCTGTTTTGGTAGCAGTACCAGGCTGTTTTGACTACTGTGGCTGTATAGTAGGTTCTGAGATCATGTAGTGTGAGGCTTCCTACTTTGTTCTTTTTTTTAAATAATGCTTTGCTTATCTAGGGCCTCTTTCCTTTCCATATAAAGTTGGTGATTAGTTTTGCTGTTGGTATTTGGACTTGGATTGCATTATATCTGTAGATCACTTTGGGAAGGATTGACATTTTCACAATGTTGAGTCTTCCTATCCATGAGCATGGTATGTTTTTCCATTTATGTAGGTCTCTTTTGATTTCCTGCAACAGTGTTTTGTAGTTTTCTTTGTATAGGTCTTTTACTTCCCTGGTTAGATTTATTCCTAAGTATTTTATCTTTTTAGGGGCTATTATAAGTGGTATTGTTTTTCTGATTTCCTTTTCGAAATTCTCTCTGTTGGTGTATAGGAATCCAACTGATTTTTTTGTATGTTGATTTTGTATCCTGCTGCTCTGCTGCATCTTTCTATTAGTTTTGTAGTTTTCTTGTGGAATCCTTGGGGTTCTCTACATACAGGATCATATCATCTGTGAATAGGGATAGTTTTACTTCTTCTTTTCCAATTTGGATGCCCTGTATTTCTTTTTCTTGCCTTATTGCTCTAGCTGGGACTTCCAGCACAATGTTAAATAGGAGTGGTGATATAGGATATCCTTGTCTTGTTCCCATTCTCAGGGGGAATGCTTTCAGCCTCTCCATTGAGAATGATGTTGGCTACTGGATTTGTATAATGAAACCAAACCAAATTGGTTGCTGTTGAGTCAATTCCAGCTCATAGTGATCCTACAGGACAGAGTAGAACTGCCCCATAGCAGTTCCAAAGAGAGACCAGTGGATTTGAACTGCAGACCTTTTGGTTAGCAGCCAAACTCTTAACCACTGTGCCAACAGGGCTCTCTGGTTTTGTATAGATGTGCTTTGTTATGCTGAGGAATTTTCCTTCTATTCCTATTGAGAGATTTTTTTTTTAAATCAGGAATGGGTGTCAGACTTTATCAAACGCCTTTTCTGTGCCAACTGAGATGATCGTATGATTCTTTTCTTTTGTTCTATTTATGTGGTGGATTATGTTGATTGATTTTCTAATATTGAACCATCCTCGCATACCTGGTATGAATCCCACTTGGTCATGGTGTATTATTTTTTTGATATGATGCTGAATTCTATTGGCTAGAATTTTGTTGAGAATTTTTGCATCTATATTCATTAGCGATATTGGTTTGTAATTTTTTTTTTTTTAATGGTGTCTTTGACTGTCTTTGGTATCAGGGTTATGCTGGCTTCAGAGAATGAACTCAGGAGTATTCCTTCTTTTTTTATCCTCTGAAATAGTTTGAGTAGTACTGGTGTGAGCTCTTCTCTAAATGTTTGGTAGAATTCTCCAGTGAAGCCATCCAGATCCAGCAATCCCACTCCTAGGAATATATCCTGGAAAAATAAGAGCCATCACAAAATAGACATATGCACACTCATGTTCATTGCAGCATTGTTTGCAACAGTAAAAAGATGGAAAGAACCTAAGTGCCCATCAACAGGTGAATGGATAAACAAACTATGGTACAGACACACAATGAAATACTATGCAACGATAAAGAACAATGACTCTGCAAAATACCTCACAACATGGATGAATCTGGAGGATATTATGCTGAGTAAAACAAGTCAATCACAAAAGGACAAATATTGTATGAGATCACTTATTAAAAACCCAAGAAAAGGTTTACAGATAAAAAAAAAAACTTTAACAGTTATGAGAGAGGGGAGGGTTGGGGAGGGGAAATCACTAATTAGATAGTAAGCAAGTGTTAACTTTGGTGAAAGGAAACACAACACACAATATAGGGAAAGTCAGTACAATCTGACCAAGGCAAAGCCATAGAAACTTCTTAGACACATCCAAACACCTTGAGGGACCATGGTCTCAGAGGACATCTAGGTCAACTGGCATAACCAGGTCATAAAGAAAATGTTCTACATCCAACTTTGGTGAGTACTATCTGGGATCTTAAAAGCTTGCAAGCGTTCATCTAAGATACATCTACTCATTCCGTCCCATCTGGAGCAAAGGGCAATGAAGAACACCAAAGACACAAGGAAAGTATTCGTCCAAAGAACTAAAGGACTTACAAGAACCACAGCCTCCACCAGCCATAGCCCAGAAGAACTAGATGGTGCCCAGCTACCACCACCAACCTCTCTGACAGGGATCACAACAGAGGGTCCCAGACAGAGCGGGAGAAAAATGTAGAACAAAATTCAAATTCACAAAAAAAGACCAGACTTACTAGTCTGACAAAGACTGGAGGAACCCCTGAGACTATGGCCCCTGGACACCCTGCTAACTCAGAAATGAAGGTACTCCTGGAGTCCACCTTTCAGCCAAAGATTAGCCAGTCCTATAAAACAAGCAGTAACACATGTGAGGAACGTGCTTCTTATCTCAATCAATTATATGAGACCAAATGGACAACATCTGCCCAAAAGCAAAAATGAGAAGGCAGAAAGGGCCAGGAAAACTGGACAAATGGAAATGGGGAACCCAGCTTGTAAAGGGAAAGAAGGAGAGTGCTGACACATTGCAGGGACTGCAACCAACGTCACAAAACAATTTGTGTATAAGTTTTTGAATGAGAAACTAATTTGCACTGTAAACTTTCACCTAAAGCACAATAAAATTTCTAAAAAAATTAAATAAGAATTCACCCTTGGACTCAGAGAAGAATCATTGGAAGACTCCACAAAGTAGTCCTCTCATCCTTTACAACACTGCTCAGAGTGCCCAACTCAAGGCAAGCTGGAAATGATATAAATAAGAAATCAAGAAAAACATTTTAGAGACCAGAAGAACTAGATGGTGCCTGGCTACCACCAATGACCACCCTGACAGGGAACACAACAGACAGTCCCTGATGGAACAGGAGAAAAGTGGGGTGCAGAACTCAAATTCTAGAAAAAAGACCAGACTTAATCGTCTGACTGAAAAGCTCGGCCCCTGGACTCCCTGTCAACTCAGCACTAAAACCATTCTGAGGCCAACTCTTCAGTCAAAGATTAGACTGGACTATGGGACATAAAATGACACTCGTGAAGAGTGTGCTTCTTAGCTAAAGTACATACATGAGACTAAATGGGAAGTTCCTGCCTGGAGGTGAGATGAGAAGGCAGAGAGGGTCAGGAGCTAGCTGAATGGACACAAGAAATCAGGGGTGGAAAGGAGGAATGTACTGTCACAGTATAGGGAGAGCAGTTAGGGTCACATAACAATGTGTGTATAAATTTTTGTATGAGAGACTAACTTGAATCGTAAACTTTCACTTAAAGTACAACAATAAAATAAAAACGTAAAAAGAAAAACACCCTTAAATGACCAAAAGACCAAGCCATAAGGTGAATTTAAAGGACTACATCTATGATTCCCCTTAGGATGTAGGGCAAATAAAATATCTGTGTTCATGGTAAGCTTTGTGCTCCCTTCCGTCTTCTCTAACCAACTAGAGCTGAGTAATGTATTTGCGGGTTTTTTTTTTTTTTTTGGCCTTTGGTTTTGAGGCTATTTAGAGTTTAATTTTGTGCTCAAAGATAGATATGGAATAAGGCAGTTAGAGGAAGGGGGTTTGGCTAAACAAAACAAAACATAAAGGTAAATACTAAAACATGGATGAATCTGAAAACATTAGGCTAAGTGAAAGAAGCCAAACACAAAAGGCCACATTTTATACGATTCCAGTTACATAAAATATCCAGTATAAGCACATCCACAGAGACAGAAGAAGGTTAGCTGTTTCCTAGGTCTAAAAGGGTGAGGGTTGGGGAAGAATGAGAGTGACTGCTAACGGGTATTGGGTTTCTTTCTGGGTGATGAACGTGTTCTAAATTAGATAATGGTGATGGTTGCACAACTCTGTGAGTGTAATAAAAGCCACGGAATACATACAGAACACATTAGCAAAAGGAGAGGTAGAGTCTAGGTAGGCAGATAACCATAATGTAGAAACAGAAATGTGCTCTGGAAATTTTGGATTCTATCATTTATTAGCTTTGAGACTTTTGGCCAACCATTATCTTGGACTTCAATTTTTTCATCAACATGCAAAGCCATGAATTTGGAGTAGATTAAATATAAGTCCCTTCCACATAGAAAATGTCAAATGTATTTGCATTATGTAATACTAATGTAGGTCCCCTTGGCTCCTATTCCTCAAAGATAAAGAGTATCTTTAATTATGGAAGTTAAAGTTACATAAACAACAAATATGGGAGATACACACACAAAAGGGCAAATACAACTTAGAGTAGGTCATCTCAGAAACAAAGACCTGAGCTGGAGGTAAATAGTGAGAGAGGTAGGAAAAGCCATACGAGTAGATGAAATTGCCTAGAGAGAATGCATAAAAAATGAGAATAGAAAAGGGCTAAGGATTTCTATCAAAAAACATTAGAGGCAACATCAAACACATCTATTCATTCACTCAACAAATACTTTTTGAGTACCTACCCATGGCCAAGCAGTGCTCTAGGAACAGGAATGAATGAAACAGTAAGCAGCAAATGAATAAAAGCAGTAGATGAAACAGAACAAGTCTCTGCTGTCATTGGTTCACATTTTAGTCGAGGGGAAGAGACTGACAATAAACAAATAAAAAAGAAATTTAGATAATAACACGAGCTAGAAAGAAATGAAACAGGGCAATGTGATAGAAAATGACTTAACAGGGAGGAGAGGATAGATACTTTAGATAGTGGTCAGGGAAGGACCCTCTGAAAATGTGGTATCTGAGCTGAGATCTGAGTGAAGAAAAGGAGCAAATCCTTTAACAGATCTGGAGGAGCAGCACAGAAAAAGGACCTGACATGGAAACAGGATCATTGAGTTTGTATAATCAAAAGATTATCTGGAGTGTAGTAGGTAAGACTAGAGCCCTGGTGGCTCAGTGGTTAAGAGCTCTGCTGTTAACCAAAAGGTAGGCGGTTTGAATCTACCAGCCAATCCTTGGAAACCCTATGGGGCAGTTCTACTTGGTCTTACAGGGTCTCTGTGAGTCAGTACAGACTCCACGGCAACGGGCTTTTTTTTTTTTTTTTTTTGGGTTTTCGTAGGTAAGATATGGTGGAGCAGATGTTTAAGCAGCTCGGCTTATAACTGGAAGGTTGGCTGTTCAAACCCACCCAGCTGCTCTGTGAGAGAAAGACCAGGCGATCTTCTCCCGTAAAGATTACAGCCTAGAAAACCGTATGGAGCAGTTCTAATCTGTCACATGAGGTCACTAAGAGTTGAAAACAACTCAACGGCACCTAACAACAACAGTAGGTAAGAGGATGAAAGATTTTTTAAAAAGTCAGAAAAGAAGGAAGAAGTGGATAATATAGAGCCTTTTATTCTGAGTGATGGAAAGCTATAGGAGGGGTTTAATCAAGAGAGTGATATCTAATTTATGTAAAGATCACTGTGGCTGCTGTGAGATCATATATATAAAAGAGATCACAAAAACTGTAAAGTGATATACAAATTATAGTTCTGTTATTTCTTTGATCATTCCGAGTTTCAATTTCCCCATCCATAAAACGGAATAATACCTGACAGAGTTGTGCTAAGGATCCCATCTGCTTAGCCTACGGATAAATAACATTAGGGCAATCACAGGAAGATCTTGAGAGCTAACAGGAAGGAGCACAGACCTAGCAGATGAATATTTATGTGAGTCCCTCTAATGTAATGCCTGGATTCAGAGGAAATAATGCAAAATGTTCTTATAGTTTGGTGGCAAAATTCTGAACTATCATTTATGATCTAAGAAAGAAATCCAGGATTCCGTATGGACTACTTCCTAGAAACCCTGAACCATTATCTCTTTGAAGGTAGAGAATCCTGTCTTATTTACTTTTGTATTTACTTCTTAGAAGAGTGCCAGGCACAGAGTAAGTGCTTAGCTGGAAATCATGCCGCTATAGTCAGACAAATAAGTCAATACAGTTCCAAACCTGCCCTTGCAGAAGCCCATAAGAAATTGCCACTCTTTAAGGATGCTATATGACTAAGAAAGGGCAACTGAACTGGTCAAAGAATTGGAAGCAATACCCTGACTGAAAAACAACCTTTGAGATCAAGAAAAAATAAAGGCATACAATGAGAACCTGTAACAACACGGAAGATCCAGATAAGAGCCAAAAAAACCCCACCAAACTAGCTGTGATAGAGTTGATTTCGACTCATGTTGACCTCATGTGTGTCAGAGTAGAACTGTGCTCCATAGGGTTTTCAGTGGCTGATTTGCCAGAAGTAGATTGCCAGGCCTTTCTTCCAAGGGAACTCTGGAAGACATTTGTCTGAAGTACTTAGTTGGATGGGTGGCATGCCCAACTTGGAATAGCAATTTGTATATTCTTAGACACATAGTGAGATGGTTATATTTCAAAAGGAGTTCAAAGCCTAGCACCTTTAAATGAAGACTTGAGTTTAGATCACGGTTGGATTTATAAAATGCTCTGCGCACACGACTCCGCAAGGACATAGACAATATATCAATAAAAGTTCTTTGGAATTATCTTCCGAATTGCAGGGAGATTTGGAAGGAAACAAGCTAAAAATTATTTTTATTGGTGAGGCAACGTTGAGTAATGGTTAGGGGCGTTGGCTCTGGAGATAGACTGCCTATGTTTGAATCCTGGTCCTATCGTGTACTTACTGTGTGACCTTGAGTATATTACATTACCTCTCTGTGTCTCAATTTCCTCAGCTGTAAAATGGGAATAATGATAACATCTACCTCAGAATTTTATGACATTTAAATGATTTATATTTATAAAGCGCCCAGAACAATGCCTGGCACATGGTAAGCGCCTATAAGTATAAACAAAATGTTATCTGGACCACTTATCCAAGGCACGTAGATTGTATTTGGATCAATTTAACATTAAGAGTTTGTTGCTTTTCCTTCAGACACTTGGCTTGTGATGATAGGTAATGGCCCAGATGTATGCTAAGCAGCAGGGAAAAGCCAGTTTAGCATTTTAAATTCATGTAAACATATTCAGTGCTCAGAGTAGTTCATTTATCCACTCTCAGCACAGTGGCAATTCCTGTTCTTTTCTAGGAAACCACGTGAGGTAGAACTTTGATACAAAACCTAAACCAGTTCTATGAAATAGTTGTGGACAAGATATTCCTAGAAAGTATTAATACTAAAGGTTCTAGGAGTAGTCAGTATACATCAACAAATATTTTCTGAACATTTACTGTCTGGGACATGTGGTGGAAGGCTTGATGAATTGTATGTCTATCATCAGCAGAGAAGACCATCATGGTGATGTATGGTGGAGGTACGGATACCGAGGCTGGGTGCTGGTGGGGACTGGGAAGGAAGTCAGTGTGGGCAAAAGAGAAGGAAAAATCAGGAAAATCAGATGCAACCAGCTGCAAAATTCCCTTAGAAAGTGAAACTCTAAGAAACAGAGGCCTATAGTTCAACTCTGTGGTTTTCTAAGTAAATATGATTCTCCCTGAGCTGAAAGAGAGAAAATTAGAGGACTTTGGAAAGAAAAAGGGCACAGTTCCTGGTGAGAAATGATGTGCCAGTGAAGGTTATCTTAAGGGATACATTGTCTGGGGAGGGGAAAGAAGTACAAATGCTGAGATTGCTTAAGTGTGGGTAGAGGGAATCTAAGTGGTTGACTTACCTTTAGCAATTCTTTTGTTCTGGAACAAGCTTCAGCCCTTGGGCCTGTATGGACAAGAGAGCTTTAAGGCACCCACAGAACAGCTCGTCAAGTGGCCAGTGGCAGCTCCAAATCCCTGGGCCTACTGGGGACAGCCTGGTATGAGCTTCCTTCCCTTATATTTCAGGGGTTGGGGACTGTCAGGACTGTTTCATGTGGATATGTTAAGGAAGGAGGAGCGAGAGAAAAGAGAGAAGCTAGGGAAAACAGAATTGCGCTTTTCTTTGTTTGCCTTTTTTTTTCTTTTCTTTTTTTTTTTTTAGTTTTATTTTCCCTACCACTCTGAATTTAAATTAAAAAAAAAAACAAAACAGGAAAATAACCATTTATGTGGCACACTTTCAAATCTGGGTCTCCTTTTCCTATACCTTCTTGATATCCTGCCTCTAAAACCGTGATCTAAGTCTTTTAAAAACACTCTTGAGAGCCTGGTCTCAGTCACTGGCTATGCAAGAGATGGTAGCCTTGTAGCAGCAGACACGTTGTTTATGGTTATCCAAACCCAACACCTTCCTTAATGAGAAAGGAAGCAATAAAACAGGAGTAGTGGACAGGCCAGCTGGGCTAATCAGTCCTGGCAGAAGGCCCACCCTCCAAAAGAAGCTGGAGTCCATTAATTTCAGCATCTCATCTACTTGGAAATCAACCTTCCCCAGGATTTCAGGAAGAGCAGTAGCTCTTGCTCTTTAAGTAACCCGAATTTGTCCCCTAAATATGTTGGTTAGAAAGAACTGAATAACTTCAGCAAGATTCTTACACCTTACTTATAGCATGGAGCTCTTTTTTGTGGGCTACCTTGCCTCTTGGAAGTCTTTGCTCCTTCTTATAAGAGGTCAAGATAAGAGCCCAGTAATGTTTTTATGTTTCTTTTCATCCTCGTTATCTGGGTTTTGACTCTAAGTTTATCTACTAGGTTAGAAGAGGAGGAGATTTTACTAATTCTGTCCTATCCTTCCTCACTGCCCCTGCCTGAGTTCTGGATTCTATCATTTCTCCCCGGGGTCTTCTTGCCTCTAACCTCTTCTTCCTCCAATCCATCTTCCATACTGCTGCTGTTTGGTAACTTGACAAATCCCTCACCAGTTTAAGAATCTTCAGTGGTTCCCCATTGTTGGCAGCAATTATGTATGCTCACAGAGAGGTCTGTTTGATTAGCTGAGAGATGTGCTATGAGTAACTTGTTTCCGAAAATAACTGAAAGCAGTGGTTTTGGCGAATGATTTACTTAAAAGTAAAAACAGTGAATTCCAAGTTGCCACAGTCACATTGTTTTCACTCACCAGAATTATGAAATTCTTCCTTAACTGGGAAAATTAGGTAAAGAACCAGTAATTACACACCAGCTATAGTCTATTTTATCCATTTATCCATGGGAATGTGTTAGACATGGTGGACCCACAGGCTACAATGCTAACTGCTTTATTTAACTTGGTATCTAAGATTCTTCATAACCACCCCTTAGCTACTTCTTCTCCCATCTCTCCCCACAAGACATATGGCTAACTATACAAAATGGACTCAGTATTTTCCAACGTCACAACGCTCTTTTAGTTTTTTACCGATCACCTCCTCCCCACTACACCCCCCACATGCCCACCTTGTCTTTCACCTCCTCTGTGAAACTTTACTCAGCCTTCAGACAGCTAATTCTTCTCTTCTCTGAGCTCGAAAGTTCTTTGAACCTATCTCTGGCCTTGGCCTTATTATTCTGAATTGTAGTTTTTCTGTTTATCTGTCGTCTCTAATAGACTATAAGCAGCTGGAGAAAGCCACATTGTTTACATTTTTGCATACCCTATAGTACCTAACATAATGCTTGACAGTTAATTGCTTATTAAATACTTGTTAAATAAGTGAGAGAATCATCTTACTAATGCAAAGGCTAAGTTTCAAAGAATATAACTGATAACCTCAAGATCACAAGGGCAAACATCAAATCCTCACAGTTCCATTCTAGCGCTCTATCTACTCTCTAACTGAATTTTCCTATTTGAGGAGAGCCAGAAGCTTCTAGTTGACAAAACTCCCTCCATATTTAACATGTCCATCTTAGGTTAGACAAACTGGGCTATTTTGAGCTAAGCCATTCCAATATCTCATCACATTCTTCCTGATTTATTTCTCCTGTCTAATGCACTTCCTGTCAGTTTCATTAATTTTTTTTTCCTGTATAATTTCTTTTTATCCTGTTCCAGAATGTCGTATTTGCCCATTTTCTTTTGGTATCAGATCAATTTTTAATTTGTGGCTTCTGTTTCTGTGGCATTTTAAGGATTTAAAATTGCATTCTCTGCTCTTGTTATCTCAAACCACAGAAAAGCAATTGAATGTAATTGCAAAAAACCATAAAATTAAAATAGGGACATACACGAAAAAGATAAAGTCACTGGGGAGGCAAGAAAATTATGAGCATATGCAAGAAAATAAGGAAGAAAGTTTCAGAGTCCCAAAGCAATGACTATGTTCCAGGATAAGTGCTAAAGGAGACAGAGATTGGAAAGCAGCTAGTTGCATATAAAGCATTCCTCCTTCCTTCCTCCGTCCTTTTCTGTGACTAACTAGCCCCTCAGGCATCCTGGACAGTCTACCAACTTACAAGCCATAGGCCCCACCAGCCTCAGAAGTAATTTCCTCTTGCTTAAACCCTCTTCTCTTCCCACTTAACATTGGAAGGTCACCCCAAGTTATCTCCTTCTGAAGAAGCTTTTTGCCCTGAACAGCAATTTGCTCCTAGGACTATTCCTCCAAGTGATCATCTCCATGAGCAAGCACATACCTTCATATTGTTCTTGCTTTGCACGTGACAGGACCTCACTATACATTGATCAAAAGCCTGTGTATATGAACCATATGAATGGACTCCAGTGAATGAATGCAAATCACACCCTGTCCGTGTCCTCTCCAACTATCACTTGCCTAATATTGTGAAAGACAACTTTTATTCAACCTTCACATCTATGACACCCACACAGATTACATCGACTGATCATGGGGTCATATTGGTGGACTTTAACCAAGAACATTCGATGTTCTCTTTGAATGACTTCCTAATCCTGAATAGTCAGGAATATAAGTATTACATGGATTACAAAATAAATGGTTAACAAGTATGGGGAAGACAGCATAATGGATAAGAGTGTGGGCTTTGGAGTTAGATGGGCCTGGGTTTGAATTCTAATTTTACTACTTGGCAAGCTCTGTGGCTTTGAGCAAATTACCTGGTTTCTTCAATGGGTTAATAATATATGATGTACTAAATAAATGATATTTGCAACCCAAAAGGTAATACAATTACATTATTTCTATAAGTTGAAGATATATTTTTTCACTTTATAAAACTTTTGAAATCAGAATGTTTTTCATAATCAATATTGAAAGAAATCTACCAGCTGCTTACTCCTCCACACACAGCTGTTACTCATTTGATGGTATATTTTATAATTACTTGTGTCTAACAATCAAGGAAATATAATTCACAGAATGACAGTGACTAAAATCTTGGAGCTCTTTTGTCATAAAAATACATTTTGAGTTACATT
This sequence comes from Dugong dugon, assembly GCA_030035585.1. Taxonomy (NCBI): domain Eukaryota; kingdom Metazoa; phylum Chordata; class Mammalia; order Sirenia; family Dugongidae; genus Dugong; species Dugong dugon. The sequence continues at coordinate 51,711,413 of CM057475.1, forward strand.
CCCCCTATAATATTATTACTGTTGTTGTTAGGTGTCGTTGAGTTGATTCCGACTCATAGTGACTGTTGTGGATTGAACTGTGTCCCCCAGATATATGTGTTGTAAATCCTAACCTCTATGCCTATGGTTATAATCTCATCTGGGAATGGGTTGTCTTTGTTATGTTAATGAGGCAGGATTAGTGCCGGGGGTGTCTTGAGTCAATCTCTTTTGAGATATAGAAGAGATTAAATGCAAGCTAGCAAGCAGAGATGGGGTAAGAGAGATGACAAACCACATCAAGATCACCCAGAAGCAGAAGCTCAAAAGAGACAAGGACCTTCCTCCAGAGCCAACAGAGAGAAAAAGCCTTCCCCTAGAGACAGTACCCTGAATTTGGACTTCAAGCCTCCTAAACTGTGAGAAAATCAATTTGTTTGTTAAAGCCACCCACTTATGGTATTTCTGTTATAGCAGCACTAGATAACTAAGATAGAATTTGGTACCAAGAGTGGGGTTGCTGCTCTAACAAATACATACAATGTGGAAGTGGTTTTGCAACTAGATAACATGTGGCAGCTGGAAGAGTGGCGGCGCAGTGGTTAAAGAGCTGGGCTGCTAACCAAAAGGTTGGCAGTTCGAATCTACCAGCCACTCCTTGGAAATCCTATTGGGTAGTACCACTCTGTCCTAAAGGGTTGCTGTAAGTCGGAATCAACTTGACAGCAACGGGTAATAGTAAAACTCAGAATTGACTCAACAGCAGTGAGTTAATAGTTAAAGCCTAGATTGCCTTGGAGAGACTGCTGGTAGAATTATGGACATTGCAGGTAAATTCTAGTCAGGCCTCAGAAGAAAGTGAGGACACAAAAAAACCACCAAACCCGTTGTCATCGAGTTGATTCCAACTCATGGTGACCCTATAGGACAGAGTAGAACTGCCCCCATAGGGTTTCCAAGGAGCGGCTGGTGGACTTGGACTGCTGACCTTTTGGTTGGCAGTCATAGCTCTTAACTACTATGCCACCAGAGCTGAGAAAGTCTTTATTGTCTTAGAGAATACATAGGGTACAAGCAACTGAAAGTTGCTAAAAATGTGGATGTTAACTGTGCTTCTGGCGAGGCCTTAAAAGGAGATGATGAACATGTGATTGGACAACAGAGGAAGGGCAATGCTTTTTATGCAGTGGCAAAGAACTTGTTTAAATTATGTGCAAATATTTCATGGAAGGTAGAACTTGTAAGTGATGAACTTGGATATTTAGCTGAGGAGATTTCTAAGTAAGATCTTAAAGGGACTACATGATTTCTCCCTGCTGCTTATAGTAAAATGTGAGAGGAAGGAGATGGACTTAAAAATGAACTGTGCAAACTGAAAACAAAACTTAAAGATATGGAAAATTCTGTTGTACAAACTAAGGACACATGTCCTAGAATGTTCACCAAGGACATTGCTACACAATCTTTTGTTAAAAAGTTTAAGTCTGTGACTGATGGATCTAACCAACTACCACAGCAGAAAACCCATCAGCTTAGACTGAAGGGGACAGAGAAAGAACGAAAGGAAGCAAAGCTATTTGCCTCTTGGAATTCTACAGGCCGTAAATAGGTCAAAGGAGCTACATCTGTTGTCCTTCAAGAAAAGAAGAGGACCATTCCTGGAACAGCCTGGAGATCAGCAGAACTGTTGGAAGGAGCACGGGAAACAGGGCCTTCTTAGTTTCAAAGGGTGAGGCAATGGTCTTCTGGATCTCAAAGGGTAGGGCCACAGCCTCCTAGGTTTCAAAGAATCGGATCTTTGCCAACTCGGTTCTGGAGTGTGAGGCTGCCATTAAAGTGTGCCAGGGGGATGGGCCACTGCCCAAAGCTGAGGGGGTGGAGCTGCCATGACCAAGGGACAGAAGAATGGGGCTTGCTGGGGCCAAGGGGGTGGGGTCACCACTCAGATAGACTAGGAGAATGGGGCCATCTAAAGTCAAAGGAGTAGAGTCGCAGTTCCAGTGGGCCTGGAAGGTGGAGCTGAAGCCCAGGGCCAAGGGGCCTCCACCCAGAATCCAGAGGCCATGGCCAATACCCAGTGTCTCAGAGAACAGAAAATTATTTTCAAGCGTTGAGAGCTACTGTAATTCGTTCTGCTGGGTTTCGGACTTGCTTGGTGCCCATTATCTCTCCAATTTCTCCCATTTGTAGTGGAAATGTCTACCTTGTGCCTGTTCCATCACTGTACTTTGGAAATAGATAACTTGCAGTCTATATTTCACAGGTTCACAGATGAAGAGGAATTTTGCCCCAGGATGGGACATGCCTACTAAAGTCTCACCCATATTTGATTTCAATGATTCAGAAGATGAGATTTTGGACTTGGAATTGATTTAAGACTTTTGGGATGATGTGATGCAGTGAATGTGTTTTTTGCATGTGGGAAGGACATGAATTTTGGGGGGCCAAAGGATGGAATGTTATGAATTGAACTGTCTCCCCCATAAATATGTGTTGTAAATCCTAATTTCAATGCCTGTGGTTATAATCCCTTTGGGGAATGGGTTGTCTTTGTTATGTTAATGAGGTAGGGTTAGTGTAGGGTATCTCTTGGGTCCATCTCTTTTGAGATATAAAATAGAGTAAACAAGCAAGGAAGTAAGCAGAGGTGGGGTAAGAGAGATGACAAGCCACTGGAGATCTACAAGGAACAGGAAACAGAAGCTGAAGAGATAAGGACTTTCCTCCAGAGCTGACAGAAAGAGAAAGCCTTTCCCTAGAGCTGGCACCCTGAATTCAGACTTCAAACCTCTTAAACTATGAGAAAATAAATTTCTATTTCTTAAAGCTACTCACTTGTGGTATTTCTGTTATAGCAGCACAAGCTAACTAAGACAGCGACCCTATAGGACGGAGCAGAATTGCCCCAAGAGGGTTTCCTATGATGTAATCTTTATGTGGGCAGATTGCCAGGTCTCTTCTCCTGTGGAGTGGCTGGTGGGCTCTAACCATCGACATTTCAGTTAGCAGCTGAGTGCTTAACTATTAGCAGCTGAGTGCTTAACTACTGCATCACCAGGGCTCCTTATAATATTATTAGTGTCCTATATATGAAGGAGAAAAGCCAAAGTTTCCCTTAGGTCACATTCTCCCATCTGTAGATCCACAACCAAGTGAAGTCACAGAAGCTAATTTATTGGGAAGCTAATGAAGCTTAAGCTTCCAGCTCCCCACTTCAAAGGCCTCTACCAATGTCCTGGGAAGGGCCCTAGTAATGTGTTCATATGGTCATATATATTTTTAAAATTTGCTACTTTGTTTTCTTATCTTTTTCTTAAAGAAATCACTATTCTATAACCTTCAGGTCACCCTGTTTTAGTTATCTAGTGTTGCTATATATCAGAAATACCACAAGTGATGGCTTTAACAAATAGAAATGTATTCTCCCATAGTGTAGTAGGGTTAGAAGTCTGAATTCAGGGTGCCAGCCCCAGGGGAAGGCTTTCTCTCTCTGTCAGCTTTGGAGGAAGATCCTTGTCATCAATTGTCCTCTGGTCTAGGAGCTTCTCAGCACAAGGAAACCAGGTCCAAGGGATACGCTCTGCTCTTGGCACTACTTTCTTGGTGGTATGAGGTCCCTCTGTTTCTCCGCTTGCCTCTCTCTTTTATATCTCAACAGAGATTGACTCAAGATACAACCTAATCTTGTAGATTGAGTCCTGCCTCATTACCATAACTGCCTCTAATCCTGCCTCATTAACATAGAGATAGGATTTACAACACATAGGAAAATCACATCAGATGACAAAATGGTGGGCAATCACACAATACTGGGAATCATGGCCTAGCCAAGTTGACATATATTTTGGGGGAGGAGGGGACAAAATTCCATCCATATGATTCCACTCTTTGGCCCCTAAAATTCATGTCCTTGCCACATATAAAACACATTCACTCCATCATATCATAGCAAAAGTCTTAATTCAACTCCAAGTTCAAAATCCAAAAATTCCTCTTCATCTATGAAATCTGCTTCCAAAATACAAATGGTGGAACAGGCAAAAATTAGACATTTCCATTACAAACAGGAGAAATTGGAGGGAAAGAAGGGAGAGCAGGCACCAAGCAAATCAGCAGAACACATTACATTAGCTCTCAAGGCTTGAAAATAATCCTCTGTTTTGTGAGACCATTTAGGCAGTGGCCCTGCCCTCTGGACTCTGGGTATTGGCCACACTCTCCAGATTCTGGGTAGAGGCCCCTCAGCCCTGGGCTTCAGCTCTGCCTTCCAGGCCCACTGGGACAGTAACTCTGCTTCCTCAGCTTTAGGCAGCCATACTCTCCTAGTCTGTCTGAGTGGCGACTCACCCCCTTGGCCCTGACAGGCCCCATTCATCTGTCCCTTGGCAAGACCTGGCCCCTCAGTTTTGGGCAGCGGATCTGGCCCCATCTCACTGGCACTCGTGAACGGCATCCCCCCAGTCCAGAACCGAGTTGGTGAAGATCTGACTCTTTGAAACGTAGGAAGCTGTGGCCTTATACTTTGAAACCCCAGAGGCCATGGCTCTACCCTTTGAGACCCCAGAGGTCGTGGCGCTACCCTTTGAGACTGAGGCGGCTCTGCTTTCTGTGTCCTTGTCTCTTCAGCTTCTGCTTCCTGCTTCCTTGGTCTCTCAGCCACTCGGGCCTTGAAGCTTGCGTCTGCCCTGCTGTGGGGCAAGTGTTCCAAAGCTCTTTGTTGTTACTGTTAGGTGTTGTTGAGTCAATTCTGACTTATAGTGACCCCATGTACAACAGAACAAAACACTGCCCGGTTCTGTGACATACTCACAATCATTGCTATGTTTGAGCCCATTGTTGCAGCCACTGTGTCAATCCATCTCATTGAGGGTCTTCTTTTTTTTCACTGACCCTCTACTTTATCAAGCGTGATGTCCTTCTCCAGGGACTGATCCCTCCTGATAACATCTCCAAAGTATGTGAGAAGTAGTCTCGCCATCCTTGCTTCTAAGGAGTATCCTGACTGTACTTCTTCCAAGACATATTTGTTCCTTCTTCTGGCAGCCCGTGGCAAAAGCTGTTTTAAATCGGCATTATCAGTTTTACATTACCTAGTATGTGCATGGTTGTACTTTGGTTCTAATGGACTTGTTTTAATTTTCTTCAGCTTCAACTTGAACTTGCATAAGAGCAATGGATGGTCTGTTCCACAGTCGGCCCCTGGCCTTGTTCTGACTGAGGATACTAAGCTTCTCCATCATCTCTTTCCATCAGTGTAGTTGATTTGATTCCTGTGTATTCCATCTGGCGAGGTCCACGTGTACAGTCACCATTTATGTTATTGAGAAAAGGTATTTGCAACGAAGAAGTTGTTGGTATTGAAAAATTCTATCATGCTGTCTCTGGCATTGTTTCTATCACCAAGGCCCTATTTTCCAACTACTAATTCTCCTTCTTTGTTTTCAACTTTCACATTCCAATCACCAGTAATTATTAATGCATCTTGATTGCATGTTTGATCAATTTCAGACTGCAGAAGTTGGTAAAAATCTTCAGTTTCTTCATCTTTGTCCTTAGTGGTTGCTGCGTAAATTTGAATAATGGTCGTATTAACTGATCTTCGTTGTAGGCATATGGATGTTATCCTATCCTATCATTGTACTTCAGGATAGATCTTGAAATGTTCTTTTTGATAATGAACATGATGCCATTTCTCTTCAACTTGTCATTCCTGGCATAGTAGACCATATGATTGTCTGATTCACTATGTGTTTGTCAGTTGTCATACTGTGGTGGCTTGTGTGTTGCTGTGATAATGGAAGCTTTGGCACCAGTATTTCAAATACCAGCAAGGCCACCCTTGGTGGACAGGTTTTAGCTGAGCTTCCAGACTAAGACAGACTAGGAAGAAGGATCTGGCAGTCTATTTCTGAAAAAATTGGCTAGTGAAAACCTTATGAATAGTAGTGGAACATTGTCTGATATAGTGCTGCAAGATGAGCCCCTCAGGTTGGAAGGCACTCAAAATAAAACTGGGGAAGAGCTGCCTCCTCAAAGTAGAGTCAGCCTTAGTGATGTGGATGGAGTCAAGCTTTCAGGACCTTCATTTACTGATGTGGCATGACTCAAAATGAGAAGAAACAGCTGGAAACATTCATTAATAATCGGAATGTGGAATGTATGAAGCATAAATCTAGGATAATTGGAAATCGTAAAAAAATGAAATAGAATGCATAAACATCAATATCCTAGGCATAGTGAGCTGAAATGGACTGCTATTGAACATTTTGAATCAGACAAAAGCTCTTTAGCTCCACCAATAAGTGCCTGGAGGTATGCCCTCCACCAGTAAACTTTGGCCAGAAGGCACTCAGCTCTCTCACTCCACGGGTCGGCTCCAGCACTGTCTCATGCTGGTCTCCTGGTTTTGTTGCTGCTTCTTGATGTCTGTGCCATCTACAGTGTAACAGCTCTCCTCATTTCCTTGTGAGTCCTCACTAGAATTGTCTTTGATGTCTATAATGCCACCAACAGTATCTTCAAGGCAATCTAGGTTTTTACTATTAAGCACTTTAAAACTCTTCCAGCCTCTATCTATTCACAATTTCAAAATCGCTTCCACATTTTAGGTATCTGTTAGACCAGCACCCCACTCTTCCATTACCAAATTCTGTATTGGTTATCTAGTGATGCTATAACAGAAACTCCAAAAGTGGATGGCTTTAACAAAGCAAAATTTATTCTCTCATAGTCTCGTAGGTTAGAAGTCCGAATTCAGGGCAATAGCTCCAGGGGAAGGCTTTCTCTCTCTCTTGGCTCTGGAGGAAGGTCCCTGTCATCAATTTTCCTCTGGTCTAGGGGCTTCTCAGCACAGGGACCCCAAGTCCAAAGGATGTGCTCTGCTCCTGGCACTACTTTCTTGGTGGTATGAGGTTCCTCGGTCTCTCTGCTTGCTTCTCTCTTTTATATCTCAAAAGAGATTGACTCAAGGCAATCTTGAGATTGAGTAATCTTGTAAATTGAGTCCTGCCTCATTAACATAACTGCCTCTAATCTTGTCTCATTAACATCATAGAGGTAGGATTTACAACACATAGGAAAAATCACATCTGATCACCAAATGGTGGATAATCACACAATACTGGGAATCATGCTTACCCAAGGTGACACACATTTTGGGGGAAGACAATTCAATCCATGTGGTGCGATTAATTACTTTTGTGTGTGGCCTTTCTAGCCGTGGTCTTGTAACTCCCACCCAGGTGATTGTGTGATAGGGTAATTGTGGCCTACCAAGGGGATTGGTCAGTTTTGCCTTGAAAGAGAGCCAAATCCAGAGCAGAGAGGAGGAGTTCACCACCATCAGGGAAGGAGAGATCAGCAGGAGAGATCCCGCAGCAGGGACCTGGCAGCAGGAGATGGTGTGGTGGGCTCCCTGGTCCACAGAGAGAGACAGCTGAGTGCCTTTGTGCGAGACTGAGGGCCAGGGAGAGGCATGCCTGTGAGCATGGCTGGGGAGAGGCTAGACTGATGGAAAAACTGTATCCTGAGTGTTCTTGAACCTGAATTGTAACTGTTACTTCCCTAATAAACTCCATAATTTGAATATGGTCTGTGACTTGTGTGTGATCATTGCAATGAATTTTTTTTTTTTTTTTATTGTACTTTAGGTAAATGTTTGCAGAACAAATAGTTTCTCATTAAACAGTCAGTACACTATTGTTTTATGACATTGGTTAACAACCCCACAACATGTCAACCTTCTCCCTTCTCGACCTTTTGTTTTTTTTTTTTTTTGGTGAAAATATACATAGCCAAAGATACACCATTTCAAAATTTCTACATGCAAAATTCAGTGACATTGATTACGTTCTTCCAGTTGTGCTGCTATTCTCACTTTAGATGAAGGTTTACAGAACAAAATAGTTTCTCATTAAACAGTTAGTACACATGTTGCCCTATGACAATGGTTAACAATCCCACTACATGTCAACACTGTCCTTACTCAACCTTGGGTTCCCTATCACCAGCTTCCCTGTCCCCTTCTGCCTTCTAGTCCTTGTCCCTGGACTGCTGTGCCTCATTAGTCCCGTTTTGTTTTATGGGGCTGTGCAATGAATTTTTTAACCCAGTAGAGAGTGCTGTTGGAGTGGCGGTTGGTGTTAGAATTAGTAGATACGGCAGACAGAAGAGGTTTGCCTGGCCTCCACCTCATGGGAGTCGGTCTTGTGCGGTTGATCTTGGTTCTCCTTCCCCCTTGTGGAGATGGAGGAGGTCAGACACTGTCCCCAAGCCAGTTTTACAATCCATAACACACCCTAAGATATTAATGTGGCCCAGTTTGTATACAGGGTCCTCTGCCTCCCTTGAGTATTTCCTTGGCCTGTGTTTCTCTTCCACTCCATCCAAACCTGCCCTTGGGACAGGATCTTCTAACTGACATTAATACCTAAGTGTGAATTTAAACCAGTGTAGTTTACCCCTTCCAAGGTTATTTACATTTTGCCTTACCTACAAATGCAGAATGAAAGATTATTTCTCTCAAATGAAATATCTGGCATTAGCACACAGACTGAAATGTTATTTTGGGCCTCAAAGTGACCTTTCCTTCATAAAAACACACCCAGAAGACATTCTCCTATGCCTATATATGTACATAGAGTCCAATTGTGCTGTCTAAACCAACTTTTATTTATTCAACACTATGCTAGAAAATTTACAGCAGATAAGGTTCTTCTGCAGTGTGAGCAGCAGAGACAGCAACTCCAAATGTGAGTGAGACAAGGACATTACTTCTTCTACATTTCTTCTACTATTTTACTCTGCTACTCACTTGTCCCTGCTTTCCAGGCTCCCTTCCGCTAACATTTATTAAACATCTGCCAAGTGACAGGCACTATGATAGTCAGTGACATATATTTTCTCTCTTTTTTTTAATGTGGTGAAAACACACATACCAAAACATCTGTCAACACAACAACTTACATATTTACAACTCAATGGGCAGTGGCATATTGAAATAAGCATTTACCTTGGTTGAATGAAATAGTGAATGGGTGAATCCATCAACAATGATTTTTGTGATGATACTATTGTTCTTACCCTAGTAATACGGTTTCTTCATTAGAGAAGTTAACACTTTCATTGTCCCCATTTTTCCTTTAATTGTGCTTCTAGTTCCTCTATAGCCCTCAAGACTGTTACTTCTGTATAGAAAAGACTCCTTGGAAGGTTGGTTGAGAACAAATGTTTCTTCAATTAATTACTTCAAAGAGATTAAATATCCTGCCAACCTACCTAGTTCCTGTAGGTAGTAGATCCCACAACTTTGTTCCAAATCCTCAGCTAAGATATATTGGAAGAAGGAGTGTAATGTCACTGCATTTTCTGAGACTTCAAAAGAGTTGGTCTTCATTAAATATCATATGCAATCCTCAGCAATGATGATACCAACAAAAGAATGATCATAGTCATATGATGAACCATGTAAAGCATTCCCTCTACCCTATACACATCTATCACCAATAGTCCTCTCATCACCTCTAAGAAAAACTGTACAAATTAGAATGTACTTATCCTTTAGGTCTAAGCTTAAATATCAACCTCCTCTGGAAAAGCTTTTCTGATTTCCCTTTCATTACAAACTAAGGTAGATACTTCCAACCACAGGCATCCATAGCGCCTTATATGTCTCCTGTTATAGGAGTCATTACACCTTATTATCATTGCTTGATTTGTTAACTAATTTTCCCACTAGACCATAAAGTCTTGCTCACCATTTTATCCTCAGGGTCCTGGCAAATACTAAGAATGTTATAAACATAAGTGAAGGCAGGAAGGAAGGAAGCAAGGAACAAAGGAAGGAAGGAAGGAAGCAAGGAACAAAGGAAGGAAGGAAATTTTCAAATATGAGGGAAGCCAATTGCTCAGTACATTTAGTATTCAAAATGCAATCATATGGACAGTACTCTTGGAAATACTTCCCTTACGACTGGGATTTCACCAACTCCTTCCTGTGCTTATTGAATTGCTGAAAATAATATCAAAAAGTGTTATTTCCTCCTCAAATTCCTCTAGGAGATGAAGACACAAATCATAGAGTCCAAGGGACTTAAGCCAAAGTGGCTCTTCTTGGTTCTTATGTCATTGTTTTGGAGTCAGCCCAGCTATCCACACTATACCATCTGCACTGTATCCTGAACATCTCTCACTTCCCCATCCGACTCTCCACTGCACTGTCAGATTCTGAACACTTTCCTTTGACTCATCTCCCAATATAATTGATTACCCTCATTGTAATGGCAGGGAGAGAGAGTATGTGGCTCATCCAAGGAGTGGGTTGTCCAAACACTGTCTCCATTTGGCTTTAACATGAACCATGTAGCTTTTCATATAACCTGATAATTTACCCACTGCTCAGAAAATTGAGAATTCTTCTCTAAGTGGCAGTCCAAATTTAGAAACCACAGCTGTTTTTAGCGATTTAGTCATTGCCTTTCAGGTGCCAAAAATATCACCTATCATATTCCGCAGGGTTCAAAGACAGAGGAAAGAGGAAAAAAAGCAAAGACGAAGTTGAGGAGGTAGCATGAAGCTTCTCTAGTAACATAACTTATTATTAAAATAACCATAATAAAAAAAGTAACAATAATAATACAGAAAAATCTGCAAAAGCCAGAACCTGTGTAAGGCAGAAACCTGTCAGAGAAGGAAAACTCAAATATTTCCCACTAATAGACAGCAATAGAAAAGTGATAAGACTGCACCCTGTCAAACGCAGAAAACTTGCGAGACCTGGAAAAACAAGGCCGTCCCGTCAAGTTCTGGCTCTCACAGGTTTCACCGTAACAGCAATAAGAACTAGTATTCAATAGCAATTATCAAAACAGGGTATCATCTGACAACCCTAATACCCCTAAGAGAGAGGGAGGACAGTATTCTTAGCATCTTCATTTTACAGATGAAGAAACAAAATCAGAGAAGTTAAATGACTGGCCCAAGGTCACCTAGCCAAGTCTAAGCTACAATCTAGGCCATAAGACTTCAAATCCTTTGTCCTATATCCTATTCAACAAGCCTCACCACTGATTTACCCAACCCCCCTCCCCGCCCCCTCACCAACATGACTCTGTTTTGGTGAGAAATTCACCCTTTTTCCATCACTGTGAGCCAGAAAGGGGTCATTAGGACTTCTCAGAACAGAGAAGAAACAAAGATTCAACTTCTAGGTTTTGGATGCAGGTTCCAGGCACATAGATGTTAAAATCTTACTTGACACATCCCCAAGATGGTTTTGGAGACTTGCAAGAAAAAAGTTTGGCCAGTCTGCCCCAGTTTGCACCTTAGAATTCTAATTCCTCAAACTCCCCACTCCTCAGTCCCCATAACTTGGGAACAGCCAAAACAATTTTTCAACCAGCAAAGCTTGGGGTTCCTGCTCTGGTCTCCTAGTCTTCATCTCCCCAAGGCTGGCCAGTGCTTAGCACATTGCAGACTGTAGACAGACAGTCTCATCCTGGAGGCCCTGACACATGGATCCAGGCTGCAGCAGCCAATCCAGTCCATCCACTGGATCAGATCAGGTGATTGGCACCCCTGGGTAGCGCAAAGGACTAAGTGCTTGGCTGCTACCTGAAACGCTGGCAGTTTGAATCCACTCAGAGGAGCCTCAAAAGAAAGCCCTGGCAATCTACTTCAGAAAAATCAGCCATTGAAAACCGTATGGCGCACAGTTCTACTCTGACACACGTGGGGTTGCCATGAGTTGGAATCGACTTGACAGCAACTGGTTTTTGGTTTTGGTTTATGATACTGCAACACGAACACCAGATAACCATGCAAAGCAGTGTCAGGCAAGAGCTTTGTAAAAGAGAGCTGGGAAAAGAAAACCAGTTAGGGAAATGAATGAAGGCCTACTAAATGAAATAGAGGGGATAGCACTTTTGCAGATAGTATTTTGCAAAAACTACTGCAATAATATTTCTGGTCCTATATGCTCTTGCGGCACAGTAGTTAAGAGCTCGGCTGCCAACCAAAAGGTAGGCAGTTCAGAACTACCAGCCACTCCTTGGAAACCCTATGGGGCGGTTCTATGAGTCAGAATCGACTCAACAGCAATGAGTTTGGTTTTTGGTTTTTTTCTGGGGCAATACCTAATATTGCATCAGTATAACGTGCTTAGAAAACTGTAGTGTTCAATAGGTTGACATTCTATTGCATTAAGCAATATTTTTTCAAGCTGTTCAAGGTAAATGTTAAACCTTAAAACTGTAAGTTCCTTGAGGGCAGGAACCACGTCTTATTCCATTTTGTATTTCCAACACCTGACACTTTGTCTGATTCTTGCTAAGTAAGTGTTTCTCACTAAATGAATGTCAAACTGAGACTGGTAGAGATATTTCAGATAATGTAGTTTTCCTAGGCCTTGCCTAGCAGAAGCAGTAACACTGGGGGGTGCTGGCTAAAGCACAAGCCAATGCATCTGATTCCTAGAGGGATCACAGTAGGATGCAGGGATCCAGATGTCCTCAGGCTTCTCAGACTCCAAAATCCCCTGAGAACAAAGAGACTCAGAGGCTATTTGTAATGAGTGTGACATTGGTTTTAATACAAAAAGGAATCTAAACTTCCACTTCAGCTCTCCAAAGTGCTTTTATGTAATTGCTCCAAATAGGGCATTCTTTCACAGGTAATTTTATACATGAGCCATTCATTTATTTGTTCAACCCATATTTAATGAAGGCCTACCTGTTGCAATTCTTATGCTAATATTTGCTTAATCTGCTCAAGAAATAGCTGACTATTCCAAAGGTCCCCACTCCCTGGAAAAGAATCTGACTGGGCAACATAAGATGTGATATCATTGTCTTAGAACGGCTCGTGGAAAGTGCAGACACAAGATCCTCACAGTTCAGATTCACTAATTCACTGCATCTCAAAATGTGATCTTGAAACACCTGCATTGGGCAGAATCGCTTGGAAGATGATTATTTAAAACAGAGATTTCTGGGATCCAGAATACTAAATCAGGAGTGAGATGGGAAATTTTAACAAGTACCATTGGCGATTGTACTCTAGTCTGTGAATCGCTGAACAAAGATGTCTGGATAATAGGAACTATATGCAGTTGCTTATTATAATATAAGCCGTTGCTGTTGAGTTGATTCTGACTCATAGCAACTCTATAGGACAGAGTAGAACTGCCCCATAGGGTCCCCAAGGAGCAACTGGTGGATTCGAACTGCCAACCTTTTGGTTAGCAGCCAAGCTCTTAACCACTGCGCCACCAGGGCTTAAAGCGATTGACTGCTAACCAAAAGGTCAGAGGTTCGAAACCACCAGTGGCTCCACGGGAGAAAGATGTGGCAGTCTGCTTCCGTAGAGATGTATTGCCTTGGAAACCCTATGGGGTCACTATGAGTTGAAATAGACTCAACAGCAGTGGGTTTGATTTGGTTTATTATAATATAGCTGCCCCCTGATCTTTACAAAAGTAAGATGTTCCTTGGTTGATTCTAAGACACCACGAAATAGTCTAAATATAGCTCAGAATTGCCAAAGCCCCAGATTAGAATTTCAAGGAATGAATGGATATTATTTCACATAATCATTCATTCTCTCCTTAAACTAACCCAAAATAAGCTCCCACAATAAGAAAATAACAAAGTAAACCTATCCATCCTTTAAGAAACTCATAATTTAGTAACAAATTATTAAAAATTATTTGTTATTAAGATAGAGACGTTTTTAAATACTGATGCAGCACAAACAAAATCCTTTTCAATTTGAAAAACAATGAATAACAATCATAAATTAACACTGCGCAGTGTGAGGGACCTTGAGACCATGCCCATCTGGACTGCACTGTCTTCTACCCTGGTTGCCACAGGGCTGAAGTCCACCTGGAACCCTGTGACCTTTTTCTTGCCTTACCCCCAAACTCACTCTTCTTCTTCTTCCCAGGACACTTTTACTCACTTTCTGAATTTTCCTAATCTGGTCAGAGAGTGTGTCTAACAGGCGAGTTTTCAGGAAGTCCATCACCTTGACCACCCGGCCATCAATGTAGCAACTGGAATAAAAATAAAATAAGAATCAGATAAAATCTGAAGCAGGGGGCTGCAAATACACTTCTCTAGCTAGATGTCTCCGTCGCCTGAGGAAACAGTCCAGGGTTCCACTTGGGTTCTCGTAGCCTGAAAAGTTTTGACCCTGGGTACTTTTCAAAGAAATAATATACTTTTTATCTTTTCTAGTTCCACCTCCATTTGTGGGCTAATACTGTAACTTTTTCTAACCTTTTTTCTTTGAAACCCCATTGCTTGCTCTGTAGGAACTGATGGGAATTCCACAATACAAATTACGTAGCAGGGAAAATCCACCCCCCCACCCCACGGAGAGTAATTTAACACCAATCCCATGTCCACCCCTTCCCCCGTCTTAAAGTAAAAGAGGTATGTGATGATGTGATGAGATGTTTGAAAGAATATTCAAACATTTTGATAGGTTTCCACAACTTTGGAATAAGAAAACAAACACCAGTGCAGAAATCTCAGGGCAGTAAGCGGCTCTCAAATGTTTTCAGTCTCCTCTCATCTCCTGGGCAAAATACCCTGTAGTCAACCTTCTCCTACAACCTCCAGAATCAATCAATCAATCCCACAAACAAATTAAAGTCCAAGAGCCCTCTTCTAAAATTGTAAAAACCTTGGCACTCATCGGTGTGATGACGTCTGGTTTTTGTTAGGCAGCCTAAGTGATACATCAAGTTGTGCTGACACTATGTTGTGAACATTTGACCAAAACAGGCCCATTTAGCTTTATGGGAACTCCCTTTGTGAGTTCCTTATTCTGAAGACTAAACTGAGATTGTCCCAGGGTTAGGCAACCTTCATTAACCCAGCCCTGTTCCATCCCCTCCTCCACCATCTTTGCAAAGTTCTGAGTTGAATCAATTCATAAATGCATATGACTCTTGGGTGCCTTTTCCAACCCACTAAGGTCTCCTTAAGGAGCCCTAGTGGTGCAGTGGTTAAAGCACTTGGCTGCTAACTGAAAGGTCAGCTGTTTGAACCCACCAGCAGCTCCACAGGATAAGGATGTGGCAGCCTGCATCTGTAAAGATTTACAGCCTTGGAAACCCTATGGGGAAGTTCTACCCTGTCCTATAGGGTCACTATGAGTTAGAATCGACTCGATAGCAGTGGGTAGTTTTTTTTTTTTTTAAGGTCTCCTTGGTTAATGACAAATGATAGATTATTTCATTTTTAATGACCCTGGTACATACTGTAGAACTATGGAACCATGTGAAAACTCTTTTTTAAAAAAAATATTGTATTTTTGATGAAAGTATATACAGCAAAGTAAGTTCCCATTCAACAATTTCACCACATAATGTTCACTGACATTGGTTACATTCTTCAGTTTATGTCAACATTCTCATTATTTCTGTTCTAGTTGTTCCACTCCCATTAATTTAGTCTCGCTGCCTCCCAAACTTCTCATCTATGCTTTAGAGTAACTGTTGTCCATTTGATTTTATATGGATAATTTTTAAAAGACCACAGTCCTCAAGGGTGAAATTCTTTACTTTTTGAGCTATATCATGCTGTTTAGTTAAAAGATAATTTCAGGGGATAGTTTCCGTTCAAGGTTTAAAGAGTCTCAGGGATTCCTCCAGTCTCAGTGGGTCCAGTAAGTGTGGATTCTTTAAGAATCTGAAGTTCTGTTCCACATTTTCCCCCTTTTTATCAGGATCTATCTATTGTGACCTTGATCAGAATGTTTGGTAGTGGTAGACTGGCACCGTCTAGTTTTCCTGGTTGCTCAAGGTAGAGGAGGCCGTGGCTCATGGAAACAATTAGTCCTTATTCTTGTTCCTTCTTTTATTCTTGGATTTTCTTCATTTTTTTTTGGTCCAGACAAATAGAGACCAATATTTGTACCTTAGATGGCTGCTTGCAAGCTTTTAGGACCCAGATACTACTCACCAGACTAGGATATAGAACATGAACTTTATGAACTATGTTCTGCCAACTGGCTGAATTGACCCACAAGACTATGACTCTAAGTCTTCAAACCAAGAAAACCAATCCTATGAGGTAACTGGTTATGTCTAAGAAGTACGTGCATCTGTAGCTCCTATTTGATTTATTATATCTATCTATGTTAGTTTTATAGGAAATTCTTCTTAATGTTAAATTCCGATACCAGTATGTGATGTTGTGGAATGGTTAATTTTATTACTTTTTTTTTAAAGCAGGTGCTCTGGTTGAAGTGAGGGTGGGAGATGATTTCTATCCACTCAGTCTTTAGTACTTCAAGACATTTCCACAGAATCCAAATTTTAAATCATTGATATATTGGAAAGAGTATGGGTTGCGGAGCCAGAGATATATGAGTCAAATTCCAGATCTGGTATTTGCTTCTTATATGATCTTGGACAAGGTTCTTGAACTCTATAGGCTTCAGTTTTCTTAATACCTACTTCTCATGGTTAATTGAGGATTAAGGAGATAACAAACCTAAAGTGCCTGGTACAGAGTAGTAGACACGCAACAACTTTTAGTTCTTTTTTTACTTTCTCTAATTTTCAGCTCACAAAAACAGAATCATAAACAATAGGAGACTGATTAATTAAATTATGTGTGAGTATAAAACCCTAAAATTTGAGCTGCTGTATCAAAGGGTACATTCTTTTTGAAAATTTTGATGGCTACTTATATTAGGGAATAAAACAAAACAATGACTTGACATTTTCCTTATTCCTGGCACAGATGCTAGATGCAGATTCATTAAGCATTTATTATGTGCAACCAGGGGCAGGTTAACCCGTAAGCACGGTATACACCGGCTTACAGTAAGCAAGGTACACATGGGCTTAACTGTGCTTACTTAGTAATCTCTAGTGTACAATTTCACCTGTTTTTCGTGCACTACAGATTATTCACCTGTTTTCTGAAAAACAGGTGAAATTGTGCACTACAGATTAGTAAATGTCTTGGTCATCTAGTGCTGCTCTAACAGAAATACCAAACATGGATGACTTTAGCAAAGAGAAGTTTATTCTCTCACGGTCTAATAGGCTAGAAGTCCAAATTCAGGGCGTCAGCTCTGGGGAAAGGCTTTCTCTGTCAGCTCTGGAGGAAGGTCCTTGTCATCAATCGTCCCCTGGACTAGGAGTTTCTCCACGCAGGAACCCCGGGTCCAAAGGATGCACTCTGCTCCCGGTGCTTCTTTCTTGGTGGTATGAGGTCCCTAACCCTCTGCTCCCTTCGCTTTCCTTTTATTTCTTGTAAGACAAAAGGTGGTGTGGGCCACTCCCCAGGGAAACTCCCTTTACACTGGATCAGGGATGTGACCTGAGCAAGGGTGTTACATCCCACCCAAATCCTCTTCAACATAATCCAATCTTGCCTCATTAACCATAAGCGGATATTAGGATTTATAACATAGAGGAAAATTATATCAATCACAAAATAGAGGACAACCACACAGTACTGGGAATCATGGCCTAACCAAGTTGACACATATTTTTTGGGGACACAATTCAATCCATGACAGTAAGTAAGCACAAATAAAGCCTCTGTGTACCTTGTTTATAGGGTAATCTGTCTCTGTGTGCAACACACAGTGCTGGGCATGTCCAAGTCTATTACTTTACAACCTCTTACTATCAGTACTTCACTATTAGCACCTCTGATCTTTTTTAAGTTGTGATTAGATGGCATACTACATGAAAGCTGGGCACACTATACAAAACAGAAACAAAAAATAAATAAATAAATAAACCAAATCTATTGCTGTCCAGTCCACTCTAACTCACTGTGACCCTATAAGACAGAGTAGAACTACCCCATATGATTTCCAGGGCATGGCTGGTGGATTCAAACTGCCAACGTTTGGGTTAGCAGCCAAGCTCTTAACTACTGCACCAACAGGGCTCCGAGTAGTGTTAAAAGTAAATATAATTTATGCAATGTTAATCTGACACACATTTAAGGACATGAATACTTGTTACTATATTACATGTGAAAAAGAGGAAGACCATCAACAAGATGGATGACGCAGTGGCTGCAACAATGGGCTCAAACACAGCAATGATTGTGAGGATGGTGTAGGACTGGGAAATGTTTTGTTCGGTTACACAGGGTCACTATGAGTCAGTTCCTAACAACAAAAGGCATATGATAAGCAATGCACTGTAATCAGTGTTCTTTTATGCTTGATTTAAATATATTATAGCTTCCTCTTTTTTCTTTGTTAGTTCCCCAGTAACTATATTCAACACCAGTGTTTATAATTTTTGCTGGCAACACATATAGTTTAACATTTATTGAGATAAAAATGCCAGATGCAATTTTTCAATATGTAGAATTCCCTGTGAACTCGCTCCCTATCCCAACCAATCCATGGCCCAGGGCTGAGGGGCAGTTCCCTCTTCCCCTTCCTTCCTTTTACCCCTTTCTCACTGGGTTAAAGGACAGAGAACTTGGAGTTAGAAAACATTGGTTCAATCCCAGTTTTGCCACTTACTACCTTTATGGTATTGGGTTTCTCCTTCTTTAAAGTGGGTTAAAAACAAACAAAACCCCAAATCTGTAGAATTTTAACAGGGTTGGTGTACTGAAAAATAAGGAAAAATGCCAAGCACAGACCTGACATGCACATACAAAAAGGTATTCAATAACCAAACCTACTCTGTCCAGATTTCTTAAAGGCCTAAGGCATAGAAACTTAGACTGAAAAGCCATGGGATAAGGGTAGGCATGGGGAGCACCTGGAGATGTCTAGAGGAAAGCATGTTCATCCACTGAAGGAATTAGAAGGAGGAAAGTATGGAGCAGAAAGAACAGATTTTGAAGTAAATGAGAGGCAGAGGGAGGGCTAGAAAGAGTTGATTATGTTGCAAAAATTCAGACTTCGAAGAGACATTAATGTCATTTGCTCTAAAACATGTAAACTTGCAACAACATCCCTGAGAAGGGATTTTATAGCTCTGCTTGATATTTCCAAGAACAAGGCACTCACTCTCATAATCTACCAGTACAGTTCCATTGTGGTGCTGTTGTTAGTTGCTGTCGAGTTGATTCCGACTCATGGTGACCCCATGTGTGCAGAGTAGAACTGCTCCATAGGGTTTTCAAGACTGTGACCTTTCAGAAGCAGATTGCCAGGCCTGTCTTCTGAGGGGCCTCTGGGTGGGTTCGAACCATCAATTTTTCTGCTAAGTGTTGAGCGCTTAACCATTTGCACTATCCAGGGACTCCAGTTCCATTGTACTAGAGCTCTAAATGATAAAGGCCCTTTTGACATGGGTCTGAAGTCTGCTCCCCTTTTCTGTCCACTTACTAGCCATCATTCTGTCTTCTCAGACCCAGAAATAGTCAAATTCCTCTTTCACGTCACACACAGGGGAGGAACTCCAGTTAAAAACTCTGGCTTAAGCTCTTTAAAGCTTATTCTTGGACCCACTTTTAACCTAACAAGTTGTACTCAATCATTCTCAGTGGTCTTGGGCTATTCCCGTGGGCTGTCAATTGGGTTGGATTGGGTTGGAGTAGGGAGAACCGGGAGCCCTGGTGGCACAGTGGTTAAGAGGTCAGCTGCTAACATAAAGGTTGGCAGTTCGAATCTACCACTGCTCCTGGGAAACCCTATGGGGCAACTCTACTCTGGCCTATAGAGTTGCTCTGAGACCGAACCAACTCGATGGCACATAAAAACAACAACAGAGAGAACTACAGGCAGAGAAACCAGTGTGACAAGATTATCTCATCTCAGTAATGCAGATAAGAAGTGATCTGGGTCACAAAGGAAGTAAAAGTGAGAGGCTAGGAAGGAAGAACTAACAAAGCTTCCCAGAGGGTAAGACAGAGGAAAAGAGTTAGAGATGGTCGTGAGTTTATGTGAGAGAGTGTCTTGGAGAACACCTGTGCTAAAGATGTGTAGGCTAGTTGACAGGTTTGCCAAGGAAGGGGAAGGATTTTGTTTCAGATATCAAAGGTACAGAGACTATCAAGGAGGAAATATACCCCAGGTAGTTGGAGATACAAGAAGGAGGTACAGGAGAAAGACAGGAAATGTTGACCTGGGGATCTTCTTCAGTTTATAAGTAATGGATGGAGCCTTTTCTGTAGATGAACTCTTTAAGAGAATAAGGGATATCAGCAGGGATGTCAGAGGCCCTTTAAAATTCTTCTCAAATATGGCCCTGGGCATTGCCTCTAACTTTGGCCCAGCTAAGGTTCCCTTTCTCACCCAACCTGACCATCACAGTGCCTTTTTAGTAACCTCAGTCTGAGACCAATTCACATTCAAACGTCAAAGGAATTCCCATATTATACTGAAGCAGTTCAGCAACATTCATTTGCAACTTTAAACCCACATTTACACTGTACTATGGAAATATGGTGAGTGGTTAAGCGCTTGCTCGGCTGCTAACCAAAAGGTCGGCAGTTCGAATCCACCAGCCACACCTTGGAAACCCTACGGGGCAGTTCTACTGTGTCTTATAGAGTTGCTTCGAGTAGGAATCAATTTGATGGCAACGGGTTTGGGTCTTTTTGGTTATGGAAATATGAAGTTTGGTCTCCGAGAATTAGTATCACTTTAAAGAGAGGGGATAATTTAACCATAGCATACCATTCTGATAAATACCTAAACCTTTGTTCTTGGGCACCCTTGGACAAAACAATTAGCTTGCTACACTTACCCTTTGTATATGTGAGGCTTCTAAGAAAACATTCAATTTAGATAATCTGTCGTTATTTGAAAAATCCCTGACTGTTACAAAGCTTTGGTTCTCTGATAGTGGTTGCCTATGGTGAAGGACCAGGTATATCATTTAGATTTAGACCTGAAGTAGATGGAGTAGCCCGTGCTGACCATTTTTAAGTATAAATAGCTAAAAACAATGACAACAACGGCGATTTCTAACAGACGGGGTAAAGGGAAGTAGGGCTGGATCCCAACTAACTGTCCAGTAACCTGGGGGCAACTTTCTCTGCTTTTCTCTTTCTCAACGTGAAGATAAAGATGATTCTGAACTACCCACCAGTTTCCACAAGATCTAATTAATTCAGTATGGCTACAAAGGATTCAGAAGACCAAATAAATCAGAGAGGAAAGGAAGAATGGAGGGAAAGGAAAGAAAGACAGGAGAGAGGAAGGAAATTCATCAATCAGGTGGCAGTGCCCTGACACCTTCCACATAAACCCTGTCAGAATGGTTCTACAATCACTTAGACTGACACTTTTAGGGAAATCATGGTTCTCCTCTAAGCTCTCTTGAAATTTCAACATCTTTTAGGTTCATACCACTAATAGCTGAGCTGTTCAACTAGAAGCTGAGGCCAAGAAAGTTAGTGCAAAAATAATCTTTCTGGGAACTATTACAAACGCAATAGGGTTGAAACCTTTGTGCATGGAAAAATAGCCTGTCTGGCTCGATACTAGCAACCATCATTCCTTCCCTCCACCGGCCTCTAGATTGGCAGGTCATGACAAGCATGAATCTGGGGAGGCTGCAAAGATGGCGGAGGTAAACGGAACCACTTAAGAATTTGTTTATCAACTTTCTAGCCCTCCTTAGTTTTGAATTTTATTTTCAGTATAATACCCTCCATCTGCTTTTATTTAAATTTTTGCCCTTTATTTTTTATAAATAAATCTCATTGTAGAAAAATTATAAAATGTACATAAACTAAATTAAAATATGAAAATTAAAAGATCACGTATAAGCCCAATACCTAGAAAGACCCACTGTTAACATTTTGCTATACACCTTTCTAGAGTTTTTCACAGTAAATACACATAAAATTTTCCCATCATTAGTTATTTAAAAAACTGATTCCAGATCCTATTCTACTGACCTATGAATCTAAAATTGACCCAGCTGAGATTCCCAAGACACAGGGATACTGAGAGAAACATTAGATACTGCTTGTCAAATCATCTTACTCTTACTTTTAATTCCATTCTGGACATTTCCAGCTCCCCTGCCAGGGGCAGGTCTTACCTCCTTTCTGTCTCCCCCGGTCAGTTTTAGGTCCCACGTGATAGTTTCACTCTTCAAGATTGTACTACAATTAGCCACTTATGCCCATTAGCCTCTTAAAATATTTAATGAGGAGAGTTTGTTAGCTCCAGGGGCAGCTGGTTTTGTTTACCTGGCCCTTTACTTTAAAAGGAAGAACCTTTGCCCCTTATTATCTGACCCCTTCATTTATTCCAGGTAATTGCATTAGTGCTGGCTTCCCAATGCTCAGGAATTTCCGGACCTATTTTGCAGCCTGCTGCTTTCAGGGTGGAGGGGCAATCTGTTAAGAATTCTAACACCAAGCCTGCTTGCTGACTAGGCAGGTAAATCCATAAAACTGGAGCCTTCGCCACTGAAGGAGGGAAAGTGTGGGCCATCATTAGAACAACTCTGCTGACCTATAAAACCTATTCTAACACCTCTAGGCCAAACACTGGAGACGGCTGACGAGTTTCTATAAAGATTTATAAATTGCATTTGCCCCTCCTCCAGAGGCCCTCACTCTGGGCTCCTGCTGAGACCCATACTTCTTCACACTTGCCATCAGGCTTTCTCTCTGAAGGCCACATTATTTTTGATCTTCTTTGCAACGGGTTAACCTCTCTATCCTGTGTTCAGAATAACTTTGGACAAGTAAAGCTTGGATAAAATGAACACCGTTACAAAGAAAGACTCTACAGAATACATGTTTCTTTGGCTTTCTTAAACTGGTTCTTATACATCCACACAGCTAAGGGACTACGGTCCCAAATTTGAAAAAGTTTGTACCCTGGAAAAATGTTAGTATTAACAGATGATACAAATAAAGGTCAGGATAGCAGGTAATTCCATAGGTACATAATGGGTACTCAAAAAATACATTTAATGAAAGAATGAGTGCCTGTATAATTTAACCCACAATGAGCCAAAAGGTAACCCTGAGACTCAAGTGCTGTGCTTTATTGTTGGTAGCTGGCATCAAGTCAGTTCCGATTCATGGTGACCTCGTGTGTGCAGAGTAGAACTGCTGGATAAGGTTTTCAAGGCTGTGTGACCTTTCAGAAGCAGATTGCCAGCCGTGTCTTCCAAAACGCCAGTGGGTGGGTTTGAACTGCCAATCTTTCCACTAGTAGTTGTGTGCTTAACTCAGGGACAGATTACCGATAAGCAAGGTACACATGGGCTTACTTGTGCTTACTTACTAATCTGTAGTGCACAATTTCACCTATTTTTCACAACATCAAAGACGTTGTGAAACCTTTGTGAAATTGTGCACTACAGATGAGAAAATAAACAATTAAGCCTGTGCATACTTTGCTTACTGTAAGCCCGAGTACCTTGTTTACTGGTTAATCCACCTCTGACTTAACTGTTTGTGCCACCCAGGGACTCCTAAATGCTGTGCTTACAAAAAACCAAACCTATTGCTGTGTAGTCGATTCCAACCCTAAAGCACAGAGTAGAACTGCCCCATAGGGCGGACTGCCGCATCTTTCAGCCACGGAGGGTGGTGGGTTTGAACCGTCGACCTTTTGGTTAACAGCAGAGTACTTAACCAAGGTACCACCAGGGCTCCTTAGTGCTATGCTCAGGGCCCTCATTTTTCTTGGTCTTCTCTTTCCTCTAGCTTCTTGCATACTATGGATCCTGAATATTGAGCCCAGACCATTCTCTCCCACAAACCCAGAGGTACACGTGGAAAGAGTGCTAGGTCTTGGCAGAGGCTCAAATAGTTGGACCCTGATCCCAGCAGTGCTGAAGAGAGCTCTGTGGAAAGGGAGGGAAAGAAAAAGGGTGGGACAGAGAGCTGCACCTCCAGCCATCAGAGGGGCTCTGAGGAGGGACCTCTGGAAATTTTCAGAGGAAGTGAAAATATAGTGACCATATGAGCAAGAGTATGTTCATGTGTTGTGGGGTCTGAAACATAAAAGTTGGGGGCCCTCTTTAAAAAAAGAAATCAACCTTACAAAACTCAAAATTTGGTACAAAAATATTTATTTAGAATAAAAAAATAACTCACAACATACTTCTAGAGACTTAGAGAATTAAGTCACTTTCTTCTGAGATTTCTTGTATCGCACCTAGAGAAAATCTTCAATATAATTCTTTCATGACAACCGCCGCTTCCTTGTTTAAAACGAAAAGCTGACTTTCACATACATGGCCTTTTAAAGGCAATGTTTACCGTGAATATATGTGTGTATACGTGCATGCATGTGTATATGTGTGTTAAGAGAGACAGAGATAGAGATAAAAAAAGAGAGAGATCCAGTCACTTGCTAGATTTCAAGACCAGGGTAAATATAAGGTGATTCTGTTGGATCACCTTTCTTTAGAATGGGCACATATATGGATCTCTTCCAGTCTGTTTTCCAGGAAGCTGTCTTCCAAATTTCTTGGTATAGACAAGTGAGCATCTCCAGCGCTGCATCTGTTTGTTGAAACATCTCAACTGATATTCCGTCAATTCCTGGAGCCTTATTTTTCGCCAGTGCCTTCAGTGCAGCTTGGACTTCTTCCTTCAGTACCATCAGTTTTTGATCGTATGCTACCTCCAAAAATGGTTGAACATCGACCAATTCTTTTTGGTACAGTGACTTTGTGTATTCCTTCCATCTTCTTCTTTCTTTTTTTTTTTTTTTTAAATTCTGTATCGAGTTTAATATGTTTCACCTGTACATAATCCAGTGCCCATTGCCATGGAATTGATTCCAACCCACAGCGACCCTACAGGACAAAGTAGAACTGCCCCATAGGGCCTCCAAGGCTGTAATCTTTATGGGAGCGGATCCCCACATGTATCTTCCATGGAGTTGCTGGTGAGTTCAAACTGCCGACCCCCTACTCAGCAGCACAATGCTCAACCACTGCGCCACCAGGGCCCCTTCACCTCTACATAACCACAGTAATATGCAACATTTATGTAGTTAGTTTCCTTGAGAAAATATAAGATCCTTAATATTAGAGAAAGGTTAAATGGTATTAAAACATGTTAATGCAACAGATTGTTCAAATAGGACACTTCAGTCTTTGTTTCTGCTAAAAAATAAAGCTTTGAGATTTCAGACAGGCATACCTGCAAACAGACTTTGCAACGAAGATACATTTATCGGGCTAGATCCCAGTTTGTTGGGCAATCCAGTCACGGTAGGCTGTCACTCAAGTGTACACTCCTGGTTTATCTGCAAGACCACATTGATACCCCCAGCTTACTATTCCCACGAGGAACCAAAGCCGCGGTGAGTCTTCTTGTACTAGTGGGCCACCAGAGTGACCCTGGCAGGCATCTACTCCACCTTGAGAACTCCAGCACACAGCCTTCCAGGCAAAACAGCTCCGTTATAACTAGCTGGTGCGTTAGATATGTCATTGCTTATTATTTGAACTTTTGCTTGCTATAGAACTGTAACTGTGTTGCCAGTGTATATTTGAGATCCCCATCCTGTCACATAAGCAGTAGAACCAGGCAAAATATTCTGGGTAGCTGCTGGGAGACACACTCTATGGATATTTTTGGTAAAGGTGACTCCTTTGTTAAGTTGTACAAGTGCAATATCGTTTTCATGAGTTTCAGATTTCTAATTGTTATGGACTAAAATAGTCCTTATGCTTATTCTCTGTTTAGGAAATGCTGTAGAAAGACCAAAGTTGACAGTCCATGGATAAGGATCAGAGTAGCTAAAAAATATGAAAACGTGTTATTTGATTACAAAATTGTGAACATTTCAAATATATGGATTATCCTTCCATCTTCTTTTGATGCTTCCTGTGTCATTCAGTATTTTCTCCATTGAATCCTTCGATACTGCAACTTGAGGCTTGAATTTTTTCTTCAGTTCTTTCAGCTTGAGAAATGCCGAGCATGTTCTTTCCTTTTGGTTTTCGAACTCCAGGTCTTTGCACATTTCATTATTATACTTTACTTTGTCTTCTTGAGTCACCCTTTGAACTCTTCTGTTCAGCTCTTTTACTTCATTTCTTCTGTTCTTTTTAGCTACTCTGCATTCAGGAGCAAGTTTCAGAGTCCCTCCTGACATCCATTTTGGTCTTTTCTTTCTTTCCTGTCATTTTAATGACCTTTTGCTTTCTTCACATATGATGTCCTTGATGTCATTCCACTACTCATCTGGTCTTCAGTCATTAATGTTCAATGCATCAAATCTGTACTTGAGTCGGTCTCTAAATTCAGGTGGATAAATATCAAGGTCATGTTTTGGCTCTCATGGACTTGCTCTAATTTTCTTCAGCTTTAACTTGAACTTGCATATGAGCAATTGATGATCTGTTCCGCAGTCGGCCCCTGGTCTTGTTCTGAGCTTCTCCATCACCTCTTTCCACAAATATAGTCGGTCTTATTCCTGTGTATTCCAGCCAGCCAGGTCCATGTGTATAGTCACCATTTACGTCATTGAAAAAAGGTATTTACAATGAAGAAGTTGTTGGTCTTGCAAAATTCTATCATGCTATCTCCAGTGTCGTTTCTATCACCAAGGCTGTTTTTTCCAATTACCAATCCTTCTTTTTTGTTTTCAACTTTCTCATTCCAATCCCCAGTAATTATCAATACATCTTGAATGCATGTTTGATCAATTTCAGACTGCAGGAGTTGGTAAAAATCTTCAATTTCCTCATCTTTGGCATTAGTGGTCAGTGCATAAATTTGAATAATTAGTCTCATTAACTGGGCTTCCTTGTATGCGTATGGATATTATACTATTACTGACAACATGGTACTTCAGGATAGATCTTGAAATGTTCTTTTTGAGGACAAACGTGATGCCATTGTTCTTCAATTTGTTATTTTCAGCATGGTAGACCATACGATTGTCTGATTCAAAATGGCCAGTACCAGTCCATTTCAGCTTACTAATGCCTAGGATATCGATCTTTATGCAGTCCATTTCATTTTTGACGACTTCCAATTTTCCTAGATTCATATTTCATACATTCCACGTTCTGATTATTCATGGATGTTTGCAGCTGTTTCTTCTCATTTTGAGTCGTGCCACATCAGCAAACAAAGGTCCGGAAAGCTTGACTCCATCCACATCATTATGGCCGACTCTACTTTGAGGAGGCAGCTCCTCCCTAGTTGTATTTTGAGTTCCCTCTAACTGGAGGGGCTCATTTGCCTGCACTATACCAGACAATGTCTTGCTGTTTGCTATTCATAAGATTTTCACAGGCCAATTTTTTTCAGAAATAGACCGCCAGTTCCTTCTTCCTAATCTGTCTTAGGCTGGAAGCTCTGCTGAAACCTGTCCACCATGGGTGACCCCGCTGGTATTTGAAATACCAGTGGCATAGCTTCCAGCATCACAGCAACATGCAAGCAACCACACTATGACAAACTGACAGATATTAGTTCCTTAAAATGTTGTATGCGAAAATTTTAAACGATGGAGTCATTCTATTTTTGCTTTCATTATGTTCACCTTTAGAGTTTTTATCATTGCCTGCTGTGAAAGATAAGGATATTACTCCTATTTCCTCTAAACACTGACAATCACATCAGACAGTATGATAATTTTTGCTTCATCCATCAAACATAATTTAGAAAACTTAAGAGAAGAAAATTCTATTGAACTTATCCATCTCTTACCTTTCTGGGATGGCTAATATTATGTGTCAACCTGGCTAGGCTATAATTCTCAGTGGTTTGGCAGACACTATGTATCATCTCCCATTTTGTGATCTGATATGAGCCGCCAATCAGTTGGAAGAGGAGTTTCCTTGGAGGTGTGGTCTACATCCACGATACAAACGTATGTTCTGGCGAAGCTCCCTCTCTTTCTGTCTTGCAATCTTCTCAGAGTCTGAGCCCAGCAGGGGCCTCCAGCCTGTCTCCTGACCTGCAGGTTTTCAGTTCATCAGCTCGTGCAACTACGTGAGCCAGTGGAGGTTATCAGCCTGTAGTCCAACCCATGGATTTGGGACTTGCCAGCCCTTACAATTGTGTGAAGCATTTCCTCACAATTGCGTGAACCATATCCTTGAAGAAGTAAATCTCTCTATATACATCTATATACATTTCACTGGTTTTGCTCCTCTAGAGAATCCAGACTAAGACACCTTCCATTTTTTTTCTTCTGGCCTGATATTCCAAGCTTCCTTCTTTTGTCATTTCCTTTCTTTTTAGAAAACATACTTTAGCCATTCTTTTAGGTAGGTCTTCTGTCAACAAATTTTCTTAGTTTTCCTGTATCTGAGAATGTCTTGCTTTCTCCTTCATTCTTGAAGGATATTTTTGCTGGATATAGAATTATGGGTTGACAGTTCTTTCCCTTCCTCACTTGAAAAATGTTGTGCTTTTCCTTCTGGCCTCCTTGGTTTCTAATGAGAAATGTACTGCCATTCAAATTGTTTTTCTCATATAGGTAAAGTGCCATTTCTTGCTCACGGCTTTCAATATTTGTCTTTGTTTTTAGTTTTCAGAAATTTGACTGTGATGTGTTTTGGTACGGATATATTTGGATTTATCTTTTTGGAATTGGCTTAGCTTCTTGAATTTGTAGGTTTATATCTTTTGCCAAATTTGGAAAGTTTTCAGTCATTATTTCTTTGCATATTTGTTCAGCCCTGCCCTCTTCTCCTGTCATGCCGGGATTCTGATGACATAAATGTTAGATATTTTGTTTTAGTACTGCAAGAACCTAAGATTCTTTTGAAAATGTCTCATAGTTCTTGGATGTTCTAATTTGTTTTTTTTTTTTTTCTTTGCATTTCAGTTTGGAAGTTTCTATCTACCTATCTTCAAGCTTACTGATTCTTCCCTTGATCATGTCCAGTAGTCTACTGGTGAGCCCATTAAAGGCATTTTTCATTACATTATAGTGTTTTTGATTTCTACCATTTCTTTTTGATTCTTTCTTAGAGTTTCCATCTTTCTGCTTACATTGCCCATTTGTTCTTGCATGTTGTCTACTTTTTCCATTAATGCCCTAACATATTAACTATGGTTATTTTAAATTCCCTGTCTGATAATTCCAACATCTGTGTCATATCTGAGTTTGATTATGATGCTTGCTTTGTCTCCTCAGACTGTGTTTTTTCTTGCCTTTTGGCATGGCTTGTAATATTTTGTTGAAAGCCAATATGTTGTATCAGGTATTAGAAACTGAAGTAAATAGGCCTTTAGTATGAGGATTTCCATTAATCTGACTAGGAGATGGGCTGTGTTTCATGTTTGTTGTAGCTGTAGGTGTCAAAGCTTCAGATTCCTCTTGTGTTCTTGTTTTTGTCTCCCATCTTGACTTTGGGCTTCCCTAAGTACTCTTCCTCAGAAGGAGTCTGTCTTGTAGCTCTTTCAGCTAGAATTATTGTTACTATAGTGAAGCCCTATTGGTGTGGTAGTCAGATGTGGTGTATCTGTGCTATGAACCTCATAAGCGTTTCTTCAGTGGTATAGCTTTCCCCTCTCCTTAGGAGAGACAGGAAGGTTAGCGGGGGCTGGAGTGGGAAGAATACCCTTCCCCACTGGGATAAGATTTTGCTTAAGTCTTTTCCCTTGGTGAATAGACCTTCATCATGGAGAACACTCTGGTCATATTTCACAATGATTACTCTTACACTCTCCCTGCCAGAGCCACTAGGGGATCTTTCTAGGATTGTCACTGTGAGAACCTGGTGGTATTATTAGAAGTAAAACTCACAAAAGTGTGTGTGTGTGTGTGTTTAGGGGAGAAGGGCTAAGGCTGCAGCTCCCAGGAGTTTCTTATTCTCGACCTAGTCCACACTCAGCCTCCAACGATTCATCAAAATTACCATTTTATTACCAGTTTATGGCTTCAGCAGGGCTTTGAACCCAGTTCCTTCTGGTTCGAACCCCTGCTGAGAATTTTAATTTCCCCCTCATATATACTGAATCAGAATCTACATTTTGACAAGATCCCCAGGTGATTCTTATGTATAATAAATTTTGGGATCCACTGCTCTACTAGTAGTTATCAGAATTGTTCCTAACCAGCATCATTAGCATCTCCTGGGAACCTGTTAAAAATACAAATTCTCATCAGGGGTTTGAACTGGAACAAACTGGTCTGAAGCCCTGGACTTCAGTTGCTTCTGTTTCAGGTAAGCAGATTTTGACTGTGGCTCTCTAGATTTGCCTGTCTATTCAGTTTCAGCATGGTGGTTTGCCCTGCAACCTCACTTCTCTGATGGGTTAGAGAAAAGACATTGATTTTCAGTGTATTCAGTTTTTTCTTGTTGTATGGATGGGAGTGGTGACTTCCAAGTTCTGTACATGTTGGAGCTGAAACCAGAATTATACTAATAGTATTCTTATAATGCATACCACCAGCGATCTTTTCTAAGAACCTACAGTAAGGGTTGTGTTGAGAAATAGCCACTATCTCCACTTTGTATTAAGGCCCTTTCCAGACCCCAGGCTCAAAGGTCTCCTCTTTGACACAGGATGGAATGATACCATTGGGTCTTCCCTTAACGCATAATACTTTGAGGATCCCATATGTCAGTTGGTATTAGTAAATCACATTTGTGTAGAACATTGTCCAGCAGACACATATAGAACCATATCCAGCAGTGAGGAAAGCAGAGCAGATTTTCCCAAAGATTTCACATAAGTTTTCTATTTGAGTTTGATTTTCCACACTCATATTTATAAATGAGATTGAGAAATTACTACTGTTTTGCACTGCCTCAGTCCCTATACCATGCCTCTCCTTTAATGTGAGTTTTCCTTCTGTGACATAGAAAGAATAAGATAGACAAAAAATGTCTATGATATACATATATTCAATGTTGTTGTTGTTGTTAGGTGCCATTGAGTTGGTACCCTATGTACAACAGAATGAAACACTGCCTGGTCCTGCGCCATCTTCACAATTGTTGCAGTCATTGTGTCAATCCATCTCATTGAGGGTCTTCCACTTTTTTGCTGACCTTTTACCTTACCAAGCCTGATGTCCTTTTCCAGGGATGGTCCCTCCTGATAACTTGTCCAAAGTACATGAGAGAAAGTTTTGCCATCCTCACTTCCAAGGAGCACTCTGGCTGTACTTCTTCCAAGACAGATTTCTTCATTCTTCTGGAAGTCCATGGTACAGTCAATATTCTTTGCCAACACTGTAATTCAAAGACATTGATTCTTCTCTGGTCTTCCTTAGTCATTGTGAAGCTTTCACATGCATATGAGGTGACTGAAAATATCATGGCTTGGGTCAGATGAACGTTAGTCCTCAAAGTGACATCTTTGCTTTTTAACACTTCAAAGAGGTCTTTTGCAGCAGATTTGCCCAATGCAATACACTGTTTGGTTTCCTGACTGCTGCTTCCATGGGTGTTGATTGTGGATCCAAGTAAAATGAAATCCTTGACAACTTCAATATTTTCTCTATTTATCATGATGTTGTTTATTGGTCCAATTGTGAGGATTTTTGTTTTCTTTATGTTGCGGTGTAATCCATACTGAAGGCTGTACTCTTTGATCTTCATCAGTAAGGGCTTCAAGTCCTCTTCACTGTCAGCTTTCATATCATAGCATCTATGTTATCTCAGAATAGAGGACTTTTCCCTATTCCTCCTGCTAAGTACAGCAAAAAACCACGGACGTTATAAATAAAACAAATATAAGGAGACTCCAGAAGGCAAAGAGCATGAAACACACCTACTAGTGACTTTGGGAACTGAGGAAAGACAAGGAACTCATTTTATGATTCTAAAAGCAGTACAGAGTAGTACAAGAAAACAAAATTATAAAATTGTCTCACTTATGAATATAGAAGCAAAAATCTGAAAATATCAGCCAATAGAATCTATACTACACTATAAAATACTATAAAAATACTACAGGTCTAGACAGGCTTTATCCATTAATACAAAGATAGTTCAATACTAGAAACTCTATCCATGTGATACACTGCTTTAACATATTAGTGAAGAAAAACCATATTATTATCTCAACAGAGTCAGAAAAGGAGTTGGATAAAATCTGACACTTTCATTTCTAAAATAATAAAATTTTTTAGTAAACCAGAAAGATAACTTCGGCTATCTACCAAAAATCAAGAGCAAGCCTCATGCTTTATGGTGAAAATTAAGTCATTCTCATTAAAGTCAAGAACAGACAATGATGCTTTTCATCATTCTTACTCAACACTGTGTTAAAGGTCCTAGCTAGTTAAAAAAACAAAGACGCGCAACTATTGAAAAAACAAACTTATGATTATTTGCAAGCAATTAGAAAAGCTAAAGAAACTGCAGATAAATTCTGAGAACTATTAGAGAATTTATTCTTGTAGTTACATAAATCTATAGTGTCCCCAAATTCTAAAAATAGCTAATCGGAAAATACATAAAAACAATGACATTCACAATAGTAGCAAACCTACAAGATCCTTGCAAATAAATCTATCTAAAATGATCAAGAACTATATGAAGACAATTAATAAATCAGATTCCTAATTTGCATCCACAAATAAAAATATATTCCAGATGTAGGTGTATGTAAATGCCAAAAAAAAGAATCTTTAAAACTCTAATAAAAACAAATAGAATACCCCTATGATCTTATCATAGGAAATGATTTTGTTATACTATACAGCAGTGAAAATAAATCAAATCAATTTATATGTAGCAACATGGATAGATCTTAAAAACATGTTGAGTGAAGAAAGCAATTTACAGAATATATAGAATGTTATCACTCCACATTCACGTAATTTTATATAATTTACAATTATGTAATTTCTGTAATTTTTGAGGCATGCAAAGCAATACTATACATGGCTTATGGATTCTCATGTATGCAGTAAAAACATAAAAACATGGACTGGAAAGATACAATCTAAAGTTATGTAAGCGGTTACATCTGGGAAAGTAAGAGAATGAGGTAAAGAAATAGGTGGACTTCAACTTTATATCTATGATAATTTGTTTTATATAAAAACATAAGAAAAATTGAAAAAACATTAATATTTGTTAATTATGAGTCATGGATGCATGAGTGTTTTTTATATAATTCTTTCTGCTGCCTTTTCTGTCTTCTTATAAGACTTGTCATAGGAGGCTTCTGCGAATGGTTGTCCTGAAATCACCCACTCAGCTCAGGAGGAGAGTCAGTAAAAAGTCTCCTTGGAACAAATTTCCACAAGGAGATTTAAAAGATAAATCAAACCAACAAAACCCAGGCTGAATTGAAATTGAAATTATAAAGGGCAATGGGTACCGTTTCTAGAGGTGGAAAGGAGAGTTGACGATAGATGACAAAAGCTTTAAGCATTTGACTCTGTAGGAGACTAGGTGTGGTCAACCTCACTGAGTACTTGTGAGGCATTAACAGGCTAAGAACGGGGAAATTTAGAGTCTTTGTTCAATTAAAATTTGGTTGCAGCATCATTAAAACTAAGCTGTTCCACCTGCTACTAATTTCATTCTTGGCTGCTAGGCTGGTTATTTGTTTGTTTGCCTGAATGAAGAGAGGAAGTGTTGCTGGTGGGGCAGATCAAACTGAAGTACACATGAGAGGAAGGAATGGTCATGTGTTAATGAGCAAGAGGGAGATGCTCCTGGAGTGGTTCTCAGCACAATCTGCTCACTGCAATTAATTTTCTAAATTTGATGACAGTTGGAGTACAGAGTTATAAAAATGTGTTGGATTTCTGTTGTTGTTGTTGCCTTTTCCATTTGTCCTGGGTGGTTTTCTTCTTTAGAACAGGAAGGGGCTAACTGATCCTACGGGCCTTCTCATTGACATGTGGAAACTGAGACCCAGAGAGGTAAAATCGTCGGTCCATGGTCATACAACTAACTCACTACCGGGTCTCCTTCCAATGCCTGTGAAAAAAATTTAAGTTTTAATCGAAAATTAGGCCATTCTTATAAAAAAGGCAGATTTTAAAAGGCATGCTTGGCACACAATAGCCTCTCTTGGCCACAGGAAAGACTTTGGTAAAGGGCTGGCAAGTGAGCCCACTTGGCCAGGGGAAGTAGTTCTTGGCATCAGCTGAGTCTGTGCACTTCAGCTTATCTCTTAACACTCAGGATGAGGTTCTGGTGCTTGGAGAAGATATGGATCACCTTCTGCTTCCTTTATGAGGGATGGTGGTGTAGTCAGACATCCTGTAGCCATGCTGCTTTATGATTATGTCAGTGGGCACACCTTGAGCAATTTACTCTCCACAAGAATCCCTAACATCTGTGTGAGGTCCATTGTGTTTGCCGAGCATCTTTTCACCTATATTCTCATTTGAGTCACAAAGCCTCCCTGATACAAGTAAGTCAGACTCCATTATCCCAATTTTTCAGAGGAGAACATTGAAATACAAGGAGGGTGTATAGTACTGGCTGAACAGGCACCAGAGGCCAGGGCTTATCTCAAGACACCCACCTAGAGTCTGGGTTGTTATCATTCCTTAGCCACCTCATTGCCCTGGTACCGCCTTGCTCCCAGGTGATAAGCCTGGCAGATACAGAATAACTGGCACTAGTGCTCACCTGGGAATCACAAGTCTGCATGGGGGCTGAGATATGGGGGAAACAGGAGAAGGATGCATAAGGACAGTCACTGGAGGTAGCATGATGAAATTGGGACTAACACAGTCTCAAAGACTTCCAAATCTCCACTGCACCAGAATCACCTGAGAAGGCTCATGATTTACTTAATTTTACTTTTTCAATAGGTAGTGGATTCACAATGCTCAGAAAGCAAAAGGAACATAGGGTACATGGTGAAAACAGCAAAAACAAAAACTAAAGGTGATTATAAGAAATCAGGACTGGCTACATAATTTTTGGGGTCCAGCACAAAATAAAAAGGCAGGGCCCCTTGTTAAAAAATTATTAAAAACTTTAGGATGGCGACAGCAGAGTATTAAACCAAGTGCATAGCCCTTCTGAGCATGGGGCCCTGTGTGACTGCCCAGGCTGCCTGGGATAAACCATGCTGGCATTCAGGTGGTAAAAGTCATGTCTTAAGGCTCTAAAACTGCGAACGTGAGGCCCTTGGCAATGAGTGTTCTAGGAACATGTCAATTAACTGTGAAGGTTCCGGGGTCTTGAGCTACTTGGCACAGAGGGACTAGTCATAGTGCCAGCTGGCCCTGAAATGCTGGCTGATGGCCAGTTGACATTATAAGGGTTGGCACTAACCACTTTTGAGACCTACATGAAAGATAATCATTTCCTGCCTCCTTGATTCTTCACATTTAGTTAATTAAATCACCACTGAAGATGGAAAGTAACCCACTGACTTGGTTTTTTAAAAACCTTCTAGAACATGTAAAACTTCCATTCTGGACCACCTGAGGCGAGCGCGTCTCCAATTAATTCAAAGGAGGTGGTAAATCTTCCCAAATTCAACTTCTCTTAATGTGTATACTAAACATAGGCCCAGCCTTGGGAAAACTGGTCATATTTAAAAGGCTGTTTCTTTTTAGAACTCCCAATTTTCATCTCCATTTAGCTGTCCTTCTAGTGAATGCTCTAAAAATTAAAGCCTTCCTAGAAAAGGCATCACAAATGGTCATATTTTTCAAAAGTTTAACTCATTCTTGGACATTGTTCCTTCCCTATTGTCTTCATTTTCCTGTTCCTTTTCCTTGATTCCTTTATCTTACTCTACTTCATCTCCTTATTTACTTATACCCAATGTAAATATGATACCTAATTACAGTATGCCTCATTCTGCCACCACAAAACTAAGTGGTGCAAACAGTTAAGTGTTCAACTACTGACCAAAAGGTTGGTGGTTCGAACCCACCCAGAGACACCCTGGAAGACAGGATTGGCCATCTGCTTCCAAAAGGTCACAGTCTTGAAAACCCTAAGGAGCAGTTCTACTCTGCACATATGGGATCACCATGAGTTGGAACGGAGTTAACGGCAACCAACAACAACAAACAACCAAATCTTGTTTCTAGTCTATTTATGGATGCCTAATTCACCTCTGGAGCCCTGGTTGCACAGTGGTTAAAGTGCTCGGCTGCTAACTGAAAGGTTGGCAGTTCAAACCTGCCAGCTGCTCCATAGGAGAAACATGTGACAGTCTACTTCCTTAAAGATTACAGCCTTGGAAACCCTATGGGGGCAATTCTACTCTGTCCTACAGGGTCGCTATGAGTAGGAATCGACTCCATGGCAATGGGTTTGGTTTTCTGGGTTTAATTCACCTCTGGAGTCCCTGGGTGGTGCAACTGGTTAACGCACTCAGCTTTTAACAAAAAGGTTGGAGGTCTGAGTCCACCCAGGGGCACCTCGGAAAAAGGCCTTGCAATCTATTCTGAAAAATCAGCCATTGAAAACCCCATGGAGCACAGTTCTACTCTGACATACATGGGGTTGCCATGAGTCAGAATTCAACAACTTTTTTTTTTTTATTCATCCCTTTGGATAGAATATGAAAAGGCAGTACCAGCATCATTGTTACTGTGATATTTGACAGTTATTTTTCTTGTTTTTATTAAGAATAGAATTGTATCTAGAATTAAAAGAGACCCGAGAGATGACTCAGTTTAAACACATAATTTTACAGATTAGAAACAACTTCAGGGAGAGAGAGAGTTGCCTACAGTGTGCTCAGGGGCATCTGGAGAGCAAGATAAGCAGGTCAAACCAATAAGCCATACCATGGGACTGAAGAGAAAGAGCACAGAGCCCATCACAAGGCAGGTACTCACTAAGTATGTGTCAAATCAAGGAAAGAAACGAAGGAAGACATGGAATTCTAGGAACCTAGATTCTAGGAAAAGTTTGTTACTAACTAAATAATTAATATTATAATAAATGTAAGAAATCGTTTAAATTACTTAAGCTTTCTCAACTTCTATTTTACCACCTACAAATAGCATAATAATATCCGTTTACCTAAAAGCGTGCTTGCTCCTAATCTTTCCGCTTGCAGCTATCTTTCAGATCAACCAATTAAAACTAGAATCCTGGGCATGTGCGGTAAAAGACCAGGTTGACCGCCAGATGGCCCCATCCCATAATAAGTACTGCCTAGGAACCAAAAGACCCATGCCAAGGAATCAGAATCACCGGACATACATCATCCAGTCGTCACCAAGCCCGTTTCAGAAGCGAGAAGTACCTCAGCCATTTCTGTGCCAAATCCTAGCCTCACCCCTTTTTGAATATGTATAAGATTAATGACTATGTATGACTTCCCCTTTCCTGCCTAGTATAAAACTTCCTCCAGCCCTTTGTTTGAGGAGACAGTGCTTTGAGAGTGATCCCCCTGTCTCCTTTCTCGTTGCGAGTAATAAACTATGCCTTGCTTTAAATCCACTTGATTCTTAGTTATTCTTAGCGAGAGTATAAGCGGCAAACCCATTACATTCGGTAACAGCACTGCTAAGGATGTTCTTCAGAAACAAGTGTGTATTTTACAGCATACTCAGGGAAGGTGTCTGAAGAGCAACCTGGTAATTATCATTGTTCTACTCTCCCCC
Organism: Dugong dugon; assembly: GCA_030035585.1. Lineage (NCBI taxonomy): Eukaryota > Metazoa > Chordata > Mammalia > Sirenia > Dugongidae > Dugong > Dugong dugon. Next base: position 51,748,799 of record CM057475.1, read on the forward strand.
CAAACGAAACAGATTCAACATTTATTGACTGTCTCCTATTTTCAATGGTCTGTGTTAGATATTAGTTTGAACCATATGAAATTGCCTTTGTGTGTGTGGTGGGGGCGAGGTCAAAATAGTTGAATATTGGCAACTTCATATAGGTCAACCTAATACTTTAATATAGGTTATCTCCTTTTTTACTTATAATTACTATAGGAGGTAGGTAAGAGTACCTCATTCTACAGATGAAAAAAATCAAGACTCAGAGAAGTTAAATTGACTTGTCTAAATTCCCACAGCTTCTCAGTTGTAGATTATAAATAGAAACCTAAAATTTCTGGATTGCAAGTAGAAGGGTATTTCTTGCACATCACAAAACCATTCCATAAACTACAAAGACAGCAATTTAGTAATCCCTAAGACCCTCCAAAAAAGTTGAGCAGGAGAGATGTGAAACAAAAGGACAGTCACCTACAAAAATCCATCAGTTACCCTTCTCCTAGAAGCACTGGAACTGTGGCTGCAGGAACGTGTGTGCCTTGGGCAGAGTAAAGGAGGCAAGCAACAGCAATCATATGACTTGAGGGTATCTGTAAATGTTTTGTAGAATTCTCCAGTGAAGCTATCTGGGCCCGGGCTTTTTTTTTTTTGTTGGGAGTTTATTACCTTTTCAAACTCTTCTCTTGTTGTGGGTCTGTTCAGATACTTGAGGGTATCGGGAGGGCAGCAAGTGACTATAATCTGACTAAGCAGAGGTAGAAATAGCACCAAGTAGATAGGGGAGATGGTTGGGAGACTAGGGTAAAGTCAAGAGGATTTTCCTCTCAGCCTGCTAAACTCACTCACAGTGTAGGCCTTGGAAAACTGAAGTCGAACACAGAAGTGATCACAAAACAATTGTTGGTTGTTAAATAGATCCTGCTAAATAAGACTGTGCCAGAATATTCAGCATCTTTTTGCAATCTGTCCACTAAATGTCTGACATATGTGTTGTGCATTATTTTCTGTTAATTAAAATTCTTAATGTAATTGTAGTACAAATGTTTGTCCCACAGATGTTCCCAGAAGTGCTGGGAAGGAAAATATGTCATTCAGCAATATTCTATGAATCTATGTTGGGGGAGGTCATAGAAACTATGTGGATCATCATATGATACACACATTTTGCTGCTCTTTTTCTCTTACATCCAAGCTCTGGCCAATATCAGTCCCAGGCAAAATAATGAGCTTGAAAAGTTGGTCTTCAGACAGTCACGAGTGTCTTTTCTGTGTGTCATCTCCAATTCTCTCTGCAGTGATTTACTGAGCCCTGGTTGCACAGTGGTTAAGAGCTATGGCTGCTAACCAAAAGGTCAGCAGTTGAAATCCACCAGCTGCTCCTTGGAAGCACTATGGGGCAGTTCTCTGTCCTATAGGGTCACTATGAGTCAGAATCAACTTGACAGCAAGGGCTTTGGTTTGGTTTGGTTTTTGAACTATTTATAAAACATTGACTAAAGGAGCTAATGGAAGGGGAGACTAAGAATTCAGACTCCTTTCTGTCTCTTATGTTACCTGTTGCCATCGAGTTTTGGTTAACAGCCATGCTCTTAACCACTGCACCACCAGGGCTCCAATGTAACATAAGAATACATTAATTTACCTTAAGATTTTAGGGCAGTTGAGTTCTCCTTCAAAGGCATTTTAAAAGAGTACTTGGGACTTGGGGCATGGGGGTAGTATGGTAGTGTGAGGGCAGGAGGAAGCAATACTCAAAAATCTACAGTCCTTGGATTCTTTATGAGGTACATGAATGGGCTCCAGGTGATCAATTAAAACTCTGAAATCCTCATTGAGACTGGAGGACTCCTGAAACTATTGCCCTTCCAACCTTGAACAAACCCCTGAGGTCACTAAGTAACAAATTGGATTATATATATATATATCACCAGTAAATACCATGCTCCTTTAAAAAACCACCTACATGAGATGAAATGGTCAACAATTGCTTTAAAACAAAGATGAGAATGTAAGGGGGCAGGGAAACTAGATTAATGGAAATGGAACAACCAGAATGGAAATAATGAGAATGTTCACACATTGTGAAGAATGTCACCAATGTCACTGAACAACTTGTATAGAAATTGTTGAATGAGAATCTAAACTTCTGTGTAAACCTTTACCAAAAACACAATAAAATATTATTTTAAAAAACACCCTGAAATTTTATGTAAAATTGTGTGCATGTGTGTGCGTGCGTGTTTGTGCAATACACATATGCATTTTTCTAAGATGATCAATAATCTTCATCAGAATTTTAAAAGGATTGACTACTCTAAAAAGGTATCTTAAATTCCAAGAAGTAACAGTGGAATTTTGACTCCTCTGGTAAGTGTCTAAGGATCTGGGAAATCTCTTACGGTCTTATGGTCTTTCCTGGGATTCAGAGTCCCACCAGCCATAGTCTGCCGACTCATTAGGCTGGGTCACTTGATTGTCCCAAGAGTTGAACAATTGACGTGGCTGGTGATGCTACTGATGTAGCCCTGCCTGGAGCAGGCTTTTTGCCCTTCTTAAACCCTATCGAGCAGTTCCGTTCTGCACACATGGGGTAGCCATGAGTCAGAATTGATACAACCAACAACAACATGGCGATACTGGGCTTTTTATCAAATAAAAACCCCCATACCACAAAGAAATCACTATACCCACTGCCGTCCAGTCAATTCTGACTCATAGTGACCCCATAGGGTTTCCAAGATTGTAAATCTTTACAGAAGCAGACTGGCACATCTTTTTCCCACAGAGCTGTTGGTGGCTTTGAACTGCCAAGCTTTCGGTTAGCAGTCAGATGCTTTAACCACTGCAACACCAGGGCTCCTCACCTGAGCTCAAGGCCAGCCAAATATCCACAAAGGAAGGGCATTTTCCAAACTCAGCTGGCTAACTCCTTCTTTTTCCCATTCCCCCTCCCCCACTCCAGCTTGCTAGGCTGACCCCACATTTACAAAATTACCCACACAGAACAGGAAATGCAAATGTTTAAAGTTCTCATAACGCTCAGCCATATTTTTCTTGTGATCACATTGAAGCAACTTAAGTAAAAGTTGAACCAACATTGGAAAAACTAGTGTAAAAAAATTACACGCAATGTAAACGAATAAAAAATTACAGAAAATTTGAATTCTTGAACTTCTATAGACCAACTTTAGAACTTTAACAGAAATGTTTGTTATCGGTAGTTCTTTTATGTTACCTTAACTTTGTTTTCTTTTATTTATGAAATGAAATGGGAAAGGAGAAAAAAAAGGGTCGGGGAGAATGACAGGAAACAGCTATCCACCTCCGCACCAAAATAACAGCAGAAAACCACAGTTATGCTGCCATCTAACAACAATATATTCTGTTTAGGAAACTCCCTGATCCCAGAAACAGCCATGTAACTCTAGACAATAATGAAATTATATCCTGCACATGCTCAAAAGCCATCCTCGATAGCTTCTAATTTTTTGCTTTTTGCCTTCCTGAACTCTCCCAGGAGATTTTTTTTTCTTAGAAAGGATTCAATTAATGAGTTTCAGAGAAGGTGAAGGTGGTGGTGATGGTGAGCACAGGAGTGGGATTATATACTTTTTAACAGATGTTTATCAGAGCCTTCACTTTCAGCAGCCATAAGTTTGGGAGATGGGATAAGAGTACTTGAAGAATCAGGGTTGTTGTTGACCATTGTTCATCAAAGAGGAGAAAGTGGCTACTGTCCTAAAAAGAACAAATGTATGTCAGGGTAAATGATTCACCCAGGGTGTTCAGCCCTTTCTCTCAAGAGACCAGCCATTTCTAAGTTTCTTAAGGGGAAAGATGTAAGCTGCTCTTAGACTCACACAAGCGCATTCATTTTTACTTTGCAAACCTCCAAATGGTGAGTGCCTCTTGTCTAATTTTTTCAAGAAAAAAAAGTAAATGTTACCAGTAACAATAGTAACAATTTTTGTGCTGAGATCAAGTGTTGCTTGCAAAGATTACCTGAGATGAGGCAATATATGATCAGAATTTGAAAACTGGGGATGCCTTTGAACATTTGGGTGATTTTCCTGGATGCTAACAGGTACGGTGTACCCCTGGAAATCAGAGTTCTGATGGTGGTAAAGATAGTGATGGTTGCATGATATTCTGGGATCCAGTCACCTGTGAGGTTGTCATGTTCTGTAATCCTAGAAGCCAAATTCCCAAATGAATATAATCAACACTCCATGTAATCTGAGGAACACAATCAAACAGACATGCTCACTGCACAGGGTAAGCCTGAAAGCCAAACATCCACACTGAGGCAATACAGCTCTCAAAGGGATCAAATGACACCAGAGACAAATGTATCAAGTTGTTGTGGCAACTGACCCAAATTGTGTTCCAGCTGTTCCCAGTCTGTTTTCCCAACATCAGAGGCTATTCACTCAAGGCAAACCATAAAAATACCTCCTTGCTCGTAAAAAAAAAGACATTCCCCGACTCATATGCCAGATTGTTCATCTCCTCAAGCCATGGTCTGCCTTTCCCTTTTCAGTCTTGTCTTCTGCTCATCGGAGTAGGATTCTGGGAGAATCCAGCCAACAATTACACTTGGGTTCCCTAATTCAGCAGAAAGACGGGTTACCTCAGAAGAGAGGGAGCGTGTGACTCATCCCACACACAAACTCAATTATCATCTTCAGCCCTTCTTCTTTGGACCAGGTGTTTACGCTCAGCCTGTCTGGGCAATTGCTTTAAAAGTGCGTTCAAGTGGAAGCTGACCGGTTTTCTTTTCTTTTCTTTCTTTTTTTTCTATAGAGTAAATTATGAAACATGTTTATTAAAAAGAACTAGTGAGGGAAGTGGAGCCCTGGTGGCGCAGTGGTTAAGAGATTGTCTGCTAAGCAAAAGGTCAGCAGTTCAAATCCACAAGCTGCTCCTTGGAACCACATGGGGCAGTTCCACTCTGTCCTATAGGGTTGCTATAAGTCGAAATAGACTCAATGGCAATGAGTAGTGAAGGAAATAGTGCAGTGGAAAGAGCATGGACTCCATGCTCTCTGAACTGATCTCATGGACTGCCATTTACTAGCTGTAAGTACTTAGATAAGTTATGTAGTGTCTCTGAACCTGACTCTCCTCATCTAAGGAAAACAGTACTAAAGGTATTTGTCTAGTGAGGGCAGTGTTCATTTACACTTAATGTGCATATGAAACACCTGGAGATCTTATTAAAATGCAGATTCCAATTAGTGGGTGTAGAGTGCGGACCAAGAATCTGCATTTCTAACAGTTCTCATGATGCTGATATTGCTGGTCTGGACCACACTTTGAGTAGCATGGTAGTAGTGTCTTACAAGGATTTACAATGATAACTTTATGTAAAGCAGCTAGTACAATTTGGCACATGAAAGGCTTTCAGTTCATGTTAGTATTCTTCCCCTTTATTTTCATCCTTTGCACCCTACACAATATATTACATAAAACAGTAAATGTACATGCAGAGTTTCTATTCCTGTGAGAATTTATGGTTTGAGACAGCTTCATTAGAATTTTAGTAACATAAAATCTCCCATTCTTTTCTTCTAAAGTGAAAAGTGAAATGAAAAGATAGTTAGATTGGTTGGGAATATTGAGAAGTCCTCCCTAGAAGGTGGCTGAGCTCCTGACAGCCTTTAGGATAACAGCCAGTGAGAGCTTGGTAAAAGCAACTGAAGACATGAGGAATGGTGGTCACATCCTCCATTTAGCTTCAAAAAATTTTAATATAACACAGTTCACACCTTTTTAATGGCTCTTGCTAAAGAAGAAAATTATTCAGAGACAAATATATTTTACATCACAAAATAATACATATAGAAGTCAAGAATCTGTACGAGGAAAATGGCAATTTCAAAAAGGTACCATTCCATTTCATGCTATATGGATCATTTTTTAAGATTATACAACACAGTGACCTCCATAGTAATTTTAAAATGTGACCTCCATAGTAATAATTAATGATCATAACCAAAACTTACTAAACACTCATGGTTGCAGCGCTTTACATGCTTTACCTGCTAAGTGATTACATGCATCATTTCATCTATCCTCAGAACAACCTATGTGGTAGGGACTATTATAGCACCTAAGATTTACTCTAACCTTGAGCCTTTAATCTAGCTGTTCCCTCTTCCTGGGACACTCTTCCCCAGGGTATCTGCTTAGCTAACTCCCTTACCTCTTTTCTATCTTTGCTCAAATCTCACCTTCTCAAAGATCACTCTATTAAACACTGTAGTCTGCCCCTCTGTCCCCAGCACTCCCTTTATTCCAACTTTGACTTTCTAAAATACCATATAATTTACTTATTTCATTTATTGTTTATTGTCTTTCTACCTTCCACTAGAAATGGTAACTCCACAGGGCAAGAATTTTTGTCTGTGCTGTTCATTGATCTATCCCAAGTACCTGGAACAGTGCCTGGCACAGACTTGGGTGCTCAATAAATATTTGTTGAATGAATGATTACCTATTTCATAGGTAAAATAGACAGTGCAGTTAAATGACTTGCCCAAGATAAGCCAAGTGTTGGAGCCAGTATTCAAAACCAGACAGTCTGACTCAAGACTATGTAATACTTGTTTAACAGAAGAATAAAGAAAGTGAGGGCCAGGAATTTCTAAGTCTAACCACCTGGTACACAGACCCGTTGGTTTCCCATGAAGTTGGAAGATGGATAGACATAACCATTTGGTACCTCTCACCTGGGTTCCAGGGTGATTGAAGGAAGGTAGCACTAACAAGGGAATTGGCACCTGGCACAAAGACAGAAGGGGTAACCTTGGGACTTCCAGGTTAGTATGTCTCTAAAATCAGGACATTTTACAGCTATATACTTAACATATGCCTCTGATACAATCTATATAATGTGCTTGGGAAGTCTGATGAATGGCAGTTATCATCAGATATGAGCATGGCCCTAGACCAGTGCTTCTCAAACTTTCCCTCCCTAGGCAGAGAAGACTCTTGTGGACAGAGGTTGAGGTTGCCTAATAAAAGCACAAATTCTCTTTCAAAGTTTTAAACATCCATGCAGTCTTATGGCCCCCTAGCCTTACTCCCCACTTCCAAGTAAAATCCAGGAAGATGCAATTTTGTTTATCCATGGCTTTGATTACTTGCTGGCCCGACATGTAGGTCTCCAAGAAATGCTGTCCTCTTTTGGGGAGCATGGCCCCAGGCCCTCCTGGAAAGGATCATTATAATTTCCTAAGGCCACTGTTTAGCTCAATGAGCCAAAAGAAATTAATTAGCTTATGACGCAGGCCCTTTCTCCTTTGGACAGATGAAGACATTCAGTAAACTAATTGGGCAAGAATCTGGAGAGATAAAAGGAAATAAAAAGACTGAGACATTGGGGGGATTGTGGAGAAGAAAGAAAGGGGTTCACGTGGGACACTATCCACTGACTGAGTAGAACTCCGTGGAGGTCTGGACCATGAGGTTCCACACTTACATGCAGAGGTAGTCCCAAGGAAGTTAGACTGATTTTTTTTTTCATTCCCTTGACTATGTGGGGTTTGGACTTCATTACAGGAAACCTGGAGATAAAACTAATTGAGCTTTATTTGAGGTTTTGTGTATATGTGTACACTTTGAAATAGAAAGGGAGTAGCCTACCCTCTGTCACCCATGTCAATAGCAGATACCTGAGATAGCTTCCCTGCAGTGACTGAGGTAAAGCAAGAACATGCAGCCTTCCAGAGTTAGACTGAGAGGAGAGGTACAAGCACCCTTTGGCCAGCGATAAGGAGCCCACTGCCTGGGTCACAGGTATGATTATACCGAATTTACATAAGAAGGCACTGAGGCTTAATGAGGTGCTGAGCAATATGCCCAAGCTTAAAGTAAGTGAGAAAAAGTGGTAACACTGCTTACTTTGGATGCAGCATCGGAGGAAATGATAACTGGAGAAGAACAAGATGTTTGGTAAAGTAGAGAAGGAGTGAAGGTGAGGGAAAACCTCAATGAGATGGACTGACACAATGGCCACAACAATGGACTCAAACATATCAACAACTGTGAAGATGGTGCAGGAACAGGCAATGATTCGTGCTGTTACATATAGGGTCAACTCTGTGAGTCAGAGCTGACTCGATGGCAACTAATAACAACAACAACGAACCGGAAAACTGAGCTCTGAAAAATTTAGTTTCTCCCCGTGGTCACAAAGCTACTAAGGGTCAAAGGGATTCTATCCAGGCTTGTTTGACTTCAAAGCCCTTGTTCTTTGTACCAAACCACAATGCATAGCCCTGTAGGTTCTTTGCTTCCAAAGTAGTTTTAAAATAAGTTTTAGCACTCCTGTAGGCCGTTTACTTTGTTAAATTTCTTCCTTTTTTTTTTTTTTTTCCTAAATGGGATCCACATTTTGTTACCACTCTTTTCTTTAAAATTGAGTATCTGTGTGATGGATTTCTTCAGTTTTTCCTTTTAAGCAGAATCTTCACTTAACAAGTCATTCTGATGTCCCATTACCCCTGGAAATGTTCGTGAATTTCCAAGAGACGCTATTCTCAGAGTCATTTTGCTCACATTTACTTATATTGTAGGAAAATTCCTAGTTGCTCTTGCAATGACTTTTTTAAAATGCTCATTTTTGTGTTTTTAGATGTAGCTAAAAATCTAAATTATAAAATTGATCTCTTAAAATTGATCTTGCTAAGCCCATAGCTGTAGTATACCCACTATATTTTGTCTTTCTGCAACAGCAGAAGTGAAGAATGATGTATATAAGTGTGGAATAAGACCAAAAAAGAGAAAAGTGCTGACATTTAAAAAAGAAAAAACTTACTTAAAATTAGATGACTTGAAGCTATAACTTCAACTACAAGGGACAAGAATTTTCTAAAGGCCAATTCCCAGAACAATCTTTCTTATATCTTTTCCCTCTTCACATACCCAAAAAGAAGCTACTAAAGAAAGCTTAATGTCAAAAAATATATTGTTGGAGGAGTTCTGGCAAAATGGCGCTCTAGGCAGAAGCACCACGCAATCCCTCCACAGCAAAGATCTGAAAAACTAAGCCGAACAGAGAATACAACAATCCTGAAACCCTAAAACATCAAATGAAGAGTTAAAGAACTCAGCCAAGCACCAAATGGAGTGAGAAAACTGACAGAGAACTGAGAGCGAGGAGAGATTCATGCAGAAGTCCCATACCAGCTAACGCAGCGTGGATCCGCCATCTTGGACTCCTATCAGAGACCAGCAAACGGGGGTACGAGAAAGCAGCCTCACGGAGCTTCCAGTGGGAGACAAAACAACCGGTAATTGGCGATACACACTTTCCCACACCCCACTCTTCTTCACCCTGACTCAGCCTCCTCTGCTTCCTGCGGCCACAGTCTCTTGACTGGGAAAAAGCGACTGCTTGGATTCCACACACCCGAATGGCTGGCTCTCTGAGTGGCATTTGTTGGCTGCTGGTGTTGCTTTTTTTCCGCTTCTTTTTATTTCTTCCTTGCCTCTCCCCACCTCCCCCTTCTTTCGCTCGAGTACCTCGCTCCATTTGTTTGTTTTGAATTGTTTGTCTGTTTTTGTTTCCTTTTCTTGAGTTGGGAGCCCTTTCTGGCCAGGCTGAGCTGTGTGGCAGGGAGACTCCCCTTTGGCTTCCACAGACGTGCAGAGGGATCCCTGAGGGCATTGCTTTTTATGTTGTTTTTTTTTTTTTTTTCTGTTTCTTTGGGGGTCTTTCTTGTTTTTTTTTTTAATTTGTTTTCTTTTCTTTTTCCCTTTTTGTCTTTCTTCATTGCTTAGTTTCTCCTCTCTCTTTCTTCCTTATCTTTCTGTTCCCTGAATACCTGGCATTGTATACCTCTACACCTTCTAGCCAGGCTGTATTGCAACACATGAGAGCAACTTCCCAAGACCTCATAGATGCACTGGTGGGATCCCTGGGAACTTTGCGGTTCTTTAACCTTTCTGATATTTATTTATTCATTCTTTTCTTTTCTTCCTCATCCCCTTCTGTTTTTCTCCATTTCATAGTCTCTCATCTCTCCACTCCAACAAAAGCTCCCCTAGCATTCTTTTTTGTTTGTTTGTATGTTTTTGGCTCCTGTTCCTCTCTCCTCTCTCCCAAATCCATCTTAGCTCCACACATAACAATCTCCCCACTGCATCCTGCCTACCTGCACCGTGCGCTTGACATCACACCACCAAGCAGCACAGGCACGGCCTACTGAAGCTGCCCTGCACTGATTACTGACCCGCTCTGGTGGCTGTAGTAAGTGCCACAAACAACCCATCCCAGTAACTCCTCTTCAGCTAGACCTGCCCTTCCATACCATATCTGAGTGACTGACCCTGCCAGTTGAAGAAGGAGGCAAAAAGTATTATGCCCACAGAAGAGCAAACAATAAAGAACACACAGTCTGCCTGCTCAGACATAGTCAAATTTTTTTAAAGAAAAGGGACGAAACAAACAAATCTACAATCAATAAACGAGAAAAATAACTACTAAATGCCCTGAAGACAGCAGACAATAACAAAACATTTACAAAAACAGGACAGGATGGTTCCAGTAGGCATCCAAAATAAAACACCAGATGACTCTCCTGTGGAAGAAAATGCACTAGAACTACCTGATAGGGAATTCAAATCTCTAATACTCAGAATTCTCCAAGAACTGAGGCAAAAAGCTGACAAACATGAGGAAAAAATAGACAAATTCATGGAAAATACAGACAAAAAATTGGAAGAATTCAGGAAAATAATGCAGGAACAAAATGCCAAAATAAATTCACAACTAGAAATTACACAAAGACAACAATTAGAAATCCAAAAGATAAACAGCAAGATTTCAGAAACGGATGATGTCACAGAAGGGCTGAGAAGCAGATTTGAAATGGTGGAAGACAGGATCAGTGGAATTGAAGACAAACACTTGGATACAACTCTGTTTCAGGAATACTCAGAAACAAGAACAAAGAAAAATGAAGAGACCCTGAGAGTTATGTGGGACACAATCAAAAGCAAAAATCTGTGAGTGATTGGAATTCCAGAACTGGGGAGAAAACAGAAAACACAGAGAGGATCGTTGAGGAACTGCTGACAGAAAACTTCCCCAATATCATGAAAGATGAAAAGCTGGCCATCCAAGAAGCTCAACGAACCCCATATAGAAGAGACCCCAAAAAAAGTCACCAAGGCATATCATAATCACACTCGCCAAAACCAAAGACAAACAAAGAATCCTGAGAGCAGCTCGTGAAAAACAAGAAATCACATACAGGGGAGAAATAATAAGACTAAGCTCAGATTATTCAGCAGAAATCATGCAGGCAAGAAGGCAATGGGATGACATACATAAAATCTTGAAAGAAAAAAATTGCCAGTCAAGAATAATATATCCTGAAAAACTCTCATTCAAATTTGATGGTGAAATTAGGCCATTTCCAGATAAACAGAAACTAAGGGAATATGTAAAAGTCAAACCAAACTTATAAGAATTATTAAAGGGAGTTCTTCAATCTGAGGACAAACAGCTTCAGCTCACAGGCAGAACCTAGGACGCAGGATCGTACCAGCCAGATACCAATCTAGGAAATGAACTCTCATGGACTATCCAAAACCAAAAGAAATACAACAGGGAATCAGAGCAATTAATCAATAAATGACAACAACATCAAAACAATAAAAGAGGGTATAAATGGCATAGGTATAGAACCTTCTAATGGAGAGGAAGGCAAGGCGATACCAACTAATGGTAGACTGCATCAAACTTAGAAAGATAAGGGTAAAATTCATGGTAACCACAAAGAAAGTTAACAAACATACTCATAAAAAAAAAGAGGAAAAACATAATGTCTCAGCAAAAATAAAACCTACAAAAACAAAAGAAATGAAAAAAAAAATCCACAAACAAAAGTAACTCAGCACAAAAGAGTAAGAACAACAAAGAAAACATCAGCACCACAAAAAGAAGCACTACAAAATGACAGCAACAAACACACGTCTATCAATAATTACACTGAATGTAAATGGACTCAATGCAGCCATAAAGAGACGGAGAGTGACAGAATGGATAAGAAAACAGGATCCATCAATATGCTGTCTACAGGAGACACACCTTAGAAACAAAGATGTGAATTTATTAAAAGTTAAATATTGGAAAAAAATATAATCAAGCTAACAACTACCAAAAAAGAGCAGCAGTGGCAATACTAATCTCAGATAAAATAGATTTTAAAACAAAATCTACCATAAAAGACAAAGAAGGACACTATATAATGATTAAGGGGACGATCCATCATGAAGACAACCATAATAAACATCTACGTACCCAATGACAGTGCCCCAAAATACATAAAACAAACTCTAACAACACTGAAAAGAGAAATTGACAGTTCCACAATAATAGTAGAAGACTTCAACACACCACTCTCAGTAAAAGACAGAACAACTAAGAAGAAACTCAGCAAAGATACAGAAGACCTAAAGGGCACAATCAGGAAACTGGACCTCATAGACATATATAGAACAATCCATCCAACTCTGCAAAGTACACATTCTTTTCCAATGCACATGGAACGTTCTCCAGAATAGACCTCATCATAGGCCACAGAGAAATCCTCAACAAGATCCAAAATGCTGAGATAATTCAAAATATCTTCTCTGACTACAATGCCAACAAGGTAGAAATTAACAATAGAAAGAACAAGGAAAAAAAATCAACTACATGGAAACTGAATAATACCCCGCTTACACATCAGTGGGTAATAGAAGAAATCAGAGATGGAATCAAAAAATTCCTAGAATCAAATGAGAATGAAAGCACATCATACCAAAACCTTTGGGACACAGCAAAGGCAGTCCTCAGAGGACAATTTATAGCAATAGATGCACATATCAAAAAAGAAGAAAGGGACAAAATCAAAACATTAACTACAGAACTCAAACAGATAGAAAGAGAACAGCAAAAACAGCCCACAACCACCGGAAGAAAGGAAATAGTAAAGATCAGAGCAGAAATTAATGAAATAGAGAACAGAAAAACAACAGAAAGAATCAACAAAACCAAAAGTTGATTCTTTGAAAGAATCAACAAAATCGACAAACCACTGGCCAGACTGACAAAAGAAAAACAGGAGAGGACACAAATACCCAAATAAGAAATGAAATGGGGGACTTTACAACAGACCCAACTGAAATAAAAAGGATTATAACAGAATATTATGAAAAACTATACTCCAACAAATTTGAAAACCTAGAGGAAATGGATAAATTTCTAGAAACACACGGCCTACCCAAACTACAACAAAGTGATGTTGAAAATCTGAACAGACCCATAACAAGAGAAGAGATTGAAAAGGTAATAAAAAAAAACTCCCAACCAAAAAAAGCCCTGGCCCAGATGGCTTCAATGGAGAATTCTACAAAACATTTACAGAAGAGCTTGTACCAGTACCAATCAAGCTATTTCAGAGCATAGAAGAGGAAGCAACACTTCCAAATTCATTCTATGAAGCCACCATAACACTGATACCAAAACCAGGAAAAGATGTCACAAAAAAAGAAAATTACAGACCAATATCTCTCATGAATATAGATGCAAAAATTCTGAACAAAATTCTAGCCAATATAATTCAGCATCATATCAAAAAAATAATACACCACGACCAAGTGGGATTCATACCAGGTATGCAAGGATGGTTCAATATTAGAAAATCAATCAACGTAATCCACCACATAAATAAAAGGAAAGAAAAGAATCACATGATCATCTCAATTGCTGCCGAAAAGACATTTGACAAAGTCCAACACCCTTTCCTGATAAAAACTCTCAATCAAATAGGTATAGAAGGGAAATTTCTCAACATGATAAAGGGCATCTATGCAAAACCAACGGCCAACATCATTCTTAATGGAGAGAGGCTGAAAACATTCCCCTTGAAAACAGGAACAAGACAAGGATGCCCTTTATCACCACTCCTACTTAACTTTGTGCTGGAAGTTCTAGCTAGAGCAATAAGGGAAGAAAAAGAAGTAAAGGGCATCCAAATTGGTAATGAAGAAGTTAAACTGTCCCTGTTTGCAGATGATATGATATTATACATAGAAAACCCTAAAGACTCCATAAGAAATCTACTGGAACTAATAGAAAGATTCAGCAGAGTAGCAGGATACAAGATAAACATTCAAAAATCAGTTGAATTCCTATACACCAATAAGGAGAACGATGAAAAGGAAATCAGGAAAACAATACCATTTTCAATAGCCCCTAAAAAGATAAAATACTTAGGAATAAATCTGACCAGGGATGAAAAAGACCTATACAAAGAAAACTACAAAACACTACTGCAAGAAACCCAAAGGGATCTACATAAATGGAAAAACATACCATGCTCATGGATAGGCAGACTCAACATTGTGAAAATGACAATTCTACCCAAAGCAATTTACAAATACAACTCAATCCCGGATCCAAATACCAACAACATTCTTCAAAGGGATGGAAAAACTAATCATTAACTTTATATGGAAAGGGAAGAAGCCCTGAATAAGTAAAGCATTACTGAAGAAGAAGAATAAAGTTGGAGGACTCACACTACCTGACTTCAGAACCTACTGTGCAGCTACAGTAGTCAAAACAGCCTGGTACTGGTACAACGACAGATACATTGACCAATGGAACAGAATTGAGAACCCAGATGTAAATCCATCCACCTACGGTCACCTGATCTTCGACAAGGGCCCAAAGTCCATCAAATGGGGAAAAGACAGTCTTTTTAACAAATGGTGCTGACAAAACTGGATATCCATCTGCAAAAAATTGAAACAGGACCCATACCTCACACCATATACAAAAACTACTTCAAAATGGATCAAAGACCTGAATAAAAAGCCTAAAACTATAAAGCTCATAGAAGAAAAAATAGGACAAACACTTCAGGCCTTAAGACATGGCATTAACAGGATACAAACCATAACCATCAATGCACAAAACCCATAGATAAGCTAGATAACTGGGGTCTTCTAAAAATCAAACACCTATGCTCTTCAAAAGACTTCACCAAAAGAGTCAAAAGAGAACCAACAGACTGGGAAAAAATTTTTGGACAGTACAAGTCAGACAAAGGTCTAATCTCCATAATCTACAAGAAAATCCAACACCTCTACAACACAAAGACAAATAATCCTACTAAAAAATGGGCAAAGGAAACAAACAGACATTTCACCAAAGAAGACATTCAAATGGCCAACAGACACATGAGGAAATGCTCGCGATCACTAGCCACTAGAGAAATGCAAATTAAAACCACAATGAGATACCATCTCACCCCGGCATTACTGGCACGAATCAAAAACACTGGAAATAACAAATTTTGGAGGGGCTGCAGGGAGATGGGAACTCTTATGCACTGCTGGTGGGAGTGCAAAATGATACAACCATTTTGGAAAATGATTTGGCACTTCCTCAGAAAGCTAGAAATAGACATACCATTCGATCCAGCAATCCTACTCCTAGGAATATATGCTAGAGAAATAAGAGTCATCACTCGAATAGACATATGCACACCTATGTTCATGGCAGCATTGTTCACAATAGCAAAATGATGGAAACAACCCAGATGCCCATCAACAGATGAATGGATAAACAAACTATGGTACATACACACAATGGAGTACTATGCAACGAGAAAGAACAACAATGAATCTGTGAACCATCTCATAACATAGACGAAACTGGAGGACATTATGCTGAGTGAAATAAGTCAATCACAAAAGGACAAATATTGTATGAGACCTCTATTGTAAAAACCCATGAAAAAGTTCACACACAAAATGTAACAATCTTTGTTGGTTACAAGGGATGGGAGGGGTGGTTGGGGGGAAATATTAAATAGACAATAGATAAGTGGTATCTCGGGTGAAGGGTGAGACAGTACACAATACAGGAGAAACTAGCACAACTTGTACAAGGAAAGGTCATGGAAGCCCCATAGACACATCCAAACTCCCTGAGGGACTGAATTGCTGGGCGGAGGGCTCTGGGGACCATGGTCTTGGGGAACATCTAGCTCAATTGGCATGACACAGCTTATAAAGACAATGCTCTACATTCTACCTTGGTGAGTAGTGTCTGGGGTCTTAAAAGCCTGTGAGCGGCCATCTAAGATACTCCACTGGTCTCATCCCTTCGGGAGCAAGTGAAAATGAACAGGATACAAGGAAAAGATTAGTCCGAAGGACTAATTGTCCACAGCTACCAAGACCTCCACCGGTCTGAGTCAAGTACAGCTAGATGGTGCCTGGCTACCACCACTGACTGCTCTGACCAGGATCACAGCAGAGGGTTCTGGACAGAGCTGGAGAAGGATGTAGAGCATAATTCTAACCCACAAAAAAAAAAAGACCAGATTTACTGGCCTAAAGGAGACTGGAGAAACCTCGAGAGTATGGCCCCTAGACACCCTTTTAGGTCAGTGGTGAAGTTACCTCCGAGGTTCACTGTTCAGCCTGGGAGTGGACAGCCCCATAAAACCAAATGAGACTAACGAGGTACAGGAGTCCAGTGACAAGGGCCAGAAAGCAGAAGGGGAGAAGGAAGCTGGTGATAGGGAACCCAAGGTTGAGTAAGGATATTGTTGATGTGTTGTGAGATTGTTAACCATTGTCATAGGGCAACATTTGTAGTAACTGTTAAATGAGAAAGTATTTTGTTCTGTAAGCCTTCATCTTAAGTGAGAATAACAGCACAATTCGAAGAGCGTAGTCAATTTCACTGAACAGTGCGTGTAGAAATGTTTGAAATGGTGTATCTTTGGCTATGTGTATTCTCACCAAAAAAAAAAAAAAATGTTGAGAAGTTAGAGGGTTGATATGTTGTGGGGTTATTAACCAATGTCATAAAACAACATGTGTACTTCTGTTTCATGAGAAACTATTTGTTCTGTAAGCCTTCACCTGAAGTACAATAAAAAGAAAAAAAAAATATAGTGATGGATATATTTTTAGAAATCAGATCCAGGCAGTCAGCCTTTATGGCAGTGGTTTTCAAAGTTTAGAGCACATCAGACTCACCTGGAGAGCTTACTAAAACAGAATTTGTTGGCTACCACTGCCAAAGTTTCTTTCTCTGCAGAGCCTAGTTTGATAATTTGCATTTCGAACAAGTTCTCAGGTGATGCTGATGCTGCTGGTCTAGAAACCATACTTTGAGAGTCAGTGCTCTATGTAGTTTTAGTGCCACGGGCTACCGATGGTGAATCAGGAGGCTCCAAGATAACAGTTCTGTCCTCACTAACCATCAGCAACACCGAATGAACATCTTAAAATACTGATTTCTGATCTACACAGCCAGAGATCTTTTCTACTCTATTGGTCTCTGTTGGGGTTCAGGCATTGAGATCACCTGAGTTTGCCTAGCTTGATAAATATTAAAAATAGATTTCACATTTTTTGGAAATTAGAAATTTTAAACTTTGTCTGATTAAAAATAATTCTGGGTGGAAAAGCAAACTTCAAGATTTCAGGTTAAATATGGTGCTTTTAATACAGGCATTTCCTAAAGCTGCCTCCTAAAATCTCACTAAAGTGACAGTAAAGGGGGAAAAGGTGTCATTAATGCACAAGGTCTAAGAGAACAGGAAGGTAGAAAACAACAATAAAATTTTTGATATTAGAAAATAAAAAGAAGAGTGGTAACTGACTTAGCTGACGAGGGAAAGTTGGATTCTACACCTGTGAGGTAGTGTACACGTTGCTGTCGAGTCAGTTCCGACTAGGGAAGCCTAAAAACAGGCTGATTCTTTCTACAGAACCCCAGAAAGTCGCAGGAACTGGAAGCACCAGGTGCCTTTGAGAATGGGGGTGTAGGTGGAATGAAAAAGGAGAATTGAGAAGCAATTAGAGTCTCGGAGTATTCTCACCTGACATCAGGGGTTCTTAGAATGTGTGGTCCAAGAACCTTAGACAGTCCCCAAGAGCCTTTCAGGGGTCCATGAGGTCAAAATTATTTTCATAATAATACTAAGATATTATTTGCTTTTTCACTCTTATTCTCTCAGAAGTATACAGTGAAGTTGTTCAGAGTCTATAAGACGTTTGATGATGTCATTGCTCGGACAATTAATGGAATGTATGCTTATGTATTCTTGTGTTTTCGAGACCTTTTGAAAGTATGGTTTTAGAGTATAAATATGTGTGTTTTCAAAGATTAACTCAGTTTGCTCTTGGTACTTCTACTTTGTTCTTATATGGTCTTAGGTGAAAATGAAAATTTTGGAATATATGTATCTGCCACCATAAGCCTGACAGCTTCCCAAAACTTTTCTGATTGCATCATGGCTGATATTAATGAATGTAATTTAAAAATATATTTTATAATAAAACGTGTCAACATTTGGATGATCGGCATAAATTTTAACTCAGTGAACCAATATTTTCCAAATGACCAATGCATGAGGTTACAAAACGATGCATGGGTAAAAGATTCATTCAAAGTACAAGACCAGTAGATTTTAATCAGAGTATGAAAAGTTATGGATATGAATTCACACTTCACATTGCAACTAATGTTTAAGAAACTATCACTTCTCAAATTTTGACGCAGTATCTAGGAAGAATAGCCACAATTATCTGAAAACGGCTATTCAACTCTCCTCCCTTCCCTAACTATATATCTCTGTGAGGCCAAATTTTCTTCATATTTTCAAATCAAAACAACATATTGTTAAAGAATGTGGAAGATATGAGAATCCACCTGTCTTCAATTAAGCCAGATATTAAAGAGATTTGCAAGAATGTAAAATAATATCACTCTTCTTGCTACTTTTTTGGTTTTGGAAAATATAGTTACTTTTAATAAAATAGGCTATATATATTAAAATATAATGAGTTTATTATTTTTAAATGAATAAGTAAATAAATATTTTTTTAAATTTCTTTTTTAGTTCTAATATCAATATATATAGATGTATAAACACAGTCCACATAGACAAAAGTTCTTTGAGGTCTTAATATTTTTCAAGAATGAAAGTGTCCTGAGGCCAAATACTTTGGTAAGCACCGCCCTACATAGTTGGGAAACTGTCCCCATTTCCAAGTGAGCAGAATACTAGAGAATAAACTAGAGTCAGGGCCACCCAGCACTGCTGAAGTAGGGACAACCATATTGAAAAAAAGAGGATTACAAAAAAGGCTGCATACTAAACAATGCGACATCTAGCCCCTTCCCTCAGATGTGAGGATGCTAGCAGATTTATACTTGCAAGTCAGGAGATTAAAAGATTTTTCTCTGGAAAAACTGAATTGCCCAAGAGAGAAGACTAACAGATATGGACATTTGGGAGTCTCCTAATGTAATGACCCAGTCAGATCACTCTACATAGACCCCAGTAGTTGAGAAGAAATGCTCATGAACAAAAAAGTTTCAATCAGCTTTTCAATGCCTCTTCCTTAAATAAGAGTGAAGATCAAAAGAGCATCAGAAATTTAAGGAAAAGCTTTAATGTGAAAGAGACCAAGATAAATAAACAGGCGGAGGGAGGGAAGAGGACACAGAGGAAACAATACTAATGGCAGGGACTATAAGAAAACTGCCAGAAGAAAAAAAGAAAGAAAGAGAAATGAAAAAAAAGGCAGAAAAGAAACAAAAACTAAAATTGATATCCTCAGAGAGAAAATATAAAATACCGTATCCAGAAATAAGGAAAGGAGCTATGAAAAGGACATTATGAGGAACAGAAAGGAGCTTTTGGAAATTAGAAGTATGATAGCAAAAATGAACATTTCAAAAGAAAATTTAGATGATTAAGGAGATTTCTCAGAAAACAGAGGAAAAAACAAGGGAGAGAAAACATAGAAAAATTTTATCTAACTAATAGGAATTCTTAAAAGGGAGAACAGAAAAAAATGGAAAGAAGGAACTTATTAAAGAAAAAGACTTTCAGGAAAATGTCCCTAAACTGAAGGGAATGAATTTCAGATTGATAGTGCCCACTAAATGAATAGAATAAAAAGAGAGCCACCTACAGGATCACTGGAAACAAGGAGAAGATCTTACAAGTATTAAGAGAGAAAAAAAAAAAACTAGGCAAATATAAAAAAAAAAAAAAAAAAGGAAGTAAAAAAGGCATTGGATTTCTCAATCACTACAAGGAAAACTAGAATAAAATGGTATCAAAATCTGAGGGAAACCTATATGCATCCAAAATATAAATAAAACCCTAATACAAGGTCTCAACATTTTTACCTCTCACTTATCTTTTCTCAGGAAATTCCTGGAAAATATGCTCTACCAAATTGAGGGAGTAAACCTCAAAAAAGGCATGGATCCAATAAATAAGAGAGGCAAAAGGAATTCCCAGGACAATGGTAAAGGGAGATCCCAGGACAACAGCTGTGCAGGAAGTGTAGAGATCAACTAGTCCAGGTTAGGACAAGAGGCACTGCTCCAGGAGAACTATCTCCAAGGAAAAGATAAAGCTGATGGCTAAACTGAGGTATTTGAATATACTGAGAGGAGATTTACCTCACTGGTACAGAGTTTAAAGATGAATTAAACCAGTTACCTTCAAGTCCACTATGAGAGGAGTTAATATTGTACCACTTCAGCTAAAATATAAGAAGCTTGAAACAGTATAATTCCATTACTACCTTCTCCCTTCCTCATCTTTCATGTATTATTATCATGTATTTTACATCTCTGTATGTTATAAAGGAGTCCCTGGGTGGTACAGACGGTTAAGCACTCGACTACTAACCGAGAGTTTGGCTATTCGAACCCACCGAGAGGTGCCTTGGAAGACAGGCCTGGTGATCTGCTTTCAAAAGGTTACAGCCTTGAAAACCCTACCCAGCATTTCCACTCTGCACACATGGGGTCGCCATGAGTTGGAAATGACTCGAAGGCAACTAACAACAACAAGCCATGTTACAAACTCCATAATAAAATGTTATATTTTTGTATTAGAATCAGTTGATTTTTTTAAAAATTAAGACAATTTAAAAAATAGTCTTTTAGATTTATCCGCAAATTTACCATTTCCAAAGCTCTTCGTTCTTTTTTTGAGATCCAAGTTTCCTTCTGTTGTCACTTCCATTCAGTCTGAAGAACTTTAACTTCTTTAGCATTTCTTGTAGTGCCAGTGTACTACTGGCTTTCATTTATCGAAACACTTCTATTTTACTTTCATTTTTGAGGAATATTTTTGTTAGATATAGAATTATGGCTTGATTTTTTTTTCTTTTAGTACTTTACAGATGTTGTTCCATTGTTGCCTGTCCCTCATTGTTTCTGATGTCAGGTTAGCCATCATTTGTGTCTTTGTTCCCCTGTATGTAAAATGTCATTTTTCTCAGAATTCTTTGATGATTTTCTCTGTATCTTTTGTTATCAGCAGTTTGACTATGTGTGCCTAAGTGTGATTTTCCTTGTCTTCATCCTTCTTAGAGTTTGCCTAGCTTCTTGGATCTGTATGTTAATGTTTTCCACAAAATTTGGGAGTTCAGCCTTGACTTCTTAAAAAAAATTTTCTGCCCTATTCTCTCTCTCCTATCCTTAAAGGTGCTAATTACTTATGTGTTAGATCACTTGATATTAGCACTGAAGTAGATAACGCTTAGTTCATTTTCTTCCCATTTAGTAAAAGTATTGGTAATTGGACCTAGCCAAAGATAGGAATTCTGGATGTAAAAAGCCAATTTTCCTGTTCTTGGTTTGTAGACCACTGCACATATAGCATACATCTGTGATCTGCTGTGACGGCAAAGATCTTTATTTGCTTCTTCTGTTCTGCTTCAATCCCCTTTGCTCCAATTAGAATGCTTTTCATAGTTCTCTGGGTTACTAAGGAAGCAGAAGGTTCTGGATAGCTTTCTGTTTTACCCAAGGTTCAGGTTATACTCTATAAGCAACTTTGTAGAATATTGGGCTACCTTCCATTCTTCATTCATTCATCTGACAAATTAGAGAACTTACAATGTGCTAGACCTTTTTTTTCCCACTTTCTGTTAATCTGTATGCAGATTCACTAACCCTTTCCTCTTAGTTTCCAGTATCTTGTTAAGCCCATCCAGTGAGTTTTTAATTTCAGATATTCTTTTCAGTTCACAAATTTCATTTGGCTCTTTTTAGTTTCCATTCAACTGTTGATATTTTCCACTATCTGTTCACCTACTATGGACATCTTTTCACTTAACTCTTTGAATATATTTACAATAAAAAACCAAACTCGCTGCTGTCAAGTTGATTCTGACTCATAGCAACCGTATAGGACAGAGTAGAACTGCCCAATAGAGTTTCCAAGGAGTGGTTGGTGAATTTGAACTGTTGACATTTTGGTTAGCAGCTGAGCTCTTAACTACTGCACCACCAGGGCTCCATATTTACAATAGCTTCCTTAAAAATCCGTCAGCTAATTAGAATATTTGGGTTATATTTGGATCACTAACTCTTAGTGGGTTTTCCACACAGGGCAAATCATTAGATCAGGTATCTTGGTTCTCAAAATACAGCATATCCAAGAGTATGGGCTTCCAAATCAAAATAGTGTTTAACTATATAGATCTGTTTATTCATGACTTCAGATTTACAATTCTAGTTGTTCAAGGTCCAAGCTCATATCCCATCACTGGATCAATCCTTTTAGCCACCTATATATCTGTATATTGACAGATTCTATGTTGGATTTTTTTCCCCCCTGATAACAACTCTTGATTTCCTTTACATTATTAAAATCCTTTACCTCAGCATTTTTCAGGGTTGGAGAAACATGGCATTTGGCTTTGGTTTTCACTGAGTCCTCCTGGCCAGGTTTGCTGGGCTTATTTCATGACTATTCTAAGTCTTGACTTAGGAACTATGGCTGGAAGGGATACATGGTAGATTCCAGGTGCCAATTGTTGTCCCCAAATTAGTGCTTATCCTGGAGCCAAAGGAAACATAATCCCCTCCCTGCTTTGGGGGGTATATTTGGAATAGTTGCAAACACATGATATTTATCTTGAGAGATGGCCAATATTTTTTAAAGTAGCAGATAAATGAAATGTATTTATAAAAAATGCATTTCCCCATTACAAAAAAGTACTGGGCTCACTCTGATCCCTCTTTGTCAGCCATGATAATTTAACAACTCCCACATTCTTACCCAATTAATTTTCCTACACTGATCTCATTATCTCTCATTCATTTTTTTAAAAAAAAACCCTTTGCTGTCGAGTCCATTTGACTCATAGTGACCCTACAGGACAGAGTAGAACTGCCCCATAGGGTTTCCAAGGAGCAGCTGGTGGATTTGAACTGTCAACCATTTGGTTAGCAGTCGAACTCTTAACCACTGAGCCACCAGAGCGCCTCTCTCATTTATAGGATTATACAAACCCTATACATTCTTCAAGCTTCAGCCTCTGTGTTACATTATCCAAGTAGTCTTTTGTGAGGTCACTGGGCAGTATTTTAACTCTTCCACTAGAAGTTAAGGTTCTCAGTAAAGGAACATTGTCTTGTTATCAAAGCCATAATAGTTATTAGGAGAAAGCCTTTGTAATAAGACAGACCCAGCTTCAAGTCCAAAATCTGCCATTTTCTGTGTAATGTTTGGATTTTCTATAGATTCCTATAAGCTGTAGAAAAATGAGATAATAATAGTCCCAACATCATTTGGTTCTTGTGAAGAATAGATATGGCAAGGTGTTATAGATTGAATTGTATCCCCCAAAAATATGTATCAACTTGGCTAGGCCATGATTCCCAGTATTGTGTGGTTGTCCACCATTTTGTGATATGATGTGATTATCCTAACCTTTATGATGTTAATGAGGCAGGATTAGAGGCAGTTATGTTAATGAAGAACTCTGGTTCTACGAGGCAGTTCTAGTCTGTCTTATCGGATCGCTATGAGTCGGAATCGACTCAATGGCAACAGGTTTGGGTTTTTTTTTTGTTTATGTTAATGAGGCAGCAGGACTCAATCTACAGGGTTAGGTTACAAGTTGAGTCAATCTCTTTTGAGATAGAAAAGAGAGAACCGAGTAGAGACAAGAGGGACTTCATACCACAAAGAAAGAAGCACTAGGAGCAGAGCACGTTCTTTGGATCCAGGGTCACTGCACCAAGAAGCTCCTAGACCAGGGGAAGATCGATGATAAGGATCTTCCCCCAGAGCCAACAGAGAGAAGAAAGCCTTCCCCTGGAGCTAGTGCCCTGAATTCGGGCTTCTAGCCTCCTAGACTATGATGGTTAAAACTGTATGTCAACTTGGCTAGGCTATGATTCTCAGTGTTTTGGCAGTTGTATAATGCTGTGATCACTTCCCTGTTGAAATCTGATATGTGATCACCCTCATGATGGAATCTGCTGAGTTGTACTAGCAGGGGTGGGGCCTGAGGCAGCTCACCGCCCCCTCAGCCTTCATCTCTCTGCCCTCCACCAGCAACTTCCTGCCTGCTCGCCTGGCCAAGGTTTTTGGCTTGTTCCAGACCCAGCAGCTGCCTCTTGTCATCTCACCTCTGGTTCTTGGGACTTTAACTAGCAGCTTACCTGTCGATCTTGGGATTCATCGATCTTCACAGCTTGTCAGAAAGAGTCCTGTTCCCCAACCTGCTAATCTTGTGTTTGCCAGTCCTTGCAGCTACGTGAATCAGGGGAAACCTTGCGGTCTTGTCTGCTGATCTTGGAATTCGTCGACCTTCACAGCCTGTGAGTGGGAGCCCTGTTCTCTGACCTGCCGACCTTGGGTTCACCAGCTTCTGCGGCTGCCTGATCCACAAACTTGGGATGTTCTAGCCTCTACAATCACGTGAGCTGTTTCCTTGATATAAATCTCTCTCTACATATATTTATACGCTTTACTGGTTTTGCTCCTCTAGAGAACCCAGCCTAAGACATAGACTGTGAGAGAATAAATTCCTGTTTGTTAAAGCCAACTACTTGTGGTATTTCTGTTATAGCAGTACCAGATGACTAAGACACAAGGCATATAAAGTTTTAGAGCCGTTCCTGTTCCTGTCACATTGTTGTTTTTACAGTGAAAACTGTGAGAGCCAGAACTTGACAGGACTGCCTTGTTTTTCTAGGTCTCACAAGTTTTTCACCTTTGACAGAGTTCAGTATTACCACTTTTCTATCTTCTTTATTAGTGGAAAATATTTGAGTTTTCCTTCTCTGACAGGTTTCTGCCTTATACACGTTCTGGCTTTCACAGGTTTTACTGTGCCGTTATTGTTATTATTTTCCCTCATAGTAAATGCCTAAGAAATAATTGCCTAAATAAATACTTTTCAAATTGATTAAGTTCCATTCTGGTGGATAAGAAAAACAAGTTATGAAAAAAGTAATAATTGAAAGTTATGGAAAAATGCTATGAAAAAACAAAGAACTAAGAAAAAGAATGAAATGAAGAATCTGTTTTAAATAGGATGGTCAGGAAAGGCCTCTCTGAGGATATGACATGTAAGCTGAGACTTAAAATATGAGGAGCCAGCCACACAGAATGGGGAGGACAGTATTCCAGGAAGAGAGAACATCATGAACAAAGATCCTGAAGCGTACATGTACTTGAACCTTCAAAGAACTGAAAGCCCACTGATATGATGGGACAGAATAAGTGAGGCAGAGTAGTACCAGATGAGATTAGAAAGTAGCAGAGGCCAAGCAAAAAGGGATTTATTAGGCCAGAGTAGAGAGTTTAGCTTTTCGTCTAAGTGCAAAGGGAAGACACTGGGATTTTAAGCAATGGAATGACATGATCCTCAGAGCTACTCAATCTGTGACTCAGAAAAAGAAATTGAAGGAGGATATGCATTTCTGAAAACATTTCAAGCTTGTTCAGAGAAACTAAGAGTACAAATGCAGAATGAAGTTATTTCCCATTATGACTGAAGTTATTGATTGCCAACAAACCAAAAATCCTTTTGGTATACTTAATAAAGATTTCATCTACTTATCCTTTTTTTCATGCCTATCAGGGCTCTCCCAAGGGATACTGTGATCCACTTAACATGAGAGTTAGACAAGAGGGATAAATACCCTAGGCAGGAAGGGTTAGAGGAAATGGGGAAGGGAGCCATAGTTGAAGGCTAAGGTGTGAGGGCTCAGGATGGCGGTACGTGTCTGGGCAGTGAGGACCACATTAGATGAGAGACAGTTTAGAAGATGTGTGGGATAGGTTTCTTATAAAAGAGAAAGGGTTCCAATATAAAACTGATGAAAGGTCGTGAGATGCTGGACATTCTGGCACAAACGCTACGAGGAGAATTAAAGAAAATTTTAATTTATGTATCAGATAATTATCTTCGAAAGTCAAGCTACCCTTGGGAAACAGGTCTTTGCCATTGTAAGCTTCTCCCTAAAATGCTAGGTTTATCCTCTGTCTTGAAGCTGTTTCATTCCTTCATATTCTTCTTCTTTTTTTTTAAACCTGCTTCATATTAGTGACTACTTGACACTAATTAAGAACATTGCCACTAATATAACGAACTGTTTCTACTTTCACATGATATATTGAGTAATTAGAACTATTTCCTCTCTTAAATAAGGAAATTTATTTCCAAAGGAAAAGTCTATGGGGAAAAGGTGGCATGCTTATTACCTGTTCACTGATGACAGATTAATTTAAAGGGTACCTAATAACTGAGCTCTCCAAACGTGTCAGTATTTTTTTCCCCGAAACAACAAAACAAACTTATAGTACTTTGTGACAGCATGTGTCATAAAAGCAGCTTTGGATTTAGCTTCAAATTCTTTCTCTGAGGATGAAGGAGAGTTTATTTAATGTCAGCTACGAACTTAGTTACAACTAATTGTCTTTCCTCTCACCACTGCTGATACAGAAGTAAGACCAAAAATGGTGAATACCTACTGTTGCCAGGTAACTGCATCCACTGTGCTTCCTGCCACCTTCATGAATCTGTAAGGAACAGAAAGAAAGGGGAAAAAAAACAATGTAACTTAAAGTAAACCATATCCCCAAGGTTAAAATAAGATAAACAGAGACAGATTAGACCAATCCCTGAGTAGCTGTTTTCTGCCAGGGTCCACATCCATTTGAGGTCATAGCTACTGATGGTCAAACTATAAAGAAGGTGAAGGTAACCGTACTTTCAGCTCTCCACACATCTTTCACCATCAGGAAATCAAGATCCAAATATAGCATTCTACCTATGTCTGTCTTCCCAAGCTTGTGCCTGATGACCCCCATACAGCTTCCCCTATAATCAAAACTTATCTGTTACATTTCCTAAGAGCTCTAATTTCCGTTAGGAAACAAATAAATTATAACATTTCCCAAGAATGACAGCACGATAGATGAATTTGAAAAACCTGAGGCCTCTCTTCATTGAGAGAGCATGGGAAAGCTCAATTTATTGATATAAGTATAAAGCACTATCAAATATGCACTAAAGACGGGCTTCCATACCTGTCTGAGTGCAGAAACCTGGGCACAACAAAGAGAATGTAACCGTTTTTAGAGCAGCTAAACAGAGAACTGCCGTCTGACAACCGTGCTCAGCTCAAAAGGGAAACCAGACCAGGTTCTGCGTAGCTTAAGCACACAACAAAGCCTCCTGTGCTTCCGGAGTTCCCAGGACAACCAAAGGATCAGGAAGAAGCATCCGGGGACTCATAGATGCCACAGGGTATTATAAATCACATGTCTGTGAATAACTCAATGATTCACCTACCTCCTTTTCCCTACTCACATGTTCTGAGGCCATGTGCTGTCATGGCTATTATTGCTATTTGAGAGCATGACCAGCCAGACACAGGAAATCAAATGGAACATCTCAGTTCTTCAAGACATTTCTATGAGGCCTGAAGCCATGGAGGGGAACATTTCTTCAGATGGAAAAAAAAAGTCAATCAGTACTCCATAACCAAAGAATTCTCCCACCAGTGAGGCAGACAATGTTTTGTCTGGAAGGCCCTATCCCTGTCCTACCCCAGCATAGCCTTGTCAAGAGTTTCAGAGCACTGCCCAGAGTCTCTGCTTTGCTGTGATGGTAGAAAAGGATGAGTCTCTCTGTAGTGGTGGGCAAGAGAAAGTGTAACAGCTGGATTCCAGGACTGCTGATTATCATCAAAGGAAGTCTATTTTAAAAAGAAAAAGAAAGAAAGGAAAAGAAAAAGCCCTGACTTGGCCCTTGTCTGCATGATTTTACCTTTTTTTTTCCGGTACCATTCAGCAGTACAGGAGCAAGAACACGGAAAATGTAGCATGGAGGTGATCAAAGAATACAACTGGTGTGATGGGCAGGCCAAAACATCAATGTGGATTCGAGGGAAAATAACATTAACTGAGTGCCTACTTGGTACCAGGCAGTGTAATAAGGCCATTATACAGATTACTAGGTTCCTTACTAGAGAAGTAATATATCTAGACACCCTAAACAGCCAATATCTTATGGGGTCATGCCACTCCTACTAGCAGAACTCCTTGGGAAGCAGGACGTGCGTACTGTCTTAGTTAACTAGTACTGTTATAACAGAAATACCACAAGTGGATGGTTTTAACAAATAGAAGTTTATTCTCTCACAGTTTAGGAGGCTAGAAGTCTGAATTCAGGGTACCAGCTCCAGGGGAAGGCTTTCTCTCTCTGATGGCTCTGGGGGAAGGTCCTTGTCACCAATCTTCCCCTGGTCTAGGAGCTTCTCAGCACAGGAACCCCGAGTCCAAAGCACATGCTCCACTCCTGGCGCTTGTTTCTTGGTGGTATGAGGTCCCTCTCCTCTCTGCTTGGTTCTCTCTTTTATATCTCAAAAGAGACTGACTCAAGATACAACCTAGTCCTGTAGATTCAGTCCTTTCTCATTAACATAACTGCCTTTAATCCTGCCTTGTTAACATCATAGAGGTTAGGATTTACAATACATAGGATAATCACATCAGATCACAAAATTGTGGATAACCACACAATACTGGGAATCATGGCCAAGCAAAGTTGACACACATTTTTGGGGGACACAATTCAATCCATAACAGGTACCATTTGCTTTTGGAACCCATGTATTTCTCTTCCTCTTCTCCTCATCACATTTCCCCATTCCGGAAAAATCTCTTTGAGTCTGGAAGAGTAGCTCCAGTCTCCCTACTATTTCTGGCCCTAAGTCTAGGGTCTTTTGGAATTCAAAATCCAGAAAGGCTTTTGAGCTATTTGTCTCCTTTCTTTGCACTGCCATGTGCTACCCCTGAGTCAACAAGCACACAGTCAACTATCTACCTGAATTGGAGAAGAAAAATACAGACAAAGACAAGAGAAAGAAAACAGATTAGTATCCAAAATATTTTCCCTGCCACATATATACTCTAAGAAGAGGAGACCTGAGAATAATCTTAGAAGCAGGATAGCCTAGAAATAAAGAGGGGGAGATAAAATTTTGCACTCCAACCAGGACTTCTTAAAAATTAGAAAACCTAGACAATCTTAGATACAAATATCATTTTTAAAAAAGGAATAAAATGTTTAAAAATGTATTCACACAGCTTTATGCCTCCAAAATAATCTCTAAAATAGAACTATTTTATGTAAAACTGAGATAGAACTATTTCATTTAAAACTATCTTCAATTACATATAAAATAATACTGATATTTATAGTGCTTTCTCATTATAAAATGTTTTTCAGCTTCTTATATGTATAATTTCACATAATCCTCAAAATAACCCTATTAAGTAGATATTCCTATTTTACAATGGAAAAGCCTGAGTCTCACAAAAGTTATATGACTTGCTCAAACTCACAAAGCTAGTGCAGACTAAACCCAGGTTCTCTGATTCCAATTCCTATTCTCTTTCTAACATCCTATACTGCCTCCAAGTCACTAAGGCCAAGAAGTATAGCACAACTCTAAGATGCAAAAATAAGTTGAAGTTTTGCTTGAGAAAACACTACTGTAATTTTCAGAAAGAGAAAAAAATGGCCGGAGCACCTTTGCTTGTTGGCTTTCTCTTCCAGACTTGAGCATTTCAGTGCTTATTTGTAAGACAATGTGCTGGGTGCTGGTATCGAAGGTTAATCAGTGAGGTTCTCTGCTACGAGACAACAAAAATAAAGCCAAGGAGATAGATACCTACACAATTAGCTATAAAAGCTAATATGTGCTGAACTACTAGTAAAAACTAACTGCTGTGGAACCACAGTCAAAAGAGCAATTAACTCTACCTTCTATCATGTTAGAAGAGGAAAAAGATTGAGAAAAGCTTCACCTTGTACATGACATTGGATCTGGCATTGAAAGAAGGGTAGGATTTTGCCATGAGGAGCTGCGCACGCAAAGGAACAGCAAGAGCAAAGCAAGAAGAGTCAAGGTAAGCCATGTTCTCAGGAGTCCAGTCTGACTGGATATCAGGAGACAGGTAAGGGAGCAGCAGGAGATGAAGGTGGTCAGATCACTGAAGCTGGCCTGTGATGCTAACAAGTCTGACCTTTATACCTTAACAACAAAGTACAAGTCCAGTTGAGGTCCTATTTACCTATGACTAATAGCCAACATAATATTGTAAAATACAGCTACCTCATCCTCCATGTATGTCTGCTGGCTTTGTCCTGTGTTTAAACACAAGCAAGGGAGCGACAGGATCAGATCTGAGTTTTTAGAGAGACCACTCTGGCCATAGTAAAGATGAAAGGTGCTGGTAAAGATAAACTGGCAGGAGATGACCATGGAGTGACAGAAGTTTTGAAATGTGGAAATGAAAAAAGATACAATTGAGAGGTACTTTCCGTGCTCTCAAGAGGACTTGGCAGTTGAATTTAAGTAGGACAGGGAGTGTAAGAGAGGACACCAATGTTTTAATTGCAGTAATACCATTACCCAATACGGAAACCCAGGAGAGGACTTCGTTTGTTTGTTTATTGTTGTAGTTTGAGTGAAAGTTCACATTTCTAGTTAGTCTCTTATACCAAAATTCATACATGCATTGTTATGTGACCCTAATTGCTCTCCCTATACTGTGACAGCGCACTCCCCCTTTCCACCCCTGATTTCCCATGTCCATTCAACCAGCTCCTAACCCTCTCTGCCTTCTCATCTCACCTCTGGACAGAAGCTGCCCATTGAGTCTCAGGTATCAACTTGAGCTAAGAAGCACATTCTTCACGAGCATCATTTTATGTCCCACAGTCCAGTCCAATCTTTGTCTGAAGAGTTGGCCTCAAAATTGCTTTAGTTCTGGGCTGATAGAGAGTCCGGGGGCCATGCTTTCCGGGGTTCCTCCAGTCTCAGTCAGACCATTAAGTCTGGTCTTCTTACTAGAATTTCAGTTCTGCACCCCACCTTTCCAGGAGATGACTTTTGATGTTGATGTTGGTGAATATACACCAATCCTCCTGAATATGCCTCAAGGAACTTGAAGTAAATACTCACTGATAGTGACAGCTTTGAGTCATAAGAAATCAGGGGAAAAAATCATCAATGTCCTGCTTGGCCCAGGTTCTAGACAGGCAATTAATAACAAATCTAATTTGGCATGTTGCATATTGGAAACTGGTTCTTCCTGATACTGTAATCGGGAGGTCCTTATAATCATTGGATAGTTTGTTCTGCTATAGGTTGATAATTAAGTGCTTAAATAACCTTCCATTATTAAAAAAATAGCATTATGAAAAGAATGGTAAAAAAGTAGAGTTAAGAACATTTAAAGTAATGCCTAATGTTTTCTCCCTACACCCTCCCACACACACCCCTCAAAGAAAATCTAGAAAATCTGTAATTAAATATTAAATACAATGGACTTATCTATAGAATATTATATAATCTGCAGAGAAATATTTCAAAAATTAATATAGGAAAAGACCTACCATGACCCTGGTTAGGAAAACCAATTATTCTTCCTAAACTAATTTATGGGTTTAATGAAATTCTAATAAGAAATCCCAGCAGGTATTTTTGAAACTTTACAAAAGCATTGTAACATTCATCTGGAAGAAGCCAAAAATTTTCTGAAAAATTGAAATAATGAAAGGGCATTTGATCTACCATGTATTAAAGTACATAATAAAAACTGCAATGATTAAAACATTCCTGGCTCAGGAATTAGTAGAGGGATCTATGGAACAGAATAAATTTTAAAAAGTTATATATAAGAATTTAGCATATAAAACAATTAGTATATGAGAAGCTTGAACATTTTTTAATGTTGCTATGTGATTTGCTGTCAGTTTTGGGGGGAAATTAAAATAAAGTTAGATCCTCACCTAATATCTAGTTTTGTATATGAAATTTTGAAAAAGTATATTTTTAGTTTCATTACATTTTTAAAATATTTAAATCACAATTTAATATTGTGAACAAATAACGTTATTATCTTCTTCACTTTAATAGATGATGAGCCAGTAGAAAAGTTGTTATAGCTAACTCTGAGGAAATAAACCATTATTAAATATACATTCATGTGAAAATTGCTATAAACTATATTATTCCTTTTTCCCTCTTAGCAAAATGATGAGACCAATTTCAAGCATATGCAAGTATTTCTAAACATACTCTGAGGAGGAAAAACACAATTTGCAAATTATGTCAAACAAATACCCGTTTCCAAATACCACCAGGATGACCAAGAACACCCTTGTTTTTGAAGAAGTGTAAAAAACTCATCTAAAATGTGGCAAATATTCAGTTTCCAGAAGTCTTTGAATGATTTTTTTTTTAAGGCAGCACTACAAGAAGAAAAACTAATCACAGAAATAACACACAAATGAAATCAATTAGTCAAAATTCCAAGGAACAGAAAGGATAGTCAATGAGTTTGGGGTATCCACCTCCTACCCATGCCCCTTCCCTGAAGATTAAGGCTTTCTATATCTACATTGTTTCTATACTCTGCTTTTACATCTATTTTGGCACTGTAGAGGACAAGAAGTCCAAAAAATATCATAATTTTCTTTGTTCAAATCTAACACCGATAGACTCTTCTGCTCTCAAGTTCTGCCTGTTTCTCAGAAACTGGCCCAAACCATGTAAATGAGTAACTTCAACACAGCTGCAAAATGCTCAGCAACAGTAATATTAGAGGTGGAATAACATGCACACAGAATAATGCTGTCAGAAGTGAAATACCACTGGGAAACTGAAATTCTGTTTAGGGCCTGGTATTATCCAAAGATCTTCAACCATCCACTTCCATTCTAATCCCTAGATTTAAGTCTATGAAAGTACAGGTTAAAGATGACCCAGGATGTGTATAATGACAAGAAGAGAAAATCTAGGTTTTCCAAAGTTAGATCTCTCCATACCTGAATTATGACAGAAATCCTGGGTTATGATCTCAGAGAACTTATCCTGACATCAAGTTAAGCAAAGAAGGATAAGAGAGGAAAGAGTATAAGGACCTGTATTAAAGGAAATTGGCCCATGCCAGGCAGATATTTCAGCATTTGGGGGTCTTTCCCATTGAAGCCAACCTGCTGCTTTTGAAAAGAACAAAATATCCCCTTTCATTGTAAGAGTTCCTTTCCTCCCGCAGGGGACCCCAAATCTGGGAGAATTTCTTTCCTTTGTTATCCACCTGCATATATGACGTATCTGAAATATTGTTGAGTCTTCTCTCTGAGGGCATATCACAGCTCTCTCTTATAATAAGGCACATCTTTATTCATGGTCTTTGGGGTTTGAATTCTACTTTTGGACCACAGAGTGCAACACTGAAAACTGGATTCTGACTTTTGCTCCCAGAAAACAAGATAAATCCTTCCTAGGGAACTGAACATCTGAATGTGTACGTACTTCAGTAAGACTGCAAACAGCCTGATCTTCCTTCCTTGTCCACAAAGAGAATCCTTGGTTCTGTAACTAACATGAAGAAGACATGACAGCCCATTCTACAGAAAAGCATAGGAAAAAGTTGTGAGAAAATCATTCATCTTGAGTTACAGCAAACCAAGCTGAACTCAAGATAAACAACAAATTAAGAAGTATCTTTCATTTGGCCCAAAGCCGCTTACTTTCCCATGGCTAATTATATTGCGCTATACTAGGTGCTTCATAGAACAGACAAAATAGTGACACCTCTCTCCCTTTCTTTCCCTTTTTCCTTCTTCCAGTTCCCTTCCCTCTCCTCTCCCTGCTTTATCCTAACCCCTGTTTATATATAATATCACATTGGCAGTAGACTGACGAACAGTATAGCTATAAGTTCATTTTAATTGCTGGTGCAGCTGTCTTTTAAGGTTTCCATTTTAGATTTTATTTTCCTTAGTTTGGTAAGCTTATAGAGACTTTAATATATAGGGACACAAGATGGGTGAGATTCTTCAACCAATCTGTCCTGTCAATAAAAGTTATTCCCATGAGGTTTAATTTAAGGAAGATCTTGAATGAAATAGGAAAAAATAAGTTAACTACCATTTACTGAATGACAGGTCTTGGTAAGCAGTTTACATGTTTTATAACCCTATAAGGTTGGTGTCATGGATTGAACTATGTCCCATCAAAAATATGTGTATCAATTTGGCTCGGCCATGATTCCCAATATTGTGTGGTTGTCCTCCATTTTATGATTGTAATTTTTAGGTTAAAGAGGATTAGGGTGGGATTGTAACCCCCTTACTAAGGTTTCATCCCTGATCCAGTATAAAGGCAGTTTCCCTGAGGTGTGGCCTGCACCACCTTTTATCTTACCAGTGATGAAAGGGTAGCAGAGAGCAGGAACTCATACCACCAAGAAAGCAGGCTGGGAGCAGAGTATGTCCTTTGGACCCAGTGTTCCTGTGCAGAGAAGCTGCTAGTCCAGGGGAAGATTGATGACAAGGACCTTCCTCCAGAGCTAACAGAGAGAGAAAGCCTTCCCTTGGATCTGACGCCCTCAGTTTGGACTTCTAACCTACTAGACTGTGAGAAAATAAATTTCTCTTTGTTAAAGCCATCCACGTGTGGTATTGCTGTTATAGCAGCAGTAGATGACTAAGACAGTTGGTTTATTATCACTTTCATTTTCTAGGTGATGAAACTTTGGTCAAGGTCACACAGGTAAAAAGTTGCAGAGCTGGGATTCAATCCCATTTCTGACTCTAAAGCCCTTGCTTTTAACCATGCAGAGATGGCAAATTTGTGATATCTGTGGTGCGCTTCCCTTTTCCCAAGCCCATATAGGTCTCAGTACTCTCTCACAGCTCAGAAGTGGCCTAAGAACTCTCAACACAGGGTGCTAGCCACTATTACCTGCAGCTGGCCCCCAAGATGAAGCCTATTTGCTGCTAATAGGGAGCTGGGAGGGAGGAGGTTATCAGACAATGCCAGGAACAAAAGAGAGGCAGATGTATGAGAATAACACATAAAGGACCAAATAAGTTTGCTTGATTAGAATGAAGAAAAATGGCAGAGGAAAGGGGGATGATGACAGAAGAAATTGAAAGAAATCTGGGGGGCTGTGGTTGGAGCTGGATAGGGCTTATTAGGGGAATATGATGATACACATATCTCGATAATCTAAAACACAACTGAGGAAGTCTCAAAGACTTGGATTCAGGTAAAGAAGGTTGTAACTGACCTGATGTGATTCACCCTGGCTGTGGAGGACGGAAAGGAGGAAAAATGCATCAGGATGTCATGATGAATTTAACATGGGAAAGCAAACTTTCCAAAAGCAAAAGCCCTGGTATGAAGCTGACTCTGTGAGATTGAACCCTGGGACAGAGATGGAGAAGGATTACATTTCATTCAGAATACAAGACCATGTGGCTTAGTTGAAAGATGAAGACAACTCAGGAAAACAGCATCACAGAGGAGAAAGAGCATGAGCCCTGGAGTCAGAGAGACATCTGATTTGAGACCTAGCTCTATAGCTCATTAGCTGTGTGGCCTTTTGGAAAAATGATTAACCTCCCTGAGCCATTTCATATGGAAATAACAGTACCTACTTCCCAAAGCCGTTGAGAGGATTAACAAGATAGCATACCCAAGGAACAAGGGCATGCCTGGCACACTGTCAGCATTCAATAAATGTGAGTTTCCTCCTCCTGGTTCTGACTTTTGAACTTGATAATTTAATACCTGTGTACCTCCGTTCCTTGATCTATAAAATAAAGATAATAAAACCTGCTCTGCCTATATTACAGGGCAGTGGTTCTCGTACTTTGGTGTGCAAAGAGCCCCTTGGGATGCTTGTTAAAATGAAAATATCTGCACCCCCACCACCACACATTCTGATTCAGTAGGTCTGGGCTAAGGCCTAAGAATCACGCTACATGTTCAAGAAGCCTTCTAGGTGCTTCTAACACAGGTAGACCACGGACCACACCTTTGACAAATTGATCTTAGCAGCACCCATGAGGGTAGACCAGTTGCCATTGAGTCAATTCCAACTCATGGAGACCCCAGAGGGGTAACTGGGTGGTACAAATAGTTAACACGCTCGGCTGCTAACCAAAAGGTTGGAGGTTCAAGTCTACCAAGAGGCACCTCGGAAGAATGAACTGGCGATCTACTTTTGAAAATCAACTACTGAAGACCCTATGGTCTGACACTCATAGGGTCTCCATGAGTTGGAATCCATTCAATGGCAGCTGGTAATAAGGGTAGAAGATTCTTGGAGGAGAGAGTAGGTTTATAATGGAAAGAAGAAGAGGAAAAGGAAGAAAGAAATGGAAAATAAGAAAGTGAGGAAGAATATTTCTCAATACCATCTTACTTGTAAAGTGTCAGATTCAAGTCTATGTCCCAGGACTCCAGTCTCCTTCTCCAATGTTCTTTCAAACCACCATCCTACACTGAATTCCCTGACATTAGAGGTAGAGAAAAACATTCTTCATCATAATGGCAATAACTGATTGAGCTACTATTGAGTGACTGAGGAGTTAGGCTGTTTCTCCAATCAGGAAAGAGGTCCTTTCCAGGAAAAAAAAAAAAAATTATATATATATATATATATATATACACAAAAGAAAGCAAGTTTAGAAGTAACTGGTCATTAACACAATTCTCAGCTAGGGAACAGGACTTTGCAGTAGCCAGTGCTCCCCTTTTAATGAGGACTGAACAGCTGTTAGGAGGTTTGGTACCTCTAGAGGCGGAGATGGAAACTCCTCTCTCACGAACTAAAAGGAATTTACTGTTCTTTTCTCTCCTCCTGCAGTTTGATCAAGCCGTATAAGTTTCACAGTTGAAATAAAACAGAGCAATTATTAGGAATAACACTGTGATAATTACTCTGTGAACCAAATTGTTCCCAGCTGTACATCTTCCCACTGCATAGAAGAATGTGGCATAAACAGGTTTCTGGGCAGGAAGTAGAGCTGTGATCACCCTCATTATACTGACATGTTATTGTAGCTAATTTTTTTAGTTCCCTTCCTCACTCAGTTCTCTGTATTGCTTAAAAGGCTACATCCAGTCATATGCAACAAAGCAGTTAGAAAACAACTGCCTTTTCACTTTGACACACATATGTTCTTCGCAATTCTGGGTAACACTTCTTTAGAGTCGACATGTGCCAGGAACTGTGCTAAGCGCTTTAAGTTCAATATTTCATTTATCTTCACATTTCATAAAATAGGTCATTTCATTGGTCCCATTTTACAGACAAGGGTGGTAAATGATGATGAGCCAGTTAGTAGCTAGCCCAGGTCTCATCTACATGCAAAGTGCATGCTCGGCACCATCGTGCTCTAGCAACTCCCTACAGCAGAAAACAGAAGGTCATTGGTATACAATAGGAAATAAACTGAGAAATCTTTTGTTTATTTTTGTGTTGTTTGTGCTAAACCAAGTAAGTATCTTAGAATTCAAGAAATTTAGAGCTGAAAAGAACCTCAGAAATCATTTATCACATTCCTCCTATGAGAAGACCGAAGTCCGGAGTAGATGTGACAGCAAATAAAAATCCAAAAGGACTTTTCGTCTCTCTTTGCATTTTTTTTTTTTTACATGGGTAGGTGGGGCTGACTTCTCTATTAGGTACAGCAGGCACAGTGTCTATGGCCTACAACGCTTTTAAGGATTTACAAGTTAAAATCAGAAGAAAAATATGAACTTTAAAGTTAAAGAAAATGTTTTAATATACGATATTTGTCTTTATAACAATGCAGCCATAAAATATGAACTGTAAATATGTTTTCATGGAGGAAGGAGCCCGTGAAGGCAAAAGAGCCTAGGGCCTACACAAGTCATAATGAGAGCCTGTGTATAGAAATATACTGAAATTTCCGTCCTTACCTGTTCATACAGCCTTCATAGGTATCTATGCTTTGAGAAAAATATGAATTTTATCAATCAGCATTAGGCACTTAGTAAAAGTATTGGTAATTGGACACAATCAAAGATAAATTCTGGATGTAAAAAGGCAATTTTTCTATTCTTGGTTTGTAGACCACTGCACATACAGCATACATCCTGTGATCTTCTGTGATGGCAAAGACCTTTATTTGCTTCTTAATTCTGTTCTGTTTCGATCCCCTTTGCTCAGATTAGAATGTTTTTCATAGCTTTCTGGGCCACCAAGGAAGCAGAAGGCTCTGTATAGCTTTCTGTTCTATCCAAGGTTTAGGTTAGATTACCCCACAAGCAACTCTGTAGAATGTTGGGCTACCTTCCATCCTTCGCTCGTTCATTCATTCAACAAATTTGAGCCCCTATTATGTGCTCTACTGCCATCCCTCACCCAAATCAGAGCTCATGTTCCAAGTCAATGTGGTCCAAATATGTTAGTGGAACACCAGTCCCTGAAGATGCTTTCTGAAAGTAGGACTCTGTGGTCAAATAAATTTTTGCCAGTACTCCATATACGTTGGTAAGTACAACAGACATATTTACTTCCCTCATAGAGTTGATATTTATAACCAACAAGTAAACAAACAAACAAATATATCATTACAAATTGTGGTAAATGCGATAAAGAGAACTAACTGGGCGGGCCGATAATCACTTAGCTCAAGGAAGGACTCTGATAGATGAGAAAGTGGAGAGAAGAACACTCTAGGTGGAGAGAAGAGTACATGTGAAAGTCCCCCAAATAAAGAGAAGCTTAGCATGTACTGGGCCAGTAGGCTTGAGTATAGTAAGAAAAATAGAAAACAGTAGAAGATAAGAATGAAGAGACAGGCAGTGGCCAGATGATTCATTGTAGAGTCTTATGTGACACGGTAAGGTTAAATTGTATTGTAAGAGCAATGAAAAGTTAGCGAAGAGTCTTTAGTGGGTGACTGACATAATCTGAATTAAGTCTGTAAAAGATTTTTCTGGCAACTAAGTGGTGAATAGATTGGAGAGGGATAAGAGTAGAGGCAGGCAGACCAGTAATGAGGTTTTTGAAGTGGTCCAGCTTCTCCAAGTTCTCCAAATCTTATTTCTTTTGTTAGTTTCTGCTGTACTGCCATCCCTCACTCGAACCAGAGCTCATGTTCCAAGTCAATGTGGTCCAAACATGTTAGTGGAACACTAGTCCCTCAAGATGGTTTCTGAAAGTAAGACTCTGTGGTCAAATAAATTCAGGAAATTCTGCATGCTAAATCCCCATCTTGGAGATTCAGAACGTAAACTAATGCATTAAAGGTGCCAGGAAGTGTTTCAGTAAGTTTGTGTATCCAGTATTTCCCAAACTTACTTGACTGTTGGAACCTTTTATTTTATTTAGCTCCACATAATGTTAATATCCTGCAGAACTGATATTCTCCAGAGCACATTTAAGAAAATGCTGCCATAAGTCACTCTAACCAAGAGTTAAGCAAACTCCGTGTGCCTGGTTTGCTGGGCCTCTTCTTCTCCTTCTCTCTATTTATTGTTCCATCATCTTAGACAATATTTTCTGACTCCTCATAGATTATATGAGGATATTAGTCATCATATGTTTCTTTGATTTCTCTTCTCTTCTCATCTACCTCTTATTTTCTGTCAACTGTCCCTTTACTTTTACATTGCTAAGGTTGATAGGGTTTTCATTCTTTTCTGTAACCATATTTTTCTTCCTTGTTCTGTATATAGATTGAATATACCACCTAAAAATTAGCTTATAAAATGTACATTATGTTGACTATGGAAATTTCTTCACAGCAGAGTCAAGCAGTTTACCAAATTCTGTTTATTTCTCAATGGCAGGCTGTGCAATGTCATAAACTCCGTACCATGCAGTGGAAAACATTTTACCATCTAATTTCAAATGGCTTTCTTTTCATATACATTATCAGTTGCTCTAGATCATGCCACCTGTTTTCTTCTGGGGTGAAGGGCATGCTTTCTTTACCTGTCATTAACAGTATCCTCTCCTTAGACATTTTATCTAATTCTTAGAATCTTATTCATTCTTATTGAGGTCCAAAAAAAACTAAACTTTTTGCCCTGAAGTTGTTTCTGACTCATAGTGACCCCATGGGGCAGAGTAGAACTGTCCCATAGGGATTCCAAGGAGCAGCTGGTGGATTTGAACTGCCAACCTTTTGGTTAGCAGCCAAACACTTAACCACTGTGCCACCAGGGCCCTCTTGAGGTCCACTGACATCTTATTCTGAATTGGACCAGTTGCTTTTCAGACTTGCTACACCATAGTTGCAGGCCTTAAAAAAAAAAGAAGAAAAAAAAAAGCAACATAGCAACTATTGTGAGGATGGTGCAAGATCTGGCAGTGTTTTGTTCTGTTGTATATAGGGTCGCTGTGAGTTGGAACCCACTTGATGGCACCTAACAACAACACACCGCAGTTATCTGAGATTTCTTTTCCTATGATTACTACCATTTTTTGTATCATGTTTTCTTCCTTCTTGGTTTTCACCTTCGTTTTCCTGGAGTATGTGCTGAAATAACTTCCTTAGAAATGGTAAGTGAATATTGAGATTTAGAACATCTAAAAATGTCTGTATATTAGTTACCTATTGCTGCATAACAAATTACCACAAACTTAGTGACTTAAAACAACACCTTTAATTATCTCACAGTTTCTGTAGATCAGAAATCCAGGCACAGTTTAATTGAGTTCTCTGCTTCAGACTACGATCCTGATGTTGGCTGCGACTACAGTCTCAGCAGAGGACTGACTAAGGAAAGATCTGCTTCCAAATTCCCTCAGGTTGTTGGCAGAATTCATATCCTTGAGGTTATAGGACTGAGGGTTTCAGTTTTTTTTTTTTTTTTGCTGGAGGCCACTCTCAGCTCTTAGAGGCTGCCCATAGTTCCTTGTTATGGTGGCCTTCTCCAATATGGCCACTTATGTCATGGCAGCTTACTTCTTTAAAGCCAGCAATGGAGAGCAAGAGAGTTTACTGAAAGAGCAAGACAGATGGATTCTTAAATAATGTAACATAATCACAGGAATGATATTCCATCACCTTTGCCATATACAATTGATAAGAAGCAAGCCACAGATCCTGCCCAGTCTCAAGGGGAAGGGATTATACAAGGGGGTGAACACAAGAAGGTGAAACTCACTGGGGGTCACCTTAGACTTTATCTACCAAAGTCTGTATTTTGTCTTCATACTTAATCAATAGCTAGATTCGGTATCTAAGAATTTAGGCTCAAAAATACGTTTCTTTAGAACTTGAAAGCCATGACTACATTATTTTCTAGTACCACTATTTCTGATGAAATGTCAAATACAAGTTTGATATTTTTCTTTGCAGGTGACCTATGTCTCTCTTTCTGGAGGCTTCTAGACTTTATCTTAACTTTGGTGTTCTAATATTTCATGTTCTTATGTCTACATATGAGACTCTTTTTAATATGTTTTGCTCAGCAATCAGTGAGCTTTTTCTTTTTTAGACTTGTCTCTCTATAGTTCTCTATAGAAAATATGAAAAATGTCTTCCCTAATTATTTGATAAAATCCTTCCCTCCATTTCCTCTGTTCTATATTTCTGGATCTCCTATGAGGCAGGAGTTGGGTATCCTGAATTGATCCTCTTTATTACTAATATTTTTTCTCAAGTTTTCATCTGTCTAAAGCTCTGTGTTTGGGAGATTTCCTTAATTTTATCCTCCAATTATTTTATTAAACTCCTTTTTTTTTTTAAACAACTTTTTTAAACATAATTTACATACCATAAAATCCACCCATTTAAGTGTACAAGCAATAGTTTTTATTATAATATTTACAGACTTATGCAACCACCAACATAATCTACTTCCTGAACATTTCATCACCCCAAAAAGAAACTCTATACCCATTAGCAGTCATCACTCCCCACTTTCCTCCACCATAGGCAACAACTAATCTATTCTCTATTCTGTATATTTCATATAAATGGAGTCATAAAATATGTGGTCCTTTGTGACTGGCTTAGCATGTTTTCAAGGCTCATCCATGTTGCAGCATGTATCAGAAATTCATTCTTTTTTATCGCCAAATAATATTCCATTGTATGGATAGACCACTTTGTTTATCCATTCATAAGTTGGGGGACATTTGGGTTGTTTCCACTTTTTGGTTATTATGAATAATGCTGCTATGAACATACATTTACAAGTTTTTGAGTAGACATAAGCTTTCATTCTCTTGGGTATAGTCCTAGGAGTAGAACTTCTGTGTCATATAATCATTCTATGTTAACCTTTGGAAGAACTGCCAGACATTTTCTAAAGCAGCTGCTCCATTTTACATTCCCACCAGCTGTGTATGAGGGTTCCAGTTTCTCTACATCCTATCACTTGATATTGTTGGTTTCTTTATTATAGCCATACCAGTGGGTGTCAAGGATCCCTGGTAGCAGAATGATTAAGAGCTCAGCTGCTAACAGAGAGGTTGGCGGTGTGAACCCACCAGTCACTCTTTGGGAGAAAGATGTGGCAGTCTGCTTCCATAAAATTTACAGCATTGGAAACCCTATGGGGACAATCTACTCTGTCCTGTAGGGTCACTATCGGTTGGAATTGACTTGACAGCAATGGGTTTGGTTTTTGGTTTAGAGGGTATCAAGTGGTATCTCACTGTGGGTTTTTTTTTTTTTTTTTTTGGTATTAATTTTTTTTTTTTAATTGTACTTTAGATGAAGGCTTACAGAACAAATAGTTTCTCGTTAAACAGTACACATATTGTTTTATGACATTGGTTAACAACTTCATGACATGTCAACCCCATGACATGTCAACATTCTCCTTTCTCTACCTTGGGTTCCCTATTACCAGCTTTCTTGTCCTTTCCTGCCTTCTAGTGCTTGTCCCTGGGCTGTTGTGTCCCATTAGTCTCGTTTTGTTTTATGGGTCTGTCTAATCTTTGGCTGAAGGGTGAACCTTGGGAGTGACTTCATTACTGAGCTAAAAGGGTGTCAGGGGGCCATACTCTTGGGGTTTCTCCAGTCTCTTCATTGTGGTTTTGATTTGCATTTGTCTAATGAGAAGTCAAGAAATCAAACTATATATTGCATTGGGCAAATCTGCTGCAAAAGACCTCTTTAAAGTGTTAAAAAGCAAAGATGTCACCTTGAGGACTAAGGTATGCCTAACTCAAGCCATGGTATTTTTAATAGCCTCATACGCATGCAAAAGCTGGACAATGAATAAAGAAGACTGAAGAAGAATTGATGCATTTGAATTATGATGCTGGCAAAGAATATTGCATATACCATGGACTGCCAGAATAATGAACAAATCTGTCTCGGAAGAAGTACAGCTGGAATGCCCCTTAGAAGTGAGGATTGTGAGACTTTGTCTCACATACTTTGGACATGTTTTTGGGAGGGACCAGTCTCTGGAGAAGGACATCATGCTTGGTAATGTAGAGGGTCAGTGAAAAAAAGGAAGATCTTCAACAAGATGGATTGACACAGTGGCTTTAACAATGGGCTCAAACATAGCAATGATTGTGAGGATGGTGGAGGACCGGGCAGGCAATGTTTCATTCTGTTGTACTTAGGGTCACTGAGTTGGAACTGACTCAAAGGCAGCTAACAACAATGTCTAATAATGTTGAGCATCTTTTCATGTGCTTATTGGCCATTTACATATTTTATTTGGATAAATGTCTATTTAAATCCTTTGCCCATTTTTAAATTGGGTTAATTGTCTTTTTATTGTTGAATTGTAAGAGTTCCCTATATATATTTTGGATACAAGTCCTTTTTCAGATATATGATTTGAAATTTTTTTCCCATTCTGTGAATTATCTTTTCACTTTCTGGATAATGTTGTTTGATGCACAAAAATTCTTAATCTTAATGAAGTCAAATTTATCAATGTTTTCTTTTATCACTTGTGCTTTTGGGGTCATATCTAAGAAATAAATGCCTAAACTTCATTGGACTTTAGTTTTTAATGATTATATGTTTAGTTTAAAAAATATATTTTTGTTCTGATAGTATCTTTTTTCATAGTAACCTTTTTCTTTTCTTTTTTTTTTACTTTTAAAGTACAAT
This sequence comes from Dugong dugon, assembly GCA_030035585.1. Lineage (NCBI taxonomy): Eukaryota > Metazoa > Chordata > Mammalia > Sirenia > Dugongidae > Dugong > Dugong dugon. Next base: position 51,793,025 of record CM057475.1, read on the forward strand.
ATCTTACTATATCTTTATTAGGATATTAATTACAGGCTTTTAATTTTGAAGTTCTGATTCTGAATTATATTTTTTCCTTGGGTAAATTGTTTAATTTATTTATCTTGTCTATTGGCTTTCATGCTGCTAGTTTCCTTCTTAAGTCTTTGGCTATCCATATTTTAAAGTAGAGGACTAAGTAAAATTTTCTAGGTAGCAGGTACAGATTTTTCTCTGCTGTTGAATATCTAGGCTTTTGAGATAAGTTTCTCCTCTAATTGGGATCTCTATTGTGTGGGCAGGTCTTATTGACCAACAGACTTCACTATAGAGAGGGAGGATGGGGAAGGCACAGACAGCCTTTAGGTTAGGGGATCCTGTACTGCCTACTTGGCAGGACCAGTTCCACCCAAGAAATACTAGCTCACTCCCCGACACTTCCTTCAGTTTCTTTGGTGAAGTGTCCTGTTTTGATTTGGCCTTTGCTTGGGGATAATAGAGTGAGCTGTCTGTGCTCTGTATGCGCAGGGTAACCCATAGCTGTCAAGTTGATTCTGACTCATAGTGACTCTATAGGATAGGACAGAGTAGAATTGCCCCATAGGGTTTCCAAAGAGCACCCGGTGGATTCGAACTGCCGACCTTTTGGTTAGCAGCCAAACTCTTAACCACTATGTCACCAGGGTTTCCATGGGCAGGGTAAGGGTCTTGAAATGATGGAGGGAGGGTTGAGCTGTGGGTACAGTCTCTCCACAGACAGACTTTCATATAAACCTCTTGGCTTGGTCCCTCCTTCTCACCTCGTTCCCTCCTGATTCTGAGCCTGCCTGCTTGGCAGACTGGATATCTCTTCCTAGAGCCCATGTCCTCTGGGCTGCCACTTCCTCACTCTGCTTTATCCATCAACAGGCTTCCATTTGTTTACTGTCGTGTAGAAATCTGTCAAAATCTCTCATCTGCTGATGTCCCCTCACCCTGCATTTTGCGTTTGTTGTTACAAATCTGTTCTTAATTCCTTTTTAATTGGGATTAGGTCAAGGGTCCCAAGAGGAAATGGGGCCTGTGCTCAGACCTCTATCCTGAACTTGAAGCACACCCAATACTTTTTTTTTATTGTTGCACTTCAAGTGAAAGTTTACAATTCAAGTTTATACATACATTGTTATGTGACCCTATACTGTGACAGCACACTCTTCCTTTCCACGCCTAATTTCGCGTGTCCATTCAACCAGCTCCTGATCCCCTCTGCTTTCTCATCTCACCTCCAGACAGGAGCTGCCCATTTATGTATCATGTATCTACTTGAGCTAAGAAGCACACTCTTTACATTTTATGTCCCATAGTCCAGTCTACTCTTTGTCTGAAGAGTTGGCCTCAGGAATGGTTTTAGGTCTGGGTTGACAGAGAGTCAAGGGACCATGCTTTCTAGGGTTCCTCCAGTCTCAGTCAGACCATTAAGTCTGGTCTTTTTACTAGAATTTGAGTTCTACACCCCACTTTTCTCCTGCTCCATCAGGGACTCTCTGTTGTGTTCCCTGTCAGTGGGGTCATTGTGGTAGCTGGGCACCATCTAGTTCTTCTGGTCTCAGGCTGATGCAGTCTCTGGTTTATGGCCCTTTCTGTCTCTTGGGCTAATACTTTCCTTGTGTCTTTGGTGTTCTTCATTCTCCTTTACTCCAGGTGGGTTGGGACCAACTGATGCATCTTAGATTGTCGCTCGCTAGCTTTTAAGACCCCAGACACCACTCACCAAAGTAGGATGCAGAACATTTTCTTAATAAGCTTTGTTATGCCAATTGACCTAGATATCCCCTGAAAGCATGGTCCCCAGACCCCTATCTCTGCTACTATGTCCCTCAAAGTGTTTGATTGTATTCAGGAAACTTCTTAGCTTTGGTTTAGTCACGTTGTGCTGACTTCCCCTGTAGTGTGTGCTGTCCTTCCCTTCACATAAGATAATTCTTATCTACTATCTGGTTAGTAAATAACCATCACCCTCCCTCCCCACCCTTGTAACCATCAAAGAATTTTTCTTCTGTGTTTAAACCTTTTCTTGAGTTCTTACAATAGTGGTCTTATACAATATTTGTCCTTCTGTGACTGACTAAATTCACTCAGCATAATGAGTTCCAGCTTCCTCCATGTTATAAGATGTTTCACGGCCTCAGAGTTCTTTATTGTTGCATAGTATTCCACTGTGTGGATATACCATAATTAGTTTATCCATTGTCCATTGATGGAACACCACCTAGGTTGTTTCCATCTTTTTGCTATTGTGAACAGTGCTGCAATGAACATGGGTGTGCATATATCTATTCATGTGACGGCTCTTATTTCTCTAGGATATATTCCAAGGAGTAGGATTGCTGGCTCGTATGGTACTTCTATTTCCAGCTTTTTAAGGAAGCGCCAAATCTATTTCCAAAGTGGTTGTACCATTTCACATTCCCACCAACAGTGTGTAAGTGTTCCAGTCTCGCCAGCATTTATTATTTTGTGTTTTTTGGATTAATGCTAGCCTTGTTGGGGTGAGATGATATCTCATTGCAGTTTTTATCTGCATTTCCCTAATGGCTAATGATCGTGAGCATTTCTTCATGTGTCTGTTAGCTACCTGTATCTTCTTTGGCAAAGTGCCTGTTCATTTTGCCCATTTTTTAATTGGGTTATTTGTCTTTTTGTTGTTGAGGTTTTGCAGTATCTTGTAGATTTTAGAGATTAGACGCTGATCAGGTATGTAACAGCCAAAATTTTTTTTCCAGTCTGTAGGTTGTCTTTTTACTCTTTTGGTGAAATCTTTTGATGAGCATAAGTGTTTGATTTTTAGGAGTTCCCATTTATCTTGTCTCTCTTCTGGTGCTTGTGCATTGTTACTTATGGTTTGTATTGTGTTTATGCCATATATTAGGGCTCCTAGCATTGTCCCTATTTTTTCTTCCATGATCTTTATCGTTTTCGATTTTATATTTAAGTCTGTGATCCATTTTGAGTTAGTTTTTGTGCATGGTGTGAGGTATGGGTCTTGTTTCAGTTTTTTGCAGATGGATATCCAGTTATGCCAGCACCATTAACGGACTTTGCACACCCAATACTTTTAAAGTGCTGTTTTCTCCCTTCACAGATAATATTTCCAGAGTCTGAATCTGTGTTCATTTTAGTATAGCTTCTTTCTGAAAAAACTCCCATTTCTGCAGGTAATGGCATTTGAAAGATAGACACTAACTGTCAAAAGGTGGAAGTCATCCTTCATTTAATTCCTCCCATTCTGTCACATATCCTCTGAAATATCCATCAATAAACCATGTCATTTTCTACCCCAACTTCTCTCCATCTTCTCTGCCATTACCGTAGCCCAATCCACCATCATCCATCACAGATAGTGAAATAGCCTCCTTACTGAGCTCTTTTTATCCCCTACTTTCATGCCTTCAAATCTATTTGGCACGCAGTAGCTAGAGTACATATCACTTCCTTGATAAAAACCCTGATGGCTTTCTGTTTTTCATAGAATAAAATGTATGGCCTCTTTACCATGCCATACATGGTCCAGTAATGATCTGGTCTTTGCTTATCTACTCACTCTCAGCTCCTACCACTCTCCTTTTGCTCACTGTACTGCTCATCTTTCTGTTCCTATACCTTAACCTTGTTTCTGATTCAGGACATTGACAAGCACTGTTCCCTCTACTTTGAAATCTCTTTCCTCTACTCTTTGGATAATTGCTTCTTCTCATTCCTTTGGTCTTGGTTTAAATAAACTGTTCCTCAGATAAATCTTCTATGATCACCTTGTCTAAATAGATCTCCTAGCCCTGAACACTTTGATAATATCCTTCATAGAATTATGCACAAACTGTAATAATTTATTTATTTTCTCACTTATTGTGATCTCCCTCACCAAGCTCCATGAGAGTAAGAATCATTTTGACTGTATTCACCAACGTATACCCCAGCGCTTAAACAGAGGGTCAACCACAAAATAGGTGTCCAATAAGTATTAATTGAGAGAAAATTTAACTATAAAAATCTAGCATTATATATAAATTTAGCACTATATATAAATCTCACTATGATTTAAAGACCTAAAAAGGAGCCTCAGTCAACATTTCAATGAATACTTGTTTTTCTGATGCTGGTATATCAGCTCTAATTTTTCCCTGGTAAGGTAAGCCTCCACCAACAGATAGTTTAGATACTTACTCTCAAGCAGCTACAGCAATAAATTCTAAATCAGTGAAAATTAAAAAATAAAAAATAAAAAAAACTAGATGAAAAGGAAATAGTAACCGTTTCCCAATTATGTAAGGGAAGAAACAGAAAGATTATCAACAAGAAAGTAGCCAAGGACAATTATAATAAAAGCAAACTTTTAAAATAATAAAAACATTTTTCAAGGTTAAAAAAAAAGCAATGTATTGGAATAAAATTCATTATATAGATGATGCATAAAATTTACAGAAGAAAAAAAAGGAAAGTAATATAATTCTAGAGAGCATTTCTTCATGCTTTTAGATAAAAATCAATGGATAAGTATAGCCAGTTCCCAAATAAGGAAACTAAAATAAAAAAACAAGCACTTAATTAAGTACAGCCCATATTCCAGGTAACATGCTAGTCTCTGAGGATACAAACATCATGAAGATTCTATATCTATCCTAGTGGAGTTCATATTCAAAATGAGAAGATAGTCCTATAAATACCTACTAAATAAAAAGAGGAAAAAAGCTTAAAAATTGGTTTGATTCTATACAACTATAACTATTCATTATCGTTTACATTAGTCACCATAATTTATATATATCACTATTTATATAATGATTTACAATGCATGGCAATCATAATTATGCATTCTGTTTTCATGTTGGATGAACTCATAGCCAGTTGTTGAGTAAGACAAATACTATTCATTCAGCAAGCATTTATAAGACACCTACTGTACTCCTGGCATTATACTATGTCTTCAGGATAGAGAATAAATAAAATATAGACTAAGGCCTGATTCCGTCTATCTAGAATAGTCCACAGTCTAGATGGATATGTAAACAGTCTAGGCAGACATGTAAACAAAGACGTTATCATCAATTTCATAAGTAGTATAGTAGAAAAATAAACAAAGTGCCATGTGAGGACAGAGGAGACCATAAGAAATCCTGCCTGAAGAGGTCAAAGAAGATATAAAGAAGTGGGGGGAATGAAGGGAAGGGGTGGTATGGCACCTTCCAAAATTTACAAGAACATTGACGTACCTACAGGGCAGGTTGTACAAGGGGCCATAGCTGCTTATGAGCTCAAAGGTAGGCAGGAACTAGATTCTTTAGGGCCGAGGGTGCAAGTTAAAGGGTTTGGATTTCAAGCAAGAGTGACTTGACAAGATGTTGTATTTATAAAAAATCTATTCAGAAATCTATATGGAAACATTTATTAGAGTGCGACTAAACAAAAAAAAAAAACAACAAAAAACCCGAAGCCACTGAGTCGATTCGGATGCCTAGCGACCCTGTAGGACAGAGTAGACCTGCCCCATAGGGTTTCTAAGGAGCAGCTGGTGGATTCGAACTGATGATCTTTTGGTTAGCAACTGGGCTTTTAGACACTGCGCCACCAGGGCTCCAGAGTGGGACTAGATACAGAGAAATCACTTTGGAGGAAAAATTATAAGGCTTAGAATAAAAAAATGAAAGAAAGATGGAACACAAGTGATGTGAAGTCAGAAATAACAATACTTAATAACTAATTGAGTTTGTGAACAAAGGAGAGGAATGACTCTAAAACAGGCCTTCGAACCATTTCAAACCCCTGCTGAGAATTTAAGTTTCTAACAAATTCTCTGCTGAGAATTTGCATTTTCACTCCAGATATACTGAATCAGAATCTATATTTTAACAACATCCCCAGTTATTCTTATGTATAACTTCCTGGGAACTTGTTTGAAAAGCAAATTCTCAGCAGGGAACTTGTTAGAAATGTAATTTCTTTGAAAGGGTTTACACTAGAATGAACCAGTTCGAAGCCCTGCTCTGAAATGATCTCTCAGTCTGGGCCTCAGGCAAAATGGTCATTCACCAAAACTGGGACAATAAGAAATGAGAAAACAAAAATTTGGAAAATTTTCAGCTTTTCTCATAATTAATGAAATTCAAATTTGAACAACTATGAGGCACAATCTTGCATTAATTACAATAGAGAAAATTAATAAAAATGACAATACTCATTGCTGGGGGGTCATGGAGCAAATTATGGTGTTGGCAAAGAATATGGAATATCCCATGGACTGCCAGAAGAATGAACTAATCTGTCTTGGAAGAAGTACAGCCAGAATGCTCCTTAGGAGGGAGGACGGCGATACTTCGTCGCGCTTACTTTGGACATGTTATCAGGAGGGACAAGTCCCTGGAGAAGGACATCATGCTTGGTAAAGGAGAGGGTCAGTGAAAAACAGGAAGCCCCTCAACGAGGTAGATTGACACAGTGGCTACAACAATGGGCTCAAACATAGCAACAACTGTGAGGATGGTGCAGGACTGGGCAGCGTTTTGTTTTGTTGTACGCAGGGTAGCTGTGAGTTGGAAGTGACTCGACAGCACCTAACAACAACAACAATGGGAAAAAAAGATACCCCAATACATTGCTGCCCTGCAACCTGGTAAAATTGTTCTGAAAAGAAAATTGGCAACAAATATAAGAACCATAAAAATTATCATATACTATGACCCAGCAACCTCACTTTCTGGAATATAGCCTAAGGATGTAATTGAAAAGAAATAAAAAACCTATCTGTACAAAGACGTTTATAGCTATGCTATATATTACAGGCAAAAACTGGAAAGAGCCCAAATACCCGACGGTGAGGGACTCTTAGGCAGACTTCGGTACATTAATGCAATGGAATATTTTATTGCTATTAAGAATGACAAATATGAGAACTATGTGGAAATAAGGAAAGGGCCATATGAAGCAATGACTAAAAAATGCAGAACTCAAAATTATACATATACAATGATCACAACTATGTAAAATTATATTTGTATAACCAGGAGGTTTGGAAAAGACTACAAAACTGGTGATTTAGAGCGCTGACATTTTTTGTTATTGTTAGTTCAAGTTCCTGGGGATGTTTACGTGTTCCTACTTATATTTCACTGTATATTTGGTACATATACATTAAGAAAGGTAAGTCTCCTTTTTTTTTCTGGCACCTAAAAAAAAAAAATGCTCATCAGTATCTTTACTTTCCCTAAATGATTTTCTCTATTCTCTTGAGTCCTGTTTTGGTTTTTAGATATATGCTGTTGTTGCCACCACAACACCCCACCCACACACTCATTTCTTTCAACTGTTCTTTATTATTGTGTCAAAGTTTCTTGACTTATTCATAACAAACCAGCATTTATCAGCTCACATTTACACCAAGTTCACAAACTGGGATGCCCTAACTACACCTTTACTTAATAATTAACTGAGTGTGTGAACAAAGGAAAGGAATGACTCTAAAACAGTCTCTCAGTCTGGGTAGACGTTTGTCCTAAGTATGGCTTTTTTCTCTCTTGCATATAGAAATATTTAGTTCTTATCTCCATTACCCTGGAGAAATTGCCCTTCCTTTTAATGAAGGCCAATCCTTTTGGATTCTATCCATTCTCCCCCTCATGGGGGAGTCCCTGGGTGATGCAAATGGTTAATAAGTTCAACTGCTAACCAAAAGGTTGAAGGTTGGAGTCCACCCAGAAGCACCTAGGAAGAAAGGCCTGGGAATGAATCAACTTTGGAAAAACCAGCCATTGAAAACCCTATGGAGCACAGCTCTACTCTGACACACACGGAGTTGCCATGAATTGGAATCCACTCAATGGCAAAAGGTGAACCTTAAAGGAATTCTGCCTCTGGCTATGTCTTCCTCTTTTATTATCTATAGTTTCTCCTCTCCTAGATAAGTTTCATCAACATACAGGCATGTTCTACTACATTAAGGGGAGGAAAATGTCATCAATTTCCTTGATCTCATATTTCCTTTCATTTTTCTATTCTCCTTCACGGTAGAAATTCTCTTAAGAGTTGTTGTTCATATTATTATTTCCAGTTTCTTATCTCCCATTTACTCTTCAAACTATGGCAAATTGTCTTCTCTCTGCACCTCTTTACTTTCCCCTTATTTAAAACTCTTTTCTCTTTGTCTGTGTAACACCTTATTCCCTTTCCTCCTACCTCTGAGTTCACTCCTCCTTTCTCACATCACTAAATGTTGGCTTTCTTCTGGTTTCTTTCATAGGTCTCTGTCTGTTTCTTTCTACATTTCCTAATTGATCTCATCCATTCTCATAGCCTTAAATCCCATTTACACGCTAATGACTTCCACCATTAGTATCTCTAGCACAGATCTTGATCCCTTGACTCATATTCACCGATAAACTTGATATCTCCAGTTAGATTCAATCATAATAAACATAACATAAAAATAAAGTCAGGATTTTCTTCGTAGAACAAGTTTTTCCATCTCATTAAATGGCAGCACCATCTGCCCAGTTACTTACACATCTCTATGCCACATCACCATACCCCTATCCAATATATATATCATTGAGTACAATAGATTCTACCTCCAACAACATAGTCCACTGTCACCACACTAGTCTAGGTCTCTGTCATTCTTTCTCTGCACTACTACAGCAGCCTTCTCACTGATTTCCCAGCTTCCCCTCAAATTTATTTTCCACAGAGTAGATAGAACATATTTTTAATATAATAAGTCAAATTATTTCCCTCACGGCTTAAAAACATTCAATATCTTTCCCACTGCTCTTAGAAGAAATTCTAAGCCATTCACCATGCCTATAAGCCTCCATATAACTCCTACCTACTTCTCTAACTATATGTTTCTCTTGCCAACCTGGCCTTTTTCTCAGCCTCAGGGCCTTTGCACATGCTTCTCTTTCTGCCAAGAACACTGAATACTGTTTGCTTCTCTCTTTGCCTAGCTAACTCCTACTCATTCTTTAGATGATGCCTTAAATGGCTCCCTTCCTCTTAAGTGTCACTCCCTTAAGGCACCCTTATATGACCTTTCTAACTTAATCAATCTCTAGCCTTTATAATCATTCATAGCACTATATACTTCTCCTTGGTATTGTGTTAGTTTTAAGAATAGTTGATTAATGTCTATTTCTCCCCTACCACATTGTATACTCCACACAGCAAAGAGAATATTTGTTTTTGTTCACTATTATGTTCTCAGTTCCTAACACAGTACCTGGAACATAGTAGTTGCTCAAGAAACATTTGCTGAATGAAAGAATGGTTGATACATCGTCATGCTACTGAGAGGACGTTGTGGTCCTATGAGAATGCATTAATAAAATCATTAAAGAAAAAGGATAATCTAAAAATAATAACTATGTGGACTTAAATAGAGTTAATTAGTTTTGCTTTATTATGTATCCCTGAACTGTGATTAAAGTTTGACATACATGATTCTTACCATCTAATTATAATAGGTAAAATGACACCAAAGGAGCCCTGGTGGCACAATATTTAAGCACTTGGCTGCTAACTAAAAGGTTGGCAGTTTGAGCTCACCAGCCTCTCCGCAGGAGAAAAGACCTGGTCTTCTGCTCCCATAAAGATTATCTACTGCTGTTGAGTCAATTCTGACTCATAGTGACCCTATAGGACAGAGTAGAACTGCCTCATTGGGTTTCCAAGGCTGTAAACTTTATGCAAGCAGACTGCCACATCTTTCTCCTAGAAGTAGCTGGTGGGTTGAGTGCTTAACGACTACGCCATCAGAGTGCCTCCCATAAAGAAGATTACAGCCTAGGAAACCCTATAGGGCAGTTCTACTCTGTACAATGGATCACTATGAGTCAGAAACAACTCCATAGCACACAACAACCAAAGGACTCCAACTTCCTCATCTCCATCCACCCACCTGCCATTTCCTTGCCTTACACACAGAGTAATTTCAAAGTTTCAGAGAGCCTTTGAATACACAAAGGGAAGCCCAGAGCTGTATTTGTGGGCAAGTGCCAAGACAGTGGAATTGTACTGCAAGAAAAAAAGGGAAAATTCTATTTTGCTCCTGATAGAGAATGGGAGAAAAGAGAAGAGTGGGGAAAAGACAGCAGTTGAGTAAGGGCTCAGGGACTTTTTGTTAAAAAGGGAGGATGCCTAAAATGAAATTTCAGGTTGTTAATGTTGTTACAATGAAAATCCTGTGTCTTCCCAAGCCTTGAGTAATGTCTGCTACATTCATTAGCTCAGATCAGGACTAAGCCACCAGAAAAGAGGGGAGAGAGGATCACAAGGGCCATCTAGCCAAAAGGGGCATCCAGGCAACAAAGACTTTTCTCTCTTCATATAGCTCTGTTTACACTTACATGGCATTTATCTTCAACTGATTTGCACACTTCACTGAAAACTATCTTACTCAGTTTTGGATTTGCAGGAATAACCATATCCATTCAGAGTATACCACACAAGAGGTGTGCCTGTGTTCCAGATAAACTCTTGAATCTCTCAACCTTATTTTTCCTACCCTTCCTGCTCCAGTTACATCTTGGCTCTCTCTGACCATAACTCTACCTCTTTACCGACAATGCATTCATGGTCAGACATTCCCTCTGACCTACATAATTGGATCCCACCTGCATGAAAGTATCACTTAGACAATTTGAGCTTAGCCCAGCAGCAGAACTGAGGCAGATTAACATTTAACATAGTGCCTAATCCATAAATAACCAATGCTTAAAAATGATTGTCATATTCAGTCAAAATTAAATAAGTGGTAACAATTCTTCAGAAAACATGCTATTAAATCTATTGGTTAAATTTTGCTTTAATATACAAATGTTCATAGTGCTTCTCAACTTTTTAATTAAGCTCAACTGGCCAAGGCTTTGTCAAGCTTTACTTTCTGTAAGAGTTCATGGAATAGAGTGGGTAATTTTGTTGTTGTTGCTGTTTTAAAATAAAAAATTATATTCTGAAATACTCTGATAGTAAATGTGGTTTTTGAAACAATGCATCCTTTCCAACCCTTCCTGGAGATTGTAATATCCCTCCCCTGACACCACCATCCTCTGCTGACTGTATAAGGCCTGGAGAGATGAAAAGTTCTTCCACAGTTTAATGAAGAATCCCTGATTTAAACTTGGATAGCCACTTGGAAACAATGTCTCCTTTCTTTAAGACCAGTAAAATAACCAGGAAAAATACAAACCCATTAATCTATTACATTAATGAACAATGTCATAATAACAGCTAAATACTCTGACCTACCCATCAAGGAGGGCGATTACATTCTTCCTGGGCCGTCCAATATTAGGGCCATACAAGCTGGCTCTGGAGTAAATCCGGATGGGCTGCAACAGGCTCTTCAGCTGGATGTAATCCTTTCCCAACTGGCTGCCATTTACCGCCCGGCCATGCATAGTTCGATAGTTATTTGGCTCTAGATCAAAAGCAGACATGTAAGTCAGAGTTGAGAAAGGTGAGGCTCTGTCAGCCCTTTCCTGTTCACAGATATCTTTGCCTTTCTCTTAACAACTTGAATAAAATAACTTAAAAAAGGGTAAAAGCTAACTTAACTTGAGAAACCACTCCAATCTTGCCATTCCATTCATTTTTCAAACTAATATTCACAAAAGATCTACTAACTAAAAACTAATCTTCACAAGCAAGAGATAATACTGATTTGCAGGTGGTAATTCATAATAATGGTAAGAAGGGAAAGCTTCATAAAGATGGTCATTGTACCAAAAAGTCAGAAAAACTTTAATGTCCAATAATAGCAAAAGGTTTGAATGAAATAATTTTGGGCAAATTTTGATGCTACCCCCACCCCTACCCACCACTTCCATTAAACTGGTAGCTCTACACAGACAGAGAAAGTAATGAAAACCACCAGTAGCTCCACTGCTGGATGGGGCTAAGCTGATTTGGAACAGAGTATAAGCTCCAGGGAAGGCCAACATCTTAGCTAGCTTGAGGTTCTAATACTAAAAGGGGCAAGCAATAGATTCTCAGACTAGCAAGAAACTTAACAGATATATTTAGGGAATAAGATAGCCATTGTGGGCCTTAATAAGCTTTCTTATACCCCTGGTATTCTCAAAGGCTACACACAACCCAGATATCAAAAAAAAAAAAAAAAAAAAAAAAAAAGACATGAGACAAATAGAAAACAAATAGCAAAATTGTTATCTATGCATTCCTGGCTGAATATGAATCCTAGGATACTCTTAGAATAGACATGAGAAGTTATGTCAGAAAGTAAAAGCCAGTTAGTCTTGTAAACTACCTAAAATTTGAATGTGTTCCCCAACCCACACACACAACCACTAGTAAATGGAGGAAACCTTACTGGCTCATGTATTTAAGCACAACCTCTGACAAATCATTGGATGACCACTACACTACACTGACTCAGAGGCAACTCCTAGTAATCCAGTTTTAAAAATAAAAAGAAGAATTTTTTTTAAAAAATGAGGAGACATCAATAGCTACACAATGCAAAGGAGACAGACTCTACAGAATTAGTTCAGGCAAGTCACTAAACAAAAACAGAGGCAACAGAAACAACCTCTGGGATAGAGGAATCAGAATCCAGACTTGTTCCAATATACTACCTAAAAGGTACAGTTTTCATTTTAAAAAAAAGTATGAGAGAGGCAAAGAAACAGGAAAGTGTGACCTACACAGAAAAAAAAAAAAAAAAAAAAGCAGTCAATAAAATTGTATCTTTGGGGGCCCAGATGTTGAACTTAGCAGATGAGAACATCAAAACTGCTATTATAAAAATGTTCAAAGAACTAAAAGCAATAATAAAGTATCAAAGGAAACTATGATGTTATTGACTCATCAACAAACAGATAAAAATTATAAAAAGATTTAAACAGAAATTCTGGAATTGAAATGATTCGTCACATACTGGGAAACAACCACAATGAGATTAACCACTGACTTATCATCAGAAATGATGGTGGCCAGAAGACTGTGGGATAACCTATTTGAAGTGCTGTAAGAAAAAACTGTCAATCAAGAATTTTATAAGCAGCAAAGTATCGTTCAAAATTGAATGAAAAATATAGACATCCTCAGAAAAACTGAGAGGAGAGAATTCATTATGAGCAAACTTAACTAGTAAGAAATACTAAATGAAGTTCTTCAGGCTGAAAAAAAATGACACCAGGTACTAACTCAAAACTACATAAAGAAATAAAGAACACCAATTAATAGTAATTACATAGGTAAACATAAATGACAGTACATGTGTATTTGTTACTCTTGGTGGCATAGTGGTTAAGCATTCAGCTGCTAACCAAAAGGTAAGCAGTTCAAATCCACCAGATGCTCCTTGGAAACCCTATGGGGCAGTTCTACTCTGACCTATAGGGTCGCTATGAGTCTAAATCAACGGCTATGGGTTTGTTTTTTTGTTTTTTTTCTTCTCTTAGCTGATTGAAAACAGTTTCATCAAACAATAATTACAAAACTATTGTTAGACTTATACAAAGATGTAATATTTCTGATAATAATGGCACAATGGAGGGTAAAATGGAGCTATATTAAAGCATAGTTTCAATGTTTCACTGGAATTAAGTTAGGGTTACTGTTAAGCATATTGTGATAAGTTAAGATACATACTGTAATTCCTAGAGAAACTGCTAAGAAAACAACTGAAAACAAAACAACGAACAGATTAAAATTATACACTAGACAATATTTCTTTTACACAAATAGTAAAGGAGAAACAACAAAAAAGATATGAGATAAATAGAAAAAAGGCAGATGTAAATTCAACTATATCAACCATTCATTAAATGTAAAAGGATTAAACACTCCAAATGAAGGCAGAAATTGTCAGACTGAATAAAAAAAATGAGATTCAGCTAAAAAATATGCACTTTATATTCAAAGACACAAATAGGTTGAAAGTAAAAGAATGGAGAAAATATACCATGCAAATAGTAACCATGAGAGAGCTGGAGGGGCTATACTAATATCAAACAAAACAGACTTTAAGACAATAATGCCACTTAGAGACAAAGTGGGGTATTTATAATGATAAAAGGGTCAATTCATCAGGAATATTTAACAACTATAAACATATAGGCACCTAACAACAGAGCACCAAAATACATGAAACAAAGTTGACAAAATTGAAGACAGAATTAGAAAATTCAATAACAATTGAAGAGTTCAATATCATATTCTCAATAATGGATAGAACGACTAGATAGAAAATCATCAAAAATACAGAAGACTAGAGTAACTCTATCAGCTAACTTGATCTAATTGACATCTATAGAGCATTCCACCCAACAACAGCAGAATATCCATAGTGCACATGAAACATCTTTCAGGGTAGTCTATATGCTAGGCCATAAAACAAATCTCATAAAGTTGTTGTTATTGTTGTTTGGTGTCATCTAGTTGGTTCCAACTCATAGCAACCCTATGTACAACACAACGATATACTGCCTGGTCCTGCACCATCTTCACAATCATTGCTATGTTTGAGCCCATTGTCACAGCCACTGTGTCAATCCATCTCATTGAAGGTCTTTCTCTTTTTCACTGATCCTCTATTTTACCAAGTATGATGTTCTTCTCCAGGGACTAGTCCCTCCTGATAACATGTCCAAAAGTAAGTGAGATGAAGTTTGCCATCCTTGCTTCTAAGGAACGTTCTGGCTGTACTTCTTCCAAAACAGATTTGTTTGTTCTTCTGGCAGTCCATGGTATAGTCAATATTCATCACAAAAACCATAACTCAAGTGTGCCAATTCTTCTTCGATTTTCCTCATTCCTCGTTCAACTTTCTCATGCATATGAGGCGATTAAAAATACCATGGCTTGGATCAGGCGAAACTTAGTCCTCAAGGTGACATCTTTTTTTTTTTTTTTTTTTTTTTTTAACACTTTAAAGAGGTCTTTTGCAGCAGACTTGCCCGATGCAATACATTGTTTGACTTCTTGACTGCTGCTTCCATGGGTGTTGATTGTGATTCCAGGTAAAATGAAATCTTTGACAACTTCAGTCTTTTCTCCATTTATCATGATGTTGTTTATTGGTCCAGTTGTGAGGATTTTTGTTTTCTTCATACTGAGGTGTAATCCATACTACAGGCTATAGTCTTTGATCTTCATTAGTAAGTGCTTCAAGTCCTCTTCACTTTCAGCAAGTAAGATTGTGTTATCTGCATATCACAAGTTGTTAATGAGTCTTCCTCCAATCCTAATTCTGTGTTCTTCTTCATATAGTCCAGCTTCTCTGATTATTTGCTCAGCATACAGATTGGTTAAGTATGGCAAATGGATACAACCCTGATGCACACCTTTCCTGATTTTAAACCATGAAGTATTCCCCTGTTCTGTTTGAACAACTGTCTCCTGTTCTATGTACAGGTTCTGCATGAGAACAATTTGTTCTGGAATTCCCATTATTCTCAGTGTTATCCATAATTTGTTATGCCTTTGTATAGTCAATAAAACACAGGAAAAGATCTTTCTGGTATTCTCTGCTTTTAGCCAAGATCCGTTAGTGATGATATCCTTCATTCCAAGTCCTCTTTGGAATCCTGCCTGATCTTCTGGAAGCTCCCTGTCGATGTACTGCTACAACTATTTTTGAATTACCTTCAGAAAAATTTTACTTGTGTGTGATATTGATGATATTGTTCAGTAATTTCGACAGTCTATTGGATCACCTGTCTTTGAAATGGGCACAAATATGGATATCTTCCAGTCAGTTGGCCAGGTAGCTGTCTTCCCAAATTTCTTAGCATAGATGAATAAGCGCTTCCAGCATTGTATGCATTTGTTGAAACATCGCAATTGGTATTCCGTCAATTCCTGGAACCTTGTTTTTCGCCAATGCCTTCAGTGTAGCTTGGACTTCTTCCTTCAGTACACGTGGTTCTTGATCATATGCTACCTCCTGAAATGTCTGAACGTCAGCCAACTCTTTTTGCTACAGTGACTCTGTGTATTCCTTCCATCTTCTATTCATGCTTCCTGCATCGTTCAATATTTTGCCCATAGAATCCTTCAGTACTGCAGCTCAAGGTTTGAATTTTTTCTTCAGTTCTTTCAGCTTGAGAAATGCTGAATGTGTTCTTCTCTTTTGGTTTTCTAACTCCAAGTCTTTGCACATTTCATTATACTTTACTTTGTCTTCTCTAGGCACCCTTTGAAATCTTCTGTTCAGCTCTTTTACCTCATCATTTCTTCCTTTAGCTTTAGCTACTGTACATTCAAGAGCAAGTTTCAGAATCTCTTCTGACGTCCATTTTGGTCTTTCCTTTCTTTCCTATCTTTTAAATGATCTTTTGCTTTCTTCATATACGATGTCCTTGATGTCATCCCACAATTTGTCTGGTCTTTGGTCATTGGTGTTCAATGTGTCAAATCTATTCTTGAGATAATGTCCAAATTCAGGTGGGATATACGCAAGGTCGTACTTTGGCCCTCCTAAGATTGTTTTAATTTTCTTCAGCTTCAACTTGAACTTGCATATGAGCAACTGATGGTCTGTTCTGCAGTTGACCTCTGACCTTGCTCTAACTGATGATATTGAGCTTCTCCGTTATATCTTTCCACAGATGTAGTAGATTTGATTCCTGTGTACTGCATCCAGCAAGGTCCATGTGTATAGTCGCTGTTTATGTTGATGAAAAAAAAGTATTTGAAATGAATAAGTTGTTGGCTGGTCTTGTAAAATTCTATCATGCAATCTCTGTCATCATTTCTATCACCAAGGCCATATTTTCCAACTACAAATTCTTCTTCTTTGTTTCCAACTTTTGCCTTCCAGTCACCAGTAATTATCAATGCATCTTGATTGCATGTTTGATGAATTTCAGACTGCAGAAATTGGAAAAAATTTTCAATTTCTTCATATCTGGCATTAGTTTTCTCTGGCCCACAGAGTGATGTGGCTATATTTGAATAATAGTCATATTAACTGGTCTTTCTTGTAGGTGTATGGATATTATCCTATCACTGACAGTATTGTACTTCAGGATAGATCTTGAAATGTTTGTTTTGATGATGAATGCGAAGCCGTTCCTCTTGAATTTGTCATGCCCAGAGTAGTAGACCATATGATTGTTGTATTCAAAGTGGCCAATACCACCCCATTTCAGCTCACTAATCCCTAGGATACTGATCTTCAAGCATTCCATTTCATTTCTGGCAACTTCCAATTTTTCTTGATTCTTATTTGGTACATTCTACATTCCAATTATTAATGGATGTTTGCAGTTGTTCTTCTTATTTTGAGTAATGCCCCATCAGCCAATGAAGGTCCCAAATACTGTATTCCATCCACATCATTAAGGCCGGCTCTACTTAGAGGAGACAGCTCTTCCCCAGTCGTATTTTGAGTGTCTTCCAACCTGAGGGGCTCATCTTCCGGCACTATATCAGACAATGTTTCACTGCTGTCCATAAGGTTTTCACTGGCCAATTTTTTCAGAAGTAGATCACCAGGTCCTTTTTTCCAGTCTGTTTTAGTCTTGAAGCTTCGCTGAAACTTGTTCACCATGGTGATCCTGCTGGTATTTGCAATTCCAGTGGCATAGCTTCCAGCATCACAGCAACACACAAGCCACCACAGTAGGACAAACTGACAAGTAGGTGGTGGCCCATAGAATTAAAAGGATTAAAATCATACAACATATGTGGACTGACTGCACATAATTAAACTATAGTACAACAACAGAAAAAAATTTAGGAACTTTATAAATATTTGAACATTAAACAAATAAGCCATAGTTCAAAGAAGATATCTCAAGAGAAACTTTAAAATATTTTGAATTGAATGAAAACATAACACACTATATAATAATATATGGGATACAGCTTAAGTAATCCTTAGGGGGAATTTTGTAGCTTAAGCAGTGAAAGGGGAAACAAAATTGACATAGCTTTAGCTTGACTGACCAAGAAACATAGCTAAGTTACAGATAACCAAAATCAGGAATGAAGGGGGGAACATCACTAACAACCTCACAGCAATCAAAAGAATTATAAGGGAATGCTTTGAATAACTTTATGCAAACAATTTAGGCAGCTTAGATGAAATGGGCAATTTCCTAGAAAAACATAAATAAGCAAGACTGACTTAGAAAAAAAAAATCTGAATAAACCTATATTAAGAAGAGGTTGAATTTGTAATTAAATTCTTCCCACAAAGAAAAGCCCACATCCAGACTGATTCACTGGTGAATTTTATCAAATGTTTAAAGAAGAAATAATAGCACTTCTTCATAAATTATTCCAGAAGTTGAAAGTGGAGGGAACACTATCCAACTCATTCAATGAGACCAATGTTCCCCTGATATGAAAACCAGACAAATACCTCATAAGAAAACAAGAGACTAGTATCACTCATAAATAGATGCAAAAATCTCCAACAAAATACTTACAAACTAAATTCAGCAACATATAAAGAGGATTATATACCATGACCAAGTGGAATTTATGGTAGACTACAAGGTTGATTTAACATAAAAAAATCAACTAAAGTAAACCACTATAAAAAACCAAACTAGTCTGATACTAATAGAATAAATTACCAGAATCATATTATTATCTCAATAGATGCAGAAAAAGCATTTGAAAAATTCTTACACCCACTCTTGATAAATACTCTTAACAAATATGAATAGAAGGGAACTTCCTCAACCTGATAAAGGGCATCTGAAAAAAACCTACAGCTAATATCATATTTAATGGTGAAAGACTCAATGCTTTCTCCCTAAGATGAAGAAGAAGGCAAGGATGTCTGCTCTTGGCACTGATATCCAACACTTTACTGGACGTTCTAGCCAGTGTAATGAGGCAAGGAAAAGAAATACAAATTTGAAAGGAAGAAGAAAAATTGTCTTTATTCTCAGACAACATGATCCTGTATGTAGGAAATCCTAAGGAAGTCACACACATGCACATGTGCATGCACACAGGCAGGCACGCACATGCACACACATGCACATACACCCCTCCAAGATCTAAAAACAAGTTCAGCAAGATTGGAAGATACAAGATCAATATACAAAATTAATTGTATTTCTAAGTACTAGCAATACACAATCTACAAATAAAAGTAAGAAAATAATTCGATTCACATTTGCATCAAAAAGAATAAAATACTTAAAAATAAATTGAACAAAATATGTACAAGACTTATACACTGAAAACTTACAAAAAAATTGCAGAGAGGAGTGAAAAGTCTAAATAAATTAGGAGATAATCTATTATTATGGGTTGGATGACAATATTGTTTGTTAAGATGGCAATTCTCCCCAAATTAATGTATAGATTCAATGCTATCTCTATTAAAGTCCCAGCAAGTTTTATTACAGAAATTAACAAGCTGACTATAAAATTTTAAATGGAAATGAAAAGCATCCAGGATAGCTGTCGCACAGTGAATTACTTAACATGGTCCTTCTAGCATAGTCTTTGTGACTCCCACACAATGATTGGGTGGGGCTATGCAAATAAAGTTTATGTAAACTTTGATGCTTAAGGTTATGTGTCACCTTGGCTGGGCCATGATTTTCAGTGGTTTAGCAGTTATGTAATGATGTAATTTAGCAGTTATATAATGATGCAGTCATCCTCCATTTTGTGATTTGATGTAATTATCCTCCATTTTGTGATGTATTGTAAATTTTAGCCTCTATGCCTGTGGTTATAGTCCTATTTGGGAATGAGTTGACTATTATATTAATGAGGCAGGACTAGGGTGGGGTGTTAGAGGGTGTGACTCAGGTCACCACCCTTAGCCCAGTCACCACATTTACTACCCTTATTCAAGTCATGCCCTTACTTGAGTCACACTTTTTATCTTATAAGAGATAAAAGGAAAAAGAAGCTAGTGGGGGGTGGGGGGTACTCACTAGAATCAAGAAGAAGAGCTAAAAGTGGAGCATGGCCTTTGGACCCAGGATCCCTGCACTGAGAACCTCCTAGACCCAAGAGATAGAGACCTGTAACACGGGAGGTGGCACAAGATGGAGAGAAGGAGCAGCAAGCGCGACAGAGAACTGGCAACAGCAGAACCAGTAGACTGGTGCAAGACGGCCATAGTGGGCTTCCCAGTCCACAGAGTGATGCGGCTACAGTGGTTGTGCTGACCCACAGAGCGAGAGAGCTGAGTGCCTTCAGGCTGAAGATTACTGGTGTAGTGAGGTGCCTCCAGGCAATTATTGGCGGAGCTAAAGAGATTTGTAACAGTTTTCCCAAGCAGGGCAGAGGCTGGGCTGAAGGGCCGAGGGGTTGAGGGGCTGAGAACCGGAGAGAGAGGTCTGCCTGCGGGCACAGCTGAGAAGAGCCTGCCCTGATCAAAGAAATGTATCCTGAGCATTCCTGAACCTGAATTGTAACCTGCTACTTCCCTAAGAAACCACATAATTGTGAGTATTGTCTGTGAGTTCCGTGTGGCCATTACGATGAATTGTCGAACCCAGCAGAGAAGTAAAGACTGCTGTGGGAGGGATGACTGGTGTCAGAACTGTTAAAAAGGTTGGAGAGAGGAGGTATGTCTGACTTCTGTCTCATAGGAATCAGTCTTGGGCTGTTGATCTTCATTTTCCTTCTGCCTTGTGAAGTTAGAGGAGGTTAGATGTCTCTGCCATACCATTTTTACAATAGCCAAAAGAATTTTAAAAAATAGGAACAAAGCTGGTAGACTTATACTTTCCAATTACAAACTCAAATGTAAGAACTAAAACTATAAAACTTTTAGGAGAAAAACCTTTGTGATCTTAAGTTAGGTAAAGATATGACATCAAAAGCACAATCCATCAATGAAAAATCGATGAATTGAACTTATCAAAATTTAAAATGTTTGCACTTCAAAAGACGCAATTAAGAAAATGAAAAGAATTGCTATAAAGTGGGAGAAAATATTTGCAATCATGTATTTAATAAAGAACTTGTATCTGGAATATAGAAAGAACTCTTACAACTAAATAATAATAAGGTAACTTCATTAAAAGAGCAAAAAGTGTGCTGTATGGATTGAATTGTGTCCCCCAAAAATATGTGTTGTAAATCCTAATCTCTGTGCCTGTGGTTATAATCCCATTTGGGAAAGGGTTGTCTTTCTTATGTTAATAAGGCAGGATTAGTTTAGGGTGTGTCTTGAGTCAATCTCTTCTGAGATATAAAAGAGATTAAACACAAGCTAGCAATCAAAGATGGGGAAGAGAGATGTCGAGCAACATGAAGATCGCCCAGGAGCAGAAATTCAAAGAAACAAAGATCTTCCTCCAGAGCCAACAGAGAAAGAAAGCTTTCCCCTAGAGCTGGCACACAGAATTTGGACTTCTAGCCTCCTAAATAGTGAGAAAATAAATTTCTGTTTGTTAAAGCCACACACCTGTGCTATTTCTGTTATAGCAGCGCTAGATAACTAAGACAGTTTGAATAGACATTTCCCCAGAGAAGATGTATGCATAGCTAATAAGCACATGAAAAGATGCTCAACATGTTAAGACACTATTTCAAACCCTATAGAATGGCTAAAATAAAAAAGACAGACAAAAACAAGTTTGGCCAAAGATGTAGAGAAACTGGATCTCTCATGCATTGTTGGTAAAAATGTAAAATGATATAGCTACTTTGAAAAATAGTTTGGCAGTTTCTTAACAAGTTAAATATTAATTTACCATAAGACCTAGAAACTCCACTCTCCTCCCAGGTATATTGCCAAGAGAAATAAAAGCATGTGTCCACACGAAGGTGTGTAAGTGAATGGTTATAGTAGCATTATTTATCATGATCAAAAAGCAGAAACAATCTAAATGTCCATCATCTGGTGGATGGAAAAACAAAATGTGATATATCCATAAATTGGAATACTATTCAGCAATAAAAAGGAATGAATTATTGATATATGCTACAACAAAAAAAAAAAGCGGTAAACATAAAAATGCTCTCTAAATAGTACAAAAGGGCAAAAACCTCTGATAATTATGCTGCTGTGTACATTAAATCATTGTCAGAAAAGCAACAGAGTCAAGTTGAACATTTCAATTTGAATTACTAAAGGGTAAAAATGTTGTGAGAGAGAACACAATGGTACATTGTTTTCAAGTCCTAGTCATTATCTATCTCCCCTATTAGGATGTAGCCAGGGATATTTGTTTGTTATTTACTATTATAGCTCTCAAACCTAATACAAAATCTGCTGCAAAAGGCCCCTTAAGATGCCTTAGGATGGCATTTTGACAGCTATGGTGCTCCTGACCCAAGCGGTAATCTTTTCAATCACCACATATGCTTGTGAAAGCTGGACAATGAAAAAGGAAGATGGAAAGAGAATTGACACATTTGAATTGTGAAGTTGGTGGAGAATATTGAATAAACTATGGACTGCCAGAAGAATGAACTAATCTGTCTGCAAGGAAATATAGCCAGAATGCTCCTTAAAAGCGAGGGTGGCGAGACATCATCTTGATTACTTTTGGGCATGTCATCAGGAAAGACCAGTTGCTAGAAAAGGATATTATGTTTGGGAAAGTAGAGAGTCAGTGAAAACGAGGGGGAACGCTCCATCAGATGGATTGACAAGGTGGCTGCAGCAATGGGCTCAAACATGCCAAAGACTGTGAGGATGGCACAGGCCCGGGCAGTGTTTCATTCTGTTATACGTGGGGTTGCCATGAGCCGGAACTGACTCCAGGGCAACTAACAACAACAATAGGTAGTCAATAAATATTTGTTGAATGGAAGCTAAATCAAGTGAAGAAAGTCAGGAAGTGTGAATATCATTAAAAAAGCCATAGTGTAGTAGTAAAAAGCACCTCATCTTTCTGGACCATGTCAGTTAGATGTGTTCTTTTTCATAGCATTCTGTTCTGAGCCATCAAAGTGAGTGTTTAAGGAATTAATAGAAGGTGATGATAATTATTTACTACTCTTCTTAAAGTGTCTATTGAGTTGCAACGGTACCTCAAATCAGTCAGAACAACAACAACCTTAGTCATACCAATGACTCATCCAGCCTCCCCACACAAAGCAGCAATCCCACAAATACCTTCTTCAGTTATCTAACTGTGGCACTAAATGTAATTTTAGTGAGAGAAGACGGTTCTTCACTATGACAGTGAACTCAAATAATGAATTAATGTAATTCATACATCCCTAACTTCCCTTAAAAACCAAAAGATAATTAACTTAAGTGCATGCAAATGTAAGCTATAAATTTATCAACACTTTTTGTGCATTAACTTATATTTTTATCCTATATTATTTGTTGATTTAACAACTTCCTTGATTTATTCTTTACTTGTTTCCAGCCATCAGGGCTCCCTTCAATACCAACATATGAGAGTTTTTTTCAATAGTTTTGAGTTTACCCTGTGTCTTAGTCATCTACTGCTGCTATAACAGAAATACCACAAGTGGATGGCTTTAACAAAGAGAAATTTATTTTATCACAGTAGAGTAGGCTAAAAGTCCAAATTCAGGGCGTCAGCTCCAGGGGACGGATTTCTCTCTCTATCGGCCTTCTCATCAATGTTCCCCGGACTAAGAGCTTCTCCACGCAGGGACCCCAGTTCCAAAGGACGCGCTCTACTTACTCCCGGCACTGCTTTCTCGGTGCTATGAAGTCCCCAGCTCTCTGCTTGCTTCCCTTTCCTTTTATTTCTTGTAAGATAAAAGGTGGTGCAGGCCACACCCCAGGGAAACTCCTTTTACATTGGATCAGGGATGTGACCTTACTGAGGGTGTTACAATCCCACTCTAATCCTCTTTCGCATAAAATTACAATCACAAAATGGAGGACAATCACACATATTGGGAATCGTGGCCCAGCCAAATGGATACACACATTTTTGGGAGGTCATAATTCAATTCATGACACCCTGCTTTCACCTTTAGATAATGAGCTCCTGGAGACTAGGACTTTTTGCTCTGTACATTCACTCTCTGTCATAGTATTCTTTACCAAACATGCAGTAGTGTGCAAAGAAGGCCTTTAGGATATCCTCCAACTCCCGCCCCAGTATTTTGCATTACAAGTACTCAAGAGTGATGAAAGAGTATAAGGGTGTATATATGGGTGGGAGTGTGTAGAGAAAGAATTGAGAGAATGCAGATGAGGAAGGTGAGAAGCAGTCAGGGAGAGGAAAAGGAGAAAAGTCAGCAGGTAAAGAAATGATATGGTTTCTCATTTACCCTCTTCCTCCTCTTTCCCTCTTTCGTCCTCTCCTAAGCATTAAAACTCTATCCTCTGAAAATATAGTTGTCTCAAAGCTCTGGGCTACTTGGCCTCATGAACAATTGTCAGTGTGTTTGAAGAAGGAGATTCAACCTTCACGAGACTATAGCTGTTATATATATACAAATATGCACAATCAAAATGCATGTATGCCATACATAAATATACATCCATACATTTATCCACGCAAACACAGAATAAAAGCTTAATTTATATTGAGCAAATGAATGAATAAATAAAGCCAGGCTGCCTCTTGCCAGAATTATCATCTCGAAGGGGCTAAACTTTCTAAGGTAAGAAATTTTATTTCACTTATTAGACATCAGGGTACTAAGTCATATAACTGAGGGGACTGAATCATGCAACTAAAGTCATAAGAGACTAATGGGTGAATGTATAGGCGAGGTGTAGCTAGGAATATATGACACTGATTTAATAGTTGATTACAGTAGCTTATGCCTGCCCACAGAAGCATGCAGATCTATTTGGGAAGCACATTTTTAATTTGTAATGTAGTGTGATGGTCATTCAGTTAGAGGTATTGCATTATCTTTAGATAATTTTTGTTAAGTATAGCTCTGTAAAGAACAAATAGCATCTTCTTGGAGGAGAGCCGGACTAAAATTCCTATTCTACGCTTCCAGATTTTGATTCTGAGCTTCAAAACTCTCCCAGTTCTTCCTTACTTTACTAATGGTTAACAGAAGTACAAATAATTACAATCATTACCTGGCATTTATCAGTAACAAAGGTTACAATTTATAGGCATTTAAGGAAACATGTTATATCCACAGAAGGTAATTTTTAAAAAATCTCATATCCAAAAAGACATTTTTCCATAGAATTAAACACCCTAAACTTTCTTAATCTTCACCTCTTGATACCGGTTTTATCTTGCTTTTGTGGTCTGTAGCCCATACTATTGACTAATTTCAAAAGAGAAAAACAAATAGGTTAGTCTCTGGAAGTTTAGCTACTCTAGGAGAAACAACCAAAGAAATGTCTGCTTGGGTTTTTGCAATCCTAGATTTCCTCTAGAGATAAAAATACGTGTTAACAGTGTGTAAGCCTATGGGAGGATGAGTGATAAGAGAACTGACCAGTTCTATTGTCCCTCCCTAAACCTGGATATAATGATTCAAAACAGATAAGTTTACAAAGAAGAAAACCGATAGAAGATTGGGGAAACAAGTCTAGGCTAAGAGGATGATCTTTCAGTTTTGAGGGGGGAGGGGCTGAATATACAAAACAGAAGAGTTGTGTTCAGAGTACTTTGGATACCTTAAGAGAGAGGATTCTGAGCACAGGAAAAGCGATCAGTAGTTGCAAAATGATTTAGAAGAAACAACAAAATATATTTTCTTCAAATCCTAAAGGGTAAGGGTGATAAAAATAGGACCCATAAATATCTCTGAGTTGGGCAGATTATTTATTGAAGTCATATCAGTACACAGTAATGCCCTATTTTAAAAAGGAGGAGGATCAAAAACAAAAAACCCAACAACTGACTAACTCTAGCTTTCCTGACTAGAGACTTTAAAAAAATCACTTATATCTGCTTTGACAGAAATGCTCACGAAAACGTTACCAGACACTTTCTACTTTACTGGATTTTAAATCTAGTTATTTTCCTATCAATGACATGATAAGAAAATAACTTTTCTCTTCTTCATAAATAGTTCTTTGTTTTCGCTAAACCCTCAAAAGGCACCTAAAAATATGATAAAGAAAATCAAGTGTTGTGTGGCCAAGGTGACTAAATATTGTTGTTGCTGTTAGTTACCATTGAGTCAGCTCTGACTCATGGCAATCTTACATATAACACGATGAAATGCTGAACGGTTCTGCGCCATCTTCATGATCATTGGTATGTTTGAGTCCACTGTTGCAGCTATTGCGTAATGCCTTCCAACCTAGGGGGCTCATCTTTTAGCACTATATCAAATAATATTCTACCATAATCCATACGATTTTCATTGCCTAGTTTTTGGAAGTAGATTACTGGGCCTTTTTTCCTAGTCTTTGTTAATTTAGAAGCTCCACTGAAGCCACTCCACTATGGATGACGTTCTTGGTATTTAAAATATTAGTGGCATAGCTTCCAGCATCATAGCAACATGCAAACCACCACAGTACAGCAAAGTGACAGATGAGTGGTAACATTTCTTTAACGGAATTAGCTCAATCTTCAAACTAGTTAGCATAATTCAGGGGAAGGGTGTGGATGGGACGGGGTAGGCTCTCAGTTGTCTGGAATAGAAGAATGATGTATATACTCTCCCCTACCTGCAAATCGCTCCAATTATACCAACTGGAGATTTATTTAGTTCAACAAGCTTCTCCACTCAGTGACGTCAAAATCCCTGGAGGAATTATTCCTATCAATCACTTGTACCTAAGTTTCAATTGCTTGGGGCTTATCTATACCTAGCTGAGATATTTTACAAACCAATTTTATTTAGGCAGGACAATATTTAAAAAAAAAAAAAGTCTTTAAGTAGGGCATGTACTCCCCAGTTCACCAGAGGCCCCATCACTCCTTACTGTCTTATACTCACCCATTTAAAACATTATACCTAATTGGCTCCTCTTGCTTAGGGGGGAATAGAGCTAAACTGAGTGGAGTCTGATACTGGAGCAGGATAAGGTTAGGTGGGATATCATGAGTAGACAATATAAAATACCAAAGAACGTCGAGAAGCATGAAATAGAAGATAGGAGGTGGAAGGACCAGTAAAGCACTTTGCCTGCTATGCAGTTTTGCCTAGTTCAAAGCTGATCACATTATTCCTGCTTTTGTTGTGGAATGTATAATACCCAGACTTGTTTGGAAGATGAAAAGCCTCAGGCTACTCCAGTTATGCCTCTTACAATCAAATCATCTTCAGTTCAGCTCAGTGGGTCTCCATTTGGTCCCTAACTCTCCCCCGATTTCCCCCACTCCAGGGAAGAAAGAGACAAAAGAGCAGTAAGAAGAAAGAAACTGAGAACTGCATTTCAGATAATGGCTACCGACAGGAGAATAGAACTGTTGTTATAAGACCCTCATCCCTTGTCATCTTGTTATGAGAACTTCAAATTCCAGAATGCAATAAAAATACACACATGCACGCACGCACACACACACACACACACACACAACAGTTCTATGATTAAACAGGACCAGCTACATAATTTGTGGGACCCAGTGCAAAATGAAAATGTGAGGGCCCTTATTTTTAAAAAAATTAAGATTTTTAAATCAAGCATGGAGCTTATGCAACTTCCCATGACAAACATCCATGAATCCAGCCCTGGTTAAATGGTTTAAGAAATATTGGGTGAAAAAAAAAAGTTCTTTGCAGCAGGACTTCTCAGATCCTTTTGTACACTAATGTTCATCAAGAATCTTCATCACACATACCACGTAGCAGTTTCTAAATATACTTGACCAAAAGCTCTTTTTGAATTATTCCTTTACAAGGATCGTCTTGTAGGCCCAATGTTCCACAGAACACACATCGTAAAATGGAGATCTTGGCTGTGCAGACAGATTGTATCTGCTATAACATCAATTAATTAATCATAAATTATGTGGGCATTTTCCCCATATTCAGAATGAGGTAACTAGATATGACTATGGATGCAGAGGGTGTGAATTCATTAAATCCTTCCCTATTTGGTCTTTCACCATTTAGTAGGTGACCTCAGTGGCCTAACATCCCAAATATTTTCTGTGCAGGTGCTCTAAAGATGGTCTGATTGAGACTATATCCCAAGGCACTTTATTTCATCCGCTTTATCTTGTCAGTTCAGAGAAAAAAAAAAAAAAAATCCTTACTTACCATTACCCAGTTCCCAAGAAATGTTGTACTTTTTGCTGGCGCTGTACTTCAACAGACTCAGGGCACTAGAACTGTTCCAGGAGTTATTGGGATTACGACGTAGTGCATTTAGAGCAAATATCAGGTGGAGTCCAGAGCAATCAGCAAAGTTATAAAGTTTGTCTAGAGACCTGGCTGGGAAGAAGCAGAGAAAGGCTTGTAACTTTCAAATCAATTTTCCCACAAAAGGAAAATATTGGCTACTATAAAATCCTTTCTACGACCTTCTTGTAAATAGGGAATTAGACAGGCTTCTAAAAGGGTGCTATTACCTTTAGGTTCAGAGTGCATATCAAGGTGGTGTCAGAAACCAGCACACAGATTTCCAGTTAGAGGTTGCAAACTGGCAACCAATTCCAGTCCATGGTATGTTAAAAAAAAAAACAAACAAAAAACAAACTTGAATTGCTGACATTTAAAAATGAGATGGTTTTGCAAAGCAGCTGGATTTCTAGCCTTCTAGAAGATCTGGCACTACTGGGTCTATATATCTCCATGACAACATGATGGAAGTAGTGTCAGGGGACAAGACCAGGAAAGATGACTGGCTAGTGAGTCTTAGAAAATAGCTCAGCCTAGCCGCACATCCCAAACAGTTTGCCCGAGTCCCAATTTCTAATATTTTTGAGTATGGAAATACCACAATAATATGTTTCATTGTCAGGTTTATCTGAAATGCCATCAACTCGATTAACCATATACCCCACTGCCATCCCATTCCTTCACTTCTATCACGATCAGGGTGGTTCTGGCTCTCATTTCCACTTGCACGAATTATTATTACAATGCCTGTACTTGCCTCTCAACTTCTAGATTCTCCCCATTTTGCCAGATTCATCTTCCCCAAATCACTCTCACCGTCAGTTTCACTCACTCCTCAAAGCCTTAGTGGATTTTCATGATCTCTTTTTTCCTTAGATTTGTATCCAAGGCCTCTTCCACTCGGCCATAATTTTTCCCCCACCTTAGGCCTCTCGGTAACTCCCAGTGAGTTCTTTGTTGTCTGTCTGTTCTAGTTATTATAGAACCGCCTACCCAACTACCTTTGCTCCAACTATATGCCCTAATCCCTTTTCTAAACACACCAGACTTTACATGTCTTTTTAGGCAGTCATCCCCAGGTATGGATGACAGGCCTTTATAGAAAAAAAATTATGTTAATAATTATGCACAGAAGTTTACATTATCTGAGTACTCCTTCTGTAAGTCCTTCGAGCAGCATTTCTCAAATGGGGTTCTGTGAAATGCTCGGGCTCCACAGATGTCACTAGGGGTTCCGCAAGAGATTGATGCATAGTGACCAAGCAGCCCCATTAGCAATCTTATTATAGGTCTTTTAGACCTGTAAAGTGGGACCATGATCATTTACTTGAGTCCATTATCAGTTTTTGAAGCAGGATATGGGGGTAGGGGGTGGGTGGAGGAAAGGGTGCTGCTGTCATTTTCACCATCTTACATGTGGGAAAAAGCTTTTCCTTGTTTAAGAAGCATAATAAAGAATAAGAACAGAAATTGTCTTATTTCAAATGAAAATAAAAACTAATATGAACTTGTCTCACAGTCAGCCCAGAACTGAGTAGTTAGTTGTACAACAAAAAAGTCCTAACTTTCACGTTGAAGTTGTGTAGTGCCTTCCAACTTAGGGGGCTCGTCTTTCATAAATTAAAAATAAATTTAATGATTTCTATTTAGTTCCAAAATAACATTTTAAATTCACTTTAGTTCTATTAAAGAGATCATGAAGCCATCACATGTGTATAATAAATTTGTAATTATCTACTTGTGCCTGACCATGTCACTCAGTATGAACATTTTTTTTTCTAGTCTTATTCAAAATTATATCTTAGGCTATATTTTTATTCCTACTGCTTTCACTTGTAGCTTTACTATTCATTCATTGTCAATACATTTTCATATTGGAAATAACAATAATTAAAGTAAATTCACAACCTTTATTTAAATTAAATCTAACAAGCCTATATATCTCATTTTGGCTTAAACCATTTATTTAACAAAAATGTATTATGTTTGTCTTATGAGGTTTTAAATTCATGAAAAAGGAAAGAAAGGAATGCATCTTAAGAAAGAAATTTTACTACCTTTTTTGTCTTTTTAGGAAAGATTGCCTAAAAAATCATTTTTTTTGTTTAAACAGAGGAAAAAATACCCTATTTTGCACTTACCATATACCACATACCGTATCTCAATAGCATTTTGTATAACAGAACTTTGTGATAAGTTTTTAGGTCTATTTGGGTAAAGATTAAAAAAAAAAAAAAAACAAATTTACAAAAAGGAAAAACTGAAGTTTCTTCTTTCTATATCACAGAGCTGCGTTACAGCTGGTATCCTTTGTGGAGGGAGGCAAACCGTACAACAGAATAGGTTAAAAAGTTGGCCAAAATAAACAGATTCAGAGGAAGTTACTGTTGTCTATTTAAAAGAGCATTGATAATTATTATTAGATTATTATATTTACTACTACATGATTATACTAACATACTACAAGCTTTAGATATAATAATTTTTTATCCAGGTGTTCCCTGAGACTTGAGAATGATTTCAAGTGTTCCTTTAATATGACAATCTTGAGAAGGCTGCCCTAGAATTAAAAGGATGCATAGGAAAACAAAAGTCATCCTAACACCAAAATAATTATGGTTGAACTGACTGCTGACTTAAACATTCCTTCTGCTTAGCAATATCCCCACTAATCAAATCAATGATGTTGTCAGTCTCTCCAACACAATGCAAACCCGGAATAAATCTACTGAAAAGCTAAATTGCAAATCTGAGAAGGAGATGCAGGATTTCATGAAATCAATGAAAATCAAACCGCACTCCACGGGAGAAAATACCTGGCGATCTGCTCTGGGAAAGATTAAAGGCTAGGAAACCCTATGGGGCAGTTCTCTGTCCTATAGGGTCAGTGTGAGAGGGAGTAGACTCCATGGCGTGCAACAACAACAACAATGCTTGATAATTGCTTAAATCATATGCAAATCCACTAACAACTGAAAAAAAGAAAGTTCACAAAGATGATAAAATAATAAGATACTCAAAAATATAATTTGAACATTAAAAGACAAAGAGAGGCCCTTCCTCAGGATATTGTTTGAAGTCCTTCAATACTTATGATTGTGCCACAAAAGTGAAAATATTTTATCTGAACAAATGTTAAATATTTAATTAAATAATATTTTGTTTATTAATAAATAATTAGTTCCTAGTTGCAATGACAGCTTATAATTTATTAACTATACAATGAAATACATGTTATTTTCATAGTTTTAGATTTGTTTCTAAACTAAAATTCTAGTCAAACTTTCATATCAAAATTTATTATGAAAGACTGATGTTCATTGTAGGTAGATTATTTATGTTTAAGTGGTCTTTTTTTTAGAGCTAATTATCTCCATATAATGAGGATTTCCTGTATTTATTTCACATGTATTCGAAAAACAAATTCATGTCAAACATAAAAGGATATCAAATGTGTGATTTCAGGGATTTGATGGCTTAAGGCAAGGCAAAATCATTTATAAAAAAGTGTCAAGGTAAAAAAAAAGGTGACACAAAACACAATATGGGTGGTTTGTTACCATGAAAAAATGAGAACTAGAGTGCTAGAAATTTGGGGGGAACTTTGTTAAGGATATAAGGTTAAGTCCTGCCTCCTCCATGAAACCATTCCTGAACATACCAGCCTCCCTAACCTCCCTGCAGTGACCTCAACCTTCTCAAAACTTGGTCTACACCATTCATTGGCATTGGCATCCGACTGCCTTGTGGCACCTCTTGTTACATTGTCTTACTTGGGATTTACCTCTTGATTTATTCATGTTTCCAGAGTGCATGGCTTGTTTTTCCCAGTTAAATCGTTAAGTTCCTTGAAGCTGGTCCTGTATTTCATTATATCCTTGACAGCACCTAGCACAGATCAATCTTCTGCCTTAAAATCAAGCTGAAGAGTTTTCACAGTGCGAAATCTTTTTGTTATGTAAAAGTGGTCTAACAAGAAATTAAAAGAGGCCGAAGAAATATCTGTCTACAATAATTACTTCTGGTTCAAGAGATGTACTCTAGAATTTATTGGAAAAGTAATATCTATTTGAATACAGAGGATTTAGTAGATGATCAACAAATGCAATCTTCCTCAGAACAACTACTGTTAGGTTCCAAGAAGGCAGATACTTAATCGGGCAACTTTCTACTCTGTCCACCAGAGGGTGCTAATGCCACTGTATCCTCTAGTCAGGCTGCCTTGACATTACATATGAACATTATTCTAAGGAGCATTGAAGATGAGGAGCTGCGGCTTGAGAAAGATGTAATAGAGTATAGTCTTGGGAGTATCTATACAGTATAGTGCTGATAGTTGATGCTGTGGAAGTTCTTGAGACTTGTAAAGGACAAAACGTAGAAAGATGTTTGAGGATAAAACCTGAAGAAATATCTACATATAAGGATCAGGAAGAATGAAAAATAAGTAAATAAAGGCAGTGAACAGCATAGAAGAAGAAGGAGAATCCAGAAATGCAGTCTTAAAGAACACAAAAGAGCACAGTGTCAAGGAGGTGCTGGTCAATGACAGTAGATGTTCCTAAGAAATTGAGGAGAAAAAGGACTAAGAGAAAAGCTACTAGGTTAATCAAACAGTAAGAATAGAAACTAAAACTAGAATAGGGGTAAGAAATGAAAGAATGAGTGGATGAAGAACAAAGAACAGACTCTAGTATATTAGACTTACTTGCTGAAGTCCCATGGTGTTAAAAGGAAGAAAAGAAATGAAATAGTAACTACAGAAGTATCAGATATAGGTTTAAGAAAAACATTCAGATCCAAGACCCCACTTTTTCAAAAAGTCATTTCTTCAATAAGGCTGATCTCAACTTTATATTAGGAAGAAATTGATAAACCAAACCAAACCTGTTGCCCTTAAGTTGATTCCGACTCATAATGACCCTAAAGGACAGAGTAGACAGGGTTTCCAAGGCTGTAAACTTTATGGAAGCAGGCTGTCACATCTTTCTCCCATGGAGCGGCTGGTAGGTTCCAACCATTGACCTTTTTAGTTAGCCAAGTGCTTAACCACTGTGCGACCAGGCTCCTTAAGAAAGTGATAAGGATCAATGAATTCACACTAAGATGTGACTATTTCCCTTAGTTTTCTCAGGACTTGGCACTTTAAAAATAAACTAGACAAACAGCAACCCAATAAACAAAGCATAGGACACTCATTAATCTAAACAATTGGGTAGCTGGAATTTCTAGTAGGATTCATTCATTTGTTCAACAAATATTTACTAAGCTCCTATTACATGGCAGGCACTATTATATGCTCTAGGGATACAGCAACGACCAAAACAGAAACAGGTCCTGCCCTCATGGAGTTTACATTTAGTGTGTTTGTGGTAAGAGATGGTGGGAAATGTAGTACAGGCTGGAGGACAGGTAGTACCAATAGAGTATGCTATTTTAAATAAGCCTCACTGAAAGGTAACATTTGAGCAGACCCCTGAAGGAAGTGAGGAAGTAAGTCAAAAGGATAACTATGGAAACAATTCCAGTCAAAATATACTATAAATGCAAAGGGCCAAGACAGGAATGATCTTGATGAATCTGAAGAACAAAAAAGAGGCCAGTGTGGCTATGGAAGAAGACAGAGGGAGAACAATAGGAGGGCCAGACTGTGTAGGGCCTTGCTGGTCATTGTGAGGAGTTTGGCTTTTACCCCATATGACACAGAAAACCACTGAATGGTTTTGAATATGACCCGACTCACCTTTTAAAAGCATCGCTCTGACCACTGAGCTTAAAAAAGACTGGAGGGGGAGAGAGGGCAAGGGTGAAAGCAAGCAGATGAGTTAGGAACCTATAGCAATAATTCAGGCAAGGCATCACAGTGGCTTGGACCAGGGTGGTAGCAGTGAAGTGGTGGAGTGATGGGGTTCTGGGGATGTTTTAAAGGTAGAGCTGACAAGATTTGCTGAAGTATTGGATGTGAAATATGGGTGGGGGGGTGGGGAGAGCGTCAAGGAAAACTCCAGAGCTTTTAAATTGAACAGAAGGAGATGAACTTGACATTTAAGGAAGTGTGGAGGACTGAGAGGAGGGAGGATGGGAAGGCAAAATTAGAATTTTGGTTTTGGACATGTTATATTTGAGATGCCTATTAGACATACAAGTAGAGAATGTGCGTGAGCATAATATACAAATGGAGTTAAGGGGAGAGATATCAACTGAAGATATAAACCTGAGTAAGTAAAACATTTTGAAAGGTTGGGAGAGGTAGGGTGGCTTTTGTTGTAAAGGAGACAGAAAGGATCTGTCACAAGGATCATCTTCTGATTTATAGATGGCAATGTCCTTAAAGCACTTACCTATCCTAGTCCTTCCCTCTGCTCCCTTTATGCTGAGGACCCAAATGTTTCTTAATTCTCACCTTCTTTGATGCCCTCTCCAAGACTAGCTTCTCATGTTCTCATCCTGTTTTTATTTATTTCTTTCCCACAAAGTAATGCCTATCCTACTTTTTTCCCCATTCATTGATGGGGACAATTGAGATTTCTTAATCTTATGTACCACCACTCGTCTGTCAGTTTGTCATACTGTGGTGGCTTGTGTGTTGCTGTGATGCTGGAAGCTATGCCACCAGTATTCCAAATACCAGCAGGGTCACCTATGGTGGACAGGTTTCAGTGGAGCTTCCAGACTAAGACAGACTAGAAAGAAAGATTTGGCAGTCTACTTCTGAAAAAACTGACCAGCGAAAGCCTTATGGATAGCAGTGAAACATTGTTTGACATAGTACCAGGAGATGAACCTCTCAGGTTGGAAGGCACTCAAAATACAACTGGGGAAGAGCTGCCTCCCAATAGTAGAGTTGACCTTAATGACATGGATGGAGTAAAGCTTTCGAGACCTTCATTTGCTGATTTGGCATGAGTCAAAATGAGAAGAAACAGCTGCGAATATCCATTAATAATTAGAACGTGGAATGTACGAAGTACGAATCTAGGAAAATTGGAAGTCGTCGAAAAGAAATAGAACTCATAAAGATCAATATCCTAGGCATTAGTGAGCTGAAATGGACTGGTACTGGCTGTTCTGAGTCGAACAATCATATGATCTACTATGACAGGAATGGCAAATTGAAGAGGGATGGTGTCACATTAATTATCAAAAGAACATTTCAAGATCTATCCTGAAGTACAACGCTGTCAGTGATAGGATAATACCCATTTGCTTACAAGGAAGAGCAGTTAATACACCTATTATTCAAATTTACACACCAACCACTAATGCCAAAGATGAAGAAATTCAAGTTTTTTACCAACTTCTGCAGTCTGGATTGATCACACATGCAATCAGGATACATTGGTAATTACCAGTGATTGAAATACAAAAGTTAGAAACAAAGAAGAAGGCTCTGTATTGGAAAACACGGGCCTAGGTGATAGAAACAACTGTGGAGAAGGCATGATAGAATTTTGCAAGAGGAGCTAATGTCTTATTCATTGCAAATACCTTTTTTCAACAGCATAAACAGCAACTATACACGTGGTCCTCGCAGGATGGAATACACAGGAATCAAATCGACTACATCTGTGGAAAGAGACGATGGAGAAGCTCAATATCATCAGTCTGAACAAGGCCAGGGGCTGATGGCAGAACAGACCATCAACTGCTCATGTGTAAGTTCAAGTTGAAGCTGAAGAAAATTTAAACAAGTCCACGAGAGCCAAAGTATGACATTGGGTATATCCAACCTGAATTTAGAGACCATCTCAAGAACAGATTTGACACATTGAACACTAATGACTGAAGACCAGATGAGTTGTGGAATGGCATGACGACATCATACATGAAGGAAGCAAAGGGTCATTAAAGAGACAGGAAAGAAAGAAAAGACCAAAATGAATGTCAGAAGAGACTCTGAAACTTGCTCTTGAATGTCAAATAGCTAAAGTGAATGGAAGAAATGATAAAGTAAAAGAGTTGAACAGAAGATTTCAAAGGGCAGCTCAAGAAGACAAAGTAAAGTATTATAATGAAACGTGAAAAGACCTGGAATTAGAAAACCAAAAGGCAAGATTATGCTCAGCATTTCTCAAGGTGAAAGAATTGAAGAAAAAATTCAAGCCTCAAGTTGCAATATTGAAGGATTTGATGGGCAAAAATTGAATGAAGCAGGAAGTATCAAAAGAAGATGGAAGGAATACACAAAGTTGCTGTACCAAAAAGAATTGGTCAATGTTCAAGCATTTCAGGAGATAGCACATAATCAAGAACTGATGGTACTGAAGGAAGGAGTCCAAACTGCACCGATGGCATTGGTGAAAAACAAGGCCCCAGGAATTGACAGAATACCAACTGAGATGTTTGAACAAATGGATGCAATGCTGGAAGCATTCACTTGTCTGTGCTAAGAAATTTGAAGACAGCTACCTGGCCAACCAACTGGAAGAGATACATATTTATTGTGTCCATTCCAAAGACGGGTGGTTCATCAGAAGGTGGAAATTATCGAACAATATCATTAATATAACACGCAAGTAAAATTTTGCTGAAGATCATTCAAAAGCAGTTGCAGCAGTACATCAACAGGGACCTGCCAGAAATTCAAGCCAGATTCAGAAGAGGACATGGAACGAAGGCTATCATTGCTGATGTCAGGTGGGTCATGGCTGAAATCAGAGAATACAAGAAAGATGTTTACCTGTGTTCTGACTATGCACAGGCATTCGACTGTTTGTGTCATAACAAATTATGGATTACATTGCGAAGAATGGGAATTCCAGAACACTTAATTGTGCTCACGCAGAACCTGTACATAGACCAAGAGGCAGCTGTTCGAACAGAACAAGGGGATATTGCATGGTTTAAAATCAGAAAATGTGTGCATCAGGGTTGTACCCTTTCACCATACTTAATCAGTCTGTACACTGAGCAAATAATCTGAGAAGCTGGACTATATGAAGAAGAATGTGGCATCAGGATTGGAGGAAGACTCATTAAGAACCTGCTATAGATATTTGCAGATGACAGAACTTTGCTTGCTGAAAGTGAAGAGGACTTGAAGCACTTACTGATGAAGATCAAAGACTACACATTATCTTAAAAGAAAAAAAAAAATCCTCACAACTGGACCAATAAACAACATCATGATAAATGGAGAAAATATGGGGGTTGTCAAGGGTTTCATTTTACTTGGATCCACAATCAACGCCCATGGAAGCAGCAGTCAAGAAAGCAAACAATGTTTTGCATTGGGCAAATCTTCTGCAAAAGACCTCTTTAAAGTGTTACAAAGCAAAGATGTCACTTTGAGGACTAAGGTGCACCTGACCCAAGCTATGGTATTTTAAATCACCTCATATGCATGCAAAAGCTGGACAAGGAATAAGGAAGACCAAAGGATTGATGCCTTTGAGTTATGATGTTGGCAAAGAATACTGCATATACAATGTCCTTCCAAAAGAACGAATAGATATGTCTTGGAAGAAGTACAGCCAGAATGCTCCTTAAATGCAAGGAAGGTGAGACTTCGTCTCATGTACTTTGGACATGTTATCAGGAGGGATCAGTCCCTGAAAAAAGACATCATTTTTGGTAAAGGAGATCAGCGCAAAAGAGAAAGATCTTCAATGAAATGGATTGGCACAGTGGCTGCAACAATGGGCTATAACATAGCAATGATTGTGAGGATGGCACAGGACCAAGCAGAGTTTCATTCTGTTGTACATAGGGCCACTATGAGTTGGAATGGACTCCAGGGTGCCTAATAACAACAACAACAATCTTATGTAAAGTGCTATGCAAACAAAGCTTCAAAACATGCCCCATTTTCACTTTCCAACCTGACGGCCACCCCTAAACTTCTCTATAGAAATTCTGAAGCTACAAGTGGCCCGTGGGAATTAAATTGTGACCTGTTGGGAAATTTTTACCTCCAATTTTGCCTTCCCAGTGTTCTATCAAGGTGAGGCATTAACCTTTCTCTGTAACTCAATACAAGCTCTATCCCAAATAGTCCCCTTTCCGTTACATTTTATTTGGGGGCTGGGGGTAGCTAATCTCAGAGGATTAACACCAAACTATTAGCTGTTCAGTCTCTACATTGTTGTTCATGTGATTTAATAATCTATTCATATTTTCCCATGTGCACAATTAGAATAAGATAACACTACTCTATTGCACCCAGCAGGAGCCCTGATGGCACAGTGGTTTAACACTCATCTGCCAACCAAAAGGTCAGCGGTTTGAACCCACCAGCTGCTCACAGGAGAAAGGTGTGGCACTCTGCTTCTGTAAATATTACAGTCTTGGAAATCCTATGGGACAGTTCTCCTCTGCCCTATAGGGTCATTATGAGTCAGAATCAACTGTACAGCAATGTATGGGTTATTGCACCCAATACCATTTCTTCCTTCTGGAAAGAAGAATTGATCATTTGAACTCGGGTATTGGCAAGAATATTGAATATACAATGGACTTCTAGAAGAATGAACAAATCAGTCCTAGAAAAAAATACAACTAGGATGCTCCTTAGAAGCGAGGATGGTGAGACTTTGTCTTGCTTACTTTGGACACGTCATCAGGAAAGCCTAATCGCTAGAGAAGCACATCGTGTTTGATAAAGTAGGGGGTCAGCAAAAACGAGGAAAACCCCTAATGAGATGGATTGACACAACAGACTCAACAATGGGCTCAAATATATCAAAGATCATGAAGATGGCACAGGACCGGGTAACTTTTTGTTCTGTTACACATGGGGTCACCATGAGTTGGAGCTGCCTCAACGGCAGCTAACAACAATAACAACACTCTATTGCACCCAACACTGATTTCCCCTTCTGGAGTCACAAGTACTATCCTTCAAGAGCTATGGGCAAGGGCCATGTTTCCAAGTCCTTAGCCACACAGAAAAAGCATTCTTCAGTCACATGAAAGTTGCAAAAGAACAAAATAGTCACAAAGGGGTATTATAGTCCCTTTTGCCAATTGAGAAAAGAACAGGATCTAACCGAGTCCTTAAAACAAACAAGTCATGTTTTCTGTGTGACACCTGCTTAAACTTGGTCAAAGACTTAGTGTTTGGTGAAATTTGGGCTACATTAGCACTCCCCATCATTCTTTGAAAAAACACATTATTCCATGGCTCCCTGTTGTTCTCAGCTTATTATCTCTACCTGAAATATTCTTGTTTCTTCATTGTTCATAGCCTAAGTAAATGGCCTCCTCTGTGAGGTCTTCCCTGACTCCCCAAGGCAGTGACATAGGGGCTCCCTCTTCTGGTTTCTCCTAGCTTTTTATCTGTTCCTGTTAGAACAATAGCCAAATCATGCTATCATTGTTCAGCTATGACTACCCCTATAAAGGCAGATAGGAGCATTTGCCAAGGAGGAGTCACTATGTCTGCCTTTTTAGCTTCCAGTTCAGTGTCTGATGTACAATAACCAAAAAAAGCAAACCCATTGCCATCGAGTCGGTTCTGACTCATACCAACCCTATAGGAAACCCATATGGTTTCCAAGGAGCACCTGGTGGATTCAAACTGCTGACCTTTAGCTCTTAACTACTACGCCACCAGGGTTTCCCTGATGCACAGTAAGCCTTAATAAATGTCTGACTCCTACAGGTGTTATTTAGGTCCATTCAGTGACACTTAAAATCAGTCTGCACCTTAAGTACCCAAATTCAATTATCATTATTCAGTATAGCAAATTCCCTCTAGCTTATGTCTATTCTTTCATGTTGAATGTGTTCAAATGATATACTCATTGTGTTAAATGTTAATTTGGAGTGAAAAATACCAGTGAGATAGGTGACCATCCAATAGAGACTATAAGAACAGAAGAATTTCTGTGAAAGCCAGAAAAGAAATGTGACAGTAAAAGCAGAGAGAGGTGAACTCTGAACCAATGCTGCCACTTTTAATTCAAAGGAAGAAGCCATCGCTTAATGGGGAGCCATTAGAATTAGTGAGTACAACCAATAATAAGTGAGGCATTTTAACTGTAGCTATTAAGAGAGAACAGTTTGAAAATTGCCCAGGAAAAAAAATATAGCCATTTCAGAAAGAGTGAAGATATCTCTAGGCTGAGAGCTAATTTTAATAGGAAGAAAATATCTTCAGTTTAGTCATTGTAATAAAACCTTAACTAGGTTATAAAGAAATCAACATAAATGTCTGTAATTTGACTTAAATTGTTGAAGGGGAATGAGATTTGGGAAATGTCTATGAATAAACATTCCAATGCTATGAAAAGACTCTGAGCTAGAGACTATTGCATTAATCAACTTAACTAGATTAAAGAGAAAACTGAGTGCCAGTGAGTCTAACAGAATCTCTGGATCCCGTCTAAAATGGTGACAGGGGAAGAGTAGAAAAGACACTGACATTTAGTAAGAGGATAGGATTGCTTTAAAGAAATGTGCCCTTAAGAAACTGGAGTTTCAAGATGCAAATAATGTATCTAGAGACTAGTTTGGAAATATATATTTAAATTTAAAATGCACATTGCCTTAGATCAAGCAAGCCCACCGCAAGCAAGTAAGCCCAGACATTCTTCCAACCCATAAGCTTGAAAAATTCTCCAAGATATAGAAAGATTATCATTGCAGTAATGTTTTTAATAGCCAAGCACTGAAAACAATCAAAATGCCTATTAAATGGGGACTGGTTAAATAAATTGTAGAAAACCTATATTGCAAAAAGAGACTACAGATAAGGAAAAGGAGAAGGCTAGAATAAACTCTGTTGATAAACACACACACACAAACATATGTGTAGTAATGAGCACACCTAGCACCTAAACCTTGGCTTCTAACTACCATTCTCTAATAAAAGGAATCAAAGCTCCTTGGAGAAATGGCTGATGCAGAGAAAATGTAAGACAAAATAGGACATCTTGTGGTACCAGAAAGTAAGGAAATCTCAATAAATGATGGAGACATGTTGAAAGGATATAAGAGCCAACCAAAAGGAGCCCCCAATGGCAAAAGCTAGAACAATTTTAGCAACAAAATAAACAATGATAGCATTGGATTATATAACCCACAGAACAAAATAAATATCTATAAGTCATACTTGTAGAAATAAATGACTAAATAAATAAATAGTACAGGAGGAACAGCTCTTCCTTACAGGAACATACCAATTAACAAACATAGAAGAAATAAGGGAAATAAGAAATCACCATTAGGTAACAACTCAATAGTGACTGCTGCAGTCATAAATTACTGATGGTTACTAAAATTAGTGTATCAAAGTATGATGACAAATAAGATATTTGCATGGTCTCAAAGTATTTATCCACAAGATACTAATTACAAAGGGAAAATTAGTAACTTTACAGAGGAAAAACCTGGCAGGTATCATGTAACCCTGTGATCAAAGTTAACCTTAGTAGTTACAAGACACTGACATCATGTACCTCTGATATGAAGTCTGAGAAGGGCACAACATCACTTCTGTAGTATTCTTACCAAAAATTCGAAACCTCAATTTAGTCATGATAAAACATCAGATAAACCAAATTTGAGGAACATTCTACAAAATAATTGTCATGGACTCTTTGAAAGTGTCAAGGTCATGAAAGAGAATGAAAGAATGAGGAACTGTCACAGGATGAAGGAGACTAAGGAAACATGACACCTAAATGCAATGAGCGATCCTGGATTGGATCCTGGACCAGAAAAAGAGACGATAGTGGAGAAATTGGTCAAATTTAAATAAGGTCTATAGGTTAGTTAATAGCACTGCACCAACGTTAATTTCCTGATTTCAAATATCTTACTATGGTTATGTCAAATGTTAATATTAGAGGAAGCTGGGTGAAGGGTATATGAAAACTCTATGAACTATATATACACTATATGTTTATAAAACTATAAATTTTTCTGTAAACCTAAAAATAATTTAATATAAAATGTTTTTTAAAAGAACAAGGCAGATCT
The DNA here is from genome assembly GCA_030035585.1 of Dugong dugon. Taxonomy (NCBI): domain Eukaryota; kingdom Metazoa; phylum Chordata; class Mammalia; order Sirenia; family Dugongidae; genus Dugong; species Dugong dugon. The sequence goes on from CM057475.1 coordinate 51,835,064, forward strand.
GTATCACTTATATGAAAAGAGTGTCAAGATATTATTAAGTTTTTAAAAAGTGAGAAAGAAAAAAAAAAGCAATGATCAGAATGGTACGTATAATATAATTTCTTCTGAATGACATATAAAAAAAAAACCTACCTACTGCCGTTGAGTCGATTCTGACTCATAGTGACCCTTCAAGAAAGAGTAGAACTGTCCCATAGGGTCTCCAAGGCTGTAAATCTTTACAGAAACAGGTGCCACATCTTTCTCCCGTGGAGCAGCTGGTGGAGTTGAATTGCTGACTTTTTTTTTTTTTTGATGAAAATACAGATAGCCAAAAATACACCGTTTCAAAAATTTCTACATACACAGTTCAGTGACATTGACTACTCTCTTCCAACTGTGCTGTTATTCTCACTTAAGATGAAGGCTTACAGAACAAAATAGTTTCTCATTTAACAGTTACTACACATGTTGCCCTATGACAATGGTTAACAATCTCACAACACATCAAGAATATCCTTACTCCACCTGTGTTCCCTATCACCAGGAGAATTGCTGACTTTTTGATTAGCAGCTGATCGCTTTAACCACTGCACCGCCAGGGCTCCTTGAATGACATATGTGTGTCACACACACATATATATACATATATGTATACACACATACGTATATATATATGTATACATATACATACATATTGGGTATATGCGTAGTCATTCTGTTGTAAGAAAACACAAAACTTTTAATACTGTTAATTTGAGAGGAGAGGAAATGGAAGTGAGAGAAAGGAGTGAGAATTTTATTTGTCATTTTTCACTGAGTCGAAATTTCTACAAATACAAGGATCATCTAGGCAGAATATTATGGCCCTTTTGTTTCTTTTTGGTACTTCTCTATATTTAAAATAAAGGAACAGAAAAAAATTAGAATAAGTTGTTGTTAGGGGCTATCAAGTTGCTTCTGACTCATAGCAACCCTATGTACAACAGAACAAAACACTGCCCAGTCCTTGACATCCTCATAATCGTTGTTATGCTTGAGCCCATTGTTGCAGCCACTGCGTCAATCCATCTCGTTGAGGGTCTTCCTCTTTTTCACTGACTCTCTACTCTACCAAGCAAGATGTACTTCTCTGGGGACTGGTCCTTCCTGATAACATGTCCAAAGTATGTGAGACTAAGTCTTGCCATCCTTGCTTCTAATGGGCATTCTGGCTGTAGTTCTTCAAAGACAGATATGTTCATTCTTCTGGAAGTCCATGTATATTCAATATTCTTCGCCAACACCATAATTCAAAGGCATCAATTCTTCTTCGGTCTTCTTTATTCGTTGTCTAGCTTTCACATGCATCTGAGGCAACTGAAAACACCATGGCTTGGGTTAGGCACACCCTAGTCCTCAAAGTTACATCTTTGCTTTTTAACACTTTAAAGAGTTCTTTTGCAGCAGATTTGCCCAACACAACGGGTTAATAAGTTAATACATAATAATTACCATATTAAAAGCTTGCTTTCATGAGAAAATTTTCATTAAGTCTTTAGTGTTATTGCCTAATTCTTTTATATAAACTAAGTTCTTTTGTATATAAACCCATTGCTGTCGAATAGATTCCAACTCATAGTGACCCTATAGGACAGAGTAGAACTGCCCCACATGGTTTCCAAGGAGCAGCTGGTGGATTCGAACTGCTGACTTTTTGGTTAGCAGCTGAGCTCTTAACCACTATGCCACCAGGGCTCCTTCTTTTGTATATAATCCCAAATATATCTGTTAGTCTGGGTTCACATCAATTCTGGCATGACCAAGCTCCCTACTCACTGCTATTAAACAATACAGCCTAGCATTTGGTTATGGAACATGTGGATTATTCTTATCTAGGTTTATCAAAGCTTAGATAAGAATCTTATCACTTGTGGAGGCTTTAAGATATAGGCACTGTCTCAATCTGCAAATGAATCCCTGTAACACTCATACTCAGTCCTCTGTGCTTTTACACATCCTGTTTCCTCAGCCTGAAATGGTCTTTCCCTTTGGTTTGGAGTAAGCTATAATCAGCTCTTCTAGTATGAAGTCCTCCTCTAGTCTAGAACAATGTTGGGAAACTTTTTCTGTAAAGGGCCAGAGAGTACATATTTTAGACTTCACATGCCACATACTGTCTGTCACATATTCTTCTTTGTTTGGTTTACAACCCTTTAAAAGTGTAAAAACCATTCTTAGCTCACATTCGGTTCCCAACTTGAGGGCCATGTCTAAGTTACTGCAAAATTCCAGACATTATCCCATTTCTAGGCTGGATAAATAACATGTGTCACACACATATGTACTGATATTTTTTGAAAAGCTATAGATGCTTCTGGGATAAACACAGAACAAATTATTTTTAAAAGCATTATTAAATTCATATTAACTTCCTGTCCTTATTAATTTTCTCAATCAGTAAATACCAAAATTATGACTGGTATTAGGTGATGTATTCATAAAATACTTTATTATGAAAAAGAAGTCCTCATGCAAGGACTAAGAAAATGTACCTTCCATGAACCCTTTTAAAGGAGTTACTTAAAGTTGTACTTCAGCCAAACAAAAGAAGCCATGGAATCCAGAGGGAGTAGATAAAACCCAGAAGAGTAATAATAGAAAATCCCAGAATGAGAACTATGTAACAGAAACCCTAGGGCATTGATAGTTCAATGGTAGAATTCTCGCCTTCCATGAAGGAGATCCAGGTTGGATTCCTGGCAAATGCATCTCATGCATAGTCACCATCCATCTGTCAGTGGAGGCCTGTGTTTTGCTATGATGCTGAGCAGGTTTCAGTAGAGCTTCCAGACTAAGACACATTAGGAAGAAAGGCCTGTCCATCTACTTCCAAAAACCAGCCAGTGAAAACCCTATGGATCACAACAGTCCACATCAATCATGGGGACAGGCAACATTTTGTTCCATTGTGCATAGGCTGTTGGGGGCCAACTCAAAGGCAACTAACCACAGGAAAACTAATTTAGATTATTCAGTAACCACTTGCCAGCCAGTCAAGTCCAACTCATAGTGACCTCATATGTATCAGAGTAGAACTGAGTCCTATACAGTTTTTAGTGACTGATTTTTCAAAAGTAAACTGCCAGGCCTTTCCTCCAAGGCACCTCTGGGTGGACTCAAACCTCCAACTTTTCAGTGAGCATTCAAATGCATTAACCATTTACACCACCCAAGGACTGTTCATTAAAGCCACCAACTTGTGGTATTTCTGTTACACCAGCACTAGAAAATTAAGACAGCATCCCAGAATGAGAAAACAGGTTAGTACAGAAAAAACATATTTGAAAAGCAATAGTTGAAACTTGCTAAATCTGATCAAAAATATAAAGTTACAGATTCAAGATGTTCATGAAACCCAAACAATGTAAATTTATAAACAGAAGACAAAAATCCCATCACACACATACACATCCAGATACATCATAATCAAACTTCTGGAAACCAAACATGAAGAAAAGATCTTGAAAATAGCCAGAGAAAAACAGTATATTATATATACAAATAATGATTCAAATAACTCTAAATTTATCATAATAAGCCATGGAAGTCAGAAGACAGTGGAACATGTTTGAAGTCCTGGGGAAAAACAAACAAGCAAAAAACCTGTCAACCCAGAATTCTATATTCAGAGAATATATTTTTCAAGAATGAATATGTTATAAAGACATTTTCAGGTGAAGAAAAACTAAAAGAATTCATTGTGAGGAGACCTACTCTAAAATAAATATTAAAAGAAGTCCTTTAGCTAAGTAGAAATGATGCCAGAGGGAAATGAATGAAGGAAGAGCAACAGAAATGGTACATTTTTGAGTAAATGTAATAGACTATTTTTCTCCTCTCAAATTCTTTAAAATAGGTACGCTGATTAAAACAAAAAATGGTAACATTGCCTGAAGACATTTCAATGTATGTAGATGTAATACAGAGCCCTGGTAGCAGAGTGGTTAAGAGTTCAGGCTGCTAACCAAAAGGTCGGCAGTTCAAATCCACCAGCCGTTCCTTGGAAACCCTATGGGGCAGTTCTACTTGTCCTGTAGGATCACTATGAGTCAGAATTGACTCGATGGCACACAACAAAAACAACAAGGTGTAATACATAAAACAACTATAACATGAAGGGGGAAGGCAAAGGATCTTATACAATTGTACAGCTCTAATGCTTTACTTGAAATGGTAAAATGCTCACTCTAAATAGACTGTGAACAGTTAGGTATGTGTATTGTAATTCCTAGAGAGACCACTAAAGAGCAATGCAAAAACAGTAGGCAAAAAGTCAATAGATAAATTTAGATGGAATACTAAAAAAATTCATATAATTCAAAAGAAGCTAGGAATAGAGGAATAGAGAAGCACAAAACAGAAAGGGACAAACACAAAACAAATAAAAACAAATACAAAAATTATAGCCCTAAATCAAACCATATCAGTAAGTACATTAAATGTCAAAGTCTAAACATGCCAATTAAGACAAATGTTGTTAGACTAGATAAAATAACAAATCCAACTACATGCTGTCTACAAGAAACCCATTTAAATATAATGATATAAGTAGATTAAAAGTAAAACAATGGAAAGAGACATACTATGCAACACTAAGGAAAAGAAAACTTGAATGTCCGTATTAAAAATAGAGAAAGTAGACTTCGAAACAAGGAAATTTATCAGGAATAAAAAGGAGCATTATATTATGGTAAACAGGTCAATTCACAAAAAAGATATAACAATAGTGCATGTGTGTACACCTAACAACAAAGTTCCAAAAAGACATGAAGCCTAAACTGATAAAAACAAAAGGGGAAATAACCAAATCCACAATTATTCTTGAAGACTTTAACATTTCTCTTTCAGTAATCAATAGAAAAAGTAGACAGAAAATCAGCAAAGATATAGAGACCTAAACAACACTATCGACATGACCTAATTGATACAGAACACTGCAGGCAGCAATAGCAGTATGCACATTCTTTAAAAATGCACATAAAACGTTCAACAAGATAGACCATATTGTGGGCCATAACACAAACCTGAATAAATTTTAGAAGAACTGAAATCATACAAAGCTTGTTCTCCAGCCATAGTGCAATTATTGGAAATCAATAACAGAAAGATATTTAAAAATTCCCCAAATATTTGGAAATTAAACACACTTGTAAATAACTTATAAGGATGAAGTCACCAGAGAAAGTAGCAAATACATTGAAAATTAAAATAGAACATATCAAAATTTGTGGGATGCAGCCAAAGTACTTTGAGGGAAACTGATAGCATTAAATACTTTTATTACAATTAAAGACACGTTTTAAATCAATAATCTAAGCTTTCATCTTACAGCATATTTTTATGCAATGTGTAAGAAAAATTGGCATAGTGGTGCTTATGAAAATACCTTTATCAGGGGAGAGCATGGGTGGCAAACAAACATAGAAGTCATGCATTATTTGTGTAAAATATGTTACTATAAAAAGAGAAGTAAGTAAAACTCAAAACTAGCAGAAAGAAAAAAACAATAAAAATAAGAGTGGAAAGGAATGAAATAGGAACAAAAAACAGAGAAAAATCAATGAAACTGAAAGCTAGCTCTTTGAAAATATCAATAAAATCGATAAACCTTTAATAACCTGATAAAGAAAAAAAGAGTATGACATAAGGTACCAAAATCAAGAATGAAAGAAGAATCACTGCAAACCATACAGACACTGAAAGAATAATAAGAGAATATTATGAACAGCTTAATGTCCATAAATTTAAGAACTTACATAAAATGGAACAATTCCTTGAAAGACACAGAATACCAAAAATCACTCAAGAAAAATTAGACAACAGGAATAGACCTATATCTATTAAAGAATTTGAATGTGTAGTTTCAAACCCTCCAACAAAAAAAACCCGACCCAGTTGATTTCACTGGTGAAACCAATTCTACATCTGTGAACATTTAAGAAAGAAATAATACAAATTCTACACAGTATCTTCCAGAAAAGAGAAGAGGAGAAATCACTCGACTCATCTTATGAAACCAGCATCACCATGATACAAAAAAAAAAAAAAAGACATTACAAGAAATAAAAGATACAGAGATGAAAATTCACATGACAAATTACCTTTTAAAAGATTTCAACTTCACTAAAACCCATAAAAAACGAAAATTAAAATGAATTACCAATTTACATGCTTCAGACTGGCAAAAATTAAAATGTCCAACAAAACTGATTGTTGACAAGGATGAGGGGCAATAGGAACTCTGATGCACTGCTAGTAGGAATGTAAACTGGTACAACCACTTTGGAGAGCAATTTGCCATGTTCTAGTAAAGTTAAATATAGGAATTCTCTATAATTTAGAAATTCCACTTTGAGGATTATACTCCAGAGAAGCTTTATCACATGTGTAACAAGAGAAAAGAACAAGAATTTTGACTGAAATGTTGCTTGCAGTAACAGTAAATCAGAAATTAACTAAATGACCATCAATGAGAATTGATTGATAATTTAAAGAGAATGAATCAAGTCTACATGTATTAGCAGAGATAAATTTCAAAACCTAATATGAAGTGAAAAAAAGTGAGTTGCAGAATGATACATGCAATATGATACTATTTACGTGAAGTGTTAAAAATACAAAATAATGGTATATGTTTATTATGGAAATGTTATATAATATCACATATTTATATAATATGCTATAGAAAGTATAATATACTTATATACTATATACAGTGTAATATATATTATTCTATCTATCATCTATAATGAGTAAAAAAAAAAAAAATGAAGGGAAGTGGTAAATATCAAATTCAGGATAGTGGATGCCTCTGTGTTGGGATAGAGGATGATGCTATTAGAGAGGAATACCCCCCATGGGCTTTAACTGTATCTGTAATGTTTTGTTTCTTAAAAAAAAAAGATCTGAAGCAAATATATCTATATGTAAAGGTTTAAAAATCTTAACAAAGTTAGTTATTGGGGGGTACATGGGTATAATATTATTCTCTATATTTTTTGCATAGTTTTTTTTTCTAATTATAATACTAAAAAGAAAAAAGTTTCAACATACTTTTTTTTAGCAAAAGAAAGTTTGCCTCTGGAGAGAGGTACTGGGGGTAGGTGGCAGTGGGAGAAGGGGAAGGAGACTATTGCTTTCCATCATAATCTCCTCTCTACTACTTGAATTGTTACTTTGTTGAATTATAACTATGGGAAAAATATTATTTTTTATTTGCTTTTGTTAAAGTGATCTTATGCTAGGAAAGTTGAGGACTTCATAGACTAAATTCTTTGATGGCTTGACTTCATTTGATCTTGTGTTCAAGGTGCAGTGCTGAGCACGATATTTACTGTTGTATTTTATTTCCTAAAGACTACGGTAGAGTATACTTCAATCACTCACCTTTCTAATCTTCAGCCATAAACATACTCCATAACCTTGGACAAATCATTTAATTTCATGGTACTTCAGTTTCCTTGTTTTTCAAATGTTGGTAATAATAACTGCAGTCTTGCTCTGACCCGGATCACAGCAAAGGGTCTCCTGGACAGAGCTGGAAAAAATGTAGAATGAAATTCTAACTCACAGGCTAGTTCCGGCAAGATGGCGCTCTAGGCAGAAGCACCATGCCGTCCCTCCACAGCAAAGATCCGAAAAACTAAGCCAAACAGAGAATGCAACAATCCTGAAACCCTAGAACATCAAATGAAGAGATAAAGAACTCAGCCGAGCACCAAATGAAGTGAGAATACTGAAAGAGAACAGAGAGCGAGGAGAGATTCATGCAGAGGTCCCCTACCAGCTAACGCAGCGCAGATCCACTATTTTGGACTCCTATCAGAGACCAACAAATGGGGGCACGAGAAAGCAGCCTCACGGAGCGTCCAGTGGGAGACAAAACAGCTGGTAATTTGCGGTGTGTGCTTTCCCACTCACCACCCCTCTTCGCCCCAGCTCAGGCTCCTCTGCTTCCCGTGGCCAGTCTCTTGACTGGGAAGCGCCGGCTGCTTGGATTCCATGCACCCAAGTGGGCGGCTCTCTGGGTGCCATTTGTTCGCTGCTAGTGTTGCTTTTTTTTTTTCTGCTTCTTTTGATTTCTCACTTGCCTCTCGCCGCCTCCCCCTCCTTTTGCTCGAGTGCATGGCTCCGAGCACCATCTTTGCTTCTTCCTGCGGGGCTGCGGGGCTCCATTTGAGTGTGCAGCTAATTCCTGGTCTGGGCTGCTGCGCTGGTAGGATCCTGGGGCTTTTGTTCGTTTGTTCCTCTGCTCCCCACGGCCATGGTCTCTTGACTGGGAGGCGCCGGCTGCTTGGATTCCACGCACCCAAGCGGGTGGCTCTCTGGGTACCATTTGTTGGCTGCTAGTGTTGCTTTTTTTTTCTGCTTCTTTTGATTTCTCACTTGCCTCTCGCCACCTCCCCCTCCTTACACTCAAGTGCCTGGCTCCGTGTGCCATCTTTGCTTCTTCCTGAGGTGCTCCAGAGCGCCGGCAATTTGTGGTATATGCTTTCCCACTCTCCACTCTTCTTCACCCACACTTGGCCTCCTCTGCTTCCCGTGGACACAGTTTCTTGTCCAGAAAAACCAGCCCGCACTGGCTGGCTCTCTGAGTGCTATTTGTTGGCTGCTGGTGTTGCTTTTTTTTCTTTTTTCCTGCTTCTTTGGATTTCTTGCTTGCCTCTCGCCACCTCCCCCTCCTTTCGCTCGCGTGCCTGGCTCTGTGCGCCATCTTTGCTTTTTCCTGAGGGGCTGCAGAGCTCCATTCGAGTGTGGAGCTGCTTCCTGGTCTGGGCGACTGCGCTGGTGGGCTCCCGGGGCTTTTCTTCATTTTGAATTGTTTGTATCTTTTCTTTTCCTTTTCTTGAGTTGGGAGCCCTTTCTGGCCAGGCGGAGCTGTGTGGCAAGGAACTCCCCTTTGGCTTCCACAGACGTGCAGAGGGATCCCTGAGAACATTTTTCTTTGGTTTTTTTTTTTTTTTTTTCCTGTTTTTTTGGGGAGGGCTTTCTTGTTTTTTTTTTTTTTTTAATTTGTTTTGTTTCCTTTTTCCTCTTTTTCCCTTTTGTCTTTCTTCATTGCTCAGTTTCTCATCTCTCTATATCTTCCTTCTCTTTCTGATCCCTGAATACCAGGCGTTGTATGCCTCTGCGCCTTCTGGCCAGGCTGTGCTGCAACACCTGAAAGCAACTTCCCCAGACCTCATAGCTGCATCGGTGGGATCCCTGGGAACTTTGCGGTTCTTTAACCTTTCTGATTTTTATTTGTTCATTCTTTTCTTTTCTTCCTCTTCCCCTTTCTGTTTTTCTCCATTTCATAGTCTCTCATCTCTCCATTCCAACGGCAAGCTCCTCTAGCATTCTTTTTTGTTTGTTTGTATGTTTTTTGGCTCCTGTTCCTCTCTCCTCTCTCCCATATCCAGCTTAGCTCCACACATAACCATCTCCCCGCTGCATCCTGCCTACCTGCACCGTGCTCTTGACATCACGCCACCAAGCAGTGCAGGCACGACCTACTTGAACCTGCCCAGCACTGATTACCGACCTGCCCTGGTGGCTGTAGTGAGTGACACAAACAACCCGTCCCAGTGGCTCCTCTTCAGCTAGACCTGCCCTGCTGTACCATATCTGAGTGACTGAACCTGCCAGTTGGAAGAGGTGAAAAGTATTGAGCGCACAGATGAGCAAACAACAAAGAGCACGCAGTCGCCTGCTCAGACATACTCAAATTTTTTTTTTAAAGGGATGAAAAAAACAAATCTACAATCAATAAACGAGAGAAATATCTACTGAATGCCCCGAAAACAGCAAACAATAACAAAACATTTACAAAAACAGGACAGGATGGTTCCACTAGGCGTCCAAATTAAAACACCAGATGACTCTCCTGTGGAAGAAAATGCACTAGAAGTACCTGATAGGGAATTCAAATCTCTAATACTCGGAATTTTCCAAGAACTGAGGCAAAAGCTGACAAACATGAGAAAAAAAACAAATTCATGGAAAATACAGACAAAACATTGGAAGAATTCAGGAAGATGATGCAGGAACAAAATTCCAAAATAAATTCACAACTAGAAATTATACAAAAACAACAATTAGAAATCCAAAAGATAAACAACAAGATTTCAGAAATGGATCAGGTCATAGAAGGGCTGAGAAGCAGATCTGACACCGTGGAAGACAGGATCAGTGGAACTGAAGAGAAACACTACGATACAACTCTGTTTCAGGAAAACTCAGAAAAAAGAACAAAGAAAAATGAAGAGACTCTGAGAGTTATGTGGGACACAATTAAAACCAAAAATTTACGAGTGATTGACATTCCAGAACAGGGGGAGAAAACAGAAAACACAGAGAGGATCACTGAGGAACTGCTGACAGAAAACTTCCCCAATATCATGAAAGATGAAAAGCTGGCCATCCAAGAAGCTCAACGAACCCCATATAAAAGAGACCTCAAAAGAAAATCACCAAGGCATATCATATTCACACTCGCCAAAACCAAAGACAAACAAAGAATCCTGAGAGCAGCTCGTTAAAAACAAGAAGTCACATACAGAGGAGAAATAATAAGACTAAGCTCAGATTATTCAGTAGAAACCAGGCAAGAAGGCAATGGGATGACATATGTAAAATCTTGAAAGAAAAAAACTGTCAGCCAAGTATAATATATCCTGCAAAACTCTCGTTCAAATTTGATGGTGAAATTAGGTCATTTCCAGATAAACAGAAATTAAGGGAATATGTAAAAGTCAAACCAAACTAACAAGAATTATTAAAGGGAGTTCTTCGATCTGAGGACAAACAGCTTCAGCTCACAGGCAGAACTAGGACACAGGATTGAACCAGCCAGATACCAATCTAGGAAATGAACTCTCGAAGACTATCCAAAACCAAAAGAAATACAACAGGGAATCAGAGCAGTCAATTGATGGATGACAACAACATCAAAACAATAAAAGAGGGAATAAACGGCATAGGTATAGAACATTCTAATGGAGAGGAAGGCAAGGCAATACCAAGTAATGGTAGACTGCTTCAAACTTAGAAAGATAAGGGTAAAATTCATGGTAACCACAAAGAAAGTTAACAAACATACTCATAAAAATAAAGACGAAAAACATAAAGTCTCAGCAAAAACAAAACCTACAAAAACAAAAGAAATGAAAAAAAAATCCACAAACAAAAGTAACTCAGCACAAGAGAGTAAGAAGAACAAAGAAAACTTCAGCACCACAAAAAAAAAGCACTACAAAACGACAGCAACAAACTCACGTCTATCAATAATTACACTGAATGTAAATGGACTCAATGCACCCATAAAGAGACACAGAGTGACAGAATGGATAAGAAAACAGGATCCATCAATATGCTGTCTACAGGAGACACACCTTAGAAACAAAGATGTGAATTTATTAAAAGTCAAAGGTTGGAAAAAAATATATCAAGCTAACAACTACCAAAAAAGAGCAGGAGTGGCAATCCTAATCTCAGATAAAATAGGCTTTAAAACAAAATCTACCATAAAAGACAAAGAAGAACACTGTATAATGATTAAGGTGATGATCCATCATGAAGACATAACCATAATAAACATCTACGCACCCAATGACAGTACCCCAAAATACATAAAACAAACTCTAACAACACTGAAAAGAGAAATTGACAGTTCCACAATAATACTAGGAGACTTCAACACACCACTCTCAGTAAAGGACAGAACAACAAAGAAGAAACTCAGCAAAGATACAGAAGACCTAAAGGGCATAATCAGCCAACTTGACCTCATCTACATATATAGAACACTCCATCCAACCACTGCAAAGTACACATTCTTTTCCAATGCACATGGAACGTTCTCCAGAATAGACCACATCTTAGGCCACAGAGCAATCCTCAACAAGATCAAAACCGTTGAGATAATTCAAAGTATCTTCTCTGACCACAACCCCATCAAGGTAGAAATTAACAATAGAAAGAGCAAGGAAAAAAAATCAACTACATGGAAACTGAATAATACCCTGCTTACACGTCACTGGGTAATAGAAGAAATCAGAGATGGAATCAAATAATTCCTAGAATCAAATGAGAATGAAAACACTTCATACCAAAACCTTTGGGACACAGCAAAGGCAGTCCTCAGAGGACAATTTATAGCAATAGATGCACATATCAAAAAAGAAGAAAGGGACAAAATCAAAATATTAACTACAGAACTCAAACAAATAGAAAGAGAACAGCAAAAAAAAGCCCACAACCACTGGAAGAAAGGAAATAGTAAAGATCAGAGCAGAAATAAATGAAATAGAGAACAGAAAAACAATAGAAAGAATCAACCAAACCAAAAGTTGGTTCTTTGAAAGAATCAACAAAATCGACAAACCACTGGCCAGACTGACAAAAGAAAAACAGGAGAGGATGCAAATAACCCAAATAAGAAAGGGAATGGGGGACATTACAACAGACCCAACTAAAATAAAAAGGATTATAACAGAATATTATGAAAAACTCTACTCCAACAAATTTCAAAACCTAGAGGAAATGGATAAATTTCTAGAAACACACAGCCTACCCAAACTACAAAAAAGTGATGTTGAAAATCTGAACAAACTCATAACAAGAGAAGAGATTGAAAAGGTAATAAAAAAAACTCCCAACCAAAAAAAGCCCTGACCCAGATGGCTTCACCGGAGAATTCTACAAACCATTTACAGAAGAGCTTGTACCAGTACTAATCAAGCCATTTCAGAGCATAGAAGAGGAAGCAACACTGCCAAATTCATTCTGTGAAGCCAGCATAAGGCTGATACCAAAACCAGACAAAGACATCACAAAAAAAAGAAAATTACAGACCAATATCTCTCATGAATATGGATGCAAAAATTCTCAACAAAACTCTAGCCAAAAGAATTCAGCATCATATCAAAAAAATAATACACTACGACCAAGTAGGATTCATACCAGTATGCAAGGATGGTTCAACATTAGAAAATCAATCAACGTAATCCACCACATAAATAAAAGGAAAGAAAAGAATCACATGATCATCTCAATTGATGAAGAAAATGCATTTGACAAAGTCCAACAACCATTCCTGATAAAAACTCTCAATAAAATATGTATAGAAGGGAAATTTCTCAACATAATAAAGGGCATCTATGCAACACCAATGGCCAACATCATTCTTAATGGAGAGAGGCTGAAAACATTCCCCTTGAAAACAGGAACAAGACAAGGATACCCTTTATCACCACTCCTACTTAACTTTGTGCTGGAAGTTCTAGCTAGAGCAATAAGGCAAGAAAAAGAAATAAAGGGTATCCAAATTGGTAACAAAGAAGATAAACTGTCCCTGTTTGCGGATGATTTGATACTATACATAGAAAATCCTAAAGACTCCATGAGAAATCTACTGGAACTAATAGAAAGATTCAGCAGAGTAGCAGGATACAAGATAAACATTTAAAAATCAGTTGGATTCCTATACACCAGTAAGGAGAACGATGAAAAGGAAATCAGGAAATCAATACCATTTTCAATAGCCCCTAAAAAGATAAAATACTTAGGAATAAATCTGACCAGGGATGTAAAAGACGTATACAAAGAAAACTATAAAACACTACTGCATGAAACCCAAAGGGATCTACATAAATGGAAAAACATACCATGCTCATGGATAGGCAGACTCAACATTGTGAAAATGGCAATTCTACCCAAAGCAATTTACAAATACAATGCAATCCCGATCCAAATACCAACAACATTCTTCAAATGGAAAAACTAATCATTAACTTTATATGGAAAGGGAAGAAGCCCTGAATAAGTCAAGCATTACTGAAGAAGAAGAATAAAGCTGGAGGACTCACACTACCTGACTTCAGAACCTACTATACAGCTACAGTAGTCAAAACAGCCTGGTACTGGTACAACGACAGATACATTGACCAATGGAACAGAATTGAGAACCCAGATGTAAATCCATCCACCTACGGTCACCTGATCTTCGACAAGGGCCCAAAATCCATCAAATGGGGAAAAGACAATCTTTTTAACAAATGGTGCTGGAAAAACTGGATATCCATCTGCAAAAAAATCAAACAGGACCCATACCTCACACCATATACAAAAACTACTTCAAAATGGATCAAAGACCTGAATACAAAGCCTAAAAGTATAAAGTTCATAGAATAAAAAATAGGACCAACACTTCAGGCCTTAATACATGGCATTAACAGGATACAAACCATAGCCATCAACACAGACAACCCAACAGATAAGCGAGGTAACTGGGATCTTCTAAAAATCAAACACCTATGCTCTTCAAAAGACTTCACCAAAAGAGTCAAAAGAGAACCTACAGACTGGGAAAAGATTTTTGGACAGTACAAGTCAGACAAAAGTTTAATCTCTGTAATCTACAAGAAAATCCAACACCTCTACAACAAAAAGACAAATAATCCTATTAAAAATGGGCAAAGGAAATGAACAGACACTTCACCAAAGAAGACATTCAAATGGCCAACAGACACATGAGGAAATGCTCGCGATCACTAGCCACTAGAGAAATGCAAATTAAAACCACAATGAGATACCATCTCACCCTGGCATTACTGGCACGAATCAAAAACACTGGAAATAACAAATTTTGGAGGGGCTGCAGGGAGATGGGAACTCTTATGCACTGCTGGTGGGAATGCAAAATGATACAACCATTTTGGAAAATGATATGGCGCTTCCTCAGAAAGCTAAACATAGACATACCATTCGATCCAGCAATCCCACTCCTAGGAATATATCCTAGAGAAATAAGAGTCATCACTCGAATAGACATATGCACACCTATGTTCATGGCAGCATTGTTCACAATAGCAAAACGATGGAAACAACGTAGGTGCCCATCAACAGATGAATGGATAAACAAACTATGGTACATACACACAATGGAGTACTATGCAATGAGAAAGAACAACAATGAATCTGTGAACCATCTCATAACACGGATGAAACTGGAGGACATTATGCTGAGTGAAATAAGTCAATCACAAAAGGACAAATATTGTATGAGACCTCTATTGTAAAGACCCATGAATAAGTTCACACACAAAATGTAACAATCTTTGTTGGTTACCAGGGATGGGAGGGGTGGGGGTGAAATACTAAATAGGTAATAGATAAGTGGCATCTTGGGTGAAGGGTGAGACAGTACACAATACAGGGGAAACTAGCCCAACCTGTACAAGGAAAGGTCACGGAAGCCCCATAGACACATCTAAACTCCCTGAGGGACTGAATTGCTGGGCAGAGGGCTCTGGGGAGATGATCTTGGGGAACATCTAGGTCAATTTGCATGACACAGCTTCTAAAGACAATGCTCCACATTCTACCTTGGTGAGTAGTGTCTGGGGTCTTAAAAGCCTTTGAGCGGCCATCTAAGATACTCCAGTGGTCTCATCCCTTCGGGAGCAAAGGAGAATGAAGAGAACAGGATACAAGGAAAAGACTAGTCCAAAGGACTAATTGTCCACAGCTACCAAGGCCTCCACCGTACTGAATCCAGTACAGCTAGATGGTGCCCGGCTACCACCACTGACTGCTCTGACCAGGATCACAACAGAGGGTTCTGCACAGAGCTGGAGAAGGATGTAGAACATAATTCTAACTCACAAAAAAAAAAAAAAAAAAGACCAGATTTACTGGCCTAAAGGAGACTGGAGATACCTCGAGAGTATGGCCCCCAGACACCCTTTTAGCTCAGTGGTGAAGTTACCTCTGAGGTTCACTGTTCAGCCTGGGAGTGGACAGCCCCGTAAAACCAAATGAGACTAACGAGGTACAGGAGTCCAGTGACAAGGGCCAGAAGGCAGAAGAGGACAAGGAAGCTGGTGATAGGGAACCCGAGGTTGAGTAAGGATATTATTGATGTGTTGTGAGATTGTTAACCATTGTCATAGGGCAACATTTGTAATAACTGTTAAATGAGAAACTGTTTTGTTCTGTAAGCCTTCATCCTAAGTGAGAATAACAGCACAATTGGAAGAGCGTAGTCAATGTCACTGAACTGTGTATGTAGAAATTTTTGAAAGGGTGTATCTTTGGCTATGTGTATTTTCACAAAAAAAAAAAAAAAAAAAGGTTGAGAATTTAGAGGGTTAATATGTTGTGGGGTTGTTAACCAATGTCATAAAACAACATGTGTACTACTGTTTCATGAGAAACTACTTTGTTCTGTAAGCCTTCACCTGAAGTACAATAAAATATAAAAAAAAAAAAAAATTCTAACGCACAGAAAAAGACCAGACTTACTGTTCTGACAGTGACTGGAGAAACCCCGAGAGTATTGCCCCCAGGCATCCTTTTATCTCAGTAATGAAGTCACTCCCAAGATTCACTGTTCAGCCAAAGATTAGATAGCCCCACAAACAAAAGGAGACTAATGGGGCACAGTAGTCCACGGCCAAGGACTAGAAGGCAGGAGAGGACAGGAAAGCTGGTAATAGGGAACCCAAGGTTGAGAAGGGACAGTGTTGACATGTCATGGGGTTGATAACCATTGCCATAAAATAATATGTGTACTAACTGTTTAATGAGAAACTATTTGTTCTGTAAACCTTCATCTAAAGTACAATATAAATAAATAAATAAATAAATAAATAAATATTAACAGCAGTCTTGCCTACTTCCTGAGGCTATTTTAAGTTTCAAATGGAAAAATAGATAACAATTTTCTTAGAAGGGATAAAGCATACACAAACTAAAGAAATGTAAGAGACCACTGGAAGACTAGGGAGAATTCTCAAGAGATCGTATCATCACCTAAGTATCCACAGTCCATCCTTTTCCAGAACATGTCAGTGACCATAATAAAAATCTTATTTCCATATATGTGTCTTGAACCCTCTGAAATGAATATGACTTACTGTTCTGGTGGGGTTAAGGGGAAGGTGGGGGTGATGATATTTTGGTTAGGAATATTATGTCAACTGGCTTCTTTTGTCATAGTTAAAAGCTATTTTTTTGAGAAGAAATGTCTTAAGATGCCATGATGATAAACTAACCAGTTTTTTGGCAAAGGTTCCATTGAGTCAGTGATAAATCTCACTGTATGGTAGTAAGTAGTACAACACTTCTTATTTGACTTAAAACAATTTTGGCTCTAGGATAGACCTAGCTCTCCCATGAGTGAGGGGTATAGGACTAAATAATGCAGGGAAGAGAAATTATTATACAGGGATGGGGGTACCTCTCCAAAGATTGTGATTCTGATGGGGAACTACAGAGAACTGGCCCAAGGAAGGAGGGAGAAGGTTAAGGAAAGAGGTCACCAAATAACTTGTTGGTGCTGAATTAGTCACTTGGTGTCTCAGTCATCTAGTGCTGCTGTAACAGAAATACCACAAGTGGATGGTTTTAATGAAGAGAAGTTTATATTTCCTCACAGTCAAAGTATGCTAAAAGTCCAAATTCAGGGTATCAGCTCCAGGGGAAGGCTTTTTCTCTCTGTTGGCCTTCTCATCAATGTTCCACCAGAGTAGGAGCTTCTTGGCGCAGGCACCCCAGTCCAAAGGATGCGCTCTGCTCCCGGCGCTGCTTTCTTGATGGTATGAGGTCCCCCTGTCTCCCTGCTCACTTCTGTCTTTTATATCTCAAGAGATTGCCTCAGGACACAATCCAGTCTTGTAGATCAGGTCCTGCCTTACTAACACAACTGCCACCCATCCTCCCTCATTAACATCATAGAGGCAGGTTTACAACATACAGGAAAATCACATAGTACCAGGAATCATGGCCCAGACAAACTGATATACACATTTTTGGGGGGACATAATTCAAACCACGACACTTGGGTACTGAATGTAATCAAAAATGAGACATGGTCCTTGCTTTCAAGGAATTTATAGACTGAGTCATAGTAACTTGGACACAACCCACTGATTATCAACATGGGATACAATAATGAGACAGAAACATATGCACTAGGTATGTTGGTCACATACAAAATCCATGCTTTTTTGTTATATTATTTTTCTTTTGGATGTGAAGAGAATGCTGTTGCTAAACTTGAAAAAGTCTTTGCCCAGAAAAGGCATGGAGAAGTCCCTTTGTTGAAACCACTGAAATAAGGATAGAGCATATACTTGGTGATTTATATCTCAAAGTGTCCAGAAGCAGTCAAAGTGGCCTTTCAGAGTTATAGGAACCTCCTAATTTATAACTTTGTTGTGTTCCAAAGACTTGCTTTTCAGTCAGCTGTTGGAAACTTGGTACATATTTTCACATAGAAGCAAAGTCACAAATGGAGGTTAATTCTTCAGATCAGCCAA
Organism: Dugong dugon; assembly: GCA_030035585.1. Lineage (NCBI taxonomy): Eukaryota > Metazoa > Chordata > Mammalia > Sirenia > Dugongidae > Dugong > Dugong dugon. The sequence continues at coordinate 51,853,387 of CM057475.1, forward strand.
GAAAGTTTATACAAACCAATTCTGAGTAAGAAACTATACTACTAATGGTATTGTAGAGTCTGATCCATAGGCGTAGGTAATTGTGCGTGTGTGTGTGTGTGTGTGTGTGTTGCAGCCATGAAAATGCACATCTCAGATTTCCTGCTACCCAATCACAACGAAACCCACTGCCATTGAGTCAATTCTGACTCATAGTGACCCTATAGGACAGAGTAGAACTGCTCCATAGGGTTTCCAAGACTGTAATCTTTATGGCAGCAGATTGCCACATCTTTCTCCTGCATCTGCTGCTACAGGGAGCACAGATGACTAATGGTTCCAGCTGGTGCCCTCTGGATCCACCACTGCGTTCCTACTGAGGCCACACTCCCCATAGGCTGCTCTAAGTCTAATACTGAGCACTGTGGCTAATGATAGTAAAGGTGGGCCCATTCCAAAAAGTTGTAGGATTTCTCCTACAGGTAACTTTGGCATGAGGACTCCCCATCAGCCTGACTGGACCATTTTTTGGAACTGTGCTGTAGTCTGAGAATCCTCCTACCCTATCTTCCTTCTTTCCCCCTCTCCACAGGTATTAGGCTGGGTTGAAGGTTTTCTTCGCCTTTGCCAGCTCTCCAGTCCTCTTCCCCATCCCCATAAATTTCTAACACATCTAATCCTATCTTAGTGTCTGCTTCTTGGCAGACTCAAACTACTGCAAGTGATACTGGGAGTGGTCCAAGAAAAACAATCATTAAGATGGGAATTTGGGACTGGCTCATTCACCACCTGGCGGGTAAAGAGGATGCCATCCTGAGTGGTACGTGGGGCACAGATAATCTGTGGCAAAAGGTGATGACCTAATCACTAAAGATTTCCCTGGTCATGACCTGAGAAAATACCCAGGTAGACAGATACAGCTGCAGTCATTCAGAGATTTAAAAGATAAGAGGAAAAAATGCCTACAAAGAGAGTAGCGTTGCAGGTTACTGCTAAATTGTATTGTGAACCTGAAGAAATAATTGTTTGTGTGTGTTTTCATTATTTCTCTATAATGAAAAACCAAGGGCATTTAGTAAATGGTTAATGGCAAAGTGCGAGAACCAAAGGGCTTCTTTGGTAGTTTATAAAGGAGCCCTTATTTCTGTGGTGGAAGAGCAGACACAGCTAAGCAAAATACTGAAGAATTGATAGGGTTGCAGAGCTTCAGAGACATTTGAATGCTTAATAAAGGCAGGTCTGTTATGCTAATATCAGGCCTCTGCTTGGAAAAATCTGGGTGCCCCCCAAGTTGCCTTTCAAGGCCTCCCTGAGGCCACAGAGCTTACCTCTTATATCTAGTAAGAGGTAGCACTTGCCCTAGAAAACAATGCAAAGGTTTCTCCCCTGCAAGGCAGCAGGTGCCCTCTCAGGGGCTTCCCCCACTTCCTCTCCTGGCTGCCAGGCTGAAAACTAGGGTTAAAGCTTAACATAACCCAGCTAAGGAAATGCTGGGGTAGACAAGGGGGAATAAGAAGAGACTATACAGTCAAGGAGTTGTTAGCTAGCAAGTACCAAAGGCCAGGGAAGTACCCTTGAGATTGGATTTTGAGGGTTCTTGATCAAGGAGGCTAGAATGTAAGACTGGATAATCAAGAATGCATTGACTTGAGGACAAATTCCTGAGGCATGAGATTTAATACCCTGGCAAGGATCCCAGGGCATGGGGCAAACTTGCTGCTAGGATGACTTTTAGAAACCTGGTGTCTTAGTCATCTAGTGCTGCTATAACAGAAATACCACAAGTGTATGGCTTTAACAATCAGAAGTTTATTCTCTCACAGTCTAGTAGGCTAGAAGTCCAAATTCAGGGCATTAGCTCCAGGGGAAGCTTTCTCTGTTGACTCTGGAGGAAGGTCCTTGTCATCAATCTCCCCCGGACTAGGAGCTTCTCTGTGCAGGAACCCCAGGTACAAAGGACCCACTCTGCTCCCAGCGCTGCTTTCTTGGTGGCGTGAGGTCCCCCTATCTCTCTGCTCACTTCTCTCCTTTATATCTCAAAAGAGACTGGCTCAAAACACAATCCAATCTTGTAGATTGAGTCCTGCCTTATTAACATAACTGCTGCCTATCCCACCTCATTAACATCATAGAGGTAGGGTTTACAAGACATAGGAAAATCACATCAGATGACAAAATGGTGGACAATCACACACACTGGGAATCACAGCCTAGCCAAACTGATACACATATTTTTTGGGGACACAATTCAATCCATGACACCTGGGAAAAGTAACGGCCATGATGAGCAAAGTAGAAATGTTTGATTTGCCTAACGGTAGAGGGAGGGATAAGGAGATTGAAAGAAGCGGGCATGCTAGAATGGATATATTAAAAAGGCCAGAAGAGCCACCAGAGGATTATGTTCCAGGGAAGGACTCAAAGGATGCCATTCACCAAGGACATTAGGAATGTGCTGGAGAAGGGGCACAGCATAACTAAAAAGTTCAATAGTGGCTCTTTTCTACAGTCCTGGGCTGATGATAAGAAAGTCACAGTCTTGGGCTTGTCAATAACCATGAGGTTGAGGGGACCAAAGTAATAGAGCCCAGGTGGTGGTATTTAACTGCCAGAAGCCAAGAGGTTGCAATGACCATAATGACCAGCAAGGTCTGAGGGGCATGCAAAGGGGCTTGACACACAGGGAATTGTGGCGATGGTTAATAGAACATGACATCCCTAGGGGAAAAAATAGATAGGCAGTCAAAAACAGTGTTACTATACATCTACAAACACAAAGGGATGAAAATGGAGGAGCAGGAAGCTGAGGATTGTTGCCTTAATGAACAGTCCCCACCCCTTGCTAGTTCCTGGATCTGAGCCAATTTTCAGATCCAGAACCTATTAACTGAAGTGGTAGCAAGGTCTTTAGGAGAAAGATCCTGCAACACTATAACTTTATATACTCTGATGATTCCCCAGTCCTTCCCCCAAAAAGACCTATGGCCACTGACTCAGGTGACTGTACACTGGAGAAAGGGGAACATCTGGACATTTTGAGGGATACTGAGCAGAGGATCTGAGTGGACAGTGATACCGGAGATCTAACGTGTCAGCATAGCCCTCCTATTAGAGTGGGAGCTTAGGGAGACCACGTAATAAATGGGGTCCCAGAATCATGCCTAATCATGCTGACTATTGATTGACTGATTTAATTTATAACAAGAATAGTATGGAAAACAAGGAGAAAGTTTCCATTCCTTGGACATGGCTACACAAAGTAATTTTCCAGGTACAAACTCTAGAGACTAAAATATTAGCAAAAGTGTAGAATATGAGAATTACTGCTAGGATGTTGGAATTCTGTCTAGAAATTAGACATCAGAGGTTTCTAGGAAAGGTGAGAACTGCAAGGACAGTTCTTCCATTTTTAGCTGACCTTTGTATTGGCATATTAGGCTGAAATAAGCTAATGAGGCCAGAAAAGAATTATCATTGGTTAGGGAAGATCTATTTCCTTTTCTTGTGGAGGTCCTTAAATTTAGTGTCACCTGCTCCCCATTTAAAAGCTTACTTATGGCTCTCTGTTTCCCAGATCCTAGCCAGAGATATATGAACCTCCACCCAGCAGTAAAGGATATTCTATAAATCAGATATATTTAATTCAGTAGGGATATAAGCAAGATTCTATTCCTTTACAGTTTCTTTTTCTACTATGATATTGTCTCCTTATATTTTCCTGGAATTAAAAAAATGAGACTCCATGCCTTTAGTATTTTTTTTTATTGTTGTAGTTAATTGAAGCTTACATTTCAAGTTAGTCTCCCCTACAAATGCTTTTAGTATTTTCCATTTCAGATCCTGTGGGTTCATTTAGATATGAGCACTACCTATGCTCCAATCAGTATACCATCAGTGGAGGACCACAGGCTGAGTTCTTTCTCTGAGCCAGTCCAGAGAGCTGAACAGGACTTTCTCTTGCATAGTCTTCAATGCCACTTTCCCAGTTATCCTGGTATAAGCACTTTCAAGGATATACAGTAATGACCTCCCTTATAATTGGTAATCCCTTGCTCTAAACCCCAATCTGCATATGGAAATTTCAAAGAATATTTTTAATAACCCTCATAAGATTTTAAAAATCTCTCTGGAAACAGACATTTTGGCAATGTGTATCAACAACTTTAAAATGCATAAACCATTTGATTAATAAATTACACTTCTAAACATTTTCTCTGAGGAAATATATAGAATTGGATGCAAAGATGTAGGCATAAGAATGTCCATCACAGATTTGTTTAATGTCAGAGAGAGAGAAAACCTAAATTTCCAACAATAGGGAAGTGAATGAATCCACAGGATAGAATTCAATAAAGGCACTACAAAAGTTTTTCAAAATGAAGAAAAAATATTAACTATTGCTAGAATTATTAAGTGAAAAAATCAGGCTGTAAAAAATATATAATATTTTTTACGTATTGAAATACATATTGTATACTATAAATATATAATAACATGTAAATACATGATATAAAATATATATAACTTAATAACTAATAAAACTCATTTAGAAATTTGGATCCCCTTTTGGGTAAGCATATGTATACATCTATCTTTTATATTTTTATATATCTGTATGTACATCCATCCATACATACAAATATACACTGAAGACAGAGAAGATATGAAAGACCAGAAAAGAAAAGTACAAAATAATTGAACATTGCTCAGTACTCCTTGGCAAGGCTAGTATGTCTAAGGGCAAAATTCCTATCTATTCCACATATCAAGCAGTAGTGGTGATTCAAAAAAGCAAAAGCTAGAGAGACACAGTTGTTGTACACACACACACACCAAAAAATAGCTGACAAGATTGTGTCAGCTCTAACTCTTGCTTCTTGGCACTTGACTATATTGTTAGTGTGTGTTACGCATGTTGTGGGAGAAACCTAAGTCAGCTGCACAATCAGATCAGAACTCTGTTGGAGGCTCTCAAGAGGTTCCCACTAACCCAACCCCCATTCACTCTCTAATTACATCCTTCTTTCCTTTACTCCGTATGACTGGCGGGTGAGGCTTGGGGCTGGGCAGAAGAAAGCAATGGGGGAGATGCTGCAGTTTTAAGTGAAATCAGGTGTTGCCTTCCTTGAACTGAGATCTGGAAAATGTCAGTCCTTAAGTAGCAGGTACTGGCATCTGAACACTCAGCCTTCCCCACTGGGCTCATCCTTGCCTTTCCCTAAAAGAAGTATTTAGGCTTCGCCTTTTACACTGCCCCAATCACCTTCATCTTCCCTTTAGAGTTCATTGAATACAAATCTCCGTTTTGCAGATCTTCATCTGACATGATTCGATGCATGTTGGGAATGGGAAAGTTTTTGGTAATAGGATCCACAAGTGTCAAATAAAACATACTGTAGTGTTGCTGGTGACCTAGGCTTCCACCTGTGGAGGGTGTGTAAAGATTTCTTGGAGGAGTGGAGACGAGTGATTGGGTCCTGACTCTCTTTTCTGCATATTACAGGCAGAAACACAACACACAAATTTGATAAAGCCAAAGCATACACTGAATGGAGTTGAGAGAACATACATCAGGTTACCTTTTTTTCTTCTCCTGCTAGGTCATCTGGAACTATTCCAGAGCAGAGTTGCAATTCAGATTGCAGAAACACACATGTGCATATGCACAGCTGATGTTTGATCTTTATTGTGTTTAGCTGATTTGCATAATGTGCTTCAGCATGTTCTGGGATTGAAGCAAGGAGCAATGGGGAAGGTCTGGCAGTCTCATGTAGGTGTTGGGGGAAATGCCTCCTACTCACCTAAGGGTGCCTCGATGAGATGTGGATCACCGGAAGTATGGGGCCAGTGCCAGTGATTCTCTAGTCTACTTGGGACAAATGCAAATGCAAATGAAGCCCAACATTTCTGAGTTTAGTTGGTGACTAAAGAGCAGATCAATGCAAGAATCTCAGAACTTAAAAGTCTGAAAAAACTAAGCAACTATAGGGAAAGAGCACTCTAGAAACTATGATTAAATCTTAACTAAGAATGCTTTTTATCACTCCCTGTCTTGTCGCCTAATACATTCTCTCAGTAATCTCATCATCCCTATGGCTTTTCCTGCTACCTGTACGTGATATTTTAGTCCCAAATTTAAACCCCCAGCCCAGAGTTCTTCTAAGCTCCAGACCAGTCATACCCATCATATCTATCTGAATGGCCAAAGACATTTCAAACTGTACATGTGAAAAATAAACTCATCAACCACACCAATACTGTATTTTTACACAAATAATGCATGTCTTCTACATTTGTTTGCCAACTGCACCCTCCCCCCACAAGGTATTTTCATAAGAACACTATGCTAATTTTTTTCAGAGCAATATGTAAAAAACAATTAGATAGTGGTGCTTATGAAAATACCTCACAGGGGGAGGGCACCATTGGCAAACAAACATAGAAGGTGTGCGTTATTTGCGTAAAAATATAGTGAACCTATTTCCTTAATTATATTCCTAGATTTGATGAACGACAGCAGCATTTTTCAGTCACCCTGGAAATTATCCTAGGTTCCTCCTTCTCCATCACCTATCACAATCAAAACTGGTCATCCAGGCCATCTACAAGACCTCTCCCAGATTTGCCCTTCTTCAGTCCCACCATCACTAGTCTAATTCAGGCCACTATCTCACTCATCTGAATAACCTCCATGGCCTCTCAGTTTAGCACTCTTTAATCCTTTCTCCATACTGCACATACTCCATACTCCACAAACCTACTGGGGAGCTTTCTAAAAAGGATATATACACATCACCTATGTAGTATTCTTGCCAAACATATTTAAACAGAATCTAACCATAAGGGAACAATCAGACAAATCCAGATTCAGGTACATTCTACAAGAAAACTGGTCTAGACTCTTGAAAAATGTCATTGTCACAAAAGACAGACTGTAACTGGGGGGACTCTTCTACATTAAAGAAGACTAAAGAGGCAAGAAATCTAAATGTAAGCATAATCCTTTGGATCCACAATTAAAGGGCGGAGATGGGAATAGCTACTACGGACATTATTGGGATAATTGGGAAAATTAGGAAATAAACTTTGTATTAAATTATATAGAATTAAATTTTTTAGGTGTGATAATGGTATTGTGGTTAAGCAGAAGAATGCTCTTGCTAAGGTATTTAGGGTGAAATGTCATGATGTTGGCAACTTATTCTCCAAATCATTCACCAAAATACTATGTAGCTAAACAAGCTATATATAGTGAGAAAACAAATGTGGAAAAATGAAAACAAGTGATGAATCTAGTCTTTCAACTTGCCTTTAGGTTAACATTTTTCAACAAAAAGTTGCGGAGGGAAAAAAGCTTGGGGGTGTGGGCAGAAAGAATAGTTAGTCACCACTGCTAAACTGTTCTTCTTCCAGCAGACATTTTCCTTGTTACAAAAACAACCTGAGTTTGTTTCTTTTTATTTATTTTTTATTGTTGTTGAATATATACATAGCAAAACATAATAATTTCTATGTGTATAGTACAATGACATTGATTACCGTATTTTAAAGCAAATAATGAGCACCTTCTATGTTTGATTGCCAACCATGCCCTACCCCTGTAAGGTCATAAGCACTGCTATGCCAATTTTTTTTTTCATGTTGCTGTAAAAAAAAAAGTTAGCATAATGCACTTAAGAAAATGCCTCGAGTGGGGAGGACAAGGTTGGCAAACAAAAGTAGAAGGTGCAGGTTATTTACACAAAAACAGGTACATTCTTCAAACTGTGCAGCCATTCTCACACTCCTTTTCCAATTTGTACCTCCACTACTGACGTAAACTCATTCACCCCTAAGCTTTCTAGCTAAACTTTCAAGTTACTGTTAACAATTTGATCCCATATAGTAAGTTTTTTAAAAGAGCACAAAGCTCATGATGAACATTCTTTACTAGTTAAACTAGACTGTTGTTTAGTTTAAAGAAGGTTTCAGGGGATATTTTTGCTTCCTGGTTTGAGGATTAAAGATTATCTCAGGGCAGTACTCTCAGGAGTTCATCCAGCCTCACTCGCTCCAGAAAGTCTGAATCCCATGAGAACTGAAATTCTGTTCCACATGTTTACCTTTTTTGATCAAGATTCTTCTATGGAATCTTTGGTCAAAACATTCAGTAACGGTAGCAGGGTACCTTTCATTTCTTCTGGTCTGGCAAAGGAGGCAGTTGTTTGTGAAGGCAATCATCCACACCTTCCATTTCCTCCTCCTATTCCTGACTCTTCTTTGATGCCACGTCTTCACAGTTCATTGGACTACTGTTGATACTCGATGGGGGCAAGAGTGATCACAAAGAGCATGACACTAATACAAGGGTATGCGCACTCTAAAGGTGCATTTTGGTTTGTCATGCCCAGAACCGGACCAGGTATGTCATGAGTCATGTGATTATAGTGCTGCTGGTGCATTCATTCTTATGTAGTCAATGAGAGAAGTGAATGTAAAGATACACCTGATCGGTCGGAAATGAAAAGGAAGATATAATTGTTATCTTATATAGAATTTATAAAATGTATGTTTTATTTCTTTGATGCATTGTTGAACACTCATATTCGGAGATATGTACATAATTGATGTAACAATAGCACCACTTCTCGACGAGCAAGTTTATCTTGTGAGTCATAACAATATCAATCAATTTTTTAAAGAAAGTCAGCCTGAAGTGAGATGGAAAATAAAATACATTTATATAACTTTTACTATCTAAATATTCATTTATTTCCTTGAGGAATTGTTCCATTTCCTTACACAGAGATACACAAATATTCTGATAAAATATAAATGTAATGTTCTGATACACGCCCTTTGTTGCTTTCTTGGAAGGTGAATTTAGAAACACTCGTTGTTGCAACACAGAAACATATTTTGCACAATAAATAAATATTGAATTTTGTGTCCTCTTAATGTGCCTAATACCTCATTTATTAGCATATATAGAGTAATATAAAGTAGTGTATCATGCACAACAGACAATACAAAACGAAACTCACTTCATACATAAAACTTTTCATGTTAGATAAATACTAGTATTTCTAGTACTTTTGGACATTTTCTATGTTAGTATTATATTATATTATTACCCATGTTTTTGTTAGGTGCCATAGAGTCAGTTCCAACTCATACCGATCCTACCTACAACATGAAAAAACACTGTCCGGTCCTGTGCCATCCTCACAATCATTGTTATGATTGAGCCCATTTTTGCAGCCACGATGTCAATCCATCTTGTTGAGGGTCTTCCTCCCTTTTGTTGACCCTCTAATTTACCAAGCATGATGTCCTTCTCCAGGGACTGATCCCTCCTGATAATGTGTCCAAAGTGTGTGAGAAGAAGTCTTTATATCCTTGCTTCCAAACAGAATTCTGGCTGTACTTTTTCCAAGACAGATTTTTTCATTCTTCTGGCAGTCCATGGTATGTTCAATATTCTTCACCAACACCATAATTCAAAGGCATCAATTCTTCTTCCGTCTTCCTTATTCACTGTCTAGTTTTCACATACACATGAGGCAATTGAAAATACCATGGCTTGGGTCAGGCACACCTTAGTCCTCAAAGTGACATCTTTGCTTTTTAACACTTTAAAGAGGTTGTTTGGAACATATTTGCCCAATGCAATATGCCGTTTGATTTCTTGACTTCTGCTTCCATGGGTGTTGATTGTGGATCCAAGTAAAATGAAATCTTTGACAACTACAGTATTTTCACCATTTACCATAATGTTGTTTATTGGTCCAGTTGTGAAGATTTTTGTTTTCTTTATGCTGAGGTGCAATCCATACTGAAGGCTGTAGTCTTTGATCTTCATCAGTAAGTGCTTCAAGTCCTCTACACTTTCAGCAAGCAAGGTTATGTCATTTGCATATTGCAGGTTGTTAATGAGTCTTTCTCCAATCCTGATGCTGCCTTCTTTTTCATAGCGTCCAGCTTCTCGGATTATTTGCTCAGCATATAGACTGATCAAGTATGGTGAAAGGATATAACCCTGATACACATTTCCTTACTTTAAACCACACAGTATCCCCTGGTTCTGTTAGAGCGACTGCCTCTTTTTTAATGTACAGCTTCCTCATGAGCACAATTAACTGCTCTGTAATTCCCATTCTTTGCAAGGTTATCCATAATTTGTTATGATCCACACAGTCAAATGCCTTTGAATAGTCAATAAAACACAGGTAAACATATTTCTCGTATTCTCTGCTTTCAGCCAGGATCCATCTGACATCAGCAATGATATCCCCAGTGCCACGTCCTCTTCTGAATTCAGCTTGAATTTCTGGCAGTTCCCTGTTGATGTACTGCTGCAACTGCTCTTCAATGATTTTTGGCAGAATTTTGCTTGTATGTGATATTAATGATATTGTTCAATAATTTCTGCATTCTGTTGGATCACCTTTCTTTGGAATGGGCACAAATGTGGATCTCTTCCAGTCACTTAGCCAGGGAGCTGTCCTCCAAATTTCTTGGCATAGACAAGTGAGCACCTCCAGCACTGCATCCGTTTGGTGAAACATCTCAATTGGTATTCCATCAATTCCTGGAGACTTGTTTTTCGTCAATGACTTTGGTGCAGCTTGGACTTCTTCTTTTAGTACCATCCGCTCTTGATTATATGCCGCCTCCTGAAATGGTTGAACTTTGACCAGTTTTTTTTGGTACAGTGACTCTGTGTATTCCTTACATCTTATATTCATGCTCCTGCTTTGTTCAATATTTTCCCGAGAGAATTCTTCAGTATTGCAACTCTAGGCTTGAATTTTTTTCTTCAGTTCTTTCAACTTGAGAAATGTGGAGCATGTTCTTCCCCTTTGATTTTCTAACTTCAGGTCTTTGCACATTTCATTACTGCACTTTACTTTGTCTTCTCAAATCACCCTTTGAAATCTTCTGTTCAGCTCTTTTACTTCATCATTTCTTGCTTTCGCTTTAGCTACTTGACATTCAAGAACAACTTGCAGAGTGTCTTCTGACATCCATTTTGGTCTTTCCCTTCTTTTAAATGACCTGTTGCTTGCTTCATGTATGATGTCCTTGATGTCATTCCACAGCTTGTCTGGTCTTCAGTCATTAGTGTTCAATCTATCAAATCTATTCCTAAAATGGTCTCTAAATTTCAGTGGGATTATACTCAAGGTCCTACTTTGGCTCTTGTGGACTTGCTCTAATTTTCTTCAGTTTCAACTTGAATTTGCATATAAGCAACTGGTGGCTGGTCTATTCTGCAGTCAGCCCCTGGCCTTGTTTCTGACTGATGATATTGAGCTTCTCTGTTGTCTCTTTCCACAGATGTAGTTGATTTGATTCCTGTGTATTCCATCTGGTGAGGTCAACCTGTATAGTTACCATTTATGTTGTTGAAAAAAGATATGTGCAATGAAGAAGTTGTTCGTCTTGCCAAATCTATCATGTGATCTCTGACGTTGTTGCTATCACCAAGGCCATATTTTCCACTACGAATCCTTCTTCTTTGTTTCTAACTTTCGCATTCCAATCAGCAGTATTGATCAATGCAGCTTGATTGCATGTTTGATCAATTTCAGACTGCAAAAGTTGGTAAAAATCTTCAATTTCATCATCTTTGGCCTTTGGGGTTGGTGCATAAGTTTGAATAATAGTCATATTAACTGGTCTACATTGTATGCACGTGGATAGCATACTATTATGGACAGCATTGTACTTCAGGATAGATCAAAAATGCTATTTTGATGACAAATGACATGCCATTCCTCTTCAATTTGTCGTTCCCAGCATAGAAGACTGTATGATTGTCCAATTCAAAATGGCTCGTATCAGTCCATTTCACCTCAAACTAATGCCTAGGATATTGGTCTTTATGTGGTCCATTTCATTTTTGATGACTTCCAATTTTCCTAGATTCATACTCATACATTCCATATTATTATTAATAGATGTTTGCAGCTGTTTCTTCTTATTTTGAGTCACGCCACATCAGCAAATGAAGGTTCTGAAAGCTTGACTCCATCCACGTCATTAAGGTCGACTCTCCTGTTAGGAGGCAGCTCTTCCCCAGTCGTATTTTGAGTGCCTTCTAACCTGAGGGGCTCATTTTCTGCCAATACATTAGACAATGTTCTGCTGCTATTCATAAGGTTTTCACCGGCTAATTTTTTCAGAAGTCGACCACCAGGTCCTTCTTCCTAGTCTATCTTAGTCTGGAAGTTCCATATGTATACCAAACATATTTTAATGTTAATGTTATAAATATTATTGTTTACAAAACTTCAGACATAACTCTGTGCATAAATGCTATACAATTAAAAAGTAACTTGATTAAATTCATTGCATTGGTTGACTTATTCAAGTTTCCTCACTTTTCCTTGTCATCTGGGACTGGAGTTCCCATTGGTTGTTTACCAGGACATGTGCAGGGGCACACCCTTGTGTTTGTACCATGGCAAAGAGCATTGCTGGCCCTCCTGGCTGGAATTGCTAGGGCAGCAACCATGGATGTATAAGACAGTCTCTCAAAATGGACTGGAGACCTATTATCTATCAGTATAATCCATCCTTGCCCAGTAACTACTCATGTTAGATCCAGTTGCATATTGGATGAATGTAGCAAGAGTTACACGTGACAGCCCACCCCATCTCTTGATTATTAGAAAGAAATAGTATACTCGCAAGAGACCCACCACTATAAGGAGTTTCAATGACACGGGAGGAGACTGTAGGAAACAGATGTCAATGAAGGTGAAGTGGTAGGGGCCTCATAGCTTAAACAACCTTGCACCTGGGTGCCCTTGTAACCCTGTTTGAACTGCATTTCCAGCCGGCACATTCTCATGCACTGGAGCTGGTATCAATTTCATTTAGTGCCCTGCCAGTTCCCTTCCACTGTGTAACTCTCTTTTCCTTGTGTCCTGTCTGCTTGGCATCTAGGAGTCTTTGCTTTGGACTACTAGCAACTATGTTTTGTCGATGCCCTAAGTATGTGCCTACCTTGCTTATTGGGTAATTTGTCCCTGAACTTACTCAACAAAGGCAGTGGGAGCGCAAATGAAAGATGTCACTTTGAGGACTAAGGTGTGCCTAACCCAAACCATGTTCAATTGCTTCATATGCATGCAAAAGCTGGACAATAAATAAGGAAGACCAAAGAAGAATTGATGCCTTTGAATTAAGGTGTTGGCAAAGAATATCTAATATACTATAGATTGCCATAAGAATGAACAAATATGTCTTAGAAGAAGTACAGCCAGAATGCTCCTTAGAAGTGAGGATGGTGAGACTTTGTCTCATGTACTTTGGATAAGTTATAGGAGGGATCAGTCCCTGGATAAGGACATCATGCTTGGTAAAGACCCTCAGTAAGATGAATTGACACAGTGGCTGCAGTGATGGACTCAAGCATAGCAACAATTGTGAGGATCGTACAGGACTGGGCAGTGTTTTGTTCTGTTGTACATAGGGTTGCTATGAATTGGAACCAACTTGACTGCACCTGACGACAGCAACAACAATACTTTCCATAATTCCTCCCTTTTATTCAGGAGGAGAGCTCAGGCAAGTAGTAACATCAGAGAAAGCTGATGTGTTTACGTACACCATGGGCTCTGCTCTACCCATTCAAGCACTGACAGGGAATTAGAAAATTAATATGTGTTATTAAAATTTTTTATTTTTAAATACGTTTTTAGATGGTCAGAGACAAAACACAAGGATCTTTTAAAAAGACTCTAGCATTCATCCTTTATTCATTGAACATTTGTTGAATACCTAGTCACAGCATACATTGAGCAAGGTAAACGAATCAAAAAGTGAGTAAGAGAGTCATATTCTCAAAAAGCTAACTAGAAAGCAGTCCGAATACTGTCAGATATCTTTAAGTGAATCTATCTTCGAATCCAAACAATTGGAGTTAGAAGATTTTTATGAAGAGCTGACATCAAAGGGTAGGGACTTGCCTGACTTGGAAGAAAGTTACATTAGTTCCATTTATAGGGGTCGCCCATATTTTTCCTCTTCAAGCTGGAATATTTGAGCAAATTTTTAAAAACTACATGAAATTAAAATCGTTCTTCCATAAGAACAAAAAAGAGTGAAGGGTGGGGAAGAAAGAGAGTGAAAGTGTATGTAGGAAGGCAGAATTAGAAAGGAGGTTCTGAAGGCTATTTGCAAAGTGCTCAGAAAACAGGTGATGTCGTCTTTCTGATAAAATACAGACTGACAGTTTAAGGGCTCAGGGAAGCTTGAAAAATGCTAATAGAAAAAATGAAACCATACTCAAGCACAAAATAAAGAAAATTTCTAATCCTTAGAGAAAATTCAGTTCATCAATTAGCATTGGCAATGATTAATAGTTTTTTCACTAGGAAGATATTTCTGTTGTACTTAGTGTTTATATTTATTTCAATCTTACTCCTTATTGTAACTTTTAAAACACATGTAAATAATAGTACTTAATGGGAAAATCACAGAGGCATGGTTACAGTTGGGTTTGTTATAGTAATAAAAAATGTTTAAGAAAAAGCATAAATCAATAAGAATTTTTCTTTAGAACTTTCATTCTGTCTGTGGCATGGAAGATACATTGGGGCTGGAGAGAGGGAGAAAGGATAGCCATAGAAAGAGAAGATAGGAGATTATTGCAATACTACATACAAGATAGACTTTTGATTGGTTAGAGAGAGAAGATGAAAGAAGAACACAAGATGCCTGCAAGTTTTCAAAAGGAAAGGAGTTGCAAGTAACAACGTAAGTGAAACAAATAGGTTTTAAAATAGAGCCACATTTCTGGGAAAATCCTTCAGGTTTTTACTAAAAAAAAAAAAAAAAGGCATGATCACCATACTTCCTCTTCCTAGGCAGGTAGGAGGACATTTCTCAGCTTCTCTTGTAGTTTGAGTGGAAGGATATCACTTACTTTTGGCAAATGGGAATATAAGCAGAAGGGATGTGTCACTTCCAGGCTAAGGCACTGATTGGCTGCTGATCTACCTCAATCTTTCTTTGCCCTGAGGAACTATGTGTTGATGTGGTAGCATCACAATATGGATGAAGTCCAGTATCCTGCATCACTGGATGGAGGGATGAATCACCAAGATCAGACTTCCTATGAACAAAATCGAACTTCTGTTGGGCTAAGCCACTGATCGCAAGATGTGTTACTATAGCATAGCATAGCCTATTTTGATTAATACACCTTCCTGGCTACCATATCTAAAATTTCCACAAATCTTCCCCTCCCCCACACCCAAAACACTCACACGCACACATATACACCTCCTATCATTCTTCCTTGTTTTATTTTTCTCTTTAGTATTTGTCACTCTATGACTTACCTTGTATTTTACTTATCGTTGTTGGGTGCCATCAAGTCGATTTTCAACTCATGGCGACTCTGTGTGATAGAGTAGAGCCGTCCCATAGGTTTTTCTAGGCTATAATCTTTATGGGAGCAGATAGCCAGGTCTTTTCCCCCATGGAGCTGCTGACTGGGTTCAAACCACTGACCTTTCAGTTAGCAGCTGAGCACTTAACTGTTGTGCCGCCAGGGCACCTTGTATTTTACTTATTTATCTCATTTATTATCTTCCCCAGTGGAATGTAAGCTCTATGAAGGCAGGAATTTGTGTGTATAACCCCAGTTATAGTGCTTTAGAGCCTGTTAAGCACTCAATAGATATTTGTTGGATGAATGAATGAAAAGATAACGAGTTTGGTTCTGTCTGGGAAACAGTCAGAGCTTCAAGTAGAGAGGTACTATGGGCGGCTGTGAATGCAAGTATGAGATTTGGAACAGGAAAACATAGTTGAAGGGGTCATAGTTGAAGTCATGAGAATGAGTCCTTGAAAGGATGAGTGTTGCCTGTTGGGTTCTCCAAGAGCAGAAGCCGAGACAGAATCCAGATGTTTACTAAGGATCAAGACCTTTGAAAGGAAGGGAGGGAGGCAGGGTTGGGCAGAAGAAGAAGTCAAAATACAGTGCAAGCTGAACTTAGTGGGGAGCTCGAAAGCAAATATTGCCTAGCAAAATTGTCCTGCCTCAGACCAAAATCATTGGGCCTTTATACCCCGATCTCAGTCAGCCACTGAATGTGGGCTTCCCTGAGCAGGGCTGAGCTTGGATAAGGTGATTCTCTGCAGCTGAGGCCAACCCTGAAGGAACTGACAGCTGGAGGCTATCTACTGACCTCACTCCCCACAGCTGGGCAGCAAGTACTTCTTTGAAGAGAAATCTAGGCAGTAATCTCCATATCTACCACAAATGGGGAAAGAAGAGAAGGTTAAGGGTTAGGGTTGCCAGATTTGGCAAACATAAGACTCCCAGTTAAATCTGACTTTCAGATAAAAAATGAATAATTTTTAAATATAAATATGTCCCGTGTAATACTTGGGACATACTTATGCTAAAAATTATTCGTGTTTAATTGAAATTCAAATTTAACTGGCTGTCCACTATTTCATCTGGCAACCCTATTAAGGGCTGAGTCTCAGAGTAGAACCCCAGTTGTCAGGAGAGAAGTAAGTAGAATTGGCCAGAAGAGACAAGAAACCATAGAGATGATCCAAGAACTACTATAAAGTAAGAACAATGAAATCTAAGGAAGGAGGTGGTTTTCAAAATAAGGTGATATGATATTGAACCTTGCAAAATGAAGCTAGATAAAGGAAGATAAAGACTGAGAATTAATGCAGTGACTCAGATCCTAGGGACAAAAAGCTTGAAAAAGGAGTGGCCTTCAGTTTTAAATGATACAGAGACAGAGCATAACTAAAATATTTGGGGGTGGGAGGTGAAGTATGTTCAAATTAGATGTGGTAGGGCATACCTTGCCACAAGATGGCACTCATAGTTCCTCTTTTTCTGGGTTTCTATCAATAAACCTTCTGCAGATTTTTTCTGTCATAGAGCAAAGAGAATATCTTATGTTTCATGACTTACCTATAGCATTGTATTTCATGCTATTATCTTTACATAATTTATCATCGTTTTTCCCTTTAGAAAATGAAGACATAATGAATGCTCGAATTGACTGGGCATTAGCACCTGGAGGAGGGAGCAAATGTAACATTATTGCAGGTACTCACTACAGAGCCTTAAGAAAAAGCTGTGGGATTTAACCATCAAATGATAATTGACGACCTTTAGGAAAACTAGAAGACTGATGGACTTGGAATCCAGACTGCCTGGTGTTGAGGACTGATAATGTGCTGATATAGTAGACGCAGTGAATATAGACTATGTGTTTGGCACATCTGTCGTGAAAGAAGGGAAGGAACCCAGGTGGACTTTTTCCTTATAAGGAATCCTTTCCTGAATAAGGGTTTGCTTGCCTTATTCATTCTTTAAATATCTGACCAAAATACCTGTTTAAATGGCAATCTGCTTCACAGAAAAAAAAAAATCTCTACAAAACTAATCAATTGTGTTGCAGAGTTGCTTCTACTTAACTAAATCACCCCTCTAGTCCTTCAATATTATAGCACTTGTTTCTTTTAAAAATAATTTCATACCTATCTTCTCATATTATGTTGGCCATTGAGGGAGTGCTCAAACTGAGGCCCAGAGAGATCATAAGATTTACTTAACATTGTTCAGCTAGACAAAAACAGAACCATGGGCCAAAGCTTTCTTATGCCTAATTCCATACTCCTTCTACTGAATTATTCTTCCTGCCACTTGATTTCCCATTGGCATGCATGAAATGACAATGACTCTTTGAAATTACCCTATTTGAATATTTTCCTTGCTATCTCAAATATGTAACAGCTAAATGTTACCTGTCTCCAGAACAGCATGGAAAAATATGCTCATTATCATCTGTGCTTTTTGCAAAACTAAATATAAGCTTGAGCTGAACTGAAAAGAGGAACTTACAAATTACCCTGTCATTGCTGAGGTAAAATCCTGTGCCTGCAGTTTCAGGAAAGGAGCCCTGGTGGCTCAGTGTTGTTAAGTGCTCGGCTGCTAACAAAAGGTCAGCGTTTCCAATCAACTAGCTGTTCCGCAGGAGAGAGATATGGCTGTCTGCTTCCTTAAAGATTACAGCCTTGGAAACCCTATTGGGAAGTTCTACTCTGCCCTACAAGGTCACTATAAATCAGAATCAATTCAACAGCAACAGGTAGTTTTAGGTGGGTAGGCACTTCTGCCAGAATACAGTCCCACCACACAACCCGAAGCAGTTTTCTTTTTAGCAAATAAATCCAATATTGAGCTATTTGTTTCTCTCTCTCTCTCTCTTTTTATTATCAAGGTTAAAATAGTACCTGTGTCTGTATTTGTATAAATTTAAGCACATTTCTGTTTCGTTCCTTTAGACGTAAAGAGGAGTGAAATGAAGACAACTTTAGGTTTGTTCCCCCCCTTCACCTCCCCCACCCAAAATATAGAAAAAAGGGTGGAGGGGCCTCTATAGCTAGTTCACCAGTAACTCCATATAAGCCAAACAAAAGAAAACTTTAAACTTGCTTTGTGGCTAGGCCTCCATGGGGAACAGCCTTCTTACTGAGTTGGAAAGAATAAAGGGTATTTTTGAACTTACAAGTGCCTGAAAACATTATGTCTGTGAAGTGTGGTTGGCGTTTTTATGCATTTAAAAGAGTCTAATGAAGCCCAGCTCCATACAAATTCCTACAGAAAATGAAGAATGGGAAATGGTTCCTGCCACCCAGGGGTCAGAGTGGTAGTTATTGCTCCAACCAATTGTACAAAGAAGACCTGTCAGTTATAGATAGCTCCAAAGTCTTGCACTAGCAAGAACACCATGAACACTGGCCTTTACCCAAAGAATTTATTCCGAGAGACATTTAATATGGAGTAAATACAGCCTCAAAGAGAACAGCTTTAAAGGAGGACTTTGAAAAGGTCGGAAGAAGATGAAATGAGGAACGTTGTTAGTGCCTTTACGAAACAAATGCTTTCCTTAGCTCTCCTCCAAATGTGGCAAGGTAATAATGACATGCCCACTTCACAGACAAAAAATAACTTGGAATATGAAATTTTTCATTAGGATGGGCCCTCAGGCCAAGGGGATTGTTCTCAAAGTAGGTGAATGCCCTATTTCACCAGCCTGGAGACCCCTCCTCTCTCTGGCACATATCTAAGGTGCCATTAACAGTCCAGGATAGTTTGGATTTCAGATATTCTCCCCTAACTGTCACACAAGCTATATTTGGAAACTCTGTCCTCCCTAATCCTTATGCCATATCCATCCCTTCAGGGCTTTACTCCAGGTAGGAAGTAACCAACCAGTCACTGCTAACACTCTAGCAGTCAGCACTTTAGATATTAACTCTTCTGGGGTTAATATAAAATTATATAACTATATACTATAACTATATCATTTTATATTAATAAATATATATAATAAATATAACATGGTAATTTATATAATTTTGTAAATTTTGTAATTAATTTTTATAATTATATAATTATAAAATCAACTGGCTAATGGAATTAAATGGATTTTTTTACTTATCTAGAACACCACTTCCTAAAACTGGTTTCATTTCTTCTGCTATTCATCTCTAATCTTTGTACATATAAATGTATTAATCCATTTAACAAATGTTACTGAGCACCTGCTATGTGCCAGCATTGTTCTAGACAATGGGTTTATAAGAGTCATCAAGACAGAGACAGTCTCTGCTCTCTAGGCAGGAAAGGAAGAATGAGTATGAGGGAGGTGCCAGGCAATAAACAAGATAACTTTAGATAGTGAGAAGTGCTGTGAAGACAAAAAGGCAGGGTAATGTGTTTGAGACTCGCTGGAGGACTACTTTGGTTAAGTAGCCAGAGAATGCTGCTCTAGGTGAGGTGCTGAAGTGCCCCAGTAGAGCTACAGACCTGGGATGAGAAGAAGCCAACCACGGGCAGGTGTGCGAGAAGAATGTTCTGGGCAGAGAAAACAGCAAGTGAAAAGGTTTTGAGGCAGAATAAGCTTGGAATATTTGAGGAGCAGAGAGAAGTCCATGGTTGTTGAATCCTAGAGAAAGTGGGTAAATGGCAGAACATATATTCTGAGAGATCCAAGAGGCAGGCTGGGGCTTCTAGAT
The DNA here is from genome assembly GCA_030035585.1 of Dugong dugon. NCBI lineage: Eukaryota > Metazoa > Chordata > Mammalia > Sirenia > Dugongidae > Dugong > Dugong dugon. The sequence goes on from CM057475.1 coordinate 51,873,421, forward strand.
TGTGAAAAAGTTATACATGGGGATCTCAAAAACTCTTTTTTGTTTGTTAAACTCCTGAATATTTTAGTATGTTTTCCCTAGTATCAAGGACAATTATCAGAGTACAATGATCAAAATCAGGACATTTTCACTAATATAACCATAGTACAATTATCAAAATCAGAAAACAGCATTTATACAATATCATTATTTAATTTATAGACCTTACTCAAATTTTGCTAATGGTCTCAAAAATGTCCTTTATAGAGATTTTATTGATCCAATCCAGGATCATGCATTTTCAGGCCTCTTCAGTTGCCTTTAATCTGGAACTATTACTCATCATTTCTTTGTCTTTAGTAACAATGGCATTTTTAAAAGAACACTAGCCATTTATAGTGAGAATAGCAGCACAACTGGAAGAATGTAATCGATGTCACTGAATTGTAAATGTAGAAACTTTCAAAATGGTGTAACTTTGGCTATGTATATTTTCACCAAAAAAAGGTACTCAAGGTCGAGAAGGGAGAGTGTTGACATGTCGTGGGGTTGTTAACCAATGTCGTAAAACAATATGTGTACTGACTATTTAATGAGAAACTATTTGTTCTGTAAACCTTCACCTAAAGTACAATAAAAAATTAAAAAAAAAAACTAGCCATTTATTTTGTATTATGTCTTTCAATTTGGGTTTGCCTGATGCTTCCTTGAGATTAGATTCAGTTTATGCGGGTGATGAAAACGTTATCCTTTTCAGTGTAGCATATCAGGAGGCACACAACATCAGTTTGTCCCACTACTATAGGACAAGGAATTTTTTTTTTTTTATTGTACTTCAGGTGAAGGCTTACAGAACAAATAGTTTCTCATGAAACAGTAGTACACATATTGTTTTATGACATTGGTTAACAACCCCACAACACGTCAACCCTCTCCCTTCTCAACCTTTTTTTTTTTTCTGAGAAAATACATAGCCAAAGATACACCATTTCAAAAATTTCTACATGCACAGTTCAGTGACATTGACTACGCTCTTCCAATTGTGCTGCTATTCTCACTTAAGTGAGAACAAAATAGTTTCTCATTTAACAGTTACTACACATGTTGCCCTATGACAGTGGTTAACAATCTACAACACATCAACAATATCCTTACTCAACCTTGGAGGACAAGGAATTTTTTAAAAACCGCGTGCTTTGCTAGGCTTTAAAAAGTAGCAAAAATATCATGTTAATTCTGAAAATAGAAGTATAATGTATGCAAATTCCTATGAATTAAATGCCCATTTAAGGTGGCTGTCATAACTTGTTCAAAATCTTGAATATAGCCTTCGAAAAAAAATCTCAAACATCACTAAAAATTTAAGGAAGAAAGAGATGAAAAACAGAATATGAGTTATCAATGTTAAGTGTCTTAGTCATCTAGTGTTGCTATAACAGAAATACGACAACTGGATGGCTTTAACAAAGAGAAATTTATGCTCTCACAGTCTAGTAGGATACAAATTCAAATTCAGGGTGTCAGGTCCAGGGGAAGGCTTTTTCTCTCTGTCCGCTCTAGCGGAAGGTCTTTGTCATCAATCTTCCCCTGGTCTAAGAGCTTCTCAGTGCTGGGACCCCTGGGAGCAAAGCACACACTTCCCTCCTGCCTCTTCATTCTTGGTGATAGGAGGTCCCCCTATCTCTCTGCTTGCTTCTCTCTTTTGTATTTCAAAAGAGATTGGCTCAAGACACAATCCAATCTTGTAGACTGAGTCCTGCCTCATTAACATAACTGTCACAAATCCCACCTCATCAACATCATAGAGATCGGAACCACAACACAGAGGAAAATCATATCAGATGACAAAATCGTGGACAATCACAATACTGGGAATCACAGCCTAGCCAAATTGATACACACATTTTTGGGGGACACAATTCAATCCATGACATTAAGGAAAAAGGTATGTTTGCAAACTTCCAACAAATAAAGATAACTCTTATTCTGAATATAAGTCTATAGCTTAAATAAAACAGATACTTAGGTACGTAAATAAGTTGCTTTTGTATAGTCAGTATGAAAAGGAATTGTTGAGCATTTCTGAAATTGAAATTAGATTAGATGCCCAGTGGCAACCATAAGAATTTCTAAAAAATTATTTTCCTTCAACTGTAGTATAGCTTATTTTACCAAAAACACTAGCCAAAAGCAAAAAAAAAAACTACCTTATAAAATTGTTATATATAGTCAATGCAAAAGTGCTTTGTAAAAAAAATTAAATATTCAGACTATTCTGATGTGTTATTATGATGATGCTCTCACAGTCACAACTTGGTTAAATGAATATAATGTTTTTCAAGAAAGTAGACCATAAGTGGATGTTGTGTAACAGCAAAAGTATCCTATGTCCCTGATTCTCATGCTTCAGGAAAGATGTTATATACCTTTAAATTTGCCTTTAAAGGATCTTAACTTCTAAAAATCTTTTGATTATGGAAAATTTCAAACATAAAGTAAATAGAATACATGAACACCCATGTACCCATCACCCAGCTTCAATATTGATGAAAATCTGCCATTCATAGATCATCTAAACCTCTACCCACTTCCTACATATCCACTTGATGATTATAAGGGTCTTATTTTTTAAATCAGGCATCTAATACCCCAATTTTCATTCAAAACTTGCTATAGAAAATTATTTGGTACACAACTTCTTTACTCTAAGACTCAGTTTCCCTTTCAGTAAAGGGAAGTTTAAAGGATGCCCTATAATATCATACAGCAGGCACTCTATTAATAAATGTTAACTCACTCACCCTCACCATTCCTATGGAATGACTGTTATCAGAGACGCTGTGCTGAAAACACAGTGGATTCTATTTCACGGATCTGATGATTCTCAAGTTTTATTTGGAGTGTTTCCTTGGCATTTCTTCATTTTTTCCCTTGTACCTTATCTAGGTAGGACATACAAACCAAATTAAGTTTCTAATATAATAACAGTCTTTGTAGAAAAGTAATGAACTTCTTTATATCTTGTGACAGTATTTAATTATAAAAGTAATTAAATAAACTCCAGTGGCCTAAGTCAGGAGTCTCTCATCTCATTGAAGCCACTTATTCAAGTGTACTGGTGGGTGTTATGGATTGAATTGTGTCCCCCCAAAATGCGGGTCAACTTGGCTAGGCCGTGATTCCCAGTATTGTGTAATTGTCCACCATTTTGTCATCTGATGTGATTTTCCTCTGTGTTATAAATCCTGTCTCTATGATGTTGATGAGATGGGATTTGTTGCAGTTATGTTAATGAGGCGGGAATCAATCTATAAGATTGGATTGTGTCTTGAGCCAATCTCTTTTGAGATACAAAAGAAAGAAGCAAAGAAGAGAGGCAGGGGGAACTCCTAACACCAAGAATGAAGAGCCAGGAGGGAAGTGTGTCCTTTGGACCCTAGGGTCCCTGTGCTGAGAAGCTCCTAGACCAGAAGAAGATTGATGACAAGGACCTTCCCCCAGAGCCAACAGAGAAGAGAACGCCTTCCCCTGGAACTGGCACCCTGAAATTGGACTTTTAGCCTCCTAGACTGTGAGAAAAGAAATTTCTCTTTGTTAAAGCCATCCAGTTGTGGTATTTCTGTCATAGCAGCACTAGACAACTAAGACACTGGGCATATCAAAACACGTTTGACTTCTCTTTAATGACTGAGTCACTGTGAAGGACATGGGAAAGCACTGACTTCCCTCTTCTAGGTCACTGCTCTAACTAAACTCTCTTGTCTCTGACAGGTTCTTCTCAGCCTCACTTTATCCTTCAGCACACTAAGTGTGGAGCTATCTGAAGATATACTTCTCAGGCTTGTGTTATTTTATGAGCTCCAACAGATGACTCATTTATGTGACTTCAGCCTACATCTCTATTTGAGCTGCTCTAAAATCAACATCTCCAGCTAACAACTCTCTAACTCCAAGAGTCTTCTGAACCTCAAAAGGAGCATATTCAAACTAAACTCATCATCATCCCCCAAACTCTTTTTCCCTCTCAGAAATCCTGTTTATATTGATGGCACCATCGCCCTCCAGGTTGTTCTGTCTTAAACTAGAGCATCATCTTTACATTTTAAAAAATCCCTTATTTCCTACACTCAATTCGAATCCAAGAAGAGTATTTCTTCCTTAGAAATATCTCTTTTATTTGCTTTGTTTTATTCCCAACTCCACTAATTGGGGCATTACAACCTCACACCCTAATTAATGCAACATCTCATTTGGTCTATCAGATACACTTTTCAGAAAACGGAAGGCTAAACTCTTTTAGGAATTAAGTGAGAATCATCCCTCAGCAGCCCTTCAGCTAACACTGAGGAGAGTTTAAAAAGACATAAATCCTTTTTCTGAGCCAGAAAAACAAAGTTCCCTTTATTGGCAATGCATGTTATTTTATAACTAGGTCTGAATAATGCAAACATCTGATAATCTTCAGAGAAATCACACCAACGAAATCTGAGGGCAATCAGGGCCCTCTCAAATACAGCTCACATTTCCCTAATTTTACAGTCTGTATATAAAAACTTATATTTCCATTATTACATTTAGAGAACCCTTCAATGGTGTCATAAAGTTCCAGTCTTGATAGTCTCCAATTAGTGTCCTAGCTACATAGCTCTGAAGTTCTAGTTTACTAGCTTAACATGCAAGCTAGAGCTTATCTTAACTGAGAACACTTATCTCTAATGACTGGTTTCCATTAAAACTAAGCCCACAGCTATCCAAAAGAAATAACCACCAGATTTTAGTTTTCTGCTTAGATTTTCTCTTGCAATCTAGTATAGACCTGATGACTCCCTTCCCAGGTGACTCCTCCCTCAGAGAATACCCCCACTGACGTTCACTCTTTCTAGTGTTCTGGGGCTCCAACTTTTGAGAGTAAACATGCAAAGATATTCACTATATATAGTTGCATTTGTTTAGCAAAAACTTAGACATAACCTTAATGTCTATTTATAAGTAGGTAAAGGAGTGGGTGGGTGTATAGATGAAACAAGATTGCCATGAAGTGATAATTGTTGAAGTTGGTTGACTGGTTCAGTATACAATTCTCTCTGCTTGTTTGGCATAGGTTTAAAATATTTTACTTAATAATTTTTTAAAATTAAGTCACCTCTAATGTAACCTCTAGAAACAAAATTTGATTTATATATATTGACAGAAATACTATGTGAAAAAGAGCAAGTTGATAATTAATGAGCATAGTATGGCCCCGTTTTGTGTTTTAAAAGCTCTCTGTGTGTTTGTGCATTTATGAGTATGTATATTTGTATATCCACAGAAAAATGCCCACCAAATTAATAGCACACCATGGGAATTAGGAAGGATAAAAGAGGATGATCATGTCTTACTCTGTATATTGCAATAAGCTTCAGATTTTCACAAATAGCATCTGTAAATTTAAAAAGTAAATAAAATAATACTAACAACTAAATCTTTAGTGCCAGAGGGACATAGACGCTTGTATTCTTGGGAGCATTAAATACTAAGAAATACTTATGGTGTACATCTATACTTAAAAGCATGCTATATATTAAAGGTAAAATCCATTTATCTGACCTATTCTCTCAAGGCATTGACTTTAATTAAGTGTTTTTCCTACCAACCTTATCTGGGGCTGCCTTCTGTTACTTACTGGTGAGGTTTACTTAATACTTTGATCTTTCCTTGTTATACGCCAAATAGATGGCAGAAAACTGTAAAAGATTTTCTTGCCCTTTACTCTGGTCCAAATTCATAATTTTCCTCAAAATCATGATCAAAGTTGATTTGTGTTTCCACGGCAACCAATAGCTACTAAGTTTCCATTTGGCTCAACGACACTTCTACCACTCCCCTCTATTTACTAGAGGATCTGCAGCTCTCCTTTCTTTTGTACCTGCTAATTCTTATAAACTTCAGGTCCCAGTTTCCTTGCCTTTCACCATCTCCCCACCCATATCCGGGTTACGTGCCTTTCTGTATCATAGCACTTGTCATACCCATTGCCAACAAGTCAATTCCTACTCATAGCGACCCTATAGGACAGAGTAGGACTGCCCCCTAGGGTTTCCAAGGCTGTAAATCTTTACGGAAACAGACTGCCACATCTTTCTACCCTAGGGTGGCTGGTGAGTTCGAACCGCCGACCTTTCAGTTACCAGTCGAGTGCTTAACCACTGCGCCACCAGGGCTCCTAGCACTTGTCATACTATACTCAAATTGTTTACTTATCTGCCTCCCCAGTTAGACTGTAAGAGGACTGCAACCAGGGATGGATCTAGATTCTGTCTAAAAGTTATATAATTCAGAGAGCCTTCTTGAAGAAAAGAATATAAAATTACAAATACAAGATTAGACATAACTCTGAATGTTTATTTAGAATGATAAATCATAACAGATTATTGAAGCTTTATAGCTTAAGATCCCTCTCTTCTGAGACTTCTTTAGGCAATTTATCAGACATGCTTACATAGAAATGCATCCTGATTTCAGCCTGGCTTTCCTTTCTCACTACTAGTGCTCACAAGGGCCTGTGCAAGTGATGAGTCCTAAAGTCTAAGCTTCGTTAGCTTCACCATAAATCTACATCTCCTTTCTTCATTGCTTTCTCCTGAACACTCAGCATAGTCCCTTATACATACTGGACCCTCAAAATATAGCTGTGATACATGAAAGCAGGAATGGATGGATTAGCCCTCCTTTTAGCAAATCCCTGCTACACACTCTTCAAGGGTTTTCCATTGAAAGACTACTACATAACCTAGCCCTTGCTTACCTATTCAATGCATTTTGAACTCCTCCCTTCTTCACTTTCTATACTCCAGCTACACTGACTTTCTCTCACTTCCCCAGGACCTTTCCACAGGCTATTCCTTATACCTGGACCCCTCTCCCCATCCCCCTAACTCCACCCTTCATAACCCTTCAGCTTAAATGCTGTTTTGTCAAGGAAGACTTGCAGCCTAGGTCAAACCTCCCAGTTACCAACGCTCATGGTATTCCCTATTACTTCAAAACACTTTTCACAATTTGTAACTACAGAGTTGTGTAAAAAGAGGTTTAATATCTATTTTACTAGTTTGCCAAGAAAACTTTGGAGGTGGGGCCAAGATGGTGGAGTACTTAGCGATTCCGGTGGTCCCTCTCACAACAAAGACCCGAAAAAAAAAGTGAATTGATTATATATGACAGCCTAGGAGCCCTGAAATCAAAGGCAAAATTGAGGAATTGGACTGAGTGGCAGGGGGAAGGAGATGTCGTTCAAAAGCAGCAAGGAGTTGCCAGACCTGACCCAGTGGGAGCTGGCGCCCAGCAGGCTGGATCAGCTACTGTGCGTGGTGAAGCAAGCTGTGGCGTTCAGTCCATGTTTTCCACACCGGGAGAGACCGAGAGGCAGAGAGTCTGCTCAGGCCTCCAAGCCAGTAAAAAGTGGTGCTCAATCAGCAAAAGATAATTACATGCACTTAACCTACCACGTGGATCAAAAAACACCCTGTTTGGGAAGAACCTCTCTCCCATTTACCTGTTCCCTCCCTGCTCTGAACCAGGTCCTAGGCCAGCTTCAGCAATTACCATGACCCCTGGGCCAGAAGTAGGACCCGTCGCATGCCCTGAGCCATTCTCCTGGCCTTGGAGAGGGAACAAATTAACAAACAGGAAAAAATAATCTGCCAGCTCCCCTAAGCTGGGAACTCAGGGCAGGCACAGCTCCTTTGCCTAGGTGCAAGCATAAGAAGTCCACGGACTTTGAATGCCTTTCAACCCTGCATACACCTGTGTGGGCCGATTTCAATAGCATAGGCCCTCATTAGCACAGTACAACAGGATATATACCTGAAGCCTAACTTCTCTGTATTAGCTATATGGTAGAGTGTCAGGTTCGTGACATTTGATACTGCTCTGCCCAGTAAGCAGGGTCCTCACCTACCCACATCAGGGGCCTGAGGAATGGTGGCTCCACCTACACCACCTAGCCACCTGTGACAGCAGTCCAAGAATAAGTGATGCCTCCTAGTTTTTACAGCCAACAGCACTGGGTGCCCATAGTCTGGTTGCAAAACCTACCCACCTACGCACTCAAGAGAACAGGACACACTTTCCTCCCAGACACTCAGGGGCAGCTGTCAGTCCCCTGCCTTGCTCAGCATGTGACCCCCTACTGCAGCCAGATACCTGTGGCTACTCCAATCATCCTTGCCCGTCTAGGACTGTAGGTAAGAGCCTGCACCACACACTTGGTGACTGACTATCTGGACAACTGAGCTGAATCCATACAAAAAAAGTAAACAGACTCCTGGGCTCACATACCTAGTAACAGATCTAACTACCTGGTGACAGGAGGTTAGAGCTTCAAAGACACCAGTAATCAAATTAGCTCACGAGAGCAGCCCATTTGGGCATATCAAAACAAAACAAAACAAAACAAGAAGCTAGGACACAGTAAGCAAACGTAAAATAAATAAATATAATAACTTACTGATGGCTCGGAGACAACAGTCAATATCAATCACATAAAGAGGCAGGCCATGATGGCTTCAGCAAGCTCCCAAAACAAAGAATCAAGAAATTTTCTGGAGGAAGAGAACTTCTTGGAATTACCAGAGGTAGAATACAAAAGATGAATATCCAGAACTCTTCAAGAGATCAGGAAGGAGATCATGCAAAACACAGAACAAGCCAAGGAACATATAGATAAAGCAATAGAGGAACTTAAAAAGATTAGAGAAGAGCACAATGACAAATTTAACAGGCTACAAGAATCCATAGACAGACAGCAAACAGAAATCCAGATTAACAATAAAATTCAGAATTAGACAACTCAGTAGAAAGTCACAGGAGCAGAATTGAGGCAATAGAAGTCAGAATTAGTGAGACTGAAGATAAAGCACTTGACACTAACTTATTTGAGGAAAAATCAGATAAAAGAATAAAAAAATGAAGAAACCCTAAGAATTACGTGGGATTCTACCAAGAGGAATAACGTACGAGTGATTGGAGTACCAGAACAGGGAGGATAACAGAAAATACAGAGAGAATTGTTGAAGATTTGTTGGCAGAAAACTTCCCTGATATCGTGAAACATGAGAAGATAGCTGTCCTGGATGCTTATCGAACACCACATAAGGCAGATCCCAAAAGAAAGTCATAAAGACATATTATAATCAAACTTGCCAAAACCAAAGATAAAGAGAATTTTAAGAGCAGCTAGGGATAAACGAAAAGTCATCTGTAAAGGAGAATCAATAAGACTAAGCTCAGACTACTCAGCAGAAACCATGCAGGCAAAAAGGCAATGGGATGATATACTTAAAGCCTTGAAGGAAAAAAATTGCCATCCAAGAATTATACAACTAGCAAAACTGCCTCTCAAATATGGTGGTGAAATTAGAGCATTTCCAGATAAACAGAAGTTTAGGGAATTTGTAAAAATCAAGCCAAAATTACAAGAAATACTAAAGGGAGTCCTCCACTAAGAAAATCAATAACATCAGAGAACAACCCAAGACTAGAACACAGGACAGAGCAACCAGATATCAACCCAGATACAGAAGTCACAAAAATAAATCAAAGCTAAAACACCAATAATAGGGAAACAGAGACATCAATATGTAAAAGATGACAACATTAAAACAAAAAGAGAGAGACTAAAAAATGTAGTCATAGATTTTTCATATGGAGAGGAAGTCAAGGTGATATAAAGAAATAAAAGATTGGTTTAAACTTAGAAAAATAGGGGTAAATATTAAGGTAACCACAAAGGAAACTAACAATCCTACACATCAAAATAAAAAACAAGAAAAACATAAAGACTCAGCAAATACAAAATCAACAACAATGAAAGAGAGGAAAAGAAAATACATAAAGAAAAACGACTCAGCAAAGAAAATTAAGTGGAACAAAGAACCTATCAACAACACACAAAAAAAAGACATCAAAATGACAGCACTAAACACATATGTATCAATAATTATGCTGAATGTAAATAGACTAAATGCACCAACAAAGGGACAGAGAGTGGCAGAATGGATAAAAAAAAAATGATGATGCCTACAAGAGACACACTTTAGACTTAAAGACACAAACAAACTAAAACCCAAAGGATGGAAAAAAATATATCAAGCAAATAACAATCAAAAAAAGAGCAGGATTGGTAATATTAATCTCTGACAAAATAGACTTTAAAGTAAAATCCACCACAAAGGATAAGGAAGAACACTATATAATGATTAAAGGGTCAACACACCAGGAGGACATAACCATAATAAATACTTACACACCCAATGACACGGCTCCAAAATACATGAAACCAACTCTAACTGCATTGAAAAGAGAGACGGCTCCACAATAATAGTAAGAGACTTCAACACACCACTGTCGGTGAAGGACAGAATATCCAGAAAGAAGCTCGATAAAACCACAGAAGATTTAAATGCCATAATCAGCCAACTTTACCTCACAGACATATACAAACCACTCCACCCAATAGCAGACAAATATATTTTCTTTTCTAACACACATGGAACATTCTCCAGAATAGACCACGTTAGGCCATAAAGCAAGCCTTAACAAAACCCAAAGCATCAAAACATTACAAAGCATCTTTTCTGACCATAAAGCCATAAAAGTAGAAATCAATAACAAAAAAAACAAGGAAAAAAAATCAAAGATATGGAAACTGAACAACACCTTGCTCAAAAACTACTGGCTTACAGAAGAAATTAAGGATGGAATAAAGAAATTCACAGAATCAAATGAGAATGAAAACACATCCTACCAGAACCTTTGGGACACAGCAAAAGCAGTGCTCAGAGGTCAGTTTATAGCAATAAATGCACACATCCAAAAAGAAGAAAGGGCCATAATTAAAACATTAACCCTACAACTGGAACAAGTAGAAAGAGTGCAGCAAAAGGAGCCCTCAGGTGCCAGAAGAAAGGAAATAATAAGAATTAGCACAGAATTAAATGAAATAGAGAATAGAAAAACAACTGAAAAAGTTAACAAGATCAAAAGCTGGTTCTTTGAAAAGATCAACGAAATTGATAAACCATTGGCCAAACTGACGAAAGAAAAACAGGAGAGCAAGTAAATCACCCGAATAAGAAATGAGATGGGTGGTATCACAATAGACCCAACTAAAGTTAAAAGAATCATAAGGGAATACTATGACAAACTGTACTCTAACAAATTTGAAAACCTAGAGGAAATGGACAAATTTCTAGAAACTTACTATCTACCTAAACTAACACAAACTAAGTTGTTCCAGAAGTGGAACAACTAAATAAACCTATAACAAAAGAAGAGATTGAAAAAGTACTTACTTTAAAAACTCCCAACAACAACAAAAAGCCCTGGCCCTGACAGTTCCACTGGAGAACGCTACCAAACTTTCAGAGAAGAGTTAATACCACTACTACTAAAGGTATTTCAGAGCATAAAAAAGGATGGAATACTCCCAAACTCATTCTATGAAGCCAGTATAACCTTGATACCAAAACCAGGTAAAGACACCACAAAAAAAGAAAATAACAGACCAATATCCCTCACGAACATTGATGCAAAAATCCTCAACAAAATTCTAGCCAATATTATTCAGCAACATATAAAAAAAACAATTCACCATGATCAAGTGGGATTTATACCAGGTATGCAAGGATGGTTCAACATTAGAAAAACAATCAATGTAATCTATCACATAAATAAAACAAAAGACAAGAACCACACGATCTTATCAACAGATGCAGAAAAGGCATTTGACAAAGTCCAACACCCATTGATGATAAAGCCTCTCAACAAAACAGGAATAGAAGGGAAATTCCTCAGTATAATTAAGGGCATTTATACAAAGCCAACAGCCAGCATCATCCTAAATGGAGAGACTTTGAAAGCATGCCCCTTGAGAATAGGAACCAGACAAGGATGCCTTTTATCACCACTCTTATACAACATTGTGCTGGAGGTCCTAGCCAAAGCAATTAGGCTAGAAAACAAAATAAAGGGCACATCCAAATTGGTAGGGAAGAAGTCAAAGTATTTGCAGATGATATGATCTTATACACAGAAAACCCCAAAGAATCCACAAGACAACCACTGGAACTAATAGAAGATTTCAGCAAAGTATCAGGATATAAGATAAACCTACAAAAATCAATTGGATTCCTCTACACCAACAAAGAGAACTTCGAAGAGGAAATCATAAAATCAATACCATTTACAATAGTCCCTAAGAAGATAAAATACTTAGAAATAAATCTAACCAGAGACATAAAAGACCTGTATAATGAAAACTACAAGACACTACTGCAAGAAACCAAAAGAAACCTACACAAGTGTTAAAACATACCTGGCTCATGGATAGGAAGACTCAACATTGTGAAAATGTCAATTCTGCCCAAAGTGCTCTACAGATACAATGCAATCCCAATCCAAATTCCAATGGCATTTTTTAATGAGATGGAGAAACAAATCACCAACTTTACATGGAAAGTGAAGAGTCCTCAGATAAGTAAAGTACTACTCAAGAAGAAGAACAAAGTGGGAGGCCTCACACTACCTGATTTTAGAACCTATTATACCACCATGGTAGTCAAAACAGCCTGGTACTGGTACAACAACAGATACATGGACCAATGGAACAGAATTGAGAATTCAGATGTAAATTAATCCACCTATGAGCAGCTGATATTTGACAAAGGCCCAAACTCTGTTAATTGGGGAAAAGACAGTCTCTTTAACAAATGGTATTGGCATAACTGGATATCCATTTGCAAAAAAATGAAACAAGACTCATACTGCACACTACGCACAAAAACTAACTCAAAATGGATCAAAGACCTAAATGTAAAATCAAAAATGATAAAGATCATGGAAGAAAAAATAGGGACAATGTTAGGAGCCCTAATACATGCCATAAATAAAATACAAACCATAAGTAACAATGCACAAACACCAGAAGAGAAACTGGATAACTGGGAACTCCTAAAAATCAAACACTTATGCTCATCAAAAGACTTCACCAAAAGAGTAAAAAGATAGCCTACAGACTGGGACAAAATTTTCTACAACAAATCTGATCAGCATCTAATCTCTAATATCTACAAGATACCGCAAAACAAAAAGACAAATAACCCAATTAAAAAATGGGCAAAGGATATGAACAGGCACTTCACCAAAGAAGACATTCAGGTGGCTACCAGATACATGAGGAAATGTTCATGATCACTGGCCATTAGAGAAATGCAATTCAAAACTACAATGAGATACTATCTCACCCCAACAAGGCTAGCATTAATCCCCAAAACACAAAATAATAAATGCTGGAGAGGTTGTGGAGGGACTGGAACACATATATACTGTTGATGGGAATGTAAAATGGTACAACCACTTTGGAAATCTATTTGGTGCTTCCTTAAAAAGACAGAAATAGAAGTACCATATGACCCAGCAATCCTACTCCTTGGAATATATCCTACAGAAATAAGAGCTGTCCACAAATAGATATCTACACACCCATGTTCATCGCTGCACTGTTCACAATAGCAAAAAGATGGTGCCCATCAACAGACAAATGGATAAACAAATTATGGTATATTCACACAATGGAGTACTGTGCATCAATAAAGAACAATGATGAATCTTTGAAACATCTCATAACATGGATGTATCTGGAAGGCAGTATACTGAGTGAAATTAGTTCACAAAAGGACAAATACTGTATGAGATCACTATTATAAGAACACAAGAAATGGTTTAAACATAGAAGAAAACATTCTTTGATGGTTACAAGGGTGGGGAGGGAGGGAGATGGATATTCACTAACTAGATAACAGATAAGAATTATCTTAGGTGAAGTGAAGGAAAACACACAATACAGGGGAAATCAGCACAACTGGACTAAACCAAAAGCTAAGAAGTTTCCTGAATACAACCAAATACTTTGAGGGACAGAGTAGCAGGGGCAGGGGTCTGGGGATCATGGTTTCAGGGGACATCTAGGTCAATTGGCATAACAAAGTTTATTAAGAAAATATTTTGCATACCACTTTAGTGAGTGGTGTCTGGGGTCTTAAAAGCTAGCGAGCAGCCATGTAAGATGCATCAATTGGTCCCAACCTACCTGGAGCAAAGGAGAATGAAGAACAGCAAAGATACAAGGAAAATATTAGCCCAAAAGACAGAAAAGGCCACATAAACTGGAGATTCCATCAGCCTAAGACCAGAATAACTAGATGGTGCCCGGCTACTAACAATAACCGCCCTGATAGGGAACAAAACAATTCCTGAAGGAGCAGGAGAAAACTGGGGTGCAGAACTCAAATTCCAGTAAAAAGACCAGACTTAATGGTCTGATTGAGACTAAAGGGACCCTGGAAGACATGGCCTCCAGACTCTCTGTTAGCCCAGAAGTGAAACCATTCCCGAAGCCAACTCTTCAAAGATTAGACTGGACTATGGGACATAAAATGATACTCGTGAAGAGAGTGCTTCTTATTCAAGTAGATACATGAGACTTAATGGGAAGCTCCAGTCTGTAGGCAAGATGAGAAGGCAAAAAGGGACAGGAGCTGGTTGAATGGACACGGGAAATCCGGGTTGGAAAGGAGTGTGCTGTCACATTATAGGGAGAGCAGCTAGGTTCACATAGCAATGTGTGTATAAATTTTTGTATGAGAAAGTGACTTGAACTGTAAACTTTCACTTAAATACAATTAAAAAAGAAACAAAGAAAGAAAACTTCATGAAGGTAGGGGTCATAATGTGTTTGTTTATTCATTGTTTCCCCAGTTTACTATAGTGCTACGTATAGAGTAGGTGCCCAATAAATATTTGTAGAATGAATGAAGAAATTAATGAATGAGGAGTAATGTTCAGAGCCTTCCTCAAGGGGATACAACTCAATACATATTCGAGGGAATGCAGTGTCTAGGATCAAAGACATCTACTAGCCAAAGGGAGTAATGAAAGATTTCAGAATAATAGCTAATATTTATTGCTTGCTGTGCCAGGCTTTATAATAAATTCTTTCTGTGCAGCATCTCATTTGATCCTTAGAGCAACTCTATAAACAAGTAGATGTTAGAATCAGTTTGCTCATTTCTACAAAAAATCCTGCTAGATTTTGATTGGGATTGCATTCAATCTACGGACAGATTAGAAGAGTAACATCTTTGAATATTGAGTATTGCAAACCATGAACACAACAAATTTCTCCATTTATTCAGATATTTGATTTATTTCATCAGTGTTTTGTAGTTTTCAGTACACAGATACTGTAAATATTTTGTTAGAGTTATGCCTAATTATTTCATGGTTTTTGGGTGCTATTGTAAATGATACTGTTTTTTTAATTTCAATTTCCAATTTTTCACTGTTAGGATATGGAAATACAATTTTTATATTGACATTGTATCCCACAACTTTACTAAACTCACTTATCTGTTCCAGTAGCATTTTTGTAGATTCTTTGGAATTTTCTACGTAAGTAATCATGTTGTCTGTGAAAAGAGTTCTAATTTTTTCTTTCCAACCTGGATGTCTTTTATTTCTTTTTCTTGTCTTATTGCCTTGCTGAATGGTAGTGGTGAAAGTGGACATTCTTGCTTTTTCTTTATTCCAGAGGGAAACACTCAGTCTTCCAACATTAAGTATGATGGTGGTTTTTGCAGATGCCCTTTATCAAGTTGAGGAAATTGTCTTGTATTCATAATTTCCTCTTTTCATTGTTAATGGATGTCAAATTTTATCAAATGTCTTTCTATATCTATTGAGATAATCAAATAATGTTTCTTCTTTAGGCTTTAGAATATTAACTGACTTTCAAATATAGAACCAGCCTGATAGTCCCAGGATAAATTCCAGTTGATTGTGATATATTATCCTTGTTATATATTGATGAATTTGATTTGCTAATACTTTGCTGAGGATTTATGATTCTATGTTCATGAGGAATATAGTTCTCTTGTAACTTTTTTTCTGATTTTGTATAAGGGTGGTATGAGCCTCATAAAATGAATTGAGAAGTGTTTCCTAGTCTTTTTTTTTTCTTGAAGAGTTGGTAGAGACTTGGTATTATTTCTTGCTTATATATTTGGTACAATTTGCCATTGAAGCACTTTGGGTCTGGAGTTTTCTTTGTTGGGAGGTTTTTAACTATGAATTCAATTTCTTTCATTAATAAATACGGGACTGTTAGGGTTATCCTCTTCTTGAGGGAGTGAGCTTTGGTAGTTTGTGTCTTGCAATGAATTTGTCCATAACAAATTGTTGAATTTATTGGTAACTCTTGATCCATCCTTAATCCACAAGTAATATTGCTCAGAGCGGATTATGAATGGATCAAGAGTTACTCATAAGTAGATTATCTGGTGGTGATCCTGAATTGACCTGAATTGTCCTGACTCCTATGATTTAGAAATAGGAAAGACAGGAATAAAGAATTTGTCCAGAAATTTTCTAACTTTACTGTTCATAGGGATCACCTGTGGACACCTGTACCCACACAATTTTGCCCAGGTATTTGCCATTTTAACACGTGAGTCTGATGCAGGTGGTTCATGAACCACACTTGAGAAATAGTAGTCTATTCTGTACTGTCTAAGTCAGCACTGTCAGAAATATATAATACAAGCCACATATTTAAAATTTTCTGGTAGCCCCATTAAGAAAGTAAAAAAGAAAAAAAAATACGAAATTAATTTTAACAATACATTTAATTTAACCCAACATATACAAAATGTTATCATTTTGATATGTGGTACTAGCCATGTTTCAAGCACTTAGTAGTCACGTGTGGCTAGTGGTACCATATTGAGGAACACATATTTAAAGCACTGTTTCTTACTTCTTTGATAATGATAGTCACCTTGAATGTGTGCTGTCTCTATTTTTTTTTTTTTAATGATTATTACATATACAGATAAACAGACTTCTCTGGAAATTCTAAAATCCTCATTCAGTAAGTTTGGGTGGGGAACCCTAAGAATCTGTGTCACAGAGGTGATTCTTACTTTCAGGGAAGTTTGAAAATCACAGCAACAGAGCATGCACCAGACCAAAGCTCATACAGACTCTCAAGCAAATATTCTCTAAGGGCTGAATGGGGTCAAACCCATAATAAAAGAGAACTTAACACATTAAAAAAGGGGTCAGTCTCGGTTTTCCTCGGCCTCCCAATCCTATTTACTTCTCCTTGTCTCAAGGATATTTCTATTACCTCCCAGGGAAATTGCTTTTAGACATATATTCCTACCAGGAGATAAACTAATAATAATAAATGTCACTCACCCAGAGCCCTGGGCCACTTGAACTCAAACCTAGATTGTAGACTCATATCCAGAACTTGAAATATTTTCTTCCTAAAAATCATGAAAAGGCCCAGAAATTCTTGCATTTTTGGTCTTTAAACTGAAATACCCTAGGTAGAAGCAGGATATCTCTTTTAGGCAATGTCCAAGTCATTAGCTTGAATGTGGCCAACCTTAACAAGAAGCTTCAATTCACAGACTCCAAAACATCGGGAAGTTGAAGAGGAGGAATTGTTGATCTTGGAATCCCTAAAATCATTGCCTTTTCCATCTAAGCATAAAAATAGCCTCGCCCCCAAGGTCAGATAGAATCAGATCAATTAAAGGAATGCTATGCAAGAGTAGAATATAATGTTTAAGAACTCAGGTTCTAGAGTCAATCAGCCTGGGACTGGGTCCCAGCTTCACTACTGGCCACCTATAGTTCTAAACTTCATTTTTCTCAACTGGAAAATGCTTTGCAGGATTGTTGAGAGGTAAGCATATATATATACATATATATATATATATATATATATATATAAATATATATATATATATATATATATATACATATACACACATGTACACACATATATATAATATCTATATAACCTTAGCACAGTTTCTCCTAATAAGGGCTCAGTAGACAGTAGCCACAGTTCTAAGAATGGTTGTTTCCTCCTCACAGTGACAGGTTCTCAACAGTTTAGAAGAAGCCAGATGACCTATCAATGCAATGCTCTATCATGAGCTGTCATATCTAGTCCTGTGCTCATGCTGCATTTCACAGTCAGCTTTCCTGGAAATCATTTGCTAACTAAAAACAAGTTAGGTAGTTTGGGACATAGTGTTAACAATAATACATTTCTGCATGGAGCTGATGCTCTGGGTCTGACAAAGTAAAGAATATAAAAAAGTATAATTTCTCCCAAGAAGTAATAGATGTCTTAAAATAATCAATTTTATTTGATATTCTTATTAAAATAGAAAATCCTTTATCCCATGCATTTCAAATTATTGTCTCTTCATAAAACCTTATTTGTTGCTACCAGCATTTACAAGGCAGTATTTTCCAGCATGACAAGTCTCTACTTTTAATTAGTTAACAAATGATTATGTTCATTATATTTTTAAATGACATTTATTATGCCAATATGTTTTTTGCTTTCATCAGCTAACCAGCATCCTGAAAAAGTTAAGATAGCCAATTTGACTACATTTAAAATAAAACATATTAAACTCAGAGGTAAAGCATGGCCCCTAAGATACTAGGTGGAGACCAAAAAAAACAAAAACTCATTGCTGTTGAGTCAATTCCGACTCATAGCAACCCTATAGGACAGAGTAGAACTGCCCCATAGGATTTCCAAGGAGCAGCTGGTGGATTTGAACTGCTGACCTTTTGGTTAGCAGCCAAGCTCTTAACCACTGCACCACCAGGCAAGGTCTTACCTGGCTTGCCAGATCATCTGTAGTGAAAAATTTCACATTTTTTTCACCACATCAAAGATACTCCTTCTAGATATAGCTGGCATCTGTCTCTCTCCCAACCCTACAGCACCTTCCTACAGAATCAAGGCCTATTTTCAAATTACAATCCCTGACGGGGGTAAAAGGAGCTGTGGTGGCGCAGTGGTTAAAGTGATGGACTGCTAACTGAAAGCAGTTTGAAACCACCAGCCACTCTGCGGGAGAAAGATGTGGCAGTGTGCTTCCGAAGAGATTTACAGCCTTGGAAACCCTATGGGGTCACTATGAGTTGGAATCAACACCACGACAGTGGGTTTTGGTTTTGGACACAGGTGGATGACCCAGAAAGCAAAGTAAGCACGGGCTTACTTGTGCTCACTTACTTTCTGTAGTGAACTTTCCACATGGATTTCACCACGTTTATTTTAATTAAAGATGTGATGAAACTCATGTGAAATTGTTCACTACAGATGATCTAGTAAGCAAGTAAGCACTGTGCTTACCTTGCCTACTGGATAATCTGCCCCTGGATGGAAAGGAGAGAGACAGCTAACATTTATTAAGCACCTGCTATATGTCACATGGAAACCCTGCTGGCATAGTGGTTAAGAGCTACAGCTGTGAACCAAAAGGTTGGCAGTTCGAATCCACCAGGTGCTCCTTGGAAACTCTATGGGGCAGTTCTACTCTGTCCTATAGGGTCACTATGAGTCAGAATCAACTCGACGGCAATGGGATTGTGTTTTTTTTTTTTTTATATGCCACATATGGAGCTCTGATGGTGCAGTGGTTAAGAGCTTGGCTGCTAACCAAAACCAAAAGCTTGGCAGTTCAAACCCACCAGCCACCCCGTGGGAAAAAGATGTGGCAGTCTGCTTCCATAAAGATTTACAGGCTTATCCTGAGGTTCAATCCTCAGCCAAAGATTAGACAGCCCCATAAAACAAAACAAGACTAAAGGGGCACAACAGCCCAGGGACAAGGACTAGAAGGCAGGACGGGACAGGAAAGCTGGTAATAGGGAACCCAAGGTCTAGAAGGGAGAGTGTTAATGTGTTGTGGGGTTGTTAATCAATGTCATAAAACTATATGTGTACTAACTGTTTAATGAGAAACTACTTGTTCTGTAAACTTTCATCTAAAGTACAATTAAAAAAAAAAAATGATGTTGGGCCATCTAAGATACTCCACTGATCTCACCCCTTCAGGAGCAAGGGAGAATGAAGAAAACAAGATACAAGAGAAAGGTTAGTCCAAAGGACTAAGGGACTACAACTACCATGGCCTGCACCAGACTGAGTCCAGTACAACTAGATGGTGCCCAGCTACCACCACTGACTGCTCTGACAGGGATCACATCAGAGGGTCCCAGACAGAGCTGGAGAAAAAAAAAAAAAAAGAGATTTACAGGCTTGGAAACCCTCTGGGGCATTTCTGCTCTGTCTGAGGGGGTGGCTCTGAGTCAGAAACAACTCAACGGCAATGGTGTTGGGCTATATGCCACATGTTAACTCACTTCAACCCCTTGAGGTAATTTCTACTATTGTGATAGTTAAGATTGTATGTCAGCTTTGCTGAGCCATGATTCTCAGTGTTTATATGTGATCACTCCCATGATTGAATATGCTGTGAGTAGCCAATCAGTTGAAAGGGCATTTCCTTGGGGGTGTGGCCTGCATCCAAATATAAGCAGATGTTCTGGCTTTTTGCTTGCTCTGGATCCTTCGGCTGCCTCCTGTTTGTCTGACCTCCCGTTCTTGGGACTTGAGCTATCAGCTTATCTGTTGATCTTGGGATTCATCAACCTTCACAGCCTGTGAGCGGAGCCCTGCTCTCCGACCTGCCGATCTTAGGTTCGCCAGCCCCCGCAGCTACATGAATAAGGAGACCCCTTGTGGTCTTGCTTGCCATCTTGGGATACATCGATATTCACAGCCTATGAGCAAGAGCCCTGCTTTCGACCTGCCGATCTTGAGTTCACCAGCCCCGGCAGCTACATGAATCGGGAGAAGCCTCTACCCTAATCCACAGACTTGGGATGTTCCAGCCTCTATAACTGCATGAGCAGTTTCTTTGATATGAATCTCTCTATATCTATATTTATATGCTTTACTTGTTTTGCTTCTCTACAGAACCTAGCCTAAGACAACTATCCTCATTTCAAAAAAGAGGAAATTGAAGCCTAGAGAGGATAAATACCTTGTCTGAAGTTCCCGTGCTGATAAGCAGTAGATCCAGGGTTTGAATTTGTTTTACCCGAAAGACTTTGCCCTTTCTACTACACTCATAAATGTTTATGAAATTGTTTTATATAAATTTTCACAGATCTAATCTGTCAAACTTATTCCTAAGTATGTTTTTTGATGCTATTGAAATTGTATTTTTCAAAATTTTTTTTTCAGTTTTTTCTGTCTAGTGTATAGAAATATGATTAATTTTTTCATATTTATCTTATATCCTACAATTTTGCTAAATTCACGTATTAGTTCTACTAGTATTTTTGCAGATTATACAGATCCAATCTGTGCAAATAATTTTTTTTATGTCTCTGTTCCATGTCAAGTAATATTGATCAAATGGATTTTCATGAAATGTGGATAATGTGACTTGTGATTAGACTAATACTCTATCCAAGAATCACTTTCAAGTCCTCTAAAATAGATAATCATTGTTCCAAGCAGCTAAAAGTGAAGCACAGTGGCAGGCTCACATGAATGCCTATCCAAAGGAAAAGGCCACATTTATTAAAATACTAGAGAAAAAACAAACAATTGAGGAACACATTAAGGGCAGAGATGCCAAACAGCAATTTATGACGTGCTTCTTACTTGGGCAACTCTGTGTATTATGATGCTCCAGAGTGAGAAGCAGCGGAAATTTATTTAACTGCAGTAAACAATTCTCTCCAGCAAGGGGGAATTCAGCCAGTAAAATAAGCATTATTTCATTGCTTCTTAATGTTATCTCTGACTCTTCCTCTTTATCTCCCAACATAATTTGTCATTATGTTACACATTTGTGGCTAATAAATTTAAAAATGACTCAGATTTCCTCCTTGGCTAGGAAGAATCATGCTATATCAGACCAACCTTCCTGCTGAGAATAACTATAAAAACAGGATTTAAAAAATAAGTTTGAAGGCATTGGACAGTTACCAAGATAGTCAGAACCTAAGAGGCAGATCTGTGAAAGAAGGGTACCTTACTGAGGTTAGCCAAACATACTTAAATGGCTTTCCTCTCAAAACATCTGCTGATTCACATGTGGTACAACAAGAAGCTGAATTGTCAAGCAGAAAACAGCACCTAATAGGCTGAGAAACTGAGTGCCGTTTTCTGCAGTCTCACAGTACTGTAATTACAGTGCTTATAATTTAGGAGAAAAGGCTCTGCCTGGTAAAGTTCCTGCGCTTTCTATTGGGACCCTGAAAGGACACGCTCTAAGAGTAAGAATGAGCAAGTAGTGAAATTGTCCTTACAAAGACTCAGACAAGCTTCAAGTCAGCTCAGTCCCAAACTGGATTAAGGTGATTGGGCCCTACTCTGTCCGCTAGGAAAAAAAAGAAAAACTTTCTGGAGGAAAACAACATTTAAAGTATAATGGTTTGTTTTGGGCCAACTTGGTTAAGCCGGGAGCTACATCTCCCCAAATCCTCTTTCCTATATAGTTCTAGGCTAGACTAAGCTGAAAAGAAATTCATGTAAGATTTGAAAGACAGAAGGTTAGTAGCAGCCATTACACCCTAAATGTTGTTTTGCAGTCAAGTGTGGTTATCAACAGATGCAGGAGTGCCCAGTGGGTTCCAGCTTATCCTCACTCCCTCTGCTCTTCTTTCTGACTGTTGGTCCTGCTGTTCAGTAGCAGCCCCAGGTATACCCCCAGATGCTTGGCTTGGACCCACAGGGGTAGTAGCTACACTTGGGCAACAACTGCCAATAGACCTATCTATAAACTCTCTCTTTGTGGTCCCACTTCAATGGCTGGGCGTGCTTTTGGCTTCTCAGATTGACTGGTTAGTGGCTCATTTTCTGATTCTCCGACTCCTTCTTCTGGACCTTCACTTCTCAGTTCCTCCAACAATACAGTAAGATTTAGTTCCTATAATAAATCTCTTATTATATAATACTCATCATGACTCTGCTTCCCTGACTGTTATATAGAGTTCAAATTATTCCTATAGTTTTAAAAATACAATGTATGGAATTAAAAAAAAAAAAAACAAAACTTACTAGGTGCTTTAGCTTGAGTTCCTGCCAAAAGCAGAGCCTGAGATAGGGGCTTTCATAAAGGTAGATAAATACTCCCCTCCTCTGAGTCTCAGGGGGAGAGGTAAATAAGGAAGAAGAGAAAGCCAATCCAAGGATATTTGAGCTGTTTATCACTGTGGGAAACTAGGATTCAATCCCTCCTTTGAAGACCTGTGTAGAATTTAATCCAGAAACCTGAAAAGGGTAATATTTATTCATTGGTTCCCATTCCCTCCTTGGTTAAGGGTTGTCACAGGGATATTTAACTCCTTCACACTATCAGGTGTGCACATGCAACTAATCGGTAATATAGACTCCCACACATATACTATATAGCAGTGACAGAGAAGTTTTGGGACAGAAATTAAGCCGGTGCAGCTGAGGCAACGTAAGGATGAGTTACACCTATATGTAGCTACTTGCTACAACAAAGGCCAGGGCAAAAATGTAGGTCAAGAATATGTGACATGAGGTATAAAAGATGTGTAGTATGACAAGCAGGGTAGGCCAATGTAATAAATAGTAAAAAGAGAGAGAGAGAGAGAAAATAGATAATAGAAAAGACTCACAGATGATCCAGATATTAGAGTTATCAGACACAGACTTTAACAGTGATTAGTATGTTCAGTATTATAGCTGAAAAGATTGAGAATATCCCTAAAGAACTGAAATCTATATATATATATAGAAAAAAAACCAAATGAAAATTCTAAAAGTATGAAATAAATGTCTGAAATTTAAAAAAAAACAAAGGATTTAAGAGTAAATCAAACACAATTGAAGAGACAATTAGTAAACTGAAGACAGCAGGTCAGTAGGAAAAAAAATAGAAGGAAGCATGGAGATAAAAAGAATGGGAAGCACTAGAAAAAGTATAGGAGACATACGAGGCACGGTAAAAGAGAAAAAAGTCTAAAAACTACGTAATAGAAGTTCCAGCAGCAAAGAAGAGAAAAAGGTAGAAGCATTATTTGGAAGTGATAATGGCTGGGAATTTTCTAAAACTAGTGAAAATCAATAACTCACAGATCCTAGGAGCTCAGATAACTTCAAGTGCAATTAAGGAAACCATACCTAGGTATATGTGGTTAGATCCTGAAAGCCAAAGATGACAAAAACTTTCTCAAAAGCAATCAGAGGAAGAAGACTAAGACTGACAGTTGACTTCTCAGCAAAAAAATTATAGAAGCCAGATGACAATTCTTTAAATTGCTGGGAAGAAAAAACAAAACCAAAAACTGCCGACATTCAATTTTATATCCAGCAAAAATATCTTTTGACAGTAAAGGTAAAACAAAGACATTAAAGGAAAAAACTCAGATCATTTGCACTTTCTTCATGTAGAAAAAAAAAATTATGCTAGATGGAAGTATAAAAATGCAGGAAAGAATGAGGTGCAGAGGATAAAGTCAGTATGTGGGTAAATCTAAATGAATATCAACAGAAAAAAATCAATAATAATTTATTGTGGGGTTCAAAATACACAAAGAACTAAAGAAAATGAAAACAACAGCACAAAAGATGGTTAACTGGATAAATTGATTCAAAGTATTTTATGGTCATTGTATTGTCTAATAACTTATAGCATATTCTAATAAATCAAGAATGTATTCTATAATCACAGAGATGATCACTAAAAAGTATATAATAGTACTTAAAAACCATCTATTAAAGGAAAATGAAATAATAAAAGTTATGAGTTTAAAAATTCAAATAAGGAAAGAAAAATGAACACAGAAGAGGTGGATGGTTAGAAAATAAATAGTAAGGTGTAGCTGTAAACCCAACATATCAATAACTACATTAAATGGAAATGGCTGAGCCAAGGTCTGAGATCACCAGGAACGACATAACTTATATAGGCACTGGTTGGAATAATACTTTACTCATATAGAGAAGAGACAGAGCAAAGTCAGCTTTAATAGTGGGCCTCAATCCCCCGCTGGCCTGTGGGCCTCGCTCCACAGCCAATGCAAGGATTGTGGTCTGCACACACTCCTCTTGTGCTGCAGGAGAAGGACGGCATTCCCTCCTTGCTGGGAACAAATATAGTAGTAGAGTTGGCCAGGTACCATATGATACACATGTATGAGCAGTAAGCAGACTGTGTACCCCTAAGAGGGAAGAAGATTCCCTGATAAGGAAGAAGAAGAAACTGGGACACAGGGAGAGGCTCAGTTCCTAGCCTCCATTATCAGGGGATGTTCCAGGCTCAAGGCTCTGATTAGGCAGTTCAGGTAAGTGTCACAAGGCAGCATGACAAGACTGCTCTCCCAACACAAACACTATCAGCTGGAAAAAAACAAAAACAACCCATCATATATTACTAAAATGAGACAAACCTTAAATATAAGGATAGAAAAGGATAAAAGTAAAAGGATGGAAAAATAAATACTATACAAACACTAACCAAATGAAAGTTTTGTGTACCTAGACAATTCTATCAGATGATGAAAACTTAAAGTAAGATGGTGTAGTAGGCTGAATCATGCTCACCTCCTCCCAAAGATGTCCACTTCTTAATTCATGGAATCTATGAATGCTACTTTATATAGCAACAGGCACTCTGAAGATGTGATCAAGTTAAGGATCTTGAGATAGGGAGATTATCCTGGATTATGCATGTGAGTTTGATGTAATCACAAAGGTACTTATAAGAGGGATGCAGGAGGAGTTAGAGTTAGAAGGCAATGTGACGAAGAAAGCAGAGGAACAGAGAGAAAGAGATTTAAAGATGCTATGCTGCTGGCTTGAAGATGGAGGGAGAAAGTTACAAATCGAAGGATGTAGGTGGCCTCTGGAAGCTGGAAAGGGCAATAAAACAGATTCTCCTCTGGAGCCTCCAGAAGGAATGCAGCCCTGGGGACCAAGTTTAGACTTCTGCTCTCTAGAAGTGTAAGATAATAAATATGCAATATTTTAAGCCATTGACTTTGTAGTAATTTGTTACAGCAACAATAGGAAACTAATACAATGGATTACTATAAAGAGAAATAAGGATTAAAAAGTAAATCCACCAAGAAGATATAATTCTAAATTTTCATGCCCCTAAAAACACGGCTGCAAAATTTATAAAGCAAAAGTTAACAGACCTAACAGCATACAAAATCAAATTCACAAATCATAGTGAGATATTTTAACTGGTGGTGCAGTGTGGTTAAGTGTTTGGCTGCTAACTGAAAGGCTCGTGGTTTGAAACCCCCAGCTGCTTCATGGGAGAAAGATGTGGCAGTCTGCTACCATAAAGATTACAACCTTGGTAACTCTATGGGGCAGTTCTACTCTCTCCTATAGGGTCACTATGTATCAGAATCAACTCGATGGCAATGGGTTTGGTTTAGTTTTGACAGCAACCTTCAGAACTTCAGAAGCAGAATTTCAAAAAATCAGCAGGGATATATAATATTTGAACAAAATTGTCAACAAACTTTAGATAATCAATATTTATAGAACTCCAAAGAGAAAAACACATGCTTTTCAATGAACATTTACTGGAATAAAGCATATGATGGGCCACAACGCAAGTTCCAACAAATTTCAAAGGATTGAAGAATATGTTCTCTACAGTGGAATTAAACAAAAAACGAATCACAGAAAAAAAAAGAGATAATTAGAAATTTACAAACATACTTCTAAGTAACCCACAGTCAAGGAATAAGTTCAAAGAAAAATTAGAAAATACCTAGAATTAAATGATAATAAAATCAAAATATATAAAATCTCAAGGCATGTATCTACATCAGTGTACAGAGGTAAATTTATAGTCTTAAATATATATTTAGAGAAAAGAAAGCCTAAAAATAAATTATCCAAGTTTCCATCTCAATAAGTTAGAAAAAGAATAGCAAGTTAGACCCAAGGAAGTAAAATAAAGGAAATAATAAATATACAAGCATACATCAATAAATAGAAAACAGAAATAAAATAGAAGGAAAAATCAACAAGGCCAAAAGTTAGTTCTTTGAAGGAATTAATAATATTGATAAGCTCTTGGCAAGTCTGAACAAGAAAAAAAGAATGTACAAATAACAATATCAGGGATTAAAACTGGCACATCAGTATGGATTTTACATACATTAATAATAGGAGGATAAAATGATAAATAAATCAACTTTTTCCAAAAGATTTGAAATTGTAGATGAAATGGACAAATTAAAAAAAAATCAACTTACTAAATTTGACACAAAAAGAAATAGAAATATGAGTAGTCAATATATTTAAAATTTTAATCTGTAAGTTAAAACATTCCCACAAAGAATCTTTACACCTAGATGGCTGCACTGTAAATTCTTCCATTAATTTAAGGAAGAAATAATACCAATCTTAAACAAATTCTTTCAGGTAATTAAAATAAAGAGGGAAATCCATTCTATTAGGCTAGGATAACTTTGATACAATAACCTGACAAAGATATTACAAGAAAGAAAAATACAGTTAGGCACTTCCCTGAGCATAGATGTAAAAATCCTAAATAAAATGTTAGCAAAAAAATCTAGCAATACATAAAGAGGACTGTAATATAGCAAAACCAAACTGAGTTTACTCCAGGAATGCAAAGTTAATTTAACATTCAAAAATCAATCAAAGTAATTGCCACATTAACAAAATGTAGGATAAAAATCATATGATCATCTCAATAGATGTAGCAAAAGCACTAGACAAAATTAAAGTCTATTTATGATAAAAATTCTGAACAAACTAGGATTGAAGGAAACATCCTTAATATGATAGAGTATATACAAAAAACTACAGCAAATACCATACAAATAAGACAGAGGTGAAAGTATTCTTCTTGAGATTGGTAGTGAAATAAGGATGCCTATCAGCACTACTTTTCAACATTACACTGGAGATCCTCATGTAGTAAGTTAAGAATTAAAAATAAAAGTATAAGGAATGAAAAGGGAGTAATAAAACTGTCATTATTCATAGGTGACATGATTGTGCACATAAAAAATAAAAAAAGAAATCTGCAAATAAAGTTTAAGGATAAATAAATAAGTTAAGCCACACCATTGGATATAAGACCAATATACCAAAAATCAATTGTATTTTTATATTCCATTAACAAACAATTTGAAAATGAAACTATAAAAACATGACACTATTTCCAACAGCATAATGCACATAAAAAATAAATACCTATTGCCATTGTCAAGTCGATTCCAACTCATACCGACCCTACAGGCAGAGTAGAACTGCCCCATAGGGTTTCCAAGGAGCAGCTGGTGGATTTAAACTGTTAACTTTTGGTTAACAGCCAAGTTCTTAACCATGGCTCCAAAAAACAAATAGTCATGAATTTATTTAAAGATGTGTAGGACATCTACACAGAAAACTATGAAACATTACTGAAAATAAGAGATAAATAAAAGAAGGGATATATAATGTCCCAGAGCCCTGGTGATGCAGTGGTTAAGAACTCAGCTGCTAACCAACAAGTCAGCAGTTCAAACCCACCAGCTGCTCCTTGGAAACCCTATGGGACAGTTCTACTCTGTCTTGCAAAGTCGCTATGAGTTGGAATTGACTCGACAGCATGGGTTGGTTGGTTTGTGTTTTGGTTTGAAGGGCTAGAAAATTCATTATACATTCTCCCCAGTTGATTTGTAGACTGAATGCATTCTCAATCAAGCATGAGCAGGCTTTTTGTAGAAACTGTTTAGCTAATTCTAAAATTCATACGGTAATGATGTAAAGGACCAAGAATCGCCAAAGCAACCATGAAGAAGAAAAACAAAACTTGAGAATTTATTCTTCCAGATATCAACACTTATAAATAAACGGTAATTAGGAGATAGTAGTGTTGGTATAGGAGCCCTGGTAGTGCAATGGTTAAGTACTTGGCTGCTAACTGAAAGGTCAGAGGTTCAAACCCACCAGCTGCTCAGTGGGAGAAAGATGTGGCAGTGGCCTTCCATAAAGATTACAGCCTTGACAACTCTATGGGGCAGTTCTACTCTGTCATATAGGGTCACCATGGGTCAGAATAGACTCAGCGGCAATGGGTTTATTTTATTTTTTTATTGTTTTGTTTTGTTTTTTGGTGTTGGTATGTTGTTAAGGAGCCCTGGTGGCGCAGTAGTGCCTTGGAAACCCTATGGGGCAGTTCTATTCTGTCCTATAGGCTTCCTATGAGTCAGAATCGGCTCAACAGCTATGGATTTGTTTGTTTCGTTTTTGGTGGCAGAGTAGTTAAGCACAGAGCTGCAACTGAAATATCAGCCACTCCATGGGAGAAAGATGTGGCAGTCTGCTTCCATAAAGATTACAGCCTTGGAAACCCTATGGGGCAGTTCTTCTCTGCCCTATAGGGTCACTATGTGTCGGAATCAACCTGATGGGAATGGATTTGGTTTTGGTTTTGGTTTTTATGTTCTCGTCTGCTGTCAGGTTGATTCTGGCTCATAGTGAGTGACCCTATAGGACAGAGTAGAACTGCCCCGTAGGGTTTCCTAGGCTATAATCTTTATGGTGCCACTTTGAGGACTAAGGTGCACCTGACCCAAGCCATGGTATTTTCACTCACCTCATATGCATGTGAAAGTTGGACAATGAGTAAGAAAGACTGAAGAAGAATTGATGCCTTTGAATTATGGTGTTGGCAAAGAATATTAAATATACCATGGACTTTCAGAAGAATGAACAAATCTGTCTCGGAAGAAGTACAGCCAGAAGTACAGCTCCTTAGAAACAAGGATGGTGAGACTTCGTCTCATGTACTTTGGACATGTTATCCCTGGAGAAGGACATCATGCTTGGTAAAGTAGAGGGTCAGTGAAAAGAGGAACACCCTCAGTGAGATGGACCGACACAGTGGCTGCAACAAGGACTCAAACATAGCAACGGTTGTGAGGATGGTGCAGGACTGGGCAGTGTTTCATTCTGTTGTACATAGGATCGATATGAGATGAAACCAACTCAGTGGCACCTCATAACAACAACATTCTTTATGAGAGCAGATCTTTTCTCCCACAGAGCAGTAGGTTCAAACCACCAACTTTTTCCATTAGCAAGGGAGCTCTTAACTTTGCACCACCAGGGTTCCTTGTTATTGGTATAAGGATAAGCAAATAGGCCAATGGAACAGAACAGAGATCCCAGAAGCCTACCTACACATATATGGACACTTGCTTTATGGTAAAAGTCACACTGCAGACTAGCAGGGGAAGGATCATCTCTTCAATAAATGATTCTTGGTCCACTGGATATTTATATAGGAAAAAAATCTTAACCCACCCCTCATTTCTAACTCATACACAATAAATCAATTCCAGTGTATTATAGGTTTAAATGTAAAAGGTAAAACAATAAATCTTCTCAAATATAAAACAGGAAAATATATTCATTACTTGAGGTAGGCAATAATTTCCTGAACAGGATACAAAAAGCACTATCAGAAAGGAAAAAGACTGATACACTGAACTACTATAAAAGTGAGTACTGCTTTTTATCAAAAGACACCATTAAGACAGTGAAAAGGCAATCTACAGAGTAGGTGAAGATAATTATAGTACATATAATCAGCCTAGGGATTGTATCCAGAATATACAAAGACAGAACTATTTAATAAGAAAAAGAGAGGCAATAGAAAATGGATAGACTTCAGTACGCACCTTATAAAGGAAGATATCCAATGACTAATAAATACTTGAAAAGGTGCTTAACCTTATTAGTCATGAGGGACATGAGATGGGATACCACTACATGCACACCAGAATGGCTAAAACGAAAAAGACTGTAAATACCAGGTATTGGTGAGAATGTCGGACAACTGGACCAACTAGTGGGAATGTAAATTAGGCGACCCTTTAGGAAAATTGTTGGGCATATCTAAAGCCCAATATCTATACTATGAACAAGCAATTTCACCCCTAACAGAAATGTGAATATACATCTATAAAAACAAAACAAGACAAAATGTCATTAGACACTTTTGTATAGAAGTACTATTATAACAGCCCAAACTGGCAATAACCCAAATGTTCATCAACAATGGAAAAGATAAGTAAACTTGGTATATTCCTCCAATAGAATACTATATAGAAATGATAATGAACAGACTATAACTACATGGAACAACATCCATGGACCTCACAAAAATAATGTTGAATGCAAGAAGTCAAACACAAGAGTACATATTCTATGTTTCCATAGATAAAAAGTTCAGAAACAGGCAAAACGAATTTATGGTATTTAAAGCCTGAGCAGTGGTTATCTTCAGAACAGTAGAGATTCAGTGTGAGTGGGCATGACGGGAACTTCTTAGTGCTGCTAATGATTTATTTCCTGATCTGGGTGGCTGTTGTTCAGTGTAAAAATGCACTTCATTATTCCTTGGTGTTATGTGCGCTTTTCTCAATGTATGTTTTAATTTAATAACATTTTATTAAAAATAAATCAAATATTTTTCTTCATTTTTATTTCCTGTGCCACTTGAAGATTTTGTGTGTGTTCTAATGTCTCTTGCCATCATAGAAAAGGAGTTCGTTTTTAGATGACTTCAGAAGTTTATCTCATTTCTAATCTTTTATGATTCTATAAACCAGGGGAAAGGTTTAGTTGCATTCTGCTTTTTACACTAAAATTATTTGATTCCCTTAAGCTGCTCAGCTGGGCCATCTGAGAACAGAATTAAATGATGGAAATTGTCTGGAATATCAAAAACGTTTTACGAGTCTGCTTTGTTCTATTAAAGAAAACCCTTCAGGCAGAGTTAGTTTTTGTTGCAAACCCTTTTAATACCTCTTTCTAGCATAGTACTTAGCTGGCCTCATTGAAATTACTTGCTTATTTCTCTATCTTCCTGACTGGCTGTAAGTTTCTTAAGGATAGGGATTCCCTCCAACCCCTCCTCTCTTTTATTTACTCAACAAACATTTGTTGAGCAACTACTATGTGTCAGGCACTGGGCTAGGCAATAGAGATAAAATATCGAGAAAAATGGACATAGTATCTGTGCTCTCACAGCCAACAGTATAGTGGGTGTAGCACACACTACTCAGGTAATCATACTGGAAAAACCCTGCTCTGATAATTATGATAAAGGAGCCATACATGGTTCATTGGAGTCTATCAATCCAAGAAGGTTTGATCTGGCTTTTGGATATGTGTGAGCTGGGGAAAGGCAAAGAAAGTTTTCCTAGAAATGTGATGTTTGAGCTGAGATTTCCTGAAGAAAAAATAGGTACTCCTATGATGAATAGGTCATTATACCAAAAAGAATTAATCGACATTCAACCATTTCTGGAGATAGCATATGATCAGGAACTGACGGTACTGAAGGAAGAAGTCCAAGCTGCACTGAAGGCATTGGCAAAAAACAAGACTCCAGGAATTGACAGAATCTCAGTTGAGACGTTTCAATGAACAGATGCAGCGCTGGAAGTGCTCACTTGTCTATGTCAAGAAATTCAGAAGACAGCTACCTGGCCAACTTACTGGAAGAGATCCATATTTATGTCTATTCCCAAGAAAGGAGATCTAACTGAACATGGAAATTATCCAACAATATCATTAATATCACACACAAGTAAAAATTTTGCTGAAGATCATTCAAAAGCAGCTGTAGCAGTATTTTGACAGGGAACTGCCAGAAATTCAGGCCAGATTCAGAAGAGGACATGGAACCAGGGGTATCATTGCTGATGTCACATAGATCCTGGCTGAAAGCAAAGAATATCAGAAAGATGTTCACTTGTGTTTTATTGACTATGCTAAGGCATTCAACTGTGTGGATCACAACAAATTATGGA
Source organism: Dugong dugon (assembly GCA_030035585.1). Lineage (NCBI taxonomy): Eukaryota > Metazoa > Chordata > Mammalia > Sirenia > Dugongidae > Dugong > Dugong dugon. The sequence goes on from CM057475.1 coordinate 51,906,169, forward strand.
TAACATTGCGAAGAATGGGAATTCCAGAGCGCTTAATTGTGGTCATGAGGAACCTATACATAGATCAAGAGGCAGTTGTTCGGACAGAACAAGGGGATACTGCATGGTTTAAAGTCAGGAAAGGTGTGTGTCAGGGTTGTATCCTTTCACCATACCTATTCAACCTGTATGCTGAGCAAATAATCTGAGAAGCTGGACTATACGAAGAAGTACAGGGGATCAGGATTCAAGGAAGACTCATCAACAATCTGTGATATGCAGATGACACAACCTTGCTTGCTGAAAGTGAAGGGACTTGAAACACTTACTGATGAAGATCAAAGACCGCAGCTCTCAGTGTGGATTACACCTTAACATAAAGAAAACAAAAATCCTCACAACTGGACCAATAAGCAACATCATGATAAACGGAGAAAAGATTGAAGTTGTCAAGGATTTCATTTTACTTGGATCCACAATTAACACCCATAGAAGCAGCAGTCAAGAAATCAAAAGATGCACTGCACTGGGCAAATCTCCTGCAAAAGACCTCTCTAAAGTGTTGAAAAGAAAGATGTCACCCGAAGACTAAGGTGCACCTGACCCAAACCATGGTATTTTCAATCGTATCATATACATGTGAATGCTGGACAAGGAGTAAGGAAGATGGAAGAATTGACTCCTTTGAATTGTCATGTTGGTGAAGAATATTGAATGGCATGGACTGCCAAAAGAACGAACAAATCGGTCTTGGAAGAAGTACAACCAGAATGCTCCTTAGAAGCAAGGATGGCGAGACTATGGCCTACATACTTTGGACATGTTGTCAGGAGGGATCAGTCCCTGGAGAAGGACATCATGCTTGGTAAGGTAGAAGGTCAGCGAAAAAGAGGAAGACCCTCAACGAGATGGGTTGACACAGTGGCTGTAACAATGGGCTCAAGCATAACAATGATTGTGAGCAAGGCACAGGACCGAGGAGTGTTTCATTCTGTGGTACATGGGGTCACTATGAGTCGGAGCCAACTCGACGGCTCCTAACAACAACAACAACTATGATGAAAGAAAGGAGAGAATAGCATTTAGCCAAAGGGGATTAAAATGTCAATAATTATTTGAGAAGAGGCTGGAGAACTAGGTAAGATGCCAATTACACAGGTCCTTAAGTGTTACCTTTTCCTAAGTCAGGGCTGGCTCCTTCCTGTCATTCAGATTTCAGCTTAATTGTTAGCTACTAAAGAGAGGCCTGAAGTTAAAGCCAGTTCCCCTCCTTTTTCTCTGCTAACGAAACCCCTATTTTTTTTCTTTTCAATTTTTTTATTGTACTTCAGATGAAGATTTACATAACAAATAGTTTCTCATTAAACAGTCAGTACACATATCGTTTTATGACATTGGTTAACAACCCCACGACATGTCAACACTCTCCCTTCTTGACCTTGGAGGATCTTTTTTTATGGATGAAAATATACATAGACAAAGATATACCATTTCAAAAATTTCTACATGTACAATTCAGTGACATCGGTTACATTCTTCCAGTTGTGCTGCTATTCTCACTATCCTTTTCCAAATCATTCCATCACCATTGTCTTCAACTCACTGCCCCCTAGGCTTCCCATCAAACCTTTTGAGTTGCTGTTGTCAATTTGATCTCACATACATAATTTTTTTTTTTGTACTTTAGATGAAGGTTTACAGAACAAATAGTTTCTCATTAAACTGTTAGTACACATATTACCTTATGACAATGGTTAACAACCCCACGACATGTCAACACTGTCCCTTCTCAACCTTGGGTTCCCTAACAGCAGCTTTCTTGTCCCCTCCTGCCTTCTAGTCCTTGTCCCTTGTGCCTCATTAGTCCTGTTTTGTTTTATGGGGCTGTCCAATCCCCCGCTGAATGGTGAACCTTGGGAGTGACTTCACCACTGAGCTAAAAGGGTATCTGGGGCCATAATCTGGGGGTTTCTCCAGTCACTGTTTGGCCAGTAAATCTGGTCTTTTTTTTGTGTGTTAGAATTTTGTTCTACATCCTGTCCAGGACCCTCTGTTGTGATCTGGGTCAGAGCAGTCAGTGGTGGTAGCCGGCCACCATCTAGCTGTACTGGATTCAGTCTGGTGGAGGCCTTGGTAGCTGTGGTCCATTAGCCCTTTGGAGTAATCTTTTCCTTGTATCCTGTTCTCTTCATTCTCCCTTGCTCCCGAAGGGGTGAGACCAGTGTGGAGAATCTTAGATGGCTGCTCACAGGCTTTTAAGACCCCAGATGCTACTCACCAAGGTAGAATGTAGAACGTTGTCTTTATAAACTGTTATGCCAGTTGAGCTAGATGTTCCCTGAGACCATGGTCCCCACAGCCCTCAGCCCGGCAATTAAGTCCCTCAGGGAGTTTGGAAGTGTCTATGGAGCTTCCATGACCTTTCCTTGCACAAGTTGTGCTGGCTTCCCCAGTATTATGTACTGTCTTACCCTTTACCAAAGTTACCACTTATCTATTGTCTGTTTAGTTCCCCCCCACCCCTCCCATCCCTCGTAACCAACAAAGATTGTTTCTTTTTGTGTGTAAACTTTTTCATGAGTTTTTACAGTAGAGGTCTCATACATTATTTGTCCTTTTGTGACCTACTTATTTCACTCAGCATAATGTCCTTCAGTTTGATCCATGTTATGAGATGATTCACAGATTCATTATTGTTCTTTATCATTGCATAATACTCCGTTGTGTGTATGTGCCATAGTTTGTTTATCCATTCATTTTTTTGCTATTGTGAACAATGCTTCAATGAACATGGGTGTGCATATGTCTATTTGTGTGACGGCTCTTATTCCTCTAGGATATATTCCTTGGAGTGGGATTGCTCGATCATATGGTATTTCTATTTCTAGCTTTCTAAGGAAGCACCATATCATTTTCCAAAATGGTTGTATCATTATGCATTCCCACCAGCAGTGCATAAGAGTTCTGATCTCCCCACAGCCTCTCCAACATTTGTTATTTCCAGTGTTTTTGACTGGTGCCTGTAATGCCGGGGTGAGATGGTAGCTCACTGTGGTTTTAATTTGCATTTCTCTAATGGCTAATGATTAGGAGCATTTCCTCATGTGTCTTTTGGCTCCTTGAATGTCTTCTTTGGTGAAGTGTCTATTCATTTCCTTTGCCCATTTTTTAATTGGATTATTTGTCTTTTTGTTGTAGAGGTGTTGGATTTTCTTGTAGATTTCAGAGATTAGATCTTTGCCTGACTTGTAATGTCCAACATCTTTTTCCCAGTCTGTAGGTTCTCTTTTTACTCTTTTGGTGAAGGCTTTTGATGAGCGTAAGTGTTTAATTTTTAGAAGATCCCAGTTATCGAGCTTATCTTCTGGAGTTTGTGTGTTGTTGTTTATGGTTTGTATCTGTTAAGGCTGTGTATTAGGGCTGCTAGTATTGATCCTATTTTTTCTTTTATGAACTTCATAGTTTTTGGCTTTATATTTAGGTCTTTGATCCATTTCTAATTAGTTTTTGTATATGGTGTGAGGTATGGGTCCTGTTTTTTTTTTTTTTTTTTTTGCAGATGGACATCCAGTTTTGCCAGCATTATTTGTTAAAAAGACTCTCTTTTCCCCATTTGATGGACTTTGGGCCCTTGTCGAAGATCAGGTGATTTACACCTGGGTTCTCAATTCTGTTCCACTGGTCAATGTATCTGTCGTTGTACCAGTACCAGGCTGTTTTGACTACTGTAGCTGTATAGTAGGTTCTTAGGTCAGGTAGTGCGAGTCCTCCTACTTTCTTCTTCTTCTTCTTCAATAGTGCTTTACTTATCCGGGCTTCTTCCCTTTCCATATAAAGTTAATGATTAGTTTTTCCATCTCTTTAAAGAATGTGGTTGATGTTTGGATCAGGATTGCATTGTATTTGTAAATTGCTTTGGGTAGAATTGTCATTTTCACTATGTTGAGTCTGCCTATCCATGAGCAAGGTATGTTTTTCCATTTATGTACATCGCTTTGGGTTTCTTGCAGTAGTGTTTTGTAGTTTTCTTTGTATAGGTCTTTTACTTCCCTGGTCAGATTTATTCCTAAGTATTTTAAGGGGCCATTATAAATGGCACTGTTTTCCTTATTTCCTGTTCATTGTTCTCTTTATTGGTGTATAGGAATCCAACTGATTTTTGAATGTTTATTTTGTATCCTGCTACTCTGCTGAATCTTTCTATTAGTTCCTGTAGTTTTCTCATGGAGTCTTTAGGGTTTTCTATGTATAGTATCATATTATCCACAAACCAGGACTGTTTAACTTCTTCATTACCAATTTGGATGCCCTTTATTTCTTTTTCTTGCCTTATTGCTCGAGCTAGGGCTTCCAGCACAATATTAAATAGGAGTGGAGATAAAGGGCATCCTTGTCTTGTTCTTGTTCTCAAGGGGAATGTTTTCAGCCTCTCCCCACTAAGAATGATGTTGGCCCTTGGTTTTGCATAGATACCTTTTATTATGTTGAGAAATTTCCCTTCTATACCTATTTTATTGAGAGTTTTTAACAGGAATGGGTGTTGGACTTTGTCGAATGCCTTTTCTGCATCAGTTGAGATGATCGTGTGATTCTTTTCTTTCCTTTTATTTATGTGGTAGATTACGTTGATTGATTTTCTAATGTTGAAGCATCTTGCATACCTGGTATGAATCCTACCTGGTCGTGGTGTATTATTTTTTTGATATGATGTTGAATTCTATTGGCTAGAATTTTGCTGAGAATTTTTGCATCTATATTCATGAGAGATATTGGTCTGTAACTTTCTTTTTTTGTGGTGTCTTTGCCTGGTTTTGGTATCAGGGTTATGCTGGCTTCATAGAATGAATTCAGAAATGTCGCTTCCTTTTCTACATTCTGAAATAGTTTGAGCAGTACTGGTATAAGGTCTTCTCTGCCTGTTTGGTAGAATTCTCCATTGAAGCCATCTGGGCCAGGGCTTTTTTTTGGTTGGGAGTTTTTTGTTTTTTTTTTTTTTTTTTTTTACCTTTTCAGTCTCTTCCCTTGTTATGAGTCTGTTCAGATTTTCAACATCACTTTGTGGTAGTTTGGATAGGTAGTATGTTTCTAGAAATTTATCCATTTTCTCTAGGTTTTCAAATTTGTTGGAGTATAGTTTTTCATAATACTCTGTTATAATCCTTTTTATTTCAGTTGGGTCTGTTGTAATGTACTCCATTTCATTTCTTATATGGGTTATTTGCGTCCTCACCTGTTTTTCTTTTGTCATTCTGGCCAGTGGTTTATCGATTTTGTTGGTCCTTTCAAAGAACCAACTTTTGGTTTTGTTGATTCGTTCTATTGTTTTTGTATTCTCTGTTTCATTTATTTCTGCTCTGATCTTTATTATTCCCTTTCTTCTAGTGGCTGTGGGCTTTTTTTGCTGTTCTCTTTCTATTTGTTCGAGTTGTGTAGTTAATGTTTTGATTTTGTCCCTTCTTTTTTGATGTGTGCATCTATTGGTATAAATTGTCCTCTGAGGACTGCCTTTGCTGTGTCCCAAAGGTACAAAACCCCAATTTTATTTACCCTTCTTGAAAAGACTTGGCTTGTAGGGTGACAGGCCCCATCACTAGGGGACAGGGACATGTTACCCACTAAGCAAGGTACACATGGGCTTACTTTTGCTTACTTACTAGCCTGTAGTGCATAATTTCACCTGTTTTTCACCACATCAATAACGTGGTGAAATCCATGTGAAATTGTGCACGACAGATTAGCAAATAAACACAATTAAGCCCGTGAGTACTCTGCTTACTTGTTAATCTGCCCTTGCTAGGGGATGAATTCCAACTGGTCTAAATCAGTTATAATGGTCTTATTACCACTGCTAGAAATTGGTTTAAGCATGGGCATGTGATACAATTCTTGCCAATGAGACATGAGGGATATCTACTTCTGGAAAAATTTCCCTCATCTAAGGGAAAACAGAGAAGATGTACACATATCCCCATTCTTTTAACCTCTTCATCACTGGACATAGTCATGAATACATGTGGTGCCAGAACTGCCCCAGTCATCTTATGATTATGAGAGAGGAAAGATGGAAAGAACCTGGGTTCTTGATGATGTCTGTGACCACTAAATTAACTAATCAGAACTGCCCCACCTCCGAACTTCTCGTTATTTATTTACATTTGTTTTAATTAATTTCAGCTGTTACAGCTGACCACATTTATTTTCAGTCATTTTATCATTTCATCGTAGTTTAGTTCTCTCCCTAGTTCCTATCATGATTTGATTTTCATGTATTTATTCCCACACTAAGATGTATGCTCCAAAGAATGCAGAGACCTTATCTATCTAGTTCACTGTTGTATTCTAATTGTTTAGATTAATGCCAAGTACATAGTAAATGCTCAATAAATATTTGTTGAATGAATACATGAGAAAACTCTGAAGTATTTTAAATGTTTATATGGTACGGGCAATAAAAACAAATCTGACTCTATTTTTAATTTGTTTACATTCATTTTACTGTAATGTATAATTTCTAAAATTAAAATAGCAACAACAAAAATGGAATGGAGACAAGACTCAACCTTTGTGGCAGATTTAAAACATGGCCCCAAATTCTTTACACTCCTTCCTTAAGAGATGGGTCTACGTCTCCTCTCCCCGGATCTGGGCTCTGTGACTACTTGACTCATAGAATACTCCAGAAGTGACAATGTGCCAGTTTCTAGGACCAGGGCTTAGGAAATTGGCAGCTCCCACTTCCTGTCTCTTGAAATGTTTACTCTTGATACTCAGCCATCATGCCAGGGAAGACAAACAGCCCATGGAGAGACTCACATGAAGAGAAACTGTGGCCCTAAGCCCTCAGCCCCAGCAAGCATTGTGCTAACACAATTTATAAGCCACGTGAGCTAGCCATGTTGGCAGCAGATCCACCAACCCCCAGGTCAAGCTGCCCAGCTGACACCACATGGAGCAGAGATGAGGCTTCCCTGTCAAGCACTACCCAAATTGCAAATTTGTGAGCTAAATAATTATTGTTTTAAACCACTAGGCTTAGGGGTAGTTTGTTATACAGCAACAGATAACTGTAACAGCCTTCAACAGAAAAGGGCAGAAAGATGCTTAGAGAGGAACAGTTTAAATTTGGTTACGAAGGGTAAATAGAAATGGTAGTTATAAGTATAGTTGTAAAAGATGAGGAAAATGAAACTGTGAATGAATTACATATTTTGCTATGTGGAGAAAGTTAATAGTTAAAATCTGCTTTAAGAGTGTTGAGGTGGCAGTGCCACCAAAGAGTATATATATCTTCCCACTGTATTACTGCTACTTGTTTCCATAAGGCTTTGTAGTTTGCAAAGTATGTTCATAATACATTGTCTTACTGGATGCCCACAACCGTGAAAGGTAATTAGAGTGAAAATTTCAAGGATGCTGAAGCTTGGAAAGAATAAAGAATTTTTCCAAAGTCACAGAGCAGCTAAGTAGTAGAGACGGAGCTAGAACTCATAATCTTCTGACTTCTGATATAGATTTATTGGTGCTATATCATCCTGCTTTCTGTATTAACTTTGACACAGTCTCATGAATAAAACTTCATGCAGTCTTTAACACAAGGGCTTGGACTGCATTTTCAAAGTGAAATTTCAATATCACCTTAACTTACGGAAATTTTACCTCTCACTTTTCTCTAACACCATAGGGAATTGTTAAAAGTTACTCATTTCTTTTCTGGCTGTTCTTATTCCTTCACTCATTTATTCAGTCAGTCAGTTGAGCAGTTAGTCAATAAACATTATTGTCTATTATAGGACAGGTACTGAGGAAACCACAGGGAATGAGGCAGATAAAGTCTGTGTCCTAATGAAGATTACATTCTAGTGGGAGAAACAGAAAACAGTAAGTGTAATGGAGGAGAATGGGAGGGAAGAAGAGGAGGAGGAGCTGACTGTTACTGAAACCTGCACAAATGATTGTTAAGAAAGACAATTCAAAATGTAGGATCACAATTTCGAGCCAATCTGAAAAGGCTAAGCTTTCAAAGGTTTTGCCAGTTTGTAATGTTAATATATGCTGATGATTCTGTCATGGGTTTGGACCTAGGCAGTCATAGCTATGGCAGCATGCTTATCTGTTTTCCCCCTCTTGTCTATTCTGTGATATTCTTTGGTCTTGGACAGACATGGCTCTGGCAGCATGGTTGTCCATTTCCCAATCTGCCTTTTTGAATATACGCTGAATAAAACTTTGTTTTTGTTTGATTAAACTTTGTGATGTTTTTCCCCTAAAAAAAAAAAGAGGAGGAGGAGGAGGAGGAACAAGAGAAAGCGAGATTAAGGAATACGGCCTAGTGAGGAGGAGGTGAGTATTTTAAGATCAGCATCCTGCCTTCCTCCACCAACGATTCAAAGGACACCTATGATTCATAAATGAAAGGCTTCAGTCTGAAAATAGTTTAGGTTCAATGACAGAATTCTAACCTTCGAAAGTTACCTTTTCCCAGGAAGAGGGATAAGAGTTTACAGGAATTATGCTTGGTACTTCCTAAATCTAATCCTATAGAAAAAGGGCTCATGTAGACATAAGCAAGTCTTATTAACAGAACTTCCAACATTAAGAGAATTTTAACCGAGAGGTTTAAGAAATAAACAGCCCTCTTGCATGTGGGAAAAACCTATGCTTTAAAACACTCTAACTTAACAGCCCTTGGTCAAAAGCAAAAGCACGCATTTCAGCCCTTGAGAGTATGATTTGTCCCTTAGAATCAATGGGAAAGTAAGGCCATGCATTTTCAATAGTGCACATGAAATTCAATTTGACTCACAATAGTCCATGCATATTTTTCCCAAGTTATTTTTATATTAAATCATGCTTGAAAAATTTCAACCCAGATTTAGGTTTAAGTTTCCCAGACTTAGTAAGTAATTGCTGCAGTAATGAGCTCTTATTTCTTAATTTGGTCTGCTCCAGATGTTAACATCTAGATTGTTTGTTTTTCATTTTCCACTCCTCTGCATTTCCTTATAAAACAGTACATTTGTAAATGTTCTGATTTTTTAATATGGGGGGGTGGGCAAGAGGACAGGAAGAAGTTGGGTGGGCAAGAAATTTAGGGTCTCACCTGTTTTTCTGCTGGAGGGAAGGTGGGGGAAGACCCGTTTTCACCTTCAGGGAAGCCATACTGGCCTTTCTGTATTTACAGGAGGGTGTGGCCCTGAGGAACATGCATGCAGGGTTGCTGGGTGTACTTCCCCCAAGGCAATGTACTGTACTGGTGGTCTTATGTTCCTGGGGGGGGGGACCAAAAAACCCTGTAGCTGTACACCACTCAACTTGCTCCCCTCCCCCCATATTTATTAAACCAAGGGAACAAGCCCCATCCTATAAACTAGCACAACTGAACAACAGGAAAAACTTGGCTTATACATCCAAGCTAATAAAGTAATGCCTTGATAGAGTATATTAATAAGAACCTGCAGTTTAGATCCAGCTGTTGAGCAGCTGGATGGCAGCTGGGAGATCTGGAACTGTTCCCCAACAGATAAGGGAGACCTTGCTTAAGGGCAGTGGTTCTCACATTTTAGTGCGCATGGAAATCAGCTAGAATGACTGCAAAAAATGCAGATTCCATGGCCACACCCCTAAGAATTCTGAGCCAGACAATCTGGGATAGGGCCCAGAAATCTGTCTTTTTAGTAAGCAGCCTCAGGTGACTGATGCAGCTGGTGGGAAATGACATTTTGAGACGTACATACTGCTCCTCAGAGCTACTAATATCATCATTCAAGATCTTTAGCAGCTGAAAAAGATAAATAGGCTTTCAACCAATCTTTACGCTTGGTTTTTGACAGCCGAGTCCAATCCACAGCTGGTAAAGAGGTTAGATAATGACCATAGATAGGTTCGATTCCTCAGCATAGAAAACAGTACTGAAAGCAGTTTGGGGACCTCTGTTTCTCCCCCATCAATAAGGGGTTGGAAGGCAGCCACAGACTGGGTTAGAAATCCAGCTGGCACAAAACTTGGAAGACAATCCTCAGTGAGGTCTGGGTTCAATATCTAACTGCTAAAGAGCTTGGCTTTCCGCCTTGTGGTGTGCAGTCAATCTCCAATTGATATAATGCTTTGATAACATATGAGCAGCACGGGTTAAATCCAGAAACTGTATAGAACTTAGATAAAAGTCCTAAGACCTGAAGGTTGGTCCCCAAATGGCATGGAGCTTGTATGATATTTGGGAATGAGTTGAATCCTCAAATGTTAAGAGTTTTGGATGTCAGGAATGAGGTCTGGGTTCAATCTCTTGTCATTAAAAAGCTTGGAAGACCAGCTTGGGGTCTGGTTTCAATTGTCAGATGGTAAAGAGTTCAAATGACAACAATGGTTTCTAGGTTCAAGTGAAAGCTGACAAACAGCTTGAAATAAACTGCAAGATCTGGGTTCAATCTTGAAATGTTAAGGATTTAGATAATTGTCATGAGGAATGATTCAACCTGGAGGATTCTAAAAGTCTAGGTGAGGTAGCTAAGAATCTACACCAGATGATTAGAGGCAACTTGTGGTCATGATCCATGTGGGAAAGGATTTAAATAGTGGCTACTCTTTTCAGATTAGGAAATAGAAATGGCGTCCAGGTACCATTGATCTAGAGCTACATATTTAGCTAACGCAGATAGAAGCATGAATTCCAGCCATGGGGTAAGGAAATGTGTATACAACTACTAGGTCATGGGCTAATTTTGTAAGAGAATATTATGTGACTTTTCCATACCTGTAAGTATAGAGAAGGATACAGGCACCAGGCCTGGGAATGTGATTCCTGAAATAATGGAGCTCTTTTGCCAGGACTTTTGCTGACAGAATGACTGTTTTATATGGCTATGAGAGCAGATGTCTGAAAAGTATTGCAATCTATGATGTGTGTTCCTAAGTGGGATGACAGCTGGCACCACTGCATAAAATCTTGTTCCTACTTTTACAGTTTCACTAATACTCTTCTTTCTGATTATTCTTATTTATCAACAAACAACAGTTTCTGGAATCTTTTAAAAGCATTCCCAAATAGTCAAGAAGCAGAGAGTTCTCTAAACACCTAACAACACATGAGCTCTTAAAGAGACAAAAATGGAACTGGATTCCTTAGGGAAGAAGCAAAAACCAAGCCATGACTACCAACCAGCTTTCTTCCTTTGACCTGACAATACAAGAAGAATTTTAAAAAGATGATTTTAGATGGTTTAGAGCATTGATATATCTGTCAAAGGCTTCTGTGCTTCTTGAATCTGAGAATATCCTGAGGAATATCTTTAAGGAATAACCATGCTTCAGACTTCTGGAACATATTAGGGATTTGTTTTAGGACATTGCTATTGAGATGATATTGTTATTAATAGGTAACATTTATTGAGCACTTATTATATGTCAGGCACTATATTAAATATTTTACATGTACTATCTTTTTTGGAGCCCTGGTGGTGCTGTGGTTAAGCGTTTGGCTACTAACGAAAAGGTTGGCAGTTTGAATCCACCAGCAGCTCCTTGGAAATCCTATGGGGCAGTTCTCCTCTGCCCTGTAGGGTCTCCATGAGTTGGAATCAACTCAATGGCAATGGGTAATGGGTACTATCTTATTTAATCCTTAAAATAACCCTATACGGTAGGTCTTATTATTATCCTCATTTGATAGATGAGGAGAGTGAGACACAGATGTTACATAAGTTATCTAATGTTGCAGAGGCATCACTGTGTTCATCACACCACCTTTTCCTAGGTGCAAAGGAAAACTACATTGTCCAGCATCCCTTGCATTTAAGTTGCAATCATGTGATTAAATTCAGCCAATGGAGAATGTGACTAGAGGTGATATAAACTACTTTGGGCCTGGACCTTTAAAACATCTTGTGCAATCCATAGCTTTTCTACTCCCCTGCCACAGTAAACATTGAAGCCAGTGTTTCAATGATATAACAATAAGATGAAAAAACATTGCTTAACATGCCTCACTCAGATTTTATCTAATCAAGAAATAAATCTTAATTGCATTAAGGTATTTCATTAAATCTAAGATACTGTCATGAATTGAATTGTGTCCCCCAAAAATATCTGTCAACTTGGCTGGGTCATGATTCCCAGTATTGTACGTTTGTGTACCATTTTGTAATCTGATGTGATTTCCTTATGTGTTGTAAACTCTATCACTATGATGTAATAAGATGGATTAGCGGCAGTTATACTGATGAGATATACAAGATTGGATAGTGTCTTAAGCCCATCTCTTTTGAGATATAAAAGGTAGAAGGGAGCAAAGACACATGGGAACCTCATACCATCAAGAAAGCAGTGCCAGGAGCAGAGTGCGTCCTTTGGACCTGAGGTTCCTGCGCAGAGTAGCTCCCAGACCAAGGAAAGATTGATGACACAGACCTTCCTCCAGAGCCGACAAAGAAAGCCTTCCCCTGGAGCTGACCCCCTAAATTTGGACTTGTAGCCTACTGGACTATGAGAGAATAAACTCTTTGTTAAAACCATCCACTTGTAGTATTTCTGTTACAGCAGCACTAGATGACTAAGATAGATACCATTGATTGCAATTTGCACTGTTATTTTATATATCACTGAGAAAGAAAGAAAACATCAAATAAACAATGACACTCAACTAGTTGTAAGATACACCCTTATTTCAGAGATGTTGAATTGTGAAAAAATGGCAGGGCCTTAGATTCCTCACTATCAGGACTCAGGAGAAAATTTCAGGAGACTCTGACTAATGATGGGGCAATTTAAGATTCAAAGAGGATAATAATTGCAAATAGTTGGAATTTATAAAATATATTTATATCCATTAATTCATATGCTATTTTAAAAATTTGGAGGATATTAGAGAACTAATTCAATATCTTAAAAAACGGTAAATAAGAGAAGAGAATTAATCATTTATCCTATCATTCCTATATGAACTACCACTGAGTAATCAGTAGATGAGGGGAAGCATATGAAAACATTATAACTAAAGAAAGGAAATTATAAGGTTATCACCATTTTGCAACCTCCAGTGAATTAACGCATCTAGACACTGAGAATCAATAGCTGCTATCATCATAAAAACAGGGACAACTAATCATTATATCACTCTTGAGAAAAAACTCAAAAGCACCCATAGGCTTGTCCAGAGGTTCTGAAAAAGTGTAGTCTAAAGATCCCGAGAAACTTTCAGGGGATCTGTGAGGTCCTTACTTTTCCAACAACCTATTTGTGTGAGGCCAGGTTTTTTTCATATATTTCAAATAATAACACATAATGCAACAGATTGAATGCCAAAGCAGATATGATAATGCAGCTGTCTTCTGTTAAGCCAGATATTAAAGGGATTTGCAAAAAATGTAAAACAATGTCACTCTTCTCACCAAACATTTTTTTTTGTTTTACAAAATATAGTGAGTTATGATTAGACAATTTTGTTTATGTCAACATGTAATGGGTTTCTTATTATTATTTCAAAATGAGTCATTACATAAATATTTTTTAAATTTCAAATATGGCAAATACTGATAAGTACAACCCACATAAACAAAAGCTATTTGGATATCTTCAAAAATTTTTAAGAATATAAAAGAATCTGAAACTAAGATGTTTGAAAACTGCTCAAGCCTCCAGATCCAGCTGCCAATTTTCAGGAAATACAGAGGACAGAGGAACATGTTGGACTGCAACATAAGTATGTAATCAGCAAAACTCAGACTGTGGGAAACTCTACAGGTCAAATGCCCTGGATTCTTCCACAGACAAACTGTAAGGAACCAAAAGGGGTAAAGAAAGACCTTATATTAAAAGAGACTTCAAACACATGAAATTAAAAAACAAAATGGGCAAGACTAAACTGAAGTATCTAGAGATGTACATTCGGGTGATAAAAATATAAAGAAATACAAGGAAGTGATTATTATAGTGGTTACTTTCGGAGGGAGGGAGGGGGTTAATCAGGGCAGAGCATGTGGAAGTTCTATTTTTTGACCTAAGTGGTGGTTCTAATGGTTTTGCCTTATAATAACTCATCAAGCTATTAAAAATCCATCTTACACTCAATAAAACATGGCAAGTTACTTTGCTACTCAATCCTTTACAAGTGCAGAGATGAGTCCAAGGAGTATGCTTGCCCACTGTGTTATACTGAACTATGTGTTACAACTTAATCTCAAAGAGACACCTTTTCAACCACATATGTAAAAGAAGACAGAGATTAGCTATATGTCTCTCAAGTTGTTGTATCTATAACACTCTAGTCATGGGACTCATGCTTTTTCTTTGGAAGCTAAAACCACCTTTGAAAATGAAGTAATGTTTCACTTGTGTAGTTGGTAATAAACTGAGTTATAAAGGAACCTCCTCCCTCCTTCAGGCCCTTGAAATACTCCATGAAAATCTCTACCACAGAACCTGTAATGATGCGTTGTCTTTTATCTATTTATATATATGCCTCCTTGTAGTAAATTGACTCAAAGCAGATTCTCAGGAAATCAATTATGTAATGAACCTGACCAACTCTAAAGTGTCTTCTGATAAGAAGTCACAGATTTCCAAGCCAGATGCACAGAAACTTATGTCTTTTACTCTACTCCTTTAACCCTAATTTAGAGCATGTCTACTCTTACTTCATGCACTTTTCTTACAAACTTGCTTGTCTGGTTTATAAGCTTATAGCATGTTAGAACTAACAAATTAGAAAACAGGAGCAGGATGTTATAGGTCATCAATTCAGCAAATGTGTGCTTTGCATCTATTATGTATAATACAGTATGCTAAATACTAGAAGAAAATATAACCTCAAAGAAAGAAAGAAGATAGAGAAACAATTCGAAATAATAATTACAATAACAGCATACCTAGGATCAAAAAGGAAGGAAAAAGGAAAGGAGGAAGGGAGGGAGGAAAGACAGATACCTTACTATAATATGAGACAATTTATTGTAGGGTCAGATAATTCTAAACTCTCTGAACCAGAATTTTCAATGTAGTATATATATCAGAGTTCAGCCAGAGAAGCAGAACCAGTAGGAGATATATATTAATATATATATATATAAAGAGGTTTATGAAAAGTTTCCAGGGACATCTAGGTCAATTGGCATAACAAAGTTTATTAAGAAAATGTTCTGCATCCCACTTTGGTGAGGCGCATCTGGGGTCTTAAAAGCTTGTGAGTGGCCATCTAAGATGCATCAGTTGGTCCCAACCCACTTGGAGCAAAGGAGAATGAAGAACACCAAAGATACAAGGAAAATATTAGTTCAAGAGACAAAAGGGCCACATAAACCAGACACTCCCTCAGTCTGAGACCAGAAGGACTAGATGGTACCTGGCTACCATCAGTGACAGCCCTGACAAGGAACACAACAGAGAGTCCCTGGCAGGAGAAAAGTGTGGAACAGAACTCAAATTCACGTAAAAAGACCAGACTTAATGGTCTGACTGAGACTGGATAAACCCCCAAAACGTGGCTGCTGGACGCTTTGTTAACTCAGAACTAAAACCACTCCCAAAGCCCACTCTTCAGACAAAGATTAGACTGGACTATAGAACATAAAATAATACTCATGAAGAGTGCTTCCTAGTTCAAGCAGATACACGACACCAAATGGGCGGCTCCTGCCCAGAGGCAGGATGAGAAAGCAGAAAGGGCCAGGAACTGGTTGAATGGAACAAGAAACCCGGGGTGGAAAGAAGGAGTGTGCTATGACATTATAGGGATTGCAACTAATGTCACAAAACAATATGTGTATGAATTTTTGTATGAGAAATTAACTTGAGCTGTAAACTTTCACCTCAAACACAATTAAAAAAAAAAGTCTCCCAAAATGTAAACTCTGCTGTTCCCATAAGCCGCCTTTGGTGGGAATAAAACGCAGGGCTGACTAGAGGCAGCGTGCATTCTTGTTGTAAGTGCAACTGAATGTCCAGTACTATTTAAAAAAAAAAAAAAAGTCTTACACAGTTTTGGGGGCCAGCAAGCCAACTCTGAAATCTGTTGGACAGGCTGTTGGTAAGGGCAAGCTGGAACTCATGGGTTTGGACTGACTGAACCTGCTACCCATAAGTGGAATTTCTTCTCTTGGGAAATCTCAGCCCTGTTTTGAAGGCCTTTCAACTGATTGAATCAGGCCCACCCAGATTACCAAAGATAATCTCCTTTATTTAAAGTCAGCTGATTATGGACTTCAATCACATCTGCAAAATACTTTCACAGCAGCACCTAGATCAGTGTTTGAATAGCTGGGGTCAGAAGTGACTTGATGATAACAGGTTTTTTTTTTAGTTTCTTTTTTTTTAAGTCTAGCCAAGCTGACACGTCAAAAATAGCATCACGGTATAAGATAACATCATCATTAATACACATAGTTTGACACAGCAGCATCAAGAAATGCATGTGTTCTTTTCAACCAGTGGTAACTCAAGAATATTTGTGTTGAAGATGCTTGGTGGCAGTAAACTGGTGATAATGGGAGCTTAAACAGCATTTACACTGCCCTTTACATAAGGTAGAGAAATGACAATTGTCTATTTTAAAGAATGGGGCAAGTGCCAAAAAATGATAGTGGGTGCTAAAGCTGCCATCCAATGCCACCCATTGGCACTACTAGTGTTTTCTATTTTCTATGTATAAGAATCAAAAAGATAAAATTCTGGACAAATACCAAAATCAGTAGAGTGGTTACCTGAGTAGAAAGAAGAAATTGGATGTAGGAGAAGTATAAAGAAAGCTTCAAGTATATCCGTAAAGTTTTGTTAAAAAAATTTTTTAAGCAAATATGATAAAATATTAACATATGACAAATCTGGGTGGTAAATACATAGATATTAATTATATTATTTTCTACACTATTCTGTATGATTGAATGATTTTTATAATTTTAAAAAAGACATCGAGAAAGTATAGGGCTCCAAACTCCCTGAGGGACTGAATTGCTGGGCGGAGGGCTCTGGGGACCATGGTCTCAGGGAACATCTAGCTCAACCAGCATAACAAAGTTTATAAAGACAATGTTCTACATTCTACCCTGGTGAGTAGCGTCTGGGGTCTCAAAAGCCTGTGAGCAGCCATCTAAGATACTCCACTGGTCTCACCCCTTCGGGAGCAAGGGAGAATGAAGAGAACAGGATACAAAGAAAAGATTACTCCAAAGGACTAATGGACCACAACTACCAAGGCCTCCACCAGACTGAGTCCAGTAGAGCTAGATGGTGCCCGGCTACCACCACTCACTGTTCTGACCTGGATCACAAGAGAGGGTCCTGGACAGAAGTGGAGAAGGATGTAGAACAAAATTCTAACTCACAAAAAAAGACCAGATTTACTGGCCTGACAGAAGAAACCCCAAGAGTATGGCCCCCGGACACCCTTTTAGCTCAAAGGTGAAGTCACACCCAAGGTTCACAGTTCAGCCGGGGATTGGACAGTCCCATAAAACACAACAGGACTAATGAGGCACAACAGTCCAGGGACAAGGTCTAGAAGGCAGGAGGGGACAAGAAAGCTAGTGATAGGAAACCCAAGGCTGAGAAGGGACAGTGTTGATATGCTGCGGGGTTGTTAACCATTGTCATAAGGCAATATGTGTACTATCTGTTTAATGAGAAAATATTTGTTCTGTAAACTTTCATCTAAGATACAAAAAAAAAAAAACAAAAGAATTATCTCTGTGAGATCAAATTGACAACAGCAACTCAGAAGTTTTGATGGGAAGCCTGGGGGCAGTGAGTTGAAGATAATGGTGATGGAATAATTTGGAAAAAGATAGTGAGAATAGCAGCACAGCTGGAGGAATATAATCGATGTCACTGAATTGCACATGTAGAAATTTCTGAAATGGTGTATCTTTGGCTATGCATATTTTCACCAAAAAAAAAAAAATCTTCCAAGGTCAAGAAAGGGGAGTGTTGACATGTCGTGGGGTTGTTAACCAATGTCATAAAACGATATGTGTACTGACTGTTTAATGAGAAACTATTTGTTTTGTAAACCTTCACCTAAAGTATAACAAAAAAAAAAAAATTTAAAAAAGAAAGTATATGGCATATTTCAGACAAATTCCTATCAAAAACAGTTGAAATTGTCCCTAAAATTCTAAATTGGAAGTAATCTTTAATCTCCATAGTAGTTTGTACCTCTCACCTATGGCTCAAATCCTACTGTAATTGACTCATCTCCATAGCTTACTAACTACTTACAAATTACTTTATTTCTTTGAACCTCAGTTTTATGATCTGTAAAATGCAGATATTACTGTTTATCTTACTCTTCTATTATGAGGATTCATTAAATTAAAATATTAAATAATGTACACAGAGTATATAGTACCTGACCTGGCATGTAAGAGCTGAATACATGGTAGTATTTTTACCCTGTAACATTTAATTTTTAAATTTTCATCCTGCCTTTTGGAGGCCTGCTGGCACAATGGTTAGGAGCTTGTCTGCTAACCAAAAGGTCAGCAGTTTGAATCCACTGGCCTCTCCTAAGAAACCCTACGGGGCAGTTCTACCCTGTCCTTTAGGGTCACTATGAATTGGAATTGATTTGACAGCAATGGGTTTGGTTTTTAAGAGAAGAATCCAGGCCTCATTCATTCATTCACATTCCCCACAGCACTTAGCACAGTGATAGGTGTTCAAATGAATATAAAGAAATGTGGGAAGGTACACCTCCATTTTATTCATGCCACTGGTGTCCTGTACCTCAGCTGAACTCCTGTGAGGCAGAGCTCTCCTGACAAGGCACAAATGGGCACATCTGTGGATCCCACACACAGTCTTCACCCAGCAACAAGAGGACAGACATTTATGATCCAGTCTACATTTAAAATTCATAAATCGTCTAGAAAAGTTAATAGAAAACTGTAATAGATCAGTTCTAGAAATAGGCTAGGGAAAATATGTAATTCACATTTTACTACAGCATGTCTTTACTAATGTAGGTAATGAGCCATAAAAAGAGCATTCCACTTCGTTCATCTAGACATAATTAAAACACAGAAACTTAGTAAATTAAAGGCCAAAGCCTACAGCCATGCAACATTAAAGCTGAAGATTTAAATACAGAAGTTAGGAGAGATAATGTCCTCATATTATTGACATCTGGTAAGCCAACTAACACAGCCCTACTGGTGCATTTGATATCAGTAATGAGGCTCTAAACTCCTTTTAGATTCAAACCCTTCCCAAAACTTTACCAGTATATTGTGCTTGAAATATAAGATTAAGATCAGATAAAGAAATTGATTAGAAAAAAGTGAACAATACATTTGTAATCATGAATTTTAACTTCATTTTCTCATTTGTTCACTAAGTGAGAACAGAACACCCACAGTATTCAAGGAACCATGATAAATTCTAGGAGAGGGATACAAAGACAAAATGATCAGGAACCCAGTCCTCCTGATCATCAAAATTCAGTAGGGGACATAGGACAGACACATACCTACTTATAATAAAAGATACACAGATGAAGTAAGCCAAGTGAAGATGTCACTTTGATGACTAAGGTGTGCCTTGATCCGAGCCATGGTATTTTCAGTGGTCTCATATGCATGCAAGACCTGGACAATAAAAAAGGAAGACGGAAGAAGAATTGACACATTCAAATTGTGGTGTTGGCAAAGAATACTGAAGATACTGTGGACTGCCAGAAAAATGAACAGATCAGTCTTAGAGGAAGTACAACCAAAATGCTCATAGAAGGAAGGATGGCAAGACTTTATCTCACTTACTTTGGACACATCATCAGGAGGGACCAATTGCTAAAGGAGGACATCATGTTTGGTAAAGTAGAGGGAGACTCTCAGTGAGATGGACAGACACAGTGGCCGCAATAATGGGCTTAAACATAGCAATGATTGTGAGGAAGACCGGGCAAAGACATAAGGTTGCTATGAGTTGGATCTGACTCCACTGGCACCTAACAACAGCAACACAAGTACAGGGAAAGTGCTACTGCAATTCAAAAAAGGGAAGACTTACTTTCAGTTGGAGGAAGAGGTGATAGTAAGTGAAAATTCCCAAGATGGCATTTAATATAGTCTTTGAGACACAGAAATGGGAGGAACTAATTACATGTAATAATATTTTATGGACCATTTTTAAAATATACATTCTTATTTAAACCTTATGACAATCTTTCACTGGGTTTTAGGACACTGTGACTTTAAGAAATTCAGTGACTTTTCCAAGATCACACAGCTGGTGAAGCTAACCTCAGGTTATCTGATTTCATATCCATTTTTCCTTCCAGCAGATAAATTCCCCTTTAATTAAGAAAACCTCTCCGAGAGTATGGACCCCAGACACCCTTTTAACTCAGTGTTGAAGTCACTCCTGAGGTTCATCCTTCAGCTAAAGACTAGACAGGCCTATAAAACAAACAGTAAAACATGTAGTTCAACCATGTGTATGAGACTAAACGGGCACACCAGCCCAGGGGCAAGGATGAGAAGGCAGAAGTGAGTGACAGGAAAGCTGGATGAATGGAAATGGGGAGCCTAAGGTCAAGAAGG
Source organism: Dugong dugon (assembly GCA_030035585.1). NCBI lineage: Eukaryota > Metazoa > Chordata > Mammalia > Sirenia > Dugongidae > Dugong > Dugong dugon. Next base: position 51,926,670 of record CM057475.1, read on the forward strand.
GGAGAGTGTTGACACATCGCAGGGTTGGCAACCAATGTCACAAAACAGTATGTCTAGTAATTGTTCAGTAAGAAACTAATTTGCTCTGTAAACTTTCACCTAAAGCACAATTAAAGAAAGCAAAGGAAACTAAAACCTCCTGACTATCAGGATGGGGGCAGGAAATCACAGGATATTTACAAGGGAAAGTGAATTAATAGGTCAGCTGAGCAGGATTACATGGTAGGTGAAGAAGAGCAGTAAACATAGTTGGAAATAGGCAGGGGCAGATGGCAGAAGAACTAGAAAAGCAAGCTATTGAGTCTGGACTTTATCTGGAAATACTAAAAAGTTTTGGGAAAAAGAGTGCCATGAAATATGAAGTATGAAGGCAGGATAGATTGGACAGTAAAGTGGAAAATTAATGGGAAGGTGATAGGCTAGTAGTAGAGACAGCAGTTGGGAGCTATTTCAAGGAGAGATAATAAGGGCCTGGATAGGGTGATGACAGTGGGACTAAAGAAGAGAGGCAGAGACTCCACAGAGCTTGAAAACTGAGGGCTTTGGGAGGAGAGTCAAGATGAAGGAGAGTTCAGAGATGACACCAAATTTCAAGCCCAAGTGATTCAGACTAGGATGGTGTCATCAACTGAAACATGAACTGCAGAAGAAAAAGATGTTTTGGGAAGAAGATAAGATTAGTAATACTGAGATATGTGAAAATGGTTAAAGGAATTGGTATGTTTAGCTTAGAACTGAGAAAATTAAAGTAAGTCACAATAGCCATGTTTAACTATTTAGAGGACTGTCACCTATAAAAGGGATTAATCATAAGTTTTGGTTCATGACACACTTCAATTATTGTTTCATATATGGCTTCCTTTTAATTAATTAACACTTATGAACCCGACACCCAACACAAGAACTGTAACATTGACTATAACAGAAATGTTTACCTACACTCTCGTTCTCTATCCCTTCTCTCAGCTTCTCTGATAGCAGTTGCTCTAAGGAAGATAACCGCTATCCAATCTTTTGTATATGACTACCTCTGCTTTTTTGTTTTACATATAGGTTGGCCATATATATATTCCTCAGAAGTATTTTGCTTTGTAAAAAAAAAAGGTACCAAGCTTTTTTTATACTCGTGCTGTAAGTAATCTTCTGGAATGTACTTTTTTTCACTCAATAGTATTGTTAAGATTCATCTGTATTTCTATGTAGCTATAATTCATTTTTGGAATATAATCAGTCTTGTCCACAGAATTGTAGCTGTGAGTGAAACACGAGCAGCAATTATTAACTCAGAGCATGTTCTCCAAAAGGATGCCTTTTCAAAAATTATAAGGTAACATACTAATGCCAGAGCTGTTAAGACTATAACAAAAAAATACATTGTCTTTCCCCCGCTAGAATGTAAATTCCATGAAGTCAGGGAGTAGTCTTCTTTTCTCACAGCTATATCTCCAGTACCTGGCACTTAAAAGATACTCAAGAAATATCTATTTGTATGTGTTGAGGCAAGGGAAACTAGTATCCAGAAACATTTAGGGGTCTAAAGACAGAGTAAGTAGTCAGAAGATACTATTTTTATGTCTGTGCTTATCTAGGGGCAAAATTCCAGTGCAGCCTCCAAGCTCCATCATGGCTATGGTCCCTGTCTTCACAAGTCTACTCTTATAAGGAACAGTGTCCACTTGGCTGGACTTGTACTTGTGCTGGTAGAGATCGCTAAACAATCTGCCTCATTATTTTATAATCATGTCAGTGATGTGAAGTTTGATTCACTGAGCTTTAACATCCCTTCTAACTTAAAATGCTATACCGGGATATAAAGGAAATGGTTGCTGCTAGACAGGACAATTCAATACAGAACCCAATACATTCTCAGTTATTACAAAACTAGCGTGAAACAATGATAGCTAATTCAAAAATTATTTGTATTTAGCTTCAGGATTTGGTGCAATAATGTTTGAATATGGAGATGTTTTAGAACTCTACACAAATTCAGTAATTAAATTAAACCATAACATAAAGACTGATGGAAAAATAAAGGAAAAGTTCTTCAAATTCTCTATACTATTTCCGGCTTAAAGTTATTCCCATTCCTGCACTTATTGTGGGAAGAAATAACATCACCTCTGCTTAAAATCTTGCATTCCACAACAAATCTACAAAAAAAGTCTTTCTCTCTAAACTGCTATATTTGTGTATTACCCCTTCCCTAGGTTGGGGAAAAGGTATTCAAATGTTTGTGTTACAAAGCCTCCAAGTGAGGAGCTTACTGACTGGTGAGAAAAGGCAAATAAAACCCTGAATATCCTGACTTAATTTAAGATACATATATTTCTTATATTTTTAGAACATGATGCTATTACCTCATTTCTGAGTTCTGGCTAAAGACAGATTCTCATTAATTCCTAGGATGGTAGTCTTATTGGGAGATAGGAATTCCTTGGAGTTTCTGAAGAGTCGTCAGTGCAGGGGCTCATTTAAATTACACATTAATTGACCTGATTCTATTTCTAAGCTATATGACCTTAGGCAAGTCCCTTCCCCTCTCTGGGGCAAAGTTTCCTCATGTGTAAATTGAGGAAGCAGACTGGATAATCTCTGAGATCTCTTCTAGCTTTGATGTTCTCTGGGTTGATAAGTATGAAAGAAGGGAAGAGGAACTTCTTCAGAAGGCATCTCAAGGTTAAAGCTTCCAGAAAGAACAAGAGGTGTGTATGGAGTGGTCAGTCCCTAGACTGTAAGCATCTTCATTTAGAGCTGCTTCCATTTTTGGGATGTGGGCTATGCTTGAGTTTGTAACATTAAAGTATCCCTACTCTTGTGTGGTTTTGATAATTATTTAAATGATACCACTATGTCCATCAATAATTTCTAGACAGTAGATTGAAGAACAGAGATCTTTGTCAATATTTGACCTATACTCAGAAAACATTCAGAGACAAAAATGGAGAAATATAAATAAAATGAAAAAGTGTGGCTTAGGGTTCAAAGTAGTTCCATGGTTACTAGTAATCACAGATTCAACACATTTGAATCCAAGTCCACACCAGGATATCAATCAGCTGTGTGACCTTGGAAAGGTCACTTGACCTCTCTGAACTTCAGCATTTACTTTTAGTATTAGTTTCCACATATTAAATATAGACTATGTTACAGGCATTATGTTGAGTATACTACATACACATTTATAATATCATTTAATCTTTACAAGAAACCCTGAGAAGTAGGTATTAACATCCTCAGTTTACAAACGAGAAATCTGAAGCTCAGAGTGGTGACATTACTATTAGTAAGTGAGACATTACTATTAGTAAGTGAGAAAACCAATATTCTATCCCTGGTCTTCTGATTGAAAACCCCAATCTCCTTCCACTGCACTCTTTCACTAGCAAATTATATCAAATCAAGAATACTTATAGCTATCATGTGCAAGGCAAGGTAAGCATTAAATACCATTAAGATATCAATCTCCTGGCTGAAGGCATTGCCAAATGTGACACAGATTTAATGCTGGTAACTCCTAAAGTTGTAACTGGGAGGGAAAAGATGGTAAGGGATGGAAAGGAACAAGGGAGGGAGCATAATACTGGGCAATTTACCTCTGACTCCAAGATAGGCAGGAATAAGGAATAAGAATAAGAATAAGGAAGACCTGAAGAAAGGGAAATAAAACTCAATTTCCAGACTGACATCAGCAGAGTAAGCAGCTCCAAGCACCCATGCCTTTATAGAAACATAAAAAACCAAGCGGAGACTGTCAGAAAAAACTTTTTCAAAATTCCAGAAAATAGTCAAAGGTTTATGGCAACCAAGAAAATGCTGAATCAAAAAAGAAAGAAAGAAAGAAAGAAAAAGAGACAACTTTAAAATGGTAGGAAAGCTTTGTAGCTTTTTTCCTTGCCCATGCCTTACCTCCTTCCCAGTTCAGTGGCAGTCTTGAATATAGCAGCCTGTACAGGGTCACTTAAAATGAAAAACTCTTTGAAGGGGTTCAAAAATAGGTTTCAGCAGAAGAAAGAATCGGTAAATCTGAAGGCAGAACAATCAAAATTATCCATTCTGAGAAGCAAAAAGAAAAAAGAATGAAGAAAAGTGCACAGAGACTAAGAAACTTGTGAGTTACCATCAAGTGGACCAACATACACATTATGGGAGATCAAGAAGGAGAAGAGAGAGAGTAAGGGGCAGAAGAATATTTGAAGAAATAACGGCTGAAAACTTCACAAATTTTACAAGAAAAACCCATGAATCTACACAAACAAGAAACTCAATGAACTTCAAATATGACAAACTCAAATAGATCCACACTGAGACACATATAAACTGTTGAAAGACAAAGAATCTTGAAAGCAGCAAGAGAGGAGTGATTCATAACATTCAAGGGGTCCTCACTAAGATTAACAGCTGATTTTTCTCAGAAACTATGGAAGCCAGAAGGCAGTGGAATGAACTATTTCAAGTACCAAAAGAAAAAAACGGCCAACCTAGAACTCTATATATGGCAATAATGTCATTCAGAGTTGAGGTAATTAAGACATTCCAAGATAAACAAAACCTGAGGAAGATCATCACCACTCGAACTTCCCTACAAGATATGCTGAAGGTAGTCCTTCAGGTTGAAATGAAAGGGTACTAGATGATAACCTAAAGCCAAATGAAAAAATAAGATCTCCAGTAAAAGCAAATACATGGGTAAATACAAAAATGAGTATTATTGTATTTTTGGTTTGTAACTCTACTTGTGAGGATGGCGCAGAACCGGGCAGTGTTTCGTTCTGTTGTACACAGGGCCACTATGACTCAGAACTGACTCAACAGCACCTAACAACAACAGCAAGAATGCTACTTTTTAAGTCCTACAAGATTTAAAAAACAAATGAATAAATACAACTATATTTATTATATACAATATATTTTATTTCATTATATATTTTATATATTTATTATATATCATATATCATAAATATTTTTGTATTTATTATACAAATCTCTGTTATTGGGCATACAATATACAAAGATATAATTTGTGACAACAACAACATATAAGGGGGCAGAGATGTACAGGAGTAGAGTTTTCACATGCTATTGAAGTTAAAACCAACAAAAAACCCATTGTCGTCAAGTCGATTCTGACTCATAACAACCCTATAGGACAGAGTAGAACTGCTCCATAGGGTTTCCAAGGAGTAGCTGGTGGATTCGAACTGCTGACCTTTTTGGTTAGCAGCCATAGCACGCTGTAGCTCTTAACCACTGTGCCACCAGGGCTCCACTATTAAAGTTAAGTAGTATCAATTCAAATTACATTGTTATAAATTTAAAATGTTAAATGTAATCCCTATAGAAACCACAAATAAAATATCTAAAAAATATACACAAAAGGAAATGAGAAGAAAATCAAAATATTTCATTAAGAAAAAACATCAGCTAAACACAAAAGAATGCAATAATGGAGGAAATTTGGGAAAAAGGAGATATGACACACAGAAAACAAATACCAAAATTGTAGAAGTCCTTCATTAATAATCACTTAAAATGTGAATAAATTAAACTCTCCAATCAAAAGGCAGAGATTGGAATAGATAAGAAAACATGATCTAACAGTGTCTGTCTATGAGAAACTCACTTTAGACCCAAAGTAACAAATAGGTTGAGACTTAAAGAATGGGAAAAAACATTTCATGCAAATAGTAATCAAAATAGAGCTGGGTGATTATATTAATATCAGACAAAATATACTTTAAGCAAAAACTGTTACAGGAGACAAAGAAGGACACTATATATTGATAAAATGGTAAATTCATCAAAAAGTTATAACAGTCATCATGTGTCGGAATCAACTCAACGGACAACTAACAACAGAATCCAACTCTAACAATAGAGTCCAAAAATATATAAAGTAAGCAATGATCAGAACGGAAGGGAGAAATAGACAGCTCTACAGTAATAGTTGGAAATGTCAATATATCACTTTCAGTAATGGATAGAATATTCAGAAAGAAGATCAAAAGGATATAGAAGATTTGAACACTACTATAGATAAACTAGACAGACATAGGTAGAATACTCCACCCTTGATGGTTAAGGTTGTGTGTCAGCTTGGCTGGACCATGATTTTCAGTGATTTGGCAGTTATGTAATGATATAGTTTGGCAGTTACATAATGATGTAATTTGGCAGTTATGTAACGATGTGGTCATACTCCATGATGTAATCTGATGTTATCAGCCAATCAGTTGTAACGGGATTTTCCTCAGGGGTGTAGCCTGCATATATATGTGTGTGTGTGTGTGTGTGTGTGTGTGTGTGTGTGTGTGTGTGTGTGTGTGTGTGTGTGTGTGTGTGTGTGTGTGTGTGTGTGTGTGTGTGTGTGTATCCATATGGATATTCTTGCAAAGCTCACTTACTTGCTCTGGATCTTGCATCTGGCTTGTCATCATCTGACCTCCAGTTCTTACGATTTGAGCCAGCTGCCTGCCATATTGCCTGCTGATCTTGGGATCCATCAGCCTCTGCAGCCTGTGAGCCAGTGGCCTGTGCCTTACCTGCTGATCTTGTATTTGTCAGCCTCTGCAGCCCATGAGCCAGCAGCCTGCCATCTGAACTGCGGATTTTGGGTTAATCAGCCCCTGTAGCTATGTGAGTCAGGAGAAGCCTTCAGCCTGATGCCTGACCCATGGACTTGGGACTTGCCAGCCTCTACAACCACGTGAGCCATTTCCATGAGATAAATCTCTCTGTCTCTCTCTTTCTTTCTCTCTCTCTCTATACATATATATATCTGCATATAAATATATACATATATATACACATACGCGTCACTGGTTTTGTTGTTCTAGAGACCCCAGCCTAAGACATTGCCCAACAGCAGCACAATACACATTCTTCTCCAGTACACAGGGATCATTCTCCAGGATAGACCATATGTTAGCCCACAAAACAAGTCTCAATAATTTTGAAAAGACTGAAATCATACAAAGGTTCTCCAACCACAACAGAATGTTATGAAAAATCAATAACAGAAGGAAAACTGAAAAATTCATAAATATATGGAAATTTAATTACACACAAACAGCTAATGATTTAAGGAAGAAATCACAAGGGAAATTAGAAAACACTTAGAGAAGAATTCAATCAATCCACAACATACCAAAACTTATGGGATGCAGTGAAAGCAATGCTCAGAGGAAAATTTATAGCAGTAAACAACTACATTAAAAAAGAAAATACAGAACTTCCGGGCAACATGGCGCTATAGTCAGAAGCACCACACCGTCCCTCCGCAGCAAAGATCAGAAAAACTAAGTCAAACAGAGTCACACATCAATCCTGAAACCCTAAGCGTCAAATGAAGAGATAAAGAACTCATCCAAGCACCGCATGGAATAAGAAACTGACTGAGACCATAGAGCGAGGAGCGATACACGCAGAGGTACCCTATCAGCTACCGCAGCACGGATCCACCATCTTGGACTCCTATCAGAGATCAGCGAACAGGGGTTATGAGAAAGCAGCTTCACGGAGCTTCCAGCAGGATACAGAACAACCAATAACCAAGGATATAGGCTTTCCCACCCCCAGCCCTTCTTCAACCCCACTTAGCCTCCTCTGCTTCCTGCAGCCACAGTCTCTTGGATGGGAAGCACCCTGGTGTTGCTTGGATTCCACCTGCTCACAGTGGCCAGCTCCCTGAGTGCCTTTTGTGGGCTGCTGGTGTTGCTTTTTTTTCCGCTTCTTTAGATTTCTTCCTTACCTCTCACTACCTCCCCTTCCTTTCTCTCAAATACCTGGCTCCGTGCGCCGTCTTTGCTTCTTCCTGAAAGGCTGTGAAACACCGATTGACTGTGAAACTGCTTCCTGGCCTGTGCCGCCATGCTGGTAGGACCCTGGGGCTTTTTTGCTTGTTTGCTTGTTTGCTCTGATTTGTTCTCTTTTGATTTGTTTGTTTGTTTTCTTTCTATTTACTTGGCTTGGGAGCCCCTTCTAGCCGGGCAGTACTGTGCGGCTTGGAAGCTACTCCCTTACTCTGCGCAGATGCACAGGGACATCTCTGAAGGCATTTCTTTTTTCTTTTTTTTGGCTTTTTTTTGTTTGTTTGTTTTCTTCTCTCTCATTCCCTTTTGTCTTTCTTTATTTCCAGTTTCTCGATTTATTTATTTTTCTTTTACCTTTTCCTTTTTTTTTCATTTTTGTTTTTCCTCATTTCTCAGTCTCTCATCTCTCCACTCCAATAGCAAGATCCCTTGGCGCTGTTTTTTGTATGTGTGTATGTTTTTGGCTCCTGTTCCTCTCTCCTCTCTCCTCTTTCCCATACTCATCTTAGCTCCACACATCACAATATACCCTCTCCTTCTAGCCTACCTGCACTGTGCACTGAACATCACACTCCCAAGCAGCACAGGCATGGCCTACTGGAACCTGCCCTGCGCTGATTCCCAGTCTGCACTGTCACCCTGGTACATGCCACAAATAACCCATCCCAGCAACTCCCCTTCAGCTGGACCTGCCCCACTGTACCATACCTGAGTGACAGACCCTGCCCATTGGAGAAGGAGGTGAAAAGTACATGTCCACAGACGAGCAAACAACAAAGAACACACAGCCTGCCTGCTCAGACATAACCAAATAAAAAGCAGGACTAAACAAGCAAATCTACAATCAATAAATGAGGAAAATAATGACTAAATGCCCCGAAGACAGCAGACAGTATCAAAACATTCACAAAAACAGGACAGGATGGTTCCAATCGGTGTCCAAAATAAAACACCAGATGACCTCCCAATAGAAGAAAAGGCACTAGACCTAACTGGTAGGGAACTCAAATCCTTAATATTCAGAATTACCCAAGAGTTTAAGCAAAAAGCAGACAAAATGAGGAAAAAATAGACAAATTCATGGAAAAGACAGACAAATTTCATGGAAAATACAGACAAAAAAATGGAAGAATTCAAGAAAATAATACAGCAACAAAATGCTAAAATAAATTCACAACTAAAAACCATTCAAAAACAATTAGAAATCCAAAAGATAAACAACAAGACTTCAGAAACGGACGGTGTCATAGAAGGGCTGCAGAGCAGGTTTGAAACGATGGACATAGGATCAGCGAAATTGAAGACAAACACTTGGACACAACTCTGTTTGAGGAAAAATCAGATAAAAGAACGAAGAAAAATGAAGAAACTGTGAGAATTATGTGGGATACAATCAAAAGCAAAAATCTGCAAGTGATTGGAGTTCCAGAACAGGGGGAGAAAACAGAAAACACAGAGAGGATCATTGAAGAACTGCTGACAGAAAACTTCCCCAATATCATGAAAGATGAAAAGCTGACCATTCAAGAAGCTCAACGAACCCCATATAGGATAGACCCCAAAAGAAAATCACCAAGGCATACTGTAATCACACTTGCTAAAACAAAAGACAAAGAATCCTGAGAGTAGCTTGAGAAAAACAAAAAGTCACATACAGAGAAGAAACAATAAGACTAAGCTCAGATTATTCGGTAGAAACCATGTGGCAAGAAAGCAATGGAATGACATATATAAAACCTTGAAAGAAAAAAATTGTCAGCCAAGAATAATATATCTTGCAAAACTCTCATTCAAATATGATAGGGAAATTAGGTCATTTCCAGATAAACAGAAATTAAGGGACTATGTAAAAACCAAACTAAACTTACAAGACTTATTAAAGGGAGTCCTTCAATCTGAGAATAAACAACATCAGACCACAGGCTGAATCTAGGACACAGGAGTGTACTAGCTGGATACCAACCTAGGAAATGAACTCTTAAGAACTATGTAAAACCAAAAGAATTACAACAGGGAACCAGAGAGGTTAATCTGTAAGTGACAACAGCATCAGAACAATAAAAGAGGGAATAAACAGTGTACGTGTAGAACCTTCTAATAGAGACGAAGGCAAGGCGATACCAAGTAATAATAGACTGGTTCAAATCTAGAAGATACGGGTAAATTCCAAGGTATCTGCAAAGAAAGTTAACAAACCTACTCATCAAAATAAAAAAGAAAAACATAAAGTCTCAGTAAAAACAAAACCTAAAAAAACAGAATAAATGAAAAAAAATCCACAAAACAAAAGGAACTCAGCACAAGACAGTAAGAAGAACAAAGAAAATGTCAGCACCATAAAAAAAAAAAAAAAAAGCACTACAAAATGCAATCCCACTCCTAGGAATATATCCTAGAGAAATAAGAGCCATCACACCAATAGACATATGCACACCCATATTCATTGCAGCACTGTTCACAATAGCAAAAAGACGGAAACAACCTAGATGCCCATCAACAGACGAATGGATAAACAAACTATGGTACATACACACAATGGAGTATTACACAAAGATAAAGAATGATGATGAATCTGTGAAGCATCTCATAACATGGATGAAACTGAAGGACATTATGCTGAGTGAAATAAGTCAATCACAACAGGACAAATATTGTATGAGACCTCTACTGTAAAAACTCATGTAAAAGTTTACACACAAAAAGAAACAATCTTTGTTGGTTACAAGGGATGGGAGGGGTGGGGGGGAACTAAACATACAATAGATAAGTGGTGACTTTGGTGAAGGGTATGACAGTACACAATGCTGGGGAAGCCAGCACAACTTGTACAAGGAAAGGCCATGGAAGCTCCGTAGACACTTCCAAACTCCCTGAGGGACTGAATTGCTGGGCAGAGGGCTGTGGGGACCACGGTCTGGGGGAACATCTAGCTCAATTGGCATAACACAGTTTATAAAGACAATGTTCTACATTCAACCTTGGTGAGTAGCATCTGGGGTCTTAAAAGCCTGTGAGCATCCATCTAAGATACTCCACTGGTCTCACCCCCTCGGGAGCAAGGGAGAATGAAGAGAACAAGATATAAGGAAAAGATCAGTCCAAAGAACTAATGGACTACAGCTACCAAGGCCTCCACTAGACTGAATCCAGTACAGCTAGATGGTGGCCGGCTACCACCACTGACTGCTCTGATCCAGATCACAACAGAGGGTCCTGGACAGAGATTGAGAAGGATGTAGAACAAAATTCTAACTCACAAAAAAAGACCAGATTTACTGGCCTGACAGTGACTGGAGAAACCCCAAGAGTATGGCCCCCGGACAGCTCAGTGGTGAAGTCACTCCTGAGGTTCACGGTTCAGCCGGGGACTGGACAGCCTCATAAAACAAAACGGGACTAATGAGGCACAACAGTCCAGGGGACAAGAAAGCTGGTGATAGGGAACCCAAGGTTGAGAAGAGACAGTGTTGACAGGTTGTGGGGTTGTTAACCATTGTCATAGGGCAATATGTGTATTAACTGTTTAATGAGAAACTATTTGTTCTGCAAACCTTTACCTAAGGTACAAAAAAAAAAAAAAAGAATTATCTATGTGAGATCAAATTGACAATAGCAACTCAAAAGGTTTGATGGTAAGCCTAGGGGACAGTGAGTTGAAGATAATAGTGATGGAATAATTTGGGAAAGGATACTGAGAATAGCAGCACAATGGGAAGAATGTAATTGATGTCACTGAATTGTACACATAGAAATTTTTGAAATGATGTGACTTTGGCTATGTACATTTTCACCCAAAAAAGTTTCTCCAAGTTCGAGATGGGAGCGTGTTGACATGTCGTGGGGTTGTTAACCATGTCATAAAACAATATTTGTACTGACTGTTTAATGAGAAACTATTTGTTCTGTAAACCTTCATCTAAAGTACAATAAAAAAGATTAAAAGAAAATATATCTCAAATCAATAGTCTAACTTTATATCTTAAAAAAGAAAAATAAGAGCAAACTAAACCCAAAGCTAGCAGAAGGAAGGAAATTATAAAAATTAGATTGGAGAGAAACAAAATAAAGAATAGGAAAACAATAGAGAGAATCAATAAAACTTAAAGTTGGCTCTTTAAAAATATCAACAGAATGACCAATCTTTAGCTAGACTGCCAAAGACAAAAAGAGAGAAGATGCAAATAACTAAAATTGGAAATGAAAGCAAGGACATTATTACTAATGCTACAGAAATAAACAGGATTATAAGAGAATGCTATAAACAATTGTATACCAACATCTAGACAACCTAAATGAAATGGACAAACTCTGAGAAACACGGAAATTGCCAAAACTGGCTCAAGAAGAAATAAAAGATCTGAACAGACCTATAATAAGAGATTGAATCAGTCATCACAAACCTCCTGTCATGGATTGAATTGTGTCCCCCAAAAATATCTGTCAAGTTGGCTAGGTCATGATTCCTAGTATAGTGTGATTGTCCACCGTTTTGTCATCTGTTGTGATTTTCCTATGTGTTGTAAATCCTATCTCTATGACGTTAATGAGATGGGATTAGCGGCATTAGGTAGTTTAGGGGCAGTTACATAGATTTGATCTACAAGATTAATCTACAATTTAAGACAATCTCTTTTGAGATTTAAAAGCGAGAAGCAAGCAGAGAGACAGGGGGGCCTCATACCACCAAGAAAGCAGCGACGGAAGCAGAACACATCCTTTGGACCCTAGGTTTCTAGGCTGAGAAGCTCCAAGATCAGAGGAAGACTGATGATAAGAACCTTCCTCCAGAGCCAACAAAGAGAGAAAGCCTTCCCCTGGAGCTGGTGCCCTGAATTTGGTCTTCTAGCCTCCTAGACTGTAAGAGAATAAACTTCTGTTTGATAATACCAACCACTTGCAGTATTTCTGTTATAGTAGCACTAGATAGCTAAGACACCTTCTAACAAAGAAAAGCCCAGGACCGGATGGCTTCACTGGTAATTCCACCAAACATTAACAGAAGAATTAACACCTTCTCAAACTTTTTTTTTTAATCCTTCTCAAACTTTTCCAAAAAGTAGAAGAGGAGCGAACACTTCTTAACCCCCTCCATGAGACCAGCATTACCCTAATACCAAAGGCAAATAAAGACACCACAAGGAAAAAAAAATACAAAGCAATATCTTTTATGAATATAAACAGAAAAATTCTCAGCAAAATACCAGCAAACTAAATTCAACAGCATATTAAAAGGATTATACACCATGACTAAGTGAGATTTATCCTAGAAATGCAAAGATGGTTCAATATTTTAAAAAAATGAGTCAATGTAATGCCCTGAATTAACAGAAAAAAGGAAAGCAACCACATGATCATCTCACTTGATGCCGAAAAGACATTTGACAAAATCAAACACCCTTTAATGATAAAATCACTCAGAAAATTAGGAATAGAAGGGAACTTCCTCCACATGATAAACATTTATGAAAAACTCACAGCTGACATCATAATGGTGAAAACTGAAATCTTTCTCCCTAAGATTGGGAACAAGACAAGGATGCCCACTTTTACGACTGCTGTTCAACAGTGTATTGGAAATTCTAGCCAGAGCAATTAGGCAAGAAAAAGAAATAAAAGGCATCCAAAACTGGAAAGGAAGAAGTAAAACTATCTCTATTCACAGATGACATGATCCTATAAATAGAAAATCCCAAAGAAACTGCAAGAAAGCTACTAGTGCTAATAAATGAATTCAGCAAAGCTGCAGTGTACAAGACCAACACACAAAAATCATTTGTGTTTCTAAAAATCCGTGTCATAGAGTAGATTCCGACTCATAGCGATGCTGTAGGACAGAGTAGAACTGTCCCATAAGGTTTTCAAGGCTGTAATCTTTACAGAAGCAGACTGCCACGTCTTTCTCCCATGGAGCCACTGGTAGGTTCGAACTTCTAACCTTTCGGTTAGCAGCCAAGCGTTTAACCACTGTACCACCAGGGCTCTTTTTATGCTTCTACATTTTGGCAATGAACAATCCAAAAAGGAAATTAAGAAACAACTTATTTACAATAGCTTCTAAAAGAATAAAATACCTAAAAATAAATTTAACCAGGGAAGTGGAAAAACTAGTACAACAAAAAGTATAAAACATTGCTGAAAGAAATTAAAGACTATCTAAATAAATGGAAAGACATCCTGTGTTCATGAGTTGGAAGACTTAACGTTGTTAAGATATCAATACTCACCAAAGCAATCTACAGATTCAAAGAAATCCTATCAAAATTTCAGGAGTTTTTTTTTCTTTTTCCAGAAATGAAAAAGTCAGTCCTCAAATTCATATGGAACTGCCCAAAACTCACTGCTGTCAAGTCGATTCTGATTTATAGTGACCCTATAGGACAGAGCAGAGCTGCTCCATAGGGTTTCCAAACCACTGTGCAACCAGGGCTCCTATGGAACTGCAAGTGGCCCTAAATAGTCAAAACAATCTTGAAAAATAAGAACAAAGTAGGACTCACACTTTCTGATTTGAAAACATACTATAAAACTACAGTAATCAAAACAGTCTGCTACAGGTATATGATAGACATATAGTCTAATGGAATAAAATTGAGAGTCTAAAAATAAAACTATATATCTAAGGTCAATTTTTTTTCCACTAGAGTTGAGTGTTAAGTCTATTCGATGGAAAAAGGATAGTCTCTTCAACAAATATTGCTAGGACAACTTGATTTCCATATGCAGAAGAATGGAGTTGGACCCCTACCACACACCATATCCAAAAATTAACGCAAAACATATCAACAAATTAAATATAAGAACTAAAACCATAAAACTCTCAGAGTAAAATACAGGGGTAAATCCTCATAACCTTGTATTTGGCCTGGGGAGAGAGGAAAATGGGAGTTATTGCTTAACAGGTACAGAATTTCTGTATGGGATGATAAAGTTTTGGAAATCATAGTGGTGACAGTTGTACAGCATTGCGAATGAACGTATACTTAAAAATATTTATACAGGTGGTTTCCGACTTCTGACAGGATTCTGTTCCCATGACTCTGTCATCAGTCGGTTCTGACGTGAGTCAAATACGTTTTTTTTTTTTTTAGTTTTCATTATTATTGTCTTTTATTATTAGTATCTTTATAAATCGTAACATTGAACATCTGTGACTGAACATCTGAGAATGAAAACATCGGCAAATTACACACTACAACGTTGTATGTAGTACACATTACTAAGGATAAGATGTACCAAAAAAAAAAAAGTTGTAAGTGTGGTTCCTCGTAACTTGGATATGTCATAAGTTAGGGACTACCTGTAATGACAAATTTTATATCATATGTATTTTACCACAATAAAATAAACAATAATAAGCAATTTTCCAACTAAGTTAGGAGAGTAGGGCCATGGCAGAACACCTCATTCCTTTACTCCCTTCACCCCACTCAAATCAGTGCTGCAGTACTGAAGGATGAGTGAGTAGCCTAAAGATGTCAACATCAGTTTCTCAACTACTGTTACATTTTTAACAGGTGGTTGGTGGCGGCGATAGCACCTGTGATGAGAAAAGAAGAAGTATTTTGTCTCTCTTGCACAGACCTGTCTTCAAAGCACCAGATCTATATAGCAAATCACAAAGTTTTTGGTTAAAAGAATGGAATGACATGTGAGTGTAAAGAAATGGAACAAATTTCCTTGAAAAGATCATAATCTCTAAAGGCTATTCTCAAGGAGATATTCTGAAAGTGTTATGAGCAATGGCAGAATTGTACATTTTCCATGGTGACCACTTTGAGGAACAATCCTCCATTGGATGCATAAATCTGTCTTTGGTCCAGTTGTCCTGTTTTGTTTGTAAGTGAGCCTCATTACTTTCCAGTCACACCTGGTGTGTGTCTCTGATGTGGCTGGGAGTACGCTGAACAAGGGACTTCCCGTCTACTCTCCAGTGTGTCCTGGCCAGTGCACAGGTGTGTCATGGACTAAAATAAGGTTGGGAACTGGGTCTTACAGGCTGAAGGCAGTTGGAGTCTGTAGAGCACAGGCTCCTACTGATTGTCTTGGGACTGCTCAGGAAAGGAATCAGAGCTTTTAATTACCAGTAGTGTTTCCCAACCAATAGGAATTCTCTTCCATTCTGAGAATTTCCCCCCTTGAACAGATGCAGAATAAGGGGGCTTGGGCCTGGCATGTGGTGTGGGATTTCTGTCTCCTATCAAGCAAGATAACTTTACAGATTCTCTTTACGGCTTGAGTTTATTCACCATCAGATGGATTTTTGTCATGGCTGATTCTGCAGGAGAATATGACACTATTATAAACTTACTAATAGAAATTTTTTTGTTTTGCCTTTGTACAATTTAACAAGAAAATAAGCTGAGTTTAAAAGTCTATACTAGTGTTTGAGAATTTTAAAAAACAAGAAGTCAATGTTTAAATTTTTGATAGCGATTTAATGCCCCACCTGCCTACCTCCTAGGATCACTATACAATCCTATTTATCTGAAAGTGCTTTCAAAAGCAAAATGTTCTGTTTAGATCCAACATGCAATTATGTGACCATGAAGAAAATTAAATCTAATGAATTTTATTGACCATGGTCATATATGAATTACTTTAAGTTCTCTTTTGATATTTAATATTAAGAAATATTAAGATTTCTCACCCCTTTCAAAATAAATGTCTTTAGCATCAGTTAGTATTTTAAAAGCATGATGCTACTTTTTTTTCACATTTCATGTTTTGTATTTTGGAAACAGAAAACCTAAAGCATTATTTAAGGGATGTTCTTAGAAAATTTTTTGAAATGGCAGTTATTATATTATCTAAAAATGATAACTAAAATTAATAAGGAATCGAGTTTTTTTTTTTTTTTTTAAAGTTTAAGTGTTCTAAGTTTAAGTTAAGAGACTGGAAAGAAAAGTTAAAAGAGTGGTTCCTAGAGACCAGAAACTGTCATATTCACATTTGAGCACTCTGATTCTAACAGATTCTGGCATCTCTTACATGCTAAAGAAATGTAGAAGTCTTAGATACTTAAAAGGTTTGTTTCTTTATCTGTTTTAACACATGCCCTACCAACCAAGGACAGTATGTCGAGATTTAGTTTCTGTAATTTTATTTATGAGAATGACATATTTTTCTGTTTTTCAAGTTTAACATTATAATATTGAATATACTCTTTCAGACTACTCATGTGACACTCCACTGCATTCTGAAATGCCCCAGAGGCAACCTAATGACTTCCCCTAGTCACCAAGAATCAATAATGTAGGCCCACTTCTTCATATAACAGACATAAGAAATAGACATTAGGGCCCAGGGAGATTAAGTGATTTAAAAAAAATGGTTAGAAGCTAGTTAGTGCCAGACTAGGATCCAAGGATCCTGGGCTTAAAGATTTTGGGTTATGCTATGTTACTTCCTACACTGTGTTATATTTTTTCTTTATCATTACCCGGGTTTTGGAGTTTAAAGGAAACCTGAAAATACAGCACTAGGCTGTGTGTATGTGCTGAGCATAGAAACATGCTTTGCTAATATCTCCTGCACACATTTTCTTCCTTGTTGTATAGGAAACCCAGGAGTAGGGTAGTATCTGCTGGAGCTCTTTCTAGAGTACATGATACACAATTCAAACATCTTATTAGTGAAAAAATTTCCAGTAAAACCCAAAAAATCAAAAAGCTGCTGAAACTCAGGCCAACAACAAAAGAAACAGATTAAAACAAACAAATGCTTTCAAATGAGCTTCACTAAGGCAGCTACAAAACTATTATAGTGACACCTTGTTTTCAATGTCAGGGATCACAATGATGAGTCCAAGGGATGAATTCCACAATATCATTCTGCACAAGTCAGAAAGTGTGTATCTGCAGATGCAAAATGACCTCAGGACAGTTGCAGGCAAGTATAAAATACAGAGGAAGAGTACTGATGGATAAAGTTAGTCCAAGCATATCCTTGCAGTCTGCTACAGTCATCTCTTCAGTTCACCATTTACCTTCAGATTCAATAACAACATCTGACGGGAAACACAAACTCAAAATTATTATGAGGCTTGCCCAGAGCTATGTGGATGCTGTATGTGGTGGAATCTACACCCCTTGCCTTACAGTCAGAGATGAGTCATACTGCCTCCCAAACGCATTTGGTAACTACTTTAATTCTAATCATAATAATAGCTACCATTCACTGAACAGTTGTTATGCACCAGGCATTTGCTGAGCGCTTCGTATCACCTCATTTAATATTTATAACAACCCTAAAACCAAACGTGCACTGAAGGCATTGGTGAAAAACAAGGCTCCAAGAATTGATGGAATACCAATCGAGATACTTCAGCAAACAATGCAGTGCTGAAAGCATTCATTTGTTTATGCCAAGAAATTTGGAAGACAGCTACCTGGTCAACCGACTGGAAGAGATCCATATTCGTGCCCATTCCAAAGAAAGGTGAGCCAACAGAATGTGGAAATTATCGAACAATATCACTAACATCACACTCAAGTAAAATTATGCTGAGGCTCATTCAGAAGAGGTTATAGCAGTACATCAAAAATGAATTGCCAGAAATTCAAGCCAGATTCTGAAGAGGACTTGCAACAAGGGATATTATTGCTGATGTCAGATGGATCATGGCTGAAAGCAGAGAATACCACAAAGATGTTTACCTGTGTTTTACTGACTACGCAAAGGCATTTGACTGTGTGGATCATAATAAATTATGGATAACGTTGTGAAGAATGGGAATTCCAGAACACTTAATTGTGCTCATGAGGAACCTCTACTCAGACCATGAGACAGTCATTAGAACAGAACAAGGAGATTCTGCGTGGTTTAAAGTCAAGAAGGGTGTGCATCAGGGTGGTATCCTTTCACCATACTTACTCAATATGTATGCTGAGCAATTAATCTGAGAAGCTGGACTACATGAAGAAGAACATGGTATCAGGATTGGAGGAAGACTCGTTAACAACCTGAGATATGCAGATGATACAACCTTGCTTGCTGAAAGCAAAGAGGACTTGAAGCACTTACTGATGAAGATCAAACACCACAGCCTTCAGTATGGATTACACCTCAACATAAGGAAAATAAAAATCCTCACAACTGGACCAATAAATAACAACATGATAAATGGAGAAAAGACTTAAGTTGTCATGGATTTCATTTTACTTGGATCGACAATCAACACCCATGGAAGTAGCAGTCAAGAAATCAAATGATGCATTGCATTGGACAAATCTGCTACAAAGACCTCTTTAAAGTGTTAAAAAGCAAGGTGGTCCATCTATGTGACCATATTTTGCCAATTGTCTTTGGCTGGGTTCTGTAGAGAAGCAAAACCAGTAAAGCATATAAATATGTATGTAGAGAGAGAGATTTTTACCAAGCAAATGACTCATGCGATTGCAGAGGCTGTAACATCCCAAGTCCATGGGTCAAGAAAGAGGTTTTTCCTGATTCACGTAGCCTCAGGGGCTGGCGAACCCAAGATTGGCAGGCCAGAAAGTAGTGCTGTTGCTCATAGGCCACGAAGACCAATGAATCCCAAGATCGGCAGGCAAGACAGCAGGTAAGCTGACCTGCAAGAACTGGAGGTCAGATGAGCATAAGCCAGCTGCAGGATCCAGAATGAGTAAAAGCCCCCAAGCCGTGCCTGAATGTCTGCCCACACTCGATGGAGGCCGCACGCCCAAGGAAACTTCCCTTCAACTGACTGGCTACTCACAGCAGATCCCATCATGGGAGTGATCATATATCAAATCTCAACAGGGAAGTGATCACAACATTATACAACTGCCAAAACACTGAGAATTATGGCCCAGCCATGTTGACACACACATCTTTACCATCATACCAATCTAATATTAGAACATGTGATCTGTCAACTTAACAGAATTTCCTTAATTGGTACTTTATTAGAATACCCAGGCTGGTCACTGTACTATTTGTGGGAAACAGGCACCAGCCCTGAGTTTCCCATAAGAATTTGGTAGTTCAACTAGAGTGAAAGAATAGGAACCAGCAGATCCATTAAAAAGTGTTAACAAACTCTTATGCACTAGAATTAGATGTTTTCTGTGCATATCATTCACAAAATAATTCAGGTTAAAAAAAAAAGTCTTAAAAAGATTAAGACTAAGATGAAGCAGACTCGCCTGTAGCCAACAAAATTAATTCAGGGTTTGAGACTAAAACAGGAATATAGACTTAACAGGAGCCAAGCAAAAAGATTAAAAACTATAAGAAAGGCCAAAGATCAGTGAGGTTAGAAAAAGAGGTACTCAGATCAAAGCAGGAAAACTCGTAAAAGCCATCTCTTACTCTTAAGAAAGAATTGTTTACTTACTGTTTATATTCTAGCCATTTTCATCATTGTACCGAAACAGATGGGTCAGAGTTAATCTTGTGAACACGGAATAGAACATACATTTCAGAAACCATGGAAATGAGTAAAATTGGTTAGGTCCTGACACAGGGACAGTGAAGCCAGGCTGTTTGCATTCCTTTATCTATGACACAGTCCTCGCCTGCTAAAACTCAACAGCAGTAGGAAAGTACCTACTGCACTGGTACTGTCTTATACCTCTACATACACACACATATGCATAAAGGATAACACTAGATATATGTGGAAGCACTCTGCACCTTACAAAAGGTTAAGCAAGTATAAGCTAGCACCATTATTACATAGAAACAGACTAAATAAGCAAAATAGTAGGCTAAGATTTAGAATATCTAGCAATCACCTTTTGCTTGCAAAAGGCAATACATTTCAAGGCTCAAAATGAACCATTCAAGAAACATCTGGGCTAATGAAGTGGGTTTTTGTTTTTGTTTTATTTAAAAAAAAAAAAAAAAGTTTACCAAGGTAGGGGCATACAGGTGGTTTCATCACCAGGAAGTTAAGGAACAGATTCACCATTCATCAAATCATCCTTTATGGAGTGAATCGCACATTCCATATGTCTGTTTGACATTGTTCAACAGATGTCCCAAGCTTTTATATAAATAAAAAGCAAGTGAGAAGTACACCTTAGAAGTTGGAAGAATTAATAAGAACCCTTCTAGTAAGTTTAGAAAAAGTAACTTTACCTAGAACCAGTTGATAGATTCTAGTGCTTACTGGGATCCAGCTACTGTGCTACGTGCATTAGAAACTAAGTTTCTGAAACTGCATAGTTTGTACTTTGAGATTACTCTACGCAATAGTAATATGGCTCAAACAGCCAAACCTATTTATTGGGTAGAGGTGAATTTGGAAGACAAGAGGTACCTCAAGAGAGATGTCCATGTGATCTGGACCTTATAAAATCTTTGGAAGTGAAATCTCAAAAGATCTTGATAACAGAGGGGGACCTCTGAATTTGAGTGATGCTGTGGTTGCTGCCATTTCTCTCTGGAATGCCCCAGTGTCCCCCACTCCCACTTGTCCTTAACCTCCTGCTGCAGACTAAGTGCAAAGTTTTTATATTTTTGTTCAACACAAAGCCAGGAAGGTATTCCTCAAGAAAATATGCCCCATAAGTAACTCATGCTTCTTCCTGGATCCTTCTGCTCTTCCTCTTCTGGAAAAGATTAAGTGCCTCTCATATGGAACAACCCCTTCTATTTAGCTTCTCCCTAGCTTTTCACCACTTGAGTTTTCTTCCCAAAATTCCTTCGCACTATGAGGGGTTCTTTCTTAAGAAGTTCCCTAATCCTACACTCACCTCCCCTGAACCAAGCTAGAATGTTGGCTTCTTGAGGTCTTTCAGACAAAGGGCAAGCCAGCATTTTAATTGTGCTGCAACAAGCCTAATTCCACCTCCAAGAAAGTTTCTATGTGGGCTCAGGTCAATAACTTCCAGAATCATCTTCATTACAACAAAGTGTCCTAAGTAATAAGAATCACCTAGAAACACCTAGACAAAGCCAGTGTTAGTATTGCATCTCCTTCACTTTGTCTTCCAAGAGAACTGGGATAAATAGATGGTGTAATTAGGAGGCAAACCAGTGAGAGAAAGAGAGAGTCTAGAAATGACTCTGAACATTTAAGATTTATTGTGAATCCATGTTAAACTGAGTTTGCAGAGAGCAAGACTGGTTTCCAGCTATAGCAGCCCCCACCTTCATTTACATTCAAATAACTAATCCTTTTTAGAGGAAGGTTTTGCAAAACGTATAACCCTATGTTTTCTAATAACCTACAAACTGAAGGAATAAATTAGGAAAAGCGAGATGAGTTTTTCCACCCACCTGCCACTAGAGACCTGCTGACCTCCTTGACCAAGAACTGGAAAGTCTCCTATATGCATATAACATTCATTGGATCGTTTATTTATTTGTTTACACAGTTTCAAGGCTCTCTGCCGGGCTATATGTTGTCTGGCTGAGTGCCAAAACAAAAGCTTTAAAATGTAAATTAAATACAAATGGCAAAAGCCACATATATGAATAGTTACAAATATAAGCCACAGAGACATTTTCATAAATATCCTTGTCATTAATCTTCTTTGAAAAATTCTGACACAATAGGAAGTTTACAGAAGGCTGAGCCATTTTATTGTCGCAGCTAAATGAGGAGGAACAGCAAAATTTCGAAAAGCTCTGAGCATTTATGGAGGGCTTTTAAAGAAAACACAAAGGGGAGATGTTTTCCCTCTTATGTTTGCCATAAAGCCAAACAAGGCATTGAGGCAATCTGTTCTATTCCTCTCCAGAGAAGCAAGGTGCTTTGGCAAACAGAGCTACCTAGGATTTGAGTTCTAATCCCAGCTCTCCCTGTCAAGGTTATTACCTTTGATATTGACAGTGGACAGAAAGAAAAACACAGGTAACCTAACTTTACATATTTCTTATACTCTTCCCCCTCCCCCTTTCTCTTTCTTATCTCCTTCTCACCGCCTCTCCTCTTCATATGTATCATGAGGAAAAATGTTTGACACTGCAAGATAACTGGTTTAGAGTAAAATAGTCAAGAAAAAGTACAAGTTTTACCTCCTCCATGAATCCCATCTGCCTGCAGTAATCTCTCCCTAAGCACCAAGTATTCCATAAATTTGCAACCGGAAAAAAAACTATGTAAGACTTAAAGAGTCTCAACAAAAACAGGACAGTTAGGAAGATGCAATTGAGGGGCTAAGACAGAAGAGATGGTCCAACCCTACTTCTTAACTGGTCGTATGACTTTGGGCAAGTCACGTATCCACTCTGAGCCTTAGTTACTTTATCTATAAGATGGAAATAAAGGTTCTAACTATCTCACACATGAGGTATGTAAAATTGTTTTGTTATAAAGTGCTGGACAAGTGAAAGGGAATATTACCACTTTCTCTACCTTCCCTATGATCTTTTCTCTCCCTCCAAGTAAGCTGGTCAGAAACATCCAGACAATAAGTAAGACTTGTACATCTCAACATTTAAAAAATTATATTAAGAAAAATAATCTGGAGTAATACAACAACAACAAAAAAAAAAGTCCCTCCTTTTCCTCTCTGGGAATTAAAGATCTTAAAGGCAAGAATGAGAAATTAAAAACGAAGATTTCTTGAATATCCTCTGCTATTTCTCTCCATTTCCTCTAGGCTGCTTTCAGTATATTGCAGGCTTTTATGCACACTTTGCATCATAATGACTATTTTAGGAGTTGATGATTCTTTTATGAGTAATGGTTTACTGTGTAATCAAGCAGAGAAAGAATTGTCTCAAGGTTCACTTACAAGAAATTCAATTACGAATGCTAAATGTGCTGCTCACACAGAGAAGATTGTAACCTGTATTTTTTTAAATGTACCATCAGACACAATATGTCAGCATCTCTTGGCTTGTCAAGGCCAACTCATGACATTTTGACTTTCTATTCAGGAAATGAAATGACACTCCAAAGATCTGGTAGCGTACTGATCTATGTTATTGTTGTTGTTAAGTGCCATCGAGTCAATTCTGATTTATAGAGATCCTATGTACAACAGAACAAAACATTGTCTGGTCCTGTGCCATGCTGACAATCCTTGCTACGTTGGAACCCATTGATGCAGCCACTGTGTCAATCCATCTCACTGGAAGTCTTCCTCTTTTTCACTGATCCTCTACTTTACCAAGCATGATGTCCTTCTCCAGGGACTGGTCCCTCCTGATAACATGTCCGGGTACATGCGACGAAGTCTCACCATCCTAACTTCTAAGGAGCATTCTGGCTGTACTTCTTCCAAGACAGATTTGTTCTTTCTTCTGACAGTCCATGGTCTATTCAACATTCTTCACCAAAACCATAATACAAATGCCTCAATTCTTCTTCAGTTTTCCTTACTCATTGTCCAGCTTTCGCAAGCATATGACAGATTAAAAATACCGTGGCTTGGGTTAGGTGCACCTTAGTCCTCAAAGTAACATCTTTGCTTTTTAACCTTTTAAAGAGATCTGTTGCAGATTTGCCCAATGCAATATGTCATTTAATTTCTTGACTGATACTTCCATGGACATTGATTGTGGGTCCAAGTGAAATGAAATCCTTGAAAACTTTAATATTTTTTCCATTTATCATGATGTTGTTTATTGGTCCACTCGTAAGAATTTTTGTTTTCTTAATGTTGAAGTGTAATCCGCACTGAAGGCTGTTGTCTGTGATGTTCATCAGTAGGTGTTTCAAGTCTTCTTCACTGTCAGCAATCAAGGTTGTGTCATCTGCATATGAATTAATGAGTTGTAATGAGTCATCCTCCTATTCTGATGCCACATTTCTCTTCATATAGTCCAGATTCTCAGATTATTTGTCCAGCATACAAATTGATTAAGCATGGTGAAAGGATACAGCCCTGATGCACACCTTTCCTGATTTGAAACTACAAAGTATCCCCTTGCTCTGTTCGAACAACTGCCTCTTGGTCTATCTATGTGTTCCGCATGAGCACAATTAAGTGTTCTGGAATTCCCATTCTTCGCAATGTTATCCATAATTTGTTATGATCCACACAGTCGAATGCCTTTGCATAGTCAACAAAACACAGGTTAACATCTTTCCAATATTCTCAGCTTTGAGCCAAGATCCAAATCACATCAGCAATGATATCCTTCATTCCACATCCTCTTCTGAATTTCTGGCAGCTCTCTGTCGATGTATTGCTGCAACCATTTTTGAATTATCTTCAGCAAAGTTTTACTTATTGTGATATTAATTATATTGTTTGATAATTTCTGCATTCTGTTGGATCACCTTTCTTTGGAATGTGCACAAATGTGGATCTCTTCCAGTTAGTTGACCAGTTAGCTGTCTTCCAAATTTCTTGGCAAAGACAAATGAGTACTTCGAGCATTGTATCTGTTTGTTGAAACATCTTAATTGGTATTCCATCAATTCCTGGAGCCTTGTTTTTTGCCAATGCCTTAATGCAGCTCAGACTTCGCTCTTCAATATCATCGGTTCTTAATTATATGCTACCTCTTGAAATGGTTGAATGTTGACCAATTCTTTTTGGTACAGTGTCTCTGTGTATTTATTCCATCTTCTTTTGATGCTTCCTGCGTTGTTCCATATTTTGCCCATAGAATTCTTCAATATTGCGACTTGAAGCTTGAATTTTTTCTTTCGTTCTTTCAGCTTGAGAAATGCCGAGCGTGTTCTTCCCTGTTGGTTTTCTAACTCCAGGACTTTGTGCATTTCCTTATAATAGTTTACTTTGTTTCTGGAGCTGTCCTTTGAAATCTTCTATTCAGCTCTTTTACTTCATCATTTCTTCCATTCACTTTAGCTACTCTACTTTCAAGAGCAACTTTCAAAGTCTCTCCTGACATCCATTTTGGTCTTTTCTTTCTTTCCTGTTTTTTTAATGACCTTTTGCTTTCTTCATATATAATGTTCTTGATGTCATCCCACAACTCATCTAGTCTTCAATCATTAGTGTTCAGTGTGTCAAATCTATTCTTGAGATAGTCTGTAAACTCATGTGGGATATACTCAAGGTCATACTTCAGATTTTGTGGACTTGTTTTAATTTTCTTCAACTTCAACTTGAACTTCCACATGAGCAATTGATGGTCTGTTCTACAGTTGGCCCCTGGCCTTGTTCTGACTGATGATATTGAGCTTTTCCATTGTCTCTTTCCACAGATGTAGTCAATTTGATTCCTGTGTATTCAATCTGGTGAAGTCCATGTGTAAAGTCGTCATTTATGTTGTTGAGAAAAAGTATTTACAATGAATAGGTCATTGGTCTTGCAAAATCCTATCATAGGATCTCCAGCGTTGTTTCTATCACAAAGGCCATATTTTCCGACTACTGATCCTTCTCTTTGTTTCCAGCTTTCGCATTCCAATCACCAGTAATTATCAATGCATCTTGATTACATGTTTGATCAATTTCAGACTGCAGAAGTTGGTAAAAATCTTCAATTTCTTCATCTTTGGCATTAGGGATTGGTGAGTAAATTTGAATAACAGTTGTATTAACTGCTCTTCCTTGTAGGTGTATGGATATTATCCTATCACTGACAGCGTTGTACTTCTGGATAGATCTTGAAAAATTTTTTGACAATGAATGCAACCCCATTCCTCTTCAATTTGTCATTCCCGGCATAGTAGACCATATGATTATCCAATTGAAAATGGCCAATACCAGTCCATTTCAGCTCACTAATGCCTAGGATATCGATGTTTATGCATTTCATTTTTGATGACTTCCAATTTTCCTAGATTCTTACTTTGTACATTCCATGTTCCAATTATTAATGGATGTTTTCAGCTGTTTCTTCTCATTTTGAGTCATGCTACATCAGCAAACAAAGGTCCCGAAAGCTTTACTCCATCCATATTATTAAGGTCAACTCTACTTTGAAGAGGCAGCTCTTCCACAGTCATATTTTGAGTGCCTTCCAACCTGAGGGTCTCTCATCTTCCAGCACTATATCAGACTATGTTCCACTGTTTTCATAAGGTTTTCACCGGCTAGTTTTTTTCAGAAGTAGATCACTTGATCTTAGCCTGTCTTAGTCTGGATGCTCCACTGAAAGCTTTCCACCATGGCTGATCCTGCTGGGATTTGAAATACTTGTGGCATAGTTTCCATTATCACAGCAACATGCAAGCCACCAGAGTATGACAAATTGACAGACAAGTGGTGGTAGTGATCTATAATTGAGGGTAAATTTCTTCAATTTCAATTCAGTAAACATGCATGAACCTGTTGTAGTTTTGTGTCGTCGAGTTGATTCCAACTCACAGCAACCATATAGTACAGAGTAGAACTGCCGAATAGGGTTTCCGAGGCTGAAATCTTTATGGGAGCAGATTGCCAGGTCTTTTCTCCTGCGGAGCCACTGGTGGGTTCCAACCACCAACCTATCAATTTGCAGCATAACACTTAACCCTTGCACCACCAGGGCTCCTTGTACAAACCTACACCAACATATATACAGCTAGGCACTGGACGAAGTGGGAGAGAAGAAATATGAATAATAGATATAGCCTCTGCCCTCAAGGAGCTAAATAAATAGGCAGGAAAAAAAAGGACACAAAGGGAGTTTTGCACTTACTTGCAGGCTCTTCTTCCTTTACCTCACAGTACACATTAGAATGATGGGGAAGGGGGCAGGGTAGAAGGCCAAGGAAAGCTTCCCTTGATGGTTCAGGCCTGGGAGAGGTGGGGGAGGGAAGTAACAGCCGCTCTGGGAAAGGCAGGCAGAGAAAAAAAGAAATATTACATGGAAAGAAACAATGACAAGTAGTACTGTAAACATATCATTGGAAACATGCAAGTCAGAAGACAAACTGATGAAAGAAAAAACAAAAAACCCCCAAAACCATTAACCCAGAATTCTATACGCAACAAAAATGTCTTTCAAAATTTGGAGGGGAAAGAAAGACTTTTTCGGTTGTTTCCCAGTCATCCCACATGAAGCCATCCATTGTCTCCAGTAAAAATCAGAAACAATGTAACAGGAACTACTTTAGTATCATTCCCTCATGCAAACCCTTGCTACTCAAAGGAGCCCATGATCAGCTGCAATTTGGCCAAGACTCAGTGGGTGACCCAGTGGGTAGTCTAGCTCTTCCACAATATAGATAATATCTCTTCCCCCTTTCTATCAGTTCCTCACATTCATCTCCTTCTCAACCGACTCTACTCACTAGGCCCATATCCATCAAGTCCTGATCACTAGATGTTATAATTATTAGGGTCACTCATCACTCAGGAGATAGCAGACCAGATTTGTGAAGTCAGCTCCCTTTTTGGGACTTTCATCTTACAACAAACTCTTGGATCTCCTGTCCACCTAATTATGCTGATTATTCCTTCCTATTTATGTTTACCTATTTTCTTGATTACGAAAAGGCATTCGACTGTGTGGATCATAACAAATTATGGATAACATTTCGAAGAATGGGAATTCCAGAACACTTAATTAGGCTCATCAGGAATCTGTACGTAGACTAAGAGGTAGTCATTCGAACAGAACAAGGGAATACTGCGTGGTTTAAAATTAGAAAAGTTTTGTGCCAGGACTGTGTCTTTTCACCATACTTATTCAATCTGTATGCTGAGCAAATAATCCAAGAGGCTGGACTATACACAGCATCAGGATTAGAGGAAGACTTATTAACAACCTGCGATATGCAGATGACACAGCCTTGCTTGCTGAAAGTAATAGGACTTAAAGTACTTATTGATGAAGACGAAAGACTACGTATAGACTTCAGTATGGATTGCACCTTAATGTAAAGAAAACAAAAATCTTACAACTGGACCGATAAGCAACATCATGATAAATGGACAAAATATTGAAGTTGCCAAGGATTTCATTTTACTTGGATCCACAATCAACACCCATAGAGGCGGCAGTCAAGAAATCAAATGAGGGGGCGGGGCCAATATGGTGGAGTAGTCAGATGCTTCCGGTGGACCCTCTTACAAAAAAGACCCAAAAAAACAAGTAAATCAATTATCTAAGACAATCTAGGAGCCCTGAACGTTGAAGGAAAGTTGAGGAACTGGATTGAGTGGCAGGGAGAGGGAGAGACAGTTTGGAAACAGCGAGGAGTTGCCAGACCTGACCTGGTGAAAGTCTGAACTCTTCAGCCTGGATCAGCTCAGGGGTGAGTGGTGAGGCAGGCAAGCAGCCGTGCTTGCAAGGCATATTCCAGTGGAAGAGAGTCTACTTGGCCATCCAGAACCAGTGAGAAGCAGCTCTGGATTGGCCAAAGATAAGTACTGGGTCCAGCCTACCGCGTGGATCAAAAACACCCCCCTTAGGGAAAAACTTCTCTCCCATTTACTGCCCCACTCCCTGCTCTGTACTGGGTCCCAGACCAGCTTCAGCAATTGCTGAGTCCCCTGGGCCAGAAGTAGGATCCGTCATATGCCCTGAGCCATTCTCTTGGCCTAGGAGAGTGAACAAATTAACAAAAAAGGGAAAAAATAAACTGCTGGTTTCCCTAAGCCAAGAACTCAGGGTAGGCACAGCTCCTTTGCCTAGGCACAGGCATAAGGGATCCACGGACTTTGAGTGCCTTTCCCCCTGCATAGACTTGTGCGGGCCCATTTCAATAGTGTAGGCCCTCATTACTGCAGTACTACAGGGTATATACCTGAAGTCTAAGTTCAACTGTTTCAGCTGTGAAGTGGCAGGTTCGTGACACTTGACACGGCTCTGCTCATTAAGCTGGGTCTTCACCTACCCCACATCAGGGGCCTGAGGACTGGTGGCTCTGCCCACACTACCTAGTCACTTGCGATAGGGGCCCAAGAATAAGATCATTGGGTGCGCATAGTCCAGCTGCAAAACCCACCCACCTATGCGCTCCAGGGGACAGGGACATGCCTTCCTCCTGGACACTCAGGGGTGGCCATCAGACACCTGCCTTACTCAGAGTGTGTCAGCCTGCTGCAGTCACATGCCTGTGCCTACACCAATCACCCATGTCTGTCTAGGACTGTAGGTAAGAGCCTGAACCACACAGTTGGTGGCTATCTACCTGGGCACCTGAGCTGAATCCATACAGGAGGAGTGGGCAGACTCCTGAGCTCACGTACTTAACAACAGATCTAACCACTTGGTGACAGGATATTAGAGACTCAAAGGTGTCAATAATCAAACTAGCTCACACGAGCAGCCTATTTGGCATATCAAAACAGAACAAGAAGCTAGGATGCAGTAAGCAAACATAAAACAAATAAATATAATAACTTATTGATGGCCTGGAAACAACAGTCAATATCAAATCACATAAAAAGGCAGTTCATTATGGCTCCAGCAAGCTCCCAAAAAAAAAAATCTAGAAATTTTCCAGAGGAGGAAAATTTCTTGGAATTACTAGAGGCAGAATACAAAAGATTATTATACAGAACTCTTCAAGAGATTAGGAAGGAAATTAAGCAAAACACAGAACAAGCAATAGAGGAAATTAAAAAGATTAAAGAAGAGCATAATGACAAACTTAATAGGCTGCAAGAATCCACAGACAGACAGCAATCACAAACCCAGAAGATTAACAATAAAACGTCAAAATTAGACAACTCAATAGAAAGTCATAGCAGCAGAATTGTGGAAATGGAAGTCATATTTAGTGAGATGGAAGATAAAGCACTTGATACCAACTTACTTGAGGAAAAATCAGATTAAAGGGTTTAAAAATTGAAGAAACTCTAAGAATTATGTGGGGTTCTACCAAGAGGAATAAACTACAAGTGATTGGAGTACCAGAATGGGGAGGGGGAAAACAGAAAATACAGAAAGAATTGTTGAAGATTTGTTGGCAGAAAACTTCCCTGTATTGTGAAAGATGACACGGTATCTATCCAAGATGCTCATTGAACTTCACATAAGGTAGATCCCAAAAGCAAGTCACCAAGACATATTACAATCAAACTTGCTAAAACCAAAGATAAAGAGAGAATTTTAAGAGCAGCTAGGGATAAACAAAAAGTCATCTACAAAGGAAAGTCAATAAGAATAAGCTCGGACTACTCAACAGAAACCATTCAGGCAAGAAGGCAATGGGATGACATATATAAAGCCTTGAAGGAAAAATTTGCCAGCCAAGAATTATATATCCAGCAAAACTGTCTCTCAAATATGATGGTGAAATTAGGGCATTTCCAGATAAACAGAATTTTAGGAAATTTGCAAAAACCAAACCAAAATTACAAGAAATACTAAAGGGAGTCCTCCAGTTAGAAAATCAATAACATCAGATAACAACCCAAGACTAGAGCACAGAACAGAGCAACCAGAAATCAACCCAGATAAGGAAGTCGCAAAAATAAACCAAAGTTAAAACACTGAAAATAGGGAAACAGATGTCAATATGTAAAAGATGACAACACTAAAACAAAAAAGAGGGACTTAAAAAATGTAGACAAAGATTTTTCATATGGAGAGTAAGTCAAGGTGATATAAAGAAATAAAAGACTGGTATAAACTTAGAAAAATAGGGGTAAATATTAAGGTAACCACAAAGGAAACTAACAATCCTACAAGTCAAAATAAAAAACTAGAAAAATATAAAGACTCAGCAAATAGAAAATCAATAACAATGAAAAAGATGAAAAGAAAATACATAAAGAAAAACGACTCAGCACAGAAAATTAAGGGGAACAAAGAATCTGTGAACAACACACAAAATAAGGCATCAAAATGACAGCACTAAACTCATACCTATCAATAATTACGCTGAACGTAAATGGACTAAATGCACCAATAAAGAGACAAAGAGTGGCAGGTTGGATACAAAAAAAACATGATCTGTCTATATGCCTCTTACAAGAGACACACCATAGACTTACAAACACAAACAAACTAAAACACAAAGGATGGAAAAAAATATATCAAGCAAACAACACTCAAAAAACAGCAGGAGTGGCAATATTAATCTCTGACAAAATAGACTTTAAAGGAAAACCACCACAAAGGATAAGGAAGGACACTATATAATGATTAAAGGGTCAATACACCAGGAGGACAAAACTATAATAAATATTTACGCACCCAATGACAGAGCTCCAAAATACGTAAAACAAACTCTAACAGCATTGAAAAGAGAGACAGACAGCACCACAATAGTAGTAGGAGAATTCAACACACCACTTTCGGGGAAGGACAGAACATCCAGAAAGAAGCTCAACAAAGACATGGAAGAGCTAAATGCTACAATCAATCAACTTGATCTCATAGACATATACCGAACACTCCACCCAGCAGCAGCCAAGTATACTTTCTTTTCCAACGCACATGGAACATTCTGCAGAATAGACCACATATTAGGCCATAAAGCAAGCCTTAACAAAATCCAAAGCATCGAAATATTACAAAGCATCTTTTCAGACCATAAAGCTATAAAAGTAGAAATCAATAACAGAAAAAACAAGGAAAAAAAATCAAACATGGAAACTGAACAACACCCTGCTCAAAAACTACTGGGTTATAGAAGAAATTAAGGATGGAATAAAGAAATTCATAGAATCAAAGGAGAATGAAAACACATCCTACCAGAACCTTTAGGACACAGCAAAAGCAGTGCTCAGATGTCAGTTTATAGCAATAAATGCACACATCCAAAAAGAAGAAAGGGTCATAATAAAAACATTAACCCTAAAACTGGAACAAGTAGAAAGAGAGTAGCAAAAGAAGCCCTCGGACACCAGAAGAAGAAAAATAATAAGAATTAGAGCACAATTAAATGACATAGAGAATAGAAAATCAACTGAAAGAGTTAACAAGACCAAAAGCTGGTTCTTTGAAAAGATCAACAAAATTGCTAAACCAATGGCCAAACTGACAAAAGAAAAACAGGAGAGGAAGCAAATAACCCATATAAGAAATGAGATGGGTGATATCACAACAGACCCAACTGAAATTAAAAGAATCATAACAGAATACTATGAACAATTGTACTCTAAAAAATTTGAAAACCTAGAGGAAATAGACAAATTTCTAGAAACTCACTACCTACCTAAACTAACACAAACAGAGGTGGAACAACTAAATAAACCTATAACAAAAGAAGAGATTGAAAAGGTAATTAAAAAACTCCCAACAAAAAAAAAGCCCTGGTCCTGACAGTTTCACTGGAGAATTCTAACAAACTTTCAGAGAAGAGTTAACACCACTACTACTAAAGATATTTCAGAGCATAGAAAAGGATGGCATACCCCCAAACTCATTCTATGAAGCCAGCATAACCCTGATACCAAAACAAGGTAAAGACACCACAAAAAGAGAAAATCACAGACCAATATCCCTCATGAACATAGACACAAAAATCCTCAACAAAATTCTAGCCAGTAGAATTCAACAACATATCAAAACAATTCACCATGATCAAGTGTGATTCATACCAGGTATGCAGGGATGGTTCAATATTAGAAAAACAATCAGTGTAATCCATCACATAAATAAAGCAAAAGACAAGAACCACATGATCTTATCAATTGATGCAGAAAAGGCATCTGACAAAGTCCAACACCCACTCATGATAAAAACTCTCAGGAAAATAGGAAGAGAAGGGAAATTCCTCAACATAATGAAGGGCACTTATACAAAGCCAACAGCCAATATAATCCAAAGGGAGAGAGTCTGAAAGCATTCCCCTTGAGAACAAGAACCAGACAAGGATGCCCTTTATCACTACTCTTATTCAACATTGTGCTGGAGGAGCAATTAGGCTAGAAGAAGAAATAAAGGGCATCCAAACTGGTAGGGAAGAAGTAAAAGTATCTCTATTTGCAGATGATATGATCTTATACACAGAAAACCCCAAAGAATCTACAAGAAAACTACTGGAACTGATAGAAGATTTCAATAAAGTATCAGGATACAAGATGAACATACAAAAATCAGTTGGTTTCCTCTACACCAACAAAGAGAACTTCCAAGAGGAAATCATAAAATCAATACCATTTACAGTAGCCCCCAAGAAGATAAAATACTTAGGAATAAATCTAACCAGAGACGTAAAAGACCTATAGAGTGAAAACTATGAGATGCCACTACTGCAAGAAATCAAAAGAAACCTACACAAGTGTTAAAACATACCTTGCTCATGGATAGGACGACTCAACATTGCGAAAATGTCTATTCTTCACAAAGTACTCTACAGATATAATGCAATCCCGATCCAAATTCCAATGGCATTTTTTAAGGAGATGGAGAAACAAATGACTAACTTCATATGGAAAGGGAAGAGGCCCTGGATAAGTAAAGCGTTCCTCAAGAAGAAGAACAAAGTGAGAAGCCTCACACTACCTGATTTTAGAACCTATTATACTGCCATGGTAGTCAAAGCAGCCTGCTACTGGTACTACAGATACATTGACCAATGGAACAGAATTGAGAATCCAGACATAAATTCACCCACATATGAGCAGCTGATATTTGACAAAGTCCCAAAGTCCGTTAATTGGGGAAAAGACAGTCTCTTTAACAAATGGTGCTGGCATAACTGGATATCCATCAGCAAAAAAACTGAAACAAGCCCCATACCTCACACCATGCACAAAAACTAACTCAATATGGATCAAAGACTTAATATAAAATCAAAAATGATAAAGATCATGGAAGAAGAAATAGGGACAATGCTAGGAGCCCTAATACATGGCATAAACACAATACAAACCATAAGTAACAATGCACAAGCACCAGAAGAAAGACTAGATAACTAGGAGCTCCTAAAAATCAAACACAAAAGACTTCACCAAAATAGTCAAAAGACAACCTACAGACTGGGAAAAAGTTTTTGGCTATGACAAATCTGATTAACGTCTAATCTCTAAAATCTACAAGATACTGCAAAACCTCAACAACAAAAAGACAAATAACCCAATTAGAAAATGGGCAACAGGCATGAACAGGCACTTTGCCAAAGAAGATATTCAGGCGGCTAACAGACACATGAAGAAATGATTGCCATCATTAGCCATTAGAGAAATGCAGATCAAAACTACAATTAGATATCATCTCACCCCAACAAGGCTAGTATTAATCCAAAAAACACAAAATAATAAATGCTGGAGAGGTTGTGGAGAGACTGGAACACTTACACACTGTTGGTGGGAATGTAAAATGGTACATCCACTTTGGAAATCAATTTGGCGCTTCCTTAAAAAGCTAGAAATAGAAGCACCATACGATCTAGCAATCCTAATCCTTGGAATATATCCTAGAGAAATAAGAGCTGTCACACGAATAGATATATGCACACCCATGTTCATTGCAGCACTGTTCACAATAGCAAAAAGATGGAAACAACCTGGGTGCCCATCAATGGACAATGGATAAACTAATTATGGTATATCCACACAAAGGAATAGTACGCAATGATAAAGAACAACGATGAAGCCGTGAAACATATTATAACACGGAGGAATCTGGAGGG
Organism: Dugong dugon; assembly: GCA_030035585.1. NCBI lineage: Eukaryota > Metazoa > Chordata > Mammalia > Sirenia > Dugongidae > Dugong > Dugong dugon. Next base: position 51,961,812 of record CM057475.1, read on the forward strand.
CATTATGCTGAGTGAATTTAGTCAGTCACAGATGGACAAATATTGTATAAGACCACTATTATAAGAACTCAAGAAAAGGTTTAAACACAGAAGAAAACATTCTTTGATGGTTATGAGGGTGGGGAGGGAGTGTGAGGATTATTTACTAACTAGATAGTAGATAAGAATTATCTTAGGTGAAGGGAGGGACGGCACACACTACAGGGGAAGTCAGCACAACTAAACCAAAGCTAAGAAGTTTCCTGAATATAATCAAACACTTTGAGGGACAGAGTAGCAGGGGTAGGGGTCTGGGGACCATGCTTTCAGGGGACATCTAGGTCAATTGTCATAACAAAGCTTATTAAGAAAATGTTCTGCATCCTTCTTTGGTGAGTGGCATCTGGGGTCTTAATACCTTGCAAGTGGCCATCTAAGATGCATCAATTGGTCCCAACCATCTGGAGTAAATGAGAATGAAGAACATCAAAGACACGAGGAAAGTATTAGCCCAAGAGACAGAAAGGGCCACATAAACCAGAGACTTCATCAGCCTGAGACCAGAAGAACTAGATGGTGCCCAGCTACCACCAATGACCGCCCTGACAGGGAACACAACAGAGAGTCCCTGATGGAGCAGGAGAAAGGTGGGATGCAGAACTCAAATTCTAGTAAGAAGACCAGACTTAATGGTCTGACTGAGACTGGAGGAACCCCAGAAAGCATGGCCTCCAGATTCTCTATCAGCCCAGAATGAAAACAATTTTCGAGGCCAACTCTTCAGACAGGATTGGACTGGACTGTGGGACATAAAGTGAGACTCTTGAGGAGTGTGCCTCTTAGCTCAAGTAGATACAAGAGACTAAATGGGCAGCTTCTGTCTGGAGGTGAGATGGGAAGGCAGAGATGGTTCGGAGCTGGTTGAATGGACATGGGGAATCAGGAGTGGAAAGGAGGAGTGTGCTATCACAGTATGGGGAGAGCAATTAGGGTCACATAACGATGTATGTATAAATTTTTGTATGGGAGATTAACTTGAAATGTAAACTTCATTTAAACCACAACAATAAACAAAAAAATTAGAAATTAAAAAAAAAAAGAAATCAAATGACGTATTGCCTTGGGCAAATTTGCTGCAAAAGGCCTCTTTAATGTGTTAAAAAGCAAAGATGTCACTTTGTGGACTAAGGTGTGCTTGACCCAAGCCATGGTATTTTCAATCATGCCATATGCATATGAAAGCTGGACAATGAATAAAGAAGACTGATAAGAATTGATGCCATGGTGTTGGTGAAGAATATTGAATATACCATGGACTGCCAGAAGAATGACCAGATCTGTCTTGGAAGAAGTACAACCAGAATGTTCCTTAGAAGTGACGACTGCAAGACGTTGTCTCACTTACCTTGGACATGTTATCAGGAGGGACCTTGGTAAAGTAGAGGGCCAGTGAAAAAAAAGAAAGACCCTCTACAAGATGGACTGACACAGTGGCTGCAACATTGGGCTCAAACAGCACAAGACCAGACAATGTTTCGTTCTGTTGTATACAGGGTCTCTGTGAGTCACAACTGACTCGACTGTACCTAACAACAATAATTTATTCTGGGATCATCTACTTTACTCAGTCATCTGTATCTTCCCTTACTTACACAGGTAGAGAAGACTTTATACCTGTACCTTTTAGCCAGACATACAAGTAATAGAAAAAACAGAAACCTTAATATGTCTGTAAAAACTAGAAAACAGCTCATTACAATGTACAGGCAATTCAACCCTCCATTGGCTAATTGGAGTAGGAACAGTATGATCTTTTTAGAAAATACATTTATTTCTTTATTGGTTGAGAACATTAGACACCATAAATTCAAATCGTTTTCTAAAATAAATTGCTAAACATAAAAAAGAGGTTGTGAAGTACAGAACAGCAAATATATACAAACACACACAAACTCTCTCTCACACACACACACCAAATCAAATACCAAAGACATAAAAAAACCAGCAACCTGCATCTCAAAAGAGTTGTGTCTTACAATAGAAAGAGAATTATACTAATGATCAGAAACAAAGATGAGATTTAAACGTACATATATGACTTTTGATTTTAAAAAAACTATTAATAACAGACAGGGATGGATTAACCAATAAACAAGATGTGCATGGGCTTAGTTATGCTTACTTACTAATCTATAGTCCACAATTTCACCTGTTTTTCACATCAAAGATATGGTGAAACTCATGTGAAATTGTGCACTACAGATTACTAAATAAATACAATTAAGCCTGTGCATACCTTGGTTACTGGTTTATCCACCCCTAATAACAGAGTTACCCAGGGATCTGATTTAAGACAGTCTAATTTAACATTTTTATGCATTATCTGAAACAGGAAATGTGAAGTGGAAGTCTTACATTTGCAGAGTACAGAAACTTTTCTATATTGTGAAATGTTAAACTGATTAGGATAAAACAATGTGATCTCACAAACGTTGTGAGTAGGAGAAAATATGGGAACTGAACTTCTATTTGAACAAGAGACGGTTTTATAAAGGAGAAACACTGGTTTTAGAGACAAATAATAATGTTGTTAGGTGCCGTGGAGTCAGTTCTGACTCATAGCAACCCTATGTACAACAGAACAAAACACTGCCTGGTCTTGAGCCATCCTCACAATCGTTATGCTAGAGCCTGTTGTTACAGCCACTGTGTCAATCCATCTCGTTGAGGGTCTTCCTCTTTTTCGCTGACCCTCTACTTTACCAAGCATGATGTCCTTCTCCAGGGACTGGTCCCTCCTGATAACATGTCCAAACTAAGTGAGATGAAGTTTCGCTATCCTTACTTCTAAGGAGTATTCTGGCCGAACTTCTTCCAAGACAGATGTGTTCGTTCTTCTGGCAGTCCATGGTCTATTCAATATTCTTTGCCAACACCAAAATTCAAAGGCATCAGTTCTTCAACTCTTCTTCAATCTTCTTTACTCATTGTCCAGCTTTCACATGCATATGAGCTGATTGAAAACATCATGGTTTGGGTCAGGCACACCTTAGTCCTTAAATTGACGTCTTTGCTTTTTAACACTTTAAAGAGGCCTTTTGCAGCAGATTTGCCCAATGGCAATGCGTTGACTTCTTAACTGCTGCTTCCACGGGTGTTGATTGTGGATTCAAGTAATCAAATAGTCAGATTTCAGTATCAGCTCTCAGACATTATCTCATTCAATCCTCAGCAATCCTTCAAAGTAGCCATCGTTCTTCTTATTTTATGGACAAGCTAATTAAGCCTCAGAAATTTTTAGTTTGCCCAAAATTATAATGAGACTTGTTAAATGCCTAAGTGAATGAACCTATCTTAATCATTTGCATCCCTACCTCTGCAGTCTGAATTTTGGTTTTTCGTATGTCAAGACAAGAGTTGACTCAGAAACAGTAAATTCTGCCACTCTTGACCTTGCTTGCCTAGACTAGAGTAAGTGCTGGCAATTAGCAGCCTATAAAAAATAAATAATCAATTAAATTTAAAAAAAAAACCCTGAGGCATAGTTAAGTTTTGGTTGGTTCCCTGGCAATTTTAAAAATCTGTGATGTGCTTAGGGCAACTAACAGGAAACCAAATTTTACAATAGAAAATCAATTGCTCTACTTGGTAGATCGACTTCCACGGTCTTAAAGCCAAAGCCTTCACATTAATAAATCAGCACAAAGTTAGAGTAAAGCAGGTTTGGAGAAGGAACGGTGGTCCAGACCAGAGACTGAAAGCTGGTGACAGAAAATTCCTTAAAAAACCTCTTTGGAACTGTGTAGAAGAATGCCAAACTCAGTGCTACTTATAAATGTGAGCTGGTATTATGAATTATTTGTGAGGGGAATCAGTTCCCGAGAAACCTGTAGTATACTTGTAAGTAAAACCAACCAGCAGAGGGAGCTACTAGAAGAAATATAGAGGCTACAGTAGTCACTACCTTACCAACAGGTTTTATTTCAAAAGTCTGTTTCAAAGTCAATTGTTTAAAACGCAGGATTCATTTCACATGGAACAATGTTACAGTTCAGAGAAAGCACCATGGCCCACAGGCCAAATCCAGACCCCCGCCTGTTTTTGTACATCTCGCAAGCTGAGAAGGGTTGAGGGAAAATATCAAAAGAAGACTAATATTTCATGGCACATGAAAATTAAATGAGGCATAATTGAGTGGTTGTGACAGAGACTGTATGGCTCACAAAGCCTAAAGCGTGCGCACACACACACACACACACACACACACAATGTACAGAGAAAGTTTGCTGATCTTTGGTATAAATGATTATTAAGTTCTGAGGTTGGCTGGCAAAAGCCTGTATCATTTAAAATGTGGTTGTGTTGTGATATTAATAGCATTCCCAAGTCTATGCCCTGAGCTCCTTTGAGAACTCTGGTGCAATGTCCAACTACAGAAGCACTGAATATCAGAACAAACCTTTGTTTCCAACTTATACTTTCCTACCTTTGCTTATGCTATTCAGACAACTTGGAAGCCCCCCACCACAACAAAAACAATAAAAATAGCTAAATATATGTTATGTATTTTATGTGTTACTTTATTTAATCCTCACAAAATCACAACAGCCCAAATGAGATAGTTACTATTAACATCCCCATTTACATATGGGGAAACTGAGATCCAGAAAAGTTAAATAACTTGCTCCCAGTCATACTTCTAGTAAGTGCTAGAATCAGGATTTAAACCCTGGCAACCCAGCATAATCTCGGATATTATGCTGTTTTCAACTAACCATTAGGCTATAATCTATTTCAAATTTTGAAAGCCTTTTAAACTTTTAAGACCTAATTCAAATGCCAACTTCTTCATGAAGCTTTTCTCCCAGATTCCCTATGCCCACAAGTTCAAAATACTTGCATTAATTGCTATATCAGCCCTCTATAAAGCACTGAGTCTATAAAAACATTCAGTTCATTTTACGCTGTATTCTAATTTACATGTTCCTCTGTCTTCCCCTGGCCCCCGCCCCCCCAAAATGTGGATTTTAGGCTCATTGAAGACGCTGTTTGTGATCAGCTGCTAGCCTAGAGGTTGGTGGTTCGAATCTACCCAGCAGCTCTGTGGAAGAAAGGCCTGGTGAATGGCTTCTGTAAAGATTACAGCCAAGAAAACCCTACGGAGCAATTCTACTCTGTAACACATGGGGTCACCATGAATCAGGGGCCAACTCGATGGCAGCTAATATCTCTAGTCCTCTGATTTTTGTGCAATCTAGAATTTTTTACAAAACACTAGAATTGTTTATGAAGCCCCAAAACAGTGCAGTAGGCCAGAAATAACTATCAAAGAGACCTGATTAGGAATCTTGGGACCAGAGGTGGAAACAACACTGTTTATAAGTGGAAAGGAAAATTCTTGAATCTTTCAGAAATGAAATATGTGATAGCAGTTTAAAAGAAAAGGAAAAGAGGGAATCTTTGTTGATTTCTGGTTCCCAGGATACTGGAGATCAGGGCCACAGCATGAGAGCCCAACAAAAGAGGCAGCAAACTGTCTCCCAGACAGAAACTAGAAAGGGAGGGAATTAAAGGGATTCATCCATGATCTTCAAACTGGTAGCACCTGGAGGTCTCATGTATACCAAGGTCTATTCTCAGAAATTTAGAGAAATGCTTAGTTTTGGAATCAGAGAATCTGCTCTGAAGTCCTGGCACTTCCGCTTACTGCATCTGTGACTTGTTATTTAACCTCTCTGATGTGTACGGTGGAGCTAACAATGCTTGTTGCATCTCATGATGTTGCTAACCTCATATTAAAATGTAGATGATAAATTTCAAAATATTCAGCCCCTTAATGCTGTTATCATTATCTTCAGTTCCGAATCTACAGCTATTCTCTCCTGTGGGAGCGTGATCATGGAAGGATATATTAGGGTTCTGAAAACAAAGCAGAATTTCTAGAGAACATTTTTAAATAAAACACTAGAACTGTTCATGAAGTCCCAAAAGAGTGCAGTAGGCAAGAAATAACTATCAAAGAGACCTGAATAGGAATCTTGGGACCAGAGGTGGAAACATTGTTTATAAGTGAAAAGGAAAATTCTTGAAGCCCTCAGAAATGAAATATGTGATAGCAGTTTAAAAGAAAAGGAAAAGAGGGAATCTTTGTTGATTTCTGGTTCCCAGGGGAAAAAAAAAATCACAGGCACTGGAACCTAAACCTTGGAAAAATTATGGGAAAGGAAATCACAAAACAGTTAATAGGATCTAGGAAATCCCGGTGACCCAAATCATTGGCATTACTTCTGGGAGATCTTGTCAGTAATTCTAACAGCTATGAAATAGAAATAGCCCTGGCAAAAATATATAAATGGTTCCCAATTTAGGGACATTTGCCCTGTGAACTACTGATACCTACACACAGCTGCTACATTCTTGACTCCTCCAACTCACTCCCTCTATTATCACAGGGCCACTGAAGGGGGTCGTCAGGGGAGGAAACCTACAGCCAATCTCCAAGTCTTCCATACCTTCTTTCTTCAAGTTTAGAAGCAGCTCATCTAAGAGGGGCTCAAGCCTACAATTGGTAAAATAGCTCAGCCACCCTATGGGTTAGTCCTTCCACGGCTTGCTTAAAAACTCTCTCATTTGTAAGTTTATTTATCAATTTCATACCAAACCTAAGGAGGCTTTTCTAACAGAAAACAGTCTCTGAGCTCTGAAATGATGGTGCCTGGATTTTATAGAATCTATTAATTGAGAATATACATAATGAAGAAAACTACTATGAACTCAAAAACATTTAAATGAGTATATGTTTTAATCTTAATAGTAATATATATGCAGTTATATACACTTGAAAAGTTGTACATACTATGTAAAACATAATTTATTCAGCTTATAAGTAATGAGTGGTGTGTAAATGGATTCAAGAATCTTTTCTGATTCTGAGATTCCCAGCAATCTGTAGTCCACATATTGGGAACACTGATTTATAACACTAACCCTACACAGAATAATGCATTATGGGTTCTTACTCATAAACCAGACTAACAAACTAATGATGGTAATGGCTAAACATTGGGATAAGACAGTACTCCTGAATTTTTTTTTTTAATTATCACCCCCCAAGGAAAATTTTTAGACTTTCTTTTTCTTAATCACTCTCTATCTCCCATGAAATTTTAATACCACACAGATACTGTATATCTGTTTTAATCCTGTGACCCTTGGGTAGGGGCACAAAACTTTGTAATATCTAAGATTTTTTTCACTCACCAAAAATGAATTTTCACTTCCATGGGGGCTATGTTGCCCCCACTGAGATGCACATACTACAGAATTTTACATTCATGACCTCATTTAATCCTTATATCAAGATGGCCATTATTATTCCTATTTTATAGATGAGGAACTGAGGCTAAGAGAGGCAAACTAAACAAACTTAGTTTGTCAGACTCACTAGGCCTGCACAGGGACTGTACACAAAGCACATCTTTCAGGCTAGCTAACAGAATACCACAAACAAGAGCCACCCCTGAAGAATGAGTGTCAAGCCATACATTCTGCATCAGAAGAAGCTGCTGTTTCCCTTACATTCACTGTCTGATTAAGTCTAGAAAGTTTTTGCTGGGTTGCTATTAGAATAATTTTAGAGCACTGTTAATCAAGCATACACTATTTAACTTAACATTTTTAAATGTTTTAAAATTTTAATTTCCTAAGAGTCTAAGGATTTTAAAGAAATATGGTTCTTAGACCAGTTCCTTCTTTAGCACCTTAGAGGTTATATGAGTGCAAGTTTCACCCTTGGGTGATTTTAGCAGGCAGCAATGATATCTAATTGCATTAATTTTTTTGTTCAATGTTTTTATCTTCAAAACAAGTTTGTGACTGTTGTCACAGGAGAAAGTATCACAAAATGTTGGTGCTAAAAATGTTTTTAGGAGATGATGTCAATGGAAGCCCAACAATCATGCCTCTAGTTAGCAGAACTAAGATTTGAATTACAGCTGAGAATTTTTTCTTCTCAACCAGAAGAATTAATTTAGTCTAAATGGCATAAAAGGAAAATAAAATTATACATGTTGAAAACAGACAGTAAATTGACTGATTCCTAAGATATATCCAAATTGGTAAATCATTCAGTGTAGTTAAAAGAAGAATGTGGAGAACCCTGCTTCCTGCCAAGACAGAGAAACAAGGACCAGATTCAATACATAAAGTAATAGTTTTCAAGACACTGGCCAACAGATTTTTGACAAAGGCACAAAGGCTATGCAGTGGAGAAAGAATAGCCTTTTCAACAAATGAAGAGATTACAAAGGGGCATGAGGAAACTTTGGGGGGAGTGATGGATCTGTTCACTATCTTAATTGTGGTGATGATTTTATGGGCATGTGTGTATGTCAAAAGTTATCAAATTGAAACTTTAAATATGAGAAGTTTATTGGATATCAATTATACCTCAATAAAGCTATTCTTTTAAAAAAGAAAAATGTGAATAACAGAATTTAATCTGGATAAGAAGAACATGTAAACAATTTAAGAAGCATATAAATCATTTGCTAATAGGAGAAGGTAATGTAGTTTAGTATCTTATAGCTTAGGAAGGTGTGCTTACTTTGAAAATATTAATAGACATCTGTTAAGTACAACATAAATGGTGACTATACACGTGGACCTCACCAGATGGAATATACAGGAATCAAATCGACTACATCTGTGGAAAGAGATGATGGAAAGGCTCAATATCATCAGTCAGAACAAGGCCAGGGGCAGACTATGGAACAGACCATCAATTGCTCACATGCAAATTCAAGCTGAAGTTGAAGAAAATTAGAACAAGTCCATGAAAGCCAAAGTACAACCTTGAGTATATCCCACCTGAATTGAGACCATCTAAGGAAAAGATTTGGCGCATTGAACACTAATGAACAAAGACCAGACAAGCTGTGGAATGACAGCAAGGTTATCATACATGAAGAAAGCAAGAAGTCATTAAAAAGACAAGAAAAAAAGACCAAGACAGATGTCAGAAGAGACTCTGAAAGTTGCTCTTGAATGTCAAGTAGCTAAAGCGAATGGAAGAAATGATGAAGTAAAAGAGCTGAATGGAAGATTTCAAAGGACAGCTAAACAAGACAAAATAAAGTATTATAAGGAAATGTGCAAAGACTTGGAGTTAGAAAATCAAAAGTGAAGAACACACTTGGCATTTCTCAAGCCTCAAGTTGCGATACTGAAGGATTCTATGGGGAAAATATAAAATGATGCAGGAAGCATGAATAGAAGATGGAAGAAATACAGAGTCACTAAATCAAAAAGAATTTGTGGACGTTCAAACATTTCAGGAGGTAGCATATGATCAAGAACTGATGGTACTGAAGGAGAAGTCCAAGCTGCACTGAAGGCTTGGTGAAAAACAAGGCTCCAGGAACTGACAGAATACCAATTGAAATGTTTCAACAAATGGATGCGGCCCTGGAAGTGCTCACTCGTCTATGCCAAGAAATTTGGAAGACAGCTACCTGGCCAATCAACTGGAAGAGATCCATACTGTACCCATTCCAAAGAAAGGTGATCCAACAGAATGTGTAAATTATCCAACCATATTATTAATATGATATTGAAAGAGGAAGACCCTCAGTGAGATGGATTGACACAGTAGCTGCAACAATGGGCTCACGCAAAACAATAATTGTGAGGATGGCACAGGATCAGGCAGTGTTTCATTCTGTTGTACCTAGGGTCACTATGAGTCAGAACTGACTCGACGGCATCTAACAACAATATCATTAATATCACACACAAGTAAAATTTTGCTGAAGATCATTGAAAAGCAGTTGCAGCAGTACATTGACATGGAACTGCCAGAAATTCAAACCATATTCAGAAGAGGGCGTGGAACAAGGGATGTCATTGCTGATGTCAGATGGATCTTGGCTGAAAGCAGAGAATACCAGAAAGATGTTTACCTGTGTTTTATTGACTATGCAAAGGCATTTGACTGCGTGGATCACAGCAAATTATGGATAGCATTGCAAAGTATGGGAATTCCAGAACACTTAATTATGCTCAGGAGGAACCTGTACTTAGACTAAGAGGCAGTCGTTCGAACAAAATAAAGGAACAAAAATAAAGTTAAAGTCAAGAAAGGTGTGCTTCAGTGTTGCATCCTTTCACCATACTTAATCTGTATGCTGAGCAAATAATCTGAGAAGCTGGACTATACGAAGAATACGGCATCAGGATTGGAGGGAGGCTCATTAACAACCTGTGATATGCAGATGACACAACCTTGCTTGCTGAAAGTGAAGAGGACTTGAAGCACTTACTGATGGAGATCCAAGACTAGAGCCTTCTGTATGGATTACACCTCAACATAAAGAAAACAAAATCCTTACAATTGGACCAAAAAGCAACATCATGATAAACAGAGAAAATACTGAAGTTGTAAAGGATTTCATTTTACTTGGATCCACAATCAATGCCCATGGAAGCAGCAGTCAAGAAATCAAACAAAGCACTGCGTTGGGCAAATCTGCTGCAAAAGATCTCTTTAAAGTATTAAAAAGCAAAGATGTCACTTTAAGGACTAAAGTGTGCCTGACCCAAGCATGGTGTTTTCAATCTCCTCATATGCATGTGAAAGCTGGCCAGTGAATAAGGAAGATCAAAGAAGAATTGTTGCCTTTGAATTATGGTGTTGGTGAAGAATAGTAAATATACCATGAACTGCCAGAATAACAAATCTGTCTTGGAAGAAGTACAGCCAGAATGCTCTTTAGAAGAGAGGATGGCAAGACTTCGTCTCACACACTTTGGACGTGTTATCAGGAGGGACCAGTCCCTGGAGAAGGACATCATGCTTGGTAAAGTAGAGGGTCAATGAAAAAGAGGAAAAACCTCAAAAAGATGGATTGACACAGTGGCTGCCACAATGGGCTCAAATATAACAACGACTGTGAGGATGGCACAGGACCAGGCATTGTTTTGTTCTGTTGTACATAAGGTCGCTATGAGTCAAAATCAACCAACAGTACCTAACAACAACAGGTAACACGGGTTTATTTTTATGTGTTTTTCTAATTAAAGCCATCAGAGGGAATTTGGAAAACAAAACAAAACAGTTTAATAATGTTTAAATGGGAAATTGCCTTATCTTCAAGTCTTTAAAACAAAAGGCTTGAAGTCCAATAAATTCAGCAATATATTATAATAATTTCTCTTCTATAGCTTTACAGATATCAAGGGATGCTGATCCTTCAGGATGAGATTTGTTTGTTTTCTAAAAAATTAGATTTCTTATCGTAAATTGTCATTGACAGGAAAGTTTTTGTTTTTGTTTTTGTAATTTGCTTCTATTTCTAGAAAATGCACCCTAAAAGTAATGATTTCTAGTAAGTATTTCAGAAGGCTAAAGGATTTGGCAGGTCTTGTCCTGTTTTAATTGGAATTCTACATAAAATTCCATATAAATTATATTTTGTATATTAAAGTTTAACCAATTAGATTTTTAATTTGAAAAGCACAAAAAGCATAAATGTGGAACACATTGTTTATTATATTTGTTATTTGTGCCACATTGTAATATTTTGTTAAAAAGCAGAAGGTCAAAGTTTTATAAAATTAATTACGTAAAGGAGAAGTATGTTCTTCCTAAGTGGCTAAAGAGACACTGCAGACCATTCAGTAAAAAACCATAGAGTCACCACCATGGTTTCTGATAGGAAACTAGTACTATAAGTTGAATGTCAACAAATAGAGCTAGGGTACCAGTAGATGTTTACTGGGAATTGACTATGTGATTAATAATAATAATAGCTTACATTTTTGAGAATTTACTATAGAATTTACTAGTGACATGATCAATATTTTGCACCCATTATGTCATTCAGTCTCTCACCAAAACCACGGGGAAGGTATTATTATTATTATTATCCCCATATTACAGATGAAATTTCTGAAGCTTAGAGAAGTTAGCTTTCCAAGGTCACATAAGTAGTAAGTGGCAGAGCTAAGATATAAACCTAAGCAGTCTTTGTTAATATTAAAAATATATTTTAAAAAATAGTAGTTTTACTTTTGTTAATGAAGAAAATGTATAATAAAATGCCCCTCTGAATTGAGTATGCTCACAGCAATATATATATTAGAATATATTAGTGTGTGTGTGTATTATATGTATGTATGTATGTATGTATTAGGGCCCACCTAGATAATCCAGGATAATCTCTCCATCTTGGGATCCTTAATTTATTCACATCTTCAACGTCCTTTTTGCCATTTAAGGTAACATTCACAGGTTCCAGGAATCAGGATGTGGATATCTTTGAGGGTAATTATTCAGCCTGCCACATCAGTGGATAAAGCCACATGGTTATTGCCCACATTCCTTTATGTCTTAATTTGCTGTTTTCCAAAATGTATTATTTGGTATACTAGTTCTGCAGAATGTTAAAGGTATTGTATGGGGAAAAAAAAAGTTCTGTGGCCAAAAATTTTTGAGAAAACAGAGTTAAGAAAAAGTTAAAGTTTCTTACTATAGAACTTCTCGATGCAAACAAACATTGAGCATTTACAAAAGGAGATATAATTTACAGTACTTCTCAAGCCTAGTTGGCCATACAACCTCTTTCTTTGGAGAATCTCATGAAGTTACTGTTTCATTGAACATATTTTTGGAGACTCTGACTTAGCTGATATACTACCAGTTGTCATCAAGTCAACTCTAACTCATGGTGATGCCATGTGTGTCAAAGTAGAATTGTGCTCCACAGGGTTTTCAATGGCTTATTTTTCTCAAATTAGATCACCAGGCCTTTCTTTTGAGGCATTTCTGGGTGGAATTGAACCTTTAGGTTAGCAGCAAAGTGCATTAACCATTTGTACCACCCAGGGACTCCAACTGATACACAGGATTTATGTAATTTTTCTACATTTCTGATATATGTATGTTGCATCCTTGAAGCCAAGAGAAAGAGAGTACCCAGATCCAACAAGACACTTTTAAGTTCCATAGGTGGGTATCATATATCACAAGATCCCAACACCTCACAAAAATAAGACTACTAGGCAGACCCTGCAAGCACAAAGGTTTCCAAACTGATAGGATAGATCATATTAGTGGGTTTGCTCCTCCCGTTTCTTCTAATAATGCTATTACTACTTATGAGATGTGGGTTGATATGATGGTGGAATAGGACTGAACTCAGAGAGTTATTAAATGTTACAAAGGAAACTGTTTTAATTTATTAAATTTCTTTAAGTTTATATAAGCCTTTGTTAAACCAGCTCCTTTAATCTGGGCTTCAAATGTCATCTTCACTACTGTAAGCCATACTAGACTCTGTCTTTCCTATTTTACCCTAAAACCTCTAAGTGTTGATAGTTACTAATAAGAAGGATTTCATGGTAGGAACACCTTGTCCTCTAAACAATTTAAGAAACAGATGAAACTTTGGGCAAGTTACCTCTCTGGGCCCAAGTTTGCGCATCTCTAAAAAGGTTATGGACCCACACTAATAATGGCTGAATTGTTTTGTTCCCTATGAAAGTCAGCTGTGTCCCTAGGACACAAGCTTAAGGGGGTAAAAGAACAAAACCAAAAACCAGTTAGGGAAAACAGACATCTAATGAATGCACTTTAGAAATGAAAAAGATTAAATGTAGGAAGAGGTATTCAATATTAAAGAGTTGATCAGCAATGGCTATGATCTATTGGACTAGTGCAAGAACAAAAAGGTGGGCATAAAGTAGACTTTGACTATGAAAAAAATATTGTGCATGGCAGGATTGGTTTACTGTTGTAAAATTACTCATTCCATAAACGTATTCTGAGAACTATGGAAGCATAGGAAAGGAAAATATAATGTAAAAATGCAAAACAGAAAAATGGCGCTCTAGGCAGAAGCACCACGCCGTCCCTCCACGGCAAAGATCCAAAAAAACTAAGCCAAATCCTGAAACCCTAAAACATCAAATGAAGAGGTAAAGAACTCAGCCAAGCACCAAATGGAGTGAGAAAACTGACAGAGAACGGAGAGTGAGGAGAGATTCATGCAGAGCTCCCCTACCAGCTAACGCAGCGCGGATCCACCATCTTGGACTCCTATCGGAGACCAGCAAACGGGGATACGGGAAAGCAGCCTCAAGGAGCATCCAGCAGGAGACAAATCAGCTGGTAATTTGCGGTGTGCGCTTTCCACCGCCCACCCCTCTTCACCCCGGCTCGGCCTCCTCTGCTTTTCGCGGCCACAGTCTCTTGACTGGGAAGCGCCAGCTGCTTGGATTCCACACACCCAAGCGGGAGGCTCTCTGGGTGCCATTTGTTGGCTGCTAATGTTGCTTTTTTTTTTCTGCTTCTTTTGATTTCTCACTTGCCTCTCGCCGCCTCCCCCTCCTTTTGCTCAAGTGCCTGGCTCCAAGCGCCATCTTTGCCTCTTCCTGAGGGGCTGCGGGGCTCCATTAGAGTGTGCAGCCGCTTCACGGTCTGGGCTGCTGTGCTGGTAGGATCCTGGGGCTTTTGTTCATTTGTTCCTCTGCTTCCTGCGGCCATGGTCTCTTGACTGGGAGGCGCCGGCTGCTTGGATTCCACGCACCCAAGCAGACGGCTCTCCGGATGTCATTTGTTGGCTGCTAGTGTTGCTTTTTTTTTCTGCTTCTTTTGATTTCTCACTTGCCTCTCAACACCTCCCCCTCCTTTCGCTCAAGTGCCTGGCTCCGTGCGCTATCTTAGCTTCTTCCTGAGGGGCTCCAGAGTGCCGGCAATTTTTGATATACACCTTCCCAATCTCCACCCTTCTTCACCCACACTTGGCCTCCTCTGCTTCCAGCGGACACAGTCCCTTGTCCAGAAACACCAGCCCGCACTGGCTGGCTCTCTGAGTGCCATTTCTTGGCTGCTGGTGTTGTTGTTGTTCTTGTTATTGTTGTTGTTTTCTGCTTCTTTTGATTTCTTGCTTGCCTCTCGCCACCTCCCCCTCCTTTCACTCAAGTGCCTGGCTCCGTGCGCCATCTTTGCTTCTTCCTGAGGGGCTGCAGAGCTCCATTCGAGTGTGGAGCTGCTTCCCGGTCTAGGCTACCGCGCTGGTGGGATCCCTGGGCTTTTGTTCATTTGTTCGTTTAGAATTGTTTGTTTGTTTTCTTTTCCTTTTCTTGAGTTGGGAGCCCTTTCTGGCCAGGTGGAGCTGCGTGGCAAGGAACTCCCCTGCGGCTTCCACAGACATGCGGAGGGATCCCTGAGGACATTTCTTTTTTCATTGGTTTTTTTTTTTTTTTTTCTGTTTTTTTGGGGGGCTTTTCTTGTTTTTTTTTTTTTTAATTTGTTTTGTTTTCTTTTCCCTCTTCTTCCTTTTTGTCTTTCTTCATAGCTCAGTTTCTTGTCTCTCTATATCTTCCTTCTCTTTCTGATCCCTGAATACCAGGCGTTGTATGCCTCTGCGCCTTCCGGCCAGGCTGTGCTGCCACAACTGAGAGCAACTTACCCAAACCTCATAGCTGCATCGGTGGGATCCCTGGGAACTTTGCGGTTCTTTAACCCTTCTGATTTTTATTTGTTCATTCTTTTCTTCCTCTTCCCCTTTCTGTTTTTCTCCATTTCATAGTCTCTCATCTCTCCATTCCAACGGCAAGCTCCCCTAGCATTGTTTTTTGTTTGTTTGTATGTTTTTGGCTCCTGTTCCCCCTCCTCTCTCCCATATCCAGCTTAACTCCACACATAACCATCTCCCCGCTGCATCCTGCCTACCTGCACTGTGTGCTTGACATCACACCACCAAGCAGTGCAGGCACAGCCTACTGGAACCTGCCCAGCACTGATTACCAACCTGCCCTGCTGGCTGTAGTGAGTGCCACAAATGACCTGTCCCAGTGGCTCCTCTTCAGCTAGACCTGCCCTGCTGTACCATATCTGAGTGACTGAACCTGCCAGTTGGAAGAGGTGAAAAGTATTGCGCGCCCAGACGAGCAAACAACAAAGAGCACGCAGTCTGCCTGCTCAGACATAGTCAAATTTTTTTTTAAAAAAAAGGGATGAAACAAACAAATCTACAATCAATAAATGAGAGAAATAACTACTGAATGCCCCCAAAACAGCAGACAATATCAAAACATTTACAAAAACAGGACAGGATGGTTCCAGTAGGCGTCCAAATGAAAACACCAGATGACTCTCCTGTGGAAGAAAATGCACTAGAACTACCTGATAGGGAATTCAAATCTCTAATACTCGGAATTTTCCAAGAACTGAGGCAAAAAGCTGACAAACATGAGGAAAAAATAGACAAATTCATGGAAAATACAGACAAAAAATTGGAAGAATTCAGGAAGACGATGCAGGAACAAAATGCCAAAATAAATTCACAACTCAAAATTATACAAAAACAACAATTAGAAATCCAAAAGATAAACAACAAGATTTCAGAAATGGATGATGTCATAGAAGGGCTGAGAAGCAGATTTGAAACCGTGGAAAACAGGATCAGTGGAACTGAAGACAAACACTTGGATACAACTACATTTCAGGAAAACTCAGAAAAAAGAACAAAGAAAAATGAAGAGACACTGAGAGTTATGTGGTACACAATTAAAAGCAAAAATTTACGAGTGATTGGCATTCCAGAACAGGGGGAGAAAACAGAAAACACAGAGAGGATCATTGAGGAACTGCTGACAGAAAACTTCCCCAATATCATGAAAGATGAAAAACTTGCCATCCAAGAAGCTCAACGAACCCCATATAGAAGAGAACCCAAAAGAAAATCACCAAGGCATATCATATTCACACTCGCCAAAACCAAAGACAAACAAAGAATCCTGGAGCACCTCGTGAAAAACAAGAAGTCACATGCAGAGGAGAAACAATAAGACTAAGCTCAGATTACTCAGCAGAAACCATGCAGGCAAGAAGGCAATGGGATGACATATATAAAATCTTGAAAGAAAAAAATTGTCAGCCAAGAATAATATATCCGGCAAAACTCTCGTTCAAATTTGATGGTGAAATTAGGTCATTTCCAGATAAACAGAAACTAAGGGAATATGTAAAAGTCAAACCAAACTTATAAGAATTATTAAAGGGAGTTCTTCAATCTGAGGACAAACAGCTTCAGCCCACAGGCAGAATCTAGGACACAGGATCATACAAGCCAGATACCAATCTAGGAAATGAACTCTCGAGGACTATCCAAAACCAAAAGAAATACAACAGGGAATCAGAGCAGTTAATCAATAAATGACAACAACATCAAAACAATAAAAGAGGGAATAAACGGCATAGGTATAGAACCTTCTAAAGAAAAGGAAGGCAAGGCGATACCAAGTAATGGTAGACTGCTTCAAACTTAGAAAGATAAGGGTAAAATTCATGGTAACCACAAAGAAAGTTAACAAACCAACTCATAAAAATAAAGACAAAAAACATAAAGTCTCGGCAAAAACAAAACCTACAAATACAAAAGAAATGGGAAAAAAAATCCACAAACAAAAGTAACTCAGCACAAGAGAGTAAGAAGAACAAAGAAAACTTCAGCACCACAAAAAAAGCACTACAAAACGACAGCAACAAACTCACATCTATCAATAATTACACTGAATGTAAATGGACTCAATGTACCCATAAAGAGACACAGAGTGACAGAATGGATAAGAAAACAGGATCCATCAATATGCTGTCTACAAGAGACACACCTTAGAAACAAAGATGTGAATTTATTAAAAGTCAAAGGTTGGAAAAAAATATATCAAGCTAACAACTACCAAAAAAGAGCAGGAGTGGCAATTCTAATCTCAGATAAAAAAGACTTTAAAACAAAATCTACCATAAAAGACAAAGAAGGACACTATATAATGATTAAGGGGACGATCCATCATGAAGACATAACCATAATACACATCTACGCTCCCAATGACAGGGCTCCGAAGTACATCAAACAAACTCTAACACTGAAAAGAGAAATTGACAGTTCCACAATAATAGTAGGAGACTTCAACACACCACTCTCAGTAAAGGACAGAACAACTAAGAAGAAACTCAGCAAAGATACAGAAGACCTAAAGGGCACAGTCAGTCAACTTGACCTCACAGACATATATAGAACACTCCATCCAACTGCTGCAAAGTACACATTCTTTTCCAATGCACATGGAACGTTCTCCAGAATAGACCACATCTTAGGCCACAGAGCAATCCTCAACAAGATCCAAAATGCTGAGATAATTCAAAGTATCTTCTCTGACAACAATGCGATCAAGGTAGAAATTAACACTAGAAAGAGCAAGGGAAAAAAATCAAACACATGGAAACTGAATAATAATCTGCTTACACATCAATGGGTAATAGAAGAAATCAGAGATGGAATTAAAAAATTCCTAGAATCAAATGAGAATGAAAACACATCATACCAAAACCTTTGGGACACAGCAAAGGCAGTCCTCAGAGGACAATTTATAGCAATAGATGCACATATCAAAAAAGAAGAAAGGGACAAAATCAAAACATTAACTACAGAACTCAAACAAATAGAGAACAGCAAAAAAAGCCCACAACCACCGGAAGAAAGGAAATAGTAAAGATCAGAGCAGAAATTAATGAAATAGAGAACAGAAAAACAATAGAAAGAATCAACAAAACCAAAGGTTGGTTCTTTGAAAGAATCAACAAAATCGACAAACCACTAGCCAGACTGACAAAAGAAAAACAGGAGAGGACACAAACAACCCAAATAAGAAATGAAATGGGGGACATTACAACAGACCCAGCTGAAATAAAAAGGATTATAACAGAATATTATGAAAAACTATACTCCAACAAATTTGAAAACCTAGAGGAAATGGATAAATTTCTAGAAACACACGGCCTACCCAAACTACAACAAAGTGATGCTGAAAATCTGAACAGACCCATAACAAGAGAAGAGATTGAAAAGGTAATAAAAAAACTCCCGACCAAAAAAAGCCCTGGCCCAGATGGCTTAATGGAGAATTCTACAAAACATTTACAGAAGAGCTTGTACCAGTACTACTCAAGCTATTTCAGAGCATAGAAGAGGAAGCAGCACTTCCAAATTCATTCTATGAAGCCACCATAACGCTGATACCAAAACCAGGTAAAGAAATCACAAAAAAAGAAAATTACAGACCAATATCTCTCATGAATATAGATGAAAAAGTCTGAACAAAATTCTAGCCAATAGAATTTAGCATCATATCAAAAAAATAATACACCATGACCAAGTAGGATTCATACCAGGTATGCAAGGATGGTTCACATTAGAAAATCAATCAACGTAATCCACCACCTAATTAAATGGAAAAAAAAGAATGACATGATCATCTCAATAGACGCAGAAGAGGCATTTGACAAAGTCCAACACCCATTCCTAATAAAAACTCTCAATAAAATAGGCACAGAAGGGAAATTTCTCAACATAATAAAGGGCATCTATGCAAAACCAACGGCCAACATCATTCTTAATGGAGAGAGGCTGAAAACATTCCCCTTGAAAACAGGAACAAGACAAGGATGCCCTTTATCACCACTCCTATTTAACATTGTGCTGGAAGTTCTAGCTAGAGCAATAACGCAAGAAAAAGAAATAAAGGGTATCCAAATTGGTAACAAAGAAGTTAAACTGTCCCTGTTTGCAGATGATATGATACTATACACAGAAAACCCTAAAGACTCCACGAGAGATCTACTGGAACTAACAGAAAGATTCAGCAGAGTAGCAGGATACAACATAAACATTCAAAAATCAGTTGGATTCCTATACACCAGTAAGGAGAACGATGAAAAGGAAATCAGGAAATCAATACCATTTTCAATAGCCCCTGAAAAGATAAAATACTTAGGAATAAATCTGACCAGGGATGAAAAAGACCTATACAAAGACAACTACAAAACACTACTGCATGAAACCCAAAGGGATCTACATAAATGGAAAAACATACCATGCTCATGGATAGGCAGACTCAACATTGTGAAAAAAACAATTCTACCCAAAGCAATTTACAAATACAACACAATCCCGATCCAAATACCAACAACATTCTTCAAAGAGATGGAAAAACTAATCATTAACTTTATATGGAAAGGGAAGAAGCCCCGAATAAGTAAAGCACTACTTAAGAAGAAGAATAAAGTTGGAGGACTCACACTACCTGACTTAAGAACCTACTATACAGCTACAGTAGTGAAAACAGCCTGGGACTGGTACAATGACAGAGATATTGACCAATGGAACAGAATTGAGAACCCAGATGGAAATCCATCCACCTACGGTCACCTGATCTTCGACAAGGGCCCAAAGTCCATCAAATGGGGAAAAGACAGTCTTTTTAACAAATGGTGCTGGCAAAACTGGATATCCACTTGCAAAAAAATGAAACAGGACCCATACCTCACACCGTATACAAAAACTACTTCAAAATGGATCAAAGACCTGAATATAAAGCCTAAAAGTATAAAGTTCATAGAAGAAAAAATAGGACCAACACTTCAGGCCTTAATATATGGCATTAACAGGATACAAACCATAACCATCAACGCACAAACCCCAACAGATAAGCTAGATAACTGGGATCGTCTAAAAATCAAACACCTATGGTCTTCAAAAGACTTCACCAAAAGAGTCAAAAGAGAACCTACAGACTGGGAAAAAATTTTTGGATAGTACAAGTCAGACAAAGGTCTAATCTCCATAATCTACAAGAAAATCCAACACCTCTACAACAAAAAGACAAATAATCCTATTAAAAAATGGGCAAAGGAAATGAACAGAGAGTTCACCAAAGAAGACATTCAAATGGCCAACAGACACATGAGGAAATGCTTGCGATCACTAGCCATTAGAGAAATGCAAATTAAAACCACAATGAGATACCATCTCACCCCGGCATTACTGGCACGAATCAAAAACACTGGAAATAACAAATGTTGGAAGGGCTGCGGGGAGATCGGAACTCTTATGCACTGCTGGTGGGAATGCAAAATGATACAACCGTTCTGGAAAATGATATGGTGCTTCCTCAGAAAGCTAGAAATAGACATACCATTTGATCCAGCAATCCCACTCCTAGGAATATATCCTAGAGAAATAAGAGTCGTCACTCAAATAGACATATGCACACCTATGTTCATGGCAGCATTGTTCACAATAGCAAAACGATGGAAACAACCTAGATGCCCATCAACAGATGAATGGATAAACAAACTATGGTACATACACACAATGGAGTACTATGCAACGAGAAAGAACAACAATGAATCTGTGAACCATCTCATAACATGGATGAAACTGGAGGACATTACGCTGAGTGAAATAAGTCAATCACAAAAGGACAAATATTGTATGAGACCTCTAGTGTAAAAACCCATGAATAAGTTCACACACAAAATGTAACAATCTTTGTTGGTTACCAGGGATGGGAGGGGTGGGGGGGAAATACTAATTAGGTAATAGATAAGTGGTATCTTGGGTGAAGGGTGAGACAGTACACAATACAGGGGAAACTAGCACAACCTGTACAAGGAAAGGTCATGGAAGCCCCATAGACACATCTTAACTCCCTGAGGGACTGAATTGCTGGGCGGAGGGCTCTGGGGAGAAGATCTTGGGGAACGTCTAGCTCAATTTGCATGACACATCTTATAAAGACAATGCTCTGCATTCTACCTTGGTGAGTAGTATCTGGGGTCTTAAAAGCCTGTGAGCGGCCATCTAAGATACTCCACTGGTCTCATCCCTTCAGGAGCAAGGGAGAATGAAGAGAACAGGATATAAGGAAAAGATTAGTCCGAAGGACTAACTGTCCACAGCTACCAAGGCCTCCACCGGACTGACTCCAGTATAGCTAGATGGTGCCCGGCTACCACCACTGACTGCTCTGACCAGGATCACAACAGAGGGTTCTGGACAGAGCTGGAGGAGGATGTAGAGCATAATTCTAACTCACAAAAAAAAAAAAAAGACCAGATTTACTGGCCTAAAGGAGACTGGAGAAACCTCGAGAGTATGGCCCCTAGACACCCTTTTAGCTCAGTGGTGAAGCTACCTCTGAGGTTCACTGTTCAGCCTGGGAGTAGACAGCCCCGTAAAACCACATGAGACTAACGAGGTACAGGAGTCCAGTGACAAGGGCCAGAAGACAGAAGGGGACAAGGAAGTCCCCTGGTGATAGGGAACACAAGGTTGAGTAAGGATATTGTTGATGTGTTGTGAGATTGTTAACCATTGTCATAGGGCAACATCTGTAGTAACTGTTAAACGAGAAACTATTTTGTTCTGTAAGCCTTCATCTTAAGAGAGAATAACAGCACAATTGGAAGATCATAGTCAATGTCACTGAACTGTGTATGTAGAAATTTTTGAAATGGTGTATGTTTGGCTACGTGTATTTTCACAAAAAATAAAAATAAAAAAGGTTGAGAATTTAGAGGGTTAATATGTTGTGGGGTTGTTAACCGATGTCATAAAACAACAGGTCTACTACTGTTTCATGAGAAACTATTTGTTGTGTAAGCCTTCACCTGAAGTACAATAAAATATATTTAAAAAAAAATGCAGAAGAGTTACCAAAAGATTACAGATGTAAAAGGTTTCTCAATAGATTGTAGTTAAAATGAAATATATTTGTTACATGAGCTCAGATATACTTATTTTGAGAACTAGCAGATAACTGATAGAAGATCCTATATACTACAATGGTCTTAGTACACAATATTAAAAAGAAAAGGTTACAACTGAATTTATACATTTATTAAGAAAGAGTAGGATTGAGCAACCTCAAAATCTTAACACACCCTCCAGGATCAATAAATAAATAGGGTAAGACTGACTTTCTGGAGTTAAAGAAGAAGGATGAGAGAATAAGGTCATAGATGCAAATATATACAAGAGCTATCAAAATAAGCTGGCATCTATTCAGCACTTCCTACATGACAGGCACTGTGCTGGTTGCTTTACAGACATTATTTCATTTAAGCGCTATCTCTGAGTTTAAGCTCCATGTTATTCTGTGCTTGCTACCCTGGTGATGGGGGTTTGGAAGTAGGTTTCTCTTTTGTCCTGGTCCAGAAGGCGCTGTGTCCCTGGGTTTTTGGGGGCAAGGCTTTTTCAGTGATCCTGCCCTTCCCTTAGTGGTAGAAGACCTCTACTGGTCTGGGCCCAACATAGGTTCTTTCTCTACCCCCAGGGGTAGGAAAGCTTTTTGCTTTTCTGCCAGTCACAATGGGTCTGTGTCCTGTGGCAACAGCGTTTGCTGCCCTTCCTCCAATGACTTAAGGCTTTTGTCCCATAGGGAAAAAAAGTTCAGCTGAATTTTTACCTTTCCTGCGGTGGCAGTCACTCCCCCTGCACCATCAGGGGAGACATTCTTCAGTGCCTACTTCATCCTACCCCAGTCTTTCTGGTGAGCACCCAGCGGAGGTTCATGGAGAAGACCAAGCAAGTGGGTATGAGCACTTCCTGTGTCTGAAGCTCCCAGAGTTTCTATATTCATGCTAGCCGTATATTTAGCATTTAGCAGTTTGTTAGAAAATTTACTGAATTCCTTTTATCCATTTATGTGATGGCCCCATCTTCTTCCTGTACTCTGAAATTGCTCTCTTGGAAACACCTATGTTTCCTTAGATTCCAAGCTAGATAGTTTCAACTTGCACCTTCAACTAACTGATGAGTTTAAGAAATGTTATGATTTTTTAGATTACCTGGCTTTTTCTTGTTGTTAGGGTGTGAATGGCGCACTTTTTACAGTACAGGTGGGCCCACACCATTATCTCCAAGTCCTCATTTGAAAGATAGGGTTCCTCACTCTTTCACTTCAACCAGAAGGAACCAGTATGTGCCTTTCCATGAGCTGTCATTTTTATGAGCACGATTATCAATTGAATCCTCTTGTTGGTTATGAGAATGTGATTTCTATGCTATTCCATCTGCAATTATAAATGTACTCATCTTCTATCTGTGACTGCGGCCCATCATGTTTAACAAAGGGTGGGAAACCTCTCTGGTCCTGAAGCTCCTGCAGAAACCTCAAATCCCTTTGCTACCTCTTAAGAAGATCTTCCAGCAAAGAATCCCCGCCTGACTACAGGGTATACTTGTTTATTAGCAGCACAGGCACAGTGCCAATGCATTTTATATTAATCTGAATTATTCAAACTTGAATAGGTTTGATATAAAAATAGAAATAAAGTCTTGCCTTGTGTGCAAAACTTGAAAAAAAAATACACAATTTCAAAGCTGGCAGGCCGAGTGAATTGTAAACAGTTTATAATTTGCTTCATAGTGTGCCAATTTAAGCTGGTAAAGAGACCAGCTATTGATGTTAGTAAGGTGAGAGCTACACTGTTCATGTGCATTAGAACTTGGGCAAGCTGTTTTGGTAACTATTACACAGTTATTTTAACACTGACCTGCCTTACAATTTAAAATAATTTTATACTTGTAACAACACTATCCCATCACTTTCTCAGTAGTAGAACATGTGTTGAAAACTATACTTGAGAAAATTAGATCTGATAAAATATCGAAACAGTATGCCATGTTGCTAATTTAGGAGAGAAGTTTCTCCTGAGCCACTTCCATTACATTAAGATAAGGTTAGGGGAACAAAAGGCAGCATTAAAGTCAAAATTTTTCTACAAGGGTTATAATGCTTTACATTTCTTTCTATGGGAAATTTTATCATTAATTATGAATATTAAATATATAAAGCCTCCCATGAAGCTATTCATCTCATAATTTGTTGTAACAAGTACATTTTTGTCATAGACCATGGCCACTTAAGCATTGAAACATATCTGTTCAAAAAAAACTGATTTATTTCTACTTCAACCAGCACCTTCAGCAAAACAAAGTTCAAATGCCATTGCACTGGCTGGTCCCATGACCTCTCTCCTGAACAATATAAAATGTGTGCTGGTGTTTTTGTTGCCACCAAGTATTTCTTTGTCTTGTGACATCCTCTGACTTTCAGCTGACCCTGTGTTATATGCATATGCAAAGACTACAACAGTGGAAAGCCCGTGTGTCATCAGCCAGGAGGACATTAACATGTGACCCCATCAGCAAACTGCAGCTTATCACATCATAGAACATTCTACTGGGCAAGAATTCCATGAAAATTTGGAATTTGCTATCAGACATTTACTTCAGCGTATTTTCTTTTTTTAAAAAAAAATTCTTTAAAACTTGAAGGAGTTAATAGAATCTTTACATGTTAAGTATCTTTATCACATATTTTTAAATTTGAATCATCAAGTTTTAAAATTAAAAGTTTGTCACATAATTCAATGGAGAAGAATAAGCAGAAGAAGAGAAAAGGAACACGAAAGATGGATTCCTCTGGACTACCCCGAAAGACACAAAATTAGACTTTGTTTTGCATACTTGATGTTATCCTAGATGGCTGTGTATAGGTTGGGCATTTTTTTAAAAAGAACAATAGGGCACTAAGTTACTTTCATTTTTAAAAAGGAACAAGAATAAATCCTTAATCCTTTAATATTTAGAATTAAATATAAATTCTTTTCACAGACTGTCAGAGCCATGTTAAAAGTCTTTAGAGAATATCCAGCCTATCAGCACCCATTTTACATATGAGGAATCTGAGCCCTAGAGTGAGAAAAGGAAGTAAATTATTGGCTTCCAGTCCAATGAATTGTCTTTATACCTCACTGTCATAATTAATCCATGTCTAAATTATCTCCAGGAATTGATGGAATACCAACCGAGATGTTTCAACTAATGGATGCAACGCTGGAACTGCTCACTCATCTATGCCAAGAAATTTGCAACAGAGCTACCTGGCCAACTAACTGGAAGAGGTCCATATACATGCCCATCCCAAAGAAAGGTGATTCAACAGAATGCAGAAATTATCAAACAATATCATAAATATCACACACAAGTAAAATTTTGCTGAAGATAATTCAAAAAACGGTTGCAGCAATAGATCAACAGGGAACTGCCAGAGATACAAGCCAGACTCAGAAGAGGACACAGAACGAGGGATATCACTGCTGATGTGAGATGTCTCTTAGCTGAAAGAAGAGTTTGCCAGAAAGATGTTTACCAGTGTTTTATTGACTATGTAAAGGCATTCGACTGTGTGGATCATAACAAATTATAGATAACATTGTGAAGAATGGGAATTCCAGAACACTTAACTGTGCTCAAGAGGAACCTGTACATAGACCAAGAGGCAGTTGTTCAAACAGAACAAGAGGATACTACGTGGTTTACAGTCAGAAAAGGTGTGTATCAGGGTTGTATCCTTTCACCATACTTAATTCAATCTGTATGCTGAAAAAATAATCTGACAAACTAGACTATATGAAGAAGAACGTGGCATCAGGATTCAAGGAAGACTCATTAACAACCTGTGATAGGCAGATGACACAGCCTTGCCTGCTGTGGTGCAATGGATTACTGATTGATTACTTTTGTGTGGCCTTTCTAGTCACGGTCTTGTAATTCCCACCCAGGTGATTGGGCCGGACTGTGTGATAGGATAATCCAAGGGGACTGGTCTGTTTTGCTTAAAAGAGAGGCCAATTCCAGAGCACAGGGGAGGAGCCCACCACCACCAAGGAAGGAGAGACCAGCAGGAGAGACTCAGCAACAGGATACGGTGTGGTGGGCTTCCCTGCCCACGGAGAAAGTTGAGTGGCTTTTGGGCAGAGATTGAGGGCAGGGAGAGGCATGCCTGCAAGCACAGTTGGGGAGAGGCTATCTTGATGGAAGAACTATATCCTGAGTGTTCTTGAGCCTGAATTGTACCTGTTACTTCCCTAATAAACGCCATAATTGTGAGTATGGTCTGTGAGTTCTGTGTGGCCATTGCAATGAAATAGCAAACCCAGTAGAGTGCTGTGGGAGGGACAGTTGGTGTCAGAATTGGTAGAGATGGTGGAGAGAGGAAGCTTGTCTGGACTTCACCTCATGGGAGTCAGCCTTGCACTGTTGATCTTGGTTCTCCTTCCCCCTTGTGGGGTTGCAGGAGGTCAGACACTGCTCCCAAGCCATTTTTATACTTGCTGAAAGTGAAGAGGACTTGAAGCACTCACTGATGAAGATCAAAGACTACCGCTTTCAGTATGGATTACACCTCAACATAAAGAAAATAAAAATCCTCACAACTGACCAATAAGCAACATCATGATAAATGAAGAAAATATTGAAGTTGTCAAGGATTTCATTTTACTTGGATCCACAATCAACACCCATGGAACCAGCAGTCAAGAAATCAAACGAGTTGCTCTGCTGCAAAAGACCTCTTTAAAGTGTTAAAAAGCAAAGACATCACTTTGAGGACTAAGGTGTGCCTGACCCAAGCCATGGTATTTTCAATCACCTCATATGCATGTGAAAGCTGGATAATGAATAAGGAAGACCAAAGAAGAACTGATGCCTTTGAGTTATGGTGTTGGCAAAAAATATTGAATTACCACGGACTGCCATAAGAATGAACAAATCTGTCTTAGAAGAAGTACAGCCAGAATGCTCCTTAGAAGCGAGGATGGCATGCTTGGTAAACTAGAGGGTCAGGGAAAAAGAGGAAGACCCTCAACAAGATGGAATGACACAGTAGCTGCAATAACGGGCTCAAACATAGCAAAGATTGTGAAGATGGCACAGGACCAGGCAGCGTTTCATCCTGTTGTACATAGGGTTGCTATAAGTTGGAATCGACTCAATGGCACCTAACAGCACAATAAAATCATCTGTTCTGTATATCTGGAATATTATAAAATGGGGAATTGCTGAATGAGAGTATGACATAGGACTCTTAATTATTAGCTAGCTTTAAAAAATTTCTAGCCATTTTGATCATTGAAAAATTCTGCTTTATTACTACTGGTAACGCTTTTATTAACTGAGAATGAATGTCTACATTTAGAACAATTTACATTTTTACAGAATCACAGAATTTCTTATCTAGAAAGATTCTTAAAGTTTGAATCCTCTGTAAAACTAACCTGACTCTCCATATGATACTGAATTCTCCTCTATAATATCCATGCCTAGGGGTCATCTAGTTAACTGCTTCGATACATTCTGACTTTGAGAAGTTCTGATTGCTAACCAGTTTTTCTTTAATTTTACCAACATTTATCTCCCTTTGATCTCTACCCAGAATCTCTATCTAGGTACTACATTTTGACAACACATAAAACAATCTTATCTCTCTCTTCCAAATGATACACCTTCAGAGCTAGGAGGATGGTAAACACATGGCTTTTCCTCTCCAAGCAAAACAGCTGTAGACATTGCTGATATGACAGACTTGGGAGGAGGTGAATCATAGCAGGTAAGAGTATAGTCTTTGGCGTCACACTATGAAAAGTGAAAATCCCACACCATAACCTGCTGACTATGTGATATTCGGCTACTTATTAGTCTCTCTGTTTCTCAGTTTCCCCGCCTGTAAAAGGGAAATAGTTTTGCTTTCATAATATTGTTGGAAAGATTAAAATAAATAATCCATGTAGAGCACTGGGTGGATCAGATAATCGTTGTTCTCAACTCTTCATACCTTCACTGTGTAGAATTATACATTCATGTTTTTTGCCATGTGTGCAGGGCCCACTACTGTGGGTGGAGTATTTGCCTCTGTCTCAATGATGTTGGCTTTAGCCAATGTCTTCTTTAGCCAATGGACTGTTAGCAGAGTGATATAATCAGAGACTTGAAACATGCTTGCATGATTTGCTTGCTCATTTTGCACTTTGACATCTTCCATAAGAACATGCCCCAGGGAGCTACTGGTCCAAGGAAAATAAGAAAACATATACAGCAGACTTGAAGCTAACCTGCAGTCTGAAGTCAAGCTTAACCCATCTCAGACAAGTCCGGCACAGTCACAACTGGCTTACATACTTTTGGGAAAAAAATTTTTTGTTGTTGTTGTAGGTCATTGAGGCTTGGACGTTGTCTCTTACAATACTGGTCAACTATTGCCACAATAATACTCCATAACAAATTAACCAAATACTCAATAAACCAACCAAACTAGTTGCCATCAGGTCAATTCTGACTCATAGAGACCCTGTGGGACAGAGTAGAACTGCCCCATAGGATTTCCAAGAAGTGGCTGGTGGATTCAAACTGCCAGCCTTTGAGTTAGCAGCTGAGCTCTTAACCACAGCATCACCAGGGCTCCAAAAACTCAATAGCATACAATAATAAACACTTATTTCTATCTCCCTTCTCTGCAGGTGGGTTGGGGTTCAGATGCTCTAGGCTGGTCTTAGCTGTGATTTGCTCCAAATGCTGTAGATTGAGTCTGTGTCCGCTTCAAGTATGTCCCATCCTCCTTGGACCAGCAGCTATACATGGCATTTCATCTCATGGTGAAAGGTGGAGTGTAAGACGTTAAACCCAACTGAGCAAGTAACAAAAAAGCCCGGCTTTTGTCTGTCACATATGCTAGCTTACCATTAGCCAAAGCAAGTCATGTGGCCAAGTTCAAAGGCAAGAGAAGGGAAAGTATACTCTGCCCCCCGTGAGTCCAAAGCAAGTCACATAGTCATGCTTGCCATCAACCGGGTGGAAAAGTATACTCCTCCAATGGAAGCAGGAGAGAGGAATGAATATTTGCTGAGCAGTAACTTAGTCTACCAGAGCTATACAGCAAATCTGACTAATACATGCACCCAACAGAATGTTTGGTACATAGAAATTGGTAAATAAATTCTAGCTATCATAATTAAATATTACGATGATTCAGGTTCTTTCCCATTTTGGTAGCTTTCCTATAAATGCAGTTTGTCCCTATCTCTCTCAAAAATAAGATGTCTGATACAGAAAACAACAAGTCATGTACATTCTGACTGGATAGAATTATCATAGTTCTCATTCTAAGTATTATTCTTATTTTAAAACAGTTGAAGAAAGAATGTTTTGGGTAGTCCTATCACTGCCACATAAAATCCTAGTTTTCTTTCAAACAAACTGATGCTCAAACATCTCTTCCCATCTGGTGTTAGATCATTTGTCTATATGTATATTTAAGTCCACTTTGTTATATTTAGGAGCGCTGGTGGCGCAGTGTTTCAGAGCTTGGATGCTAACCAAAAGTTCAGCAGTTCAACTCCACCATCCGCTCCTTAGAAACCCTATGGAGCAGTTCTTCTCTGTCCTTTAGGGTCGCTATGAGTCAGAACTGCCTCGGCAGCAATGGGTTTGGTTTCTGGGTTTTGGTTATACTTAATTTAGTTGTAGCCTGTTCACATATTTCTGGATCCTGATTTTATTACTTAGCACAACCCTCCCATCTTCATGTCATACACGTACTCTCTATCTTCATCCAAGTCACTGACAGAAATGTTATACTGCCAACATAGGAGGGAATGACTCTACTGGACAGTATTTACCAAGGAAGCTGTGGAATCCTTCTTATAAAAACAGAGCTGATAGCTTCCGGCAAAAGTAGACCACTTGAAAACCCTGGCAATTCCATGACTTCATCATTCTTTCTGTGTTCTTCCTGAGCAGCTGCTTGCAGCCTGTGCTGAGGCCATGAGACTGTGGGGAGAGGGAGTAGAGGTCAAATCTGGAAACAGACAAAGCCATGCTCTGGGCAGGAACTAGTGGGCCCTATAAGCTGTCCTCACATAAAGTGGCAAAATGTGAGACAGAGACAGCATCAGGGTACAAATTCTTTGCATGCATCACAGATTTTTCATTGATAGTAAAGAGGATTGGCCACTTAGGACTGGGACAAGCAATTTTAGGAATATCTGAAAAGACAAACCCTAAGAATCAAAAATGTTTCTCATAATTCACAAGATAAGAGCTTGTACTCATATTGACTTTGTTTTGCTATTTTTTAAAAAGTAAAACTTGAACATGGAAAAAATCCAACAGCACAGAAAGATATATAGGGAAAAATAAGTCTCCCAGCTACCACTGACCAAAAACCAAAGGCAACAAAACGAACCCAGGACCTTGCATAGCTCTCCACAGTTATTTTTATGTAAATATGAGCATATTCATTTATATATACTTAAAATCCAAAGGAAGCAGAGCATACAGAGTTATTTTATTTTGAACATTCCTTTTGCACCTGGTAAGAGCAGGGTATCTGAGTTACACAGATAAAGCTCCTGAGGTTCACAGAACTAACTGACTTGTCAAGGTCACCAGTCTATAAGGAGAAAAGCCAGCATCTGACCTGAAATCCGTCTTACTCCAAGGCCTGGAATAAGACCTATTCCTAACAGTTTACATAAAGGAAAAACACCCATTATATAATTTAGGAAAAGTTTTCCAAATCTGAAAATAGGTTGTAGCTATTTAAAGAGGTAAAAAAGAGTTGCAGAATACTTAGCCGTGACTATGACCCAAATCGAGGCCCTACGACCTTAGTTACACCATGGCAGCTTGAAGAAGGAGCGACTGATGCTTTTTTTTCACTTTGTGAGTTGGGGATCTGGTATTTTTCAAAACCCTAAAATATTCTAACTGAAAACTCTCCTAAGAAAAAGGAAATGTTTCAATTTGAAATCCTTAATTAAAACCACATTCATAATTCTAAGTATTTAAAGAGAAAGTTAAAGAAGAAATTTACTTTTGCACATCACAGAGATTGTAATAAACACAGAACCTTGCCAAAAGACATGCCTCCAGCTGCACTGAAGAAACATCAGAGTAGACCAGCACTGCAGCTTCAACCGGAGAAAGACTGAAGGCAAAGTCATGTACAGAAAGGCAAACAACAGTAATGTAAAACTCATGTTCCCTGTTGGAGCAGAATTCTGCAGAAACACATCTTACATACACACACATACACACACACACACACACACACACACGGAACTACAGTTGTTCCCCAGTATTAATTCAAAAACTGTTAGCTCTAAGTGTATTTTCTTGAGGTCCACCAAGGCCACAGATGTTTGCTCCATAAAACCATTGCCAATTTGGGGACAAGCTCAATCAACTTGTGCCTGAAAATGATCTACATGGGTCTTTACACTCATTACTTCAGGGATTTCCCAGAGCTCTACATTCCTGGCTGCCTGCTCCAATAAGAGAATGCATATTTATTTTGCCAGGATACACATCATGGTAGAAAAAAACCTTCAAAATTCCTGCAATTCCTAAGAAATCTGTTGCCTCGAATGTGGAATGTATACCTGTTAGAGAGAAAAGTGGGTCCTCACCATTTACCAGTTGGAACAGAAATAGCCCTTCCTGGTTTTTCTATCAAAAATGTTTATGGTACATGCACTATGTGTAAAATCTTACACCAGAAGCTGGAGAAGAAAAGGGAGCACTATAAAGGAAATTAAAGACTAGGAGCTTCTCTTACAGAATACAGGTGTATGCAAAACACCTTAAAATAACTACTGAGCACAAATTTAAAAAAAAAAAGATACTTAGATA
This sequence comes from Dugong dugon, assembly GCA_030035585.1. Lineage (NCBI taxonomy): Eukaryota > Metazoa > Chordata > Mammalia > Sirenia > Dugongidae > Dugong > Dugong dugon. The sequence goes on from CM057475.1 coordinate 51,994,169, forward strand.
TATCATTGGGTGGTCAGGGTTAATTTTATCCACATTCATGACTCCTATTACCATCTATATGTTGAAGCTTCCCCATTCACATATCTTGATGGTTCTCTCACCTGAGCTCTACACCACCTTGACAACTCCACTTGGATATTTTATAGACATTTAAAATGCAGTATGTCCAGAGTTTAACTTATTTTGTCCTCCCCCAAATTTGTTCCTTCCTCAGACTTATCTCTTTGATAAACTCTTTTCCCAATCGTTAAAGACAGAAACAGGAAAGCCATCCTTGACCTCTCCATTTTCTAGTCCTCCCTCTTTAGACATTTAAATTGTCACCCACCCTCCCTCAGACTCATCTACTTCTTTCCATTCCATGGCCAATACTGAAATCCAGCCTCTACAGTCTCACACGGGGGCATCTGCAATAGACTCCCAACTGATCTCCCCGCCTCTTGTACATTCCAATCCACTCTTGACTTTGAGTCAGAGTTATCTTTTAATAACGTAAAATTGATTCAATCTCTTCTTTGCTTAAAAACATCAGTGGCTTCCCATTACCCGGTGGATAAAGCATCATATTCTTAACATAGCCTACAACCCTCTGCATGCTCTGATCCCTGCATCCTTCTCTAGCTTCATCATAACTCCGCACCCCTCAACTCTTTGTATTTTCATTGTAATCAAACAGAATGTTTAATCACTTGGACACATTAGGATCTCTCTCACTTCTGGGTCATTGGACCCTCTCTTTCTTCAGTCTGGAGCATTCCTTCACCCCTAACTACCTTGTCCTGCTTATCTCTTATTCATCCACCAGAAAATAAACTCCATGACAGTAAGTACCTACCTTGTCTATCTTGTTCAACTCTGCCACCCCAGCACCTAGAACAATGCATGGCATATGAAAGATGCTCAATAAATATTTGTTGAATGAAAAAATAAAATTTTCAGGTGTCAGCATAAACATCACTTCCTCAAGGAGATCTTCTATGACTCCCAGGAAAAAATTAGATTCCTTTATTATACTCTCTTACAGCATCCTGTACATTTTTATTACACTCATAATTATTTGTTTACTATCTTTTTTCCTCCTATGAGTATCATGAAGGCAGAGAATATATTTGTCTTCTTCATCACTCTATCCACAGCACATAGCACAATTCCTAATACATTAAAAAAACAAAGGGCGGTCATCAAGTCGATTCCAACTTCTGGCAACATCATGTGTTACAGGGTAGAACTGTGCTCATAGGATTTTCATGGCTATGACCTTTTGGAAGCAAATCACCAGGCTTTTCTTTTGAGGCACCTTTAGGTAGGTTCTAACCACTAACTTTTTGGTTGATAGCCAATCATGTTAACCGTTTGCACCACCCTGGGACTCCCCAGCAGGACATGTTGTAGTTATGTGCCGTCGAGTTGATTCCGACTCATAGTGACCCTATATGACAGAGTAGATTTGCCCTATAGGGTTTCCTAGGCTGTAATCTTTACAGAAGCAGATGGCCAGGTCTTTTTTCCCATGGAGTAGCTGGTGAGTTCAAAACGCCAACCTTTCATTTAGCAGCTGAGTGCATAATGATTGTGCCACCAGGGCTCTTTACAATAGGACACAGATCTTGGCAAATCAGTCCTACAAATAATTGGTACATTGGTTTTAGAAGTGAAAAAAATTGCACATTTAATTTTCAGCTATTTTAATTCTTTATCAATTTACTCTTCATAATGATTGCATCCTACTTATTATTTAATTTATCACATTTACTACTTTTGAAAAATAGCTTACATTTATTTCCAGTTATCGTTTGCCAGGCACTAACTGATTTAATTCTCTCAACAAACTTATGGGATGGAAGTCTATTATTACTACCATTTTATTGATGAGAAAATTGGGCATAAAAAGATTATGTGATTGTCAACATAATACAGCTGGGAAGCAGTGGAGCCAGAATTTGAACACAGCAAGAGCACATAATAGGCTTATAGATGGTTTATAATAAAAAGACATCTACAAAATATGTTATTGAGGCAAGATAGCGCTCTAGGCAGAAGCACCACGCCGTCCCTCCATAGCAAAGATCCGAAAAACTAAGCCTAACAGAGAATCAACAATCCTGAAACCCTAGAACACCAAATGAAGAGATAAAGAACTCAGCCAAACACCAAACGGAGTGAGAATACTAAAAGAGAACGGAGAGCGAGGAGAGACTCATGCAGAGATTCCTTACCAGCTAACGCAGCGCAGATCCACCATCTTGGATTCCTATCGGAGACCAGCGAACGGGAGAGCAGCCTCGCAGAGCATCCAGTGGGAGACAGAATGACTGGTAAACTGCGGTGCGCGCTTTCCCACCCCCCACCCCTCTCCGCCTCAGCTGCGGCTCCCCTGCTTTCCGTGGCCAGGGTCCCTGGGCTGGGGGGTGCCGGTGTTTGGATTCCGCGCGCCCGGGCTGGTGGCTTTCTGAGAGCCGTTTGCTGGCTGCTGGCGAAGCTTTTTCTGCCGCCTCCCCCTCCTTTTGCCTGGGTGCCTGGTTCCGAGCGCCATCTTTGCTCTCTCCTGCGGGGCTGTGGGGCTGCGTTCGGGTGTGGGCTGCTTCCAGGTCTGGGCTGCCGCGCTGGTGAGATCCTGGGGCCTTTGTTCGTTCACCCCTCTGCTTCCCGTGGCCACGGTCTCTTAACCCTGAGACTGCCGGCTGCTTGGAATTCGCGCCCCTGAGCGGGGGCTCTCTGGGTCCCATTTGTTGGCTGTTGGTGTGGCATTTTTTGCTTCTTCTGGTTTCTCACTTGCCTCTCGCTGCCTCCCCCTCCTTTTGCTCAGGTGCCTGGTTCCGAGCGCCGTCTTTGCTCTCTCCGGCGGGGCTGTGGGGCTGCGTTCGGGTGTGTGGCTGCTTCCAGGTCTGGGCTGCCGCGCTGGTGAGATCCTGGGGCCTTTGTTCGTTCACCCATCTACTTCCCGTGGCCACGGTCTCTTAACCCTGAGACTGCTGGCTGCTTGGAATTTGCGCCCCTGAGTGGGGGCTCTCTGGGTCCCATTTGTTGGCTGTTGGTGTGGCATTTTTTGCTTCTTCTGGTTTCTCGCTTGCCTCTCGCTGCCTCCCCCTCCTTTTACTCGGGTGCCTGGTTCCGAGCGCCGTCTTTGGTCTCTCTTGCAGGGCCATGGGACTGCATTCGGGCGTGTGGCTGCTTCCAGGTCTGGGCTGCCGCGCTGGTGAGATCCCGGGGCCCTTGTTCGTTCGCCCCTCTGCTTCCCGTGGCCACGGTCTCTTAACCCCAAGACTGCCGGCTGCTTTGAATTCGCGCCCCTGAGTGGGGGCTCCCTGGGTCTCATTTGTTGGCACTGACTGCTGGTGTTGCCTTTTTTTTTTTTTTTTTTTAATTTTATTTTTCTTCTTTTTTGATTAGTTTTGTCATCTTTTCCCTCTTTTTCCCTTTTGTCTTTCTTCATTGCTTAATTTCTCATCTCTCTATCTCTTCCTTCTCTTTCTGATCCCTGAATACCAGGCGATGAATGCCTCTGTACCTTCTGGCCAGGCTGTGCTGTGAAAACTGAGACTGACTCCCCCAGACCTCATAGCTGCATCGGTGGGATCCCTGGGAACTTTGCAGTTCTTTAACTTTTCTGATTTTTATCTGTTCATTCTTTCCTTTTCTTTCTCTTCCCCCTTCTGGTTTCCTCCATCCCATAGTCTTTCATCTGTACATTCCAACGACAAGCTCCCCTAGCATTCTTTTATGTTTGTATGCTTTTTGCTCCTGCTCCTCTCTCCTCTCTCCCATATCCAGCTTAGCTTCACACATAACCAGCTTCCCGCTGCACCCTACCTACCTGCACCGTGCACTTGACATCACACCACCAAGCTGTGCGGGCACGCCCTATTGGAACCTGCCCAGCACTGACTACTGACCGTCCTGGTGGCTGCGGTGAGTGCCACAAACAACCCGTCCCAGTGGCTCCTCTTCAGCTAGATCTGCCCAGCTGTACCACAAGGACGAAACAAACAAAAAAAAAATCTACAATCAATAAACAAGAGAAATATCTACTGAATGCCCCGAAAACAGCAAACAATATCAAAACATTTACAAAAACAAGAAAAGATGGCTCCAATAGGCATCCAAATTAAAACACCAGATAACTCTCTTGTGGAAGAAAATGCACTAGAAGTACCTGATAGGGAACTCAAATCACTAATAATCGGAATTTTCCAAGAACTGAGGCAAAAAGCTGACAAACATGAGGAAAAAATAGACAAATTTATGGAAAATACAGACAAAAAATTGGAAGAATTCAGGAAGATGATGCAGGAACAAAATGCCAAAATAAATTCACTACTCGAAATTATACAAAAACAACAATTAGAAATCCAAAAGATAAACAACAAGATTTCAGAAATGGACGGTGTCATAGAACGGCTGAGAAGTAGATTTGAAACCGTGGAAGACAGGATCAGTGGAACTGAAGACAAACACTTGGATACAACTCTGTTTCAGGAAAACTCAGAAAAAAGAACAAAGAAAAATGAAGAGACCCTGAGAGTTATGTGGGACACAATTAAAAGCAAAAACTTACGAGTGATTGGCATACCAGAACGGGGAGAAAACAGAAAACACAGAGAGGATCATTGACGAACTGCTGACAGAAAACTTTCCCAATATCATGAAAAATGAAAAGCTGGCCATCCAAGAAGCTCAACGAACCCCATATAGAAGAGACCCCAAAATTAAATCACCAAGACATATCATATTCACACTCGCTAAAACTAAAGACAAACAAAGAACCCTGAGAGCAGCTCATGAAAACAAGAAGTCACATACAGAAGAGAAACAATAAGACTAAGCTCAGATTATTCGGCAGAAACCATGCAGGCAAGAAGGCAATGGGATGACATATATAAAATCTTGAAAGAAAAAAATTGTCAGCCAAGAATAATATATCCTGCAAAACTCTCATTCAAATTTGATGGTGAAATTAGGTCATTTCCAGATAAACAGAAACTAAAGGAATATGCAAAAGTCAAACCAAACTTACAAGAATTATTAAAAGGAGTTCTTCGATCTGAGGACAAACAGCTTCAGCCCTCAGGCAGGACCTAGGACCTAGGACGCAGGTTCATATGAACCAGATACCATTCTAGGAACTGAACTACAGAGGACTTTCCAAAAACAAAAGAAATACAACAGGGAATCAGAGAAATCAATCAAAGGATGACAACAACATCAAAACAATGAAAGAGGGAACAAACGGAATAGGTATAGAACCTTCTAAAGGAGAGGAAGGCAAGGCGATACCAAGTAAGGGTAGACTGCTTCAAAATTATAAAGATAAGGGTAAAATTCATGGTAACCACAAAGAAAGTTAACAAACCAACTCATAAAAATAAAGACGAAAAACATAAAGTCTCAACAAAAACAAAACCTACAAAAACAAAAGAAATGAACACAAAATCCACAAACAAAAGTAACTCACCACAAGAGAGTAAGAAGAACAAAGAAAACTTCAGCACCACAAAAAAAAAGCACTACAAAATGACAGCAACAAACTTCCATCTATCAATAATTACACTGAACGTAAATGGACTCAATGCACCCATAAAGAGACGGAGAGTGGCAGAATGGATAAGAAAACAGGATCCATCAATTTGCTGTCCACAAGAGACACACCTTAGAAACAAAGATGTGAATTTATTAAAAATCAAAGGTTGGAAAAAAATATATCACGCTAACAACTATCAAAAAAGAGCAGGAGTGGCAATTCTAATCTCAGATTAAAATAGACTTTAAAACAAAATCTACCATAAAAGACAAAGAAGGACACTATATAATGATTAAGGGGATGATCCATCATGAAGACATAACCATAATAAATATCTATGCACCCAATGACAGGGCTCCAAATTACATAAAAAAAACTCTAACAGCACTGAAAAGAGAAATTGACAGTTCCACAATAATAGTAGGAGACTTCAACACACCACTCTCAGTAAAGGACAGAACAACTAAAAAGAAACTCAGCAAAGATACAGAAGACCTAAAGGACACAATCAGCCAACTGGACCTCATAGACATATATAGAACAATCCCTCCAACCGCTGCAAAGTACACATTCTTTTCCAATGCACATGGAACGTTCTCCAGAATAGACCACATCTTAGGCCACAGAGCAATCCTCAACAAGATCCAAAATGCTGAGATAATTCAAAGTATCTTCTCTGACAACAATGCGATCAAGGTAGAAATTAACACTAGAAAGAGCAAGGGAAAAAAATCAAACACATGGAAACTGAATAATAATCTGCTTACACATCAATGGGTAATAGAAGAAATCAGAGATGGAATTAAAAAATTCCTAGAATCAAATGAGAATGAAAACACATCATACCAAAACCTTTGGGACACAGCAAAGGCAGTCCTCAGAGGACAATTTATAGCAATAGATGCACATATCAAAAAAGAAGAAAGGGACAAAATCAAAACATTAACTACAGAACTCAAACAGATAGAAAGAGAACAACAAAAAAAGCCTACAACCACCGGAAGAAAGGAAATAGTAAAGATCAGAGCAGAAATAAATGAAATGGAGAACAGAAAAACAATAGAAAGAATCAACAAAACCAAAAGTTGGTTCTTTGAAAGAATCAACAAAATCGACAAACCACTGGCCAGACTGACAAAAGAAAAACAGCAGAGGGCACAAATAACCTAAATAGGAAATGAAATGGGGGACATTACAACAGATCCAACCGAAATAAAAAGGATTATAACAGAATATTATGAAAAACTATATTCCAACAAATTTGAAAACCTAAAGGAAATGGATAAATTTCTAGAAACATACGGCCTACCCAAACTACAACAAAGTGATATTGAAAATCTGAACAGACCCATAAAAGGAGAAGAGATTGAAAAGGTAATAAAAAAACTCCCAACCAAAAAAAGCCCTGGCCCAGATGGCTTCACTGGAGAATTCTACAAAACATTTACAGAAGAGCTTGTACCAGTTCTACTCAAGCTATTTCAGAGCATAGAAGAGGAAGCAACACTTTCAAATTCATTCTATGAAGCCAGCATAATGCTGATACCAAAACCAGGCAAAGACATCACAAGAAAAGAAAATTACAGACCAATATCTGTCATGAATATAGATGCAAAAATTCTGAACAAAATTCTAGCCAATAGAATTCAGTATCATATCAAAAAAATAATACACCACGACCAAGTAGGATTCATACCAGGTACACAAGGATGGTTTAACATTAGAAAATCCATCAACGTAATCCACCACATAAATAAAAGGAAAGAAAAAAATCACATGATCATCTCAATTGACGCAGAAAAGGCATTTGACAAAGTCCAACACCCATTCCTGATAAAAACTCTCAATCAAATAGGTATAGAAGGGAAATTTCTCAACATAATAAAGGGCATCTATGCAAAACCAACAGCCAACATCATTCTTAATGGAGAGAGGCTGAAAACATTCCCCTTGAAAACAGGAACAAGACAAGGATGCCCTTTATCACCACTCCTATTTAACATTGTGCTGGAAGTTCTAGCTAGAGCAATAAGGCAAGAGAAAGAAATAAAGGGCATCCAAAATGGTAATGAAGAAGTTAAACTCTCCCTGTTTGCAGATGATATGATACTATACATAGAAAACCCTAAAGACTCCACAAGAAATCTACTGGAACTAATAGAAAGATTCAGCAGAGTAGCAGGATACAACATAAACATTCAAATATCAGTTGGATTCCTATACACCAGTAAAGAGAATGATGAAAAGGAGATCAGGAAATCAATACCATTTTCAATAGCCCCTAAAAAGATAAAATACTTAGGAATAAATCTGAACAGGAATGTAAAAGACCTATATAAAGAAAACTACAAAACACTGCTGCATGAGACCCAAAGGGATCTACATAAATAGAAAAACATACCATGCTCATGGATAGGCAGACTCAACATTGTGAAAATGGCAATTCTACCTAAAGCAATTTACAAATACAATGCAATCCCGATACAAATACCAACAACATTCTTCAAAGAGATGGAAAAACTAATTATTAATTTCATATGGAAAGGGAAGAAACCCCAAATAAGTAAAGCACTACTGAAGAAGAAGAATAAAGTTGGAGGACTCACACTACCTGACTTCAGAACCTACTATACAGCTACAGTAGTGAAAACAGCCTGGGACTGGTACAATGACAGATAAATTGACCAATGGAACAGAATTGAGAACCCAGATGTAAATCCATCCACCTACGGTCACCTGATCTTTGACAAGGGCCCAAAATCCATCAGATGGGGAAAAGACAGTCTTTTTAACAAATGGTGCTGGCAAAACTGGATATCCATTTGTAGAAAAATGAAACAGGACCCATACCTCACACCATATACAAAAACTACTTCAAAATGGATCAAAGACCTGAATATAAAGCCTCAAACTATAAAATTCATAGAAGAAAAAATAGGACCAACACTTCAGGCCTTAATACATGGCATTAACAGGATACAAACCATAACCATCAATGTACAAACCCCAACAGATAAGCTAGATAACTGGGATCGTCTAAAAATCAAACACCTATGCTCTTCAAAAGACTTCACCAAAAGAGTAAAAAGAGAACCTACAGACTGGGAAAAAAATTTTGGACAGTGCAAGTCAGACAAAGGTCTAATCTCCATAATCTACAAGAAAATCCAACACCTCTACAACAAAAAGACAAACAATCCTATCAAAAAATGGGCAAAGGAAATGAACAGACACTTCACCAAGGAAGACATTCAAATGGCCAACAGACACATGAGGAAATGCTCGCGATCACTAGGCATTAGAGAAATGCAAATTAAAACCACAATGAGATACCATCTCACCCCGGCATTACTGGCACGAATCAAAAATACTGGAAATAACAAATGTTGGAGGGGCTGCGGGGAGATGGGAACTCTTATACACTGCTGGTGGGAATGCAAAATGATACAACCATTTTGGAAAATGATATGGCGCTTCCTCAGAAAGCTAGAAATAGACATACCATTCGATCCAGCAATCCCACTCCTAGGAATATATCCTAGAGAAATAAGAGTCATCACTCAAATAGACATATGCACACCTATGTTCATGGCAGCATTGTTCACAATAGCAAAACGATGGAAACAACCTCGATGTCCATCAACAGATGAATGGATACACAAACTATGGTACATACACACAATGGAGTACTATGCAACAAGAAAGAACAACAATGAATCTGTGAACCATCTCATAACATGGATGAAACTGGAGGACATTATGCTGAGTGAAATAAGTCAATCACAAAAGGACAAATATTGTATGAGACCTCTATTGTAAAAACCCATGAAAAAATTCACATGCAAAATGTAACAATCCTTGTTGGTTACCAGGGATGGGGGGGGGGAGGAATACTAAATAGGCAATAGATAAGTGGTACCTTGGGTGAGAGGTGAGATAGTACACAGTACAGGGGAAACTAACACAACCTGCACAAGGAAAGGTCGTGGAGGCCCTATAGACACATCCAAACTCCCCGAGGGACTGAGTTGTTGGACGGAGGGCTCTGGGGACCATGGTCTCGGGGAACATCTAGCTCAATTGGCATGACACTACTTATAAAGATAATGCTCTACATTCTACCTTGGTGAGTAGTGTCTGGGGTCTTAAAAGCCTATGAGCGGCCATCTAAGACACTCCACTGGTCTCATCCCTTCGGGAGCAAGGGAGAATGAAGAGAACAGGATACAACGAAAAGATTAGTCCGAAGGACTAATTGTCCACAGCTACCAAGGCCTCCACCGGACTGAGTCCAGTACAGCTAGATGGTGCCCGGCTACCACCACTGACGGCTCTGACCAGGATCACAACAGAGGGTTCTGGACAGAGCTGGAGAAGGATGTAGAGCATAATTTTAACTCCCAAAAAAAAAAAAAAAAAAAAAAAAGACCAGATTTACTGGCCTAAAGAATACTGGAGAAACCTCAAGAGTGTGGCCCCCAGACACCCTTTCAGCTCAGAGGTGAAGTTACCTTCGAGGTTCGATGTTAAGCCTGGGAGTGGACAGCCCAGTAAAACTAAATGGGACTAACGAGGTACAGGAGTCCGGTGACAAAGGCCAGAAGGTAGAGGGGGAGTAGGAAACTGATGATAAGGAACACAAATTGAGTAAGGACACTGTCGATGTGTTGTGAGATTGTTCACCACTGTTATAGGGCAACATTTGTAGTAACTATTAAATGGGAGGCTGTTTTGTCCTGTAAGCCTTCATCTTGGGCGAGAATGGCAGCACAATTGGAAGAGCATAGTCAATATCACTTAAATGTGTAAGTAAAACGTTTTGAAATGGTGTTTAAAAAAAAAAAAAAACCAAATGAGACTAATGAGGTACAGTAGTCCAGTGACAAGGGCCAGAAGACAGAAGGGGACAAGGAAGTCCCCTGGTGATAGGGAACACAAGATGGAGTAAGGGTATTCTTGATGTGTTGTGAGATTGTTAACCATTGTCATAGGGCAACATGTGTAGTAACTGTTAAATGAGAAACTATTTTGTTCTGTAAGCCTTCATCTTAAGTGAGAATAACAGCACAGTTGGAAGAGCATAGTCAATGTCACTGAACTGTGTATGTAGAAATTTTTGAAAGGGTGTATCTTTGGCTATGTGTATTTTCACAAAAAAAAAAAAAAAAAGGTTGAGAATTTAGAGGGTTGATATGTTGTGGGGTTGTTAGCCAACGTTATAAAACAGCATATGTACTTCTGTTTCATGAGAAATTATTTGTTCTGTAAGCCTTCACCTGAAGTACAATAAAATATAAAAAATATATATATGTTATTAAAATACAAATTTAAAATAAAAGTGATAGCAATAGGAAACATGAATTCCTTAAAAACCTAGACTAATATATGTTCCTATAATAGAACATTAATTTTAGTTCCAAGCTTCCCATCATTCAAGAGTAAAATGAGAACTCAATGGGTCAGTCAAATGAATTTTATTTTATAATTAAAAGGATGCCAATTCTGCTTCTAAAAGGAAGCTATATAGTAGATTCTTAAGTAAGAGATATTTCACAGCAAAATAAACAACGTTTTTGAGGATGCTTTTACAAAATATTTAATAGTACTCCCTATAATATGGCTAAGGAGCCCTAGTGGAGCAGTGGTTAAGCACTTGGTTGCTGACCGAAAGATCAGCGGTTTGAACTTACCAGCTGCTCCTCAGGAGAAAGATGTGCCAGTCTGCTTCTGTAAAGACTACAGGCTTGGAAACCCTATGGGGCAGTTCTACTCCATCCTATGGGGTCTTTATGAGTCGGAACCAACTCAACGGAAATAGGTTTGGTTTTTTGGTTTATAATACAGCTATGTCCAAAACTCTTAATGAGCTCCAGAGGTATAACATAAAATACTCAACGAAAGCATGTATGCAGGATAAGTCATTAGATTCAGATAAATAGTCATCTGTTAGTTTTTTTTTTTTAATTGAACTTTAGATGAAGGTTTACAGAACATATTAGCTTCTCATTAAACAGTTAGTACATACATCGTTTTATGGCATTCGTTAACAACCCCACGCCATGTCAGTACTCTCTGTTCTCAACCCGGGATTCCCTATTACCAGCTTTCCTGTCCCTCCTGCCTTCTAGTACTTGCCCCTGGGCTGATGTGCCCCTTTTGTCTAGTTTTGTCCTGTGCGTCTGTCTAGTCTTGGCTAAAAGGTGAACCTCCAGAGTGACTTCATCAGTGGGCAAAGATGGTGTGCGGGGGCCATACTCTCACGGTTTCTCCAGTCTCTGTCAGGCCAGTAAGTCTGGTCTTGTTTTTTTTTTTTTTTAATTGTACTTCACGTGAAGGCTTACAGAACAAATACTTTCTCATGAAACAGAAGTACATATGCTGTTTTATAACGTTGGCTAACAACCCCACAACATATCAACCCTCTAACTTCTCAACCTCTTTTTTTGTTTGATGAAAATACACGTAGCCAAAGATACACCATTTCAAAAATTTCTACATGCACAGTTCAGTGACATTGACTACGCTCTTCCAATTGTGCTGCTATTCTCACTTAAGATGAAGGCTTACAGAACAAAATAGTTTCCCATTTAACAGTTACTACAAATGTTGCCCTATGACAATGGTTAACAATCTCACAACACATCAACAATATCCTTACTCAACCTTGGGTTCCCTATCACCAGCTTCCTTGTCCCCTTCTGCTTTCTGGCCGTTGTCACTGGACTCCTGTACCTCCTTAGTCTCATTTGGTTTTACGGGGCTGTCCACTCCCAGGCTGAACAGTGAACCTCGGAGATAACTTCACCACTGAGCTAAAAGGGTGTCTGGGGGCCGTACTCTCGAGGTTTCTCCAGTCTCCTTTAGGCTAGTAAATCTGGTCTTTTTTTGTGAGTTAGAATTATGCTCTACATCCTTCTCCAGCTCTGTCCAGAACCCTCTGTTGTGATCCTGGTCAGAGCAGTCAGTGGTGGTAGCCAGGCACCATCTAGCTGTACTGGACTCCTTTTTTTTTTTTTTTTTTTGAGTTACAATTTTGTTCTACATTTTAATCCTGCTCTGTCCAGGACCCTCTACTGTGATCCCTGTCAGAGCAGTCAGTGGTGGTAGCCAGGCACCAGCTTGTTGTACTGGACTCAGTCTATTGGAGACCATAGTATTTGTGGTCTATTAGTCCTTTGGATTAATCTTTCCCTTGTGTCTTTAGTTTTCTTCATTTCCCCCTGCTCCTGAAGGGGGGAGACCAGTGGAGTATCTTAGAAAGCAGCTCACAGGCTTTTAAGACCCCAGACGCTACTCACCAAAGTAGAATGTAGAACATTGTCTTTACAAACGATGTTATGACAATTGAGCTAGATGTTCCCTGAGACCATGGTACCCACAGCCCTCAGCCCAGCAATTCAGTCCCTAAGGGAGTTTGGATTTGTCCATGAAGCTTCCATGACCTTACCCTGAACAAGTTTTGCTGGCTTTCCCAGTACTGTGTACTGTCTTACCCTTCACCATAGTTACAACTTATCTGTTGTGTATTTAGTGTTTTTTCACCCCCACCCCTCCACTCCCTCATAATCATCAAAGATTGTCTCTTTTTGTGTGTAAACCTTTTCATGAGTTTTTATAGTAGTGGTCTCATACAATATTTGTCCTTTTGTGATTGACTTATTTCACTCAGCATAATGTCCTCCAGTTTCATCCATGTTGTGAGATGCTTTGCAGATTCATTTTTATCATTGGGTAGTATTCCACTGTGTGTATGTACCATACTTTGTTTAGCCATTTATCTGTTGATAGGCATCTAGGTTGTTTCCATCTTTTTGCTATTGTAAACAATGCTGCAATGAACATGGGTGTGCATATTCATGTGACAGCCCTTATTTCTCTAGGATATATTTCTAGGAGTGGGATTGCCGGATCATATGGTATTTCTATTTCTAGCTTTCTAGGAGGCGCCGTATCGTTTTCCAAAATGGTTGCACCATTATGCATTCCCACTAGCAGTGCCTAAGAGTTCCAATCTCCCCGTAGCCTCTCCAACATTTGTTACTTTCTGTTTTTTTGATTCGTGCCAGTAATGCCGGGGTGAGATGGTATCTCATTGTGGTTTTGATTTTGCGCTGCCCTAATGGCTAGTGACCACCAGCATTTCTCCATGTGTCTGTTAGCCTCTTGAATGTCTTCTTTGGTGAAGTGTCTGTTCCTTTCCTTTGCCCATTTTTTAATTGGGTTATTTGTCTTTTTGTGGTAGAGGTGTTGGATTTTCCTGTAGATTTTAGAGATTAGGGCTTTGTCAGATTTGTAATACCCAAACATTTTTTCCAGTCTGCAGGTTCTCATTTTACTCTTTTGGTGAAGTCTTTTGATGAGCATGAGTGTTTGATTTTTAGAAGATCCCAGTTATCTAGCTTATCTTCTGGAGTTTGTATGTTGTTAGTTATGGTTTGTGTCCTATTAATGCTGTGTATTACGGTCTCTAGCGTTGATCCTATCTTTTCTTCTATGATCTTTATAGTTTTTTTGTTTTATACTTAGGTCTTTGGTCCATTTTGAATTAGTTTTTGTGTATGGTGTGAGGTATGGTCCTGTTTCATTTTTTAGCAGATGGACATCCAATTTTGCCAGCACCATTTTTGTTAAAAAGACTGTCTTTTCCCCCATTTGATGGATTTTGGGCCCTTGTCGAAGATCAGATCACTGTAGGTGGATGGATTTACTTCTGGGTTCTCAATTCTGTTCCATTGGTCAATGTATCTGTCATTGTACCAGTACCAGGCTGTTTTGACTACCGTAGCTGTATAGGAGGTTCTGAGGTCAGGTAGTATGAGTCCTCCTACTTTATTCTTCCTCTTCAATAATGCTTTACTTATCTGGGCCTCTTCCCTTTCCATATAAAGTTAATGATATCTTTTCCATCTCTTTAAAGAATGTTGTTGGTATTTCGATCAGGATTGCATTGTATTTGTAGATTGCTTTGGGTAGAATTGTCATTTTCACAATGTTGAGTCTACCTATCCATGAGCATGGTATGTTTTTCCATTTACGTAGATCTCTTTTGGTTTCTTGCAGTAGTATTTTGCAGTTTTCTTTATATAGGTCTTTTACATTCCTGGTTAGATTTATTCCTAAGTATTGTACTTTTTTAGGGGCTATTATAAATGGTATTGCTATCCTGATTTCATTTTCCTCATTCTCTTTATTGGTGTATAGGAATCCAACTGATTTTTGTGTGTTTATCTTGTACTGCTACTCTGCTGAATCTTTCTATTAGTTCCAGTAGTTTTCTGGTGGAGTCTTTTGGGTTTTCCATATATAGTATCATATCATCTGCAAATGAGGACAGTTTTACTTCTTCATTACCATCTTGGATGCCCTTCATTTCTTTTTCTTGACTTATTGTTCGAGCTAGGATTTCCAGCACAATGTTAAATAGGAGTGGTGATAAAGGACATCCTTGTCTCGTTCCTGAGCTCAAGGGGAATGTTTTCAGCTTATCTCCATTTAGAATGATGTTGGCTGTTGGTTTTGCACGGATGCCCTTTATTATTGAGGAATTTCCCTTCTATATCTATTTTATTGAGGCTCTTTATCAGGAATGGGTGTTGGACTTTGTCGAATGCCTTTTCTGTGTCGACTGAGATGATTATGTGATTCTTTTCCTTTATTTTATTTATGTGGTGGATTACTTTGATTGATTTTCTAATGTTGAACCATCTTGCATATCTGGTATGAATCCTACCTGGTCATGGGGTATTATTTTTTTGATATGACACTGAATTCTATTGGCTAGAATTTTGCTGAGAATTTTTGCATCTATATTCATTAGAGATATTGGTCTGTAATTTTCTTTTTTTGTGATGTCTTTGCCTGGTTTTGTTATCAGGGTTATGCTGGCTTCACAGAATGAATTTGGAAGTATCCCTTCCTTTTCTATGCTTCAGAACAGTAGAACTGGTATAAGCTCTTTTCTGAATGTTTGGTAGAATTCTCCAGTGAAGCCTTCTGGGCCTGTGCTTTTTTTTTTTTGTTGGGAGTTTTTTTATTACCTTTTCAGTCTCTTCTCTTTTTATGGGTCTGTTAAGATTTTCAACATCAATTTGTGATCATTTGGGTAGGTAGTGTGTTTTTAGAAATTCATCCATTTCCTCTAGATTTTCAAATTTGTTGGAGTATAGTTTTTCATAACACTCTGTTATGATCCTTTTTATTTCAGTTAGAGCAGTTGTAATGTCCTCCATTTCATGTCTTATTTGGGTTATTTGCGCCCTCTCCTGTTTTTCTTTTGTCAGTTTGGCTAGTGGTTTGTCAATTTTTTGATCCTTTCAAAGAACCAACTTTTGGTTTTGTTGATTCTATTGTTTTTCTATTCTCTCATTTATTTCTGCTCTGATCTTTATTATTTCTTTATTATTATTTCCTTTCTTCTGGTGGCTGTAGGCTTCTTTTGCTGTTCTCTTTCTATTTTTTCTAGTTGTGTAGCTAATGTTTTGATTCTGTACCTTTCTTCTTTTTTGATGGCTGCATCTATTGCTATAAATTGACCTCTGATCACTGCCTTTGCTGTGTTCCAAAGGTTTTGGTATGATGTGTTTTCATTCTCATTTCATTCTAGGAATTTTTCATTCCATCTATTACCCAGTGGTTCTTAAGCAGGGTATTATTAAGTTTCCATGTAATTAAATTTTTTCCTTGCTCTTCCTGTTGTTAATTTCTACCTTGATGCCATTGTGATCACAGAAGATACTTTGTATTATATCAATGTTTTAGATTTTGTTAAGAGGTGCTTTGTGGCCTAAGATGTGGTCTACTCTGGAGAACGTTCCATGTGCATTGGAAAAGAATGTGTACTTTGCAGCTGTTGGGTTGAGTGTTCTATATATGAGTTCAAGTTGGCTGATTGTGGCCTTCAGATCTTTTGTAGCTTGCTGAGTGTCTTTCTAAATGTTCTGTCCTTTACTAAGAGTGGTATGTTGAAGTGTCCTACTATTATTGTGGAACTGTCAACTTCTCTTTTAAGTGCTGTTAAAGTTTGTTTTACGTATTTTAGAGCCCTGTCATTGGGTGCATAGATATTTATTATGGCTATGTCTTCATGCTGGATTGTCCCTTTAATCAGGATGTAGTGTCCTTTTTTATCTTTTATTGTGTATTTTGTTTTAAAGTCTATTTTATCTGAGATTAGTATTGCCACGCCCACTCTTTTTTGGTGGCTGTTTGCTTGATATATTTTTTCCATCCTTTCATTTTTAGTAAATTTATGTCTTTGTTTTTAAAGTATGTCTCTTGTAAACAGCATATTGATGGATCCTGTTTCTTAATCCATTCTGTCACTCTCTGTCTCTTTATGGGTGCATTTAGGCCATTTACATTCAGTGTAATTGTTGATAGGTGTAAGTTTATTGTTGTCATTTTGTAGTGCTTTTTTTTTGTGGTGCTGACATTTTTTTGTCCTTCTAAATCTCCTGTGCTGAATTTCGTTTGTGGATTTTTTTAAAATTTCTTTTGTTTTTGTACATTTTGTTTTTACTGAGACTTTATGTTTTTCTTCTTTATTTTGATGAGTAGGTTTGTTAACTTTCTTTATGGTTACCTTGAAATTTACCCTTATCTTCCAAAGTTTGAACCAGTCTATTATTACTTGGTATCACCTTGCCTTCCTCTCCATTAGAAAGTTCTATACCTACACCGTTTACTCCCTCTTTCATTGTTCTGATGTTGTTGTCATTTACAGATTAACCACTCTGGTTTCCTGTCATAAATCTTTTGGTTTTGAATAGTCCTTGAGAGTTCATTTCCTAGGTTGGTATCTGGCCGGTGTGATCTTGCATCCTAGATTGAGGCTGTTGTCTGATGTTGTTTGTTCTCAAACCGAAGGACTCCCTTTAATCGTTCTTATAAGTTTGATTTGGTTTTTACATATTCCCTTAATTTCTGTTTATCTGGAAATGTCCTAATTTCACCATCATATTTGAACAAGAGTTTTGCAGGATATATTATTCTTGGCTGACAATTTTTTCTTTCAAGGTTTTGTATATGTCATCCCATTGCCTTCTTGCCTGCATTGCTTCTGTCGAGTAATCAGCGCTTATTCTTATTGTCTCCCCTCTGTATGTGACTTTTCATTTTTCTCAAGCTGCTCTCAGGATTCTTTGTTTGTCTTTGGTTTTATCGAGTGTGATTATGATATGCCTTGGTGATTTTCTTTTGGGGTCTATCCTATATGGGGTTTCTTGAGCTTCTTGAATGGTCAGATTTTCATCTTTCATGATATTAGGGAAGTTTTCTGTCAGCAATTCTTCAATGATCCTCTCTGTATTTTATGTTTTCTCCCCCTCTTCTGGAACTCCAATCACTCCCAAATTTTTGCACATAATTTTGCACATAATAATAATAAATAATAAATAATAAATTTTGCACATAATTCTCAGGGTTTCTTCATTTTTGTTTGTTCTTTTTTTCTGATTTTTCCTCAAACAAAGTTGTATCCAAGTGTTTGCTTTCAACTTCACTAATCCTGTCTTGCATTATTTCAAACTTGTTCCTCAGCCTTTCTATGACACTGTCCATTTCTGAAATCTTGTTGTTTATCTTTTGGATTTTTAATTGTTGTTTTTGTATGATTTCTAGTTGTGAATTTATTTTGGCCCTTTTTTCCTGTATTATTTTCCTGAATTCTTCAATTTTTTTGTCTGTACTTTCCATGAATTTGTCTGCCTTTTCCATGAATTCATCTATTTTTTCCTCCTTTTTGACTGCTTTTTGCTTCAACTCTTGGATAGCTCTAAATATTAGAGATTTGAATTCCCTATAGGGTAGTTCTAATGCCTTTCCTTCTACTGGAAAGTCAACTGGTGGTTTATTTTGGATGCCTACTGGAACCATCCTGTCCTGTTTTTTTTATGTTTTGATATTATCTGCTGTCTTTGGGACAGTCAGTAGTTATTTTCTTCATTTAGTGATTGTAGATTTGTTTGTTTTGTCCTGCTTTTTCTGTTTTATTTGGTTATATCTGAGCAGGTGGGCTGCGTGTTCTTTGTTGTTTGCTCGTCTATAGACACGATATTTTTCACCTCCTTATCCAATGGGCAGGGCCAGTCACTCAGCTATGGTGTAGCGGGGCAGGTCCAGCTGAAGGAGATGGGCTGGGTTGGGTTGTTCGTGGCACATATTTGGGCCAACAAGATGGGCCAGTGGTCAGTGCAAGGTAGGTTCAGGTAGGTCATGCCTGTGCTGCTTGGGAGTGCAATGTTCAGCACACAGTGCAGACAGGCAGGAGGTAGGGGGAGGGGGAGGTTGTGACATGTGGAGCTAGGTTGGGTGTGGAAAGAAGAGAGAGAGGAGATAGAAACAGAAGCAAAAAAAAAAAATGCTGAGGGAGCTTGCTGTTGGAGTGGAGAGACAAGAAACCGAGAAATGGAGAAACACAAAAAGAAAAAAAATAAATTAATTTAAAAGAATTTTAAAAAATGCTCCCAGAGATCTCACTGACATGGCTGCATAGCCACACAGCATAACCCGGCTATCAGGGGTGGAGATGACACACAGCGCAAGGTATTCAGGAGACAGTAAAACAAGGTAAGTAGAAAGAGACAAGAAACCAAAAACTGAGGGAAAATAAGAGGAAAAAAGAAAGAGAAAACAAACAAACAAACAAAAAAGCCCCCAGGGATCCCACCAGCACGGCCACATGGACTGGGGAAACAGACCAGGGAAGCAGCTCCCCAACTGAGTAGCACTTCACAGCGTGTCAAGAAGAAGCAAAGACGGCACACGGAGTCAGGTGTTTAAGAGAAAGGAGGGGGAGGAGGTGAGAGGCAGGGAAGAAACCAAAAGAGGCTGAAAAAAGCAATACTAGCAACAAAGAAATGGCACTGAAGAAGCCGGCCAGTGTGGGTGGGGCAAACTCATGTGGCATGGAACCAGTGCCTCCTGTGTCCCGGTCGTGGCCCGCTGGGGAGTGGCGGATCAGCTCTCCAGGAAGCCAGGAATCCATCCTCTGGGAAGCAGTGAATTGGCCCTCTGGGAAGCCGAGAATCCACGTGCCAGGAAACAGTGGACTGGCCAGCCAGGAAGCGGCAAAGGTCGAGCAGGGGGAGGGAGGGTGATGGGGGGTGGTAAAGTGTGTCTCGCTCGTTACTGGATGCTCTGTTTCCCGCTGGGAGCTCTGTGAAGCTGCTTTCCCATACTTCCTGTCTGCTGATCTCCAGCAGGAGTCCAAGATGGACTGTGCTGCATTAGCTGATAGGGGACCTCTGTCACACCTATCCTTGTTCTCTATTCTCTGTCAGTTTCTTACACCATTTGGTGCTTGGTTGAGTTGTTTATCTCTTCATTTGACACTTAGGGTTCCAGGACTGATATTCGTCTCTGTTTTACTTAGTTTTTTGGGTTTTTGCTGTGGAGGGACGGCGTGGTGCTTCTGTCTATAGTGCCATGTTCCCAGAATTCCCGTCACCTGTTAGTTTCATCTGGTCTCAGAAAAGAAGTTGGAATTCATAGAAAGAAGAGAGAAAGAGCATGTCCTTTA
This sequence comes from Dugong dugon, assembly GCA_030035585.1. Taxonomy (NCBI): domain Eukaryota; kingdom Metazoa; phylum Chordata; class Mammalia; order Sirenia; family Dugongidae; genus Dugong; species Dugong dugon. Next base: position 52,014,205 of record CM057475.1, read on the forward strand.
GCCCATCTTCTTCAACTATTAATGGTCTCAGTTAAGATTATGGCAAGTAACATTTCAGGACAGAGCTCTGTAATGAGACCCTGGGGTGATGATACTCTGCTCCTGCTGCTTGCAAGAAAGTCCATATGCTTTGAATATGAATGTACAGTTGGTAAAGTTGCCATTTTATTATGAAAATAACTAGAAAAATATCCACCCTAAGTCTGCATAGAGGGGGCTGGGGGGTGCCTAAAATAGGCTCAATGTTTTCCTCAAACAGTAGAATAGAAAAGATGTTTTCACCAAGGAATGTTATTAATCTGTGTTACCAGTTATCTGCATCCATCCATCCATCCATCCATCCATCCATTAATTCACTTAACAATGAATGCTACGTACCACGCTATATACAAAGTTCACTGGTCACAAATGAACCCTGGAATATTTTCATGGAACATTTGATTTGGGGCACTGCTTCTTGGTGACCCTACCAGAACTGGTTAACTCAATACCCTACCATAGCACTTTCCAAAGTTTAGTTATCCACCTTCATGATTTTAGTTACAGCCTCCTAATACCTAGGGGCCGTGGTGGTGCAGTGGTTAAGAGCTTGCTGCTAACCAAAAGGTCAGCAGTTCAAATCCACTAGCTGCTCCTCGGAAACCCTATGGGGCAGTTCTACTCTGTCCTATAGGATTGCTATGAGTTGGAATCAAATCAATGGCAGTGGGTTTAATAACTATACTATTATTTATTTAATATTTTTTATTTACAATGGTCATTTATTTACTTCTCAAAATTTATTTTAACATGACTTTAATTCCCTGCAATAATGAAAAACCATTATCACCTGCCAAAAATACAGTAGCTAACATTAAATTAGTACTTGCTGGTGCTTGGTAGTACTTTAAGTGCTTTACGTGTATTAGCTCTTTTGATCCTCACATGATCCATAAGGTAGGTACCATCATTAGGCCCATTATAAAACTGAGACCAAAAAGACACAGAGAAGTTAACTATCCAAGACTTCACAACCAGTAGGCAGCAGATTTGGTATTTTTAATGTACATCAAGTAGTTCCAGAGTCTGTCTGCTTAACCACTATGGTATACTGCTTCTGTAAACATGGATACAAATGAAAAACAAAACAATGCTATTAAAATCTAACTATATATTTTTGCATTCCTTTTGAAGTATTTGAGAGTTATTCAAGACTACTGCCAAACTAAGAAAGTTTAATTGCTGTAAACAGAATTAAAGGAGAATAGAAACTAGAATAACGTCTTCACTATGTGATTCGAGTGTTATTTAATGCCATGTCCACGCACCCTGTAAAATCAATTAATATACCACCTAAAATTGTATGTCTTATACTTTGGAAAACAAAAAACCTCAGCACTAAGTGAGATTAAATAGACCAGGATGGCACTAAAATAATCTGGTGTAGCCAAGTTTAACCTTCTCTGGTTAACCTTCTACACAGAACGAGCAGATGCAGCTTATTATCCCTTCACTAGAAGCCACACTCTGAAACTTGCTGAGTAAAAAGATATGAATTAAACAAATAAATGGGTCTTCAATTATCCATAAATTCAGTCACAGAAATTTACTGAGACTCTACCATGCGTCAGAAACTGTTCTAGCTACTGAGGAGATAGTGATGAATAAGACCGCTTAATAGTGAAGCGATAAGAAATATTTAGAACTTGCTGCAGTAGTTTCCTTGGTGCTTTTCAGGTATCATTTTCTTAGACAGTCCAGTCAGCAATGTCAGGGGAAAGTGGTGAACTGAAATTATCACTGCTCAACATGTGGTATGTGTACTACTGGTAAACTCAAGAGATGATTCTGGATGACAGATGGGAGAACTTATTAATTTTACTGTGGATTAAAAATTGTAACTGCCATATCAAGCCGGAGATTTTCCTTTTTTTTTTTTTTAATCTTCTGGTGAGGTAAATGGTAAATATAAGTATTTAACTAAAAATGGTAAGTTGCTTTAAAAAAATTAAGTTGACAGTTGAAAAAATGGTAAGTGGATATGGCAAAAATCATGAAGATGGTACATAAATGAATAAAGTTGGGAAGTTCTGCCTCAGGCTAACGTTGGGAGTTATATCTCTGGTGCTGTTTACCAGTAATCTGTCCATGGGAATGAGAGAAGAATGTTCATTCTATCCATAGGGCTGGAGATAGGGTGGAGCAGGATGCCCTGTGTTCCAGTCTTTTCCGGGGGATTTAATTGTATTACATTTCATAGTGAGGAAAGAAGACAACCTACAGAAAACAAGTCTTCCCTGCCATCTTCTGCATACTTCTTCCCTAACTAGTCTTTAACTCTAGCCCATAGGAAGCGACCTAACACAACACCTATAGAACGGTAGACAGAAGAAAAGGATTCATCCTAGGGTTTTTATTTTTCTCTCTTGAGTAGAAGTGGGCCATAAACAGAGGGAGAGAAACAGATTGGTGGATTTTTATGATTTGGACCGCAAACTGGGATCTAAGTCTGTTTCAGCCTAGAGGCCATTTACTAGTGCACATTTTCTATGAGTTTCTGCCTAGTTTTCAGCTTTCACCTTCTATAGCTGAGGCTGTTTTCACAATAGAAACCATCCCCAATTTTCTTAATAAGGCACAGGGGATTCTTGCTCACAGAGTTGTCAACGCTACCAAAGATAAGCAACGTTTTACCTGTTTGTCTATGGTGGCTGGCTTTCCCACATCTTTTGCTCAGGCTATTTTTCTGCTTGTAATGACCTGCCCCACTAAATCTGTATGTCTAAATCTTTCCTTTAAGGCTCTAATTAAATGTCACACTCTCATGTTTTCAGCATAAATTTAACAAATATTTGTTTATTAAAGGAATAAATTATCTTAAATAAGAATAAAATTATGTAACATAGTTACCCTAACTTTAAAATATTTTCTATTAGATGCCATTAAATTATAAATAGCATTAAATGCTACTACATTATTTCTAACATGCTTAAGATTCTAAGTTATTTAAGGCTAAAATGTACACAGGTTTTTTTTTTTTTTTAAAGACCCAGTAATGCTTCTTTGAATGTGGGGAAAACTGGTTCTGTCTAGCCACACTGTGAGAGGGTAAGGATCCATTTGGGTGCAACTGCTAACTGTGCGTGCTTTCCTCATCAGCTATGCTGGGATGTAGCCAAGAGGGGTATGCTTCACCTGTCCTTAACCACTAGTGGGGGCGTACAGAGAAGAATTATACTTCCATGGGCCACAAAGTATAAACCAAGCACATAACTAAAATTCCATTTATTGAGCATTTATGCTAGGTGATTTACATATGCTTTTTCATGACAACAACCCTGCAAAGTAGGTAGAATTATTCCCATTATACAGATATGGAAAGTGAGGTTCAGAGAAGTGAAATCACTTTTCTAAGATCACTTCACTGCAAGTGCCAGAGGCCGAATTTAACTCTAGATCATGTAAGACTCTAAAGTCTGTGCTTGTTTCACTTCTTTACCTTGTTTCTGAAAGGGTTCCCAGGGACACTGTGGCTTCAGCCGTGGCTGCTGCTTAACTGGTGTTCTGAGAGCCAGCTCATATCTTCACAGCTATACACCCTTCTAACCATGATGGCATCTCAGTTGCCTTGGTTGCCAATTAAATTATACATTCAACTTTGGGTTCTGATCATTGAAATGCAACGTAACAAGAAAGGGCAACACCGGATTCCTGAGTTCTACTTCTGTTTCATTTAGGCTTACATTTAACCATTTATTCAGTGGAGAGTTCATTCTTGTCTGACAGAGTTTTACATAATATAAACCTATTTTTAGGCCTGCCTCCCCTAACAAAACGGAAGGTGCTAGAACTTTTCTTTTTCAAACCTGAAAAGTTAAAACATATAGCACTAAAAAAAACAAGCAAGAGTACATATAATCAGACTCCTGATAAACATTCGTCTTCTCTTTCCTTCCTTGGAGCACCAACTCAAGTTGCTGTTTTTAAATGCTCTTGATTTCCTATTGCCATCACTGAATGATAGTTTCACAACAGAGAGCTGCAGCTGATTCCAACTCATGGTGACCCTATGTACAACAGAACAAAATGTTACCCGGTCTCACGTCGTTCTCATGATTGCCAGCATGTTCAAGCCCATCATTGCAGCTACTGTGCCAATCCTTCTCACCGAGGGTCTCCCTTGCCCTCGCTGGCCCTTTACTTCATCAAACATGATGCCCTCCTCTAGACATTAATCCTTCCTGATGTGTCCAGAGCGAGTTGTACAATGTTACATTGTGATCCACAAGGTTTTTACTGGCTAATTTTCAGAAGTAGATCGCCAGGCCTTCCTTCCTACTTTGTCTAAGTCTAGAAGCTCCGCTGAAATGTGTCCATCATGGATGACCCTGCTGGTACTTGAAATACTGATGGCATCGCTTCAGTATCACAGCAAACATGCAAGCCATCACAGTATGACAAACTGACAGACAGGTGGTGGAGAGTTTCAAAGTAGCCCCATCAATTCACTAAAGAAGGAAACTGAGGCTCAGAGGAAAACAGAAATGATTTGCCCAAGATCACACAATTATGTAGTGCCAGAGTTTGGGCTAGGATTCTTATTTTATTTATTTATTTATTTTTTAGGAAAGAGCATATTTATTCCAAATATGCTACCATTGCTTCTGTTTGGGCACTGCCTTCTGAGCTTGTGAAACATTATTTTAAATGAACACTCTCAACAGTAGTAAATCAGAAGTAATTTTAGCCAAGTTAGTAAAGAAAGTTTGTGATTGAATAATAATATTTGGAGTAAAAACTGATCCTTAATTATATTAAAATTAAATTGATTTTCTTCTTATGAACCACACCGTAAATGTCTGGAAGCTAACTCCCCACAATGAAAGGACAAAAGCGTTTAGAGTGATAACCACATTGCTGTAGTATGCATCTGACCTTTCATAAAAACTACTTTAAAGATATTAAAATTCCTTTGGACATTACACTTCTGATATGCTTGTTTTAAAAAGATGCCTTAAATTTTTGACATAATTTTAGCTTTGCTATCTAATAATATTTATAACAATAAACAATAATAAATAACAATAAGAATAGACAGACACTTCACTTAATACACGACGTCTTATTTAATCCTCCCAACAGGAATTCCTCCACAACAGCTAATACCCTGAACAAAATTCTAGTATGCAAATATTTATTTCTATGTACTTTTCCTTTCTCAATGAATATATTCTAAAACATGTTAATTATAAGCCACTCTTATAAGGAATATTAGATGTAACAACAACGTAAAGAACTGCTTATTTTCTTAGTAAATGCTAGGACAGCTTCTCTTGGGGACAGCACAGAATCTAATTGAAATAAATATTTAATATGCTTATAGTTTGGAGTAAGACACCTCAAGTAATAAAAAATGATCATTAAACTGTCTCTTAAGCAAGATGGATCCTAGTACTGAGAGCCCTTTATTTTGTTGAGCTCTGTCATGGATTTAGATACATAACTTTGCAGGAAGGAGATGGAACTGACCTGAATCACTTTGCACAAAAAAATGATGAGGCATCAATAATTCTCATGGGAAATCTGAGGGACAAAGGACCCAAGAAAGCTGAGCAGGGCATGAAGAAAAAATCAGGGAAGAAAATCCCTGATTGTAGCAAGGCTAAGAAGAGATTAAGAACAGGAATGTTAATTGGGATTTTGAAGCTGTTGACTGTGGAAATGAGTGAAATAAACTCTCTCCTCTGCTCCTTTAGGATATCTTCGACAAAGACTACATTGTTTGCAAGTGCTTTAGGGCAAGCGAATTTTCGGGGAGGTGGTGAGGAGGCTCAAATAGATGCTAAATTCTGCACCCAGGTTAGCATAAGACAACACATAAACTATCCAAAGGGATGCGGGATGGTGAACAGCTGACCTGTGGTACCACAGAAAAAGAAGGATGGTATTCAGAATCAAAAGAAAAAGCAGAAATGTTGGCTGCCCTAAAGTACATATAGAAAAATACAGCAAGGTAAAGCCAGGGCTTATGACTGTATGCCTAATTAGCTAAGAAAAGGAAGCTGAAACGTGCAGAAGCTGTTAAAAGAAAAAAAAAATGCTTTGGCATGTACAGAGCTAAGTCCTAGGAATTGGAAAATGCCTACTCAGCTATACAGAGTATGTTAAATAAAGGCTACCTGTAGTATAGTATTTTTTTTTTTTTGGTTTTGCTTTTCCATTCAAAGTATCCAAATTACTTTAACCTCTGGGACCATGGTGAAACCCTAGAGGCAGAGCCTAAAAACTGAAAGATGTTGGAAGTTTAGATGAAGGACTAGCTATAGAAAAGTAAACATCCTCTTAGTATCCATATTATCTGCACAAAAGCATAAGCAATTTATGAGCATTTGTTAAAATTTAGGACGAAAGTACCTGGAAAATTTCTTGTGAGGTATCGATATTAAGATACACAAAATAATTAATTTTATTAAAATGTTTATACATGTGACCTCAGTCCTCCTAAGACTATTTTTGCATGAGTTCTTATGTTTCTTAGTCACAAATCAACTGACAAATAGTTTTTTAAAAACAAGACTGGAGAGAAAATATTGTAAATATTCATATATTGTACAATTATTATATACACAAATACCCTCAAAACAAGAAAAGTAAAAACACATTTACTTGGACTAAATAAAAGTAATGCCAATCTAATCTATTTAATAAAGACAATTATATTATTTTAGCATATGACCAATTCCACATAAATTTATAGATAATCTATTATGTACAATAAAGATCCCTGGGTGGTGCAATCGGTTTGCAATCAGCTACTAACCTAATCGTTAGCAGTTCAAACCCACCCAGTGGTGCCACAGGAGAAAGGCCTGGCAGTCTGCTTCCATGAAGATTACAGCTAAAAAAAAAACCCTATGAAGCAGTTCTACTCCGTAACACATGGGGTTGCCATGAGTTGGAATCAGCTCAATGCCAACAAGTTTTTTTTTTTTTTTTCTGGTTATTATGCACAATGCCTTAGCACTATATCCATTGCTGTCAGGTTGATTCTGACTCATAGCAACCCTATAGGACAGAGTAGAACTGCCCCATAAGGCTTCCAAGGAGTGGCTGGTGGATTTGAACTGCTGACCTTTTGTCTGTATTTTCCATGAATTTGTCTATTTTTTCCTCATTTTTGTCTGCTTTTTGCTTCAGCTCTTGGAGAATTCTGAGTATTAGAGATTTGAATTCCCTATCAGGTAGTTCTAGTGCCTTTTCTTCCACTGGAAAGTCATCTGGTGTTTTATTTTGGACGCCTACTGAAACCATCCTGTCCTGTTTTTGTAAATGTTTTGATATAGTCTGCTGTCTTCAGGGCATTCAGTAGTTATTTTTCTCGTTTATTGATTGTAGATTTGTTTGTTTCATCCTTTTTTTTTTTTAATTTGGCTACGTCTGAGCAGGCAGGCTGTGTGTTCTTTGTTGTTTGCTCTTCCGTGGGCATAATACTTTTCGCCTCCTTCTCCAATTGTCAGGGTCAGTCACTCAGATATGGTACGGCAGGGCAGGTCTAGCTGAAGAGGAGTTACTGGGACGGGTCGTTTGTGGCACTTACTACAACCACCTGGGCAGGTTGGTAATCAGTGCAGGGCAGGTTCCAGTAGGCCGTGCCTCTGCTGCTTGGTGTTGTGATGTTAAGTGCCCGGTGCAGGTAGGCAGGGTGTAGCGGGGAGACTGTTATGTGTGGAGCTAAGATGGATATGGGAGAGAGAAGAGAGGAACAGGGGCCAAAAACATACAAACAAATAAAAAAGAATGCTAGGGGAGCTTGCTGTTGGAGTGGAGAGATGAGAGACTGTAAAATGGAGAAAAACAAAAAGGGGAAGAGGAAGAAAAAAAGAAAAGAAGGAATAAATAAAAATCAGAAAGAGAAAAGAACAGTAAAGTTCCCAGGGAACCCATCAGTGCGGCTATGAGGTCTGGGGAAGTTATTCTCAGGTGTTGCAGTACAGCCTGGCTAGAAGGCGTAGAGGTATACAATGCCAGGTATTCAGGGAACAGAAAGAGAAGGAAGATATAGAGAGACAAGAAACTGAGTAATGAAGAAAGGCAAAAAGGGAAAAAGAGGGAAAAGAAAACAAAACAAATTAAAAAAAAAATAGAACAAGAAAAGCCCCCAAAAAAACAGAAGGGGAAAAAAAAAAAAAGAGAAAAGAAATGCCCTCAGGGATCCCTCTGCATGTCTGTGCAAGCCGAGGGCATAGGTTCCAAGCCACGCAGCACCACCTGGCCAGAACGGGCTTCCAACTCAAGAAAAGGAAAACAAACAAACAATTCAAAACAAACAAATGAATAAAAGCCCCGGGATTCCACCAGCACAGCAGCCCAGACCGGGAAGCAGCTCCACACTCTAACAGAGCTCCACACTCTAACAGGAAGAAGCAAAGATGGCGCATGGAGCCAGGTATTTGAGCGAAAGGAGGCGGAGGTGGTGAGAGGTAAGGAAGAAATCAAAAGAAGCAGAAAAAAGCAACACCAGCAACCAACAAATGGCACTCAGAGAGCCAGCCCGTTCAGGTGTATGGAATCCAAGCAGCCGGTGCTTCCCGGTCAAGAGACTGTCCGCGGGAAGCAGAGGAGGCTGCGTGGGGGTGAAGAAAGGTTGGGGGTGGGAAAGCATGTATTGCAAATTATCGGTTGTTTTGTCTCCCGCTGGAAGCTCCGTGAAGCTGCTTTCTCGTACCCCCATTTGCTAGTCTCCAATAGGAGTCCAAGATGGTGGATCCGTGCTGCTTTAGCTGATAGGGGACCTCTGCATGAATCTCTCCTCGCTCTCCATTCTCTGTCAGTTTTCTCACTCCATTTGGTGCTTGGCTGAGTTCTTTATCTCTTCATTTGGTGTTCTAGGGTTTCAGGATTGTTGATTCTCTGTTAGGCTTAGTTTTTCAGATCTTTGCTGTGGAGGGACGGCATGGTGCTTCTGCCTAGAATACCATTTTGCTGGAATCCCAGTATCCAAACTGCTGACTTTTGGTTAGCAGCCAAGCTCTTAACCACTGTGCCACTAGGTCTCCCTTAACACTATAGCAGCACATAATTTCCAGCCAGAGGAGTTAAAGGTCTACTAGGGGGTCAGCGAAAAAGAAGAAGACCCTCAATGAAATGGATTGACACAGTGATTTCAACAATGGGATCAAGTATAACAACAATCATGAGGATGGTGCAGGACTGGGCAGTGTTCCGTTCTGTTGTATATAGAGTCACTTGACGGCACCTAGCAACAAGGGGACAAAAGAGATACATGCTCACAACTCAAATACAAGGTCTGATAGGAGAAGGGCCACTAAGAAAGCTCAGGCAAAGTTAGAAAAGTTCCAAGGAGAAAGATAAAAGCAAGTAGAAGGATTCATTAGAAGGGACATTGAGCTACATCCATTCCACAAAGAATGGTTAAGTTTCTACAATGTTCCAAGGCAGAGTGCTGGATATGGGGTTGGGTTTTCATTTTTAATTATGATAGGTAAGCTTATCAGGAGTGGAGATTAGGGAGGAGATAAGGGATGAGAGGATCAGAAAAGCACAAGGCAAGAAAAGAATAGATGTATTTAATGCAGAGTGAGCCAGGTATGACTTTAAAAGTGTTTCCTTAATTCAGCAGGGATGGGGAGCCAGAACGTTTCTAAGCAAGTGAGTGATAGGATGATTCATGAATCTGGCAGATAGAATAGTATAACTAACTGCTTAAAAAAAAAAAAGTTTCCAAATTTAAATAGGTCTCATATGCAACTAGTCATATTCATATGCAGACAAAAAAATCTGGTAAGATCCTTCTCAATATTTTGATTTCTGAAGAAGGCAAAGCAGAGATTTATGGTTTTGGAGCCTCTGTAAATTTATAGAGATTGTACAATGGAATGACTGTCAAAAAAGTAACAAATTTCAAGAGACTAAGATACCAAACAATGAGTTTTCCTATACCATAAAATCCACATATTCACCCCTGATTAACGGTGTATAAAACACAATCCTACAATATGAGTTAAATTTTTCAGGTCAAAGCTAGGGATTATAACATCAGCTTTGATACTACCTAAATTCTAGGGCTGAATTTCAGTTCACCTCAACTTCTTCAAGTCATTAACCCCCTCTGTCTCTGCAGTGCAGGGGCAAAAAACTGATATGACCTACTAGCTCTGTTGTTATATGAAAGAACTAAATAATATTGACAAAAAGGTCTAAGACATGGAAAGTGCTAAATTTAATTATATATTATTAGCATCTCCTTCCCACGCATATGTTTCTGGTTTAAAAAATGTGAACCATGTGGACAACACAGGATCAGCAAGTCTAGCAAATGGGGAAATGAGAAGGATAGACAGAGAGGCATTATGAAAGCCATGGGGTCAGGAAAGCATGAACATCCAAGGTATGGGGTGGGGGTGGGGGGTTCAAAATAAAATAAGACTAAGCCAAGAAATATTCACTGGGATGTGCTTTGAAGAAAAACAATTGGCAGACCAGAAACTAACATAAAAAGCAAAAAGGGAGGATGGGCAGAAATGATGCAATCTTGCAGACAGAAAGGAGAACCTACCAAGGGAAAGGTAAGAGAAGTTGCACGAGGGAGAAATGAAAAACCAAGCATTTGCCAACCTACGTTCAAATGTGTCCTTTGGAAATCAGAAAATGTAAGCCTTGGTGAAAACATAATTAAAGCAACTTAAAATGAAAATAGGAACACACACACTGGCACACACAAAACAACTGCAGAAATTAATGACTAGGGACAGGCTTTAAACACACACACACACACACACACACACACACACACACACACACACACACACATCAAGATAAGATCTGCTGGGGACTGCATGATAATTAGCCCTGAGGAAATGTAGTAAGCAGATTCTTCCTTCTGTTATCTCCACATTTGTTTCCCATAGAAATCTGATGGTGTAGTCTGAACATCCTCATACTGAAGGAAATTACTTCAGAATAACTCTGAGTCATTCTTCAGAAACCACCTTTTATTTTGTTTACTTATTTTAAAAAGTAATAATTATAATTGCCTATCCCAAGTTTTGTACTAAGAAATAAAGGAAAAATATCAGTGGGCTTCAATGAGAGAACAAACGGTAACAAAAACCACAGTTTTCTTGCCTCTTAATCTGTTGTGACCTTAAGAAAGTCAGTTAACTTCTGTGAGCTATAGTTTTCTTATCTGTATAATAGAGACAATAGTATCCTCTGTTTAGAGATTATATGAGAGAAGGCAGGTAAAGCACAAATCTGGCACATATTTACCGCTGCTCAATCGCTCTCCTTTTTCCTCCTCCTCAAATTGGCTGGCATAAACACACACAATATATTTAGACATCAGAAGATGGCTCTCTACAAACCACAAGGACTTACTAAATCTCTTGTTAACCGTGAACAAGGCATTTCTCCAACAAAAACAAGGAACTATTGGGAAGCCAATTAAAGTTGAAATTCCTTTTGATCTAGAATTGCTTTAAAAATATGTGAAAACTAGTAATCTGCTGCCACATCCTCAGAATTACTAATCTCATCAGTGATACCAGGGTCAAACAATCACTTTCCCTTCCATAACAACAAGGTTTTTTTTTTTTTTTTTTCTCTTGTCCCTCCATCAGTAAAAATGAACTGGGAATGAGGTTGTTTCAGTCTTGTAGACTTGGTTTGTTTTGGTTTTTAAACTTTTATTCTTCGCTCACTCTTCAAAAGTTATGGTTGGTTTCTACAGGCAAGGACAAAGTGAGAACAAGAAAGCAAACCCAGAAGGAAGACTGAACAGTGGGATAGCAGCAAAGTGTACTGCAAAAGGCTCTGGCCCAGGGAGTCAGGTAATCCTGGGTTGATATGGGAAAATTACTTCACACCTTTGAAACTCAATTTATTAATCTATGCAATGATATTCCAAGAGTTCCCTTCTAGCTCCAAAATTCTATAATCAGTTACAGGGTATCTTTTGTTTCTATTAAAGAAACAAAACTAAGCAGAGCACGGGAAGGAGGGTGGAAGCCTAAACGTTTGCAAAGTTCCTGAGACTGTATACTCTCATTCACAGCACGGGTGGGCAGGACAGGGTGGAGAACTGCTATAAATTAACTTAACTCTTTAGAAAAGCAATTTGGTAAAACACATCAAGAACATGAGGGTCCCACAGTGGTTCCAAGTTGCAGCCTCTAGTTATTAGAGTGGCAGAGTATGTATAACTGTACAGTTGTTGAACGTAGTTAATTCACCTGTAAGATAAAGATAATAACATAGCTATCTGATTGAGCCACTGTGAAGATTAAACTCAGGCAAAGGTCTGCCTCAGTCACAACATGGCACATGTCATGTGCTGCACTGAAGGCACTGGCAAAAAACAAGGCTCCAGGAATTGACGGAATACCAGTTGAGATGTTTCAACAAACTGATGCAACACTGGAAGTGCTCAGTCATCTATGCCAAGAAATTTGGAAGACAGCTACATGCCCAACCGACCGGATGAGATCCGTATTTGTGCCCATTCCAAAGAAAGGTGATCCAGCAGAATGCAGAAATTATCAAACAATATCAATATCACAGACAAGTAAAATTTTGCTGAAGATAATTCAAAAATGGTTGCAGCAGTACATCAACAAGGAACTGCCAGAAATACAAGCTGGATTCAGAAGAGGACATAGAACGAGGGATATAACTGCTGATGTGAGATGCATCTTGGCTGAAAGCAGAGAATACCAGAAAGACGTTTACCTGTGTTTTATGGACTATGCAAAGGCATTTGACTATGTGGATCATAACAAATTATGGATAACGTCGGGAAGAATGCGAATTCCAGAACACTTAATTGTGCTCATGCGGAACCTGCACATAGACCAAGAGGCAGTTCAAACAGAACAAGGGGATACTGCATGGTTTAAAATCGGGAGAGGTGTGCATCAGGGTTATATTCTTTCACCATACTGATTTAATCTGTATGCTTAGCAAATAATCCGAGAAGCTGGACTATATGAAGAAGAACGGGGCACCAGGTTTGGAGGAAGGCTCATTAACAACCTGAGATATGCAGATGACACAACCTTGCTTGCTGAAAGTGAAGAAGACTTGAAGCACTCACTGAAAAAGATCAAAGAGCACAGCCTTCAGTATGGATTACACCTCAATATGAAGAAAACAAAAATCCTCACTACTGGACCAATAAATAACACCATGATAAATGGAGAAAATATTGAAGTTGTCAAGGATTTCATTTTACTTGAATCCACAATCAATGCCCATGGAAGCAGCAGTCAAGAAATCAAACTACATATTGCATAGAGCAAATCTGCTGCAAAAGACTTCTTCAAAGTGTTAAAAAGCAAAGATGTCATTTTGAGGACTAAGGTGCGCCTGACCCAAGCCATGGTATTTTCGATCACCTCATATGTATGCAAAAGCTGGACAATGAATAAGGAAGACCAAGGAAGAACTGATGCCTTTGAATTATGGTGTTGGTTAAGAATATTGAATATACCATGGACTGCCAGGAGAACGAACAAATCTGTGTTAGAAGAAGTACGGTCAGGATGCTCATTAGAAGCAAGGATGGCCAGATTTTGTCTGACATACTTTGGACATGTTATCAGGAGGGACCAGTCCCTGGAGAAGGACATCACATTTGGTAAAGTAAAGGGTCAGTGAAAAAGAGGACGAACCTCAATGTGATGGACTGACACAGTGACTGAAGCAATTTGTTCAAACATGGCAACAATTGTGATGACAGCACAAAACTGGGCAGTGTTTAATTCTGTTGTTCATAAGGTCACTATAAGTCAGAACCAACTTGACGGCATCTAACAACAACAACAAAGGTTGGCCTCACTCACAACATGGCACATGGTAAATATGGAAGACATGTAAGCTATTTTTTTTAAATTATGTTTTGACCCAATAACCCCACTCCTGGAAATTTATCCTTAATAAATAATTATAAAGAAGAAACAAACATATTTGATGAGATAGTTTGTGGTATCACTGACTGCAGTAGAAAAAAATGCAAAAAACCTAAATGTCCAGCAATTGGAAAGTCCTAAATAACAGTAAATAAACATGATGTAGAATTAAGAAGTCACTAAAATGATTATTATAAGAAGTAGATGATACTATGGGAAAATATGTATGATATGATGATAAATGAAAAAAGCATGACCTAAATTGTGTGTACATTATGATTTTAACTATATAAAAATACGCATACAAGTATATAAGGGCTAGGAAAGAACATAGAAAAATGAAATGAGCTGATATGTTTGGATAAACTGAATTATCATGCTTTTTTCTTTTTTAAATGTTTTCCAATATTAGGATAGTATTGTTACATAATGCATTTTATAAATTAACTAAGTAGACCAAAAAAAAAAAAAAAAGAACAAACTAAACAAAACATAAAACCTTCTAGGTCAAAGATAATGTTAATAAGTGACAGTTCTGGCTAGTTTGGGGCTATAAAAGGAGCACCAAGCCCAGGGCATCCTAATAGCTAGGAAGAGCCTTACATTGTGTATACAGGATGATTAGAGGGTATGCTTTTGACATGGCTATTTTAGTTACAGTACTAGATTTAAAAGTCCTCTGGTCACTCTGTCAATGTGCTTCAAATATCAACTGAACTCAGGAAGGACCAAAAAAATTGTGACTTTCTTATAATCTGACTGTATACATACATACGTTTACATTGAATGCATAAATTATTTTCTAAATTTTACTGTCACTTTACATTCTGATAGGTACTTTAAAATTTATGAATATCACTCTGAGTTTTCTCCAAAGTGTAAAGAACCATATCCATATTAGTAGCAGTAGCCAATGAAAACTGTCTTGATAGAAAACCAAAATCAAACCTGTTGCCATCGAGTCGATTCTGACTCATAGCGAACCTATAGGACAGAGTAGAACTGCCCCTTAGGGTTTCCAAGGAGCAGCTGGTACATTCGAACTGCCAACCTTTTGGTTAGCAGCTCAGCTCTTAACCACTGTGCCATAGAGGATTATCAAAACTTCAAAGGGATCTCATAAATATGGAAGCATTAAAAACAAACTGAGTAAGTAGTTCAAACCATACAGAATCAGTGCAGTTGAAAGCACATAGATGTGGAACACTTGTTTCTAAGCGATTCATGGAACATAACAGAATTAACAGTTGGCAAATTCTTATATCAAGAGTGTGGGAGAGGAGTTCCGGCAAAATGGCGCTTTAGGCAGAAGCACCACGCCGTTCCTCCACAGCAAAGATCTAAAAAACTAAGCCAAACAGAGAATACAACAATCCTGAAACCCTAAAACATCAAATGAAGAGATAAAGAACTCAGCCAAGCACCAAATGGAGTGAGAAAACTGACAGAGAATGGAGAGCGAGGAGAGATTCATGCAGAGGTCCCCTACCAGCTAACGCAGCATGGATCTGCCATCTCGGAGTCCTATCAGGGATCAGCAAACTGGAGGTATGAGAAAGCAGCCTCACGGAGCTTCCAGCAGGAGACAAAACAACCGGTAATTTGTGATATATGCTTTCCCACCCCCCACCCTTCTTCACCCCGACTCGGCCTCCTCTGCTTCCCGCGGCCACAATCTCTTGACTGGGAAACACTGGCTGCTTGGATTCCATACACCTGAACGGGTGGCTCTCTGAGTGCCATTTGTTGGCTTCTGGTGTTGCTTTTTTCTGCTTCTTTTGATATCTTCCTTGCCTCTCGCCACACCCCCAACCCTTTCACTCGAGTACCTCATTCTGTGCGCCATCTTTGCTTCTTCCTGAGGGGCTGAAGAGCTCTGGTAATTTGTGATATACGCTTTCCCACTCTCTACCCTTTTTCACCCACACTCAGCCCCCTCTGCTTCCCGTGGACACAATCTCTTGTCCAGAAACAGCACCTCGCACTAGCTGGCTCTCCGAGTGCCATTTGTTGGCTGCTAGTGTTGCTTTTTTTTTTTTTTTCCTGCTTCTTTTGATTTCTTCCTTGCCTCTCGCCACCTCCCCCTCCTTTCACTCAAGTACCTGGCTCTGTGCGCAATCTGTGCTTCTTCCTGATGGGCTGCGGAGCTTCGTTTGAGTGTGGAGGTGCTTCCTGGTCTGGGCTGCCATGCTGGTGGGATCCCGGGGCTTTTGTTTGTTTGTATGTTTTCTTTTTCTTTTCTTGAGTTGGGAGCCCTTTCTGGTCAGGCGGAGCTGCGTGGCAAGGAGACTCCCCCTTAGCTTCCACAGATGTGCAGAGGGAGCCCTGAGAGCATTCTTTTTTTCATTGGTTTTCTTTTCTGGTTTTTTGGGGTCCTCTCTTGTTCTTTTTTCTTTAAATTTGTTTTCTTTTCTTTTCCCTCTTTTTCCCTTTTTGTCTTTCTTCATTGCTCAGTTTCTTATCTCTCTATATCTTCCTTCTCTTTCTGTTCCCTGAATACCTGGCACTGTATACCTCTACGCCTTCTAGCCAGGCTGTACTGCAACGCCAGAGAGCAACCTCCCCAGACCGCATAGCTGTACCGGTGGGATCCCTGGGAACTTTGCGGTTCTTTAACCTTACTGATTTTTATTTATTCATTCTTTTCTTTTCTTCCTCTTCGCCTTTCTGTTTCTCTCCATTTCATAGTTTCTCATCTCTCCACTCCAACTGCAAGCTCCCCTAGCATGCTTTTTTGTTTGTTTGTATGTTTTTGGCTCTTGTTCCTCTCTCCTGTCTCCCATATCCATCTTAGCTGCACACATACCAAGCTCCCCACTGCATCCTGCCTACCTGCACCAGGCACTTGACATCACAGCACCAAGCAGCACAGGCACGGCCTACTGGAACCTGCCCTGCACTGATTACTGAACCGCTCTGGTGGCTGTAAGTGCCACAAACAACCCATCTCAGTAACTCCTCTTCAGCTAGACCTGCCCTGCCATACCATATATGAGTGAATGACCCTGCCAGTTGGAGAAGGAGCTGAAAAGTATTGTGCCCACAGATGAGCAAATGACAAAGTACACACAGTCCACCTGCTCAGACATAGTCAATTTTTTTTAAAAAACGGGGATGAAACAAACAAATCTACAATCAATAAACGAGAAAAGTAACTACTGAATGCCCCAAAGACAGCAGACAATATCAAAGCATTTACAAAAACAGGACAGGATGGTTCCAGGAGGCATCCAAAATAAAACACCAGATGACTCTCCAGTGGAAGAAAAGGCACTAGAACTACCTGATAGGGAATTCAAATCTCTAATACTAAGAATTCTCCAAGACCTGAGGCAAAAAGCTGACAAACATGAGGAAAAAATAGACAAATTCATGGAAAATACAGACAAAAAATTGGAAGAATTCAGGATAATAATGCAGGAACAAAATGCAAAAATAAATTCACAACTAGAAATTATACAAAGACAACAATTAGAAATCCAAAAGATAAACAACAAGATTTCAGAAATGGATCATGTCATAGAAGGGCTGAGAAGCAGATTTGAAACAGTGGAAGACAGGATCAGTGGAATTGAAGACAAACACTTGGATACAACTCTGTTTCAGGAAAACTCAGAAAAGAGAACAAAGAAAAATGAAGACACCCGGAGAGTTATGTGGGACACAATTAAAAGCAAAAATTTACGACTGATTGGAATTCCAGAACAGGAGGAGAAAACAGAAAACACAGAGAGGATCATTGAGGAACTGCTGACAGAAAACTTCCCCAATATCGTGAAAGATGAAAAGCTGGCCATCCAAGAAGCTCAACGAACCCCATATAGAAGAGACCCCAAAAGAAAATCACCAAGGCATATCATATTCACACTCGCCAAAACCAGACAAAGAATCCTGGAGCAGCTCGTGAAAAACAAGAAGTCACATACAGAGGAGAAACAATAAGACTAAGCTCAGATTATTCAGCAGAAACCAGGCAAGAAGGCAATGGGATGACATATGTAAAATCTTGAAAGAAAAAAACTGTCAGCCAAGAATAATATATCCTGCAAAACTCTCGTTCAAATTTGATGGTGAAATTAGGTCATTTCCAGATAAACAGAAATTAAGGGAATATGTAAAAGTCAAACCAAACTAACAAGAATTATTAAAGGGAGTTCTTCGATCTGAGGACAAACAGCTTCAGCTCACAGGCAGAACCTAGGACACAGGATTGAACCAGCCAGATACCAATCTAGGAAATGAACTCTCGAAGACTATCCAAAACCAAAAGAAATACAACAGGGAATCAGAGCAGTCAATTGATGGATGACAACAACATCAAAACAATAAAAGAGGGAATAAACGGCATAGGTATAGAACATTCTAATGGAGAGGAAGGCAAGGCAATACCAGGTAATGGTAGACTGCTTCAAACTTAGAAAGATAAGGGTAAAATTCATGGTAACCACAAAGAAAGTTAACAAACATATTCATTAAAAAAAGAGGAAAAACAAAAAGTCTCAGCAAAAACAAAACTTACAAAAACAAAAGAAATGAAAAAAAAATCCACAAACAAAAGTAACTCAGCACAAGAGAGTAAGAAGAACCAAGAAAACTTCAGCACCACAAAAAAAAGCACTACAAAACGACAGCAACAAACTCACGTCTATCAATAATTACACTGAATGTAAATGGACTCAATGCACCCATAAAGAGACACAGAGTGACAGAATGGGTAAGAAAACAGGATCCATCAATATGCTGTCTACAAGAGACACACCTTAGAATCAAAGATGTGAATTTATTAAAAGTCAAAGGTTGGAAAAAAATATATCAAGCTAACAACCACCAAAAAAGAGCAGGAGTGGCAATCCTAATCTCAGATAAAATAGGCTTTAAAACAAAATCTACCATAAAAGACAAAGAAGAACACTGTATAACGATTAAGGTGATGATCCATCATGAAGACATAACCATAATAAACATCTATGCACCCAATGACAGTACCCCAAAATACATAAAACAAACTCTAACAACACTGAAAAGAGAAATTGACAGTTCCACAATAATAGTAGGAGACTTCAACACACCACTCTCAGTAAAGGACAGAACAAGTAAGAAGGAACTCAGCAAAGATACAGAAGACCTAAAGGGCACAATCAACCAACTTGACCTCATAGACATATATAGAACACTCCATCCAACCATTGCAAAGAACACATTCTTTTCCAATGCACATGGAACGTTCTCCAGAATAGACCACATCTTAGGCCACAGAGCAATCCTCAACAAGATCCAAAATGCTGAGATAATTCACAGTATCTTCTCTGACCCCAATGCCATCAAGGTAGAAATTAACACTAGAAAGAGCAAGGGAAAAAAATCAAATACATGGAAACTGAATAATACCCTGCTTACCCATCAGTGGGTAATAGAAGAAATCAGAGATGGAATCAAAAAATTCCTAGAATCAAATGAGAATGAAAACACATCATACCAAAACCTTTGGGACACAGCAAAGGCCGTCCTCAGAGGACAATTTATAGCAATAGTTGCACATATCAAAAAAGAAGAAAGGGACAAAATCAAAACATTAACTACAGAACTCAAACAAATAGAAAGAGAACAGCAAAAAAAGCCCACAACCACTAGAAGAAAGGAAATAGTAAAGATCAGAGCAGAAATTAATGGAACAGAGAACAGAAAAACAATAGAAACAATCAACAAAACCAAAAGTTGGTTCTTCGATAGAATCAACAAAATCGACAAACCACAGGCCAGACTGACAAAAGAAAAACAGGAGAGGACACAAACAACCCAAATAAGAAATGAAATGGGGGACATTACAACAGACCCAACAGAAATAAAAAGGATTATAACAGAATATTATGAAAAACTATACTCCCACAAATTTGAAAACCTAGAGGAAGTGGATAAATTTCTAGAAACACACGGCCTACCTAAACTACAGGAAAGTGATGTTGAAAATCTGAACAGACCCATAACAGGAGAAGAGATCGAAAAGGTAATAAAAAAACTCCCAACCAAAAAAAGCTCTGGCCCAGATGGCTTCACTGGAAAATTCTACAAAACATTTACAGAAGAGCTTGTACCAGTACTACTCAAGCTATTTCAGAGCACAGAAGAGGAAGCAACACTTCCAAATTCATTCTATGAAGCCAGCATAACACTGATACCAAAACCAGGCAAAGACGTCACAAAAAAAGAAAATTACAGACCAATATCTCTCATGAATATGGATGCAAAAATTCTCAACAAAATTCTAGCCAATAGAATTCAGCATCATATCAAAAAAATAATACACCACGACCAAGTAGGATTTATACCAGGTTTGCAAGGATGGTTCAACATTAGAAAATAATCAACGTAATCCACCACATAAATAAAAGGAAAGAAAAGTATCACATGATCATCTCAATTGACGCAGAAAAGGCATTTGACAAAGTCCAACACCCATTCCTGATAAAAACACTCAATCAAATAGGCAAAGAAGGGAAATTACTGAACATAATAAAGGGCATCTATGCAAAACCAATGGCCAACATCATTCTTAATGGAGAGAGGCTGAAAACATTCCCCTTGAAAACAGGAACAAGACAAGGATGCCCTTTATCTCCACTCCTATTTAACATTGTGCTGGAAGTTCTAGCTAGAGCAATAATGCAAGAAAAAGAAATAAAGGTCATCCAAATTGGTAACAAAGAAGTTAAACTGTCCCTGTTTGCAGATGATATGATACTATACACAGAAAACCCTAAAGACTCCACGAGAGATCTACTGGAACTAATAGAAAGATTCAGCAGAGTAGCAGGATACAACATAAACATTCAAAAATCAGTTGGTTTCCTATACACCAATAAGGAGAATGATGAAAAGGAAATCAGAAAAACAATACCATTTTCAACAGGCCCTAAAAAGATAAAATACTTAGTAATAAATCTGACCAGGGATGTAAAAGACCTATACAAAGAAAACTACAAAACACTACTGCATGAAACCCAAAGGGATCTACATAAATGGAAAAACATACCATGCTCATGGATAGGCAGACTCAACATTGCGAAAATGATAATTCTACCCAAAGCAATTTACAAATACAACACAATCCCGATCCAAATACCAACAACATTCTTCAAAGAGATGGAAAAACTAATCATCAACTTTATATGGAAAGGGAAGAAGCCCTGAATAAGTAAAGCACTACTGAAGAAGAAGAATAAAGCTGGAGGACTCACACTACCTGACTTCAGAACCTACTATACAGCTACAGTAGTCAAAACAGCCTGGTACTGGTACAATGACAGATACATTGACCAATGGAACAGAATTGAGAACCCAGATGGAAATCCATCCACCTACGGTCACCTGATCTTCGACAAGGGCCCAAAGTCCATCAAATGGGGAAAAGACAGTCCTTTTAACAAATGGTGCTGGCAAAACTGGATATCCATGTGCAAAAAAATGAAACAGGACCCATACCTCACACCGTATACAAAAACTACTTCAAAATGGATCAAAGACCTGAATATAAAGCCTAAAAGTATAAAGTTCATAGAAGAAAAAATAGGACCAACACTTCAGGCCTTAATACACGGCATTAACAGGTTAGAAACCATAACCATCAATGCACAAACCCCAACAGATAAGCTAGATAACTGGGATCTTCTAAAAAGCAAACACCTATGCTCTTCAAAAGACTTCAGCAAAAGAGTAAAAAGAGAACCTACAGACTGGGAAAAAATTTTTGGACAGTATAAGTCAAAGATCTAATCTCCATAATCTACAAGAAAATCTAACACCTCTACAACAAAAAGACAAATAATCCTATTAAAAAATGGGCAAAAGAAATGAACAGAGAGTTCACCAAAGAAGACATTCAAATGGCCAACAGACACATGAGGAAATGCTCGCAATCACTAGCCATTAGAGAAATGCAAATTAAAACCACAATGAGATACCATCTCAGCCCGGCATTACTGGCACAAATCAAAAACACTGAAAATAACAAACGTTGGAGGGGCTGCGGGGAGATCGGAACACTTATGCACTGCTGGTGGGAATGCAAAATGATACAACCATTCTGGAAAATGATATGGCGCTTCCTCAGAAAGATAGAAATAGACATACCATTTGATCCAGCAATCCCACTCCTAGGAATATATCCTAGAGAAATAAGAGTCGTCACTCGAATAGACATATGCACACCTATGTTCATGGCAGCATTGTTCACAATAGCAAAATTATGGAAACAACCTAGATGCCCATCAACAGATGAATGGATAAACAAACTATGTTACATACACACAATGGAGTACCATGCAACGAGAAAGAACAACGAATCTGTGAACCATCTCATAACACGGATGAAACTGAAGGACATTATGCTGAGTGAAATAAGTCAATTACGAAAGGACAAATATTGTATGAGACCTCTATTGTAAAAACCCATGAAAAGATTCACACACAAAATGTAACAATCTTTGTTGGTTTCAAGGGATGGGAGGGGTGGGGGGGGAATACTAAATAGGCAATAGATAAGTGGTATCTTGGGTAAAGGGTGAGACAGTACACAATACAGGGGAAACTAGCACAACTTGTACAAGGAAAGGTCATGGAAGCCCCATAGACACATCCCAACTCCCTGAGGGACTGAACTGCTGGGCAGAGGGCTCTGGGGACCATGGTCTCGGGGAACATCTAGCTCAATTGGCATGACACAGCTTATAAAGACAATGCTCTAGATTCTACCTTGGTGAGTAGTGTCTGGGGTCTTAAAAGCCTGTGAGCGGCCATCTAAGATACTCCACTGGTCTCATCCCTTCAGGAGCAAGGGAGAATGAAGAGAACAGGATATAATGAAAAGATTAGTCCGAAGGACTAATTGTCCACAGCTACCAAGGCCTCCACCGGACTGAGTCCAGTACAGCTAGATGGTGCCCGGCTACCACCACTGACTGCTCTGACGAGGATCACAACCGAGGGTTCTGGACAGTGCTGGAGAAGGATGTAGAACATAGTTCTAACTCACAAAAAAAAGACCAGATTTACTGGCCTAAAGGAGACTGGAGAAACCTCGAGAGTATGGCCCCCAGACACCCTTTTAGCTCAGTGGTGAAGTTACCTCCGAGGTTCACTGTTCAGCCTGGGAGTGGACAGCCCCGTAAAACCAAATGAGACTAACGAGGTACAGGAGTCCAGTGACAAGGGCCAGAAGGCAGAAGGGGACAAGGAAGCTGGTGATAGGGAACCCAAGGTTGAGTAAGGATATTGTTGATGTGTTGTGAGATTGTTAACCATTGTCATAGGGCAACATTTGTAGTAACTGTTAAATGAGAAACTATTTTGTTCTGTAAGCCTTCATCTTAAGTGAGAATAACAGCACAATTGGAAGAACATAGTCAATGTCACTGAACTGTGCATGTAGAAATTTTTGAAATGGTGTATCTTTGGCTATGTGTATTTTCACCAAAAAAAAAAAAAAAAAAAGGTTGAGAAGTTAGAGGGTTGATACGTTGTGGGGTTGTTAACCAATGTCATAAAACAACATGTTTACTACTGTTTCATGAGAAACTATTTGTTCTGTAAGCCTTCACCTGAAGTACAATAAAAAAAAAAAAAGTGTGGGAGAATTATTTGTACTTTTCACATTTGGTCACAGATCTTTCAGACACAAAACCCGGGATGGGGAAAAAAAAAAAAGATGAACAAAGTGTTGCAAATTTTTCCTCTCACAATTAAGCATGAGGAAAACTTAGGAAACTAAATGTTATTCAAAGGCAAGAGAGCCCTTGGGATTAGGTGCACTATATCTCTCTTGCGTTATCCAAATCTTCAACTATCAAAGATCAAGGCCTAGTATGACAACTGTTTTAGCTATCTAGAGCTGCTATAACAGAAATACCACACATGGATGGCTTTAACAGACAAAATTTTATTCTCTCACAGTCTAGGAGGCTAGAAGTCCAAATTCAGGGTGTCAGCTTCAGGGGAAGCCTTTTTCTCTCTGTCATCTCAGGGGGAAAGGTCCTTGTCATCAATCTTCCCCTGGTCTAGGAGCATCTCAGTGCAGGGACCCTGGGTCCAAAGGACACGCTCCATTCCCAACTCTGTTTTCTTGGTGGTAGGAGGACCCTGTCCTCTCTGCTTGATTCTCTCCTTTATATGTCAAAAGTGATTGCCTCAAGATACAATCTAATCCTCTAGACTGAGTCCTTCCTGATTAACATAACTGCCTTTAATCCTGCCTCATTAATATCATAGAGATTAGGATTTACAACACACAGGATAATCACATCAGATCACAGAATGGTGGACAAACACATAATACTAGGAGTCATGGCCTAGCCAAGTTGACACACAATTCAATCCATAACAACAATCAAGGCCTCATCACAATCCCAAAGATCCTTCATGAGTTGCATTTGGAATAAAAATTATTCAATATATCCTGACACACCAGGTCCATCTTCTAGTTAATTTGGCAAATATTTCTTGAGTGTTATCATGTGCAAAGTACAAGAATAGTACAGAAAATTAACCCAGAAATGAAAAGATATGGACCTTTCCTTTCAGAGCTCCCAATCTATGAACTCTTAGATGTTTCATGAATAGAAGAACCCTATATTACCTTTATAGATCTCTTTAGGAAAAGCAAGATATTCACAACTGGGACAGTGCCTTTTTTTCTGGGTTGAGTTACAGTCCCAACTTCTAAAAACCAGAAACTAATTCATCAACCAGTTAACTGTCTGGCAAATAAAATAAATTGCCTTATAACAAGACTCTCCTTTCCCCTGAATGATTTTAATTATCTCAGTAGCTAAGAACTGTGACTAACTTCTGTGACAGAAGTAAGAAGCACATTGTTGAAAAAGCCATTCACACTTTTATTTTTGGTGTTAGACCTTTGTGGAGCTATCCTCTATCCTGGAGTAGAAAGGAGAGTGATAACTAACTTGAGTACTTACCAAATACCATACACTGGTCTAAGTGCTTTAAGTACAGTATTTCATTTAACTATTGCAAACAATCCTATGAAGTAGGTATTGTTATTACCTTCTGTCACGGATTGAATTGTATCCCAAAAAAATATCTGTCAACTTGGCTAGCTGATAATTCCCAGTATTGTATGATTGTCTACCATTTTATCATCAGATGTGATTTCCCTATGTGTTGTAAATGCTATCACTATGATGTAATTAGATGGATTAGTGACAGCTACATTGATGAGATCTACAAGATTAGATAGTATCTTAAGCCATTCTCTTTTGAGATATAAAAGACAGAAGTGACCAGTGAGACATGGGAACCTCACATCACCAAGAAAGCAGGGCTGGGAGCAGAGCGTGTCCTTTGGACCTCAGGTTCCTGCACTGAGATGCTCCCAGACCAAGGGAAAACTGATGCATCACAAGGACCTTCCTCCAAAGCTGACAGAGACAAAAAGCCTTCTCCTGGAGCTGATGCCCTGAATTTAGATTCATAGTCTACTAGACTGTGAGAAAATAAACTTCTCTTTGTTAAAGCCACCCACTTGTGGTATTTCTGTTATAGCATCACTAGATGACTAAGACAGCCTCATTTTTTAATAAGACTTAAAAAGATTAAGTGATTCATACACAGTCACAAAGCTAGTAAAGATATCCCTTTTTCCTAAAGATGAAAAAATACGCATTCCATGTAAAGATGCATTTATAGAGTCAAATTACAAGAAAGTCATGACCTATGAAACTGAATATTAAAAGAAAAGTCCTTCAAACACAACTATAAATGCATGAACAGCAGAAGACAAATTAGATAACTGGGACTTCACAAAAATTAAATACTTATGCTCATCAAAAGACTTCATCAAAAGAGTAAAAAGACAACCTACAGACTAGGAAAAAATCTTCAGGAACAACATATCTGATAAGGGTCTAATCTCTAAAATATATAGAAAACTTCAAAACTCAACAACAAAAAGACAACTCAATTCAAAAATGGGCAAAGGACATGAACAGACACTTCACCAAAGAAGACATTCAAGTGGCCAACAAACACATGTAAAGATGTTTGTGGTCATTAGCCATTAGAGATGCAAATCAAAACTATAATGAGATATCATCTCACCCCTGCTAAAATGGCACTGATCAAAAAAATAAAAAACAATAAACGTTAGCAAGTATGTATGGCAAATGGAACCCTTATACAGTGCTGGTAGGAATGTAAAATGGTACAACCACTATGGAAAACAGTAACTTGCTTCCTAAAAAAATTAGAAATAGAACTACCTTATGATCCAGCAATCCCACTCCTACGTATATACCCAAAAGACCTAACAGAAGTGACGTGAACAGACATATGCACACCTATGTTCACTGCAGCACTATTCACAACAGCAAAAAGATGGAAACAACCTAAATGCCCATCAACGAATGAATGGATAAACAAAATGTGGTACATACATGCAATGGAATACCACGCAGCCATAAAGAATAACGATGAATACATCTCATAACAGGGATGAACGTGGAGGACATTATGCTGAGTGAAATAAGTCAATCACAAAAGGACAAATATGGTATGATATCATTTTTATAAAAAGACAAGAATAGGTATACGTACAGAAATCAACATTTGTTGCTTGTTATCAGGCATGAGAGGCAAAAGGAGGTGGAGTCACTCTCTAGACAGCAGACACTTGTTATTTTTGGTGATGAGGAAGGTAACACCAAATGTGGGTGAAGTGTGAACAACCTGACCAAGGTAAATGATGTCACTAAGAAGTACACAAAAATAACAAACGTTTTGATAAATGCTATAACATAGACAATTCTGCAACAACAGCAACAACAACCAAAAATATGTTTGTGGTTACATAGGTAGGTATGTATGCATACATGTGTATAGATAGGTATACGTGTGTATATACAGCTGTATCTATAGGCATTTGTATATACAGTTATGTGTGTACTGCATATATATATACATATATAATAAAGCACATAGGGGCACAGCTATGGATACTTCTTAGACATAATCAAACACCTTGCAGGATTAGTTTTCTGAGTTTGAAGGCCATAGTCTCATGTGACAACTCGGTCAATTAGCTTACTATTCCTCATAAAGCTTATGTTCTACATCCTAGTTTCGTGGGTAGCATCTGGGGTCTTCAAAGCCATCTAAGATACAATTATTGGTCTCTATTTGTCTGGAGCAAAAAAGAAAGAAGGAAAACAAAGACTCAAAGAAGAAACTTTTCTGCAGGACTAATAGCTTATACAAATCACAGCCTCATCTACCCTGAGACCAGAAGAACTAGATTGTGCCCGGCTACCACTACCAACTATTCTGATTAGGGACACAATAGATGGACCCTGACAGAATGGGATAAAAATGTAGGACAGTACTCAAATTCTTAAAAAGTCCACACTTACTGGACTGGTTGAGACTAGAGGAACTCTTGAGACTATTGCCCTGAGATACCCATTAAACTGTGAACTGAAACTACTCCTGGAGGTCACTTTTCAACTAAATAACAAATTGGCACATAAAATTAACGATATTACTGTGAGTACTGTGAAATTGAAGATTTTTACCAACTTCTGCAGTCTGAAATTGATTAAACATGTAATCAAAACTCATTGATAATTATTGAAGGTTGGAATGTGAAAGTTGGAAACAAAGAAGAAGGACTGGTAGTCGGAAAATATGGCCTTGGTGATAGAAATGATGCCAGAGATCGAATGATAGAATTTTGCAGGACCAATGACTTCTTTTTTGGAAATACCTTTTTTTCAACAACATAAACGGCAACTATACACGTGGACCTCACCAGATGGAATACACAGAATCAAATCAACTACATCTGTGGAAAAAGACAATTGAAAAGCTCAATATTATCAGTTAGAACAAGGCCAGAGGCTGACTGTGGAAAAGGCCATCAATTGTTCATATGCAAGTTCAAGTTGAAGTTGAAGAAAATTAGAACAAGTCCACAAGAGCCAAAGTACCACCATTAGTATATCCCACCTGAATTTGGAGATCATCTCAAGAATAGATTTGAACACTAATGACTGAAGACCAGACGAGTTGTGGAATGACATCAAGGATATCATACATAGGGAGAGCAAGAGGTCATTAAAAACATAGGAAAGAAAGAAAAGACCAAAATGAATGTCAGAAGAGACTATGAAAGTTGATCCTGAAAGAAGAGTAGCTAAAATAAATGGAAGAAATGATGAAGTAAAAGAGCTGAAGAGAATAATTTCAAAGAGCAGATAGAGAAGATAAAATATTACAGTGAAATGTGCAAAGACCTGGAAATAGAAAACCAAAAGGAAAGAACACACTCAGCATTTCTCAAGCTGAAAGAACTGAAGAAAAACTTCAAGCCTAGAGTTGCAATACTGAAGGATTCTACAGGGAAAATATTGAACAATGCAGTAAGCATCAAAAGAAGATGGAAGGAATACACAGATTCACTGTACCAAAAAGAATCGGTCAACATTCAACCATTTCAGGAGGGAGCATATGATCAAGTACCAACGGTACTGAAGGAAGATGTCCAAGCTGCACTGAAGGCACTGGTGAACAATAAGGCTCCAGAAATTGATAGAATACCAACTGAGATGTTTCAATAAACAGACGCAGCACTGGAGGTGTTGTTGGTCTATGTCGAGAAATTTGGAAGATAGCTTCCTGGCCAACCAACTGGAAGAGATCCACATTTGTGCCCATTCCAAAGAAAGGTGATCCAACAGAATGTGGAAATTATCGAACAATATAATTAATTTCACACACAGGTAAAATTTTTCTGAAGATCTTTCAAAAGCAGTTGCAGTAGTACATCCACAGGGAACTGCCCGAAATTCAAGCCAGATTCTGAAGAGGACGTGGAACAAGAGATATCATTGCTGATGTCAGATGGATCATGGCTGAAAGCAGAGAATACCAGAAAGATGTTTACCTGTGTTTCATTGATTATGCAAAGGAATTCAACTATGTGGATCATAACAAATTATGGATAACATTGCAAAGAATGGTAATTCCAGAACACTTAATTGTGCTCTTGCAGAACCTGTATATAGATCAAGAGGCAGTCATTCCAAAAGAACAAAGGAATACTCGAAGGTGTGCTTCAAGGGTGGATCCTTTCACCACACTTAATCCGTCTGCTGAGCAAATAATCTGAGAAGCTGGACTATATGAAGAAGTACATAGCATTAGGATTGGAGAAAGATTCATTAACAACCTGAGATATGCAGGTGACACAACCTTGCTGGCTGAAAGTGAAGAGGACTTGAAGCACTCACTGATGAAGATCAAAGATCACAGCCTTCAGTATGGATTACACCTCAAAAAAAAAAACAAAAACCCTCACAACTGGACCAATAAATAGCATCATGATAAATGGAGAAAAGACTGAAGTTGTCAAAGATTTCATCTTGCTTGGATCCACAATCAACACCTTCGAAAGCAGCAGTCAAGAAGTCAAACAGCATATTGCATTGAGCAAATCTGCTGCAAAAGATCTCGTTAAAGTGTTAAAAAGTAAAGATGTCACCTTGAAAACTAAGGTGCACCTGACCCAAGCCATGGTATTTTCAATAACCTCATATGTATACAAAAGCTGGACAATGAATAAGGAAGACCGGAGAAGAATTGATACCTTTGAATTATTGCTTTGGCAAAGAATACTGAATATACTGTGGACTTCCAGAAGAAGGAGCAAATCTGTCTCAGAAGAAGTACAGCCAAAATGCTCATTAGAAGCAAGGATGGGAAGACTTCATGTCATGTACTTTGGACATATTATCAGGAGGGACTAGTCCCTGGTGAAGGACAACATGCTTAGTAAAGTAGAGGGTCAGGAAAAAGAGGAAGACCCTCAACAAGATGGATTGACACAGTGGCTGCAACGATGGGCTCAAGCATAACAACAATTGTGAGGATGGTGCAGGACGGGCAGCATTTTGTTCTGTTGTACACAGGGTCACTATGAGTCGGAACAAACTCAAAAGCACCTAACATCAATGAGAAAAAGGAGGCGGTACTTGAATGTGGCTTTACATGGAAGTATGTAAATACACCCTCACTTATAGACCTGGTTAGGTTCCAAAGACCAGGTTGTTATGTGAAATCAGCATTACGCAAAAATGTAGGATGACCACAGCAGATCACAAAATGGAAGATGATTACATCATTACATAACTGCCAAATTACATCATTTCATAACTGCCACATAGCAGGTTCTCTTCACTAATGCTTTTGGCACAGTTCCTCAATCTCTTATATAAAATCAGGCTAACCAAAAAGACAGATAATAACAAGTGTTGACAAGGAAGTGGAGAAATTAGAATCCTCATGCACTGCTAGTGGGAATGTAAAATAGTGCAACCACGTTGGAAAACAGTCTGTCAGTTCTTCAAATATTTAAACATAGAGTTACCATTTGACTCCTAGAAATTCCATTCCTAAGCATACATTCAAGAGAAGTGAAAACACACATTCAGACAAAATCCTGTATATGAATGTTCATAGCACCATTGTACATAATAGCCAAAAAATGGAAACACCGCAAATGTCCACCAACAATGAATGGATAAATAAAATGTGGTATGTCCATATAAAGAAATTTCATTCAGCCATAAAAAGTAATGAAGCACTGATACATGCTACAATATGGATGAACCTTAAAACATCATACTAAGTGAAAGAAGTCAGTCACAAAAAGCCACATATTGTATGATTCTCTTTCTATGAAATGTCCAGAACATGCAAACCTATAGAGACATAAAGTAGATTAGTGGTTGCCTAGGGCTGGACAGGGAATGGAGGTTTGTGAGGTGACAGCTAAGGGGTGCAGGATTTCTTTTTGGGGTAATGAAAATATTATAAAATTTATTGTGGTATTGGGCTCCCTAGGTGGTACAAACTGTTAAGCACTCAACTACTAGCTGAAAGATAGGCAGTTCAAACCCATCCAGAGGCACCTTGGAAGACAGGCCTGGAAATCTGCTTCAGGAAGGTCACAGCCTTGAAAACCCTATTTATTAAGCAGTTCTACTCTGCACACATGGGGTCCCATAAGTCAGAATCAATTTAACAACACTAACAATAATAATTAGATGTACAACTGTGGATATACAAAAAGCTACTGAATTGTATAGTTAAAATTGTAAATTGTATGATTGTTAGGTGCCTTCAAGTTGGTTCCAACTCACAGAGACCATTTGTAAACAGAACAAAACACTGACTGGTCATGTGCCATCCTCACAGTCATTGCTATGTTTGAGCCCATTGTTGCAGCCACTGTGTCAATCCATCTCGTTGAAGGTCTTTCTCTTTTTTGCTGACCCTCATCTCTACCAAGCATGATGTCCTTCTCCAGGGACTGGTCCTTCCTGATAACATGTCCAAAGTACATGAGACAAAGTCTGGCTATCCTTGCTTCTAATGAGCGTTCTGGCTGTACTTCTTCCAAGACAGATTTGTTTGTTCTTCTGGCAGTCCATGGTATAGTCAATATTCTTCATCAACACCAAAGGCATCAATTCTTCTTTGTCCAGCTTTCACATGCATATGAGGCAACTGAAAATACTATGGCTTGGGTCAGGTGCACCTTAGTCCTCAAAGTGACGTCTTTGCTTTTCAACACTTTAAAGAAGTCTTTTGAAGCAGATTTGCCTAATGCAATGTGTCATTTGAATTCTTTACTGCTGTTTCCATGGGCGTTGACTGTGGATCCAAGTAAAATGAAGACCTTGACAACTTCAATATTTTCTCTGTTTATCGTGACGTTGCTTATCAGTCCAGTTGTGAAGATTTTGGTTTTCTTTATGTTGAGGTATAATCCATACTGAAGGCTGTGGTCTTTGATCTTCATATGTAAGTGCTTCAAGTCCTCTTCACTTTCAGCAAGGAAGGTTGTGTCATCTGCATATCTCAGGTTGTTAATGAGTCTTCCTCCAATCCCGATGCCACATTCTTCCTCATATAGTCCAGTTTCTCAGATTATTTGCTCAGCATACAGATTGAATAAGTAAGGTGAAAGGATACAACCCTGACACACACTCTTCTTGATTTTGAACCATGCAGTATCCCCTTGTTCTGTACGAACGACTGCCTCTTGTTCTATGTACAGGTTCTACATGAGCACAATTGAGTGTTCTGGAATTCCCATTCTTCACAATGTTATCAATAATTTGTTATGATCCACACGGTTGAATGCCTCTGCATAGTGAATAAAACACAGGTAAACAACTTTCTGGTGTTCTCAGTCAAGATCCATCTGATATCAGCAATGATATCCCTCGTTCCATGTCCTCTTCTGAATCCAACTTGAACTTCTGGCAGTTCCCTGTCCCATGTACTGCTGCAACCCTTTTTGAATTATCTTCAGCAAAATTTTACTTGTGTATGATATTAATGATATTGTTTGATAATTTCTGCATTTTGTCGGATCACATTTCTTTGGAATGGGCACAAATATGGATCTTTTCCAGTCGGTTGAACAGGTAGCTGTCTTCCAAATTTCTTGGCATAGATGAGTAAGCACTTCCAGCGCTTCATTCATTTGTTGAAACATCTCAATTCGTATTCTGTCAATTCCCAGCACAGTAGACCATATGATTGTTGGATTCAAAATGGCTAATACCAGTCCATTTAATTTCACTAAC
Organism: Dugong dugon; assembly: GCA_030035585.1. NCBI lineage: Eukaryota > Metazoa > Chordata > Mammalia > Sirenia > Dugongidae > Dugong > Dugong dugon. The sequence continues at coordinate 52,046,768 of CM057475.1, forward strand.
ATCTAGGATATCTATCTTCAACTGGCCCATTTCCTTTTTGACACCTTCCAATTTTCCTAGATTTATACATTCCATGTTCTGATTATTAATGGATGTTTGCAGCTGTTTCATATCATTCTGAGTCATGCAGCCTGCATCTAATGATTGGCCAATTGTATGGTACCTGAAATTATATCTCAAAAAAGCTATTAAAAAAATAAATCAAGGCAAAGAATGTATCCAGTCTCTCTCTGGCCTAGTCTCTATCCTATGCTTCTTTAGCACTCTGATCAAGAACTGGTCTCACTGACTGTTTCTCTTATTCCTTGCTTTAGAGTCACTTAAAATTTTATTATATATTCCTGAAAAACTGCTTTTCAGATTTCCTTTTGGGGTTCTATATCACCTTTGTTCTCAAATTGCAATAATTTGTGAGGTTTTTCTGATTTATTTCATTCATTCACTTGACAAATTTATTCTGAGTGGTTATGTCATATCAGACACTGTTAATTATCTGAGGTACAAAGTCAAAATGATACCTAGCACTTGCCCTCAAAGAGCTTACAGTCTAATAAGGGAGACATATATGTAAACACATATTTAAGATATAAAAAACATGCATTATAATTGAAGTGTATAAAAGTATTAAGAGAAAACAGACTTTGTCAAGACTTAGAGTACAAAAACTTGGGTTAAATGAAATAGGCTCATACATGATACTATGTATTTGTCCATAGAACTGTACAATACAAAGAGTGAACCCTAATGTAAACTATGGGCTTTAGTTAATAATAATGTATCAGTATCGGTTCATCAATTTTAATAAATGTACCATACTAATACACTAATGTAAGATGTCAATAGTAAGAGAAAATGTAGCGGGGATCAGAGGGTGATACAGGAACTCTCCACACTTTCTGTTGAATTTTTTTGTAAACCTAAAACTGATCTAAAAAGTAAAGTATATTAGTTTTTTTTTTTTAAATGAATTAAGTTTAACAGGTTTGTGATCTTGAGCTAGTCATTTGACTCCCTTGAATCTGAGTTTTTTAACTGTAAAATGGAGAGAGTGTCACCTACCTCACAGGGTTATTGTGATAATTTAACACAAATATGAAAGTATTTTGGTATGTGTATCGTGACATATCAATATTTTAGAACAATGCATGTTTAGAAATAATTGTTGTTTCACTTAACTTTCTTTGTAAGGTTTTTTTTTTTCAGTTTTTTCTTATTGTACTTTAGATGAAGGTTTACAAAACAAATAGTTTCTCATTAAACAGTACACATTGTTGTGCCCCCTTAGTCTCGTTTTGTTCTATGGGGCTGTCTAACCTTTGGCTGAAGGGTAAATCTCAGGAGTGACTTCATTACTGAGCTAAAAGGGTGTCTGGGGGCCATACTTTGGGGGTTTTTTCAGTCTCTGTCAGGCCAGTAAGTCTGGTCTTTTTTTGTGAGTTACAAGTTTGTTCTACATTTTTCCCCAGCTTTGTCCGGGACCCTCTGTTGTGCTCCCTGTCAGAGCAGTCAGTGGTGGTAGCTGGGCACTCCTTGTAAGTTTTAAGTGAGGATGAAATCAGTAATGTGCTCTGAGATCCGAGAAAAAATAATAAATACAATATTTTTCCTGTAACTGAAAAATAACAGACGGAATTTTAATAGTTTCTGGAAGAAAAGGAAACAGCTTGAAATGTAATGATTGAGAAGATGGAGAATAACATGGAAGAAGGGTTAGATCATGGTTGGAAGAGAAAAAGGCAAACTGGATAGTAAGCTTGAACAGACCGTAGGTGTGGTAGAAAAAATAGTGTTGAAGGCAGGGCTTTGAAGGTGAAGAGAAATCTTAGTGAGAGCTATGAGCTTGCCCTATATCCTTATCAATAATATGCATTTTCTTCAAAAAGGTGAAAGTAAAGTTAACTCAGTGAGGACAATATCCTCTTCTAGAATAATTTAAACACAAAGTTCTACTGTAGTTCAAATCTCCGAATAACATCAATCACATATATGGGCTAAATGTGTACATTTACCCTTATATAATATTTATCATGGTTACTGAAAAAAACCAGTTACTGTCCAGTTGACTTCAATTCATGACAAGCCATGTACGTGTGAGAGTAGAATTATTTTTTGGAAGTAGATCACCAGGCCTTTCTTCTGAGGTGCTTCTGGATGGACTCAAACCTCCACGCTTTTGGTTAGCAGCTCAACATGTTAACCATTTGTACCACACAAAGACTCCATCATAGTCACTAACAAGTACTTTTGATTGGGACCAACAACTAATATATTGGAGGGCAAAAGAAAAAAACTTAGGGAAAAAGACATTTTATTTAAATAATCTAAATAAATATTTAAATGTTCAGGCCCACTGACTCCTAGAGCCTGTAGGTATGGAGGTAGGGAGTATCACCCATGACATTTTGGTGGCCCTCTCCTCCCAGATCATCATTAAAAACTACTGATTACAGGAGTTTTCTCCATGAGTAGCAATGAATAGTACCAACATGAAATATTCAATAAAGGGAGGAAAGAAGTAGGTTCAGTGTTACTGGTCCTGGATTGAAAATTTATTATTTGTGTTCAGAAGTACTCTCTATCATTAGAAGCAGTATCGGAAGGACACAAACAACTTTGAATATGACAACTGAATAATCTGTGGAAAACCTGAAGGAGTAAGGGGTGCTTAAGGAACATTAGAGGAAAAGCTAAAGGAATCAGATGAAATAATTGGAAACTAAAAGAATGGCATTCAACAGAGATGATGGAGGGCAATGCCCTTCAGGGTTGGGGGAAACAACCGCACAAAACAAGCTGTTATCTCTACCAGATCCTCTTACAGGACTGAAGGAATTATTTCCCCAGTTGTTAGGAGTGCTGCCAGCTGCCAGCCCTCTCCAGGAATTGTACTTGTTTGAAAAGAGCCACATCATCCAAGGTCATGTAGCCTATATCCAACGATTGGTCAATGTGAGGGTCTGAAGGCCTGGCCTCCTCACCTGGACTCTGAAAGGCCATCCCAGCTCCACAGCTTTTCCTGGAGTTCACTGAGCCCATGTTTTGAATGCATCATAGACCAACATCTTCTGCCTAATTCTGTCTCTTTCTCTTCCGCCATAAGTGTTGATCCTGAGAATACTCCCCAGTAAGCTTCCTCCATATTAATCTTCATCTCAGACCCTGCTTTCTGGGAAACCCAAGCAGCAAGCCAATAAGATATCGAATCATTGCCATGCAAAGTCTTTGAGAAGGAACTGTGATATTGGGAACACCACAGGTCTTTAGGTAATCTAAGACACTAAGTAGTTGATCAGGTTCTTGCTGGATTATGGCCTTCAACTCAGAATTTGACAACTGAATAAGCTATGAAAAATCTGGAAAAGTTAGACATGCCAAAGAAACTTTAGAGAAAACGTTAAAGGATTTGGGATTATTTATTTCAGAGACAGGTAATAGAAAATCAACAATATAAGAATAGAGAGTAAAATTTTAGTATAAAAGATATAGGTTAGACATAAGGAATTTTTGCTACTAATAAAAATTGCTAGAATATTAGGACAATTTCTAATGATGCTAATTTATTCATTTAATATTATTTTATAATAACAATAATTTGAGTTTACTTTATGTCAGGAGCTATGCTAAGCATGTCAATAAACCCTTTGCCATCAAGTCGATTCAAGCATGTCCATGTAGCCTATTTAATCCTTACAATAATACTATGAGGAAGTACTATCATTATGCCCATTTTAACCGATGAATACATTAAGCTTACATAGATAATATAACTTGCCTAGAGTTATAAAGCTAGGAAGTGATGAAGTCAGAACTCAAACCCAGGTCTTTCCGACTCCAAAACTCACACCCTAAATTACTACCTCCTGTGCACATACATTGTGTACTATGTTCGAATCTGAGGAGATGAAAGGACCTCCTTAATTTTCCTTAATCTAAAGGGCAGACTGACTATTCGACATGGACTTTGACAAGTCATAAAATCTTTTGAGGCCTCTACTGCTATCTGTGTAAAATTGAGATAATGATGCCTTTTTCTGCCTAAAAGCATTCAGAAAAAGTAAGTTTGTCTAAGGCTAAGCCCTCTCTTATCAATAAAATCTAGAATTCTGAACTTTCCGTTGAATGGAATAAAAATTTTCACTTTAAGAAACTATAAAGTATTTTTCACGTATAGGAAGTTTCTCTGAGTGAATTACTTGGGAAAAACTGGGGACAGAAATAATGCCTTTATATGCAATCAGTCCCTTTAACAGACAAGTCTTAAACTTTTAGAAAATAGAAAAGATCAACAGAGCAGGAACTCTGAAAACAGAGTAATTAGGGTTAGAACATGGGATATGAAGGTTTCCAGGAGGAAAGGCATCTTGAGATAAAGATGAATATTGGTGGGCTGGTAGAATCAGGACAGATGTGAAGTAATACAGCAGGTCATTCAGGCAAGACAGAATAACATGAACAGTAACAAGAATAAGCATGGCATGTTTGAGGAAGATAAGGCTTTGGGAAAAAAAAAGAATAACTCTCATCCTTGTGGAATAATTTAACACCATCTTCTTGTGAAGGCTGGGGAATAGCCCAGCGATCAGTGATGCACAGAGTTGTTCATTTTAAGGTACAAGTGCAAATTTTTATCTGCCATGTTACAGACCTGGAGGGTTAACAGACCTCTGTATAGCCATTTTTAAATATGGAATATTTTATGCACTGACATGGAACAATATCCGCAATGTATTGCTGAGTTTGAAAAAAACCGCAGACATACATTTATATTTATATGTGTATATGTATGTGTGTTTGAGGGGGTTTTCTATAGATTGATCTGCCAGAGATAATCTAGATCAAGGGTCAGCAAACTTTTTCTGTAAAAGTCCAGATAGTAAATATTTTCAGCTGTCTGGGTCTCATAAGGTCTCTGTCACATATACTTCTTTTCTTTTCATTTAAATGCAACCCTTTAAAAATACAAAACATTCTTAGCTCTCAAGGCAGTACAAAAACTGGCCACGCCCCAGATTTAGCCCACAGCCTAATCTAGATGAAGCAGAAGGAAAAAGACCAGAGGCAGGGAGACCAGTTAGTAGGCTGTTATAGTGGCCCATGAGTGAGCTTATAGAGGCTCAAACTCAGGTGGTAGGAGTATAACTGAGAGATATTGTGAGAGGAGAACTGGTAAGACTAGATGATAACCAGATGTGGGAAAGAAGCTTTTCAATGATCACTGTGTTCAAGCTTCCCCAAGTTTCTGTAGCAATTGAGAATGAGTTTTAAATGGACAGCAAGGTAAATAATCAATATATTTTGAGGGGGAGTTAGATTTATGTTTGGATATGTCTCAGTGCAATGTGGCCGATACACCCAGAGTAAAGACAGAACAGTGTTCTACTTTGTTTTTAATGCTAGTACATTGTTTGGATGTTTGTAAACTAAAGTTAAGAGGCTACATCTGGTTCTCAACTGAAAAAAACTAAAAGAAAAAAAGAATGGAAAAGCAAAGAAACAGCTCTCAACCTTAAATGATTCTCAAATATGCTTCAGCTTTCTTTTTTCTGGTTGTGTAACAATAGTCACTGTAATTTCTCTGACACTCCTTGGCCTAAAAGCTGGACATTATTCCACATTAACATACCACAAGTGCCATAAGGGAAAAGAGGATAAATAGGAGGAATCAGGAATAGTAGAGAGACTTTGATGGGAGACAGATTTGGGGTTAAATCCTGATACTGCTACTTACTAGCATTTGTGATCTTGGGTTAATTACCTGAACTTCACCTTCCTTATCTGGTCAGTTTGGATACTAATACCTGCTTTACAGGGTTGTTGGGAGAATTACATGAAATATGGTATAAAAGTAGAAAACAATATCTGGCATATGGCAGGTGTTAATAAACAATCATTTCTTTTCCCTTCCAGTATCCCCATCAACCACTTAGTATTTATTAAAAACCTCTTTCTCAGCTGTAGCTGGCTTTATTTGATTAGAGATCATGATACATTGTGAACTAAAAATTACCAGAAGGGGCTTAGAACGCCCAGTATTACGCGCAAAGGGATGCAAAACACATCCAAGAAACCAAAGTGAAAACATAAGACTGACAGTTGACTTGGGGAGTTCAAGTTGCCACATACAATCACAATAATAGGTAATATGTATTGAGCACTTAACTGTGCCAGACACCATTCTAAGCTCTTTATATGCACTAAGTTGTTAAATATTTGCAACAACAATATAAAGTAGGTAGATGAGAAAACCAAGTCCCGAAGAGGTTAAGCAATAAATGAGACAATGTAGAACCACACAAGCATTCCCACACAGTGCTGGTGCCATGTTTTCAAAAAACAATTTGTCGTTATACGTCATGAACTTCAAAAATACTCATATGTGGAATAATTAGTGACATAAAAATGTTCCTAAAATGTTAGACAACAAACAGTCGATACAAGATGAATATGCAACGTAATTGTTACTTTCTGTTTGCCCTCAGCCTCTAACCAAAAGGTTAGTGGTTCAAACTCACCCAGCAGCATCGCAGAAGAAAAGGCCTGGTGATCTGCTTCCATAAAGATTGCAGCCTAGAAAACCCTATGAAGCAGTTCTACTCCGCAACACATGGGGTCACCATGAGTCAGAATTGACTCAATGGTACGAGACAACAATATATTTACATAAGGAGTTTAAAAGGAAACATACCAGCAAACTAGCAAGGGTTACTTCTAGGAGACAGGATTGTGGGTGATAGGACAAAAACAACGCTATATATTCTCCAAGATGTTTAAGCACATTTCTCCTAGGAATAGGAGGATAACATTTCCTGCCCTAAGCAGACTCTCCCTTTTAGCCATGTAGCTTCCTTGGCCATGTGACTGAGTTCTGGCCAATGAAATATGGGTGGGAGTGATACATGTCAATGCCAGGCTTAAACATATGTGGGATCTTCCACACTTTCCTTTCCCTTGTCAGCTGTGACAACAGGACTTTGAAGCTATAAAACGGTGTTGTCACAAAGAGAAGTATCCTGGGTCCCTAATGCTTGAGGCCAATTCACCACAGAGAAATAAACTACAAATGTGTTAAGCCCCTGGCATTTCACGGTTTATTTGTTACCTCAGTAATCAAGAGAGGTAATTTTTGTAATCCTCTTTATTCTTTTCCTGTATTTTCCAAAATGTCAATAAGGAACATGTAATGTTTTTACAATCAGGAAAAAAAATTTATTTTTTGAAATGCATGCCTTTGGACTCAGTAATTTCAGTTCTGGGAATTTAGTCTAAGCCAATAAACTGAAATGCAGACAAAAACTTATGCAAAAAGGTGTTCACTTCAAAGTTGCTTACAAAATAAAATAATAGAAAACAACTTAAATGCTATTCATTAAAGAAACGATTAAACTATATTCATGTGACAGAATATTAGGCAGCCATTAAAATTATTATAATGAGAATTTTAATGACACGAGCATATGCTTATAATATCACCATTATATGAAAAAGCAAGATTAAAAGTTGCTCAAATATGGAAATCACATTTATCAGAAATGTAAGGTAGCGTATCTCTGGGTGATTACCCAATACTCTTATCTACACTGTATAATATTTTCCAAGCTTTCTAAAAAGAGACTATAATACTACTATAAGAAAAAGAGGTGTTCATAAAAATATCGTACTATGCTGTGATAGAGATAAAGGAACCAGTGTGATCACTGATGCAATGGAGCTACTGGTAGGGGCACTTAGGGACTGTCTGCTTAGATTCCCTAAGGACAGAGGAAAGAAGCTGACAGTTGTGAGGGAGGAGAGTCATGGTGCTCAAGAAGGAGCTAGGGAGCTGAGATGGAACTGCTTTGTTAGGCAAAGTTTTCCTGTTCAGACACCCTTCCTGTTTTCAGTACAGCATCTAGCCCAACAAGGATTCTGAGAAAGAAAAATTTCAACTGAAGGGAATAAAGAGGCCAGTGCTAAAAGTTTGAAAAGCTATACATTGGGGGCTTCAGGGTCTGTCAACAATATTCTATTTCTTGAACGTTGCACGGGCATTTATGTATAACTATTTGGTAAACTCTGTGTGCATGTTTTTTTTTTTTTTTTTTCCAGTTTGCATGCTATATTTAACAATAAAAATGTAAAAAAAAAAAAAAAATCAGCAGGGGTATCTTCCTAGATGAGATGGAAGCAGATGTTAGAGGCAGGAAGGGACAATGCTCAATGCAGGCCTGAGGACAGGCCCAGAGGAACAGCAATCACTCAATGTCAGTGTATTGCTTTATAGCTTGCAAAGTACTTCTACATCACATACTGTATTTAAGTTACAGAATGACCCAGAACAGAGAACTTGTACTCAGGTCAGTTGATGCATACCCAGTGATCTTCCCTCTATACCAAATTCAGTGGAAAACACAATTGTGAATTTAAAATTTTGTTTTAAAATATTAATGCGTCAATGTTCTGAGTCTTCCTCCAAGACCTCGCTTAACTAAAGAGGAATTGAGTTTTCGCCCCCTCAGCTTCACCTGGCCACCCTCCATTTGAGGAAAGTTCTATCTCCTCCAGAAAATGTTCTTTAAGTTTTGTGATACACAGTACGAAGACTCAGAAGAGCAAGGCAGAGTTAAGCTAGAAGAAAGCATGGAGAGCTTAGCCAAGAAAGAGGAGAGGGAAGGAGGAGAAAGCTTTAGATGGCAAGGAGAAACTCCAAGGCATCTGCTGGGTGTAAAAGAAGCTGTTTAGAGGGAGAAAAGGATTTTAACAAATGTTACTCTAAGTCTTTGGATTGTATTTTTTTGACCAAGACATCATGTGGTTCCCAGTTTTCTAGAGGCAGCACATTAACTGGCATCCATTGCCAGACTATGTGCAGGAGCTACGGGAGGTCATACAAAGAATAAAACTTGGCTCCTGCTCTGAAGGGGCTCACAGGCTTGTGAGGGGACAGATACAAACAATTAAAGTTCTTTGCATGTGTAATGGAAGTGCAGTCATCAGAGTGATTTACTCTGCCTAGGAAAGCTGGAAAAGGCCTCATAAAGGAAGTTAATACCAGGGTTCATAGACCAAGAAGAGGCAGGTAGAATGGGAATGGACAATGGGAGTAGCATAGAAACATTAAAGAGTAGGGGCATTGAGAAAATGCCAACAAGTTTGGTACAAATGAAGCTTGAGGAGCTTGAGAGGTAGAAGGATAGAGAAGTAGGCAATGGGTTAGAGGTGAAGTAGGGGATAAGGCCAGAATTCGGTTGAAATAAGTTAAGAGGTTTAAATTTCAACGTTTAGGCAATGGAGAGGTATACTGATGTTTATATATTTTAAAATTAACCTAGTGGTACAGCAAAAAAAAAAAAAAATTAGAAGAGGATGGAAATGGGGTGGAGGTAGGAACAGGAAAATCAATTAGGAGGCTGTTGCTAACAGAACAGGCAATGGATGGACTGGTTTTGGAACCAGGTGGATGTGGGTTTAAATCCTTGCTGTCACTTACAAGTGTCTGACCTTGAAAAATTACATAATTTCCACCAAACCTCTGTTTCCTCTTCCATAAAAGTAAAGATAACAATATCTATCTCTGTAGAATTTTTGTTGTGAGAATTAAACATGCAAATGTGTCTATTGCAGTATCTGGGTACATAGTAGGTAGTAAATGTTAGTAACAAATGCAATGGTAGTGCAGTAGCACTGAGAATAAAGATGAAGAGACAGATTCAAGAGACACGATAATATAATTACAACCCAAAGGATTCGGGGTCCCTGGATTTACTGTTAACCCAGAACTGAAAATATTCCTGAAGCCCACTCTTCAGGCAAAGATTAGACAGGCTTATAAAACAAAAAATAATACATGTGAGGAGTGTGCTTCTTAGTTCAATCAGATACGTGAGACCAAATGGGCAGCTCCTGTCCGGAGGCAGGATGAGAAGGGACAGGAACTGGTCAAATGGATACAGGGAACTTGGGGTGGAAAGGGGGAGTGTGCTGTCACATTGTGGGGATTGCAGCTAATGTCACAAAACGATACGTGTATAAATTTTTGTATGAGAAATTAACTTGAGCTGTAAACTTTCACCTAAAGCACAATAAAAAATTAATTAATTAATCAAATAAATTAAATTAAAAAAAAAAAAGGATTTGAGGACTGACTGGATGTGAAATGTAAGGATGATGAAAGGAGAGAGAAAAAGGTGCCGCATTTCACAACTAGTTTGTTCTTCACGATGAATACCTCTAATGCCACCTCACTAAATTGCTAAGACCTGCTTCTGCTAGGCAACAAGGGCTAGTGAACCGAATCCTCTAGCATGTCTTTTCGTATGAGTTTAGATCTCTCTTCCTTCTTATATCTCCCTTGACTTCACTGGCTAAATTTACGATTCTCCATTCACAGATTTCAGATCTTCAAAGGAAATGTATTAAAGAATGAATGAAGTAATTTGGACCGCAGGTAGTGTAATCTAATCAGCAACAACACTGGTTGCAAAATGCTGAAAGAACCCCATCGCTTAATAGTGAAATCTTGAGTGTCCTACAACCAAACTGAGATGACTAAAGTCACTGTTATGAAATGTGCAAGGTGTACACATACGAAGTCAGTCACTATTTTAAATTATTTATCTGCTTTAACTGCACTGGGAGAATGTTGAGATGGACTCCAGGACAGAAACCATTTGTGAACTATCTTCATGTGGTAAAGTAAGTTATGTATAAATCTCTATAACCTCATATGGCATCTTTAGTTAGTACACAGTAGAGGCAAAGCAGGGCCCAACAATACTTGGAAAAACAACTGGCCTCAGAGAAGACTGACATATTGCTGGCTTTTGGGCTCTTTCTTAAAGTCCAGAAAACACCACCTTAAAGACACTTCATTTTTGAAAAAAAATTGGTCTAAGAGCTTCCCAAATGAGCAGCCCAAATGCCACTGACAGCACCCAGGGAGGTGAGCCAGTGACTGCCCCCTGTGGCTTGGAGATGCCTGAATCAGAGCAAATAAGATGAAATTAAAAAATCTTAAGGGCATATACTCACTGGGTGTATCTGAGATGGATCTGCAAAAATTTTTAAGCAGCTTTCTTAAAAGGGACTTGAAAGGAAGGGATGTTTCCTTGATAAAAGCAAAGAACGATACTGAATGACTGTTGGAGCCTCAAATCCACAAATAACTGAGGGGAGTAAAGTAACCAGCTAATACATTTTTTCCCTTTTTCTCATAAGATCATTGAGGGAAATGAAATTTTAGTAAGTGAAAATGGAGGATTTAAGCTTTGTGAGACTTAGTGCAAGTTCTTCAATGAAAATAAGATGCAAAACAAAACAAAGCAAACAAAAATAAAAACAATATGAAGTTCTCAAACTCTCACAATTTAGTATCAGTTGGGGCATTTATCTTCATGGAAGAAACCATAAAATAAAAATTAAGATTGCTCCAATATGTTGCCTAAAGGCCAAACGGCAAACGCTTCTTAATTCCTGGCAGCTGCGCATAGTAACTCGCTATAACATCAAATGTATGTCTGATCTAGTATCTTCTTACATACGGAATGAATATGTAATAAGAAAAGTTACCCAGATCTTATGAAAAAGCACCCCAGTGGAAGATGAGGAATCTCAAGTGTGGTAACGCTAAGATACCTGCCCCCTATACTTAAGGGTGAAGGGAGAACAGTTTAGAAGATGCTCATCCATCTGCTGCTGAACTGAAGCCAGTTTTATCACATTCCAGATGTCCTGCTAACTAAATACTCAATCAGAGAAGCAGGATGCTAGGTAGGTATGCTGTGGGCTTCATTCCAAACTTCAAAGATCAATTTAAGAAAAATCAGTTTAGAAACTTTCCAAGGATAAAGCAATATTCAAAAATGTATACACAGTATAATCTCAACCATGTAGAAAGTAATATACACTGAAAAAAGGTGGATGTCAAAGTATTAACTATTTTTGTATTTGATGGTAAGATTATTTTTTCTTCTATATACTTAAACTTCGGTACAATTTTTATATTTTTCTATTTACTTTTCTGAATTTACCACATTTTCTACAATGAGCAAGCATTAGCTTTAGAGTAAGAAAGTCAATTTAAAAAAGGAAAATTGAGAGGGAGGGAAAAACTTTTCTAAGGGGAGGATTCTAGAAGCTTCTGTGGAATGTCATCATCTACTCTGGAATTTAGCGCCATCTGAAGTCTGCACATTAAAAACATCATTAACAGCCTAACGCTTCACAAGGCCCAGTCTCTTCTCTCTCGGTGTTTGCTTTTTTCCTCTGTGCAAACACAATAAAATGCTCACAATAATCTCGTTCCATGAAAAAATGTGTGAATGAGAAGAGAAAGAGGGAATAATCTGCACTTGGGCAGAAGAGTATTTGGAAAGGGTGGTGGAAGAAGGAGTGACTGTGAAACATTCAGAGAAATACACACAGGTAGAAATGCGTCAGACTGCAAGTGAGATAGACTTGAGGTCAACCTTAGCAACAGGGAGGAGCGTATGGCAAACGTGTGATGGAGAGAAGAGAGCAGAGTACAGAAAAAGGATAGCAGGAAACATACAAACTTGGCATGTTTTTTCTTTTTTTTTAATTTCACATAGGATTCACAACATTCCTCAGAAAATTCAATTTAGTTGCCCTGTTTTAGCTTGCTAACCAGAACCAATTTAATTTTAAATCTACACGCAGAGCCAAGGGGGACAAAATATTTTGCAATTACTTTTAGCTCCCTGTTGGAAGGCAGAACAGGATTTAACCAGTTCTGCGCTGGCTACAATAACCATCCAGGTTTTGTCAGAGGCCTAAATGGTGTCCTTTGGCTGAGGATTAAAGAGAGAAAACTCTGTACCAAACTTGCTTTGTTTAACAACTTAATGGGAGTGAATTTTTGAGAATGTGACAAATTGCTCTTGATTTATCTGCACAGGGCATGAAATACTGGTGCAAGAGAGCAATTTGTTACACAGACAATGTCTACCCCTTGCTATAAATCTGTCCACTGTCACACTCTATTTGACATCCAGTTAAACTAGTTCTTCAAAAATCACCTATTACTGCATTTAACAAAGAGTGGAAAACTAATGTACGACTCTCTTGTTGCTTTTCAGCTACCAGGAACACATTTCTCAGACAGCAGTCTATGCAAGTGTCTCTTGGTTTTATGCCCTATTGTGACAGATCGGTAAACAAGCTGATAAAATCAAGTGCTTTCAAAAAGGAGAAGTTATCACATTCATGTATGTGCCTGGCTTGTCATGAAACTTCAAACAGTTTCTGGTTCTGCTTGCCATCTGCACAGATTTATTCCAAATAACATAACAAAGTTTGTTTCTTGATTTCTTTCAACATAAATAAAACCATTAAGTTTTGGGGGTGTTTATATTCTGGGAGATAGTGAGATCATCTATTCTGATCAGGCTTAACACATAGGCCTGGCCCCTGCCTCTACACATAGAGGCTCAGCCCCAGTGACCCTCCTCTGAGTTTCTCCTCAGTCAGCCCTTCCCACATTAGTGCTGCTGTGAATGTCTCCAGAGCATCTATCCTCAACCATTCATTCCTTGTCATGCCTCCTACTGGGAGGAAATGAGGCTGCTATAGGACCGACTGAAGTTCCCCTTGGGCTATGTTGCGGTCTGTCTTTATTAAAAGCCAAATAAAGGCCTCACATGGGGACCTGGCAACTGTTTCAGGTTGTGCCAGGTTTTCTGATTCTTGCTTTTTTGGTACAGGAAGTAGAGAAGGAGGAAGCATTTATAAATATTACACAAACAGACAGATCCAACCAGAACTATTTTATCACTGTTAATTTAAATGCAAACACCCTCCCCACCCCAATTCACCATTAGCCTGTTGAAAATAGGAGGAATTTGAGGAAGAACCAACAGCATTTTTAAAAGAAATAATCTGTGCAGACAAAAGAAGAACTAAACTACAAGGTTCTAACTATATATATCAGGTATTCAATAGATACGATGGTGATTCCAGAATTTCATTTGTATGCCATTGTCTAATTTAGAAGTTGGTATCATAAGATCCCTAGATTACTGGAAAAAACTCAGCAGTATAAATTACATAATTAACTTTCAGGCAAGTGGTTGGGAATGATTCTGAAACAGACTGAAATAGCAGGATTGAAGTAAAAGTTAAATCTCAGGTCTATTCTACAGACAGAACCTTACACAGTTGTTCAGGTACAGATTGTATAGAGATGAAAATGACCCCAGGTCAAGGCCATACTGGCAAAACGACTTAGACCCTCAACTCTTGCCTACTGCATCATCAGTTACATATACATGCATGATAACATATGGTATCGACCCAGTAGTAAGGCAAGAAAAGTAATTGCTCTCAAGTAATAAAAATGGTAAGATTAAAGATGTCAACAAGAAATCCGTTTAACGAATATTTAAACTGATGTTTCTTACACTTCCTTAAACACATTTTCGTTTTATTCATTTACATCCCATTACACAAATATTTATTCAGCTAGACTCTGTGGTAGACTTTGTGAGGAAATACAAAGACTAACTCAATTTTGGTTCAGCTCAACCAATGCTTATTGAGTACCTCTCCTGGGCCAAGCACTGTGTGAGGTACAAGGGCTGTAAAGAAAAATAAGCACACAGCCTGTGCCCACGACAAAAGCGTACAATTTTAACACAAAACACAGAGTTTGCAATTATTGACTGGTAGTCTCACTTACTTTGGATGTGTTATCAGAAGGGACCAATCCCTGAAGAAGGACATCATGATTGGTAAAGTGGAAGGTCAGCGAAAAAGAAGAAGATCCTCAAGGGGATAGATGAACACAGTGGTTGCAGCAATGGGCTCAAACTTGGCAAAGATTATGAGGATGACACACGACTTGGCAGTGTTTTGTTCTGTTGAACATGGTCTCTACGAGTTGGAACAAGCTGACAGCACCTAACAAGGAGATTCAGCAGGAATACCAAACATGAAGTGATCACTTCCAAGTGGAAATCGGGAAAAGCTCTAAAGAGGATGTGATAACTGAGTAGGTTTTTAGGAGCAAATAGGAGTGTGTCAAGTGGACAAAAATGATTACATTCTAGACAAAGCAGACATTACTTGCAAAAGCAGGGAGTGTATGCAGCTATAATTGGTTCCACAGTGCTGGGATAGAAAATATGAGGGAGCGATACAAGGATATAAGGTTAGGAAGGTGGGCAGGGACAAGTTCATGAATTCTCACATGCCATGCCAGGGAGTTTGGATTTTTTTTTTTCCTCAAAATGATAGTAAGCCATAGAAGATCTCAAAACAAGGTCAGATTTGTGTTTGGCATCTGTGTGGAAAGTCAACTAAATAGCAACAAGACCAGAGGCAAGGAGACCAGATAGAAAGCTACTGAAATAGTTCAAGGGAGTGAGGATGAGGGAACTGAGCTAATGTAATACCACAGGGAATAGAGAGAAAGAACAAATTTAAAATATATTCAAGAGACGATATTAACAAGCATTTTAGATTAATTAACATTTATGGGACAATGAAAGTGACCAATATGTATAATAGTGTTTTTTTCTACTCACATCAGAATAGAAATTTGAAGCATAAAAAAAAAAAGTTAGATACCAAAATGCAAAGCTTTAACAGATTCTAGAAAAAAACAAAAAATAAAAGTCCAGATAGCTGGATATGGTGTCTAGGAAGGAAGGGATGAAGGAATTTTTATAGACAATGCACTTTGATGCCAGAGGATTTACTTCTAGGAGAAAATACCGCTGAAATGGAAAGTCTGCTTCTTGGTTCACTTGACATTAGCAGTAAATTTTAGGAAAGTACTCCAGTTTGGCAAGGCAATATGTAACCGTGGCAGACATGGACGTGCCCTGCTCCGATCTCCCTTCAAGAGAACCTGCTGATAGAAGTATAGCTGTCTGACAGCCTCCAGCTGCTGTACCTTCAGATCCACCGCAGCATTCACTCTGAAGTTACCCTCTCAACCAACCCCTCCATTCCCTGTAAGCACTGAGGGTGCAGTAGAGCTAGGCCATTCGCTGCCCCCCAGCATGGGATTTTTCTAACGGGCAACTTTTTGCTTGAGGACTCCCCATCAGCCTGGCCCAGCCTTTCTCAGCACTCGTCTGTGGTCTGAGCCTCTTCCTGCCCAATTTTCTTTCCCTCTCCTGTTCCTTTCACAGGTGCCAGACATGCATCATTGTTTGAAGGCTCTTCCTGCCTACCATTCTCCTTTCCCCTTCACAACATCTGCTTTCTCCTTCTTGGTGTCTGCTTCTCAGAGGACCCAAACTGATGGTAGTTTAAGTAAGTTTATTAAGAATAAAAATCACAAGGAAATGTGAGACCCTCCTCAGAGAAACTCACACCTAAACCACCCCTGGGAGACAGAAATCTAGCTGGTCTTCAGGGTTTTCCAGAGATTACACAACCCAGCCCAGGGTTTAACAGCCCTCACAAGTCAGGACATTTTATTCCTAATGACTTACCCATCTCCCTTGGGTCATATGTTCCATTCTAACTTCCAGAACATCTTTTACTAACATTTCATATAATTGAATTAAATTAAACTTCCCATAAAAACGGGATTGAACTAAAAATAGTGAAAACTCTATCCATAAGAATTTTGTTTTGAATTGAGTGAATTCTCAACTTAAATAATCATAGTCTCCTCTTTGAGCCCCAGGGGCACAAGCAATTCAGGCAGACAATATAGTCTCTGGAGTTACGATGTTCATCCACCTTCTCAGGAGAATTTGCCTTTCCTGCTGCAAGCAGCTTCATCCAGCTGCCAGTAGAATATTTGGATGACACTGCCTCTAAGTCAATATACAAGAATTCTAGTGAAGGGAGGCAATCTGGCATAATAGTGAAGTGTACAAGCTCAGTGCTCCTACACACTTGAGTCCAAATCCTGGTTCCACTAGGTGATCAAACTGGATGACCTTAGGCAAAATCTTTCCCCCTCTCTAATCTTAGGTTCCCTCATTTGTAAACTGAGAATAGGTAGTCCCCAACTTACAACGTATTCGAGTTACAAGGAACTGCACTTGTAACGTTTTTTTTTTTTACATCTTATCATTAGTCATTTGTACTACATACAATGTTGCAGCGTAATTTGTTATCATTCTCAGATGTTCATTTGCAAATGTTTATGTATGTTTCCAACCCTCAAAGACAAATAAAGATTGGATTTATAAAGATACTGATAATAAAAGGCATTAATGAGGAAAACTTAAAAAAAAAAAGAGGTATTCGAGTTACATCAGAACCAATTTACGACGGAGTTGTCGCAACAGAACCCGTCATAAGTAGGGGACCACTTGTATAATAACAGTTATCTAATCTGTGTGCTTGTTGAGAGGATTAAATGAGCCAGGGTTGACAGAGCATTTGGCACAGTTCCTGGCACACAATGAGTACTCACTAAATGGAAATTACTGACATTTATGTCACTGTCACCAGCAGGAGCATCTGCTTTTGGAGTGGACAGAGTTGCTATCCACACAGCAGAAGCCAGGAGCCATTTAAAATGATCTGGCCTCTTTTTTAAAAAAATTATTTATTTATTTATTTATTTTATTGTACTTCAGGTGAAGGCTTACAGAACAAATAGATTCTCATGAAACAGAAGTACACATGTTGTTTTATGACATTGGGTAACAACCCCACAACATATCAACCCTCTAACTTCTCAACCTTTTTTTTTTTTTTTTTTTTTGGTGAAAATACACATAGCCAAAGATACACCATTTCAAAAATTTCTACATGCACAGTTCAGTCACATTGACTACGCTCTTCGAATTGTGCTGTTATTCTCACTTAAGATGAAGGCTTACAGAACAAAATAGTTTGTCATTTAACAGTTACTACAAACGTTGCCCTATGACAATGGTTAACAATCTCACAACACGTCAACAATATCCTTACTCAACCTTGGGTTCCCTATCACCAGCTTCCTTGTCCCCTTCTGCTCTCTGGCCCCTGCCACTGGACTCCTTGGTCTCATTTGGTTTTACGGGGCTGTCCACTCCCAGGCTGAACAGTGAACCTCGGAGGTAACTTCACCACTGAGCTAAAAGGGTGTCTGGGGCCACACTCTTGGGGCTTCTCCAGTCTTCTTTAGGCCAGTAAATCTGGTCTTCTTTTGTGGGTTAGAATTATGCTGTACATCCTCCTCCAGCTCTGTCCAGAACCCTCTGCTGTGATCCCTGTCAGAGCAGTCAGTGGTGGTAGCCGGGATCTGGCCTCTTTTTTGACTAGAAAGCTGAGAAGCTATGTAAGCGGCCACACGTTAAGGCTCAGCCTTCACTCACAGCAGCAAAGGGGAAGCTGGCCTCTCTCTGAATAAGGGGCAGACAGCTGGAGAGGGCCAAAAGAGGGATTACCAGAAGATTATGATGGTCAGGGAAAAGCTAAAACAACTATTTTAACAGACAATTTGTGCTCCAATTACCATCTAAACGTTCATGGTAAATAAGGATCCATAAAAACACATCTGTAAACCCCCAACGTTAGTGACTTGGGCTTTGCATGGTTCATTAGTACATTCTCCTTTGCCCAAATGTGACGTCACTTATCAGTACAGACCTCTCTTCAAAATCTATTCCCCAGCAGTTGGAGCCAGTGTCCTGTGAGGAAATTTTCTTAAATAAATGCAGTCTCACACCTCCTTCATGGGTGCAGGAGAATCTTACTAAGGGAATATCTTCTATCGTGTTCTGACACCTTTTTTTTTTTTTTTTTAAGGTAAGTGTTGGTAACTCTAAATACCTAAACCCCACTGCTGTCAATGCCGACTCATACTGACAGTATAGGACAGGGCAGAACTTCCCCATAGGGTTTCCAAGGCTGTAAATCTTTATGGAAGCAGACTGCCACATCTTTCTCCCGCAGAGCAGCTGGTGGGTTTGAACCACTGGCCTTCTGGTTAGAAGCTGAGCATTTAACCACTGCACCACCAGGGTTCCTAACTCTAAATAAGTAGGTGACAGTTTGTGGGAAAAGATTTGTGTGCTAGATGCAAGTGGTTACCTGTAAAAAAAGGCTAAAGCTAGGACCTACATTCAAGACCTGCATTGTCCAAAACATATATAGTGTGAGTTACAAATGCAACCTATGCTTGTAATTTTAAAATTTCTAGTGACCACCAAAGAAAAAAAAATAGGTGAAATTAATTTTAATAATATAAATTATTTAACCCAATATGATGGTTAAAGTTGTGTGTCAACTTGGCTGGGCCATGACTCTCAGTGGTTTGGCAGTTATGTAACGATACAGTTTGGCAATTACATAATGATGTAGTCATGCTCCATGACATGATCAGATGTGATCAGTCAATCAGTTGTAAAGGGAGTTTCCTCAGGGTGTGGCCAGCATTCAGTACACATATGGAAGTTCTCGCAAAGCTTGCTTGCTTACTCTGGATCCTGCATCTGGCTCATCATCATCTGACCTCCAGTTCTTGGGACTTGAGCCAGCTGCCTGCCGTATTGCCTGCTGATCTTGGGATCTGTCAGCTTCCACAGCCTGTGAGCTGGTGGCCTGCCGTCTTACCTGCTGATCTTGGGATTTGTCAGCCCCTGCAGCCTGTGAGCCAGCAGCCTGCCAGCTTACCTGCCAATCTTGAATTCGTCAGCCCCTGCAGCTATGTGAGTCAGGAGAAGCCTCCAGCCTGATGCCTGACCCACGGACTTGGGACTTGCCAGCCTCTACAACCACTTGAGCCATTTCCTTAACATAACTCTCTCTCTCTCTGTGTCTCTCTCTCTCTGTGTATCTATTTATCTATATGTACTTCACTGATTTGCTTCTCTAGAGAACCCAGAATAAGACACCCAAAATATCTAAAATGTAATCATTCCAACATGTAATCAATGAAAAAATAATTAATGAAACATTTTATATATTTTTTAAACTAGGTCTTCAAAATTCCTTGTGTATTTTACACTTACAGCACATCTTATTTCAGACTAGTCATATTTCAAGTGTTCAATAGATACATGTGACTAATGGCTACTAAACTGGACAGCACAGTTCTGGAGGGTTGGACTGGGAAGTGAGAGAGTTACATAAAGGACCAGGTCACTGTCGTGGAGATAGTCATGTTTTGGCTGTCTAGCATCTTTTGAACTCTCTTCCTGTATTAGGGGGATTTTCCATCCACATTATGAGTCTCATTTCATTGAGGTAATAGAGAGAATTCACTTTCTCAGACTCTCTTTTAGCTAATGCACTGGTGACCAAGGACTGGTCAATCAGACAAAACCATATGAAATTCAAATTATGAATAAAAATCATGAAAAAGGCACTGTGCATGTGGAATCAATTTTCTGGTAAGAGTGATGATGAAGGTATCCAGCTTTCATGGGCAGCAGCTGGGGGTGATCTGATGTCTACTACCCAACATCCATGGATCCATGTTATGATTTGCTTTATCTATGGCCAGCAGAGGCAGTGGAAGCTTTGCTACAACCATTTCAAGTTTGAATAATGCTTCTGACTATGTAGTCTCCAAACCTGACTCTCTGGCATTCCCAGAGATTCTATGAACTACCTAATATCTTCTAATAAATTTCTTTTATGCTTAAGCTAGAGTGGGTTCTGCAGTTTCAACAAGGAACCCAAAGTAACACAAAAATATGGATAGTGTTCCATCAAGATTTTGATATTATAGATATAAGGTTCAAGTCCCAGCTCCGCCATTTATTGGTCCTGTTACTCTGCACAAGACACTCAGTTTCATCCTTATAGCAGTTAAGAATTAAAAGAGATAATGTCAAGTTCTTGGCACAGCACTTCGTACATAGTATGTGCTCATATAAAGTGCTCAACTATTATGGTTATCCAAAATGACAGAATAGGGTGCTCTATTTCCTTTGTGGAGCCCTGGTTGCACAGTGGTTAAGCGTTCAGCTGCTAACCAAAAGGTCCGCAGTTCAAATCTGAGAGCCTAATGCGTTGAGTTTAGAATACAAAAGGTCATCAGTCTAAGAAAAGAGGTGTGTTTGTCTTGGAGCTGTCCCATTCTGAAGCACAGGGGGTGAATGGCCACAGAGAGAGGATTTTCATAAGACTTAAGCACAAACACAACAGCAGCATGAAGTTGAGCACCTACGAGAAGGGGCAATTTGTAGAAAAGAAGAGAAGGAGAAAGAACAAATAAAAGAGATTTCTGATCTCCTATCTGAATCAGACTACAAAACAAAAGGAAATCCGAAGGGATAGAAATAGTTTGCCTTTTTCTCAGGGCTCTGAGTGCATCCACGATTGACAAGAAGTAAGAATATTTCTTTTGGTGATGGAAGAGAACGTGGAACAAGGGACATTGTTAGTAATATCAGATGGATCATGGTTGAAAGCAGAAAATGCCAGAAAGATGTTTACCTGTGTTTTATTGACTATGCAAAGGCATTCAACTGTGTGGATCATAACAAATCATGAATAACATTTTGAAGAATAGGAATTCCAGAACACTTAATCGTGCTCATGAGGAACCTGTACTTAGACCAAGAAGCAGTTGTTTGATCAGAGGATACTGCATGGTTTAAAGTCAGGAAAGGTACGCATCAGGCTTGTATCCTTTTACCATACTTATTCAATACGTATGCTGAGCAAATAATCTGAGACACAGGACTATATGAAGAAGAACATGACATCAGTATTGGAGGAATACTTATTAACAACCTGCGATATGCAGGTGACACAACCTTGCTCGCAGAAAGTGAAGAAGACTTGAAGTACGTACTGATGAAGATCAAAGACCACAGCCTTCAGTATGGATTACACCTCAGCATGAAGAAAACAAATATCTTCACAACTGGACCAATAAGCAACATCATGATAAACAGAGAAAAGACTGAAGTTGTCAAGGACTTCATTTTACTTGGATCCACAATCAACACCCATGGAAGCAGCAGTCAAGAAATCAAACCACGCATTGCATTGAGCAAATCTGCTGCAAAAGACCTCTTTAAAGTGTTAAAAAGCAAAGACGTCATCTTGAAAACTAAGGTGCGTCTGACCCAAGCCATGGTGTTTTCAACTGCATCATAAGTATGCAAAAGCTGGACAATGAATAAGGAAGACTGAAGAAGAATTTATGCCTTCGAATTATGGTGCTGGCAAAGAATACTGAATATACCGTGGACTGCTAGAGGAATAAACAAATCTGTCTTGGAAGAAGTACAGCCAGAATGCTCACTAGAAGCAAGGATGGCCAGACTTCGTCTCACATACTTTGCACATGTTATTAGGAAGGATCAGTCCCTGGTGAAGGACATCATGCTTGGTAAAGCAGAGGATCATCAAAAAAGAGGAAGACCCTCAACAAGATGGACTGACACAGTGGCTGCAACAATTGGTTCAAGCATAACAACTATTGTGAGAATGGTGTAGGACTGGGCAATGTTTTGTTCTGCTGTACTTAGGGTTAGTATGAGTCCGAACTGACTCAACGACACCTAACAACAACAACAAGATTATTTCTCTTGGTGACAGAATATGCCTGCACAACCTTCTGGGACCCCTGGCAACCACTGACCTTTTCTCCACTTCTATAATTTTGTCATTTCAAAAATGTTATACAAACATGCTTATATAAATCGAGTCATACAATATGTAAACTTTGGGGATTGGCTTTTTTTTCACTTAGCATAATGCTCTAGAGAGTCATCTAAATTGTGTGTATCAATAGCTCATTAATTCATATTGCTGAGTAGTAATCCATCATATGGATGTACCACAGCTTGTTTAACCATTCACATACTGAAGGGCATCTGGGTTGCTTCCAGTTGTGACTATTACAAATAAAAGCTTCCATAAACATTCGTGTACAGATTTTTGTGTGAACATTACTCTTCATTTCTCTGGGATAATATCTAGGAGTACAATCGTTGGTGGTATGTTGTTGCATGTTTAGTTTTTTAAGAAAATGCCAAACTCTTTTCCAGATTGGCTGTACCATTTTCCACTGTTGATGTAAAAATTATTCCTTTCTTTGCAGATGCAAAGAAATTGGTTTTATCACTATTTAGTGTTATCGCTATTTTTTATTCTAGCCATTCTGATAAGTATGTAGTGATAGCTCATAATATTTTAATTTGCATTTCCTTACTGGCTAATGATATTGAACATCTTTTCATGTGTTTACTCGCCATCTGTATATCCTCTTCAGTGAAATGTTTGTTCATATGTTTTGCTCATTTTCTAATTGGATTGCTTTTTGCTTTTGTTTTTTACTGTTCAGTTTTGAGAGTTTGTTATATATTCTGAATATTTGTCCTTTGTCAGATATGTGGTTTGCAAATATTTTCATACATTCTGTAGCTTGTTTTTTGATCCTCTTATCAGTGTCTTGCACAAAGCAGAAGTTTTTAGTTTTGACAAAATCCAATTTATAAAATTTTCTTTTTATCAATCATGCTTTGACGTCAAGTCCAGGAATTCTTTGCCTAGCCTTAACTTCTAAAGATTTTCTCCTATGTTTTTTGTTAAAAGTTTTACAGTTTTGTGTCTTATATTTAAGTCTTTGATCCACTTTGAGTTAATTACTATATAAAATGTGAGATGTATGTAGAGGTCCATCCATTGTTTTACATATTTTTCATTAATTGTTCCAACATCATTTGTTGAAAAGACTATCTTTCCTTTATGGAATTGCTTTTGTATCTTTGTCAAAAATCAGTTGGGCATATTTGTATGAGTCTATTTCTGGGTTATATATTCTGTTCCACTGATGTATGTGTCTCTTTCTTCACTAGTACCACACATTCTTGATTACCTTAGCTACATGATAAGTCTTGAAATTGAGTAGAAAAATTACTCCAACTTTATTCCCCTTTTCCAAAATTTACCTATTCTAGTTCCTTTGCATCTCCCATGTAACTTTTCAAATAATCTTGGTGTAGCTAAAAAAAAAAAATCTGGATAGAATTTTTATAGGAATTATGTTAAACCTGTACATCAATTTGGGGCAAACTGACGTTTTTACTATATTGTCTTCCAATCAATGAAAATGGTATGTATCAATTAATTTTATATGTAATATTTCTTCTTTACCCTGTTTATATGGTGGATTATACTGATTGTTTTTTGAATATTGAACCAGTCTTCTATCCTGGAATAAACCCCACTTGGTCATTTGCATATCATGAGACTCTAGATCTTATAAACCTGTTTAATTATTTGTTTTACTTTTTTTTTTAACTTTCATTTTGGTAGTTGCCTTCAGTATCCTGACAAAGATAATTACTAATTTGGAAACTTCAAGCATGGTGAAAGAGCAAATGGGGTAGATTTCTGTATAGCTGAGGCTTTATTTTTTTTTTGGCTTGCTTTTTTTCACTCCCTATCATATCCCGGGAAACACTGGTGGTGTAGTGGTTAAGTGCTACGGCTGTTAACCAAAAGACTGGCAGTTCAAATCCACCAGGCGCTCCTTGGAAACTCTATGGGGCAGTTCTACTGTCCTATAGGGTTGCTATGAGTCAGAATCGACTCAACGGCAATGGGTTTTTATTATACCCCCGACCCCTGGTAACCACTAATCTTCTGTTTTAATGGATTTGCCTATTCTAGATATTTCCTAAAAGTGGAATCATACAATATTTGACCTTTTATATCTGGCTTAGTTGACTTAGTATAATGTTTTCAAGGTTCAGTGGCTTTTTTTTTAATATTACTCTGGCAGGGGAGGTGGGGATACTTCTTAGTTATTTCCAGGTGAGGTAAAAGCTCAGATTACCCACTCAGCCTTCACTGACAGCCAAGGGAGGATGCTCATTACTGCCTGGCAGTGGGTGGTTGTTCTGGCTCCCCATGTAGACTCCATTGACAGCACACTGGCCAGGAGTCCCTCATTACCAGCCAGTGGGAATGAAAGTCCAGGCTTCCTACTTGGACCTCACTGACACATCCCAGCAGAGGTGTTGGAGCATCTTGTTAGTTTCATGAGGGTGCAAATCTAGGCTGCCTGCTTGGCCTTTGCTAACACCGGGGCAGCACTATTTGTGTGTGGGTCTGTGTGAGGTGTTTGGCAGAAGTAGAGCAATTATTGTCAAAAAGTTTTCTGTGTTGCTCTTTTATTGGTCCTCTGGCTACAGAGAGCTGGCTTTTTTGAGATCTTGCAGTTTGTGCCTGTTGGCATTTCCAGGTTGCCTGCTTCTTCAGCTCCAAGTCTAGGATGCATGAGGCAAAAAGAAAACCCAGGGAACTCATCACTGTATTGTTCCATGGGCCTACATCTGCCTTCTTCTGTCTTTCAAAGTCTGCTTATATTTGTTTTATATAAATATCCCCGGGGGTGGGGGGGTTGTTGTTGTTGTTGTCATGGAGAGGAATTGAGGAAAGTACATCTACTCCATCTTTCCAGAAGTGGAAGTCAGCTTCATTATCTTTTAAAATACTATGTTTATTCACTGATAACACCTATTGTCTATCATTTAATGTAAAGCAAGCTTCATAAAGGTAGGCTTTTTGCCTGGCCTAAAGTAGGTTGTTGAATGAATTTATGAAACCACAAAATGAGTGCTATCAGAAAAGAAATAATAAAAGAACTCGGATTTTTTTATATTGGGACTGAGCCAGTGGGAGAAGGTTTGAAGGTGAATAGGAGGAGTGAAAAAAAAGTCTAAATAAGAATTAAAGGTAACAAACAAAATTAAAACAAAATGTGACCAGAGAGCAGTGAAACATATAGAGGGAGTCCACAGAGCTGAACTGAAGGAAGGAGATGGTGTAATAAAGCTAGGATTACCCACTCATGGATACAGATCTTTAGTCTGCCCCATGATCAGCAAGCACTGCATGAAGAATGAAAAAAAAGGACACATGCTTCATATTAATTTTTTAGGTAGTGGAAAAAGTTTAATTTCCTTAAACCATCATTAACCTATTTGCCTAACTACTTCCTCATTGCCTTCCCTCTTAGTCACCCTCTTTCTAGCATTGACAACCATGATCACAACAACAAAACATCAATGCATCTGCAAGGTGCTGTTAAATATGAGACATGCTTTTTCCATCAAGTCTATAAGGTAATAAAAAGTCAGTGATTAGGACGCATTAAATGAAAAGTTATTGTACATTCAGATGAGAGGCCTGCTCTGGAGTTACCCATAAATGTTAAATGTCCCTAATGGAGAGAAAATAAGACTATATATTCATATTTGCTTGTATTTGCATAAAGACAGTCTAGAACAGAGAACAGCAAAACTATGGCCAGTGAGCCAAGTCAGGCTGTTTTATTACAGCCCACAGCTAATAATAGCTGGGAAAAAATCAAAAGAAGCATAATATTTTTTAACACAAGAAAATTGTATGAAATTCAAATTTCAGTGTCCATGAATACAGTTTTATTGGCATACAGCCATGCTCGCTTGTTTACTACTGCCTATGGCTGATTTCATGCTACAACAGCAGAGTTTAGTTGTGACAGAGACTGTATGGCCCACAGAGCTTGAAATATTTACCATTTGATCCATTATAGAAAAAGTTTTCCAACCTTTGCTCTAAATCATTACATAAGAAACTTTTAAAAATGGTTAACTGTGAGAAGGGGGAAGGATGAGGGCAGAAATGGGAGACTTTTACTGAATATCTTTTTACATTATTTTGATTTTTGGACTACATAAGTGTATTACCTATTAAAAACAGTTTAAAAATAAGTTTCAATTGTCTGTGAATCTTCCTGTCAAAGAATACTCCTATATCCTGAGGTAGACAGTCTCCAAGATGCCCCCTCCCCCATGATCCCTATCTTCTGGTATTTACCCTTGTATAGTCCCTCCCACACTGTATTCAAAAGGTCTGTGTGACAAATAATGTATGGCAGAACGTATGTAACTTCGAAGATTAGGTTATAAAAGATGGAATCTTCCATCTTGGTCTCTCTCTCATTTCCTCTCTCTCTCAGCTCACTTGCTCTGGAGGAAGCCCGCTACCATGTCATGAGGATGCTCAGGCAACCTATGGAAAGACCCATGTGATGAGAAACTGAAGGCTTTGTCCAACAGCTAGTGAGGAGCTAAAGCCTGCCAACAATGACATGAGTCATAAATGGTTCTTCACCCAGTCAAGCCTTCAAATGAGACTGCAGCGCCAGCCAGTATTTTGACTACAACCTCATGAAAGACCTTAAGCCAAAAACACCTAGCTACGCTGCTCTCAGATTCCTTCGCAACAGAAACTGTGAGATGACAAAAGTTTGTATTTTCAAGCCACTAAGTTTTGGGGTAATTTGTTACATAGCAACAGGTAACTAATACCTAGTCTTTGGCTTAAAAAAAAAAAAATTGGGATGGGGTTAGGAACAAAAACCCAGACTGGGAGCATCCAGGGTGCTGAGCAGACAAAAAGATACAAGGACAAAATGCAGATCAATTTGGAAGGCAAAGAGTAGGTGGCAGAGAATGAGCACTATTACTTTTAATAACCAGGGGACCATTATCTCCCATTTAATGAACACTACATATCTATTAATGGAGCCTAAGGTTGCTTTATCTTGTTTGGCTGTCACACCACGATGGTTGTTCAATCAACAGTGAATTCACTTATGTGCAAATTCATCATTTTAGCTAGAAGATGTATGTCATGAAAGACTTCATAAATTGCTTTGCTGAAATCAGTAAACCCTTTGTGTATGGAATTCCCCAATACACAAAGCCACCAGCCCCACCTAAAAAGGAAGCAAATTTACTTTGGCAGGATTTCTCCTTAGTGAACACAAGTTGGCTCTTAGTGATCACCACTTATTCTTCTAAATATTCACAAAGCACAAACTTTATAATTCTTCAAATTGTTCTCGCAGATACCATAACATATAAATCACTCTTTTCTTTCTAGAATTCACTCCTTTTCCTTTAAAAAAAATGACATCTTTTGCTCATAATTTATCTTCTGATAGCTTTCTCTGCTTACCACACTTGCAGATGACACAGTAAAAGTCTCTCGTTGCTTTTCCTCTGTACTCTCTTAGATACAAACTGTCGATCCAACAAGTAAAGAACTCATCAGATGTTCTGCCTTTGGTAGATACTAACTTTCAGCAGCCATCAAGATAGTTCAGTTGCTCACAATTACTATAATTTGCTTCTCTTTAACTTGATAATCTGTATTAGAAAAACATTATCTGCATCCTCTCTCTGGTCAGACAGTCTGTATACAGTCAGACATCAGACAATCAGATGATTTTGATTTGAAATAAACTTTAGAAATCTTAAAGAAACTGAGGCTCAGGGAGCATAAAGGGTTTGTCCAAGGTCACACAGCCGGACAGATTTAGAAGTTAAAGCTCTCAACTTCTACTCAAGGCATCTTACATTGCAACACAAGATCTCTCCCTTACCACAGTTCAAGTGCACATAACTTTCTCTTTTTATGCTCAGCTGAATGCCCTCTGCCATGTTCAAGTTTGCTTACTTCCATGAAGTCAATCCTTTTGATGCATTCATTCATGCAACAAGTGTTTATTGAGCACTTACCAGCCAGTATTATGATGGTCTATTTATGCACAATTTTATGTGAATACAACCTATTGTTAGTCCAGTATATTACTAAGACTGTGCACCACAACATTATCTACTATAACAGCCAAAAATAAATTCATTTAAAAATCAAACCAACAAAAGGGAAGTGTAGCATAAATTATGATCCATCAATATGATAGAATAGTATATAGCCATTATGTTATAATTTTGATTGCTACCCAGTACAATATTAAAAGCAGGATATAAAGTGACAGGACGCAATCGCAAAAACAGTCTAATTAACCTTGCATTTCACTATGACATTATGTCATGTTAGAACGTGCCAGCACTTTATTACAATACTGATATTTGCTCATTTAATAAACAAGTCAATGTTCCCATTTCAAATGACTCATTCAAGAAGATGAGCAATTCAATTGATAAGCCATGAGGTGACAGAGATTCCCTCTTCCAAAAACCACAAGGCACCACTGTGATTTTCAGCCCATTGGGAAATGTTAATATTTTCTTTCCCATTTACTTATTCTAACTATTGGCACCACTGTTTACACACGCACTGACCATTGTATGACTTTCTGTGCCACCTTATTTCAGAAACTATAATAGAAAGAAGTTCATGTAATAACTACCCAAGCCAGGCCTAAAAGTACAAGTGACAAGAAGTGGTGGCTAACCCCTTTCCACACCACTAGTTAACTAGAGAAGGGAGAGGGGTACAAGATGTGGGAAAAGGCAAAAGAGCCATTTTATAAGCATGAGGAGACAAAATTGGCCCCTTTTTTGTTTTAAACCTAAAAGCACACTGCAATAGCCCTGTCTGGATGGCAACAGTGTGAGTACAGAAATACCGCAGACCGAGCTCTAATGGAGAATAGAAGCAGAAGTATTTTTATCCTGATTGGTACCATTAAGATACCCTGATCATTGTTATATGGCTTTTTATTTTGTTTTTACAAGAAAACACACTGCCTTTGTGAAGAAACTACAAAGACGGCATGTGTGATACGTGGAGACTCTGGACTAGATGTTCTTCCAAGGAGGTCTCCCTCCTTTGCGTGCAAGAAAAGGGTCTGCTTTGGAGAAGCACCAGAGAAGTGACAAAAAATAATACATGAGGTATAATATTTGGCCACATTGTGCACAGGGCCAGGAGGAAAGAAGTAAAAAAAAAAAATGTCTAGTGTAGCTGACTTCAAAAGGTTTAAGAAGACAGATAGGCTGAGTGTGCAGAAAAACATGACAGTGGCTTTACTGGAAAACAGGAATTCCGAAGACATTTTAAAAGACGTGGATCTCTTAATCTCATAGGAATCCTGCATGCTGTTTTTCATACTTGTAAGCTCCCTGAAGGCAGGAACAGAACATTATTTTCTCTTTGTATTTCCAAATACAGTGCCCTATTCAGGAGATGCTTAATAAATAATAATATTAAAACTAACATTCTCTGATACTTTGATAACCAATTCTCTGCTACAAACTTAACACAGATTATGCAACTGAATTTTTGCAACTCTTTGAATAAGTATTATTGTCAACCCCATTTTACAGAGGAGGAAATGAAGGCTTAGAGAGGTAAGCAACTTGCAAAAGTTCATCCAGCTATAATCTGTGAAGTCAAGATTTAAACCCAGGCAGCTGATTCCAAAGCCTTAATCACTCTTGACCCTACACCAAATAAATGATTGCTCACTTGAATTGCTGTCTTACATGTAAAGGGGCATGAACGAGTGACCTCTGCCTGATCCCATTTTACAGGATTTTGTTTTCACATGAGATGGTCAAAAAAGTAAAATCAACTGTCAGAGGTGGGCTCCCGTAGATCACCTCTTTTTCCCCATGTCCCATGTATATGAAAAGAGGGTGGTCAAGAAAGACAAGGACCATTGAGGAAGGGTCCTCTGCTCTAAAGGATTTGTGTGTCTACATGAATTACTCACTGTGAATTATTTTGATCAGTTTGTTTTCCTTTTAGGGACTAAAAGAATTCCTCTTGCTCTGGCCAAAGAAAATGACTATATGACTGAGAACAAAGGTTCTCATGATGTAGTTGTCATAAGCTCTGACAGAGAATGACTCATGACACCCTCCCCACTTCTGCCAGAACCCCAGATAAGTCCAAGGGACTGTTGCAGAGTTGAAAAGATATCAAAGGCTCCTGGTGGACAAGCAGTACACTTCTAACACAAGAGAGCAGGACTTCCTCCCAGTAGCAGAGCTATCTGGCAGCTCTGAGATGCCCAACAAGAAATTTCAGTTGTAAGATTCCTGTGGGAGCTATGATTCACCTGGTGCTCCTCTTGATGCGGGGGCCTTGGGATAGGTGTCTTCCCACATGCCTGGAACCTTGATGACTTGGCCTTATCCCACACTGGATATGTTTATTTATTTATTTTATTTTTTCCCATACAAAAATTTATACATACATTGTTATGTGACTCTAATTGCTCTCCCCATACTGTAACAGCACACTCCTCCTTTCTACCCTGATTCCCCATGTCCATTCAACCAGCTCCGAACCATCTCTGCTTTCCCATCTCACCTCCACACAGGAGCTGCACATTTAGTCTCTTGTATCTACTTGACCTAAGAGACACACTCCTCACAAGTATGACTTTATATCCCACAGTCCAGTCCCATCCCTGTCTGAAGAGCTGGCCTCGGGAACTGTTTTAGTTCTGGGCTGATAGAGAATCCAGTGACCATGCTTTCTGGGGTTCCTCCAGTCTCAGTCAGACCATTAAGTCTGGTCTTCTTACTAGAATTTGAGTTCTGCATCCCACCTTTCTCCTGCTACATCAGAGACTCTCTGTTGTGTTCCCTGTCCGGGCGGTCATTGGTGGTAGCCAGACACCATCTAGTTCTTCTGGTCTCAGGCTGATGAAGTCTCTGGTTTATGTGGCCCTTTCTGTCTCTTGGGCCACTACTTTCCTTGTATCTTTGGTGTTCTTCATTCTCCTTTACTCCAGGTGGTTGGGACCAATTGATGCATCTTAGATGGCCGCTTGCAAGCTTTTAAGACCCCAGACACCACTCACCAAAGAAGGATGCAGAACATTTTCTTAATAAGCTTTGTTATGACAATTGACCTAGATGTCCCCTGAAAACATGGTCCCCAGACACCTACCCCTGCTACTCTGTCCCTCAAAGTGTTTGACTGTATTCAGGAAACTTCTTAGCTTTGGTTTAGTCCAGTTGTGCTGACTTGCCCTGTACTGTGTGCTGTCCTTCCCTTCACCTAAGATAATTCTTATCTACTATCTAGTTAGTAAATAACCCTCACACTCCCTCCCCACCCTTGTAACCACCAAAGAATGTTTTCTACTCTGTTTAAACCTTTTCTTGAGTTCTTACAATAGTGGTCTTATACAATATTTGTCTTTCTGTGACTGACTAAATTCACTCAGCATAATGACCTCCAGCTTCCTCCATGTTATGTTCCATGGCTTCATTGTTGTTGTTTATCGTTGCATAGTATTCCATCGTGTGGATATACCATAATTTGTTTATCCATTCATACGTTGATGGGCACCTAGGTTGTTTCCATCTTTTTGCTATTGTGAACAGTGCTGCAATGAACATGGGTGTGCATGTATCTATTCATGTGATGGCTCTTATTTCTCTAGGATATATTCCAAGGAGCAGGATTGCTGGATCGTATGGTGCTTCTATTTCTAGCTTTTTAAGGAAGTGCCAAATCGATTTCCAAAGTGGTTGTACCATTTTACATTCCCACCAACAGTGTATGTGTTCCAGTCTCTCCAAAACCTCTCCAGCTTTATTTTGTGTTTTTTGGATTAATGCTAGATTTGTTGGGGTGAGATGATATCTTATTATAGTTTTGATCTGCATTTCTCTAATGGCTAATGATCATGAAGCATTTCTTCATGTGTCTGGTAGCCGCTTGAATATCTTCTTTGGCGAACTACCTGTTCATATCCTTTGCTCATTTTTTAATTGGGTTATTTGTCTTTGTTGTTGAGGTTTTGTATTATCTTGTAGATTTTAGAGATTAGAAGCTGATCGGATTTGTCATAACCAAAATTTTTTTCCCAGTCTGTAGGTTGCCTTTTCACTCTTTTGGTGAAGCCTTTTGATGAGCATAAGTGTTTGATTTTTAGGAGCTCCCATTTATCTAGTCTCTCTTCTGGTGCTTGTGCATTGTTATTTATGGGCTGTATTGTGTTTATGCCATGTATTAGTGCTCCTAGCACTGTCCCTATTTTTTCTTCCACTATCTTTATCATTTTCAATTTTACGTTTAAGTCTTAGATCCATTTGGAGTTAGTTTTTGTGCATGGTGTGAGGTATGGGTCTTGTTTCAGTTTTTTGCAGATGGATATCCAGTTATGCTGGTGCCATTTGTTAAAGAGACTGTCTTTTTCCCAATTAATGGACTTTGGGCCTTTGTCAAATATCAGCTGCTCATAGGTGGATGAATTTATGTCTGGATTCTCAATTCTGTTCCATTGGTCTATGTATCTGTTGTTGTACCAGTACCAGGCTGTTTTGACTACCGTGGCAGTATAATAGGTTCTAAAACTAGGTAGTGCGAGGCCTCCCACTTTGTTCTTCTTCTTGAGTAATGCTTTACTTATTTGGGGCCTCTTCCCTTTCCATATGAAGTTGGTGTTCTGTTTCTCCATCTCATTAAAAAATGCCGGTGGAATTTGGATCAGGATTGCGTTGTATCTCTAGATCGCTTTGGGTAGAATAGACGTTTTCACAATGTTGTGTCTACCTATCCATGAGCAACGTATGTTCTTCCACTTATGCGGGTCTCTTAGTTTCTTGCAGTAGTGTCCTGTAGTTTTCATTGTATAGATCTTTTACATCTCTGGTTAGATTTATTCCTAAGTATTTTATCTTCTTGGGGGCTATTGTAAATGGTATTGATTTGGTGATTTCCTCTTCGAGGTTCTCTTTGTTGGTGTAAAGGAATCCAACTGATTTTTGTATGTTTATCTTATATGCTGATACTTTGCTGAAATCTTCTATTAGTTCCAGTAGTTTTCTTGTGGATTCTGTGGGGTTTTCTGTATATAAGGTCATATCATCTGCAAACAGAGATACTTTGACTTCTTCCCTACCAATCTGGACGTACTTTATTTCTTTTTCTAGCCTAACTGCTCTGGCTAGGACCTCCAGCACCATGTTGAATAAGAGTGGTGATAATGGGCATCCTTGTCTGGTTCCCGTTCTCAGGGGGAATGCTTTCAACGTCTCTCCATTTAGGATGATGTTGGCTGTTGGCTTTGTATAAATGCCCTTAATTATATTGAGGATTTTTCCCTTCTATTCCTATCTGGTTGAGAGTTTTTATCTTGAATGGGTGTTGGACTTTGTCAAATGCCTCTTCTGCATCGACTGATAAGATCATGTGGTTATTGTCTTTTGTTTTATTTATGTGATGGATTACTACACTGGATATGTTTAATTCAGCTCCACCACTGTGACTATATCCTTTAGCCTTATCAGTGCTGGCTTACCTCACTATCCTTCTGTCTAACATAGCAGGGACCTGGGAAGACTCAGCTAACTCACGGCACCAAACCATGTTCACGCTGCCTGGGTCTGGGCCCTTCTTCCCCTGACCCAGGCCTGGGTACTACAGTATCATATAGCATTTACACAGCCCTGCTTGTGGCTTGTGAACTCACTTGGTTCATAGCAAAAGAACACAGTTTCACAGTAAGAGAATGGAAGGGATAGACTATTTTGGAGCCTGAGGAATTGGGGGAGAGAGATAAAACACATCTGGATGATACATGGCAATGAGAGAGTAAAACAACAGGCATCATGGAGGCAGCATAACGTGACCTAATATGACAGACCAACTGGTTAAGAACACATGCTTTGGAGTCAGAGACAGATTATCCAATAATCAAGGTAAGCACATGCTTAGGGCATCAACAAAACAGGGATACCAGTTGTCCAAAGCAAAGACCCATAGGTGCCAAGCAGACAGGACACAAGGAAAAGTGAGCACACAACAATGATTCCAGAAAGACTCGATTCATTATCCTTATTATGTATAGAAGTACATACTGTTCGGCAGTTTAATTGTGATGAAATCATTGAAGAATTTGTAAGAGCAAAGACTAGAAAGAAATATTTTTAATTATAACATGTTACAGATGAAAGATCTATCTAAAACTAAAATATTGCAATTTGTTATAGTATTTGTTTTCTGATCATTAAATTTTCTTTTATGACATCTTTTGTTCATTTATAATTATAGCATTTATTACAAAACAATCATCAAAACTGAAGTATGAGACATTTAAAGCAAAATTGCTTAAAGTCAATTTTTCATTGTGGGAGATCAACAGAATTTTACGTTGATCGTTGAAACTAAGTTCACTGACTCATTTTCTTTGTTGTAGAATATGCAGAATATTCTTTTGCAGAAAATGTGGTATGCAGTAAAAATTTTAGTACCCCGCATCCACTAAAAATTTCATAATCCCATTCATCTCATTCCACTAAAATGGCATACGCCACTTTTGCATTCAATCACTAATATTATAGTCGCATCTAAAAAGACGTTACATCGTGGATAGCTAAGACACACACACACATATATAAAAAAACAAAACTCATTGCCATCGAGTCAAGTCTGACTCATAGTAACCCTATAGGACAGAGGAGAACTGCCCCATGGGGTTTCTAAGGAGCAGCTGATGGATTCAAACTGCTGACCTTTTGGTTAGCAGCCAAGCTCTTAACCACTGCACCACCAGGGCTCCAAATAATTTAAAGCCATCCACTTGTGGTATTTTTATTATAGCAACCCACAGTGACCCATTGCCACTGGCCCTATATATATGTGTGTGTTTGTGTGCATGTGTGTATATATATGTGTATGTATTATTAGTGTTTAGGGCCCTCGCATGCTTTAATCTGGCCCTGTTGAAACCCAGTAGACCTGGATCCTCGCATCAGTTCTGACTATTTGTGGCTATGCAGTGTTAAACACTTTACTTAACTCCTCCAAGCCCAGACTTCTTCATCTGTAAATTGGGAATAATGCTTCCAATTTCACATAGCTTTTGCCAGGATTTAGGAGCACTGGTGGTGCAGTGGTTCAGCACTCAGCTGTTAACTGAAAGGTCAGCAGTTCGTACCTACCAGCTGCTCCACAGAAGAAAGATGTGGCAGTCTCCTTCCATAAAGATTACAGCCTTGGAAACTCTATAAGGCAGTTCTACTTTGTCCTATAGGGTCAGGATGAGTCGGAATCTACTCGACAGCAACGGGTTTTTGCCAGGATTAAGATGGTAATGTATTCTTCAAAATTTTAACATAAACTTACCATATGACATAGCAATTCCACTCCAAGGTATGTACCCTAAAGAATTGGAAGCAGGTACTCAAACAGATACTTGTAACCAATGTTCATTGCAGCATTATTCAAAATAGCTAAAAGGTAGAAACAACCCAAGTGTTTATCGATTGATGAATGGTTAAACAAAACATGGTGTATACATAGAATGGAATATTATTTCATCATAGAGAGAAATGAAGTTTTGATACATGGATGAACCTTGAAAACATTATGCTAAATGAAATAAGTCAGACACAAAAGGACATATACTGTATGATCCCACTTATATGACATGTCCAGAAAAAGGCAAATGCATACAGACCAAAGTAGATTAGTGGTTTCCAGGGGCTGAAGTAGGGGAGAATGGAGAGTTATTGTTTAATGGGTACTGAGTTCGTGTTTGGGGTGATGAAAAAGGTTTAATAATAGATAGTGGTGATGGTTGCACAACCTTGTGAATGTAATTAATAACACTGAAGTGCACACTTAAAAATGGTTAAAATGGCAAATTTTATGTTAGATACATTGTACCATGATAAATTTTTTTTTAAAAATGTAATATAAGCACAGTGCTGAGTATAGTGCCAAATCTAAAATAACCAATCAAAAGATAGTAGTTCCTATTACCGAGAGGGAACTTGCAATGGGAGGAAAAAAGCCATAAGAGTTTGGAGAGGGTTATGGGCACAAAGTGGGAAGACCTGAAACTCTTCATTCCCTTTTCCCTTCTGTTGGGAGCACATCAAAAGTGTCACTAAAAATCTTAATTAAACACTCATGACAGCAAGTTACCTAGGTTTCCTCGAAAATGACAGTAATAACAGCGTTAAACCCATTGCTGTTGAGTCGATTCTGACTCATACTGACCCTATGAGACAGAGTAGAACTGCCCCATACGGTTTCCAAGGAGTGGCTGGTGGATTCGAGTTGCTGACTTTTTGGTTAGCAGCTTTAGCTCTTAACCACTGTGCCACCATTAGGGAGAACATAATGAACTTCAAACTTGAAAAAGTCACCAATTGACTGGAATTAATTTCTGAAATTTCTTAAAGTTCTGTATTTTCCTTTTCTGTAATAAAAAAGAAAATCTTCAGATTGACTTTAATATAGACATTTTTCTATGGCTTTTAAAACTTTGGTATAGAAAGCCTATTGTTTTATATGGAGGAATATAATGAAAGAGACTGCTTCTTTCATTTTGAAAAATGAGATCAGGTGTAGCCTTGATGGTGCCCACACAGAGGAGAGAGGCTACACTTTTTCTACTCAATTCACCTTTTGCTGAACACCCCTAAGTGCC
This sequence comes from Dugong dugon, assembly GCA_030035585.1. Classification (NCBI taxonomy): domain Eukaryota; kingdom Metazoa; phylum Chordata; class Mammalia; order Sirenia; family Dugongidae; genus Dugong; species Dugong dugon. The sequence goes on from CM057475.1 coordinate 52,083,825, forward strand.
AGCCCTTATGAATGAATGTGAGATGAAGCAGACCCCATCCTTTGTGAGGAGAGCAGAGTTCTCCCCCTCTGTACTTGGGGTAATATTCTCTTTAACTCTCTTTAGATTTCCTTTTACGCTCATAATCCTCCTTGCCATCCCACCATCAAAAGAAAAAAACTAAAAGTCCTCATCTTTTCATAATCTACCTTTGCCGTTATGGACCCAGAGCTCCCATTCTTTCTCAGGACTTCCTATTTTATCACCCCTCTCAGAGATTCCCTATGCACATTAATATCACTTGATCACTTGGTCATTGATAGTTTCTCATTTTCTTCCCTTAAATAATCAGAAATATTTAACAAGTTAACAAGTGTTTCTTCATGTCCTACTATTTACAAAGTATTCTAAATCAACATTTTCTTACATCACCAGTAGTTGTCCCTTTTAGGAGCATCTTATGTGTTTTTCTGCATGGGGCAAAAGAGATGGTAAGCTAATGGCAGTCATCAACATGTAGTCATTGGGATCCCGGAAGCACAGCTCTACAAAGCACTAGCCTTGTTCCACGTAGCATGTCAGCAAGAAATAAATGAAATAAAAGACTCTCATTCTATTTGAGGCAATGGTTATAACTATGAGGTGAGTACGACATAAACTCACCATTTTCTACCTTGTTCCTTTCTAATGTATGAATAGCTCACACTCTGTTGAGTGAAACTAAGAATAACCTGAATTTGATTGCTGTAAATGCTTAGAGGTAACAATGTATGCCCCCCAAAAAACTTAGAAATGAAGGTTAAACTGAGTATTAAATACTCAGTAGACCATATCATCAATGATATATAAAACTCTCAGGCTAGGAAGACCTATTTAAATACATTACTATATCTGAAATAAGAAAGTATGATTCGTAAGAAGACAGGTCAGCCTCAGAAGCAGGATCATGGAGGAAAATACTGACATGAGTAGGAGGAATTGTAGTCTACAGATTTCACTCACTCAGTAATTTTTTACTGAGTACCCACTAAACATTGTTTTAGATCTGAGGACATCATAGTGAACAATAGGTCCCTGCCCTACAGAGACTGCCTTCAAGACAGGAGGGACAAAGAAATAAAGAAAGAAACATGAATTCCAATTGTTTAAAGTGTCATGAAGAAGACAAACCAGAGAATAATGGTATGACAGAGGATGGCTGTGACGCATGTTCAGGCAGGTGAGGGATACTCTAAATTGGTTTGGAGTAGGTTTGGCTGAATATAACAAAAAGAACCCAAAATAACAGTGGCTTAAACAAGATAAAGTTTATTTTCCTTTCATTTAAAATAGGCCAGGAGGTGGGTGGCACACGGTTACTTATGAGATTCACAAATTCATCAGGGACTCAGACTTTCCAGATCTCTGCTCCAACACACCTAGAGAATGTCCTTTTTCCCGCGATCCAAGGTGGCTGCTGGAGTCCAGCCACCACATCTGGTATTCCAGGGAACATGACAGAGAGGGAGTGGAAGAAAGACACACTTCCTTTTAAGAATTTTTTTTTCAAAGTATTGCATTACACTTTGGCTTATATGTCATTGCTCAGAATTCAGTCACAAGGCAACATCCAGCTGTAAAGGAGGCTAGAGAATATAGTCATTTGGCTGTGTGGCAACGTGCCTAACAAAGAAAGAAGGGATATTGGGAAGCAACTGGCAATTTTGTCAAAGGTGGTGAGGCAAAGCCTCTCAAGGAACTACCATATGACCTGAGGTCTCAGTGATAAGAAAGAGGCAGCCTTGAGAAGATACGGAGATAGAACATTCCAACCAAGGAAACAACAAGTACAAAATTCCTGTAGTAGGAATGAGTTTGTTCCATTGTGTATCTTCAGAATCAAAAGAAGCTTATGGCCCTGGAACATACTGAATGAGGAAAAGAGTGCTTGTCTGACTCTAGAGAAGCAAAACCAGTGAAGTGTCTATATACATATATATATATATATATACATACATATATATATGTATATACACACACACACACACACACACACACACACACACACACACACACACACAGAGAGATCAAGGAGATGGCTCATGTGGTTGTAGAGGCTGGAAAGTCCCAAATCCGTGGGTGAGGCTGGAGGCTTCTCTTGACTCACGTAGCTGCAGGGGCTGGCAAACCCAAGATCCAGACCGCAAAGGCTGACGAATCCTAAGATTGACAGGTAAGCTACTAGCTCAAGTTTCAAGAACCAGAGGTCAGAAGAACAGGAGCCAGCTACAGTAGCCAGAGGGAGCAAAAGCCACTGAGCCACGCCAGAAAGCCCACCTATATTGGATGCAGGCCACACCCCCAAGAAAAATCCCTTCAACTGACTGGCTACTCACAGCAGATTCCATCATGGAGATGATCACATTATATCAGATCTCATCATAGAGGTGACTGCATCATTACATGACTAGCAAACTACATCATAACTGCCAAACCACTGAGAATCATGGCCCAGCCAAGCTGACACACAACCTTAAACAATCACAGTGCTACAGCATGAAGTCAGGAAATTGGCATGTTAGATCTTATAATAGAACCAAAAAAAAAAAAAAAACCACCAAAGCCATCAAGTCGATTCCTGCTTATAGTGACCCTATTTCAGTCACCTTGAGGGGGCATCCCCATTATGACAAGGATGGGCAAGGCCATCTTAGCCTGAGACAATCAAACGTTCACTTTATCTAAGTCCCCTTGTTGTAAATGCATGCTCACACACCAATCTTCTGATTCCATGTGAAGTGGCTTCTGATTATGATTTAGCTTTTTCCATGTTTCTTGAGCTCCATTCCCCTCTCCTCCATGTTCCTTAGCAGCTTTTCCCAATTGTTGCACTGGGATGCTTGGGCTTTAAGATCATGGAGGCATGTCATGAACAGAGATGCAATTCAAGGTAGTTAAATCTTAAATTCCCTCAGAATAAACATACTGGTTGGATAATATAAGATTTCATTTTGGCTTCCAAGAAAAATATTCAGAAACGACTCTCTTAACCTTTGTTTGCAATAAAATAAACAGCTCAACAGTTTCCCTTTTGCTTCTCAAAGATTTCATACCGGGCTTTGTGGGAAGTGTTCACATCTGCAGAGAGAAGAAAGGGAGCAGCTGGAGAGACTCTCTCTTCTTCCAGCATTTGCTCTCTGTAAGCTTTGACAATCTGAGTCACTGATCTCCCAGAAAGTATAGCTGTTTAAAGATGGATCTGGATTCCCGAGAGGACATCAGCAGCATTGTTAACAAAATAATGCCCTATAAGGATAATGTCTCCGAGGTCTTTCATTGTCTCTACATATGTCATGCACATACAAACGCACATACACACATATATTCACATACACACATACATACACAAACATATATAATAGCTAAACCCAGCCAAATAATTTGCATATGGCACATTATAATGTATCTGTAGAAATTGACTGGGCATTGTAAAGACTAAGTTGAAGTCAAGGTTCCATTCCTTTAAGAATTTATAGTCAAACAGATAATAGAATTTAAAAAAAAAAAAAAAAAGCAAGGATAAAGAGGCCACACAGAGAACTGCGGAACAAAAGAGAAGCTAATGCAACAGCAAAGGTTAAACTTTAAAATGAATGAATAATGGTGATGATAATTATTATTGGTGTTATCATTTAAGCATTTACTACATGTTAGGCAACATGCTGAGCACTTTATCTCATTTAATAATAACAACCTTAAGAGACAGGCATTGTTTATTATAACTGATTTTATAGTTAAAGAAACTAAGGCCTGGAGAGATTAAATTTTTTGACGAAGTCTGAGAACTAAGTAAGTGATTGACCTGGATTCAAATCATATCTGACTCTAAACCCTGTGCTTCTAATAGCTTCTTATGCTTGTGTAATGCTCATATGCCACCCCATGCGTCTGTCAGTTTGTCGTACTGTGGTGGCTTGCTGTTGCTGTGATACTGGAAGCTATACTACCTCTATTCAAATACCAGCAGGGTCACTCATGCTGAACAGGTTTCAGCTGAGCTTCCAGACTAAGGCAGACTAGGAAGAAGGATCTGGAGGTCTACTTCTGAAAAAAACTTAGCCAGTGAAAACCTTACGAATAGCAGCGAAACACTGTCTGATATATGCTGGAAGATGAGCCCCTCAGGTTTGAAGGCACTCAACATACGACTGGAGAAGAGCTGCCTCCTCTAAGTAGCAAAACAAACCCATAGCCATCAAGTCAATTACGACTCAAAGTGACCCTATAGGACAAGGTAGAACTGCCCCATAGGTTTTCCAAGGAGCAGCTAGTGGATTCGAACCACTGACCTTTATGGTTAGCAACTGAGCTCTTAACCACTGCGTCACCAGGGCTCCCTTCAAAGTAGGGTCAAACTTAATGCTTTGGGGAACTTCATTTGCTGATGTGGCATGACTCAAAACGAGAAGAAACAGCTGCAAACATCCATTAATAATCGAAACACAGAATGTACAAAGTATGAATCAGTACAGTGCTGTCAGTGATAGGATAATATCCATAGGCCTACAAGGAAGACCAGTTAATACAACTATTATTCAAATTTATGCACCAACCACTAAGGCCAACGATGAAGAAATTGAAGACTTTTACCAACTTCTGCAGTCTGAAATTGATCAAACTTGCAATCAAGAAGCATTAATAATTACTGGTGATTGGAATGTAAAAGTTGGAAATGAAGAAGGATCGGTAGTTGGAAAATATAGCCTTGGTGACAGAAACGATGCCAGAAATCTCATGATTTTGCAAGACCAACAGCTTCTTCACCGGAAATACCTTTTTTCAACAACATGAACGGTGACTATACACAGGGACCTCACCAGATGGAATACACAGGAATCAAATCAAATATGTTTGTGGAAAGAGATGATAGAAAAGCTCAATATCATCAGTTAGAATAAGGCCAGGAGCTGACTTCAGAACAGACCATCAATTGCTCATACGCAAGTTCAAATTGAAACTGAAGAAAATTAGAACCATTCCACAAGAGCTAAAGTACAACCATGAGTATATCCCACCTGAATTTAGAGACCATCTCAAGAATAGATTTGATGCATTGAACACTAATGAATGAAGACCAGATGAGCTGTGGAATGACATCAAAGACATCATACATGAAGAAAGCAAGATGTCATTAAAAAGACAGGAAAGAAGGAAAAGAACAAAGTGTATGTCAGGAGAGACTCTGAAACTTGCCCTTGAACGTTGAGTATCTAGAACAAATGGAAGAAATGATAAAGTAGAAGAGCTGAACAGAAGATTCCAAAGGGCAGTTCAAGAAGACAAAGTATTATAATAACATGTGCAAAGACCAGGAGTTAAAAAACCAAAAGGGGAGAATATGCTTGGCATTTCTCAAGCTGTAAGAACTGAAGAAAAATTTAAGCCTTGAGTTGCAATACTGAAGGATTCTACAGGGAAAATATTAAAGGACACAGGAAGCATCAAAAGAAGATGGAAGGAATACACAGAGTCCCGTACCAAAAAGAATTGGTCCATGTTCAACTGTTTCAGGAGGTGGCATATGATCAAGAACCAATGGTACTGAAGGAAGAAGTCCAAGCTGTACTGAAGACATCAGTGAAAAACAAGACCCCAGGAACTAATGGAATACCAATTAAGATGTTTCAACAAACGGATGCAGCACTGGAAGTGCTCACTTGTGTATGCCAAGAAATTTGGAAGACACCTGCCTGACCGACTAACTGGAAGAGATTCATATTTATGTCTATTTCAAAGAAAGGTGACCCAACAGAATGCAGAAATTATGGAAAAATATCATTAATATCACAAAAGCATAATTTTGCTGAAGATCATTCAAAAGTGATTGCAGCAGTATATCAACAGGGGAACTGCCAGAAATTCAAGCCAGATTCAGAAGAGGACATGGAACAAAGGATATCACTGCTGATGTTAGATGGATCACGGCTGAAAGAAGAGAATACCAGAAAGATGTTTACCTGTGTTTTATTGACTATGCAAAGGCATTCGTCCGTGTGTATCGTAACAAATTACGGATAACTTTGCAAAGAACGGGAATTCCATTAACACTTAATTGTACTCACGAGAAACTCGTACACAGACCAAGAGGCAGTCGTTCAAACAGAACAAGGGAATACTCGTGCTTTAAAGTCAGGAAAGGTGTGTGTTAGCGTTATTCATCTTATTCGTACTTATTCAATCTCTATGTTAAGCAAATAATCAGAGAAGCTGGACTATATGAAGAAGAATGTAGCATCAGGATTGGAGGAAGACTCATTAACAATTGCATCATGCAGATGACACAACCTTGCTTACAGAAAGAGGACTTGAAGCACTTACTGATGAAGATCAAAGACTACAGCCTTCAGAATGGATTATACTACAACGTAAACAAAACAAAAATCCTCACAACTGGATCGATAAGCAACATCATGATAAATGGATAAACGATTGAGGTTGTCAAGGATTTCATTTTACTTGGATCCACAATCAACACCCCTGGAAGCAGCAGTCAAGAAATCAAATGATGTATTACATTGGGCAAATCTGCTGCAAAAGATCTCTTTAAAGTGTTAAAAAAGATGTCACTTTAAGGACTAAGATGGGCCTGACTCAAGCCATGGTGCTTGCAATTGCGTCATATGCATGTGAATGCTGGACAATGAATAAGGAAGCCTGAAGAAGAATTGATGCCTTTGAAATATGGTGTTGGCGAAGAATATTGAATACCATGGACTGCCAAAAGAAGGAACAAATCTGTCATGGAAGAAGTACAGCCAGAATGCTCCTTAGAAGTGAGGATGGCAAGACTTCGTCTCACATACTTTGGACATGTTATTAGGAGGAGCAGTCCCCTGGAGAAGGACATCATGTTTTATAAAGTCCAGAGTCTTTGAAGAGGAAAATCCTCAACGAGATGGATTGATACAGTGGCTGCAACAATGAGCTCAAGCATAACAACGATTATGAGGATGGCGCAGGACTGGGCAGTTTCGTTCTATTGTCCACATGGTCACTGTGAGTCAAAACCACCTCAAGGGCACCTAACAACAACAACACATGCCACAGTGGGTAGGAAGGAAGGAGAGGAAAGAGCAAACTTAAGCTATATTAATAGTTAAAGTTTATAATATTTCTATTGGGTTATATTCTTGTCAGACCTCACCTGGAGCATCATGTTAAACTTAGGAACCAAATTTAGAGACACAGACTTGTAGAGTTAGAAAGTTCTGGCTCCCATTACCTCTAGCTCTGTGATCTTGACCAGTTCCATAAGAGTCTCAATTTCTCCATTAGAAAGTGGGAAATATATCTACTTTACAGTTGATGCAAAGACTAGAGGTTATGTATGTGAAGTGAAAAGCACAGTGCCCAGCATACAGTACACATAGAAGGCATGAGAGTTAGGGCAGCCACTGTATTTATTATTATTATTCCAAGAGGAGGATGACTAGGATATTGATTATGTTTTGTGAACATCCACATGAGATGAGAATTCATAGTTTCTAAGAGAGTAGTTTCACTATTACTTTGCATTCTGCTACAAATTACAATTCTTAACAAACTCTAAGTGGGCTCTTCTGAGGCAAACAAGATAGATCGTATAAATCTAATAATTTTATGTTCCCCACAGAACTGAGAGGGATTTTCTATAGTCTCTTGTCAAAATTACCTCCGAAAAAAATTATCTCTGGAAAAGAAGTCCCAGTGGCTGTTGCTGTCCTGCCAAATCCAAACACTCGTATCTCTTCAAAGGTCTAGCCCATAAAGAAATATCACTATATGTCTTGACTGACAACATTTATCTTGTATTTCAAAGCATCAAAGCACTGTTTGTGCCCAAGATGTTTTGTGAAATGATATTAATGTGTTCACTGATCTGCATTTGAGAGGTTGTATTTCTGAAGCTGATAAACTCCAGCAAACCTCACCAGAGAAGCCCATTTTCAGTATGTAAACTTTGTCTACATTCGAAAGGCATCTATTATTTACATTTGCAGAGGCATTTATAGTCTAAGGAGCCCTGGTGGCACAGTGGTTAAGAGCTCACCTGCTAACCAAAAGGTCAGGGGTTCAAATCCACCATCCTCTCCTTGGAAACCCTATGGGGCAGTTCTACTCTGTCCTATAAAGGTCACTATGAGTTGGAATCAACTTGACAGCAAAGGGTTTGGCTTTTATAATCTAAAGCAGAGACAGACGAATGGAGGTAGAGGAACTTCATTTAGATGGAAACAACTAGGAAGAAGGCATTAGAAATACAGAAAAGCTGGACACTCAACTCATTCTTACTTCCAGGCTCAAAATGAGTTCTGCATGCAGAGAAAACAAGATTATAAACCAGGAGCAAAAGTCTTACGCAGTGCTTTCTCCTTCTCCTTTTCCTACTGTCACCAGAGAAGCCAGTGTGTGTCTGTAGACAGTTTTTTCACAGGAATATCCTTCCCATAACTTCTTCCAACTAAAAGTCTTAAATACCACTTCTTCCATAAAATCTGACCTTTTTCTACTAGGATCACATCCATTAAACCTAAAATCTAGACTGTCGATTTACCAAAGTACTTCCAAAGTGAGAAACTCATTCAATGTTCAATTCTTTTTCTGAACCTCTCATTAGTTAAGAAGCAAGTTTCAGTGTCATGCTAATATGTCATTAACACCTCTCCAAAACTTGCTAAGCTTTTTCATGAGGACTCAGTCTCAGAGGAGCCAAGAAACAGACAACGACCTAGACAGAATTTAATAACACTATTTTGTTTATACTGTCTTTATTTTTAGTTATTGTCTATTTATGGTAAAGGGTAATGGTCTTCCATTTATAGCAGTAACATAAAATTTACTTTCTAAATTCATTTCTTTGAATTATTAAAGTTAAAAGATGTAATAATGCCATGCAGACTAGGAAAAATTATGAAGGTGGGTTGAGAATGATTAAATTTGGAAGGCACTTGTTATTACATAAGCTGAAAACAGAAAATTTTAAAATATATCTCTCTACTTCTTAACGAGACCTGGTGGGACAGTGGCTAAAGCGCTCAACTGCTAACCAGAAGGTCGGTGGTTCAAACCCACCAGCAGCTCCACAGGAGAAAGATGTGGCACCCTGCTTCCATAAAGATTTACAGCCTTGGAAACCCTATGGGGCAGTTATACTCTGTCCTATAGGGTCGTTATGAGTCAGAATCAACTCGACGGCAGTGGGTTTACTACCCTAAGGTAGAACTAATCTCTTCCTTGAACCTCTTCCTTGTTTGTACTCCCACAGCCCTGTTTGTACTTCTAAAGATAGCACGAATTTATCTTCTCTGAATTATAGTTAGCTATGTACATTTCTCATCTTCCCTAAATGGAGTGTAAACTCCTGGAAGTCAGAGACCTTGTCTTGTTCATCTTTGTGGATCCCCTTTATCTTATACAGAGTAAATTCTCTGTGGATAATGGGTGAACTGGGTCCCTGATTCACCTCACCTCATCTGTAGAATACAGGTAGTCAGTTTAAGGATCCTCAGGACGCATATAGTACAAGATTTTGGTTACTCATTATTTAAAGATCGGTCAACAAATAATCAAGATATACTTAATGTATTTCTATCATGTGCAAACTCCTTTAGATATGCAGAAAAAACTAACAAAACACTTTTATAACTTTTTTTCCTGATTGTAAAAGTAAAAGGTGATTACTGCAGAAAATTTAGACAATACAAAAAGCTAAAACAAAAAGGTATAAAAATAGAGAAACCATAATTTCCACACCTGCAGGTAACCACTAGTAACATTTTAGTGTATTTTATTCCACTCTCTTTTCTTTGCTTGTTGGTTTATTTTCAGAATTGAGAATGTATTTGTGTATCAAATTCTATTCCTGGTTTTCATCTTCTCACTCATCCTCTTATTCACTCGTGGGCCTTGTTTTGTAGTTGGTTTCTATATAATGCTTCTATGCTACCAACCATGTGAATGACTAGTCATGTAGAAACATGAAGAGATACAGAAGTATGTCCTCGTATAGACTTCTGCCCAGTAGAGGAATTCCATAACGTAAGAGGAAACATAAGGAATTTCAAAAAAGCTTTGTCAAAATGTTTCTTTAGGTGGAGAACATCAGTGGTGGCCATTTTCAATTAATGATTAGTCACAGAACCATAGACTATGCGGGCTGGACAAGACTTTGAGATACCTTTATAGACTGGAACGAGAGGTTTAGATAACGTTAATGACTTACCAAAGAACACCAACTACGAATAGCAAGGACTATCATCTAGACTCACAGCCAGATGGAGATAAAATATTTCACATTATAATGAAAGTCAATGGGAAGCACAGTTGAATGTTCATAGTTGTGAAGCGCATGTCTGTTACTAAATGAGGAACACCTGCTTAGCTCTATGAATCAACACAAGAGTTTTCCCTCATCTCAATGCCTTGTGACCATCACTTTCCCGAATTTCAATTTTGCTCTTCTCTCAACTTGCCTACCCTTCTGTGCGTTTTATTTTCCAGTTTCCATTTTCCTTCATATGAATGTGTAACAATATAAACAATTCCTGTTTAAAGTCTTCTGTGTGGAGGTCTAAAATCTTTGGCAGAAAATAGCTGTTACAATTATAAATAAATGAGTTTATTTATTGAAAGTGGGATTAGGTTGAGCTACTTAGTGTTTCTTGGCATTACTTTCATTTTAGCCCTTTCCTAGCTAATAGCTTGACTATTGTTTTGCGAGTCACTTAGAAACTGTATTATCTGAAAATATCAAGCATCTAATACTGCTATACTGGTGATTACATTTGATTTCTTAAAGCATCTTCCTAGTCTGATCTTCCCACCCTGTAATCATTCTGCTGGAAACCCTGGTGGTGTGGTGAAGTGCTACAGGTGCTAACCAAAAGGTCGGCAGTTCAAATCCACCAGGTGCTCCTTGGAAACTCTATGGGGCAGTTCTACTCTGTCCTATAGGGTCACTATGAATCGGAATTGACTCAATGGCAATGGGTTTTTTTAATCATTCTCCTGTCTATATTTTGGGTACCTCTTCCCTCTCCTTCTGCCTAATTATTAATGTTTCTCAAGGATCTGTTCCCAGTTTTATGTTCTTATCTCTGTCAAAATCCTCTCTTCCTTAAAGATTTCATCTTCATTTATGACTTTTCCTACCCCTTTTATTAGTCAAATATTAAATAAACCTTTCAAGTGTGGACTTTCCTCCTAAGTTCTGGTCATATTTTCGTAACATGCCTGGAGAACATTTCCTGTTAAATGTCCATGTCTTGCCGTCCGATGACAAAACCCAGTTTCATTGTATTTTCCCAAATATCAATGCCAACCCCTGGTTTTCCTTCATCTCTTAATGGAAGTAAACCATTCTCCTAGACAGACTCAAAACCTTGAAAGCACCCTTGACTTCATTCCCCTGCCCATTGTATTTAATACTCACCAAGTATTGCTGACTCTTCCTTGATCCTCTTTCTAATATCCATGTTTCCTTCTCATGTTTCCAGTTTCCAGGTAAGGCCACCTATTACTTCATGCCTAGACTATTGCAATACGTTCCTTGCTAGTCTCTCTAATCAACAGAACTTTCCACTTTAATCAGTCCTGCACATGTCTACCAGAATACTCTTCCTAAAATATTGCTTTCATCATGTAATTCTCCTAATCAAAAAACATTTAAAAGGTATTGTTGTCTAAAGAAGAAACTCCAGATTTCATAATTCAATCTATTTCCAGCCCAACTGAGTAAGGACATAAGGGATTGAAATACCAGTTTCTGCCATTTACTAACTGGGTGATCTTGAACAAGTCACGTAACCTCTATAAACCTCAATTTCTTTATCTAAGGAATAAAGATGTAATGCTCTCACAAAGTTGCAAGAAAAATAAATCAAGCAAATAATATTAACATGTCTGACACATGGTAGGCATTCAGTCAAGGTCATTTGATTCTGAATAGAAGGTCTCTTTCAGCTCTAAAGTTCAACGATTCTGTTTCACAATCGGTCTTTCTACTCCAGACCAATTCCCATCTTCACTTCTCCCAAACAGACCTTTTACATTTGCTTGTGCCCCTCCTTTCCAACTCCACAAATATTACCTCTTGAAAACTTATCTACTCTGTGAAGTGTATAACAAAAGCCTCACCTAAAGTGGTCACTCCCTCTTCTAAGCACTCAAGTATCTTAAATTATTAACTGTCTTGTATCATGAACTTTTCATGTACTCGGAACTTATCACCTCAGCAACATTACATGCTATTTGAGGGCTAATACTCCATATTGTTCCTCTTTGTATTCCTCATCCATTCAATCATTCACGGGAAATCCTCTTTGATAAAGAGTGAATTAAGCTGAGTTCTAAAGGATAAGTAGAAGTTGGGCTGGCAAAGAGAGGCAGGAAGATCTTCCAGGCAGAAGGAAGAGCTTACGTGATGATCTGGAGGCCAGAAATGCTTTGGCAAATTAAAGGAAATGAAAAAAGAAATGAGGCAGAGAGACAAATAAGGGCCAGACAGAAGGAGAGTAAAGAGGGAGAGAAGAGGAAGCAATTCTTTTCCCTGAGCATATTCTATCAAAGTCCCACATTTTATTAAAGTAACCAGTAATATATTGAATGATAGCTTTTAATACTGTGATGAAAAGATTTCAGAGGTGTTGGTGAAGAATATCAAATGCAGCATGGAGTGACGGAAGAACGAACAAATCTGTCTTGGAAGAAGTACAGCCAGAATGTTCCTTAGAAGCAAGGATGGTGAGACTTCATCTCATGTACTTTGGACATGTTACCTGGAGGGACCAGTCGCTGGAGAAGGACATCATGCTTGGTAAAGTAGAAGGTCAGTGAAAAAAAGGAAGGCCTTCAACAAGATGAACCGACACAGTGCTTGCAGTGATGGGCTCAAGCATAGCAAGGATTGTGACGATGGCATAGGACTGGACAGTGTTTTGCTCTGTTGTACATAAGGTCTCTATGATTCGGAACTCACTCAACGGCACCTATCAACAACAGTATGAAAACTGCCACGATGAACCACCACAACAAAAAAGATAGTTAAAGGGTGGCACTTTTTAAAATTATAACTCTTTCACCAACCAAAGGTCAGATCCTCCACTCCCTCCATGACCTTCTCCCTCGATTCAGCTTACATTAAAATCCTTATAGGCTGGATTCAGATCATGCAGGACTAACCTTAAGTTAGAACCCAACATAAAACACGTACCTAGAATGATGAAGCCAGAAACACCAGGAAGAGAGAGTTAAAGCACAGACTTATCCATTTACCACCTTAAGGCTTGTAGGATTTCCTTTCTATCAAATAGGGGAAGTCTGGGCAAAAATAGTTGGCCTTGGGCTCTAGACCAGTGCAACTATTTTCTTTTTTAAAAAAATTTTATTGTGCTTCAAGTGAAAGTTTACAGTGCAAATTAGTTTCTCATTCAAAAATTTATACACAAATTGTTTGGTGACATTGGTTGCACCAATGTGACTATTAACTACCTGATCTAGGAATGAACTGTAGAGACTTTCTCTTTGATACTAAAGAGCAGGTGGAAAAAGGAAAGGTTAGTAAAGGCAATCTTTGGGTTACTGAGACTTGACTTGAAAGGTTGGTTGTTTAAGTCCACCCAGAGGTGGCTTGGAAGAAAATCTTGGTGATCTACTTCCAAAATATCAGCTACTGAAAACCCTATCAAGCACAGTTCTACTCTGACACACCTGGGGTTGCCATGAGCTGGAATCAACTCCATGACAACTGGTTTTCTTCAAGTCTTAGTTCTTAATCTGAAAAATTCATCATTCAAACCAGGAGTAGATGAGTCATGTGCATGATGGGCTTGTTTCCAGTATTCCCTAAGGCCCCAAAATTTCAATCTTTATTGGATCAGACACTCCTTCTCCTCTTGCTTCTAGCCCCTAGTCAATTTGGGAAGACACCCACCATAATTGGGTTGTTTTTGAACTCTCTCGAGTTAAAAAATCTTACAAGGCATCTATCCGTAACAAGTGGCTGTTTGGGGTCACTAGTAGTTACTCAACTGAATCATCATCCAAATACTTTCTTTTCTTTACCAGTTTATTATTTAAATTATTTTTTTCAAACTTAGCTTACAGTCTGTCTGAAGCTTGACCACATGTGAAGTCTGACATTTTAAAGGTCAGCTGGTTTGAGTTATTTGTATGCAAGAGTCAACAGATTTGTTTTTTCTTTTCAAGTAGGGAAATGTCTATTGTTTTTTCCACTTGAAAAACTAAATAAAATATACAAACAGCTCATGAGCTTTCCTCAGACTTTTCCAGAAAGAGTGTATATTTGCACTGAGACAAAGTACTGGGAAGTTGAAACTTCAGATGGCTTAGACAGTTCACATTGTAATATGTAAAAAAAAAAAAAGCCAAGGAAGGCTTCCACTAGTTTAAGCAGTGAAAAGAAACTGTGGCTTCTTCTTGTCTGTGTTATAGCACTCTACAGTGTCATGCACTCTAAAACAAAGCCACATTTGCGGAATGGCTGGGGTGGGGCTAATACGGTAGTATATGCTAAGCTGTTTCTGAAATATCCTGTTGCCTCTGAGCTTATACCCAGCTCCACTATCCCTATCAGCTTTTTGAGCCTAAGGCTCCATGGAAACTGCCAGCCGAAAGCTTAGAAGAAAAGAGTTGGGAGTCTACCACCTTCTCCTAATTGCTCTCTACTCTAAACTGTGGTTCACATGGCAGACCATATACACACTCCCTTGTGTAACTCTTTTTGAGGTATTCAGTGAATACCCTTGAATATGTCCCCTTATGGGCTCACATGAAAATTCCCATGGGGTATAAACACAAAAGCAGAATTACAAGGTCAAAGAGTAAGGATATTCTTCATCTGCTCTCCCGAACAGCTGTGCCAGGCTACAATCCCACCAAGAGTGCACGAGGGTTCCTACAGCCTCTCGTGCTTGCCATTAACAAACTTCCTAATTTTTGCCAATGTAATAGGTAGAAAGACCTAGTGATCTGCTCCCATAAAGATTACAGACTAGAAAACCCTATGGGGCAGTTCTCCTCTGTCACATGTTGTTGGCACATAAAAACAATAGGTAGAAAGTAATATCTCATTGTTTTTGTAATTTGCATTTAAAAATTACTAATGATTTTGCGTATGTGCTTGTTAGCATTTAGTGTTCCCTCCTCAGTAGATTTTCTGTTCCTATCCTTCACCTATTTTTCTCTTGGAGTAGCTATCTTGTTTGTTCCAGGAGTTATGTATACATTTGAGATATTAGCTTCTTGTTAATTATAGACATCGCAAATATATTCTCTCCTGTCTCCTCCTCTTCTCTATTCCTGGAAGCGTCATTGAACAAAATTCTTTAATTCTGATGTAATTCATCAGTGTTTCCCTTATGGGTTATGCTTTTGAAATCTTGAAATCATTTTTTGAGCCCTTAGATCACACATATTAACTTACATTTTCTTCTATTGACTTTAGAGTTTTATCTTCCACATATATGTCCACTGATCACTGATCTGTGGTGCCATCTTTATCATGTATAAGTAACACATACACATGGATATTTCTTCGAGATCTCTAATCAGCTCCATTGGTCTATTTATCTGACATTATATCGTTAAGTTATTTATGCTGTAGATAAAATAACTTTGCTACTTTCTTTTCTTCTTCCTCTCTTCTCTTAACATAGCTCCAATCCTTTCTTCCTCTCACCCCTCCCCCAAAAAGTTCAAGATTACAAACAGAAGGAAGGAAGGTAGGAAAGACAGATGATGGCGAGAGCTCAGTGAAGACAGCCATCCTAGTTCTGTTTCCCTTATAGTAATTCATACTCCTATTCAGCAACGCAGAAAGCATTTTAGTTCCCAGAAATGGAGCCTCACATTGATGCAGTTATTGCTTATGTATTTATGAAATCTATATTTTGTGGGAGCTCTCCATGTGGGTAAGTTCCTTGTTTAGAAATCAAAAATACTTTTTGATACAGATGATAAATTTTTTTAAGATGATCAATTTTAGATGTTAATTCTTGAATTATGTAACAGTAACACCATCATGTTAAGCTGTTTCTAAATTCTTCTAGATTAGGTAAGCACTCCTTTCCAGAAAAAAACTTTATAAATTGTTTTTCTACTTACAAGGACCACAGTGGCTTCTACTGTACAATATTATTTTGTAATAATTTATACAAGTCAAGTGGAAATGATAATAAACTATATTAATGAACTATAAATTTAAGGCCTAGTGTGCCTTCACCAATCAGAGACTGTGGTAACCCTTGCCAAGAAAGCCCTCAGCATAGTAAAAAAAAAAAAAAAAAACCAAACCAAACCAAACCAAACCCATTGCCACTGAGTCAATTCCAACTCATAGCAACCCTATAGGACAGAACAGAGCTGCCCTATAGAATTACCAAGGAGCGCCTGGTGGATTCAAACTGCTGACCTTTTGGTTAGCAGCCATAGCTGTTAACCACTATGCCACTAGTAGGGACCCAAAATTGACAGTGCTTCCAGTTTTCTATGTTTGAGCTATATAATCATGAGTACAAGTATAATATCAAAATTATTTGAAAAAATAGACAATCTTCTGTCTAGATCAACTGCAAGTCACAACTTTGTCCCAAAGAAAAAAAGTATCTTTCAGAAGAAAGCTGTTACCCAAGTATAAGTGCCAAGCTGATTCACAAATTTCAGCGTATCCCTTCAATGTATCAGCATACGAGAACGCTCAAAGAATTCTCTGCCCACAAACGCCTTTGTCTATGAAGGCAAATTCTCACGTACAGTGGAGACTCTGCCTCCAAAGTAAAATACCCTTGCGTACAGCCCTGGTGGCAAAGCGGTTAAGAGCTCAGGCTGCTAAAGGTCTGCAGTTTGAATCCACCAGCTACTTCTTGGAAACCCCATAGGGCGGCTCTACTCTGTCCTTTAGGGTCACTAGGAGTCTACAAGTCAGAATCGACACGACAGCACACAACAACAACAAAACTTTAAAAAGCATTTGTAAACAGAACTACTGAACTAGGTGGTCTTGATAATCACACCTAAGCCATGATAAAAGGTAAATTTTAAAATTTGCTTTTTCAAATATGAACTGAGCCCTGGTGGCAAAGTAGTTAAGTACTCAGGCTGCTAACCAAAAGGTCGGCAGTTCAAATCCACCAGCCACTCCTTGGAAACTCTATCAGGCAGTTCTACTCTGTCCTATAGGGTCGCTATGAGTCAGAATTGACTCGACGGCACACAACAACAACAACAAATATCAACAACTTCTAAGAACAAGAATATAACATTTTTTTCCAAGGGGAAAAATGAGACCCCATGTTTTTCATTGGAATTTTCTGGGATCATATTTGGGTAATGTTTTTTAACCTTCCTTTCTATGTGTCTGTATTTTCCAAATTGCCTACAGTGAGCAAAATGGGCAAAAATGAAATAATTTCATTAAAAAAAATCCATATTCATCCTCCATGCCCCAAAACCAATACCACCACACATATATACAAGGACAAAACAGGAGTTTAAAATACAGGGACGTTTGACTAATCAAAAAAGAATGAGTTGTAATGCTGAATAAAACATCTTTAATGTGAGATTTTAAAAGACGGCAGCAACTTTATAGAGAAAAGGATTATCTAGTTATCCAAAAGATTCGAGCAAATTCTGAGTTGCACGTTAGGCGTGGTAATTCAAGTTTAGGCACCAATATTATATTATCTATGTTATAAAGTAGCTAAAAATCTTATTGCCTTGTTCCTTTGTGATGTTAATAAATATCTCCCCATCTACAACCACTCACTGGAGATTGACTGCAGATGTACTAATATTATTTTGGAAGCAGGGAGCCAATGCTGAATAAAGATAACATCAAACTTTTATTAGTGGGAAAACCTAATGCTATTAATTTTGTTATTCTGGTGGCCAGTGTAGCAGATGAAATGTTAGATTTATCTTCTTTGAATGAAGACTAAACTATGAAAGTAAAGTTAAGAATGTTCATCTAATTTGATTTTAATTTTATCTTCTTCAACATTATTTCCTAAGAGGATTCCTGTTTCACTTTTGTTTGGGTGACTGCTCTTCATGAAATTTTATTAGATTTAACAGAGAAACTGCAGCAGTTGCAGAGATTATAATGTTGATATATCTGGCTGAATCAGTGCACGTGCTGCTATATACTTACAAAGTAGTGAAACTGTGTACTATGAGATTATACTAACTGTTCAAAGAATAGAAACAATAGCCCCCCTTTTTGCAAGACTTTTGGTCTTCTTCTTGGCTATTTCTCTGTACTTCCAGCAGAGGAATGGATTGGAAAAAGAGTAAATATTTATAGAAAAATACAAGCATATGCAATTTAGTCAGGAAGTTCTTTCTCATATCATAGGTATTTGAGACCCAGCTTATGTGTTTCAAGAGTGGCAAGAGCAACAGTGAGTGGGGTTAAGGCTAGATTCTTCACCAGAGAATAATTCAAACAATAGGAGAGGCTGGAACTAGGTTAGGCTTCCGGCATTTAGTTCACCTGAACAAATTAGGACCTGGGAGATTTCTTCAGAAATCAGAAGAGTTCAGATTCAGAAAGCTTGAGATCTGAAAGAAATCTTAGAATTAATTCCTCATAGAGAAAAAGCTTAACCAATGCTGGTTTTAGAAATAGAGTAAAACTGAGAAAAAGATTGTTTTATTGTTTCCCTTCCATAACAAGGTAGAATAAAGTTGCCAGATCTTGGTCCATTTTTCCTTTAAAATTCTTCACTCATCCCACCCTTCTACTCCATTTCCCTACTGTAGCTCCAGTTCAGCCCTCCTCACCTCAGAGGAGACTTACCACAACAACCTCTGAGGTGGATTTCTTATTTTGTGCTCAGCTATGTTAGTTCTATCTTCCAAAAGATTTTTGAGACCTTGAGGAAAAGGACTATGTCTTATACTTCTACATTCGCCCAAGAGAAAAGAACAACAATAGTTAATAATATATTAAGTACTTACTATGTGCCAGGCACTGTTCTAAATGGATAAATGATGGGGGTAAGTGAAAAATTTAATCTGGTTACAGAGCCTACATTCTACTATCTTTCCTTGGGGGCAGGGGGAGAATATACAGTAAAATATCTCAATAAGAACCAAGCAACAGTGGCTGGGAAGAGATTCAGAATCTAGTATACACTAAAAGACAACTCTTACGCATGACTGAGCTGTATTTTGTACATACTGCCATCTCCCTGTTTACAGTTGGCAATATAATCATTTCTCACACCCAAAGGAAGGAACTGTTTGTACCCTCATGAAAAGAGACTTGACAGTTGCAGCTACCTGCGGTAGTCTAAAAAATGTCTCCCCCAAAAGTTATCTACATCAAATCCCTGGAACCTGTGAATGTTATTTTATTTGAAGAAGGGGGTCTTTGCAGATGTAATTAAGTTAAGGATCTTATGAGATCATCCTGGATTATCCAGACAGGCTCTAAATCCAATGACAAATGTCCTTATAAGAGACATAGAGGAGAACAGACAGAAGAGGAGAGGGCAATGTGATCACAGAGGTGGAGTGAAGTGATGTGGCCACAAGCCAAGGAACATCTGGAGCCACCAGAAGCTGGAAGAGGCAAGGAACAAGATCTCCCCTAAAGCCTTCTGAGGAAGCCCAGCCCAGCAGACACCTTGATTTCAGACTCTGGCCATCAGAACCAAGAGATAATAAGTTTCTGTTGTTTACACCAGCAAGTTTGTGATCATTTGTTACAGCAGCCACAGGAAACTAATATATTATCCATCTGTTATCTGTAATAAACTATAAATTCCTTGAAAATAGGAACTCTGTTTTGTGTGTCTTTGTAGCCTTCGTTTTATCAATGTAGATAGTGCCTAAGAAGTATGCTTTAATGGCAATATCACTGGGAAATAAGAATGGAAATGGAAAAAAGAGGGCTGATTTGTAACCTAAAACTATGTGACCTTAAGCATTTAATCCATTCATTCAGTAATGATGCACTGGGGTCTACTTATACGCTAAGCAATACACTGGGTAACCAGAAAGTCAACTGCAAAAACAACAAACATGATCCCTGCCCACAAGTCATTTCAAGTGACTTATTACACTACCTTGTAATTAATATTTTAACAGTGGAAGAACAGGATTCACTGTAAATTCACAGGAGGGACAGGAAGCCAAAACTTAAGGGTGATGGAGTCCGGGAAGCAAGACACTTAACTTCTCCGGGACTTCGTTATGAAACAAATAATAACAGGAGTAGTACATGCGCTGCTTGCCATACAGAGTTATTGTGTTCTCATCTCAAACAGGTTCTTCGTAATAAACGATAGATAATTTTTATAAAATGCTTATAAGTACCTCGTCTGTGCTAAGAATTTTATACAAATTTTCTCATTTAATAATTATCTATAGTAGATATGAGTTATATATTAATTACTATAGTATATATGACATGTATATTTTATATACGTTTATATACAGGTTCACATACTTCCTCTATTTATATTTCATATATTTATAGTATATATGAAATAATGCACTATTATTTCTCCAATTTTACAAATGGAAGAACAGACTCAGGGACAATAAATATCATGCCCAAATGCACAAAGCTAGTGAAAGGTAGACCTGGGATTTGAATCAGGCTTAATTCCACAACCTGAGTTTTTAACCGTTACATTATACTAGTTACACAAACATTAAAAATTGCAAATATTATTAGACGAAGTCTTCAGTAAGTACTTGTTACATAAGCACGTATCTTTGAGCAGGCATAACAGATAAAGGAGACATGGCTATCCTCTCAAAGCAATCACTTCCATCAGCAGGCCCTCAAAGAAAAACAAAAGAAGCGCAGGGTAGTGCCAACAGAAGTGGCAAAAATAACCTAGTTATCTGGTGCTGTTTCACCACAGTTTGCATTTTCAACTAACCAATGGCTTGTTCTGTGATTTGAAAACAATCACTTTACTTACTTCAGTTTCTGTTTGTCTGTCAGTAACTTGATAATAAATTCATAAAATTAAAACATATTTTTTCCTTATAGGGCTATTCTGAGAATTATATAATAATAAAGCATGTGGGAACTTTAAGATGCTACCTTGTTCTTCCTAATTCATTCAAAGCATCACAAAAGTCCTGAAAATTGCAATGCATTAAAAAACTGTGGTTTGCCAGTAGAACAATGGGATGCAGAACTCAAATTCTAGTAAGAAGACCAGGCTTAATGGTCTGACTAAGACTGGAGGCACCCCGGAAAGCATGGCCCCTGGTCTCTCCATCACCCCAGAACTAAAACAATTTCCGAGGCCAACTCTTCAAACAGGGACTGGACTGGACTGTGGGACATAAAGTGATACTTGTGAAGAATGTGTCTCTTAGACAAGTAGATATAAGAGACCAAAGGGGCAGCTTCTGTACAGAGATGAGAGGGGAAGGCAGAGAGAGTTAGGAGATGGTTGAATGTTCATGGGGAATCGGGGGCGGAGGGGAGGAGTGTGCTGTCGCAGAATGGGGTGAGCGGTTGGGGTATCATAACAATGTATGTCAAAAAAAAATTCTGTATGGGAGACTAACTTGCAATGTAAACCTCATTTAATTACAACAATAAAAAAAAAACTGTGGTTTGCAATAAATTAAATTATTTATTACCACAGTTCGTTAAAAAAGAACAATGAATAGAAAAGAAATCAGTCTTAATGATATACTGTTTCAAACATCGTTCCTATTTTTCCAAAAGGAAAAATGTCTAGAGAAAGAGCTTGCAAGGTAAAGGATGGAAAGGCCACACTGGATTGGCCTCAGAAAAGATAAAGACGGTCATTCTAAACCTGAAGCCACATTAGGAAGCCACTTGCAGCTAAAGAGGCAAGATGAACATTTTTGCAGGGCTCACAGACAGGGAATGATTCCTACAAGTGTCTCATCTTGCAGTTCTCCATAAGGAAGCAACCTAGTATACATAAAGACAGGGGATTTACAGTCAGCAAGACCTCAGTTCAGATGTGAACACTGCTACCTTCCAACCTATGTGACCCTGGACAAATCATTTAACATTTTTAGCCTCATCTCTAAAAAGAGGGACTGGTTATCGATCCCACAATTTTCCTTCAAGAATTAAATGAGATAATCATGTTAAATACTTAAAAAAAAAACCAGTTGCCACTGAGTCGATTTCCACTCATGGTGACCCCACGTATGTCAGAGTAGAACTGTACTCCATAGGATTTCAATGGCTGATTTTTCAGAAGTAGATTGCCAGGCCTTTCTTCCAAGGCTCCTCTGGGTGGACTTGAACCACCAGCCTTTCCATGAACAGCTGAACTTGCTAACTGTTTGCACCACCTAGGAACTCTCTTGTTGTTAGCTACTGTTGAGTCAAACCGCAACTCACCGCAACCCCATGCACAGTGGAATGTTATCAGGTCCTGCTCCCCATGATCTGTTGTGGATCAGACCAATGTGATCCAGAGAGCTTTTCATTGGCTGATCTTCAGAAGTAGATCACCAGGCCTTTCTTCCTTTCTTAGTCTGGAAGCTCTGCTAAAACCTATTCAGCATCATAGTAACATGCAAGCCTTCACTAACAGACAGGTGGTGACTTTGCATGAGGTGTATTGGCCCATGCATTGGCCTGGAATCAAACCCAGGCCTCCCACATGGAAGGTGAGAACTCTACCACTGAACCACCACCGTCTCCATACAGGGATTCCTAGCACATCATAAAAATTCAGGAATGTCAATAAATTCTTGTTTTTGTTGGTTAAAAATAGTGGAATATGGGCAATTTCATAAAGTTCAACCTAATGTTACTGCACAGGCAACTTTTACTGTTAAATAAACAGTTGAGACGACATTTACATCTACTGCATGTATATTCTGGCTGACAAGTCAAAATGTTTTTCCTCTGTGGTGCAATATCTGCTTTGATTTGGCTGCTAATCTGGAGTAAGATGGGATATTACAGTCAGAACATTTCCAAATTCGGACAATTTCAGTAGCTATCCCTCTTTAGCCAAAGATGGGGATATGTTTATGTTAGGTGGCAAACACTCCAGCATACTAGATATGTGAAATATTGAGAGAAAAACTCAACCATACCAGCCACTAGCAATTGAAAAAAAAATCTCAAGTGGAATGAATTCTGCATTTATATAATCTATTATTCAATAAAATATATTACTGGTCAAACAGTCAGATTCTCACATTGCCTAGGCTACTCCATGATTTCTTTTTGTAAGGCAGTTTAACGCTTCATTCTCTCCTTCTGCCCTCTCATCCCCAAATCACTATCTTTAATCCCTATCCCCCAAGCTCCTTTCCAGTTTCCCCCTTTCTAAGTGTCGGAATTAGTATGATCTAAATGGAAAAAGCAGGAGCTTTGGAAACAAACATACTAAGTTTAACCCTGGATCTACCATGTGATAGTGTGAGACCTTGGACAAGTCCTTTAACATCTCTTGAGCTCTCAATTTCTGGGAAGTGGGGCTTGCACTCTCACAAGGTTAGTATAGGAATCATTGAAATAACATTTATGCAAGGTTGGCATGGTACTTGATTTACTGACCGGTTTGAGAAATGTTCATTTTTTCTTGCTTCCTTTTGCTCTGGCTCCACCAGGAGATCCAAATAGCTCTTAGGTGAAAAAGCACTAGACTCCTGAAAGTTCAAAACTCCATTTCCAGTACTGATACCTCTTCTAACTTTTGTATCATTTTGTCACCTACTTAGTGGCTATTTCTACCTCTACTACCTCCTCCCCTAATATATCTAAAACCAGTTTCCTTCCTAAATGCCTATTCCTGCAGCTATTCTTATATCTCCCTTACTACTTTTCCAAAAAAGTCCATTCTATCCTTTCATTCATGCATTCTTTCCCATTCCCCTAATACCTTCGTAATCCTACCTTCGTAATACCTGAGCCCTGGCTTAAAGCAACACTTTCCTTACTGGCCTCCTTCCCTCAAACTGTCTACTCAGCAACACATGCTAGTCATTAACTCCATCCTAATCTTAAATCACAGCTTTTAATTACCATTGTAAGAAGACAGCTCTTCTAGCCTTCTTTTCCCTCAAAAATTTAGGTTTTGTTTCATCTTTTTCAATACACGTGCTTAAAGTATTTTTCAGAGGAAAAAAGGCTTGGCCTCCATCAGAAACTCAGATAAAGAGATAAAAGGTCACCTGTCAGAAAACAAGAAATAGCTTGATCTGAACAGTGTCATCCAAAGCTCTCTTTCAACTGCTATAGAATAACTACAGAGATTCTGTCTTGTGAGGAATCTGGGGCAGTGAGAAGAGAAGCATATGCAAAGCTGTTTAAGTTAATCTCATAAACAACAACAATAACAAAACAGACGGAAGAGCTGGAGGTGATGAGTGCCCTATGGAGTGAGCTTTCTCTCTAAATGCAATTGATTCCCTAAACCCTAACACTTACAAGACTCTCATAGGAACATAGGAATTCCTGGCTCAGTTTTTAGGGTAAAATCCCTTAAGATTTGTTATCTAAAGGAAAAGAAAATAAATTTTTATTTCCTCTTGATAAATAAGGATAAAAGAAAGTCAAGAATCAGGAGAAAAGAGCTGATAAGCAGCTAAAAACAGATGTGGTCATCTATATCGTATTTGCCAATAATTAACCAAGCAGAGACCAAGACAAAGTTAATTTATGATTAAAAAAAAAATCCACTGTGCATTCTAGGTAAGATTACAACCTTAATAGCAATCACCTAAGTCAGCAGGAAAACTAATTGTGCTTACCGTTCTATTCCATTTAATCTGAAGTATATCTTGTTTAGTTATTTACCTATAATACTAAAAATACCATTGTATTTTAATCATTATTCATTTAAGGGAAAAAAATTCAAATATAGAGTCTGGACTATGTCGCTAATATCTTGACTTACTTGCTCTCAAAAAAACCATGAAGCAGTTGTCAAGAGACCAGCGTTTTGGAACTACTCTCTCGGGTGACCTTAAGATGAGTTACTCAAATTCTTTGGGACTTGTTTCCATTCAGCAGTGTTCACATAACCAATATTTACCAGCTACTATTAAATGCCAGACAACATGCTGAGAAATGGTCCTTGCCATGAAAGCACTACGGCATCGTGGTAGTACCTTGAACAACACGTCAAATATGTCTTCCAGCTCAAAAACAGAAATTCATTAAAATCCATTCATCCATATTCCAAAATAAGGCAAGCTTCTGGAGCTCTAGCAACAGGAACTAGATAACAGTCTAGATAGACAGTTAGTTTCCATGGATACACCAAGATTCTATCTTATCCAGTAGCAAGAAAGACATATTCCATTGTTCTAAAACCTGCAATCACTTCATATTACCTACCCACACACACACACACACACACACACACACACACACACACAAAACAGCTTAGTTTCTTCTTCAGAACTTTTCACAATACATCCCAACATAACTTTCTAAATTTTTTGTCCTACCATTTCCCAGTTCAAACTTCATGCCCAAGCCATACCGGTCTACTCATTTTCTCTATAATCGATCATGCATATTCCCATCTCTACTGTTTTTCTCATGCCACTTCCCTAACATGGAATGACTTTTCTAGCCTTCATCCATCAAAAGTCTACCCATTTTACAAATGTCTAGTTAGTTCATTCATTCATTCAAAGTTTATTGAGTATCTACAACATGTAGACTTTGAAGATACAAGAAAGAACTAGGTCCCTTACAATCAAATGGAAAATGACAGACAATAAAAGATAAACAAATATAAATGTGGAGATAAATAAAGCAGAGCAAGGGAGCTAGAGAGTGCTGAGGTCAGCGTAGGGGATGGCATTTGATAGAGGTGGCCAGGAAAAGCCTCTCTGACGTTTGAACAGAGACCTGAAAGAAAGTGAGAGGCAAGCCACCCTTGTATCTAAGGGAAGAAGTTTCCATGCAGAAGAACAGCAGATGCAAAGACTCTTGCATAACTGCATGCTCTGCATTTTCAAGGAAGATCAGTGAGGCTAGTGAGAGTAAGAAACGGGAGAGGAGAGTGTTAGGAGAAAGATCAGAGAGTGGGCAGATGGTGGAGGATGGGCTACGCGGAGTGACAGGCAGACAATATGGCCTCGTAGGCCACAATAAGAGCTGTGGCTTTAATCTGAGACACATGGGAAGCCATTGAGGGGATTCTGAGTAGAAGAGTTATATGGTTTGACTGAGGCTTCAAAGGATCCACATTTTTATCCCAGTGAAAGTAAAAGGTAAAGGAGGAAGATGAAGAAGTGTTGTAGGTTTTGTGGAGAGAAGAGAAAGTGAGGAGAATAGGAGACTGAATGTATTAAAAAACATAGTGAGATTGTTGGGCATCACCAAGGCTTACTTAAGGTTGTTGTTGTTCGTGCTGTCGAGTCAATTCCAACTCATAACATCCCTACAGGACAGAGCAGAACTGTCCCATAGGGTTTCCTAGGCTATAATCTACAGGAGCAAATCCCCTGGTCTTTCTCCTGCAGTGCTACTCAGTGAGTTTGAACCACCAACCTTCTGGTTAGCAGCTGAGCACTTAACTGTTGTGCCACCAGGGCTCCTTATTTCAAGTTAATGATCATGAAATTAAAGTGAGACCAGTCAGCAAGGTGGTGTATTTTTCTCCAGGCATATAAAACTGTTTGGGAGCAGTTCTGAAGCAAGCTGTACCCAGGTGACTCCATTCTCTCCAAAACCCTCCCTGACCATTCCAAACTTCAACTACCTCTTTCATTTCCTCAGCTCCACAAATATTTCTCTAATGCTGTATAGTACTGACTCCTTATTCCACTAATGCAGAAATGAATCAGTTGCATCTTTTAACTTTTTCTTGTCTTCCCAGAAATCAGATTTTAAGTTCCTGAAAGGCAGAGGCAGTATATTACTGCATATTCCTAAATATAGGATAAACTCATATTTAAGGCAAGGTTACTTTTCAAAAAGAAATGTTAAAAAGTATGAAGATATGTTTTACTGTATGAAATACTTTATTGCTCCCTGGGGCTGTAGGGAACTAAAATAGTCCCTTTCCCCTTTAGCTTTCTGCCTTCTTTAGGACTGATTCTATAATTTAAATAGCTGTTTTTTCATAGTAACTGTTTCTTTTAATAGAATTTCTTAGTAATAACTCTCTAAAGGGGCCAAAATAAGACATTTTAAAAATAGAAAATGTTAATATACTCCAGAACACAAGCATAAGATTATACTGTTGTCAATCATTTACTGGGGAGATCCACAGGGAAGCCAAGGCAATGAGGGTTTTATTTCCAAGCCACAGCCCAACCACTGTTGAATCATTGGAGTACAGTGAGATTTAATCCAATTTAATACATTTTCATTGACTACCTACTCTGTGCAAGGCACTGTCCTACAGAGGAAATAATGAAGAATAAGAAAAGCCCTGCACTAAAGGAGCTTATCAGGCAAGGAAGAATAGAATGATGGCTGTAAAGGGGGCACAAAGCACTTGTAAAAAGGGCAATATCCCTCCTTCCATATAGGTATTCGTAGTGGTAGCCAGATGTGAAGTAAACTAGCATGTGAGACAGGAGTCAGAAAGTCTTTATAGTGCAGTGGTTAAGAATATGGGGTTTCAAGTTATGCAGCACCCGTTCCAAATCTGGCTATGCTTATTTTGTAGCTGTGTGACCTTGGATAAATTATTTAACCTCTCTGAACTTCAGTTCACACCCGGGGGTATTAATAGTTGTGGAGAGAATTACTACAGTTAACCAATATCTAGTTTTCTACTTCTGGGTACATAGGAGAATTGTACTTTTTTGTCCCCTCTTTGACATTTTGGACCTCTAGGAAGATTTGTCATATTGAGTTAGAACATGGTTCTTCCATCCAGTCATTCATCAAACTGAAAATTTAGGCGGTAAGAAGAACACCTATACACTGTGACTGGTGCTAAAATCGAGAAAATTGTAAACACATTCTTGTTGTTGTTAGTTGCCATACAGTCAGCTCCAACTCATAGTGAGCTTATGCATCACAGAACAAAACGCCGCTCAGTCCTGCACCATCTTCATGATCGCTGGTATGTTCATGTCCATTGTTGTGGCTGGGTGTCAATCCATCCCATTGAGGGTTTTCCATCATTTTTTGCTGATCCTCTACTTTACCAAACAGGATGTCCTCTTCTAGTGGTTGGTTTTTCTCCTAATATATACAAACTAAGCAAACCAAAGTCTGACCATTCTCACTTCTAAAGAGCATTCTAGTTGTATTTCTTCTAAGATTTTGTTCATTCTTCTGAAAGTCCATGGTGTATTCAACATTCTTTGCCAATACCATTATTCAAATGTATCAATTCTTCTTCTGTCTTCCTTTTTCATTGTGAAGCTTTTGCATGCATATGAGGCAACTGAAAAGGCCATGGCTTGGTTCAGGCACACCTTAGTCATCAAAGTGACATCTTTGCATTTTAAAACCTTAAAGAGGTCTTTTGCAACAGATTTTCCCAATGCAATATGTCAGTTGTTTTCTTGACTGCTGCTTCAATGGATGTTGATTGTTGACCCAAGTAGAACGAAATCATTGACAATTTCCATTTCTTCTTCATTAATCATGATGTTGTATATCAGTCCAGTTGTAAGAGTTTTCATTTTCTTCACATTCAGGTGTAATCCATACTGAAGGCTATATGTAGCTTTGAACTTCATCAGTAAGTGCTTCACAAAGTCATCTTCATTTTCAGCAATCAAAGTCGTGTTATCTGCATATCGCAGGTTGTTAATGAGTCTTTCTCCAGTCCTGATGCCATGTTCTTCTTCATATAGTCCAGCTTCTCAGATTGTTTGTTCAGCATACAGACTGAATAAGTAAGGTGAAAAGATACTTGTGTCTATATGACTTGCTTTGGTAAATGAAGTGAAAGCAGAAGCGATGCATGTAACTTCCAGGTAGAAACATGAATTATTGGTGCTCAAACTTCCATCCCATTCTTCTGTATTGCTGTGATGTGGAATCCTATTTTGATATGAACATGCCATAAGATTGAAGAAATCTGGAGTGACAGTTAACACATGGAGGGCAGCTGCCCTTGAAGTTACCCAGTCCTGTAATGGACATTGTGGGCATGAGAAAAAAACTTCTGTGTGTTAAACCGCGGAAATGCTGAAGTTATCTGTTATCATAGCATAGTCTAGCTTATTCTGACAGATAGCTTCATTTTCAGGGTTGTTGTGAGGATTCAATGTGAAGATAGATGCAAAGGACTCAAAACAGTGATAGGCATACAATAAGAACTCAGTAAATAATTGCTACTATATTATTCACAGTAATGTCCCTTAGATTTTAAAATGTTCAGGGTAGAAAGGGACAGAAAACACGTGAAAGGAAGTAAGCTTAAGAGTGGGCAGTAGAGATGAAAATAATAGTTGACTTTTTTGGCTGCAGAAGGAAAGCCAAATACAACTCCAATTTCTACTCTCCCCAAGGTCTCCTGACCTGGCTCCACAAATGAGAACAAATGTATGTTGAAGAAGAATATTAAGTATCTGGAGACAGGCTGGCCCAGAAGCAACAGAAGAAAGCAGAGATTAAGAATCAAGTAGAAATAATTAAATTTTGGTTTCCCTTCCATAGCTAAGCTCAGAGTTCAGCATCTCTTCGTAACCATCATTAACAGTCCGCATTAGGAACAAACACCTGGATTTTGCCTAGCAACCTGTTCTAATTCCTATGTAGACTGGACAAGCACATACTTAAAGAATAGAGTCTTTGACTTCTATGAAGATTTGCCATTTTGAGTTAGATCCAGTCATCCACCAAACAGTAAATATTGAAGAAGTCTTCATAAAAGTGGTGCATTTTGAGCTGGATCTTAAAGAATGAAGAGGGCTAGGGCATCTGAGACAAACAGAGTGGCTTATATAAAAATGTAAAAATACAATGTCATATTCTGGAAAAGACAAGTTGTTCAGACAAGTAGAATGTCCTACAGTTTCATAATGGTATTTGTTAAAAGTGAACATAGCTGTTCTCTAGGACATAAACTTCAAACTTAGGAACGCCCCTTTCCCCTCCCTGCCATGGCCTAGTTCCTCTAAATAACTTAAGGAACTGCCGTTCATTAAACCTTGCAAACTTTCCGCTGAATATATTTCTATTTTTGCCCTTCACCACCTCTTCAGTTAATAAGTTCCATAAGTTGGGTAAAGTAGTCCTTCATTTCTATGTACAAAGCTTCAGTGATGATCTTCTTATGCTACATACTGGGAACCAGTGACTAAGACCATACTTACTATGTCCATTGTCTGTAAATGTTTACAGATTAGTTATATTCCTTCTCAGCTTCATATATTCAGTTCTAATCTGTATTATTTGTTCCTGAACAAAATCTCCATTACCACCACTCCCCATCCTCATTCTATATTACTTCAGTTGACCCTTCTGATTCCATCATTTTGAACTATGGCCACCAAAATTACATATGAGATCCTAGGTATAAGTGTACCTATTTTACTCAAGGGTAAAATACTGTTTTCCAGAGAGTTATCGCTATACACTACTTGCCACAGCAAATAACATCAAGAAACTGTCTTCAGTAGCTCTTGGTTTTCATATCTGTAGCCACAGTGAAGTTCACTGATTATCTTTCTTTCTGTCATAAAGGTGCAGAAATTAAGCATGAAGATTCTGGAGTCAGACTGCCTGATTTAAACCCTAACTTCATCATTTTCTAGCTGCAACTTGAACAACTTATTTAACTTCTTTAAGCCTTGGTTTCCTTACCTTTAAATGTGGATAATAATAATCCTACCTTGTAGGACTGTTGTGAGAATAAAATGAAATACCTACAAAGCATTTATTAAGCAATAAGCCTATTATACTGTAAGCACTCAACAAAAGTTAGCTGTTACTGTTATTACTGTTTTTGTTGTGATGGTTGGCACATTTCTGATCACTTATCCCCCTTCAGCTTTATATTTCACTGTCTGGGAAAACTGAGTTCAACCTATGTATTTGAAGAAATCTCTGTATGTTCTTCTCTCCAGATTAATTTTACAAATACTAAACCTGAATCTTCTTTCTGATCAATGGGGACTCTAACATCCATTCAGCAATTCCACTCCTAGATACTTATATAAGAAAAATGAAAACCTATATCTACAAAAAACTGCATACAACAATATTCACAGAAGCTTTATTCATAATAGCCAAAGACTGTAAACAATCCAGACGTCCATCAATAGCAGGATGGGTAAACAAACTGTGGTATATTCACATAATGGAATAGTATACAGCAACAAAAGGAGCCTGAGTGGCCCAAGTGGTTTGCAGTCAGTTGCTAACCCCAAGTTTCGCAGTTTGAACCCACCTAGTAGCTCCACAGTAGAAAGGCCTGGCAAACTGCTTCTGTAAAGATTAAACCCAGAGCCCTCAAGTTGATTGTGACTCATAGCAACCCTATAGGACAGAGTAGAACTGCCACATAGGGTTTCTCAGGCCGTAAATCTTTACAGAAGCAAACTGCCACATCTTTCTGATGGGTTTGAACCGCCAACTTTTGGGTTAGCAGCCAGGCACTTAACCACTGCACCACCAGGGCTCCTTTCGGTAAAGATTACAGCCAAGAAAACTCTATGCAGCATTTCTATTCTGTAGTACATGGAGTCACCGTTAGTCAGGGCCAACTCAACGGCAGCTAACAACAACTCAGCAACAAAAGATGGACGAACTACTGATACAAACACTATCACGGACGAATCTCAAAAACGATGAACTTCGAAAACATTATGCTGAGTAAAAGAAGCCAGACAAAAAAGTACTTGCTGTACGATTCCATTTATATAAAGCTCTAGAAGAGTCAAAATTAACCTATGATGACAGAAATCCGACCAGTGATTGCTTGGGGACGGGGTAGTGTTAGCGCTGACTAGGAAGGGCCCGAAGGGAACCTCCCGGGGGTGATGGAAATGCACTGGGTGCTGAAAGGAACGAGATTCCCCGAGGGTGTGCATTTGGGAAAACTGATCAAACTGCTCACTTAAGATCTTTGCGCCTCACTGTACGGAAATTGTACCTCATAAAACAATATTTTTAAAAGATAAGTGTATACTCCTTCCTTTTGTTTCATTTCTAAATAAATTCCCTACTTCGGTCAAAACAGACCCTCCTCTCTCTGAACTCAGTGTAATGACTGCATTTTACAGACCTTTGATTAGAACTTTGTTACAGATTTTTGCAAGTCTAATTGGATTATATTCATTTGTTCCCCTCAAAATGACTGGCAACTTATCTTCACAAACAGAAGACTGAAGGGACTACAGTATTTCCACTCTCTGTGTTTTATACTTTGGCACATTTTCACACACACAGTTTAAGAATGTACAAATAGCCTTCTTATCGAAAGGAACCTTAAGTGTTTTACAAACCTTCCAAACAGATTTTTAAACTATCTAATATTTTATAGGAGCAACATTTCATGCACACTAAAGTGCAGCCACATCTGGCCTGCAACATGGCAGCTGTTTAACAGCCATGACACCTCACAAAAGTTCAGGACAGGAAGTGAAGAATTCTACAGCCAAACGAGGCTAAGACAAGGAAGGCTGCAGAAGAAGAAGGCTGCAATCGCTTGGGCTGGAGCACAGCCAGCATGATGTGGTTAACACCTCTGTTGTAATGAAAAGCACAAGTGTCATTAGTGGTCAGAGCCTCATCTCACAGAAGGCACGTCCCACAGTACAGTGACCTTCTCCTTCCATGACGAGCACTGGTTTATTTCTAATACAACAGGGAAAATTCTCCCACTAGCCATACCCGAACCATTTCTTTCTAAGATCTCCCTTCCAGGTACTATACCACACACAAGCTTAACTGTGCTGAAATTTGATAAAATCTTTGTCCCGACGTCAGAAGGTCAAGCCAACACTTGATTGGATGTATTTCACCACAGGCAACTCGATCAGAGAAAGCTGCGATTTGGGTTTATGGACTATGACAAACACACTGTTGTCCAAAGACCTTCTTTTGGTACTTTTCGAAAACTTTTGTATTGTTTATCAAATTAAAGGACATAATGTTGAGTGGGTTTTTTTTCCCCATGATATCCTTAAAGTATCTTCCTGATGAAAGCTCAGCTGGTTTCTGTTGAGCCTAGAAGTAAAGAGATGAAAGAGGATTATACGATTTCTTCACTTGCTTTTGGCTGATACTATCTGCCCATGAAAGCTTCTTGTAAGAAGGGCATGAATGCGCCTGTAAATAATCATCACACCTTGGCCTCAGCTCCCTGGAAACATAGTAGAGTCTCCTTTGTTTAGCTCCAAACTGGTCTGGATGCTACATCTCAAATCATTTTTTCCATACACAGCAATTGAACCAGACCATTCAGCCTTCCAGCAACTCTCCAGCACTCTCAGGATTACATAAGGATTGGTGCCTTGAAATTCAATGCTTCCCCCTTGATAGTCATATGTTCATTACTTGAAAGGCTAGATTAAGATAATCCAATGTCCAAATTTCTGTACTACAGTAAGAGGTTCACCCATGCAAAAGGTACATTCTACTCTTTCACAATTCATAAAAGCCTATAGTGACATATCCTGGATACAAGAGGATACTATGGAGACTCCAGCCTTGTATGGTGACTAGCAGAAGTAAATCCTCTAAGTTCAAATGTCTTGTTTTCCCTTCCATATACCATGGTGCCTTTTCATGTTGCCCCTCTACACTGAAGTAATCTCACTGGAAGTGAGATGTGAGCTGGGACTTAAAGGATGGGCAGGATTTCACTGTGGAATGGTCTGGTGAAAGCAGGTAAGCATACTCTATGTGCCATGGTTTATAAGCAGAAAAGCCCAAACAAAAGGTGAGTTCAATGAACTATAAGCAAGCTTGCTTTGGAGGAAAGTGGGAATTATATAGACTAGAAAAGGGAGATAACACTCCAAAGACAGGTCTGGGTCACATTGTGGAAGAATTTTACCAAAGATCAGGAGTTTAATTTAACCTCTTGATAGTGGGGAGCTGCTAGAGTTCTTTAAATGACATTATGGAAGTCACTTTTAAGGAATGTCATCTGGTATGGGGTATAGTAAGTGGATTGGTGGAGAAAGAATAAAGCAGAGAAACTAGTCTGAGGTGGCTGCTGTAGTAGTGCAGATGCAGAGTAGGATAAACAGGTAAAGTAGGATAGAATGGAAAGGACAAGAAAAATGACAACAATCCTTAGCACATGGTGGACACTATTCAATAAATACTTACAGAAAGGCACGGCGTTAAAAAAAAAAAAAAAACAGTGCAAAGAGAAGGTCATTAGAGCTTGTCAGCTGTGGAGCACAGGAGAAAAGGTACATGATATGTCACTCTACTGTCAGGCCTAGACAACCCTGAGAATGGTAGGACCATTAACCAAAATAAGAAATTGAAGAGAAAGGAGCCAAATTTAAGAAAGAAAAATTACAAGTTTAGATTAAGATACACTGAGAAGAATCAAGAAACCAAGTGAAAATGTTTAGTGGCGATAATCATTCAGGAGATAGATCAAGTTGGAGATTTAGATTTGACCATCATCTGCATGTAAGTGAAGTCAAAGCAGGGAATAAAATTACCAAGGATAATTGCATAGTGACAAGAGCTAAGGGCTAAGGGCTAAGAACTAGATGTAAAAAAAAAAAAACCACACTCAGAGGTGCAAGTCAGTATCAAATGTTGCATACAAAACAAAGAAGACTAAGGATGGGAAAAGACACTTGGATTTGGCAATTAAGAGGTCATGGTGACCTTCAAGAGTTCAGCTCTGGGCAAGTAACCAGAGAAAAAGGCAGATTTCAGAAAGCTCATGAAAGCATAGATTGAAAATGGAGACAGACTACTCATATGAAAAGATTGGCAGTGAGAGAAAAAAAGAAATAGGATCTATATTATGCTCTAAGCTTAATGTACCTGGGAGGACTTCAATTTTTTCAGTCTATTATTTTTTTATTTTTATAGTGAAATTCTGTTATACAGCACCATTAGTCTATAATCTGAATTAGGCTATACCACGTGTCAAATCCTATCCCCTGTGTACACTGTGTTATATAGAATATCAGTCTCGACACACGAGAGAAAGCATATAATATGAATATCACTCTTGTTCACCGCACTGTATCTGTGTTATTATAGGGTTGTACTATAATCTGAATTTATAACACTAATGTTGCTTCACTGGGACTTTAATACCTTTATTATTTGAAATAAATCATACCAGTTCTCTAATCGCCCTCCATTGACAACCTTACTAAGCGGGTGAGATGATGATGTTGGAGTGTGAAAACTGTATTGAAATAAGATTTATGTTTAAATCCAGATGTTTAGACATATGAAACCACTATGGAGCCAGATGATTTATTTTCTCTCACGGCAGGTCAAAAACATGGCTTAGAGAACACTTAAGAGAAGTAAGCTAATGCAGTCATATTTCACTACTGGAATCTTGGGTGCTAATTTGAGTCAATTTACCAATGGAATAAGCTTGATGGACTTGTACAAAACCCTAGTCACCTCCCTGCCTCCCCCGGGCACACGTAGCGCTATCAGCAAGAAAGCTCTCACGTACACAGCAGTAGTAGTAATAGCCATTTAAACAACGCAGGCCATAGTTACATGAATTTTCATAGTCCAAGCTAGTGAAAGGAATAAAGACACAATAAACCTGATCTTTACATTTTTTCTTTCAATGGATAAACTGCTGACGGAAGAGGTATTTTGCCACTAGTCAAGTATGCAGGAAAGAAGCAGTCAGAGCCAAAGGAACATAGTCACCCAAACCCATGGGTATTTATCAAAGATTTGTTGACGATACTACTGGTGCATACACTTCAGGATCAAAATCATATTAAGAGTGAAAAAGATTATATCAATTTAAGTCCAAAAAATTCTCTAAATGATACTCCATCAAGTTACAATTGCAGTGCATGAAAAATGTAGAGAACGGTCTAGGTCAAGGGTCAGCAAACTTTTTCTCTAAAGAGCTAGAGAGTAAATATTTTAGGCTTTGTTGGCCATACAGTTTCTGTCACGGCTATTCAACTCTGCCATTGTAGTGCAAAAGCAGCCATAGACAATATGTAAAAGAATAAGTATGGCTGTGTTCCAATAAAACTTTATTTAAAAAAACAGGTGGCAAAAAGAAGTACTCAAAAAAGGAAAAGAACAAAAAAAAAAAAAACTCACAATAACGGAGTATGTCAAAGGGACAGAGGAGCCAACCGAAAGAGTTCCCAATGGCCAAAGCTGAAATAATTTGAGCAACAATATAAATAAGGTAGTACTGGATTAGGAGTTCTTGGGTGGTGCAAACAGTTAAGCCCTGGACTACTAGCCAAAAGGTTGGTGGTCTGAACCCACCCAGAGGTGCCTCAGAAGAAAGACCTGGTGATCTACTTCCAAAAGGTCACAGCTTTGAAAACCCTGCAAAGCACCATTCTATTGTGGCAAACATGGAGTCACCATGAGTTGGGATAAATTCAATGGCAACTGGTAGTACTGGATTATAACTCATATCTATGACTCCATATTAATATAAATAAGCAATTGAATAAATAAATAAGTGGAGAAGAGAGAAATCTCTCATGCAGAAGAATACAAATAATTTATGTAGATACTCTGCCCTCCAGGAGGTGGAATATAACTCCCCACCCCTCAAAAGTGAGCTGTGCATAGTGACTTACTTCCAAAGAGTACAATATGGAAATGGGGTGTGGGAAAGAGTAATTTTACAGAGGAGAAACCTGACAAACAGTACTTTATCCAGGTAATCAAGGTCAACATCAACAGTGATAAGTCATATTAATAATCTGTACCTTTGATATGATATGATGAAAATAGCACTTTACCTCTGTGATCTTCTTTCCCAAAACTTATAACCCCAGTCTAATTATGAGAAAGCAACAGACAAATCCTAATTCTACAAAATGCCTGATCAGTACTCCTCAAAACTGTCAAGGTCATCAAAAAAGGGAAGTCTGAGAAACTGTCACAGCCAAGAGGAACCCTATGGAGGCATGACAACTAAATGTAATGTGATATCCCAGATGAGATCCTAAACAGAAAAAAAAAAGATATTAGGTAATAAGTAAGGAAATCTGAATAAAATATGGACTTTAGTTAATTAAGAAAATAATAATAATAATTTGGCCCAAGGGCCATGGTTTTCCGGCCCTAGTTTGGGTTAATTGCCATATTCACTGCAGGTCATGGAGGTCTCCCTTGGGCACAAAACAAAACAAAGAACTAGATGACAGAATGAGAGCAGGGCCTTTAGAGATCATTTAGTTTAGTCCCCTATTTTACAGCTGAGAAAACTGAGAAACGAAGAGGTTAAATGTCTTACTCAAGGCCAATCAGCCTGTAAGTTGTGGACCTAAAGCTGGGATTCAGGGTCCAACTTCCTGGCTAATGCTCTTTGTGCTATACTATGCTGCTGATAGATATAATCCCAAGTCACTCCAAAAAGCACTTTGGCAACTCGACTAATTTATGCCCTCCAAAAAAGAAAATCTTAGTATACCTTCCTATTTTCTTCCCAGATAAGACGTTTTGCCCCTGAGTTCCTGAAGCTGAAAGCTAGAACCCACAAAGCACTAGCGACCAGAAGGACTGACTCCTCACTGCTTGCCATCTCCTGATCTTGTTTACATGTGTTTGTCTGCAAACGTTTTAATGGAAGAAGAGAAAACGAGTGCTTTAATTTCCCAATAAAATCTGTACCACAGTATGAGTCACTGTTTTCTTTTTTTACACTAGCCAGGGTAAAGCCTTCTGGTTTTAATAACTAATACTGCTGAGTTCAATAAAAAGCACTTAATTTAATTTAAGCCAAACCTTGATCAATGCCAGCTTCCCCTGGAATTTTATCTTTGTTTTAATTTGAGTCTCCATGTTCAGAAAAATGAGAGGCCAACAGGAAAGGAACAGAAGTCAATTAGCTTGTAGGCTTGTTTCTAGGCAAAGGACATGAAAAATAGAAGATTGGCAGGTAAACTCCGAGACTATAATGTTTCAGCCTGGCTGGACAAACTTTTCCTGGCACAATTAATGTTTTCTTTAGTCCTGAATAAAGAAACTGAACAATTCACAGCCCCATTTGGAAAATGTTTTTAAAATAAAATATTCCAAAGCCAATTAGTATCAGATTTCTAAGCTAGAAGTATATTGCCTTTAATGTGTTAATAATTCAGAGAGATGCTACTGTAAAATTAGAGACAGAAAGCCTTCAGAGTCAGTCTGTTTGAACACTAAAGCAACCAGGCTGAGTTTTTGAGGACTGGAATAAATATGAGGACTAGAATGGATATAAAATGAAGCAATCGGCTTAGAGTTTTGGTAAGTTTTTCTTAAATGGATCCTTCATTCAGTCCTGAAATGACAGCATATCTGAAAGCATGCATCATTTTAGAAGAATTACCATTTACTATAAACTGGCACTACTGTTATAACTTATACCTGAAAATTCCTATTGTTCTGTTAAGTGTGAATCAAAAATCTTGTGCAGGTGGGGGACTATGAAAATCTCCATTTTGGTTCAGTTATGTAGTTTTTCAGTCAAAAGCTTTTAGAGCTGTTCTGAAGGGTTTTAGAAGAAGACTGAGCACCAAGGCCAGCTTCCAGTCTCCCCCCAGAGGAAGGTTACGGGCAGCCACACATCCTTGTTACCATCCTACAGTCCACTCAACAGTGGGCCAGAGGGACAAGGCAGCCAGCCTCTTGTAAAATCCCAGACTTCAGTCTCCTTGGCACCTGGGTTCTCCACAAGGGTTTAGTGTCCAAGCTTGAGCCAACTACGATTCATAGACTATAGAATGTTAACCCTGGGAGGAGACATGGAGAGCATCTAAGCCAGCGATTCACATACTTTTGGATTTCACGGACCAGTAACATTTTCAAAAAAATAAATATTAAGAGCACCAAAACAGGGTATCTCTCTTTTTTTTTTTTTTTTTTGTGGTTGCTTGCTTTTGCAAAGTAAAGGTATTTAAAATAGCAACTACCATCAATTATCAACACCATTTCATAATGTTATAGACATTTTAATAACAAAAGTACAGGAAAGTCATCAACTTGAAACCTAATTATTAAATAAATTGAGCTTCTTAAGAACTCACCACATTGTTCTTATTTTCTCATTTCAACATAACTTGCTGAAAACTTCATCACAGACTAGCATTCCTATATAGACCGCTGTCTGGGAAACAATCAGCTAGTCTAACCCTTCCATTTCACTAATGAGAACACTGATTTCCTGAGAGATGAAGAAACTTCCTCAAAGAAACCAAACTGACTGATGGTAGAGGGTAGACCAGAACCCTCATCTCTAAATTCCAAGCATGTTGCTTTTTCATTGATAGCAAACTATTTCATTTGATCAACAAACATCTCTTGATCCCTGACTACAAGCTTACGCAAAGACTAAGAAGAGTAGAGTAGGGAGGTGAGTAGAGGTTTGGAGAAAAGACACATAACAACTGTAATTCAGAGGAGAATATATTGTACAGAGAGGTACAAATTGCCTTGACAGTTTTAGAAAAAAGAGGAGCCATTTTTGGTTGGGGTCATCATGATGTCTCTATAGAGGAGGCCACACTTGCACTGTGTCTTAAGGAAAAAAGGCAGTAAGGGCAATCATAGAGTGAATGGTGTGAGCAAAATTAGTAGGAAAGGAAGTTAAGAGTCTCTAGTGAAATATCAAGTAGTTTAATGTGGACAAAGCTTAAGAATAGATAGTAAGTAAAGAGTGAGAAAAGTTGTTTGGGGATTTCAGTGGAGAATGTCATTCTGCAAGTTTAGACCAATGCATCTCAAACACTGATGTGCATAAGAACACTCTAAAGAGTTATTAGGACATAGATTCCTGGAGCCCATCCCCAGATATTCGATCCAATAGGTCTGGGTGGAGCCTGATAACTCATTTCTAATAAGCTCCTACGTGATGCTGATGCTGTCCATTAGTGAACTGCATTTTGAGTAGCATTGTTAACATAAACACTACAGTTAAAGCCACTGAAATTTTTTGAGCAAGAGAACGATACTCTATATTACTGTCTATTTACTCACTTACTTGGGACTGAAAAAAATGGAATTACCCAATATCAAGTAAATTATTAATAGCAGACCCTTAGAAATCTCCCTGTTGTAACCACAGCTGTTTTTCCATAAAGAAATAATAAAAAATCCACCAAAATTCTTTTCAGAATGAGACTGTTTACTGTGCTTAAAGAGAACATCAGATGGAACTTGTCTATAAAATCAAAGTAACAAACAAAAACACAAAGTAACCATTATCTTGGAAAGCCAAAGCACTAACAAGGAAACTAAATGTGTTTATTAGCTACCTCTTTGAAAGTCTTTAAGCACAAACATTATAAAAAGTAAATAAAACATTCTTGGGAAGAAAAAATTACCATGGAATTTGCCTGTTTAAGAATCTTCATCTTCCCTTAGAAGCAGGAATAATGTTAACAATATATCCCCTCAAGCTTGGGAAAAACACAAGGCTTGTGAATTAAGTCTTGTGGAAGAGGGCTTAGGCTTGACTCCTCTCATTCCAAAGATCAGACCTATTACCAATGGTATAAATTTTAAGAGAAACTAGATATGGCTAAAGATAAGAACTTTTTAAACACATAACTTTCTAAGTCTATTCAAAGATGACTGGACAATCTCATGGTATAGGGGGTTGTTCTACCCTAGAAGTTTTTAAGCAAAACCTGGCCAACCATTTGAGGGATTTAGAGAAAAGGAAAATCAAGCAAGGATCAGATGGTATGTTGACCTAGATGACCTCTAAGAAGCCACTCAACTCTAGGAGTCTATGATTCCTCTCCCATCCCAGCCCCTGCCAGCCAAGAGTCAGTAACATATTATCCAAATCCTCCAGGATGCACATAAAACCTTCAGGAGGATGAATATTAATTCCACAGTTTCAGAATATTGGCAACTCAGTAGTCATCAGTCATGCCTGGCTGAGCTACCATTAGGAGATGGGAACCTGGACTCCTAAATATAACACTCTTCCTTTAAAAGCAAGCTACCTTTCAATAGACCAGTATCCTCAAAGCCACTTTGGTGAATGGTTTCAATACACATTTCTTAAGCACCCTACTCCATGCCAGGCAATATGCTTAAGTGTTGTACAGAAATAAAGACACCCAAACATTGTGTGGAATTAAGCCTCTTTAACTTGATAGAGTCTTACCACTCCAGACAGAGGAGGACTAAGTGCTAATCAGGAGGAAAAGTAGAAGGAATAGAAATCCACTTGAAGAGCTTCCCTGTTCAGGAATATCTACCCACCACCTGACAGTTCATGGAACTCCACCAGTAAAAACCCTTTCCTTTGGTTCTTAAAGGTTTTGTATTAGAAGACTTCTATTAAAAAGCAAATTTCTCCTTGGAAAAGAAATAACTTAAGATTCTAAAAGCATAATCGTGTCCCTTCTTTGGACTTCAAATTCCCTGCTTACAAAGTAAGTGGTTTTGACCATATGATCTCTGTGGTCCCCTCTGACTATGAAAATGTAGGACTTATTAGGCCTACAGGCCAGGGACTAGGAACAGTTTATGGCTGGGTTTTCAAGGCTGCCTAGAAGTGGAGGTTGGAGTTATAAGCAGCCCAAAGTACTTACAATGATCAAACCTTCTCCTAACCCTGAAGTTATAGGGAAAAGATTTAAACATGCCTCCAAGCCTCATGGGCAATTCACTTCTTTTAGAGCTGTTGGACAACTTTTGGCTAATAAAGATTAAACAAATAAATATAAAAAATGGCTCTATCCAGAATCCTGAGAGGCCAATTTGCTGTTAATGGTGGTGTTTAGGCCCTAAAAGGGTATTAACTTACAGAGTAGTAAAGTCTCCAAACACAGCCCAGAGCTTTAAAAGACGTACAGGTGCCAAAATTAAGGGCCAAATTACCAATCTGTTTTAAATGATGGTCTGGGAATACTCAATATGACAAGGAAAATGTATGACAAATAATATCTTCAATACAAAGAAGAAGTTGCTTGAATTTATTAGAGGAAATGTAGTGCCTCCTGGGACTTCTTTTTTGCCCACTCCCCAAAGAGGTGATTTTTCAAAATTGACTTGAAGACACAGCTAATGCAAAATAACCCTTTAAGTATAAAATAAGGTCATTTTTAACTAAAATGGTTTCCATGTCAGCATTTGCCAAAAACCTTTGGGAACTTAGAAATATCAGGGAAACGCACATTCCATTAGTATCAAAACTAGGTGCTTCCATGATATTTAAATGCCTGCATTACTCAACATATGCAAAAGCTTTAGACCAGACTAAAGCCGGCTGCTTCTCTTTCTACTCACCGACAAGTTTAAAGAATTGCATTGGCAGCCCTGCTGGATGACAGCAGAATGACTTCCTGTCAAGTAACCTCCATCCTCCAAGGTGACAGGAAATGGGTTTAAACACTGGTAATATCACTAATCAATTTGAGGGAGCACATGTTTCCAGCCTGCAATTGTGAAGTTTAGTTTCGGTGTGTTAGCCACTTGCTGGGCCATGTGATTTAGCATAATGACAGATGAAAGTAAAGGTCAGATTTACTAAGTGTTGAAGAGGTGTCATCAAGGGTTGCATATTACTTCAAGATGTCCTCCGCATCAGAGGCATCTCACATGTAGGCGTTTACTTCTCCAATAGAATTCTTCAATTTTCCAAAAACTGTTATGAAAGCCCCCAAATTTATTTCAACACGTGAAAACCTGGACTTTCTCTTATTCCTGATTGAGATCAAATAGTCTAAGGTAATGGTCTTACCATTATATGATCCTACCTTGGTCTTTAAAATAAGCACACACATTCATATAATTTCAAGCTTTGCCAAATCTACTCTAAGTCAATTTAAAATAACCAAGTTTTCCACAAAAGTTCTTTCTAGTGCTCCCAGTATTTTGATGCCACTTCAAGGAACGAGGTGGTTTCCTACCTCAAATACAATGGCATTTGTATTTCTTCTCAAAGAAGCACTATTCAGTTTTATACTGAGGACAGGAGGAAACAAAATTTTCCTTTTATTATGGAACAGGAAGGGACTGTAGGGATCTTCTCACAGAGTCCATTCATATTATAAATTCATTCCCTCAGTCTCCATTTTATTTTTTGAGAACTTATGCTATGTCAAAGGGAGCCCTGGTGGCCGATGGTTAAAGCGCTCACCTGCTAACTGAAAGGTCAGTGGATTGAACTCACCAGAAGCTCCATGGGAGAAAGATGTGGCAATCTGCTTCCATAAAGATTTATAGCCTTGGAAACCCTATAGGGCAGTTCTACTCTGTCCTAAAGGTTGCTATTAATCGACTTGACAGAAGTGGGTTTGAGTTTGGGTACTCTATGTTGGGTATTTTGCTAGCAGTACAATGATGAGTAGAACTAGACATAGTCCCTGCTCTCTTGGAGCATTAATATAAATGATCAATCATTAACTAAATAATTACAAAAATGAATGTATAATTCATAAATTAAATATTCATAACTATTAAATAAATAAATCAGATAATTGCTGCTCTTGTTAGGTGCCATTGAGTCGGTTCTGACTCATGGCGACTGCATGTACAACAGAAGGAAATACTGCCCGGTCCTTCACCATCCTCACAATTGTTGTTATGCTTGAGCCCATTGTTGCAGCCACTGTATCAATCTATCTCGTTGAAGGTCTTCCTCTTTTTCGCTGACCCTCTACTTTACCAAGCATGATGTCCTTCTTCAGGGATTGGTCCCTCCTTATAACATGTCAAAAGTATGTGAGACCAAGTCTTGCCATCCTTGCTGTGGCTGTACTTCTCCCAAGACAGATTTATTCATTCCTCTGACA
Organism: Dugong dugon; assembly: GCA_030035585.1. Lineage (NCBI taxonomy): Eukaryota > Metazoa > Chordata > Mammalia > Sirenia > Dugongidae > Dugong > Dugong dugon. The sequence continues at coordinate 52,127,634 of CM057475.1, forward strand.
GTCCATGGTATATTCAATATTCTTCCGTAACACCATAATTCAAAGTCATCGATTCTTCTTTGGTCTTCCTTACACATTGGCCAGCTTTCACATGCATATGAGGCAACTGAAAACACCATGGCTTGGGTCAGGCGCACCTTAGTCCTTAAAGTGACATTTTTGCTTTTGAGCACTTTAAAGAGGTCTTTTGCAGCAGATTTTCCCAGTGCAATGCGTCGTTTGATTTCTTGAGCGCTGCTTCCATGGGCATTGATTGTGGATCCAAGTAAAATGAAATCCTAATAACTTCAATATTTTCTGAACTTATCATGATGTTGCTTTGTCTTTACTTTGTCTCTCGAGCTGCCTTTTGAAATCTTCTGTTCAGCTCTTTTACTTCATCATTTCTTCCATTCACTTTAGCTACTCTACATTCAAGAACAACTTTTAGTCTCTTCTGACATTCCTTTTGGTATTTTCTTTCTTTCCTGTCTTTTTAATGACCTCTTGCTTTCTTCATATATGATGTCCCTGACGTCATTCCACAACTCATCTCGTCTTTGGGCAATTAGTGTTCAGTGCATCAAATCTATTCTTGAGATGGTCTCTAAATTCAAGTGGAATATACTCAATGTCATACTTTTGCTCTCATGGACTTGTTCTAATTTTCTTTAACTTCAACTTGAACTTGCATATGAGCAATTGATGGCCTGTTCCACAGTCAGTCCCTGGCCTTGTTCTTACTGATGTTATTGAGCTTTTCCATCATCTCTTTCTACAGATGTAGTCGATTTGATTTCTATGTATTCCATCTGGTGAGGTCTGTGTGTACAGTTGCTGTTTATGTTGTTGAAAAAAAGGTATTTCCAGTGAAGAAGTTGTTGGTCTTACAAAATTCTATCATGTGATCTCCAGCGTCATTTCTATCATCAAAGCTGTATTTTCCAACTATCGGCCCTTCTTCGTTTCCAACTTTCACATTCCAATTACCAGTAATTACTAATGAATCTTGATTGTATGTTTGATCAATTTCAGACTACAGAAGTTGGTAAAAATCTTCAATTTCTTCATCTTTGGCCTTAGTGGTTGGTGAGTAAATTTGAATAATAGTTGTATTAACTGATCTTCCTTGTAGGCATATGGATATTATCCTATCACTGAAAGCATTGTACTTTAGGATACATCTTGAAATGTTCTTTTTGACAACGAACACAACACCGTTGCCCTTCAATTTGTTATTCCCAGCATAGCAGACCATTCAAAATGGCCAATACCAGTCTATTTCTGCTCACTAATGCCTAGGATATTGATGTTTATGTGCTCCATTTCATTTTTGATAACTTCCAATTTTCCTAGATTCATCTTTGTACATTCCACCTTCCTATTATTAACGAATGTTTGCAGCTGTTTCTTCTCATTTTGAGTCATGCCACATCAGCAAATTAAGGTCCTGGAAGCTTGATTCCATCCATGTCATTAAGATCGACTCTACTTTGAGGATGCAGATCTTCCCCAGTCATATTTTGAGTGCCTTCCAACCTGAGGGGTTCATCTTCTGGCACTATATCAGACAATGTTCCATTGTTATTCATAAGGTTTTCACCAGCCAGTTTTTTCAAAAGTAGACTGCTAGTTCCTTCTTCCTAGTCTGTCTTAGTCTGAAAGCTCCAGCAAGGGTGGCCCTGTTGGTATTTTAAATACCAGTGGCAAAGCTTCCAGTATCACAGCAACACACAACTACCACAGTACGACAAACTGACAGACATGTAAATTAGATAATTACTCAGAGGAATGTACAATTATTAACTGAAAATAAATAAAAAGAGAGAAGTAAAATGGCTTTCTAAGGTCTCACAGTAAGTCTGTTATAGAATATAGGTCTCCTGGCTCACAGCCTAATTCTCTTTTACTCTGTACCCCAGTGCATTTCAGTGTACTTTCTCTGGATTAAAAGATGATCTGACATTCTATCTCCACGGCAGTCTCATAGCAGCTCATCCAGAGCAGGGCTTTCCAAGTTTTTTTACCCCCCACTACAACTAAAAAATGCTGTGCTCTATGCTGTGCTTTGTTGAGACATACCTGGGGGAAGGGCAGGGTGTGTGTCTATGTGTGCATGTGTGCACTGGAGGAGGGTACCTAGAGGTGAACTTTACAATTGGGGTCTATTATTATTTTGTGAAGAATACACAGACTCTGCTAGTGAAAGGAAAAGACAGCGGGACCCATTTGGTCTTTCATGATCCATGCCCCTAAAGAAAAAGATGTATACCTGGGGACAGGTGAAGGGAGGCATTTTAATTGATTTTCTAGAATAACTATTGGCTTTTTTTTCTTAAATACTGGTTGAAAATGGTGAGTCAGCCTAGCTTAAAAGAGCCAGAAAACATGGGAGGCCACAGATATGACTTGGCAAAACAGAAGAGTCAACTATGAAAGAGGAGGCTGCCTCTTGGTTAGAAGGGCCAGAGCTCTCTAGAGCAGTATCTCAAAATTCAGGGCTGGAACTTCCTGGAAGATGGCAGTGTGCACAATTCCACACTCCTACCACCTCCCCTCCCTGCACATAATCACAAATAAAAAAACCCAGAAATCTGCACTCTCAACTCTGTAAGAACTCTAAAAGCAATTGCAGGGTTGCAACAATTAAAAAAAACCAAACCCATTGCTATCAAGTCAATTCTGACCCTATAAGACAGAGTAGAACTGCCCCATAGGGTTTCCAAGGAGCAGCTGGTAGATTCAACCTTCTGGTTAGCAGCCGAGCTCTTTAACCACTATGTCATCAGGGCTCCATTGCACCAACTAAGTAAATGCTAAATCAACAAAAAGGTGACTTTTAAAGGATAGGAAAACTTATTTCTCTACTGCTGCACCCATCCCCCTCCCAGGATTTGTAGTGATGGCACAGGGGGGTCTGTTCTCTGGCTCTGGGGTGAGCAGAGCAGATTTTGCTAGCACACTACTGGGTGTGTCTGTTCTCATCTGTATGGGGGCTGCCTGAGGACCTAAGGAGGGTATTCCTCCTGGTTTGGCCAGCCTCAAAGATTACACAGGGCAAGGGGAAAGGGAGTAGTGAGCAACGCCTGAAGGCTGCGACTGCCCTAAACTACCTGGGACTGAACAGTACAATTGAAGTATACAAATAACTTTTAAGGGCAGAAGGAGAAGGCAATGTGAGAGTTTCTTACAGAATTTACTGCTTTCAAAAACACTGTGTATAAGGTGGAATTGAGAAAACAACACATAAGCTCAAGAAAATACGCATGAGCACCAAATACCTAAGAAATCACATTTACACCTTGAGCTGATTTCTAAGCACAGACTCATGTTGAAAGACTGAGAGAGGTGTTTTCTTCTTTTTATTTTTTTCTTTTTCTTTCTTTCATTTCTGTATCTTTTTCTTCCTTTTCTTTACTTTGCTCCATTCTTTTCTGTCTTTCCTTTTAATTGTGCTTTAGGTGAACTTTACAGAGCAAATGAGTTTCTCATTCAACAATTTATACACAAATTGTTTTGTGATATTGGTTGCAATCCTCACAATGTGTCAGCACTCTCCCCTTCCATACTTCAATTCTCCATTTCCATCTGTCCAATTTTCCTGTCCCTTCCTGCCTTCTCGTCATTTCTTTTCGTCAGGTGTTGCCTTTTTGGTCTCATACACATGATTTAACTAAGAAGTACATTCCTCACATGTGTTAGTGTATGTTTTATAACCCTGTCTAATCATTGGCTGAAGAGTGAGCTTTGGGAGTGGCTTCAGTTCTGAGTTAAAAGAGATTCCAGGGGCCATAGTCTCAGGGGCTCCACCAGTCTCTGTAAGACCAGTAAGCCTGGTCTTTTTTGTGTGAATTTGAATTTTGTTCTACATTTTTCTCCTACTCTGTCTGGGACCCTCTATTGTGATCCCTGACACAGCAGTTGGTGGTGGTAGCCAGGCACCATCTACTCTTCTGGGATCAGGCTGCCAGAGGCTGTGGTACTGCGGTCCATTAGTCTTTTGGACTAATATTTCCCTTGTGTCTTTGGTTTTCTTCATTCTCCTTTGCTGCGGACAGGATGTGACCAGGAGATGTATCTTAGATGGTCACTCGCAAGCCTTTAAGACCCCAGATGCTACCCACCAAAGTTGGATGTAGAACACTTTCTTTATGAACTTTTATGCCAGTTGACCTAGATGACCCACAAGACCACAGCATTCTTTTCTTTTTTGTTTTTGTTTTCTTTTATTTTTTCCTTTTTCTTCTTCAATTTTTTTCTTTATTCCTAGAGTACAAAGAAATCTCTTATAGAATGCCAGCTGGACACAAGCTGAACAGAGACAGTGGTGTCCACACATGTCCAGGAGGGTAGTCAGTGAAAAAATAGTTAGGGGAGGTCTCTGTTTAAACAGACTACTACAACATTCAACAGTTTAAAAAAAAAAAAAAACCCTGGGAAAAGGGAAATAAATCTGAGTCTCAGAACTAACATCATATTGTGGAAATGTCCCAGTTTCAACAAAAAGTCACAAAGCATACAAAGAAACAGCAAAGAGTTGCCCATTCAAAAAAACAAAACAACAGACAGAAACCATCCCTATGGAAATCACGATAATAGACAGATGACAAGTCTTTGAAACAACAGTATTAAATTGTTCAAAGAACTAAAGAAAAACATAGATGAAGAACTAAAGTAAATCCAGAAAACTACGTGTGAACAAAATTAAAATATCAATATAAAGAGACAGAAACTATAAAAAGGAACTAAAGAGAGTTACTGGAGGTTACAAACACAATAACTAAAATGAAAAATTATCTGGAAGAGCTTAACAGCAAATTTGAGCTGTCAGAAGAAAGAGTCAGCAAACTAGTAGAAAAGACAATTGAAATCATCGAATCTGAGGAGCACAAAGAAAAAAGAACAAAAAAAGTGAACAGAGACTAAGGAAATTGTGGGACAACATAAACTAACAGATGTATCATGGAAGTTCCAGAAGGAGGAGAGAGAGAGACAGGTACAGAAAGGATACTGGAAGAAATAATGGCAGAGAACTTTCCAAATAGGTCAAAGGGCAAAGTCTACACATAATAGAAGTTCAATGAACTCCATGTAGGATCCCAATGAGACACACTATAATCAAACTCTCAAAAACCAAAGATAATCTTGCAAGTAGCAAGAAAGACGTGAATCATTACATACAAGGGATCCTCAATAAGATTAAGCACTGATTTCTCCTCAGAAAACCTGGAGGCCAGAGGCAGTGGGATGTCATGTTTATAGTGCCAACAGACATGTCAACCAAGAATTCTATATCCAACAAACTGTACTTCAAGAATGAGGAGGATTGGCTTATTTCACTCAACCAATCACAAAAGGACAAATATTGTATGACATCACTTCTATAAAAAGACAAGAAAAGGCAAATACATAGAGACCAAAGTTTATTAGTGTTTACCAGGGGTGGGTTGTTGTTGTTGTTAGGTGTTGTTATGGATTGAACTGTGTCCCCCAAAAATGTGTGTCAACTTAGCTAGGCCATGATTCCCAGTATTGTGTGATTGTCCATCATTTTGTCATCTAATATGATTTTCCTATGTGTTGTAAATCCTACCTCTATGATATTAATGAGGCAGGATTAGAGAAAGTTATGTTAACAAGGCAGGACTCAATCTACAAGGTTAGGTAGTATCGAGTCAATCTGTTTTGAGATGTAAAAAAGAATCAAGCAGAGAGATAAGAGGATCTCAAACCACCAAGAAAGCAGTGCCAAGAGCACAGCACATCATTTGAACCCAGGGTTTCTGCACTGAGAATCTCCTAGGCCAGGGAAACATTGATGACAAGGACCTTTCCCTAGAACCAACAGAGAGAGAAAGCTTTCCCCTGGAGCTGGCAGCCTGAATTTGGACTTCTAGCCTCCTAAACTGTGAGAGAATAAATTTCTCTTTGTTAAAGCCATCCACTTGTGGTATTTCTGTTATAGCAGTACTAGATAACTAAGATAGGTGCCATCGAGTCAGTTCCAACTAACAGTGACCCTATGTACAACAGAATGGAACACTGTCCGGCCCTGTACCATCCACACAATCATTGTTATGTTTAAGCCCATTGTTGCAGCCACTGTATCAATCCATCTCCTTGAGGGTCTTCCTCTTTTTTGCTGACCCTCTACCTTACCAAGCATGACGTCCTTCTCCACGTACTGGTCCCTCCTGATAACATGTCCAAAGTACGTGAGACGAAGTCTCACCATCCTTGTCTCCAAGGGGCATTCTGGCTGTACTTCTTCCAAGATAGATTTGTTCATTCTTCTGGCAGTCCACGGTATATTCAGTATTCTTTGCCAACACCATAATTCAAAGGCGTCAATTCTTCTTCGGTCCTCCTTATTCTTTGTCCAGCTTTCGCAAGCGTATGAGGCAATTGAAAATATCATGGCTTGGGGCAGGCAAACCTTAGTCCTCAAAGTGACATCTTTGCTTTTTAACAATTAAAGGGATCTTTTGCAGCAGATGTGCCTAAAACATCATTTGACCAGGTGGGAGGGAGGAGGAAAAGGGGGTATCCTAATTATCCAGTGCTGCTGTAACAGAAATACCACAAGTGGATGCCTTTAACAAACAGAAATTTATTCTCTCACAGTCTAGTAGGCTAGAAGTCTGAGGGCACCAGCTCCAGGGGAAGGCTTTCTCTCTCTGTCCACTCTGGGGGAAGGTCCTTGTCATCAATTTTCCCCTGGGTCTAGGAGTTTCTCAGCACAGAGGCTCCAGGTCCAAAGGACACACTCTGCTCCCAGCTCTTCCTTCTTGGTGGTAGGAGGTCCCTCTCCTCTCTGCCCACTTCTCTCTTTTATATCTCAAAACAGATTGACTCAAGATACAACCTAATCCTTTAGAGTGAATCCTGCCTCATTAACATAACTGCTTGTAATTCTGCCTCATTAATATCATAGAGGTTAGGAATTACAACACATAGGATAATCACATCAGATCACAAAATGTTGGATAACCACAAAATACTAGGAATCATGGACTAGCCAAGTTGATAAGAATTTTGAGGGGACACAATTCAATCCATAATGGGGGGTTAACAGTGATGGAAAAATTGCATGGATTAAGGGTAGGGTTGCACTGCTGATTATTGTAATTGTCAATAAGTTGCACACCTGTAAAAAGTAGAATTGGCAAAAGTTGTGTGATAGATATATTTACAACAATGACAAAAAAAAAAAGAGAGAGTAGCTGCTGAGGCTGCTTACATACAATCAAACACCTCATGGGATTTGGTTCCTTGGTTTGGAGGTTTAGGGTCATGGTTTCATGGGATATCTCAGTTAATTGGTCTAATAACATGTTTAGTGCTTCTGTTCTACATCCTAGTTCATTGTGTAATGCCTGGGGTCTTAATAGCTTACAAATGACTGCTCAAGGCATAACATTTGGTCTCTATTCACGTGGAACAACAGATGAAGAAAGGCAGTCAAGAATGGGGGGAGGATATGAGTGACTGCTTCCTTTGCTATGATATCGGAAGAACTAGATGGTGCAGGCTACCATTACTGAACATTTTGATCAAAAATTCCATAGAAGAATACTGATGAAACGGGGGGGGGGGGGGAAATGCAGAAAAGAATTTCAAATTCTTATGGACTCTAGACTTCCTAGAGCCATGGAGGGTACATGGACCCCTGAAACTACCGCCCTGAGATAATCTTTAAACCTTAAACCAAAAATATCCCCTGAAGTCTTCTGAAAACCAAACAATAATTTAGCTTAACTAGTTAAAAAAAAGGTCTGCCTTGAGCATTATGCTCTTTTAAGAACAATCTATATGGGATCAAATGACAACAGCAACTGGAAATATTAGAATAGGAAACTCAGGGAGCAGTGAGCTTATTTTAATGAGGGGGGAACAACTCAGAAAAAGAAAGTGAGGATGGCTGCACAACTCGAAGAATGTAATCAATGTCACTAAATTGTAGATGCAGAAGTTGTTTAAAAAAAGGGAGAAAGAATGTTGACAGACTGTGATAAATGTAACTAATGTCACTGAACAATTTGTGTGGAACTTGTCAAATGGAAACCTAACTTGCTGTACAAACTTTCCCAAAAACTCAATAAAATATTATTGAAAAAATAAACAAAAACAAAGTAAAAAAGCATGAGGGGAAATTTAAACAGTCCCAGATAAATAAAAGTTGAGGGAGGTTGTTACTACCTGACATGGGCTACAAGAAATGCTAAAGGAAGTCCAGCAGATTGAAATGAAAGAACATTAGATAATAACTCAAAACTAAACATAAATGGATAAAGTCTCCAATCAAAAGACAGAGATTGGTACAACAAATTAAAAAACATGATCAATCCATATGCTGCCTAACAGAGACACGCCTCAGACCCAAAGACACAAAAAGATTGAAAGTGAAAAGATGGAAAAAAAAAAAAAACATTCCATGCAAACAGTAACCAAAAGACAGCTGGAGTGGCTACATTGTTATCAGAAAAAATAGACTTTAAGTCAAAATCTGTTACAAGAATGACAAAAGGGCCAATTCATCCAGAAGTTATAACAATGATAAATATATTACATGCACCTAACATCAGAGCCCTAAAATATATGAAGCAAACAATGACAGAATTGAAGAGAGAAATTGACAATTCTATAACAATAGCTTGAAACATCAATGTGCCACACAATGGCTAGAATATCTAGAAAGAAGACCAATTAAGGATTTGAACACCACTATAAACCAATTAGATTTAACATATATAGAACACTCCACCCAACAACAGCACAATACACATTTTTCTCCAGTGCATATGGATTATTTTCCAGGATAGACCATATGATAGTTCACAAAACAAGTCTCAAATGTAAAAAGACTGAAATCATACAACATATCTTGTTTGACAACAATGAAATAAAACCAGAAATCAATAGCAGAAGGAAAACTAGAAATTACCCAACTATGTGGATATTAAATAACATAGTACTTATATATATAAACAAACAACTATGTGGAAATTAAATAACATAGTATTTATATATATAAATAACTAACTATGAGTCAAAGAAGAAATTAAAAGGGAAATCAGACAAAAATGAGGCACAATGTATCAAAACTTATGGGATGCACTGAAGGCAGTGTGTAGAGGAAAATTTATTGGGTAAACATCTACATTTAAAAAAGAGGAAAGATTTTAATCAATAACTTAACTTTATTACTTGAAGAACTAGAAAAATAAGAGCAAACTAAGCCCAAAGCTACCAGAAGGGAGTAAATCATAAAGATCAGAGCAGTGATTAATGAATAGAGAATAGAAAAACAATAGATAGCATCAGCAACACCAGAGGTTGGTTTTTTGAAAAGATCAGCAAAACCAACAAAACATTAGCTAGACTAACTAAGAAAAAAATAAAGATGATGCAAATAAGTAAAATTAGAAATCAAAGTGAAGACATAACTACCAACTCTACAAAAACAAAAAGGATTATAAGAGAATGCTAGGAAAAACTGTATACCAATGAATTAGATAACTCAGATGAAATGGGAAAATTCCTAGAAACACATAAACTACCTAAAGTGGCTGAAGAAGAAAAAGAATATCTCAACATACCCATAACAAATGAAGAGACTGATTCAGTAATTTAAAAACCTCCAAGAAAGTAAAGTCTGGTACTAGATAGCTTCACTGGGAAATTTTACCATTTAAAGAAGAATTGACACCAATCCTTCTTAAATGCTTCCCAAAAATAGAAGAGTAGGGTATACTAACTAAGTCATTCTCTGAGGCCAGCATTTCTCTGATTTCAAGTTCAGATAAAGATATCACAACAAAAAAAGACAGGCCAATACCCCTTATTAATATAGATGTAAAAGTTCTTAATAAAATACTAACAAATCTAATCCAACAGCATATTAAAAGGATTATATACATCATGACCAAGTAGGATTTATCCCAGGAATGCAAGGGTGTTTCAGTATAAGAAAATCAATCAATGTAATGCGCCACATTAATAAAGTGAAGGAAAAGAACTGCGTGATTACCTCAATTGATGCAGAAAAAGAATTTGACGAAATCCACCACCTTTTTTTTTTTTTAATTATACTTCAGGTGAAGGCTTACAGAACAAATAGTTTCTCATGAAATAGTATGATACATATTGTTTTATGACATTGGTTAACAACCCCACAACATGTTAACTTTCTCCCTTCTCAACCTTTATTTTTTTTTTTGGTGACAATATACATAGCCAAAGATACACCATTTCAAAAATTTCTACAGGCACAGTTCATGACATCAACTACGCTCTTCCAGTTGTGCTGCTATTCTCACTTTAGATGAAGGCTTACAGAACAAAATAGTTTCTCATTTAACAGTTAGTACACATGTTGCCCTATGACAATGGTTAATAACCTCACAACGCATCAAAACTATCCTTACTCAACCTTGGGTTCCCTATCACCAGCTTTCCTGTCCCCTTCTGCCTTCTGGTCCTTGTCCCTGGACTGCTGTACCTCATTAGTCCCATTTGGTTTTATGGGGCTGTCCCAACACCTTTTCATAATTAAAACACACACACATACTCAATAAACTAGGAGTAGAAGGGAAATTGCTCAATCATAATAAAGACAATTCATGAAAAATTCACAGCTAACTTCATATTCCAAACCAAACCCACTGTCACTGAGTCAATTCTGACTCATAGCGACCCTCCATCAGGATTGGAGGAAGACTAATTAACAACCTGTGATATGCAGATGATACAACCTTGCTTGCTGAAAGTGAGGAGGACTTGAAGCACTTTTTGACAAAGATCAAAGACTGCAAACTTCAGTATGGATTACACCTCAACATAAAGAAAACAAAAATCCTCACAACTGGAACAATAAGCAACATCATGATAAAACGGAGAAAATATTGAAGTTGTTAACTGGAAGTTCTAGTCAGAGAAATTACCCGTGAAAAAGAAATAAAATGTATTCAAATAAGAAAGAATTACAACTATTTCTATTTGTAGATGAAATTATCCTATATACAGAAAATCCCAAGGAATTCAGAAGAAAGATACCAGGGCTAATAAATGAATTCAGCAAAGTCACAGGGTATATGATCAACACACAAAACTCAGTTATATTTCCATACACCAACCATGAACAGTCTGAAAAGTAAATTAAGAAAACAATTTCATTTACAATAGCATCTAAAAGAATAACATATCTAGGAATAAATTTGACCAGGGAGGTGAAAGACTAAAAATTATAAAACATTGCTGAAATAAAGACCTAAATAAATGGGAAAACATTCCATGTTCATGGGCTGGAACACTTAATATTGTTAAGATACCAATACTACCTAAAGTGATCTATAGATTCAACACAATGCCTTTCAAATTTCCAGCTGCCTTTTTTGCAGGAATGGAAAAGTCAATCAAATTCATATGGAATTGCAAGGATCCCCACAAAGCCAAAACAATCTTGACAAAGAAGAACAAAATAGTAGGACTCACACTTCCAATTTCAAAACATATTATAAAGCTATAGTAAGCAAAACAGTCTGAGACTCATATAAAGATAGACATATAGACCAATGGAATAGAATCGAGAGTCCTGAAATAAAAATAAAACCATACATCTATGGTCAGTTGATTTTTGACAAAGGCAGCAAGTCCATTCAATGGGGAAAGAATAGTCTCTTCAATAAATTGTGCTGGGACAAATGGATCTCCACATGCCAAAGAATGAAGTTGGACCCATGCCTCACATATATATGAAAATTAACTCAAAATGGATCAATGACCTAACATAAGAACTAAAACCATAAAACTTTTAGAAGAAAACAGGGGTAAAGCTTTGAGACCTAGTTTTTGACAATGGATTCTTAGATATGTCACCAAAAGCATGAGCATCAAAAGACAAAATAGATAAATGGGACTTCATCAAAATTAAAAATGTTTGTGCTTCAAAGAGCCTTATCAAGAAAGTGAAGGACAACCTACAGAATGGGAGAAGTTATTTGGTGACCATATATCTGACAAGGGCCTAATACCCATAATATATAAAGAACTACAACTCAACAATAAAAAGGCAGACAACCCAATTAAAAAATGGGCAAAGGACTTGAGTAGACATTTCTTCAAAGAAGATATACAAATGGCCGGAGAGCACATGAAAAGATACTCGACAGCATTAGTCATTTGCAAGTTGCCATTGAGTCAATTCCAACTCACAGAGACGCCATTTGTTGCAGAGTAGACCTGCACTTCATAGGGCTTTCATGTGTGTGGTTCAAACCACCATCCTTTCAGTTAGTAGCCAATCACTTACGTATTTGTGCCACCTAGGGACTCCTCATTAGTCATCATTAGGGAAATGCAAATCAAAAGCACAATGATATGCCATTTTACCCGCCATAGGATGGCTATTATCATAAAAAGGGGAAAAAAGCAAGCCTGGCTGAGGACTTGGAGATATTGGAACCCTCATCCATTGCTGGTGAGAATGTAAAATAGTGCAGCCACTGTGGAAAAGAGTTTGGCAGTTCCTCAAAAAGTTAAACATTGCATTACCATTTGACCCAGAAATTCCACTCCCAGGTATACACCTCAAAGACTTGAAAACAGTGGCTCAGATATTTGTACACTAATGTTTATTGCAGCATTAGTCACAATAGCCAAAAGATGGAAACAAACCAAGTGTCTATCAACAGATAAATGGATAAACAAAATGTGGTCTACCCATTATCTTAGGCTGGGTTCTCTAGAGAAGCAAAACCACTAAACCATATAAATATATATAAAGAGAGATTTATATCAAAGAAACAACTCATGTGATTGTAGAGGCTGGAACGTCCCAAGTCCATGGATCAGGATAGAGGCTTCTCCCGATTCACGTAGCTGCAGGGGCTGGCGAACCCAAGATCGGCAGTTTGGAAAGGAGGGCTCTTGCTCACAGGCTGTGAATATCGATGAATCCCAAGATTGGCAGGGAAGACCATAAGGCTCCTGATTTACGTAGCTGCAGGGACTGGCAAACCCAAGATCAGCAGGTCAGGAAGCAGGGCTCCGCTCACAGGCTATGAAGATTGATGAATCACAAGATCAGCAGATAAGCTGACAGTTCAAGTCCCAAGAACCAAACGTCAGATGAACAGGAGGCAGCCGCAGAATCCAGAGTGAGCAAAAAGCCAGAAACTCTGCTTATATTCAGATGCAGGCCACACCCCCCAAGAAATTCCCGTTCAACTGACTGGCTACTCACAGCATATTCAATCATGGGAATGATCACATATAAACACTGAGAATCATGGTCCAGCCAAGTTGACACACAATCTTAACCATCATACCCATATAATGGGATATTATTCAGCCATAAAGAGAAATGAAGTTCTGATACATGCTATGACATGGGTGCATTAAGAGCGTTACAGTTTCTTGTTCTCCCATAATCATAACTCCTCTCACAACTTAGTTGTTTACCTCGACAGGAGAGAAGCAGCTGTCTTCCACACTCAACCTACAAACTATGTGCCTAACTGATACATGCTGAATACATAAATGTGTTGACAGTGGCATAAATCTGCATTTGTGAACATTAATAATAAGTATTCATTGAGTACTTAGTATGTGACAGACAATGTGTTAAGATGGTGAATGCATTATTTTATTTAATCCTGATAGCCATGTAAGATAGCTGATACATTATTCCCATTTCATAGATTAGAAAAAAGAAAGCTTAGAGAGATTAAATAATTTATCCAAAATTACTCAACTAATAAATGGTAACAGCCAGGATTTAAAACTTACGTCTATTTGACTTCAAAGCCCATGCTTCTGGTCCCGATATTTATTATCCTCTTGAGGGTCAAGACAGGACAAGATGTAGAGCATCTCACTCCAGGGTCCTACTCTGAATTAATTAGTACACTTTCAGCAGCACACAACAAGAAAGAAGTGTGTAACAAGTAAATGTAATATCTCACATAAAAAAAGAAGTCTTGAAGTAGAGTATTTTTAGGGTTGGGTAATTCAGTTAATTAGAAGCAAGGATGGCAAGACTTCATCTCACATACTATGGACCTGTTATCAGGAGAGACCAGTCCCTGGACACAGACATCATGCTTGGTAAAGTAGAGGGTCAGCGAAAAAGAGAAAGACCCTTAACAAGATGGATTGACACAGTGGCTGCAACAATGGGCAACGATTGTGCGGATGATGCAGGACTTGGCAGTGTTTTGTTCTGTTGTATGTAGGGTTGCTTTGAGTCAAAACTGACTAGACGGCACCTAACAACAACAATTCTGTGGCTCATTGATATCTTTAATGATGCAAATATTCGGACGTCTCTACTCTGCTGTCCTTAAGTGTTGGCTTTCGTCCTCAGGCTTGTCCCCGAACTGTAGCAGGATGACTGCAGCAGCTGCAGGCATCACTCTTCACACAGTTTTGTCTAGAGGCAGATAAGGGGATTTTCTATGTGCATTTCTTTTAAGCGAAGAAATCTTTCCCAGAAGCCCCCCAGTAGACATCCATTTTTACTTCATTGGCCATTCCCAAACCACACTGGTAAGGGGACTAGAATTTCCACTTTCGATTTAAAGTAATCAAGATCAACCTACCTAAGGTTGGGAAGGAATCAGCCTCCTCTGAAGCATGTAACTGCCTGTTCCTGAACAAAACTGAGGTTGTTTTTAGAAAGGAAGAAGGGCAAGAACGACTGTTGGGTAGGAAACTAATAGTAACTGCCACATATCCAAACCAAATCATAAGTGAAACTAGAAGCTATATCAAATGAGGCATTTTCTAATCACTGCCCAATACTAGTTGACAAATGCTTTCAAATCTAGTTATGTTCAAAGGCAAAGCAGTAATCAATTCCAATCTCCTAGGCTTTGGGAATGAGAAGAAGTTACAGAGGCTACCAAAATAATCCATTTCCCATTCGTCTGACGTCAAAGGAAGAAAATCATGGTCTCTCTCTGAGTCTAGAGTCCAGACTTTAGACAAACAGAAGAAAATATATAGAATCCATTCTCCCAATCTCCCTGCCTTGAAAGACAAAGAACTGTTTGCTGTACCAAGGGCCCAAGATGGTGCCTCAGTACATACCTATGTTTCAGAATTTCTTTTATATTAACTTAGGTGGAAAAAACTCCTGTCTATTCATCCCTATTGAGATTATAAACCCGAGATTATCATTCCATGTTTCTGGCCCTTGATTTTCCCATTAGCAAAATAGGGATGATAATCTCTTATATTAATAGACAGTTCTGAAATAATATATGTGAAAGTGCTTTGTAAATTTTAATTTTCTATACAAATAGAAGGACTTTTAAACGTTCTAATTTTAGCCAGTGGTCTGACTTATATGGTAGAAATCAATGATAAGCCTCAAACTATTTGACTTTCTGAACAGTCTCTGCCAGTGTTCTCAAGGCTTTCTTTGTATATTAGGTAACTGCCCAGAAGTTTTTACTCACTCTCCTCCACCTCCATTGGTGAGCATACTTCTGTACCTTTTGACTCTGGACTTCATTGGCCATAACTTGATGGTTCTCTAGAGGCAGAAATGATCATGATCTATTTCAGCATCTAGGCTTGAAGAGGTCTTGTTTGTTTCTACCTGCTCTCTTGAGTTCTGCCATCACCTTAAGAATATGCCCAGGTTAGCTCACTGGTCCCAAGAGCAGAGGTGCCTAAGCCAAGCCCAGCCTAGGTCAGCAGCTGACTCCCAGGCAGCTAACCCCAGGCAGCAATAATAAATATTTGTTGTTTAAAGTCACTGAAGTTTTGGGATGGTTTTTTTACCAATAGCAATAGCAAACCATTACAGTGCTCAAGGTATAGCCATATCCAGTAAGGGAAAACATGTGAATAAACAACTCTGAGCAGTGCCCTAAAACAAAGTCCCCAAGGGTTTTATCCTAATCAATTTCTATTAACAGCAACACTCAAGAGTGATTTCAGTTATTTTTCTTCTTTAGACTCTGCCACTGGGAGCATATATTCTTCCCCCATCAAGTCTCTTAGTACCCCTCATCCAAAATTATCATCTGCACTACATACTCAGTTGCTCATTTAAGTAAGTTCCTGAAGAACATGGGCTTTGCCTTATACTGAACATGTCAACACTAACAAAGTTACATAAGACATTGCTTTACATGTAAGAGGTGCTCAATAAATATCTGTTGAGTTAAATTAAAATTCTACTTAATCACAGTGTCTGATGATCTAGATATAAATGATTTTCATGTACAGGATCTGGCTATCTAAATCAGTCTGGCAGAGATGAAGACTTTTATAGGCTTTTCTAATTCCACCTTTGCCTTTAACCCCAACCCCAAGTTCAGAGAATATGCTTTTCAGAGAATCATGCTTTTGCGACTACTTAGGAACGAAGATCTTTTCTCTTATTCTTCTAAGACTTATCCTTTTGTTCACATCAGGCTACTCTTCTGGCGGCTCTAATGTCCTTGCATAGAAATTCTTCTGGGTGAATATCTTTTTCTCACAAGGCCTTTCTGTCTATCTAAAGGTGTGCTCTGTAACTGACTGACCCCCTACTTTCAAGTGTTTTCTGATAGATTTGCTGCTACCAGTATATATTTTTCTTCGCCCATTACAGTTTATTAATATTAATAGCTACTATTTATTGATTGGTTACTCTGTTTCAGGTCTGATATTAACTGACTTGTGTGAGTGATCTTTTTTCAATCCTAAATAGTCCTTTGAGTCAGATACTATTATTATCTTTATTTACTAGATTAGGAAACTTCAGCTTAGAATAATATTCTCTAGAAAACTTCAGTTTAGAATAACATACCCAAGGCTTATACAGTTAGTGAAAGAAGGCTGCTATCGTATTACCCAAATTAATGAGTTCACATTTTCCCAGCAGGTTTTTTTTTCTCTGCATCTCTATACCTGACATAGTGCGCACCATAATGGACACACAATGGAATGTCCATTAACTCTACATAATCCTTCCTGCAGAGCTCCCTCCCGAGCCCCAAGTTGTCTGGTTTGGTACTGTTTTCTCTCTGCAATATTAGCAGTCTTCAAACCAATATTTACTTTTGAACTGCTTCTTCATTCCAAAAGCATTTTCTGAGGAAGGGGCACGTTTTTTTCTTGAACTGCAAAAGCTCTAAGAGACTTGGGAGGGATCCATACCCTTCAGGGAGAAACCTCAAGAGGAAAAGAACCATCTCTCATGAAGATTTTGGTACCATTAACTTATCTTTAATCTGGCAGAAAATTCACTAGGTTAGCACTAATTACACTGAAATGGAGGTAGTTTCCTACTTCAAGAAATAAGGATAATACTATCTGCATTACTAAAATGCTATAAGAATCAATGAGATCATATGTGGCAATATGCTTTTCAAATTGCAGAATATTGATACAAGTGTTAATTATTGCTATTAATATTCTGTGCCTACCTAAATTGCCCTTCTAATTAGTTACAATCTTCTGAAATGAAATATTTTTTCCTTTTTTAGTCCTTTCTCTAGAGTTCTAACGGTTGCCCAAGCCCTCTGTTTTACATTACTCCCAAATTTACAATGTTGTAAAGGCAGCACTTATTTACAATGCCTTTCTAAATCACTTAATGAACATAAATACAAACACACATGACATCAACCCAAATAAACCACAGATCACATCCCAGTGACATCACATTACTTATTCAGACCACAATGCATATAATTTACCAACCCATCCTTAAAATGCTCTGCTCATTTAGGTTCCACGATAAACCAACTTGTATCTCTTTATGGGCTACTCGCCTCCTTGATCTCTTTTTCCCTTGGAGGAGTCACATTGGCTGGTCTTCTCATTCAGTACTTTCCTCATTCTGTTTTTGGGACCTAATCCCCTCTACTCAACATTCAGCAGACATGTTCCCTAACTCCATGACATGTTCTAGTTTCTCTTCAGTTCACATTGATCATTTGTATTTTCCTAAAGATCTCCTTGGAGGTTTTCATGGAAAGATATTCTTTTAGCCAGATTCTTTGTGCAATCTACTAGGCACAATATTTATGCTTTAGCTTTTTGTATCCACTAACTGGTGAGGTCAGACATCCACAAAGCATGATCCCCAGATCTGTATATAAGGGAACCTAATTCAGTCTAAAATTACAAGATACTCATCAGCTTTTTAAACTGTATTTATTATATATTACTGGTCCCTATCAGGAGGCTTAGACAAAATTCAAGTGCATTCATGCATTTTCATATATGTTCTACTACTATGACAATTTCTTGGAGGTGAAAAGGAAGAATTAAGACTTATAAGCTTGATTTGTGCTATTCCACATTCCTCCATCTTATTCTGGGGTTTTGATGATCTATTACATCATTATGGACAACTGGAAGATAGCTGCTGTACCTTCAGGCTGGAACTGTTCCCCTGACATTTCACCATTTCCTCATGTTTGACACATAACCAACTTACTGTGACCATAACCAACATTTTGAGAAGAATGATATTCAGCAGTGTTTGCCCACATTGCAGCCTCCCTGATGATGCAACCACTTTGAAAAACAGTTCTGCAGTTTCTTAAAAAGTTAAACATGTACCTACAGTATGACCCAACTATTTCACTCCTTGGTATTTACCCAAATTAAAGCATATGTATACGCAAAGACTTTTTACATGATTATACTTACCCTATTGCCATCAGGTCAATTCCAACTCATGGTGACCCCATGCATTACAGAGTAGAACTGCTCCAGAGGGTTTTCTTGGATGTAATCTTTACAGAAGCAGTTTTCTAGGTCTTTTTTCCACGGAACCACTGGGTGGGTTTGAACATCCAACCTTCAGCCTTCTGGTCAAGTGTAAACAATTTGCACCACACAAGGCCCTTTATTTATAGCAGCTTTATTTTTAATACCAAAAACTAGAAACAATCAAATGTTAATCAACAGGTAAAAGAATAAGAAAATTTAAGGAGATCCATACAATGGAATACTACCCAGGAACAAAAAGAAATGATGTATTAAAAAATTCAACAGCATGAATGAATCTCCAAATAAATATGCTGAGTGACAGAAAAAAGTTTTTTTGCTTTCTTCCGGCAGAACGAGCTCATAAATAACTGCTAGTTTTATGACTTGAAGATTAAACATCCTGAAATAACCAAATTAAAAAATAAAATAAAAAGGCTGTCCTTCGGGAGTTCTGGCAAAATGGCGCTCTAGGCAGAAGCATCACGCCGTCCCTCCACAGCAAAGATCCAAAAAACTAAGCCAAACAGAGAATACAACAATCCTGAAACCCTAAAACATCAAATGAAGAGATAAAGAACTCAGCCAAGCACCAAATGGAGTGAGAAAACTAACAGAGAATGGAGAGCGAGGAGAGATTCATGCAGAGCTCCCCTACCAGCTAACGCAGCGTGGATCCACCATCTTGGACTCCTATCAGAGACCAGCAAATGGGGGTACGAGAAAGCAGCCTCATGGAACGTCCAGCGGGAAACAAAACAGCCGGTAATTTGTGGTGTGCGCTTTCCCACCCCCCCAGCCCCCTTCACCCCGGCTCGGCCTCCTCTGCTTCCCGCAGCCACAGTCTCTTGACTGGGAAGCACCAGCTGCTTGGATTCCACAAACCCAAGCAGGCGGCTCTCTGGGTGCCATTTGTTGGCTGCTACTGTTGCTTTTCTTTTCTGCTTCTTTTGATTTCTCACTTGCCTCTTGCCGCCTCCCCCTCCTTTTGCTCGAGTGCCTGGCTCCGAGCACCATCTTTGCCTCTTCCTGAGGGGCTGTGGGGCTCCATTCGAGTGTGCAGCTGCTTCCCGGTATGGGCTGCTGCGCTGGTGGGATCCCAGCGCTTTTGTTCGTTTGTTCCTCTGCTTCCCGTGGCCACAGTCTCTTGACCGGGAGGTGCCGGCTGCTTGGATTCCAGTGACCCAAGCGGGCAGCTCTCTAGGTGCCATTTGTTGGCTGCTAGTGTTGCTTTTTTTTTTCCTGCTTCTTTTGATTTCTCACTTGCCTCTCGCTACCTCCCCCTCCTTTCACTCAAATGCCTGGCTCCGTGCGCCATCTTTGCTTCTTCCTGAGGGGCTCCAGAGCGACGGCAATTTGTGATATACGCTTTCCCACTCTCCACCCTTCTTCACCCACATTCAGCCTCTTCTGCTTCCCGTGGACGCAGACTCTTGTCCAGAAACACCAGCCCGCACTGGCTGGCTCTCTGAGTGCCATTTCTTGGCTGCTGGTGTTGCTTTTTTTTTTTTTTCTGCTTCTTTGCATTTCTTGCTTGCCTCTCGCCACCTCCCCCTCCTTTTGCTCGAGTTCCTGGCTCCATGTGCCATCATTGCTTTTACCTGAGGGGCTGAAGAGCTCCATTCGAGTGTGGAGCTGCTTCCCGATCTAGGCTACCGCGCTGATGGGATCCCGGGGCTTTTGTTCGCTTGTTCGTTTTGAATTGTTTGTTTGTTTTATTTTCCTTTTCTTGAGTTGGGAGCCCTTTCTGGCCAGGTGGAGCTGCGTGGCAAGGAACTCCCCTTCAGCTTCCACGGATGTGCAGAGGTATCCCTGAGGACATTTCTTTTTTCATTGGTCTTTTTTTTTTTTCTGGTTTTTCGGGGGGCCTTGTTATTTTTTTTTATTTGTTTTGTTTTCTTTTCCCTCTTCTTCCTTTTTGTCTTTCTTCATTGATAAGTTTCTCTTCTCTCTATATCTTCCTTCTCTTTCTGATCCCTGAATACCAGGCATTGTATACCTCTGTGCCTTCCGGCCAGGCTGTGCTGCAACACCTGAGAGTGACTTCCCCAGACCTCATAGCTGCATCGGTGGGATCCCTGGGAACTTTGTGGTTCTTTAACCCTTCTGATTTTTATTTGTTCATTCTTTTCTTTTCTTCCTCTTCCCCTTTCTGTTTTTCTCCATTTCATAGTCTCTCATCTCTCCATTCCAACAGTAAGCTCCCCTAGCATTCTTTTTTGTTTGTTTGTATGTTTTTTGGCTCCTGTTCCTCTCTCCTCTCTCCCATATCGATCTTAGCTCCACACATAACCAACCCCCACTGCATCCTGCCTACCTGCACTGTGTGCTTGACATCACACCACCAAGCAGTGCACGCACAGATTACTGGAACCTGCCCAACACTGATTACCAACCCGCCCTGGTGGCTGAAGTGAGTGCCACAAACGACCTGTCCCAGTGGCTCCTCTTCAGCTAGACCTGCCCTGCTGTACCATATCTGAGTGACTGCACCTGCCAGTTGGAGAAGGAGGTGAAAATTATTGAGCGCACAGACGAGCAAACAACAAAGAGCACGCAGTCTGCCTGCTCAGACATAGTCAATTTCTTTTAAAAAAAAAGGGATGAAACAAACAAATCTACAATCAATAAATGAGAGAAATAACTACTGAATCCCCCAAAAACAGCAGACAATAACAAAGCATTTACAAAAACAGGACAGGACGGTTCCAGTAGGCATCCAAATAAAAACACCAGATGACTCTCCTGTGGAAGAAATGCACTAGAACTACCTGATAGGGAATTCAAATCTCTAATACTCACAATTTTCCAAGAACTGAGGCAAAAAGCTGACAAACATGAGGAAAAAATAGACAAATTTATGGAAAATACTGACAAAAAATTGGAAGAATTCAGGAAGATGATGTAGGAACAAAATGCCAAAATAAATTCACAACTAGAAATTATACAAAAACAACAATTAGAAATCCAAAAGATAAACAACAAGATTTCAGAAATGGATGATGTCATAGAAGGGCTGAGAAGCAGATTTGAAATGGTGGAAGACAGGATCAGTGGAACTGAAGACAAACACTTGGATACAACTCTGTTTCAGGAAAACTCAGAAAAAAGAACAAAGAAAAATGAAGAGACCCTGAGAGTTATGTGGGACACAATCAAAAGCAAAAATTTACGAGTGATTGACATTCCAGAACAGGGGGAGAAAACAGAAAACACAGAGAGGATCACTGAGGAGCTGCTGAGAGAAAACTTCCCCAATATCATGAAAGATGAAAGGCTGGCCATCCAAGAAGCTCAACGAACCCCATATAGAAGAGAGCCCAAAAGAAAATCACCAAGGCATATCATATTCACACTCGCCAAAACCAAAGACAAACAAAGAATCCTGAGAGCAGCTCGTGAAAAACAAGAAGTCACATACAGAGGAGAAACAATAAGACTAAGCTCAGATTATTCAGCAGAAACCATGCAGGCAAGAAGGCAATGGGATGACATACATAAAATCTTGAAAGAAAAAAATTGCCAGCCAAGAATCATATATCCTGCAAAACTCTCGTTCAAATTTGATGGTGAAATTAGGTCATTTCCAGATAAACAGAAACTAAGGGAATATGTAAAAGTCAAACCAAACTTACAAGAATTATAAAAGGGAGTTCTTCGATCTGAGAATAAACAGCTTCAACCCACAGGCAGAACCTAGGACACAGGATCATACGAGACAGATCCCAATCTAAAAAATGAACTCTTGAGGACTATCCAAAAGCAAAAGAAATACAACAGGGAATCAGAGCAGTCAATCGATGGATGACAACAACATCAAAACAATCAAAGAGGGAATAAACAGCATAGGTATAGAACCTTCTATTGGAAAGGAACGCAAGGCGATACCAAGTAATGGTAGACTGCTTCAAACTTAGAAAAATAAGGGTAAAATTCATGGTAACAACAAAGAAAGTTAACAAACCAACTCATAAAAATAAAGACGAAAAACACAAAGTCTCAGCAAAAACAAAACCTACAAAAACAAAAGAAATGAAAAAAAAAAATCCACAAACAAAAGTAACTCAGCTCAAGAGAGTAAGAAGAACAAAGAAAACTTCAGCACCACAAAAAAAAGCACTACAAAACGACAGCAACAAACTCACATCTATCAATAATTACACTGAATGTAAATGGACTCAATGCACCCATAAAGAGACGGAGAGTGGCAGAATGGATAAGAAAACAGGATCCATCAATTTGCTGTCTACAAGAGACACACCTTAGAAACAAAGATGTGAATTTATTAAAAATCAAAGGTTGGAAAAAACATATATCAAGCTAACAACTATCAAAAAAGAGCAGGAGTGGCAATTCTAATCTCAGATAAAATAGACTTTAAAACAAAATCTACCATAAAAGACAAAGAAGGACACTATATAATGATTAAGGGGATGATCCATCATGAAGACATAACCATAATAAATATCTATGCACCCAATGACAGGGCTCCAAAATACATAAAAAAAAAACTCTAACAGCACTGAAAAGAGAAATTGACAGTTCCACAATAATAGTAGGAGACTTCAACACACCACTCTCAGTAAAGGACAGAACAACTAAAAAGAAACTCAGCAAAGATACAGAAGACCTAAAGGACACAATCAGCCAACTGGACCTCATAGACCTATATAGAACACTCCATCCAACTGCTGCAAAGTACACATTTTTTTCCAATACACATGGAACGTTCTCCAGAATTGACCACATTTTAGGCCACAGAGCAATCCTCAACAAGATCCAAAACGTTGAGATAATTCAAAGCATCTTCTCTGACAACAATGCCATCAAGGTAGAAATTAACAATAGAAAGAGCAAGGAAAAAAAATCAGCTACATGGAAACTGAATAATACCCTGCTTACCCATCAGTGGGTAATAGAAGAAATCAGAGATGGAATCAAAAAATTGCTAGAATCAAGTGAGAATGAAAACACATCATACCAAAACCTTTGGGACACAGCAAAGGCCGTCCTCAGAGGACAATTTATAGCAATAGTGGCACATATTAAAAAAGAAGAAAGGGACAAAATCAAAACATTAACTACAGAACTCCAACAAATAGAAAGAGAACAGCAAAAAAAGCCCACAACCACCGGAAGAAAGGAAATAGTAAAGATCAGAGCAGAAATTAAAGAAATAGAGAACAGAAAAACAATAGAAAGAATCAACAAAACCAAAAGTTGGCTCTTCGAAAGAATCAACAAAATCAACAAACCACAGGCCAGACTGACAAAAGAAAAACAGAAGAGGACACAAATAACCCAAATAAGAAATGAAATGGGGGACATTACAACAGACCCAACTGAAATAAAAAGGATTATAACAGAATATTATGAAAAACTATACTCCAACAAATTTGAAAACCTAGAGGAAATGGATAAATTTCTAGAAACACACGGCCTACCCAAACTACAACAAAGTGATGTTGAAAATCTGAACAGACCCATAACAAGAGAAGAGATTGAAAAGGTAATAAAAATACTCCCAACCAAAAAAAGCCCTGGCCCAGATGCCTTCACTGGAGAATTCTACAAAACATTTACAGAAGAGCTTGTATCAGTTCTATTCAATCTATTTCAGCGCATAGAAGAGGAAGCAACACTTCCAAATTCATTCTATGAAGCCAGCATAATGCTGATACCAAAACCAGGCAAAGACATCACAAAAAAAGAAAATTACAGACCAATATCTCTCATGAATATAGATGCAAAAATTCTCAACAAAATTCTAGCCAATAGAATTCAGCATCATATCAAAAAAATAATACACCACGACCAAGTAGGATTCATACCAGGTATGCAAGGATGGTTCAACATTAGAAAATCAATCAACATAATCCACCACATAAATAAAAGGAGAGAAAAGAATCACATGATCAACTCAATTGATGCAGAAAAGGCATTCAACAAAGTCCAACACCCATTCCTGATAAAAACTCTCAATCAAATAAGTATAGAAGGGAAATTTCTCAACATAATAAAGGGCATCTATGCAAAACCAACGGCCAACATCGTTCTTAATGGAGAGAGGCTGAAAACATTCCCCTTGAAAACAGGAACAAGACAAGGATGCCCTTTATCACCACTTCTATTTAACATTGTGCTGAAAGTTCTAGCTAGAGCAATAAGGCAAGAAAAAGAAATAAAGGGCATCCAAATTGGTAACAGAGAAGTTAAACTGTCCCTGTTTGCAGATGATATGATACTATACACAGAAAACCCTAAAGACTCCACGAGAAATCTACTGGAACTAATAGAAAGATTCAGCAGAGTAGCAGGATACAAGATAAACATTCAAAAATCAGTTGGATTCCTATACACCAGTAAGGAGAACGATGAAAAGGAAATCAGGAAAACAATACCATTTTCAATAGGCCCTAAAAAGATAAAACACTTAGGAATAAATCTGACCAGGGATGTAAAAGACCTATACAAAGAAAACTACAAAACACGACTGCATGAAACCCAAAGGGATCTACATAAATGGAAAAACATACCATGCTCATGGATAGGCAGACTCAACATTGTGAAAATGACAATTCTACCCAAAGCAATTTACAAATACAATGCAATCCCGATCCAAATACCAACAACATTCTTCAAAGAGATGGAAAAACTAATTATTAACTTTATATGGAAAGGGAAGAAGCCCTGAATAAGTAAAGCACTACTGAAGAAGAAGAATAAAGTTGGGGGACTCACACTACCTGACTTCAGAACCTCCTGTACAGCTACAGTACTCAAAACAGCCTGTTACTGGTACAATGACAGATACATTGACCAATGGAACAGAATTGAGAACCCAGATGAAAATCCATCCACCTACGGTCACCTGATCTTTGACGAGGGCCCAAAGTCCATCAAATGGGGAAAAGACAGTCTTTTTAACAAATGGTGCTGGCAAAACTGGATATCCCTTTGCAAAAACATGAAGCAGGACCCATACTTCACACCGTATACAAAAACTACTTCAAAATGGATCAACGACCTGAATATAAAGCCTAAAACTATAAAGTTCATAAAACAAAAAATAGGACCAACACTTCAGGCTTTAATACATGGCATTAACAGGATACAAACCATAACCATCAACACACAAACCCCAACAGATAAGCTAGATAACTGGGATCTTCTAAAAATCAAACACCTATGCTCTTCAAAAGGCTTCACCAAAAGAGTAAAAAGAGAACCTACAGACTGGGAAAAAATTTTTGGACAGTACAAGTCAGACAAAGGTCTAATCTCCATAATCTACAAGAAAATCCAACACCTCTACAACAAAAAGTCAATAATCCTATTCAAAAATGGGCAAAGGAAATGAACAGACACTTCACCAAAGAAGACATTCAAATGGCCAACAGACACATGAGGAAATGCTCACAATCACTAGCCATTAGAGAAATGCAAATTAAAACCACAATGAGATACCATCTCACCCTGGCATTATTGGCACGAATCAAAAACACTGGAAATAACAAATATTGGAAGGGCTGCAGGGAGATGTGAACTCTCATGCACTGCTGGTGGGAATGCAAAATGATACAACCATTTTGGAAAATGATATGCCGCTTCCTCAGAAAGCTAGAAATAGATATACCATTCAATCCAGCAATCCCATTCCTAGGAATATATCCTAGAGAAATAAGAGTCATCACTCAAATGGACATATGCACACCTATGCTCATGGCAGCATTGTTCACAATAGCAAAACGATGCAAACAACGTAGATGCCCATCAACAGATGAATGGATAAACAAACCATGGTACATACACACAGTGGAGTACTATGCAACGAGAAAGAACAACAGTGAATCTGTGAACCACCTCATAACATGGATGAAACTGGAGGACATTACGCTGAGTGAAATAAGTCAATCACAAAAGGACAAATATTGTACAAGACCTCTATTGTAAAAACCCATGAAGAAGTTCACACACAAAATGTAACAATCTTTGTTGGTTTCCAGGGATGGGAGGGGTGGGGGGAAATACTAAATAGATAATAGATAAGTGGTATCTTGGGTGAAGGGTGAGACAGTACACAATACAGGGGAAACTAGCACAACCTGTACAAGGAAAGGTCATGGAAGCCCCATAGACACATCCAAACTCCCTGAGAGACTGAATTGCTGGGCGGAGAGCTGTGGGGACCATGGTCTTAGGGAACATCTAGCTCAATTGGCATGACACAGCTTATAAAGACAATGCTCTACATTCTACCTTGGTGAGTAGTGTCTGAGGTCTTAAAAGCCTGTGAGCGGCCATCTAAGATACTCCACTGGTCTCATCCCTTCGGGAGCAAGGAAGAATGAAGAGAACAGGATACAAGGAAAAGATTAGTCCAAAGGACTAATTGTCCACAGCTACCAAGGCCTCCACCAGACTGAGTCCAGTACAGCTAGATGGTGCCCGGCTACCACCACTGACTGCTCTGACCAGGATCACAACAGAGGGTTCTGGACAGAGCTGGAGAAGGATGTAGAGCATAATTCTAACTCACAAAAAAAAAAGACCAGATTTACTGGCCTAAAGGAGACTGGAGAAACCTCGAGAGTATGGTCCCCAGACACCCTTTTAGCTCAGTGGTGAAGTTACCTCCAAGGTTCATTGTTCAGCCTGGGAGTGGACTGCCCCATAAAACCAAATGAGACTAACGAGGTACAGGAGTCCACTGACAAGGGCCAGAAAGCAGAAGGGGACAAGGAAGCTGGTGATAGGGAACCCAAGTTTGACTAAGGATATTGTTGATGTGTTGTGAGATTGTTAACCATTGTCATAAGGCAACATTTGCAGTAACTGTTAAATGAGAAACTATTTTGTTCTGTAAGCCTTCATCTTAAGTGAGAATAACAGCACAACTGGAAGAGCGTAGTCAATGTCACTGAACTGTGTATGTAGAAATTTTTGAAACAGTGTATCTTTGGCTATATGTATTTTCACCAAAAAAAAAAAAGGTTGAGAATTTAGAGGGTTAATATGTTGTGGGGTTGTTAACCAATGTCATAAAACAACATGTGGACTACTGTTTCATGAGAATCTATTTGTTCTGTAAGCCTTCACCTGAAGTACAATAAAATATTTAAAAAAAAAAAAAAAAAAAGGCTGTCCTTCACACACCTTTTACCCTTAGATGAGGATTTGTTTTCCCAGCTGGAAAATCACATTCCAGCACTTTCCTCAGTCCCTTGACTTTCCTTAATGTGTGGACCAAAAGCAGCAAACCTAAAGCAAAGAAAGATCTGGAAGCCATCAAGAAACCAGAGATCCAACAACGGCAAGCAAGATTTGGTAGAGAAGAAGAGTGCGAATGGGGAAAAATATGGAGTCTGTTAAGGTATAGTCAATATACAATAAACAGCACATATTCAAAGTGTACAATTTGATAAATTTTAAAATATGTATATGCTTGAGAAACCATCACCACAACGAAGATAGCAAATATATCCATCACCCCTGAAAGTTTCTTTGTGTCTCTTTGTAATCTTACTCTCTTGCCCCCAGGCAAGCATTGATCTGATTTTTGTCACTGTAGATTAGTTCACATTTTGGACAATTTTACATAAATAGAGTCATTTTTTTAATGTAACATCTAAGTAATTAATTTATCCTAGTAAGTTTTGCTCCATGTATTTTGAAGCTTTGTTGTTAGGTGCATACAAATTTAGGATTATTATATTTTCTTGGTGAATTGATCCTTTTATCTTATGTAATATTCCTCTTCAGCCCTTATAATTTTCTTTGCTCTGAAGTCTAACTTACCTGATATTAATGTAAGCTCCACAGCTTTCTTCTAATTAGTGTTTGCACAGTATATCTTTTTACTTTTTAAAACATTGTATAAAATATATATAACAAAACATTTCATAGGACCTTCTGAAGCTCTCTGAAGCTCTCTCTGTGGTACAGCTGTGAACTCTAGCTACCTTGGCCTTCCTGGATGCCCAGCTCTATCTTCTCATCTCAGGGAAACCATAAGGCTCAGCTTTGGTCCCCACTCCCTGCACTGAAGTCTGGAGACTCTCTCCAAGCAGTAAGCTGGTGCAAATGTAGAGCTTATCTTGTTTGCTTTCCCTCTCAGAGATCACTACCCTATGCTGTCTGATGTGTGATGTATGGAAAGCTATTATTTTATATATTTTGTCTAGAATAGTAGATGATTCAGGTGGAGCGGAAATCCAATACCAATTACTCCATCTTGGTCTGAAGCAGAAGTTCCCAATCTCTTTTGATAACAAGCTCCAGATTCTGACCATGAAGAACACTGATAATGGAAATGAAGATCAAGAATGACAGTGAACTGAGGCCAGAGTGTTAGACATCCAGACAACAGCAAAACTAAAGTCACAAGGGAAGACAGAATTAAGTCCAATATGGAAGCTGAGGTTAGCAAAGATTTGGGAAAGACAGCAAGTTAAGAGGGCATGAACTTACAATGAAAAGGTAACAGATTAATGATCTGGAAAAGGCCACCACTAGAATGATTGCTCTATAATGACAGGGACTTTGACTTAGTCACTGACGTATGGGCTAGAAATTGTTCTATATGCTCAATAAACATTTGTGTTTTAGATGAATAAACAGAGTTGAGGCTGATCCCTCATACTCTCCCCACAAATAAATGGAAGTGGGGGAATAATATTCATGTGTAGAAGACCTATGTGGTTTTATGTGAAAGCTAGTTTTTGGTTAAATTTGAGCAGCCAAAGCAAAAACTAAGAATGTGTTTACTGAAGAATTTTCCCGTAATAGGGCAAGAAACACTAAAAGAATCTTTATCATCTACTCCTCCTAGCTTCCCAAAGTTTAAGACAGAAGAGTAATTTCTTGGGTGTTCTTCAATTATGTGATAAACTCAGAATTAGTATAGTTGAATTTTCCCCTTGTTTGCTCGAAAGTGACATTATCAGTGAGACTAATGTACTATTTTCTCATAGTCTAGTTCTTTGAATCTTCAACATGAATACATGAAACCAGAATGTTAGGAATAAGAAAGCATTAACACAAAATAAAAGACATGCACAATGAACACTGAAACCAAGTCTCCAAAAGCTGGATTTCAAATGTCTATGGAGAGGGGAGGGGGCCCATGCCAATTGTCCTAGTTCTTCTACTCTAATATTAATCTCATATAATCTTATGTAATATCTTTTGAGAACCTAAAATTATACT
The DNA here is from genome assembly GCA_030035585.1 of Dugong dugon. Lineage (NCBI taxonomy): Eukaryota > Metazoa > Chordata > Mammalia > Sirenia > Dugongidae > Dugong > Dugong dugon. The sequence goes on from CM057475.1 coordinate 52,157,538, forward strand.
AAAGGAATGAAAAGTTAATAATTCAGAAAATCCCTATCACACCTAGTTTACAAATACTCAAATTTCTGTAATGCAAGTAAGTTAACTTCTCTATGAGACAGATAAATTCCTTCCTGTTCAGAGGGAATGAGAAAATGTTTCATAAGGAAATAGAATTTGAACTTGGATTTGAAAAATGCTTGAACCTTCAGTAGGCGAAGATGGAGGCAATATGGGAGAAATTTCTAAGCAGAGGGAAGCACGGAAAGGAAGAGATAACAGCTAGATGTGAGGACCAGAAAACAACCATGTTGGATGATATTTGGCTTACTTACAGGGTGATACTAGAGACAAAGCAGAAAAAAATTGTGAATATCTTCAAATACAAGAGCAAATAGTCTAAAGTTAAGTCAGTAGGTCCATTTCTAAGGTAAATGTGACATATTGGCAATAATAAAAGAATCGGCTCAACATGTTTTGGTCTTATGTAGAGAATGCCAAAAGTTCACATACAGAACGCTATTAGTCAATGATTTCTGTTTCTGGAATTTCCACTACCTTATTAAGTCTGAGAACAACCACAACATTCACAAAACATACACGAATCAACCTGGGCTTTCACTTTCAGTTTGAATGTCTGCATCAATCACACCACATATATTTGGCTCAAGCATAAGCACAATAATCTTAATCTCTACTTGCCACATCATAAATAAGACATTTGAAAGGTGTTTTTCACAGATACTGTTCATCCTGTTGACTATTTGGAGTACATTAGTAAGAAAGTGAGAAACAGCTGTTGTATCTAGACTCAGCAGATACAGCAGATATATATTTGCACATAGTGCAATGTTTAGAAAATTTCTTTAACTTGTTCCGTTCCTTCTTGAGATCATTAGGTTCCCCTTCTGTTCACCCACTGCTTGAGGAAAGAGGTAGAGAGAAAAAAAACCAGCATGTAAGAAACTACGGGTTTATTAAAGCAGAAAAATCAATAATCTTCCATCTAAGGATTCCATTGAAGAACTTGCAGATTCTCACATGTTCCCTCCCTCATCCATTTCAGTTTCTTGTTTACCTATTTTAACACTTATTTATGCCTCTGCTTAAAATCTTTTAAAAATCCTGTAGTGGACAAATACCTACTGATGTGGAAGCATGATCTTGACACTTTTATTAGTTTTCTATGGCTGCTGTAATAAATTACTATAAACTTAGTGGGTTAAACAATACAGATTTATTATCTTACATTACTATAGGTGAGAAGTCCAAAAGGGGTATCACTGGGCTAAAAATCAAGTTGTCATCAAGGCCATATTCCTTTCTGAGGCACTAAGAGAGAATCCACTTCCTTGCCTTTTCCAGCTTCTAGAGGTTGCCCACATTCCTTGGTTTGTGACCCCTTCCTCCATCTTCAAAGTCAGCAATGGCAAATTTAGTCCTTCTCACATCACATTACATCACACCACACTGATCTATTCTTCTGCCTCGGTCTTTTATTTTTAAGGACCTCTGTAATAACGTTGGGCCCACCCAGATAATCCAGAATAATCTCCCTATTTTAAGGTCAACTGATCAGCAGTCTTAATTCTATCTGCAATTTAAATTCCCCTTTGCCATGTAAGGTAACATATTCACAGGTACCCAGGGATTAGGATGTGGACATCTTTATGTGTACGTGTGTGCTGGGGGAGAGTCATTATTCTACCTACTACAACACTTCAGTTTCAAAAAAGCATGTTACAAAACACTACACAGTGTATGCATTTTATTAAGTATGTATATATCTCATATACATGCATAGAAAAACTCTATACAAGTCTCACAGCTGTGTTAGTGCAGGTTGAAGTTACAGTTGGTGCAAGTGACAGAGTAGTCAGAAACAGAGCAATGAGATCCTTGATGAAAACACCACAGAAGAGCTACATAAGTTCAATACATATCCCTGGCTGACATACATGCACAGAGAAGACAGAAAAGAGCCAAGCACAAAGTGAAGGCAAACTTGTGAATTGGCTGAACTCTGAATATACTCTGCAAAATCACATACAGATTGATCAACAGAAGGTGGAAACCTTATGGATTTGAAAGACTTAAGCACAAGTCTTCTGCTTCTGCTCAAATCACTAGTGACCACTAAGCTATGCAGACACAGGGCAATCCCTAGGAAGCCAAAATAAAAACAAAACAGAGATATCAATAGCTGAACACTGCAGGGTTCACAAAACAAACATATATACACTAACCTTTAAGGGGAAAAGTCAGAATCCAGAATTGATATATTATCTAAAATATCCAGATTTCAACAATGATAAAAAAAATTATGAGATATGCAAAGAAATGCTCCAGGGAAAAAAAGGGAGACAAAAGAAACTAACTCTGAGTAGACCTAGATGTTAGACTTATCAGACAAAGACTTCAAAGCAGCTATTATAAATATGTTCATAGAATTAAAAACAGCTTGTTCAGGGAGTTCGAGGAAACATTAGGATAATGACTCAACAAACAGGTACTCTCAAGAAAGTTATAAAATAACTAAGTGGAAATTCTAAAGTTGAAAAAGTATAATTGAAAATTTCATTAAAGGGGCTCAACAGCAAATTGGACGTGACAAAAGAAAGAATCAGTAAACTAGAAGTTTATATCAATAGAAACTATCCAATCTGAAGAAGAGAAAAAAAAATTGAAGAAAACTGAACAAAGCTTCAGAGATATGTGAGACAACATCAGTTATATCAACATACTTATTAAGGGAGTCCTAGTAAAATTGGAAAAGGTGTGCAGCAAGGTTGTATCCTTTCACCATACTTAATCTGTATGCTGAACAAATAATCTAAGAAATTGGACTATATGAAGAATGTGGTGTCAGGGTTAGAGAAAGATTCATTAACAACCTGCTATATACAGATGACACAACCTTGCTTGCCAAAAGTGAAGACAACCTGAAACACTGATTAAGGTCAAAGACTACATACAGTCTTCAATATGGTTTATACCTGAGCATAAAGAAAACAAAAATCCTGATAACTGGACCAATAAACAACTACATGATAAATCATAAAAAATGGAAGTTGCCAAGGATTTTAGTCTACTTTGATCAACAATCAACACCCATGGAAGCAGCAGTCAAGAAATCAAATGACTCGGGGAATATCTAGCTCAATTGGCTAACATAGTTTATAAAGAAAATGCTCTACATTCTACTTTGGTGAGTAGTGTCTGGGGTTTTAAAAGCTTGTGAGCAGCCATCTAAGATACTCCACTGATCTCACCCTGTCTGGAGCAAGGGGGAATGAAGAAAATCAAATACACAAGGGAAAGATTAGTCCAAAGGACTAATGGACCACAACTACCACAGTCTCCACCAGGCTGAGTCCAGCACAACTAGATGGTGCCTGGCTACCACCACTGACTGCTCTGACAGGGATCAAATAGAGGGTCCTGGACAGAGGTGGAGAAAAACATAGAACAAAATTCTAACTCACAAAAAGAAAAAAAAGAAGAAGAAGAAGAAGACCAGACTCACTGGTCTGACAGAGACTGGAGAAACCCCGAGAATATGGTCCCTGGACACCCTTATAGCTCAATAATGAAGTCACTCCTGATGTTCACCCTTTAGCCAAAGATTAGACAGGCCCATATTAGACAGGCCCACAAAACAAAATGAGACATAAATGGGCACACCTACCCAGTTGGTTGCATTCTTTCTTCTCCTACTATTTCTGGTGAGATTCTTTCAGAACACCCAGCAATTTTAAAACTCTTTGCCCTGGCTTTATCCCTGATTTCACAGAAAATATCTCACTGTGTTTAAACTCAGATGACCCAAAACAAAAATTTTGAAACTACAATTTACCACTGGTCATCTTGCCAAGATATAACAGTGATAAATTTTTCTTCAAATCTTTGAAAAAATTGGTTTGAAAATGCTTAGCATTAGTTCATAAAGACTAAAATTTCATGGAAATTATTCCCCCTGAAAATGCCAATTGCTTATTTATCTCTTAAATGGTAGCTTAGTCCATTTTTATTTGATGGCATTCACATTTCTGTAAGGAATTAAACAAACACGTGCAGCAGCATGTTAAGAGAAAAATGGGAAGGACTGCTTGCAAACAGGTGCAGCTGACTATCATAATGTAGACTCTTAATTTAAAAACAAATAAAACTTTTCTTGACAAATATTAAGACCTAGAAAATGTCCAGATAATGGGAAGTCCCAAGGCTCTTTGGAAAGTGTTTTGTCATGTTCTGTATCTGCTAAGACCAGCTGCTTGTTTGCAGCTATTGGGAGTTGTGAGTTTCCCGTTTGTAAAAACACAAGTGAAATCTATTGTTTTGGGAGAGAGAGAAAGAACAAGTCTTAGGATTCTCAAATGTCTTTATAGGTTGAATATTTGGAAAGCATTCAAGACACCAACCAGTATTAGAATATGGGAACCATTTAACTTTTTTTTTTTCTTCTAAATTTTATTTATTTTGTTGTTGTTGTTGAGAATAACATAGCAAAACGTACACCAATTCAACACTTTCTACGTGTACAATTTAGCAACATTGATTACATTATTTGAGTTGTGCAACCATTCTCACCCTCCTTTTTGAGCTATTCCTCCCCTATTAATATAAACTTACTGCCCCCTAAGGGTTTCTGTCTAATCTTTCGAGTTACTGTTGTCAATTTGATCCCATATATATAGTTCTTAAAAGAGCATAATGCTCAAGGCAGACAGTTTGTACTAGTTAAGCTAAACTATTGTTCAGTTTTAGGATGATTTCAGGGGATGTTTTTGGTTCAAGGTTTAAAGATTATCTCAGGGCTACAGTTTCATGGGTTCATCCACCCTCCGTGGCTCCAGAAAGTCTGGAGTCCATAAGAATTCTGTTCTGCATTTTACACCTTTTGATCAGGATTCTTCTATGGAATCTTTCATCAAAATGTTCAGTAACCATTCAGGCACGATTCAGTTCTGGTCTCATGGCAAAGGAGGCAGTTGTTCATGGAGGCAATTAGACACACATTCCATATCCTCCTTCTATTCCTGACTCTCCTTCCTCTCTTTCTCCAGGTGAACAGAGACCAATTGTTGTGCCTTGGATGGCAGCTTGCAAGCTTTTAAGGCCCTAGGCACTACACAGTGAACTAGGAGATAGAACAGAAGCGCTAAACACATAATTAGGCCAATTACCTGGGGTGTCCCATGAAACCATGACCCTAAACCGCCAAACCAAAAGCAGTGCAATTGATTGCTTTTGTGTAGCCTTTCTAGTCATGGTCTTGTAACTCCCACCCAAGTGACTGGATGGGACTGTGCAAATAAGATAATTGTGGCCCACCAAGGAGATTGGTCAGTTTTGTCATCCGGCTGGGTTTGAAATGAGCCACCCCAGGATGAGGGAAAGAGAGGATCGCACCACCACGAAGGAAGAACAGCCAGGAGCAGAGAGCACATCTTTTGTACCTGGGATCCCTGTGCTGAGAAGCTCCTGAAACCAGGAGACCAAGAGAGAGAGCTGTAACACTGAAGGCAGTGGGAAGCTGTGGCAGAGACCCAACGGCAGAGACCCGGCAGCAGAGACCTGATAGCAGACACCTGGCAGCAGGCGACGGCGTGGTGGGCTTCCCAGCCCACAGAGAGAGAAAGCTGAGTACCTTTGTGCAGAGGCGGAGGAACAGGGAGAGGCGTGCCTGCAATTACAGCTGGGAAGAGGCTATCCTGATGGAAGAACTCTATCCCAAGTGTTCCTGAGCCTGAATTGTAGTGGTTACTTCCCTAATAAACCCCATAAATGTGAGTATTGTCTGTGAGTTGTGTGTGGCCATTGCAACGAATTATCAAACTCAGAAGAGAAGTACAGAGTGCTGTGGGAGGGACCACTGGTGTCAGAATTGGTAAAGATGGCCAAGAGAGGAGGCATATTGGACCTCTGCCTCCTAGGAATCAGCCTTGGGCTGCTGATCTTGATTCTCCTTCCCCTTTGTGAAGTTAGAGGAGGCCAGACACTGCCCTCTTGCCATTTTTACACCAAGGAACCAAATTCCATGAGGCATTTGATTGTACATAAGCAGCCTCAGCAGCTACTCTTTTTCTTTTTTGTCATTGTAAATATATCACACAACTTTTGCCAATTCTACTTTTTACAGGTACACAACTTGGTGACAACGATTACAATAATCAGCTGCATAACCCTACCCTTAATCAATGTGATTTTTCCATCACCGTTAACCTCCTTTTCTCCCCTCTCTCCCACCCCTGGTAACCACTAATAAACTTTGGTTTATGCACATTTGCCTTTTCTTGTCTTTTTATATAAGTGGGGTCATACAATATTGTCCTTTTATGATTGGCTTATTTCACCCAGCATAATGTCTTCAAGCTCCATTCATACTGTAGCATGTATCAAGACTTCATTTCACCTACTGGCTAAGTAGTATTCCACTGTATGTATGTACCACATTTTGTTTATCCATTCACCTGTTGATGTGCATGTAGGTTGTTCCCACCTTTTGGCTATGGTGAATTACGCTGCAATGAACAGTGGTGTACAAGTCTCCGTGTCTCTGCGTTCAAGTCTTCTGGGTATATACCTGAGAGTGGAATTGCTGTGTCCTATGGTCATTTTTAGTTTTTTGAGGAACTGCCACACTGTTTTCCACAATGGCTGTATCATTTTGCGTTCCCACCAGCAACAGATAAGGGTTCCAATTTCCCCACATCCTCACCAACATTCGTCATTTTCTAAGGTTTCTTTTTTTTTTCATCTTAGCCATCCTTGTGGGAATGAAATAGTAAGTTATCTCATTGTGGTTTTGATTTGCATCTCTCTGACAACTAATGATGCCAAGCATCTTTTCATGTGTTTGGTGGCCATTTGACTGTCCTCTTTGGTGAAATGTCTATTCAAGTCCTTTGCTCATTTTATGATTGGGTTATTTGTCTTTTTGTTGTTAAGTTGTCAAAGTTTTATATATAGCTTGGTTATTAGATTCTTTTTGGATATATGGTTTCCAAAGATATTCTCCCAGTTAGTAGCTTCTCTTTTTACTTTTTTGGTAAAGTCTTTTAATGAACAAAAGTTTTTAATTTTTATGAAGTCTCATTTATTTATTTTGTCTTTTGCTGTTTGTTCTTTTGATATTATCTTAGATAATCCATTGTTGAAAGTTAGGCCTGACAGCGTTGCCCCTGCTTGTTCTTCTAAGAAGTTTATGGTTTTAGTTTGCACATTTAGGTCCTTAATCCATCTTCAATTTGTTTTAGTATATGGTGTGAACATCTGGATAAACATCTGGATGGTGCAAACAGGTAAGCACTTGGCTACTAACCGAAAGGTTGGCAGTTAGAATTCACACAGAGGCGCCTCAGAAGAAAGCACTGGTGATCTACTTCCAAAAGGTCACAGCCACTGAAAATCTTACAGAGCACAGTTCTACTCTGAAACACATGGAGTTGCCATGAGTTGGAATCAACTCAACAGCAATTGGTTTTCTTGGTAAACATTTGTTGAGTGTAAATTTGCTGAAATGAATCACTCCAACTTACAAGCAGGTTATTTTATAAATGTCCGTATATAGGCTAGTCTTTAGAATTTAAATAACAATTCCACAATAAAACAATGATATGAATGGTAATTAAATTTCCAACGTTTTCCAAAAAGCTTATTTATATTTAACCCATAGCATAGCAACAATATTTCTCCAAAAATCCCTGCCAAGAGAGCTATCTTAGTTTTCTAACATTGCCATAACAGAATACCACAAAATGGATGGCTTTAAAGAATAGAAATTTATTGTCTCACAGCTCTGGAGACTGTTGTTAGTTGTTACCAAAAAATCAAACCCAAACCCATTCCTATCAAGATGATACCGACTCATAGAGACCCTATAAGACAGAGTACAACTGCCCCATAGGGTTTCCAAGGAGCAGCTGGTGGATTCGAAAATGCCAACCTTCTGGTTAGCAGCCAACCTCTTAACCACTGCACCACCAGGGCTCCACTGTTAGTTGTTAGTTGCCATCGATTCTGACTCGTGGCAACCCCTTGTGCGCAGAGTAGAACTGCTCCATAGGGTTTTCAAGTCTGCAACCTTTCTAAAGAAAATCACCAGGCCTGTTTTCCAAGGCACCTCTGGGTGGGTTTGAATCACCAACCTTTCAGCTAGTAGTTGAGCACTTAACCATTTGTGCCACCCAGGGACCTAGGAGTCTAGTGAACTTGAAGAGACATCAATAAAAAGAATCCAACTTGAAGAAGAGGGAGACGAAATTATTGAAAAAAATTAATAGAGCCTCATGGACCTTTGGGACAACACAAAATGATCTAATATACATGTAATTGAGTCCTGAGGAGACTAAGGTAGATGAAATCTTTGGAGAAATAATGGCTGAAAATTTCCCAATTTTGATGAAAAATATCAACTATAGATCCAAAAGGTAAAAGATTAAAAACTTAGAGTATGCTCCCTGAAAACAAAATTAAATTAGAAATAAATAAAAATGAAATCTCTAGAAAGTCTCCAGTATTTGGGAATCAAATAACACATTTCTAAATAATCCATGGGTCAAGGAATAAATCACAGAGAAATTAGAAAAAAATGAAAACATCAAAATTTGAAAAATACAGCCAAAACAGTGCTTGAAGGGAGATTTATAGCTTGAGACGTCTATATTAGAGAAAAAGCAAGTTTAAAATCAATGATCTAAGTCTCCACCTTAAGAAGCTAGAGAAAAAAGAACAAATTATAGCCAAAGTAGTATGAGAGAAATAATAAAGATCAGAATAGAAATCAGCAAACAACAGAGAAAATCAAAAAAGCCCAAAGTTTATTCTTTTAAAAACTAAATAAAATTAATAAACACCTAGCAAAAATAATTAAGAGAGAGAAAAAAAAACCCCACAAATTAACAATACCAGAAATAAAAAGTGTATCACTATAGAGCCTACAGACATTTAAAAGACAATAAGGGAACATTATGAACAATTTTTGCCAATAAATTCAACAACTTAGATGAAATGGACAAGATTCCTAAAAAACAAACTTTAAAAAAAATTGACTCAAGAAGAAATAGAAAATCTAAATATCTCTATGTGTATTTTAAAAACTAAATAATAAAAACTTTCTCCAAAGAAAAATTCAGATCCAGTTGGTTTCGTTGGTAAACTGAATGAGCCTTCAAGAAACCTTAATACCAATATTACACAAACTTTTTCAGAAAACAGAAGTGAGAAGAATGCTTCCACCTCATTTTATAAGCCAACTTAACCCTAATATCAAAATCTGACAAAGATATTGCCAAAAAAAAGAAAGGAGAAAATTATAGACCAATAGTCCAAATCTTCAACTATATAATTAAATGGGGATACGATAGTCTTTTCAACAAATGTTGCTTGCACAATTGCATAAACATTAAAAAAAGAACAGTGATCTCTCCCTGACACTATACAAAATTAATGTGAAATAGATCATAGACTTCAGCATAAAAACCAAAGTTATAAAACTTCTAGAACAAAACACAGGAGAAAATTTCTGTGGCCTCGAGGGTAAACAAGGATTTCTTAGATGAGACAGAAAGCACTAACCATAAAAGAAAATTTTGATAAAGTGGACTCAAAAGCTTCTGCTCCACAGAAATGATAATAAGTCAGAAGTTCATTAACAGGAAGAAGCACATATAAACTGTGGGATATCCATACAGTGGAATACAACTCAGAAATTTAAAAAAAAATGAACTACTGATACACACAACAACATGGATAAGTGTTGGAAACACTATGTTAAGCTAAAAAAAAAAAAAAAAAGCCAGACACAAAAGAGTATATATAAAGTTTAAGAATTAGGCAAAACTGATCTATGGTGATAGAAATCAGAACAGTGGTTGCCTATGGGAGGTGAGGATTGACTGAAAAAGGACTAGAGGAGACTTTCAGGGTGATGGAAATGTTCTAGATCTTGGGGTGTTCATTACGTGAGTATATATTTTTATCAAAATTAATCAAATTGTACATTTAAGATCAGTACATTTTACCACATGTAAATTTTACCTCAATTATTTTGAAAAGTGACAATACGGGAGGAAAATTTCAGTTCTTGCCAATTTATCGAATTTTCCATCTAGATTTCAAAAGTTACCAATTCCCATGTAAATAAAATAAAACGCAAGTGACCCATGCACCTTATCTGAATCCAATTACAGGCTATAACATGGCTAACATGGAAGGCTCCAAAATTCACCCATTTGATATTCTACAGATTAGGAAAAGCATATTCACTACAGAAAGACAACAGTATGGGGTTTCTTCTGCCATCTGCTTCTTCCTTTCACCTCCTCACAGTGCACAACTTCCAAGGAAAGCCAACCCAAACCCTCTGAAGACCAGAAGATGTCTATAAGCTTTCAGGCCATGCCACCATGATCTGGGAATAGTCCAAGGTTGTGAGCAAGACAATAGCCAGGACCAATCCTGAAGCAATCACTTCCTTGGAAGCCCATCAATTTCATTCAAGTCAGTAAGACTTACCTTTCCCACCTTTCCCAACATTAACCCAGGATTCTAACCAAGCTGACATGGAGATAAACTTTGTCCAGCTAGCTGCAAACACGCATGCACAAATTCCTTCTTGCTCATCCTGATGCTAGCCTTTCCTTCTCCTCTTCCTGTTTCTTTTGTCTTTCACACATGCACAAACAGTCACGTCGTCATATGAGACAAGTGAACGCTGAATCTTATGGGTAAAAAAACAGATGTTTTCCAATTTTCCTTCACAAAACCATATTTTATATCAGGTTCTTCTATAGATTTATAGCCAATGAAGAGATGTTACTACATTAGCTCATGGGAGGGGGATGATAAAAACTGGAAAGGAAGAGTCAGACAAGGCAAAGAGAAGCTATCCAGAAGGCTGCAATTGGAGAAGCATGACAAATGGGCAGTGAAGTTTTAGAGGGTTCCGGCAGAAAGGCAGATTGCCTGACTGGGAGAGATTCTCCACAGCTGGAGCATTGTACACACCATCTGGAATTTTTTAAATTTGCTTTCCCCAGGTGATCTGATTCTCAGAGTGCCAGTGGAGATTGGGAAAGGAAGGATTATATAGCTCAGAATAAATGCAAATGCTCCTCAAATTAGTTAACGAAATCTTGTTTGAATCCGTTTCAGCTTCTCCTCCAAATCGAGACCCTTGTTTTGTGTTGTTTCCCCACAAAGAAGTAAACGTTTAGAGTTTAACCCCTAAAGGTTTTCTGTCCAGTGGAACAAAACAGGATTCCCAGCACAGTGGTCAAAAAATGGCGCTCCAACTGTTGGATTTGATCCAAATTTCCCAATACAGGCCAACAAAGCTTCATTTTCAGTTTCACGCCTCTTGACTAGCTTAGCGTTACTTTCGGTTGTTGCCAAATGGAGAGCCTGTGTACTGAGATCTCCAGTTTTCTCTCCCAGATGGGCCAAACTCCAAATTAAAAAAAAAAAAGCAAAATGTAATCTAAAAATTAAGAGCAACCCCAAACCCTCATAATAACAACTCTGTTTCTATTACTTTCACAAACATATGTGTGTTTGTGAATATGGAGGTGGGGTGTGGCTGGGGCATGTGAAATAAAGCGGAATAGAGTCTACTAAAGCAAAAGAAGGAATAAAAGACAGCAGGAAAGGAACTTATTTCTTATCAACACTGCTGTTGTAGCACAAAAGCAAGCTATAGACAACATGTAAATGAATGAGCGTGGCTGTGTTCCAATTTACGTCTACTGAAATTTGAGTTTCATATACTTTTCACATGTCATGAAATACTATTCTTCTTTTGATTTTTTTCCCCTAACCATTTAAAACACTAAAAACCATTTTTAGCTTACACACTATACAAAACAGGCAGCGATCAGATCTGGCCCGTGCACCATAGTTTGCCAATCTCTGTTTTATAACAGTAAAGACCATTCAAGGTTCAGTTCCAGAACTAAACAATGGTTGTAGCTAGAGTCTCACATGATGCCTTACTCAGAATACATTTTTAAAACTTAAAGTGTGCTATTCAATCGTAAAGAACTGTCACAAACCTCATTCTCATGATCCACAGAAGCTTGTAGGTCTAAATAAATATATATCTGAAATAAACTCCTTCCTTACTTTTAGACTTTCGAGAAATTTCTACTTTGCTATTCTTTTTATCTATCTTCTTCTATTCCCATTGGCATCAAGAAAGGGTAACCTCCTGATGATCATAAACATTTTCAATTACCTACTAGTGCTTTACTTTGGTGATGATAAAGAACAGGATGGGTACCAGTACCTTTATTTCCTCTTCTTTTTTTTTTTTTTTTTAAATAGAAAACACTAGCACGTCCACCTAAATAAACTAACATCTCTATCTTGGTAGACTTATTTGCTGAGAACCACAAATTCTTATGTCCTTTTGAAAAAGGAAAAGAATTGGGTGCAAAAAAAAAAAAAAAAAAGTTGAGAAGAGCAGTCTATAACTTTTAAGTTTTGTCACAACACTTTTCACACAGTTTTCACTAAAGGGAACAGCCCTAGATTAAGGCTCCGTTATATACAAGGTCACTATGAGTCTGAGCTGATCTGACAGCACCTAACAACAATAACAACAAAAGCCTAATAAGAACAATTTTTTTTTAATGCCAGAAAAAGCAATAATCAAATGCAACCCCAAAGAACTCCACAGATAAAAGTGAAGGATAAATCCCACAAGAAAAAAAGGACATTTGGTGCCTCAGAAGAAAGGCCTGGTGATCTACTTTCTTAAAAATCAGCCACTGAAAACCCTATGGGGCACATTTCTACTCTGACACACATGAGGTCGCCATGAGTCAGAATCAACTGGACAGCAACTGGTTTTTTGAAAATAAAATATGGGAAATATATCAAAAAACACATAATAGTTACCTCCAAGGTTCACTGTTCAGCCTGGGAGTGGACAGCCCTGTAAAACCAAATGAGACTAACAAGGTACAGGAGTCCAGTGACAAGGGCCAGAAGGCAGAAGGGGACAAGGAAGCTGATGATAGGGAACACAAGATGGAGTAAGGGTATTCTTGATGTGTTGTGAGATTGTTAACCATTGTCATAGGGCAACATTTGTACTAACTGTTAAATGAGAAACTATTTTGTTCTGTAAGCTTTCATCTTAAGTGAGAATAACAGCACAACTGGAAGAGCGTAGTCAATGTCACTGAACTGTGTATGTAGAAATTTTTGAAACGGTGTATCTTTGGCTATGTGTATTTTCACCAAAAAAAAAAAAAAAGGTTGAGAATTTAGAGGGTTAAAATGTTGTGGGGTTGTTAACCAATGTCATAAAACAACATGTGTACTACTGTTTCATGAGAAACTATTTGTTGTGTAAGCCTTCACCTGAAGTACAATAAAATATTAATAAAAAAAAACACATAATAAAAGGAAAATATGAGCGTGTCATTGAGGCATATATCAGGAAGCATATTTTTATGTTTAAAGTTAACTATGAATTGAAAAGTTTGAGACTGTTGTAATTAAAATTCTAAAGAAAATGAAGAAATGGGCAATAAGGAATTCAAGGTAACTAAGTATCTGGTACAAGTACAGATGACAAATAATCCAGGAACTCAGAGAAGGCTATGGACCAGGTGAGTGGTTTATAGAACAGTGTGGCCATAGGCAGAGTCTTGCAGAGAAGGGACCCACATGGAGAAAGGAAAGTGTGGTGCACCAGAGACAAAGTGACGTTGGGAGGGAGCCCGGGCAGGAAGGAAATCTGCCTGCCAATGGCAAAGCGAGTCCATCAACTGCAAAACAATCCAAAACAAAAAAGGCCCAGCGAGCAGAGTCAGTCGGAACAGACAAATAGAACCAAACTCCAAGACACTCCAACATTGCCTCTATGTAACCTATCTGTGGCAATAATTAATGAAGATTATTGTTGTTGTGTGCCATCAAGTCGATTCTGACTCCTAGCAACCTTATAGGATAGAGTAGAACTGCCCCGTAGGGTTTCCAAGGCTGTAAATCTTTACGGACGCAGGCTACCACTTCTTTCTCCCGTGGAGCGGCTAGTGGGTTTGAACCACTAACCTTCTGGTTAACAGCCGAGTGCTTAACCACTGTGCCACCATGTCTGCTTCAGTGAAAATTAGAACAAGAAAATTCCTTTGAGATGATCTAATCCCATGCATTGAATTTACAGATGAGAAGTCTTCAACCCAGAGAAATCAACGGACTTACAAGGTGACATAACAAGTTAGCAGAACTCTAGGCACTCCAACCTTAGTGCTCTATCCCCCAGTGGTCCAGTGTCCTGGCCATTGCACCACCTTGCATCCCCACCAAGTCCTCAAGTGATGTATGTTCATTCCTGTTACTCTCTCAGAAATTTCTGAAAGTTGTCTTTCATTATCTGTCACATTATAATTGTAGGTTTATATAGTCAATATCTCAGAGACTAAACATAACTGGATTTTGTTGTTGTTTGTATTATATCAGTATAGCAGGATGGTTAATATCATAGGCTCTGGCATTGGACAGATCTACACCTAAATTTTAGCACTGCCATTACTAATTATATGGCCTTGAGCAAGTTTCTCTCAAAATCTCGGTTTTACATCTATAAAAGAGAGATGATAACAGTACCTCCCACAAAAGATTCTTGTGAAGATTAAATAATATTTTACATATAAATCATTTACTACACCTCCTGGAATATAATAAACAATAAACGTTAGCTATTGTTAAAGAAAACATTCACGCTCTCCCATATTTGTGCACAAAAGAGGCAGCATAGCCTAGCGATTAAGAGTATAGATTTGGAGCCCCCTGCTCTGACACTAGCTGTGTGAGCTTGAGTAAATTACTTAACTTCTCTGTGTCTTAAATTCCCTATCTGTAAATAGAATTTTTGTAAAGATTAAATGAGACGTTGTATGTAATGTGCTTTAAAATAGAAGTGCTTGTTAATAAAAATAAATAAAGTCATAAGATAGAAACTTCCATCTACAAGTATTTTAAGGAGAAAATTTTGGCTTTTCCAATGGTTAGGGAGGGGGCAGTGTTTTATATGCTTATGGTAAAATCAGTGTCCCCTAGTGGTACACTGGTTAAGCCCTTGGCTGCTAACTGAAAAGCTGAGGATTCAAACCCACCAGCCTCTCTTCCGGAGAAAGATGTGACAGTCTGCTTCGGGAAAGATTTACAGCCTTGGAAACCCTATGGGGCAGTTCTACTCTGTCCTGTAGGGTTGCTATGAGTACGAATCAACTGGATGGCAATGGGTTATTTGTTTGTTATGGTGAACTCTTTGGGGGAGGGAGGATGGCACTGTCTTAGTTATCTAGGGCTGCTATAACAGAAATACCACAGATGGAACAGAAATTTATTTTCCCACAGTTTAGGAAGTTAGAAATCCGAATTCAGGGGGCTGACTCTAGGGGAAGGCTTCTCTCTGTCAGCTCTGGAGGAAAGTCCTTGTCTCTTTAAGCTTCTGCTCCTGGGTGATCTTCGTGTGGCTTGGTATCTCTCTTCTTCCACCTCCGCTTCCTTAATCTGCTCCTGTTATATTTTGTAAAAGATACTCAAGACACACCCTATACTAATCCTGTGTCTCATTAACATAACAAAGACAACTCATCCCAAATGGGATTATAACCACAAGCGTAGAGGTTAGGATTTACAACACATATTTTTGAGGGACACAATTCAATTCATAACAGGCAGGAAAAGAAACTGCTCCAAGACTTCTATTAATTTGCCACCAAATTCCCTATTAGGTTTTCTGCTTCGATTAGCCAGAGTTGGCTTTTACTGCTTATGAGTTAGAATCCTAACCAATATAACATTTTAGGGTAGCATTTTATTTTACAATAATAGCACTATATTAAGCACAATATCCAGTACCTTGCTTTTTATTCTTTGATGTCAACTTCCTCACACAGGTCTTTGCTTTCTAGATTTCCGATTGGCTAGAAGGTACATGCCAGGTTCTTCTGGTCTCCCTGCTCCTCCCTAACCTCATGTGACAGAAAAATTAAGGAAAATTTATATGTCTTCAATCTATGCTAAGAGAGTAAACTGCCCATAATTAGTTCTTTCCAGTCAGAAAGAAGAAATGAAATGTACCACTGTCATGGATTGAATTATGTCCCCCCAGAAATGTGTGTATCAATTTGGCTGGGCTATGATTCCTGGTATTGTGTCATTTTCCTATATGTTGTAAATCCTGCCTCTATGATATTAAGGAGGGAGGGGTGGCAGTTGTGTTAGTGAGGAAGGACTCAATCCAGAAGATTGGATTGTGTTTTGAGGCAATCTCTTGAGATATGAAAGACAGAAGCGAGTAGAGAAACAGGGGGACGTCATACCACCAAGAAAGCAGTGCTGGGAGCAGAGGGTGTCCTTTGGACCAGGGGTCCCAGCGTGCAGAAGTTCCTAGTCCAGGGGAACATTTATGAGAAGGCCAACAGAGAGAGAAAGCCTTCCCCTGGAGCTGACGCCCTGAATTTGGACTTTTAGCCTACTTTACTGTGAAAAAATAAATTTCTTTTTGTTAAAGCCATCCACTTGTGGTATTTCTGTTACAGCAGTACTAGATAACTAAGACGACCACTTTCCCGGTCTCCTACTTTCTTATAGATATTTGATATCTAGTAGCTTGATGTTCTCATTAAACATTTTGCAGGCAGTTTTAAATAAAGTTTTTTGTTGTTGTTGCATTTTTCCCAACTTTCCATCTTCCTGTCATCTGTTGATGCAAAGGTGTTAGGTCCCAGTATCAGCACCATGACTTTCAACCAGGGCCAAAACCCTAGATCTGGAACCAGGGTATTCACTGAGACTGCAGTCGGTAATCTAAACTGTCCATAGGTACAGCCAATGGCCAAAGCCAGAAGTCGTGAAGTAAGCAAAGCTAATATCCAAAATCTGAGCCAAGACCATAAAACAAAGTTATGTATTAATGTGAATAAATGTGTGGCTACAGACATTTTGTATTTATACATTTGCTATATATGTTATATTCACACACATAAATACATTTATATGTGAATAAAAAAGGTCTAGAAGTTTATGCAATTGTTAATGGCATCTGTTCTTGGGAAGTGGGACTGGGGAGCATAGGGGAGACTTTGTAATTTATGTATACTTTATATACACAGTATATCTTATAATTTTCTACAACCAACATGAAATTCTTTCATAATTTTTGAAGAAAAAAATGTTTTGCAGATTGTAAAGCAAAGTACAGGTGTTATGCTAAAGTTATACCTTATCAAATCAAAAAATATTTAAGGTGACATACAAATGTGAAGTGTTATTATTTCTTGCCAGACTGTCTTACTTAAAATTTCTTGAGTCAAGAAAACAAAGCCAGAAAATGTTGTGTCAAGCTTTCCATACACATAAAAATATGGTAAATGTAGGTTTAAAGTATAGAATTATAGTTGTCTTTAAAAAGAATATTAGAGAAAATTTTCTTGTAAATATTTCCACTATTATTCTCATAGTTAAAGCATATTACAGATGTTACTACTGTTCCTAGAACATGAAGTCACCTTTGATCTCCTTTTCTTCTAATGTAATTACCCCAAACTGAGATTTTCCTTCTTTTTTACATCTTCCCTTTTTCTCAGTTTGTCAAGTCACTTTAAATTTGAACATATTTCTCTCAGGTACAATATCACCAGTCCAATTTTGTGAGATTAGCAAATTAGACACGCATGCTTTCCATTTCACCATTGAAGGTAATATAAAAATGTTACAAACTTATAAAAAAAAATTAGGAAAAATTCTGTTAAGTTCAGAGGCAAATAGAGCAACACTATTAAAAATTATTACATTGGTGTAGTTGGTCTTTAGTGCACCCATTTCCCCTCTCTGTGCTCAGTTCTCCTTTTGTGCTGCCTCTCAAGATACCCCTAGCTGCCTCCCAACAATGCCTGCTTGCAGGAAAAGATCTGAAAAAGAAATTTACAATGAGGAGTTAAAAAAAAAAAAAATCCAAAAGAATAAAGCTATAACAGTTAAATTTTAGAAATCAATTTTTTTATTCAACAAGCATTTACTGAGTACCCAAGATGTACAGGTACTGGATACAATGGGAAATAAACTGATGGGCTCTGTCTTTACAGCACAGGAAGAACAAATAAATAAAAGCATTTATGCTAAAGTATGGTAATTGCTATAATGGGGTTAAGACGGTGTTCTGAGGGTGGAGGTCTAACCAAAGGCAAGGAATCAGAGAAAGCACTCCAGAAGAAGAAATACCTAAGCTGAGACTTGAAGAGTGAGAGGCCATTGACCAGACATAGGTGGGTGGGAGGAAAGAAGTATGAAGAATGCCTTCCTGACACATCTGAAATCACATCACTCCCTTCACCCAAAATACATGTCTGATACTGACGAGTAGTGAACTCGGCCACAAAATCCAGGCCTTCTCATTTCCAGCTCTCTTTATCATTTGGAACACTATTTCCCTCGCTTCCCTACCCCTCTTCAGCTTCAAGTGATCATGGAGGACAACCGAACCAGTAAAATGAGAAGTCACAGAAAAACACAAACACAGTCAAAAAGTGAATAGGCACAGGCAGACAGTCTGGGAAATGGTTTTGCAAAAGCTGCTCCAGAGAAAAAATGTCTGGGACAAAACAGAATTCTCAGCAACAGTCTACATACCCCTAAAGATTATAGCTTTGGCAGGGCAGTAAATATTCGACTCCAATGTCCAAACAGAACAAACATCTGGGCAGTCTCTGCCAAACCAAGATTACAAACCACCACTCTATCTTCTGAAGTAAAAATAATCAGCAATAAATTTATCCATATTCAGTTAAGCAGTGCTTAAAGGGAAATTTATAGTTGAAATGCCTCTATTATAATAGAAAAAAGATCTCAAGTCAATAACTTAAGCTTCTACCTTAAGAACCAAAAAATGAAGAGCAAGCTAAACCCAAAGAGAAGAAAGGAAATAATAAAAATTACAAATAAAAAGAAAACAGAAAAACAGCAGAGAAAATAAAACCAAAAATTGATTCTTTGAAATGGTCAACAAAATTTTCACACCTTTAGCTAGAATAAGAAAAACTATACAATAAGAGAAAGATCACCAAAATCGGAAAAGAAAGAGGGCACATCACCACTGACCCTATGAAAATGGGAAGAATTATAAGAAATGATTATAAAGAACTTTATAAACAAATTTGACAACTTAGATAAAATGGAAACATTCCTAGACAGACATAAATCACTAAAACTGACTCAAGAAGACATACAAAATGTGAATAGACCTGTAATGAGGAAAGACACTGAATTAGTAATTAAAAATCTTTGCAAAAAGAAAAATCTAGATTCAGATGGCTTTACCAGTGAATTTTATTAAACATTTAAGAGGAAATAGTACCAATCCTGCATAAACTTTTCTAAAAAATGGAGGAGGAAGGAACACTTCCCAACTCATTCTATGAACCTGGTATTCTCTTGAGAATACTCTCTAAACTTGGTCTGAACAAAATCCAGCATTAAATAACTCAGTTTGTTTTAAAACCTCTGGATTCCAGATAGATTCTTAAAGCCAGTTGGGAAGCTATGAACGCTGCCCAGTACATGTTAATAAAGCTCTAGAATTAATCTGTATCTCAGGAATCCTTTAAATATTTAAGGTCATCTCAAGGGGAAATTGAGAATAGCTAACTAAAAAGAGCATAAGGTGACACAGCAGGACTTTTTTCCCCCCTATCTGCACAGAAAAGTTAGTAATCAAAGTATTTTAGCTTGCAGGGCAATAGTGGAAACAAGGCATAAGAGCTAGGCCTCTCAGTTCTCAAATCACTTCACAAATTTTGGACATTCTATTGGTTTAGGTGATAATATTATTTGTGAGGTTACTAGATCTACAGAAAACAAATAATTTTCCAGTAAAAGAATTTAAGAGTATGGTATACAAAAGAGCTTTTTCTTTTCTGTCGTTCCTTCTTATGTGCTTACATTTATTATATGTAGACTATATTTATATCTAAGGAATCTTAGTGCTCAGCTGCTAATCAAAAGGTCAGCGGTTTGAACCCACCACCTGCTCCGCAGGAGAAAAGACCTGGCAATCTGCTCCCGTAAAGATTACAGCTAGGAAATCCCATGGGGTAGTTCTATACTGTCTTATAGGGTCACTAAGAGTTGGAATTGACTTGACAGCACACAACGACAACATAGTTATATCTATATAGTGCCAATACTCAATTTTCTTCACAGTTGTGAGTGATGCTAAAAAAGCGTTATTTCAGCATAAAATGACAATGATCATGATAACCATATCTAGCATTTACTGAGAACCCAATGTTTTCATTTATCATCTCATTTAACTCTCACATTATTGACATTTGTTCCCATCTAAAGACAGTTGTGTAGACATCACAATCACTATAACTGTAATAGTTTCTTATTTAATACAGTCAATCTCTGTATTGTGAATGACTTCCATTACTAAATCTGTCTTTAGGTCAAATTCGCATGTAAGTTGGAACAGTTAGGTGCAGTTTGTATCTAACATCAGTCAAATATCTGTTTTAGTATATAGTATATGATGTACATTTCTATGCATAAAAAACATTAAAGAAACACTTCCAGATACATTAAAACTTTAGCATAAAAATACAGTAAATAATAATAATGTTTTGATGTGCATTGCAAAGTAGCACCCATTTGTTATTATGAACCATTGTATGTACTTCAAATTTTTAATATAATACACTTTAAGGAGGTTAGTTTATAACTACGGGTGGTACACAAATTGGATGTTCATAATCTGGGAACTGCCTGTAACCTGAAAAAAATTATGCTTATTTGGACAAATAAGACTGGGATGTTTTGTTCATAATAAGGAGAGTGAAAGTAGAGAAGCAATAGAGTCTGTGTATCTAGATACTGAGGAGATTTTTGGACAGTGGAGAGCAAGGTTTTTCAGTACTATTGTCCAAAGCATCTGAGAGAAAGAGATGTCTAAAGATTATTTTTAAGTTTTTCTACACACTAAGAATATAATACTAAAAGCATGACTCATAATAGAAAAAAAAATGATAAATTGAACTGCATCAAAATTAAGAACTTCCAGTATTTGTAATACACTGTTAAAAGAATGAAAAGATAAGCCACAAACTGGGAAAAAATATTTGCAAATCACATATCCAATAAAGGGCATGTATCGAGAACATATAAAGAACTCTCAAAACTCAATAATAAGTATACAAATGACCGAATTTAAAAATTGGTAAGAGAGTTGAACATACACTGCTCCAAAGAAGTATACTGATGGCAAATAAGCACATGAAATGATGTTCAACACCTTTATTCATTAGAGAAATGCAAATCAAAAACACAGTGAGATACCACTACCTATTACAATGGTTGATTTACAAAGACTGATCATACCAAGTGTTGGCAAGGATGTGGAGCAACTGGAATGTTCATAAAGTGCTAGTGGAATGTAAAATGATTACAACCACTTTGGAAAATAGTTTGGCGGTTTCCTTAAAAAGTTTTAACATACACCTTCATCTCACCTAACTTCTAGGTATCTACCCAGAGAAATAAAAGCATATGTTCATAAAAGACTTGTACAAGAATGTTCATAACAGCTTTATTGGTAATAGTCAAAAACCTAGATGCCCATCAACAGGTAAATGAATAACCAAATTGTAGAATAGTAATACAATAGACTGCTTTCATCGAGTGGATTCCTACTCATAGTGACCCTATGTACAACAGAATGAAACACTGCCAGGTCCTGTGCCATCCTCGCAATCATTGTTATGCTTGAGCCCCATCTTCCAGCACTGTACCAGACAATGTTCCGCTGCTATTTGTAAGGTTTTCACTGGCCAGTTTTTTCAGAAGTAGATCACCAGTTCCTGCTTCCTAGTCTGTCTTAGTCTGACAGCTCCCCAAAAACTGGTCCACCATAGGTAACCCTACTGGAATCTGAAATACTGGTGGCATAGCTTCCAACATCACAGCAACACACAAGCCATCATTGTACAACAAACTGATAAACGCGTGGGGGATACAATAGACTAGCACTCAGCAATTAAAAGGAATGAACTATTCACCAAAGAGGACATTCAAATGGCCACCA
Source organism: Dugong dugon (assembly GCA_030035585.1). Classification (NCBI taxonomy): domain Eukaryota; kingdom Metazoa; phylum Chordata; class Mammalia; order Sirenia; family Dugongidae; genus Dugong; species Dugong dugon. Next base: position 52,179,616 of record CM057475.1, read on the forward strand.
AACACATGAAAGATGCTCAACATCATTAGCCATCAAAGAGATGCAAATCAAAACCACAATGAGATATCATTTCACTCCCACCAGGATGGCTAAGGTTTAAAAAAAAAAAAAATAGCAAATGTTGGCTAGAATGTGGGGAAATTGGAACTTTTTCCATTGCTGTTGGGGATGCAAAATGGTACAGTTGTTGTGGAAAAACAATGTGGCGCTTCCTTAAAAACCTAAAAATAGAGCTACAATATGACACAGCAATTCCACTTCTAAGTATATACCCAAAAGACTTGAAAGCAGACACTCAGAGACCTGTACACCAGTGTTCATCACAGCACTATTCACATTAGCCAAAAGATGGAAAAAGGAATGAATTACTGATACGCGCAATAATATGATGTATCTCAAAAATAATTATGCTGAGTCAAAGAAGCCGGACAAAAATAATGCATACTGCATGATTCCATTATATAAAAGTTTAGAAAACACAAATGAATGTATAGTGACAGAAAACAGGTCAGTGGTTGCCTGGGGATAGAAGAGCTGGTGTGGGGCAGAAGGGAGGTATTACAAAAGGGCATGAAGAAACTTTTGAGACCATAGATATGTTCATTATCTTGATTGTGGTGATGCTATATATGAAATCCTAACCAAAATCAATATATAGTCAAAACTTACCAAATTTTATGCTTTAATTATGTGCAATTTATTGCATGTCAATTATATATAGATAAAGCTGTTTAAAATGTTGATATTTTGCTTAGAGACTAGAATAAATATCTGAATTGCATTGTTACATATTTTTGCTAAACTTCTGTTTCTCTGAATAAGATACTACCCAGAGACTGGTCATGTGGAATCCAAGTTATAACGGGTTTGAGTTGTCATCCTCGTTTTATAGATAAACAAAATGAAGACCAGATTAGATCAATGATTTGACCAAACTCAAAGACAGAGTACGTGATAGAGCCAAGATCTGAATCAGTATCTGTCTGGCTACAAAGACCATGTTCCTATACTATGTTATAATCCATGGACAAAGCAGAATACAAAATGGTATAGGCATGATATTGCAATTACCTAAAAAGAGCAAAAAAGAAAATACTTGTCTTAGGCTGTTGAGATAAAAGATAGTTTTTATTTTAAAAAGGTTTTGTTTGGGTTTTAAGATGTTAGCCTAATATTCCCTGTGGAACATTCCACTTTAGACTAGTTTGAACTACCTTGACCAAGAAAACAGTAATACCAACATAAGTGCTTTCCTTACTTCTTAACTATCGAGTAAACAATATAAACCAGGTCTACGGCATCTGGGAAACGATGACTTTGAGGACAAAATACATAACATATTTCCTTCATAAGGCCAGAGGCCCCGTCAGGGATAGGGTGTCTTTGGCATTGACTTTAGAGAGCCTCAACAAGTATACTCAGGTATGTAAGAAAATAATGTTTAGGGTTGATCGCATTGTTTTACTTGGCATTACCCTGACACTGCTCAATTATTTTGTAAATCTGAGTGATGCCAAGTCTACATGTTTCTGCTTTAGTTCCACTTAGCAAATCAAAGTGCTGTTTTACAAGTGCTGTTTGAGTTTTAAGGCAATACTCAAGTGGTATCCTTTGAAATAGAGACTGAGTCAAGCCATCACTCAAGTGGCAGATGGGTTAAAGATGCTTTATACAAACCAGCTCTATCAGTTTCCACTGAAGTCCATGCTCTTGCCAAATGCATTCCCTTAGCATATACGATGAGATTTTTTTTCACATTTACAGGCAAAATTCCTCTTGCAGACACATCTTGGTTCAGTTTATTTAGAATAAGTTTCTATCTCTTTTATATAATGCTGGTTATAGAATATTTGAAGCCAAAAATCCAAATCCATTGCCGTCAAGAAGCCATGTTGTTTAAATTCTAGAAGAGTCAAGAAGTGTAGTTAGATTGTAGAGAAATGAAGAGGAGAGAACATAAGATCAGGGCGAGTAGAAGTGCTTACATTCAAAGGCAAAAAAATAGGAAATAAACAGGAAGAAATGGAAAAGTGTATAACCCCAAGTCTCTTGAAATGAATGTGAGGGCTAGGACATGGAGGGACTAGCGATAACTTATGTGTTTGAAGTTTTAAAATATCACCATAAATTCAGCCAGTTAACTGGGAAAGTGAGTGCTAATTCCACTCTTTTTCTCTTTCCCTCTCTTAGTTTCTCATCCATTTTGTGTTTCTCTTCAGCTCTCTAAATTTTTTTCTCTTATTCAACAATGAGAAAAAGTATGGTAAAATAAAAGTAAAAAAAAGGTGGGGGAGGAACTAGATAAGAAAAAAACCAGGAATAGAGAGCGGCAAAGAATATGAAAACACCGGAGCACCTGATAACTTTTAGGCACCGAGGCAATTTTAAAACGTTTTGGACTCTGATCATGGAGAAGCGGACTCTATGTCCCATCCCCTTAAATCTGAGTAGGCTTTTGACCACTTCAACTGATAGAGTATGGCAAAAATAATGTTATGTGATAGCCAAGATTAGGTCACTAATGGCCAAAAAGCTTCCACCTGGTTCTCTTGGAATTCTTGCTATCTGAAATCTCCTTCTCAGGGCCCCACCTCTTGGAACCCAGCTGCCATGTTGTAAGAGTCCAAGCCCCATTGAGAGGCCACGTATGGTCCTCCAGTCAACAGCTCATCTGAGTTCAACCTTTGAGTCATCCCATCCAAGGTAAAAGAAATGTTAAGTGAAGAAGCCTGCACCAACTTCATAGCCATGCAACTTGTGCAGTCACACAGGGGTCCATGCTCAGAAGGGTCCCGTGCTTGATTTAATGCTCTGTTGTTGCCATCTTAAAATTCTTAATATGTTGTCTTTGAACCTGTGTTTTGTAAATGAATCCTATGGGACAATGGAACATGCATGTGAGCAGAGGAGATAGGAACAATACGTATGTCTACCACAGTTCCTGGCTACTCCATTCACAAATAGCATTGATGAGCCCAGTGCACGACTTCCGTGACATGCTTACCTTATACTCAAGGCCTGTGCTCAGAGGGCTCAGCATTTGGTTTAATGTTCTGCAGTGACCGTCTTAAAGTCTTGATAATTGTATCTTTTGGACTTGTGCTTTTAAGTGAAGTCCAGTAGCACAATGGAGCAAGTCCATAAGTTGTTGTCGTTGTGCTTGTAAAATGCCATCAAGTCGTTTCTGACTCACAGCAACCCGGCCTGGTCCTGACCTATCCTCACAATCATTGATATGTTTGAGCCCATTGTTGCAGCACTGTGTAAATTCATCTCGTTGAGAGTCTTCCTCTTTTTCCCTGATCCTCTACTATACCAAGCATGATGTCCTTCTTCAGCTCCCTCCTGATAACATATCTAAAATACAAGAGACGAAGTCACGCCATCCTCACTTCTAAGGAGCATTCTGGCTGTACTTCTTCCAAGACAGATTTGTTCCTTCTTCTGGTAGACGACGGTATATTCAATATTCTGCACAAACACCATAATTCAAAGGCATCAATTCTTTGGTCTCCCACATTCATCGTCCAGCTTTCGCATGCACATGAGGCAATTGAAAATACCATGGCTTGGGTCCAGTGCACCTTAGTCCTCAAGGAGACATCTTTGCTTTTTAACACTTTAAAAAGGTCTTTTGCAGCAGATTTGCCCAATGCAATATGTCGTTTAAGTTATTGACTGCTGCTTCTGTGGGTGCTGATTGTGGATCCAAGTAAAAGTCTTGCTAATTAATAAAGAGTGTTTTGCCTTGGGAATTGTGCTCTTTTGAAGAATCATCTACGTGCAGTCAGTTTCGAGAAACAGAACTCCAGGGTCGGACTGGAAGCTGCGTTTTAGGGTAAACTGTTGCTATGTAAATAAACACTGTTCTCCAGCCCTTTTCCACGGCAGTGTCGATAAGATGGGGTATAATAATCTCTGGAATTTCTTTTCTCTTTGAAATACTTTTGACTCTTTAGTCAGAAATGTTGTCTTATTTGCAAATCATATATTAAATAAACTTCAATTTATATTATTGGCTTAATATGATTTCTTTTTAACATCATGAAGGCCTCACACATGATGGACAATACAGAGTTACACACAGTATGAGAAGCACAAAGGGAGCAGACTTCAACGATAACAGAGGATAAACCCAGGGCAAAGAAAACATTAACCAGAAGTAAATGTCTTTTCTACCTTAACCCAGACAACACTGTTCCTGAGTGCATCATGGCAAGCCAGGGGGCAGTGAAAAGTCCTCTATTCCTTTTCAATTATCTTTTCATTTATTTTTCTTTGTAAGAGGTATTTGTTGAAAGAGACTCTGAATTTACTTTTTTCTAGCACATATGCTTTCGAGGCCAATCATGGAAAAGAAAATGTCTTGAAGAAAGAAGGACAAAAATCAAAGAAGCTATTAGGCAGCAGGCATTGTTATCTCCAAGCCCACAAAGCCTTACGGGAATGTGCAAGTCTTTTTTTTTTCTTTTTTTCTTTTTAAGTAATTGCTCAAGATTTTCTCCCAAGAGTCATTTCAGATGCAGTAACTCTATTTTCAACTTGAAACTGAAGGTACGGTTATTGGAAAAATGTCTGCTATTCCAGAGCCAGGTCAGATGTCCGAGATTTGCTTCGCTTGTGTCCTTTCACAGAGAGGACCATAAAACTCTATTCCTCCCCATCCTGAAATAAATGCTGGCCAGAGTAATGCTTCCAGAATATCAACACGATGCCACAGAGAAGCATTTGCTGCTTTTCTTGGTAACTAGTGCATTTAAGGCACTGAAGTCCATATTTCCAATTCTAGAGAACTAAGGACTGAGATAATGATTTCAGGCTTTTTTCCTTCTAAGAAAAGTGCTGGAGGAAATTAAGAGTAAAGCAACCTTTTCTCCTGTGCAAATGTGTAGTGGATGTTTTCATTAACAAACTGCATGGTGCATATAGCTCCCAGGTAGGTCAAATGTCTCCACAGAAGAAAGATCCAAACATCCAAACACCCTCAGGGTATGACTTTTCCCTTAAACTCAGGGGATTATTTTTAAAGTTAGACCCCTCTACAAACAACACCAACTTTGAGCTCCCTGGGAAGCCACTTTTGCTGGGCAGCTTGGCTCCACTGGTTACAACTTGATGTGAATGAGGCCAACAATTTGAATTTTATTTCCTCAAGGGGCAAAACTCTAAAAAACAAAAACACTAGCAAGACCAGAGATAGCACCTCTTGTAAATGCATAACTTTGGTTGCCAGGGAACAGTGATTGTATCTAAATAAGTTAACAGAGTAGAGTAGAACCTGTAAAAACAAACCAGTGGACCAACCTGCCACAGTCAACAACTGCTCGACACACAAAAGGTACATAAAAAAGTTACGAACTCAGCAGTGAGAAAAATCAGCTTTGGCTATTTTATAATTATGCCTTTCCTGGCCTATATCCTTCACACTTTCAGTTCAATGTCAAAATACAACTTTCATTTAACTACTACCAACTTTTCCCCCTACCTCTAGCACTTCTCATTCCTATCTCCCCCAGCACCCTCTACTTGGCCCGCAAGGAAGGCAAGGCAGCTGCAGGAAACTGTGAAAGCATCCAGACTGAGACGCTGGTGTGCTTCAGTGAGGGAGGCCCAGCACCATCTAGAAGCAGCAAAGGCAAAACCAAGTGGGATCTCTCTTACTAGGTGCAGTCGAACCTGGAGCTATTTAAACCAACTCCTCATTTTCAAGATAAAGAAAAGGAGGTCCAAAGCAGTGGAGTAATTTGTCCAAGTCTCTGTATCTGAAGCTAAAACCAAGGCTAAAGCTTATTTCCCAGCACCACACAGTTGGTCAGGCTGGGGATAGCTGCATGCCTGTGCTGGTAGTCCACATCATCACTAAACAAGACGAGAAGACACGAGCTGAAAGCTCAGTTTCTGCTTCATGTCTCTTTTTTGTACCCAAAGATCTTCATATCACTCCTTTTTACCTTGAACCCCTTATATGATATCCATCATCCCGGTTCAAGAACCCTTTTTCGTCAACATTAAAACCTTTCTGAATGGGTAGAGAATCGTATTTATTAAAAGTATTGAAAGAAAGTGAAAAATAAAAACAGGGTTTGAGTATTTTAAGAAGCTTAGAGACAATATCTATTTGGCTATTTTTATTAAGAGAAATGACTGGAATTTTATCCTGGTATGGACTGAGCCTGGACAAAAACACTAAGAAGTGTGAAGTGCTTTCAGAGCAAAATCCAAATTCCTCAGCTTGGCATTCAAAGGCCAAAGTTTAGTCCCAACTATTTTATCTCCACTATTACTACTCACGGCACCCTATGTTCTAACCATACCAGGCTCCTCATGGCTCCCTAATATCCATATCAAACACTTACCTAATTCTTTGTTCAGACTTATCACTCCACTTCTGTCAACTGACAAAACCACACTCATCTTTCAAGGTACATCTCAGATGATTGCTACTGGAGGTCTTTTGTCAACACATCTAGCAAATTTGAGCTCTTTCTCTCTCGCTTTGTTCTCTCCCAGTATTTTGTTTATATGTATATTACAGCACTTACCTCATATCGTCTTCTATGCATAGTATAGGTGTGTCTGCCCCACTCAATATGTAAGTACCAGGATAGTTGGTTCTAGATTTTCAGCCCAGAGTGCCAGCACTGGGACTGGTCTAAAGGAGTCACACAATAAATTGTTCTTTAACTGAATTGAAGGTTTGGGAAAAAGGAAGTATTCTTAATCAGCATTAAGCAGCCTATATGTGGTAATACATAAAAGTACTTTCATCTGATGAGTTTAAATGATGATCTCTGTATATATTTGAATTAGATTTCTTACAGAAAACAAATTATCCTAATTTCATCTTTTATTCAATGAGTAAATGTGTTCCACATTTTGTGAGACAGTAAAAATGAAGACTCCCTTCCCTTAACTATTATGCAGAAAAAAATACTATTTCACTAATTCTGAGGGTTGAGTAGAAATCAACTCGATGGCAACGGGCTGACAACAGCTGACCTCCACACCCAAACCCAAAAATCAGAAGATCATGCAGAATATTGTTTTCCCATTTGTTCAGTCAAAGGATCCGTCAATTCTCAAACTTCAGACACCTTCATCCTAGCAAATGCATTCCTGAGTGGATAAAATGTAGCACTAGTGTGAAGAATGTTTGGTTTTCTCTGTATTATTCCAAATCTAAAATTATAAAATGAGAGTGGTTTTGTAATGTTAGGAATTAGAATTTTAATTTCAAGGCTGTAAAAATGGCAAGGCAGAAGTGTCCTCCAACCTCCTCATCTAACTTCACAAGGGAGGAGGAGAATCATTATCAGCCATCAACAGCCCAAGGATGATTGCTATGAGGCCGAGATCATATATGCCTCCTCTCACCAACCTTTTACCAATTCTGACACCAGCTGTCCCTCCCACGGCACTCTCTACTTCTCTGCTGAGTTCATTAATTTGTTGCAATGGCCACACTCACAGACCATACTCAGAGTTATGGGATTTATTAGGAAAATAATAGGTTACAATTCAGGATCAGGAATGACTCAGGATACAGTTCTTCCATCAGGACAGCCTCTTCTCAGCATGCCTGTAGGCAGGCCTCTCTCTGGCCCTCAGCCTCTTGGCCCCTCGGCCCCTCAGACCAGCCTCTGCCCTGCTCAGGCAAGTGTTACAAGTTCTTTAGCTCCACCAAAAAGCATCCTAAGGCACTCCACTCCACCAGGAAGCCTCCTGCCTGAAGGCTCTCATCTCTCTCGCTCTGTAGGTTGGCATACCACTGTAGCTGCCTCACTCCGTGGGCCAGGAAGCCCACCTAGCTTCTTGGGCTGGGAAGTCCACCACGCCGTCTCACACTGGTGTCCTGGTTCTGCTGCCACCGTTTCTCTGCCACTGCTTCTTGCCTTCTTGTGCCATCTCTGGTATTACACCTCTCTCTCTCTGTCTCCTGTGTCTAGGAGGCTCTCAGTGTGGTCACCCTGGGTACAAAGGACGTGCTTCACTCCCTTTTCCTCTTGGTGGTAGTGAGGTCCCCCCTTTCCATCCTGAGATGACTCATTTTAAGCCTAGCAAGATGACAAAGCTGACCAATCCCACTGTTAGGGTTCCACACACCTTATTTGCATGGTCCCACCCCCACAAGGGTGCCATACTAATAATATTTGTATAATTAGCAAGCTATCCAATCACCTTGGTGGGCCACAAGCACCTTATTTGCATCGTCCCACTCAATCTTTTGATGGGAGTTACAAGACTATGGTTAGAAAGGCCACATAAAAGTGATCCATTGCACCACAAGTGCATTTTAATGCCTACAACAGGCAAAGAATGAAAACTTTACTGTAACCATCTCCTGCATGTTTGAAAAAACATATGCACTCTTGAAAACACATTTGCAAATCATAAATGTTTGTAAACTTAAACAATCATATGGGCAGGGCCCATATTTTGCATCCCTGGACCATCTTAATCTATCAGTGTGGCATTACCACAGAAAAACTTCCCTTTCTTGGTTAGTAGCTTGTCCCTCTCAGCAGATCTGTGACACTTTCTGGCATCCCACACAAGGAATTATTTAATTTAATTCCTAAGGGCCAGATCCTGCCCTTGAATACGTGTGAGCAATAAGAATTGACGTCAATGGAAATTCTGGGTGTGCGTCCGAGGGCAGACTATGGACCTCTGCGTATTCCTAACGTGACTGCTGAAATTCTCCTTGTTAAGACTGGCTTGATTTTGGCTCCCTTTCTCTTAATTGTGCACACAATACCAGAAGTGATACATGAGGGCTGGGATCAGATGAAGAACTTGGCAGCTGGGTGGGATCCTGGATAGTCTTTTGAACTAAGCAGAAAAACAAGATTTTAAGTCCTCTAAGTTCCCAGGTCTGCTATTGACCTCATGACCAGCCCAGAGCAAGATTTTACATTTCCAGATCATCTCCTTGTTGAAGAGAAAATAAAACGAGATTCTAGTTAATGCTGATAATTTTTTAAAAGGTTGTTAAGAGTATTAGAATGAAAGCTGTATCTATTCAACCAAAACAGTTTGATTGTTTTTCTGTAGTCATGAAATTGTTGTGGTTTTTTTTTTTTTTGCTCTGTTTTATTTGTTGTTGTTTTCTTTCTTTCTTATTTTTTTTTTTTTTTTTTACTAAATCCAACTACAAACTCTAATAATTCTAGGACATTTATATACTTGCATACAAATGGAGACAAGCTGGTAAAGTGGCAATCTGGAACTATCGGTTGTCCAAGCTAGAAACCCGAGACTCATCCTAGACTCCTCTCTCTTCCTCACCTGATCGCCACCCTCAACCTTTACTGCACATGTGCGCGTGCACGCACACACACCAACACACACAGTCACCAAGACCTCTCAGTTCTACCTCCTTAATATCTCGAGTCCTGTCTTTCTTTTCAGTTCCATCTTTAGCCTTGTTCATTTTTTTTCCAGTTGATTACAATAGTCTCACTGCTCTGGTCCCATGTCCTCCTGTCTTAAATCCTATCTATCCTTAACCCAGGGGGAAGAGTGATCCTTTTAAACTCCAAATCTGAAAATGATACTCTCATTAATATAATCCAAAGGCTTCACACTGTCTTCAGGCAATGCCTAAAATTCCATTATCTGATCTGTCCCAAAATTGCAAATTCAGCATATCTAGATCCCTCTACCAACCCATTCATTAAGTATGATAAGATTTAGAAAAGCTGAATTAAGCTCTGATTCTATTACCATTTTTTAAGTACCAGACTTTAAAAAAAAAAAAAAAACTTAGTGATAATTAACATGTCATTTGGTAGAATGGGTACAATTCACAATTAAAAAGTAAAACATGCACAACACATTTCAGTTTTTAAATTTTACTGAGGGAAGACATGTATTTGATCCAAAAGGAATGTTTTTTAATTACTTAGGCCTTGAATTAACTTATCTGAGGCCAGGAGTTTATATCAAGGACTAGTCATCAAAACATAATTGAACTTGTAACATTTATTATAAAAATCAATTTGTAAATAATTTTTCCAGAAATTCTTACCATGGATATCTCAGTCCCAAACCCTATTTCAGACAATTCATTTTAGAAATGCAGCTCAATAAAATATTTATTAAATGCTTAGTCTGTAGGCACTGGATTTTCAAAGAGGAATAAGACATAATCCTTGCCCTTAAAAATCACTTTATCACTTTAATGGTTGTCTCAGTCATCTAGTGCTGCTCCGACAGAAATACCACAAGTGGATGGTTTTAACAAAGAGAAATTTATTCTCTCACAGTCCAGTGGGCTACAAGTCCAAATTCAGGGCATCAGCTCCAGAGGAATGCTTTCTCTGTTGGCTCTGAAGAAAGGTCCTTGTGATGCATCAGCCTTCCCTTGGTTTGGGAGCTTCTCTGCACAGGAACCTCAGGTCCAAAGGACGCACTCTGCTCCCAGCGCTGCTCTCTTGGTGGTATGAGGTTCCTGTGTGTCTCTGCTCGCTTCTCTCTTTTGTATCTCCAAAGAGATTGCATTAAAACACTGATCTTGTCAACCTCATCAGTATAACCTCATCACAGTGATAGAATTTACAACACATGAGGAGATCATACATAATTTCATCATAGTGGTAGAGCTTATAACACATAAGGAAATCACATCAGATAACACAATCATAAAATACTAGGAATCATGACCTAGCCAAGTTGCTACACACATTTTCTGGGGGACACAATTCAATCCATGACAATGGTCTTGTGTGGCAATTCTTAATCAGATTATTAAAATGCAACTAAGAATGCTTTCATGTGATTTTAGGATCATTATTCTAACTTTAAAAAATTTCCCAAGTCCATAAACCTTCTGTCCGTTCCCTCCTTTAATTCCCAACTCCCTCTCCTCATTAATTCTCTAAACCCGTCTCTTTCCTACCCCCATCTTGCTCACACCTCTCCAGATACAACGGGTTCTTGGACGTCCCCAGAATGCAGTAGACATGCTTACAGCTTGGGGTCTTTGCCCATGATATTCCATCAGCCTGGAACATTCTTCCTCCTATTATGTGTATTACTTTCTCCCCAACTACTTCAGGTCTTTCTCAAACTTCAACTTCTCAGTAAGTTCTTCCCTCAGCACGTGATTTAAAATTGAACACCTACCGTAATACTCCCTATCCCCCTTTCCTGTTTCTATTTTTCTCATAGCACTCATTACTATCTAAACCCATTGCCACGTAGTCAATTCTGACTCATAGCGACCCTAGAAGACAGAGTAGAACTGCCCCATAGGGTTTCCAAGGAGCGGCTGGTGGGTTTGAACTGCCGACATCTTGGTTAGCAGCTGAGCTATTAAACACTGCGCCACAGAGTAAATATTTTATTCAGTTAATGTATTTACTCTTCCTTTCTAAAATGATCATTGCTGTATTCTTCAGCCACTAAAACAATGCCTGGTAGATAGTGGACCCCCAGTAAATATGTTCTGAATGAAAGAGGGAACTTCCCTTATGAAGAAGTTGGCACAATTGGGAAGTTCTGCTAGAACAAGAGAAGCCCTGGTGGTGCTATGGTTAAGCACTTGACTGCTAACCAAAAGGTCGGCGGTTCAAATCCACCAGTGGCTCCATGGGAGGAAGATGTGGCAGTCTGCTTCCGTAAAGATTATAGCCTTGGAATCCCTATGGGACAATTCTACTCTGTCCTATAGCATCACTGTGAGTCGGAACTGACTAGACGGCAATAGGTTACCGCAACAAGACTTTTTCCAAACAGTAAATCATCATCAGGATACTCTCACAAGTATAAATTTAAGTATCTATAAATGCTAAATGATTTTTAAATATACATGCTTAAATGAGAAATACATAAACTGATATAAGATGGGTGGAGTAAGAAAAAATGCCTCAAAGAATTTATTTTAACATGGTGATCATATATGCAAAATTATTAAGATATTTTCTAAAAACCATTCTTTTGTCTGTATATTCTCATTACACCAGATATTATTATGATGATGATTATATAGGTTGTCAATTTTTTTAAAGTGTGATCCAAGATCTATCTGCATTAAAAACATCTAAATGCTTATTGTTAAAAACACAATTTCATGTCTCCCTGCAAAAGCTCTGGGGCTGTGGCCTAGGCATTTGCATTTTTCCAACAGGTGACTCTTATATTACCTAAGTTTGACAACTATTGCTTTATTCTAACAGTTCTCAAACCCCACTGTACCTGCTTCCCTCCGAAAAGACTCTCCCTGAGTCCAGATGTCTTAATGCAAATACTTGGATTTTACTTTAACTAGGATGGACCCCCCACGTGTCTGTCAGTTTGTCATACTGTATGGACATGTGTGTCGCTGTGATGCTGGAAGCTATGCCACCGGTATTCAGATACCAGCAGGGTCACCCATGGTGGACAGGTTTCACCTGAGCTTCCAGACTAAGACAGACTAGGAAGAAGGACCCGGCAGTCTACTTCTGAAAAGAATTAGCCAGTGAAAACCTTATGAATAGCTGCGGAACACTGTCTGATATAGTGCTGGAAGATGAGCCCCCCATGTTGGAAGGTACTCAAAAGACAACTGGGGAAGAGCTGCCTCCTCAAAGTTGAGTCAACCTTAACGACGTTGATGGAGTCAAGCTTTCAGAACCTTCATTTGCTGATGTGGCACAACTTAAAATGAGAAGAAACAGCTGAAAACATCTATTAATAATCAGAACGTGGAATATATGAAGTATGAATCTAGGAAAATTGGAGCTGTCAAAAATGAAATGGAATGCATAAATATCTATATTCTAGGCATTAGTAACCTGAAATGGACTGGTATTGGCCATTCTGAATTGGACAACCATGTGGTCTACTATATCGGGAATGACAACTTGAAGAGGAATGGCGTTGCATTCATTGTCAAAAAGACCGTTTCAAGATCTATCCTAAAGTACAACACTGTCAGTGATAGGGTAAATATCCATACACCTACAAGGAAGACCAGTTAATACAACTATCATTCGAATTTATGCACCAACCACTAAGGCCAAAGATGAAGACATTGAGGATTTTTACCAACTTCTTCAGTCTGAAATTGATCGAACATGCAATTAGGATGCATAGATAATTACTGGTGATTGGAATGCAAAAGTTGGAAACAAGAAGGAGGATTGGTAGTTGGAAAATATGGCCTTGGTAATAGAAATTACGCCGGAGATAACGATAAAATTTTGCAAGACCAATGACTTCTTCATTGCAAATACCTTTTTTCACCAACATAAATGGCGACTATAGACATGGACCTTGCCAGATGGAATACACAGGAATCAAATTGACTACATCTGTGGAAAGAGATGATGGAAAAGCTCAATATCATCAGTCAGAACAAGGCCAGGGGCTGACTGCAGAACAGACCATCAATTGCTCATATGAAAGTTCAAGTCAAAACTGAAGAAAATTAGAACAAGAGAGCCAAATTACAACTTTGAGTATATCCCAACTGAATTTAGAGACCATCTGAAGAATAGATTTGACACATTGAACACTAATGACCGAAGACCAGACAAGTTGTGGAATGACATCAAGGACATCATACATGAAGAAAGCAAGGGGTCATTAAAAAGACAGGAAAGAAAGAAAAGACCAAAATGGAAGTCAGAAGTGATTCTGAAACTTGCTCTTGAAAGTCGAGTAGCTAAAGCAAAAGGATGAAATGATGAAGCAAAAGAACTGAACAGAAGATTTCAAAGAGCGGCTTGAGAAGACAAAGTAAAGTATTATAATGACATGTGCAAAGAGCTGGAGATAGAAAACCAAAAGGCAAGAACACGCTCGGCATTCCTCAAGCTGAGAGAACTGAAGAAAAAATTCAAGCCTCGAGTTGCAATAGTGAAGGATTCTATGGGGAAAATATTAAACGATGCAGGACGCATCAAAAGAAGATGGAAGGAATACACAGAGTCATTATACCAAAAAGAGTTGGTCGACGTTCAACCATTTCAGGAGGTAGCATATGATCAGGAACCAATGGTACTGAAGGAAGAAATCCAAGTTGCGCTGAAGGCATTGGCAAAAACAAGGCTCCAGGAATTGACAATATCAATTGAGATGTTTCAACAAACAGACACAGCGCTGGAAGTGCTCACTCATCTATGCCAAGAAATTTGGAAGACAGCTACCTGGCCAACTGACTGGAAGAGATCCCTATTTATGCCTATTCCCAAAAAAGGCGATCCAACCAAATGTGGAAATTATCAAACAATATCATTAATATCATATGCAAGTACAATTTTGCTGAAGATCATTCAAAAGCGGTTGCAGCAGTATGTCGACAGGGAATTGCCAGAAATTCAGGCCAGATTTAAAACAGGATGTGGAACCAGGGATACCATTGCTGATGTCAGATGGATCCTGGCTGAAAGCAGAGAATACCAGAAATATATTTACTGTGTTTTATTGACTATGCAAAGGCATTCGATTGTGTGAATCATAACAAATTATGGATAACATTGTAAAGAATGGGAATTCCAGAACACGTAATTGTACTCATGAGGAACCTGTACATAGACCAAGAGGCAGTCGTTGGAACAGAACAAGGGGATACTGCATGGTTTAAAGTCAGAAAAAGTGTGTGTCAGGGTTGTATCATTTCAGCATACCTATTCAATCTGTATGCTGAGCAAATAATCCAAGAGGCTGGACTATATGAAGAACTGAACATCAGGACTGGGGGAAGACTCATTAACAACCTATGATATGCAGCTGACACAACCTTGCTTGCTGAAAGTGAAGAGGACTTGAAGAACTTACTGGTGAAGATCAAAGACCACAGCCTTCAGTATGGATTACAACTCAATATAAAGAAAGCAAAAATCCTCACAACTGGACCAATAAGCAACATCATGATAAATGGAGAAAAGATTGAAGTTGTCAAGAATTTCATTTCACTCGGATCCACAATCAACACCCATGGAAGCAGCAGTCAGGAAATCAAAAGGTATTGCACTGGGCAAATCTGCTGCAAAAGACCTCCTTAAAGTGTTGAAAAGCAAAGATGTCACCTTGAAGACTAAGGTGCGCCTGACCCAAGCCATGGTATTTTCAATCGTTTCATATGCATGCAAACGCTGGACAATGAATAAGGAAGACCGAAGAAGAATTGATGCCTTTGAGTTGTGGTGTTGGCGAAAAGAAAGAACAAATCTGTCTTGGAAGAAGTACAACCAGAATGCTCCTTAGAAGGAAGGATGGCGAGACTACATCTTACATACTTTGGACATGTTGTCAGGAGGGATCAGTCCCTGGAGAAGGACATCATGCTTGGTAAAGTACAGGGTCAGTGAAAAAGAGGTAGACCCTCAAGGAGATGGATTGACACAGTGGCTGCAACAATGGGATCAAGCATAACGATTGTGAGCATGGCCCCGGACTGGGCAGTGTTTCATTCTGTGGTGCATAGGGTCGCTATGAGCCGGAGCCAACTTGACAGCACCTAACAACAACAACAAGGGATGGACAAACTGTATCTTCTTTTAATGTTATAAACCCTCAGAGAAGTTATTTACAGATCAACATTTCTATCAGTGACAAACATCTCATTTAAACTATTAGTCCTTAGCAGCTTCTTGTAATAATACCAACCCAAAATTAGAAAATGAATTAATTCAAAAACATTCTAATCTTTTGGATACTCAAAGAGGCACAGAGCTACAACCAAACTGCTACTATGTAGCACAGAGAAGCACATCCATCACCTCATCTAACTTGAACCTTGGGAAACAAGGATAAGTAACATCATGTTCTTTGTCCAAAATCACTCAGCTGTTACCTGCAATACAAAAACTGAACCCAGGTCTCCAGACTCTAAGTGCGTGATTTTCTCTAGAATAATCACAGCTGCACTAATCTATAAATAACAGTTCTTTAAAACCACAGTCACTACTTGTTGTGATGTTGGCCCATTTCTGTGTTTCCTTAAAGAGTGGACTTGTTCTGACTGAGGCATAAAATCTCCTGTGTATGTTCCATTTGGTATTCTGTGCTCAATTTCCTACTGTGGCACTTCTTGATAGTTTATGCCAGCATATTCTTCTGCCCCATCTGCTTTTAATTTGCTAGTTTTGTGGGGGCATGAATGTCATTACTGTGTCCCCTATTTCAAATTTTCTTGATGTTGTAATTCTGCAATATTCGAATTTTTTTTTTTTAATTTTCTGGTCCTTTTACACATTCTTTTTCATTAAAAGACATGTCACTTTGTCCATTAACTTAAAACAAAATTCACCACAGACTTGTCATTCTCTATGAGCTTTTCTTTTTAAGATTCTTTAACTCAAAAACTCCCCTTGTCCTTGCATGAACTCAAATGGTGAGAAACCAGAAGTTTCCAAACAAATCATTTTAGCTGGTGTTTTTGATAGTATATTCTTTGGATTATCCAAATCTCAAAACATACTGGAGGAGTGGGAAGGAAAATGGGAAGAAAACGGTTACTGGTCAAATAAGAGTAAGTAAAACTACTTCCTATAGCCTCCTCACTAAGATTCACATGCACATCAGCATATTAAAGGCTCTGATAAGTCCTTCCATGAAAAGATGGTTTTAACTGCTTAACCATGCAACATTTTGTTTTCACTCAATACTTAATAACATCCCACCATAGCCTTTTCAATCACCTCATGTGCATGCAAAAGCTAGACAAAAAAGGAAGACAGAAGAACGGATGCATTCAAATTGTGGGGCTGGTGAAGAATACTGAAAACCCTGTGGACTGCCAGAAGGAGGAACAAAGCAGTCTTAGAAAACATACAACCAGAATGCTCCTCGAAAGTGAGGATGGTGACACTTCAGCTCGCTTACTTTAGACATGTCATCAGGAAAGACCAGTTGCTAGAAAAGGACATCATGTATGGCAAAGTAGAAGGTCAGCAAAAATAAAGGAAACTCTAATGAGATGGATTGACACAATAGGCACAATAATGGAGTCAAACATATCAACAATCATGTAGATAGCACAGAACCGGGCGAGGTTTCCTTCTGCTATACATAAGGTCACCATAAGTCAGAGCTAGCTGGTTGGCAATAACAACAACAAACATTAGAAGATACAATAAATTAATAGTGCCTATTAAATGCCATACATATAATAAGTGCTCAGTAAGTGGTAGTGATTATTGTTATTATCAGTAATAATCAGGTAAGTGTCATGACTCAGCTAATCCATTATTTTAAACATAGTAAACTGTGGTCCTAACATTCAGTCCAAAGCACCCCCACTGACTCTTGGAAATAAAGTCAGTTTACTACTTCCAGTGAAAAATTCATAAGGGAAAAATACTCAGAAAAGCCTCAGAACCTGAGCATCAGTAGTTTCAAAATGCTACTGTTTCAAAATATTTGAAAGCGTCAATTATAGTGTGGAGACGGCATGCCTGGGGCAAGGAGCATGACCGAGTTTTAGAGTCAAATATTCAAGTTAGCCTAGTCCCTTAACCTTTCTGAGCCACGATTTCTTAATACAGGGAGACCCCTCACTTAAAATTGGGTTCCATTCCAGCAACTCCATCATAAATTGGTTCTGATACAAGTCAAATACCTCGGCTTTTTTTTTTTAAGTTTTCATTATTACTAACTTTAATTATCAGTATCTTTATAAATCCAATCTTTATTTGTCTTTGGGCGTTGGAGACATTATATATAAACTTATACATATATTTTAATACATACATACATTTAAAAAAATCATAGAAATTTACTCCGATGATGAAGAAGAGCTGGATGATGTTGGCATTTTGTCAGTTGCAGTAATAATTTCAGTTGTGAAAGGTTCTGGATCATCTGGATTATCCTTGAGAATGGGGATGGTGTTTCTAGTCAAAAAATTAATAAGAGTTGTCTGTATGGTCCTTTTCTTTTTTCCTTCATATATTTTGCAACATCTCACTGCTTCCTGAATCCGCCTACTGACTTTAACAAAGAGATCAGCATTTGAATCCATATTTCAAGCAACTGAAACCCCTGATTTAGTTTAGAAAAAAGTCCAGCTAATACTTTCACTGTAAAATTTTTTAGACAACTGCTCTCCTTCCTCTTCCTCATTATTTCTTTCTTCTTCAGCATTTATTTCCTCTTCAAAATCAATTAAGTCCTAATCTGTCAATTCCCCTTCTTCATGATCTATGAGCTGTTCCACATCGGCAATACCAAGTTCTAAATTTAGTGTTCTTGTCTTATGGACAATTTTTCCACCGACCTCTTCTATTACGTTATCCTGATCAAATGCTTGAAGCATGTTCACATAACTCAGCAATGTTTTCCATATCCCCTGCATGCATTTTCCCATAACTTCCTCCCAGAAAGATGCAATGTTCCAGATACACTGATGGTTGTAACTAGACTATGTCATTAGTCAGGGACTACCTGTATGTAAATTGAGGATATCACCACCAATTTTTTGCCAGATTGTTGTAAGAATTAGCAATAACACACCTAGCACGTAAATCAAAACCAAACCAAATCTGTAGCCATCGAGTCGATTCCTACTCATAGCAACCCTACAGGACAGAGTAGAATTGCCCCATAGGGTTTCCGAGGAGCGGCTGGTAGATTTCAACTGCTGACTTTCTGGTTAGCAGCTGTAGCTCTTAAGCACTGCACCAGGGGGGCTCCAGCACATAGTAGCATTCAAACAATAAATTAACTACTTTTGTGGTTCCAGTGACACTTGTTGCCTTTTGAGAATCTTAAATTATATAAGATAGATTTGGCCATGCAAACTGACCCACTTCATTCTCCAGAAAGGTATTTCTTGAAAACTGCAACCCCTTCCAGCCTCTCAAGACGTCCTCTTTCAGATCTGTGAACTAG
Source organism: Dugong dugon (assembly GCA_030035585.1). Lineage (NCBI taxonomy): Eukaryota > Metazoa > Chordata > Mammalia > Sirenia > Dugongidae > Dugong > Dugong dugon. The sequence continues at coordinate 52,198,438 of CM057475.1, forward strand.
CTATCTACCATAGTTGTCTGATTAAAGATTTTGCATGAGAATATTTTCCTGAATAAAACTAAGAGCACTGATTTTTTAACTTTCTTTAAACTTTTGAATAAATCATACATTCACATCGTTTAAGAAGCAAAACATCATAAAAATGCATATAGAGGAAAGTCTCTCTCAACCTACCTTTATCCCTTCATGCCCCCTCCCTGTGTCTGTCTTAGAAAATAAATCGTATTTGTTTCTTATATTTCCCTCTTGAATATCTTTATGCAAATACATTCTAATATCAATGTCTATATACATATTTTTTCACTTTTTTGATTTTTTCAGTGTTAACAAATTGAGTTGCATTGTTTCTTTATTGAGATAATTATCGAGTCTCCGAATTTTCCTATGAGCACTACTTTAGCTGTATCTCATAGTTTCTGATAGCTAGTGCTTTCATTATTATTGTTTTCTAGAAATTTGATAAGCCTAGTTTATATTTTCTGTTGTATTTTTATTTATTTATTTATTTATTTTAATTTCCAGGTGGGGCAGGGGTTGTCTTGCTGTTGTTGTTAATTTCTAATTTTATTGCATTGTACACTATTTATTCTTTATGGACTGTATTAAGACTTTTTTGTGAACTCTTTACAATCAAATTCAGAGAGCATTCCATGGGCACTTGAGAAAATGATATATGCTCTATTTCAAGGTAAAAGTGTAGAAATACATTATGTTGTTGTTGTGTGCCATCGAGTCAGTTCCGACTCATAGCAACCCCATGTGGGTTTTCTTGGCTGTAATTGTTATGGGAGCAGAGCGCCACGTCTTTCTCCCACACGTATAAGGATTTCTATGTGCATACATATTTTTGGTGTCTACTTGATCTATGTTGAACTGAGAGTGAAGTCTTAAATACTAATGTTTCTATTTTTCCTTTTATCTCTTAAATCTTTTATCTCTTAAATTTCTGCTTTAAAAAAGTTGTTTTTGGGTTATTTGGTATATAGATATCCACAACTGTCATTGCATATTTTACCTATTAGCATGGTAGTTTTTTTGTCCCACTTAATGCTTTTCAGGCTAACATTCACTTTTACTGGTATTTCCATTGTGACTCCTACCTTTTCAATGTTGTTTTTGGTATTTCCCTAGTATATTGAACACCTTTATTCACCATTTAGATTGTACAAATCAATGGTTTTCAGTATATTCACAGAGTTGTGCACCACCACACATTCAATTTTAGAACATTTTCATCACCCTAAAAAGAAACCTTGAACTCATTAGCAGTCACTTTCTATTTCCTCCCAAGTCTCCAGCTTAGACAACCACTAATCTACTTTCTGTCTCTACAGATTTGCCTATTCTGGATATTTCATATAAATAGAATCATATAATATATGGCCATCTGTTACTGGCTTCTTTCACTTAGCACAATGTTTTCAAGGTTTGCCCATGTCGTAGCATGTATCATTACTTCATTTCTTTTTATTGTCAAATAATATTAAATTGTATGTATATACTACTTTCGTTTAACCACTCATCAGCTGATGGACATTTGTGTTGTTTTCACATTTTGGCTATTAGGAATATGCCAAACATTTGCTGCTATGCACATTTGTGAACAAGTATTTGTAAGGACATCTCAGTGTATTTTTTGCACATTTTATTTTCAATCTTTCTGAATCATTTTTAAGTGTCTTTCTTATACACAGCATAGTATGGGACAGTCTAAAAGTATTTTTATTTTAATGGATGAGTAAAGTTCATACATAAAAATATCATAGAGGAAAATTAAAATAACCTATAATTTATCCCTCAGATATAAAAGTGTTCTTGATGTTTCCTTCAAGTCCTCATAGAGTGCATATGTATTTCTTTTTGAAACAAAATGGAGATGATTCAGCAAATGACTTTGTATATAGTGTTTTTCTCTAAACATTATGCCATAAATATTTTTGTTTTTCACAAAAAATATAAATCCATGAATTTAATAGCTGCATAACACTCCACTGAATAACTAGCTAATAGCACATAATTTAAAAATTTTTTATTCTCTTATGCAGCATTCTACTAGATTTTGTCAACAATGAAAATAATATAACTAAAATTTACTGAGTCCCGCGTTGTGTCAGGAACTTTTCTAACTGCTTTACTTTTTTAACCCTCGCAACAATCCTGTGGAGAAGATAATATTTTGTTGCTCATTTTAGAGATGAGAAAACGGAGGTACAGGGTTGTTTAAATAACTTTCCCAAAGTCTGAACTAAGAATGTTCTTAATATGTGGTTCCCTTCTACCTTAATAATTCATCCTTCTATGTTATTTATGTTTTATACACATCTCAGTTTTTTAATATAATCTGGGTTCACTGATTAAATCTTTGTATTTGGGGATAATCCTTGCCACGAGATATTAAAACTTTTTCCAGTAATTGTATTTTCTCTAATTTGTGAAAATTGGTCTAATTAAGGTTTTTTTCTTTTCCATTTTTATGATAGAAAAAAAAAGGCATTCTCCTTTTGATTAAAGAACTTTTATCTCTCACGTGTCTTTACAAAGCTAAAAAAGTAAATTCTCTTTTCCAGTTTAAGAGACATTTGGCCATTTCAGTAATGTTAGGAGATTTCATATCTTTAATTTGTTTTTAGATTTCTCTAAGAATTCTGGAAAATAACGCTTTATTCCAATTAATTCGACAGCTTAATTTTTGCAGCAAAGTCTGGCATTCTCTGCTCACAATTTGCATCCCCATTAACTAAACAGAAGAAGGGTCAATAAATTTTTATTTGATGCTACAAACTTACAAACTTCTTTTTATAGTGGTAAGAACTTAGCAATAATAATCTTTGTAAACTATTTCTTTAAACACAACAAAGTCAATACCTAGGAATATCCCTATAATGTTGTTGCTGTATGCCACTGAATCAATTCCAACTCATAGTGACCTCACGTGACACAGAACAGAACTTCCCCACAGGGCTTCCTAGGCTGAAATCTATATGGAGCAGATCACCACCAGGTCTTTTCTTCCACGGAGCAGCTGGTGGATTCGAATCACCGACCTTTCACTTAGCTGAGCACTTCACCGTTGAGCCGCTGGGGCTCCTATCACTATAATAGCGCCTTATAATTAAATAGGGTTTTATAATTTACAAAGTACTTTTATGTACATTATATTTCATTTAATTTTAAAAACAATCCTATGCTCTAGTTAGAAATCATTATCCTCGTTTTACAGATAAGAAAATAGGTTCACAGGAATTAAGTGGCAGGTCCAACATCAAAATGCTAGTAAATGGAACCTCAGGTCTTCTGCTTTCAAAAAAATGTAAATAGGAAAAGTTAGTAACGGTCTCCTTGTGAAGTTATCAAGACACTGAAGTGGCTGGGGCATCTATGGTTGTAACATTGAGTTTCTGTTCATCCCACTAACCCTGTCTTTCTTAGAGTCCATGTTTTCCACTTCAAAATTTGATTCAGTCTTACTTAGCCCTTTGTCACTAAATTCTGTCACAGATACTGGTGACTGAAAAATACACACCTACTATTTTAACAGAACCTATATATTTTACAAATAGGTGGATTTCAGTACCGATGCTTTTTATCTGTCCTACCAGAAAGCTTGTTGTTGCTGTTGTTGTCATCAAGTCGATTTTGATTCATAGTGATTCCATGCGACACAGTAGAACTGCCCCAGAGGGATTTCTAGCTGTAATCTTTACGGGAGCAGATTGTCAGATCTTTCTCCCGTGGAGCCTCTGGGTAGGTTCAAACCTCCAGTCTTTTGGTTAGCAACCGTCTGCTTAACTCTTGAACCACCAGGGCTCCTTTAACATGATATAATAAACACTAAATGAGTGCTTCTTAGGTGTCTCATTTATTCTTAATTCCATTTTATTATCTGAATCATTAAAAATGCAAAAATTACCTATTGTAGTTATATTTAGGCTTGTAGAAAACTTTAGTTCGTAAAAAACTCTTAAAATATCCCATCACTCCCTTTATCACGTAGAGGAAACCTATTCTGAAATCTCTAAAAGAAAAAAATCTTAGAATCATCTCCACTTATGACAATCATTTTAGTGCCAATTTATTTATTGTAACAGGTTAATGACATTTTACCAATTTTTTTAAAACTTTTATCAGCTGACTAAAGTGCTAGAGTTCTTATAAACTGACATAAGCATAACTCTGATTACAAAAGAAAAAAATGTAAAAATTAAAATATAACTTTCCTTAAACCCCTACTATTCTTTCCAAACTTTGGTTATTTATAATGGTTACCACTTAACTGAGGGCTTACTATAAACTGGAAACTGTGCTAGGCCCTAAACATACATATTACTACATAATCTTCCTAACAACCCGATGAGGTAGATACTACTGTTATCCTCATTTTATAGCTAAAATGAGGCTTAAAGGGGTTATTTTTCCAAAGTCCCATCGTTGATGTTAAAGTCAAAATTCTAATCCTGCTGGCCTTTCTGATTCCTAGGTTTTAAGAATTTACTACTCTTCACTAATTTTTCTAGAAAATGTTCCATATCTTTTTCTCTGACATTAATCTAAAATAGTCTTGGTATCCTTTGAAAAAGAATTAACTTTTCCCTTAAACAGATACCTTAGTTCTGAAAAGTTAATCATACTTTTCAATACTGGTGTCTAGTCTAACGTTGTATTTTCTTTAAGTTTCTGCCATTGATTTGCTAGCATTTTTGTCATTTCTCAAAATTTATCTCCACATTTACTATCTAATTTAGAAAACAGCTCCTTTCTCTAAAGAGCCAAGCCTTCCTCTACCTCAACCAACACTAAAGCATAAATTATAAACATTTGACTCCACATTTGTCTATTACCTTTATAATTCTAAACTATATTTTTATATTGGCATGTAATTCTTATCAATATTTAACAGATTGTTTTTGTTTTAGCTATCCTGGAGATCAAGAACTCAACTTCTTTTTCTCCATGGCACCTAGCATTGTGTCTTATATACATTTGATGATTTTCAGTTAGTAAATGATTGGTTGATAAAAGACTACTCAAAATACCGACAGCATAATACTGAAATTGCCATGGAAGCTTATAAACTTCTGGATGAGTATTCAACATGTGCATCTCACGGGCATGCTCCCTTAGCATGTTTGGCTTTCTTGGAGAGAGGAAGAGAACAAAGTGAACCCTAAGTTTCTCCTGGATTCCTCTTTCTAAGAGGGCATCCCATTAGCCTTCTGCAGACATTAATGTTCCACTGAGAAGCAAAACAGGACTAACTTTAAGGAGACTTTTTTAGCAGCTTAAACCTATGTTTTGGTTTTTCAAACAGGGCATTAAAATATAGATTTAGCTCCTGTAAAATGCAATAGGCTATATTCTTCTCTATTATAAATAACTGATGCAGACAATCACAGTGCATGTCTCCTCTTTAGGGCATAGTTCAAAGCTACCACAGAGTTAAGTTAAAAGGAGATGTCATTTTGAGCTACAAAAGAGAAGACAGCTGAGAACAAAGAAATACAGAGACAAAACTGGCCGTACTAACAAGGTATTTCATAACTTCAAAGTAAGAGTCAAAGATAAAGTAAAAAGAGAGGGCATACTGAAAGTCACCCGTGGCAACACTAATGTGAGAGAAAGAGAAGATGTTGTTGGGGGGCAGGGGGGAGGAACGTCACAGTTTACATTAGTGTAAAGTGTGCCTAAATCAGATTTCTAAATCTTTAGACAATTTCTCAGTATACTATTTTGTGGCTAAATAGTATCACCTAGGTAAAGAATCAAAATTTTATTAAAAACACAAGCATATTACAGAGGGAATTTCTGTTTTTCTCCATTATCCATACCTAAAGTCTAATCATTACCCTAACGAGAGATCATATTAGCAACTACCACCCAGACACCAGAAACAATGATAAAAGACACACACAAAAAATAAAAGTATCTCTTGGACTTGTTCTATAACCTTAATGCTTTTTATTTTCTTATAGCCTGAAGTGGTTTCTTAAATTGAATGCTCTTGTAAATGACACTTTTACTACAGGGATTTGAAAGTCTCAGTAGGCCATAAAAAGTTAAGTGATATGTCACATTTTCAATAAATTAAACTGTATTCTTTCATGCATTTTATAATTCATATTCTTCCTTCAAGACTCAGATAAAAAGTCCACTTAGTAAAGTCCTCCCTATCCCCCAGGCAGAGTTATTCTGGGTCCCTACAGCATATCATCCCTGCCTCTGAGAGTAGAGCACTTATCCTCCTTGTGTTATAATGGATCTGACTGTCAGTCACACTAACAGGCAATAGACTTATCTAGGACTAAAACACTGACATAGTCAACTTCATATTATCACTGTCTACTGCCGCATTTGACAGAGCAGCCCCGCAACAAAAACTTTGGAGCGCATATATTAATTAGTTCTTTAATTGTATAAATCTTTTTTAATTGGACAAAAAAAGTCATTTTGTTTCCAAGAGAGAACGCATTTTGCAGAATAGTGGGAAGAGCAATGAACTCAAGAATCCAAACCAGGACTTTTGTCTCAGCTCTGCTAGCAGGCAATTGTGTGACTTTCAACAAGTAGCCTCAGTTTATTTACCTATAATGTAGCAGGGCTGGACTTGATTCCTAATAACCTTTCTAGCTATAAATTTATATTTAATTTGGAAAATTTTTATCTGGTTAGCTTTTTATAAGTTTCTTAGAATTCTTGTCTAGAGTACTAAATGCTGAAATGATGACTTCAGCCAGGCAAACAAAAGTCATTCCCAATTGGCATGGGGTGGAATGGATTATTTCCCAGCTCAAACTGGGGCAACTCCAAGAATGGAATGATAATGCTAAAGAGGAAGCTCTTGTGCTATATGAGGCTGTCTCACTACTGCCTCTTCTTCCCAAGAGAGAAAATGGAACAAAAGCTGCGGCATTCAATATCCACCAAACACTCCAGAATGTGTTTTGGTGGCATAACCAGTGTGGGCCCTGTTTCTCTCTTCCATTCCTCTGTCTACAAGAAGGTTGAAGATGACATGAATAAATTTTTTCCATATACTGGGTTGGGTGTTGCCAGTAAATAAAAAAAAGAAAGAAAGAAAGATGGAGTTGTCACAGATGCAATAATTAAGTTGGAAGAAATAAAAGCATTAAACATTACTGTTGAATATGAGACTGGCTGTGTGAGGTCCCTGAAAATCAGGCTCTGTGAATTTACTCATCCGGAGGATCAAGATATATAGGCTTGGAGTTAGTGACTGGGGTAGGGATTAAATAAAGAACATTTAAGGAAGGCAGACCAATTTCTTCTCCAGAAATCATATGCTAGCAAATAAGTTTGCATTATAATCAAATATCTCTTAAGCAGCATAAGCAAAATTTTCTGGCTCAAAGACACAGGGTATTAGTTTGGGGTTTTCTCCTCCTAAGAGAATATAATCTTGAAGCGATTTTAAAAGAAAAAGGCATCCTCATTAACTTAGCTTACTGTACTGTTCTCAGCTTAGCACGTACTCTCTGAAAAGGAGAGTGCATGATCAGATCATAGTTGACGCTTCAGTCCTAACTCCTCTCTGAAGAAAATGGAGTAGCAGCCACAGCACAAATGTGCAAGCTGCTTCTCGGCTGTATGCCTAAGTTCCACCCTTGACAGGTATGCCATATCCCCCTTGCCTTAGGAGCCGTAGCTAGATAGGATAACAAGCGTTCTCTTTGATTCCAATATACAGGATGGCTGTAACACACTGGAAAGAGGAAGATTTATGGAGAAGTAAAAGACTCATCTATATGAGGATGTATAAAGTCCCATTTTCAAAAAATGAGTTGAGAAAATGGTAATCCTGTTAAAATATGTTTAGGATAAATGTAAACTGGCAATTGTAACTAAAACTTTTACTGGATAAAAACACATACATAAATCCTGATGATAGAAAAAATATTCTTTTTATTCCATTTTTCCTTTATTAATGGATTAGGAAACCCAAAATTTCTATTAAAATTACCCAAAAGGTTTAAAAAAGCATCATTTAAATTTTAATTATTAGTCATTTTTCCTTTCATAAAAGAGAATTTCTGGTAAATCTGTAGAGGATCAGCAATTTCACTTTTAAAATACATACCATACCCGTACATCCATGGCCAACAGATTTTTGACAATGGTGCCAAGTCTATTCAATGGTGAAAGAACAGTCTCTTCAATAAATGCTGCTGGGACAACTGGATCTCAACATGTAAAAGAATGAAGTTGGACCCATACCTCACACCAAATACAAAAATTAACTCAAAATGGATCAAAAACCTAAATGTAAGAAGTAAAACCATAAAACTCTTCAAAAATAACAGGAGTGTCATGGATTGAATTGTGTCCCCCAAAAATATGTGTATCAATTTGGCTAGGCCATGATTCCCAGGATTGTGTGACTGTCCACCATTTTGTCATCTGATGTGATTTTCCTATGTGTTGTAAATGCTATCACTATGATGTTAATGAAATGGATTAGCAGCAGTAATGTTGATGAAATCTACAAGGTTAGAATGTGTCTTAAGCCAATCTCTTTTGAGATATAAAAGAAGCGAGCAGAGAAACAGGGGGACCTCATACCACCAAGAAAGCAGCACTGGGAGTGAAATAAGACAATCACAAAAGGACAAATATTCTATGAGACCTCTATTGTAAAAACTCATGAAAAAGTTTACACACAAAAAGTAACAATCTTTGGGTGGGGGGGAAATACTAAATAGACAATAGATAAGTGGTATTTTTGGTGAAGGGTGAGGCAGTACCCAATACTGGGGAAGCCAGCAAAACTTGTACAAGGAAAGGTCATGGAAGCTCCATAGACACATCCAAACTCCCTGAGGGACTGAATTGCTGGGCAGACAGCTGTGAGGACCATGGTCTCAGGGAACATCTAGCTCAATTGGCATAATACAGTTTATAAAGACAATGTTCTACAGCCTACCTTGGTGAGTAGCGTCTGGGGTCTTAAAAGTCTGTGAGCAGCCATCTAAGATACTCCACTGGTCTCACCCCTTTGGGAGCAAGGGAGAATGAAGAGAACAGGATACGAGGAAAAGATTAGTCTAAAGGACTAATGGACCACAGCTACCAAGGCCTCCACCAGACTGAGTCCAGTACAGCTAGACGGTGCCCAGCTACCACCACTGACTGCTCTGACTGGGATCACAACAGAGGGTTCTGGACAGAGCTGGAGAAGGATGGAGAACAAAATTCTAACGCACACAAAAAAGACCAGATTTACTGGCCTGAAAGAGACTGGAGGAACCCCGAGAGTATGGCCCCCAGACACCCTTTTAGCTCAGTGGTGAGTTCACTTCCGAGGTTCACCGTTCAGCCGGGGATTGGACAGCCCCATAAAAGAAAACAGGACTAATGAGGTACAGCAGTCCGGGGACAAGTACTAGAAAGCAGAAGGGAACAGGAAAGCTGGTGATAGGGAACCCAAGGTTGATAAGCACAGTGTTGACATGTAGTGGGGGCTGTTAACCATTGTCATAGGGCAACATGTGTACTAACTGTTCAATGAGAAACTATTTTGTTCTGTAAACCTTCATCTAAAGTGAGAATAGCAAGCAGCACAACTGGAAGAACATAATCGCTGTCACTGAATTGTGCATGTAGAAATTTCTAAAATGGTGTATCTTTGGCTATGTATATTTTCACCAAAAAAAAAGAAATGTCCTCCAAGGTTGAGAAGGGAGAGTGTTGACATGCCGTGGGGTTGTTAACCAATGTCATAAAACAATATATGTACTGACTGTTTAATGAGAAACTATTCGTTCTGTAAACCTTCACCTAAAGTACAATAAAAAAAAAAAAAAGTGAAAAAAAAAGAAAGCAGCACCAGGAGAAGAGTGAGTCTTTTGGACCTGGAGTCCCTGTGCCTGAGAAGCTCCTTGACCAGGGGAAGATTAATGACAAGGGCCTTCCTCCAGAGCCAACAGAGAGAGAAAGCCTTCCCCTGGAGCTGTTGTCCTGAATTTGGACTTGTAGCCTACGAGACTGTGAAAGAATACATTTCTCTGTTAAAGCCATCCACTTGTGGTATTTCTGTTATAGCAGCACTAGATGACTCAGACAAGGGGTAAAACTTCAAAGCCTTGTTTTTGACAATGGAATCTTAGATATGACACAAAAAGCATGGCAACAAAAGACAAAATAAATAAATGGGACTTCACCAAAAAGAAAAAAAAATTGTGCATCAAAGAACTTTATCAAGAAAGTGAGGAGACAACCTACAGAATGGGAGAAAATATTTGAGAACTATACATCCAATAAAGGTTTAATATCCAAAATATATAAAGAACTCCTACAACTCAAGAACAAAAAGATAAATAACCCAATTAAAAAATGGGTAAAGGGTTTGAATATATATTTCTCCAGAGAAGATATACAAATGGCCAAGAAGCACATGAAAAGATGCTCAAAGTTATTAGTCAGTGAGATATAACCTCACACCTACTAGGACGGTGATTGTTAGAAAAACAGAAATTAACAAGTGTTGGCAAGGAGGTGGAAAAATTGGGACCCTATTGTATTGTTAGTGGGAATGAAAAATAGTGCAGCCAACATGGAAAAGTGGGGTGATTCCTCAAAAAGTTAAACACAGAATTACCATCAAAACCAAAACCAAACTCACTGCCATCGAGTCAATTTCAACTCATAGCAACACTATACCCAGCAATTCCACTCCTAGGTACAAATCCAAAAGACTTGAAAGCAGGGACTCAAACAGACACATGTACACCAATATTCACTGCAGCATTAGTCACAACAGTAAAAGGCAGAAGCAATCCAAGTGCCCATCAACAGACAAACGGATAAATAAAATATGGTATATACGTACAATAGAATGTTGTTCATCCATAAAGAGAAATGAAATTCTGATACATGCTATGACATGGATGAACCTTGAAAACACTATGCTGAGTGACGTAAGTCAAACACAAAAGGACAAATATTGTATGATGCCACTTATATGAAATATCTAGATTAGGCAAATATAGAGACAAAAGTTTATTAGTGCTTACCAAGGGGAGGGAGGAAATGTGAGTTACTGCGGAAGGGGTACTGAGTTTCCGTTTGATGTAAAACTTTTGGAAATGGATAGTTGTGGTGACAGCACAACATGGGGAAAGTAATGTCACTTAAAAGGTACATTTAAAAAAATGGCTAAAATGGTAAACTTTCTATTATATATATTTTTACCGCAATAAAATTTTTTTAAAAATACATATCACAGTGTATGTGGAAAGAAAGGGAAGATAATCTTTTCAAGTCAAATATAAAGATCATTTTAGTTTACTCCAAATTGAAAATTAGGAATACATAGTATTTCTGGGCTAGTTAGTCATCAATATGTAAGGTACACAAAAGAACTTAGATAAAATTTCAGGACCTTTTATTTTCAAAATTATACAGCAAGTATAAATTCCATAGAAACCTAAAACTTTTCACTATATTTTAGGAAAAGAGAATATTTTGTGACTTGTCGGTGGAGACCATCTAAAAGGTACTATTGAAAGAGTTATAATCTATACATCGAAGATACAAAAATGTCATGATAACTATAAGGAAATTTTTTTAAAAACTACATTTTCACCTGTAATAGAACTTTCAAGTATATGGGAAAATTCTGATTACATGTGCACAACAAACTAGAAAAAGCATAAGACAGTCATTTAAATTGGAAATAACCTTTTTCTTTTATCAAAGCAGAGTCTTAAGTAGCATAAGCTAAAGGAGAGAAGATCATCCACGGTTCAAAGTTAAATAGAGCTAGATAGATTAGAACATAATAGACAATATGAAAAGGGACCTTATAAAATGCAACCCCCCCCAAAAAAAAAATCTACAATGATTTTAAAAAAAGTAAAAAGTAGGGAAGATAATAATACCTGGCCTTAAAGAAAGAGCCTTTTTCTGATTTTTTCAAATTACATCTTCAGGGTCTTTTCTAGCTTACGTTAAGTAGTGCTTTTCACCCTCCTCTTTGCTCTGACCCTGAATCAGAGTGCCTGGTGATATTTATCCCTTATAATCTTCCACATAATTCAATTTTTAAAAAATGTAACATGTACTATGGGCCAGACGCTGCACTCAGGGCTAAACATTTATAATTCCATTATCTCCACACACAGACCTCTCTGAGGTAGATTCCATTATGAGGGGGAAGGAGAAAGAAACAGAAAAGCTATATGGATTGGGTGTCAGGGAGTGCTTTGGGGGGAGCTGGAGCTTCGAGTGAGAGTTTTGGGTTGCAGCTGTTGGCCACATGAAGAATATCAAGAGAAGCATCAAGATTTTTAAGATGTTTGCTGCACATTAAGGGTGTACTCTGCCTTTGGCATTTTCTCAAGAGCGTGAATAAAGATTTGAAGTACTTGCAATTATTTCTGAATATCCACAGTTTCTTTGAATGCAACACACCTGGGGCTCTGGGAGTTATTCGGGTTACACTTTTCTTCTGAAGACATGCTTCTTTCCTCCGCTCTGTCTCCTCCCCTTCCCCACAGAAATTCAAGATGTCTCCCACATAAGCCACATTCAATCAGAGACAGCCACAGAAAGGATCTTCTCTCCTCTACCACCTCAGAAGGCAGGCTATTGCCTTGCTCTTGATTCACAAGGGAAAACTATGAATTGTTCTTACAGAAGAATATATTTTATGGTATACATAAATTATTTCCAATCCACCTTTGGAAGTAGATCACGCCTTTCTTCCAAGGCGCCTCTGGGTGGATTCAAACTGCCAACCTTTCAGTTAGTATCAGAACTCCTAACCATCTGCACCACCCACGGACTCCCTATATATGTATATATTACATGTTGTTGTTGTTAGTTGCCATCGAGTCAATTCTGACTCATGGCAACCCCATGGGTGCAGAGAAGCACTGGTCCATAGGGTTTTCAAGGTTGTGACCTTTCAGAAGCAGATTGCCAGGCCTTGCTTCCAAACCACCAACCTTTTAGCTAGTAGTCGAGTACTTAACTGTGCTAGCCAGTACCAACCTATGTATATACACACATATATACATATATCTGTGTGCATATCCAGAATAATATATTATGATTACTCTGATATTTCAATTAAATGAGTGACTATATTTGAGGAATTACAGTATAAAGGGATTGTTTCTGGAAGTAGCGATTTAGTACTTGATACAAACACAGAAATCCAAAGGATATGTTAGTTTGAAGTAAAAAATGATATTTGTTTCTACTTTGGACGATGTGAATTTGAGGTTAAAAAGGACTGTGCAAGTGGAATACTCAGAAAAAGATTAGAAATGTGAAAGAGGAGGAGAATATTACTTGCTAGAAATGTACATTCAAGAGTTAACTGTTTGGGTCAAAATAGAGGTGAATTTACCTTAAAACTGATGAAATTCAAACTTCAGGGCTGCACAGGCTCCATTCGAGACCCTAAGAGGGGCCTAGCAATGAGTTTGCATAATCATATAGTTTGGTAAAACTTGCAAAAGATGTTTTAACCAAACTCAAATAGACCTCTGTCTCTTTCCACTCTGACTTCTCCGTCTGTGTTGGGCATCAGCATAACCATTGCCATTTTTAAGATATGCCTAAGGGAAGTTGCATTAGGAATATGTGGTTTATATATTTAATTGGGTGTGTGTATGTGATTTATGATAATGTTTGTGTATAGTTAAATTATTGCTAACTGCTCTGGTTTAGGAATGGATTCTAGTAATACTACTACCACCCACTATGCCAAATCATTTGGGTAAATACCTAGGAGTGCAACTGCTGGGTCAAATAGTAAGCCTATGTTTAACTTTTAAGAAACTTCCAGACCATCTTCCAAAGTGGCTGAACTATTCCACATTCCTACTAAGCAGTGAGTGGGAGTTCCTGTTGCTCCACATCCTCACCAGCATTTGGTGTTGTCAGTGTTTTGGACTTTAGCCATTCTAACAGATGTGTAGTAGTATCTCATTGTTGTTATGAAATACCCTAATGGCATATGATGTTGAGCTTCTTTTCACATACTTATTTGCCATCTTTTTATCTTCTTTGGTGAGATGTCTGTTTTTAGATCTATTGTCCATTTTTTAATTAGATTGTGTTTTCTTATTGTTGAGTTTTAACAATTCTTTGTATATTTTGGATACATATCCTTTATCAGAAATGTTTTGTAAATATTTGCTCCGAGTCTGTAGCCTGTCTTTTCATGTCTTTCACAGAGCAGAAGTTTTTTATTTTAATGACGTCTAATTTATCAATTTTTTCTCTCATGGGTCACGCTTTTGGTTTTGTATCTAAAAACTCGTCTCCAAACTCAAGATCCCCTAGATTTTATCTTCTGTAAGTTTTATAGTTTTGCATTTTACAAAATGATCTATTTTGAGTTAATTTTTGTGTGAGGTGTAAGTCCGTGTTTAGATTCATTTTTTTGTATGTGGATGTCCAGCTGTCCCAGCACCATTTGTTAAAAACACTATCATTTCTCCATTGAATGGCGTTGTTCCTTTGTCAAAGATCAGTTAACTATATTTGGGATCTACTTCTGGGCTTGTTATTCTGTTTCATTAATCTATGTCTGTTCTTTCACAAATACCATACTGTCTTGATTACTGCAGTTTTCCAGTAAGTTTTGAAGTCAGGTAGTGTCAGCCCTCCAACTTCGTTCTTCTTCAGTATTGTGTTGGCTGTCTGAAGTCTTTTGCTTTTCCATGTAAACTTTTGTATGTAATTTTGAGTTCATAATGTAATGTCTCTAAAATTCTATAAGCTACAGACACCACAAAACCCTTGGTGACAGTTAAAGCCATTTGTGTGGATGGCAACCTAGAGGGAGAAAGCAGAGGACTCAGGCCCTGACATACATCCTGACATGGACAAAAGAGACAGATTTGGAAAAAGAGCAAGAAGAAGGACTGAGTTCCTTCCAAGCTGCTCAACAATTCTAATTTCAAACCACATGTGTAGGTATCTATCTATACATGTACCTCTGATCCTAGTATACAAACATAGGCATGTTACTCATCTATACACTAATTTATTTTTTTATTTGATGGTATCAGAGGCTACCAACAACTTTGAAGAAAGCTGTACTTCTCTGTCTATGCCTTATAGTTGCCAAACAGTCCTTAATTTCTCAAACAGCTGCTACTCAGAATTTTATTGTAAGAGTAGAAAACTTAGAAATCATTAGCACAGCTTTCTTCGCAAAGACTTCCCAGTTTAGCCCAGACAACTGAAACTCCTATTGCTCCAAATAGCCCTTTCACAATGAGCTATAGTTGTTTGCATGTTTATCTCATTATTGGCCTGAAATTTAAATGAGGACAGGGATCAAGTCTTATCATTTATATATCCCTAGTTTGTTGGTCTCCAAATTTTTTTGATTGTATGTATTTCTCAGGAAAACATTTCTGAGCATATATCATTCATTCAGACACACATACACACACACACACACACTACACTGCATCCACTAATTATTAGTGCAATTTAGTTACATTATAACAGAGCTCAAAACAGAAATTTCATTCAGCTAAAAATTAAATAAGCAATATTTTAAACATTTGCTCTATTTTGTTAATGGTTCAAAAATCTTTTTGCTCTTATTTTTAATAGCATTAATAATAATGTTCTGGACACTATATAAACTTTCAATAAGATTCATTGTTTAAAAATAATGTTTATAAATCCAAATTTCCAATAGTCTTCTTGATCATTTAGACATTGTGTGGCCAACTTCTTGTCAGATTCCTTGTCAGTAACCTTCTTTATGTGGCTGACAAAGAGATCATACTAAAAGACAAACCATCAGCTTTGCAATTTTTTTTCTTGTTGTTTTCTTGTGCTGAAATCATTAGTACTATATTTAATCCAGTTTCTTTTCAAAAATCCCCTTAAGCCTCTTGTCTATTTTGAGGGGTAATTTAAGGATGATAACATAACCCCTAAATCCACTTAGCGGGGCACATGAGAACAGCAATATGTTGAAATACACGGAAAATAAACTAACAGATGATGGTTCACTGTCAACTCCCCAATTATGAAAATCACCACTCTACACAGAATAAATTTAAAAATGTACAAAGCTAGTAATTTTCTGATAAGTTGACTGCATAAATATTAGCAAAAATTCCCCACTCAATAGATTGATTGTCTTGCACATTGCCTGGGTGCCTATATGTTCTCCTTCCCACCACCCACCCCCTGCGGCCAACCTCGGAAAACACTGATCTAAATACTCTAAAATCTATCCTTGGATTTAATCAGAACTGCAGAGAGCTGTCTGCATTTCATTTGCTGCCCCCAAAACTGCTTTTTTTATGTTTTGATGTGATGCCATCAGCCTAAATGAAGGAACCTATAAGAAACTGCTTCTCATACTGAGAAATAAGGAGGGCTAAAATTAAAATGAATTCAAGGACCCCTTTCTACAGTAATATTTTACAGAGTAATGGTGAAAAGCAAGAAATAATCATTATCTCTTCAGGTCTTCCTAATACAAAGACTGCTACAAACAAGGTAGCTCATTCTGCTCTTCATAAAGACAAAGCTGCCATCAGCTTGGGAGAGAAATTAATCAATGACCCCCTAGTCTAATTTTGAGAGAAGCAGAACATGAGCATTTTTAAAAAATATATCCTTTAGTGATTCTCAATAGTAATTGCCAATATAGTGCTTTCAATGTATACATGTACAGTTTTTGTAATTATATCCTTTTTTCAAATGTTTTATTCTAATATTTTAAATATCTTTTGACTCTAATAGTAATAACTTGTGTGATAGTTCCTAAGAGGTCTTATAAGCTAGGTTATATCTTTGCGCTTAAAACCATAAAGCAATTGGATAACAGGGGATCTTCTAGTCATGTGCTTTTTAACTTCAGGTACGTGTGAATGGCCACTGACTCTTACACAAACAACATCTCATTGTGTTGATAATAGCATTAGATTCACTCTAAATATGTAAAATACCATCTAATTAATGTTCTGCTCAGCCTCAAAGCTTCATATTAGGATAATCAGGCAGAATTCTAATACTAAACAATGTTCATCTAGTTAGTATCATGCCTTCAAGGAGCTTAAAATGTTTGCCAAAAGATTATGAACAATTCCCCACATGGCAAAAGATTATGAACAATTCAGAGCTTCATTGTCCAGGGGACTCAGTGATTCTTTGTAGCTTATTTCACTAATCCTTACACACACCTTAGATAACCAAGAAATTCAAGGTTCAAAGTAGCAGACAGATTTATCATGAAGTCACCACAATTTAACAGCAGAGCTCAAAACTGTGATTGGTTCCATCTCACCACACTGTGTCAACTGAGGTTTTAAAAGCAGAGAGATTACAGCACTAGAAAGGAAACTGAGCTACCCAAGGGTATTAGTTCCA
Organism: Dugong dugon; assembly: GCA_030035585.1. NCBI lineage: Eukaryota > Metazoa > Chordata > Mammalia > Sirenia > Dugongidae > Dugong > Dugong dugon. Next base: position 52,215,808 of record CM057475.1, read on the forward strand.
TTTGGAAGCACAGTAATATTAATCATAACAATAAAATCTAATACTTATTGAATACTTGCTATATGCCAGGCACTGTGCTAAATGCTTTATATACATCACCTTATTTAATCCTCAAGCAATTCTCTGAGTAGGCACTAGCATAATCACTATCTACACCTGAAGAAATGAAAACACAAAAGAGGGTAAAAAACTTGTCCAAGGTAACAGAACTAGTACGTGGCTGACTTAGATTCAAATTCAGACTGTCTGATTTCCAAAACGCACATGTTGAACCAATACATTACGTGGAATTAAAAGTCACCTAATCGCGTCCACATTTCTTCACCAAGAGGCCACTATGATGCCTTCATTTATAAAAGGATGAAGCAGGTCTCTTACCATTTATGAAGTATTTTCACACTCACTATCTTATTATTCAAATACAAGAGAAAGACATTATCCTTCAAGTTTTGACATCCTCTGAGCCTATAACTCCCAAATACAACCCAAGAGAAAAACTCATATTACTAGCTACTTTTTAATGATGGGGATGCTGAGGCTTATAACAGACTAACAATTACACAGCTGGAAATCCTCAGCTGAGAAAGGGCTCCCCTGACTGCCATATCTAAAACTGTCCCTGCTCCAAACCCACCAACCTCATCACTATCACAGTGGCAGTTGGTAGTTGGACTGCTAAGAGATAACACAAAAAATAAGTGTGCTGTGATAGATGGGGGACCAGAGGTAGACTCACTAATTGGGGGCAGGGGCAGCATACTGCTGGCCTGCTGCCAGAGGTAACAGCTTGATGGGAAATGGTAGGAAGCAGGGAGGAGCGGGTCACAGGACAGGGGGATAAATGCATACCCTTGCCACCTAGAACTCGGGCAGGCCGTGTGGCTCGGGAATTGGATATGCAACATCACAAATATCACCACAGAGCAGAGGCCCCAAAACACTGTAAGGCCTAGTTCTGGACTACAGGCACCAAGGGAAAGGTAAAGACAATCCTTAAACTGCTAGTCTAGAAAGGGTGAGCACAGAAGAAGAAAGAAAGAGAAAAGAAAAACAGAATGGAAAGACAAAAACAAATTTAAAAAACCAAGAATATATTTTTTGTAATACACACGACAAAACATGACTATCAGAATATATAAAGAGACCTCATACTTCAATGAGATTAAATTCCAATTTAAGTGGACAAAAAAAAAACCCAGACAATTCACAGAAAAAACACAAATACAGAAGAAATGTAAAACTAGTAATCAATAAAATGTAACTAAAAACAAGGCCATCTCAATTATTGTCTGTTAATTGTTGTTGGTAGGGGCTGTCAAGTCAGTTCCAGCTCACAGTGACCCTACATACAACAGAAGGAAACACTGCCCAGTCCAGCACCATCTTCACAATCACTGCTATATTTGAGCCTATTGTTGCAGCCACTGTGTCAATCTATCTCATCGAGGGTCTTCCTCTTTTTTGCTGACCCTCTCTACCTTACCAAGCATGATGTCCTTCTCCAGGGACTGGTCCCTCCTGATAACATGTCCAAAGTACATGAGACAAAGTCTCGCCATCCTCGCTTCTAAGGAGCACTCTGGCTGTACTTCTTCCAAGACAGACTTGTTCTTTCTTCTGGCAGTCCACGGTCTATTCATTTTCTTTGCCAACATCATAATTCAAGGGCATCAATTCTTCTTTGGTCTTCCTTATTCATTGTCCAGCTTTTGCATGCACATGAGGTGATTGAAAATACCATGGCTTGGGTCAGGCGCACCTCAGTCCTCAAAGTGACATCTTTGCTTTTTAACAGTTAAAGAGGTCTTTTGCAGAAGATCTGCCCAATGCAATACATCTTTTGATTTCTTGACTGCTGCTTCCATCGATTGGGCATTGATTGTGGATCCAAGTAAAATGAAATCCTTAACAACTTCAATATTTTCTCCATTTATCATGTTGCTTATTGGCCCAGTTATGAGGATTTTTGTTTTCTTTATGTTGAGGTGTAATCCATACTGAAGGCTGGAGTCTTTGATCTTCATCAGTAAGTACTTCAAGTCCTTTTCACTTTCAGCAAGGAAGGTTGCGTTCACGAGTCTCACTCCAATCCTGATGCCGTGTTCTACTTCATATAGTCCAGCTTCTCAGATTATTTGCTCAGCATACAGATTGATTAAGTATAGTAAAAGGATACAACCTGATGCACAACTTTCCTGATTTTAAACCACGCAGTATCCCCTTGTTCTGTTCAAGTGACTGCCTCTTGGTCTATGTACAGAGCACAGATAAAAAGACTGAAAATAGTCAGCATTAGCAAAAGTGAAGTTAAATGAGCTCTCTTATGCACTGTTGGCAGAACTCTATAAATTGGCATGCCCTTTCTGGGAAGTCTATTTATTAATTGCACCCAAATTTTAAATGTGTATTCTTTTGACATAGCAATCACACTTCTGGAATTGTGCAAAGATATATATACAATAATGTTCATCACAACATTGTTCATAATTTAGGAAAAAAATAGAGACAACCATGGTCTTTCTATATAAAATCAGTTAAATATGATATATCCATACAATATAATTCTAATACAGCCTTTAAAAACGGTAATATGAGCCTACATTCATTGACATAGAAAGATGCCCACAAAATATTGTTCATAAAAATATTACAAATTTATAAGCATGTATTGTATTATTTAGTCACCAGCCACTCTGCAGGAGAAAGATGTGGCAGTCTGCTTCCATAAAGATCATAGCCTTGGAAACCCCATGGGGTAGTTCTACTCTGTCCTATAGGGTCGTTATGAATCAGAATCGACTGGGAAGCAACGGGTTTGGTTTGGTTTATTGTATTACTTGATTTGTATAAAATTATGTGCGTGTATGTTTTATGTATGTTTATGATTTATGTAAGGAGACCTGATGGTGCAGTGATTAAGTGCTCAGATGCTAACGGAAAGGTTTGAACCTACCAGCCACTCTGCAGGGAAAAGGTGTGGCAGCCTGCTTCCCTAAAGATTACAGCCTTGGAAACCCCATGGGGAAGTTCTACTCTGTCCTGTAGGGTTGCTATGAGTCAGAATTGACTCAGTGGACGGCAGTGTTTTTTTTATGACTTACATATGTGTATGGATAGAGAATGGGGCAGTGGTTGTTCAGTGGCAGGATTCTCACTTTCCATGCAGGAGATCTCTCACTTTTCACACAGAAGATCTGGAATTAATTCCTGGCCAATGCACCTCATGTGCAGTCACCACCCATGTCAGGTCAAGGCTCTGCTATTATGCTGAACAGGTTTCAGTGGATCATCCAGATGAAGACAGGCTAGGAAGAAAGGCCTGACAATCTACTTCCGAAAATCAGCCAGTGGAAATCTTAGAGCACAACAGTCTAATCTCCAACCAATAACAGGGATGGCACAGGACTGGGCAGCATTTTGCTCCATTGTACCCATATGGGAATCACCATGAGTCAGAGGCCGATTCAATGGCAGCTAACAACAATGAATAGAGATGTCTGGAGGAATGTTAATTAAAATATTAATTTTATCTCTATTATAATCAAAAGAATAATAAAAGTCATTTCCATCTTAAAAAAATATATTTATTTTGACTTTAAATTTATCAGTTTTAGTGAGAAAATATCCAAATGTTCACATACATCAAATAGTGAAGTCATTTTCATTAAAATCACACAAAAAGCAGCTATTTCCACTATTTTTAAACACTATTTTGGAGGTTTTAAGAAATTAAAAAGAAAATAGTTGGTAAAAAATTAGAAAACAGACAAATCTATGTTTGATAGGATTATTTGCCTATAAAGTCCAAGAGACTCTACTACTGAACTATTAGAATTCATTAAAAAATTGGTAAAGGGATGGGTATAAGCTAAATATTTTTAAAATCAATAGCTTCTTTCTATACTGGTAATACATTTTATTAAAAAATTCACTTCCAACATCAACAAAACTATAAACTATTAAACAATAAATTTAATAAGAAAGGTATAAGTAGAAAATATTATCAAGTGACAAAAATTAAGAAAGAACAAGTTGAGAGATATACCATGTTCTTGAGTGGAAGACTTAACATCAGAAAAATACCAATCCTTCCCAAATTAGGATATAAATTAAATCTAATTCTGATCAGAATTCAGAAATGAATTTTCTTAAACTAGGAAAAATGACTGAAAGGCAATAGCCAAGAAAATCTTGAAAAAGAAAAAAATGACAGAAAATATGAATTCAGAAATAGCAAAAGAATGGTTTATTTTAAAAAATGGTGCAGACAAAGCTGGTTAGCTATTTGTAAGAACACAATGCACACTACACAAAACATAAATTCCAGACATACTAAAAGATTTAAAGCCCTAAATTAAAAACAGAGTCAAAAAATAAATGATACCAGTGAGGGAAATGTTTGCAATACATATGACAAAAGATTAACATTTCTAATTCACAAAGATCACTTACAACCTGGTAAGAAAAAGACCAAGAACCCAATAAAAATGGCAAAGAATATGAATAGGTAATTTGCCAAAGAGGAAACGGAAATCACCAATAAACATGCGCAAATATACTCACCCTGGCTATAGTCAGAAAACTGCAACAATGCAATACTATTTTTCACCTTTTAGAAAATATTCAAAAGAGCACTAACACACAGTGGTAATGAGAATTCTAGGAGATAATTGCTCTCCAACACTGCTAATGGGAATGTGAATTGCTACAACCGTTTCTGAAAATAATCAGACAAGATGAATTAAAACTTAAAATCGTTGTTGTTGTGTGCCGTCAAGTCGATTCTGACTTATAGCCACCCTACAGGACAGAGTAGAACTGCCCCGTGGGGTTTCCAAAGAGCAGCTGGTGGATTCGAACTGCCAACCTTTTAGTTAGCAGCCTGAGCTCTTAACCACTTTGCCACCAGGGGTCCCAAACTTAAAATACAAACAGTAAATTGGACTGCATCAAAATTAAAAGCCTTGGCTCTTCAAAAGACACTTTAATAAAAAGACAAGTCACAGACTGGGAAAAATAAAGCACTTGTATCCCAGAATATATCCAGGACTCTCAAAACTCAGTAAAAGGAAAACAAAACTAGTTAATTAAAAAAAAAAAAAAAAAAAGGGCGAATGAGTTGGATACTTCAAAGAAGATACACAGATGGGCAAATAAAACATGAAGAGATGTTCCAATATTATAGTCGTAAGTGAAAAAAATTAAGACCACAATGAAATACCACTACAGATCCACTAGAATAGCTAAAATCTAAAAGACAGACAATACCAGGAGAGAGCAAGGATGTGGAGGAACTAGAACTCTCACACACTGCTAGCGGGAATGCAAACAGCTGCTCTGGAAAACAGTCTGACAGTTCCTTGTGAAGTTAAACAGACACTTAAAACTATAAAACACAGCAATCCCACTTGTAGGTAGCTATCCAGAAAAATAAAAACATATTTCAACACAAATATCTGAAAAGAAATATTTATAGACGATTTATTAATAATCACCAAAAACTAGAAACAAACCAAATGCCCACCAATGGATGAATGGATGAACAAATTGTATAATATCCCTATAATGGACTACTACTTGCAATAAAGAAGAATGAAATACTGATATACACAAAAAGAAGGATGAATCTCAAAAGGCATTATGCTAAGTGAAAGAAGCCAGACACACACAACCACTTTATTATTCCACTTATATGACATTCTGGAAAAAGCAAAACTTTAGGAACAGATATCAGATGACAGGCATCTAAGGACTGAGGGTTGAGAGAAAAGACTGACTGCAAAGGAACAAGAGAAAACTTTGTAGGGTGACAGAGATCTTCTATGTTTTGATGTTGGTGGTGGTAATGTGACTATATACTATACAGATTTGTCAAAATCATTTTTGTGTATGTAAATTATACCTCAATAAACCTAACTTTATAAATTTTAAAAATAAGTATACTTTTTGACCCATACTTCCTACTTTGAGAAATCTACTCTAGAGAAACAAATGACTCAGTAAACAAAAACATACAAGCATTTTTATTCCAGCATGGTTTGTAATGACAAATTAAATATGCAAATACATTGTATATGAAATATGAATATATATTAATAGGGGAAAGGTTAAATAAATTGTTATATTCAATACTACGGAATATTATGTAAATAATTAAAAAGAATGAGTTCGATCTACATGGATTGACCTAGAGATCTATGGCGTACCATTAAGTGACAGGGGAGAAAAAGAAAAAGCTAATCACAGACTAATGTCTATATCTGGATCTCTTTTTTAACTAAGAACAAACAAGTTTTTAAATCTATATTTGTAAATATATGAGACATTTTTAAAACCTAAAGAAATATAAGCATCAAACACTGGTTACTATAAGTCAGGATCAAGTAGATGGCGGTGGGTTTGGTTTTTTGGTTTTTAAGGAAGGGGGGCCAGGAAAAAAACATGATTATCTTTTTCCTTATTTATTTCTGTATTGTTTAACTAGTTAAACTAAACAGTCATTACTTTTATAATTTTAAAACATCTAATAAAGTTTAAAAAGAAAATCTAAGATCCAAAATGCATATGCCAGCTTTTCAGTTTTAACAATTTAAATATCAAAAACTATCTTACAGAATAATTCCAATTTTAAACTGTGTATATATATATAAAGTGTAAATATATATATAGTTTAAACATGCAAATGTAATTTATACATACAGTAAAACCTGCAAAAGCCAGGACCTGTTTAAGACAGAAACCTGTCAGAGAAGGAAAACTCAAATATTTTCTACTAAAAAGAGAGATTGAAAAGTGGAAAGACTGCACCCTGTCAAAGGTGAAAAACTTGCGAGACCCGGAAGAACAAGGGAGTCCCATAGAGTTCTGGTTCTCACAGGTTTCAATGTGTAAGTTAATATACAATTTAAATTATGTAATATATATATATATGCAGAATATACCCAAATTATAACAGTCATCATGTCTGAGTAATGAGATTATTGGTGACTTTTTCTTCCTTTTCTATACTTTTCAAATTTATCCAATAAACTGATATAACTTTTATTATTGAGAAACTGAACATTATTAAATACTAACATTATAAAAAATACATTTAGCATACCCATAAGAAAGAACATTACGTGGCCTCGGAAAGCATTTTTAAAGAATTTTAACAAGATAAGGACTATTCACTATAGAATTTTTTAACTGGAAAAGTGGGATATAAAACTATATACATCATCTAATTTCAATTATGTTTAAAATACATAAATATATATATATATATATATGTTATCTCTAGGTTAGGAGAATTTCCAGATTTTCTTCAATGAGCATGCATTACTTTTACAACTGCGGGGAGGGAGTTAATTTTTAAAAGAATGACACTTCCTCAGATAAATTCCTGTACTTTGGGTAAATTTTTACCTATAACAAAAAAAAAAGGAGCAGGAAGATCACTTGTCTTGTGAAAGCAGTCACAGCCTCTAACAATTCTCCTTGTCTAATCTAACATTCAGCAGTGAAGAGTTTGGATACCAGTGTCAGTGGCATTCAGAAGGTTGCCAATTGGCCTGAACTAGGTGAGCCAGGATCCATGAGTGTGCAGATCCACTGAAGCCTGGCCTGGTGGCGGGGGTAACTGACCTAGAAATAGCATTAGAAAAGTCTCATGACAGGGTGCCCCAAAAGCACAGTATTGTGAATGAGAGCAGACAATAGTGGCATACAGTAAGCACCCAGGAAATGCTTGTTGAAAGTCGAAATCAAGGTATTTTGATTACCCATTCCCCCAACCAGGCAGAAAATGAGCAGCTAAAAATAAGCTCCTTCGTTACACAAATAAGCTCCTTCTGGTCCTAATAAAGAAAGCTTTGCCCTTCCAAACCTAGGAATCATTGTTCTGAATAAAGAACCTGGAAATTCACTTATGTTTAAACAGACTTCAAGATTAAGTCTTTTATTTTGACTTAGGAATTTTGAAATCCAGAACCACATTCATGAATTGAGAGGTTAAATATATGTACACATTCCTTCAAAAACACATGCAAAATCCAATCAAGTTTGCTTCAATAGTTATGATGCGTACTAGCTTGAGTATCTGGAAAAATGGGTTTATACAGAGATTTCATTTATCAGCTACTTTTAAAAGTTTATCTTTTCTCATTGGATGGGCTAGTCTATAAAGCTTTTTTATGTTGAAAAGTATCCCCAGAAAGTTTGGAATTCCGAGTTTAGAACATATATACATACATGTGACAATCTGTAGCCCTCTACAAGTATCTTCTATGGTGATACAGCCCACATCACCCTGTGTTAATAAACATGCAAATAAGTAGCACGTGCTGCTACATACTAATCACGCTTCAAGGTCGTTTTTATATTTTACAATTTTAAATGTTATTTTACATTGTTTGATAAACTTAGAATTAAATGCTGGGGGGAAAATACCCGATATTAAAATCTCTGATCTGGAGGCTTTAGTTGTGCTATGTATCCAGTTGCACCCGCCTAGGTTCATGGTGATAGACAAATGTTCTTCTCTTCACTACAAAGCAAAAAGTTTATGAAGCAGATGTTTCCTTGTCCCCTGACACCAGTGTAAAATGTGGTGCTACTATATAAAGAGGTTTTAAAGATGGCTTTGGATGAACTAAGAGAGAATTTGACAAATGAGAGACATGAGGCTGATCCAAGCATCTGGGATAGAATGGAAGAAAACAAGAGTTTTAATGAAATGGTTTGTGCAAATAAGCTTTTAACAGATTCACTTAGAGGAAATAAGGAAAAGAAAATTGGTAAAATAGTGAAGCAAGTGGATCTCACAGGATCTCAGAAGTAACAGTGAATGGACTCACTTGGAGAAGCTATAGGAGACATATAGAAAATTTTGAGAGTGGAAACAATTTATTCAAACCACTAATAAAAAAGTTTTATGCTGAAGTATTTTCCAATAAACAGGTGTTAGCAGAAATCACTTTACACTTCTGCCAAATTAGTGGCATCGACTGTTGTTAAATAACAGTACAAATGAAGATCGCTTTAGGTTGCGATGGTCAAGAAAAATGCTGCAGAGGAAGAATTAGAGTCTAAAACAGTGTTTTGTGCTCGGTTGGCTACTGCAGCCTTATGTTCATCTAGAACTAGTCCCCGGAGCATTACGGTTTAGGGGAACTGAAAGTTCTTCTTCCACAGATTTGAGCTCTTTTGTTTAATCTAAGTTAGCAGAATGGGCCATAACAGGAAGTACCAGACTCTTTTGCTCAATCCATTTGCCACAACAAAACAGTAAAGCCAGCCCACTGGAATCCCAGTCCAATTTGGAGCTTCTAATGACTGAAGAAAGAGGTACAAAACCAAAAGTGGCAGCCAATGACATGACAAAAGTCCTCATAAAGGGAATACTGGAAAGTGTCTTGAGTAATACCATCCATCTGTAATGGTTATACTTCAGGCTGCCTGGATACAGAGGGTTGACTAGATGACTTCAAAACACAAATAAACTTCTAAAAATTTGACCTCATTTCAGGATCATTCACTATGCTCTAAATGCTATCCGGAATACTACACAAATATGGTATTCCTTGCCCTCCAGGAGTTTATGTTCTAAATAAAATCCTAGAAAAGGTATCACCTTTTATGGCTGACTTTTAATTTTTATTTTCTGTTTTTTCATTTGATTACAATATAGGGATCCTCCACAAAAGTTCAATGTATACCTTTTATACCTCAAAAAAAGAAAGAAAAGAACTGAATTTCAATGTATAAAAGTTAGTTAATAAAAGTCAATATTACCTGTGAACAAGAAGTCTTCAAGTAAATTCATTCATTATGAACACAGCAGAATACTTTCAATAAATATATAGAGCATTGGTATATTAAGAATCATGGGAGCACAAAGTGTAAGACATGGTACCTGTTCTTTCTTAAAAACTACCCAACTCTCCCTCTCATTTGTCATTCCTTGAGAACCACATATTATCTCACATGCACAGTGATGAACACTTCAAGCTCAAGAAGCTGCAGGGTAAGCATATATGCACATGTTGGTGAGTCAGTGTGAAAAGTGCAGCATGTAATTCAAGACCATTGAAAATAATTCTATCACTGATACTGCACTGAAATTACTCCATAACCCTTGCATAACCTTAGAGTTTACTTCAAAAACCCTGTAGGTTAGGTGAGGCTAACATTATTTCCAAAACCATGTAAATCATTCACATGAAAACATGAAGACAAGTTCAAAACCATGTAAAAATACATGAAAACAACCCAGTTTCCTAAAAATATGATGTAATAAGGAACACTTCAATGAAATGTAGGCAAAGGTTAGTTTTCATTAACTGGGCTGTCACTAAGAGCTGGAGAATTATTTCCTTTTTTTATTAAATGTTTAGAAGACCCTCTAAACGAGAATATAATTTGCCCTCATCTGAGGGGTGAATGTTCAAGAGGGATCAGCAGCTGGAATGCAGAACATGAAGGCATGCCTCTCCCCTCAACAGGTGACAGTCATATCAGCTAAAGGTGTAATACCTAAGAAAGAGGACTTGCTTGCGAGATAGAGGACAACAGTTACCATTTTAAACATGTTATACCATTTTAAACATGTTTTAACCAACTGACATTTCAATCATTTTATTAAATTTTTACTGCGATCTTAGTTGTCTCATCTGAAAAATAAAGAATGTACCACTAGCTGACAAAAAAAAAGTTATGATACACATGAAATTCTGTAAATAATTGCTGGGGGGATGTGAAAAAGTACTCTGTTTCTGAGATTTTGGAGGCCCAGTTTCCTTATCCTGTTCCACTTAAATACTTTCAGTGTTGATATTTCAAACATTATGCGAGAGTTATATAAAATAAGTGGAACATCACCGAGCAGAAATCCTAGAGTAGGTGTTCCTGAATGTGTTGGTAAAGAAAGTCACTTCATTTGAGAGGTCTCTGCCCCTTCAACCTCACTCTCCTTACCAATATACATTCATCACTGAAAAGGGAAATATTTACAGAAGTTAGTTTAGTTATGTTTAAATATTATGTTTAGCTGTCTGGAGACCATGTTCTCAAGATTTATACAAGAAATCAAGGATTAAACTTCATAACAATTAGAAAACCACACTGTGTAAAATCAAAGACTTAGTTAAAGGACATTAAAATAGTTTTACCATTGATGCTAAATTGAAATGACTCCATCTCTTCCCAACACCTGCAACCAAAACCTTTTGAACTTTCATGTAAACAAACCAGGGCACACCAAATGCTCTGTCTACAGCAAGGTACCACCTCTGCAGGCATTTAGGTGAAAAATGTGGAAAATGCCTGAGGACTCTTTGAAGCAGCTTGGGAGAAGTGAGAGCAGGAAAGAGGCTCTTCTCTAGGGTAAGTTTGTTTAGTGGAAAGTAAGCAAGTTGTCAGGGTAAAAGTTGACAATGTTGATTCCAACAGTTTGAACTAGGAATAAACATCCAAAGGGATTATGTTACTGAGAATTAGAAAAGATTCCATTGAACTCAATAGAACACTTGTGTTTTCAAAGATAATATGTCTTCAAGCCACACTCTGGATTCACAGTTTAGGGTTAGAATTACCGTAAGCCCTTTCTATGCCACATTAAAGAACACAGGTTCTGACTCCTCTAATATGCCTTAAAAATATTAGAATAATGAAGGGATAAAAATACTTTATTTCTAATAATTGAACTTGAAAATACTAAACACATGTACATATGTAAATGTGAGACAGACTGAAGAAATTTGGAGACAAATGTATGCTCTTCTCAAACATCTAAAACTTAAACCCAGTTTCACTAACCAATTTAGGAAAATACATGCATTGGTCATAAATCACTTTCGAGTTTTCCCTCCTTAATGACCTATCAAAGAGCAAAAACCAGGGCCCACATTTATATACCCATAATCCTCCTTCTCTGCTCACAAAAGCCATATTTAAATCTGGCTTTCATTTCATAGTGTTGGGTTTTCCACCAGGTATGGATGAAAAGTTGGAAGAGTCTTAATGCTGTTTCAAAAGCAAAACAATTTGGTTGCCACTCAGCAATTGCTGGTGAAATGCCAAGAAGCCTGTAAAAAAAGTTAAAATTTTCCTAATTTGGAATTTAAAAAGAATAAGTGTGAGTTGTTCACAGCCTGTCAGATATTCCATCTTTTTATTTTTTTTTAATATTAATAAACAAGGGAAAAGACACACTTTTGGTTTGTTAACATTTATTTAGTTCAATACAACGCAGGTCTTCATTGCATGCCCTCAAGAAAACGGAGGAAAGCTGGAGAGTTCTTCTTAGTTCATCCAAAATCCTTAATGAGCATTACAGTCTGCTATTACATTCTTTTTCAAAGCCTGACAGAGGCATGCAACTCACATGCTCTTTACCAGAAAAGTTTGCAGGCAGCCCTGCAAAAAACTTTCTTCTTGGAGCTCTCACACATGCTTACTTTCCTCCTAGAACCAAGGCTGTAAGGGAGTGTGGCTGTCTCATAGCCTTTTTGCTTTTAAAAAGAAAGTCAAATTCCCTAGGTATTTTCAAACTCTACCAGGAATAGAACATTCTCAGCTCTGCCTGTGGATCATTATCTCTTTTACATTTCATCTTTATATTCACTGGGTTCATAGAAAGGGCATACACAGAAAAAGGAAAATAGCTGCTTCTTAAAAGACACCAAATTTAGTAATTCTCTCAAATCTACTGGCACACATCTAGAAAGTCATGTTTTTACAAGGCATCGTTGGTTTTCATTGGTTCTGTCTTTTGAGAACACACATGCTGAGTTGCCCGTAACCTCGAGCCAAAATACATCTGCAGACTACAAGAAATATTTGTTATAGGAAGACAAGAGTCATCACAATTAAATAAAGGGATATACTGAGTGAAGACAGAAAGGCGTGGACTCATTTGGAGCCCCCTCTAGGGTCTTCCAAGCATCATGCTGCTAACTGATAAAAACCATCAACCTATGGAGCTCTAAGATTTCAGCTGACTTCAGTAGCCTTACCTGTTAATATGAGATTACTGTAAGTATTGGAGAATTGCTCCTTTAGAAGAACCAGATGCATCTGAGCTGCCTTCTCCCTTTGGAGCTCCAGCATAATGTCGGGGTGCTGGGCAATCTTGCAGCCTTTTTGTTTATCCAAGGCAACATCACTTCGAACAATATCTACAAAAAGAAAGAAAGAAGGCAGGCAGCAAAAACAAAAACAAATTTAAAAAAATACATTAAAGTCTTGTTTCACTCAAAAGAGTGACAAAAGTTAGAAACGATCAGCATTTTCACCAGACTTAAGAGATTCAGAGGTATTAAACCTGAAGGGTCTCCAACTCTATAATACATCCTACAAATTCCTTGTCATTTCCAAATTCTTTGGAGATTTTTGTTTCCTAGCTCTCTCTGACCTCATTTAAGATTCTCACTCCTCCAGTCTCTTTCTCAGCCCATCTCCAGGACTTATTCACCTCCTGGCGCCTTTTCTTTACATATTTTACCATTCTCCATGGGGAAAAATAATACAACTTCGTCTGAACACTTGTAACTACAAAAGTCATTTCCTCTACCTCATGCCATACGACCAGATGATTGCTCCATAATGTGTATCCAGGATACTTGGCCTATTTTCAAATTCACCTCTCAGCCAGACTTGTTTCAAGTTAGGGTTGCCATTTTGTGGGTTAGCTGTGGTTTTGTCCTGCTATTTTTCATGTACCTCTAGGAAAATACCTTCATTCTGACTAAGTAATCACTCTTTCAACCCAGGAGTATTTTCTGGGTCTCTGATGTGAACAACAGACAGTCTAGAGTCACTTTGTAGATCTGCCTCTTTACCAATTATTTTCCCATTAGCGATGGGCTGCTTTTTATTCTTTTATATGATTTTACTCAAAGCAGATGTACTCTCCAGAAAATAGCCTTTCTCAAAAAGAAACATTCATCTAGAATTCTTCCCACTTAACAGGGAGCTTTCATGCCCTGAAGTTATTTGCTTATTTTTACAAATCAAAACATAATTCAGGTGATTCTTAAGGGAAAAATGGTACTGTCAGCAGCAATCTGGATGGCAACTCTAGAAAAGTTCAAGCTCTGGGCATCTAACTGAAGGATTTAGTAGACAGAGTTTAAAAATAACCACTCTGCCACTGTTGACATCAATGGCTTTGGAAGAGAAAAAAACTAATGGCCAAGTGGATGGTGCCAACAGTTGGCTCCTTACATCTAGCTCAATTGGCATAATGCAGTTTACAAAGAAAATGTTCTACATTCTACCTTGGTGAGTAGCATCCGAGGTTTTAAAACCCTGTGAGCAGCCATCTAAGATACTCCACTGGTCTCACCCCTTCGGGAGCAAGAGAGAATGAAGAAAACAAGACACAAGGAAAAGATTAGTCTGAAGGACTAATGGACCACAACTACCATGGCCTCCACCAGACTGAGTCCAGTACAACTAGATGGTGCCTGGCTACCACCACTTACTACTCTGACCCAGATCACAACAGAGGGTCCTGGACAGAGCTGGAGAAAAATGTAGAAGAAAATTCTAACTCACAAAAAAAGACCAGATTTACTGGCCTGACAGAGACTGGAGAAACCCCGAGAGTATGGCCCTCGGACACCCTTTTAGCTCAGTAATGAAGTCACTCCCGAGGTTCACCATTCAGTCAAAAATCAGACAGCTCCATGAAACAAAACAAGACTAATGGGGCACAACAGTCCAGAGACAAGGACTAGAAGGCAGGAGGGGATAGGAAAGCTGGTAATAGGGAAGCCAAGGTTGAAAAGGGACAGTGTTGACATGTCGTGGGGTTGTTAACCATTGTCATAAAACAGTATGTGTACTGCTTAATGAGAAACTATTTGTTCTGTAAACCTTCACCTAAAGTACAATGTAAAAAAAAAAAATAGTTGGCTCCTTAAGCAATGCTCCATTACACCTGGGAGAATATAGAGCATGTAGCATGAGGGGTGGAACAACGTGCTGGACAATAACCTTCAGCCCCTAAATCAATAGAGCCCTAAAAAAGGAGTTCAAATAGCATGGATGAACCTTGAAAACATTATACTAAGTGAAATAAGCCAGGCATAAAAGGACAAAAAAAAAGCATAAAAGGACAAATATTGTTTAACTTCACTTTTATGAAATATCTAAAATAGGCAAATGCATAGAGACAGGAAGTAGATTAGTGGTTACCATGGGCTGGGGACAGAAGAGAATGGGAGTTATTGCTTAATAGGTACAGAGTTTCTGTTTGGAATGATGAAAAAGTTTTGCAAATAAATAGTGGTAATGGTTGCAAAACCTTAAATGCATACCGCTAAGCGAAAAAAGTCAGTCTGAAAAAGCTACATACTGTATGATTCCAACTGTATGACATTCTGGAAAAGGCAAAACCATACAGTTAGTGAAAAGATCAATGGTTGCCAGGAGGCAAGGGGAGGGATGAATAGGTGGAGCATGGGACATTTTTTAGGGCAGAGAAACTATTCTGTATGATATTGTAATGGTGGACACATGACATCAAGCATTTGTCAAAACCCATAGGACTGTACAACACAGAGTGAACCCTAATGTAAACTATGAACTTCAGTTAATAATAATGTATCAATGTTGATTCATCAATTGCAACAAATGTACAACAGGCATGCAAGATGTTAACAGGAGAAACAATTCTGGGGAGGGGAGGGTGTGAAGGAGAACGCTCTGTACTTTCTGCACAATTTTTCTGTAAACCTAAAACTGTTCTAAAAAAATTAAGACTATTAAAGACAGAGAGAGAGAAAAGCCCAGATATAAAATACAAATTCATGACTATGAGGGTTTGGATGTGCGGCTCATGAAGATTAGCCAGGTGTGGAAATGGTCCTCATTAATTTCCTGGATGAAAATAGGAACTGGTAGGAAATAATGCAGTATTGTTGACTGAAACATATTTATACCGATTTCTAAAGTAAAATCACTTAACAAAAGTAACTAATTTCATAATTTTCTGAGGCTTGAATACAAAATTAGAATAAATTAATTCAAAGATACAATTCTAGTTTTTAAAACCATCTAATAGAAGGCAGGAAGAATAATATGGTTTACGTTTATTTAAATTACACTCTACAAAACTTTTTAATTCCATTGTCTCATTGAATCTTTCCAACAATCCTAAGAAAGAATGTGGCAGACACTGTTGATTAGCCGACCCAAACTTGAAACGTAATTCCTTCTCCCTTGCTTTCCTCTAATGTAGAGACTGAAGATCTAAAACATACAATTTCCCAGATTACCTTGTAGCAAGAGGTGGCCATGTAACACTGGCGTGGCCAATGAGCTACAGGCAGACATCCTTAAGGAAGACCTCCCTTGTCAGATTAAAAGACAAAGCCTCACTAGGAGAATACCAGTTTTTCCCTTTAGCCTTTTGGTTCTTCCTATTCTTTAGGCCTGAAACGTAGACATAAGACTTTGAGTTATAAGAGGTATTTTGTAGCTATTAAGCAAGCAGCATGAGGGCAAAGGACTACACACTAAGGATGGTGTAACAGAAAGATGAAGAGGGCCTGAATCTCCAATGTCTTTTTTGAGCTACTCTATTTGTGTTAGATCACCCATCTCCTGATTGCTTGTTATGTGAGACAAATGGACAATTTATATAAGCCTCTGATAGTCAGGTTACCTGTTTTTTTGCAATCCTAACCTGATTTTTTAATCCTAAATGATAAAGAAGAAATACTATTATTCCTATTTTATAAATAAGGAAACCGAGGTCCACTGTGGAGTTTAAGTGATTTGTTCAAGTTCACATAATACACCAAAAAAAAAACCCATTGCCATCGAGTCGATTTCAACTCATAGTGACACTATAGGACAGAGTAGAACTGTCCTATAGCATTTCCAAGGAGCAGCTAATGGATTCAAACTGCCAACCTTTCGGTTAGCAGCCGAGCTCTTAACCACTGCACCACCAGGGCTCCTCACATAGCATAGTCAGAACCAAATCCAGGAATTTTCAAAGTTAAGTCCAGTGCTCTTTCCACTAAACCCTAGAAGTTATTACTATATATAAACTCATTAGCTTAATACTGAAATTACAGCAAATAACTGAAGGGAACTAAAAAAGAGAAACCAAATTACACTATTACAGTAGTATGCCATAGGCTGTCTATCTGGAAAAGAAATATGGATGCTTTCCCAGAAAAGATTACAAAAGTTATACCAAAGTATACTATAAAGAGTGAAGGGAAGTTTCAACCATTCTGAGGTCTTCTCATAGAAACATAATTCAAAGAGTAGAATACCTACTAAACTCTCTACCTTCTATTTAATGAATTCGTTGTTCAGAAGGCAGAGTAAAGCAACAACTACAACTGATACTTTCAACATCATTCCAACTGGAAGCTTGAAATAAATTGACCACATTATCTTAATATTATAAATAGTTAGAAAAGAATAACACAGACATGCCCAAACATATACCCTAGACTTTAGAAAAGAACATTTCAAAAATGATTCGGGGGAAAATAAATAGATTCTTTATTCAACCCTAATCTGTTTTAAATTGTATTTATGACTAAGATAAACATAAAACAAGGATACTTAACAATGGTGCATACGGTCATATGTCTGGAGGAAAAATTAATATCACAGATGATAGAATCAAAATTCAAAATTATCTTGGCAACCTAGGAACTTGCGCTAAAATCCCCATGATCGAAGGTGAAGACATAAACACAAAATCCTGCATTTATACTGAAAATTAATTACAGAAGATAGAAGGCCAGATGAGACAGAAGCTTATATATTTAAGATCTTCTTAAGATTTGTAGGTTTTAGTTGAATACAAACTTAGCTTAACGTAAGTCAATGCTATGATACTGCTGTCAAGAAGATTAATGCAATCTTAGACTAAATTAATGGAATACGAACATAGCTACACTACATTCCATGCCAGTGAAGGGCAGCACAGTAAAGAGTTTGAAGTCAAGCAGACATCATTTCAAATCCTGGCTTGGTCACTTATTACTGGCAGAAGTGAAAAAAAGAAAGCACCTCTCTGAGACTCAGTTTCTTCATCCACTGTTACTGTAAACATACATAAAGGGCTTTAGCACTATGCCTGCTGCATAGTTCACTGACCTTTTGGTTAGCAGCCAATCTCTTAACCACTGTGCCACCAGGGCTCCCAATAAAGGGTAGCTATTATTAATTTTGTTATTAGTATCCTATTCTGGTAATATATTTATTTCCAGCTGTAATGTTTTCTGAAGGATACTGATCATCTAGAGTGTGTAAGTACCAAGATGAGAAGTAATTTTTATTTTTAAAATTAGCTGAAAAAACTGAGGGTGTTGAGGCTGGCAAAGAAAAAACTAAAAAAAAACCACACACACTTGCTTTCATAAAGAAGAGATAGTTGACTTATTCTGTATAAATCCAGAAAGCCAAACATCACTGGAGTAGCCAAAAGACAAACATGCTGTTCAGTTCCACATGAGGAAACCTGGTAATAACAGAAGCTGTCATATAAGAAAAAGGGCTACTTAGGTTGGAGTGAGTTTCTTGTCCCTGGAGAGACTGAGTAACACAGGCACAAAAGAATGATTCTAGTACAGGGATTAAAACCTGCTAGGCACAGGACCTACCTTATGTGAAGCAATATGGTTAAAGGCACAGGCATTGAATTCAAACATACTCAAACTTAGATCCCTGCTCTAAATGCCTATCCTCATTTTCGAAAATTTGAATACAAACAGCGTTATTTTTAATGAGTTATCAAATATCAGGCACTCAATAAGTGCTGACTGTTTTAGGGGTTGTTGCTAATAATAATATCAAGCAATAATTATAAACATTTCACTATTATTGGAGCAATTGTTACTCCCTTAGGACATCTTCAGTTAAAAGATTTATGGCTCTACAAAAACTTAACGCTTTTCTTGTCTTCTTTGCCAGGCATAATAGAAAGAACAAAGACTCAAAGCCAGAAGACTTAAGTATGAATTTCTACTAATTTACTAAATACCCATGAAATCACAGTAACATTGTTACACTTTGTTTTCTTTCCTGATATACAAAACTGGGAAGCTGGTGGACTGGATGATCTCTAAATCCCTACACTCCCCCTGCTAGCTCCCCCATTTTTGCTGATATTCTTTGTTACATGACTAAAATAATTCCAAATTTTGCTCCAAATTTAAAGGTATTCATATATGGTCTCCTCATCTCCCTCTAAGATCTTTACCTTGATATGTAGTTCAGGAGTTCCAAAAAACCTAACACATATGCTGAGGCAGGAAACAAGGGAGAGAACATATTGTACCAAAGTTGATGTTATAGCATCAAGTTATTGTCCATAATTACTTCTGAGCATATAAGTATGGCTGACAAGGAAATAGAATAGTAGCGATTGTATTTTGGTTTCTTCTTTCTGCTATACCTCTTTCCCCATCCCTCAATCAACCGATTAGTAACCTCTGATCCTTCCTCACCACTTCATCCTTGGGTTGCTCTGTTCCTCCTACTCTTACTCCTGTATGTGCCTTGTTTGTTCAAATCTTTCACCTTGTTCCCTCAGCATTATCTGCCTCCCTTCAACATCTGGCCACACACTACATCCAACATGAAGCAGGTGTTCAATAAATATGTACTTACAATGGTGTAATGGTGTCCAGCTTATTCTTCTTCCCCTTTCAACACTTAAAGACAGTTACAACTTCTCCCCTTAGTTTATACTCTTCCTCTCTCCCCACACAACTATCAACATCTAAAGTAAGTAAAAACCAGGCCTTCAAGTGGCACTTCTGGCTATGGAAAATAAAGAAATCAACGAATTCTCTCTCTTCCCAAAAATATATGTATACAAACTAGATAAAATTATCAAAAACAACCATTCAGGTAAGATTGCCAGATAAAATACAGAGCATTAATTAAATCTGAATTTCAGATAAACAATTAATAATTGCCTACAGCAATTATAACTGTGGTGGTAAAATGGTGATTTTCTATTTTTCTCATTCCTTCACATTTATTAATTGGAATTCTGTAAGGAAAAGTTATCTCTTCTCCATTTATTTATGTATTTATTTAATAATTTGTTTATATCAGTATGGACTTATGAATATTTATTTTATTCTTTAGGTCATAATCTATTATCATCATTATTTACTTTTGCTGTTCACATTGCTCCAGCTTTGGCTATTGGGAGATCTTTCAGGTCAGCTTCTGTGTCCTTTTAAAAACATACTCCCATTTTTTTTTCTTTTTTTTTAAAAGCATTTCCTTACTTCCTGGCACCACAAGATGTTCCAGGCCCATCTTGCATTTCCCCTGTCCTAGCCCTGGAATCATCCACTTCTCCAAAAAGCTCTAATTTCTTTTGTTGAAGAATGGTATTTAGAAACCAAGATCTGGGCATTACATATGTTCCTTGCTACAGCAGCTTCATGGAAGAAAAGACCTGGTGATCTGCCCCCATAAAGATTACAGCCTGGGAAAACTTACGGGGCAGTTCCACCATGTCATACAGGGTCACTATGAGTCGGAATTAACTCGACAGCACACAACTGAAGTGTTCCTGCTTCTAGCTCTTCTCAATTGAGAGAGCTAGGAAATGTACATATGTATGCTAACTGATGTATACACACTTGTCTGTATTTCTGTATCTAGCTGGATATCTGTTGAGAGAATAAAAAGGACACATTAGTTCATACAAAAAGCAAAGATGTCACCTTGAAGACTAAGGTGTGCCTGACCCAAGCCATGGTATTTTCAATCGCCTCATATGCATGCAAAGGCTGGACAGTAAATAAGGAAGACTGAAGAAGAATTGATGCCTTTGAATCGTGGCATCAGCAAAGAGTATTGAATACACAATGGACTGCCAAAAGAACCAACAAATCTGTCTTGGAAGAAGTACAACCAGAATGCTCCGTAGAAGCAAGGATGGAGAGATTACGTCTTACGTACTTTGGATATGTTACCAGAAAGGATCAGTCCCTGCAGAAGGACATCATGCTTGGTAAAGTACAGGGTCAGCGAAAAAGAGGAACACCCTCAAGGAGATGGACTGACACAGTGGCTGCAACAATGGGCTCAAGCATAACAACAATTGTGAGAATGGCGCAGGACTGGGCAGTGTTTCGTTCTACAGGACGTAGGGTCGCTGTGAGTCAGAACCGACTGGACTGCACCTAACAACAACAACATTAGTTCATACTGATGCTTCCAAGTCCAAGCCAGCCCAAAGGGTTCATTCTAGCAGTCCCATTTGCTTTTTATCTTCTTCCTCTGACAGTGAGAAATCTGGTTCTCACCAACTACAATATATTTACTTATTTTTTCAGTCCTAGTGTACATGCAAAGTAATTTCAGAATTGATAGTCCATAGCAATTTCCCTATGAGAAAAAATTCATCAACTACAAGACTGTGTTTTTGTACAGTTTTTTTCCCTGTAGGTTTACAGTATCCAGTCAAATAAAGTTACTTAGGTCAGCTCCTTTCTTTTCTAGGCCTTCAGTGTGGTTGTGTCATTTAACCGTAATACAGTTAAATTCATGTGTCAAATCTGCATTCCATCTTGGGTTCCAGAACCCATTCCAGGATCCCACATTGCATTTAGTTTTTATGTATCTTTAGTGTCCTCCAAACTGTGACAGTCCCTCAGTCTTTCCTTGTCCCTCATGACCTTGATATTTTTGAAGATACTGGTCAGGTATTTTGTAGACTGTCCCTCAATTTGGGTTGTCTGATATATTTTCATAGTTAAAATAATATCCTGGTGGACTTTTTAGAATTTGAAGACAGTAAAATTCACTCTTTGTGGTGTAAAGTTCTTGACTTTTGACAAATGCACAGAATCAGATCAGGTATCCATTAGCACATTACTATACAAAACAATTTAATCACCAAAAAATTTCCTACTGCTATGCCTTCATTGTCAACCCTTCCCCCCTCATCCATAACTCTGGCAAACGCTGATCTATTTTTCATCCCTATAAGCTTTGACTTTTCCAGAATGCCATATAAATGGAATAATATAATATGTAGCCTTTGGCATATGACTTCTTTCACTTAGCAAAATGTATTTAGGGTTCATCCATGTTGTTGCGAATCAATAGTTAGTTCCTCTTTATTGCTGAGTAGTATTCTACTAAATGGATGTACTGTAGTTTATTTATTCATTCGTCCATTGAAGGAAATATGGGTTGTTTTCAGGTTTTGGCAATTATGAATAAAGCTTCTATAAACATTTACATACAGATTTTTCTATGAACGTAAGTTTTCGATTCAGTAAATTTCTAGAAACAAGACTATACAGCCATACAGTAAGGGTATGCTCAACTTTATAGGAAACTGCCAAACTGTTCCAGAATGGCTACATTATTTTGCATTTTCACCAGCACTGTATAAGAGTTCCAGTTGCTCTGCATCCTGAACAGCACTTAACATTGTCAGGTTTTTTTTTGTTTGTTTGTTAGCCATTCTAATAGATTTGAAGTAGTATCTCATTGTGGTTTCGTTTGTACAGTATAATTATGATGCTGAACATATTTTCATATATTTATTTTCTATCCATATATCTTTGTTGTGAAGTATCTATTCATACCTTTCATCCAATTTTTATGCAGTTATTTATTTCCTAATTATTTAATTTTAAGATTTCTTTATATGTTCTGGATACACCACCTTTATCAGATTTGTAATTTCAAAATATTTTCTCCCAGTCCGTAGCTTCTCTTTTTCTTTCTCTATACAAGATCTTTCACAGAGCAAAAGTTTTTGACTTTGATAAAATCTAACTTATAATTTTTTTTCTTTTATGGATCATACTTTTGGTATCATATCTACTAATGCTATGATACCAATTATAACAGCAGACAGATTTTCTCCTACCTTTTCTTTTAGGAGCTTTATAAGTTCTGTGCTTTACATTTAGGTCTATGGTCCTTTTTGAGCTTATTTTTGCATAAGGTGTGAGGTATGTTTCAAGGCTCATCTTCCACATAGGAACTTCCAATTGTTCCATCACCATTTGTAGAAAAAGTGTTCTGTCTTTGCACCTTTGTCAAAAATCAGTTGACAATATTTGTGTGGGTCTATTTCTGGGCTCTCTATTTTGTTCCATTGATCTGTGTTTATCCTTTGGTCAGTGCAACCTTTCTGGATTATTGTAGCTTTATATTGTCTTGAAATCAGGTATTATGAGTCCTCCAACTTTGTTCTTTTTCAGAATTGTTTTACTTATTCTAGTTCCTTTGCCCTTCCGTATATATTTTAGAATCAATTTGTCGATATCTATAAAAAAAACCTTCCTGTGGTTTTGATTGGGTTGAGTTGAATCCTGTCCCTGATTTATAAAAATGCAACTGGTTTTGGTATACAGAACTTGAATCTGACAATCCTGATGAACTCTCTTATTATTTCTAATCATTGCTATCTAGATTCTCTTGAATTAATTATGTAAACAATCATATCTTCTAATAATAATAGGTTTGTTTCTTCCTTCCCAATTCTTATACATTTTATTTTACTTCCTTTATTTGTTGGGAGACGTAGAACTCTTGCATTTCTGCATGTCTTACATTCAGAGACACTGACTGCATTTTTTCCATATATCTTTTCAAGGATGTTTGTATATTGAAAGTTCTTGAAAGATATAGCATCTCTCTCCAGAGCAAAGGGCAAGCATACTTACTACCCAATATAATAAAGACCATTTTTCCCTGCAAAATAAAGACCAGGCATGTTTCCTGCCCATTATAAAAGATTCAGGTTCCCTATGCTCAGGGTTACCCTCCTATAATGTAACATATACCATGTGCAGGTATCACCTAGCCCTTCTCCTGTCAACCTGTGGGAATTGTGACTCAGGAAACCAATGCATATAAAATTTATGATGCTCTGGCTACTTCTACAACTGTGAATAATGGTCCTTTGTACCTGACACAGGACTCTCATAACTTCTGCCAGATCCATGAAACTTTGAAAGGCTACCTTGTTAGTTTTCAAGTAGGGTAAAATCTCAGGCTCTTAACAGTTCTTGACAGTACTGTTCCAGCTAGAATCTGCAATATGGAGGGGTCCTTGCAGGCATCCTTGGATTCTCCCTGATTTTAAAGGGAATGTTTCCAACATTTCATCATTACGTATAAAAATTAATTTAGCTTCTCAGTAGGCATCCTTCTTCAGATTAAGAGGAATGGTTGAAAAAACTTCCTAATGCATTTAATTTGAGAAACTGTTGTCTTAGTGGTCTAAAGGAGTTGGTATAGCTGTCAAAAGTGACTCTCCTTGGAATCAAAAAGGTGGAAGAAATTCCTAAGAGGGAGTTTTTGGAATTTCAGCCAGGAAAGTTTTTCATTATGTACTGCCCTGAAGGACATTTAACATTCTCGGCCCCACCCCTAGCTGCTGGATGCCAATAGTGTTCTCCCTAGTCTCAATGACTGAAACACTCCCAAATTTTTCAAAATGTCCTTTAGGGCAAGGGTTGGCAAACTTTTTCTATAAAGAGTCAGACAGTAAATACTCTGGCTTTGCAGGCCATACCATCACCATTGCAACTATTCAACTCTGCTGTGTTTTGCAAAAGCAGCCACAGACAATATGTAAATGAATAGGCATGGTTGTGTTCCAATACAACTTTACAAAAACAGGAGATAGTAGAATTTGGCCTGCAGGCTGAACTTCATTGACCCCTGTACTAGAGAGATGAGTAGATAGTAGAACTGCCTCAAAGTTCACAGATAATGAAAGTGAAGCCAGGGATAAAGTGATTTTTCCAAGGTTGCACAGCCATTTTGTACCAAGTGAGGCCTAGAACCCAGACTGCCTGACTGCTAGTGCTCTTTCCACTACATCACTCAGCAAAGCAAATGACATCCTGGTAGAATCTGCCTCAGCAAGTATTTTTATCCACTTCTACTAAATGTATGCAAATAAATATGGAAGCTTGGCAGATGTTCATGAATATTCAGGTCTCTGCTCCAGCTCCCTCCTCTATGGCCTTCAGTATTTTCCCAGTTTTGTATTGTTCACAGATGATGACACCATTGTTCCACCTCAAGAATGTTCTTGAAAACATTCAATACAGTTGGGTTAGAGACTGAACCCAGAAGCAGAACCTTTCCAAAACTTAACATACGTAAGTCATTCATGTACTAAATATTTCTTAGGCCCTCCTCACATTATTGATCACAGCCCTGATTTTTCATCTGTACCCTAGGACTCATACACAATCAACTTGAACATTATTTTCAAGTGAGAGTCTCTGCAGAACCTTATCTAATACTAATCTATATGAAGTATCAGAATGTATCACATCTACTTCTTTTCTTTCATCTGCAATTGTGAGATTCCATCCACAAAGACA
The DNA here is from genome assembly GCA_030035585.1 of Dugong dugon. Lineage (NCBI taxonomy): Eukaryota > Metazoa > Chordata > Mammalia > Sirenia > Dugongidae > Dugong > Dugong dugon. The sequence goes on from CM057475.1 coordinate 52,241,154, forward strand.
TTTTATCTAGCCTGATTGATCATTCACACAAGTGCTAAATAAGTTGCCTCAATGGAAAGAATGCATAATCATTAATAGCTGTCAGCAATAATATACACAGTTCAAAACAAAGCATTAGTTCTTAGAAGAGCACTGGGCTCAGACCAGAGCAGCTACATAATCAGCCTATGCCAAAAACAAGACATTTGTTGGTTCGTTCAGTGCCTCTGGGGCCATTTTAACATACACTTAGAGGAATTCAAACATTGGGTAGAAGATTGGACTACATCAACTAAACTTCTTCCAGCTCAAAGATTTAGTGATTCTGAATTCAGAAAAAAAGAAAGACTGTTACAGCCTGGAGAAGTCAAAGAAGCTCTCAAAGAAGATAGTACTCAGCCATGAAAAACAAAGTTTAGATGTGGAAAGAGAAAACAGAAGTGCATGAAGTGGTCAGCATAGCTCTGCACCAATGGGCTCCTCTCTTCCTCCTTGCCTCCAAACAGTGAAAAGCACAGGACTTCTGTTTAAGATAATGAAAAAGTATTGGAAACAAATAGCAGGGAGGTTGCTCAATACTGTGAATATAATTAATACCACTGAATTATACACTTAAAAATGGTTAAAATGGTAAATGCTATATATATTTCACCACCAAAAAAAAATTACTCAGAAGCTCTAGGGTTACTCCTGTATTAAGAGGTCCCTAAAGAGACAACTTTCTAAGAAATTGTTAAGAACTTACTGCACCAAAGCAGAAGTCATGAATGCCAATTAGAGCCAATGGCATATTTGGTCATTAATGAACAATAATCTTCTGTGGTAATTTCTGTTGGAATCTAGCGTATTCAAATCCTTTGAGGTTAAATGAATGATAGGCAAGGACAAGAGCCAACAATCACACTTAATAAATGCCTTCTGATAAAAAAGAGAAGAGATATTTAGGCACTGAATTACGGGGTCAGTAGTTCTTGCCTTTATTCTGTACCTGAAAAAAATTATCTTTTTGAGAGTTGGCTTTCTCCCCTTGATATGGGTAGATTGGCCAGGAGTAGAACATTTATATTCCTGGCTTATCATCATTTATGTGTATTATAAATTCTCCAAAGGGCAATGTGTAATCCAAAGTTGCTAAATGGTGTCAACTACCAAAGTTAACCAGAAAATAAAACAGAATTCTAAAGAAATTAAAAAACAAAGGTTTGGACATCTGAACTTTTGATAAGAATTTGTGAAGTGTCATCAGTTCCTTGCCTAACTTGGAGGTAAACCAAATTTCCTCATGTGGATGACTTTGGAGCCTCCTAGTGGCAACCTCAGGGGACCTGCAGAGCTAAGAGTCCTGGAAAGGACCAGGTTTTCAAGAGACAGCATTAGTTATGTACACTGGTAATCAATTCAAACACACACATCAGCTCCTACTGTGTGCTCAACACACTATATTGAATACTAGGAATGCAAAGATGAATAAATGTTGGCCCCTGTTCTCCTGAAGTTCACAACCTACTATGGAAACAAACAAGAACAGAAATAACTCTAAAAAAAAATGTAGTACATACTTATAATAAATAGGGAAAGGGGATAAAGTCAGGAAATGTATAATAGGGATGGCATCTGAGCCAAGCCTTGAAGGAAAAGTAGAAGTCTATGTGGTGGAAAATCTAAATACATTATGTATTTTCATGTCTTTGCTAATTCTGCTTCCTTAGTTTGGAATACTCCCTTTTCCACTTGCTGTCATTCATAGAGGAGTCCCTGGGTGGAGCAAACAGTTAATGCGCTCAGCTGCTGACTGAAAGGCTGGAGACTTGAGTCCACCCAGAAGCACCTAGAAAGAAAGGCTTGGCAATCTACTTCTGAAAAATCAGCCATTGAAAACCCTATGGAGCACAGTTCTACTCTAACACATATGGGGTGACCTGCAGTCAGAATCAACTAGATAGCAACCGGTTCAACTGGTATCATCCATAGAAAACTACGACTACAGTGTAGTAGGGTGGGAAGAAAGCTGGAAATGTAGGCTAAGAGCAAACTTAAAAGTGTCTTTGTGGTTGGAGTATGATTACCCTCCAGGCTCTGAAGAGATGTCAGGGAATCTAAATCAGTGAAGTCACCTACTGAAGGCTAGTCAGTATAAGAAAAACTCTGATAGCAGTATGAAAAACATATTAAGAGAGGTGAGGAGCAGAAAGACTCGTTGTTGTTGTTGTTAGGTGCTGTCAAGTTGGTTCCGACTCATAGCGACCCTATGCACCAGAGAACGAAACAGTGCCGAGTCCTGCTCCATGATCACAATTGTTGTTATGCTTGAGCCCATTGTTGCAGCCACTGTGTTAATCCATCTCGTTGAGGGTCTTCCTCTTTTTCGCTCACCCTGTACTTTACCAAGCATGATGTCCTTCTCGAGGGACTGATCCCTCCTGACAACATATCCGAAGTACGTAAGACGGAGTCTCGCCATCCTTGCTTCTAAGGAGCATTCTGGTTGTACTTCTTCCAAGACAGATTTGTTGGTTCTTTTGGAAGTCCATTGTATATTCAATACTCTTCACCGATGCCACGATTCAAAGGCCATCAATTCTTCTTCAGTCTTCCTTATTTACTGTCCAGCCTTTGCATGCATATGAGGCGATTGAAAATACCATAGCTTGGGTCAGGCACACCTTAGTCTTCAAGGTGACATCTTTGCTTTTCAACACTTTAAAGAGATCTTTTGCAGCAGATTTGCCCGATGCAATGTGTCTTTTGATTTCCTGAATGCTGCCTCCATGGGTGTTGACTGTGGATCCAAGTAAAATGAAATCCTTGACATTTTCAATCTTTTCTTTGTTTATCATGATGTTTCGTATTTGTCCAGCTATGAGGATTTTTGTTTTCTTTATGCTGAGATGTAATCCATACTGAAGGCTGTGGTCTTTGATCTTCATCAGTAAGTGCTTCAAGTCCTCTTCACTTTCAGCAAGCAAGGTTGTGTCATCTGCATATCACAGGTTGTTAATGAGTCTTACTCCAATCCTGATGCCGCGTACTTCTTCATATAGTCCAATTTCTCAGATTATTTGCTCAGTATACAGATTGAATAGGTATGGTGAAAGGATACAACCCTGACGCACACCTCTTCTGACTTTAAACCACCAAGTATCCCCTTGTTCTGTCCGAACAACTGCCTCTTAATCTGTGTACAGATTCCTCATGAGCACAATTAAGCGTTCTGGAATTCCCATTCTCGCAATGTTATCCATAATTTGTTATGATCCACACAATCTAATGTCTTTGCATAGTCAATAAAACACAGGTAAACATCTTTCTAGTATTCTTTGCTTTCAGCCAGGATCCATCTGACATCAGCAGTGATATCCCTGGTTCCACATCCTCTTCTGAATCTGTCCTAAATTTCCGGCAGTTCCCTGTCAACATACTGCTGCAGCCGCTTTTGAATGATCTTCAGCAAAATTGTGCTTGCGTGTGATATTAATGATACTGTTTGATAATTTCGGTTGGATCACCTTTCCTGGGAATATGCACAAATATGGATCTCTTCCAGTCAGTTGGCCAGGTAGCTGTCTTCCAAATTTCTTGGCATAGATGAATGAGCACTTCCAGTGCTGCATCTGTTTGTTGAAACATCTCAATTGATATTCTGTCAATTCCTGGAGTCTTGTTTTCGGCAATGCCTTCAGTGCAGCTTGGACTTCTTCCTTCAGTACCATCGGTTCCTGATCATGTGCTACCTCTTGAAATGGTTGAACGTCAACCAATTCTTTTTTGTATAATGACTCTGTGTAGTCCTTCCATTTCTTTTGATGCTTCCTGCATCATTTAATATTTTCCCCCTAGAATCCTTCACTACTGCAACTCAAGGCTTGAATTTTTTCTTCAGTTTTTTCAGCTTGAGGAATGCCAAGCGTGTTCTTCCCTCTTGGGTTTCTATCACCAGCTCTTTGCACATGTCATTATAATACTTTGTCTTCTCGAGCCACCCTTTGAAATCTTCTGTTCAGCTGTTTTACTTCCTCATTTCATCCTTTTGTTTTAGCTACTTGATGTTCAAGAGCAAGTTTCAGTCTCTTCTGACATCCATTTTGGTCTTTTCTTTCTTTCCTGTCCTTTTAATGACCTCTTGCTTTCTTCACGTATGATGTCCTTGATGTCATCCCACAAGTCGTCTATTCTTTGGTCATTAGTGTTCAACATGTCAAATCTATTCTTGAGATGGTCTCTAAATTCAGGTGGGATATACTCAAAGTCGTAATTTGGCTCTCGTGGACTTCTTCTAATCTTCTTCACTTCAACTTGAACTTTCATATAAGCAATTGATGGTCTGTTCCGCAGTCAGCCCCTGGCCTTGTTCTGACTGATGATATTGAGCTTTTCCATCAACTCTTTCCACAGATGTAGTCAATTTGATTCCTGTGTATTTCATCTGGCAAGGTCCATGTGTATAGTCACCATTTATGTTAGTTAAAAAAAGGTATTTGCCATGAAGAAGTCATTGGTCTTGCAAAATTCTATCATGCAATCTCCAGCATCATTTCTATCACCAAGGCCATATTTTCCAACTACTGATCCTTCTTCGTTTCCAACTTTTACATTCCAACCACCAGTAATTATCAATGTATCCTGACTGCACGTTTGATCAATTTCAGACTGAAGAAACTGGTAAAAATCTTCAATTTCTTCATCTTTGGTCTTAGTGGTTGGTGTCTAAAGAGACTCACTGAGCTGTCATAATAGTCCAGGAAAGAGGTAAGGAGGGCTGGCAGTACAGTCACCCTCTTTATTCCATGTTCCTTGACTTTATCCCCTTTCCCTATTTATTATAAGTACATACTGCATTTTTTCAGAGTTTTCATTTTTGTTTGTTTTCATTGTAGACTGTCAACCCCATGAAGGCAGGGATCAACATTTATTCAGTAAAATGTAATCATTGTGGCAGTAAGGAGGATTCTACAAGCAAAAAAACAGCTATTCCTATTAGCCAAATGAATATGGGAGATTAGACACAAGAAAAAATCAAAAATCGTTCAGTTTTTGCTTAAGAGACAAGGTAGACAGTGATGTCATTAACCAAGGCAGGGAACACAGGAGACATTGAGGGAATGAGTGATTATGAGGAACTTCAGTAAATTTTATTTGGTATACAAACTAGAAATACGAGATTTGTTTAATAGAGATTAGTTAGGAAGGGTCAACAACATTCATAACCCTGAACAATTGATACTATAACCATCTCAAAATATCTGCAAGAGTTGTAATCATTATTATGATATTAATTATTATCATCCGTTAGTGATACGAGAAAAGGAACAATTACTTCCATTTTCACAACTGACGTCCATATATTGATCCAGTTTCAGAAGATCACACTCTCATTAGACAAGAAATTTTCCTTAAAAAAGTGAACATTTTATTCCCCTTTTGTTCCCTTGGCTTATCCAAAAATATCCATCCTTCAAGAACCAGCCTGAGTTCCATTTTTGCCACAAAGTCTCTGCTTATTTCTTCAGACCTTATTAGCTGTAACTTTCATAGCACTTAGCATAAAAAATATACTACTACACTGCCCTTTACAATTTACTGGAGTTTTAAGAAAATTTAGTTCTGTTCCTCCAACTATATTTAAGCTTTTTAAAGGAGTAAGGAACAGGCCTACTTCTGTAGCTCCTAAAGTTCCTATCATAGAGCTAATCATATAGGAGAGATGCAGTCAATAGTGGCCATACTATTGGAACAAACCTCCTTGTTATGGTGATGACCATTATGCTGTGCCCTATCTTTCAGACTTAAGTATCCATACTTAAGATCTGCCACTTCCGATTCTAGATTAGTAACATTTCTAAGTCCTATCACAGAAATTTAGCTTGTGTAGTCAATAATTGGGTCAATTTTGTGCTTATGTTAATACTAGACTTAAGAATAATTTTGAAAGAGATCTCTTTACTCCTTCCCTTGTAAGATCTTCTCTAACTCCCCCAGTGCCTCTAACTTCAGGCATCTACATTATGCCTGATTTGCACAGGGCTTTGCTCTCAGCCAGAGGCCAACTCATTATCTAGTCCACCTCCCTTATTTTACAAATAAGAAAACTGGGCCCAGACATTAAATAACTTGGTCAGTTTACACACCTAGTTTGTGGTGGACACTAGATTGGAGCCAGGTATCCAGACTTCTAGTGTCATACCACTTCTATGCTTTCAGATGCCCCACAAATATTTACTGAGCTACTTGAGCTGTAATCCTTCCTTTCCTATGGAGCACTTTTGAATCTTAATAGGAGATTCAAATACCAAACGATCCAAAGGAATGATTACTTAATGGTGGAACTGTAAAACCTGTTGCCATTGAGTCGATTACAAGCAGCTTGAAAGGCAATAAGGGAGATATTTGGGGATAGGGAGACATTCTGGGAAACTTAAATCATATGACAAATTTCAGCATCCAGTCATGAAGGAATAACAAGAAACAAATTAACCTTCCCTCCTTAAAGAACTAAAAAAATGATCAAAATACATGAAACAATGGTTTTCAGACATAGGAAAACAGAAAGCGCAGGACAGTGACCATTAGGAAAGAGTGAAAAAAACATGAGCCTGAAAAATGCCTCCAATTCACTGCCTGAAGACACTTTCTCAGATAAATAAATTCATCATTGTCAGCATACCTACTGTACAAGAAACTTGGATCTAAAAAAAAAACTGAAGTGCATTGGGCCATAGTTTGTTAACCTTGTCAAACTCTCCTATAGACTGTCTACAAGAAATCCACTTTAAATATAAAAGCATAGATAAGTTAAAAATAAATGCTTGGTTATATTAGAAGGAAAGAAATATCTAAAAATCAATAAAGTATATTTCCACCTTAAGAAACAAGAGAAATAAAAGCAAATTAAATTCTAAGTAAGCAGAAGAAAGGAAATAATAAAGATTACAGCAGAAATCAAAGAAATTGAAAAATGGGAAAACAATAGACAGAATCCATGAAACCAAAAGCTGGTTCTGTGAAAAGATCAATAAAATTAATAAACCTCTATAGTCAGGCTAGACAGAAGACAAAATTTACCAATATCAAGAATGAAAGATAGGACATCACTAGTGATCTCACAGACGTTAATGGAATGGAACAATTTCTTTAAAGACAAATATTACTCAAACTCACTCAAAAAGAAACAGATAACCTGAATAGCCCTATGTCAATTAAAGAAACTGAATTAAAGAAACTGAAACCTACCAAACAAGAAAGTGCCAGGCCCAGAAGATTTCACTAGCAAATTCTACCAAATGTTTAAGGAAGAAATGATATCAATTCTATACAATTTCTTCCAGATTACAGAAGAGAAGAGAATACTCCCCAACTTATTTTATGAGAGAAGAATCATCTTAATACCAAAAACCAGACATAGGTATTACAAGAAAGAAAAAATACAGACCAGTATTCCTCATGAACAAAATACCAGCATGTATTTTTTTTTTTAGAAATAGACAAGCTAATCTTAAAATTTATATGGAATTGCAAAGGACTTAGAAGAGGTAAAACTGTTTGAAAAAGAAGAACAGAGTATAAGGAATTATACTACCTAATTTCAAGACTTTTTATAGAGATAGAGTAAACAAGATGGTGATGTACTGATGTAAAGATAAACAAATAGATTAATGTATGAGAATAAAGAATCTAAAAACAGATACACATATACACAGCCAATTTATTTCAGGTAAAAATGCAAAAGTAATTAAATGGGGAAAGGATAGTCTTTTCAACAGATGACACTGGAACAATTAGACATCCATATGAAAAAAACAAACGTGGATCCTTTCTTCACATTACATAGAAAACATACATAAGAGCTAAAACCATAGAGTCTAGAAGAAAACATAGGAAAAAATTTAGTGGTCTTGGATTTTGCAAAGCTTTTCTAAATAGGACACAAAAAGCACAAAGTATTAAAAAATTATAAAATTGGACTTCTTCAAAATTAAAAATTTTTTCTCTTCAAAAGATACTTCAAGAAAAATTAAAAGGCAAACTAGATACAGGGAAAATATTTTCAAAACAAATATCTGACAAAGGACTTATACTCAGAATATATAAAAACTCTCACGACTCAATAATAAGATGGGCAATCCAATTTAAAAATAAAGGATATGAATAGAAATTTCACCAAATAAAATATACAGATGGCAAATAAGCACATGAAACAATGCTCAATTTCAATAGTCAATAGGGAAATGCAAGTGAAAACACAATGAGACACCACTACATAGAATAATGAAAATTTAAAAACTGACCATAACGTGCTTTGGTGTGGATATAGATCAACTAGAATTCTCATACATACACTGCCGGTGGGAATGCAAAATGGTCCAACTACTTTGGAAAAAAAATTTGGCAGTTAAACAGTTAAACATACACTTACCACAAAATCCAGCAGTTCTACTCCTAAGTATTTACCCCAAAGAAATGAAAACATAAGTCCATGTAAACACTTGTATAGAAATGTTCACAGCAGTTTTTACTTACAATAGCCAAAAAATGGAAAGAAACCAAATTTCCATCAAGTGGTAAATGCATAAATAAATGGTGGTATACCCACTCAGTGGAATACTACTCAGCAATAAAAAGGAATGAACTACTGATACATGCAAGGGTGATAAATCTCAGTAACATTATACTAAGTGAAAGAAGTTCAACACAAAAAGCTACCTACTGTATAATTTCATTTAAATAAAAGTTGAGAAAATGTAAAATTATAGTGACAGAAAGCAGATCAGTAGTTCCTAGGGGCAAGGTGGCAGGGGTGGGAGATACAGGAAAGGGCACTGACCATAAAGGGACAAGGAAGAACTAAGGAAGAGAAATGTTTTGTGTCATGATTGTGGCAAACAACCAAATACATCTGTCAAAACTCATCAAACTGTACACTTAAGAATTGATAACTTTTACTCAGATAATGCTGACCAATAAAAAGGGGGTGGGGAGAAAGAGGGAATTTTTTTAAAAAATCATTTGCAAAAGCTGTTACTTGTTCTGCCTACTCACAAGGTAATTCTTCACCTACATCTAATTGCAAGATGTACTAAACACACTTGAAACACCAGCAGATAGTGCAATACATTGGTATAGAGCATGGTTATTATCAGGAGTTCAGACAAGAGGCTTAATTTCAAGACATAATTATTTTCTCCTTTGAATTTTTTTGTTCATACTATGTGTTTTCACTAATGAAGGCATGCTGATTAGAGGACCAATTCAGAATTTTTGTTATGAGTTATGGATTTTGATACCCATTATCTGGGATTACATATGTCCCAGCAGACCCTGGAGAATGTGTAAATTCTGCCAATATGTGTCAGTGACAAAATGTTGTTTTTTGGTTTGTTTGTTTTTTATTTCTGAAAATTTGCAAAACATGAGGGAAAACATGAAGACACATGACAATAACTGCACATATATTTTATTCTAGTCTCCTTCTTCTTAGCCTTTTCATTATTTTTCATGAAACTCTTCAAAACATGGTACAATGCATTCTTCCTTACTGAAAAAAGAAGTACTTACAGCCCAAATAAATAAAGCCAAAGGATATTTTATCTCAGGAAAGTTACCACCACAGTGCATTCTTCATTGTTGCAAAAGTAGTATTTACAGCCCAAATAAACAAAACCAAAGTAATCTGAATCCCAGGAAAATTATCACTACTAGTTATTCTTCATTATAACAAAAGCGGTACTAACAGCTAAGAAGCAGAAACAGCTAGCTGCCATGGAATACTGCAGAACTGCTCACATTCCACCTGCTATATGTGGAAGCAATGACTGGGCCCTAAAATTGAATGTACAGTAAGAATAACTTATAGGCATTCCAACCTCTTGAAAACTGCCACTGAAATGCATTATTTCTTATTTCAAAGGCATTACTTACCGTTCAGAGCCCTGGTGGCACAATGGTTTAAGAGACTGGCTGCTAACTAAAAGGTGGGCAGTTTGAATCCACCAGCAGTTCTTTGGAAACCCTATGGGGCAGTTCTACTCTGTCCTACAGGGTCGCTATGAGTTGGAATTGACTTGACAGCAACAGGTTTGGTTGTTTTTTGGGGGTTTTTTGTTTGTTTGTTTTACTGTTCAGAAGCTAAAAAAAGCAGACAGCCAGTGACACCTGGAAACAATGAGTGGTGTCAAGGAGAAAATGGCCACCATGACTGAATGAGGACGACTGGCAATAGCTTATTCTCATGATAAGTACATTCTCACAAGAACGAGAACATAGTAACTGGGAAACACAGTAAGGAGGCTTATCTCACAGAAATAAAGGCAAATCTGTCAAAAGTTTAGAAAATTCACACATCCAGGAGGCGTCATCTAAGACAATGCTCAATCTACATAACAATGAGGCTCAAACTCAGGGTTCTTCAGTTTTACACATTCCAAAAGGTGCCTATCTTGAGGAAAATGCATTAAAATTGGGCTACCTCCTTCCCAAAGAACTCCAGAGGCATAAAAAGTAGGTGTGCTACTGTGTGTCCGAAAGGTTTTCAAAGAGTTTTAAGAAAGTCATTGCAATGAGACAGTTTGAGAGTAAAGGCAAAACTCAAGTAGGGCATGGAAGGCAGGGTAAATCTGCGATAGCCTTTCGACAAGAGAAACGATTTGTTTAAATATTTTTAGAATATTGAAATAGAAATTCACTTGCAGAGATGAGAAGCCATCCTTGGAAAAAGCCCCTGAGTTCCTTATCGGTCCATATAAACTAGTCAATGTGTTCATGACTTCTCAGTTCTGAGAAGTGCTGGAAATTCCAATCTCCCTTCTCTCTGCAAGAGTCCTGTTCCCCCACATGACTCTTCCCCCTTTTAACACAACAAGAGACTTCTAATTAACTTTTCTGCCACATGCAATTGGCACCACAGCAAATCAAGCTGTGGGATGGCTGACCCAGAATTACTGATGAATGTTCAAAGTAAACATGTTTTCGGCCCATCTGGAATGGTATATTTCTAAGAGGACAGAGAGCTCTTAAAATTAATTAACTCAGCTGGACAAACTGTCCACCCAATGGATGTTTTTCAGTAATGAATATCAGACCACAGATCTTCCTGCAGCTGAGCTTGTTTATCATTCAAGGAGGCTGCTTCTGCATGTCTCATGAATAGCTTCATTTTTATTTTCACTGGCTTCTGGCTTCTTATATTTATATAAATAGGCCAAGAAAGCAAAACACAAATCAGAGCAAGTTTAAATGGAAGGTCCCACATTTCCCCAGAAGGCAGAAACACCTACTTTTCTCTCCTTTTCCACATGTCAGAGTAGACAACTAAAGAGTAAAAGACCCCAAGTTTGGGAAGAGAGAAGAGAGCCTTGTTAAAAGGCAGGGACTTTCTTAAGTGGTTTTTTCACTGAATGAAAATTCCAATAAAGTGCTCTCTGCTGCAAAATTTGATGACTGCCTAGTGGGAGATATATACAAAATGACTTCAGACACACATGAAGGCTGCAGCTTAATTCTAAGTTAGGAAGTGCCAGAGTTAGTGTCCTGAAAGAACTCACTTTACTGCATCATACAGATAACCAATTCCATGTCATGCAAGGTTTTTTATGTTGTGTTGTTTGCCTGCTTATTTCTGTTTATGTAGAAAATAATCTTCTGCTTCTCATGGGGATCCATTTTGGGATAGAGAGAAACCCTTGAAAGATCTGAGACTGTCTTGCCTTCCTCTGAATTAACTGATCACTGTGCTAATGGGGAGGAGCCATGGTGGTGCAGTGGTTAAGCACTAGACTGCTAACTGGTTCAAACTCACCAGCCACTCCTGAGAGAAAGAACTGGCAGTCTCCTTCCCTAAAGATTACAGCCTTGGAAACCCTGTGGCGCAGTTCTACTCTGTCCTATAGGGTCACTATAAGTCAGAATCAACTTGATGGCAGTGGGTTTTTTTGGGTTTGGTGCTAATGGGCAGTTCTTGCTGTTCCCTTGGTCAAAGGCGATCTGTCATGGATTAAATTATGTCCCCAAAAAATGTATGTATCAGTTTGGCTGAGTCATGATTCCCAGTATCGTATGACTGTGTAACGTTACAATCTGATGTGATTTCCTTATGCATTGTAAACACTATCACTATGATGAGGTTATACTGATGAGGTCTACAAGATTCGATAGTGTCTTAAGCCAATCTGAGATATAAAAGAGAGAAGCAAGCAGAGACACATGGGAACCTCATACCACCAAGAAAGCAGTGCCAGGAGCAGAGTGCATCTTTTGGACCTGAGGTTCCTGCACTGAGATGCTCCCAGACCAAGGGAAGACTGATGACAAGGACCCTCCTCTAGAGCCAACAGAGAGAGACGGCCTTTCCCTGGAGCTGATGCCCTGAATTTAGACTTGCAGTCTACTGGACTGTGAGAGAATAAACTTCTCTTTATTAAAAGCCATCTACTTCTGGTATTTCTGTTATAGCAGCACTAGATGACTATGACAGAATCCAAGAGCCCACTCTGGCCAGCTTTGAGAGCAGAGGGAGAGCCTCTAACCCTCTGAGAACTAGACTAGATAGATGCTTCTGTTATCCCACATGAATGTCCCCCATTGCCTGCCTCCCAGGGGTCTTTTCTAACTTCATTCAGTACAAAGTCCTTCCTACCACAGAACACTTTACGGGGCAGCTATGTAGTGACTCATCTAAAAGAATAAAAATAAGTATCATTTTTTGAATACCCACTATGCATCAGACACTGTGCTAATATTTTATATCTATAACACAATGTCATTCTACAATAATACAGTATGGCAGTATGGAGTCCGAGTGCTTGGGTTAGATTTTTTTCTTTACCACTTACGCTGTGTGACACTGGAGAAATTACATAGCGTCTTTGTTCCTTAGTTCCCACATCTATAAACAGAGCTAATTACAGAATCTGTTTCACAGATATGAGACCTAGATAGATCAAATGATTTGTCCAAGATCACAAAGATGGAGTTCAAATCTAGGTCTGACTCTAAGGTCAATGTTCTATACCATACTGTTTCCAAAACAAATTCTCAAACCTAAGATTTCTCAAAGCATGTTCTATGGAACGCTAGTGTAATAAAATGCGTACTTTATCCATCTCTTGGAGATCTGCACTGCAAACAAGTATCTTAAACGCTCCTTGAAGAAATCTATTTGACTTGGTTTAATCCAATGTTTCCTGAACATATTTGACAATTAAATTGTATTTCATGGATATTCAGGATTATGGGAACATGCTTTGTTAAAAAATCCAAGGAGTTAACCCATCACAAATAAAATGTGGGTAATGGTGGCAAGAATTATGTTCAAATGTCCTGACTCCGACAATTAGTATTTACACCAATCTTTACCTACAACCCTATACTAACTCTGTTGTAAGAAAGGGCTAAGTTATAAAATCTGTTTACCATTAAAAAAAAACCTATGAGATTCAAATTTTAAAAACAAACAGAGACTCAGAAATAAGAAATTACTCGGCCTAGGCAACAGAGCCAGGAATAGAACCCAGTCTCCTGAATCTTAGTCTAATAATTCATCTTCTATACCAGTGGTCTTCAAAGTGGATTATGTGTGCACAAGGGGATGTGGGGGGAAAAAAATATCTATTTATGTATTCTAATCTGTTGTAATTTTTATTTCCTTGTATGTTATATTAAATAGCACATTCCTTAAAATAATCGTTAGAGTACATAATTTATAAATAAATAAATACACACAATTTGTGGGTGTGCTCAAAAAGTTTTTACTTACACAAGTCCACTATCCAAAAAGTTGGGAGTCCACTATTCCAATCTCTGGGCCCAGAGAGTAGCATGCTGTTATACAGAGGGCAAGAGAGGATAGAGTAGAATAGAACGTCTATGTGGCTCCTTGGCAGTGTCTTTCAAATGTAAGATACAGACTCCCTTCGAAAGACAGAGAAGGACAAAAGCAATTCTCGTGGACCACCCCCAAAATTGAAATATATTATTTTTATCATCGTGTTCCTTAAATTATTTTTTAAAAAACAGGCTTTAGGTAAAGAATACAATTTTGTTGGTACTCTATAGTTCTCACACAACTACAAAACTCAAACTGTAAATAAAATAAGTTTTATTTATAAATTAAATTTAAAAACATAAAAAAGCTCATAAAATTTAAATTATCCATCATCAATTTAATGTAATGGGTGGTGATATTTTATTGAAATGCTAAATCACCACTAATGACCTGACTATACCTAAGGTTTATGAGACAAGTTATGCCTCAGTTTCCTCACATAGAAAATGAGGCAGTAAAGATACTTGACTCATGAGATTATAAATTAATGCAAAGTGCAAAAAACAGCTCCTAGCACATAGTAAGCACCCAATAAATGTTAACTGTCATCAGAATCAGTATCATCATCATCATCATCTTGAATCTGGCATGGGCCCTACAGATCACTCCATTCTCCTACCATTTTTCTCTCTATTTGAACTACTTCTAAACTTTTGTTCCTTGAGCCCTTTCTGACATGATTTTGCCTTCATTTGGCCTAATCTCATTATTTACATACTAAGTCTGCCCCTGCTCTTTCCCTGTAAACCTGAGACAATGAAAGTAATATAACCTGGCATCACACAATCCTACTGTTAGATTTGTCATTGCAAGCATACACTGTATGCAACACAGTTTGTCATTGTATGCAATACATGCAAACCCTAAAATTCCATGGCTGAAGTGGCCATCCAGATGAATTAGAATACACCCAGATCCACATACATATTAAACCCATTACCGGCAAGTGGATTCCCACTCATAGTGACCCTACAGGACAGAGTAGAACTGCCCCATATGGTTTCCAAGCAGTGGCTGGTGGATTCAAACTGCCAGCCTTTTGGTTAGTAGTTGTAGCACTTAACCACTGGGCCACCAGGGCTCCACATAGATATTAGATTATCATTAAAATAAAATATAAAATTTTTAAATTCTAGTAAAGAATTCCTGGACACCTGAGAAGACAGTCACAGACACACACAACCCTCCAGAAGCCCTAGAATTCTAGTTAGACAAATACTGTCCTACACATGGAAAAGAAAAGATGAAAATTTGCGTTCTGGCTGAAGATGACTTAGTTCTTCCTGTCTCCCTACTTACACTAGGCTTTGTTGCGTTTAACACTGACATTCTATTTCATATGCATTATTTGTAGATCTGTCTTCCCTGCAAGAGGGGCACCTTAAAAGCTAGAATGGTGTTATTTATCTCTGAATCACTAGTATTAGCAAATTGCCTCTCCTCCAACTTCCGGGAGAACATTTTAACTTTAATAGGTTACAACAGGAAGAATACTAAACATGGAATTAAAAAACCCAAGCTCAAGTTCCAGCTCTGACCCATTTAATAGCTGTGTGAACTTGAGGAACACAGAATTGCTAGGCCTGTTTTTCCTTCGCTGAAATAACAGTAAGAGTACCTACCTGACAGGGTTGTTTGAAGATTAAATGATATACGTATGCAAACAGCTTAGTAAACAGTAACATCCTGTGTAAACGTAATACAGAATTACTAACATAAAACATGAATCTAACCAAGGTGAAGATAGAGGGGACAGATTCTTTTCATAGACTCAAAACTACCTGGGCAGATGGTGACTCATTGCTAACTACCAGTCTCTGACTTACTGAAATATGTGTTCAATATGTAGCAAAATCATAGGCACCTAGAAACATTCAAACATTTTGTAAACATATCCTTGCCCCTACAACCAGATTTCTCTTTAGGAAGTTGTAAAAAAAAAAAAAAAAGGCATGGGGGCGGTATTTGACCTCCTCTAACTTCACAATGGGGAAGGAGAATCAAGATCAACAGCCCAATGCTGATTCCTGAGGCAGAGGTCTGTCCTGCCTCCTTTCTCTGCCATCTTTACCAATTCTGACACGAACTGTCCCTTGCACAGCACTCTGCTGAGTTTGATAATTCACTGCAATGGCCACACAGAACTCACAAACAACACTCATGATTATGGGGTTTATTAGGGAAGTAATAGGTTACAGTTCAGGCTCCGGTACACTCAAGGATACAGTTCTTCCATCAGGACAGCCTATTCCCAGCCATACTTGCAGGCACAAATCTCCCTGGCTGTAGGCCTCTGCCCAAAGCCACTCAGCTTTCTCTCTCCACAGGCCTGGAAGCCCACCACACCATCTCCCTGCTGCCCTGCTGCCAGGTCTCTGCTGGCAGGTCTCTGCTGCCTTCAGTGTTACAGCTCCCTCTCTCTCTGTCTCCTGGTTCCAGGAGCTTCTCAGAGTAGGGATTCCAGGTCCAAAGGACATGCTGGCTCTTGGTTGCTCTTCCTTGGTAGTGGTGGGTTCCTCTCTTCCCACCTTTGGGATGGCTCACCTCAAGCCCAGCAGGATGGAAAAACTGATCAATCTCTTTGGTAGGCCACAATTACCATTTCTGCACAGTCCCGTCCAATCACTTGGGTGGGAGTTACATGATCACGGATAGAAAGGCCACACAAAAGTGATCCATCATACCACAGAGGTAAAATAATATTACGCTGCTACATTTTATCTCTGAAATTGATGCTCCCCACATGTCTGCTGAAGATATATTTGCAAGTTTTACCAGATATAATAGAGCTTTGTAATCAAACCGATCTTGGTTCCTGCCCTAGCTCTGTCACTTACTAGCAGTACAACTTTGAACAAGATATTTAATCTCTCTGAGCCTGAGCTTCCTCACCTGTGTAATAATAACAGGTATAATGTGGGCACAATAACTGGCTCATAGTAAATGTCTCATAGAAGTTATTAATAACAAAAACAGCCAGATGGTGATGATGATGATGGTAATGATGATGACAACAACAATTAACTGGGTCATCCGCTCACTGACTCACCTAGTCCCTACTTATAAGCAAGAACATATAACTGTAGGACAACCAGGCAGGCTTAAGAGAGCAGAAAAGATTGTTGCCCCTATATGTTAACGAGATTCATACATATCTATCACATAGATATGTCAGACATATCTACATAAGGGGAAGTCTCATATACAAAAGTCTTTTTCCACTGATGGACTGATGCTTGGAAAACATTTTTTAACCCCATCTTTAGCTATCTAATTGTCTGGCTGTATTTTGTCTTCTGGGAGAGGGACCAAGCAAAAAAAAAGGGAGGGGGGTTGTTTTCGAGCTAAAACTGACATGAACTGACAGAGCCAAAAACTGCTCTGCACTTACTGAATTAATAAAAAGTTTGATTCACACCCTGCTATTAATCCCTCAGTTTATAAGCACTGTTTGATCCTAGTGAGTTCTAAAAAAAAAAACGACAAATATCTCCCTTTCATGTTACAACTAGAGCACAAATTAATTGTAAAGGATACGACCCATAGCAAATCAGTTACCATGTCCTGTCAATTTGCCTTTGTAACAACTCTCTAGCCATCCCCTTTTTTCCCAATGCTGCTTCACTAATGTAACCCATCCTCATCTCACTCTTGTGGGTCTTCACTAGCCTCTCTTCAGTCTCTCTAGGCATCTAGCACTGTTCTATTCTGTCCTGTTTGGGCCTGTGAGATAAATCTTCCTAAAATATCACATATAATTTTCTTAATCACAATTCCTCTAAAGGATAAAATCCAAACTCCTTAATTTAACTCTCAAGATCCTCCACAACCCAATCTGAACTTCATCTCTCAGGGAAAGCCTTTACAGTTGGCCCCAAAATGGCATTGATATATTGGAAATGGATTAGCCCAAGAGTACATGATCATTATTTTATTTAGTTCATCAATTCCCAAACATTAAGCAGTTCGTGAAACAAACCAAAAAAAAAAGTTAAAAGAAGATTTAATACTCCTATGACCAAAAATTAAGAAAAGGAATCAAAAGTTAGTACGCAAATCCATTCTATATTCCTTCATTTCCAAGAAAATTTTACTTCTCAGCCTAGGCTCCCAGCTATTTCCAGAGCTCCATCCAATTTCCAATAAACCAAGATTGCCAAAAGAAAAGCATGATGCTAATCTCTGATCTCCATGGTGGTAATTCATCAGCCCACCAAAGTCTTTAGGGTTCTGCAATCTTACTTCTATACCCTAACCACAGTCTTCTCCTATATTGGTAAATGAAATGAGACCACTGAAGGAGCAAGCAAGGTGCTGGAAGTATCAGAGTGAATCAGCTGCCAGGCTGGGAATGGAATCAAGGAATTCTACTCCTTCCTCATATATGATTACTAAGAGTTGTCCACTTAGCATTTTTGTTCGTTTTTAGTTTTTCCCTTTATTTTTTTCCTTCTGAATAAACAAGACCCTCAAGATGTGGCTCCTTAAGACCTCTAATTTCTGCATGTGAATATTCTATTACATTAAACTCGAAGATGCTCTGTAGACTCAAGGGCTCTTTTGGTCAATGGTGATTGCAAACGTAGATCCAGAAACAACCACTGGAAAGACAACTACCCACAAATGAAGTGAATTAAAGAACTTTGTCTTCAGTTTTGTTGGATTCCAGTCCACCACAACCTTACCCATTCATCAGTTTTTCCACAAATATTTATAGAGCCCCTACTATGTGCCACGCCCAGTGCTTGGCATAGAGCGTATAGTGATTTAAAAAACACCACCACACACTCAAGGGCAGAGATACCAGGGACAGAGGTCTACTCCAAGAGGAAGTACACAGTGAGTCCTCAGGCATCATTTCTCTGTAATGATGTAATTATAGTAACAGGATCATTAGCCTCTCTCTGGTTTTTAAAGGTAAAGGTATGTTAAAATAGCAATTCAATCCAAGTTTTTACCACCTACTATCGGAATCAACTTGTTGGCAACAGGTTGGGTTTATATACTCATCGAGGCCCTAGTGACTCAGTCGTTGAGAGCTTTGCTGCTAATCAAAAGGTCAGCAGTTCGAATCCACCACCCGCTACTTGGAAACTCCATGGGGCAGTTCTGCTCTGTCCTATAAGGTCACTATGAGTCAGAATCAACTCAACGGCAATGGGTTTGGTTGGTTTTTATGCACTTATCAAGAAGTCCTGGTGGCGCGGTGGTTAAGTGCTCAGTTGCTAACCCAAAGGTCAGTGGTTCGAACTCACCAGCCACTCTGAAGGAGAAAGATGTGGCAATCTGTTTCCATAAAGACTACAGCCTTGTGGCAGAGTAGAACTGACCCGTAGGGACCCTGAGTCAGAATCAACTCAACAGCAATGAGTTCTTTTTTTAAGTACTCATCACTGAACTAGATATGAGACTCTAAAATTAACTAGGGACAACCATGTGTTGTTGAAAAACATAGATTTTGGGATCATCATCTCTGACGCTGCTGAACTCTAGTTGTGAAACTGAGGCAAGATACTTAACCCTCTTGAACTTCAGTTTCCTCATCTTTAAAATGATGGTATTTGTAACACCTAGATACTAGGGTTGCTGTGAGGATTAAATGAGGTCAAACTGTAAAGCGCCTTCCAGAAAGGCAGGTGCTCAATAAACGTTTATTTTCCTCCTTTCAAAGAAATTAGTGCCATTGACACCAATTAGGAAGCTACCACTGTAGAAGAAGGCTTGGAATAGGACAGCAACAATAAGACCAGAGGGAAGGCGGGAAATAGTAAAAGCACTTAAACAGGCAGGAAAGAGAGTTGACCTTGCATTAAAAAGGCTACATTATACTCATGAACCAAAAAAAAAAAAAAAAACCATTGCCATGGAGTCAATTCTGACTCAAAGTGACCCTATAAGACAGAGTAGAACTGTCTCATAGGGTTTCCAAGGCTATAATCTTTACGAAAGCAGACTGCCACATTTTTTTCCCAAGGAGTGGCTACTGGGCTCGAACCACCAAATTTCAGTTAGCAGCCAAGTGCTTAACCACTGCACCACCAGGGCTCGTCATGAACTAAAAGGTATGTTCAAAAGGCTGGTTCTCAAACTGAGGGTGAATTTTTTTTTTCCTCTATTTAGAAAAATGAGACTTCTAGAAAAAGTCCAAAAAGCAGAGAAGAGGAGAAGATAACCTTAGAATAAAATATTTTAGATCATTACATCTCAGTAAGAAGCAGCAGCAATTCTTTGAAGAGGTCAACAGTAATGAATTTCTTCATAAACAATCTCTGATATAAGATCACATAATGATTAGATAAACCATCTCTAGCCAGGGGCTGCATCCTTCTGCTGCCCAAGAGCATGATGTCCGTGACCAAACGAGAGCATAGTAGTTCACTGAGTTTTTGGCAAAGAAAAAAAGTCTGTTCCCTTTGGGGCACTCCACTTCCACCCCTAAAAATACACACAACTTCAGTTTGAGGGAACTACATTACACAGTGTCACTGTCAATAGCCAGAGACAGTAAAAGGCCTAGAAGGCTTATGTTCTCCCTTGAGCATCTGTGCTCCCGGTTCACTTTCTGAGAAAAAGTAATCTGGAGGAGGCAGTAGGAATCAGGTACTAGAGTCAAACTGCCTGTTAGGCGGAGGGGAGGATGCAGCAACAAGTACCAAATACTGACTCTGCTACTTATTAGCTGTGTGACCTTGTACAAGAAATTTAACCTCTCTAGCCTCAATTTCCACTTCCATAAAATGGGAATAATAAATAGAATCTACCTCCCAGGGGCATCATGAAGAGGAAATTAGACTTCATCAAAATTAAAAATATTTGTGCTTCAAGGACCTGATCATGAAAGCAAAAAGACAACCCACAGAAAGGGAGAAAACTTTTTCAAAGTATATACAGTCAGTTCTCGCTATTCGCTGTGGTTATAGTCTATCTATAAAGTCACCACAAACACTGAATAATGAATTCTGAACCATTTCTCATAGAGGAAATACAGCGTTAGGTATTACGGCCTGCAAGCCTCTGGTCATAATGTTTTCATCATCTAGTCAATATATAACCTTGTTTTGTCACAGCCTTTCTTGCAGAGAACAGTAGACAGCCCTTCAACGCTATGCTTGGGGGACATTTTAAACAATGAAATCACCAACAAAAAGCAAACACACCGTGTTTGCCTGGCCCCATTCCTGCAGGTTTCCACGAACCTTATCTGCATTATTAGCAAGCTGTCCAATCCCCTTGGTGGGCCACAAGTACCTTATTTGCATAGTCCCAGCCAATTAATGTGTGGGAGTCACAAAGACTATGGCTAGAAGGGCCATATTAATTCATTGCACCACACTCAGCAATGGGGTAATAACCTAAACTCTTACAAAAATTTTGTAACAATCAGAAATGATAACAGTAAATTTGCCTGGTGACATTTGTGAAGTCTTTCTTAGCTATTTCAGGTAAAGTTCACTGCTTTCCCTCTGTAATTTGACTGTTCATATTTCAACCATATCATTATCTATTCTATATGTCATTTTTTCCTACTAAAGTGTGAGTTCTATCAAGGCAAGGAAGTCTTCATTTATCTCATTCATTTATCTTTGTATCCTACAGGAAGAACATATTCCAATGCTGGTACATAAACCAGCTGCTCAGTCAATTATAAATATTTATTAAATATGAATGTTTAACTGTGAAAATTCCATGGATTTCCTATAACTTCTCATCTATCTGAACTTCTGTTTCAGCCTTCTTTAAGGAAGGGGGGGGGGGTCTTGAGAGCTGACCAAATTAACAATTACAACCCACATCTCCACCTGACTGACATGAAAATGCCCAACAAGTGAAGTTTTACTAGTTTCACCACCGTCTGGAAATCTTAAGGTTCTTGGGAGCAAGGAAATAACCTGAAACCACTTAATTTAGCCTTAGGAAAGCCTGGGCTAGCACTAGAGAAACACACAGAAGTTTATATAATCAGCCTGTGATCCTTGCTGTCATCACAAAAGCAAAATGGATGAGAAGCCCCTCCCCAGATCCTGTCTTAGTTTCCTAGGGCGTCCATAACAAAAAATACCACAAGTGGGTGACTTTAAAGAACAGAAATTTATTTTTTCACAGTTCTGGAGACTAAAAGTCCCATCAGGATCTTGGCTGTGTTGCCTTCTTCTGTGGGCCTCTCTTTTAGTTTCTGGAGACTGCCAGCAATCCTTGGTATTCCTTCACTGCTTATAGATGTATCCGCTTCCATCATCTCGTGGCATCCCCCCCATGTGTCTCTCTATGTCACCCCAAAACCTTGTACCACTCAGAAGGGATCAGGTTTAGGACTCACCCTCTTCCAGTCTGACCTCGTTAACATTAAAGAAAAACCCTATTCCCAAACAAGATCACATTCACAGATACGGGAGTTAGGATTCCAACATATATTTTGTTGGGATGTAACTGAATCTGTAACACCCATCCTGCTGCTGCCTTCTGGTGAAAAATCTCCCCTCTGGCTACCACGGATACTAATACTAGTATCCATTAGCAAAACTGCTACTCCAACTGTGGTGGTCCAGATGAACAACATGGGCATCACTGGAAAGTTTGTCAAAAACGCAGAATCTCATTTTTTATATAGATTAAGATCCTAGAACACAAAATAGCTCTGTGCCTTCTACTGATATTCTATCCACATTTTTAAAAATTTTATTTATTTTGTTGTTGTTGTTGTTGAGACTATACACAGCAAAACACACACCAATTCAACACTTTCTACATGTACCATTTAATAAAACTGATTACATTATTCAAGCTGTACAATCATTCTCACCCTCCTTTTCTGAGTTGTTCCTCCCTCATTAACTCACTGCCCCCTAAGGTTCCTATCTAATCTTTCCAGTTGCTGTTGTCAATTTGATCCTGTATAGACAGTTCTTAAAAGAGCATAATGCTCAAGGCAGACATTTTTTACTAGTGAAGCTAAACTACTGTTTGGTTTTGAGAAGACTTCAGGAGATATTTTTAGTTTAGGGTTTAAAGATTACCTCAGGATAATAGTTTCAGGGGTTCATCTAACCTTCATGGCTCTAGGAAGTTTGGAGTCCACAAGAATTTGAAGTTCTGTTCTACATTTTCCCCCTTTTGATCAGGATTCTTCTATATAATCTTTGATCAAAATGTTCAGTAATGGTAGCCAGGCACCATCCAGTTCTTCTGGTCTCATAGCAGAGGAGACAGTTGTTCATAGGGGCAATTAGCCACACACAGAATCTCATTTTTAACTAGGTCTCCATGTAAGTCATATGTACATTAAAGTTTAGGTGTCACTGTAGTAGAGTTGACTACACATGGGCTCCAGATTCAAGCTGTCCAGATTTGAACTCCATATAGACCAGCTGGAACAACACAGACAAATCACTTAACCCAGAAGTTCTCATACTGGTGTACACTTTAGAATCACCTGGGGAGATTCTTCTAAATCACACTGCCTAGGCTTTACTTTAGCAGTTGAGTTGATTGGCCTAGGACCCAATATTTTTAAAGCTACCCTAGGTAATTCTAACGTGAAGCCAGGGTTGAGAACCACTGATTTAACTCTCTAAGCTCCTATCAAATGGGACAATTAAACAGTACCCACCTCATGGAGTTGTGAGAACAAATATGAACATCTTTGTAAAGTCTTGGGACATATAAGTGCTCAATAAATGGCAACTAGCCCTGGTGGCGCAGTGGTTAAGAGTTCGGCTGCTAACCAAAAGGTTGGCAGTTTGAATCTACCAGATGCTCCTTGGAAACCCTTTGGGGCAGTTCTACTCTGTCGTATAGGGTCATTGAGTCGGAATCGACTCGATGGCAATAGGTTCGGTTCTGGGGGGAGTTTTATTATCATATCTGGAAACCTGGAAATAAATACTCCTACAACAGGGATGAAAAAGAACAGCTTAAATGTACTAGTCTGGCCCTGTCCTACAGGTAGGTAACTGCCATACTCATGAAACCACAAAAGAAAGGACACAATCAAAGAACACATTATGCCCAAGGAGGTGATTTTCCTAGCAGCAAACTGTTGATCAAGGAAACTATAGCGTGTCAGGTAAGGGGCAAACTACCTCTGCAATGTATCAGAAAGGGCAGCAATTTCATTTGGAATTTATCAATGAAGGACAGGGGAGCACTATTTCAACAGGTCTGTAACACAGGAAATCCCCCTTACCACACCTTCCTGATTTACACTGATTGTTGATACACACCACATGTGTTCTCAACCGCCTTCTCCCCTCCACCCTCAAGTTCTCAATCGTTCTGTTCTGCATTTAGGTGACAAAAACTTAAAACCTGTGGTTATACCTTCTATGAGAAATTTCATTTTGAAAGCTTTCTAAATTTCAACTTTATTACCATGAGAAAAACAGAAGAAACAAAAGACCTCAGTCATCCACTAACATAAAAAACCCTAGTGAAGACATTTAATAAGTGTTAAGTTTTCTGCTGCAAGTTGTTGAAAATCCTGACCTTTGGACTTCAGTGTCATTCATTTGCTTCTACAAATGTTTTATGAAACAATAGCATTTATTTTTCTAATGGTTTTAAGTTACATGTTTAGTTTCACCTATGGATTGTAACTTGGCTAAGCCTGGCCTGCAGTTCCTTTTGAATCTACATCTCACTGGATTTAACCTGAGTCTACCACTCCAAGGGGATTCATAATGGCCGGGTAAATAAGTCCATGCTCTGGCTTTCCAACAATTACAAGGAAATAAACACCCATACGAGACTAGCATACCTATCAGGCCACTGAGAGATGTGCAAAAATTTATCTCAATGATGATTCCAGGTATTTTTTTTTTTTTAAGTTTGCATGGCTTAGGAACTATGTCACCAGAAAGTTTAAGTTCTATTTCCAGCTCCTCCACTTACTCACTGTGGGCCTCCTCAGCTGTAAATGAAAGAAACAGACTCCTCCACTCCCTCATTGGCTGCACTGTGATAGCTAATGGATGTCTGCAATTAAAAGGCTTTTAAACCCCTTGTTGGAAGTCTACACAGTGCACTCTCAAAGTTCCCTCAGTCCCATTCTCTTGTTGTGTGCCATTGAGTAGACTCTGACTCGTCATAACCCTATAGGACACAGTAGAACTACTCCATAGGGTTTCCAAGGAGCAACTGGCGGATTCAAACTGTAGACTTTTTGGTTAGCAGCTGAGCTCTTAACCACTTTACCACCAGGGCTCCCCCATTCTCTTATCAGTTACCAATTGCCCTGCAGTAGATTCTGACTCACAGAGACCCCATGTGTGTCAGAATACAACTGTGCTCCATAGGATTTTCAATGGCTGATTGTTCAGAAGACCACCAGGCCTTTCTTCCAAGGTGTGTCTGCATGGACTCAGACTCTAACCCTCTGGTAACAAGTGGAGCACATTAACTGCCTGTACCATCCAGGGACTCCTCCCATTCTCTAGGCTGGTTCTAACCTCACCCTGGGCTTGGGGCCCAGTCTGATGGGAGTCTGGCATTCAGGTTCAAGGTCTCCAGGTAACATTCCATAGTCTATTCAGGAGTTTGTCAATAAAGAATGATTCAAAAAGATCTAAGAATCCAGCACTAAACTGGGCCCTAGCACAACTACAAGCAGACACAGCCTCTCACAGGAATCACAGACCCATTCTAGCCTCCCACAGAATGTTTCAGATTGGCCCGACCATTTCAGAACACTACCCAGTTCACATCAGTGAAGTGCAGTATTTTTAACTGTTATACTTCATTTAAGAGCTTCAGGCTTGAAGGCAGAGGTACTGCGTTCTAATGTTGGCTCTGCCACTTAAAAGCAATATTACTTTGAGCCACTTCTTTGAGTCTGTCTTCTCATTTGCAAAATGGAAATACCAATTTAAAATAGGACGATTTCTATGAGAAACAGGGAGCACTGGTGGCGCAGTGGTTAAGTGCTCGGCTGCTAACCAAAAGGTCGGTGGTTCAAACTCATAGTCACTCCACAGGAAAAAGATGTGGCTACCTGCTTCCGTAAAGATTACAGCCTTGGAAACCCTACAGGGCAGTTCTACTCTATCCTATAGGCTCACTATGAGTTGGAATCAACTCGATGGCAACGGTTTTGTTTGTTTGGTTGGTTTTTTTTTTTTTGGTTCTGAGAAACAGAGGGAATTTATAATCTTTAAAGAACACTATAAATGTAAAGTATAATTATTCTTCTCTTGCAAATGACTAATTAGAGAAGTGTTCAAAAATGGCTACCTCTGCTTTCTTTACTCTGTTTCTAACTAAACATTTGCCAGGTCTTTGTAAGTCTCTTAGACTGATATTCAAATTCACAGAGAAGCTTTAACAAGATGAATGATATTCAAAAAGAATCAAGAAATCTTCAGCCTTTGAGAATAAAAACAAGACAAGGATGCCCTTTATCTCCACTCCTATTTAACACTGTGCTGGAAAGTCCTAGCTCGAGCAATAAGGCAAGAAAAAGAAATAAAGGGCATCCAAACTGGTAATGAAGAAGTTAAACTGTCCCTGTTTGCAGATGATATGAAACTATACATAGAAAACCCTAAAGACTCCACGAGAAAACTACTGGAAATAATAGAAAGATTCAGCAGAGTAGCAGGACACAAGATAAACATACAAAAATCAGTTGAATTCCTACACATCATAAAAAGAACAATGAAAAAGAAATCAGGAAAGGAAGACCATTTACAATAGCCCCTAAAAAAAAAAAAAAAAACTTAGGAATAACTCTAACCAGGGATGTAAAAGGCCCATACAAAGAAAACTACAAAACACTACTGTAAGAAACCCAAAGGGATCTACGTAAATGGAAAAACATCCCACGCTCATGGGCAGGCAGACTCAACATAGTGAAAATGACAATTCTACCCAAAGCAATTTACAAATACAATGCAATCCTGATCCAAATACCAACCACATTCTTTAAAGAGATGGAAAAACTAATCATTAACTTTATATGGAAAGGGAAGAAGCCTCGGATAAGTAAAGCTCTACTGAAGAAGAAGAATAAAGTAGGAGGACTCGCACTATCTGACTTCAGAACCTACTATACAGCTACAGTAGTCAAAACAGCCTGGTACTGGTACAATGACAGACACATTGACCAATGGAACAGAACTGAGAACCCAGATGTAAACCCATCCACCTACAGTCACCTCATCTTCGACAAGGGCCCAAAGTCCATCAAATGGGGAAACGATAGTCTTTTTAACAAATGGTGCTGGCAAAACTAGATGTCCATCTGCAAAACAATGAAACAGGACCCATACCTCACACCATACACAAAAACTAATTCAATCTGGATCAACGATCTAAATATAAAGCCAAAAACTATGAAGTTCATAGAAGAAAAAATAGGATCAATGCTGCAGGCCCTAATGCACGGCATTAACAGGATACAAACCATAACTAACAACACACAAATTCCATAAGATAAGCTAGATTACTGGGATCTAAAAATGAAACACTTATGCTCATGAAAAGTAACAGAGTAAAAAGAGAACCTACAGACTGGGAAAAAGTTTTGGGACATTACAAGTCAGACAAAGGTCTAATCTCTAAAATCTAAGAGAAAATCCAACACCTCTACAACAAAAAGACAAATAATCCAATTAAAAAATGGGCAAAGGAAATGAACAGACACTGCACCAAAGAAGACATTCAAGCAGCCAACAGACACATGAAGAAATGCTTGCGATCACTAGCCATTAGAAAAATGCAAATTAAAACCACAATGAAATACTATCTTACCCTGGCATTACTGGCATGAATCAAAAAACACTGGAAATAACAAATGTTGGAGAGGCTGCAGGGAGATCGAGACTCTTATGCACTGCTGGTAGGAATGCAAAATGATACAACCATTTTGGAAAATGATATGGCGCTTCCTTAAGAAAGCTAGAAATAGAAATACTATATGATCCAGCAATCCCACCCCTAGGGATATATCCTAGGAAAATAAGAGCCATCACACGAATAGACATATGCAAACCCATGTTCACTGCAGCATTGTTCACAATAGCAAAAAGATGGAAACAATCTAGACGCCCATCAGCAGAAGAATGGATAAACAAACTATGGTACATACACACAATGGAGTATTAGGCAATGATAAAGAACAATGATGAATCTGTGAAGCATCTCATAACATGGATGAAACTGGAGAACATTATGCTGAGTGAAATAAGTCAATCACAAAAGGACAAATATTGTATGAGACCTTGTCTTAGTTATCTAGTGTTGCTATAACAGAAATACCACAAGTGGACAGTTTTAACAAAGAGAAGTTTATTTCCTTACAGCAAAGTAGGCTACAAGTCCAAATTCAGGATGTCAACTCCAGGGGAAGGCTTTCTCTCTCTCTTGGCCTTCTCATCAAGTGTTCCCTGAACTAGGAGCTTCTCGGCGCTCTGCTCCCAGCACTGCTTTCTTGATGGTATGAGGTCCCCCTCTTCTCTCTGCTCACTTCTGTCTTTTATATCTCAAGAGATTGCCTCAGGACACAGTCCAATCTTGTAGATTGAGTCCTGCCTCACTAACACAACTGCTGCCCATCCTCCCTCATTAACATCACAGAGGCAAGATTTACAACATATAGGAAAATCACATAATACCAGGTATCATGGCCCAGCCAAACTGATACACACATTTTTGGGGGAACATAATTCAATCCATGACAGACCTCTACTGTAAAAACTCATGTAAAAGTTTACACACAAAAAGAAACAATCTTTGTTGGTTACGAGGGATGGGAGGGGTGGGGGGGGAACTAAATAGACAATAGATAAGTGGTAACTTTGCTAAAGGGTAAGACTGTACACGATACTGGGGAAGCCAGCACAGCTTGTACAAGGAAAGGTCATGGAAGCTCCATAGACACACCCAAACTCCCTGAGGGACTGAATTGCTGGGCAGAGGGCTCTGGGGACCATGGTCTCCAGGAACATCTAGCTCAATTGGCATAACACAGTTTATAAAGACAATGTTCTATGGCCTACCTTGGTGAGTAGCGTATGGGGTCTTAAAAGCTTGTGAGCAGCCATCTAAGATACTCCACTGGTCTCACCCCTTCGGGAGCAAGGGAGAATGACGAGAACAGGATACAAGGAAGAGATTAATCCAAAGGACTAATGGACCACAGCTACCATGGCCTCCACCAGACTGAGTCCAGTACAGCTAGATGGTGCCTGGCTACCACCACTGACTGCTCTGACCAGGATCACAACAGAGGGTCCTGGACAGAGCCGGAAAAGGATGTCGAACAAAATTCTAACTCACAAAAAAAAGACCAGATTTACTGGCACGACAGACTGGAGAAACCCCAAGAGCATGGCCCCCGGACACCCTTTTAGCTCAGTGGTGAAGTCACTTCCAAAGCTCACCATTCAGCCGGGGATTGGACAACCTCATAAAACAAAACAGGACTAATGAGGCACAGCAGTCCAGGGACAAGGACTAGTAGGCAGGAGGGGACAAGAAAGCGGGTGATAGGGAACCCAGGGTTGAGAAGGGAGAGTGTTGACATGTCATGGGGTTATTAACCATTGTCATAGGGCAATATGTGTACTAACTGTTTAATGAGAAACTATTTGTTCTGCAAACCTTCATCTAAGGTAAAAAAAAAAAAAAAAAAGAATTATCTATGTGAGATTAAATTAACAGCAGCAACTCAAAAGGTTTGATGGGAAGCCTAGGGGGCAGTGAGTTGAAGGTAAAGGTGATGGAATAATTTGGAAAAGAACAGTGAGAATCACAGCACAACTGGAAGAATGTAATCGATGTCACTGAATTGTACATGTAGAAACTTTTGAAATGGTGTAACTTTGGCTATGTATATTTTCACCAAAAAAAAGGTCCACCAAGGTCAAGAAGGGAGAGTGTTGACATGTTGTGGGGTTGTTAACCAGTGTCATAAAACAATTATGCGTACTAACTGTTCAATGAGAAACTACTTGTTCTGTAAACCTTCATCTAAAGTACATTTAAAAAAAAAAAAAAGGAAGAAATCTTCAGCCAGGGTTTCTTTCAAGGCACACAGTGATAACACTATTTCAGCAAAAAGTCAAAATATTTTTAGTGTCACTTCCCATCCATATCCAAAACTTTACAGAGTAGTTGTTTTACTAAAGGAAACCATACTTTGATGCATAGGGTTAGTTTTGCTGTGGCTGTTTTCTTGACATTTACTCCAAGACTGTATAACGCTAAAAGGATTAAGATGGATAAAGGTGCTTAAAAAGACATTAAGAGAAAAGAATTTAGATCTAGTTCCAATATGGAGAGAGAAATATGACACCACAGCACTGCTTTGTTAGAAACTATAGAAGAACAGCAAACAGAAGTTCTTGCAAAAAAAAAAGTACCAATGGAAGAGTTAGATAAAATGTTTAAATAACAGCCCATTCACATGTGGATTATTCTGTAGCCATTGAAAACCAAACCATAATTACTGGCTAAAAGGTTATCTAAATAAGCAAGCTGTTCAACAATATGATCTCACTTATATATTAAAAATTGTATATGCATCTGTATGCACAGAAAAAGGTCTGAAAAGATACATTACAGACTGTTAAAAGTGGTTATACCTATGGAATAGGACTAGGGGTAGGAAATGAAAGGAGACTTTCACTTTTTATCTTATATACATATTACTGAACTTGTATTAGTGAGCATGTATTACATTGGTAACTAATAAAATCAATAAAAAGTATAAGTCTTTAAAAGTATAAGAAAGAATGAAGCAATTAAGCATTAATCAGAAATATCCTATGAACTTAAAAAAAAAAAAAGCAGAAAAAAATGAATGGAAGAGAGGTTATTTCCCTTAGTGTGTTAAGCTACCAAATAAATGGCAAATAACCAATGAACAAGTATTTACTGAAGAGCAACTACACAAAAGGCTCTATAGTAGACACTGTAGAAATCACAAAAATTATATGCTCTAGGAGGAGAGCCAAGTCTACATGACCATACACACACAAAAAGCTGGGAATATAAGGCAGAATAGGAAAATAGTCAAAGGAGTGATTTTTAGAAATTCACACTCAAATGTTTCATGAATTAATTAATTAATTAAACCTCTTTGAGCTGAGATAATAAAGAATTCATAGAGATGAAGGACAAACTTTGAAAGGTGAGTAGAATTCAGAAATGGATAGACAGTGGCAAGAAAATATAATGGGGTGAGGAACCCAGAGGGTTAGAAATTAAGAGAATGGCAGAGAGAGTAGGGGCTTTGTAAGGGGAAGCCACACCTTCTTGTAAACAGACTCAGGTTCCTACGGGTAAGAGAGGATAAAGTTGGTCAAGGAGGGTAGGATGACTATAGAGAGAGGGTCATAGCAAGCTGGAAGAGACTGAGAAGGACTTGAGTTACTAGGCAAGGGTTGTAGCTGAAAGTTTCCAGCTGCACAGTGCCAGGAGGAAAGTGGGGCTTGAGAAAGATTAATCAGACAGCAGGATGGACAGAGGCTAGAGAGAGGGAACCCAGTGGAGATGCTACAGAGTCAGTATGAGGTGATGACTGCCTGAACCAGATGGGAATGGCTACCAGGCAAACAACAATAATTACCATTTAGCCTTGTTCTCAAACTTTCAAATCAGACTCCAGCTAATATAAATCCCTAGAGGAATGACCTTTGAAGCTGTTTTGGTAAAGGAATGAGGAACATTGTGCTGTTATGCTATAATCCACCACCAGTTGCCATCAATTGACTCCAACTCATGGTGACGCCATGTGTGTCAGAGTAGAACTGTGCCCCCTAGGGTTTTCAATGGCTGATTTTTCAGAAGTAGATCACCAGGCCTTTCTTCCAAGGCACCTCTGGGTAGACTAAAACTGCCAAACTTTTGGTAAACAGTCAAGCCTGTTAACTGCCTGCACCACCTAGGAACTCCTATGTTATAAAAGGGGTGGTGAAAATCACCAGCTTTGGAGTGAAACTGGCCTGGATTCAACCATAGCTCTGCCATTTACTAGCACAGTTACTTAAATAACCTCTGACAACTTGGGCAGAATATATAACCTCTTGGTTCCTTGGTTTCATCATCTTAAGTGATAATAAAAGTATTCTCCAAATAAATTTAACAAAATCTCAGTTCAAAGAGAAAAATAAGGGAAGGACGTATGAAAGAAGGGTTTTCTTGAAACCTCACCGTTATCTGTTCCCCTTTCCCTTCCCTAAGCTTCACTGGGCTTAGAACTTGGGAAAAGAATAAGACAGACTATGGTACTAGTTTTTAAATAAAAAATAATTCTAAAATTGCACAGCAATTTGATGGTAACCTTCCAACAACTTTTCAAATATTCATATTTCTCTGCTTTTTTCCCTGCCATTTTCCTTACATCAATCACACTGTTGATCCATTTCTACTACTCTCTTCAATGCATCTACTTCCAAAACACATCTCCTTCTCAAAGGAACTAATAAGCTCTATCTCACTTTGAATCAGTTGTTCTACTCCTTCAATACGTCCTAAAATGTGACAACTGTCTCTTTTAGTTGTCCATGTCTCCCTGTAATTATTCTATCATTGTTTTACCTAACAACTACTTTGTGTCCTCACCCACAAGATCTTTGAATATCCTCATAGGAAGAACTACACCACAGATTTTTTTAATGTCCCACAATGCTTAGTATAGGGCTTTTAGGTGCTAAATAAATGGATGGATGAATAAATAAAACAATGAATGAATGAAAGATTGAATCCTTTTCTTATCTAAATGTGGTGAAGAGAGTAGAGGACTAGGTTGTAGTCCTGACTCTACCAACTACTCATCTGTATGACCTAGAGCAAGTCACATTCTGAGTCTCAGTTTCTTCACCCATGAAAAACAAACAAAAAACCTGTCTCATAAGGCTGGTTTAAGAATTAAAATGAGATAACATATATAAACATAATAAGAGCTCAATATCTTTAATGATGCTAAACGTTAGCATCATTATTCACTCCCAAGGCTGAGTTGAGACTCCTCCTCCAAGGCACATCTTCTGATTACTCCATCCAGTTCTCACTTAACCCCCTTCTCAGAACCCCAACAGTCCTTACAGCTTGTTCTACATCCTTTAACCTCTGAATATATCCTATCTTGTTCTTGTCACTATTATTTCCTACGGATTAGCCTTGTGTCTCTGAGATTTTTAATCTGCAGAATCTTAGAATTAGTGCTACATGTAGACAACTTTTCTTCATTTTACAAATAAAGAAGGCTTCATGAGGGTTCACGACTTGCCCAACAGCACACAGTTAATTAGCGGAAGAAATGAGATTAAACTAGTGGAAGAACCGAGACTAGTCCCGAAGTCTTCTTTGTGAAGCTCATAACAGAGGCTCCACATAAGTCTGTAGGTTTAAGGACCGACGTCATCGGGTCCCTGCTCCACAACTTATTAGCTGGGTGGCCTTGAGCAAGTTACATAACTGCTTTGTGCCTTAATTTTCCCATTTGTTAAATGGGGAAAACAGTACTTTTCTCATAGGATTGTTGAGACAAATGTGTTAATGTATGTTAGTTGCTTAGAATAGTACCAGGCACGTAATAAAAACAAAAACCAAACCAGCTGCTGTGGAGTCGGCACATAATATTCACTCAATAATGCTAACCAACAAAAAACCCGTTGTCGCTGAGTCAATTCTGGCTCACAGCGACCCTATAGGACAGGGCAGAACTTCCCCATAGGGTTTCCAAGGAGCAGCTAGTGGATTTGAATTGCCAACCTTTTGGTGAGCAGCCGAACATTAACTGCTGTGCCACCAGGGCTCCCAATAATGCTAGATAATATTATTATCGTTATTAGGCTTAGGCTGCAGAGAAACATCCCTTCTTCCATATTATTTTAGAGACAGTGCCCCAAATGTGGGCAATTTACCTTTCCCAGCTTTCCAACTTCACTCCCTGCCTTTTATCCTTCAAAATGTGTTTGCCTTTCCAGAACAAGTGAAAATAAGATAATGGTTTAATGCTCAACTCTCTCAATACAAACACATAGGTATGTACACACATCCCATCTTTTCTAAACATGTAGCTTATATTGCTCACTCTTCATTCTCCACCACACAAAAAGCAACAGACATGTATTAAGGTTTGTAAATAACATATTTTGTCTGACCCAATGTATGCGTCTGTTCCATGCACTGGGATGATGGTTATGTCTATAAGGTTTTTTGTGTGTCTGTCAATGCCAGTGTGTTTTCATTATAAATTCCTAGAGACAAAAATGATGTCTGCTTATGTCAATCAAACATAAACTCTGGGACACTTAGACTAAATTAGACTGGATATTCAGAGAGGAACTTCAGAAAAGTTCAGAGAAAGAGGGAGAGATTAATGAGGACCAGATTAGTAGAAGGCTTAATGAAAGAGGGAACTTGGGCAGAGCTTTGAAGGACAGGTAAGATTTTGACTCCAGAGATGGAAGATGATTGTTCATGGTGGAGGAAGCAGCAGTCAAAAAATCAAACAACGTACTGCATCAGGCAAATCTGCTGCAAAAACAATAACATCAGATAACGACGCAAGACTAGAACACAGGACAGCGCAACCAGATATTGACTCAGATAGGGAAGTCGAAAGTATATCAAACCTAAAACATTGAAAATGGGGAAACAGAGATATCAATATGTAAAAAAGGACAACATTAAAACAAAAAAGAGGGACTTAAAAATTGCAGACATAGATTTTTCATATGGAGGGGAAGTCAAGGTGATATAAAGAAATAAAAGACTGGTATAAACTTAGAAAAATAGGGGTAAATATTAAGGTAACCACAAAGGAATCTAACAATTCTACAAATCAAAATAAAAAAGTAGAAAAATATAAAGACTCAGCAAACACAAAATCAACAACAATGAAAAAGATTTAAAAAAAATACTTAAAGAAAAACGACTCAGCACAGAAAATTAAGGGGAACAAAGAAACTGTGAACAACACACAGACATCAGGATGACAGCACTAAACTCATACCTATCAATAATTATGCTGAATGTAAACGGACTTAATGCACCAATAAAGAGACAGAGAGTGGCAGATTGGGTAAAAAAGCATGATCCGTCTATATGCTGCCTACAAGAGACGCACCTTAGACTTAAAGACACAAACAGGCTAAAATTCAAAGGATGGAAAAAAATATATCAAGCAAACAACACTCAAAAAAGAGCAGGAGTGGCAATATTAATCCCTGACAAAACAGACTTTAAAGTAAAATCTACCACAAAGGATAAGGAAGGGCACTATATAATGATTAAAGGGTCAATACACCAGGAGGACATAACTATAATAAATACTCACACACCCAACAACAGGGCTCCAAAATACATAAAACAAACTCTAACAGCTCTGAAGAGAGCGCTAGACAGCTCCACAATAGTAGTAGGAGACTTCAACACGCCACTTTCGGTGAAAGACAGAACATCCAGAAAGAAGCTCAGCAAAGACACGGAAGAGCTAAATGCTACAATCAACCAACTTGATTTCATAGACGTATACCAAACACTCTACCCAACAGCAGCCAAGTATACTTTCTTTTCCAACGCACATGGAACATTCTCCAGAATAGACCACGTGTTAGGCCACATATTAGGCCATAAAGCAAGCCTTAACAGAACCCAAAACATCAAAATATTACAAAGCATCTTTTTTGACCATAAAGCCATAAAAGTGGAAATCAACAACACAAAAACAAGGGAAAAAAATCAAACACATGGAAACTGAACAACACCTTGCTAAAAAACTAATGGGTTATAGAAGAAATTAAGGATGGAACAAAGAAATTCATAGAATCAAATGAGAATGAAAACATATCCTACCAGAACCTTTGGTACACAGCAAGAGCAATGCTCAGAGGTCAGTTTACAGCAATAAATGTGCACATCCAAAAAAAAGAAAGGGCCATAATTAAAACATTAACCCTACAACTGGAACAAGTAGAAACAGAGCAGCAAAAGGAGCCCTCAGGAGCCAGAAGGAAGGAAATAACAAGAATTAGAGCAGAATTAAATGAAAGAGTTAACAAGTCCAAAAGCTGGTTCTTTGAAAAGATCAACAAAATTGATAAACCATTGGCCAAACTGACAAAAAACAAATCTGCTGCAAAAAGCCTCTTAAAGTATTAAAAAGCAAAGATGTCACTTTGAGGACCAAGGTGTGCCTGACACAAGCCATGGTATTTTCAATCGCCTCATATGCATGCGAAAGCTGGACAATGAATAAGGAAGATCAAAGAACTGATGCCTTTGAATTGCAGTGTTGGCAAAGAATATCGAATATACCATGGACTGCCAGAACAAACGAAACTGTCTTGGAAGAAGAACAGCCAGAAAGCTCCTTAGAAGCAAGCATGGCAAGACTACATCTTATGTACTTTGGA
The DNA here is from genome assembly GCA_030035585.1 of Dugong dugon. Lineage (NCBI taxonomy): Eukaryota > Metazoa > Chordata > Mammalia > Sirenia > Dugongidae > Dugong > Dugong dugon. The sequence goes on from CM057475.1 coordinate 52,277,304, forward strand.
CATGTTATCAGAAGGGACCAGTCCCTGGAGAAGGATGTCATGCTTACTAAAGTAGAGGGTCAGTGAAAAAGCAGAAGACCCTCAAAGCGATGGACTGATACACAGTGGCTGCAACAATGGGCTCAAACATAGCAACAACTTTGAGTATGGTAGGACCAGGCAGTGTTTCGTTCTGATGTGCACAGGGTCGCTATAAGCTGGAACTGACTCAATGGCACCCAATTACAACAACAACAGGCATTCAATAAATACTCGTTAAATGGAATTGAATTTCCAGAAACATTTATGTGAAATAAAACGAGATATTGAAAAATGAGTAAGTTCAAGGCAACCATGTATTTTGGTCTTGTGCTGTTGTTATTACATGTCTTCGCTGATGCAATGGGGAAAAAAAAAAATTAACTACCTCAGAATTAATTAAAAGAATGAATTAACTTTACTAAGACTGGGAAGACTTCCTGGAGAAAGGAGAACAACAATAATAATAGCTGTATAGTGCCTTAGAATATATACATTCATCATTTAGGATTTCAGAAGCTCTCTGAATAGAAAATCTTCAGGAGATGGACATAAAAGATATTTGAAAGTTGTGAAAAGGCACTGTTAAATTGAGAATTGGAAAAGCAGGCATAGAAACTACAAAAGGCTAATAAGGAAAAGCAAAGGTAAAGGCAAGGAAGAAACAGATACAATGGGGAAAAAATAGTGTAGTTCAGTGTAAGGCTTTAAAACAGGTGGTGAAGTTCATTTAATTGCATGAAACCAAGACAACTTAGACTACCAAAGGTTAAAATAATAAAGAATGTAATTAAAATAAGCATTAAGAATGGACTTCATCGGAATGTGTGCTGAAGATGAAAAATGGATAAAATCTTCATGTATGCATTCATTCATTCATTCATCATTTGCCTCCATTTCCCTAGTGCTTTAATGGTGCTATTAACCTATTATGCACCCAAAAATACTTGCTGAGGGCCTGCTATGTTCCATACATAATGCTAGGCATCGTGGGACATATAATAGAGAATTAGATGTGGTCCCATTCTATAAAGAACTTGCATTCTGGCTGAAAAGGTAAAATAAATAAATACATGTGGGGAAAGTTAAATAACAAAACAAGGCAACAGGGGCAAAAAGAATAGCACAGAAAGTAAAAGCTACAGCAGTTCAGAGAAAGAAGAAATCACTATGGAATGACCTGTTGGAGAAAGGCTTCACGAAAAGAAGGAACATTTGCAATCTGCCTTCAAGAACTGGGTAGGGTAAAGGGTTGGATTTGAATAGAGCCTACAGAAAGGCATTTGAGGCAGAGATACACTGGCTGCACAAAAGTATGGGGTTAAGATAAAGAAGGTGCTTTAAGGAGACTTTGATCAAGTATGGTTGTAATAAAAGGTGTATGGAAACACAGGTAGAAAAGGTAAGCTGATACTGGAATGTGAAAGACTTTGCCGAGCTGAGGAGTTTGAACATTTTCTGTATGCACTCCAAAAATAATCAAGGTTTTTGAGCAAAAGTGACATGATGAACGTGATATTTTAGAAATACTAAGCTGGCTTTTGATGTGCATGATAAATGGTGTACATCTCGACTAAAGATATGGTTGTGGCAGTAAAGAGACAAGCATACAAATAGAGGGCACAGTAATATGTAACAAAGAAAGGCAGACTGGAGCAAAATAAACTTAAGAACAAAAGATTAACCAAGATTTCTTTGTTGGTAGCAAGTAAACCATAACATCACACAGAACAGAGAGGAAGTTAGGCAAAGGGTAAGATTTCTAGGGTATGAAGAACAATTTTATTTTTATTTCCTCCATGATTACGGTGTTTGTATGGAATTCAGGCTGCCTGAACAGAGAGAAATAGGTAGGTAATTGTATTAAAGGAGTAACCAGAGACGCTCCCAGAGTGACACATAAACAGTGACTTTACAAAGTTAGAGAAGACAAAGTTGCATTTATGTGCTCAAAAAAGTATTCAGAAAGTGAAAGCACATGACTTGTTAACTGCATTATTAATGGTATAATTAGGGGAAAATAAGCAAAAAAAAAAAAAAAAACCACATCAACATAGCAATATGAATGAATTAAACAGAAATTTTGCCCAAGCTGGAACTATCAGTTCATTTTAAAATGTTAGTATATAAACGAAGCTGAAAATAAATCTCTTCTCTCATTACAAAAAAAAAAAAAAACTTATGTTTTTCACCTCTTTTCCTTAAAGATAACTGTCCCTATATTCTCTTACCCTTCTCAAAAAATTCCTTAAATCTGTCTCCTTCCTTCTCTATAATCTTTGGCCTCACCTAATCTTACTCATTCCTTTATCTCATTTAAAACTTTAAATATATATGTTGGAAATTTTCTCAAGTTGCCGTTAATAAAACCAAGAATCCTTAGCCTTTATTTAGTGCTTTGCAGTTGACAAAATATTTTACACAAAATACCTCTTAGAACTCCTACAGAAGCAGTGTGAAGCAGGTATTATTATCACCCATATGTTACAGAGAATCAGCAAGTTCAGGACCATACAGTCGTTAAGTGGTAGAGGCAGCGTAGGCTTTCTAACTCCAAATTTCATATTCTCCTCACGGTATCAGTCCAGTTTCACAGTGTGCCATTAGGTGTATCTCATTACTCAAAATGTATGTTATTATTCTGAATTATGTTTAAGTAAATACATCCTTTAAAAATTTTAACAATAATTAGGTAACTTTATGCCCAAGTGTCTATTACAGGGTCATTTATACTAAGAAGATGTAAGAATGGCCTGGGGGCTTCGGACCTCCTCATCTAACTTCACAAGCGGGGAGGAGAATCATTATCAGCGTCAACAGCCCAAGACTGATTGCTAGGAGGTAGAGGTCAGACATACCTCCACCCTCCAACGTTTTTACCAATTCTGACACCAGCCGTCCCTCCCAAGGCACTCTCTATTTCTCTGCCGGGTTTGACAATTCGTTGCAATGTCCACGCAAAACTCACAGACCATACACACAGTTATGCGGTTTATTAAGGAAGTAACAGGTTACAATTCAGGATCAGGAATGACTCAGGATATAGTTCTTCAACCAGGACAGCCTCTCCTCAGCCATGCCCACAGGCAGCCTCTCTCTGGCCCTCAGCCCCTCGGCCTAGCCTCTGCCCTGCTCAGGCAAGTGTTACAAAGCTCTTTAGCTCTGCCAATAAGTGCCCAGAGGTGCACCACTCCATTAGGAAGCCTCCTGCCCAACGGCTCTCAGCTCTCTTGCTCCATGGATTGGCACACCCACTGTAGTTGCCTCATTCCGTGGGCCAGAAAGCCCACCGCGCCATCTTGCACTGGACTCCTGGCTCTGCTGCCACTGTTTCTCTGCCGCCACTTCTCATCGTATCGCACCGTCTCTGGTGTTACAGCTCTCTCTCTGTGGCTCCTGGGTCTAGGAGGTTCTTGACACAGGGACCCTGCGTCCAAAGGATGCGCTCTGCTCCTGTCTCTTCTTCTTGAAGTGAGGTCCCCCCTTCTGCTCTGTGATTGGCTCCCTTTTGAGCCTACCAGGACAACAAGACTGACCAATCCCCTTGTTAGGGTCCCACACACCTTATTTGCATGGTCCCCCCCCAACAGGGTTCCATGCACCTTATCTGCATTATTAGCAAGCTCTCCAATCCCCTTGGTGGGCCACAAGCACCTTATTTGCATAGTCCCACCCAATCACTGTGTGGCAGTCACAAAAACTATGGCTAGAAGGGCTATATTAACTAATTCACTGCACCACAGAAGACCTAATTATTTTGTGATGCTCATGATGGTGACAATTATCTCTGAATGAAAAGTGACAACCGAAGTATGTTTACAAAATTATGGAGGGCCCAATACCAAAAAACGTTCTTGCCTTGAATTCCACAATGCAACATGGAACAACAAAGACTATGTCGGTGATTTAAGGATATACGAGCATCAAAGGGCAGAAATAGGGCATTCCTACTCTCTTTAACTTTGCTAAGGCCTCAAATACTGACATAGTTCAGAGTATCTTATTACCAGGGAGACATAAATCAAAAGGAGTTCAGCTAGGAGCAATAAAACAGATTAGTGTCTGGAAAGACTGACTTTAAAGAAAGTTTTTAAAAAATTAAATCCAGGTAGTCTAGATAAAAAACAGCTACGAGGAAACTTTTTTTTGAAGCTGACACTCACATTAAAGACTAAAATTATTTTGATGTCTAAAAAATGCAAAGAGGGATAGCTGTAAATATTTGGAGAATGTTTATAAATGGAAAATTTAGGAGAAATTTTCCAGCAAAAACCTATGGCACAGAAAAACTCTCTCCCCCAGGAGTGGTGAAAACTACATTCCTAAAGATATTTAATACCAGGTTGGACAAAACAAGAAAAGGATTCCATATGGAATGGTCCTGTGCTGGCCCCTGAAGTGGTGGAAGGACTGAAGATGACCTCTTAGATCTTTTCCATTTCTAATTTTTTTAATTCTATGAAGTTTTACAGGACACAGCCTTCTGCCAATTTCCTTTCTCCTCTTGATGCCCACTTTCTCCTTTTACAAACAGAAACAAATCCTATCCTTCATTATAAGCAGATCTCATTGTTCTCAATGATTTATCAGTAGTATAATTCTAGGTACAAATTTGAGAGAAAAAAGCCAATTCCTAAATTTATAATGGTCTTTTTTCCCCCAGAGATTCCTGGGGCTCTTACAAGTTTTTCCGCAGACTAAAAAGAAAGTAGTTCAAATTAATTCAAAGAAGAGTTGTTTCATCAGGAAAACCACTAATATTTTCCCTTCTTGAGTCTGAACACGGAACTGACAGTGACCCTGGGAACTATAAGGCCGTGGGTTAAATTACCATCCAAGCTGCTGTTCAGGATTATCTTTTATCTTGCAGCCCAGTGACAGTACAATCTACGTGAAACCCACATTTTTAGGGCAATGACTTTTATCTTTGGAAAGATGTAGCCTTTAACACCTACCCACTGATTTCCTGGCTTTGGCAAATGCTATAAAAGAGTAAGTCCTATTCATGCTTCAAACTCAAGAAGCGTCAACCATGCCCTTTTTTCCCATCCTGGCACTTCCAAAAAATGTTCCTCAGTTACTCTTGAGATAGATACCAATACCTTCCCTGAAGGTGAAAGCCCAGAAAATACAAGAGCATTTCCTCAGTGCGCTGATTTAAAGGACAAGATATAACGAAATCCAGAGGGTTATGAAAGCCTGGCCTTGGGCCCTTTAAAAATAAAACTACAGCTCACTTATGAAAAGGGGCAGCAGAGCAGAGACAGCCCTCCAAGAATAGACACTAATGCCTCTTTTACTCAGTCCAAACATCCTCAGTGGTTGAAGACCCACCAATTCCCACCTGAAAGTGTATTCCTCTACGCATACAAAAAGCTCATGGATATTAACACCAAACCCTCTAAACAGTTTTTTTTTTTAATACCATTTTCATTTTTCCCTACTAAAAAACGAGACTGTTCAAACCTAAAAAGACTGGCTTCTCACAATGGAATTGGATTTGGCATTTTCAAAGCCCTTCCAACACTTAACTCATCTGATCCTGGCATGGCAGAAGGTTGGTATTTATAATCCCATTTTAAAATTGAGAAAAACTATAGACTCTGAGATTAAGCAGTCTGAAGGAGAACCCACTCTGGAGATTTTAAAATCTTCCTCAACATGGGACCAGTCTAAAAGGAATTACTGCAGAAAACTTTAGAGTGAGTTTCAAACACGGCTGAATCTCTTGTATCCTCCACCCCAGGAAGGCAAGAAATTTTTTTAAAAAGAAAAAAAAAGGGGGGGGGGACTTTTTCCTAGAATCTGAGCAATGAGACTTGACCCTGACCATTTAGTAAACTATGAACCTGCTGAATTTTCTCAAGAAACCCACTGCACCTTCTCCCCACAGAATAAGCCTGCCAAAAGTCCTAGTAGGTTCTGGCTACCAGTTCGCAGTCTCAGGGACTCTGCAACCTTAAGAAAGGCCGGCAGCAGGGATAAGGACAACCTGACGACTCCATTTGCGTAATCACTCCAGGAATCCACCCCGGAGTCTACTGCCCGCGGCTACCAGCTACGTTTAGGGGACCTTCAACTGGGTTCTCCTCCAAATCAGCTGCTCCCTACACACAGACACACACAGACACACACACACACACACACACACACACACACACACACACACACACACACACACCGGGTGCTCGCTGTCGCTCCCCAAACTTCTCCCACCCGCCCACCCCGCCAGAATGGGAATCAAGTTTCTCACCATCCTCGTAGTTTTTGAGATAGTAATCTGGGCCAGGGCCCCCGCGGCTTTTCGCGGGGTTCCTCAGGTTCTGGAACTGCAAGAAGTCAGTCCTTTTGCCCCCGAAGCGCAGAAAGGCGGGCGAAAGTCCCCGGGCCAGGGTCACCAGGCGCTTGGAGCTGCGGGGTAGAGAAAGAGAGAGGAAAGGATCCGGGAGAAAGACGAGAGCGCGCGGGATGCGGAAGAAAGCCCTCTTTGCAGTCCCCGCGGGCGACCGGGCCCGGGCCCAGCACTCTGTGCCTGCGCATGGGGCGCCAGCCCTCCGCAGCCCCTTGCCCCTGCCCGCCTGACCCTCGGCCCCCAGCGGCGCCCAGCCGGACCCGAGGTTCTCTCCCTCAGCTCCCCTGACGCTGCTCACAAAAGGTACTGGTTATAAAAGGGTTAGAGATTGGGTTTGTTAGCGTGGGGGGTGGGGGGGCGGGAGAGGCACTTCTGCTGCGAACACCGGACTAAAGAGCAGTCGCTCAGCTCCTGCCACTGCCCAGAAGACGCTCCTGTCTGGGGCGCGCAGTGCGCGGGCTGCCGGGCCCCGACTTGTGCCAAGCTTATACCCAGAAAGTGGGGGACCCGCCTCCGCGGCTCCAGGGGCACCACAGTCTATGTGGAGAAAATTAACCTGCCTTCTTTCTCTCAGACCAGGCCTGGCGCCTGAAATCAAGTTGATTCCGACTTTTTTTTTTTTTTCCTAATGCCAAAGTTGATTTTCCTTTCCACTACTCTGTAACAACCGCATTCATCTCCCAGACTCCCGGACGGGAGAGATTCCCGGGGTAAATCCTTGCCTTTCCAAGTACAGACAAGCCCGCCAGTAAAAGCTACGTCTCTTTGGCCCCTGAAATAATTCAGCCTTATCTCAGAAAAGGTATCATCCTCCCCCAACCCCCGAGTTAGGCTCCATCTTTTTTCTCCTCCACTTGGAGCTGTCTGGAAGCACTATGGGGAAAAAATAAAGTGAGTTTTGCCGGCATGTGGAACCTGCGCGTCGGAGGAAACTCAAGTAGTACCAGCACAATGGCACTGACATCTATTTAGGCTCAGGATTTCCATACACTAGGTTAAAAAAAAAAGCCACCGGCTGCTGCTTTGAGAACGGGTAGAGAAGGAGCAATGCAGATGCTGTTACTGCTGAGCGGACCCTCTCTGGCGTTCCGGATCTGTACGTTATTTTTAACGCTTTGCTGATTCAGGTTCTGAAAATCCAAGCTCAAATGAGAAGCTAAAGACATCATAAAGGGCGTGGATATGAGAGAAAAAAAAAACAAAGACTCTTCCTTCGGAGAATTTCTGAGATGTCCGGTAGCGGGAAGGGTCGTATGGCCGAAGACTCCAGGACGCGTTTCAAGGCAGGCACCGGTAGCCGTGGCTTGGCCGGGGCTGGCAGAGGAGCCGGCTCTGAGGCAGAAGCATCCACGCGAGGCCGGCCCCGGGGGGCAAACGGCATTTCCAACACCCGTCCATCCGGAAACCTGCGCAGCCAATGCAGATGCGCCCCGCCACAACTTCTCCCCCTCAAAGCTCCCTCTCAGGACCATTTCTGCGGCCAGCATTTTAGAGCGAGCAGGCTGATTTTTTAAAAACGTAAACTCGGAGGAGTCGGCGCAGCTGGAGAAGGGCTATGCTGTGCGGCGTGCGTTTCGGGAAAGCCTTTTCAGACCCCACACTCTGACGAGCTCAGAGGCGCGCTTTGCCGCACGGAAGAGCTTTTGCGGAGGAAGCCGGGCGGCGCGGGGCTGTTCCCGCCTTCCCAGCAGAAGCACCGGCCGGAACCGAAACGGCCTCCGCGGCGGCACCCCAGTCCTCCGGCTACGCTCCCTTCACAGGGAAGGCGCGCTCCACGTGGCGCCTCCCGCTACCTGCAGTGCCTGCAGACCCCACCGAGGCCAAGGGCAGACCCCTGGAGCGAAGGGCGGGCGCTTCGTGGGCAGCAAAACTCTAATTTCGCATTGAGTAGAAATACGGAAGACGCGCGGCCGACGCGGCCTCAGGGCAGAGAAATGGCACGAGGGGCGTTCAGGGCTCTTCTGGAGCCCACAGCTAAGGCTCCCATTTGGAGGGAATTTTTAAAAAACTCAACACTTGATTATGACATTGCAGACGATTTCTTCTTATTTTTTTTTAACACCGCAACTCTGTCCCTGATGGGAAGTGATCGATCGTGGTTGCCTTACTGCTAAACAGCAACCCGGGGACAGAGGGAGCCCAGTCAAATTCCACCCCTAGCGCAAAGGCAAGTCGTGATCACAAACCTCCCCGGTCGCTGATCTGCCGGTGCCCAGTTCAGACGTTCGAAACATCTCCCGAGTTATTTCTAGGACCTTTTACGCTCCCCTTATATACGCTATGACCGAAGCGAAGTTTTTTTGGTTTTTTTTTTTGTTTTTTTTTTTCCTTAAAGAAAAAACTGAACTGCAGTTACCGCAGGAGATTTGAGGGGGAGGGACTGGGGGGCCATTCCGTCTATAAAAAGCTCCTTACAAAGTCCTGAAATCTGGAAACGACAGCCGAAGATATAAAATTAAAAAATTTAAATCCGATCCAATTTGCCCACCGCTCAAGCCTCTACTTAAATTCGTTTCTGTCTGGGAGCGGGAAAGAACTGACGAAACCATCTTTCCGTGAAAAATTCCACTTTCGTGCAATCCCCGCTTGAACACTCACAGACACACACGCAGACACGCACTCACACACACACACACGCACACACGCACACACACATCCATTCCCCTCTCGGATCTTTGTTGCTCGAAACATTTTCTTCACTTCTGTAACTGCCCTGAACATCTTGTTTCTTTTTCAGAAGGAGATGGGGAGGCTAATTGTGGATATATGTAAGCATAACATTTTTTCAGTCATAACTGATAAGTTTCTGAAATGCCTTCTGCATTGCAAACATGTGCATCTTAATAGAAAACATTGCTTTTCTCAATCACCAGTTACAGCCTCACAGCAAATATTCCAGGAGGAGGAAAACCTCCTTTCTTCTCTTTGAGAGATCCGCTTGGCTTATTCTTCTTCTTTTCCCCCTTTTGGATGGGGTGTCGGAAGGGGTGGGGGGATTGTTACTTAAAAAAAAAAAAAATCCATCGAAGCCCCTGCCTTACCTTAAGAAATCGAGCCAGCCATCATGAATGATGGACGGATCCAGCTGCAGAGAGAGGAAGTTCTCATTGACTGTCCTGACTGGGTTCTTGGTGCTCACATCAAGTAGAATCAGGGTCTTTTCCTTCAAACCTGGAGCTCTGTCTACAGGCAAGGGTCTCCTGTCTCCAGCTTGGGAGGAAAGGGAGAGATGGAGCAATAGAGCTAAAAAGAGAGCCACCAGGGCTAGGCACGCGGGGGGGCGGGAGTTGCTGGAGGGCATGGCTGCAGGGAAGACACAGAGCACCCTCATTAAATCCCTCTGATTTAAACCTCTCTTTCTACAGGGTCTCGCTGGTGACTAATTGTCCTTATCTAAAGTGTGTGTCTGTCTGCCTCCCCCCCCCCTTTTTTTTCCCTTCCTTTTTTTTCTCCCTCTCTCGCTTTTTTCTTCTTCTTTTTTTTTTTTTCCAGTGTTTTGGTGCTGGTGGAGCGAACTCACGCCCCTAGCCAGCCTTCTCCGAGACTCGTGCCAAGAGTACTCGTTCACCAGCACCGCCCCTTTAAGAGATTTCGACTGCAGACATTTTTTAACTTTTTAAAGGTAAAGTGGGGGGAGGCGGAGTAGGAGGAAGGGGTGGCGTTGTACCCTCCTGATTTAACCCTCTAGGGTTAGAAAGTGGAGGGGAAGGATCGTAACAGTACTCTTGTAACATTTTGGGTTTGGGGCGGGACGTCTTGGTTTATTTCCCTTCCTGCGAGGTTCTGGTGGGGGAGGGGGGGCAGTTCAAGCTCCCACCCCGACCCAAGAGCCCCAGCGCCAGCCCGGGGCGCGCTGGGGAAAAGCGTCCGCACTGGCGGTGCTGCTGTTTGTCCTGTCAGCGTTCAGCATTTCGTCCGCTCGGGGCCCTTCTCTTTGGGTTGTAGCAGCAATAGCAAGGGTGGTTAACTTGCAGAGGGGCCCTCCGGCGACTGTGATTCCTGCCAAAGCAGAAGACTGGGTGGACGCGAGCCCGGACCTCTGCAACGCGCTGGGCAGCCGCACAGAGGCATCATCAGTAGGGCAAAGGGTGGTGAGCAGGGAGATACAGCGTGACCAGGTCAAAGGGCGTAGAGGGGCCCGGTCTGCGCCGTGGCTCAGCTCTGCCTGCAGCTGAGGCGAAAGAGTGTTGGCGGCTTCAATCTGCCCTGGCTTGGCCAAATCAAAGAGACCTAGTCTATGCTTGGAAAATCAGGGCAGCACTGCGCCCATTTGAGCCACTGTTTGGCCAGTGAGCTCCACAGCACAGGCGAGGCCGCCTCTCCAGCCCCTCCTCAAGGTCAACCGCTGGGTTCACCCCTCCTGCCAGGGAAGCACGCCTTTATAGAGAAGAGCAAGAGTAGCACTGTAGGGTTTTCCAATTCGGCCCCCAGTCAAAAGTCCGTCCGCAGGTACCTCCTGGTTGCGGGAGAACAGACGCAGCTGCGGCGCGGATTGGCTCTCTACTTACTCCCCGCACCCCCACACACACTCTCACTCATCGAGCCCCCACCCACAGGATTTTGCAGACCAAGTTCCGGGTCCCGTCCTGAAGTGCAGGAAAAAAGACTGGGTCCTTTGCTTCAGTCGTTGGGCCCCATTTTCAGCTTCTTCCTGGGACAAAATGGGCCTAAATGGCATACGGAGAGAACTACTTTATGCATAAGCGTTCTAGGGCCTCAACAAAGCTTCTAAAACGCAAAGCAAACGTTTTTCCCAGGGGTGGACACACAAGGGGCAGTCTCAGACCCCAGCAAGCACCCTAATGGCAATCTGCACCCCCTCCCCCACACACACTTGACTCCCCTTAAACCAAAAAACCAAACCCCCTGCTGTCCAGTCGACTCCAACTCAAAGCAACTCCCCTTAAATGGGATTAATAAATCTGAAAAGGGCTGCATTAGATGACCTTCAACCACGGTTCCTGAGGAGTCTGTACCAATTTAAGCAACTGAGAAATCCAGAGGTTAGTTTGAATTAGGCCGGGAAGTGTCAATGTAGACCTAAAAGTAGGACTGCACAAAATGAGGCGAAAGGAAAAAGAAAATCCAAGTCATACCATTTAAAGATGATTTAAAAACCAAAATGATACTCAGATATTAGATGTGGGCTCTGGGGATAGAAGGCCTGCTTCCTTCAGTTCCTGAAAATTTCTAACATATCTAGATCCTTTAAAATATGTGTGGGTGAGTGGGTGGTGTAAATTCCAATAGAAATTATTCTAGGTTTTAAATGTGTACTGGGCACCTCCTAGAGACAGTAACAGTCTGGTGAGCAAAGACTTCTACTTACCTTTGTATCCCCAGACACAGGCACTTAATGGGCACTCAATAAAAGTCTGTGAGATGAATTAATGGTAAATCAAATCATGCTCAACACTCTGAAGTTATATCCTGCTGTCGAGAATGTGAAAAAAAACAAACTTTTATTTGTCACGGTAAATTTTGTGACGTTTCCCAGTCATCTCTTTCAGGAAATACTTATCTTGCAAATTCAGAAGCCATCAGTTAATCCACTATATTCAGAATTAAAACCATAAAAAATTATAAATAGATAGATATTTGTTCTGTTTTAAACAATTGAGCCAGATTTTTCCAAGGGCCTAAACACCTCCTGGCTTACAAGTGGATGCACTTTTCGAAGCCACATTAACTGAGACCAGTGGCAGGCCATTTGAATGAAATGAAGAAATCATTTGACCCACTAGACATCTATAGAGTTAATGTACCTTTCAAAAACACCTACTCCTGTGACTATGGATAAACTTGCGTATTATGAGAATCTGCTTAATTATGAATTTTATCCACAATTTTCGTTTACTCAGCCAACTATTGTTAATAGTTTGATGGCCTAGTTACTTTAACCACTGTTTTAGTGTTTTCAACAGAACCTGTATGTGGTATAAAACTCAAAACCAAGCACTTGTTTTCTTGATTCCTGATGAAAACCATCTCTCTAGTCTAGCAGTGAAATTCTATAGTCATGTCCAGCCTCAGGACATCAGGGCAAAGAAAGCAATTCAGTAATATTTAAGAAGTTCCAGGTAGCCCTGGTTGACTCAGAGATGACCTAACTGTTTGGCCCTTTGGTCTAGTTTGGGTAGAGATTTCCAGTGCTATTCTTTCCAAATAGTGCCCACTCCACCCCATTGTAGTTTTTGTCTCATCTCTCATCTAACCCTAAAGTATATGCTATGAGTATCTCATTATTAATGTGTGTATTACTCTGATGTTTCTATCTTCTATGTGGTGGGTGACAAAATCTGCCTCTGTTCTGTCTTAGATTGCAATTTCCTAGGGGACAAGAACTGGACCTCTGTATAAAATATGAAGTATTAGGAACTGGATACATTTAAGTCTCCTTGGAAATGCTCTGCTCAATGTCTGTCCAGTGGTCCTTATAGATCAATTCCTTTAATAACTAGGAGCTGCAGTTCCCAAAACTGTGAGAAAACTTGAAGATTAACTGGTTCAGTAATTTCTAAGCTTTGGGATTTCAAAATGAATATTAGTGAGGATATAAGTTTGCCAACTTTTTATTTTGTCTAGTAAGGACCTTAAAAAAGAATCTAACAACTACTTATCACTATTACTTCCCAAAAGAAAAGAACATCTGAACATCCAAAAAAGCTGAAAGTCTACGTCAAAAAAAAGGGCAGGTGTTTGAACTGAATAAATTTAGCCTGATGGAAAATCACTATATTTATTGTTTTTAGCATTTTACCGGTGGAAACATGCCAGTAACAAACACAGTTCTAGGACTGATGGCTGCCGACTACTGGTATATCCTTTGTTTATGGCCAGATTCTACTTTGTGGCATACAGTGTTGCTGCAAGATGTGCATGCTTTTTAATGATAGTGGTGTTGTCTACAATAATTTCTTTTGACTCTATGCCTTTTTCCCACTTTCAGCCTGTCACAAACTCATTGATTCTATATGCCACCTCCTTTTCTTCTTCTATTAAATGCTCAAAGTCATAGTTATCTCCATGCCATTTTCTCCTTCTGATAGAGCTACACGCAGCTGGCTAATAGCAAGAGAAAAATTCTTTTCTACCATAACTGGGACCAGGAAGCATGAAGATATAGTAGCCAGTCGACTGTCTCATCACTGCCTGTGGACTTCTCTCTGGTAACTATTTATTGAGATCTTATGCTCAAGGCTAGACACATGTTATTTTATTAATCTTCTTGACTAACTCTGAGAGGTAAATAAATTCATTATTATCCCTAGTTTACACGTGAGAAAGTTAAGACTCAAAGATATTAAGCAACTTTCTTATGATATACAGCTGTAAGTGGCAAAACGGGATTGAAACCCAGAACTGGTTGACCCCAAAGCTTAGGTCTATGTTCCTAACCATCACACTTAGGAAGTGACTAAACTATTACAAACGCTACTAACAACTTGTTCAATGTATAATGGGAAAAAACTTCCACTAGGAGTTGGAAGACCTGGATTTGAGTCCTGACTTTGCAACATTCTAACTTTGTGACCTTGGGTAAATTGTTTAGCTGCTCTAAGCCTCAACTGGAGCCTGGTGGCACAGTGATTAAGAGCTCAGGCTACTAACCAAAAAGTCAGCAGTTCGAATCCACCAGCCACTCCTTGGAAACACTATGGGGTAGTTCTGCTGTGTCCTGTAGGGTCGCTGTGAGTCAGAATTGACTCAACATCAATGGGTTTTGGGCCTTGGAAGCCTCAATTACCTACTCTGTAAAATTAATACGATATCCAAGAGTACAGTAACAATCAAATAAGGTTATGTTTACTCTGTCCTATAAGGTCGCTATGAATCAAAATCAACTCGATGGCATACAACAACACAGAGAAAGTACTTCATAAATTCTAAATATTGTACAAGTGTGCTATTTGTTTCCTGTTCATTCTTATTCCCTCTCTCCTAAACTTGTCACAAATACACTCCCTTAACATGATGACTAGGGTAAGAATTATGTTATATATAGACTTAGTGGTAAACTTGAACCAAAAGGTCAATTCTATGGAAAAATGATGTCAATAAATGCAGTAATCAGATGAGTCCATACTACATATTTTACCCAAGCAGGCTTGTCTGCCTGTGATAGCATCTTAAAAAGGAAGCAGAGTTGAGGAGGTTTTACATGTCTCCTTCAATTTTCCACTAGGAGAGTGGAGACAGGAGTGAGCAAAGACGCTGCGGCACACTGGTTACAAAGTGTGTTATTGGGTCATCAAAGACTGTGTCTCTGTCCTACCTGGAGGAGCAAGGGATGGCAACACTTTCTCCATATGGAACATTGAGGGGGAAAGGAGTTTATCACTCTATGATTGTCCCACCTCATAATATAAGAAGACTCTGACTGAATGGTCTTTGTTCCTATTGCTGTAATCAAGCAGTGAACTTATGTGTGGAAAGTCATAATTATAATAAATGTAGCGTACTCTAATGAGCTCAGTTTGAAATCCATTAGCATGTTTGGAAGTAGGGATGACAGTTATTTAAGGGACTTCTGTAGGTGGAAAACCAAGTAACAGAAAAATGAATTAAAATTATTCATGTCTTAGTCACCTATTGAAGAGTCTATCTTTCACTATCCTAGCATATTTCACCTTTTTTACATTCAGGTAAATCCTGAAAATCATCCTATTGTACTTGTAAAAAGCATGGACTTTGCAGTTAGATTGATTCATCTTCAATAGTTCACAATTTACTATTTGCTAATGTGACCTTGGAGCCCTGGTGGTGCAGTGGTTAAGAACTTGGCTGCTAACCAAAAGGTCGGCAGTTTGAATCCATCAGCCACTCCTTGGAAATTCTATGGGGCAGCTCTTCTCTGTCCTATAGGGTCGCTATAAGTCAGAATCAACTCGATGGCAAGTTTATTTTTTTTAGTTTAATGTGAACTTTGTTGAACAAGTTATTTCTCCTCGCTGAGTCTCAATTTCGCCATCTATAAAAATAGGCATAAGCATACTTCCCTTAATGTGTTGTAAAATTTAAATGAGATAATGTGTCTTTAGTGCCTCGCACATAGTTGCTACCCTTTAAAAGTCTATTTCCTTCTCCTCTAGCTGAGTTTCATGGTGGACATAAATGTAATTTGTATAGCTAGGGCAGGAAGAAATTATTTACCGGAAATCTGAGGTTTCTAAATACTATAATAATAACCTATATGTATACAGAATAGATAGAACAGATTTTATCCTCACAATTCAGGTAAGGAAATTAAAAGTCAGAAAGTTCAAAATGCTATTTCTTGAAGAACCTGAGAATAAAGCCAGCTCTACTAACTGATAACTAGATTATGATTTGGGTATATTTGTTATTGAAAATACCTGAGAGTTTTTACATATAATGTCCTCAGAAAAAAATTCAGATTTCCTTTTACGTGTTCTGTAGTTTGATTAATTGTGTTTATTGATCTCAGAAGCTATGTTTGTACAGGTAGTCCCTGACTTATGATGGGGTTCTGTTCCCACAACTCCGTCACAAGTCAGTTCTTACGTAAGTCAAATACCTCTTTTTTTTTTTTTTTTTTTAGTTTTCATTACTATTGCCTTTTATTATCAGTATCTTTATAAATCCGATCTTTGAGGGTTGGAAACATTACACATAAAAAACTCAAACACAGTGTCATGGAGTCAGTTCCAACTCATAGCGACCCTATAGGACAGAGTAGAACTGCCCCATAGAGTTTCCAAGGCTGTAAATCTTTATGGAAGCAAACTGCCACATATTTCTCTGAAAATACATATATGCAATATATATATATATCTTAAAAACAAACACAAATCATAAAAAAAAAAACCAGACAGTCATAAGTGTGGATCGTTGTAACTCAAGCACATCGTAAGTCGGGGACTACCTGTATTTTCTTTTGTTCCCTAGGCTAATAGTAGACTTTGATCTTTTTAAATACCCTTAATGTGCTTAGTTCATAACAAGAGAATTCAACAAATTAATAAAAGAAGGCTTACCACTATTCAGCACATTCCTCACTAATCAAAATTGGCTGATAGACTCTACTGGTATATACTTATTCAATTGATTATTTTATCTCTGTTTGAATTAACATTTAGATCCCTAATCCTTTGGAGTAGTTTTGTCCCCACATAAGCAGATCCAAGTCCTTCCCGGGTTCAATGCCAGTTATACTAAAACTTAAACTGCCTTAACTCTCAGCAAAATTTTTCCAGTTCTTCCAGTCATTTTGGTCACCTAGCTTCACTGATGTGCTGATGACACTTAGGAAGTATATTTAATTTCCATCAGACAGTTAAATTTTAAATTCCTCTTCTGATTTTCTGAAGCCTGGCCAGCACAATAAAATAATATTTCCTGTGTTTCAATATAAAAATAATGTTTTTTCTCTTTCAGGTGGAAATGAAAATAATTTGAACATCTAGGTCAGTGATTCTTTGTCCTCAGCCCACATTAAAATCACCTGAGGAACTTTTTAAAATATTGATGCATAGGCCCTACTCCCAGATAACTGATTTGGAATAGGTCCTGGGAATATCCGGGATCCCTTGCTATCCATCTTTATTTGGTTTCTATTTCTAGGTTCAGAAAGCAAATTGAGATGGTAAGGGTTACCCTGTTATTTGAATTTATTTGATTCCTAGGTTTCAGATAACGAGCAGCAAGAGTTACTAAGAGAGATCTCAAAAAAATTACTGGAATTTATTTGATTGCCCAAGTTTAGACAGTGAAAATTCAGATGGTGAAGGAGCTTCCTCAAAGGGGAAGATTATGCAAGTAAATACCACATATTCTGTTAGCTTTAATGAATTCTCAGCTGATCATGGAGTCAAGAATCTGTTCACTTTGCACCATCTGATTAGCAAAATTTGAAATATTGGATAACAGTAATTGTGGTTGTAGGAAGATGGGACCCTTCTTCCACACTGATGAAAGTGTAAACTGGTAGAGCCATTCTGGAGAGCAATCTGGTAATACTTAGTGAAATTAAGTATATGTATACCCTAAGATGGAAACCCTGGTGGTACGTGGTTAAGTGCTACAGCTGCTAACCAAAGGGTCAGCCGTTCGAATCCCCCACGTGCTCCTTGGAAAGTCTATGGAACAGTTCTACCCTGTCCTGTAGGGTCGCTATGAGTCGGAATCAACTCAACGGCAATGAGTTTGGTTTTTGGTATACCCTAGAACCCAGCAATTCCACTACCACGTATGAACCCCAGAGCAACTCACAAAAGGCTCATAAAGGGACTTATATGAGGACGATCGTAAAGCACTGATTTTGATAGTGAGGAGCTGGAGGCACCTATGTGCCCATCAAAAAGGAAATGGGTAGGTAAAGTGAGGATGTCAGAAGCAATGACATGGTTAAGTTTTAAATACAATGGTATGTGAGAAACACAAAAGCCAGAATGAGCTCTATAGCACAATGACATTAGTGCAAATTAAACACACATGAAACAGTAAATTTTATAAGTATTTTAAAACATCAAAGAACAGACAGCAAACATGTTAAAGTTGATGCCTACAAGGTCGTTGATGAAATAAAAACAAAAACAAAAGCAGATCTTGCATGAGCCTGTGTTTATAAACATTCTCCTGCATTCAAGGCAATACTTAACCCATCTTTCTGAGGAAGGAAAGGGAGAAACATTTACTGAGTACTAACTTTGGAGCAGATGTTATGTCCCCACCACTCACACCCAGGATCCAAAGATGAATAAGAACATCCTTGCCCTTGGAAACCTCACAGTCAAACTGGAAGAAAAGGACTGCTTAGCAAATTCTATTGACAGGTTTGGTGAAAAGTGCTTTGAACTATTGTAAAGGATTATAACTATACTAATTTGTATATACAGGGATCTATTACTTTAGACATATGTAATTTTCTACCACAATGAGGACTGCAATATATCACTTTTCTGTTACTTTTTTTTTTTTTTTTTCTTTTTATCTGTCTCCAGTTTTGCCTAGTTTCTGCTTTGGGAATACCTAAGGGTTGCCTGATGCAGAAATGTTGGAGTGCCATCTGCTGGTGGAAATGTTTTAGATTTCTATCTATTCCACAACCAATTTTTTAAAACAGAAAAACATCACATACTCATAGGATATTTGGGCTTGAAGGAATCTTAGAGATCATCTAGTTCAAGTTCCTGGTTTTGCACAGGAGGAAATGTTTCCTTACAAGATTTCATCTCATCTGTTATTTGTCACTGACCGTTATACAGTAAGACTCACAAAGCTAACTTGTCTAAGTTTTTCCAGATAGAGAAACATATACTTCTTTAAAAGGTTCTATAAGACATTTTTAAACCTTTATATAAAACCCATTTCTGAGGAAAACAATCTTAGGAGGGCACCTTACTGCAGTGAAAAGAGAATGAGCTTAGAGTTCAGACCTAAGTTAATTTCAGCTTTACTATTTATTAAGAAACGTTAAGGAAGCTGTTTAACTTCTCTGAACTTCAATTTCCTTATTTGTAAAATATAAACAATATTCTGACTCACAGGGCTGTTGTAATAATTAGTCAGGGCACACATAATAATAAACGCTTAGCAACGCCCGAGAAAAAATTAATGGCTAAACGAAACCCCTAATACTAATTTAAATACACTCCCAAAAAACTAGAATAAGAGATTGTCTTATTTATCTTTGATATTTATATTAAATATAAATAAGTTGACAGCTCTAAGATATTTCATCCGATTAATTCCCAGAAGAAAATGTAAATACAAAGCAAAATATTTTTTTATAATTCACTGTATATAAGTAAAGATAACACTTCTGTTCTAAGGCCTAGCTATTCAATGTATGGTCCACACACTGAGCAACATCAGCACTACTTGGGAGCTAGTTAGAAATGCAGAATGTTTAATCTCAGGCCCCACCCAGACCTACGGAATTAGAATCTACATTTTAACAAGTTCCTAGATGATTCATATTCAAATTTAAGTCTGAAAGCATTATTTTAGGGGACAGCAAATAGAACCTAAGCTCCATAATTTTAGAAGTTTCCAGAACTAGCTATGCTCTGTTCCTCTTGATTAAGTTTATCTAAGTTTTAGCAAACAAGTACTGGAACTTCTTCAGTTCCTTAAAATTATAGTAAACTTGTCTTTGCATTCCACAAAGCAATTAGCACATAGCCATGAAAGGAAGGGAGAAAAATATAATCCCACCATGTCATTAATAAAATGATGTGCCAAAGCCAACAAAAAGCTAAAATGGACTGGGTGAACACCACAAGGAACAAGGGATTACAGAGTTTCTGTTAGTGTTGGTAAACAAGCAATTGTAAAGTACGGAATAGATCAGTCAGAAACATCATAAAGATTAAAATCCTCAGATGTGCCTATGCATCTTTGTGAGAGTAATGATGGATGAAACAGCAATCTCAAACCGAGCAACAGCCAGTGGCTGCTTGAGAAACAACCCCCAGTTGCTGGGAAGGCTGGAAGTCCAGGTGGTAAAAATGCATAAACTTCATAAAGACAAAATTGGGCATGGGCCCGCCTAAGCCTTACCCAGATTATCTAAAAGGGAAAAAAAATGTGCTACTCATATTCTGTGAAAACAAAAACAATCAGAAAATATTTACTTAGTACCTACTATGTACAAGGCATGATGAAATCAAAACAAAGTCAATATTATTAAAGAGAAAGAATGCACATGGAAAACTGTACAGGCAAGCAAGCAGGCAAAAACTGTTCTTGCCAGAGTAAGACTCAATATGAAAATAAAGCTGATGTCACTATAAGCTCTTCCTTCATCATCTCAGGTATGAAGTCTATCTCCCTACCTATGCAAACAAAAAATAATACTTACAATAACCAACTTTTTTTGAGCACTTATTAAGTGCTAGGCACTGTGCAAAGCATTCTAATGCATTATCTCATTTAGTCTTTACAATAACTCTGACAGGTTCTAATAGGATCATTTTAAAGAAGGAAAAAATGAGTCTTGGTGAGATTAAGTAACTTGCCTGAGTCACATAGCTAGTAACAAGCAGCTTAAAGATTCAAATACAGGTCTATCATTGCAGAGGCTAAGCTCTTAATCACTTCGACATTCTGCATCAGTCTATGTAACATAAATGGGTTCATATATTTAGTTAGAGTTAGTAAACGTTTAAATCAGTAAAGTATTTTTTTTAACATTTTTACCAGCTTTCCCTCCTTGATCAAAATGACACTCCTTTTTGTATAAAAGAGAATTTATTTTGCATAAAACAAATTTTATTTCCTTTTTCAGCAATATTGATAATTTTATTTTCTCTGTAGATTTTGTATTTGATACATAATATTTACTAATTAATAAAACTAAGTCTATATGCATGATTATATTCACTTTCATTGCACATACTATGGTTACAGAGTAAGGCATAGAGAATCTAGCTCCTAGAAGCCTTCTCCCTAACATATGTGTGTACATTCTTGTTCATGTTCATTATCTCTCTCTCTCTCTCAAACATGTTCTCACTAGAAATTGCAGCAAGCATATTTAGAACAGCAGCAGAAACCAGGAAGTTTTTGCATACTCCAAATTGTGGGTGGGCTCAAGAATCTATGGTAAGTCTGAAAGGGCTGAAGCATTCTAGGCCCTGTGAACTTGAAAAATCAACCAGCCAAAGCTCCTTTCCACAAACCTCATTATGAGAAGAAATGTTTGGGAATAGAATCCATATTGAATAGTACATAGACAACTGAGGCAAAGGAATCAGAAAGCTCAGATAAAAATTGGAGAAGAAAAGCAAAATCAAAAGATCTCACAAAGCAATAAGCCGTATTTTTTAATGCAGATACACAAAAACATATAAACAGAAGAGGGAGCTATGAAGCTAGAAAAGCTCTCTTAACCTACCCCTTCTTCCTAAAAATTCAGGGAAACTAGTTTTACATAAACATGAGTAACAAAAAAGAATCATAATTTAATGCTGAAAAAACTATCCCTTCAGAAATGAAGACCAATAGAGTGAATAAACATAAAAGATGTTTATAAACTGCCTTAAATGAAACAAATATAAAAGCAAAAAGGAGATAAAAAGAAAAATAATAAAATAGTAAAAAAGAATTTGAGAGAATGTGACATATACAGAAAATAAGAAGATCTAACATACGTATAATAAGAGTTCCTGAAGAAGAAAACAAAAGCAGTGGAACAGAATAAATATGAAAAGTTATAATTCAATAAAACTTTCCTCGGGGAACATCTAGCTCAGTTGGCATAACACAGTTTATAAAGAAAATGTTCTACATTCTACCTTGGTGAGTAGCATCTGGGGTCTTAAAAGCCATGAGCAGCCATCTAAGATACTCCACTGGTCTCACCCCTTTGGGAGCAAGGGAGAATGAAGAAAACAAGATACAAGGGAAAGATTAGTCCAAAGAACCACAACTACCATGGCCTCCACCAGACTGAGTCCAGTACAACTAGATGGTGTCCGGCTACCACCACTGACTGCTCTGACCGGAATCACAACAGAGGGTCCTGGACAGAGCTGGAGAAAAATGTAGAAAAAAATTTTAGCTCACAAAAGAAGACCAGACTTACTGGCCTGACAGAGACTGGAGAAACCCCATGAGTATGGCCCCCGGACACCCTTTTAGCTCAGTAATGAAGTCACTCCCAAGGTTCACCATTCAGCCAAAGATTAGATGGCCCCATAAAACAAAATGAGACTAATGGGGCACAAAAGTCCAGGACAAGGATTAGAAGGCAGGAGGGGACAGGAAAGCTGGTAATAGGGAACCCACGGTTGAGAAGGGACAGTGCTGACATCTCATGGGGTTGTCACTCATCGTCATAAAACAATATGTGTACTAACTTTAATGAGAAACTATTTGTTCTGTAAATCTTCATCTAATGTACAATAACAAAATAAAATAAAAACTTTCCTGAAAAAATTTTAAAACTGCATATTGAAAAGGCATACTGCATCACAGAATCACCACTACCTAGACATATTCTAGTAAAATACTGGATAAAAAGGAAAAGAAAATATCCTTTGAGCATGGGTAAAAAGACCAAGTTACTTATAAGGGAGAAGAAATCAGATTATCATCAGTTTTCAACACTAACACTCTATGCCAGAAGACAATAAAATAACATATTTGAGATACTTAAGGACATAAGATGTGATCCAAGGATTTTATACCCACCAAACTGACTTTCAGATATAAATGTCACACAAAAACTGTTATGGACATTTAAGAACTCAAGGAACGTTGTTCCCATGAGCCTTTCCAGAGAAATCTATTAGAGAATAAACTTTAGACAACTCAAATGACTGGAGAGACAGCTATGTAAGAATTGGTGGTGAGCATTAACTATATATTTACTTAAAGAACTAAGACTAAATGGTAGTTAGAAGGGAGAGAATATAGTAGGGAATGGCTATATGTTAAAACAATGTATCCAGTACAACTATCAAAAAATGAGAAAGGATAAAAAAAAGTTGAATAGGCTTGCTGATTAACTCACAGTTATTAACTGGGAGTAAAAGGATACTACTTCAAATCAGATGCCAGGGGAGAAGGAATGGAGGAAAGAAGAGGTTATCTAGCTAAATTCAATATTGCTTACATTAGAAAGCCAACAGACAATAACCAAAGAACTAGTGCACTAAGATATTATATAGAGATATTGAAATTTTAAAATATAGCTTGTTTTACTGATTTGACTTTAGAAGAATGTTAACCATTTAC
This sequence comes from Dugong dugon, assembly GCA_030035585.1. NCBI lineage: Eukaryota > Metazoa > Chordata > Mammalia > Sirenia > Dugongidae > Dugong > Dugong dugon. The sequence continues at coordinate 52,300,378 of CM057475.1, forward strand.
TTATTAAAAAGTTAATTTTTTAAAAAGTCTCTAAAAATTGAAAATGAAGTAAAAAAAAGAAAACTAAATGTGTATCCATGTGGGTGTATAAATGCACACAAAGGACTTTAAAACACAGTAATTATTGTAGTGAGATAAATAATAATCATATTGATAGTGGTAAGATGGAACAAAACTCAAGCTGTCATGGTAGTTATATATATTTTTAAAGTTCTCACAAGTTAGAGATGTATACTGAAGTATTTATGGGTGGAACTACACATTGAAATTTGTTTTAAAATGCTCTAGGAAAAAATAATGGGAGGGAATATAGTTGTAAAAAAGATTGTTGAAATGTTGTAATTGTCGAATCTGGGTGATAGATAAATGGGGGTTCATTATACATTTTTATTTTGGGGGGTCTTTTTGTAACTCTTCATAATAAAAAGTTTTTTTAATGTAAAAAAAAAAAATGGCCTAAGAATTTTCCTTCTCCCTCTTTGGCTCAAATGTAATCATTGTAAAGTGAGTTAAAAGCAAATATTTAACAAATGATAGACAAGGAAAATGGAATCTAAGAAAATAGAGTTCTGAATCTAAGGCACTGAATTTTGGGAGAATCAAGTCCAAGACATAAAGCCCCCCTATAAGTATGGGGCTAGTTCCCAAGAGCAACAAAGGAGAAACAGCTTCTTTCCTGGAGTTGCTTGCCATGGATCTTTAGGCAGGGCACATAAAAAATGGGCAGATGAACAGACAGACAGACAGATAAAGTATCCAGTAACTAAGAGAACCCTCAAAAAATAAGTACTACAGGAGGAAGGAGAGGCCTTTCACTACGATGGGAGCAAATGATGCCCTAGCCAGTAAGGGTATGTGCATTATTTCTGCTGCCAGGGATGTGATTTCTAAGATTCAATCTGGAGCCAGCCCTTATAGAAGAGAAAGGCAAATAGCTCATTAGCCAATCTGAGGTCATCTAAGTTCCCTAGTAATATTTGTATAAATAAAGAATAGCTAGATGCCTGTTAACAGTATGAGGAAAGAAGTCAGGGAGACAGGAACAGAAACTAAGGACTAAATTTGGGGCTCCTGAGCTGCAATCTATCAATCAATGGACACTGAAACAGAAAGGGGGCTTTCACCTCCAGCATCAGAACTGCCTTGGCAAGAGATAACATCTCTGAGGGCAGCTGGATGCTTTCAGAGCTTTCCAGTCTACCTATGACCAGTTCTTAGAAGGCTATAGATAGACAATCAAAATTCTCGAACAAGGATAGCGCTACAGCTATCTGAAAAACAAGTTTTTTTTTTTTTCAATTCCAGTTTTTGCAAACTGGAGCAAGTCTTTATGTAATATAAACACAAACTACACAGCACTCAGCTGGGTAATATACTTCACCAACAGCAGACTTAGCTATTTCACTTATGGTGATATAACTTTTAAACTACAACAAAATTCTGCAAGGGTACTCCTTTCCAGTCTACTTCTCTTTAATATCAGAACTGCAAGAGACTTAAAGAGATTATTTAATTCAGTCCTTAGTTTTACATACATGGAAACTTGGGCTTTTGAGGGGCTGGAGAGGAACAGTCACATAGCAAGTCAGTGACTGAGTTAGATCTAGAATCCACTTCCTCCAAAACCCAGTATTCTCTCAAAAAAGATTTGGGAAGGGAAAGAAGAAAATGGTACTTGGAGAACTGGAGCACTTTTGCATTCAGCTTATAATTTTTCCTATCAAGATGATGACAAGCTGAGATGAAAGCTTTAAAGTTTATCTTACTGCTGTTTGCGGTGAACCCTTCTTGTTTTCACTTCCCCTCAGTGCATCCTTGTTCTCTCTGTAGGTGGTCATGGAGATGGCATGAGCCATGGAAGCTTTCTTGACCGCTACACCTCAGTACCGTAAGGGGAGAATGATCATATAATTTATCATCCAACTTTGGGAACACTTCTGAGAGCTGAAAGTTGATTCCGACTCATAGCAATCCTATAGGACAGAGTAGAACTGCCCCATAGCGTTTCCAAGGCTATAATCTTTAGGGAAGCAGACTACCACATATTCCTCCCACAGAGCAACCGATGGGTTCGAAATGCTGACCTTTTGGTTAGCAGCTGAGCACTTTAACCACTGCTCCACCAGGGCTCCTTGAGAGCTAAAAGGAGCACTATTAATAAGTACACAAGAACAAAGGTATAAACTGGATTCTCTTGGACAAACTGGAATATATTATGGTCACCCTACTTTATTATTATCTGCTTCAGTAGTCTGGGCCAGAAAGGATCCCAGGCACAGCCCTCTCTGATCCTTCCTTTTTTAATTTAATCCTGACCCATTTTACTGCATTCCCTTGTTCCTAGGCTCCATTCCAGGCATATGCTAAAGTCCATTCTCTTTAAGCCCTCCCTCTTTTCATCTGCAGCATCCTTCCTGGGTCTTCATCCCCTCTCCCCCAACAAGATGATTGTTGGTTTTACCTCGAGAACAGCCACTATCTTCCCAGGAACCAGCCCAACCAGGCTCCGTCAGGCCAGAATATCTAAGACATGGGGCTGGAAGCAGGGACAGATTACCCAAACAGCAAGGTAGGCATAGGCTTAACTGTGGTTGCTTACTAATTATTACTAATTGTGCACAATTTCACCCAGATTTCACCCCATCAAAGGCTGTGCACTAATTTCAGAGATTGAAATTGTGCACTACGGATTAGTAAATAAACACAATTAAGTCCATGCGTACCCTGCTTACTATAAGCCGGTGCATACTGTGCTTACTGGTTAATCCGCGCCCGGTTGGAAGAGAACCCTCTAGTAGGCAGGAGTGAAGGGAAGAGATTGTTATAGGAGAGTGTATGTGTGTGTGTTTGTGTGTGTGTATGTGTGTGTGTGTGTCTGATGTAACATCCTGGTAATGTTAATGACTAGTTAAAACACATGGTATCATAGACATAGATACTGAAAAACAGAAAAATACAGTTAACTAAAAATTTGGTTTTATTAGTAATCTTTAATGATAATTTATATGCCCAAAATAATAGTATCTTGTTCACTTTATCTTATTCACATGTAGTTGTTTGCCTAAAGTAATTGCTCAATAAATATTTGTTGAAAAATGAATAAAACTCATTTTTGACCTATTTTATCACATGTTGTTGTTAGGTGCCCTTGAGTAGGAACTAACTTATAGTGACCCCATGTACAACAGAATGAAATACTGCAATCCCCACAATCATTGATGCTTGAGCCCATTGTTGCAGCTACTGTGTCAATCCATCTCATTGAGAGTCTTCCTCTTTTTCGCTGACCCTCTGCTTTACCAAACATGATGTCATTTTCCAGGGACTGATCCCCCCTGATAACATGTCCAAAGTAGCTGAGACGTAGTCTCACCATCCTTGCTTATAAGGAGCATTCTGGCTGTACTTCTTCCAAGACAGATTTGTTCATTCTTCTAGCAGTCCATGGTATAGTCAATATTCTTCGCCAATGTCATTATTCAAAGGTGTCAATTCTTCTTTGGTGTTCATTATTCATTGTCCAGCTTTCGCAAGCACATGAGGCTATTGAAAACACCATGACTTGGGCCAGGCACACCTTAGTCTTCAAGGTGATGTCTTTGCTTTTTAACACTTTTAAGTGGTATTTTGCAGCAGATTTGTCCAATGCAATGCGTCATTTGATTTCTTGACTGCTACTTCCATGGGTGTTGATTGTGGATTCAAGTAAAATGAAATCCTTGACAACTTCAATCTCCTCTCCATTTATCATGATGTTGATTACTGGTCCAGTAGTGAGAATTTTTGTTTTCTTTATGTTGAGGTGTAATCCATACTGAAGGCTGTAGTCTTTGATCTTCATCAGTAAGTGCTTCAAGTTCTCTTCACTTTCAGCAAGCAAGGTTGTGTCATCTGCATATCTCAGGTTGTGAATGAGTCTTCTTCCAATCCTGATGCCCCTTTTTTCTTCATATAGTCCAGCTTCTCAGATTATTTGCTCAGCATACAGATTGAATAAGTATGATGAAAGGATATAACCCTGATGCACACCTTTCCTGACTTTAAACCATGCGGTATCCCCTTGTTCTGTTTGAGTGACTGCCTCTTGGTCTATGTACAGGTTCCTCATGAGTAAAATTAAGTGTTCTGGTATTCCCATTCTTTGCAGTGTTATCCGTAATTTGTTATGATCCACACAGTCGAATGCCTTTGCATAGTCAATAAAGCACAGGTAAACATCTTTCTGGTATTCTCTGCTTTCAGCCAAGATCCATGTAACATCAACAATGATATCCCTGGTTCCACGACCTCTTCTGAATCTGGCTTGAACTTCTGGCAGTTCCCTGTCCATGTACTGCTGCAACTACTTTTGCATGATCTTCAGCAAAAATTTTACTTGTCTGTGATATTAATGATATTGTTCAATAATTTCCACATTCTTTGGATCACCTTTCTTTGGAATTGGCATAAATATGAATCTCTTCCAGTCGGTTGGCCAGGCAGCTGTCTTCCAAATTTCTTGGCATAGTCAAGTTAGCACCTCCAGTGCCGCATCCATTTGTTGAAACATCTCAATTAGTATTACGTCAATTCGTGGAGCATTGTTTTTCACCATTTCCTTCAGTGCACCTTGGACTTCTTCCTTCAATACCATTGGTTCTTGATCACATGCTACCTCCTGAAATGATTGAATGACTCTTTTTGGTACAATGACTCTGTATTCCTGCCATCTTCTTTTGATGCTTCCTGAATCATTCAATATTTTCCTGGTAGAATCCTTCAGTATTGAAACTCGAGGCTTGAATTTTTTTCTTCAGTTCTTTCGGCTTGAGAAGTGCTAAGTATGTTCTTCCCTTTTGGTTTTCTAACTCCAGGTCTTTGCACATGTCATTATAATACTTTGTCTTCTCCAGCCACCCTTTGAAATCTTCTGTTCAGCTGTTTTACTTCCTCATTTCTTCCATTTGCTTTAGCTACTCTACGTTCAAAAGCAAGTTTCAGAGTTTCTTCTGACATCCATTTTAGTCTTTTCTTTCTTTCCTGTCTTTTCAATGACCTTTTGCTTTCTATGTGTATGATTTTATCACATAAACACACATAAAGCAATATTACTAGTTGGGAAAATAATCATAATAGTTCCACCTAGTAACACCTACAATGAGTCAGACATTATGCTTTTTATGTATATTTCCATCTCTACTAATGCCTACTTACCCTGCAGCCCAAGAGCTCTTCTGTGTCACTAAGTGTCTTTGTCTCATTAGCATGTGAAACTCTATAGAAAAGTGTTAAAAGGTCATGGTTGGTTACTTGTGTAGCATAATTACCTAGTCATAATTTTTTAAAGGAATTTTGCTTATAGTACAGGATTTTTCTACTACAAACCAGTCCCTTTCATATATGTGTCTCAAATGACCTACTAGCCCCCTTTTTTCTCCAGTGCGCTCATCTGAGCATTCACAGCCTCATCTAAATTATATTTCTAATACTCTTTTCATGCATTCCAGACTTCTAAAAAAATCTGTGTTAGTTTTTGATCTGTGCTTAGAGTTTTGGAATCTCATAGCTGAAAAAAAAAAAAAAAAGCTTCTATTAGTAAAAGCAGACAAGAAATAATATTAAGTTCTATTCTCTTCAGGGGTTATTTGATCAGTGACACAGTACGCAGAGAGGCAAATCCATTTTTTTTCAAACCACAGAGGTGCCACTTAGTTGAATAGAAGTACCCTAGTGCACCAAATTAAATACCAGGAAGTGACTTACATACTGGAAAGAATACTGTAATATAAAAAATACTATCCTACTGTAATGAGTCCCTGGGTGGTGCAAACAGTTAATGTGCTGGGCTGCTTACCAAAAGGAGAGAGGTTTGAGTCTACCCAAAGGTGCCTTGGATAAAAGGCCTGGAGATCTACTTCCAAAAACATCACCATTGAAAACCGTGTTGAGTACAGTTCTACTCTAACACATACATGGGGTCTCCATGAGTCAGAATCAACTTGACGACAACTGGTTTTTTGGTGGTTATCCTACCATAATAGTGGGAAGTACTTGTAAATTAAAATCAAGAAAAAGTGCTAATTACAATTATTTACACTGATTATTTTAAGATTATGTGCTGGGAATAGAAATACTAAAATTATGGTGTTATATTACTCAGAGTCATAATCTTTAAATTACCAGGTCAATTCTGTAAGAATGGGACACAGAGGAGAAAAATGAACAGTGATTGCCATCTGGTGGATTTTTATCTAATTACAGGAAAAATATTTAAAGCAAACATGTTGGAAAACTGCTGAGAGTTCATTTATCCCCCACTCAAATCGAGATATCCTGGGGAGGGGAGGGGGATGCATCAAAACAATCAGCTCTATCATTTTATGACTTTGTAAAGCCCAAACACACACACACACACTCATACACGTGTGCGTGCACACAAGGCTTACAGAGCAACTTGAGTAATAAAAAGAAGAATGTATTGTGATGGGAAAAACAATTTTGCTAGGATCCTGGAAGGAACTAAATCCAGTCTTTACACCTGTAATGTGTTCTGTCTACATAGAATCTGCTGGTCTGCATTTTAAAATCATGAGTGCACTGACCCAAAACTGCAAAGCTTCTTTTCCTTATTCCTAGAGACAAAATCTACCTCTGTGGGATGCTTTACTTAATACTTTTCCATTTATTTGTTGTTGGTCCAAAAATTAAATCGAGGAGAAAAGTATTTAGCAAACAGTGAACACAAGGTTCAAAACAAAATAATGTGCAGAATAAGCAACATTCAATGGAATATGAGCTAATTACAGAAAACAATTTGAACTCTAAGAATCAAAGAAATTCAAAATAAAACAAAAATGATTGTTTTTTGTTTTATTATAATTTCATTTTTGTCCACTCAATTAGAAAAAAGTAAAACAAAATATTAATGCCTAGTGATATAGGAGCTCTGGTTGCACAGTGGTTAAACACTTAGCTGCTAACTGAAAGGTTAGGGGTTTGAACCCTCCAGCTGCTCTACAGGAGAAAGATGTGGCAGTCTGCTTCCCTAAAGATTACAGCCTTGGAAATGCTTTGGGGCAGTCCTACTCTGTCCTATAGGGTTGCTATGAGTAAGAATCAACTCACCAGCAATGGTTTGAGGTTAGTAATATAACTAATTTTTGCCGAAGAAAAAATGATATGGGCACTCTCATATCTTCTAGTGGAAGAAGAAAGTGATACAATTTGTCTAGGGGGCAATTTGGTAATATATACCAAATGCCTTAAAATATTCATATCTAGTAACAGAATAATTCCAATTCTAGGAAGTACACTAAGGAAATAATCAGTGTGATGTACAAGAATTAATGTAAAAATATGAGCACAGAGCATTATTTATAAGATGGAAAGAACCTAACTGTCTAACACTAAAAGGATGGTTAAATAACTCATGGTATGTCCATACAATGTAATATTAGAGGCTATCCTCACAAAATTTGGCTCTGCCTGAGTCAGCCAACATCTGGAAGGACACTGATCAGCTAGAGAACTTCCAGGGATAAAAACCAGGTGGTAGAAGTCTAAAAAAACATCCTATGAAGGTCAGTTGAAAAAAGACCCCAGGAGATTTCTTAGCTGAAAAAAGGAACCAAAGAAGAGAGTCTTCAGATACTGAAGGGACTGTCACACGGAAGCGTTGTCTCCAAACTTTTTTATTGTATTTTAACAGATCAAATATACATATTAATTTATGAATTATAAAGTTACTAGTTATTAAATAATGTACATTAAAAATACACAAAAATAGAAATAAAAAAAGTAGATCATCTTAATCACTCTCCTGGGATGTTTGCACCTCACTTTGAGAAAATCAGAAAGATGCTAAAGTACTTTGTTCTGTTTTATTGTGGAAAGGAGAACTAGTACTAACGGGTAAAGAGGAAAAAAACTTTTGGCTCAGTTTAAGGAAAGCCTACCAAGTAAAGCTGTTCAACAAAGATGAAACAGATGCCTTGTGAGGTAGTGAGCTCGTCCGCGCTTACTGAAGCCATGAAAAGGTAGGGATAGTGGAAGTGGTTGGTTCTTCACCAAGTGAGAGCTCTAATTAATCTAACCAACCCTTCCACCTCTGAGAGTACCTTAGAAACCACTCCCTTTCGAAGGCATCTAATGAGAGAAATAATTAGCATTTGTGCATCCTAATGCTTTTTAGAAGAATTACCTGATCCTTGATGGTATAAATGCCATTGCACAATACAATAAAATATAAATTCTCAAATTCCTAAGGTGGAGACTTCAAGATGTCTACTTTATCTCACTTCAAGAAAAACCTATATGTAAAACTTCAAACGTACCAAATACCTCAGGGACAGAAGGACTCTTCACAATACTTTGACAACGAATACTTGTAAAGTAATACATATATCAGAACAAAAGTCTGAAAGACAGACATGGCGATTTCTGGGTTTATAAGTGATTATTATTTATACTTTCTTATATTTCCAAAATGTTCTATAATAAACACGTCTTACTTATACAATCAAAAAAAATAACAACTTTAAGAAATACAATTTAAACTATAAGGTCAAAGAAGGATAATTAAGAACTTTCAAGATGAAATTTTATTCTTTGCATTATCATTATTACTTTATATAAATTCAATTAAAAAATGTCTGGTAGAGATGCTGCTGCTGATGCTAATAATAACCTAATATTTAATAGATAACATTATTATGTTCTTATATTTACTATATAACTTGTTTCAGAGTATCAAAAAATTGTGGGGAAGAAGATCAGAGGGCATTTCATTTAAAAAGAAGACAGCCTCTACCAGAAACCACTTTAAATGCTTAAGAATGTAGGCTCTGGAATCTGACAGATTTCAACTCAAGTCCCAGTTCTACCAGGTACAAGCTGTTTGAGAGTGGGCAATTTACTGAAACTCTCTGATCTCTAGTTTCCTCACCTGTAAAATGGCAATGATGATGATGATAATAATAATACCTACTATATCAATAAGATTGCTTGAAGAAATAATGAAATAACGCATATAAAATCCTTAGCCCAATGGTTGGCATACAGTAGACGTTAGCCAAAAAAGAAAAAAAAAAGAATGCTCCTTCTATCCCAGTGTGTTTAATATAATTTAATTTATAAAACTTTAATTGGTCTACAGTTTACCATAAATATATCTGTTGCATAAAGCAAGACATACCTATAAGTATACACTGTAGAACTCATTTTCAGTCAAGAACTTCTTGTGACCATGAAGCAACCAGTGGTTCTCAAACTGTAATAAGCAAATGAATCACCCAGGGATCTTGTTAAAATGTGAATTCTGATTCAATAGGTCTATGGTAGTGCCTGAGATACTGCAGTTCTTAAGAACTCTCAGTTGATGCCGATGTTGCTGGTCCAATCACCACACACTGAATAGTAAGACACTAGATAATATAGAATTTAAAAGGTTCTTAAAGTCTGTTTTAATTAGGAACTGCATTCAGCTGCTTGTTACACAGATTTGACAAACAGTGGGGGGTTTTCCTCTCTTTTTCATTAACATGAAGCCTAAAGGTAAGAAGTTCAGGGCTGATATGTTGGGCCACACTGTCACCAGGGTCTCAACAACTATATTTCTACTTTGCTATCCTTAGCCTTGGCATGTAGCATCCAGTCACAAAGCTCCCTCATGGTCACAATACAGCTGTTGGAACTCCAGCCATCACATCTAATTTCCATACAAAAATAAGGAAAATAAGAAGAGCAAAAGACATCTCCCAGCTAAGTTATTCCTGGATGTTCCATCCAGCAATTTCCACTTATATCTCTTGACCACTCCTAGCTGAAAAAGAAGCTGAGAAATATAGTCTTTTACTCCCTCAGATAAAATTGGGGTTCTATTTCTAAGAAGGAGAGGAGAAAGAATATTGCATAGGCAATTTAAAGTCTATATAATCTACTGTCTTACTATTGAAAGTGTAGTGGCTGGACTAACTGGCATTCACTGCCACAGAAGTCAACAAATCTGGGTTTAAATCCCAGCTCCACTATACTAACTGTGTGACCTTAGGCAAATTACTTGGATTTTCTGATTTTCCATTTCTTCACCAGTAAACATTAATATAAAAATAACCACTTCATAAAGTTGTTGAGGGAATTAAGTGAGTTGAATAAAGTACGTAAAAGTAGCTATCACACAGTACGTGTTCAGTAAATGAAAGGTTGTAGTCATTCCTTTACCAAAAGTACCAAAAGGTTATTATGCAATGAGGAAACAAAAAATAATAGTGAAATGTTTAAAAGAGACTATGTTCTAGGGACATTTTTCTGTTTAGATTCTAGACTTCAAACTGGCAAAGATAACTGATTAAGTCATCAAAATCAAAATTTACAAGATAAACTATACTTCTCTCCTAGTCACTGAGCATACATAAATTCCATGGGTCTTCATTTATCATCAGAAAAAAAGAAATCTCATTTCAGAACAACAAGGTTGCAATTGTTGTTCTTTTTGATAGATGACGGTACCAATTAGGAAGGAGGAAGAAAATGGCTTCTTTTTATGAAAAGGCCGCATTGTTCTTTCCTGATAGCATAGAAAGTGATGGCATATAAATGAGTTATCTCAGAGAAATGCTACAAGCAAATTACATACAGAAAGGCAGGATGATGCTGGATTTTTGGACCAAGAACATCCATTCTGATGAACATGTTGGCACTGGGAAAACAGAGGTAAAAGAGTTTAAGGTCTTCAATAAGAGTCAAGACTTTACCTAAGGGCATTTACTCAGCTAAATTGTGAATAAAATGGTTCCAATTTTTGCACTGCAACTGAAAGACTAACTTTCCTTTTTCAAATACTGTGGCGCATCAGAATACCCAAGAAACGAATTTTTGAGCAGTAGGTTTTGGCAAGTTCTAAATGCAATGCATGGAGAAAGTTCATAAGTAAATACAAATGCCCAATGTACATAAGACAGAAGCATTTAATAATCTCCAGCTTTGTCCCATATGGGGCTACCCACGGCTCTTTTCAGTATGAGAAATCAAGCTATGACAAACAAAACCCATGGGAAACATAAAATGTGTTCCTCCCCGCTCGGAGACTGGCAAGTCACCAGAGGAGGCAGACTAAATAAGTTCTATATTTGCATATTGCTGTCAGGGACTACGCTGAGTAAATAAAACAGACGTGACTTTCTTGAAAAATTCCATACTCTGTATATGAAAATTCACACTGGCACATATTTTAATGTTGATGTCAGAGGAAACCCACAGGCCTTCTCAGTATATCCTTCAGAGACTGCTCCTAGCAACCCAAAAATGAGGCAGAGTCGGGGTGTGCTCAGAGCCTGTGACTGTAAGTCCAAGAGAGCTGTGAGCAGCTCTGCCATTAACTGCTGTGTGACTCTGGACAAGTCTCTTCATCTCTCTGGGCCTCAATTTCCTCATTTATAAAAACCAGGGGCTGAATTAGAAGTTCTTCAATGTCCCTTCTAACTCCAAGAGTCTGAGTTTGTGAAAATCCCAGGTTTATCACAAGGGAGGTTACAGGGCCTCACTAGGCAAGAGCTCAGAGAAGGGAGAGTGAGGGGCCTTTAAGAGGCACAGTGAATGAACTGGATTGTCTGAAGAAGGATTCAGTATGATTATAACAGGGGAAAAAAGGTCAAAAAGGGAAGTGTGGGAAAAAAAATTTTGGCTATGACAAATCCGACAAAGGTCTAATCTCTAAAATCCACAGGAAAATCTAACACCTCTACGACAAAAGGACAAATAATCCCATTTAAAAATGGGCAAAGGATATGAACAGACACTTCACCAGAGAAGACATTCTAGCAGCTAACAGATACATGAGGAAATGTTCAGATCACTAGCCATTAGAGAAGTGCAAATCAAAACCACAATGAGATACCATCTCACCCCAACATTACCGGCACAAATCATAAAAACCAGAAAATAACAAATGTTGGAAAGGCTGTGGGGAGACTGGAACTCTTACGCACTGCTGGTGGGAATGCAAAATGACTCAACTATTTTGGAAAACACTATGCTTCTTAAAAAGCTAGAAATAGAAATTCCATATGATCCAGCAATCCCACTCCTAGGAATATATCCTAGAGAAATATGAGCCATCACACGAATAGACATATGCACACCATGTTCACTGCAGCATTGTTCGCAATAGAAAAAAAAGATGGAAACAACCTACGTGCCCATCAACAGATGAATGGATAAACAAACTATGGTACATACACATAACAGAATACTACACAACAAGAAAGAACAATGATGAATCTGTGAAGCATCTCACAACATGGATGAATCAAGAGGGCATTATGCCGAGTGAAATAAGTCAATCACAAAAGGATAAATATTGTATGAGACCACTACTACAAAAACTCATGAAAAGGTTTACACAAAAAAAGAAACAATCTTTGATGGTTATGAGGGAGGGGAGGGGTTGGAGGAAAAACACTAAATAAACAATAGATAAGTGGTAACTTGGTGAAGTGTAAGACAGTACACAATACTGAGGAAGCCAGTACAGCTTGTCCAAGGCAAGGTCACGGAACCTCCATAGAAACATCTAAACTCCCTGAGGGACCAAATTACTGAGCTGAGGGCTGTGGGGATCATGGTCTCCAGGAACATCTTGCTCAACTGGCATAACATAATTCATAAAGAAAATGTTCTACATTCTACTTTGGTGAGCAGCATCTAGGGTCTTAAAAGCTTCCAAGCAGCCATCTAAGATACTCCACTGGTCTCACCCCATCTGGAGCAAGAGAGAATGAAGAAAATCAAAGACACAAGGGAAAGATTAGTCCAAGGGACTAATGGACCACAACTACCACAGCCTCCACTAGACTGAGTCCACCGCAACTAGATGGTGCCCAGCTGCTACCACTGACTGCTCTGACAGGGATCACAGTAGAGGGTCCCGGACAGAGCTGGAGAAAAATGTAGAACAAAATTCTAACCACCCCCCCCAAAAAAAACCACACTTACTGGTCTGACAGAGACTGGAGAAACCCTGAGAGTATAGCCCCCAGACATCCTTACAGCTCAGTAATGAAGTCACTCCTGAGATTCACCCTTTTGGCAAAGATTAAACAAGCCCATAATACAAAACGAGACTAAATGGGCACACCAGCCCAGGGGCAAGGACGAGAAGGCAGGAGGGGACAGGAAAGCTGGTAATAGGGAACCCAAGGTTGAGAGGGGGAGGGTGTTGGCATGTCGTGGGGTTGGTAACCAATGACACAAAACAGTATGTGTACTAACTGTTTAATGAGAAGCTAGTTTGTTCTGTAAACCTTCATCTAAAGGACAATAAATAAATAAATACTCTCAACAGCTCTAGCAACAGTTGAATCAGCAGAAAGATTCTTCTCAAAATTAAAAATTATTAAATATTGTTTGCCATCTTCCATTTGCAAGGAGTGTTGATATCGCTTTACTTTATATCAGTTGAAAATAAAATTTCTAAATTAAAAAAAAAAAAAAAAAAGGGAAATGTGGCCAGACTGTGAAAGGGTTTTGAATGCCGCTTCATCTTTTGAAACATTCCTATATTTATTTAATATCTGCAGTATAATAAAGCCTCAAATGTCCCCAGTTGTAGAGAAAAGAAACAAAATGGACATTTGAAATTCATATGTATTCCCCAAATCTCCATTACCTATGATTACTTCAACATGTCTTTCACTCCTTTCATCAGAGCAGTTAAACACTGACAAACCTCCCCCTTCCCCTTCCTAGACGCTGAGAACAGCGAAACAGCCGATATTTGAGGCAAATAGCAAAGAACCACTGACCAATTCAAGAACCATTCCCTATCATCACTAACCATCTTGCATATCTAACACAGCCTCTACTTCCTGCCAGCGTGTTTTATGTTTAACTGTGAACACACCTCTTATACTGCAAGCTAGGCAGTATAACTTAGTTGTTAAAATTTCAGCTCTGAGTTCAAATCCAAACTCCTACACTTAATAACTGGGATCTTGAACAAGACTCTTAAATTCCCTGAGACTTAGTTTGTCGATTAAATGGGATTTCATTCATTCGCTCAAAGAGGACTGATTAAATGTCTACTATGTGTAAGGTGAGGAGCCCTTGTGGTGCAACGGTAAGCGCTTGGCTGCTAACTGAAAGGTCAGCAGTTTGAACCCACCAGCCACTCTGTGGGAGAAAATGTGGCAGTCAGCTTCCCTAAAGATTACAGCCTTGGAAACCCTACGGGGCAGGTCTACTCTGTCCGGTACGGTCACTGTGAGTCAGAATCGACTCCATGACAATGTTTTTTGTTTTTTGTTTTTTTTAACGTGTGAGGTATAGTTCTAGATGCTGAGTGGTGAAAAATACAAGGTCCCTGCCTTCACGGTACTTATATTATAATGGGGAGACAGACAATAAAAAGGCAAACAAATAAATAATTTAGTGCTATAAAAAGAACAAAGCAGGGCAAAGTGATGTAGAGTCAGGGAGAGGGCAACATTACGTGGGATGGTGAGAGAAGGCATCTTCTGAGAAGGTGACATTTGAACGAAGACCTAAATGTCAACAAGTCAGCAATCTGAAGACCTGGGAGAAATGCATCTCAGGCAAAAATCAAGGCAAGTGCAAAGGCGCTGGGGCAGTTATAAGCTTGGTATATTGGAAAGAACCAAATGAAGGCTCCTATACCTGGGGCTTAGTAAACCAAAGGGAGAGTAGTAAAAGTTTAGGTTAGAAAAATATTAATGCAAACCACTGCGTGCCTCATATTTCCATTTGTTACAGTTCTGTCCTTTTCTGTATTGAAATCTTTAAGGTTCTCAGGTCTGCTCTCTTCTCTCAGTTCTAAGAGAATTCCGGTGCTTAGCCTTGAAGCTGTGGTCCTCAAAATTACTAGGGAGGGAAGGAAGTCTCAAAAAGAGAGTAAGAAAAAATGTTTTCTTACCATAAAGTCACAAGAAAAGCAGGCTGTATTCTATAACAGAATGCTATATAGTGTCCTATATTCAAGAAGCAATAGAGTGTACTATTAAAAGTGTGAACACTGGAGCCAGCTGCCTGGGTTTAAATCTTGGCCTTGCCACTTATTAGATGTGTGATTTGGGGCAGGTTACTTAACCTTTCTGTACCACAATTAATCAGTTACAAAATGATGATAGTAATAATATCTACCTCATGAGTTGTTGGAAGGATTAAGAGTTAACAGATGTAAAGTACTTAGGATAGTGCCTGGTGCATAGTGTAATTGCTAAGCATTACTAATTGTTATCTTTACTATTAGTATATTTAATAAACTATTGAGCACATTTACAAAAGTATACAATTTACTCTCCTATCTACTGTGAGAACATTTGAAAACACATAATACTGTTCTGTTTTCCATTATTATAAAAGCGTCATTTGTAAAAACACAAGAAATCAGCCAGCAGTTGTTGCTTTGTCCTGTGAAAATAACCTATAACTCCTAAAATATTCCATTTCTGATTGGTTGTTTTACAACTTAATAATTTATTGCCCCAGTAATAATATTTGAATTGTTCTCTATTTTCTGAAAAGAATCAATATTTGAGAAGTTTCTTTGTTAAGCCAGAAGAGCTTTGGAATTTTCTTTCTGTTCTCTTTATAGGTCCGCTATGAGTCAGAATCAACTCCACAGCAACGGGTTTGGTTTATCATTTAAAAAAAAAAAAAAAAACCAAACACATTGCCATCAAGTCGACTGCAATTCATAGCAACCCTATAGGACAGAGTGGAACTGCCCTATAGGGTTTCCAAGGAGCAGCTGGTGGATTCAAACTGCCAAGCTTTTGGTTAGCAGCCAATCTCTTAAGCACTGCACTGCCAGGGCTCTTCTTCATCATTAAGGTGTAGTAAATCCTGTGACTGTTGGATTCTTTATTGAAAGAGCCTGTCTCATTTAAATTAAGATTGGTAAAGCAAGGAACAGATAGTGTAAAATCCTGTAGAGTATGGTAAAGAGTTAGGACTTTATTCTAAATGTACCATAATATCATTAATGTTTTAAGCAGAAGAATGACCTAATCTCATTGACATTTTTTAGAAGTTCATGTTGGCTGTCGTGTGGAGAGTGGATCATAGATAAGAATACAAGTAGGGAGCTCAGAAGGTTCCGTGGGAAATTACTGGGCTTGGACTAGAGAGGTAGCAGTAAAGATGCCAAGAAGTAAACTGAAATGGGATATATTTTGAAAGCAGAGCCAAAAAAGACTGGTTGATGGATTAGAGATAGGGAGTGAGGGAACAAGAGAATATTAACACTACTTAACCTCATAGGGTTGTAAGGACTAAATAAAATGGCATTTTAAATGGCTTAACACTGTGCTTGGCTTCACTCAATAAATGGTGGCTGCAATTATTATTATTGTTTTCTTTTATATCTCTACAGAGTCAAGCACTGTACGTGAATATTAAGTGCCTAATAAATGGTTGTTTAAAAATTATCCCTTAAATAAACTTCATATTTTTCGAGAATGTTCTACTTGCCTTGAAGACTACTTAACATTTGATAACTTGTTTTTCTCATCTTGGTACTGAATGTGTACTTGGTACATGGTAGTATGGATGCATTCAAAAATTATTTTTAAGTATTAAAACCATGGTTCTTTCATTCCCTCCACAACACCATACACAGAGCTGGAAATTATGGAGGTAATAAAAGAAATACCACCTCTGCCCGTTGAGATCTGTTTGGCAAGTGTGTCTTACAATCACTCATTAACCAGATTAATGACAACCAAAAAACAATATGATGAAGTACAAAACTGAAGGTTATAGTCAAAAATACTGTAGGAATTCCAAGGAAAAAGAGATCATGTGGACTGGAGTGGTCTAAGAAAGTTTTATGGCAGAATTGGCACTTAAACTGGACCTTGAAGGTTTGTACCAGTGAAGGCAGAGGGAAGGAAGACATTTCAGAATCAAGGTATGATAAGCAGGGGAGTACAGTATGTGTGATGAAGAGTCAAGAAGACAGACTGATATAAGAGAAAGACCTGAAATGTGAGAGTGTGATTAAATAAGTAAGATAAAGCAAAATTCTGAAAGCTCCCGAAGTTCAATCTCAGATATAATTCTAAAAGTTCAGGCAAAACAGCTTTTTTAAAAATAATTAGAAAAATGAAATAACAAAGCCTCTCCCAACAAAGGAACCCTCGTGGCGCAGTGGTTAAGCACTTAGCTGCCAACCGAAAGGTCAGCAGTTCAAACTCCAGCCGCTCTGCAGGAGAAAGATGTGGCAGCCTGCTTCTGTAAAGATTATAGGCTTGACCCTATGGGGCAGTTCTACTCTGTCCTACAGGGTCATTATGAGTCAGAACTGACTCAGCAGCACTGGGTTTGGTTTGCTAGTTTTTTCTCCCAACAATTACAACTTATTATAAAGTTACGATAAATAAATCAATGCTATTTCGGCACAACAATAAACAGACAGCAATTCCACTCCTAGGTATATACCCAGGAGAATTGAAAACATATGTATACAAAACTCACACATAAAAACCTGTACACAAATGTTTATAACAGCATTATTCATAATAGCCAAAAAGTGGAAACATCCAAATGTCCATAAACTAACGAATGGATAAACAAAATGTGGTATATCAACACAATGGAATAATATTCCCCCATAAAAATGGAATGAAGTGCTGATACCTGCTATAACATGGACAAACCTTAAAAAATTATGCTAATTGAGAGAAACTAAACACAAAAGTCCACATAGAATATTATTCCATTTATATGAAATGTCCAGAATAGGCAAATCCATAGAAACAGAAAGTAGGTTAACAGTTGCCAGGGAATGGGAGGGGAGTGGGTAATTGGGACTGACTGCTAATAGGTACAGGGTTTCTTTTTGTTGGTAACAGAAATGTTCTGGAACTAAATAGTGGTGATGGTTGTACAACATAGAAAACATACTAAAAAAACCACTGAACTGTGCACTTTAAAATGGTGAATTTTATGTTACATGAATATCTCAATAAAAAATAATGTAGAAATAAATAAAATAACCAAGAAACATATCTGACTTTATGTAAGAATTTAATATATTAAATGAGAGTCATCACGAAGCACAAACTTAGTGAGCCAAAAAAAGAAACAGCAAATCCACGATTAGAGTTGGAGATTTCAATACTCCTCTCTCAGCAACTGATGGAACACATGGGGGAAAAAATCAATAAAAATTGAGAAGACTTGAATAACACTATCAACCAACTGGACCTAACTGATACTTATGGAACATTCCACCTAGCAACAACAGAATACACATTCTTTTCAAGTACACATGACACATTCACAAGAGAAACCAAATGCTAGGCCAAAGACAAAGCCTCAACAAATTTAAAAACACTGATATCATGCATAGCATCTTCCCTGATCACAATGGAATTAAATTAGAAACCAGGAATAGAAAGTATCTAGGAAATTCCTAAATATTTGGAAATTAAAGAACACACTTCTGAATAACTCATGGTTCAAATTAGAAACTATTCTGAAGTGAATGAAAATGAAAACCGAATATATTAAAATTTAGGGGAAGCAGTGCTTAAAGGAAAGTTTATAATTTCAAAAGAGGTGTGTTAGTTTTGATCCTCAAATAAGCAGACACCAAGAAGGGATTAAATGTGCAAAAGACTTATTGGGGAAAATACTTGTGAAGGATAAAGAGAGAGGAAGTAGGAATAGGAAGGGAGAGCCTTCAGAATGCAAGTCTGAGATGTGTGATAGGAGAAAAAGAAGAAAGGACTGGATAGGAAAAGCCTCAGATCACAATGCAATTCGAGCCAAGACTGCCAGTTGTAAGAATCCCATGTTAGGCAGGAATGGTTTGATTCCAGTACACCCAGTGTGCTCAGTCATTAACTGGGAGTAGCTTGGGGGAAGCGTGGCCTGACGTGGAGGCCATGGTGGATTCAAAGGTGTGATAGCTGGAGGCTATCAAGCAGCTATGTTCCCCACAGCAAGCTGATGGGAAATTGGAGTAGGAAACCTCCGTACTCACCAAAAAGAAAGGTCTAAAGTCAGTGATCTAAGCTTCCATCTGAATAAGCTAGAAAAAAATAAAATTCAACCCAAAGTAGTAAAATAATAAAGAGCAGAAATCAATGAAATACAATAGAGAAAATTATTGAGACCTGATGTTGGTTCTCTGGAAAAAAAAAAATCAATGAAATTGATGTCTCTAGCTAGTCCAATCAAGATAAAAAGAGAGAAGATACAAATTACCAATATCAGGAATGAATGAGAGGATATTACTACAGACATTAAAAGCCTAATAAGGAAATACTTCATACAACTTAATGCCAATAAATTTGACAATTTAGATGAAATAGACCAATCTCTGAAAGACAGAAATTGCCAATATTAACACAAGAAGTAATAGAAATCTGAAGAACCTTCTATCTATTAAAGAAATTGCATTAGTAATTTAAAACGTTCACAAAAAGAAAACTCCAGGCCCAGAAGTTTCACTGGTGAATTCTACCAAACACTGAAGGAAGAAATAATAACAATACTACACAGACTCAGAAAAGAGGAGGAGGAAATACTTCCTAACTCATTTTATGAGTCCAGCATTACCCTGATGCCAAAACCAGATAAACACATTTTAAAACTACAAACCATGAACATAGATGCAAAAATACTTAACAAAATATTAGCAAATTGAATTCAGCAATAAATAAAAAGGATAGTCTATCATGTCGATGCAGAGTTTATTCCGGGAATGTAAGATTGGTTTGATATTTGAAAATCAATGTAATTCACCGTACTAACAGAGTAAAGAAGAAAAAAACATCTAATCACCTCATTGGATGCAAAAAATTTTTGACAAAATTCAACACCCATTCATGATAAACACTCAGCAAACTAAGAACATAAGGCAACTTCTTCAGCCTGATGGAGAGCATCTATTAAAATAATAATTTTTTAAAAAAACCTACAGTTAACATCATATTTAATAGCCAAAGACTGAATGTTTTACCCCTAAGATCAGGACAAAGCAAGAATGTCCACTCTCACCATTTCTATTAATATTGTACTGTTGTGGCCAATACAATAAGGCAAGAAAAAGAAAGAAATGGCAAACAGATTGGAAAGGAAAGAGTAAAACTGTCTTTACTTGCAGACAACATAACTGTGTCTTAGAAAATTCTAAGGAATCTACACTAAAACTAATAAGTTAGTTAGTAAGGCTGCCGGATACAAGGTTAATATTTAAAAATCACTTTTATTTCTACAGTAGCAATGAACAGTGGAAATTTAAAAACAAAATCATTTACAATAGGATCAAAACAGATGGAAAAAGTGGAGAAATAAATTTAACAAAAATATTTGTAAGATCTGCATAATGAAAACCACAAAATGCTGCTGAGAGAAATTACCAGTAGGGTTGCACTCCAGTTGCCCTAACTAGCTAACTAATGCACTGTTTATTGGCTTCTTTCCTTTCACTGTCTCAGTTCCCCACTCACCTACCACTGTTCCCTGCCGCTATCTCCCATATAAACTACTTGCACTTGAATCATTGCCTCAAGGTTTGCTTCTGGGAAAACCAAAACTAAAATAGGCTCCATTCAAGATACAGCCGTTTTACGAGAGTGAAGGTTTCCCTGCCTCTTGCCCTTCCCCTCATCCCACAGGGCTAGACCTTTCTCCCCTGTGCTCTCACAACACTTTAATTATTCCTCTGTGATGATAGTTATCAGCCTCCTAATGTGTTGCTGAGAGGGACACATCACCTATGCAATATTCCTGCCGGAAATATATAATCTGAATCTAATAATGAGAAAACAAAGGACATTCTGAAAAATAACTGACTTGGACTCTTCAGAAACGTCAGTGTCATGAAATACCCTCTTCCCACACACACAAAAAGAAAAGACTGAAGAACGGTTCTAGATAAAATGAGACCAAAAAAACATGACAACTAAATGCAATGTGTGATCCTCGATTGGATCCTACATTTAACAAAACAGAAATAACCTTAAAGGACATTATTGGAACAATTGAAGAAATTTTAAAATAAACTATATATCAGATAATAAATCAATGTTATATTTCCTAACTGTTATAAGTACATTGTGATTATGTTGGAGAATGTCTTTGTTCTAGAGGTAAAGTTCCATGATGCTGCAGCTATCTCAAATGGTTCAGAAAAAAAAGTAGGTAGGGAGGTAGGTAGATAGGTAGATAGACATACATAGATAGAGGCAAAATGTTAACAACTGGTGAGTCTAGGTGAAGGGTCTATGGGCATTCATTGTACAGAAGTTTCTGAAAGTCCTGAAATTTTTCAAAATAAAATCTTGAGGGAAATAAAAGGTCACAGGAACTAGCTTGAAGGAGTTTCCATTGGCCAAATTTGGAAAATTTGAGCATAAAAATAACAACTTATTTGATTGTAAAACATTAAATAAAGTAATGGGTTTTAAAAAAGCAAAATATATAGAACTTATCACAGTGCATTAACATTAATACCAACTGCATTCCTTGAATGTTATTAAATGCCTGGAATGTGCAAACTTCTTTATAAGGATAATCTCATTAATTCTCACTATAATCTTATAAAATAGACATTTTTATAGTCTCATTTTTCAGGTGAGAAAAGTGAGGCTTAGAGAGTTTGGGGTAAGCAGTGGAGCATGGCTTTGAACTTGAAATTCATTCTTAACCACTATCCTGCACTTGGAAGTCTCTAACTGCCTCTCACAAACAACACAAAGGCAGAGATTTGTATCATTTATCTTCACATCGCCAGCATCTAGTGCAAAGCTTCACATAGAGTAGAAATTCATTAAATGTTGAATTATCTTTTTTTGTTTGTTTGTTTATTGTTGTAGTTTAAGTGAAAGTTTACATTTCAAGTTAGTCTCTTATACAAAAATTTACACATACATTGTTATGTGACCCTAATTGCTCTCCCTATACTGTGACAGCACACTCCTCCTTTCCAGCCCTGATTTCCCATGTCCATTCAACCAGCTCCTAACCCTCTCTGCCTTCTCATCTCACCTCTGGACAGAAGCTGCCCGTTTAGTCTCATGTATCAAATTGAGCTAAGAAGCACACTCTTCACGAGCATCATTTTATGTCCCACAGTCCAGTTCAATCTTTGTCTGAAGAGTTGGCCTTGGAAATTGTTTTAGTTCTGGGCTGACAGAGTCCCGGAGCCATGCCTTCCAGGGTTCCTCCAGTCTCAGTCAGACCATTAAGTCTGGTCTTTTTACTAGAATTTGAGTTCTGCATCCCACCTTTCTCCTGCTCTATCAGGGACTCTCTGTTGTGTTTCCTGTCAGGGCGGTCATTGGTGGTAGCTGGGCACCATCTAGTTCTTCTGGTCTCAGGCTGATGAAGTCTCTGGTTTATGTAGCCCTTTCTCTCTCTTGGGCTAATACTTTCCTTGTGTCTTTGGTGTTCTTCATTCTCCTTTACTCCAGGGGATTGGGACCAATTGAGATGGCCGTTCACAAGCTTTTAAGACCCCAGACACCACTCACCAAATGAATTATCTTAAAACTAATCCCATAAATAGATGTGTCTGTTCAGGTCCTCTGAAAAGCAGACACCATGATAGAATCAGATGTCCAAGAGATTTGTTGGAGGAAATGCCTTTGAAAGATTAAGGGAAGAAGGAGTGAGAGTTAGTGGGGAGAGCCTTCAAACTGATGCAGGTATGATAACTTGTGAAAGAAGAGAGGCAAGGATGGAGATTGCGTAGAAAGAAACTCAGACTGTAGCACAGCTCTGTGAAAGTCTTGGTCAGGCCAAAAGAGAGTCTCCAAGCAAAGACTGCCCATTAGAGGAGTCCCATCTCGGGCAGAAATGGCCCAACTCTAACCTAGCCGAGCTTAGGCACTGGCTGGGAGTTGGGGTGGAGGCTGGGAGGAGGTGGTGCTCAGCCAACTATGTTCCTTGCAGCGGAGCACCTCCATGGCTTCCACACCAACTTAAAATGTTTTCCTTAAGAAAATAGAAGTTACCAGGGGCTGAGGGGCAGGGGGAAGTGGGGAGTTACTACCTAATGGGCATAGAGTTTGTGCTTAGAGTGACAAAGACATTTGGAAACAGGTAGTGATGGTAGTTGCACAACACTGTGAATGTAAGCAATGCTACTGAATTGTACACTTAAAAACAGCTAAAATGACAAATTTTGTTATATGTCATGTATATATGTGTATATCTGTATATATATGTGTATGTGTGCAGAGAGAGAACACGTGCCCTGGTGGATCAATGATTAAGGTCAGCTGCTCCGTGGAAGAAAAGACCTGGTGATCTGCTTACATAAAGATTACAACTTAGGAAACTCTATGGGGCAGTTCTACTCTGTCCTATAGGGTCACTATGAGCTGAAATTGATTCGACAGCAAACAACTATATCAATGTACATATCCACAGTAAAAAAAAAATTAACCAAAGAAAGAAAATAGGAATTTCTCCCAAATGGTCACGAGTGGCGTCTTACACTTGAAAATCAGTAGCACTCATATCTCAATGTATAGATTCACATTTCTGACATTTCAAGCTCAGTTATCAGCCATTATTTTGTCCAAGTTGCTCATCTTTAACAACTGGTAAATAAGAAAGCTAACTGCTGAGCAGTAAAAGTTCTTTATATTAAAAATGGCTCCTGATAGGGGATCCTAAAACCAAGCCAAAACAGAAGGAAGCTTTGCGCAATACTGCTTTGTCAGTGGATTAAGGCAGCATGAGATTAGATTCTTCCAGAAGCTAAAGGAGTTAGGTCATGCCATGTTTCAAATTTCATGGATGGAAGTGATGTAATTATTTGATTTAGAAGAATATAACAATGGCATCATCAGTAAATTGAGAAATTTAACATGAAGAGAGTAAAGGTGAAGAAAGACCCCAGGCAAGTCATTTCTCAGCACCTCAGTTTCCTCATCTGTAAAATCAAAGGGTGGACTACATTATATAATATTCTTCAAATTGTGTTCCAGGGAGCTCTGAGCTGGGGAATCAAGAGTAGGATATCAAGTTGCTAGCAGTAGGGGTAGGGTAGTTTTGTCAAACTCTATGTTGCCTATCTCTTCTTCAACTAGGGGAGCTTTGCTTATGTTCCGTGTATAATTTTATGTTGTATACTTTGTATATACACAATTCAAAGAAATTCTGCCACTAAAATACATGTTTAAAAACAATTATATATCTTAAAATCCCAAACTTCTAGAAAGTCATCACCCTGGAATGGAGGGAATGCAGAAAAGGAGGACAAAAAAGACTAACATAAGACAAGGAACTAATGAAAAATTAATCTCTTTTCCAACAAAATGAAAATGATGAAGGAGAAGACATGGGATTGGGAATCAGGGAACTCAACACAGGAGAAAGGCAAAGGGAACCCCAAGATGATAGCAAAGGAGGCAGCTGTGCAGCAGCCTAGAGAGCAACCAGTGAAGGAAGATAAAGGGCCACAGGGAAGACAGAGTTAAGGAAGAAAAAAATAGGAAACTGGTAGATTACCTTGTGTGTTTCAATGAATTGAGGGGGCATAGTAGAGAACTTGAGATGAAATAACAATTAAAAAAAGAAGAAAAAAAAACATTGCTGTCGAGTTGATTCTGACTTATAGCAACCCTACAGGACAGAGTAGAACTGCCCCCAGAGTTTCCAAGGCTGTAATCTTTACAGAAGCAGACTGCCACATCTTTCTCCCGTGGTGCAGTTGGTGGGTTCAAATGACCGACCTTTCAGTTAGCAGTTGAGCACTTTAACCATTGCGCCACCAGGGCTTCTTGAAATCATGATAAAAAAATTAACCAGGTAATTCTTAACTCCGGGGAAAATAAAATTTGTGTAAGAAAGAAAACTTAATCATAGCTCAGCTGTGAATATTTTCACAGTATTAGTAAATATTAAATACTGGCAAACAGAAAATTACAACTACATTGGAAAACAAGGAGAGGGGAAGGGTGTAAGGCAGTATAAAAGAATTGAATCCTCATCTCCCAATGAAGGAAGCCAATATCTAAGATGCATAAATCAAGAAAAGACTTAAAAATTATTGCCTTAAAAAAAGAAAGATTCCCTTTGAGGAAGGAGAATCAGAGATAGGGAAGGGGGGAGCCAAGGACTTTTCTTTTCCTCTTATAAACCTTGTAGTATTATTTAACTTTTTAATTATGGCGCTATATATATCCTAGATTGGATTTGCATTTCACAAAACAGAAATATCCTTAAAGGACATTATTGGAACAATTGAAGAATTTTTAAAATAAACTATATATCAGATAATACATCAATGTTAAATTTCCTAAGTGTTATAAGTACATTGAGATTATATAGGAGAATGCTTTTGTTCTAGAAGTAAAGTCTCATGATGCTGCAACTATCTCAAATAGTTCAGAAAAAAAGTAGGTAGGTAGGTAGATAGCCAGACAGACAGACAAACTATGGTAAAATAGTCAAAGTTCCTAATGACTTCACACTTTCCCTAAGGCCATGCCAGTTAACTTTTAAGGTTGGGAAGATGAACACAGGTATCTGAAGATATATATATGATAAAATAAATTTGTTTTAAATTAAGTTTATGCCCTTGTAAAGTGATAACATGTATTATAAAAGCATACTACGTGTACCTTTTTTTTAGAGTTGGGGGAGGGGAAAGGAGTCATCTTAAATTCATGGTTGGCTTCATTTGGGTTCAGTGTAGTTACATTGAGAAGTGACTCAAACCCTAGAGCGAAAAAGCTTGTAAGCTTTTAAAAGTCAGAATCCTAAGTGTCTCATTCATCTCTGTGCCCCTCACGTCTAGCACTATGCCTGGCACTTTGAAAGAGCTCTAAAAGAATTATTGAATAAGCTTGGATAAAGCCTTCAGATGTCACCATTAGGTATATTTTCCTGCATTCCTGCCACTGAAGCCCAAATGACAACTAAGCAGCTCACTATTGTTGGATCCATCTTTTCACTGTAGAGGGATCTCATTTGATTTCCCAAGAACAGCTGACTGTCAGTGGAGCAACCAGGCTGAACGGATTTCCTATCTCGGATCGGGTGGTTCTTGTGTTTCTCTTTGGTTACTGCTTCATTTATGGCCTGTTAGCTCAGTGGCTTGGGTCACACAGTTGAAAGGAAAAGAACAGCTGGTTCCTAGTTACGAACTTCCCATGAACTGTGTGGAAAAAAAACATTTTCTCTGAGCCTTACTTTCCACATTCATAAAAAAAAGTTATACCAAACAATCAAACAGGTCTCATCCAACTTTAACATTCTATGACCCTAGATGATCTGCACAAGTTACTGTTGGAATGTAAGGTGTGTGCGCTGTTGCCCAAAACTTTCTCGAGCTGCTGCATTTACAAACGTGAAGATTTCTGAGGACGTCTGGAGGTTTACTCAGCATTTCTAATCAAAATTAGTAAGTCTAGAGGATACTTACTGACTTTTAGCAATTATCCAGAAAGAATTTTTGGCATGATGTAAGAGCAAAGGCTAAAAGTAACTGCTGAACAACCAAAGTAACTCCAGCTAAAGTGAACCCTGCAGGACGCCCTCCTTACGATAATAGCAAATATATGGTATTCTGTTCCCAGAAGGAATACTGGAAAGGAAAGCATTACAAGTAGGATTAAAGCGTGAAAGAGTTTACAATGTTGACATCTTATAGAATAATATGAATTAGCACACAGGGTCATAAGAGGTGGGTCAGCCAATGGAGTTCCATTCCTGATTTCACAGTTGTCTGTTCTTCATTTGTTTTTCATTTCTGCCCTCTCCAGTTAGTGGTTAGAGAATCACTGAGTGTTAGCGCCAAAAGGGACCCTGGAAATAATCTTATGTCCTAACTCCTTGTTGTTTTCTTATGAAGATCCTGAGGCCCCAAGAGAAAAGATTTCCCCAAAATCACACTCATAGTAAGTGGTAGGGCTGGGCCTACCACCCAGATCTTAGACTGTGTGGGTCTGTGCATTTTCTTCCTTGGCTCACATTCTCTCTTTTCCTCCCTAATTCTCACTCTCATTTAGTTATTTAGTTATAAAAGATAATGGCCTGTAGAGGGTTCCAAACTGCCAAGTAAATCACACTGTAGTGAGCCCCACTGAGAAAGGCCTGTGCAGGTGTCCAGGCAGAGAAAGGAAAGCTAGATTCTTCCTCTCAGCCCTTGGCAAGCTCCAGTCTCCTCCAGTGAAATTTAATTGAAATGTGCAAAGATGAACAAAAAGTTAGAAACACGAGGGGGCTGACTAAATGGCTTTCCGAGGAATAAATAAAAGGTTGTCAGGACCCACATACCATGCCGGTTTGAAGATGTCCTAGAAACAGAAAATTTTAGAGGGAAAGGGGAAGAGGAAAGTAGCCAGACATGTCACATTGGAAATGTCTGAAAACCAGATGGGAACTAGCTAATAACAGAAGAGGTAAACAGTTGAGAAGTAGGCTGGAAATTTCCAACAGAAAACATTCTCCTTTTATTCATTCACCTAATAAATACGTTCTGAATGCCTACTATGTGTATAAACTCTACTAAGCCTAGCAGGAGATATTCAAAACATTAAAAATGCAGTCCCAAGTCATCAGAAGCTTGTAATCCAGTTGTAGGCTAAGACAAATGATTAAAGCAGCATTCAGAGAGTGCTTACCACATGCTTGGCACTGTGCTAGGCGCTACGTATTACAGAGATAAATGAGACAGCCCCTACACCCGTGGAACTCACTTTCTAAAGCAATGCTTTCCAATAAAAATATAATATGAACCACAAATACAAGCCACATATGTAATTTTAAATTCTCTAGAAGCCACATTAAAAAAGGTAAAAAGAAACAGGCAACTGGAAAGTACAGCCATACTTCTATTGACAAGACAATAGATACCAATGATATGCTTTGCTATCAAAAATTTATTTATCATAAATAACAATCATAAGGCAGCATGGTAGAGCAGATAAAGATATGGCTTTGGAATCAAAAGACTTGGCCTGAAAAATCTGAAACAAATGGCTTAACTCTTTTGAGGCAGAGTGTCCTCAGCTGTAGAATGGGGATATAAACAAAACTTAAAATTACCGTGAAGATCACATAAGATGACTCAGGTAAAAATAAATTGGAAAAAGTAATTTGGTGTTATTTCCCAGCCTTTTCTTAAATTACTCTTTCTTCCTCTCTCGGTAAGCTGGGTTTCAAGTCCCTATTCCTTTTGCCGTATGTCAGCCTGTTTTTACTTCTCTAACCCGTGGCCTCAAGGCCCAGGAGATAGAGCTCTCCCATAGCCAGATAATTCCCATCACGCCAAAATCAGTCAGAAGTGAACCGTACATCAGCCAAGCTTAGGCTTTATCTGTGTATCAGAGGATACCACTGCTTCTTCCTTCTCAACCCCAGCCACTAGCAACATGGTGTTCAGAGAAACAGAACTCCCCTAGTCTTCTCTGCATCCAAGCTAATTTAGATGAAAAGTGTTTTACCCCCATTAGTAATCAAGACATTTACCATAAAAAAATTCAAATATGGTCAGTATTAAACTTATATATAAGCTGTATTTCACCAGTTTGTTTTAAAGTCAAATACATTTTCCTACAGAAACTCAAATTGGTAGCTAACTCCTAGTTGATCCACACAGCTAAAATCATCTATAATCCAATAAAAACTGCAGCAAATATAAGATGGTTTTAAATTTATAAATGGTCTTCTTAACAAGTAGTCTCTAGGAACAGACCTCTAATAATCCCAGATGAGCCAGTGCATTCAAACTCATAAATGACTGATATCTGATCAGACTTTGCTCTAAAATAGTGGGAGATATGTAAAAACACTGGACTGTGGAATGGCAGCAGAGGGGAGACTGCAATGAAAGTAAATCTGTTCCCAATGGAAACTAATTTCAGCATTCTCTGGACTACACCAGCTCACCTTGGGCCCACTAAGGCCACAATAAAAGTCCATCATTACCCCTTAAATAAGCCCTTACTTTCTCTGAGCTCTTTTTCACTAGCAAAATGCCAGGCTTACCTCACAAGAAAGTACATATGAAATGTTTTATAAGTGTTGATGGGATATCTGGTTGTAAAGACTGCTATTGTTCCTTTCTTTGATCTCTATGGAGAAAGAGGAAAATGGAGAGGAGAAAGAAGAACAAGAGAGGTTTGTAGCATCAAAATTCCTAAGGACTTCACACTTTGCCTAAGGCCATCCCAGTTAAGGATGGGAATGTGAACCCAGGTATCTGAAGACAGAGAAAACGCCAATTTACAATCAAAACTTCCCAGATCCCACCTTCTGCTTCATAGCTTCAAGGACTATGAAGATACTTCTCAGTCACTGGGGCTTCTAAAAGAACCTACATTCCCTTCTGACAGCACAGGTCAGGTACCTTAGCAAACCTTTCCTATCCTTTATTGCGATATCCTACAAAAGTGATTACTCCACTAGGAAGTAAAGTTCTTAACCCAGCCCTTTCAAATAGTGCTACCCCAGGCTGGTAGAACTAGAATCCAAAGTTGGGTCCAGATATCAGGTACAGTTTTAAATGCTCTGGTTCAGAGAATCCACCATCTATATGTATGTGGGATAATAAGGGTTCTGAGAAGAGATGAGTCAAGGGTAAAGGGCAGATAGGTGTGGTTTGACCACATCCAGACCTCAGGACACCAGAAGGCATGGTACATACAGTTTCCAGGTACAGGCCAGGTGTACTTTGCTGGCTAAGGTGAGAGATTCTAAGAGAAATCCCAGAAAATCCACCCTCAACTTTGCCTAACTCCTGCTTAAGCTTTAAGTTATCATCTTAGATAACACTGCCTCCAGAAAGTATCCCAACTCCCCAAATCTAGCTTCTTTAACATTATTCCCCTAAACATTTCATGTCACAGAATTTATCACATTGTAGTATTTCCTGTTTAACTGCTTTCTAGTTTAGGGGCCTTTAAAACTTTGCTCACATAGCCCCCAAAAGATTTTTTTTTTTTTAATTTGGACCTCTGAGCACTTATGTTTCCATGTAAGATAGAGTAGTCTGAAGCAAGTAAACATCACCACTTAAAATAACTAGAAAAGCTGGGTAGATTACAAAAAATCATATATTTAAAGGTATCAAAGAGCTGCAAAGGCAATAAGGACTATCAAGAATAAAATTCCAGACAGCAGAGAACCATTCAGAGATGATGTAAGGCCCTACAGTATTTTGGGGGAATTTTCCATTTCTGGTACAGGCTAATGGATAAGAATCTGGACTTGGGTCAACTACAGGAATTCTGCTAAAGTCAGAGAAATCAACAAAAGCTTTTGACAGCTGCCTGGGCTGGAGTGACAAAACTGGAGATCTGAGAAGCTTCGAACACAAGGCCAGTTTCTTCCTCATCATATTTGCTGAATTCCTAAGATAAGCCAAACTTTCAGAAAAGCAGAGTGGAATTTCCAATAGTTTATGGATACTTAGGAGACAAATGCTAGCTAAGAAATGGGGCTTTGAATATAGCCAGTGAGAAGTGAAAGCCCTGGAGGGAGCAAGGGATTAATACTAACATCTGTAACCACTTTTCTCCTCATGCCATTAGTCAATATGGGCACAGCTAGAGGTGTCAAGCATTGGTGGTTCAGTGGTAGAATTCTCGCCTGCCATGCAGGAGGCCTGTGTTCGATTCCTGGCCAATGCAACCCTTTCACTTTGGAAACCCTGGTGGCATCGTGGTTAAGAGCTACAGCTTCTGACCAAAAGGCTGGCAGTTCAAATCCACCAGGCGTTCCTTGGAAACCGTAGGGGGCAGTTCTACTCTGTCCTATAGCGTCGGTATGAATACTCGATATGAGTGGGAATCAACGGCAATGGGTTTTTTAGAGGCGGAGAATCTAGGTTTGTCAGAAGGCCACTTCTGTAGAATAGAGAAACCAGTCAAGTTCTGCAGTTGTGTAGGGCCAGAGCACCAAACCAAAAACTTGAGAGATCTCAAACCCACAGCCATTCTCCTCTTTAAGAAATGTGCAATACTTTGAAACCTCATGAGGTGGAAGCCTGAAGAGCCTCTAAAAACGTTTAAAAAATAAAGTGAAAATTTCTGCAGTCTTAGTTCTAAACAAAGGCCCCCAGGCTCTCAATGAAAAGCCCTGGAAGACCATGCCCTCCAAAACCAAAAACCTGATTCCAACTCATAGTGACCTTATATCATGCCCTAGGAATAAGGAAAAGAGGTGGACTAGATACGACCAAAACTGAAAACAGCATTGACCCAGAGAAGTCTATAACCAAATTAAGGTGATTAGGCCCCCATCCTTTCTTTTTAGTATAAAAAGGAGTGAACCCTCTCTGGTGTAAGATACTATCATCTGAAACATCTACATTATATATCTCCATCCTGATATTAAAAAAAAAATTAGTAAGTATGCAAAGATAGGACCCCATGACTGATAACCAATAAAAACAGATCCATAGGTAATCCAGATATTGGAGTTAGCAGATAAGGAATTTAAATTGCCTATGATTCATTGTAGAGGGGTATTAGTTTTCCATTATTGCTGTAACAAATTACCACAAACTTGGTGGCTTAAAACAACATAAATTTATTATCTTAAAATTCTTAAGGTCAAAAGTCCAACACAGTTTTCACTAGGCTAAAATCAAGGTGTCAGCAGGGCTACACTCCTCTCTGGAGGCTCTAGGGAAGTATCTTTTTCCTGGTCTTTTGCAGCTTCTAGAGGCAGCCCACATTCCTTAGCTCACAGCCCACTTCCTCCATCTTCAAAAACAACAATATTGCATCTGTAACCATTCTTCCCTAATGGCATCTCCCTCTGACTACAGCTAGGAAAGGTCCTCTGCTTCTTAAGGACTCTTCTGATTAGACTAGACTCACCCAGATAATCCAGGGTAATTTCCCCATCTCAAGGTCTTTAAACTAATCATATCTGCAAAGTCCCTTCTGCTATGTAAGGTAACATATTCACAGGTTCTGAAGATTAGAAAGTAGATATCTTTGGGGGCCATTATTCTCCCTACCACAAGGGCTTTAGCAACCTCCTCTCATGCCTCTTAGAACTCTGGACCACCTAAAATGGTCATAAATTGTTCACTGATTTATGACACAAGAAACTACTCTCCTCGACGCCGCACTACAACACTATCAGAGTGGCAACTTCTGGCCACACACTGGGCTGTCCTGGAAATAGAGGTTCTTATGGATCCTAACCCGGTGACCTTCTGTACCCAGCTTATCATTATGCCTTGGGTCATGGAAGCAGCACCCACAAACTCAGCATGGCCACTGAGGTCTCCTTGCTAAAATGGAAATGGTACCTACAGAACAGAATCAAATCTGGGACCTATGGTTTATCCCACTTGCAGGAAGAAATTATTGTCCTAAGTCCTTTGCCAGATGCCATGGTGCTGGAGAAGGTAAACCATTTCCCAGATGTCTTGGCTATCTGAGGAGCTCCTTGGGACCAGCTGAGTGAACAACAAAGGGAGTTTGTATACTTTATGGACAGCAGTGTCACCATTACATGTGATGGAGCTTACTGGAGAGCTGCTTCTTTTTAATTCCTTAACAGTACATCCCTGATACAGAATGCAACCTAAGGGCAAGAAAAACTGGCCAAACTTCAGGCAGTCATCTTAGCACTAGATGCCCTGGTCAACAATCAATTCCATCTGCATATATTTACAAACCCTTGGGTAACTGCCAATGGCAGAAATAATTTCATATCCAAGGTTACCCCATTTAGGGTAAAGAACTCTCAGAATCTCATGCCTTACTGATACTCAAAATATAAGTCAAGGTCACACATATTTCTGCATGTACTAAAGCCACAATACAAGGCCTCATCATGATACTTCTTATCCCCTTTGAAGTTCCAAACATTGTGGATAGTGTCCAAGACACTCATTTCCTTCTCAAAATGAACAGTCGTGGGTTCTTGAACAAGGCATTCAATAGAACTTTATACCAGCCTCAGGCTGGAGGCCTCATAGAATGTCATAATGGCTTAAACAAGCTCAAATTCAATTAAATGAAGCATGGCGCATTTCAGTCAAATATCAAGATGAACTGCAATAAAGAGTCTGACTCCATTTTTTATCTTTGATTGTTGATAACTTTTAAACACCACATCTGGGCAAGTCAAAAGCAAGCCTGTGCACTCCTTCCTTTGGGACGGGTGAAAAGTTAAAATATACAAACCCCAGCCTGCACATAGGAACCTTCACTCCAGGTCAAACCCCTAACCACAATAAAAGCTAAAGTCAGTCTCCCCTCCTTGTTCTCTCAAGCCATTTTTGGACCTGCTTGGGAGCTCTCCCTGCTCTCCCCAGAAAGCCTCATTATATAAATAATAAATCTTGATATGTATGTGGCATCATTAGTTTCATATATGTGTCAGAGGTCACCAAGACAACCCCCAAGTTCAATGATTCCCTTGAAGTACTCACGAGACTCAGCTTAAAATCATACTCATGGCTATTATTTATTACAGAAAAAAAAAAAAAAACCAAAGGAAAATGGCGCATGGGGCGAAGTCCAGAGAAAACCAAGAGTTCTGTCTGAGTAGAGTCACACAGGATGTGCTTAATTCCTCCAGCGGCAAGTTGTGGCAATTGTATGAAATATTTTGTTTTTTGTTTTTTTACATGGGAAGCGCACTGGAGACTCCATGCCTGGGTTTTTATTAGGGGCTAGTCACGCAAGCATGCTCCGCCTAGCACATGCCAAAATTCCAGACACCCATAAGGAAAGCAGGTGTTCAGCATGAACCATACTGTTTGCAAAAAAAATAGTTTGGGCCGTGTAAGCCACTTTTATCAATTTGGTGAAGGGTGGGAAAACTCCCAAAATCCAAGTTCCCAGATGCTAACCAGGGGCCAACCTTACAAACAGACCTTTCTAAAGACAGCAGTCTCAGGCCTGCTATGTTAACTCTTTTATGCACAACATTCAAACTAAATTTTGGGTGGGAGGTTGATCCCAGCCCCTGTAGGAAAACCACATATCAAGAATCTTAGCAAACCTCAAGCAGGACAAATACAAAGGAAACCAAACCTAGGCACATCATAGAAAAACTATTGAACCAATGTCAAAGAGAAAATTTTTAAGGCCATAAGAAAAAAGGATCACTTTGAAAGGATCAGCAGTAAGACTGATGGATGATTTCTTTGAAACTATGAAAGGCAGGAAAAAAATGGAATTGCATCCTGGAAAATAATTGTCAACCTAGAATTCTCATACCCAGCAAAAATATACTTCAAAATTGAAGGTAAAATAAAGATATTTAAAGATAAATTAAAACTGAGAGAATTTACTGATAGCAAGCCTGCTTAAAAAGAAATTTGCTGTTGTTGTTGGGTGCCGTCGAGTCGGTTCCAACTCATAGTGACCCTACGTACAACAAAACGAAACAGGGCCTGGTTCTGTGCCATCCTTACAATCATTGTCATGCTTGAGCCCACTGTTGCAGCCACTGTGTCACTCCATCTCGTTGAGGGTCTTCCTCTTTTTCGATGACGCTCTACTTCGCCAAGCATGATGTCCTTCTCCAGGAACTGATCCATCCTGATAACGTGTCCCAAGAATATGAGACATAGTCTCACCATCTTTGCTTCTAAAGAGCATTCTGGTTGTACTTCTTTCAAGACAGATTTGTTCATTCTTTTGGAAGTCCATGGTATATTCAATATTCTTTGCAAACACCACAATTCAAAGGCATCAATTCTTCTTCAGTTTTCCTTATTTATTGCCCAGCTTTCCCATGCATATGAGGCTACTGAAAACACCATGGCTTGGGTAGGGTGCACCTTAGTCTTCAAGGGGACATCTTTGCTTTTCAACACTTTTAAGAGGTCTTTTACAGCAGATTTGCTCAGTGCAATGCGTCTTTTGATTTCTTGATTGCTGCTTCCATGGGTGTTGATTGTGGATCCAAGTAAAATTAAATCCTTGACAACTTCGATCTTTTCTCCATTTATCATGATGTTGCTTATTGGTCCAGTTGTGAGGATTTTTGTTTTCTTTATGTTGAGGTGTAATCCATACTGAAGGCTGTGGTCTTGGAATTTCATCAGTAAGTGCTTCAAGTCCGCTTCACTTTCAGCAAGCAAGGTTGTGTCATCTGTATATCACAGATTGTTAATGAGTCTTCCTCCAGTCCTGATGCTGAGTTCTTCATATGGTCCAGCTTCTCAGATTATTTGCTCAGCATACAGATTGAATAGGTATGCTGAAATGATACAACCCTGACACACACCTTTCCTGACTTTAAACCATGCAGTATCCCCTTGTTCTGTTCCAACGACTGCCTCTTGATCCATGTACAGGTTCCTCATGAGTACAATTACATGGTCTGGAATTCCCATTCTTTACAATGTTATCCATAATTTGTTACGATTCACACAGTCGAATGCCTTTGCATAGTCAATAAAACTCAGGTAAATATCTTTCTGGTATTCTCTGCTTTCAGCCAGGATCCATCTGACATCAGAAATAATATCCCTGGTTCCACATCCTCTTCTGAATCCAGCTTGAATTTCTGGAAGTTCCCTGTTCATGTACTGCTGCAGCCACTTTTGAATGATCTTCAGTAAAATTTTACTTGCGTGTGATATTAATGACATTGCTCAATAATTTCAGTTGGATCACCTTTCTTGGGAATAGGCATAAATATGGATCTCTTCCAGTTGGTTGGCCAGTTAGCTGTCTTCCAAATTTCTTGGCATAGACGAGTGAGCACTTCCAGTGCCGCATTTGTTTGTTGAAACGTCTCAACTGGTATTCCATCGATTCCTAGAGCCTTGTTTTTCACAATACATTCAGTGCAGCTTATATGCTGCCTCTTCAAATGGTTGAATGTCGACCAATTCCTTTTGGTATAGTGACTCTGTGTATTCCTTCCATCTTCTTTTGATGTTTCCTGTGTCATTTAATATTTTCCCCATAGAATCCTTCAATATTGCAACTCAAGGCTTGAATTTTTTCTTTAGTTCTTTCAGCTTGAGAAATGCCGAGCGTGTTCTTCCCTTTTAGTTTTCTATCTCCAGGTCTTTGCACATGTCATTGTAATACTTTGTCTTCTCATGTTGCCCACTGAAATCTTCTGTTCAGCAAGCCCCCACAGTATGACAGATGTGTGGGGATAAAAGAAATTACAAAATCAAATTCTTCAGACAGAGGATGAATTATCACAGTTGGAAACATGAAAATAAAGAAACGAAAAATACAGAACAGATAAATATGTGGGTAAATACAAATGAATAGTGACTACACAAACAATACTTGTAATATCTTGTACAACTTAAAATATATACACAATATGTAGAATTAAAGAAATGCATGACAACAAAAATGCAAAAGGGGAAGAAGTAGTGTCCTAAGACGCAGGCATTTTTGGGAAAATGGCAAAAACAATAATTTTTACTAGGCTGTGTTAAATCAATAATGTTTGTTTGTTTGTAATAATGTAATCTGTAGAAAAACTGAAAATTATAAAAAATAATGCATAATGAATAGATTATTTGAGGGAAATGCAATAATAAAAAATACTGATTAATCCAAAAGAAGGCAAGAAAAAAGGTAATTAAATCATAAAACAGGTAGATCAAAAAGAAGACAAATAAAATGGTAGATATAAACCCAACCACATCAGTAATTCTATTAAACATCAATGGACTAAATTTAGTAAATAAATTAAGATACTCAATCTGGATAAAAAATAAAATCCCATTATCTATATGCTGTTTACAAAAGCCATGTTGGATAAACAGAGAGAGGATGAAATTAAAAGGATGATGTAACTATCCTCATACCAGACAATATAGATGAGGGAAGAACCACTACTAAAAATAAAGAGAAGACATATTGTAATGAGAAAAAAAAGTCAGTCCACCAATAAGCTATCACAAATCTTAAATTAGTACGCACCCACCAACATAACATCAAAATATAGTAAGAAAAATCTGACAAAACTAAAAGGAGGAAGGGACAAATCCATAATCACAGTGGCAGATTTTAATACACCTCTCTCAACAGTTGATATAACAAACAGAAATATAAATCAATAAAGAGGAAGTATGATGACACAATTAATAAGTTAATACTGGCATATAAAAAAATACTGTACCCAACAAGGACTGAAATCACATTTTTTTTCAAGTGCATGAAATATTTACCAAAATTTACCAAATACTAAACCCTAAAGAAAGACTCAACAAATTTTAAAAGACTGAAATCATTCAGAGCATATGCTCTGACCCCAGTGGAACTGAGCAAGAAATCAATAACAAAACAAGATAACCTGTAAATCCTCAACTGCCTGCAAATTAAAGAATGTACCCTGAGTCAGACAAGAAAATAACAATGAAAAATAGGAAGTATCTTAGACTTAATTATAATAAATGTACAATATATCAATATCTGTAAGACGCAGATAAAGCAATGCTCAGGGGGATATTATAAATTTAAAATACATATTGTTAGAAGAAAGGCTTAAATTCAATTATTTGAGTTTTTCTATCAAGAAACTAGAAAAGAAACAGCAAGTCAAACCTAAAGAAAGTACACTTACTCCTCAGTTATTAACTATATCGTTACCTGATATTTTGCATTTACAACATAGTTAAAAATCTACTATCCGACTATTTTGTGCATTAACGATGTACCTCTGGCAGTGACGAACACTGAGGTGTGAGGCG
Source organism: Dugong dugon (assembly GCA_030035585.1). Taxonomy (NCBI): domain Eukaryota; kingdom Metazoa; phylum Chordata; class Mammalia; order Sirenia; family Dugongidae; genus Dugong; species Dugong dugon. The sequence continues at coordinate 52,337,984 of CM057475.1, forward strand.
AGAGTAACGCTGGCTGTGATGGTTAAGGTCATGTGTCAACTTGGCTGGGCCATGATTCTCAGTGGTTTGGCAGCTATGTAATGATGTAATTTGGCAGTTGTGTAATGATGTAATTTGGGAGTTGTGTAATGATGTAGTTTGGGAGTTATGTAATGATGTAATCATCCTCCATTTTGTGATCTGATGTGGGCATCCTCCATTTTCACATAACACTGATTTTTGCAGTAACAACCTGGTCTTTGGAACCTAACCATGTCGATAAGTGAGAAGAAGTGGGTGCAGTATGAAATAATAAACCAAAACCAAATGCACTGCCATCCAGTCTATTCTGACTCATAGTGACCCTACAGGACAGAGTAGAATTGCCCCATAGGGTTTCCAAGGCTGTAATCTTTACAGAAGCAGACTACCACATCTTTCTCCTGTGAAGCAGGTGGTGGGTTCGAATCACCAAACATTCAGTTAGCAGGTGAGTGCTTAACCATTGTGCCACCAGGACACCTTGAATGAAACAATAAACAGCAGAAAATAATATATTAAGAAACATGACCAACGCAAAGGAAGGCACTGAGAGAAACACAAGAATAAAGGGCAAGTGAGGTCATTACTATAACATAGACTATCCTACAAAAATAGTGTTAACAAACAATAATTTAGAAATGGATATGTCACTATGAGTCAGAATCAACCTGACGACAATGGTGTATGGGTAAAGAGGTGTCCGAGTCTGTAAGGGAGCACACCTACCTGCAGATATAGGTTTGGTTGTGGTTATTTCTACATAAATAATTGTAGGTGCTGCATGTATGCTAATATAGACAATAGAGCATACGAGGGGCACAGTCATGAAAACTTCTTAGACATAACCAAACACCTCACAGGGTGAAGTTCTTAGGCGCAGAGGTGAAGGACCATAGACTCCAGGGACATTTACATCAATTGGCACAACATAGTTCATAAAGACAATGTTCTGCACCCTACTTTGGTGAGTAGTATCTGGGGTCTTAAAAGCTTTCAAGCAGCCATCTAAGATACAACTATTGGTCTCTTCCCATTTAGAGCAAAGGAGAGTAAAGAAAACCAAAGACTCAAGGGAACAATTAATCCAAAGGACTAATGGAGCACATGAACCACAGCCTACACAACCCCGAGACCAGAAGAACTAGATGGTGCCCAGCTACCACTACCAACTGCTCTGACTGGTATCACAACAGAGGGTCCCAGACAAAGTGGGGAAAAAAAAATGTAGAACAAAAAACCAAATTCACAAAAAAGACCAGGATTACTGGTCTGACAGAGACTGGAAGAACCCCCGAGACTATGACCCTACAACATCCTTCTGACCTGGAACTAAAGCCATTCCTGGAGACCACCTTTCAGTCAAACAATAGACAAGCTCATAAAATAAACAATAATACTTGAGAGGAATATGTTCCTTAGAACAATCAATTATATGAAATTAAAAGGACAACATTTGCCCAAAAGCAAAGATGAGAAGGCAGAAAGGAGTAGAAAATCCAGATGAAATGAAATTGGAGACCCAGGGTGGAAATGGGGAGAGTGCTGACATCCTGTGGGGAATGCAACCAATATCATGGAACACTTTATGTACAAATTATCGAAAGGGAAACTAATTTGCTCTGTAAACTTTCATCTAAAGAAGAAAAAAAATTTTTTTTTTTAATTCATGAATGTAATTTAGAAGTTAAATAAATAAAAGAAAAACCAAACAAAAAAAAAGAAAGAAAATTGGAACCTTCATGCATTGCTGGTGGGATTGTAAAATGGTCCAGCTGCTTTGGAAAACAGTTTGGCAGTGTCTCAAAATATTAAACATAAAGTTACCATATGAGCTATCAATTTCACTCCTTGGTATACAACCGAGATAATTGAAAACATGTCCACACAAAAATCATACATGCTTGTTTATAGCAGTATTACTCATAATAGCTGAAAACCAGAAACAATCCAAATGTCCATCAACCAATGAGTGAATAAACAAAATGTGGTATATCCATACAGTGGAATATTATCCTGCTATAAAAAAGGAATGAAATACTGATACAAGCTATAACACGGATGAACCATGAAAAAATTATACTAAGTGAAAGAAGCCAAACAGAAAAGGTCACATATTGTATCATTTCATTTGTATGAAACATCCAGAATAGGAAAATCCACAGAGACAGAAAATAGATTATGAGTTGCAAGGGATAGGGACAATGGAGAATAACTGTTATTCTTTTTGGAACGATTAAAGTGTCATGAAATTAGGTAGTGGTGATGGTTGCACAACTCTGTGAATGTACTAAAAACCACTGAATTGTGCACTTTAAAGGGGTGAATTTTATGGTATGTGAATTATAGCTCAGTAAAACTGTTATTCTTTAATGTACAAAACACTAGAACAGGCACTTCACAAGAATAAATCTGGTCAACATATGAAAAGATGCTCAACTTCATTAGTCATCAGGAACACGTGATTTAAAACCATAATGAGATACCATACATATCGACTAGAGTGGTGAAAATGAAAAAGACAGAAAACGCCAAGTGTTGATGAGAGTATAGATAAGGGTTGGCAAACTGTGGCCCTCTACCTATTTTTATAAATAAATGCTACTGAAACACAGCCATGCTCATTCATTTATGTATTGTCTATGACTTTTTTCATGATACAATGGCAGAGCTGTATATCTGCCACAAGACCATAGAGCCTGGAAAACCTAAAATATTTAGTATCTGGCTCTTTAATATCTGGCACTCAACGCCTGAGAGCAACCAGAATGCTCATACACTGCTACTGGGAGTGTAAACTGATACAACCACCCTGGAGAACTATTTGGCAGCCATCTATTAAAGCTGAATGACTGATACTCTATATACCCTATGTATTAGATTTTTGTGGCTTCTGCAACAAATTATCACAACCTTCATGGCTTAAAACAACAGAAATTTATTATCTCACAGTTCTGGAGGCCAGAAGTCCAAAATCAAGGTGCCAGCCAGGCCACACTCTCTCCAGAGGCTCTAGAAGAGAATCCATTCCTGGCCTCTTCCAGCTTCTGGTGGCTGTCAGCACTTCTTGGCTTGTGGCTACATCACTTCAATCTCTGCTTTCATCTCCACATCATCTTCACAAACCCATAGACCTGTGGGTCTAATCTCCCTCTGCCTTTCTCTGAGAAGGACACTTGTGATGGCATTTTGGGCCCACTTGAATAATCCAGGATAATTTCCTCGTCTCAAAATCCTTAACTACATCTGCAAAGACGTGGTTTCCAAATGAGATAACATTCACATGCTCCTAGGATTAGGTCACGGACATCATCTTTGGGAGCCATTATCAGCCTACTACAACTTATGTGGTTATGTAGGTTATATAAAGTTACCAAAAGACATATAAAATGCACTGAGCTGTAAATGTATGATTTATGTACTTTTTCCTGTATGTGTGTTATAGGTCAATGAAAATTTAAAAAAAAAAACAAAAAACTATGGTCCTCCTTACACATTATTTATCAACATCTAAAAGTTTTTATTGTAAGTATAATTAGTTAAAAAGATGTAATTTCTAGCATAATTTTTAAATACCATTTTGAAGGAAAACTGTCATATTACTCTTTCAAATCTACCCAATGGAATCTAAATATTGTAATAATTTGATAACCACTCACTCATCCATTTTGAAAATGGAATAAGCTCTTTAGAAGTTCACGTTATTTTTATTTCTCCTTTACGTTGCTTTCTCATTCCCCTTGACCCACTGAGTTGAATCTGAATGTATCATACTTTTTACATTTGAAGATCTGTTATTAATCACTCTATCATAATTCTAAGGGGCTCTGGTGGCACAATGGTTAAAAGATTGGCTGCTAACTGAAAGATTGGCAGCTTGAACCCACTAGTGGCTCCGCAGGAGAAAAGACCTGGCGATGTGCCGGTAAAGATTACAGCCTAGGAAACTCAATAGGACAATTATACTCTGCCCTGTAGGGTCGCTATGAGTCAGAATCGACTCAACAATACATATCATAATTCTCTGAAACAACAATATGATAAATTTAGTATTTTTAACTTACTGTAGCCATAGGCTCAGAGTATTAAAAAATTATTCTAAAATGAGTTACCCTTACAAATATTATCAGACCCAATTGAGCAAAACAACATACACAGAGTGAAATTTAGATAGATATTAGACACAAAAACAAATTGGCAATGAATGAGATCGATGTGGCTTTGATTTTATAAATCTGTGCATTTATTGACCCATTCCCATTGCTGATGAGTTGGTTCCGACTCATAGTGACCCTATAGCACAGAGAAGAACTGCCCCATAGGGTTTCCAAGGAGTGGCTGGTGGATTTGAACTGCTGACCTTTTGGTTAGCAGTCTATCAACCACTGCACCACCAGGGCTCCCATTTATTGGCAGTATGAGTCAATGTACAAAATCAGTCATTTTCCTTTTTTATTTTTAAACATACTCTGAGAAAGCTTGTTTACATAAATAAGTAAACAGGAACAGTAGCTATTTGTTATAGCACTGTCACATAATTCTTTGATCTCCTTCAGAATTATATGCCAAAAATCCCACATTAATCTATTATTTAAGTTACTTTTAATTATCTATCAATTAACAACTACATTAGGTCTTCCGATTTTGTTGAAAGAAAGAACTGGAAACCACCTAAGTTGGAAAAGGATTTGTGGTCCAATTATTTGGGTCATTCCTTTCTCAAGACCACCACCGATACTTTGAACTTTCCTTCTACACACCACAGTAAGATTAGGAATGGAAGAGGATGCAAAGGAAACCAATTATATTGAATTACAGTTATCAAAGTATTTTTTAAAATTAGTGATATACTATTAAATACTAAATATTTAAATCTATGATTTCTGTGATTAGTTAAATCTGTGATTTCTATGGTGATAAGGGTACAGATACTGTTAATACTACTGTGATTTCTATTGGTGACTGTCATGGATTGACTTATGTCCCCCAAAAATGTGTGTAACAATTTGGCTGGGTCATCATTCCCAGTATTGTGTGATTTTCCCGTATGTTGTAAATCCTGCCTCTATGATGTTAATGAAGGAGGATGGGCAGCAGTTGTGTCAGTGGGGCAGGACTCAATCTACAAAATTGGATTGTGTCTTGAGGCAACCTCTTCTGAGATATAAAAGAGAGAAGCGAGCAGAGAGACAGGGGGACCTCATACCACCAAGAAAGCAGTGCCCAGAGCAGAGCAAGTCCTTTGGACCCAGGGTCCCCGTGCAGAGAAGCTCCTAAACCAGGGAAAGATTGATGAGAGGGCCCACAGAGAGAGAAAGCCTTCCCCTGGAGCTAACCCCCTGAATTTGGACTTTTAGCCCACTTTCTGTGAAGAAGTAAATTTCTGTTTGTTAAAGCCATCCACTTGTGGTATTTGTTACAGCAGCACTAGGTAACTAAAACAGTGACATAGTCACAGGTGCTACTAATACGACTGTGGTTTGTGATTACTTCCATAAATGATGGAAATGCTAAAATTTATTTAGACGTTGGAGAAAATAAAGATGTGTTTTTCTTCCCATCCAAGTTCCAAGACCCCTGCTTTAATGGAAAGAAGGAGAAAGTGAAGGGAAGGAGAGAAAAGAGTGGGGGAAGAAGGTCAGCTGGGAGGAATAGAATGAGGGCAGGTAAAAACTAAATATATCTAAATATCTGGGCTCAGACTAAGCAAATAAGCTTGGTGATCCATTTCCTGCGCTGTGGTTATTTCTATGGTGATTTTTATGTTGCCATTTTATAACAGGTTCTTCAGCTGAGTCCTCCCCACTAACCTCTTCCTCAGTTCCATAAAGGGGCACCAGCTGCGGGAACTTAAAGTCCAAACACAACCAGTATTTTCCGTGGTTTTACCTGAAAGATGAGTTAACTCTGATACTTTCACAGCCACACCCCAGATCGTATCCTCTCAGTTCCCACCCTTTAATTAGCAGGAAGTCCATATTTACTCGCGATACCCCCTCCCCATTCGTCCCTCTTCGTTATTGTTAGTTGCCCTAGAGCCCATTCCGACTCAAGGCATTCGTCCCTCTAGGAGTCCTCCAAGGCGAGTGGCGCTCACCTACCTTCTGAGCAGCAACCTGCCATTCTTCCGTCCTCTTCCCAGTGTCCTCTGCTCGGGGGCTCTGCGCTGCCATCAGCCTCCTCTGTCCTCCGACCCCGGAGCTCTTCATCACTGCTGGCCAGGAAAAATAATCCCCTAATGGCTCCATCTTTTTTTGCAAGTAGAACTTCTCGGCCCTTCTCGGTTTCCTCTTTTATCTGCCCTATGCCCCTCAGAGTGCACAGGCCCCACCATGGCCTGCAATTGCAGTTCCCTCCGACATTCCGCTGGGGCTCAGGCAGGCTCTTCTTCATTGACGGCGAGTTTTCCTCTTCACCTGCTCATATTTTTCTCTCAGGGGCTTCGCTGGTTCTGCTCCAGTCAGGTGACCATTCAATCTTCCACAGGCTCTGTCAGTTAAAGTCCTCTATTCGGGGCTCCACAGAAAATGAAGGGCAGAAGTGGAACACGTGTTTGATGTCGCTGCACAATTGGTGACTTTTGGGAAGTTCCAGAACTTTCCACGACACTTAAAAAGCTCCGGACCAACCAATGTTCCCGCCAACGTTCCAGCTCTCGAGGAGGTCTCTGAGACATTCCTGGCGGTGATGAGGCTGTAGATCCTGACTGAAAGCGAGCCGCCTTCCCAGGGCTCACAGACACCCCCTAGCGGAATGTGTGGCGGTACCCTCAGACCTCAAAGCCTCAGCCCTTGTCTCCCAAAATACTTGTACACCAGCAAAGACGGTCCATTGAGGGGAAAACACTAAGAGCAAAGCAGCACCATATTCCACCCCTCCCAGATATCTGTATCTCTTTCTCTCTCTCTCCCTCTCCTTCTCACTCTCTCTTTCTCCTTCTCTCCCTTCCTCTCTCCCTCTCCCTCTCTCTCTTGTTTTTTCTAGGTTATGCTTTAAAACGCTCCCACAAGAGAACCAAACAGGAAAATAACTACATTATTCCCTTCCCAACCCCCAGTGTTAGGTTCCAAAGCTTCCAGAATAGAATATTGAGGAATTTAAGATCTTCTGTTTTCCTTTATGTAACAAAGACATTCCCAGTGCCTACTGTGTGTAGTAGGTGCTGGGGATATAATGATGAATAATATAGTCACAGTCTCTGAAATTATAGAACCCAAATTCTTGTCAAGGAGGTATATAAGTAAACTGACCATTATAATATCATGGATAAATTATATGTTGGGAGAAGAACAAGAATCTATAGGAATATAAAGCAGGGGCTTCTGACTCAAACTTGAGGAATCATGGTAAACTTGGAGAAACTTCTAGGCTGAGAACTGAGGGAGAAATAGGGAGGGGTTTTCCAAGCCAAGAGAATATTCCAGGCAGAGGCAAATGTAGCAAAGCCTAAACACAAGAGAAAGCATGGCTCGTGGGATAAACTGAAAGAAATTTAATATGGCTGAATGCTGGGCAATGTGGTAAATAGTTAAGATTACTGTCTCTGGAGGTAGTTAATCCCAGCTCTACCACTTACCACCATTGAGAAGCAAAGTGATGAAGGAAAAGGCTGGAGAAGGCAGCTCATGACAGACTCTGATAGCCATGTTAAAGGGTTCGTTACTTTATCACAATAGCAATAAAGAGCCATTGGAAGGTTTTAAGCAGGGAATTGATGTAATCAGATATATGTTTTATAAAGATTGCTCTCTGCGTTGTAAAGAATGGAGGGGAGGCACAAAATGAGACTGAAGTCAGGGAAGATAGGGTTGAAGAAGCCAAGGTAATCGTAAGTAAGCCGATGAAATCTGTTATATATGTTTTCATTTGGCTAACAAAACAGTGACGACTGTTAATGTGAACACTCACCTAAATGAATAACAGTGTGCCCAAATAATTTCAATTCATTATCCCTTGCTTGCTAAAAACTTTTCAGGGTCTTCACCCTCCCCAGTTTTGACAAGATGTTTGAGAATTTATTTTTCTTGATTGCAGATAATCTGCAAACTAAATTTTGGCTCCTCTATCCAAATATGCCTTTTTGATTTTACAACACGGGGTTGTCACTGACTCTCACATCCTTTGTCCTACATGTTCACAGAGACCGTGCCACTAGGATACTCAATACAGAAAGGCCTTGGACATACTTTAGTCTATTTGGCCTAGCTGAACATGTATTTCTCAACCCTCTCTCCAAAATACAGGATTATAGGCCTTGTTTTTGGCCCATGATAAAGAAGTTCATGCCAAGGCATGCCCTCATCTCTTCTTTCGTTGTTGTTGTTGTTTGCTGTTGAGTAGATTCTGACTCCTAGCGACTCTATAGGACAAAGTAGAACTGCCTCATAGGGTTCCCTAGGCTGAAATCTTTACAGGAGCGGATTGCCAGGTCTTTTTTCCCACAGAGCTGCTGGTGGGTTCAAATTGCTGACCTTTCAGTTAGCAGCCAAGCGCTTAACCATTGTCCCATCAGGGCTCCTTTCAACTCTTCCTACACCAGCTCAATTCCCTGCCTTCTAGTAGACCAGAAAACAAGCCCTTGCTTTACTTCCTCCTAGCTGTTTCACAAAAAGCTCAAATCTTGTTCTGCCATGTTTTACCTCCTGTTTTTGTTCCAATCCCCTTCCCCAGATTGGTTCTTCTCCTCGTTATCCCCAAAAGAAGTGACTCAAAATCATATATTCTCAAATATGAAGGCAAATCCTCATTTACTAGAACTTCCATAGGGGAAAAGATAACAGTGCATAGCTATCCAAGTAGTTAATCCATTGCCTCTTCTCCAGGCAGGATGAGCACTAGGCAGTCAGAAACCCTAGATGCTAGTTTTGGATCTTCCATTAACTTCTCAGACACTGAGATTTGAATCCGGGCCCTACCACTTATTTCCTGTGTAACCTTGATCAAGTTATCATTAACCTTCTTCTGCTTCAGTTTCCACATCTGTCAGTTGGCAATAACAATGGTCCTGTCCCACAGGGTTGCTCTCCTGGACTTTACATTCTAATAGGGAAAAAGACAATAAGTAAATCAAGATAATTACAGATTGTGGTAACACTATAAACAGGATGATGGAGTGGGGATGGAGACTTTAAATAAGATCATCACAGAAGGAAGAAAGATGAAAAAGGAATCAACAAACCAAGGAGTTGGAGGAATAAACAGCAAATGCAAGAACCCTGAGGCTGGAAAGAACTTGGAAAGTTCTAGAAACAATAGGAGGTCAGTGTGGCTGAAGCTTGGTGAGCTCAAGGGGGAGACTGGTAGAAGCTGAAGACAAGATTAGGCAAAGGTCAGATTCAGCAGAACCATATACGCCCTTTTAAGAGACTGCATTTATTCTAGGCACAATGGGAAGTCAATGGAAGGTTTTAAGCAGGTGAATATTATCTGATCTATGTTTTAAGAAAACTGTTTCAAGATCTCTGTGGAATGCATAACCCAAGAACAACCTGCCCAGCTAATAAAATTTTAGCACTGCCCAGGAACTTAAATATAAAAATTCATCTCCAAAGTCTCTCCCAGCTCCAGAGATCAGGGGTTCTATGGTGAAATTGAAATTAAGAGACTTTTTCAATTGGATAACTACCCCCTTTGATTTTTCAGCAACACGGTGTAAGTATAGAGCTTCATTACTCCTCTTTCCCTCTGCACCATTGGTTTTGAATAGCTAAGTTGTGTCAGATAAACGCTTTTAATTGTTCTTGTTTCTTGCCTCCAAATTCCCAAATGCTTATCAACAATTTTCCACTAATGAAGTGTCCAAAACTAAAAACAGCATCCCAGGTGCTGTCTCACCAGGGCCAAGCAAAAAGAGCCATTATCTCCCGGCTTTGTGACAAGAGGCCAGTGTCATATTTTTCTCACAGTGTTATACAGGAGACATGTATCTCATTTGCTATTTAGCATCACCCTTGGGCCTCTTACAGCCATTACTATTTTCCAGGTGTTGCCCTCCCCTTGAAAATTTTTCTTTCCAATTACTTTCCCCCAGATGCCTCTACTTGAAATTTTTCCAACTTGAGTGTCATTCTCATTGCCATATTTCTAATGTTTTACATAATTTCTTTGGCTTTCCTGGTGTTTGCAGCGTGTCCTCTCTTAGGGTCATCTGCAAATTTCATTAACGTATCTGCGGACAGGATGTAGCTGAAAGGGAATACTGAGGGAGCCACCTTCTGTTCCTTTATTCGTTAGGTACTGTTTCTAGAGATGGAGAAGGAACCCCTTCATCAAAAGTAGAATTCGCCTTTGCTCTTTCTTTAAAAAAAATTAAAAAAAATAAAACTAATATCAATTCTCTGAACATCTCTCTCTAAAAGACTCCTTGTCGTGAAAAATCAGAGGTTCCTAACGTGAAGACCACAAACAGGGTATCACTAGGGTTTCATGAACCCCCTGCAATTGTATTCACAATATATTTTCAATATATCCACAATGTTGTGTCCTTGAGTGGGTGTGCAGTTTTCTAGGGAAAAGTGTTTTAGTTTTCATTAGAATTTCACATGGGTGCATGTACTCAAACAAAGTGAAGAATTAAAGTTTTATATCATTGTTTCTCAAAGGTCTCAAAAGTTTTACTCCATCCACATCATTAAGGTCAATTCTACTTTGAGGAGAGAGCTCTTTCCCAGTCGTATTTTGAGTGCCTTCCAACCTAAAGGGCTCATCTTCCAGCACTATACTAGACAATGTTCCACTGCTATTCATAAGATTTTCACTGGCCAATTTTTTCAGAAGTAGACGGCCAGGTCCTTCTTTCTAGTCTGCCTTAGTCTGGAAGCTCTGCATAAACCTGTCAACTATGGGTAACCCTGCTGATATTTGAAATACTGGTGGTATAGCTTCCAGCATCACAGCAACACACAAGCCACCATAGTTCGACAAACTGACAGACGCATTAAAATGAAATGTGCAAAGACCTGGAGTTAGAAAACCAAAAGGGAAGAATACACTCGGCACTTCTCAAGCTAAAAGAACTGAAGAAAAAATTCAAGCCTCAAGGTGAAATTTTGAAGGGTTGTATGGGAAAAAAAAAACATTGAATGACACAGGAAGCATCATAAGAAGATGAAAGTATTGAGTAGAGTCACTGTACCAAAAAAATTAGTCTATATTCAACCATTTCAGGAGGTAGCGTATGATCAGGAATGGATGGTATTGAAGGAATGAGTCCATGCTGCACTGAAGGCATTGTTGAAAAACAAGGCTCCAGTAACTGACAGAATACCAATTGAGATGTTTCAACAAATGGATGCAGTGCTGGAGGGGCTCACTTATATATGCCAAGGAATTTGGAAGACAGCTCTCTGGCCAACCAACTGGAAGAGATTCATATTTGTGCCCATTCCAAAGAAAGGTGATCCAACCTAGTGCAGAAATTGTCAAATAATATCATTAATATCACATGCAAATAAAATTTTGCTGGAGACAATTCAAAAGCGGTCACAACAGTATATGGACAGGTAACTGCCAGAAATTCAAGCCAGATTCAGAAGAGGACATGGAACAAGGGATATCATTGCTGATGTCAGATGGATTATGGCTGAAAGCAGAGAATACCAGAAAGATGTTTACGTGTGTTTTGTTGACTACACAAAGGCATTCAACTATGTCAATCAGTACAAATTATGGATGACCTTTCCAAGAATGGGAATTCCAGAACACCTCATTGTTTTCATGAGGAACCTGTACATAGACCAAGAGGCAGTTGCTGGAACAGAACAAGGGGATACTGCATGGCTTAACATTAGGAAAGGTGTGCGTCAGAGTTGTATCCTTTCACCATACTTATTCAATCTGTATGCTGAGCAAATAATCAGAGAAGCTGGACTATATAAAGAAGAACTCAGCATCAGGAGTGGAGGAAGACTCATTCACAACCTGAGATACGCAGATGACACAACTTGCTTGCTGAAAGTGAAGAGGACTTGAAGCACTTACTGATGAAGACCACAGACCACAGCCTTCAGTATGGATTATACCTCAACATAAAGAAAAAAATCCTCACAACTGGACCAATATGCAACATCATAATAAACAGAGAAAAGATTGAAGTAGTCAAGGATTTCATTTTATTTTGATCCACAATCAACACCCATGGAAGCAGAAGTCAAGAAATCAAATGACATATTGCATTGGGCAAATTGGCTGCAAAAATACCTCTTTAAAGTGTTAAAAAGCAAAGCTGTCACTTGGGGGATTAAGGTGTGCCTGACCCAAGCCATGGTATTTTCAATCACCTCATATGCATGCAAAAGATGGACAATGAATAAGGAAGACCAAAGAAGAATTGACACATTTGAATTATGGTGTTAACAAAGAATATTGAACATACCATGGACTGTCAGAAGAGTGAACAAGTCTGTCTTAGAAGAAGTACAGCCAGAATGCTCCTTAAAAGCGAGGATGGGCAGTGTTTCGTTCGTTGTACACGGGGTCACTGTGAGTCAGAACCAACTCAACAGTACCTAACAATGACAACAAAGTGATATTGCCCTTCTGACTGCCCAATGGCTGGGGATTAATCATTTCCCCAAAAGTCCCTTGATCTTTTTGGCAAAACAAAACAAATACACAGGCACACCCTCCCTACCCTAGGCAAGAGTTTCTCTTATTAACTGATGTAAACACCTGTATCTCAGAAATGCTGTGCACAAAATTTATTGTTCATTGGGAACGTTAACAAGTCCAGATTGCCTTACACCTACTCTATTAGGCAGCTCCATCTCCGTGCTTCTGTCTGAGTTGGGTCCAGGACTTCAAGCACAGTATAGTATGGATTTGTGTCTTCACATATGAGACACTGTCAAATGTAGAATACCCTATAAAAGAGTAGATGTATTTTAAATGTTGGCCCCAAACTTTAGACCCATTTCACCCAATCCCACACCTTAAAGGCTAACAAATCTATAGAGATGTTCAAAGTTGCTAGGAATCAGAGCCATTCAAATTTAAACAATGAGATAGCACTTCACACCCATCCACTTGGACAAATTTGGAAGGTGGATAATACAAACTCTAAATTAGAATGTAGGAAAACAGGAACCCTCAAGCAATCTGCCAGAGTAATCTGGCAGCACTGAGTTAAACTAAGTATATGTACACACTGTGACCCAGCCATCCTACAGTGGGTACATCCCAGAGGAATTCCCACAGGTCTAGTAGGGACATAGTCAAGGATTTCACTGTGGTGGTGGGAAGTTAATGGTAATCTATGTGTCCCTCTTTAAGGGAACAGATAGAAATAATGTTGTAGCTATCCACTATGGAATATCACAGAGCATCTGGAAACACCAAACCAGGCATACAATATGGATAGATCTTACAAACATAGTGTCAAGTGAATATGTAATAAACGTAACAAGTTCCATAGCACATTTTGTGAAAATTAAAAACACATACAGAGACAAAAAATACATGTGTGGTTGCCAGAGCCTGGGGGTGGGAGGTAGACGGATAGGGAGTGGCTGCTAATGGGTACAGGGTTTCTTTTCGGGGTGACGAAAATGTTCTGGAATTAGTGGTGATGGTTGAAAAACTTTGCAAATATACTAAAACCACTGAATTGTATACCTTCAAAGGGTGAATTTTATGGTATAGAAATTATATCTCAATGAAAGAAAAACACATACACACACAAACCAATACTATATATTTTACAAGGATACATGAATGTTTAAGTACATATACCGAATATATTAGAGCGTCTGCCTGAAGGGAGTGGGTATGAGATTGGGGATAGGATTGGAGGGTGGCTTTCATAGCCTATGATGATAGTGCACCATCAAGCATCAACGGAGGATGATCTCAACCCTCTGTGCCTGTGGTAAAATAAGCAAATAAGCAACACCAGCAGTAACAACTGAGGGTAGGGGAAAGGAAGGCAAAAAGAAAAGGAAAACAGATATTTATAAACAGCCTTAATGACATGAAAAATAGTTGTGCTATAAAGATCAATGAAAAGAAACAGAACACTACTATTGTAGGAACATTGTAAGTGCAACTATGTAAAACAATGTATGTCTAGGGGTAAAAGTATAAAAGGTAGCTATAGCGTAGTGTAGTATAAAACAGTATAGTGCATGATTGTTGAAATGGCAAATGTTTTGTTACCTACATATTTACCACACACGCACACACAAAGTGTAGTATAATGGTAGTATCTCTGCCACTGGTTATATAATCTTGGCCATCAAGTTACTTAATCTCTGTAGTTTAGCTTCCTCAAGTAAAAAAGATAGTAAGAATACCTATTTCCAAAGGTTCTTGTGGGAATTAAACAAGTTAATTCATGCCTCATACATTGTAAGGATTACCTGGTAAATGAATAATTTCTTTTATAAGGATCAGCACAAAGCTGCTTCCTATTGGGTGGAGGTTTAAGACGTCTCAGATGTCCACCTTTTCTAAATTGCTATAGCACTCCATCATCTCTAACATCCTCTTCCCATCAGTATTCTCCCTCCCATCTTTAAGTTCCGTAATTCACTGCAACATCTCACAGAACTCACAAAACCATATCAAGGAAATGGCTCATGCAGTTGTGGAGGCAGCCAAGTCCTAAATCTGTACGTCTGGGGTAGGCTTCTCCTGACTCATGTGGCCACAGGGGCCAACAAATCCAAATCAGCAAGCCCGATGACAGGCTGCTGGCTCACAAGACTGCAGAAGCTGGCGAATCAGGTTGGACGATAGGCTGCTGGCCTACAGGGCTGTGGAAGCTGGTGAATCCCAGAATAAGCAGGTCAGACGGCAGGCCACTGGCTCGAGTCCTAAGAACCAGAGGTCAGACTGTGACGAACAAGATGCAAGATCCAGATGCAGAGAGATATAATCATTGGATGCAAACCACACCCCAGGGCAAGTGCGTGACTTGAGTAAGGGTGGGACTTGAGTTACACCCTCCAGCAAGGCTGTGACTCAAGATACACCCCACATTAATCCTGCCTCATTAACATATAGGGTTAGGATTTACAATACATAAAAAGGAAGATAATTACATCAGATCACAAAATGGAGGACAACAACACAGTACCGGGAATCATGGCCTAGCCAAGCTGACACACAACATGAACCACCACACCTCATTAGGGTTCTATACACCTCATCTGCATGGTCCCACCCAATGATTGTGTGGAAGTCACAAAGACTCTGGCTAGAAGGGCCATTATTAAGTAATTCACTGCATCCTAGGCCACTCCTGGCTCTTCCATTCTACTGGCCCTTTTATACTTGAAGGATTAACTTCCCCCTCCCAATCATTTTACCAGTCCAAAACAGTTATTAACGATTAATCTTTCAGTAGGGCAAAGAGTCCTCAGGCTGAGGTTACTCAGGTACCAGTCATTCAGGTCTGCTGCAGGTGTCCATCTGATCTGGTCAGGTTCTCCAAAAGTCATCTCGTCTTCACCCTTTCTGGCCTCTGATAAAATTTAATTGAGAGATTATTTCCTTGCTCTGAGTCTCTCTTGAGGTCTCAGTATAATGTTAGATTTCCCCTGCTGCGTAACCCATTTGTTCATTCCTTTACCTTCAGCTATTGTTTCTCCTTCCTTACATTTGTCATTTATTTTTACCCAAACTTTTCCACCTTAGGAAGGAACATCAAGTTCAGCTACTGTATCAGTTCAGATTGCTGGTAGCAAGACCAGTCTAGCAAGTTCTTCCCCCTCAGTCCATTCTTATTCATGATGAGTAGTGTTACATAGGTACAACACCAGCGGGCTATCTCGCCCACTAGGCAATACAGTAGTATTCACTGTCAACCCCAATTTTGCCAGACGGAGGGAAGGTACAATTCATCCCATCAGGTCCTTGGTAATTTCGGCGTATAGGTTCTGGGGTATAGTTACAGTCTCTTGTTTAGGGATCACCCCTGCTTCCAGCACTGCAGCTGCATCCCTGGTCCTGGGATCACAGCATCCAGAAGGAAAAAAGCAATTTTAGGTGATGTGGGGAAGAACTGTACAGTGGCATCAGCATCCTCTCCCACCCCAGAGAAGTGTCCTCCCCAAGATTCCCCAGAGAAGTATAGGAATCTGTCTAGAGGTGATTATCCTTTTGCCTCCCTCGTATTGACTATGAGCACACACTCATGAAGGCGTGTTAACCAGGCTTTCATGCTTTTATCTCCTCCTATTTTAGATAATAAATGTTTTAATTGCTTATTCTAATTCTCTATCAAACTATGATTCTGATGGTGGTATGCAACACGGTATGTCTATTTAATATGATGTTTCCTGGTCTATTGCTGCACCCTGTGGACTCTAAAGTGTGTTCCTTGGTCTGATGAAATATAACTTGGTGACCCAAACTGGTACAGTATCTTTTGTTGAATCCTTTAATGGTGTTTTTGGCTTTTACATCTGTCACAGGATGTGCAGAGTAAGTAACTATTCCTGTGAGCACTCATTTGTAGCCACCTGGTGGCACTGGCATCATTGTTGTTGTTGTTAGGTGCCATCAAGTCAATTGTGACTCATAGCGACCCTATGTACAACAGAACGGAACACTGCCCAGTCCTGCGCCATCCTCACAATCCTTGCTGTACTTGAGCCCATTGTCACAGTCATTGTGTTAATCCATCTTCTTGAGGGCCTTTCTCTTTTTCACTGACCTTGTACTGTACCAAGCATGATGTCATTTTCCAGGGACTGATCCCTCCTGATAACAAGTCCAAAGTATATGAGACATAGTCTCACCATCCTTGCTTAAAAGAAACATTCTGGCTGTACTTCTTCCAAGACAGATTTGTTCATTCTTCTGGCAGTCCATGGTATACTCAATATTCTTCACCAACGCCATTGTTCAACGGTGACAATTCTTCTTTGGCCTTCCTTATTCATTGTCCAGTTTTTGCAAGCACATGAGGCTATTAAAAACACCATGACTTGGGCCAGGCACACCTTAGTCTTCAAGGTGACAGCTTTGCTTTTTAACATTTCTAAGTGGTATTTTGCAGCAGATTTGTCCGATGCAATACGTCATTTGATTTCTTGACTGCTGCTTCCGTGGGTGTTGATTGTAGATTCAAGTAAAATGAAACCCTTGACAACTTCAATCTCTTCTCCATTTATCATCATGTTGCTTATTGGTCCAGTAGTGAGAATTTTTGTTTTCTTTATGTTGAGGTATAATCCATACTGAAGGCTGTGGTCTGTGATCTTCATCTGTAAGTGCTTCAAGTCCTCTTCATTTTCCTCAGCAAGCAAGGTTGTGTCATCTGCATATCTCAGGTTGTGAAAGAGTCTTCCTCCACTCCTGATGCTGAGTTCTTCTTTATATAGTCCAGCTTCTCTGATTATTTGCTCAGCATACAGGTTGAATAAGTACAGTGAAAGTATACAACCCTGACGCACACCTTTCCTGACTTTAAACCACACAGTATCCCCTTGTTCTGTTCGAATGACTGTGTCTTGATCTATGTACACTTTCCTCATGAGCACAATTAAGTGTTCTGGAGTTCCCATTCTTGGAAATGTTATCCATAATTTGTTTTGATCCACACAGTTGAATGCTTTTGCATAGTCCATAAAACACAGGTAAACATCTTTCTGATTTTCTCTGCTTTCGGCCATAATCCATCTGACATCAGCAATGATATCTCTCTTTCCATATGCTCTTCTGAATCTGGCTTGAATTTCCGGCAGTCCCTTGTCAATATACTGCTGCAGTCACTTTTGAACGATCTTCAGCAAAATTTTACATGCGTATGATATTAATGATACTGTTAGATAATTTCCGCGTTCAGTTGGATCACGTTTCTTTGGAATAGGCATAAATATGGATCTCTTCCAGTCCATTGGCCAGATAGCTGTCTTCCGGATTTCTTGGCATAGATGAGTGAGCACTTCCAACACTGCATCCATTTGTTGAAATGTCTCGGTTGGTATTCTATCAATTCCTGGAGCCTTGTTTTTTTGCCAATGCCTTCAGTGCAGCTTAGACTTCCTCCTTCAGTACCACTTGTTCCTGATCATATGCTACCTCTTGAAATGGTTGAACATCAGCCAATTCTGTTTGGTACTATGACTCTGTGTATTCCTTCCATCTTCTTTTGATGCTTCCTGCATCATTCAATATTTTCCACATAGAATCCTCCAATATTTAAACTCGAGGCTTGAATCTTTTCTTCAGCTCTGTTAGCTTGAGAAATGCTGAGCATGTTCTTCCCTTTTGGTTTTCTAACTCTAGGTCTTTGTACATATCATCATAATATTTTACTTTGTCTTCTCGAGCCACCCTTAAAAATCTTCTGCTAAGCTATTTACTTCATAATTTCTTCCATTTGCTTTAGCTACTCAACGTTCGAAAGGAAGTTTCAGAGTCTCTTCTGACATCCATTTTGGTATTTTCTTTCTTTCCTGTCTTGGCGTCACTGGTCTAACTTGCCAGCTATGTGCTGGGCCCTCCCCCTGGGGAATATACCTTATAGCTATCTGCAACCTCTATCTTTCTTGCTGGCAAACAAAGTAGCCCTTATTGGCATTTTGTGCCTCAGAGTGTGCAAGGGGTGTGTGTTTAGATTCAACCTATCTCTGCATTGCTATAGCACTTTCATGTCTGCTCATTTTATGGACCTAATTGGCCACCTTAGGAGAGTGCACCAATGGGTCTACTTGCTGATTCTAATCACCCTCTGATCTAGGAAGGGAGTTCTTCTGATGAGCATTGACATGTCCTATTCTAAGATGCCCTCTAAATTCTCAGAGTGCTTTCCATAGGTCCATGCCTCACATGGATGTCCTTTTAATGGTCTGATTTTTTTTATCACCCATTTGTCTGACTCTATAGCCAGGTTGTTGGCCACTGCTCATGAATCAGTAAGATTCAAACCTATGGAATCTCACCATTATACAACTCTTCCATCACAGCTAGGAAGACAGCATGCAGTTTAGCCCATTAAGGTGACCTGCTCTTACTCTCTTCAGTTAGAATCTTTCTATCTGCTGGTATTAATGTAGTAGTTTTCCATATCACATCTTGTCCATGTACCTTGGAACTGCCATCTGTAAATTAAGTAGTCTTCTGCTGCTCAGCAGAAAGTTGTTCATAGGGCACTGTTTATGTAGTTGTGGGCTCTGGCAGCTTCTCAGGTGGTTCCAGATTAGGACTTATGGGAAAAGAGGCTGCCTATCTGTGGATACTGTAGGTGCCTTCCTGCATTATCCTAGTAGTTTTTTTTTATATGAACTATTTCTATTTTATTATGGAATTATTTTGGGCACTACCTTCTCTATTAGAGTGTTTCTCTGACATCACCTAAGACATTATGGA
The DNA here is from genome assembly GCA_030035585.1 of Dugong dugon. Classification (NCBI taxonomy): domain Eukaryota; kingdom Metazoa; phylum Chordata; class Mammalia; order Sirenia; family Dugongidae; genus Dugong; species Dugong dugon. The sequence goes on from CM057475.1 coordinate 52,357,316, forward strand.
TATTTTAGGTCTCATGATGGTTTTATGTCCTTCTGTCATTGAGGTAGTCTCAATCAATGCTCAATAGTAGACATGTAAATGCCTTTCAAATGGTGTGTATCTGCTGCAGCATCTAGAAACTTTCTAGTCTAGAAGCTCAGTAGTTGCTGTAGGGCAGCATTCTCAGGTTTTTGCCATAAGCTATGGTCTGCATAAGCATATGTGGCAGACATCTCTAAAATCATGTCTGAATGTGAATCGTAAGAGCCTAAAGACTAGGAGAGTGAGACTGCTTTCTGTAATTCAGACATAGTCTGCTGTTGCCCAGGCCCTCATCTGAATGCGGTTTTCTTACAAGTGGTTTTATGGATAGGGGCCAGCAAGATTCCCAGATGTGGAATATGTGTTCTCTAAAATCCAAATAAACCAACCAAATGTTGGGCCTCCTGCTTAATCTTGGGGGTAGGTAGCAACAACAACTTATTCTTGGTTGCCTGCAGAATATCACAGATGGCTCCTGCCCAAGTTATTCTCCAGAATCTCACTGTTTGGGCAGGGTCTTGGATTTTTGCTGGATTTATTAACTAGCCTCTGTTGGTCATGTGGGCCACCACAGCATTCAAATCAGCCCTAACCTGCTCTTCAGTATTTGATATTAATATATATCATCAATGTAATGTATCATTGCACTTGAGATCTGTACTAAGTCTAACTCTTTTCTAATTAAACTATGATAGTAAGTCGGTGAATTCAAGTAACCCTGTGGCAATACAGTGAAAGTAAATTGGAATCCTTCTGACACTAAAGCAAACTGCAGGTGGTTCTTTTCTGAAATCGAGATCGAGAAAAAGCTATTTGCAAGACCAGTCACTGAGTACCAGTCTCCTTTAGCCTTCTGTATTTTCTGCACCATTGATATCACATCTGGAACAGCTGAAGCCACAGGTGACACTACTTTATTTAGGCTTCGATAGTCTACTGTCAGCCTCCAGGAGCCATCTGCCTTTTTCATGGACCATACAGAGCTGTCATACAGAGAATTTGTTGGCACCAACACTCTAGCTTTCAGCATGTCTTTAATCAAAGTAGTAATCTCTTCTTGTCCACTAGGTATCTTATATTGTTTCAAATTAACAACCTGAGTGGGTTTGGGCAATTCTAATGGTTCCCCTTTTAGCATGTCTAATCAATACTGGCCTAAGGGCAAATTTATATGCCTTTAGTTTTACAATATCAGGTAGAGGGAGTGTTCCTCAATTAGATGTAATATCTATACCAATAATACGATCCTTTCTGGGTCGGACCTGCAGTCGGCCCTGGGACTAGAGGTCCTAGTTCTTATCAAACCAGATCTGGACTTATTCAGTGCTAAAATATACCTTTACATTCTTTTTCCCCACCACTGCAGCTATTACTGATAACAGAAATGAAGGAATTGTATATCTGGCCCTTTAATTATTATTCTGTATTTCCATATCTAACTAGCCAATTCTTCAGGAGTTAGATCCACCACTCCTACTTCTCATAAATAGCTTCTGTCTTGGGTAACTGATTGCAGCATAATAGCTGCTCAATCCATGGGTGTTTTTTATCCTGTCTAGAAACCAAAGGTTTATCATTCTCTTGTTTATCCTTTTTTCTAAGATTACATATTTTAGTGACTCTGGGCTGTTGCAGTGAAACTCTCATACTTCTGACACCAACTAAATCAATAATTTCTTTTATAAGGATCAGCACAAAGCTGGTTCCTATGAGGTGGAGGTTAAAGATGACTCAAATGTCCGCCTTTTCTAAATTGCTATAGCACTCCATTATCTCTAATATTAACTATTCCTCCTCCCTACAGTACTCTCCCTCCCATCTTTGAGTTCCATAATTTGCTGCAACTTCTCACAGAACTCGAAAAATCATATCAAGAAAATGGCTCATGCAGTTGTGGAGGCTGGCAAGTTCCAAATCTACGGGTCTGGCGTAGGCTTCTCCTTACTCACGTGGTTGCAAGGGCCAACAAACCCAAATCTGCAAGCCAGACTACAGGCTGCTGGTTCACAAGGCTGCAGAAGCTGCCAAATCAGGTCAGACTATAGGCTGCTGGCCCACGGGGCTGCAGAAACTGGTGAAGCTCAGAATAAGCAGGTCAGATGGCAGGCCACTAGCTCAAGTCCTAAGAACGAGAGGTCAGATAATGACGAGCCAGATGTAAGATCCAGATGCAGAGGGAGAGAGCGCCACCAGATATATACATTGGATGCAGGCCACACCACAGGGAAAAGCATGACTTGAGTAAGGGTGGGACTTGAGTCATGCCCTCCTGCAAGGCTGTGACTCAAGATAAACCCCACACTAACCCTGCCTCAGTAATATATATTAAGAAAAAAACAAACCCATTGCCATCGAGTTGATTCTGACTCATACTGACCCTACAGACAGAGTAGAACTGCCCGATAGGGTTTCCAAGGAGTGGCTGGTGGATTCAAACTGTCAACATTTTATTTAGCAGCCCAAGCTATTAGCCATTGTGCCACCAGGGCTCCCATTAATGTATAGAGGTTAGGATTTACAACACATAAAATGCAGGATAATTACATCAGATCACAAAATGGGGGACAGCCACACAATACTGGGAATCATGGCCGAGCAAAGCTGACACAACACCAACAACCATACCTCATTAGAATTCCGTACAACTTATTTACGTAGTCCCGCCCAATCATTGTGTGAGAGTCACAAAGACTATGGCTAGAAGGGCCATATTAAGTAATTCACTGCACCACACCTGGTATTATTGTTTTCCTACCTTTTTAAACTGCAGGCTCTCAACTCAGACCATATCTCCGACTGGGCTCCACTACCCATTAACCATGTGACCTTCACAAAGATACCCAATCTGAGCCTCAGTTTTCTCATCTACTGTGAGGATTAAAAGGAATAATGGATATGTAGCTCTTACTAAGGTACTTCTTACTGTTGTGTGCCGTTGAGTCGATTCTGACTCATAGTGACCCTATAGGATAGAGCAGAATTCCCTCACAGACTTTCCTAGGCAGTAATCTTTATGAGAGCAGATCACCAGTTCCTTTCTCCCTCTGGCACATAGTAAGCACTCAATGAATGTTAATAGATTATATTATTAGGAATATTATTAACACATTGTCATAATTTTAAAACGAGTACAAAAAAGAAATAGAAGACACAAAATATATTTCTCACGTTCTTTCTAGTGTATAAATTCTTTGATCTGCATTAGATTTCATTTTTGGGGGTAGTCTTCAAAACCTCTCCTCTCTAACAGGTCCCACTCTTGTGGCACTTTGAACATCTCCTTCAAAAAATAATTAATTAGGTAGGTAAGCAATTTAGGGTAAAATTTCCATCCTCAATAGAATCTAAGCTCCATTGATCGCAAGGCTGGTATCCATCTATGCCCAATATCTAGCATAGGACCTGGCACTTCGTTGATTAACAAGTAATCATTGAATGAATGAACAAGTAATTAAATAAAAGTATTTCAGTCTATACGTTCTGAAATAACATAGTCATGAGATTGGAGACAAATATCTTTCCTCCATCTCTGAGAAGTGAAAGGCCTTGCCCATCTTATAAGCTAGGAAGACTGAACATTCAGATTCTGAGGAGCTATTTTTGGCAGCTGTCCCTTACTAGAATCACAGTACCTGAACCTGTCTCAGGAATTCTTGCAGTTACAGCAGAGCTCTGAAAACCCTGTACTCTTCCAGAACCTCCTGTCCAGTAAAAGTACTCGATCTCTCCAGATTATCTTCACCCAGTGTACATTAGCTCTTACTCATTGACTCAAGAAAGAGGTAGGGACATTACAACTTTCCTTCATTTCACAGATGAAAAAATGGGCCCAGAAAAGTGAATTGACTGTCATAAACGTTGTTGTTGTTAGCTGCCCTTTGTCGCAACCCCTCACACGAGGCACCATCTGTCACAGCCCCTCACACGAGGCACCATCTGTCACAGCCCCTCACACGAGGCACCATCTGTCGCAGCGGCGACGGTTGTCGGGACGGCGGAGACAGTAACCAAACACAACTCTTACAGAGAAGTGGGGCCAGGAGGGTCAACCTGAGGAGTCGACCCCGGCTTCAGTCCCAGGAATTTATTTATAGTCAATACAGCAAGCAGTGAAGCAAATAACAGAACAATGGGCTTTGGGTGCGGGCAAGGGAGAAAGAATTCAGGTAAACAAGCCAATCAGTAAAGGGACAATAGGTTTGGGAAAACAAGTCGTGACAAGTCTCAACATGCTGTGCAGCATAGAGGCCTGTGGGGGCTGCAGTTGTCAATAGTGCAGCCATGTTTAAACGGCATGTATCTCCACAGCCCTTGAGTCAGCCCTTGACTCGTGGCAACCCCATTCACAACGAGATCTGAGCATTGTAAGCGTAACACTGGAACAACCGGGATAGGATCATTCTTAGAGTTCTCTGTTTCTGTCTCCATGAGTATCATAAATATCATTCAAATAATGGAATAGAATTATTCATGAACAATTATGCTTATGAATGAATTTTTTATTACTTTGGGGAAAATGCTCTTGATACAATGTTAAGTGACAGAAGCAGATTAGAATTGTATGTATAATATGCACTCAATTACAAAATTTATAAAAATGTGGAGAACGTGCGTGTAGGGGTGTATGTGTGTGTATATGTTTCAATTATCTATGTAGAAAGTAAAAAAAGGAAGTGTGCCAATACATTAACAGTGTTTAATCTCTGGTTGGTGGGGTTTTAGGTGATGCTTATTTTATTTATCCTTTTCTGCATTTAAAATTTTTTCAATGAGCATGTAATACTTTATAATCAAAAATTTAGTTTTTCAGATTTTTGATATAATATTTTTGTAAGTTTTTATTTGGTGTTGCTCAGCTGTGAGGGGTGGGGAGAGCATCAACCCAGAGTCCAAAGAAGTTCTACCTGAACTTCTACCTGAACAATCATTTAACCTGATCCGTAAAACAGATACAATTATATCTATTTCATAGAGCTATTGTGTGCATTTAATAATGAATATGAAGTCCTTTGCAACTGTAAAGATTTATAAAAATGTTAGGTGCTTTTGTAATAATGATAAAGTCCTCTGGCCTAAAAGAGATGGGAGGGCCCCTGGGATAACAGGTCTTGTGCTGACAAGTCTGGGGTGGGAGAGGAGAGAAACTTAAGTGTCAGGAGAAAAGTGACAGCTTTTTTTGCCAACACTTAAGAGAAATAACCACATGCCTGCTCCCACTTCTCTCTTTCCCCTATATTTGCAATATTTGTCTCAGTGTTCTTCCTTCAGATTAAACCTTCTTTCTGTCTCTGTAGCAGCCCATACGAGACAGCTTGTAGTGGATGGGATAGAGTATATTTCAAGGCAATGGCAGGTTTGTTTCACTCCCTGCAGAGTGTGAAAGGCAACCTATGTAGGAATGTGATCAGCAGCCTCCAAGGCCTTCTGGTCCTAACCACAAAGGGGCTATTTCCACCTGGGTTAGAAGAGTTTGGCATGGAAAAGAAGATAACTTTTAGCTGGGACCATTTATATTGGGCCTGATCTTTTACAAGGCTTTCTCAACGATTATTCTTGGGGGTCTCACAAATTCTATGGAAAATAAGATTTCACACACAGCAATGATTTTTTTTTTTAATTAGTCAGAGGTGACAAAGGTAATATGTGAAATTTTGTCACTTTTATATTTCAAAAAGTAATACAGACCTATGGCAATTTTCCAAGAGAAATGGAAACTTAATGCTCACACAAAATCTTGCAAATGAATGTTTATAGCTGCTTTATTCATAATTTCTAAAAGCTGGAGACAAATCAAATATTCTTTTGGTGACTAGATCAACTGTGGTACATTCATATAATGGAATACTACGCAGCCATAAAAAGAACTATTGATAGACACAACCAGTATGAATCTCAAATGCATTATGTTAAGTAAATAAAACCAGATCCAAAAGACTACATATTATAGTATTTGATTTATACATAGATACATAAATAGAATGTAAGTGGAGCCCTAGCGGTGGAGTGGTTAAGTGCTTGGGTGCTAACCAAAAGATTAGCAGTTTGAATCCACCAGCAGCTCCTTGGAAACCCTATGAGGGCAGTTCTACTCTGTCTCATAGGGTTGCTTATGAGTCAGAATCAACTCTACAGCAATGGGTTAGAATATAAGTAGTTCCCAGAAGATAGGATGGAGAGAAGGAGTGACTACAACTAGGTAGTAAGAGAATTTTGGAGGGTGATGGAAATATTCTTGTGGTGGTGGTTACAAAAACATTCATTTGTCGAAACAGTACACCAAAAGTGAATTTTATTATATTTTACTGCATAAATTGAAAAATAAATGTATATAAATAAAATTAATCACTATAGGCCACGGGAGAGTCAAACAGTACAAAGAATTCAGTAAAGCCTCCCTCCCAGATCTAGTGCTGTATTGCAGTGGTGGTGACATAAATCCACACAAGTGATAAAATGACATAGAACTATACACATACCTTATACCAACATCAGTCTCCTGGTTTTGATAGTGTAATGTAGTTAAGTAAGATGTAATCATTGAGAGAAACTGGGTGAAGGGTACACTTGATCCGTCTGTAATATTTTTGCAATTTCCTGTGAATCTGTAATTTTTTTTAGTCTCGCTCAACCAAACTTCCAGACTCTAGACCTGTCCTCCAGAGGCAACCACTATTAGAAGTTTCCTGTGTATCCTATGCATATTAAATCTAATTTCTGTGTGTGTATAAATTTACACACAAATATTTGTAACACAAATGGTAGCATATTATACATACTGTTCTGCACCTTGCTATGCTTCAGCTATTATTTTGGGGATTTTCTATATCACACGTTTTATAAATCTATCTCATTCTTTTTTCCTGCTGCATAGTATTTCATTGTCGGTACGTTCCCTGTTTATTTCAATAGTTTCCTACAGATAGACATTTAGATCTTAATAAGGAATTCAAGTAATTTGGACATTTTTACAACATGAAAGTTCAGCTGGATTGAGACCAAACACTAAAAGCTCTCACAGGTTCAAGACTTGCTTCCAGAATCTCTTTTCACCAGAAAGGGGCACACAAATGGCAGAAGAACATATTCTTATCAGAGGTGAAACTCTGGGAAATTTTCCCCGCCAAGGGGGAAGCTGTAGGGCCAGCAGGGAATTACTGCCGGGTAGCAGTTCGTGGAGGGGCGCCCTCCTGCTGGAGTCGGAGGCCTTTTTCCAAGCGAAGTCCTCCCCGTGCTGCTGCTCAGATACACTGAAGTGTGTCAGGGCTACGTTTGGTGCTGTGATGCGAGGCCATTCCGGCTCCTAGCACAGACCTCCTGCCCAGGCGGGACCTGAGCTCCACGGTCTCCAACCCACGCGCGCAGGGCGCGTACACGTGGTGACCCGCCTGGGGCCGGGTTCCCGGCTCCGGCTCCTCCTCTCTCCAGCTCTTGCTCTGCTTTCTGCAGTATCACGTGCAGCTGCGCCGGGTGCAGGATGGCGGCAGCGGCGGTGGGTGTCAGGCTCCGGGACTGCTGCAGCCGGGGCGCCGTCCTCCTGCTCTTCTTTTCCCTGTCCCCTCGGCCTCCGGCCGCGGCCGCCTGGCTACTGGGACTACGGCCCGAGGACACCGCGGGAGGCCGCGTGTCTCTGGAGGGGGGCACCCTACGCGCGGCTGAAGGCACCAGTTTTCTCCTGCGCGTCTATTTCCAGCCGGGGCCCGCGGCGCCCGCCGCGCGGATCCCTGCACCCACCCTCTCCCCCGGGGAAAACGGCACCGGCGACTGGGCTCCGCGGATCGTGTTTATCGAGGAGCCCCCGGGCGGCAGCGGCGTGGCGCCCAACGCAGTTCCCACGCGTCCCCCAGGGCCGCAGCGCTGCCGCGAGCAGAGCGACTGGGCGTCCGACGTGGAGGTCCTGGGGCCCCTGCGCCCCGGGGGTGTGGCGGGCTCGGCCCTGGTCCAGGTGCGGGTGCGGGAGCTGCGCAAGGGCGAAGCGGAGCAGAGTGCCGTGGACGGTGGCGGGAAGCTCTTCTCGCTGTGCGCCTGGGACGGGCGCGCTTGGCACCACCACGGCGCTGCCGGCGGCTTCCTGCTGCGCGTCCGGCCGCGACTCTACGGCCGGGACGGTGATCTGCTGCTCCCTGCGTGGCTGCGGGCACTCGGGGCGCTCCTGCTGCTCGCCGTGTCTGCCCTGTTCAGCGGCCTGCGCCTGAGCCTGCTCTCGCTGGACCCGGTGGAGTTACGGGTGCTGCGGAACAGCGGCTCGGCCGCCGAGCAGGAGCAGGCGAGCCGCGTTCAGGCCGTGCGCAGCAGGGGGACCCATCTGCTCTGCACCCTGCTTCTGGGCCAAGCCGGAGCCAACGCAGCCCTGGCCGGCTGGCTGTACGCCTCGCTGCCCCCGGGCGTCGGAAGCACTGGGGACGACTACAGCGAGGCAGGGATTCACTTCCCGTGGCTGCCGGCGCTCGTGTGCACCGGCGCCGTGTTTCTGGGCGCCGAGATCTGCCCCTACTCGGTGTGTTCGCGGCATGGGCTCGCCATCGCCTCGCACAGCGTGTGCCTGACCCGGCTTCTGATGGCGGCTGCCTTCCCCGTGTGCTACCCGCTGGGCCGCCTGCTGGACTGGGCGCTGCGCCAGGAGATCAGCACCTTCTACACGCGGGAGAAGCTGCTGGAGACGCTGCGGGCTGCAGACCCCTACAGTGACCTGGTGAAGGAGGAGCTCAACATCATCCAGGGCGCCCTGGAGCTGCGGACTAAGGTGGTGGAGGAGGTGCTGACCCCCCTCGGCGACTGCTTCATGCTCCGCTCTGACGCTGTGCTCGACTTCGCCACGGTCTCAGAGATCCTGCGCAGCGGCTACACTCGCATCCCGGTGTACGAGGGCGACCAGCGGCACAACATTGTGGACATTCTGTTTGTCAAGGATTTGGCCTTCGTGGACCCGGACGACTGCACCCCTCTCCTCACCGTCACCCGCTTCTACAACCGGCCCCTGCACTGCGTCTTTAATGATACTCGGCTGGACACAGTGCTAGAGGAGTTTAAGAAGGGTGAGCAATGGTTTATTTCCTCTTCCAACTCTGATTCCCGTCAAAGGTATTAACCTTTCATAACTTTGGGAGGTTTCAGGTACCCAAAGTAACTTCTCTCTTGTGGTACCCAAAACTCAAAGAAGGCCCTACCTCATGCCTTCCCTGGCTGTTCTCATCTCACTTCTCCCCACGTTCTTTGCAGGTGAGCCCCAGGCCTCTTAACATACTTGGAACGCAGATGCTCCATATTCCTCATTCATTCCATTCCAACAGTATTTTTTCAGAATCTGCTGTCAGATATTGTGGAGGCTGGACTCTGGGGATGGCCCTTAAAGGTCTTGGAACAGCTCCCCACCCATTACAGGAGGCTCCTCTACAGGTTCCTCTAACAAGCAGCTTTTGCTTTAAATTCCTCCCAGAGCCGGAAGCTCACCATTTGCAGGGCAAACTAACTCCATTGCTGGACAGCTCCGGCTGCTGACACAATCTTCCTTACCTAGAGCAGAAATCTGCCTCCAGGGCTTCTCCCTGGGTCCTAGTTCTGCCCTTTGAATCACATAGAGTAAGTCACACCTTAGAATTCTTCCCTCATATTTAACGTCCATTAGCCATTCATTCAACACACATCAAGTTCCCACGCTGGGGATTAAATGTTAAGTAAGGCAGTGGGGTCCTTGTTCTTCTGAAAAGTGTGGTCCCATGAGGTAGGGTAGATCTAGAGCTGAAAAAATATTCTGGGGAGAGGGGACACTGGGACATTTGCATATCTAAATAAGTGGGGCTTCCTTCAGAGCAATTACCAGCCCCTTAACTTCAAGCTTGATGCCATGCTTATAGCATGCTTACTTCATGTCTGGGTTTTGTCTTTGGAAACTGTCTTCTAGGGTTGAGTATAACCCACCCAAGAAAAATCAGCCTGGATGCTTTAGAGCCAGTCCTCTTGGCGTTACACAGTTTGACTGGGCCCCCTAGTTCACTAGATTTGGCCCAGAAGGACCCTTGGTTGTTTTTGAAGATCAAATTTACCTTCAGGAGTCACCACTGAGAACATCCAGAAGACTTTCTCACAGACCCTAAAAGCAATTTCACAAATGATTTGAGAGCAGTGACATTGTTAAAAAAGTGTAGAACCTTCCAGAATGACTATTGTGAGAGAGACACTCATCTGTACCTATGAGTTGGCATGTTTATTAAAAACAAAATAAATCAATCTCCTAGCATTACAATCAGGCTTCAAATGTAGCCCCCTGTAACTAGCAGGACGCTCATTTGGGTGTTTTTGATTTTTTTTTTTTTTTTTGTCAAAAATTCAATCTCATTAACTTTAGGTACTCTTTAGGTTTTGCATACAGTCTTCTTTCTGCCACAATATTTTTAGATGAGTGAAATCATGTTAAACATCAAAGGAAAGCCTGGCAAGGGGTAAAAAATCCTAAAAGCTACTCTCAGCCTCAGATCTGGGGAGAGAACAGACCTAGACTTTGCATTGGTATCATGAGAAGGGGAGGGGAACTAGTTTAGCCCAGTTTGGTCTGCTGTCTCACCCTCTTCTGTCTCTGCCCCCCCAATCCTTGCCTGACTAGTTCCCACTGGCCTCTGACATTCATCTATCCACTCTTAAAATCATTCTTACATTTTATGTGCCCTTCAGAAGGAAGTCTTGAATCTGGGCGTAAAAGCCATGAAGTAACAATAATATTACATGTGATCGTTAAGATAGAGTGCAGTTAAGATAATCATTTTCGTGTGCTGCCGGAAGACATTTTTAATGAAACTCCTGTGAACTCATTCATTCGTTCATTATTTATTGAGCATCTATACAGTGGCAGGTGATGGCGAGACAAGAAAACGAGACTGCCCTCAGGAAGGTAACACCCTAGCAGGCATGCAGTGTTAGAGTAAGAGCAGTCAGTAGAAGCAGGAATTGTGGCTTATTAACCTTTGTATCCTCAGCACCTTGCACAATTCCTTACACATAGTAAGCTGATCGGAAAATTCCGTATTCATCTGAAATGAGTCCTTGTTGTAGAATTTCTAAATCTGGTCTGAAAAAGACTTGTTAGTATCTTAGTAACAGTTCGTAGTTAGGTAGATCACTAAAGAGAAGCAGGCCAGGTTAAATCTCACTACAGTGAGCACCGTGCCAGAGAAGGATTGAGCTAACAAAGATATTTCCATGACACTTCAGAGCTTGCTGCTTACTCAGAGTGTGGTCAATGAACCATCAGCATTGTGGTCACCTGGGAGCTTATTAGAAATGCAAAATTTCAGGTCCCACCCTAAATCCACTGAATGAAAACCTGCATTTTAATAAAACCCTAGGTGATTAGTGTGCACGTGAAAGTTTGAGAAGCGTCACTTTCAGAGACCCTTTATTAACAATGCACTGTAGATCTCCTTAGGACAGAAGTAGAAGAAATAATCAAGGTGAGTGTTCTGAGGCTCCAAGCCATCATAATACAGTGGTCGTTTTTTTAGTTCTGTTTGCACTGTTGGTTAGGAGAAGACAGCAGAGTTGAACTTCTTTTCTTTACCTTTAAAAATAACTTTTTAAGCAAGTCATAATAGCCCTTCTGTTTCCCTCACTTCCTTGCATCTCAAGCAACTTAACCACCTAAACAGATCCCTTAGGAGGTAGGAGAGGAAAATGGTAGTGTTAATAGGAACAACAGCTACGATTAATTGAGCAACATCTGGTGCCAGGCACCATGCCAAGCCCTTTACATACTCAGAACAATCCTCCTGGGTAGGTATCATTAACTCCATTTTACATATGAAGAAACAAAAGGTCAAATCAATTACATGACTGGCTCAACTTTCCATAGCTGATAACTGACGGAATTGTGATTGGAACTAGATCTGCAGACCCCCAAAACCTGTTTTGTTTTGTTTTTTCACTACACCAGTCTGATTTAATCCCCCCAGAACTCCTGGCACCCACAGGGTTCAGAGCTAGCCTTTTCACCTCTGACTTGCTGCACATGGCTGATTGACCTCTAACTTCTGCAGGTTAGAAGTGTAGCTTTTATAATTACAATCATTGTTAACGTGCGTATTTCACTCAAAACATTTCTGCATTACAGTTTCTTACCTGATTCTCATCACAACTTTGCAGAGTTACAGGTAAGAAACCTGCTCAAACTCATCACTCAGCTAGTATATTCCAAGGCCAAGATGCAAATCCAGATCATGTGACTCCAAAGCCATTTGTCCATTTGGGGTTTTATCTCTGTACGTCTTATGAGTTACATGTCTTTAGAAGTGGGAAAAGGAAGAATGGCCTTTCCAGCCAGCATGCTAGCTTGACAAAAGGGAACAGTGTTTCTCTCTACTGGACTGTGAGTTCCTTGAGGGCAGAGAATGAATCTTATTTACCTCTGTATTCCCAGGACTAGCACAGTGGCCATCATGGCTAGGGGATGAATAAATATTTATTGAATAAATGGTTTTAAATAGCTAACTTCGACTATATTTCTGTGCTTGAGCGAGGCCAACCCTAAGCACTGAATAATTAGTGTTGTTCTATTGACCACAGTGAATCTTTCCTCTTCCTCCTCCTAGGTTTTCTACCCCGGTTAGTGGCACAACTGCACCCCCAGTCTCCCAGGCTGGAAACTTCTCCTTCCATCCCCCACCCTCATCCTGTTAATTACCAGAGTCTGACAAATATTACATCCAAAATATTCCTTGAATTTTACATAAATGTACATAATTATTATACATAGTTCAGTCCACTGTTTCTTCCACTTAGGTTGTTACTTTATTCAACAAATAGTTATTGTGAACCTGTTGTGTAGGCACAGTGGAGAACAACTGTATATCCCTGTCTGCATGGAGCTTTTGGTCTATTCCAAGAGACAGAAATTAAACAAAAAGGATAGTGATTAAGAGGTTGAGCTTTGGTGCCAGACTGCTTGAGTTGAATCCTGGTCTTGGGCAAGTTGCTTAACCTGTTTATGTCTGTTTCATTAGCTGTAAAATGAGAATAATAACAGCACTTGCTTATAGGTTTGTTTGGCATATTAAGTAAGATAATAAAACATTATACTGCTTATTTAGTGCCTCTCCTGTAATAAATGCAAGTAAATATTTAAAACAACCAAGCCCATTGCCATGGAGTCAATTCTGACTCATAGTGACCCTATAGGACAGGGTAGAACTGCCCCATAGAGTTCCCAAGAAGCAGCTGGTAGATTCGAACTGCCAACCTTTTTGGTTTAGCAGCCAAGCTCTTAACCATGTGCCACCAGGACTCCAAATAGGTATTAGCTATGATTATTAAACACAAATCTATTACTCACTTGTGCAAATGCCTCCTAAGTAGTTTCGCTCCTTCAAATTTCAGTCTCCCTCAAATCCATCTTCTCTAATGCCACTACAGTAATCTCTGATAATACCATTGCATGCTGAAAACTCTTCTGTAGCTCTCCACTGCCTGCAGGGTAAAGTCTAAGCTGGTAATGCCACCTGCAGTGCCTTCATGACCTAATCCCTACCCTCCTCTCCAATCTCATCATTTACCACTCCCTGCCACACCTTTATCCTCAGGCAGTACCGAACTGTGCTTTTTCTTGCCTGTGTCCTTTTACTCATGCTGTACTCTCTACCAGAAATACTCTTTGCCTGACTGACTAATCCCTACTCCAGCAGTTCCTTCAACACTCAGCTCAAGGACCACCCTCTCTGGGACACGTCTCCTGAAAACCCCATTTTTGGCCAACTTAATTGCTCCATGTATATATCCCTGTTGCTGAATAAACAAGTTGTATTGTCAATATAGGAGCCCTGGTAGCACAGTGGTTAAGCGCTCAGCTACTAACTGAACAGTCAGTTGTTCGAACCCAGCAGCCATTCCGTGGGAGAAAGACGTGGTGGTCTGCTTTTCTAAAGACTGTCGATCTTGCTGTGTGCCATCTAGTTGGTTCCGACTCACAACGACCCTCTGTACAACAGAACGAAACACTGCTCCGTCCTCCGCCATCCTCACATTTGTTGCTATGCTTGAGCCCATTGTTGCAGCCACTGTGTCAGTCCACCGTGTTGAGGGTCTTCCTCTTTTTTGCCGACCCTGTACTTTACCAAGCATGATATCTTTCTCCAGGGACTGGTCCCTCCTGATAACATGTCCAAAGTATGTGAGACGAAGTCTCGCCATCCTCGTTTCTAGGGAGACAGATTTGCTCGTTCTTCTGGCCTAGGAAACCCTATGGGGCAGTTCTACCCTGTCCTATAGGGTTGCTGAGTCAGAATCAACTTGACAGCAGTGGTTTTTTGGGTTATTATCAATCTTTGTTTAAAAGTGCCTCCACCCATATAATGAGTATCTAGAGGGCAAAAACTGTCTTATTTATCTTTGTAGTTCCAGCACTTAACAATGGATATGCTGCATAGTAAACCCATTGCCGTCGAGTCGATTCTGACTCATAGCAACCTTGTAGGACAGAGTAGAACTGTCCCATAGAGTTTCCAAGGAGCACCTCTTGGATTCAAACTGCTGACCTTTTGGTTAGCAGACATAGCTCTTAGCCACTACGCACCAGGGTTTCCATGATACATAGTAATTCTTCAGTGAGTGTTTGTTGAATGACTAAATGAATGACTGAAGGAGTTAACCTTTAATATAATGAACTCTAGTAAATGAATCATTAATTGTCTCTAGACCAATCATTTTGGACCATGCAGCAGAACAAGTCAAATTTTAAACGTTAGAAGAAAAATGTTTTGTGTATTGTTTCCCTGATTCTTTGGATACATGTGTTTGTGTCAATAATTATTTCACTCTTTTCATGTTTCAAAGCCTGTGTGAAGGATTAGTGTATGAGATACAGCCCCTGTTCCCCCCTAATTTTCAGTAATATTGCAATTCACGAGTCATGTCTTGGTATATAAGTATATGAGTAAGACACACCTGTACATAAACCATTAAAAGGAAAGCACTGTAATAGAAACATAAAAATGCAATGGGAACATGGAAGAGAGAGTAACTATGGTTAGGTGGCGTATTTTGCTTTTATAAAGTTTTTACTGGATTTTATAACTTTCTATATTGCATGTTCATTATAGAAAATTGGACGATACAGAACCGTAGAAAAAATAAATACAAAAGCACCTGACATTAATCATCCAATAACTGATAATAACAGAGATAATAACAATTTTACTATTTTGTCATTTCTATTAAAAATATATTGCAAAACATGTATATTGTACGTAACAATGATCTTAATCAAATTCTTTGAAATAAATAAAGGGGAAAAACCCACAGTCCTACCACTGACCACAAATAAAATACCCTATTCTAATTCCAAGAGTGGTTTTCTAATATGATGTTATTATTTTCCTCCAGTCTTCTCATGGTTGAGTTCTTTTTTTGGGAAGACTGATTTAATGAGTGAGAAGCCCTGGTGGTGCAGTGGTTAAGCACTCAGCTGCTAACTGAAAGGTTGGCGGTTCGAACCCACCAGCCGTTCCTTGGAAGAAAGATGTGGCAGTCTGCTTCAACCCCATAGGATTTCTAAGGCTGTAAATCTTTACAGAAGTAGACTGCCACATCTTTCACGTAGTGGCTGGTGGGTTCCAGCTGCCAGCCTTTCGGTTAGCAGTCAGGCACCTTAACCAGTGCATGACCAGGTCTCTTCAAAAAGTTAAAAGTTACTACTCCATATATTTGGTTGGTTTTAGGAGAAAACCAACCCCCTGTATAGACAACAGGGGGAAGGGGTAAAGCTTTGTTTTGAAGTCAAAGGCCTCTGGCACCACAGCTCTGGTGTTTAACTCAAACACCTTAGCTCTGCTGGGTTAGTAACTCCATCTTCCTAAAGAAAAAAGACAGCACAACCTGAATAATTCCAAGTTACTCTCCGTGTAGACTAGCAGAGCCTATTGCCATTTTCATAATCAGCCTTTGCTCATTCATTGATTTATTCATTCAGTAAATCTTGAACTCCTGCTTTGGGCCAGGCACTGTGCTAGGCCCTGGGATTACAGTGGTGAACAAGACAGACGCTGATCAGCCATTATGGACCTTGAAGGTGTTTGCTTCCATCTTTGGC
Source organism: Dugong dugon (assembly GCA_030035585.1). NCBI lineage: Eukaryota > Metazoa > Chordata > Mammalia > Sirenia > Dugongidae > Dugong > Dugong dugon. Next base: position 52,373,403 of record CM057475.1, read on the forward strand.
CCAACCACATGTGGTCTGTTGCCTAAGGTCCCTCCAACCAGCCAATAAGTGATCCTGGTGCAGACATACAGTGTAACCTTTTCACTGAGGAATAACCGGGTAGAAAATGTCATTGTTTTACTTTATCATTCCAAATTCTGGTATGAGCTCTTTTAGCGGGAAGAATAATGATTCCATTGCTTCATTCTATAAAAACCTGTCAGAACGTTAGTGCTCCATTGTTCGTCTTCCATAAAAGAAACAAAAAGGTATTTTCACTCAGTTGGTATAATTAGATGCAGTGTGCTTTAAAATGTGTTAAACATTGCTAAATAATTAGTAAAATTTAGAATGAGATGTTTACCTTCTAAATAATAGAGCAAACAGTAAACAAGTACAGGGAAAAAGAACAGAAGGAAACAGTGAAAATAATTGATTATATAAAGTAGTAAAATTGTGGGTTTATTTTTCTTTGAAAATTTTCATTATGCTTGTTGTAATATTGTTTTAAAATCAGTATTTTTTTTCCCAGCCTGGCAAAAGAAGTACCAGGTAGCAATAGCATCTGAGCTGGGTTGCATCTGCGCTGGACGGGGACACTGAAATACCTGAGAGAGAACCTAACTCTGGTTTCTCTTTTTTAGATTTAGTTATCTTTTCCAGAGGATAACAACCTTCGTTGTCACACTTTTTATCTTATCTAAACCCCACAGGCTGCAGTTAAGTTCTGTTTCCTCTTTTTATCATACCTTGTGAGTTCTCTTTTTATTTGAAGAATATCGTAGTTCACCTCAATTTCATTTTTTAACAACCAAATGTATTTGATTGTGTTTCTATCTCCCTTAAAGCACTTAAGTGACTCAGAGGCAAGGTCTGTGGGTTTTCCTGGGACTCTCTTGAGCTGGTTTACCTCTAGGGCCATGTTTTGGGACCCCTGGACGTATAACAAAGGAGCCATGGTGGCTCAGTGGTTAAAGTGCTTGGCAGTTCGAACCCACCGGTTGCTCCACTAAAGAAAGATGTGCAGTCTGATTCTGTAAAGGTTTACAGCCATGGAAACCCTATGGGGCAGTTCTAATCTGCCCTTTAGGGTTGCTATGAGTCAGAAACAACTCAACAGCGGTGAGGTTTTGTTTGGGACCTACAACAACTCTCAACCTTTCTTTTTAATTTTCTGTTGTCTGTTCGTTTCCAAATTGAGGTTCTTTTTTTTTTTCCTTTCCTATGTTGAATGATCATGATCCTGTGTCAGGCCTGTGCCAGGCACTGGGGATAGCTATAGTGTGAACAAGACAGATCCCATTCCGCTTTCCTGGTGCTTGCTGTCAAGTAGGGAGATAGACATTAACTGATAAATAACAAACTGTGATAAGTGATTTGAAGAAAAAGCATAGGGAGCTATGAAAGCATATAACAGGGGCCCTGATCTGGTCTTGTGGGTGAGGATAGACCTCCCCCTTACCCAAGTGATACTTGAGCTGAGCCCTAAAGGATAGTTCCCCAGGAAGAGGAAGAAGAGTTTCCCAGGAGAAGGGAGTAGATGTGCAAAAGCTCGGAGGAAGGAGGGCCAGTGTGGATACCATGCAGAGTTTCTGGGTTGGGTAGCATCCATTCAGAAAAGTGCCACCTCCACCAACCAACCCTCCCTCTACCCCCAGCAATTACGTGTATTATCTGGGCAGCTCAGTTCAGCAACATTGACTGAATGCCACGGTACCAGGGCTTCGACAAACAGACGTGGGCACAAGTATGGGAAAGACCCTGCCCTCCAGGAGCAAGAAGGGAGGAAGAGCCCTGGTGGAAATGATGATACAAGGAGGCTGGGGTATAGGCAAGAGCATCCAGACAGCATCTGTAGGTGAAAGGAGAAGGGAGAGAGAATTCCCTAGGAGCATCTGGGAAAAATTCTTCGAGGAAAGTAGAATTTCAGCTTGGCCTTGAAAGGAGAGGGACTCTGATAAGCAAATATGGAAAGAAAGGGCATTCCTGCTGAGGCAGGAGCTCGAACTAGAAAAACAAAGGCAGAAAGGGAGCCGACACTACATCTAAATGCTGCTTTTTTTCCAGTAAAATAGGGAACTAGGTAGAATGAGGTAATTATCAAAAATAATTTTTATTCTTCTCAAATACCAAAGCTGTATATTTTAGCCATTTTGATGGTGCTATTTCTAAAATGTTTTATACCCATTCTTTCCTGCTTTAACCAAAAAAGACCAAATCCGTTGCTGTCGAGTCAATTCTATCTTGTAAAACCCATTGCTTTGAATCAATTCCAACTAAATGACCGTACAGGACAGAGTAGACCTGCCCCACAGGGTTTCCAAGGCTGTGATCTTCATGGAAGCAGACTGCCTTATCTTTCTTCTGTGGAGCAGCTGGTGAATTTGAACCACTCACCTTCTGGTTAGCAGCTGAGTGCTTAACCACTGTGCCACCAGGGCGCCTTTCTGACTCATAGCAACCCTATAACAGAGGATCTTAAATATAACTTAATCTTTTCTTGATGACACAGGATCATGGTCATGAGAATGTAGCTATTTTATGCTGTATTATAAAGCAGTTCTCTGTCTCCTTTTTTTATTTTTCTCTGTCTTCTGACTGTTAGCTATCAGTTCTCTTTGAGTTTGCCTCAAGCAAGTCCTTGTCCCCACCCATACTCTTTACAAAACCACTTTTTGTGTATATCTCACTTACAGTTTCTATTTAACTGAGAAACCAAGCAAATACACATGTTGAGAGTTGTGTGTCTAGTATACAATAAGCTTCAATAAATATTGGTTGAATAAACGATTACTTAGACTTTGATTGAGAGCCTAGGGCATGGGGTTGGTGTTGGGACCTAGGACAGTTACTTCTCGGGCCAAATTCAAAGCTATGCAAAGTCAGCCCTCGGATAGTGGGTGGTTATTCTGCTATTTTTACAGTGCTGCTTAGCAAGCCAAACTGCCAACCAGCTTATATTCTACTGACTAGCAACTATTTTTTCATGCCCTGGCGGTGTTGGTTACCATGGTGCTCTGGATGACACATTTGGCTTTTTTATAATTGCCTTTACTGGCTGAAGACATTTTTTTGTGATAAATATGTTGGTTACTCGATTTATGATGAAGTGGAACAGAACAATTGCTACAAAACTGCAGCTTTTTTTTTCCTTTTAACCAGAGAAAGAGTTTGCTTAATTCTTAATCAAGATGGATTATTGTAGGATTCATAGGATAACATTTTTGTGTTTCTCTTCCTAATGACTTGGTAGAGAGTGATTTGATTGGATTGGATAGATGAAAACCACCTTGCCTGTGTCAGTGTCTTTTTCTCCCATTCCAGTGGAGGTCTTTGATGTTGAGATATAAACATTAGGAGTTCACAGCCCTTTTCGAGCACAAGAGGCTCTGACTATTGGCACTATTAAAATTCTGAGATATCATATATCATCACCAAGAAGCATCCTGTAAAGCCAGACTGTTTTCATAGCCCAGAACTGTTTAGACTTACAAAAGTATAGGGTTTTAGCACTAGCAAAGGAACTATGGAGGTCACCTGGGTCCATCCTTTAATATTTTTTCCTTCCCCCAGCTCCTGGTAACCTCTAATACACTTTCTGTCTCTATGAATTTGCTTATCCTAGATGTTTCATATAAGTGGGATCATGCAAGATTTGTCCTTTTGTTTCTGGCTTATTTCATTTAGCAATATGTTTTCAAGGTTCATTTGTGTTGTAGGATATACCAGAACTTCATTCATTTTATAGCTGAGTAATATTCCACTGTATGTATATACTACATTTTGTTTATCTGTTCACCTGCTGATGGACACTTGCATTGTTTCCACCTTTTGGCTATTGTGAATAATGCTGCTATGAATATTGGTGTGCGTGTTCCTGTTTGTGTCCCTATCATATGGTAATTCTATGTTTAACATTTTGTGGAACCATCAAACTGTTTTCCACAATGGCTGTACCATTTTACATTCCCACCAGCAATGTTCAAGGGTTCCAGTTTTTCCATATCCTCACCAACACTTGTTATTTCCTTTTTTTTTTTTTTTTTTATTAACAGCCATACTAGTGGATGTGAAGTGGTATCTCCCTGTGGTTTTGATTTGCATTTCTCTAATGACAAATAAGGAGCCCTGATAGCGAAGTGGTTAAGAGCTCAGGCTGCTAACTAAAATATTGGCAGTTCAAATCCACCAGCCGCTCCTTGGAAACCCTATGGGGGCAGTTCTACTCTGTCCTGTAGGGTCTTCAGAATCAACTCGATGGCACACAATAACAACAACAGTGATGATGAATAATGTTGAGCATTTTTTTCATGTGCTTATTGACCATTTGTATATCTTCTTCAGAGAAATGTCTCTTCAGGTCCTTAGCCAATTTTTTAATTGAGTGGTTTGTCTTTTTGTTGTTGAGTTGTTGGAGTTCTTATATATGCTTGATGTTAAATCTTTATCAATATTTTTTTCCATTCTGTGAGGTCTTTTCACTTTTTATAATGTCCTTTGATGCACAGAAGGCTTTAATTCTAATGAAGTTCAGTTTATCTGTTTTCATCCATAAATTTTAAGGTTGAGAAAACTGAGGCTCAGGAAGGACAAATAAAAAAAAAAAAATAGCAGTGATAATCCCTTATAGTTGCAAAGCCTTTACATTGCCAAAGATCTTTCCAAAACAGTGACTCATTTTGTGCTCACCACATATGTGAGGTCAGTAGTATTTATTGCCATTTTGTATAGGAGGCATTTGAGATCTGGAGACACAAACAGCCTGTTCAATGTTAGTGACAGAAATGGAACCAAGAACCTACGTCTGCAACTTGCTGCCTCAGACCGAGGAGCTGCGGGCATAGTCCGAAAGACCCTGGCTCAGATCTCAGCTCCTCCATTTACTAGTTTTGTGACTAGGGCTACCAACCACTCTTGAGTCTTAGCTTCCATGGGAATAATGACACTATGTTGCAATTTTACTGTGAAGGCTAAAGATAATGTATACAAAGCACTTCAGACATACCACCCTTTGCCTCTGACCTCACTGATCTAGTTAAATGATTTGTGTATAGCTAGTTGTCTTGTACAACAAGTCCTTTCTCTGATCCAGCCCGTATTTCTGGGCCATCTTGGGTTAAAAGTATCCAGTCATGTTTAGTTGGGTTTTGAAGATTTCCACAAACCCTAGCCAGGGTGGATCCTATTGAGTTTCCTGAGTTCAAAGTTTGGCTGTACCATTTATGAGCTCAGTATCCTTGGGCCAGTTATTTTCTTAATAGGGAGTAAACGCAGTGTATATGATAAAGTATCGGAAAAGATGGCAAAGTGTACACCAAAAGCCAGGAGGACCTTTAATGCCGGGATGAAGAGTTCAGAGATGATTTTCCCTGGAAACTGGCACATGTTATTGAGATGAGAGTAATCTGGTAAATGCAGTGTTTGGGGACAGTTAATTTAGATTTAGTGGATAGGGTAGATTAGAGTAGGAAAGACCAAAAGGAAACTTGGTTAGGGTATCAGTACAATCATTCAGGATAGGATAAGGCTATGGAAATTAAGGACTATACATGTGGCAATTGGAAGGGGTAAACATCTCTGAGACTTTGTTACTTTTCCGGACAGTCGTTCACAGTCTCCTTTACTGGTCCTTCTACATCATATTCACTGATGTATCCTCAGCACCTGGAACAGTACCTGAGCCATAGAAGGTGATCAGATATTTGCTGCATGAATGTTGAATTTCCATGACCTCTAAATGTGGGAGTGACTCAGAGCCAGTGTGTGGATTCTTCTCTTTTCTGTTAATCTTAATCCCTTGGTATTTTATTAATTCTCCCAAAGATATCATTAACCTGCACTTTAGACTTCTGTTTCCAACTGCCACTTGACATCTCCGCTTGGAGGTCGAAAAGACCTCTCAAACTAAACCTGCCTGAAGCTGAGCTCCTGCTCTCTTTGCCAAACCTACTCTTCCCAGAGTCTTCCCAAACTCAGTACATTGCAGTTCCATTCTTCTAGTTTTTCAGGCCAAAACCTCTTTCTCTTCTGTGCCACATTCAGTCCCTCCTGTAAGCTAGAGGATCCAACTACATCTCACCACCTACACTGGCACCATACTAGTCCATGCCACCAGTCATATATTATTTGCATTCTTGGATTATTGTCAGAGCTTTCTAACAGGTTTCCCTGCTTCTACCTCTGTCTGCTTTTGTTCTACTCTTAACACAGCAGCTAAAGAGATCCTTTGAAACGTAAGTCACATCATATCACTTTTTTGCACAAAACAAAACCCCACAATGGCTTTTTTATCTCAGAGTAAGATCCAAAGTCTTACTCTGTCCCTGCGAAGTCCTATCCCATCTGCATCTCTCCCAGCCTTTAACTTCCCTGACCTTGGCTGCTAGTACTACTACTATTTTCCTCTTGAACATTCTACAACAAGCACACTGGCCTCCTTGCCATCCCTAAAGCACATCAGTTACACTCCCAACTCAGGGGCTTTGCACCTTGTTCTACTACAAGGATATCTCCCTCATCTCTTCTCCCAGATATCCAAGGGACTCTCAGCCTCACTGCCTTCAGATCTTTATTCAAACATCAGCTTCTCAGGGAGTTTGTCCCTAGCACCCCGTATCGAAAACTGTGACACCGCTCACACACTTTCACACACTCCTTTACGGTTCTTCCCTGCTTTGCTTTTCCCTTTAGCACTGTGCTGTATGTTTTACATATTTATCTAGTTCATTGTCTCTCACTAGGAGCCCTGGTGGCGGAGTGGCTAAAAGCACTCTGCTGACCAAAAGGTTGGCAGTTCGAACCCACTAGCTGTGCCATGGGAGAAAGAAGTGGCAGTCTGTGTCCATAAAGATTACAGCCTTGGAAACCCTATGGGGCGGTTCTACTCTGCCGTGTAGGGTCACTATGAGTCGGAATCCACTCGATAACAATAGATTGGATTTTTTGGTATCTCTCACTCCCATGTAACTAAAATGTGAGCTGCAGGAGGAAAATGACTTTTGTCCATTGTGTTCATTGCTGCATTTCTAGTACCTATAGCTGTGCTCAGCATGTAGTAAGCATTCAGTAAATACTTTTTGAAAGAATGAATGAAAGAAAGAAGAATTGGAAGAATGTGAGGACTTTTTCTAAATAGGAGCAAAGGAAAAGAAGGTAAAAAATGACTCCTAGGCTATGGCTCTGGGTAACTAGAAAAAAAATTTCTTTTTTACGTTTTTTTTATTGTGCTTTAGATAGTTCACAGAGCAAATTAGTTTCTCATTAAACAATACACATATTGTTTTGTGACATGGTTGCCAACCCCATGACATGTCAGCACTCTCCCCTTCTCAACCTTGGGTTCCCCATTACCAGCTTTCCTGTCCCTTCCTGCCTTCTTGTCCTTGCCCCTGGGCTGGTGTGCCCATTTAGTCCTGTTTTGTTTTATGGGCCTGTCTAATCTTTGACTGAAGGGTGAACCTCAGGAGTGACTTCAGTACTGAGTTAAAAGGGTATCCGGGGGCCATACTCTGAAGGTTTCTCCAGTCTCTGTCAGACCAGTAAGTCTGGTCTTTTTTTGTGAGTTAGAATTTTGTTCTACATTTTTCTCCAGCTTTGTCTGGGACCTTCTATTGTGATCCCTGTCAGAGCAGTTGGTATGGTAGCCAGGCACCATCTAGTTGCTCTAAACAGTCTGGTAGGAGGCTGTGGTAGTTGCGGTCCGTTAGTCCTGTAACTCATCTTTCTTTTGTGCCTTTGGTTTTCTTCATTCTCCCTTGCTCCAGAAGGGATGGAACCAGTGGAGTAACTTAGATGGCTGCTCACAAGCATTTAAGACCCCAGATGCTACTCACCAAACTAGGATGTAGAACGTTTTCTTTATTAACTATATTATGCCAGTTGAGCTAGATGTCCCTTGAGACTGTGGCCCCCAGCCCTCAGCACAGTAATTTGGTCCCTTGGGGAGTTTGGATGTGTCAGTAAAGCTTCCATGACCTTGCCTTGGTTAAGTTGTGTTGACTTCCCCAGTATTGTGTACTGTCTTTCGGTAACTAGAAAATTGATAGTGCCATTCACTGTAGTGAAGAGGGAGGAAAAGCTGGGATAGTAGGTCTTGAAGATGGTGGGTTCCTATTTGGATAAGTGATTTTGACAAGATGGGGACAACTCAGGTAAAATGTCACTAATGTTGAAAGGATCAATTGAGCTCTTGGTAGGGAAGAAGTGATGGCAGGGATGGATTACCCGGTAAGCAAGGGTAAGCACAGGCTTACTCTTGCTTACCGGGTAATCCATCCCTGTTAGGGACTGTAAATTTGAAAAGAAGCTTCGATTCTGTGGGAAGGTGCTGTGGGATTGGGGGAGAGAGAGATGCCAGCCATACCTAGAAGCAGAATCTTTGATGTGGTGAAAAAATGTGAAATTGTTCACTATAGATGATCTGGTAAGCAAGGTAAGCACCGTGCTTACCTTGCCTATCGGATAATCCACCCCTGAGTGATGATGATATTTAAAGTGATGGGCTCCATTGGGATTTTGAATGGAGAGAGGAGAGAGAGAGAGATGAGTGCAGAGGATTAAGGACTGGAGCAGAGATTCTTAACTGCAACTGAACGTTGGAATTACCTGAAGAAATTCTAAACATCTGATGCCTGAACCATGCCCCAGACTAATTAGATCAGAACTTCAGTGCGTGGGGCCTAGGCATCGATAGGTCTTAAAGCTTCCCAGGTGATTACAGTATGCAGCCAGGGTTTAGAATCACTGAGCTAGAGTCTTTAATAAGTGCCTGTCTCTAGGTGAGGAATGAGGATAAAGTAAAGAATCTACAATGGAAGCAGAAAAATATCACTCATACAGATAAGAAAACCAGAACAGTCTTGATCAGTTCTTCTCGCACTCTAACATGCATAAGGATCATCTGGAGATCTTGATGAAATGCAAATTCTGATCTAGAGAGCTGGCGGGAAATTCTGCACCTCTCACAAGCTCCCAGGTCATGCTGTTGCTTCTGTTCCAAGGACTACACTTTGAGTATCAAGCGTCTAGAGCAGTGCTTCTCAAACTTTACTGTGCATGAGAATCACCTGGAGAACTTGTTAAAATGCAGCTCTCTGGACCCCATTCGGAGATCCTGATTCTGTAGGTCAGGGTGAGGCCTGAGAATTTGCATTTTGAACAAGTTCCCAAGTAATGTTCATGCTTGCTGCTCCAAGGAACACACTTCGAACAGTAGAGCCACCAAGACCAAGATAAGCAAAAGGAGGCACTCAATACTGTCTTCCAAATGAATAAAAGATGCTGCAGGGACCCAGGGAGGAGAATGTAGCAAAAGCCACTGTACTTGGCAAGGTGAAGGTCATAAGTGAGGCAGAAACCATGAAACCATAAAATGATTTCTACTTTCCTTAGTTCTCAATTTCCAAGAAATACACTTTCCTCTTCACTTCTGTATCTTATCTTGGGAACATTTACCTTACCAAAGTGCTGTAGCTATTTTTGAAAGAGAGAGAAAGCAAATCAATTATTTTGCTTTTTTTTTTCCCCAAAGTATAAGAGGTATGCTAAAAAGGGATCTTGAGAACTCTTGTCTGTCAAGGTACCTAAACAAGCAGATGAGGCTGTATTTATTAAAGACCTTTGGAGAATATTTCACTTCTTCAAATACCAATTACAGCTGTGATGTCATTGCCTAACTTTCTAGCTGTTAAAACAGGATTTCCAAGCTCAGCACTATTGACATTTTGGGCTGGATGATTTTTTGTCGTGGGGGGCTGTCCTGTGCACTGTAGGATGTTTAGCCAAATCTCTGGTCTTAACATACTAGATACCAGTAGTACCCCTTCCCCCAGCTGTGACAACCAAAAATGTCTTCAGACATTGTCAAATGTCTCCGGGGGGCGGGGGTCACCACCAATTGAGAACCATTGCTTTAAAGGCAATGTCTGAAAACGTAGTCACCCTTCTAATCAATCTGACTTGTAGTTCGGGTGTGTTGATACTAGGTGGTAATGTGATAGAATCTCATGCAGAGCACTACTAGTAACCAGTGCTAGGAATGCCCTTTGGATTCTTGGGGCAAAAGAAAAGCCTAGATTGGCTTTCAGTAGTGGGAAATTTTATTGACATCAGACATCTGGAGTTTAATAGATAGTGCAGTACCTCAAGCCTGTCTCACAGGTGATTGGTACACAAGAAACCCCTGCTCAAGCCCAGCATTAAACAGTCAATAAGTACTTTCTGCTCCATGTCAACAAATTACCATAACACATCCACATTCTATGAGAGAAAGTGTTAATCAGCTTGCCACTACAGCTGTCCTTTGTGCCAGGAGGTTCTTTTCTGTCTTTTTGTGAGTAGTTAGCATCTTGTGACCCTCAAACCAGGTGCACTGAAGGGACCTGGATTTACTAGACATCTCAGGGCTTGTTTCCTTTCCCCATTAATGGGTCATCAGACAATAACCCAGAGGGCCACAGAGCCTCCTTATAAATCAGTGGTTCTCAAACTTTAGCCTACATTAGAACCACCTGTCAAAACCTGTTGCCATCGAGTGGATTCCAACTCATAGCGACCCTGTAGGACAGAGTAGAACTGCCTCATAGGGTTTCCAAGGCTGTAACCTTTACAGAAGCAGACTGCCACATTTTTCTCCCACGGAGTGGCCAATGGGTTTGAACCACCGACCTTTTCGTTACCAAACGAGCACTTAACCACTGCGCAATGCCTCCTTCAGAACCACTTGTAGGGCTTGTTAAAACTGGGGCTTTGAACCGGTTCAGAATGGTTCAGTAATTGCCAGTGTAAATGAAGGCAGCATAAGTGTTGCATAGCAACCAAATCAGCTGCCTGTGGGATTTTGACATGAGTAGGAAACAAACGGCAGTACCCCACTCAAAGATGGCGGCCGACCTTGGATTATTGGCAGGACTGTGAAGAAGGACACACATTCAAAGCAGCAAGGTTGGTCGCCATCTTTGAGCAGGGCACCACTGTTTGTTTCCTACTTGGCTCAAAATCCCACAGCAACTGATTTGGTTGCTATGCAAGGTATACGCTGCCCTCATTTACCTCAGTAATTGAATCATACAAGTTGGAAGCTCTGGTTAAAACACAGGTCACCTGAGCCCCAACCCTAGAGAATCTGATTATTAGGTCTAGGGTGAGGCCCGAGAATTTGCATTTCTAATTTGTTCCCAAGTGATGCTGATGCTGGGACTATAATTTCAGAACCACTGATAAAAACCAAGGTAATGTACGTACAGATATATGTGTGGACACAATATATTCATAGAAGATACAGTTACATATACTTCTAAGATATAACCAAATACCTTGCAAGAATGATTTTCTGGGTTTGAAGGCTTAGGAACTTGGTCTCGTGGGACAACTCAGTCAATTGGCATTACAAAGTTCATGTTCTGCATCCTAGTGAGATGAATAGTGTCTGGGATCTTAAAAGCTTCCAAGCAGCCATCTAAGATACAACTATTGGTCTCTACTCATCAAGAGCAAGAGACAAAAAAGAAAAACCAAAGTCTCAGAGAAGAAACTAGTCTACAGGGCTAATAGCCTACATGAGTCATGGCCTTATCTACCCTGAGACCAGAAGAAGTAGATGGTGCCTGGGTACCATTACTAACCATTCTGATCAGGGCCACAACAGATGGACCCTGACAGAACAGCAGAGGAACAGAACTCAAATTCTTAAGAAGTCCAGACTTACTGGACCAGTTGAGCCTAGAGGATTCCCCGAGACTGTCACCCTGAGATACTCTTTAAAACTTGAACCGAAGCTACTACCCCCAGAGTTCATCTTTTAGAGAAATAATGGATTGGCACACAAAATAAAGGCTATTATCTGTGAATATGGTGCTCTGTTAAAAAACCATCTCTATGAGACCAAAGGGTCAACAATTACTCTAAAGCAAAAATGAGAAGATAAGGGGGCAGGGAAACTACAGTACTGGAAACGGAACAACCAGAACGTAATTAAAGAGAATGTTGACACATTGTGGAAAATGCAACTACTTTCACTTAACGATTTGTGTAGAAATTGTCAAATGGGAACCTCGTTTGCTTTGTAAACTTTCACCTAAAACACAGTAAAATTTATATAAAAAACAAAAGTAACAGTTCTCAACCTTGACTGAATATTAGAATCACCTGGGGAATATTTTTAATTATTAATGCCAAGGCCTCACCTCAAACCAATGAAATCAGAATCTCTAAGAATGGAATCCAGTCTTTGGAATTTATTTAAAACTTCTAGATTAGAAAGGTTATTCTAATGCACAGCCAGTGTTACGAACTATTGAGCTAGGCGAAATGCATTCCAGTGGAGTGGAGCTTCTCTCCAACTGGCCTTGTTTAACAGAGGAAAGATGGAGGGCTGCAATATGACTTAATCCTGGCGCGGTATGACTCTGACACCTGATGTTTCAGAAGCCCATATTACTTCCCCATTTCCAACCAAAACCATCCTAACTCTGTGGTCCAAACAAGGCTCAAGCCATAGTGTGTGTTCCCTACTTTGTGTCTCAGTGGGTGTGGACAGCATTGGAGCTAGAGATTGTAAACCAGAGGCTGGGAGGAAGTAGTTAAGGCTTGAGGGAACAAACCAAGGCTTAAGGAACCCACAGCTGCAGGAACTGAGGAAAAGCAAGTGTCAGCAAACCAAGCCATCAGAACAGGGCTGGGCTTTTGCAGAGGCTGGACACCAGAAACATGGCAGGGATTCAACCCAGAGGCCAGAGAGTCTGCATTGTCCATTCAAAAGTAGGACACCAGTGCATCCAGAGTAAAGTATGTTCTTTACAACTCAGAGACAGAAGCAACCTTTGTTTTTAGAAAACACATTGCCGTAAAACTCACTGTTTCTTTACCTTTCAACTCAGCCCAAAGATTTTCCACCTGTTGATGTTTGGTGCCACAGTAGTATGCTCAAGAGACGTGAAAATACCTCATAAAGTAGCATTCAGTGTTTTCTATTTAAAGAATTACCTTTTGCATCTGCTCTAGCTTCATGATTGCAGTCGGGTCGATTCCTACTCATAGCGACCCTATAGGACAAAGTAGAACTGCCCCACAGGGTTTCCAAGGAGCAGCTGATGGACTCGAACTGCCGACCTTTTGATTAGCGGCCGTAGCTCTCAACCACTGCACCACCAGGGCTCCGTGAGATAAGTGACTATGAGATACAATAGGCCTTGGAATTAGCAGGCTTAAAGTTTGTTACTTTGACTATTTTTAGCAAGTGGAAGGATGATTTTGCCAGTGCCCAAGTTGGTTTGGACCTGTCTTAAGACTGAAAGTGTGCAGAACAGGTCGCTTAGCTTGGTCTGTTCCTCAGCATCTACAGCTCAACGTGACTTTTCTGTTTGCCACATGTCCTCTTGTTGGTAGTGTTGATTCTAAAGGAATACAGTTGTCTCTTTTTTTTTTTTTTTTTCTTCAAAGAAAATGACCAGAAAGTGAGAGAGAACTCTTTACTGGAAGTTTAAAAAGCGGTTTACTTGTTTAAGAATATATATGTTTCTCAGTGGATTCTGGAGAAAGCTGAGAGCCTGTACAGACATTTTTTGATTCACACAGTGGAGGATTCATGGAGTTCTGCAGGACATCTTCTCACAACCTCCAGAGCTCTTCTGTACTTTGTATGAAAGCTCTTGATGAATTTTGAAGTTCTATATAAAATGCTAACAATCATCATCATTAGCTGAATTGTTAACTAAGCATCATTATTAACTAATTTATTTCACAAGCATCCTGCCTTTCTAGAAAGTTGGAGGGAAACTGAAATCAATGGACTAATAGTCATGAGAAGGCATTTGAGAATTTCTGCTAGTCTGTAGAGGGACAGCTCAACAGAAGAGGTTGCAGTTCCCGTTCACAGATGACAAGAGTAAGTCCTCAGAATCTTATCGAAGAGTAGAAGAGGTAATAGCCAATATTTAAGCCACTCCTCCACATATGCCATTAGGAAGTAAACACAACACTCAGCTATGGAAGGAGAAGTGACACATGTTCAAAACCAGCTTTTGCTTGGAAAAAGATGAAACAACTTGGGAAATTTTAGTCCCACTGTCCCAGTTTTCCCCAGTTTATGAGTTTTAAATACTCATAAATCATCCCTGAGACTTGATGAGACCTGCAATAAAGACATGTGCCTACTGTATCCCAGACCCATGGCTCTTTGCTCTGATTCTCCCCCTTCCATCTGTGGCCAAGTGCTCATCCCTCTTCACCGTTTCCACCACCACAGAAAATCATAAGATGGTGCCATCTCCTTCATTTCGGGTCTCCTGATGCCCTTGCCTATGCCTACTTTTTGGCCTCTGCCACATCCTAGAGCACAGAAGAACATGTGCTCTAAACACATTTTATCAGCGTCACCACCCAAGGCCCATGTCGAAACCAGTATTGCCCTTTCATTTCACCCTATTCCCTCCTTATGAAGCAATCCCTACTTTTATTCACCTGTGCACAGCAGGGCTTGGAACCAGCTCCTTCTGGTTCTAACCCTGCTGAGAATTTGCATCTCTGACAAGTTCCTAGGCACTGCTATTGTTGCTGGTTAGGGACCAATTCTGGGAACCACTGTCTCAAAATTTATTATTATACATAACAATCACCTGGGGATCTTGTTAAAATGTGGATTCTGACTCAGTATATCTGGGGTGGAAATGCACATTCTCAGCAGGGGTTCGAACCGTGATGAACCAGTTCAAAGCCCTGGTGTATAGGGTACAACTTTCAGCCCCATCAACATCCGGTTCATTCAGCCACTGGTTTTCTTTTTTCAACTGACTGTTTTTTATTTTATAATACCTTTATTGAGATAAAATTCATCCTTTTAAAATGTACTGTTCAGTGATTTTTGGTATATTCACAGAGTTGTGCAGCCATCACCGCTATGTGATTCCAGAACACTTTCATCAACTCAAAAAGAAACCTCATACCCATTAGTAGGCCCTCTCCAGTCTACCTCACACCCAGCCCCTGGGAAGCACTCTGTCTTTTTGGATTTGCCTATTTTGGAGATTTCATATAAATGGAATCATACAATATATGGTCTTTTGTGTCTGTCTGCTTTCACATAGCAGTGTTTTCAAGGTCCATCCATGCTATAACATGCATAATACCCATTTTTACCCACTGCCATCACGTTGATTCTGACTCATAGCGACCCTGTAGGACAGAGTAGAACTGCCCCATAGGGTTTCCAAGGCTGTAAATCTTTATGGAAGCAGACTGCCACAGCTTTCTTCTGAGGCAGGTTTGAACCACCAACCTTTCGTTTTGCAGCCGAGCACTTAGCCACTTTGCCACCAGGGCTCCTTGGATGGATAATAGCTATTATTAAAAATGCCAATGGAGAGGCACGTGCAAAGTGCTGTGGGAAGAGGAAGTGACAAACTTTTCCATGTGTCAAGATTGACCTAACTCAGCCCCCGCCCCCAATACCTCTGGAGCCCAGGAAGAGGACTAGTGCAGGAGACAGGACTCTTAAAGTACAGGCCAACCTTTTTGAGAGGAAGGATCTCAGGTATGTGTGCTGTGGGAACAGCTGGCTTTCTTGCCACACTGAGTGTCAGCTCAGAAAAGAGTTATGTTGATTGCTGACCCCTATCCCAGTCTGTGTCCAGGGAAACAATGACTTCCTTCATTTGTTTTTAAAAGATCTCTACAGTCACTTGAGGGAATCTTAGAGACTGAATGTAAATTATAAAATGCTTCTAAATGAATTACATAGATGTACATTTTCTTGACTATTATATCTTTATTTCCTGGTAATAATAGTGTCCTCAAATTGACTTTATAAAGTATAGACCAATGATGACTTATTCTTGTGGAACTTATGGTGATTTTTGTAAGAAACATCATGAAATGTTAATTTAATTTCATCATATGAACTGATAATCTTAGTGGTAGGAAATATGGCATATGGCTGTATTATATGTATTCTGGAGCCTGAGTGGTTAAGAGTTCATCTGCCAACCAAAAGTTCAGATCTACCAGCCACTCCTTGGAAACCCTAGAGGGCAGTCCTACTATGAGTTGGGATTGACTCAAAGGCAACGGGTTTGGTATTTTTGGTGTAAGTATTGTGGACTCCACGTTACAATAAATAAATATATATATGCATATATATTTATTATTATATATTATATGTATTATATATAATTACAGAAAACTATCTTATGAAATCACCTTTCCAGGTTTTTCTGTCGTGTTGGTTATTTGTTTTGTCATGTGCCAACTCATGTTAGCAAAAAAGTGAGAACAGGTACCATAAGCTTAAGAAAAACGTGTTGGGAGGAGAAAAAAACTTTAAAATGAGCACATACTAATAATTAACATAATCTAATTAAGGCTGCAAAGCACTTCTGTCCAATTGGGTAGGCTTCAGTTGTTTCAAAGAAGGATAATTTTAGAACTACTGATACAGAGTTTACATTTTTAATTTAAACACAGATTGTGTTCTATCAAAAAATAAAAGTTTTACTGTCTGGTTTTAATACCATTTATTGTTATCACTTGTGGATTTTTGTCCCGTCTTCAGCTTAGTTTAGTTCATCAGGCATTTGTTGGCCGTCTGTTACATGGAGGGAACCCTGGTTGAGTTTATGATCCTTTGTTCTAAAGGAGCGTATGATCTGGAGGAGAAACATTGTCTAGTGGAGGATACACACACTGCTAGCTGCAAATTGTGATAAATGCTCTAATGGAGTTATCAAGGACGGAGGAGCAGAAGGAAAGGAAAGACTGGTTCATCCTGAGTGGGGCAGATGTGGCAAGACTTTCTTGAGGAGCTAGTACCAGAGCTGGAACTTGAAGGGCCAGTGGAGACAGAATGGGAGGAGGGAAAAGTATAAGCAAAGACCTAGAAAGTGGAAATGGAGGAAGTTGAGGAAATGGTGGTGGCCTGGTGTTCCTGGAGTATAGAATGATCATGTAGTAGATTATATAGAACGATTATATAGTAGGGGATATAGTAGAGCATACAGCTATAAAGATTGGGAAGAGCCACATTGTGCAGTCTTGATAATACCAAACTAACAAGTCTGGACTTGATTCTGTAAGTAATAGAGAGCCGTGGAGGGTTTTTGAGCAGGATAGTGGCATGATCAGATCAGTAGGGAATGTATTAAAGGATAGGTTGAAGATGGGGAAGAAATTAGAGACCATTCTTGGGTAGTACAAATGCCATCTTTTCAGTTAAAAATCTCAAGGGGTAGCTATCTTGTGATTTGAGATACTTGATACAGAAGCTCATGTGTTTAAATTTTAATGACTAATGATGTCCCTGGCAAACTGACTTCTCCTCTTGTGTATATTTTTTAACAATAGCCAAGCAAGAGCTTATATAAAAGGAGGTACCGCTGATGAAGCATGAACTTTCTTTTTTTCTGGAAAGAATAACTTCCAAGTCAGTACCCCATATTTTCTCCTTAAATGTCTCTTAGCCAAGGAGAGGAGCCACCCAGATTTGCAGTTTTGAAACAGGACCAGGAAATGTGTCTACACAGCAGGAGAAAACAAACCAAGGGGAAGCAGCACTGTTTGGTAAGACTTTAGGCCCAAGGTTAGGACTGAACCCAGTTACCTGGGTTCACAATCCAGCTCTGCCACTTTCAGGCTGTGTAACTTTAGGCAGATTACTTAGCCAAACTGTGCCTCTGTTCATTCATCTGTAAAATGGGGATAAAAATAGTACCTGCCTCTGGGGTTGTTATGAGGATGAAATGAATTAATACATGTTAAGTGCTCAGAACAGTAACTGGCACATAATAAGAGCTCAATACATGTTAGCTATTATTATTAAGTGATAAAAATAAAACAAATATAAATAACAATAAAAATATATTTATAACAATAAAAATAAAATAACTGCCTACAGCTCCTTCTAGTTTACAAGTGCTTTCACACATACACTCAATCACTTGATCTTCACAGTCACCTTATGAGTACTGATTGTTCTAGTTACCATTGCTGCTAACTAAGCATCCCAAAACTTAGAGACATAAAACAACCATTTTATTATGCTAACAGACTGTGAGTCAGGAATTCAGACGAGGCACAGTGGAAATGGCTTGTCTCTGCATCACAGGGTCCTGCAGCTGGAGATGACTGGAATAGCTGGGGAGGGCTTGACAGGCTGGGGCTGGATCAGCTGGTTTTGGTGAATCCACATCCAAGATGGCTGCTTTGCTAACCTGCCTGGCAGTTTGGTGGGGTGGCTGGAAGGCTGAGCTCAGCTGGGATTGTTACCTGAGTACACATGGCTGCTCCACTATGGTGGTCTCAGGGTAGTCATCGGACTTCTTACAGTGATTCTGCAGCAGAAGCTGCATAACTTTTATGAGCCAGCCTCAGAAGCCATGTAACGAACGCTTCCCCCATTCTTTACTGGTTGAAGTAGTCACAAACCCACCCAGATTCATGGGAAAGGAATATAGACCATACCTCTCAGTGGAAGGAGTATTAAAGAGTTTTGGGGCCATGTTTTAAAATCACCACAGTGGTATTATTCCCTAATTCTAGATGAGAAAATTGAGACTCAGTCAAGGTTAAATGATTTGCTCAAGGTCAGTCACACAGATAGTAACTGTGATAGTATGTATGTGTATAGGGGGCAGGAGGAAGAGAATGACTTCTAACCTAATTCTTCTGACTCCAAATTCTCCATTTTTCAATTAGATTCTTCAGCCTCCTGCAGCTAAGATATACTTGCTCGTATGTGAAAGTTCAAAGAAAAAGAATTTAACTGACTTTGGATAGATCCAGTAACTTTCCTAAAAAGAGACAGACATGTAAAATATAAGATTTGAGTTTAAATGAGCTGGCATACAAAAATTTATATTTTAAGGAGGTCCTGAGATGAGTTCAGTTCTGATACTGGGCATCAACCTTGTATAATTTTCTCGCAAGGAAAGATCTCTGAAAGTGTCCCTGATGTGTAACTGTGATTTCATTTGCTCTCTAGGAAAGTCTCATCTGGCCATTGTCCAGCGAGTGAATAATGAGGGAGAAGGAGACCCCTTCTATGAGGTGATGGGCATCGTCACGTTGGAGGACATCATAGAGGAGATCATCAAGTCAGAAATCCTGGATGAAACTGACCTCTACAGTAAGTGCACAGCCTTTGCGATTGTCCCAGAGTTGCATTGCTTTCCACCCAGACTCAGAGACACTTCATTTGATACACGGTGTGGAAGTGTCAGGGCAAGCCCCGTGCACTGCTGTGTGTCAGCCACCAAATGCCAGCTGCCGGGATGTCAAGATACCCTGACTTGAGCCACCCTGAATCCCTAGAACACGCTCACTAAATGTTGATCAGGAAGTAGCTTTCAGGAACTGAGCCAAGACTATGAAAAGGACACCTCCTGGCTATTAGATAACAGGTCCCTGGGTGGCACAAATGGTTTGCCCTCGATTACTAACCTAAAGGTTGATGATTTGAACCTACCCACCCAGCAGCACCGTGGAAGAAAAGCCTGGTGATCTGCTTACGTAAAGATTACAGCCATTGAAAACCCCATGGAGCACAGTTCTATTCTGTAACACACGGGGTCACCGTGAGTCGGAATTGGGTTTGTTGACAGCAGTGGGTTTTATTTTTGATTTGGTTATTAGAAGGAAAAGGGACTAAAGGAAACAAAGTGCTTCCCAGATGGTGACCTGAGGCGTCTCTGCCCTTGTGTCTGTCCCCTTGTGTTGTTCCAGTTTTATCTCTTTGTCCACCCAGGCACAGATCCCAGCACCACCTGGGATTCCACTGCCAGTCCATTCACACCAAAACATCAGTGACCAATGGAGACTGTCAGGGAAATTTTGCCCACCCGACAACCTAAGTCCAAAACGTAATTGTCCCTTTAAGCACCTGCCTGGGTGGCCCCTCTGATGTCCCTGCTCCTTTATTACTTGTCTCCTCAGCCTCCTACCCACTCCCCCTCAGGAACATGCGGACTCCTCCTTGCAGGTAGTAACTAACGTGGGCTCCTCTTTGCAGATAGTGACTGGCTTTTGGTTACTGACTGAGCCTTCTCAAGGCTTTGCTTGCAGACATTACAGAGGCATGCTTTGTCTCTGGGATGAGAATGTTATCTAAATCCATGAGAGTTCCAAGGCCAGTAAGTGTTTCTCCTCAGAATCTCATCCAGTGGGACAGTGATCCTTTTTCCTCACCTCAGATAACTCATTTCAGACCCATAGTTTGCTAGAAGCAGCCTTTCAGAACCTGGCTCCTGGTAGAAAGAGCTTTGATACCTTAAGACAGTGAGTTGTGCAGAAAGAGTGTCTTCCCTTTGGACTCAGAAGCGATCAAAGCTAAAAAGGTGGGCCAAGCCTTCACAAAAAATAGTGGGGGTGCCACAGAGCCTCCCTCCAGGTACCTGGTAATACTGTGCTGCCCCCGCCAGCTTGTCTTCTTCAAACAGGGACAGAGCCCAGAAATTTCCCCTCCCTCCCTCCATTCTCCCTTCTCCACCTCCGCTCACCACTCTTGATTTAAAATTCCCATCTCAGCTAAGTGACTCAGTAGATACATTGGTGAAGAAATTCACACTGAAGTGTCAGTGACGATAGTAGTCAAAATGAGTAAACTCCTCCCGGGGCATTTGTTTTAACAGCCTTGATGCTCCAAAAACCTACTATTAAAATCAAAGCGATGAAGGAGGGACCACAGGAATGATTCTCTAATGATGAATTTTAGGTAGCATTCTGATGGGGGAGGGAGAGGGGACATTTAGGCAAACATGTCATCCAAATCAAAAGGTTGCTCCCAAGAAAAGTGAAAGAACTGGGTCCTATACTTAAATTTGCTACTGTCTTGCTGAGCAGTCTTCTTCATAAAAGGGGGAGTTTTTTTTCCACCCTTACAAATAAGTTTCTGGTATGTTTCCTTAAGAGCTGTGAGAAGGCGGAGGAGACAGGATGCCTGGACCTGGATCTTGCCACTGTTGCTGTGAGGCCTGTGACCCCAGGAAAAGGAGTGTTAAAGCAGGGACCAGATGACTAAGAAGACCCCTGAGTCAAAAGCAGGCCCATAAAAGAGCCACGCAGATGGAAGGGTAGTTCCTCTCTCTAGAGAAACCCAGAGGGCCTGGCAGAAGTGAGCTCCAGAAGCAGAGGCAGAGGGGTGCAAGGGAACTAGATTCTAGGATCCCGTTTCCCTCTCCCAGGGGTGTTTTCCCTTGAATTCCCATTGTGTCTACTCAGCTGGCACTAGAAGTCCCCCACCACACTATTTTTCTCTGGGCCAAATTTGGAACAAGAGAAAAAATTAATTGGAAAAAACAAATTTTCTCAGCCAATAATCACATGCCCAGTGCATAGGCTTTCTGAGGTTGCAAGCCCTGCCTGAGGCCCCACCCAGAGAACCCCCACCTTTATAGATTGGAGAACTGTCCCTGATTCTGCCCCTTTCTTCCTTTCTTTATTTCCCCTGATTGTCTCCCAGTAGAGGGGCTGAGATTGAAGCAGGAGAATTGTGGGTGGTAAGAGGAGGTGACCACCCACCTCCTTGGGTGGCATGCTTCAAGGTACAGCTCAGAGCATGGTTTAAGTCAGCAGGAAGAGACCATGTGATCCCAGCACCGAGGAAAGGAGCGAGGCAGGGGTAGATACCCCCTGGGCCCCTTCAACCTCACTAATACTGAGAATGCAAAGTTCTTATGTTTGTATGACTTTTTAAAGCACTTTCACAGATAGTTTCTGCACACGATGAGTAGAAGAGCTATTGTTAAATATCACTAGCCTTGTATAGTGTCCCTGGTGGCACAATGGTTAAGCATTTGGCTGCTAACCAAAAAGTCGGCAGTTCAAATCCACCAGCCATTCCTTGAAAACCCTACGAGGCAGTTCTACTCTGTCCTATACGGTCACTATGAGTCAGAATCGATTATGAGTCAGAATCGACTCGATGGCAATGGGTTTTTGGTTTTTAACCTCATATAAATTAAAACAAACAAAGCTTCTGAGGCTTGGAGAGGTCGCACAGCTGGTATGTAGGGGAGCTAGTCCTAAACCCTGGTTTTGGTGCCTCAAACCAGCTTTCCTTCTTTTCCACTATCCATTTCAATGTGGATAACACTGAGACCATTGCAGCTGGTCACCCACGTTCAGTCCTTTGTCAGCATCCATCTAGAGTTGACACTCTGCAGAAATTCATAGGGTCCCAAAGGATCTCTCTGTGCAGTGTGACTCTGGAAAAACCTCCAAAGACCACCAGTGATTCTGAGATAGCTGCCGTCTGTCCCTTGTGATCCTGCAGCTGACAACCGGAAAAAGCAGAGGGTCCCGCACCGGGAGAGGAAGCGGCAGGACTTCTCCTTGTTCAAGCTTTCTGACTCAGAGATGAGGGTGAAGATCTCGCCACAGCTCCTGCTGGCCACACACCGCTTTATGGCTACAGGTATGACTCTGCCTGCCTGAGTCTGCCAGAAGGCGGCTCTCAATTTGATTTCCAGTTCTTCCGGGACAGCGTCTCAACCCTGGGTGTCCATTTGAATCACTCGAGAAGTTTTTTTAACAAGATAGATGTGCAGGCTCCACCCTAGAGCACTTAAAGCGGAATCACTAGGGGTGGGACCCAGACACCAATCCTTGTGAATACTTTGTAACCTAACTCCAGTGTGCAGCCAGGACTGAGAACCACTGTTCTAGGAGAGGAGGCTGCCTCGGGCAGGGTACAAGGGTGCCACACACTCCCTTCCTCCCAGGCCTGATCCTCTAGGGAGGAAGGGAGGACATCTCAGCTCTGCTTCTCTCTCGTCTACTAGGGGGAAGAGCTAGGAAAGCCACTGTTGCCTTTTTCCTTCCTCCACTTGCTTCCTGGCTGGAGCCTTAGGCTGACCCTTGTCCCTTGAGAGTTGGGGTGTCCTGGAGTATTTGTGGGGGAGGGACAGGTGTTGTCCTACCTAGCAACAAGGCCCTGGGGTCTGTTGCCCATTAGGGGCCATATGTAAGCTACGAGCTCCTAAAATACAGAAGTGGTTTGCGCATCTTTAGAAAGAAAAAAAAAAAAAAATGAGACGATCCAAAGATAAATGTCTGAGGTAGTTTGTCTTTGAACCCCCTTACCTTCTCATTCATGCCTAGCTAATGTGCTGGCCTAGATGATCATGCCCATCATTAAGTTCCATATGTAATATTCGATATTTAATATTAGCATTCAATATTTAATTAATCCATCATATATTTATTGAGTATATAATAAAAGTAGAAAAATTTAAATAGGAGCTTCTTTAAAGTAGGGTTTTCAACATGTTATCCAGTTCTGAACACCAATTTCCCAGAGCAAAGCAGCTGTATCTGCTAATGTATAATATAATGTAATATAATATAGAATATGTAGCTCTATTAACATGTAATAATATCTATTAATATATAATAATATGTTAATATATACAACAATGCTTCACATTATTGACAACTTATCACTTAAATAATAACCGTCTCTGTTAACTTGGGATTTCATATCATTCAACAGACATATGTCATGTAAATAAGTCAGACTAAGTTCTCTGTAAATTTTATCTGATTATAGCATTGAACTCTTTATTGTTCACGTAGCTTAGATCCATGCCCACTTTGAAATAAAATTAAAGAGAAAATTGATGACTAAGGTGACCTTTCCTAAGTGGTGACCTGTTTCTCCTGAGGCACCAGTGCAGGGACCATATCCCCTGTGCAGGGAAGGCCCTCAGAAGCACACTTGCATTTCAGATCCCCCCACCCTGAGGGGATCACAGAAGCCCTGCCAGGTTGGTGCCCCAGGAGCATGGACGGGAGTGGTTCTCCATACGTGCCCTGGTTGTGCCCGCTCTGGCTTCTCCCAGCTGCCATGCTGGAGTGGGCAGGACCTGTGCTGATTCCTCCTTGCCCCGACTCTCCCCTAGAAGTGGAGCCCTTTAAGTCTCTGTACCTTTCGGAGAAGATCCTCCTCCGGCTCCTGAAACATCCCAACGTGATCCAGGAGCTGAAGTTTGATGAGAAGAACAAAAAGGCCCCGGAACACTACCTCTACCAGCGCAACCGCCCCGTGGACTACTTTGTGCTGCTTCTACAGGTAGGAGGAGGACAGTTGGGGAAGATGAGGGCCGTTCCAGGCTGAGGAGGAATGGGGCTGTCCTCCGCAATGCTGGGCCAAGGATTTGGCTGGCTGAGTGAAAGAGGGGCAGCATCTCCCAGTACCTGCATGAGCACACGCGCTTTCTGCCCTGGGTGCTTGGATTGTTGTTGTTTGTTGCTGTTGAGTCGAATCTGACTCATAGTGACCCCAGGTGTGCAGAGTAGAACAGCTCCATAGGGTTTTTAAAGCTGTGACCTTTGAGAAGCAGATCTCCAGGCCTGTCTTCTGAGGCTCCTCTGAGTGGGTTCAGACTGTGAACCTTTTGGCTAGTAGCTGAGCGCTGAGCTGTTTGTGCCACCCAGGGACTCCTGGATAGACTGTCGTAAATAAGTGTCAGGCATGGTTCCAGCCCATGTCCTGGCTCCACCATCAGCTCTGTTACTCATTCCTTGCCTCTTCCCAACAGAATCTAAGGAACCCTAAATACACTGATTGTTTTAAAATCTTAGGTAAGCTCACATTAGCTTACAAATGGCCTCTCTTTCTTGCAGTCCATCTTCATCCTGTCTGCTCTCTGACACTGTAGTTTGCCTTCTGTACATCCTGCCAAACAGCCTCAATAAAATGACCTCTCTTCTCCAAAAATGGAGTCACATTCTTCACTGTTGGACGTGGAAAAGGGTCCTGTTACATTGTTAACGATATATAATGAGCACATACAATATACTATCTTATGTTTAATATAAACTTAGCCATTTTCAAATAAAACTTGGAGGGAGTAAAATGAAGTGACAGTAATGTAGGTTCAAAATTGGAAGATCTGGCTTGCAAATTCCTATGTTACCATTTCTTTACTAGCCTTGACCAAATTACCTAACCTCTTTGAGCATCAATGTTGATTCATCTATAAACTGAGAATAAAAGCAGTACAGACCTCATGAGGCTCTGGGGCAAATTGAATAAGAATCCTTGCAGTGAACTTAGCACAGTGTCAGGCCCATAGACACATCCTATGCACATTAGCTTCGTTATTAATGGTGATGAATTAAACAAGCTTCACAAAGAATTAGATTTTTCTTATCTAGACTGAGATGATCTAATCTTGGGCCCTGGGTTAGCTGGTACAGATCTGTATCACGGAAAGGCTTTTAGAGTATACCAAGAGTGCTTGATTATTTATGACTGGTTACTGCCTTATGAACTAGGCCATTAATGTACTGCAAAGAGCTATGAAAGTTGGAAGTGCTATTTCTGAAATGTAAACTTAGACAGAATTAACACTGTCCTGTGATAAAAACGTAAGTCCATTTGTTGTCCAGGCAGAAGTGATTAGAGTTCTAGTCATTAATAGAACTGGAAGTGCTTGTACACACCCTTAGTACACTTCCTTCTTTCTCCAGGGTAAAGTGGAGGTGGAGGTTGGTAAGGAGGGCCTTCGCTTCGAGAATGGAGCCTTCACCTACTACGGTGTCCCAGCCATTATGACCACTGCTTGCTCAGGTATTCACTTACAAGCCGTAGCTTATTGGGGAAGCAATGGGGTACTATAGAAAAAGCATCTGGGTTCAAGTCTTGGCTCCTCTTTTAATTTGTTTAGACCTGGGACAAGCCATTTAACTTTCTGGGCTTTAGCTGCCTCCTCTGCAAAATGGATATAGAGTCACTTTTTATTCAGAGAGTTTGTGGAAGTACGTGGTAGAATGTATTAAGTGTTATGGACGGATAGTGGTATTTTTCAGGATGAATAGACAAGTTTATTTTGCTTTTTACATTTGTTTTCTACCCTTCCATCAGATTGCCTGGTTGTTATGAGGTTAATTGGTGCTGGGAATGGGGTGGAAGAAGGGGGATTCCTATAAGAAGATGTGTTTTCTGCGTTACCTCTAAAGCACACTGCGTCCCTCTGTCCTCAGATAATGACGTGCGGAAGGTTGGAAGTCTGGCGGGATCCTCTGTCTTTCGTATGTATCTCTCAAACCCCTTCCTGGCCCTCCCCATCGTAGTCCCGCCTCAGTCCACTCTGAGGACCTGGACCAAGCACTCTGAGCTAGGGCTGGGGCTACCACGAATGCTGGCAGCCTGTTTGTAATGCACTGCCAGGAACACTGCTTCCTGTCAGGTACCCAGAGGCCATGGCGGCTTAGTTCTTGTGTGTCTGGAATGTCTTCTGCTGCTTCTCTGCTTCCATGCAAATATGAATAGTGTGGGGTGGGGCCACCATTTATTGCCACCTGCCAGGGAATGCAGGCAGGTGAGTTGTGTGCTTTGGCAAGGTTCAGCCTTTCCTTCTCTGCTCTGATAATTCACCAACTGGCCTTTACTTGTGAAAACCATCATATGCTATTATTGTGTGTGGGGTTTTGTCTTCAGTAAGAAGTGACTGTGGGATCTTGGGATGTAAATCCCAGGCTTATCCAATATGCTGCTTATCTGCTTCTCTTTCCTTGTTCACCCCACTTCAGCTGGTGGTGAGGTGTCTGCCAGCTTGCTGTGCATGCTGATGGTGGGGGCTGACACAGGGCTGATGGCTGGTTGGCTTTGTGCCTTCTGTGCTGTACCTTCTCCCTGCTTCCTCTGTAGAGTTCTTGCACTTGTGTTTAGGGGGCATGACATTTATCGTGCAGTAAGTGTGGTCCAGAAATAATTACTTCTCTAGATTTCTTGTTCATTCACTGGTATGAATTTTGCATTGCTTTCAGCTGTTAATGTTTGCGGTAGCTATTTTGATACTAAATGAGGTGTTTTCTTTCATCATAAAAAGATTTTACAGAGTGCTTTATATAGGCATTTATCAGAGGGGCCCAAAATTTTTTTTTCTCAGTCTCTGGCATATGATAAGGTAGATACCCTTTTAACACAAGGAAGCTAAAGAAATGAGTTGCTCCAAATCAGCCAGCTAGTTGATTACCTAGATGCATCCCAGTGTCTTGACTAGTTCATACTGCACAATGAAATACAGATTTTAAATCCACCATATTCCAAAATGCAATTTCTGTGTGAAAATATTGGGACAATTTGCTATGTAACTTCATATCCTAGCCCAGCAGAGTTGAAATGAAATTCAAATACCTGTCCACACCGGAAGAGTGGAGGAGCTTGAATTGAAGTATATTTGTAAAATAAAAATCCCCAGTACATTATTATAGTAATATAAGCCAACACATCTCAGTCAAGGTTTGAGAAGCGTTTAGAGGAAGGAAGTGTCAGTACTCAGTATAAGAATTCTGGATGTGTGAGGGTCTGAGTAAACCCTGGTTCTTTAAGAGATTTCCACCCTCCGTCACAGTCAGCATTTCTGAAGGATTTTCAGGGTTCCTGTGGAACGGAGGGGCTCCTCAAGGTAGAGTAACATCCAGGATTCTAACAGAAGTGTTGGCCCTGTTCTGCCTCTTCCAGAACACCAAAAGAGGTGGGAACTCCCCCGCCCGCCAAATGTAGATGACCTTCTTTCTGTTAAAAAAACATGGAGAAAGAAAGTTATCTGATTTCCTCCTTTCCGGTCTCTAGTTCTTTTTATCAAAATCTTTCTGTTTTATCAGTAGGACAGGAGTAAACCCGCAACACTGATCTCTCCTTCAGAGCTGGTTAACCAGAAGGAAGCGTTGGACTCTCCCACCCTGTGTTTCTGAGCATCTTTATAAATCTGCAGGAGGAAAGAGAAATCTGATTAGCCAGTAGTGGTGAAGAGACATTTTTTATCCTCACCCTAAGCCCTTCCCACTGAGTAGAGAGAAGTGTGAAGTAGCTGTAAAGGCTGGCCATACCCCATGGTTACCCCACGTGGACGTTCAGTCGGGGGTGCAGTCATTCAGAGTTGTTTACGGGCCAAGAACCTCAAGCAGGACTCGTCTCAAAGTAGGACATGAGGTTACAAGCAAGTCGCTCTGGTTTTCCAGTGCAGGATGAAGGGAGCACACTCAGTACTGCCTCCTCCTTTATCTTGGTTCTGGTGGCCAGGTCTTCATGGTGAGCCTAGCACTCTGGAGGAAACTTGCCCAAGCTCAGCGTAGCTGGAACAGATTTATACAGGGGTGGGCAGGCAGACAGACAGCGAGTCTCCTATCTGTTTTGCAATGTGTACATTTAATTCTGCGGCCCAGGAAGAGCTCTGATTATTCTTAAGACTTTGAATTTTCTTACTGTAGTGTGTCTTGCAATGCTGGGGCCCTTTCAGATATTCTTTAACGTTTCATGTCAGAAGAAATGATTTCAGGTAGAGATATAAAGCCCTCCTTCCCCCTGCAACCCCATCCCCTGTACATATGGGTAATTTCAAGATAAAACCATCCGGTTCAGCAAATAAAGACTGCAGAAGCTGCCTATTTTAGTGTGTTTCACCTGCAGGCTGGCTTCACTTAGCTCCCTGAATGGAGTTCAGGGAACAGTCAGATAAGAGAAATGAAGACAGAGTCCCATCCAGAAAATTGACTTGATCAGGGTCAAGATGGGGAAAGAACTGGACTGTTTCTACACACTCTACCCCACCCAAGCCCAACATGATAACCACCATCAGTTTGGACTCTGTGGAAAGAGAAGGAGGAGGGGATGGAAGGAGAGGTGCTTTGGAGCACTTGTACTTGCTAAGAAGTGACTAGAATTTAATTAATCAAGTTGATTCACATTACAGTTGCTAGAAATGATGCCCTTCCTTTGTCCCAAGCCTCTAGCAACGCATGGTTCCCACCAGCACTGTGACCACAGAGGATACTCCTAGGAGTCTGAGGCAGAATACAGCTGCCCTAAAGATACTTCTAGCAGGAACATGCACTTCGCTGTCAGGACTCTGAACGCCCGTGTTGGTGCTCTCTCACAAGCGAGCAGGACGCATGTGGCAGCTGGGAGAGCCTGGTGACAACGTAGTACTGAGCCACCAGTGTATTTGCAGGCTCATGACAGGCACTTCGGAGAGGAAGCTGCCTACACACGCTGCCCACTGGGCACTGCCTTTTCTTGTCATTGGCATCTCTGATTCCCTCTAAGATTATGGTGGGTCTTTTCAGAAGACCTTCAGCCAAGCCCAGTTTATTTTCCTGTCTTTCTGGAAAGTGACTTGTAATAGGATGCCTTTCCCATGTTTTCAGAGGCAAAGCTCCTTTTTACAGAGAAATGGGATGTTGTGAAGATCCAGGAACAGACTGTCTCACCTACTTTGCTCTTATCTTTCTCCTTTTATGTTTATCTTCCCCTTTGCACTTCACAAACCCTTGGCCCCTGACTCTTTAGTGCCCGTCTCCGTGTCTCGTACCTTCGCCTTCAACAGAGGAGACTCTCTGGCAGGCTCCCCAGGTAATCACGCATGGGCAACTTGGGTCTCCGTAGAGCCAGTGGGGTTTGCAGGAGGCCTTTGGTTTGTGTCACTGTCCTGCATGAGGACAAGCCTCTCCCAGTAGACACGCCTGTGACTGAGGCACAGCACCTGTGCAAGTAACACACATTTGCATGCACAGCCCTGGCATTGCTGGTTCGGTGGTGTTGTTTGTGAACCTAGCTCCTAGATAGGTATCTGTGTATGTACATGGAGAAGTTGTGGGGGTGCGGGGTGGGGTGAGTTCTTCCTCATCAGTTGTCTGACTGCAAAGTGGAGGGATAATGGGTGCAGCAGGAGAAAAACAAGAACAGTGGAATGCTATGCTTTGTTCCTGCGAATTTTTCCTCCACTCTTGCTCTTATCTGGTCTCTGTGCTTAGCCAACCACTACCCATCCTCATCTTCCTGGTAATATTACTATGTAATTACCATTCTCCCTGGCTCTGCTCATACAAAGGATGCTATATATAAAAATTTCAAAGCAACTTTCTATTAGGTTTGATCTCTCTTGTTAATTAATGAAAGTTACTAGATTTCTCTTGCAGTCGGGTAAAGCAGCTCCTGAAACAGCTACGCAGACAGAAGCTCAATGACTGAGTAGAGCGCAATAGATCTGAGCAATCAGTTAATTATTTATATTGTTTTGTCTATAGAAGTCGATCTCTTTGTCTCACGAGGCAAGTAAAACTGAACTAGGAACTTAGTCTTTAAACTGTCCTGCAGTTAGAACACTGTCCAATTTCCTGTACCCTCTGCATCTCTATCCTTGATCCCAGTGCTGGGGTAATGATTCTGAGGCCCTGCCATATCCTCAGTCATGAAGAATCCAGTTATACAGTAAAACCTGTGAAAACCAGAACCTGTGTAAGGCAGAAACCTGTCAGAGAAGGAAAACTCAAATGTTTTCCACTAACAGAGGGCAATAGAAAAATGGTAAGACTGTACCCTGACAAAGGCAGAAAACTTGCGAGACCCGGAAAAACAAGGCAGTTACACTGAGTTTCGGCTCCCCCATGTTTCTCTCTGTTTCCCTGTCTGTACAGTAGACCCTCAACACTCAAGAGGGCTCAAACCCCCAGATTTGCAACTTCAGAAGTATATATGCTGGGTTCTGTTTTCTCCCAAATCACATATTTCTCCATCAAAAACCATATGGTTCCCATGTTTACCTGTACAAGACAAGTAAACCACCATCTCAGATTCCACCAAAGTTTTCTCTCTCACTTGATGCTGGTTTTCCACCAAGAAATAAAGTTTTCCTCGCTTCTTGAGGGCTCATGCCTTCATGATGGCTACAGAACAGTAAAGTCAAAGTGAGATGCCAATCTGGTGCCCTCATCAGCTAAACAGTTTACTCCTGCATGCCAGCAAAATCAGAAATGACCACACCATGGACCCTCAAGATCCTTCACATGTGGGTGAATCTTGGTGGGTGCCAAGAGTGCACTATGACAGTTCAGCAGAAAGGGAAGGTACACATTTTTAAAAGATTTTTCATTCAAAAAGATCAAAGCAGGGGCTTCTCTTTATAATTAACCTTCAGTTAACCAGGCAACCTAATTAATTTTAACTTCCCAGTTAAAGACAGGCTAATTCTAGTTAATCAGTACTAATTGTGAAAACCTTCACAGCAACCCAGTATCAGACAGAGATTAAAGTGACTCATTCCTGTTATGCCATATCCCCAGCTGAGACTTCTCATCCAAATCTGGCTGGTGCCATGTGTCCCTGAATGCTCTTTTAACCTTCTCCCCATCTTCCATGGCTGTAGGTGTTCAACCCAACAGGAGATGGGTGAGTGATAATGAGGTAAGAGTAAGGCCAGCTTATCTCCACTCTTGGCTTAACTCTGCAGGTGGAGGAATGAGAGGCACAGCAGCAAGAAATGAGAGGTGGGGAGCGCCATGCTCCTCCTAGCTTTTTTCTCCACCTTCTTTTGTCTGATCTATAGCCAACCACCAAGATTTTCCAGCAATCGGGTGACATCTCCAGGAGCAATGCCATGGTGTTACCACTATCACTCTTGCTTCTGCTCCATATCACAGGAAAAGAAGCTTCAGAGTCATGGGATTTTGTGGAAAGAAGTCCCAGGCATCTCTGATCCCACAGTTGATTTAGGATCCAGATACACTAATTTACATATGTATTTTGTCTTGGAAGGTCCCTGGGTGGCACACACAGTTAATCACTCAACTACTAGCCAAAAGGTTAGTGGTTCAGACCCACCCAGAGGCACCTCAGAAGATAGGCCTGGTGGTCTGCTTCTGAAAGGTCACAACCTTGAAAACCCCATGGAGTAGTTTTACTCTGCACACATAGGGTTGCCATAAGTCGGAATTGACTGGGCAGCAACTAACAGCAATAACAACTTATGTCTTACCCGCACCTTACACGGGGCAAAAAGATAAGTCCTAGAAATTAGTAGGGCATTTAGGTTTAAAAAGAACTCTGTCATTGTTTTATATGATCCCCACAACCACCTTATGAGATAGGTAAGAATTATTGTTGGGAAGCCATAGGTGAGAAAATAGACTCAGAAATTAAACCGTAAGATCAGGGTTATGTGTGTAGTAGATAGGTAAAGGGATGAGGGCTGGAATTCAAGTCTCCTAGATCCTGCTTTCCTGTTGGTTGGGGATCATGCTGCCTCTCTGAATACAAGTATTTTGTGCCTCCTAGAGAGCTGTGATTTATTTGCATTTTGAAAGCAGCTGTTCTAATGAATTTGGTGCTCACGCTGGATTGAGGCCATCGATTCCTGCACCAAATATTGTCATCGTTATCCGTAGGGAGTTTCTTTCTATTTCAGCCTTAGTTTGAAATAAGGAGAGCAGAGCGGCTTGTGGATGACCTGTAGAGTATGGTGTAATTTGCCGACTTTACAAGTACTTTCATTTAAATGAAACTTCTGATCAGCCCACTGAAAGTAAGTGGCCCGACTGCAGTTACCATCTCTGCTCCCAAGATTTATCCCTTCCTTCTTCCTCGATAGTGGAGAGAAGTTTGAGTTGCCTGTGGACAGTCCACGAAAGCACAGAGGCAGGAGAGGCAACTGAACCAAGTGTTCTTCTTGAGCGCTAGATCGTCCATGTGTAATGTGCTTGGAGATCAGTGGTGATAGAGTTTTCTCCCAGAGTATACAGGGTCATCCTAAAATTATCTTTTTACCTTGTGAAATGTGTTAAGTGGAAATATTCCTTTGGGTTGGCTCTTGTGTGGAAAACATTTGGGAACCATTAAGGCTCCCTGTAATGTGAGTGAGTTCATCTGGGATCCTAACTTGGGCTGATTTGCAGAGTTCAGATTATAGTTTGAGTAGAGCTTTGACAGAGAGCTTTTGGCATTTGGTTGTCTGATGTTGAATATTACCCTGGAATGATGAATTTTAATAATCCTAGTTTGTACTCTAACAAGCCTGTGTATTTAAACTCTCCCATCCAGTTTGGAGAACACAGATGGTCCATGGCACAGTGACCGTGACCAAAGTGGGCCATTCCCCTCATCCCTCACTGATGCACCAAAAGATATATGTAGGTAGCCACTGAACTCCACTTTTCCCTCAAATCCCCATACTGAAAAAGGGATGGGGCATTCTAATTCTTTATCTTGGGTCCTGCTCTCGAGATACAGTGGTGAAGGATCCCTGGATACAGGTATCACGAGCGAAGCAGGAGTCCCCATAGCTGTGTGTGGGTTTTCAGGGCCCTTTCCTATTACTGCAAAGTAAAAGGAGATGCCATCCAGCTCCAATTGCAGTTTAAAGTCTACTTACGCACACACACACGCACGCACGCACGCACGCACGCACGCACGCACACACACACACACCAGTTCTACCCCAGTGTCTTGTCTACCTCAACCTTAGTAACTCCAGGTTGTCAACTATGGAAGATTATCTCTTACAGACTGACCACACAATGCCTGTAAGAATGCGGTCTGCCACAGTTCTCTATAGCACTTGGGCTCTAGAACAGAAAACCCTGCTCCCACCCCCAGTCTCAGCAGAGCCAGTTTGAGGGTATGATGTAAGAACAAGAGTGGGTATGTTGGCTGCTTGGCTTAGCTCCTGTGGGCAGGTACTGTGGTCAGTCATCACTGTTTTATCTGTATTCTGTTCAGACTTCCTTGCACCAAACTTATAATTTTCCCCCTCACTTCACTTCCCCAAGCTGTGCCTCTGTGCTCTTAAGAAATGCCAGGAGGAATTAGACAACTTGAACTAGTTTGCCACGCTGCTGGGACACTCGTCTGTTACTGATTTCTTCTCTTTTTTTTTTTTTTTATTAAAAGCATTTCCATTTCCTTGCTCAGAAATCTCGGAGTGTATGTGCACAATTACCAAAATGCCGAGTCATCAGCATCCTACCTATTGAGGAATGTCAGACCCTGGAAACGAAAACATTGATCTTGCACAACACTCGGATGAGCCAGGCCTTTGTCACAAAATGAGGGTTCCTTTTTCTCTTAATAATTGCTCTTATAGGCCCGACCTTTGTAAAACAGTTGTATCTTTTGGTGCTGGGAATCCTTTGAAATTTTATGAATAAACCTTCAAAAGCGTTGTTTTGACTTAAAAAAGAAAAAGAAAAAAAAAAGACGTTTTTCCTCCCAGCACAGCAGTGATGTAGCTTGTGTTTGACATGCAGTTCCCTATGAGTGATGTCAGTGGAGCATACCTGCCCTGAGTGCCAGTGAGGGAATAAAAGCTTGAGGGGAAATGGGAATGTTACCTCTTTTGTCAACAGGGAGTGGAAGTGATTTAAACAGAAGCATCTGTGGATGGAAGGGGTTTCGTAGATAAGATAGGGCTCAGTTTCTCTGTCATCCTCCCTGAAAGTCTCTTAAATTACGACATAAGCAGACGAGGATATGGAGCAGCAGGTGTGGGGTGAAGCACAAGTCAGACCTGGCAAAGCAGAGGATTAACAAGGAGTGATGGTTATTTCCCAGGGTAACTGAACCCACAGGTTCTGCTTATACTCTCTGCCCTCAAATTGAGTTGAGGTCAAGACCCACCAAGGTCATGGTATGGTTTTCTAGACTCCACTCAAATGCCAAAGAAGCAGCTCTCCTACAGGACTAACTGCCTCCCTTTTCCACAACAACTAGCCCCTGAGGAAACACCACTGACTTACTTAGCCAGCCACCACCCTAGAACAGCCACAAATGGGTGTAGCCAAGCCAGAACGCATCCGTTTGTTTTCAAGGGCACAAGGGCCAGAAATGAACTTCACATTTTTCTGCCCAGTGGTGCTGCCATTTACAGTCACCCTGGAGTTTGACTCAGTTCTCCATGGCACTGTCACTGTCCCTCTTAATCCTCTAGAGGAGGGTCTTGCCCTCCATCATCCAGTGGAGTAGGGCCCTGGAGACCTGACTCAAGGAGCCCCTGTTTCACATGCTTATTAAATAGACAGACAAACAGGAAGTCCTCGTATTTCTAGTGGCCTCTTCCTCAAGTTAGTGGCCAAGGTCCAAGTCTTCTTGGTGCCCTTTGATTCTAGTTGGCACATTATTATTTATCCACTACCCACCTGAGAGCTGCTTGGAGAAATCAGCTTCCCCAAAATGACTTTAGGCCCCAGAAAAAGGGCTTTCTGATTCTAGGATGTTTTGTGAGCTCTGAGACTTCCTTTTAACCAAGGTTTAGATTCTGAATAAAAATGCTTTAAGGGGCCCATAGATGCTGATTCACCCATTCTCTACTTTTTACTGAGCACCTACTCTAGGCCAGGCACCATGCTAGGTACGGGCTGTATAATGGTGACCAGAAAAGACAAGGACTCTGCCCTTGTGGAATTTATAGTTGAATTGAGAAAACATAGCAAATAAGTACAAACCTGTAATCAATTTATACTTGTGAAAAGTGCTTTGAAGGAATGACGGGGGGGGGGGGGGGCAGGGATAGAGGAAAGCTGGGAAGCTTCTTAGGGTGGCCAGAGAAGGACTTCAGAGAAGTGAGAACTAATGACTGAGAAGCAAGCAGCTGTGTGTAGGGGCGGGTGGGGGAACAGAGGAAATGGCATCTGCCGAGGTGGGGGAAGTTTGCGTGATTGAGGATCTCCAAGGAGGCTGTGGGCTAGAGCAAAGCAAGAGAGGGAGGTTGAAGGGCCAATGTGAGATGAGACAGAAAGGCAGGGGCCAGGTCATGCAGGGCATTAGAGGCCACAGGAAGGAGTTTGGATTTTATTCAAATACAGTAGGATTCTGGCAGCTGAGGTATGAACAGATTATAAGGGGCAAAAGTAGAGTGTGGAGACAGAGACAGAAGTGGATGCATTTATTATGTTGGAGGTGGAGATAGCAGGACTTGATGTGGGGCTGAGGGAACATCAGGAGTCAAGGGACTCCCAGGTTTCTGGCTGCAGTAACAGGGTGTATGTGAATGAGAGAAGGAGAAGACTGGAAGTGAAACCCTTAATTCTATAATCACATCGAGGCAGTGATTATTATTATGGTTCTAATGAGAAAATTATCCAACCTATTGTTATTTTAATCTTTTGGCTGCATGGTCTGCCAGACAGCAATAACAGTTTTGCAGCTAAACAGATGGTCCACCCTCAGTGCCTCATTCCAAATAGTTTCTGATCAAATGTTTTGATTGATGGCAGCATTATCTCGAGACAGAAGTAAGTTTCTGAAGTTCTGCCCTGAAGAAGCCAAGACCAGAATCTATAAAGAATCTGATTCTTCATTTAGTCCCCTGAACTAAGTCTGTATTATGACAAACAGACAGCTTCCTGTTCCTCTTTTAGGGAATGGGATCAGCTGGAAGGCAGAGGGACAGGAGAGGCTCTGCGGTCTCTCACTTCAGGTTATTCTGTGGTTGTGATAATGCTCGGGTTACAGAACCCTCTCGTCTATTGACCCAGTTAACAGAGGTAGTCCAGTGTGAAACAAATGACATGGTCTTGATTGAACTTTCCCAGGAAGTATTTCTTTACATAAAACGGGGCCTTGAAAATATAAAAACAACCTGACTCTGAACATTTAGGAGGCATTTGATAGGCCTGTAGGTTGTCCAGTTTCCCCCTCAGGCCTAAGCAAAAGGAAGCCCTGAGTTAGGCCCGCACTTTAGAGACCCCCACTTTGGCCCCCCTCAGCCGTGCCCTTCTCCATGGGTCAGGAGTCCACAGGGTCAAAGGGATGTGCTCAACCAGAGCCTGTGTCTTTCCTTCTAGACCACATTTCAGACACTCAGAATCCTGGAATTCCCCACGTACACAGCTCTGGGGGTGGAGGGTGGGGGTCATAGGGCCAGGGGCTGGCTCTCCACGCTGCCGTGTTTTCTGGACAAAACTTGAAGGAGACTGAGTTGAATCCTGGCTTTCCAGGTTGTTATGATGGTATATTTGTCAAGGACAAGACTAGAACATACTTTGTTTAACAGTTTATTAATGTGATTTATAACTTTTTTGTTGTTGTTGTACTTCAGGTGAAGGCTTACAGAACAAATAGTTTCTCATGAAACAGTAGTACACATATTGTTTTATGACATTGGTTAACAACCCCACGACATGTCAACCCTCTCCCTTCTCGGCCTTTTTTTTTGGTGAAAATATACATAGCCAAAGATAACACCATTTCAAAAATTTCTACGTGCACAGTTCAGTGACATCGACTACGCTCTTCCAATTGTGCTGCTATTCTCACTTTAGATGAAGGCTTACAAAACAAAATAGTTTTTCATTTAACAGTTAGTACCCATGTTGCCCTATGACAATGGTTAACAACCTCACAACACATCAACACTATCCTTACTCAACCTTGGGTTCCCTATCACCAGCTTTCCTGTCCCCTTCTGCCTTCTGGCCCTTGTCCCTGGACTGCTGTGCCTCTTTAGTCCCATTTCGTTTTATGGGGCTGTCCACTCCCCGGGTGAACAGTGAACCTCAGAAATGACTTCAGCACTGAGCTAAAAGGGTGTCTGGGGGCCATTCTCTCGGGGTTTCTCCAGTCTCCTTTAGGCCAGTAAATCTGGTCATTTTTTTGTGAGTTAGAATTTTGTTCTACATCCTTCTCCAGCTCTGTCCAGAACCCTCTATTGTGATCCAGGTCAGAGCAGTCAGTGGTGGTAGCTGGGCACCATCTAGCTGTACTGGACTCAGTCTGGTGGAGGCCTTGGTAGCTGTGGTCCATTAGTCCTTCGGACTAATCTTTTCCTTGTATCCTGTTCTCTTCATTCTCCCTTGCTCCCAAAGGGATGAGACCAGTGGAGTATCTTAGATGGCTGCTCACAGACTTTTAAGACCCCAGACGCTACTCACCAAGGTAGAATGTAGAACATTGTCTTTATAAACTGTGTTATGCCAATTGAGCTAGATGTTCCCCGAGACCATGGTCCCCACAGCCCTCCACCCAGCAATTCAGTCCCTCAGGGAGTTTGGATGTGCCTATGAACCTTCCATGACCTTCCCTTGTACAAGTTGTGCTGGTTTCCCCTGTATTGTGTACTGTCTCACCCTTCACCCAAGATACCACTTATCTATTGCCTATTTAGTATTCCCCCCCAACCCCTCCCATCCCTTGTAACCAACAAAGATTGTTACATTTTGTGTGTGAACTTTTTCACGTGTTTTTACAATAGAGGTCTCATACAGTATTTGTCCTTTTGTGATTGACTTATTTTACTCAGCATAATGTCCTCCAGTTTCATCCATGTTATGAGATGCTTCACAGATTCATCATTGTTCTTTCTCGTTGCATAGTACTCCACAGATTCATCATTGTTCTTTCTCGTTGCATAGTACTCCATTGTGTGTATGTACCATAGTTTGTTTATCCATTCATCTGTTGATGGGCATCTAGGTTTTTTCCATCATTTTGCTATTGTGAACAATGCTGCCATGAACATAGGGGTGCATATGTCTATTCGAGTGATGACTCTTATTTCTTTAGGATATATTCCTAGGAGTGGGTGATTTATAACTTTTAAATATTTATCCATATATTTTGTGGGCCTTCATTCGTACGCATGCCCTGGCCTGGCAAATATTGGGGCAGGCGAAAATGTATCACGAGGGTGAGGACTCTTTTCTGTGCTGTGACTAATGGTTCTGAGGGCAAACCTAAGGCTTGGCCTTTCTAAAATAATATTCATAAATGAGTTTCTAGAAAATAATTCACCGTGGTAGAGGGTCTTGTGGTCTGAGGTAGCAAGCCACGCTCACAGCACTGTCCTCATCTGGTTGGCAGGGGCGGATTAACCACTAAGCAAGGTACCCAGGGTTTCTATTAAGCAAGGTGCGCACAAGCTTACTTGTGCTTACTTGCTAATCTGTAGTGCACAATTTCACTTGTTTTTCACCACACCTTAATGTGAAACCCGTGAAATTGTGCACTACAGATTAGTAAATCAACACAAGTAAGCCGTGTGTACCTTGTTTACCAGGTAATCTGTCCCAGCTTGTTGGGGTATCCTCCTGCACCTAATCTGAAGACCAGAAGCAAGAAAGGCAGTGAACCACCTCTGCACCCTTCAAAGGTCTGGGGAGGCGGGAAGCCTAAGGCGAGAATAAACGTCAACAAAGCCAGACTGGCTCCTTGAGCGGCTCTAATGGGAGGGGCACAGGCCAGTTCCACCATCCATATTCCACTTCCCAAAAGACGAGCAGGAACTCAGTAACCAATACCTCTCTCTCTTTCTCTCCCTTTTTCCATCCCCCTTTTCTTCCTCCCCTCCCACCCCTTCTTGTCTTTACTTCCCCTCCTCTCCCTCTGCTTTTCCCTCAACATCTGCAGTAAACCGGTCCCCTTCTCGCTGCAGCGGGTTGAATCGCTCCGAGTCTCCGAACCGTGAGCGCACCGATTTTGAGGGGAGCAACACCCAGCTGTACAGCAGCAACAACAACCTCTACACGCCCGACTACTCGGTCCACGTCCTCAGTGACGTGCAGTTTGTGAAGGTAAGTCCTCCAGGAGGGCGCGCCCTTCTCTCCCTGTGGGCAGAGTTGGCTGGGATGGCAGGAAGAGGAGACCCCCACACTTGGGCATAATGGACATCTCTTTCCCCCGTGTGCCAGGATAACGCTAGGCGGTAATTGCATCCTGGCTTTATAAAGGCGCTGTTTTCAGTAAGCTTTATTACTGTTCATTGTTTGTTACTCTTTTAAGAAGGCTGCCTAATCCCCATTTTTCTTGTGGGGAAACGAAGGCATAAAGCAACAGGAAATTAACCTGCCCAAGACAAGCTGCTGGCAGAACTGTTTCCTTTGGCTCCCTCACCGCTGGTACCAGGTTGAGTTTGTTCTTTTTTATTTTTTATTTTTTTTTTAGGATAAATTTGCAGGTGATTAATAAACCATGCTGTGATTTGATGCATGATAGTATATTTTTACACCTTAATATTTAAAGTTTAAAACACAATTCGGCCTGTATGTTAACTGAAAATCCTTTGCAGTAATTCTTAACAACACCCCATTAGCATTACTGAGCTATTTGAGGAGAACCACTTTGCAAATGCCATGGAGAGAGGCAGCAAAGCCCACTTGCTTTGTAATTAAAGAGAGGAGCTGTCTCCTCATACCCCTCATTGGGATTGGCTTTTTAAATTTCCCCTTTGTCTTGCTTTGATAGGCTTATTTTATCTTTTGTTTTCTAGCATTCTGCAAACTATTACAAACTCTAATCTGAGATCTGGATGTAGCCCCATTTATTCCAATCCAACAAAACACCCAGTGAGTTCTCTTGGTAACTGTTGTCCCCGCAGCAGGCTGGCTAATGAGAGGTGTATTGAAATCACAAAGATGTGAGAAGGTCCTTTTTTCTGTCCAGAACACCCACCCTGATTATTTGAAGAGTGGTATGCACTGGCTAGCTTTCTGTGTTCCGGAACTCTGAGGACACCCTGAGCTAAAACTGACAACAGCTGATAAAAATAACCATGAAAAGTTACAGAGTGGGGGAGAGAGAAGAGGGAGGATAATAACTATTGTTTGTGTGGTGTTCTGTGCAAGGCACTTTACTGAGACCTTTACCTGAGTTACCCATTTCATCCCACAACCACTCTATGAGGTAGGTACTATTATCATTCCCACTTTACAGATGAAGAAACTGAGGCTTGAGTATAAACACTTGCCCAAGACCGTATGGCTGGTAAGTGGCAGAGACAAGATTCAGATGTGGGTGTGTCTGTCTCCATAGTCCATGCGCTAAAATCCATGTGCTTTAGTGAGAGCGGCAGGCAGGCAGAGCCTAAGGATCCAGGGAGAGGTGAATTTAGAAACTAGGTCATACTCACATGTCTGTATGACTGTAGACATATAACAAGTATAATATGGCAGTGAAGTTAAACTTCAGAAAAGCTCTCAGCTCATGACTTTCTTCGCTATTGCTTCCAGCTTGAAGTCCT
The DNA here is from genome assembly GCA_030035585.1 of Dugong dugon. Lineage (NCBI taxonomy): Eukaryota > Metazoa > Chordata > Mammalia > Sirenia > Dugongidae > Dugong > Dugong dugon. Next base: position 52,414,094 of record CM057475.1, read on the forward strand.
TTCATTGCTAACACACATCTTCCTCGGAAATGGAGATAGGAAAAAATGGAAAGAAGAGAAACCCAAATATGCTAACTCTCTTATTAACTAATCAGAGTCACTAGTCACATGGTTTGTAGGAAAAGCAATCGAAAGTCTTAATATGAGTAAGCCGTTCAATAAATATTCCCTGAACGGCTACTCTGTGCTTGGCACTGTCTAGGTATTGTGATGAACAAGAGAGCAAGCACCATCCTTTCTGGAGCTTACATGCTAATAGGGAGAGAAAGGTAATAAACTAGTAATCACATAAATAACTTAGGTAAGGCCAGGTAGTGATAAGGGCTATGAAGGAAATAAACAGAGTCGAGGGATAAACGGTCATTGGGCAGGGGAGGCTGCTTCAGAAAGGGTTATCAGAACAGGCTGAGAAAGGGATATTTTTGCTGAGACTGCAGTGGGGTCATGGCGGGTGGGAGTGTTCAAGAAAGAAACAACAGAGGCAGGAGAGAGCTTGGTGGGTCAAGGATCTGAGTGCTGGCACACAGTGTGCATGGGCGGATGCTGGTGTGAGATGAGGATGGAGCGTCAGCAGCGGCTGGGTCACTGGGACCTTTAGGCCACAGTAAGGCGTTTAGATTCTAAGTGCGCTGGGAATTTTTGTTAAATTTGTTTTTTGGGTCTTTTCATTTATATCATAAGTTCAGAAAATCAATATGGAGGCTTTAACTAGCTGCTTTGGAGGAAAAACTTAATGAGATTTTGAGGGGTCATGTTTAATGAGCAAATGTGGTGAGCCAGAGATCTCTGAAACATCACTAGGTTTGCGCAGATTGGAGAGCACTTTAGGGAGATGGATTTGGCAGCTCCTTAAAGAGGAATTTGTTAAGATGAATACCTAGCATTAAGTTTGTAATGATTTTCTAAAGATTTACAGATAATGTCATGTCTCCACCCCTAGAACATAAGAAAGGGGCATTCTACAAATAACAAGGAACAACTCCTGACATCAGACAGTGGCAGTGTTGAGACCCACACATTCATAGTCAGTTCTCAGGACCAGGCATCTGTCGTGTGTCAGACCAGAGGACCTTGCTCTGACCCGTGCAGCTGAGCAGCACAGAACATGGTCCCTTTTCCACCTTGAAGCTTTAAAATTGAGAAGACTGAATATCAAAAGTAAAGAATTTTAGGAGAGGATAGAAATTGATTAAAACATTGTTCAAAAACTCCTTTAAACCTGTGGCTTCTGTCTCTGTAAAACTGAATTATTTATTTAGTCCAGGGGTCATTTGACTTTGAGATAAATTACAAAATTGGGATAGAAAGGTACATTTAAAGATTATCTGGGAAAGGTATAAAACAAAGCTGTGATTATTAATAGTTGAGAATAAGTTACAAAGGTACCAAAGAATCCTTATGAATTGTTTTTTGAAATGTGTTCTGTAAGTATCATTATTAAACTAAGAGTATTTGGTAAGTATCTCACAGTCTGGACTGTGTAACCTTGACCAAGATGCCCCATCACCATCTGGTGGCAGAATCCCTAAATTGCAGGATTGTGTTTTGAGGTATGAATAAACTGCCTGAAAGTTGTTAGTGTAAACAGAACATCATAAAATGACAGGAGACATCACACTGGCGTAAAGGTGAACTTCTGGACACCTTGGCTCGTAAGTCAGAACGTCCAAAGGGGTACACTTACTTTTTGTTAACTTCAAGATAAACAGACCTCCGTTTGCTGTGTAGTTCAGGGAATGCTTGAGTTTTTAAATGGCCAAGTATAAGAGAAGACAATTTGAACTCAAGCTATTGCTAAGAAATGGTGTATTTACAGAATTGAACAGAGAATAAAGCCATGCTGTTTTTTGGACAGTGGTTTGATTCCCTCAATCAACAAATCAATAGGTATTTATGGAGCATCAACAATGGTTCTGGGTACTGGGTACTAAATATGGTATTTACTAATGCTAACAAAATATAAAACATATCCTCTGCTTTATAAATAGATTAAAACCTAGTTGGGAAGAGGGAACAACGTACATGACAGTGACAAATTAAGGGTAGTATCTTAATTGATTACAAAATCCTGTTGCACTTATTTTAAACTCTGTATTGGTTGGAGAACATACTGGAACTTTAAGAACTGGGGAAGAATAAGAGGGGACGTAAGGGAATGCCATGATGGGGAAACACCCATAAACAGAGGTATGGAAGGTGAATATACACGGTGCATTGAAGGAACAGTGAAGAGAGGAGCTGGAACACCGGCTCTGCTGGCAAGTAGTGTGACCATTGTTGGCTAGGCAAGACCACATTAGGAAAACTGAGCAGAGCAGTTTAGATTGATCAGCTAGACCGGCAATAGCCACTAGCCTACTGAGTACATGAAAAGTGGCCACTCTGAATTGATGTGCTGTAAGTATAAAATAAGGAGCCCCGGTGGCACAATAGTTAAGTGCTCAACTGCAAATGGAAGAATGGAAAGGTTGGCAGTTTGAACCCACCCAGCAGTTCCGTGGAAGGAAGACCTGGCGATCTGCTTCTGTAAAGATTACAGCTGAGAAAACCCTATGGGGCAGTTCCATTCTGTCACATGGGGTCGCTATGATTTGGAATCAACCTAGTGGCACCTAACAACAGCAAGTGTAAAATACTTACCAGATTTCAAGGACTTAGTACAAAGAAAAGAATGTAAAAGTCCTTGTTAATAATTTTTATATTGATTACATGTTGAAATGAAATTATTTTGGATATGTTGGGTTAAATGAAATATATTATTAAAACTAATTTCACACGTTTCTTTTTAATTTTGTTGAATGTGGCTACTAGAAAATTTTAAATTACCTATGTGGCTCCCATTATATTTCTGTTGAAGAGCGCTGTGCTAGATAGAAGTTGTCTTAGGTTGTTGAACAAAGGAGGGAACTGACGAACACTGATGCTTGAAACTAGAAATACAGCTGGGGGGAAGCAGGGATTGCCTCCCTGAATACACTTTTCCAGATTTGTGCCAAATTGGTCAACAATTTATTTTAAGGCAACACACTGACATGGCAGTCGTTTATAGTTAAAACATTAAAAGAGGAAGCAGTGTGAAAGCAAGGCTATGAGATATATAACCAAAAACCAAACCCATTGCCGTTGAGTCGATTCTGACTCATAGTGACCCTATAGGACAGAGTAGAACTGCCCCATACGGTTTCCAGGGAGCACCTGGTGGATTCAAACTTCCAACCTTTTGGTTAGCAGCCTTAGCTCTTAACCCACTACACCACCAGGGTTTCCGTGAGATATATAGGGAAGGTAATCAATGAGTGGTACCTTTCCTTTTACACAACCACCCACCAATAGTGAAGACCCTCCCTCAACATCTGCCCGTACACCTGCACCTGGGCAAACTACCCCCTCCAGCACAGACACACACGCACACACGCACACGCACGCACACGCACACGCACACGCACTCATGAACGTGGTCGTCCTTCTTCCCATTAACAGATCCTGGCTTTATCTGTCTGAATCCTTTCTTCAGCATCACTGATAAGTGGTTGTTTAACTTCTGTATGAACTCTTCCAATGACAGAGAACTCATACATTGTGAAAGAGCTTATTCCATTTCCTTGTTATTCTAATGAAGTAATGCTTCATTCCCAGGTCGCCCTTTCTTCCCTAACAATGGCTAAGAAAGGGCTACAGTTCCTGGATCTTTGCTTCCAGTTAACTGGAGGGATGATTGCTGTTTCTTAACAAGGAGAGAGTGTCACAGCTCACTGCAGATATAACTCAGGTAGAGCCTTTCCAAAAATAAGTTAAATAAATTAGAGAATTTTGTAACAGCTGCCATCCCCTAAGAGGCTTCTCGCTCGGGGGACACAGCCAATCTACCAACTGACAGGAGCCCTAAGCCAGTAAATCTATTACAAAGTCAAACCCCTTCCTTCTGTCTTCTCTTTCTTTCACTCACTGCCTCTTTTCTTCTTCATCTTCCTTTTCTTATCATTCCTTCTTAGAATGTACTCTCTCCCCCTCCCTCTCTTTTTATTTTATTGGATAAATTAAGGATTTACTTTCCCAAGACCCAGTCTTGCCTTCGTGGTCCCTCCAGCCATGTTTATGCCACATTTATTCTGGAGGCAGAGGCGATACTGCTGCTTTCTTTTCCCCTACCTCATGGTGTGCCATGGACAATTTAGACATAATTAGATGGTTGGACCCTTTTCTTTGAAATGTATGCCTGTTATAAAGTTAAAATGTGAGAAATAGATGTGAACATGTTTTAAACAATAATTCCGAACAGTTGTATATATAACACATTCACTGTGTTATCTCATTATCTCCGAGCCTCTTTTATAGGCCATCATAGTTTGCTGGTGCTGCCAATAACAAAATACTGCAAGTGGGTGGCTTTAAAGAACAGAAATCTATTTTCTCACAGTTCAGGGGGCTAAAAGTCTGAATTCAGGGCGTCAGCTCTAAGGGAAGGTCCTTCGTTGTCTCTTTCAGCTTCTAGAAGCTACCAGCAATCCTTGAAGGTATATATGCCTCTGTCATCGTATGACATCTCTCCCATGTGTGTCTGTGTCTATTCTGCTCTTTTTATAAGACACCATTCAGAAGGGTTTAGGTTTAGGACCCACCCTACTCCAGTATGACCTCATTAACATAACAACATTCCAAACAGGCTCATACTTATAGGTATAGGGGTTAGGACTTTAACATAACATTTTTGGAGGACACAATTCAATCTACAACACAGGCTCAAGGAGGTTAATGATTTGGTCAAGGTCACCCAGCTTGAAAGTGGCAAAACTGGGAGTTAACCTTTGTCTCGAGTTAGCCAGTATGTTTCCCACCATATTTTCTAAGGTGAAGGGTCATTTAGCATTCTTTGACTATATTATAAGCCAAACCTAAACTAACTAGTTAGAAGAACCCAAACAGAATAATATCAAGTGCTGTGTTGGGCTTGTCGGGTGTCATTTAGGAATTTTTTTTGTCCTTTAAGCCAAGAGAAACTACAAGACCCAAGGAAAGCTTCATCTTCAGAAAACCCCATGGGCACATTACAAAGTTGGGTTTTCATGAAGACCATGGTTCAGGCCAGGAGGCAGCTGCTTTTCAGTATTGGAGATGCCTACAGATCCCACCACTGCAAAGCAGTTATTAGGGCACTGAGTCTTTGAATCATCTTCCCTAAAGGATTATAAAAGGCAGCATAAGTGGCCATATGAAAGGCAGCCTAACACAGCCAGATATATTTGCAGTGTGTGGAGTCGAGACACAGACCATTTTCCTTGGAGAGCAGGAGCTTATAGCTCTTCAGCAGAAATATCCAGATTGAAAGGAGCACCATTATTAGACTTTGGAGATTCCCCTCTGAAAACTTGGAGTTCACACTCTCACTTCACCTTCAGTCTCCCTGGCACCAAAGAGTGAGTGGCACTTTCCCAGGCAAAACACTGCATGAGACAATACTTGGGCTAGAGCTCTAAAGGCTTGCACTTAGCCTTGTTCTTTTAGCTGCCAAACTGAGGAGAGTCCCTCAACCTTTCTGACTTCATTTTCTCACTTGTAAAATGGAGATTGCAAGACCTCTCATGCCTACCCCATACAGTCATTATGAACAGCAAAGGAGATAACACATATCTAAGTAAGTTGGAGCCCTGGTAGCGAAGTGGTTAAGAGTTCAGGCTACTAACCAAAAGACTGGCAGTTCGAATCCATAAGCTACTCCTTGGAAACTCTATGGGGCAGTTCTGCTCTATCCTCTAGGGTCACTGTGAGTCATAATTGACTTGGCAAATGCTCTGTGAGCCATAAAGCATTATGCAGTTATGTGGTTTCACCAGCATTTGAAAACCTTCTAATATTAGTTCTATCTCTTTAGAATATTTATAGGACTTCTAGTAATATATATGATTTCCAAAAAACAAATAATTCAATGATGTTTTAAATAAAAAAATGAAAATGAACTGCAAACCAGTGTGAGGAGCTATCAGGAATGAGTTAGTTACTGCAGGTAAACACTAGATCTATCTGTGAGCTTCCTGGCCATAAAAGCAAAGAGGGGAAGCAATTATATACTTCCAATATAAGGAAGTATATAATTCATCTTGTGAAAGGAACTCTTTCCTTGTGTTAATTCCTTGAAAGATTTAGCAAATGGATTTCTATGACTATGGGGGGCATAAGAAATAATAATATGTATTGGTTTCATAGGTTTGTTATTTCAACCTTTTTATACAAGCTGGGTGTCCAGCATGAAGTTCAGCATCAGTGATGGCAATTATCAAGGGGAGCCAAGGTAATCATTGGTTACAGGGGGAATTTTCAAGTGTGTGTTATTTCAAGAGCTGTGGTTCTCAACCTTGGCTGTGCACTGGAGTCACCTGAGGAACTTTAAACACCACTAATGTCTGGGCCTCACCCTGAGGTTTAGATATAGTTGCACAAGGGTGTTGCCTGCACATTGGGATTTTTTAAAGCTCCCCAAAGTGATTCTAATGCTCTGCCAAAGTTGAGAACCACTGTCCCACAGGGATGAATAATTATCATGTCACTTTGACCCTTTATCTGAAGTAGTATTCCATGTCCCAGAGCTATCAGCATGGGCTGTATCACAGACAATTGGTGGTTGAAATCTCTAACACATGCTTGATATTCTGTGAGATAGACCAAAGATAAGGTTTTAGACTATCTGAGGGCAGGCTCCAGAGCTGATACCTCTTGGGAGAAATCTTGAGACCTTACTTCTCACCCAGGTGAAAAGTTACCTTACTTCCCAACAGAGGAGACTGCAAAAGTCAGGTTTTCTCAACAAGAGCATTCAATCTATTGAAGACCTTAGACAAATGCTAAGTTGAGACCCCATGGTTCTGTACCATAAAGCATAGAAGATTTAGTTTTGACCTGAAAAGTATCAAAACACTTAACACTTGGCTGCTTTAGCCTTTAAAATCCTTTAAAGCAGGGGGCGGGGGTGGGCGGGGACCTGAGCAGAATCTATGTCTGATTTTAATTAGATCTTAAGTCAGTGGTGTTCAAAGTGTAGTCTCTAGACCTGCAACATCAGCATCACCTGGAAACTTGTTAGAAATGTAGATTCTCAGGCCCCACTTTGACCTACTGAGTCAGAAACTCTGGGGGTGGAGCCCAGCAATTTGTATTTTAACAAGTCCTCCAGGTGATTCTGATGCACTCCAAGGTTTGAGAACCACTGTTTTAAACCAGGGCTTCAAACTGGTTCTGTCCGATTCAACCCCCTGTTGAGAATTTGCATTTCCATTCCAGATATACTGAATCAGAATCAACAGTTTAACAAGATCCCCAGTTGAATCTTATGTATACATCTACATTTTAACAAGATGTTGTTAAAGTGTTTATTCTGATTCAGTATATCTGGGGTGGGTGCACAATCTCAGCAGGGGGTTGAACTGGAACAAATAGGTTTGAAGCCCTGATGTAAACTATCAAGAGAACTGTATTTGTACATTGAAATTCCAGGGTAGTATGATGATTAAGGAGCCCTAGTCGCACAGTGGTTAAGAGCTTGGCTGCTAACCAAAAGTTGGCAGTTCGAATCCACTAGCCCCTCCTTGGAAACACTATGGGGCAGTTCTACTCTGTCCTATAGGGTCACTGTGAGTCTGAATTGAGTCCACGGCAATAGATTTGGTTTATATGATTAAGAGCCTGGGATTTCTGCACATGTGTGTTCCCTGAATATTACAGAAAAACATATATTCTTGGTGTTTTTGTGATTAGATTAGTTGTGCTTAGAATTTGCTTGATCCTCATGCGATATCCTGAAGTTTGTTAGAGAAGAAAGAAAGGATTGATAACGCGCAGCAATGTAATTGATCTCCATCTGGGAGGGAAACAGGTTTCCTTTTATGAAAAAAGCAAGCTGCCTGAATGGTTGTTCAGATTAAATATTTGGGGGACGATTGTAGCCTAGTATTCAGGGTGAGTGCTAAATAATTCTGAAGACAAGAGAGTGTGTCAAGAAGCTCTTGTTGGCTTTGGTGATGTTAAAACATTTTGGAGTAATTGGAGGACCGTAGGACCCAGGAAATGTAGTGAGAACATTACAGAACAATAAAGCCAAAAAAAGTAACTCATCTAGCCAGTAAAAAATGGCCAGAGCAACAGCCTGCACAGAAAGGAAAGGAGGGAATCCTGGTGGATGGGGAAGGCAGAATTGGGATGAGCCAGTGGTGATGGAGAGTCAACCTCACAGGGTGTGAGTAATGTGCCATCTGCAGTCGACTCAAGGCCAGTCTAGGATTTGACCATCACCCACAGATCCCCAGAGAGGCCAGGCATGGAACACATCAAAGCCAGAGGGGAAAGAAGGGCTAAGAGAGCAGGTGCTGAGAACTCAGCAGTGAAGTGGCCATTGTTGAAAGAGCCCTTGCAAGATACCAAGCCAACTTCAAGCCCACTCTCTGTTCCAGTGTATAAATCTTACCCATTTCTTCTCTACTGTCAGCCAGACATCTTCATTGTTCCAACATGTAATACCAGTTCTCCCCCTAAAGGAAAGAGAAGGCAGAATGAGCAGAATTTGTAGTTTTGCCAGTTTTCTAGCTTAATGCGCATGAAGAAGGGATGAAAACACATTAGGAGATTGTAGAATTTGGGAAGGATCTTGTGCCTTGTGCCGTCTTTATTTTTCCCCAGTGCAGGGGTGGACTAACCAGTAAGCAAAGTACACAGAGGCTTACATTAAGCAAGGTATGCACGGGCTTAGTTGCGTTTATTTACTGATCTGCAGTGAACAATTTCAGATGTGTTTCACCACAGTGAAAAACAGGTGAAATTGTGCACTGCAGATTAGTAAATAAGCACAAGTAAGCCCATGTGTACCTTGCTTAGTGGGTAATCTGTCCCTGCCCCAGTGCCATTCATTGGTTAGCAGTTACCATGTTCCTCTACTGGGTGGTGCAAAAATGAGCCTGTTATCACTGCAAACAAGAACTCACAGCACCAATCTGAGGCATACACCCAGAGAACAGAGATGACAGAGAAACCTTCTTCCCATTTTCTAGAAGAGACATTTGATCCATATTTTTCCTGCCTGGAATTATGGAATTTCCCTTCTGGTCTGGCTGAAACTTAACTTTCTTCTGGAGGAGCTGTGCCAGATGCCTTCACATGGGGGTGAGGTTTGACACATCCGGAAGGTGACTGGTATGACTCCTGTGATCCAAGGAGAAATCTGGAAGATAACACTGCTGCAGACCTTTCCAACATTGATCCTGCCTACATCCAGGGATAGGTGAAGTCCAAATCAAATGCCTCAGCCTCCAGCTTCCTAACAGTAAAACCTAGGGCCAGCACTCTTAACAGAGTCCTGCCTTATTCTCGGCAAGTCCCCCACCGACTAACCCGTCAGGAAGAGAGTCCTTGGCTACAGTGTAAACAATGTTTTAAACATCTCCTTGGATACCACCTTGCTGAGCAAAAATGCCCTCCGCCCTCTCTAGGGTCTCAGGAGAAGATGGTTTGATGGCTCCTCCAGGGGTGAAGTCAGGGTCTGGAGCCAATAAAAATGGACAGTGGGAACTTTTGGCAAACAAGCAGAGTCCTCGCACTGTCCCTCACCACTGGGCTGGTACAGCTTGGTAAGCCTCCAGACTTAGGGGCTTATCTATGGAAAATAATGCTTATAGCAATGAGTGTTAAATTGCTGAATGATATCTCACAGCTGGCGATGGAAGCATCAATGGCCAGTAGAAACTGCTCCTTAGTGCCCCTCCTCAAGCGGCACCCAGGGCACGGCCCCTATCTGCCATACCTTAGTTATGCCTCTGCCCCCCGTTCATGGGTCTCTCTGGCAGCAAAAGCCAGGGGTTCCAAAGCACTCCAGTGGGCTGCTTCTGGGCTCAGAAAGGCTGGCTGCATCCTGAGCTTCTGCCCCTCGCTGCCTCTTCCTTCTAGATCACACGGCAGCAGTACCAGAATGCACTCACCGCCAGCCACATGGACAGCTCACCCCAATCTCCCGACATGGAGGCCTTCGCTGTCGGAGACTCCACCAAGGCCCCGTCTACCCGGGGCACACCCCAGACCCCCAAGGATGACCCTGCCGTCACCCTCCTGAACAAAAGGAACAGCCTGCCGTGTAAGTCAGCTGGGTGATGCCTGGGCTGCTGCGGGGTGAGGATGGCCCTGCCTTCCTCCCTCAGCCCTGTGCCATCTTGTGCCTTGCGGAGCCCCGGGTTTTCTCCAAAGCAGAGAGGTGATGTCCTCGCTGTCCTCCCCAGGCAGCTGCTCAGATGGGCTGAGAAGCCCAGGCGAGGTAGTGTACCTGAGGATGGAGGAGATGGCCTTCACTCAGGAGGACATGGCCGACTTCGAGGAGCACGGCACACAGCAACTCTCGCTGTCTCCTGCAGCTGTTCCCACAAAAGCAGGTCAGGGAGGGCAAGCCAGCCCAGGGGGACAAAAGGGATCGCCACCCTTGGGCACTGGGATGGCCCAGGGAGAGCTGGGTGTGGGGAGCGCTGGGACCCCAGCCCTGTGGGAAACTTCCCACTCCTTCCCCGACCAGGGAAGGGAAACTAACCTTTACTGAACACCTACTGCCCATCAGGCCTCAATTTTAATTCATTCTCCTAGGAAGATAGCATGGCCTGAGACTCGGTTCCCTTATCTTAATAGATGTTTCTTTATGTGGCTATATACATATCACAGCACCTATCTCAAGAGGCAGTTTTCTATATAAATAATATGTATAAAGATCACATCTTTAAAGACCACTGCTTGGCACTGTGCACCATAAATACTAGGTAGTTATTATTGGACCTGTTTTACAGATAAGGAAACTGAGGTCAGTCATTACTCTTACTAACAGAACTCTGTCCTTCCTTTGAGCCCCAGAGACCATGGGTAGTCTGTGGGACTTGTCCTGAAGTCTCTGAGGCATTGAACGCTTCAGTCTTGACAGTGATGTTGCTTCAAGCTCCCAGTGTCCTGCCAGTCCTGTGATCGTTCTGTGCTTGCCTCGCTAAGATATACTCCCTAAGCTTTCAGCAGCCCCTGAGCCCACCCCCAGACCAGATGTTACCTACCCAACCTTCCAGGCCTACCCTAGTCCATGGTATAAGTCCAGAGCAGTGACCTGACACTGCTCAGATATTTTTGAGGTCAGCGAAACTACATGTTTGAACTTGTGACTGACCCAGAAAATCTGGGACACACATAATCACTGTTACAGCATCTGAACTTGGAAATGATGTTCTTTTTCAACTGCATACACCACATTTAGGTGTCTTAGTCATTTAGTGCTGCTATAGCAGAAATACCACAAGTGGATGGCTTTAACAAAGAGAAAGTTTATTCTCCCAGTCTAGTAGGCTAGAAGTCCAAATTCAGGGCATCACTCCAGGAGAAGGCTTTCACTCTGTCTGCTCTGGAGGAAGATCCTTGTGATGCATCAGCCTTCCCTTGGTCTGGGAGCATCTCAGCACAGGAACCTCAGGTCAAAAGGATGCGCTCTGCTCTCACCACTGCTTTCTTGATGGTATGAGGTTCCCATGTGTCTCTGCTCGCTTCTGTCTTTTATATCTCAAAAGAGATTGGCTTAAGATACTATCTAATCTTGTAGACCTCATCAGTATAACTGCCGCTAATCCAGCGTATTACATCATAGTGATAGAGTTTACAACACATAAGGAAATCACATCAGATTACAAAATGGTACACAATCATACAACACTGGGAATCATGACCCAGCCAAGCTGACAGATATTTTTGTCAATCCATGACAGTAGGTAAAGCAGGTAGCAAGAAAATGTATCAAAGGGATAAGAATGGAAGAGATAGGGTAGTCCTTGGAGACTGTGATACATGAGGACCCTGAGGCCTGGAGAAGGGAAAGGACTTGCCCAAGGCTATAGACTTCATTAGAAGCAGAGCTGGGATGAAACTCAGGCTTTTGGGGCAGTGCAGTTTCCACCACACCACTTTGCCCTCTCGTTAGGTGCTTATTGCATTGTCGGTAAAGACTTGGACCCCTTCCCAGCTCTGAGATTCTATGGCTGTCTGAGATTCTGTGGCTCTCACCATGCCTCATGAGAGGATACAGGGGTATGAGCTTAATCATCACTGAGCCCTGTAATTTTCCAGGGTCTGTGCTTTCTGTCAGCAAAGGATACTGGGTGGAGAACACATTGTTCTCTTTCTCTTTCTCTTGCCAAACAGCATTGGAGGAGAGGGAGTTATTTCTGACTTTGCACGGATAGTTGGATCCCCACTTCTGTTCTCCATCTGTTTGTTCCTTTTGTGGCACTAACATGCCTCTTGCTAATTAGAGCCAAAGCCTTCCTAGGCATCCCTCCCCAGTTACGGCCACTGCTGCCTCAGCCCTTGTCTGGAACTTTCACCTGCTGAGAAACACCAACCAGAATCACCCTTCCTTGATTCCTGGGTATGTGGGTTGGAAAAAAAACTTGAGTTATCTTTTTCTTTTCTTGCATAGCATCAGATAGTGATTGTTGTAATATCAACCTGGACACAGAGACCAGTCCCTGCAGTAGCGACTTTGAGGAAACTGTGGGCAAGAAGCTGCTGAAAACCTTGAGTGAGTAGCTCCTTAACCAGATAAAAGCCTCTCACCAGCTGGTTGGCTGTAGGAAAAGCACATTAGGAGGAAGAACCATTAACTCCTTTTGGGGAACCCTATGAAGAAGCCCTGGTGACTCAGTGGTTAAGTGTTTGGCTGCTAACCGAAAGGTCAGCGGTTCAAACCCACCAGCCACTCCATGAGAGAAAGCTGTGGTAGTCTGCTTCTGTAACGATTATAGCCTTGGAAACCCTATGGGGCAGTTCTGCTCTGGCACATGGGGTTGCTCTGAGTCGGAATCGACTTGGCCCCAACAGGTTTGGTTTGTTTTGGAAGGAGGTATAATGGAGGCCTGGTAGTGCAACTGTTAAGTGTGCGACTGCTAACCAAAATGTCGGGGGTTCAAACCCACCCAGCGACTCCACAGGAAAAAGACCTGGCAATCTGCTCCTGTAAAAATTATAGCCTAGAAAACCCTATTGGGCAGTTCTACTCTGTCACAGGGGGTCAGTATGAGTCGAAATTGACTTGATGGCACCTAACAACAACAAGGAGGTATCATCATGGCTTGGGCCGTAAGACACCCTGGATAGTTAGGGAATCTGACCCATTCAGTTGGTGGTAATCTAGGACAGGGGTTGGCAAACCATGCCTGCAGGCCAAATCCTGCCTGTACCTCCCTACCCCCCAACCCCAGCCCGTTTTTGTAAATAAAGGCGTATTGGATCCAAAACACACCCATTTGTTACCTATTATTTATAGTCACAATGGCAGAGTTGCGTAGTTATGGCAGAGACCATATGGCCCGCAAAGCCTGTAAGATTTACTATCTGGCCCTTTAAAGAAAGAGCTTATGGACCCCGGGTCTAGTAGACTCAGTAGAAAAGAAAGCGGTGTCCTCCAGGGGAGGGATTCACTAACAGAGAGAACGAGGTGAAAAATTCTCCTTCCTAAAAACAACAAAGCTGGGAATAGATTGCTCCTCCATCCCTGAGGTCAATTATTTAATTACCACTGCCTTCCCTAATACTAATCCCTGGGTGGTGCAACCGGTTAAGCTCTTGGCTACTAACTGAAAGGTTGGCAGTTCAAACCCACCCAGAGGCCTGGTGATCTGCTTCCAAAGGTCACATCCTTGAAAACCCTATGGAGCACAGTTCTACTCTGCAACACATGGGGTCATCATGAGTTGGAATCAACTAGCCAGCAACTGGTTTGGTTTTTTGATTTTTCCCTGGCATAGAAGGGAGGTTGCTTCAGTTAGAGAATGTAGGTCCCTGGGAACGGCTCCCCAGCACACCCACTAGCCCTGGCTCATGGCACATCAAAGGCTGTGATACCAGTTGTCTCACAGAGAGTGTCTAGGGATCCTTAGGGCTGGGACCTTCAGGGGGTGAAGAAGGTACAATCCCATTACATTGTTGTATGTCATCGAGTTGATTCCAACTCATAGCAACCTTATAGGACAGAGTGGAACTGTCCCATAGGGTTTCCTAAGCTGTAATCTCTACAGGAGCAGATTGCCAGGTCTTTCCCCCTGTGGAGCTGCTGGTGAGTTCAAACCGCCAACCTTTCAGTTAGCCGGCAAGCACCTCCTTCCCATTACGTGGAATTTACTCAGTCCCCTCCAGGAAATTTCAGTTCCGTTTGGCACTAATGTAGGTTTGTGGCTTTTGAGAGATGTCATCCCAGGTGGAGGGTGCTTCCTAATCCTTTAAAATGCAGATAGGTCCATATCAGCACCAGGATACAGTGAAGATTAGTTCCAGCCAAAGTGTCAAGGATTTTGTCTCCATTTCTGCTTCTGTTTTGCTGGGACCACTGGGAGAGTGTGATTTTCCTAGTCTTACAGATTGATACTTACAAACTATTTTTCAGGTGGTCGGAAAAGGAAGCGGTCACCAGATGGGGAGAGAACTTCTGAGGAGAACTCCAATTTAACACCTCTGATCACATGACAGGGCAAAGACAGCATTCTCTGGATGTATGAGATTCCAGAGCTTTGTGGGGGAACCCACCCTCCCATCACCTGCTTCACCCTGAGGCCTCCCACAGGTGACAGAGCATTCTGCTTTCCTTTCCACCTCTTCACCTTAGCTGTCAGTTTGGCACATTTTCCCTCTTTGCCTCCAATTTGACTCAGAGCCTTCCTGCAGCCATAACGGAAGGCAATACCTCCAGTGGGACATGCTAGAAATGGTCTTGTCCATTGCACAATCTGGGACCGGAGAAGAAATGACCCCAAGCTGACAATGCCACTCTGGGGCCCCTGATGCCATAGGACACCCATGTCCTGGAAGTCACCATTTCTTTCTCCAGAACAAAATGATAACTTTCTACCATATTCTATGCTTAGCTTAACTCAGAAGGTGCCACTGGCAGACAGGCAGATGGAGGGAGGCTGGATAGCAGGCGTGAGGACTGGTTCAGGGAAGGACCCAGAATTCCTCCAGAACTTTAGAGCAGTGGGACTAGGCCATGTTGGTATGGCTGGTTTCCTGTTAGATAAGGATTCCAGCAGCCTGGGGAAGTGTGTCTCAACTGGAACGGAAAGAATGTGAGTTGGAGCCTCAAGTCATTGTTTTTCCCAGGGACGCATCTGTTTTGGCTCTCAGTCAGCAGCCATCGAGCAATCAATAAATCTGCTCTGGAAGAGGAGGAGCAGGGAGCAGGGAGACTCAGCTGGGAGCCAGAGATGGAACTTCAGGTTTTAAGTGCTAATCAAAGGAAAATAAGAAAAAGAAACTTATGTGAAAAAAATTCTAAGCAAGTGTAGCCATGACAAACCAAAGAGTGCACAGGTCAGCCAAGGAGGATACAGGCTCTTGTGGTGCTGCGGTGTGAGTACACAGGAATGTTGGAAGTCACTCTTGCCCATCCTTTCCGACCCCTACCCTCACCCCTTACTCTACTACAGAAAGTCAGCTAAGTGTACTTTAAGAATTTACTAAACAAAAAACCAAAACAAAAAAACCAAACTCCTTGCTGTCAAGTCGATTCAACTCATAGTCACCCTATAGGACAGAGTAGAACTGCTGCCATAGAGTTTCCAAGGCTGTAATATTTATGGAAGCTGACTGCCACAGCTTTCTTCTGTGGAGCAGCTGGTGGGTTTGAACTGCCAGCCTTTCGGTTAGCAGCTGAGCACTTAACCAGTGTGCCACTGGGACTCCAAAGAATTTATTAGATCTCTGTTTTTCACCTGGATGTTGGGGACAGTGCAACTCTAAGAATAACCACCAGATGGCAGAATGACCGCACATAACTACTTCCAAGAATAAAAATAGTTCTGATTCTGAAGCTCAACCAGTCTCAGGGAAAACTTGGAAGTAAATGAAGTTTGTCTCTGGATTCCCATCTCCCTTATCTAAACTGTCTCCCACCCCTAGGTGCCCTCGGTCAGGCATCCAGTAATCCAGTGCCGCCTGCTGAATCTCCAAACCATTCCCAAAATTTTCCCTCTGGTATACCAGCCCGCCACCCCTACCCCCAACTCCAAAGCCATTGCCTCTCCACGCCCCTTCAATCAGTAATCACATGGGGAAGAGAGGCTGATAATTCCTCTGGGTTATTTGCATCTCAAAAGAAAATGCTCACTAACCCATGGGAACCTTTAACTCAGGGGTTTTTTACTTGGGGTCCATCACCCCAGGGGTCCATAGGTGGACTTCAGAGGTCCACAAAACCCCTGAAATTGTATTCAGAATCTAATGCATATGTTCTTATGTGTGTTTTCCAGAGGGCTAATGCTTTCATAAGATTCCCAAAGGTGTCAGACCTACCAAGGGTTAAAAAGCACTATTTTAACTAGTGGAACATTCAGACTGGAGTTTCTGCAATGCAGAGTGAAGTGAATCGTGGGCAGTGAGTGACAGATTTTTAGTTGTAAGTGGTCTGCTCGAGACTGTCAAATCAGCAGGAAGGCTGGCACCCATCAAGAAGTGGGAGTCCTCAGTGTCTTGGTGCACCCTGGGGTTGTACAGTAGTACAACCTACAGTCTATGTAACTTGGTTCCCCCTTCCCCACCCAATCAGAGCAGGTGTTTCAGACAGGAGGGTCACAGCACGTGGAAGTAGAGACTTTCCAGCTGGGGATGACTTTTCTTCCAGCCATATGTTATTCACGTCAACCTGCCCCTTGCCCAGCCTGGCCTGAGGCCCAGCAGTGCATGACTTCCTGTAGGTAAGTCCATGGCCACCCACTCCCAACACCTGCTCCTACCTGGTAAGAATCGGCACAGGGTCAGCTCTCTGCGCTGGGTGCCTCAGGTCCAGACCAGAGAGCAGAGTTTCTAACAAAAACTGCCCTTATGCAGTCTTCGTGCCCAGATGACCACTGGCCCAAAGGGGCTTGCCTAGCTAGTCTTCTCCTTTCGGTAGCCCTTAGGCCTCCAGGCTCAGGCTACTGCTGTTGCATTACATCCATCCCTTGGCAAACCCCCTAATGAGAGCCTGTCACCACTCCCCTCCTCTAAAGTTTTTCTTCAGGTTAATTTTTTTTTTTTTTTTTTTAAAAAAAGGATTTTAAAATAAAGCATTTATGAAAGCTCAATAAACTGTAAATAATTTTTAAATAAAGTGAAAATGCCTTTCCTGGAACGTGGCTGTTTTCCCTGCCCCTGCAATCTCGGGATTTCATTTGCAATGTAGGCTGATGGGTGCACACATATAATTATCTCACCTGCGACCCACCTGCCTGAAGAGGGAGGCATGCCTCGCAAGGCCAGGAGTGAGGCTGTGGTGCCGTTACAGGACAGCGCTGGTGCTCTACCTTGGGGGGCCAGATGGGTAAGATTCTTCAGGAATGAGTACCAGAAATGGGCAGTAAAACCCATACCAGAAGCCAGCGTATGAATGAAGACAGAGAACGAGCTCTAAGGTGATCTTGAGAAGGACTGGCATTTGTTGAACCCATTTACTGAAGTGCGGGAATGTGCCAGGCACTGTGCTAGGTGCTTTCCTTGTTCAGGGTCTTGGGGGCTGGACCCAGGCACTGGGTCCCACTAGCTCACTTTTGCAGACCCTTCTGAAAGAGGTCAAAGTGGCACAACTCTTGCGGTTTCCAACCAAAGCTGGGAAAAAGGAGGAGGGGAGTGGGCCAGGCTTGTTTTAAACCAGTGCAGGAGAGGGGGAACCGCCGGGCAGGTGGGAAGATGTGATGGGTACTTAGTATCATCGTTTGTGGGAGGAAGGTTGGTCTCTGACACCTACTACTTAGCTAATTTCTCAGACCAGCAAACAGAAGAAGTATTGGCCTATGTCCGCCCCCCCCCACCCCCAACAAAACAAGATTCTTCCTAGGAGCCTTCACAGAAGCTATTAACTTCATTAACAGTAATAATAAATGATAGTAATAACTGTTCTGCCAAGGGCTTTTAAATTTTTTTATTTTTATTTTTGCCATTGTGCTAAGTATACATTAGCTTGGTTATTTCTCCAAACCACCCTGGGAAGGCAGTATTACTGGCCCTACTTTATAGATTATGAAACAGGCTCTAAGAGCTGAGGTGACTTGCTAGAGATTATACAGCCAGAAGTGGCAGAGCTTTGAGGTCTGAGTGCCCTCCTCACGAGCAGGCAAAATCTGTGAAACAACCCTACCTCTGAAATTCAGTGTACATCTGCACGTTTAAAGGTCCTGAGAAGTCCTGCAGTAAAGAAACCTGTTTTAACTCACCTTAAGCCCAGCTTTTCCCAGATTTACACAGAGCCCTTTTTTCACATTAACACTCGTGGAAAACTAGAACACACTTCAGGAAACACCAAATATATAAAATTACCCATGGCCATCAAGCCAAGTCTGATTCCTAGCAACCCTATAGGACAGAGTAGAGCTGCCCCATAGGGTTTCCAAGGCTGTAATCTTTATGGGAGCAGACTACCACATCCTTCTCTGGTGGAGCAGCTGGTGGGTTTGAACTGCCAACCTTTCAGTTAGCAGCCAAGTGCTTAACCACTGCACCACCAGGGCTCCTTGAAGAATAGAATTAAAAAGGCCAAACTCCCATTGAGACTGGGGTTATTTTTAAATTGTAAAAACATTTGAGCGCTTCGGTGAAGGCACTTTGGTTTTAAAATGGTTCTTTGTTTCATTAACACCTCCCTAAGAAGAAAAAGTAAATTTAAATTCTCCCTAACAAGAGAAATTAAATACTAAGGAATAAGATTTTGTCAGGTGGGGGTGAGCTTTGGAAGGCCTCAGACCAGTTTAATATCTAAGACTTTTTCACCCCCAAGAGACAATTTTTGCTCCCTTGTGGGTAACAGCATCCCCGTTGAGACTGCATGGTTTAAAGCTATGTTTGGGGAGAATGATAGAAGATTGACAGAATGTAGAATTATCCAGTTCCTATTTTGCTTTTGTCTTCCTGTCCTAAGGACAAGCATCTTTAAACTGGAAGGAAAATGAATACTGATAAAAAGGAATTTAGAACAGGGGGCAATGAGAAAATGTGCCCTAGCTCATCTAATCACTAAACGCTTCAAATTTATTAGACCCAACCACACAGCAGGGTGTAGGACATGAGCATTCTCTGAAGGACGGAGGGGGACCCAGCTGAGACAGCAAAGGATCTGAAAGCACATCCTGTGAGGAAACACGGAAGAATAGGGGCTGGGGACCAGACACATGCAACAGCAAAAACAAAAAATAACAATTGCTCTTTCAAATATTTGAAAAGCCATCAATTAAAAGTGCCAATAAACGAACTCTGTGGTTTACAGAAGGAGAGTAGGGAATAGGGCAAACGGAGATCAAATTCTGGTTCAAGGTCAGATCTTTTTAATTAAGGAACTCCATCAATAGACTAGAATGCCTCACCAAGTATTGACTCTATCACCACCAATCTGAAAATGACAGATCAGGGATGATGTGGAAGAGACTGTTTCACTCAGGGAGAGAAGATGGAGTTCATGACTTCTAAGACTCCAATCATTCCCCAAGACTGTAGGATTTTATGACAACTCAAAGGAGTCACAGATCCTGTTAAAAATGATCTGTAAATATCTTAAACTCCAAGCAGTAACCCTCTGATTTTAAGTAAGATTCAACCCCACCACATTCTATAAAACTTGGACTCTCTGGAGAACGTGATCTGTGTTTAAGTGCTGTAATTGCTTCAACAGAGTCAGAGGTATCCTAGCTGCACGGGAGGGGCTGGTGTTCTAGTATCACTCTGGTATCAATCCTCCCATGAGATGATGAAGTAATATAAGAAGACATCTGGCCTCTGAACGACAAGTCCACAAAACTGATATAGAGCTATGGTACAGTGAGTTCACTAAAGAGGTATATCGTTAAGAGTACATTTTGGTTTTTCCTTTACCACAAGTAAATCCCTCTAAAACATTCATTTTAAGCTGTGGGTCACAACCCATTAGTAGACCACAAAATCAATTCCATGGGTCTCAATCAGCATTTTTATTTATTTTTGGTGAAACAGAACACAATAGAACAGAATGAACTAGAAAACATCAGAACGCACTACACATAGCAAGGGTAAATACTGTTTTGTGAAACTTTTGTTTCAGTTAAATATCTGTGTGTGCGTGTCATGATGTAAATTTATTTCTTAATTGTAGTTACGCTAAAGAACTAAAGCTTAGGTTGAGGGACACAACCATGCAGAAAGAGCAGGCAGACAAACACTCGGGGTCGAGATGACAACTTTTAATGACATAGCCAACACCCACAATCACAATAGGCTACTTCAACTTGATCTTTGGGGCTAGACTGTATAGACTCAAACAACATGGAGAAGCACACGAGCAACATAGGCAACACTCCTGCTTCTAGGGAGACAAGCAAGATAGCTATGTCTCATAATCAAAATATTTTATTCTTCTTTAAATAAAAACTTGAATTTGCTCTAGCCTCGAAAAAGGCTGTAATCCCAAGCCCCCATTTCTTTTCAGGGACGCTGTCTTCCAGTGAGGCCAGTTTTAAACAGAGGCGGTCTTGCCAGAACAGCCACACCAGTTTTTCAATAGTTTCTGCTACATGATATGTACAACAAGGTTTGTGCAGGCAGGGAACACACGTGACAGAGAACCGCTTTGGTGGTCCTGGTTTGGATGGTGTTTCTTCACTGGATTTTGGTGACAGCTTCATGGATAGAGGTGGCCACGTAATCTAAATTTTTGGTAGTTAGGCCACACATGTTGATCCGACCACTTGGCAGCAGATAGATGTGTTTTTCGTTGACCAGATATTCAACCTGCTTAGCTGTTGAAAACCAAAAGAAGACATCATCAGAGTAGTAGGAATCCTTCAAGCAGTGGCCATTCAGTGGTTATATGACAACTACAATTTTCCTTCTTTCCCTCTAAAATAGAGAGGCAAAACAAACAGGAACTATTTTGTACAACTGACATATAGGGAAATAGCTCACAAAAATTCTGGAAAGTACCTCTTATTAGTTAACTTTGTAATCTGCAGCAAGTTCAATATGGCTCTACAAATCATTGCCTCCTTCTGATGGGAATTTTATTCTGCGACTACTTCCCAACACAAATCTCACTCATCACGTTCACCAGGATACCCCTATCAACTAAAAGCAACGATCAGATCTACGAACATCCCACTGATACTACAAACGGGTTAAAAAATACTTCCTTTATCTCTTCCCTAACCTGTGTTTGCTTTATCCCACCTTTCAGAAATCCACTAAAACTGCCTGAGGTCAACAGTCCTACCTGGTGGTAGAACGACAAAAAACGTAGTAGGGAAGATGCTGTATCTCTTGGAAGATGTTCTTCCCCCTCCATGCCAGAGGACTGACTCCATACAACCACCATCCCCAAAACACACACACACACATAGGCATGCACACCTTCTATTTTCTCACCACTGATAACTCCAGTAATTCTACCTCGAAAGCTTATTTTCCTTCATCCCATTTTCTTCTAACTCTGACCCAGTACCTCCATCACTTTGTCTACTTTGCTCCATTTGGTAATTAAAACCAAACAACTTTAAGAAGTCTAAGAATAATGCTAGTGATGTTCTATAGATTTAAAAAAAAAGGCAAGCCTCAAGTTCTGAAGTGAAATGTGGAACCTCCAGAAGTCCTTACAGCACCCCCATAAGTTGGCCTCTAACCTGCACCTGCTCCTTAACGTTAGGTGTATGTTTTTTATATTACTAAATCTCATTGTATTTCTTACCTAGTTCATTACTATAATTACAACTTTGTTTTCTCTGACAGTATACAGAGTTTAGTTACATTAAGAGAAAAAAATTTTGTGGGATAGCCTTGGAACACCAGCACTATTTGTAAGTGGGCCTATGCAAAGGTGTTTCTATTTTCAGACAACTGATGTAGAGTTTGGGGGATGTAACCCATTGTAAAATGGAAGCTGCTTCTCTCCTGCTTGGCCTAGAGCAGGGAAGGCCTAGCTCTGTCTACCCTGGGCTTTGCTCCACAGTGCAGAGAAGGCAGACATGAAACATCTACATACTCGAGGAGCCTACTGAGTACCTAGCGGCAACCCCACTTTGACTCTTCACCTTTACAGTACACTGTGCAATGCCCAGGCCTAAGGTATACTTGATAAATGCTGAGTGAATGAACCAACCAGCTGAAAAACTACAGAGACTTCTCCAACCTGACCATCAGACCTTCGTTCATTTCTTGGCTCTCTCTCTCAAACAGATGCAGGGGGGCTTTCCCACATGTCTGCAGAAATGCATCATGTATGAAAAAGACTGCCTGGACTTCCTTTATGCCACAATCCCTAGTGCTTGCTTGCTTTACTGCAAATCTATGACAGAATTCTAGCTGATTTTTTGCCTGATTTTTTGTTGTTAGCTGCTGCTGAGTCGGCCCCTGACTCATGGCAACTCAATGCGCAGCAGAACAAAATGCTGCCCAGTCCTAAGCCATCCCCATGATTGGTTGTGGATCGGACCGTTGTGATCTATAGAGTTTTCTTTTTTTTATGTATTTATTTTGTTGTTGAGAATATACCCAGCAAAACATACACCAGTTCAACAGTTTCTGCATGTACAATTCAGCTGACACTGATAAAATTGTTGTCGTTGCTACTGGGGCCGTCGTGTCAATTTTCGACTCACTGTGACCCCATGGGACAGAGCAGAACTGCCCCATAGGGTTTTCTAGGCTGTAATCTTTACAGGAGCAAATCGCCAGGTCTTTCCTCCCACAGAGCCACTGGTGAACCTGAACCACCAACCTTTTGGTTAGCAGCCAAGTGCTTAACCATGGCACCACCAGGTCTCCTTTATAGGGTTTTCATTGGCTGATTTTTGGAAGTAGATTACCAGGCCTTTCTTCCTAGTCCATCTTAGTTGGAAGCTCCACTGAAACCTGTTCAGCATCATAGCAACATACAAGCCTCCACTGACAGAGGGGTGGTGGCTGTGCATGAGGTACACTGGCCAGGAATCCGCCGACATCTCCCATATGGAAGGCAAGAATTCTACCACTGAACCACCACTGCCCCTACCTCACCTACTTAGGTGTTAATTACTTAGCACCCGTAAGACATCACCAATCTGAGGTAACAGGATAATAACAGTGAAAGCATAATAATCAGAGGAGCAGACACTACATCCAGGCATTGTTCTAAGCACTTTATACTGACTCAGTTAATTCTGATAATAACCTTATCACCCCCATTTTACAAATGAGGCAGAGAGAAGTTAAATAACGTTCCCAAGGGCACACAGCTGTGGATTGGGGATTTTAATGCAGGCCATGTGGCTCTGAGTCTGGGTTCTTAACCATGACGCTATGCTGCCTTTCTGTGTAAGTGGCAAACCTGGACTCTCCACTCGGTGGGACCTGTGTGCCCCCTCCAGACAAAGCAAGCAAGCTTCAGAAGTCATCTTGGCGGCTTTAACTGTGGAAATCACAGTCATCCACAGAAATGGAGCCTAGCCTCACACCCCAACGGAGCCACACATACCCCACTAATTGGAAAAGCCTGTGCCCAAGAGGCAGCTGTTCCCCTCTCCTCTGTTTTTTAATAAAAATGAAACTTCTCTGCTTTTTTTGTGGGGAGAGGAGTTGTCATAGTTTGAGAGGCTAGTAAAAGTTATGGACTCTTTCCCTAGAAAAATGCATATACATAACACAGTTTTCTTCATATAATTTCCGGGGCTTCAGAGCTCTCCTAAAGTACATCCATGGGCTTCAAGTTAAAACCTTAGTGCTGACGGATAAAATGTCATAAAGGAAGTTTCGTAAAATGATAATTGTAGAAACTAGATGGAGGGTATATGACTGTTAACTGCACAATTCCTCCACTCTTCTAAATTTTTCATAATAAAAACTTGGGAGAAAAAAAGCTGTTTTTCAAAAGAGTAAATGATGTCAAGTGCTAAAAATATAACTTTTGTGTTCTAAGTACAGGTCTATTCTCATCATTTTTCAATTCATAGTAAAACAAGTTTCCTACTCTGGATAGTGGGAGGATATAGGGATTTTATGGGGAGACATCCCCACCTTGTGAACTTTTAGACTATTACTACCAAAGACCATTTCCATTATACATGGTATTCTTAACAGCTTTGTAAGGATGACTTGGCTTATTCAGGTGAACTAATTCCTCATTCCATAGTCCTGAGGACACCTACAGCTGAGATATCACTTTACTTTCTTGGGTAGCCTTATTTTAACTAATTGCTCTCAAGTCAACTCCAACTCATGGCGACTCTGTGTCACAGTAGAACCATGCTCAACAGGGTTTTCAATGGCTGATTTTTTCAGAAGTAGATTGCCCGGCTTTTCTTCCAAGACAACTCTGGGTGACCTTGAACCTCCAACCTTTTGGCTAGCAGCCGAACACATTAACCATTTGCACTACCCAGGGATTCCTAGCCTTATTTTATCCCAAAGTATTTCAAGTGGTCTGCAATAAAATCTCTACCACTTTTCTTGTTTATATTTATTATCTTTGGCTTTTTCAGAGCCCATCTCAAACCAGCACTCTGATTGCCCTGGTTATAGTACCTCCTAGTGCCTCTGACGTTCCACCTACTACCCAAGCCAGCCGCTCATCCCTCCCTGGAGCCGCTCTGACCACAAGTTCCAGGTTCAGGCAAGTGGCCACATCCATACCATGTGACCAGTGGCTTGGTCAGTAGATGCTTGGGAATTAGTTATAAATGAATGAATCCTCTATCATCAGAAGGGACCAGTTATAGTTGATATGCCCTACTGATGGCTGATCAATGAGATTTTTAATCAGCTTTTAATTCCAACTACCAATCTAAGTTTTTATTTATGAAATGGTGAGATAATTTTGTAACATCTTTTTATGGGCAATACCTTGAGATTAGAAAAAACCTGTTGAGAAATTAGATCCCTGAATGATCATACATAATATTTACACTTAGGATCAAGCTAAAGCCAAAAGGTACCTGAGCACTTATGGGAGAACTGTAATAAATCAAGGATCCATTCAAATTCTCATAGAATTCAGACTTTCTGGAGCCACTGAGGCTGGATGACCACCCCCACCCCCACCCCAAACTACTGCCTTAAGATAATCCTTAAACCTTAAACTGAAACTATCCCCTGAAGTCATCTTTAAGTCAGACAATAGTTTAGCTCAGTTAAGTAAAGAATGTCTGCCTCGAGCATTGTGCTCTTTTAAAGAATTATCTATATGGGATCAAACTGACAGCAACTCGAGGGGTTAGATGAGAAGTGTAGGGGGCAGTGAGTTTATCTTAATGGTGGTAGAATAATTTGGAAAAGGATAGTGAGAACGATTGCACAAACTGAAGAATGTAATCAATGTAGCTGAATTGTACATGCAGAAATTGTTGAATTGGTGTATGTTATGCTCTGTATATTTTCATCAGAAAAAAGTGTGTATATATATATGTGTGTGCATATATATATGTATATGTGTGTGTGTGTGTGTGTGTGTGTGTGTGTGTGTGTGTGTGTGTGTGTGTGTGTGTATAAAATCTCCAACTCTAACTTCTGTTGCTTCCCAGCTGGCACTGAACCAATTCCCTGCCCACATAAATGAAAATATCTTGGTTATAGGTCAGCAGGACAGACCACAGCAATGCTATCCTGAGACCCAAGAGATTCAGAAGATTGGTGGGACACAATGAAATCATCTAATTTGTTCTGGTCCAAAGCAGTGGGTAAGCAATCAGGCAACAGCGAATGGAGGTGCTCTCAAGAACACTGACCAAGAGGAGAGCTGGAGGTCTACCAGCACGCGTGTGCTCAAAGTGATGGAGCCACTTACAGTTTAACCCAGTGAAACTGAACATCCCAATTTGCTCAGTGATGTGATTCCAGGTTCCAGGGGTCTTTAGGGCTTCTAATCGTGCTCTGAGTTCAGATCTCATTGTCAGAATCCGATCAGCCATTGTCTTCACATTACATGTCCTGAAGAGTGAACAGTGATGTAAGTACTGATCCACACAGGAGAGACTGTACACTAAAACATATGGATTTAAAATCTATCACTGAATCTATAAACCAGAAGTGGGATCATGACCTGCCTCTTATGGTACATAGATGCATGAATGGATGGATGAGCAGACTAGAGGATAGGTTAACCTGTCTAATCTTGTCCCTCTCTGATCTGTTCTCCAAGCAGAAGAAAAGAACTGTATTTGCTGATGGAGTCTAGTGCTAGTCCTGGGTACACCAGCTGTAATACCCTGAATGTTTTAACTCAGGCTCCGATAAGGTGCTGATATAGATAGGATAATACATTTTATCAGACCTAATTAAACAGAGATTGTAGATTTAGCTACTGGGCAAAAATTACTATTTCTAAATAAGACAAAGTATATGTAAATTAGAAAGAAGAATGAGGAGCCCAAAAATTATACTAACTTGAAGTTGGACATCCTATTCCATCAGGAATTCCTTCCTGTGTTTTCCAACTTTAAGCAGAGGAAAACTGAGTGGTAGGGGGAGTGGAGAAACAACCATTCATCGAGTGCCCCCTCCTATGTTCCAAGGCTTGTGTTAGGTACATGTGAGATAGGTACCACCCCCATTTGACAGAAATACCTGAGAGTTAAAGAGGGTAAAGTAACTTTGTCCCGCCTCTGCCAAAATAAAAGGAAAATGACCGGTTTAATTTAATGGGACAACTGCTATTTTGCATTCCCACCCTTGCTCACCAGGCTACGAGCCCTTACCATTCCTTAAAGAGCTCAGGGTTGGAAAGGGTACATGCCACAATTCGTGCTCCCTGAGCGGGAGGATTGGACCAAGTAATCCGCACGATCTTCTCCATCTGGGAAAGGACCCGCAGGACGCTATCAGTTTCTTTTCCCACCACAGTCAGATTCCCCACTCGCTCATCTAGAGAGAGGGATGAGAATCAGACTTGGCTGCAGTGATGGGGGAGAGTGTAGAAGAGGGCTAGGCTGTAACTCAGAACACTCACTGTAGAGCCCAAAGTTCTTGGAGAAGGACTGTGCGCAGAAGAGCTCTAGGCCTTCAGACACAAAATAGCGAACGGCCCAGGCGTCTCTCTCTAGGTCTCCAGATGCGAAGCCCTGATAGGCTGAGTCAAAGAAGGGGAAAAGGAACCGGCGCTGCAAGAAAGGAAAGCGAGTCAGGGCAGGAAATCGTTCTGGAACCAACCTCAGACACCAGCCTTCCTTTCCCAACTGGCGCTTAGAAGGAATTTCTAACACTGTCCATTTCTCCAATTTCTCTTCTTTCTGCCCCCAACCACTTCAACAATTTCAGTAAACCTTAGTTTTTAAAAGCGCACTGTTCTAGAGTGTCACGATGCAGCTTTGCCAATTATGCTTATTTTTGAGGTATGGAGGTAATGTCCTACATTGGTGGATTCTTCGCCATGAATTCCTGGAGTGATAAGCTTAGTCCAGTATAGGCTTAGGATCTGCAGAGCCTCCTCACAACCTCAGGGCTACTGTACTGGGCAATGAAGACGAAATACAGTAGTCTCTATTCTTATTACTCTTATCTCTTCAAAGAGCTCCCCACACTGAGTCTGCTCCTCCTGCTGGGCTGTCTCTGAGAACACCACTTCCCTGCCCCTAACCATCCAACCCAGAAACCAGAGTGTATGCTTCACTCCTACCTCTAGAGCTCACCCCCCACACCAATCAAACCCCAAGTCCTAGCAGTCCTGTCTCCTGAAAGCTCTAGAATCCATTCGCATTTCTCTTTTCCCACTGCTACCTACTTCAGGCCACCATCAGCTCCTGCCTGGATCATTGCAACAGCCTCCTAATGGGTCTCCCACTGTGTCTAACCTTTCCCTCTCTGATACATTCTCCACTAAGGAGTCAGAGAGACCTTAAGACAATGCACATATCTCACCATGTCACTCCGTGACTTCAAAGATTTCAATGGATCCCACTGCCCTCAGAATAAAGTCTAACTCCTCAGCACAGGGTCCAGTCCCAAGCCTTATCACTCCCACTCCATCCAACTCCCTTTGAACTCTACACCATAACAAGAATTACTTTCTCTTCCTTAAATGGGCCCTGATCTCTTGGCTTTGGGCTTTTGACCATGATCTTCCCTCTGCAGGAAACAATCCTTTCCTGACAACATTCCTGACCCCCACCCCTGTCTGTCAATGCCTTCTTAACTCCTCCTTACCCTTCAAGTCTCAACATGGAAAACACTTCTTCGAGAAAGCCTTCCTCTTCTACTACCACCCACACCTGCTCACATACACTCTCACTCACACTCACACACACACTCTCACACACACACACACACACACACACACTCACACACACACACACACACACACACACACTCACTCACACACACACACACACACACACACACACACACTCACTCACTCCTCCAAAGTGTCTGGACTATGTACCCTCATGGTAACCGCATCAGCACAGCTATCTCACGGTATCCTAACTGCCTTAGTACTTGTCTGTCTCCCCAGATAGGTTGTATGCTCTTTGTTTGTATCTACTTTGTTCACTATTGTAACCCCATGGTACCTGGCACATGATAGTTCCTAAGCAAAAATTCTTTAAACACATTAATGAAGAATATATACAGTTTGAGCTACAAATTTCATCCTAAAAAGTCATCCCAAAGGGATAATAAAAGAAATTTTATTAGTACCTAATTGTTCATAAGAGCAAAAAACCTAAAAGTCCATCAATTGATTTACCCAGTCCCTAACATGACATATCCACGCACAGAATACACTGTGAAAAATAATGCTGCAAAACATTTAATGACATGTGAAGGAGTTCAAGTGAAAAAACAAAGTATGTTATGAAACGGTATAGACAAAATGGTCCCATCTTTGTAATATATGTACCTTTGATACATATATATACACATATAAATACACGTATGGATACATAGGAGCCCTGGTGGTGCGATGGTTAATAGCTCGGCTGTTAGCCAAAAGGTCGGCATGTTCGAATCTACCAGCTGCTCCTTGGAAATCCTATGGGGCAGTTCTACTTTGTCCTGTAGAGTCACTATGAGTTGGAATCAACTTGACAGCAACAGGTTTGGGTTTTTTTTTGTATGCATACATACACAGGAGCCCTGATGGTGCACTGGTTAAGAGTTCAGCTACTAACCAAAAGGTCGGCAGTTTGAATACACCAGCCATTCCTTAGAAACCCTAGAGGGCAGTTATACTCTGTCCGGTAGGGTCACTATGAGTCAGAATCAACTCAACAATAATGGGGTTTGGTTTGATTTTTGATATACGTATATTTATACACACACACACACAAGACTGGCATCCTATATACTAAAACTAATGTGGCTTTCTTTGAGTAATAGGACTTACAGTTAATATTTATTTGTTTCTTGGGGCTTTTTTCCATTTTCCAGATTCTTCAATAAACAGGTATTGCTTTTAAATATATATAATACGAATACATACCATTTTTTTAAAGATGTTCTGAAAGGGCAGTTAGTTACCTTCATGATGGAGGTGATCTGCTTCCACTGCTCCGGAGTTGGGTCAGTCCCAGTTGGGTTGTGTGCACAGGCATGGAGGACAAAGATGGAGAACTCAGGAGCATTCTGAGGAGAAGGAAGCTATGTCATCAGCTCTGACAGTGGCAGGAATACCAGGAGATCGAGTCAGCAGCAAACTGGTCAGCAATGAAGAGCAGAGACATAGCCATATTCCGCCCTATGTGCTATTTCAGAAACCACCATCTAGTTTTGGGAAAAAGTCTCAGACTCTGACTTATCAACCAATCCAAAGACTTTCCCCTGTTGCTCCTGACATCACAGAACTCTCTTTACTTTGTCTTCTACCTCACCCACCTCCAGATCATTCAGGAAACCCTGGAGGTCAAGTCCTCTCTTCTCTGCGTCCCAGTAGTGATAGGAACGAATGTCTTTAAATCCAGCAGCAGAAAATACACCATTATGATTCTCTGCAAGCAAAGGGGTAAAATGTTAAAAGCTTTTACTAACACAAGGGGGCATAATCAGAAAGGATACAACTCAGCTTCTAAGGCCCTTACAGGCTCAATTTCCACTGGACATCATCAAAGCTAGGGGTTAAGATTTAGAAGGAAGATTGTAAACAAGAACAAGTTCAACCAGTCACATTAATGCCAAACATATATCCTACTACTGTGGTACTGCCTGCATCCACATTTTATGCCTCCTCTGGGGAATTTCAACATAAACTAACATACAAGTCTGCCAATAGTCTTGGGAAAAAACATTCTGAGTCTGAATTTGAGCATCAGGTTTCTCATGCACTGCTATAATCCACCGCTCAAACCATTACCAAATGTCAGTTGTTCTAGGCTGTGTTACATTTTCTGTGTAACTGTCATGGATTGAATTATGTCCCCCCAAAATATAAGTCCACTTGGCTAGGCCATGATTCCCAGCATTGTGTGGCTGTCCTCCACTTTGTGATATGATGTAATTTCCCTTACTAAAATCATACCCTTGCTTAACAGAAGCAAGCAGAGAGGAGAGGGCTTTACCACCAAGAAAGAAGAGCTAGAAGTGGGGCACGTCCTTTGGATCTGGCGTTCCTGCACTGAGAACCTCCTAGACCCAGGGGACAACTGATGCCAAGATACAAGATCTCCAAGGAACGCCGGACCCACAGATGTTGAAAGGAGATAAGGGCCTTCCCTCAGAGCCAACAGAGGGAGAAAGCCTTCCCCTACAGCTGGTGCTCTGAATTCCGACTTCCAGCTTCCTAAACTGTGAGAGAATAAATTTCTGTTTGTTAAAGCCATCCACTTGGGGTATTTCTGTTACAGCAGCACTAAATAACTAAGACAGTAACCAAGAGTCATGAGGATAATTCTCTCTCACTTTTCTTTTCCTCCTCTTGCCACAGCTAAGAGACTCACCCCAGGTTGGTGAGGATACATAGACAGGTGTGTCCTTGTTGTTTGTTCCATTGTACCATCGAGCTAAGAACTCGGCTCCAATTCGAAGTGCACCTGTTCCCCCCAAAGACTGCACAGCTCCTACCTGAAAGAGAAGAAGCAGGATCGCTGGTTGATAATGGCAAGGTCAGATAATATTAGAAAAAATAAGGTAGTAATAATGAGCACTTACTTTGTGCCTGCTACTGTGCTAAGCAATTTAAATAATTACTTCATCAAATCCTCACAACAACTACATGAAAAAGACACTGTTATTTTTCCATGATTATAAATAGGAAGCCAAGGCAAAGAGAGGTGAAGAACTTTGCCCAAAGCTTCCAGCTACTGA
The DNA here is from genome assembly GCA_030035585.1 of Dugong dugon. Taxonomy (NCBI): domain Eukaryota; kingdom Metazoa; phylum Chordata; class Mammalia; order Sirenia; family Dugongidae; genus Dugong; species Dugong dugon. Next base: position 52,445,324 of record CM057475.1, read on the forward strand.
GTGGCAGGGCCAGGTCTCCAACCCAGGAAATCTGACTCTTGGCAGAATGTCCCTACTGAACACAGAGGTAGAGGACTTAGCCAGGCCACATTAGTGTGAAAGTCTCTTCAGCATCATCCCGAGATCAAAATTTCCCTCCAGCAGAAGCCTGTAAAATACTGTTTCTAGCGTGTCACTGAAATCAATCTGCAGTACTCCTTCTCATCTTTCTAACTCAGGCTTATTGATCCTTAGAAATATGTTCTAACGAAACAAAAAAAATAAAATAAAACCTGCTGCCGTTGAGTTGATTCCAACTCATAGCGACCCTACAGGACAAGTAGAACTGCCCTACGGGATTTCCAAGGATCAGCTGGTGGATTTGAACTGCCAACCTCTGGTTAGCAGCCATAACTTTTAACCACTGCGCCACCAGGGCTCCAACAAAACAAAGGTGATATACAAATACTACTTTCCTCTCCTTAGCTTTCTTCTCCTCTTAAAACAATCTCTCCCAGGCAATAATAAATGCCCTATGCTTTACCATTTAAAAAATGCTTTCACATACATTCTCCAGTGATCCTGAACACAGCCTGGTAAACCAAGTTCTATATCCCCAATTGACACATGAGGAACTGATTCCAAGAATCACTGGTTTGCCCAGGGATACAGAGATGGTGGGTGGCAGAGCTGGACATAATTCCAGGTCATCTTCTCTAGATCTAGTCACTATGCCCTGCTTATGTTGCCCTGCCTATATAGCTCTGATTTGCCATTTCAGCAAAATTTTTTTCAGTACAGAAGTTACATGCTGCCTGTCTTAGGCTGGGTTCTCTAGAGAAGCAAAACCAGTAAAGTGTATAAATATATATAGAGAGGGAGATTATATCAAGGAAACAGCTCACGCGATTGTAGAGGCTAGAACGTCCCAAGTCCGTGGATCAGGGTAGAGGGCTCTCCCAAGTCACACAGCTGCAGAAGCTGGCAAGCCCAAGATCGGAAGGTCGGAGAGCAGGGCTCCCACTCACAGGCTGTGCAGATCGACGAATCCCAGGTTCGGCAGATAAGCTGACAGCTCAAGTCCCAAGAACGGGAGATGAGATGACAGGAAGCAGCCGCAGGATCCAGAGAGAGCAAAGAGCCAGAACGTCTGCTTATATACAGATGCGGGCCACACCCCCATGGAGATTCCCTTTCATCTGATTGGCTACTCACAGTATATTCAATCATGGGAGTGATTACATTAAAACACGGAGAATCATGGCCCAGCCAAGCTGACATACAATCTTAACCATCACACTGCCTAACATGCTTAAAGAATTTTTTAAAAAGAAAGAAAAAGGTCACATTATAAAGCCTATCTAAATAAAAACAAGGAGAGGCACACCAATCTGATAACAGTGGCAACCCCTGGGAAGGGGTCTACAGTGGGGAGTAGTGGTCAAAAGGGACTTCGGCCTAATCTATAGGTCGCTTTTTTAAAAAATGAGAATATATTCATGTATTATTTGTAAAATTTTAAAATAGTTTAAAGAACCTGTCTAGATATCAAGATTTGCTGTAAAATAGTCTAGTTTTTTTTTTTTGGGGGGGGGGGAGGTAGTCACTACCTGATCGACGATATACAAGTAACTGTTAAAGCTGGGTGCGGGATACATGGGGGATTCAGTCATTATTCTGTTCTCTCTACTTTCACATTATTTGAAATTTTCCAAAATAAAAAGGTAAAAAAAAAAAATCTTCCTAGACGAAGAAGAAAAGCTTCCTAAATCTCTTTTTAAAACTCACATAACACTGATGCTAAAAGATGCCGAAGAAAACACACAAAAAAAGGGAGAGCCCTATCTCTTTTCATGACTATAAATACTAAGTTCCCAAATGAACATTAATGAACAGCGAAATCCAATAGTACATTTAAAGATACCGCTTGATCAAGTGAGATTCACCCCATGAATGCCTGGTTATTTGATTATTAAGAAATATATAATTTGTCATGCTGTTAGATGTAAGGTGAAAACTCGAACGATCATCATAACAGATGAGAAAAGCTTAGCCACTTCTGACCTGATATAAATGCTCAGTAAAACAGGAAATGGTACTTCCTGCAAATAGCAACAACAAAAAAATTCATTCAACCCATAATTCAGCTTGATGACAAACAATGACTCATTGCCAGAAATCCCATTTAAACCAGGAAAAAGATAACAGCACCAAGGATCACCGCTATAATTCACCGCCATTCTATTTGTATCCGAAGATCTGATGATTTGTGAAAGAATACTGTCTGAAATATGAAACATAAGCAAAATTGACATTCAAAGAGATGCAGAACTGATCACAGCTGCACATTACAGAGAGAGGCTGAGGAGTGGTTGAAATGGTGGGTGTCGGTAGGATTTGGTGCACTAACCTCTTTGTTCTTCACAGTGATCCCCCCCCCCGAGCACTGATCTCTTTCCACGGCTTTGAAGGTTTTGCCCCCACATTGTGACCTACTTGGATTCTTTACACAAATTGCCACCAACATGATTTAACCGAAACATGCATTTATTTTTTATGGATTTGTCATCCAGCTAAGTTGAATATCAACATCACATGTTATTTCACATTTCAGATACCTAAACAATTCTGGAATGCTAACACTTCTAATGCCAATGAGCCAGGTTTCCCTTGAACATGGTTTTATGTTATCACGGAAACATGACAGGTATAGATACATATCCGTGAAAACATTCCCAGGAATAATTTTTCCTATGCTCAACTATGAACTCTACTCTTTTCTCTCCCACTCAGGAAAGTAAATTCATTAAGTAAAAGAAATCAGAAGTCAGTTGACTACATTGAAAATGTGTTTGGAAAAGATAAACCCACCTCACAGAAAATAATCCTTGGCATTCATGACATATGACACTTGAAATTTCAAATTCCCAAGAAATTATCATTCCCTAAAAATAGATTGAATCCAGGATGGCTTCAGTGAAACACAAATTGCCCTAAACCATAGAAGCCATTAACACAAACAAGTTTTGGGTGAATCAGTAATGTGGCATTTTGGTCATTCTGTGTACTGGTTTTTGGTAAATTGATCTAAAGTTCAAGAAAGTCCTGAATTTGGTTCACAAGCAAATCATCATATCAAAAGAATTAATTACCAGCTTCTCAAGGAGCTGGGCAGCTGGACCTGGTAGCTAAATAGGGGTGTCCAGAACAAGGGAAATTCAGTAAGACTTGGTGTGAAGCTAGACAAAGCGGCCTCTGTATCTACTACATATGCCAGTACGTTCTTTGTATTCCCGATTTAGCCACACTACCTGAAGAAATTCCTGCTAGACTCTAGAAGATTGACCACAGATCACAATCTGCTGATGTTACAATGACTTCACTGTGAGGAGGAGGAGAGCTGACTAGGAGCTGCTTGTGGTCAGGGCCATGTCACATTCATCTGGGCGCCCCTAACAGCTCACATATCTGGCACATGATACTAAATGAATATCTGTTGAATCAAATGAAGATGATACTCAAAAGATCAAAGCCACAGCAAAAGCCCAATTCTCCTAGAGGAAGTGACCAAAGTGAGAAACAGGTATGGCATTACATGGCAAGGACGTCTGGCCCACAAGCCCTCCTACCTCCAATGGCTCAGTAATTTCAGAAGCCAAAACTTTACAATTTAGGAGGTGAGAAATGGACACTTGGTCTGGATCCTAACGTCTGAAAAGGGAAAAGTAGTAAGAGGCAGTGAGGAGTCTAGAAAACAGGTCTTCTCAAACTGTTTGAAGGACCTGATAATGTTAAATTTTGAGAAGAAAAATCTAAGGGAAGACATGATTACTGGGTGTTTTCTGGTTCATTCATTCCTTTAGTCATGCCTCATCTCCTTCAAGTTTTGGATCAAATGTCACTTTCTATTTCTACCTTGACCACCCTCGTTTAAACTGCATCCACCCTCACTCCCACCCCTGATATGCCTTCCCCTGCTCTGTTTTTATAGCACTTATCATTTTTTTAAATATACAATATCATTTTCTTATTTATTATATTTATAGTCTGTTTCCCTCAACAGAACTGGAAGCAAGCACAGGGCTTTTTCTGTGTTTTGCTCACCACTGTGTCCCAGCACCTAGAGCAAAGCCTAGCACTAGGGGTGAGCGCTCATTTGTTGACTCAATGAGTGAATTCAAACATCTGAGGATCTTTGAGGGGCCAGGCTAGGAGCTAAATGCTGAATATTTGCAAGGTAAGTAAGTAAGCCATGATCCCTGCCCTGGGGGAAATCGTAGTCTTCTGGAAGACAACAACCTACCAAACTACACATTACAGCAAGCACAGTGAGTATGCTCATTCCCAGGCTGTGAACAAAGTCCTACGATAACTCAGAGGACACAAACAACTAGCTCTGCCTGAGAGAGCTAAGGGTTCAGCATGGAAGTGACTCTTGATCAGGGTCTTGAGAGCTGAGGAGTTAGAGAAGTGAGGGAGGATATTCTGAGCAAAGGCTCCAAGTCAAGACAAGGCTTGGTGGGTCTAGAAAACAGCAAGGTTCTCAGAATGGCAGGACACTAGAGGGCATGAGGGGGAGTAAGTGAAATACCAGGATGAAGGCTGGCTGTAAAATGCACTGTGTACCAAGCTCAAAGTCCAGATTTTACCCTGTAGATAATGGGAGAGCAACTGGGGTGGGGGAAGGGCAGGTGACATGATTACCTTTATTTGCTAAGGAAGATCTTTCTAGCTGCAGTGTGGAGGATGTACTAGAATGAGGAAGAGACTAGAGACAGGAAGGTCAATTAGGAGACTATTACAAGAATCCAAGTGAGATGATGGGGGGCTGAACTAAGACAGTAGCCTAGGAAAGGGAGGACTTTCAGGGAAAGAGGAAAGGCTCAGAGCTCTGTGGAAACTGGTACCTGCCACTCTGCTTCTCAGGGCATCTGGGTAACATGATACACAAAAGGAAGAAGTGCTGCAAACAGCATTTGGGGAATAAATCAGATGACTCTAAGATGTCAAGACTCCTTCAATGCACTGAAGGCAGTACTATAGTGCTGCTCATTGACCCCTGTTTTGATCACTTGCACTATAAAACTTGAGGCTGTTGCTTGTGGCCTTGACCTGGGTATATAGCTCCCCCTCTTGTTTAGTTCATTCTGTGGCTTTCATCAGAGAAAAATTTAAATCTAAGTCTGCATGGTAGTCTGTAAATATTTGAAGGCTTTTTTTCGCAGCATCTACATCTCCCAGGCAGCATTATAACACTGGCCGGGGGGGGCAATAAGAACAACTGTGTTAAACTGCACAAGACTTAGCTGGACAATTGCACCAATTACAGGTCTTTTCCTTCCCACCCATCCAGCCAAGTTTATCTTCTTCAAACAATTCTTATTGGGTAACTTCCCTGCTCGAATGTTTAGTGGCTTCCACTGTCCTAGCTGCCAAAATCTCAGCCTCCTGGATCTATCCAACATACTCCTCAGCTCAAATCAGGCAGATCTTTTCACAACCTAGACCTCCTACCCCCTACCTCTGTCCTTTGACTCCTACTACTCAAGAGAGACACCCCTCTTTTTTCTCTCCTCCACACCTTGTGGTTCTCAACCCTGGGTGCACTTTAGAATCACTAGGGAGCTTTTCAAAATATGCCCATGCTGGGGCTCCCCATCCTCCAAGATTCTGATTTAACTGGTCTGGAATGGGGTTCAAGCATCACTATGTTTTAAAAAGCTCCTCAGGTGATTATAATGTGCAACCAGGGTTGACAACCAGTGGCCTGGCCCCATTCACCCATTTTTCAAGACTCAGCTCAAGTCCCATCCCTGGTCCTCACTGATCTCCCGCTCCTCTGAATTCCTACGACACTGAGAATCTATACCATACGATTTCCTGCCACACACAACCTAGCTTGTTGTGTCTGCTTTCAAATGTGTCATTCTTCCATGTGTCTCTAGTTATAAATAGAATACATTCCAAGAAGCTCTTAAGTGAGAGACAGTAAGATCAAGGCTAGAAGAATTAAGGAATATTAGAACTGGCAGGGACTTCAGAGAGCATCTAGTCTTGAACTTTTGGGGGTCATAGACAACTTTTGAAAATCTGATAAAAGCCATGAACTTTCTCCCCAGAAAGAAGCATATACACACAAAATTCTGCATATAATTTCAGGGGGTTCAGAGACTCCTTAAATGATGCAAATGCTCCTTTTGGGATCATGAACTACAAACCAGAATTTTTCTAACACACAGATGTAGGGGTCAGGGGATAAATGACCTGCTTATGGCCAAAAGTAGTGGTAGAGCTGGGTTCAGAACCCTCATCTCTTGATCATTCCAGTCAGTTCCTTTTGCTTAGCATCTCTATGGACTGCTTCAAACTCAGCAACAGTTCTGATGATCTACTAGGCAAAGCTGGACAATCGAAGAAGCCATGCTTTGCATATGGCCATATTATCTGCTCTATCAAGCTCTTGAAGTCACATGACTTAAACCCCTATTCGCTGACCATTCTACAGACATAATTAATACCTAATACTTTAAAACAAATGAATCGTCAGTCTCTTTTCACCTTCACAGTTTTTAAGAAAAAATACATCCTCACCCGCTTATCCTTGAGAGCTGGGCTGTCATCCCCAAGGGCAAGGCGGGAAGCACAGGTCCGGAACTCTGCTAAGCCCAGGATCGGCAGATATTCATGGTTCAGGCTGTTGTCATTAGCAATCTTCTGCTGTACCTTCCTCACTACCGGCAGGACCCAGGGCTGACAATCATCTGTGCGATATGCTGGAACGTGGAAGAGAGTTATATAATGGAGGAGTCTTAGGTTTCATCCAAGTAACAGTTTCCGACACCTTCCAATCAGAACAGGGAAGGAAATTAAAATAAAGTTCATTCACTTACTGAATGCCTACTTTGGGCCAGGCATTGGGCTAGGTGCTGAGCAAACATGCACAGACATGGTTCCTATCCTTATGGAACTTATAGCTCTTAAATGTAACTGACCTCCAAAAAGGAAAATGTTGGAATAAAACTGGGACAACACAGAGCCTGGTTAAGAGAATGCATGTGAAAGCACTCTGCTATGTCAGTATTACTAGCACACTGAGGTCTCTACAGTCATTGGCCCAATGATCTTCTTCCTTCTGCATCTCTAGTGAGTTTCCCCTACAGCCCCTTCCCCCCAAGTCACCTTCCTAATCTCGCGACGAAATCAGCGCTCACACACTCACACCAAAGACATCTATTCTTACGGGGAAAAGTGCAGACAGCAAACATTTGTAAAAACTGGTCACCTTCAGCATCTCCTTGTAGAGAGTAGCAGTACAAAAGCTCTCCTTTTGCTTTCCTATGACTGAGCAGTTCAGATTCTGTCTGATACAGTCACTCAAAGCTTAATCAACATGAAAATCTGTATAAACTGCCTTCTTCCACCCCTCATTCAAATTATTAAATCGAGAAAAAGTACTTCTTTGTACAGAGGCTTCTTGGTTTGAATTCAGGATTCAGGTACAGCACAGAGGATTAAGACATGTTTCTATGAGAGGGATCAAGCTCCCACACAGCTCCCTACGAGGGCTGTGCCATCCTGGATTAAATCAGAGCTGCACACCTCAGCTCCACCAGGAAGTGAAACTTCCACAGCATCAAGCTCAGAATACATCCTCCTTGGAAATAACGCTGTTACCATTCATCTCCCCAAGAGACTTCCAGAAAAGAGCTAGGTGCTATTTCAGATGAACTCTGTACCTTCAAACAAAACAGGGAGGGTCAGAGGTGTGGAAAGAGACCCACCTCCTCCTCTTGGCCTATAAGAGCAGTAATAGGACTAATAATGGTCAAACACCCTGTGATTGAAGATTCTGACAGCTAGTTACACAATGAGTCACCCAAGGACCTACTTACGTACCTTGTTCTCTCTCAGTATTTTGACATCAGCTGGTGTTCAGAGTTTTAACTGTTCATCCCACTTCATCTGTGTTATGGATTGAATTGTGTCCTGCAAAAATGTGTGTCAACTTGGCTAGGCCATGATTCCCAATATTGTGTGGTTGTCCTCAATTTTGTGATCTGATGTAATTTTCCTATGTGTTGTAAATCCTGATATCTATCTGTGGTTAAGGAAGCAAGATTAGGTTATATTAAAGAGGATTAGAGTGGGATGCAACGCCCTTACTCATGTCAGAGCACTGGTCCATATGAGGGGAATTTCCATGAGATGTGGCCTGTTATCACCTTTTATCTTACAAGGGATAACAGGAGAGAAAAGCAAGCAGAGAGAGAGGGACCTCATTACCACCAAACAAGAATAGCCAGGAGCAGAGCATGTCCTTTGGACCTGGGGTCCCTGTGCTAAGAAACTCCTAGACCCAAAGAAAGACTGATAACAAGGACCTTCCCCCAGAACCAACAGAGAGAGGAAAGCCTTCCCCTGGAGGTGGCGTCCTGAATTTGTACTTCTATCCTCCTAAACTGTGAGAGAATAAATTTCTGTTTGTTAAAGCCATCCACTTGTGGTACTTCTGTTATAGCAGCACTAGATAACTAAGAATTTGGTACCAGGAGAGTAGGGTACTGCTCTAACAGATACCTAAAATGTGGAAGCAGTTTTCAAACTGTGAATGGGTAAAGGCTGGAAGAGTTTTAAAGTGCCTAACAGTAAAAGCCTAGATTGCCTTAAAGAGACGGTTTGTGGAATTATGGACATCAAAGACAATTCTGGTGAAGGCTCAGAAGAAAGTGAGGAGAGCTGTAACACTGGAGACGACGCAGACGGTGAGAAGCAGCATCAGCGAAACGGCAGCAGTAGAACCAGGAGGCTGGTGCAAGATGGCACAGAAGCCAACCCATGGAATGAGAGAGCTGAGTGCCTTAGCAGGAGGCTTCCTGGTGGAGTGTGCTGCCTCTGAGCACTTATCAGTGGAGCTAGGCTTGCCAACTCACAGAGTGAGAGAGCTGAGTACCTTCAGGCCAACTCTTTACTGGCAAAATGGGGTGCCTCCAGGCACTTATATCAGTAGAGCTAAAAAGCTTTGGAACACTTGCCTGAGCGGGTAGACACCGGGCCAGCCCAAGAGGCCCAAGAGGCCAAGAGGCCAAGGAATCAGGAAGCAGAAGCTGAAGAGACAAACGAACACAGGAAGCAGAGCTGTCTCAGTCTCAAAGGGTAGGGCCAGAATCTCTAGGGTCCCAAGAGGTGATGCCATGGCCGCCTAGGTTTCATAGAATTAGATCTTCACCAACTCGGTTCTGGAGTTTGGGACTGCCTTTCACGAGTGCCAGCAGCATAGGGCCAAATCCATTGCCCAAAGCTGACAGGGCAGGGCTGTCATGCCAAAGCGGCAAAAGAACACGGCCTGCCGGGGCTGAGGGCGTGGAGTCGCCACTCAGATGGACTAGGAGAATGGGGCCACCCAAAGCCAAGGAAGCAGAGTTGCCATTCCAATGGGCCTGGAAGGTGGAGCTGAAGCCCAGGGCCAAGGAGCCTCCACCCAGAATCCAGAGGGTGTGGCCAACACCCAGAATCTGGAGGGCAGGACCATTGCCTAAATGGTCTCAGAGAACAAAGGATTATTTTCAAGACACATGTGTTCTGCTGACTTGCTTGGTGCCTGTTACCTCTTCTTTCCCTCCAATTTCTCCATTTCTTTCCATTTGTAATGGAAATGCCTACCTTGTGCCTGTTCCACCATTGTACTTTGGAAGCAGATAACTTATATTCTAGATTTCACAGATGAAGAATTCTACCCCAGTGATAGGATTTGTACTTGGAATTGATTAAAGACTTTTGTGATGATATGATAAGCTAAATGTGTTTTACATGTGGCAAGGACATGAATTTTGGGGGGGCCAAAGGGTGGAATGTTATGGATTGAATTGTGTTCTCCAAAAATGCGTGTCAACTTGGCTAGGGCATGATTCCCAGTATTGTGTGATTGTCCTCCATTTTGTGATCTAAAGTAATTACGTATGTGTTGTAAATCCTAACTTCTATCTATGGTTAATAAGGCAAGATTAGGTTATGTTAAAGAGGACTGGAGTGGGATGCAACACCCTTACTCAGGCTACAGCCCTGATCTGATGTAAGGGGTGTTTCCCTGGGGTGTGGCCTGTGTCACCTTTTATCTTACAAGAGATAAAAGGAGAGAGAAGCAAGCACAGAGATAGGGACCTCATTACCACCAAGCAAGAATAGCCAGGAGAGGAGCACGTCCTTTGGACCCGGGGTCCCTACACTGAGAAACTCCTAGACCCAGGGGAAGACTGATGACAAGGACCTTCCCCCAGAGCCAACAGAGAGAGAAAGCCTTCCCTTGGAGCCGGCACCCTGAATTCGGACTTCTATCCTCCTGAACTGTGAGAGAATAAATTTGTTTGTTAAAACCATCCACTTGTGGTATTTGTTATAGCAGCACTAGATAACTAAGATAATCTGCATCACATTTTTACTGACCTAAATTAATCTATTTCATAATATTTAATTTTGCTTACAGCAAATTCCTATATACTTCTTCTATACTAAAGGTATTTATAGCCCACTTTGAGTTATCCTATGACTGATTTTTTTTCCTAGACTATTAGCCAAAAGGTTAACAGTTTAAACCTATCCAATGGCCTCAGAAGACAGGCCTGGCAATCTATATATAGAATTTTCAACATGCTTTTTTCCACTTAAATTTGTATTATGAATATATTTCACCATCATTAATTATTCTTCTAAAAGGTAACATATTCACATCTCCATCCCATCCTTATCTCCCATCTCCCTAGTTCCAAAATCTTCTCCCTCCATAAATAACTGTTCTTAGTTTCTTATATATCCTTCCAGAATTTCTCTATGGACATATAAGCAAATATAGATTACTTCCCTCTTTTTATACAAAAGGTAGTACATAGCATACTATACACTGTTTTCCTCCTTGCTTTTTCCACTTAACTTGAAGATCTTTTTATACCCGTGCGTAGAGTGTCCTTGTTCCTTTTTACAGCTGCATAATTGATAAATATGCTGTAATTTATTTTGCCAGTCTCTTGTTGATGGACATTTGAGTTGTTTCTAATTTTTGGCTATTATAAAATAATACTTCAGTGAACAACTTTGTACATATGTCATCTCACATGTATGCAAATATATCTGTAAAACACAGAGTTGAAAATGGAATGAGTGGGTTAAGGGCTATATGTATTTGTAGTTTTGACAGATATTTCCAAATTGTCCGCCACAGGAATTATACCAATTTACATTCCCACTAACAATGTATAAGAGTCACTATTTCCCCACAGCCTCACCCACTGAGTGGACTTTTGTCAATATGAGAGTGAAATAGTATTCAGGATAGTTTTAATTTGCATGTCTCTTATTATGATGCAATTAAGCATTTTTCATACATAGGAACCATTTTCAACATCACTTTGTGGCTAGATAATGTTCCTTTCTATGCATAATTTATTAACCATTTATGTTGCTTTCATTTATTTGCTATTATAAACACTACGATGAACACTGTTTTACCTTTGTACATATTTTTTTTTTAAGAAAAACTTGATGTAAAAGTACTAGGCCAAAGGGTATACAACAGGTAAAAGACTTTGTAAGATCATTTTCAATTTTACATCTGTCCTCTATTCTATCAGCTAACCTTAATCCCCAGAAATGTGTCATCTGCAAATTTAATAACTATATCAAGTTAGTAAGAAAAAATGTGGACAGAGCTCCAGACTGACAAAACGACTAGCCAACAAACAGTCTCTGGGTAGGTGAATCTAACTCACAATACTGTCACACCACCCACATTACACAGCTTATCCTCCAAACTAATTCTCTAGCAACAAGTTCAAAAAGCCAGCTTTACCAGGTGTGATTTGGTCTGGTTCCTTTAAAGACATACCAAAATAACTACTTCCAAGTTAAGAGTCGCCCCTGAAGCGGAACACCCTATCTATTATCACAATGCTACCAGTGTTCAAAATAATCTTGGAATTCTTCTTTTGAAATTGTTTTCAGAGGTGACATCTCATTATTTTAAATATCCTCAATGGTGCCAAATTTTTATCCTTAGAAAGTAAATTTAATTTTTGGAAATGGTTAGAAGTTACATACATCGTATCCAGCAAAGAGGGTGGATAGTATTAATAGAGACCAATCATAAAGAGATGGTCTCTTGTGTGGTTCCTACCTGCTTCTGAAGGCCATTCCAAAAGAGAGCTTCCAGAAATCTTTGAGCATTAGCAGTATGTTTGGACTACATCGAGAAGACGCTATCTAGATGTACGAAAAGTTTGAGTGTTCACGGAAAATCCAGTTCTATTATGCTCCAGGTCTGTGTTTGGGTAAGTGTTAAACATTATCTCTATAATCATATTTATGCTAATATGTTATCCATAATATTATTTATAAATAATGTGTTCTAAGTAAATAAAATATGAAAGAGAAAAAAAGCGCAGTACCACTGTTCTTACGAGCGCTATATGCTTTGTGTAACTCTAAAAAAATCCTGCACTACTATTGCAGGGTGGGGGTGAGTGCATTGTATCTTGTTTTGTGACAAAACAGAAACAGACCAACTTATACCTCCCCTTTGTTTTTCATTGCCCAGTTTCTCCCAGGCTCAGTTCTAGATTTATTTCCAATGCTTTGCCTAACTACCCTAATGAAGTGAAACTGCAGATTACTCTTGGGTGACTGGAGCAGTGAGGTCAAGCATTATCAACAATTGCTTTTCCCAGGAAGTTTTATTCCTGTTTCTTGGCCCCATGAATTCCTCATTCATTCTTTCATTCACTCACTCATTCACTTAACAATATATCATAAGCCAAGCACTGGCTAGAAGTAGAGACACAGAGATGGATTCAATAAGCACCAAGTCCCTAATTCTTTGAGGAGTCAGGAAAGATTTTACAGAGGATGAACTGTGAAAGATGAGTAAGAGTTTAAAAGGTAGACAAGGGAAGAATGGCATTCCAGACAGGGGGAATACGTTGTGCAAGGTCCCAGGGGCTTGGAGAGCATGAAGTTTTTGAAGATCTACACATAGCATGGCTCAGATGTAGGATCCATGGGACACAGCAGGGAGTGGCTCAAAGGGTCTTGGAGGCCCTTCAAAGGAACTTTAGGTCCAAGAAAGAACCACTGAAAACATTTAAACAAGGGTGACATGGACAGCTGTACATTTTAACAGAGTTATTTGAATGACACCATGGCAAAAAAAACTGGAGAGGAAGACAGAAGCAAATAGTTAAGTCAGGAGCCTATCGTAATACTCCAAAAGGGAAATGATGACAACTTGAATTAAGGCAGTGGCAGTAGGAATAAAGAAAAAGGAATAGATTCAAAACAGCTTTATGCAGTAGAAAAGATAGAACAGAATAACCAAGTAAACAGATACGAGATGGAGGAAATGGCTGCCTACAACACTAAAGTCTCTCTCTAGCTGGATGAGTATACAGTGGTGGTGCTATCAGCCAAGGTATAGAACACACAGGGAAGAAAAATAAAAGATCAAGGGGAAGGTGGGAATTATGAGGTGTGCTTTAAACATGCTGAATTTGAGGTGGATGTAGAATGTGCCCAGCAAACTCTAGCAAGTATGAGTCTTGCACTCAGGGAAGAGGTCCAGGATGGAGAGGAAGCTTTCATAATTAGGGACACTGAAGGCAGCTGAAGCCATAGTAATAACAGCAATGATTCACTTTATTATTTAATACATACAAAGCACTGTGATAAATATATCGTTTTATTCTCATTTAATTCTCATAACAACCTCGTGATGTAGACATTACGATCTCTATTTTAGGGATCTGGAAACTGAGGCCAGAAAACTTAAATAATTTGGCCAAGCATAGTAAGAGTTAGGATATCATAACTATTGAAGTACGTGGAATCCAGGTACTTTTTTTTTTTAATAGAGCAAGAAATGTCTAGGGAAAATCCAAAGCAAGCAAGCCCCAGAGGACTGCCTCAGAGCCTCTTTTATCAGCATGCTCACCAGCTCTATTCACAACTGCTCTTTTTCCAGACTATAAGCCTTTTAAGGGAATCATACAGGTCACTGGTGGGCCAGCCCAGTGGTCTTGCTTTGCAGAAGAAAAGGAGAGAAGAATATAGAGAAGTACACAATCAAACCTGTCACGCCCCCCTCTTCCTCCTAAAATCTCCACTCCCCTCACCCATCCCCACCTGAGTCCATGCTGGTATGCCTTTAAGGCCCTTCTCCAACTAGGACACTAGAGAGAAGGCCACAGGGTACTCGGAAACATGTGATATAGCATATCTTTCCAATAATTCCACTTGAAGATGCTGGGAAACCACATTAAAAACAACAACAAATATTAGATTAAACACAGTTTATCTGGAACAAAGAAACCTACATTTATATGAAAAAAGGACTAGAGTCTGAAGAAGTATCTTGCCTCAGGCTGCACCAGGCTAGACCCATATCTCCCCACTGCCTTGAAAGCCACTTGCCTAAACTTTAAGAAGCACTGGAACAGTCAACTCAGATAGCATCCTGCTTAACAGTGTAAAGTGTGATACCCTGCTCTGTTTAACTATAACAAAACTATTGAAATAGTCACAGCAAAAAAATCTTTGAGGAAACTATCCGTAAGTAGGAACTGGCTAACAAGATTATCTGTTCGTTTTCATTCTGTTACCGACAAGTCGATTCTGACTCATAGCAACCCTACAGGATAGAGTAGAACTGCCCCACAGGGTTTCCAAGGAGCAGGTGGTGGATTCAAACTGCCGACTTTTTGGTTAGCAGCCAAACATGTTCAACATCACTTGAACATGAGCTGGATAACCTCCATCAGGTTTTATCTTAAGAGTCCCTGGGTGGTGCAAACAGTTAGGTGCTTGACTAGTAGCCAAAAGGTTGGCAGTTCAAACCCACCAGAAGCACCTCGGAAGACAGACCTGGCAACCTGCTTCTGAAAGGTCACGGCCTTGAAAACCCTGTGGAGCAGTTCTACTCTGTATACGTGGTGTCACCACAAGTTAGAATCAACTCAATGGCAACCAACTACGAGGACCAGGTTTATCTTAACTTGAGGGTGGGGAGGAGTATCTTTCTCAAAGTTAGGAATTAATTACACTTCTGTAACAAAAGGTACACTTTAAGATGCATTTAACAGAGCTAGGACATACAGAAGCTGGAAACAGACTTTTTATTCTACTCTGCTTTAATTAGAACCTTTGCAAGCTCCTGCCAACCCAAGAGAAAGACCCAGTCACAGTGATCATCAAAAAGAACATTTATGTAACACTTTCATTTACGTATCACATTTCACACATAATTTTTCACTTAGTCCTCAGCCAACTGATGAGACCAATAAGATTATTATCCCATGTTACAGTCATTTAATAGGCTGATAAGGGATAGAGAGAATCATGTACTTCTTATTAAACCTTTAATGTCTAGTAGAATCTTGGAATGGACTTTCAGTAAAGTCAAATGTTAAGAGCAGTATTTTAGAGAGAGATCATTCAGTCCTGGCTCCTCATTTAGCAGACCATGTCCCCGGATGTTAAATACCCTCCCAAGGTCACATCACTAGACAGCGGGGCTGGCCTGAACCCAGGTCTCCTGGCTTTTTCCGCTACAGTGCACAGGCTGCCCTTGACCAACTGAAGTCCCCCAACATAGAGGAGGAGGCAGGGGCCCAAGAGACCTGACCTAGAATCCCAGCTCCATCACCTATTAGTCATATAAATGGTGGAGCTGGGGCGAATTGTTTCATCTTTCTCAGCTGCAGCTTATCTCTTTGTTATTGTTGGGTGCCGTCGAGTCGATTCCGACTCATAGTGATCCCATGTGACAGAACAGAACTGCCTCACAGGTTTTCCTAGGTGTCAATCTTTACGGGACCAGATCATCAGCTCTTTCTTCTGTGAAGCCAGTGGGTGGGTTCGAACCACTAACCTTTCAGTTAGCAGCCTAGCACTTACTGTTACACCACCAGGGCTCCTTCCTTATCTCTACGACAGTTGTAATAACAACTCTTCAGAGTTGTTGTGAGGGTTAAATGAGATTACATGTATAAATCATCTGCCCATAGTAAGGATCTGGGGTTCCTGGAAAACATCACAAAGGCACCATCAAGGCTGAGGCGACCGTCTGAGCTGCAGATTATGCTTCTGAGACAACCATCTCTGGCATGGACTGAAAGGTGCTTTTTCTCTGCATGAGCAGTTTATTTCTGAACCAATGTCAGAAATCATTTCATTTTGCAGTTCTCGAGCTGACAATTTTTATTCAACATCCTTTGTGAGACCCACCCAAAGAAATGACAAAATAGTAATAATATCTGACATTTATATAAACTCCTATAAACGTGCCAGGTACTGTTCTAAGCACTTTAAATGCATTTAATCCTCACAAAACCCCTGTAAGATAGTTCAAAGGTAACTGAGCCAATAAAATCTGAGATTTTAAAAAAGCTCTATTTAGATTAATATTAGTATTAGTTCTTCAGTATATGCCTGGCCCTAAAGAAATACGTAGAGGTTTTCGACTGGATTTAAATTAGGAGCTTGAATATGCCCATTCCAATTTAATCCGAGGTAATCTTCAATATTTCTCCCACTCTGCTGCTAAAAACATAATTTTCTATATATAGGCAAAACAATATAGTATTGATTTATTTTATTAAATGTTTTGTTACGGAAAATTTCAAACACATACAAAGGATGACAGAATAATATTAATGGACACAGAACCCATGTACCCATCATCCAGCTTCAATAAACCATCACTTTCAGCAGCTATTTCTAACCTCCTTCCCCATACTCCTTGCTGAAGACTTTTTAATTTAACACATGCTATGTACAGATGGAGCCCTGGTGGCACAGTGGACTAAAAGCTATGGGGAGCCATGGCTGCTAACCAAAAGGTCAGCAGTTGGAATCTACCAGCTGCTCCTTGGAAACCCTCTGAGGCAGTTCTACTCTGTCCTATAGGGTTGCTAGGAGTCCGAATAGACTCGACAATAGGTTTTTGCTTTTTAATGTACAGATATGGAATCCCTGAGTACTGCACACAGTTAATGCATTCGGGTGCTAACCAAAAGGTTGGAGGTTCGAGTCTACCCAGATGTGTCTCGGAAAAAAGACTATCTACACCCGAAAAATCAGCTACTGAAAACCCTGCGGAGCACAGTTCTACTCTGACGCACATGGGGTCACCCTGAGTTGGAGTCGATTCAATGACAACTGGTTTATACAAACAGTCACTATGGGAAATCTGGTTCTAAACTTCTTAATATTACCCTCTGTTACAAAATAGTTCAATTTTCTGTTTCCAAAATCTCTAGTTCTTTCATTCTAAGTGTGATCCCTCGCATAAGTCATCATGCTACTCATTTTCTTCTCTCTGGCTGGTCTGTGTGTGCAGCAAAGCCCAAATCAACAAAGTGTCTACGGGATTTCAAACACCCAAATGGTGGCGACAGAAATAGCAAATTCACCAGAGAAGGTTAGAGTTAAAATGGAATCTCAAAGGCAATCAGTTCAAACTTTCTCTAGGCAAATGGGGAAAATGAGGCTCTGGGCTGTCCAGGGTCCAAAAAGCACAAGAGAGAACTGAAAACAAGAATGTGTGAAAAGTGAGCTTCTACTGCCCATACTCTCTGCTCCTTTTTGATCCCAGCCTTTCCACCATCTCTACTGATCTCCTATCACATCTCTACACTCACAAGCAGCATTAATGGATCTCAGAAGCACTTTAGATTTCTATTACAGCACTTAACCCCTACTGATTTTAAACTCCTTGAGGGCAACAATCAGGCCTCAGTTTTCCTTCCTCTCTCCCCTCCCCTAGTGCTTAGTAGGGTACCTGACTGATACCGAGCAGTGACTCAAATATTTATTCACCCAGTCCAGCGCTCCCTAAGGTTAAGAGTTCTCCTTTATCCATTCCTCAGCAACCTGGACCCTATCCCTGGCCACCCCCATTCTTTAGGAGGCAAAAGGATGTAGTATAAAGAACACGGGATGGAGAACACAGGATGGATCAGAAAATCTGCGTTTGTGTCTTGGCTGCTACACCTGCGCTGTGTAACCTTGGGCACATCGCCCAGGGCCTCCGTGTCCCCATCTATAAAATGGGCACGCAGAACTAAGAGCTCGTGGATCCTCTGACTCTGACTCCTGCCTCCTCTCCGGTCTCCCCTCCCAAGCAGCGCCAAGCTGGGCCTCAGTCTCTACCACAGTGCCCACCTCCAAGACTGGGCCCGTTTCACTCTCCACTCGGCTCACATTCCTGAACACTGACTGCATCCTTACCTCCCACCCCCAGGTTGACCTTGCGAGGGTCTGGATCCTCCCGGAAGTCGGCGACGAGCTTAAACACAAGGACAGGCTGGGCCTGTGGAACCTCGGCAAAGACGGAAGGAGGAGCCATAGCCAGAGGACAGGAATCTGCCGAGAGCTTTTACCCCGAGCCTGGAGCTGCTCTGTCCGGTCTAGCAGTGGCCTGTCGAGGAGACTCTCACCTTCACCCAGCCTGGGGGCCGGGTCTGCGGCCTCCAATGGTCGAGCTGCGTCCGGAGCTTGGCAACGCGGTTAACCAATAGCGAGCTTCTGACGACAAGAGACTTGTGGGAGGGATGCTATTAGCCAATCCAACAAGAGAATCTTATCGGAGGCCGGTAACGATGCAACCAATTCTATTTTCTCCGGCTATTGTCGAGGCGGAGACTAGGTTGATTGGCAGACCCATGTGCCTATCGCTGAGACTACTATTCCTTGTGTCTTCCAGTGCTGAGAGTAGCGGTTGGAGGAGCCCAGCGGCGGGTGTTCACCAGAGGCCGCCTCCTCGACCTTCGAGGGTCTGGAGACTAGGGGGAGATGTCCCGCGGGAATTCGGGGGAACTGGCCTTCCTGAACCCGCGAAGCAGGTGTCCTCGCTGCCAGATCGGGCAGCGCGCACATTCCTGACTCGGCCAGGTCTGGCAGCCAAGTCCCCGGCGTCTCCGCCCAGAATGGAAGTCCCGGTCCCAGCCGGGTGTTTCCCCCTGAGGGAATTGGTGTGGGTTGCCCGCCTGGGTCTCACACCTGGGAGATCCTACTGAACGTGAGGGAGTGGCCATGAATTCATTTCTGCCGCTTTTACAGTTTAAGATTCTTGCTCCTCATTTCTTTCGGGGTAAGGACCTGGTCCTCAAGGACCTTCAGGATCTGGGTGCGGCTTCCCTTTCCAGCCTTCCTCCCACTCACACACCCAGCCAGGTCTTGCTGTTGTCAGCTGGCTCTTAGCCACACTGCCTTTTTTAGTCAAGCGGCTCCTTCCCCCTAGTATTCCTTTCTTCCCAAACCGTCTTTCCACCTGTTGACCTTCAAAACCAGAGCAAGTGTCTTGCCCAACTACCCTATAATGCCTTCCCTTAACCCTCGTCCTGGTCAAAATTCAACTTCCTTTCTTGTGCTTCTGTACCTTGTTGACTATATTACAATTGTAGAAAATGCTCTTACGGTTAAGAACCTAACTTTGAGATAGGGAAGGTGAGTTTATGTTAATAATGGTGGAGGAATAATTTGGAAAAAGGAGGGTGAGAACGCACAACTTGATGAATGAAATCAGTGTCACCAAATTGTGCAAGTAGAAATTGGTGAATTGGTGTATGTTTTGCCATGTACATTTTCAACAACAACAAATAATTTTTTTAAAAAGCCTGACTGGAGCCAGACTGCCAGGGTTTAAATTTTGGTTCTATCACTTACTAGCTTGGGTGAGTTTAGGCAAGTTACTTAACTTCTCTGTTCCTGACCTGTAAAGTGGAGATGATATTTACCCCAGGGTTGTTGTGGGGATTATATGAGTTAATACATATAAAGTGTTTAGTAGCAGATAATAAGTGCTCCCTAACTGTCAGCTATTTTCATTGCACATCTGCCACACCCCTTGTAAATGGTAAGCTTCTTTTGGCTAGGGATCATACCAGGGATGAATCTCCTTCAGTTACTTGCACTTAATAAGTACTCAGTAAATGGTGGGAGGAGTCATTTCCCTTGGTGTTTCAGAGGAAAACAATACCTCAGCTTCTGTTCTTCGGATAACATAACAAATTTTAAAAAAAAAACTGAATTTTCCATTCAAGGTATCAACTCAAGCCAAAGGAACTTTGTGCAACACCTGGTCAACCTTTGTATGATCTGCTTCTTTTCAGAAACTTCGCCTCTGATTTTAAAGGCAAGTTTGCCCACAGTGTTTCATTAACACTTTCCTCTAAAAATTACAAGTTCAACACTGAAGGTCAAATGACAATGAACTTGCAGTGCTTCCAAAGGAAGAGACAAAGGGCAACTGCTGAGGGCGGTGTTCTATAGCCCAGCCGTCCCAGAGTTTGCTTTAAAATTACGATCTTCACAGTGTTGGCCAACCCATATCATGGTCACTCCTTACGTCATTCCCTGGGGGAAAAACAACCCTAGATTACCTAAACGCTATCAACTTGGCTAAGACCAAATAAATATTTATTGACCACCTAAGCAGCTCTGTAACTAAGCCAATGCTGATAGGGGCAAAGAAAGTTCCAGTTCCAGTTCTTCATGTCCTCCATGAAGATCTGAATTTTAGGAAGGGACAAACATTTATTAGGTAGGGAGTGGTGGAGAGGGAAGCCTACGTCTTATGTGGACTAAATGTCTCAAACTTTTTTCCTCGAAAATACGAGGTTTTTGGGCATTACTTTAAATTCAGTACCCTTTTGTCTTGAGTCCTAGAGGCTGCCCTTCTAAGTAAGATGCTAATCTTAAAATAAATAAAATGCTTTCCAGGCCATTGCTAATTTTAACAACTTAGAATTGACTCACTACTGCCTCCCTGCTGAATGGCTATTTCAAGCAAAAGCCTCTTGAGAGGCAAACAGTGCCCAGATAAGTAGGCAGCCAGGTAAAGTGAGTGTCCAGGGAAGGGGCAGTCAGAAGAAAGAGTGGCTGGTATTCGCCCAGCTTCCTAACTTCATTTTATGACTGTTCAAGCATCCTACCTACCTTTTCCCTTCTCTCCCCCCACCACCCTTTCTTTTTTTTCCTTTCCTTTCAAAAGAACTAGAAAAGTGGAACTGGGAAACCACATAGCAACAGCTTCATCTGGAATGAATTCCTTTAGAATATGCTCTCTTGGAAATCTGAAGCCTTCAGGGCTAGGCAGCACTGCCTGATAGTGAAGAGGCAGGGCAGGCAAGGTCAGCACTGGGCATTGCATGAACCACTAAGCAAATGCACACCTGCTTATTTTACTCAGTTTTGCCCCTGAATACCCAGAAGGTCTAAATTTAGGAATGAGTCAGGGGAGGGAGGAGTTTATCACACTTTGCACTCAAGCATAAAGTAGTTTGGAATGTTCTATATGAACATATGTTGTCACTATTATTACTATTTAGAAGCTGAGTTGTGTGCTGAACAAATGTTTCATTTAAAACCAAAGCTGTAAGAGGAGATCTGTTCAAGAGTCACAATGTGGCTAATAGTGGGCAGTAAACTCAGCAGTGGGCACCTAAGGTGGTGCTGTTCTCTTACTGGAAATTAGTTTACTCTTGCTAAGGAAAATGACTTTATGCAACTTTTATCCCCTTGAATTAAGTGTTCCTGGGTGTGCCTTGGTGGGACCATCTCCCCTTGCTTCTCTCCCTCACTTCTCTTTCTCACTTTCTTAAGTATGTTCCTTCCTTGGACTGGACCAAATGAAGGTATCCTAGTTCATAAAAGAGCACATCCACTGAGGCTTGGAGTGGACTGGTTCTAAAGTTGGTTCCTGAACTGGGCATCCCCACGTACAAAACTTTTTTAAAGCTTCTGAGACCCCTTCATCTCAAGTGAGAATAACAGCACAATTCGAAGAGAGTAGTCAATGTCACTGAACTGTGCATGTAGAAATTTTTGAAATGGTGTGTCTTTGGCTATGTGTATTTTCACCAAAAAAAAGAGGCTGAGAAGCTAGAGGGTTGGTATGTTGTGGGGTTGTTAACCAATGTCATAAAACAACATGTGTACTTCTGTTTCATGAGAAACTATTGGTTCTGTAAGCCTTCACCTGAAGTACAATAAAAAATAAAAAAAAATTTAAAAAAAAAAAAAAGCTGCTGAGACCTTTGGAAAACAGACATCAACAGGACTGAGAGCTACTGATGGTTTCATCTACTTGTTGAATGTAATTTCCAGGGCATTGTTTAGAAATTTTTGTGCTATATAGTTTTTGTACATTACGTGAGAAGCAGTGTAGCTTAATTGTTATAAGCTTGGCCTCTGGATACTTCAGTTTCTTCATCTAAACTGTGGGGATAATAATAGTTCTACCTCATGGGTTGGAGTCCCTGGGTGATGCACACAGTTAACATGCTTAACTGCTAACTGAAAAAAGGTTGGAGATTTGAGTCCACCCAGAGGCATCTCGAAAGAAAGGCCTAGCTATCTACTTCTGAAAATCAACCATTGAAAACCCTATGGAACACAGTTTTACTCTGACACGCATGAGGTCTCAGTGAGCCAGAATTGACCCCATGGCAACTGGTGATACCTCATGGATTGCTGTGAAGTTTAAATTATTTATTACATATAAGACAATTTGAAATACTCAATAAGTGTTAGCTGTGATTATCATCATCATCATCACAGATGTTTACAAACACTTGCCTTTGGGATTTATTTAGTTTGTTCATTGGATGATGGGAGGCATAGTAGAACAATACATAGGCTTTAAACCCGGAATCAAATTCCAGTTTTACCTCTAACTAGTTTTGAAACTGTTTCCTTTATGCGTCTGAGTTTTGGAATTGTTATCAGTAAATTGGGAAAAAGGACTTTGCTTGTTGTTGATTACACACACAGTTAACACAGTTGTAGAAGTTATTTTTGTCATAGAGATTATACTTTAGTTCCTGGGTACCTGTAGGGTGCTGGTTAGGCTGTCTTTGAAGTCCATCTGCTCTGGCCTCTTGTGGGCATTTTGACCTAGGATAACTGATGAATGTTGTATAAGCAATCCCCCAGCATTTTCTTTGAGCATTCAGTCTGTATTGCAGTTAAATGGTTTCGGCACTGATGCAGCTGGGTGGTACCAGAGTTGTGATTTCATGTCTCCCCATTCACCTCGTTTTCTTTTGATCATGAATCTTTGTTATCTAGTACTCTGAAATCTTTTTACAATGGACAAGCAATCAGAGAACACAATTTTTAAAAGATCTTGAGCCCTCCAAGAAGTCTTTCTAGAGATCTGTAGGATCTCAAAGCAACTTAAAGGAATAAGACAACATATTTAATAGTCAAATAAAATGGAAATGTGTTCATAATAGCCCTTTGTACTTCTATGTTACCTTTTTCTGAAGAGTAGAAAGTGTTTTAGAGACACTGTTCTCTCTTCCCAACATCCCCAGGTGGCTGTGGTCTCCAGTCAAAAAAAGACAAAGTAGGAAATGAATTGCCTTTGCAAAAAGCAGATGTAGACACTCCAAATGCCAGATCAGGAAGGCTACAGGCCTTAAAATCAGAAGAAAATCTCCTCTCCTTTCCCTGTGTCTCTCTTTTACCTCTAGAGCTTAGCTCCTCCCCCACTTCCCCCACCCCCAGCCTACCAAGTTGTGGTGACTTTTCGTTGGGTCAGGGACTAAAATCCTAAGCTTGGTACAAGATGAACGTAGATAACGAGATAACGAAGGAAACAAATTCAGTGTGTTTGCCAAGAACGTGCTTTCTTTTAAACAACCCCTAAAGGAATAGTTCAAAACAATGTGATAAATTACATTAAGTCCTGTGATAGTTAGCAAGGGTATAGAAGTGTATTTCTAACATTTCAACATTCAGCAGTAGGGGGCAACACTGCTCTTCTTTTGAGAAACGTTGCGCTCTCTAGAGAAGGGGAAAAAGCAAAGAAAAACTCCTGGCCACTGAGTGTGTTTGGAGGTGGGAGAGGGAGGAAGAGGGAGGGGACAGTCAGTTTCTGTTTACATTTATCTAATAAGTTAAAAAAAAAAAAAAAAAACTTTTTTGAAAGTATTTTTCTTATTTTTTAGGTGATTATGTGGGAAGAACGTCAGAGCCTGTATTGTCTTGAATTGGTAGATCAGGTAATTGGCAAAAAACACAGAAGGTTTTAGGTCCCCTGCTCAGGATATGTGTTCTGTCTGACAAAGATAAACAGTAGCTTGACCCTAGGTAATCAGATAGGGTTATTGTATGAACAGGCCTAAGGCTCCTGCACTTTCTGTGTAGAAATCAATCTACCGAACTAGCAGGATGTGGCTTTAAAAAAAATGTGTGTAACTTATGGTGTCAGCCCTGGTAACTGCTTTCAAATTCTAATTCGCTGACTTTATTCTGGTGTCTGTGTTAATTTTCCTTTGTGCCATACCTGGGTCAGATCAGATTTATCTCAAATTTGCCACATGTATTTTGACTTTAAAGAATGATGTCAGACATGGTGGGTAAGGAGTGCCTTCTGTGCGACTATCAGTTGACTGAACGGGTGTGTGTAAATAGCAGGGAAATTGAAGCCTTGTATGCTAGTCCTCATTCTATTGTAGTATGATTTGAGGATCTATGCCTCAGTTTCCCTATCCAGTAAATAGCAAGAATAAAATAATCTGTTGCTTTGTACTAAAAGTTACTTGATGATCTTTGGCGGGCTGACAGAGAGGAAAGAATAATCCTGATTTTAGCAAATACCTAACCATAGTATCCCTAGCACATTTGGATTGTGCTCTAATCCTGGAGACATTTTTGGCAGCAAAACTGCAGTGCTGATTTAAGTAAATCCTGCCAGGACTAAAAGTTGGAAGACGTTGGGTCTAGTTCCTAGGTCTGCCATGTGAATTAGGGCAAATTACAAGATTTGAGCCTTTGTTTCCTCATCTGTTAAATGAAGATAATACCTTTCAGATTTATTTAAAGGGTCAATTTAGAAAATATATATTAAACTGTTCTGAAAGCCATTTAAGCATCTGACAATTATTTTTAGCACTCTAGCCCAAATTTATCCCTTCTTTTTCTAAACTCCTGTAATACTTTATGCCTCCTTCTCTCATTTGGTAACAGTATATTGTCTGATGCTGTTAGTTAATTTTCATGTGTGTTTAACTTCTCTCAACTTGACATTTAGTTGGTTTCTTGAAAACTGAAACCATCAGTTACACTTCTTTGTATCCTCATAGGAACAAAGTATTTGGTACATAATAGGTTCTCAAATATTTGTTGATAGATAAAAAACAAACTACAGTGCAGAATTAACTCTTAATGACTATCTTTCACATCCCTAATACCCATTTTCCAAAGTTCTCCTTTAGTGCTTGAGCAAAACAGGAAAAAAAATACAGGACTTTCCCTGTGTGACTGGGGATGTGTTGTGTGGAACAAGGTAATAAAAAGACTTCCACTCAGTTTTAACTTCATCCTCCCCTTGTGGAGGTTCTGCCTGATTCTCTCTCTAACTTGGAGATCAGCCATTTTCTATAATCCTGGGAATATATGTCCAAAAAAGTGAGGTACAAAAATCATTTACATCTAGCATATAATTAAATATTTGTGAGAAGGAAACTATCACATTTAAAATATAAACTCACTTGCCAATTATTTTATTTTCAGAATATCTGACTTCTGTTAATTACTACAAATAAAGTATTATTTTAAATCATTGACACCACAGTAGCATTTTTATTTAGCTGGTATGTGTAAGAACTGGAGTATAGAGGAAAACTGTCCCAGAAAAGGGCCCTGCATTGGCTATCGATACATATGCTTCTGGATCTCTCTCAGGATGGCAGGACTGTGTTTAACTCTCAACGTGTACTTTCAGAAGCAGTGCACGTTTTCAAGCATAGATCTTCATCTATTGTCACTACTATCAATTATCATGTCGAATTCATTTGGGACAAAAAATTTGATTGTCTCCCTTGCAGCAAGCACAAAAATAAATTTAAAAATGAATTTAAGATTTAAATATTTTAAACTATAAACGAAATAGGAAAAAACAGATTTTTGGAATATAGTATTAGGGTAGAATAGACTTTCATAATCATGATGCAATCCCAGAAGCCATAAAGAAAAAGATTGACTTTGTATGATGATAAAAACCCAAACCAAACTCGCTGGCATCGAGCTGATTCCAACCCATAGCGACTGTATAGGACAGGGTAGAACTGCCTCATAGGGTTTCCAAGTCGTGACTGGTGGATTTGAACTGCCAACCTTTTGGTTAGTTTAATCACTGCACCACCAGGGATCCTGTATGATGATAGACACTATAAATAAAGTAAAATACGATGAAAAACTATTTGCAAAATGTCTATTAGCCATATCTTTATATTCCCAGAGCTTCACTGTGTCAATAGAAAAATGAGTTAAGGATATAAAGAAGTCAATCAGGAAAGAATAAATACAAATGGCCAGTAAACATACCAAAAATCATCTTCATTATTAAATTAAAGCCACACTAGTTTATCAATTTTTACTCATAAGACTGACAGAATAGTGTTCTTGAGAGTGCAGAGAAAAGGACTTTGACATGTACTTTTGGTGAGAGTGTAAATCAGTAAAACCTTTTCTTAGAGTGCATTTTGATAATATCAGTCAAAATTACAATGTACCTACCGTTTGACCAAGCAATTTCTCCTCTAGGAATCTATGCTACAGAAAGGTAAACAAGTTTGCAAAGATAGCTGTGTTGTTGTTGTGTGCCATCGAGTCGATTCCAACTCATAGTGACCCTATATGACAGAGTAGAACTGCCCCATAGGGTTTCCAGGAAGCAGCTGGTGGATTTGAATCGCTAACCTTTTGGTTAGCAGCCTGAGCTCTTAATCACTATGCCACCAGGGATCCTAGATAGGTATAGAGATATACAAATATGCATTGCAGCATTGCTTTAATAGAAAAATAGCAAACAATGGCATGCTTTCCAACACATGTATTATTTTTATAACCTAAAAAATCAAGTTTTTACTGAAAAAATACCAGGTTTGAAGGAGACTTCACAAGAACATAAAATTAAGGTAGTCTCTAACAATGACAATTAAGCAGGTAGAGGAAACAATAAAACAATCCTGTAGAGCTCTACACATGGGGTAATTTAAAACTACAGAAGGATGGGCCACAGTCTAGAGCTGATCTTAAAGTCGAGGGCACTACTGAAAAATTGCTTAACAAAACAGTTATTTTTAAAAACACAAATTCCAAAACGCTATATCCCCAGCACATAGAAGAGTGCCTATTATCTAGTTATTGTTGGGTGCCATCAAGTCGACGTCCACTCAGTGATCCAATGTGACAGAGTAGAACTGCCCCCATAGAATTTTCTTGGTTGTCATCTTTACGGGAGCAGATCACCAGGTCTTTCTCCAGCAGAGCCACTGGGTGGGTTTGAACCACTAACCTTGAAGTTAGCAGCCGAGTGCTTAACCGTTGTGCCACCATGGCTCCTGTGTTATCTAATAGACAATATATATTAGCTGAAGAAATGAATGAATGAGTTGATACCTCAGTCAAGGTTGTTATAAGAATTGATGCAAAACTGCCTAATGATTAGTGTTTGATACATAGCAAGCGTTCAGTAGATACTAGTTCACTACTTTCCTAGGGACCTGTTGGTGTTTAATACCTGCCGAACACATCACAGTATACAGTGCTTGTTTTATGCCAGGTAGTAGTCTAAGTGCTTTACAAACACCAGCTCATTCAGATTGTATAACAACTGAAGTAGATGGTCTTATTATCCTACAGCCTGCACATATTAATCTTACATTTCTGAAGTCCGTTTTGGCAGCCAAAGTTTTCAAGAGAAAATGGCCCATTGAAAATTATACTTCTAATTTATTATTTTGTTAACGTATTATTGCTTCTAGCTCATTTATTTCAAAAAGATAAAAGCACAAGAATATCATTTTTTTTTAATCTAATTTCCATCATTAAGATACAAGCACTTTTATCTTTGTGATGAGGAAATGAAAGCAAAGCAATTGATCAATTTGCCAAAGATGGCATAGCTAGGCAATGGTGGGGAGGGGATATGAACCCAGACAGTCTGGCTCCAGGGTCTCCACTCTTAGCCACCATTCTGTGTTGCCGCTCCTATCTCATAAAAATTTGTTGAAGGAGAGAATGAATGAAGTCTTACAGTTTTTGAAACTATATTGTGCTTTTTTATACCAGGGAGCTCAGAAGGCTTCACATAAAATCGTTTCTGAAAATCATTCCCACAACTTCCCTTTGAGATAGAGAATATATATTTGTAATGTATTATTGGTTCATTAATTGTGTTTAAAATGAACATGGGAGGTCCTTGTTCCTATGATGAAGTCACTGTATTTTCTTTCTGACATCATGTTAATTTCCATGACAACTGTTCCTAGTTCTGAGCAGAGAAACATCCTGCTCTAGAATAATGGAAAAGGCATAAGGGCTTACAGAGAAGAATTCGTAGCAGTAATGTCAAAATAAGGAGCCCTGGTGGTGCAGTGGTTAAAGCTCTCTACTGGTAACCAGAAGGTAAGCGATTCAACCCACCAGCCGCTTTGCACTTTGCGGGCGGGCGAAAGATGTGGCAGTCTGCTTCCCCAAAGATTTACAGCCTTGGAAACTCTATGGGGCAGTTCTGCTCTATCCTATAGGGTCACTGTGTGTCAGAATAGACTTGGCAGTGGGTTTGTTTGTTTGTTTGTTTGTTTCATGTTAAAATAGGAGACCTGGTGACGCAGTAGTTAAGTGCTTGGCCGCTAACCGAAAGGTCGGCAATTAGAACCGAGCAATGGCTCCAAGGAAGAAAAGACCTGGCGATCTGCTCCTGTAAAGATTACAGCCTAGGAAACCCTATGGAACAGTTCTACCTTGTCCTATAGGGTTGCTATGAGTTGGAATCAACTCGACAGCAATGCGTTTTTTAATGGGTTAATGTCAAAATTATTTAAAAGGTTAAGGTGTTGTGTGTGTTTTAATCTTCTACGTGACTAAAGCAATGGATCTTCAACTTTTCCAATCAGGAATCTTTTCTTGTGTCTAAGCTTTGTTGACCTCTTTAGAGCTGTTTTAGTTTCTGTTTTTGTTTTAAGCTTAGTTTAACTTAATCTCATAATTTACTATCAGTGTTTCTTTTTCTTCATGATTTATTCATTTATTTCATAAATATTTATTGTCCATCTACTATGTACCAGACTTTGCACTAAGTGCTAAGGATAAAGTGGTGAACAAAAAGATGATTTCTCTCTCCTCATGGATTCTGTAATCTAATGGGGAAGACAGATAATAAGAACACTGCACAAATAAAATTACAGTCATGGCTAAGTGTTATGTATATTCATTGTACATGAAAGCATATAATAGGGGGAATTATATAGAGGCCAGTTTTATCCCCTCAGAACCTTCCCTCTAGCACTGATGTCATTCCACTTTTTAATTCTTAAGAAGCAGTACTTCTTAGATCCTACAGTCTGCATGTAATAATGTTAAATTTCTAAAGTCCATTTTGGAAGCCAATGTTTTCAAGAGAAAATGGCCTATTGAAAATAATACTTTTAATTTATCATTTAGTTATTTTGTTATTGCTTCTAGCTCATTTATTTCAAAAAGATAAAACACAAAAACATCATTTTTTAAAAACAAATCTAATGTCCATCATTAAGATACAAGTATTTTTATCTTTGTGATTCAGTTAAGAAATGTGAAGCAACTAAGAAATGTACTCTAAGTGTAACATAGATCTTTATTAAGTTAAAGAAAGAAAGAAATGTCAAGAGAAGGGAGAACCCGAAACATTTATTTATGTGTTTGTTATTCTTATCCTACACAGGACAAGAATCCCTAAAGGGTAAGAGGAAAACTGATGACAGGCACTGCCCGAAGAGGACAGCACTGTCATTGATGGTGAGTGGACATCCTCAAGAGACTTGCAGCGTCTCCTTCAGGTGTGAGGGGCATGCGAGCCAGAGATGGGCTGCAAAATCTTCTCTGGACGGAGCCGTTGAGCCAGGAGAGTGGACGATGGGCAGACACAGGTCAGGTTCAGAGGTGGAGTTGCTGGTTCTCCAGGGAAGGATGGGGCTGTAACTGAGGCCGTGGAAGGCAGCGGGGTGAACACTAAAGGCCCCATGGGCTCCCACCAGGATTCCCCAGGAGGGAAAGTTAGAGAGTCAGAGACAAGAAATTGGACTGGGGAAGCTCCAGGATTACAGATGGTTTGACAACGAACAGCTCCTGAATGCTTTTAATCCCATATTCAGGATGTGGCCCCTGCGTAGAACATGAAATTCCACGACAAAGGGCATTCTTATTTAGCTGACATAGAGAAAGGGCCTCTTTGCCTTCCACCCTCTCCCACCCTGTATTCCCTTCTGCTTTCACTCCATTCTTTGTTATACCAAGTGTCTGTCTTTTTGACGACACCCAGTTTCTCCTATTGAATTTGATTCTCCATTGTATTCAACTCAGTACCATTTATCAAGCTGCTTACTACTCAACGTGTGGTCCTCGTACCAGCAGCATCGGCCCCACCTAAGTACTTGTTAGAAATATAAAATTTCAGGCCCTAACCCGAGACCTACTAAATAGGAATCTGCAGTTTAAGAAGATTTCAGATTTTTCCGAAGCACATTAAAATCGAGAGGCGTCAATTTTTCACCCATCGGCTTCCTGAACTGTAAAATGGACAAGGTCACCCCTTGCCCATCTTGCTCATAGATTTGAACTAAAGATGCTCTGAGATAAAAAGGGAAATATAAAAGTACTATCTGACTATTAAACATCAAGTTTATTTTTATCTGGACAATTTGATGTACTCAAGCTGCTTTCAGCGTAAACAATTAAAGAGAAGTAGCTATTTCACTGGCTCTTATTGTTTCCATAATAATTGATTGTACTATCTGAAACAGGCCTGGAGTTCCAGATCTTTTGTTTTTTGTTTTAATGTATAGATCAGTGGTTCTCAATCCTTGCTACACATAAGAATTTTCAGAAGTATGCTGAAAATCCAAAATCTGAACCCTGCTCTCACAATTCTGATTCAGTGGGTTTGGGGGGCAGCCTGGGCATATGTAATTTTTTTAAAGTTCCTTAGATGAGTCTAATGTATTGCCATGGTTGAGAACCATTGATAAACATGAATCAAGAGATGAGGAGTTAGACATATTGTATAATAAACAAATGTAGAAATGGTAATGAAACAAGTGACTTGAGTTTTGCCATTGACCCTGCAATTCTGTCCCCAGTAAACTAGCCTGCCAAAATATGTGTACGAAGATCTATGTGCATAGAGGCTCATTGCAGCTTTGCGATAGCAAACATATTGGAAGCAACTTTAATATCTGCTAATTAGTGAGTTATTACACAAGTAGGGCACATTTTTCATAATGCAATACTGTGCTAATGTTAAAATGAATGAGACAGACCAATATGTGCTGCCCTGAAAATATCCTCAAGATATATATTGTTCAGTTAAAAAAAAAGGCAAGTTACATAACAGTATGTGATATATGATCTCATTTATGCAAAAAGATAAGTATGTATATATACATGCATGTGTATGTAAATATTTAGAAAGATCACTGGAGCATACTCTACAAATTGTTGACCTCTGGGAATGGGAACAGGAGGGGAAGGGACATTTTGCTGTGTAAACTTCTGTATGTTTTGCAAGAAGAATATATTCATGCACTACTTGTGTAACTTTTCAAAACACCCTATGTCAGAATAATAGACTATTTGAACTAAATTATTATTTTACTATTATAATCTTGAATGCATAATTTTATAGTAAATAGTATAGTGACTGGCAAAAATAAACCAAATCTATAATATCTACTTCAAACAAAAACCATTAGACACCTCTATCAACATGGCACCCAGGGCTTTTATTATTAAACCTGTCACTTCTCGATTCCTGGATTATGGAATCATGTTGCTCTGTCTTCTCTGGAAACCCTCCCTATCCAACATTATACTTGCTATTGACTCTGACAACCTCTCTGATTGCTTTGATGACTCATCCATTTGAGTAGACCTCACTTCTAGAAGGATCTTTACATTAGTACTTTGTAAATTCTCCTTCATCCCAGCTCTAGAAATCACTGGGGACAGAGGGCCACCTATAACTCAGCCTTGCTGAGAGCCAGCTCTTCCCCATGTTAGGCCATTGAGAATAGCACATGATGTAGTTTGAGGGATCTGCACACTGTCTAGGGCAAAATTGTCAAGTCTACTGTGATAGCTCTTCCTCTTTGAAATGGTGATTAAGCACTGGAAGTGTATAATGAGAGAAATTACTTATGAATCTATGCTCTCAGCCCCAGGCCACTTCTCTTTCTATAAGAGAAACTCAAGGATTTTTCCCTAACAGCATTGGAACAAAGTCAGGGAGGAGGCAGGCCAAGCCAGCACAGAGGGAGGCTTCCAAGCCCATGGTGGGGCCCTGCTGACAGCTTGTTAGAAACTGTCCCTCTCCAGCTCCCCTTCTCATTTCTTCAAGTTACAAAGCCTGACAGACTTGAATGGGAAAACCAAGGCAGCTATGTCTCCTGCGGCAGCCAAGTCCCTGCTCATCTATCTCCATTTGACAGATAAGGAGAGTATATGTCAGCTACAAAACACTTCATTCACCTGAGCCAAGTGTTCCAGGACAGCCCCATCACCCTCAAGAGATACCACAGGAGGAACTCAGACCAAGGCACATCTGCCACAACTGAAATTTCTCTCAAGCAAAATCACTTTTAACAAAAAATTTCCAGAAGACCAAATGCCCATTCTAGCTGTCCTCAGAAAAGTGCATAACACCTAATAACATAATCAAAGTTAGAATTTTATTTAAAAAAAATCTTTTCTGAGTTACATCTCCATCTGGTTTTAAGCTCTGAGAAGTCAGTTTGAGTTTTCATGCAGTGTCTGGGCCACCAACTTTGCCAGATTACCAGGAAGAGAAGTATATCAACAACACCTCTTCACTCCAGACAGCAGCGACTGGGACACACTGATATCTCAAGATCTCCTCCCCCGGATCTTCTGTCAGTGGTTCTCAGACTTTAACATACTCCAGAAAAATCTATGAAGCTTGTGTAAAATGCAGATCCCAATTCAGTAGGTCTGAAGTGGGGCCAAGTAATCTGCATTTTAACAAACTCTACAGGTGATTCTGGATGCAGGTGATCCTGGGGACCCACTTTGAGAAGCACTGCTACTACCTGGTGCTGCCTGAGGCAGCAGCTTGAGCAAAGGCTCCAAATGCAGCTTCTGGCAGCACCTCTTGGAAAGCTCATCCCTCCCCCTTGACTCCCAAACTCAGCAGCTGTTCCCATTACAGTTGGAGCTAGTTAGTCTCCAGGATTCTCCGGGAGGCTACAGGTCCAAGAGGCCACTCCCAGCAACAGAAGCATCTTCCAGAGACTGCTCGGTGCCAGTTTCTAAGAGCCCCTCTAGAGGTCAAGCTGAGTCCCTGCTGAGCCTGAATCTGCTGTATGGTTTTGTCATAGTAGTTGTTGAGTTTAACCAATAGCTTTTTGTTCAATCACGGGTTCTCAAACCAGGGCTTTGAACCGGTTCATTCTGGTTCATAGCCCTGCTGATAATTTGCATTTCTAACAAGTTCCCTGCTGAGAATTTGCATTTCCACTCCTAGATATACTGAATTAGAATCTACAGTTTAACAAGATCCCAGGTGATTCTTAAGTTTAACTTCTTGGAAACTTATAGAAATGCAGATTTTCAGCAGGGGTTCAAACCGGAACTAAGGGGTTGGAAACCTTGTATCAAACCTTGAGATGCATCAGAATCACCAGGGGAGCTTGGTAAAAATCCATGGATCCAGCCCGCATCCCAGAACCACCTCTGGGATAGAGACTGGTGATCAGCAATTTAACAAACTTCAGACGATGTGGATGCACACCAAAGTTTGAGAAAAGCAACAATCATAGAAACTATATTATTTTTAAGTCCAGTCACTGTATTGCAAAAGCTGAAATCTAAAAATTATTGACACTGAACACAACTGGCTCTCCTCTCTTGCTTTCTTAATGTCCCAGTAATTTTCCACCCAAATATTCAAATGCTTTGCTGGAGAGAATAGCTATTAGACTACCTGACTTACCAAGTAGGAATATGCCGTAGTTTTAAAAAAATCTGTACACAAAAATCTAAACTTCTAAAACTGATTAGAGATTGTTTATATCATTACAAAACATATAGTGATAGTATAATAAATAATATTTATTAGGCTTTTATTATGTGCCAGGTGCTGTTCTAAGCACTTTAGATGGAGTAACAGATGAGGAAGCTGAGGCAGAGAAGTTAATTTATTTATCAAAGGTTGCACAGCTGGTGAGCAGTAGGGCCAAAACTTGGAGCAGAGCCCAATTCTTAACCACTGTATCACCTCACTTATATTAATAGTAGTAGTAATTTATTCAACAAATGTCTATTATAAGACCACTAAATTCAACTTGACGGCAACAGGTAAGAGCCAGGTATTGGGAATTATGCTGTAAATATTTAGTGCTGAGCAAAATAAATATGGTCCCTGACTTCATGGAGCTCACAATTTAGTTAGTGAGTGATCCAAAGGCATAAACAAGTCATTCTATGCAGTGAGTGGAGTGCTGTAAAGAGAAATCAAAATGGCTGGGTTAGGTGTTAGCACACCTAGCCTAGACCAGGAGGATCAAGGAACGTTTTCAGAAAAAAGTGATGTCTAAGATGAGATCTATAGGATGAGTATGAATTAGCCAAGAGAAGAGAAGAAGAAAGGGGGCTCAAGCTAGATGCAAAGCCCCAGGTTTAAGAGAACACATAACCTGGTGAGTCGAAACCCAAAAACTCGTTGCTGTTGAGTAGATTCTGACTCATAGCGACCCTATAGGGCAGAGTAGAACTGCCCCATAGGGTCTCCAAGGTGGATTCAAACTGCCAACCTTTTGGTTAGCAGCCGTAGGACTTAACTACTGTGCCACCAGGACTCCAACCTGGTGAGTCAAAGAACTAAATATTCAGTCTGATTGGAGCCAGAGGGAACAGGGAGAGGTGAGAGATGAGATTGGAAAGATTTTGAAGGATCATGTAAACCAAGTTAAAAGGTTTTAGCACATGGGCAATGGGGATCTATTAAAGGCAGATCGAGTGTAGCTGGGGAGAGAGATGTGGCTTGACATATACAGACTTGGATGTCATGGGCATGTGGATGGTAATTAGAGGCATGGGAAGAGAGCATTACCCGAGGAAGAGGAAGAGGGCCTCCAATGGCAGCCTAGGGATCACCAGCTTGTCAGGGATGGAAAGAGAAGGAGGAGTCCCCAAAGGAGACTTGGAAGACTCAGTAGGAAAACAATGAGAGATGACATAATTTGTCCAAGATCGCACAGCTGGAATTCAAAGTACCTCTATTATTCCAAAGCCGTGCTCTTAACTTCAACACCTCTTAAATACTATTTCCCCTTAGTGCATGAAACACAGTTGATACAAAATTTTTATTTAAACATATTTTTCCAGAGGTTCATTTATGCAACAAAAAATTCATCAGGGAATTTGTGCAGTGTGTCTTGAGTTGCATTAAGGAAACTAACTCATGAAATATGCTTCTAGCTGCCTTGTCTCTCTCTTCGTGTGCCCTGCGGTTATCATTGGTTTGGGTATGTTTTTGTTCTACCAAAGAGCGCCCCCTAGGGGATAGCCATGTAGAGTCCACTGGCAAATGCTTAGGATTTCTTTTCAGAAGTCCTCCAATAAAGCACAGGGACACCTATGCAAATCCAAGAACTACCCTGGGTATCTGTTATTCTCTCAGGAGCAGACAGAACATTGGTAGTGATCTTGTTCCCTGCAACAACATGTGTGTCTTCTCCAAAAGACAGATTAATGAAAACTCTAGCTGCTTTTATTAACTGTTTATCATTTTATTAAAGCAATAAATGCTCATTGTAAAAATTTAGTATAATTAAGTGCAGGATAAATAACAGTTCAGAAGTATATAAAGTAAAAACAAGTTATTAAATTCCCTTGCCTATCTGTCTCTTCCACCCTACTGCCTAGAAGCCTATTTCCTTACGGGCATTTTCTACACATACAAAATATATAAATATAGTTTGTAAATGAAAGGGACCATATCTGGATGGTTCTGAGACTTGCTTCTTTTACTTAAACTATGTGGTGGCCATCTTTTTATCTCAGTGTATACAGCTTTACCTACTTTAATACCACATACCAGTCCATGGTATGAAGGTGCCATTATTTATTTAATTAGTCCTCTACTGGTGGCCATTTGGATTGTTTCTGGTTTTTCTAGGCCCACCTTTATTCTACAGGATTTAAAGGGTCCAAAAGATTGTTGTTTGGGCTAGATTTTGAACTGAGCATTTTTCTGAATTTGCCATTGTTTGTCATTACCTTTCCTCCCTTTTTGAGCTTGTTGGATGTTTTCCCCCTGTTGTTCCCCCTAATCTTGCTACCACTCAGTTTAAGGCATGTTTGTTGTTTTAAAGATCTCTTTACAGAGTCTAGGCCTCTTTGGAGGATGTAAGTTCAGCAAATAAACAAACTATTGTCCTAACTTGACATTCGTATTCGAGAGGATTTCGGAGGCACTGGAAGAAGTTCTCTTGTTATTTGGGAATCAACTTAAAAACCTCAAGTCATGTTTGAACCGTGCTTTTCATTTCCCTTCAAAGAGCATCCTAGAGAGAGATTGAATATATTTAAGCTGAAGGCATATCCTATGACCTCAAAGAGCTTACAGTCTCCAGTTGGAGAGGCAAAGTTAGCATTAGGAAAACAATTAGAGAGCATTGAAGTGCTAAATTATGGGGTACAGGCCCCTGGACAACAGGAGTTCAGGGAAAAGAGAGCTCAGAGTTCTCTGCCTCCAAGGGGAAAGTGGAACTTGAGCTGGGTTAGGAGGCATGGGAGGTAATATTCTAGGAAGTCTAGGCAGAAGGTGAAGGCTTTTCAAGTACCTGGTAAATTTTCATACCCTCATATTATTATCTTAATTTTTTTTTTTTGGTTTTTTGTTTAGGGTCTGCCTTCCCCTGTAAGAATATAAATTTAATGAAAGAAGAATTCTGTCTTGTTCACTATTGAATATCCAGTTCCCGAAACAGTGCCTGGCATGTAGTGGATGCTCAATGGATATATGAATGAATAAATGAAGGAATGACAATGAGGTGTGTGAAGAGCAGTTAGAAGACTGGCTATTTGGAAAGGAGTGTCTCTTGGGGGAATGGGGGACTCTCCAACAGACCAGCAGAGGGCCAGCCAAGTGGGCCTGTGTGAGATTCAAAACACAAGGGCAGGGGGAATCAGCTGAACAAGGTTTGGGAACCATTCATGATTGCCAAGGTGAATCCTGTATAGATTGTAACGGAGAACTTCAATCTGAAATTAACTTAAAACACAAACAAAACAAAGTTGTTGTGCCCAGTCTACTAGACTCGTGTGTGATTGATCAGCCAACGCTCATACTTTTTTTTTTTTTTTTAACAATGGTTTGTTTGGTGCTATTCTTCCTTCATGAAAGACATAGTAAAAAGATGAACTCTCAAAATGTGATCAAAATGGGACAGGAAAGCTGGTAATAGGGAACCCAAGGTCGAGAAGGGAGAGTGTTGACATGTCATGGAGTTGTTAACCAATGTCGTAAAACAATATGTGTACTAACTGTTTAATGAGAAACTATTTGTTCTGTAAACCTTCATCTAAAGTACAATAAAACATTTTTTTAAGTAAAAGATGATTACTGTCAAAAAAAGATGTTTTTGATACATTACTCTGTGCTAAGGGATACTGTAAGGAGAGGAAGACAAATCCCTATGGTCTTAGATTCTACAGTCTGGAGGGAGAGAGATTTAAAAAAAAAAAAGCAATCAAAATACTTTTATTACTGCCTGTTAGGATTGTATTCACTACTTAAGTAGATCAGTTCATTACTGTGTCATATTGAACCAGATGTTATATTTTTTTAAAATAGAAACTGTTGTTTTGTAGATCTTTCCATCCTATACTTGTGCAGTTGATTATTGGACCTGAATGCAGTGCTTCATATTTTTCTGGCATATCCTACCTTATTGATTTTAGACCATCTTTCAGCTTATGGAATTCATTTTAAACCTTGATCCTATCATCAGTCACAGTAGTTATTGCTCTTAGCTTGATGTCATCCATAAATATCATCTACAGGTCCCCCAGGGAGTTGGATGCCCAGAGATAATTTGCAGGGTTCCAGGATGTAAGGAGAAGCCCTGGTGGCACAGTGGTTAAGCGCTTGTCTGCTAACCAAAAGGTCGGCAGGTTGAACCCACTAGCTGCTCTTCTATAAAGATTTACGGCCTTGGAAACTCTATGGGGCAGGTCTGCTCTGTCCTACAGGGCTGCAATGAGTCGGAATTGACTGGACCACAGTGGGTTTAGTTTGGTTTAGGGTGTAAGGCGTGTTTACCCACTGACACAATGCCAGGCACATATTTAAAAAAAAAAAAAGACCATTGGCACAAGGGCATGGATATGCGGAGCAAAACTTGAGGGTGGAGTAGGGAAAGGAGTGACTGTTGGAATTCCAGGTTCAGGCAGGCCAATCAGAATCTCCAATTTAAACAACCCAGGAAGGTTTCTTGTAGGAAGCAGCATTTTAGAAATGAAAGGATAAAACAATTCCTTTACAAATTTTGAAGCAGCCTACTGCTGTGTGCCACGGAATCAATTTAGACTCATAGCGACCCTACAGGACAGAGTACAACTGCCCCATAGGGTTTCCAAGGCTATAATCTTTGTGGACGTGGGCCCTGGTGATGCAGTGGTTAAGCGCTGGGCTGCTAACCCAAAGGCTGGCGGTTTGAATCCACCAGCCTCAACGGCAACGGGTTTGGTTTTGGTTTTTTGGTTAATCTTAATGGAAGCAGACTGCCACAACTTTCTCCCATGGAGCTGCTGACTGGTGGGTTCAAACCATTGGCCTTTTGGTTAGCAGCTGAGTGCTTAACCACTGTGCCTCCAGGGCTCCTTTTGAGGCAGGCAGGGAGGGAGAAATGACATGTTGTTCAGTTAACTAGCAAGACTGGGGATGGGAAAAGGATAACCAGCCAATTTAGACATGAACCTCTCCTCCCCACAGGCAGATACAACATTCAATTAGAATAGAATCACCGGCTACTTTGAATATCCTCAAGCTGTCAGGAATAAAACCCACTTTGGTGTTTTAATATATTTAATATATTTCTCCCCAGTTCTTTCACTTCAAGTCAGCATCATTGTGTCTCCTTTGTACCTTTTCCTCTCACCATCCTCTGTTGTAAAATCAATTACAATTCGCTTACATCTCCAGTTATGGGTACATTTTCCATCTGCTCCAGACATGCACGCCCTTCGCCCTTGGACTGCACCATCCCCAGCTCCTCCCGCCTCCCCCCACCACCCCTTCTCCCCCATTAACTTTATCTTCCTAAGCAGCTCAGGAACACAGATGTTTTCACCCTGTCGCTCCAGCACCAGGGCATTTTCCCAGTGTTTCTCTGCATGTATGCTCCAGGCACTGTCTCTCTGGGGAGGGAGAGAGTAAATGTTTTCATTCCAAACCCTCAGGGTCAGGTCTTGTTTGTCTAAACTGTGTTTGTTGCCGTAATTATCAGATTAGCTGATCTTTGGCAGCAAGTTGGGGGGTAGGGGCGGGGAGAGTATTAACCCTTTCTAGCCACCCCTCACCCCTGCGGCAAGGAGGACTGTTGCTGTGCTTTGTCAGGGGAATAGCTTTGGGAGGAGCTCTTTTTACCTGGACGATTTGGCTAGAATTCTTTTCACCAACCCTAACAGGCCTTAGTAGTGGTCTGCTCTGAGTAAACCCAACCATCCAGTGTGAGCCACTGCTGGGATGCAAAAAGCATTTAGCAGAGATGAAGGGTTGAAAGGGCATCTCTGCAGTGATCTGCTGGGGAAAAAGAAATGGAGCTTAAAGAGGATCTGGATAAATAACTCAACAAAGGGTATTGGTGTCTCTCTGGCCAAATAAGGAAGCCAGGAATATGTGCTGGCTCTCCTCAGCTTGTCCACCCAGCACCCCCTTGCATCCCACCCCACTTGGCATAAGTACAGTGAGTCTATCAGGCCTCTCTTTGGGGATTTTCTGTTGTTCCCAAGAATATTAAGATCATTTTTCATCACTGCTGCTTTCACAAAACCAACAGCCTCTTCTTGTGAAGACATTCCTAAGTCTTTGTCATCAGACTCAAATGACTGGTCATTTCAAGATTTTTCTCATCTCTCCTCCTATCCACAGCACCTTTGAGCTTCTGTCTAGTCTCCAAAGATAAAATACAGAGACTTCTGTCTCCTCTCAACTCCAAGATTAACAATTATATAATTCCTTTAAATGATCTCTTTTACAAATAAATATGTTTCATCTCCTCAAATGGATTGAAGGCTCTTTGAGGGCAAGAATCATCCTTGAGCCCCACACATTGGTTCCTTGGCTTTATTGTTGTTAGGAAGACAGAAGAATTGGTGCATTCAAACGGTAGGTTGGCGAAGAATATTGAAATACATAAATAGATGGTGCTTAATAGAATATTGTTGTTGATAGCATTTTTCTAACCTTTTTATACTTCTCAGCTCTGTTCCTTGGTTCTCCAGTTCATACTCATCAACTCAATTCCTCATCTTCATTCCAAACACACACATACACGGTACAAACTCAGTTCATGTGCTTTATCTTATTTAAAACACTATGGCTTGTGAGATAAGTGCTCTCACATGTAAGGAAGCAGAGACTCAGAGAATTAAGTCACATACACAAACTCCCACAAACTGGTAGATGGTAGAAAGAAGACTGAGCCCCACATGCATGTGACTCTAAAACCCATACAAATCCCATCTTTCCAGTTACTAAAATGGAGAAAAATTCAGAGAAAAAACACCTTTACCCAATACCTAACTAAAAATCAATCCTTCTCCAGTATTTTTTTCCCAACAAATATAACTATAAAAATTTTCTGTATTCAAAAAAAAAAAGAAAGCTCAAACCCAATAAACAAATTCTGTACAATACTGTATATAATAAAAATAGTTTTGATATAGCCTTAGTGTTTGTTATAAATTTAGATTGACTCATGTGTCTGTACCCATGCTGTTTATAAAGCTGTCACTGTTTGAAGGCAAATATAATTTTTAAAATATTCTATATAGCTCACACACTGATTCACCAAACCTATAATAAAAAGTAGCTGCTAACTCAGAGTATCCCTGTGTTCTGAAAAGACGGAAGTCTTTCCTCTCTAATGATGTTGCACACCTGATTCCAAAGACGAATAGAGCATAGCGGTTCTGGGAAAGAAATATTCAGAACCAGAATAGGGCAGGGAGTTTCCATATTGTGCTCCTGAGCCATCTCAGAAGCAGAACTCAGGTGGATTTCCATAGAAGCAAACAGCAAAGGAGCCAGATCCCTTCTATCCTGCCAGAGAGGTGTTCTGTTCAATATGCAGCCACTTAAAACATTATCCATGTTCCTGTTCTACTCAGGGTTACCCTTTTCCTGACATCTGCCTTCCTGCTGCTTATTACTTCCTTCACCACAAGCCACACAGGAGAAAGACACCACAGAAAGAAAAGGTCAACTGAAACATGTCTGTCAGTTGTTTTGATAAGACAGTGCATAGCAGTTCAAATAACTGTCTTGTTCCCCATCCAGAAATCCCACCCTAACTTGAAGAGAAATTCACTTGGCTACATAGGAAACGGAAGGAGAGATGATATGTCTGAAAGGGAATTCAAAGATGGGTTTATATTAAAAGATAAAAAAGTAGGAAAAAATAGAAAGATGACTTCAGTACCTTGTCACAGAGGATTGTCCATATGTAGAACAAAATGAGTCAGGTTCTTCCCCCCGCCTCCCCATGGGTAATATTGTTTATTTTATAAGCCTATCTATTATTTGGCTGAAAGGTGACCTGCAGAAATACCTTCAATTCCAAGTTTAAAAGGTATCTTAGGGTGACAGTCTCAGAGGTTCCTTTAGTCCCTATCAGTCCAATAGGTGTACATTTTTCTCCCATTCTATCCTGGAACCTTCTATTATGTCCCTTGTCAGAACGATTGGTAGTGGTAGCCAGACACCATCTAGTTCTTCTGGGCTCAGGTTAGAAGAGGTTGTGGTTCATGTGGGCTATTAGTCCCATGGACTAGTTTCTTTTTTAAGCCTTTGATTTTCTTCATTCTCTTTTGCTCTATATAAGTAGAGACCAATAGTTGTATTTAGATGGTGCTGGCAAGCTTTTAAGACTCCAGTCGCTGCTCACCAAACTTGGATGTAGAATGCTGTCTTTGTGAGCTATGTTATGCCAATTGACTAAGTTGTCTCCTGAGACTATGGTCCCAAGCCCTTTGACGCAGTAAACCAATCCTTTGAGTTGCTTAGATATGTCTAGGAAGCCTCCATAATTGTGCCCCTATGTGGTTTGTTCTATATGTGGGTATATGTGCGGCACATACCAATGTGTGTATCCATATGCCTACAGATACACCTATACCTGCACATGCATTTACTCAGATATGCCTTCCTGTACACATACATGCATCCATATCTACCTACGTAACCACACACATATTATTTTTTTTTTGGTTGTTTTTACTATTGTTGCAAAATTGTATGTTATGTTGTTGTTGTTAGGTGCCCTCAAGTCAGTTCCGATTCATAGCAACCCTATGTACAACAGAATGAAACACTGCCCGGTCCTGCACCATCCTCATAGTAGTTATGCTTGAGGCCATTGTTGCAGCCACTGTGTCAATCCATCACTTTGAGGGTCTTCCTCTTTTTTGCTGACCCTCTACTTTACCAAGCATAATGTCCTTCTCAGGGACTGGTCCCTCCTGATAACGTGTCCAAAGTATGTGAGACAAAGTTCTTGCCATCCTTGCTTCCAAGGAGCATTCTGGCTGTACTTCTTCCAAGACAGACTTGTTCGTTCTTCTAGCAGTCCATGGTATATCCAATATTCATTTACCAAAACTGTCCTTTTTTCTCATGTACTTCTTAGTGTCTTTATTTACCTTGGTCAAGTTGTGCCAACTTCACCCATATTTGGGATTGCCTTTCCCATCACCAAAAGTAGCAAGTGTCTACTATCTA
Source organism: Dugong dugon (assembly GCA_030035585.1). Taxonomy (NCBI): domain Eukaryota; kingdom Metazoa; phylum Chordata; class Mammalia; order Sirenia; family Dugongidae; genus Dugong; species Dugong dugon. The sequence goes on from CM057475.1 coordinate 52,488,354, forward strand.
GAAAGTCATTCCCTTTCCCTCTCCCTCATCCCTAGTAACCATTAAAGAACTTTGCTTTCTGTGTTTATATCTATTCTTGACTTTTTATAATAGCAGGACCATACAATATCTGTATTTTTGAGATTGACTTATTTCACTCATCATAATGTCCTCCAGATTCATCCACGTTACAAGATGTTTCATGAACTCCTCATTATTCGTTATAGTTGCATACTATTCCATTGTATATATGTGCCACAATTTGTTTATCCATTCATTCACTGATGGGCACTTAGGTTGTGCTCCATCTTTTTTCTATTGTGAATAATGCTGCAGTGAACATAGGTGCACATATGTCTATTTGTGTCACTGCTCTTATATCTCTAGGATATATACCTAGGAGTGGGATTGCTGGATCATAAGGTATTTCTATTTCTAGCTTTTTGAGGAAGTGCCATACTGTCTTCCATAGTGGTTGTGCCATTTTACAGTCCCACCAGCAATGTATAAGAGTTCCAGCCTCCCCACAACCTCACCAGCGTTTGTTGTTTTCTGTTTCTTTTTGTTTTTTATAATTGCCATTTTTGTAGGGGTGAGATGGTATCTCATTGTAGTTTTGGTTTGATGAATCACATTCTTATAAAAAAAAGAAGCTCGGTTTCCTAAAATGCCTTACTTGATCCTGGTTATGAGTAGTAAACTTGTTCTTGTGAAGGTGTTTGATGCGTAAAGATGTTATCTGGCTTAGAGACCAAGAGATCTGACTTTGCCACTAATAGCTGTGTGACTTTATTGGGGCACATATCTTCTCTGGGACTTACCTGGAAAGTTGACAATTGGACTAAATGACGTCTAGTTTCTTTCTTTCTTTCTTTCTTTTTTTGCAGATATGCTATCATATTCTTGGACCCTGTAGGGAAACAAATAGGGAAAGTTGTTTAGAGAAATAACATTTTCCTGATTTAATGTATGTAAAATGCTTAGAATAATGCCTGGCACATAGCAAATGCTGTAGAAGTGGTTAGCTGTTATTATCAATGACATGATGATGATGACTTCATGAGCTGCAGCCACATTTTTATCTCCACATCTGTAAATTAATGAAAACCAAATAATCCAATATTCTGATAACTTTAAAGACCTTTCACTTGCACAAGCCTTGATGTTGTTGTTACTGTTAGATGCCGTCAAGTTGGTTCTGACTCATAGCAACCCTGTGTACAACAGAATGAAATACTGCCCAGTCCTGTGCCATCCTCACAATCACTGTTATGCTTGAGCCCATCGTTGCAGCCACTGTGTCAGTCCATCTTTTGAGGGTCTTCCTCTTTTTTGCTGACCCTCTACTCTTCCAAGCATAAGTCCTTGTCCAGGGACTGGTCCCTCCTGATAACATGTCCAAAGTACGTGAGATGAAGTCTCACCATCCTTGCTTCTAATGAGATTTCTGGTTGTACTTCTCCCAAGACAGACTTGTTCCTTCTTCTGGCAGTCCATGGTATATTCATTATTCTTCGCCAACACCATAATTCAAAGGCATTGATTCTTCTTTGGTCTTTCTTATTCATTATCCAGCTTTCACATGCATATGATGCAATTGAAAACACCATGGCTTGGGTCAGGCCCACCTTAGTCCTTAAAGTGACATCTTTGCCTTTTAACACTTTAAAGAGGTCGTTTGCAGCAGATTTTCCCAATGCAATGCGTTGTTTGATTTCTTGACTGCTGCTTCCATGGGCGTTGATTGTGGATCCAAACCAAATGAAATGAAACAAATGAGGATTTTTGTTTTCTTTATGTTGAGATATAATCCATACTGAAACCTGTAGTCTTTGATCTTCATCAGTAAATGCTTCAAGTCCTCTTCACTTTCAGCAAGCAAGGTTGTGTCATCTACATATTGCAGGTTGTTAATAAGTCTTCCTCCAATGCTGATGCCTTGATGTGGGGGCAGGTGGGTGATAACCTATGGCTATCGAAAATAAGAATAACTTTTATTCGTAGAAAGATTGTTTGCTAAGCAAACAACCCACTGTGGCCAAACAGAGATGTTTTCTTTTAAAATTCAGCTTTATCATTTAGTCATGGAATAGGTTGAGCTGCCTTGGGAAGTGGTGAGTTTCTCTACCTTGGGTTCAGTCTTTAGATGGCTAGATGGACTGCATGACTTTGAGGAGCTTCTCCCCAAAGTTTCTATGATTCCAAAGCAAAGCCTTCCCAGAATTATAGTATCCTGATGCCTATAGGCAAACACAGTAGCAAAGGCTGTGCTTCAGCCAAAACACCAGTCCTGTAAGAGCATAATATCGGCCTGGCATCATAACAATGACCTAATATCATGGCATAATATCAGCCTGGACTGTCTTACTCCTTTAATGGTGAAGCTGTGCCTTCTAAGCCTTTACTTGAAAGGTGATTCATGAAGTTCATCATGAGCAATGCCCTAATTCATTCTCTCTTTTTAATTCTGAGACCTAAGGATTGAAAGCTGTAAGGGAATAACAGAGCCACACAATACAGGAAGGGCTGGAAACCAGAACTCTGGTTCCAATCCAGGGTTGAACCTGTTGCCTTTCCTCCCTATGAAGAGATGGAGTTATCTTAGACTGAATACATCAACCTGAATATGAGTAGAAACTCATATTCAAAGTTAAATCAAGATGAATGGCAAGTAAGACATAAAAGGAAATAAATAATCAAGAAGAATAGAAGGACAAAGGAGACAGAGTTGGAGAGGCAGAGGGAGAGAAGATAGAGAAAGGCGGGGAATTTTTTTAAGTTTATACTCTGAGTGAAAGAGAGATGTAGGGAGACCTAACATTTAAAAAGGAAAGAGAATGTGAAAAAAGGAAGACTTGAACACATGTCAAGTACTAAGAAAGCTAAATGGAAGAGAGTAATTAGGTTAAACAAAAAGAAATGTAATTTAACCAATTTATCTGATGAAAATATCCACAAAAGATGATAGCTGCCTCTTTGAGAAAGAACTTTTTAGCCAGAAACTTCTGCATCTGGAGAAGAGTTCTCTTGTCTACTCCCCAGTGGTCTCAGCCTGTCCAGTCTTAAAAGAGAATAGTTGATAACATTGTGATTAGAAGCAAAACTTCTGTTGAACCACCTTAGAGCCCTTTTCACCTACCTTTTCTTGAAGGACTCCCCTCTTCCCTCCCTTCACTTGTCTCCATTCCCTTCTTGGCATCACTGTTATCACTTTTAATGTTACTGTGGGGTGGTTGGTCTAGATGACCTTCATGGTCCCTTCCCAGCCGTCAAGTCAACAGTTCTCTACTTCTGCTTTTGTATTTTTTTTTTTCTTTCTTTCTTTCTATACTGTCTTCTTTATTGGTGTCTGAGGTGTAGGGAATAATGTAAGTGTATAGGATGAGAGCAGGAACAACTCACATGACAGCTTAACTGTAATGCTGTGGCTCAGCTCTTTCTGTGCGAGTGGAAAAAAACCTGAAAGGATTGTTCCAGGTCCACAGAGAGGTTGCTTGGTATTAGGTATTAGTCACCACTGGAAGCAGAGGCCACATTTCAAAATAGCTGAGTATTATTCTATTAACAACAATAACAATGATGAACTAAATAATTTAATGAGCACTTAAAGCATAGAATCTACCTCTGAGGGGCTCACGAACCAAAAAGTGGCAGCTCTGGGTCCCTACACATTCAATAATAATCATAGCTGCCTAATGTTGAGCACCTTCTGGGTGCTGGGTACAATGCTAAGCATGTGATATTCATTAAGTAATTTAATCCTCATAAAGTCCCAATGAGGCAGATACTGTTGTTTTCATCCCCACTTTACAGATGAGTAAGTGCAAGTCTAGAGATTAAATAAATTACCAAGGTTACTCAGTTTGTAACTGACAGACTGTGAGTCAAATTTGCTTAGAAGCACCTTATTACATTGCCTTCATTAGTCTCCTTTCTGCATCATCCAGCATCCATTTAATAAGTCAAGATCCACTGCAAGAGGAGTGAGGTCCCCAAATTCATCACACTTCCATTTCAATACTAATCTCAAGGATTCATGCTTGGGAGCCGCTCCTATGAGCCATTTCTCACCATGTCACCTATGATCCAACCTGCTTTAGCCTGTCTGTTCTCTTACCTGTCTGAACCTGCAGATGCCCATACTAAAGGATTCTTAGCCCTGGGATCCTCCCTTTTTTCCCCCTTTCCACCAATCTGTCCACAACCCTAACCGCATCATGCCTTCCCAGCAATGGTGGTATTACTCCCAACTAACCATGGATGGCCCTGTCCTTTGGAATTCCTACCTGTGTTGCTTGTCCCCTTCTTAAATCAAACGAATGACTGAGTTGAGCAGCATAAACCTCCTTCAAGGCAAGAAGTCCTACTCTCTAGAATCTGTTGTCCAAGCCCAGGCACAGTGTCTTCTTTTCAGCTTATACTTTCTACCGCTAGTAATAGTTTAATAAAAACATTCATTTGGACTCTACAATAATTTGGAATTTAAAATCACTAGTTTTAGACTCAACTGATAGTTAGCTTAAGAAAGTGATTTTTTATTCAGAGATTATACAATGCAACAGTTAAGCGTTCAGCTGCTAACCAAAAGGTTGAAGGTTCAAACCCACCCAGCAGCTCCGTGGGAGAAAGACCTGGCAAATCTGCTTCCATAAAGATTACAGCCTAGAAAACCTTATGGGGAAGTTCTACTCTGTCACATGGGGTTGCTATGAGTCCGAATCAACTCAATGGCACCCAACAACAACAGCGTTCATGTAATCAGGATTTGGGGATAGAAGAAAACAAATATTTTCACACAGCAACTAATATGGTTATTACAAACCCTATTATCAATTTTTACTTTCTCTAACAATACTTTGTTACCCAGTTTGAAAATTACAATTATCTGAACATAATAAAATAATATTAAAAGTTCAAATTCAGATTTTTTTTTTAAACCAACCCCCCCACCCCCCGCCTTCGCTACTCCCTCTAGATACCCAAAATAGTGCAATTTGTATGTATGAGACCAGGTACCTGGTGAATACTCAGTAAATATGAACTGTCTAAATACATTAATTTCTTAGCCCTCTGGTATAAGTGCTTTTACTGTCTCTAAAATTTAAGTCATTTCCTCTTCTTTACTAACACAGGCATTTATGCATTCAATTCAAACAGGTATTTACTCAGGGCTGTCATGGCATCTGTAAAAGGATTGTGTGGTAATGGTGCAAGACATTGTGAGAACAAGTGCTCAGATGAGGGACATGGAATGAGAAATGGAAAGAACCTGGGCCTTGACCTCAGCAGACGTGGGCTCAAAAGCTGCCTGTAAAATTGGAGTATTGACACCTAAGTCATAGGGTTGTTGATAACGGTGAACATTTCGGGGCACTGCCAATGTGCCAGGCACCTTGCTGAGTGATATGTACACGTGTATCTTCAATCCTCTCCACTGCCCTTCATAGGAGGGAAGTGGGACTTGGAAGGGCTGACTGATTTTCCCAGCCTGAGGTCTCACAGTCAGTGCAGGGCAGAGCTAGAATGTGAACATAGTGCCCCTTATGATACCTTGTTGATGGGAGTGACCCTGAGGATCAAGCACACTAAGTTCTCCCTATGTTAGTGTCGCTCTACCCCTCAGCAGGAGAGAAAGGGCACTAGGTTCAGGCGTGGAAATCGGTCATGTTACTTTAACCCTGGAGAAGCATGAAGGTTACCTTCTCCCAGGCAATGGCCCATTCAGCCCCTCAGATCTATTGTTGGCCCAGGAAGATGAATGAATCAGATTCTGCTCCCCCATGAGGGGATTTGGGAGTGCAGGCAGGGAATAAAACTGAAGCTAGAGAACCCTTAGCCACTCTGGAAGGACTGCAGTTACATTATGAAGGGAATCCTCCCTCTGTCAGCACATCTGTTCTGATGCTTTTGTCTTTTCTGGTTGCAGTTTGGTTTGGTTTTATCTAACTTGGTAGTAAATGTTCCTTTTGAAAAGTGCCATCATTGTTTCTTTCTGCTGAACAAAGGGAAGGAAGGGGGATTTGTCCCCACCCACACTGGCTCAAGAAGAGGACTGAAGTGTCCTTTGGGATAGGTGTGGTAAAGACAGCTGGAGAACTGGGGAACCCAGAAGAACTGGGCAGATGGGTAGGGGAGAATGTGGGAGGTGAGTCAGAGAAGCTGTGATGGCTCATCTCTTACCTAGGGGTTGCCCACCACCAACTCTTCCCAGCAGCTCTTTCATTTCCCTCAAAAGGCAGTCAGTACCCGAAGAGGTCAGAGATGGGGAGTATCCTAATGCCTTGGAGTAGAAGGAAAATACTGTGGAGGCAGTATAGTAGAAAAAGAAAGACACAAAGCTTTGGAGTCCGGGAGACCTGACTCTGGAACTTACCAGCTGTGAGATTTGAACAAGTTACTTAATATCTCTGAGTGTTCCCATGTACTGTATAATGGTGATGCTATACTGACCTCATGGAGCCCTGCTGGCACAGTGGTTAAGAGCTCGGCTGCTAACCAAAAGGTCAGCAGTTTGAATCCACCAGCCTTTCCTTGGAAACCCTATGGGGCAGTTTTACTCCGTCCTATAGGGTCGCTTTGAGTCTGAATTGACTTGACAGCAATGGGTTTGGTTTTTTGTTATACTAACCTCACAAGGAAGCTGTGGCAACCCACTGAAACCATGCTCAAAAAGGGACTGGTGAGGGCCCGGAGGAAGATGCAAGACTCAGACTGCAGGCTCAACAAGTAACAGAATTTGGCTTTTTCTGCACCCTACCCAAAACTTGGCTGAGTTTTTCTGACCCTCCCAAGAGAATGTATGATGATAGCAACTCTAATAGCCACTAAAGTTGACTAAAGTTAGTCCATTATGGGAAAGGAAAAAGAGGCTGCGAAAGAATTCCATGATAATTCTTCCCTGATAATGGAGGGTAAAAATGGAAAGGAAAATTTTAGAAGAAGAAAAATGCGTAGTAAGTCTAGAAAATATTTTAGAGTGCCTTGATAGGGGTCTAAGTTTAATCTTTAAAAAAACAAAAACCAGTCCAAGTACCTGGGGCAGGAAAATTATCGTGTTTGCTGACTATCCAAGTAAGATGTTTATAATAGGGATAAGAAAGAGCTTTAATTAAAAAAAAAAATTCCCAAAGCAAAGATGAGAAGATAAGTGTCAGGTAAACTAGAGTACTAGAAATGGAACACCAGAACACAATTAACGAGAATGTTGACACAATGTGAAAAATGTCACTAATGTCATTGTTCCATTTGTGTGGAAATTGTCAAAGGGGAACCTAACTTGCTGTGTAAACTTTAACCAAAACACAGTAAAATATTATTTTTAAAAAATGATGGTAAAAGTAATGTAGAAAAGGAAATCCCACACATGACCCCCAACTTGTAAAGATACACATATTCCAAGGTCATTTGTAAAATGTCTTATGGATATGTCTTAGTAAATGTTTTAAGTAAAGTTAAAATACAAATTCTACCAGGCTGGCATGACCCAATGCCAATATGCATAAATTAGAATGAAGATAGCTCTTCCCAGACCTGGAGGAGGGAGTGGCTGCAGAAGAAATATGGTCCCAATGAAACCCCAAACTCAGGCTTTTGGGGTTGGGACTTTGCCCCTTTCTTGGATCCCTTTTTGTTGTCACAACATAGGAGTTCAGAGGGGTGTTGACCTTAAGATTCACAGCATTTCCCATTGTGTTTTCTGTAGGGGCCATCCAATTACTGCCACTTCCTAGGGTGTTCCTTATAGCTTGTCATACACAGGCAGGTTGTTGAGGACCTGCCATGCTCCAGACAGTCAACACTGAACTGTTTTATAGAGGAAATTGTGGTGGGCAGCATAGTCACCTCCGTCTCATCTCTGTTCCTTTTTTTTGCCAGATTATGAAGCAGCCATGGAATTTGGAGGGGTTGACCCTTCAGTTTTCAGAATGAACTTTAAGCGAATCAGTAAAGCCAATCTCTCTGGCCACAGTGACTGGTTTGGGAATGGTCCCCTGGCATAATTCTGCTAATGAGAAACAGTCTCTGGAGGTGGACTAGGAAACACGATGTCTCAGGCAACCTATGTTGAGAGAATAAGCAGTCTTAATATGAGGGCAAGTCTGTGGACATCAGAGTCCTTGATGACATGGCCCAAACTCTAATTTGGGCCCACTGTAATTTGGCTCCAGTTGCCTGGGAGTTAGGTTTTCTGTTACTTACAACTGATATCATCCTAACTGATGATACAGGCATCATACAGTACACACTCCCTGGCAGAGCCATTCAACTGCAGGTCACCCTCACCCAATAAGCATGACTCAGCCCAGAGCATGACTCAGTCTCTTCCCAACCCTGTCTGCCCCAAGAAATCCAACTCCTCCCATCACTGCTGTCCTGATGGCCTCCACGTGCTACTGAAATGATCTGAAAAGCTGCCTTCGGGGCACTCTGCAGGTGCCAACATCACCTAAATAAATGAAGAAGGAAAGAGGAGGTGAGAGACAGCTTGGTGAAGAGCAGTCTTCTCACTCATTTCCTCCAGAGCAGCAAGAAAGAGTGAAAGCAAACCCATCAGAAGGTCTGGGGACATGGTTGGAAAGAGTCCGCATTAGTGCTAACATCTTTGAAATCTTGTATTTTATCATAAAATCATGAAAATTCTACATTCTACTTCATAATGTGCCTTTACATGCTTTTATATAAAAATGTTTCCCCAAAAATCTTTGAGAAGGGCCATGTTTACCCCAAATCTTTGAAATAGTCTCCTAGTCCCACCCTGCCAGCTCTTGGATGCTAATACCCCAGTGAAAGAAGCACAAGCACATCAGAAAGAGCACTGAACTCAAGAGTTTTTAAATCTGAGTTCTCTTTTGATTTCTATCCCTTCCTAGCCATACAACCTTGAAAAATCACTCACCTTCTTTAAGTTTCTCTTTTGATGACACCTTCTCTGCCTTCCTCACAGGGTTGTCAAACTCCAAGGAGTTAATGTAAGAAAAAGGACTTTGGAGACCAGGAAACTCTGACCATTTGGCCATGTAGGGTGGTATCCATATTAACCCAAAACCACTTTGGAAGTCTCCCCCAATCCAGACTAATCCATTCTTGGACTAACCTTTCCTGTTCACTCTGATACCTTTTTGTCTAATCCTTGCATGTGTGCTAGGAAGAGGAGTACAGGAAGCAAAAAGAATGAGGAGGGGCTATTTATAATCAACCATTAATGGGTATAGAAGAGAAGTCAGCTTCTTATTTTCATGTGACTCTACATTTCTTAGTTCCCCTCATTCCTACATTTTCCGTCTTTATAATGGGATCTCAAGGTTCCCTGCTTGGGAATACTGAGCCTATGTCTCTCACTTGCCTTCTGGATAAATCACCTAAGATACAAGTGGGAGCAGGAAAGGCAAGTTGGTTTCGTTTTTAGCACCAGCCCTGATTTGTTGGCAGTGGTTTCTTGGAGCACTGTATTGAGAGTGGGCTGACTGGAAAGACTGTGAAGCTCAATTATCTGCAACAGGCACAGGAAGTGAAAATAGCGGCACATGTGCTATCACTGGCCATCCCTGCTTTAAAGGCTCAAGATGAGTCAACTCTAAAAAAATGCAGTAAATACTAAAAACTAGAAGGTTTTTTTAAAAAAATCCCATATGTGGGGATCTCCATCCTTGGGATCTTGGACCTCTGGGGCACTTACAAAGTTAGTTATAATGGCTTTTATATTATTTTTAATAAGACAAAGGCCCAACCTCTTATCTGTGATAGAGTTGACTAAGCTAACTAAATGTCAAGTTTGTTTCCTTTTGGCCAGAAGAGTATCAACTCCACTCACTAACCTTTTGGGTGTATGATGCTAGTCACTATGATATTTGTTGAAATCACAGATATTTCTAAAATGGCATTGGTCAACCTGACAGCTCAGCGTGCCAATTGAACCTATGTGCAATTTCATACATGAATACAGAGGGATAGCTCTAGGTAAGTGTCCTAGACTGGGTTCTCTAGAGACGCAAAACCAGTGAATCGTATACAGATAGATAGAGAAAGATTTATCTCAAGGAAATTGCTTACATGGTTGTGGAGGCTGGCAAGTCCCAAGGCCATGGGTCAGGCATTAGGTTGGAGGCTTCTCCTGACTCACGTAGCTACAGGGGCTGACAAATCCCAAGACTGGCAAGTAAGCTGCTAACTCAAGTCCCAAGAACTGGAGGTCAGGTGATGATGAGCTGGATGCAGGATCCAGAGCCAGAGCCCTGCTGGAACATCCGTGTACCTACTGGAAGCAGGCCACACCTCCAAGGAAACGATCTTTCAACTGATTGGCTATTCGTAGCAAATCTCATCATGGAGTTGATTATATCATTACATAGCTGCCAAACTACATCATAACTACCAAACCACTGAGAATTATGGCCCAGCCAAATTAACATACAATCTTAACCATCACAGTGACTAATAGAGAACAATGCTTTAAAAAAAGAAAGAAAAAAGAAGAGTCGTGATTAAGAGGTTGGGAATCGCTGTTTAATGAAATCTGATGTCAGTCTTAGTGTAACCGCATCAAATCCTACCCCATATTTCTAAGAGCTCTAGGGGTTTCAAATTTGGATGAAGTCTCAATAAGTTTATTTCAAAATTCCTATTTCTATTTCACCATGCGTTGAGCCTTTTTAGAAATAGTGTATTGCTTCCATTAAATAAATTTTTTTGTTGTGGAATTCTCAAGGGTTTATGCACTGTGTACATGCACTGCAGTTAAGCTTTTAGGAATTTGTTTGACCACTTTGGTGCTTTCTGTTTGCTTGAAAGCAGACCTTCTTGGGTGAAAGGTCCAGTTGGTATTTAAAAGCTGTCCATTTGCCTTCATCTGCTCTTTAGGCAACTGAACCTCCTGGCTAAGGAGTCTGTGTTTGTTTAGTTTGGTCGTGTCCTATTGTGCTTCAACATAACGCCACACAATGACAAAAAAAGATATAGTAATTAAGCGTTTTTGGGAATTTTCTTACTACATTTTTTTTCTGGGTTTTTTTAGGGCCTACCATTTATTTCTATGTTCTGAGCTTTCCATGAAAATGAATTCTTGCATTTTAAGTAATAATTACTGAGAAAGACGTTCTGAGATAGGTAATGTTTTCAGAGATAAACACCTTGAAGAGTGACATGCTGGCAGGTGGGGTGGCCTATAGGGAAGATGAGTATGGAGGAGATTACAGGCACACGAGTCTCTCCTAAAAGCAGTGGGGAGGTAGGCGGTCCTAGTAATAAGGGACCTCTCTGTTCATACTTTTCTTGTTCTCCACTTTTTTCCCTCATTCTCTAAATCCCCCCTGCCTTTCTTCTTTCCTTTCCCATTTGTGTTTCTCTAATTTCCTTTCTATTCGCCTGCTTTTTTTTCTTACCATTTTTTCTCTCTTCCCTCATCCGTTTTTTTCTATCATGTCTCCCATTCTCCTCCCTTTCTGTGAAAACAGTTTTCCCCTTATGGCATCAGACAGTGTTTCCCAAAATGTGTTCCACCAAGCACTAGATCCATGAGATGTTTTGTGGAAAGTAAAAACAGTGGGGGCCAGGAGCAGGGTCTATGATTAAATAAGCTCAGGAAACATTGCATACCATGTCCTCTTCTTGAAGATTCATCATGCACATTAGCATTTTACAGGTTCTGAGAAATTCTGCTGTGAAGAAACTGGTTTAACTTGGCTTATCCCAGTGTACCCAAAACTCCCTTGAGCTCAGTATCTTTTCCTCTGTATAAATTCATCTCTCTCAGAATGTATTTTGGGAAACTCCAAATGGGGAGGAACCTCTTGCCTACTGTCAAGGTGCCTACTCACTTGCCTGAGCCTTTCTGACTATCATTAAAGCCATGGTCACTTTTCTATCTGTCCCTTTCACTGCCCAACATTGCAGCTAACCAATGCTCAGATTTGCAAAAGAACCTTATTACTCGCCTCTCATACTAAATGTTTAAGGTAGGTTGTGTTTTTGTTTGTTTTATTGGGGTGGAGTGGTGAGCTCTTAAAAATAGTCAAAGATTGTTTTTTAAAAAGAATACACAGTGTGGCAGAGGTACAAGCAGGGAAACGTTTTGATTCCCTGTTGTTGGTAATGTTAAGTTCCATCGAGCTGGTTCCAGCTCATAGTGACCCCATATACAACAGAACAAAACATTGCCCAGTCCTGCGCCATCCTCACAATCATTGCTATGTTTGAGCCCATTGTTGTAGCCACTGTATCAATCCATCTCGTTGAGGATCTTCCTCTTTTTCATTGACCCTCTACTTTACCAAGCATGATGTCCTTCTCCAGGGACTGGTGCCTCCTAATAACATGTCCAAAGTATGTGAGATGAAGTCTTGCCGTCCTCGATTCTAAGAAGCATTCTGGCTGTACTTCTTCCAAGACAGATTTGTTCATTCTTCTAGCAGTCCAAAATATATTCAATATTCTTCACCAACACCATAATTCAAAGGCATCAGTTCTTCTTTGGTCTTCCTTATTCATTGTCCAGCTCTCGCATGCATATGAGGCAATTGAAAATACCATGGCTTGGGTCAGGTGCACCTTAGTCATCAAAGTGACATCTTTGCTTTTTAGCAATGCATTGTTTGATTTCTTGACTGCTGCTTCCATGGGCGTTGATTGTGGATCCAAGTAAAATGAAATCCTTGACAACTTCAATATTTTCTCCGTTTATCATGATGTTGCTTATTGGACCAGTTGTGAGGATTTTTGTTTTCTTTATATTGAGGTGTAATCCATACTGAAGGCTGTAGTCTTTGAGCTTCGTCAGTTAAGTGCTTCATGTCCTCTTCACTTTCAGCAAACAAAGTTGTGTCATCTACATATCACAGGTTGTTAATGAGTATTCTACCAATCCTGATGCCATGTTTTTCTTCATGTAGTCCAGCTTCTCAGATTATTTGCTCAGCATACAGATTGCATAAGTATGGGGAAAGGATACAACCCTGATGAACACTTTTCCTGATTTTAATCCACACAGTATCCCCTTGTTCTGTTCAAATAACTGCCTGTTGGTCTATATACAGGTTCCATATGGGCACAATCAAGTGTTCTGGAATTCTCATTCTTTGCAGTGTTGTCCATAATTTGTTATGATCCACGCAGTTGAATGCCTTTGCATAGTGAATAAAACATTGGTGAAGATCTTTCTGGTATTCTCTGCTTTCAGACAAGATCCATCTGACTTCAGCAATGGTATCCCTTGTTCCACATCCTCTTCTGAATCTGGCTTGAATTTCTGGTAGTTCCCTGCTGAGGTGCTGCTGCAACTGGTTTTGAAGTATCATCCGCAAAATTTTACTTGCGTGTGATATTAATGATATTGTTCGATAATTTCCACATTCTGTTGGACACATCTTTATTTGGAATGGGCACAAATGTGAATCTCTTCCATTCAGTTGGCCAGTTAGCTGTCTTCCAAATTTGCTGGCATAGACGAGTGAGCACATCCAGCATCGCATCCATTTATTGAAAAATCTCAGTTGGTATTCTGTCAATTCCTGGAGCCTTGTTTTTCGCCAATGCCTTCAGTGCAGCTTGAACTTCTTCCTTTAATACCATTGGTTCTTAATTATATGCTACCTCCTGAAATGTTTGAAAGTCGACTAATTCTTTTTGGTACAGTGACTCTGTGTATTCCTTCCATCTTCTTTTGATGCTTCCTGCATAGTTCAATATTTTGCCCGTAGAATTCTTCACTATTGTAATTTGAGGCTTGAATATTTTATTCAGTTCTTTCAGCTTGAGAAATGCCGAGCATGTTCCTCTGTTTTGGTTTTCTAACTCTAGGTCTCTGCACATTTCATTATAATACTTTACTTCGCTTTGTCTTCTCCAGCTGCCCTTTGAAATCTTCTCTTCAGCTCTTCTACTTCCTCATTTCTTCCATTTGCTTTAGCTGCTGTACGTTCAAGAGCAAGTTTCAGAGTCTCTTCTGACATCTATTTTGGTCTTTTATTTCTTTACTTCCTTTTTAATGATTTTTTACTTTCTTCATGTGTGATGTCCTTGATGTCATCCCCAACTCGCTTAGTCTTAGGTCATTAGTGTTCAGTGTGTCAAATCTATTCTTGAGACAGTCTCTAAATTCAGGTGGGATATACTCAAGGTCATACATTGGCTCTCAATGACTGTTTCAGTTTTCTTCAGCTTTAACTTGAACTTGCATGTGAGCAATTGATGGTCTGTTCCACAGTTGGCCCATCGCCTTATTCTGACCGATGATATTGAGCTTCTTCATCGTCTCTTTCCACAGATGTAGTTGATTGATTGGTGTGTATTCCATCTGGTGAGGTATAGTCACTGTTTATGTTGTTGAAAAAAGGTATTTCCAATGAATCGGTCGTTGGTCTTGTAAAATTCTATCATGGGATCTCACACCGTTTCTATCACCAAGGACATATTTTCCAACTACTGATCCTTCTTCTTTGTTTCCCACTTTTGCATTCCAGTCACCAGTAATTATCAATGCATCTTGATTGGATGTTTGATCAGTTTCAGAAGTTGGTAAAAATCTTCAATTTCTTCATTTTTGGCATTAGTGGTTGATGTGTAAATTTGAATAATAGTCGTATTATCTGGTCTTCCTTGTAGGCATATAGATATTATCCTATCACTGACAGCATTGTACTACAGGATAGATTTCAAAATGTTCTTTTTGTTGATGAATGCGACACCATTCCTCTTCATTTTGTCATTCCTGGTATAGTAGACCATATGATTATCCAATTCAAAATGGCCAATACCAGTCCATTTCAGCTCACGAATGCCTAGGATATCAATCTTCAAGCATTCCATTTCATTTCTGACAACTTCCAATTTTCCTAGATTCATACTTTGTTCATTCCATGCTCCAATTATTAATGGATGTTTGCAGCTGTTTCTTCTCATTTTGATTCGTGCCACATCAGCAAATGAAGGTCCTGAAAGCTTTACTCCATCCACATCATTAAGGTAGACTCCACTTTGAGGAGGTAGCTTTTTCCCGTCATATGTTGAGTGCCTTCCAATCTGAGGGGCTCATCTTCTGGCACTATATCAAATAATGTTCCAGACAATGTTCCACAGCTGTTGATAAGGTTTTCACTGACCTTTTTTTTTTTTTTTTTTCCCTCTTTCAGAAGTAGATTGCCAGGTCCTTCTTCCTACTAGTGGTGATGTAAATAGGTATAATTTTTCCAGAGAGCAATTTGGCAATATGCTGCAAAAGCTTTAAAATTCTACTTGTAGACTTCTATCCTAAGAAAGTAATTAAGAATGTAAACGAAGATTTAACTACAAGTTTGTTTGTTTTTTGTTTTTTACTGAAAGTTGTTTATAATAGCAAAACCTTGGAAACAATCTTCATATTCAACAATGGGAGACCAGTTGAATATACTATGGCATATTCTTATGATAGGGTATATACAGCCCTTAAAAGTGGAGTTTTAAGAGAGTATTTATTGACATAAAATAGATGTCCAAAATTAATTCTATGTTAACAATATACATATGTACAGTGTAAAACTATTTTTGTAAAGTCAACATATATTGAGTGTGGCACATACATATAAATATGTAAAAGTCAGGAAGAGTTTTGTTAAAATTTAACAGTGGTTATCTCTAGGTAATGGGATTTTAGCTTCTTGTTTATCTGTGCTTTTTGATTTTTATGTAAAGAATATGTGTTTTTTTATTAAAAGGAAACAATAACATGGACTCCAGACTTTCTGGAGCCATGGAGGGTGGATGAGCCCCTGAAACTATTGCCCTGAGATAATCTTTAAACCTTAAACAAAAAAAAAAAATTCCCTGAAGTCATCTTGAAACCAAACAATAGTTTAGCTTACTTAGTAAAAAAGGTCTGCGCCTTGAGCATTATGCTCTCTTAGGAACTATCTATATAGGATCAAAGTGACAACAGCAACTTGAAAGATTAGATGGGAACCTTAGGGGGCAGTGAGTTTATGCTAATAGGGGAGGAACAACTCAGAGGAGGAGGGTGAGAATGGTTGCACAACTCAAAGAATGTAATCAGTGTCACTAAATTGTACATGTAGAAACTTGAATTGGAGTATGTTTTACTGTGTATATTCTCAACAACAACTAAATAAATAACATTTAGGAAAAAAGGAAACAATAAGTTAGAAAAATTAACAAAAATGGTTGATGATCCTATACAAGCTTTGTTGCCATTTGAAATCCCAGCATACTCCAAATAGGGTCTTGTCAACACCAACTGGGACTTTTCTTTCTCCTGGGGGGTAAGTGCTCCATGAGGAAGGTCAAAGAGAATGTCAACCTTCGTTATGCTATCTGAGGCAATCTGGTTACAAGAGCTGGTCTCTAGGTCTTGATGCTGCAATTTACTGAGGAAAAAAAAGATCAACACACCCCACCATCTATTTATTTAATATTAAAAATAATATTTCACAGAGTTTGGCTGGCGTCAGCTTGAGCAGTTATTCATACAGGAATTAAAACAAAAGCAGCATTGGCTCTGGGCCAGTGGGCTGGGTGCTGGGTGGTCCCTGTTGGTCCTTAGCTCACAGTAGCTTCTAGGCTGCTTTCAGACCTGCTTTGGGTTAGGGAGATGATGTATTCATTTATTTACTAGGAGTGTTTTAACAGGAAATGCTAATAGTTTGCATTTAGGGAGAATTGCACTGGAGACAGCTGGCGGAGCCCAGCCAACATTGCTGGAGATGAGATTGCTGCTTTTAGCCTTGGAGATGGATGAGGGCCTTTTAGAAGAGCCTACAATGGAACCCAGGACACCAAGTTAGCCCAAAAAATCCTGGTGTCTTTGCTTCAGAACGGAAGAGGAAGAGCAGGTCCATTATTTCAGCCTCCCTGTTTCTCTTCTCTATTGCCATTTGTTTCTTAGGAAACTGAAGGTGTGTTTTGGATATGGCTGTGAACATGTTGGCTCTGCTAGGAATGAACAGGCCCTGTGTACACAAACCTCCAGGTGGGAGTGTGTGAGC
Source organism: Dugong dugon (assembly GCA_030035585.1). Taxonomy (NCBI): domain Eukaryota; kingdom Metazoa; phylum Chordata; class Mammalia; order Sirenia; family Dugongidae; genus Dugong; species Dugong dugon. The sequence goes on from CM057475.1 coordinate 52,505,300, forward strand.
CAAGGTGTAAGCAAGCACATGTGTAACTCAAACCCATTTTTAGTGCGACTGTGCGCTGGTGGAGTCATGTGTGAGTTCAGGGGTGAAATGTGTATATCCTTGATATGTATAAGGATGAGTGAAAGACAAGTGTTTGCAGGTGATTCCAGGCATGTCCTCAAGCTCTGGGTGCATTCCGATGGGGGATCACATTCATGGATAATTTTGTGGAAACCAGAGAGAAAAATCAAAGTTAGAGGGGAGTATAAATCAAGCATAGATGTATGTGTATGAGAGTGACTTGAGCAGATTTGTGTGTTTTTTTAAATCCTCTTCTAGTTGCTTGGGAAGATTCCCTATATTTTACTGGTTGTGGGGTTGGGGGCGGGGTGTAAATTACAGTGCAGTGGGGGAATGGGGTCCAATGTCTAACCCGGTCTGGCACAACAAAAGGGCTGTTCCTGTGTTTCTAGATAACAATGGAGGTGAAGCCTGACCCTGGAAACCAGTCAAGATTTCCAGAGATAAACCCCAGGGCAGCAAGAACATTGTCAATGAAAAGAAACTGACCTTTTGCCTTCTGGAGTCACAGAATTCCCACAAAAGCTGTGTCCTTGTGAGCTCTGGCAGACCTCACCACCACAGCCCCAGACTTTGACGCCACTTCATAAACAGCACTGAGGGTGCTGCTGGAGCTCTGTAAAGAGGCAGCTGTGCTAGAAGTCAGACAAGTCCACATCCAGCACCTCCAAATACCGGATGTCCCCCACCATTTTCTTCTAGAGGTTAACCTTCCTTCCAGGTTCACAAGTTATGAGCGAGCCCCTTAAACCATTTTCCCCTGACAGTGTGATCTGCTGCTGCTGAAGGTGAGCCTTTAGCGTAACAGAAATATGGTGTTCTGAAATCTGAACCAAGAGCCTTTGGAAGGACTGCACAGCCTTGGAATGAAAGGTGGGAAGTCTCAGGCAGGGGTAGTAGAGGACTCTGGGTGGGATGAGGAGGAATGGAATGAGAGAAATAGAGGGAGAGGGTTTTCTGTCTATAATAGTAAGTGAGAGGGAAGTAGCAGGTAGGGAATTCACTAAATGTCTTGTTTAAGGTCTTGAAATTAATTATAATCTCTTTGAGCCTCAGGTTTCTCAACAAAATGAGAATGATAGAGCTTCTGGTTTTTAAATCCAATGAACTAGGACTTTATACCTTAACAACTGCTTTCCCACACAACCCTAGAAACCACTAAGCCACTAGTATCACTTAAGCCACTAGAATAATGGTTTTCAACCTTGGCTGCACATGGAGTCACTTGGGGAGCTTTAAACAATGTTAATGTATGAATCCCACTTCTAGAGACTGATTGAATTGGTCTGGGTGAAGCCCAGAGACCAGGATTTCTCTCTCCTTTCCTGGATCCTCTTGTCAACTCCTACACTGATGGAGATATTTTCAAAAGTTCTGTCCTTATCCTTCTTCTTTCTCTATATTCTTTCTCTCCTCATTTATTCCCGTATCTTCAACTATCACTTCTTTGAGGATAATTCTCAAATCTGTCAAAATCCCTGACCTATTTATTCAGTTTTCTTTTGTCTTTCTTCATCTGGAAGGATGCTCCAGCTCTAATACAACATGTCCAGTCCCAAACTCAACATCTTGCCCCTAAAGCTCTTCTACTTCTTGGCTCTCCTATTTCTGTAATGGTACTCTGCATTATCTTATCACTCAGACTCAACACATTAGGGCTATCTTTGTGTGGTGATGTAAAAAAATGATTAATGTGAGTATTTCCAACCTCCCTACCACCCACTCATAAAGAGAATATTGTCTTTGACAACTTGGCTAAGCCTGCTATTTCAGAAGAGTGGTTCTTAGGCTTTGTGATTCAAAATCAAGAGAATGGGTAAATAGAGACAAGACTAAAGAGGCAGGAGGAAATTAGAGTAACAAAAAACAAGGACCCCATGGGATGGGGCTTTTAGAGCATTTCAGGATAGAAGAAATGGAAAGTAAGGGGTTAAGAGACTGAGAAGCTCCAGATCTAATGAAATATGAGATAATTGCAGAGGAGAGGAAAGCGAAATTTAAGAGTTGTTCCTAAAGGTTATGAACTGTGTGCTTTTTAATATTCTTGGAGAATGGTAAGAAAACCTTTAATTAGTTTTAAAAATACTTTGGGTTGTTAGACTGTGTTTTTTAGTTCATTGTTGCTTTAAAACTGGGCCATGTGGATGTCCAGCTTATATCTGGGTTGCAGATGACACTGCCTTCTTTCTCATTTGCCATATCTAAACAGTTTTCAAACCCTGTAATTTTTTTCCCTTCCAGCATTATCACTCTCTACTGCACAGCAAGTACCATACACTCCAACTAGACCACCTACTTTTCTCTCAGCATATCTCAAACTTTTTTTCTTTGAACTGTTGCTTGTTCTGCTTCCTGCACCGGAATCACTGTTCATTTCCATTGTCTGAAATTCTTTCTATGCTTTGAAACTCAGCTCAGATTCCACCTCCTTGAGGAGGCCTTCCCTATTGGTGCTCAACACAGTCAATATTCCTTCTTGCCCTTGTACATGCAATTCTCCATAAGAGTAATAATTATGATGATGATAATATCAATAAATAACATTTATATTGAACTCATTATGTCCAGTCACTGTTCTAAGTGCTTCGTACACATTGTTTCATTTAATTCTTGCAACAACTCTAGAAGATAGTACTGTGGAAACTCAGACAGGGAGGTTAAGTGACTTCTCCAAGGTTGTTGTTGTTGTGTGCCATTGAGTTGATTCCAACATATAGTGACCCTATATAACAGAGTAGAACTGCACCATAGAGTTTCCTAGGCTGTAATTTTTATGAGAGCCGTTCACCAGGTCTTTTCTCTCTCAGAGTACCTAGGTAGGTTCGAACCACCAACCTTTCAGTTAGCAACTGAGTGCTTAACCATTGCACTGCCAGAGCTCCTTTCCCCTAGGTTACGCAGCTGTAATTGCCACAGGTAAGATTTGAATCCAGGCTCTAGAGTCTGTGTTCTTTCTATGGTGCACTTACATTTTAATGCCTCAGTACATGCCTGAAATAACCTTGTCATTCCTATGTCTACAGTTATTTTCCATTTGTTACTTCACATTTTGCACCTCCTCCCATTCAACACTATAAAACAAATGCTTGTGCTCCACTACGGTTAGATTTACATATTCACTTAGGGGTTCCCACTGGTATCCAAATAGAATACAACAGTATGTGCATGATCAAGATTTTGACTTACGGAGATCCACTTTAGGTTGAAGTCTTCAGGGACACTTCAACTAAGAGCAGGGAGCATTTGTTTATAAATCTTACCTTTGAGTTTCATCTTCTTCCTCATAATGTCTTTGACGTGTCAGCTGTAAAGCAAACCACAGAATGGCCATACTTGAGTGAGGCCAAGATTTAATGCTGCTTCTCTAGTTCAAGTGGCTGTACCTAGAACTACAGTTGTGTTTTGCCAGTCATTGAGAAGTACACACAAAGTGATTTAATGCAGTTTGGTTTATATTCAGATGCAGTTCTGTTCTAACATCTTGGAGTGAGCAGTGGGGTTGCTATTTAAACATAGGGCAATTCACTTGGTCAGGGATAGTTTTCAGGTAAAGAAGACTATAATTTTATTTGAGAAATACATAAGTAAATTATCTTTAATTCTACAAAATACATAAATAACTTTTAGGGTGAAAACATGCTTTAAGTTTACATGCACACTTCCACTTATGCCCAAGATGGAGTAACAGAGAGTGGAGTTACTCTCCCACCTGAAACAACAAAGAAATGGACAAAATATGTGAAATAACAGTTTGAAAGACACTGCATCAGGCAAAGAAGGACAGTGATTCCTGAGAGATAGGAAACAAATGAATAAGTCATACAATTCAACCAGCTTACTAGCCCCGGCAGAGTGAGCAAACTCTATGAGTTGAGAACTGAGAGCTGGGGAGACCAAGGATGCTAGAGCTTTTAGGACAGAGTATAAGAGAGGAGAAAACTGCACAAACGGAGGAAGCTCTAGAGATTTGCAGAGAGTTTTCACTTGAATATTCAGCTGAGAACTGATCAGCACATGCGTATAAGGAAACCATCTGAAGCCACAGAAAGAATCACCCAAAAGGATTAGCACTCATACAGGGCTGAGAATAGAGTCTGTTCCCATGAGCCATACTTGAAAACCTCAAGATTTATGGGGGTAGAGAAAACAGAAAGGTATTGCCTGCATAGTAATGAATAATTAGCCCTAGACTGAGCACTGCTCCAGCCCTGCCTAATAAATCCTAAAAACAAAAACAAAAACGAGAATCAAACTATTTCCAAATGATAAAACCAGATCCTTGGACAAAACTCAAGAATATCAAAATACGAAAATACCCAGCACCCATAAAAATAAAAATCAAACACCCGGAATCCAATTAAAAATTACTAAGCATGAAAAAAAAAAACCAGAAAAGTACAATTCACAGGGCTAATAGCCTACACGAGCCATGGCCTCATCCACCCTGAGACCGAAAGAACTAGAGGGTACCTGGCTACCACTACTGACTGTTCTGATCAGAGCCACAATAGATGGACCCTAATAGAATGGGAAAAAAACATGGAACAACTCAACTTCTTAAAAAGTCCAGACTTACAGGACCAGTTGAGACTAGAGGACTCCCTGAGACTATCACCTTGATATACTCTTTAAACCTTGAACCTAAACTATCCCCTGATGTTACCAGTTAGTGAAATAACAGATTAGCATACAAAATAAAGGATATTACCCAAGAGTATGGTGTTCCCTTAAAAGACCATCTATAAGAGACCTACAGCAAAGATGAGAAGATTAGGGAGCAGGGAAACTAGAGCACTGAAAATGGAACAACCAGAATGCAATTAAAGAGAATGTTGACATATTGTGAAAAATGTAACTAATGTCACTAAACAATTTGTATAGAAATTGTCACATGGGAACCTAATTGGCTGTGTAAATTTTTACCAAAAATACAATAAAATATTATTTAAAAAGAAAGAAGGAAAAGTAAAATTCATAGTAAGGAGATAAAACAATCAATTGAAATTCCCACAGAGCATACACAGAATCTGTTATATTTAGCAGAGAAGGACAGTAAAAGTTATTATAACTGTGTTCCATATGTTCCAGAAATTAAGTAGAGACATGAAAGATATACTTTTAAGATCCAAATAGCATTTGTGGACATGAAAACAGCAATGTGTGAGATGAAAAATACACTGGACGGAATTAATGGCAGACTGGATACTACAGAAGAATAGATTATTGGCCTGGAAGGTCTAGCAAGAGAACTATCCAAAATGAAAGGAAAAAAAGAAAAGCTAGTTTAAAAAAAAAAAGCATCAGTGAGCTCTGGGACAACTTGCAGCAGACTAATGTACATGTAATTGGAGTCACTTAAGGAAAGGAGACAGGAGAGAGCCAAAAATATATTTAGTAAATAATAGCCCAAAACTCTCCAAACATTATGAAAACCCGCGGATCCGAGAAACTCAATGAACCTCAAGTATAAGGTACATGGAAAACTACACCAAGACACATCATAAACAAATTTCTCAAAAGCAGTGATAAAGAGAAAATATTAAACGCACCAAAAAAAAAAGTTCAAAGGAACAAAGATAAGGTTGACAGCAGATTCTTGTTGGAAACAATGCAAGTGACAAGAGTGGAGCAATGTTGTTGAAGTATTGAAGGGGGAAAAAAACTGTCAACCAAGAATTCAATACCTAGCAAAAATAGCTTTCTAAAACAAACACTGAAAGAATTCACCACCAGCAGACCCACACTACAAGAATTATTAAAGGAAATCTTTCAGGCAGAGACAAAATGATAACAGATGAAAATATAGATTTACACAAAGGAATAAAGAAAGATGGAAACGGTAACTCCACAGTAAATGTGTAAGTTTTCAAAATATTATTTAAATAGCTGAAAGATAATTGACTGTTTAACAAAAATACTAATAATGTAATATGGAGTTTATACCTTATATAAAAGTAAAATGCATGACAACAACAATAGTACAAAAGTCAGGAAAGGAGAAATGGAAGTATACTTTATATTACATGGTTCTTATAGATAAAGTGGTATAATATCCTTTGAAGGCAGACTGTGATACATTAGAGATGTATACCACAAACCCTAAAGCAACCGCTAAGCTAAAACAAAGAGTGAATAGATAATAAATCAACAAAGGAGACAAAATAGAATCATACAAAATTTAATTAATCCAAAAGAAGGCAGAAAAAGAAGAAGGAGGTATAGAGAACAGATAGGGCACATAGAAAACAAATAGCAAGATAACAGAGTTAAACATAACCATATAAATAAAACCAAACCAAACCCACTGCTGTCAAGTCGATTCCGACTCACTGCAACCATATAGGACAGAGTAGAACTGCCCCATAAGGTTTCCAAGGAGCAGCTGGTGGATTCAAACTGCTGACCTTTTGGTTAGCAGCCAAGATATAAATGGTCTAAATTCCTCAATTAAATATCATAGATTGTCAGAATGGATTTTCTAAAAAGACCCAATTATATGCTGTCTATAAAAAATGTGCTCCAAATATAACGATTCAAATAGGTTAAAAGTAAAAAGATACGCCATGCTAACACTTAGCAAAAGAAACCTGGAGTAGCTATGTTAATTTAAGACAGGATAAATTTTAGAGCAAATGATATTACAGTAACAGTAATGAAAACAAGTCATCAAAAGGATATAACAATCTTAAACATTTATGCCCCTAATAATATAGCTTCAAAATATGTGAAGTAAAAACTGTTAAAACTGCAAGGAGAAATGGACAAATCCACAATTATAGTTGGACATTTCAATACTCCTCTCAACAATTCGTAGAATAAACAGGAAATCAATAATAATATAGAAGATTTAAACAACACTATCAACTAACCTGACCTAACTGGCACTTATAGAACACTGCTCACCAACAGCAGAATACACATTCTTTTCAAGTACACGTAGAACATTTACCAAGATAAATCATACTGTCAGCCAACAAGTAGTCTAAATAAATTTATACAAAATATGTTCTGTGACCACAATGGAATTAAAAAAGTAAAAAAATGAAAAGATCTCTGGAAAATCCCCAAATATTTGGAAATTAAATGACAATTTATAAATAACTCATGGATCAAAGAAGAAATGACAAAGGATATTAGAAAATATTTTAACTGAAATAAAATAAAAACACAACACATCAAAATTTGTGAGATACTGTTACAGGAGTACAGGTGGAGAAACTTGTAACACTATATTAGGAAAGAAGAAAGGTGTCAAGTCAATGAGCTGAATCATTGGTGGACCTCAGAAACAATGAGCAGGATAGACAAAATCCCTGCCTTCATGGAGCTCATGTTCAATGGGAACACCAAGTCACAAAGTGGCACAGAAAACAAAACAAAACAAAACAAAAAGCTGGACCTATTGCCATCGAGTCGGTTCCAACTCATAGCGACCCTATAGGACAGACTACAGCTGCCCCATAGTGTTTCCAAGGAGCAGCTGGTGGATTCGAACTGCCAATCTTTTGGTTAGCAGCCGAGCTCTTTAAATGCCCCAATCCAAGTTGAGAATAATCTGAAAAGGCCACCTTGAGGCTCTGATGCTTCAGTTGAATCTTAAAACCTCATTATCATCCAAGCCCCAAAATAGGGGAGAATACTCCAGGCAGAAGCAATAGCATGGATATGAAACAGCATGACACATTCAGAGAACTGACAAGTGCATACCTGATAGGGCTTCCCATAAGCCCAACCCTTCTCTTCTAGCCTATTCTATCAACCCAGAACTCCACAATTATGACACCACTTCTGAGGGACTCTCAGGCTAAGGACCCTCATCTTCTCTTCTTCAGACCCCAAGACCACTGCCCATATACACAAGGGTTCCACTTTTCTGTTACTACCACCAGACATGGCCTGCAGATGGAGCCCTTTCACTCAATTATTCTGCTATCTTCAGACACGCCCATTGTAGGTTTCCCACCTAATTTCCTCTCCACTGAATTTCCTCCCCACAGACTTTAGGACTGGAACTATAATCATCTTTAATCTGAGGAAGAGGATCACAGGAAACCCGTCCAATACACAAATCAGTTAAATTGTTCAGCTTGAGTTTTTCCCTTAATTCAAGCAACCCATGGTTCGTTCTTAGCTCTCCTCATCTTACCAACTTCCCGTTGAAGCTCATTGTGCTCCTGCCTAAAAGACTTTCCCAACTCCACCCACCATGAATTGGACATTCCCCAAGCTATCCTTGTTCTCCACCCTTCAGTGAAGATTTCTTTCCACCCAGACAATGCATGCTTAAGAATTGTTCCCTGGATAATTTGACATCTAGGCAAGGATGGAAGATCATTTTTTCAGAAAAAAGTCAATATCCAACATGCCAATCCCCATTCCCTTCTCCACATAAGAAAGAAGTAAAAGGAATATTTCTCTGCAGAAGGTTCACATAGAGCCTGCTATTGAAAGCAAGACGTTGATTCCCTCATGAAATAACCACATGAACCTGTTTTAACCATTGCAACAATCATGGCAATTGCTTCCCCCTAAACCATTTCCTCTCACCACCTAAGGCCTCTCCATTTTCCAAGTCATGCTTAACATCCAGGCTGGAAAGTAAAACCCCAGTAGAAAGGTGGGGAGGAATTTTTATCAAAGTTCCTGAGAACAGAAGCCATACTTAAGTCATTGTGGTATCCTGCATAGCACCTGGCACAGTGCCTTATCTATTCTAAGGTTACTTTGTTACAGATACAAATATAGGCAGAAAACATTTTATAGATTCCAGCCTATTTGGAGAATGGAAGCTACAGCAGTGCAGGGCCATTTCCAGGGTTTGTCCTAGAGTCCACAGAGATATTTACTATTCTCCTGTCTTTAACACTTACTACATTTGGATTGAGAAGGTGATTCACTTGCTTTGTCAGACAATATTTATTGAACATATAATGCCTACTGGTACTGTAACACTGGAAATTCTCATAGGGCCAATTAGACTCAAGGGCTTATCCTAATAATAATCTTAATAACACCTCTAATGATTTCTTCCTTAGCGTGCTTGTCCACTTGCTTGGGAACCACCAAACTGGTAGGCAGATGTGGTGAATAGATGGCGGCCAATTTTTTGCTACTTCTTCTATTGTTATGTAGGTCTAATTCCTCTTCCCTTGAATCTGACTGATCTTAGTGACTTACTTGACCAATAGACTCTGATGGAAGCATTGTTCTGGGATTTTTAAGACTAGATCATAAAAATCTTGCAGTTTTCACCCAGGCCTCTTGGAACAACTGCTCTGAAGGAATCCAGCCACCATATAAAAAGTCTGATTACCCTGAGACTTCCCTGACATTATGAAGCCCAAGCTACCCACTTATGGAGGCCAGATGGAAAAAAAGAGATGCTCAAATATCCCAGCTTCACATGAGTGAAGAAACCAGATTACTCTAGCCTCAGCCACCATAGTTAGCAACCAAATGGAAAATCCAAGTGAGAACCACCCAGCTCATCAACCTCCAAAACCATGAGATAATAATAAATCATTTATTCTTACATATCACATTAAAAGCAAATAACTATGAGATATTATCATTGAGGAAAGCTGGGTAGAGGGTACTCAGGAACTCTGTACTATTTTGCAACTTCTTGTTAGTCTTAAATTATAGGAAAAATTAAAAAAGTTATTAAAAAATAAAACACTAACCCACCAGATCTGGAGAAGATCCATTTTGAAACAACTAAGGACAGCTGGAGATCATTCCTGAGCCATCTCCCAGATGCTGATGATACCAGCACTGGCTGCAGCCAACAGGTGTGTGTAACTATGGTCCCTAAACACATTTGCAGGCTTTGAAAGCTCAGGTGAAAGCTCTGACTGTCCCCCCACCCCCCACCCCCATGTCAGTGACTCAGCCCCAATCCCAACACTTCACTCATCACATTTGGGTCTCTTACCAGGGGAACACCCGGTTCTTCCTTTTGTCTAGTGAGAAAAGAGACTGCTTTTGCTCTTCATTTTTCAAAGACTGACATAACGATATGAACAGGCACGAAATGTCACTCAGCCAAAGGAGAAAGATTTTCTCTGCTTAGTGTTTTTTTAAATACCCCTTTCCTTTGGTTCTTAAAAAAAAAACCCTCGTAACAAACAAGTGAAATCATGTCCTTATTCTGCTGTACCTTAGGGATATCCTTCCCTCCCTCTAGCCCTTCAGGGAAACCATGCCCCTCCCAGAGAACATCCCTGGAGAATAGACCCTAGTCCCACCCTCCTGCTACAGCTTTCATCTCAGGTGACGTCTGGAAAGAGCAGACCTTCAGCCTCTGGTGCTTAGCACACTCTTTCACTCATGCATGCTCATGGTTTATCATAAGTAGAAGCAGCCACTTTCAGTTGGGAGCAGGTGTGAAAGAAGAAGAAAGATGAAGATCTGACATGGTCAATAGAGCACGCCACAGTTATTGAGCACCTAATTTTTCCAACACTGAACTAGGCACCGTTGAAGTATAAAAGTGTGAGATAGAGACAAAAGACTGTAGTGGAAAAGCTTTGGACTTCAAAGACCTAGGATGACATCCTGGTGTCATCATTTTCTTGCAGTGAGGCTTTGGGCTGGCTTTTCATTCTCTCTGAGGGAACAAGAAGATTGTCCCTACCAACCTTAGAGGGTTGTGAAAATTAAAAGCAAGTGCAGTGCTTTGTCAACCACTGGGCCAATGAAGGCTATTATTATCACACACCATTGTGTACTAGGAGGTCAGAGAAGGAAAAGAGAACTGGGCAGGAGCTGTCAGGGAGGACTTGATGGAGGACGTTGGTCTAAAGCGGACCTTGGAGGAAGGAAAGGATTGGGAAAGGCAGAAAAGTCACTCCTCCCAAGGGGAGCTGAGGGAGGATTTGTATCCTGTGGGGGAGGGAGGAAAGTAAGGAAACTTGACCCAACCTGTGAGGAGGTTTTAATCAAAGAACCATATGGAAAATAAGTTTAGAGAGAGAATGGAGTCACTGATTATGAAGGATCTGGAAAAACAAAGGTGTAGGAGAGGGTAAAGATACTGGGTGAAGGATACTCACCGACTTCTTACCTGCACTATGTTGTTGTTTGCCATCGAGTTGATTCGGACTCGTAGTGACCCTATATGACAGAGTAGAACTTCCCCATAAGGTTTTCTAGGCTGTAATCTTTACAAGACCAGATCCACAGGTCTTTTTCTCCCGTGGAGTCGCTGGTGGGTTCGAATCACTGACCTTTGGTTGGCAGCCGAATACTTAACCATTGCTCCACCAGGGCTCCCTTACCTGAACTATACCAAAAACCAAACCCAACCCATTGCTATCAAGTCGATTCCAACTCATAGCGACCCTGTAGGACACAGAAGAACTCCCTCATAAGGTTTCCAAGGAGAAGCTGGTGGATTCAAACTGCTGACCTTTTGGTTAGCAGCCAAGCTCTTAACAATCGCACTACCAGGGCTCCATACCTGAACTATACCACAGAATATTATCTAACACAGAATATATGCTAATACCTTTGTTCTTCTGAAATATTTACTCCTCTGGTCTATACTTGATCATAGGGAACTATGCTGGACAATGGAGACAGAGGCAATAACACGATAAAACAGCTATATTGACAGATGCTGTATGTAGGGAGGAAGCACTTTGAAATTTTCTCTTTATGCTCTCAGAAACAAAAATTATGTTTATTCAGTTGTATGTCTTCTAAAAGATGCAATAAAGCATCTTCCTAATTAGAAAGTCCTAGGAAATGGAACCTTGTACCTCTCTCTCCTTTCATATACCGATTTACCCCAGTTCTAAGTCAGAACACTAGGAAGAAAGGGAAGCATGTATCTCTACACAGTCCTTCACCAAGATTCAATCCAGGCAGAATTCCATAATCCCGGTCTGTCATATTTCCTGACGATGGGCATTTTACAACCATTTGTGGATGGGGGTATTCCAAGATAATAAATAAATCCCCTCACAGGGTAAAGATCATGGAAGAATCTCCATTTTTTTTCTTTATGTATAGTTATTCCTAATCTTTCTTTGGCATCTTACCAATTTTGAGAGGTCTCTTTCATTTAACCTAAGCTTTCTCCTCATGAAAAATAGCCAGAGGAGTTGGCCTGAATATTAGAGGAAGGCAGTGCATCCAAATATAAGAATGAATTCAGCCATATTGTGGCTAAAGGGCCTTATGAAAAGGATCACGTAGGACCTCAAAAGCTCTGTCTCTTCCTGGTCCTCAATTTTTCACAATTTTTCACAAAATCATGGCTATTCTTTCAAGTCAAACTACTGCTTACAAAGCAACTATGAAGCCAAAATAAATAAGATGCATTCAAAATGAGGAAAATTTAGTTGATGCCACTAGACTTGAAGTCTGAGATTGTGTCTTGTTTTTTGTTTGTTTGTTGTGTTCCTGTCACCTAATACAATAAATGTTTGTTGAATGAATAAATAAATACATTGTGTAAAATCTAATGCTAATAGTAAATAATGTATTGTGAAAATAAGAAATGATAAACTTCTGACTCCAACACAAAAGGCAAATGAAAATAATCAGTGAAGAATTCTTGTGTACTCAAGGTGAGTATCGTCATGTCATCACCAGAAACAAATACATGTTAACTTCCCACAGTGAAAAAATAACTATGCTACCTTCTTAGTCTAAAGAATAGAGGGTAGCCATAATTCCTGTCCTGAGGGACCTTACAAATTAATGGAGAAAACAACATACAAACTTATTCGGTAGAAATATTTAAAAAGAATTATCCACAGACTGGCGTGAGAATGATTGTGTGTCAGAAATGGAGCTGGCAAGTTGGACAGTAGGTGGGGTTTCTCAGGAAGCATGAAATTCCTTACCATCAAGTACTGTTTACTGAGACTAATTCCCTCTGATCATGTGAAGAGGAAGATGAAGTTAAGACTAAGGTTGAGGCTGAGAATATGTTGAAGATGAAGTGAAAATGATGATGAGGGTGGAGGCTGAGGAGAAGGAAGTAGAGGCTGAAGCTGAGGTTTAGAAATGACCGGGGCTAGGTGGTGCAGTGGTTAAGAGCTACAGCACATTACGGCTTCTTGCCAAAAGGTCAGCAGTACGAATCCACCAGCCGCTCTTTGGAAACCCTATGGAGCAGTTCTACTCTGTTTTATAGGGTCGCTATGAGTCGGAATCGACCCGACGGCGATGGGTTTGGTTTTTTTTTGGTTTACGGCTTGATTATCTCTGCTTTCCTAGATATTTTTATAAAAGGAATGGTGAATGGATTTCCTTCCAGTACTTTGAACACGTTACTCGTCCTTTCAGACTCCTACTCTCCTCTTCTGTAAAACAAGAGGAAAAAAAACGATTCTCCCACATAATCACAACTCCACATATTTCTATGATATTGCATATGACAATGTACATAAACTCCTCTCACAGTGCTTGGCATATAGTAGGTACTCAATAAATTGTGATTGCCTTTCTCATATGTTGGCCTCATGAATCCTTCTATAAGAACTCTGCAAGTTTGCTATTCTGTCCTTGCCTAGTTAATTGTCCATAGATATTGGTCCTTGTTTCAGTTCTGCTTCTGATTCGCCATGTGATCTTGGGCAAGTCTCATGTCTTCTCTGAACCTGGGTTTTTCGTCAATGAAATGAGGATAATAATATGTGTCCAATACACCTCCTAGGCTGGTTATGAGGATAAGGCATGTGAAAGTACCATGAAATGCTTAAAGTGCCCCGCAAATATAAGGTATTATTAGGAGTAAGCCCTATATTATCACTCCCCCCTAAAAATAATGAGTTGGTGAACTAACTATTGCACTGACCCCCTGGGATGGTTTTACCAGTTCTGTGGGGCTTCTATAAGGGGATTTACTTTTGCACACCAAGAGTATTTAACTGAGCTCTTTAAACATTAAATTACAATTTGGGGTTAGAAAAGCAGAGGGAATCAAATGATCCACAAGGACTCAGGTAACCACAGAGACCGTTGTACAACATACTCATGTTGTTATTATTGTTGCTAGTTGCTGTCAAGTTGGCTTCAATTCATGATGAGCTCATGTACAACAGAATGAAACGTTGCCAGTCCTCAGCATCTTCATGATCGTTGATATGCTTGAGTCCAATGTTGCGGCCACTGCATTTTGAGTGCCTTCTAACCTAGGGGGCTCATCTTCCAGTACTACATTGGACAATATTCTGTTGTGATCCATAGAGCTTTCATTGGCTAACTTTTGGAAGTAGATTGCCAAGCCTTTCTTCCTAGTCTGTCTTAGTCTGGAAGCTGTGCTGAAACCTGTCCACCATGGGTTACCCTGCTGGACAATACCAATGGCACAGCTTCCAGCATGATAGCAACAATCAAGCCGCCACAATCATGACAAACTGACAGGCAAGTGATGGGTACATACTCATACTATTGTAAAAATGAACATAACCTCTCACTTCAGGAGTCTGAAGGTGCTTCCAAGCTGATAGAAGAGACGATGCCGCCAATTGGAAACACATACACGTGTACACAGACATCCATATTTAGAGATGTACACAGGGCCAGGCTAATTTGCAGTTTGATAAACTGAGTCCTAAACCACTGCCGCCATTGCTGTCAAGCTGATTCGGACTCATAGAGACTCTATAGGACAGAGCAGAACTGCACCATAGGGCTTCCAAGGCTGTAATCTTTATGGAAGCAGACTACCACATCTTTCTCCCTCTGGGTGGCTGGTGGATTCAAACCGTTGACCTTTCAGTTAGCAGCCAAGCGCTTAACCACTGCAACACCGGGGCTCCACACTGAATCAAGACCCCAGGAAAATACCCTGTCAAATACCCTGGGAGTGAGGGAGATTAGACTGTGACGGTTCTAGAATTTTGTTTCTCTTCTCTACCCCCAATCATGCTGAGAACAAACAGTAGAATTGATTGTCACATGGGATGGTTAAGTTTTAAAGTCAGCTTATAAGGTGAGAAGTACATATAATAAAAACTATGCTTGAAAAGTCCTTAAACCAGCCATAAAGTAGATGTGCCCATGCTTAACATGCTTCTTCAAAGACATCTCAGTAAGTCAACCTAGCCAGTTTTTCCTCCAGGGCGAGAGCAGTGCTCTATAGATTGAGTACCAGATGGGATATTTCGATTGTATTTAAAGACCACGTTGTGCGCCCTTCGTCCAAAAAATATCTTTAAACGCTAGAATCACACTCAGTGCAGAAAATGCTTACATCATGACAGGCACATGGCAAATGAGACCAAGCGAGCGAAGAACAGGTTCTTCTCTCCAGTCTCACTTTCTCTCTAACTATAGGAATCACACATGCTAGTTAAATCATTTCATGTCCCGACTCTATATTTGGGTAAGTCCCATTTGTTTGCAAAGAGACACGCCTGTTGTAAAAAGTCCCTTTTTCAAAAAATCAGTAAAACACACCCACTTTAAGTATACAGTTTGGTAAGTTTGACATCTGTGTATCCACCACCATAATCAGAGATAGAACACTTCTATTACTCCCCAAAAATTCCTTTTTGTTGTGCCCCTTTGCAGTAAATTTCCACTCCTGGCATTAAGTAACTACTGATATGCTTTCTGTCACAACAGATTATATTTCCCTTTCTTAGAATTTCATAGAAATGGAATCATACAGTACGTACTCTTTTGTGAAAATGAGACATTTGAACAAGGGCTTAACTTGTTTTTAGAAACATAATAATTGCTGAAGGTGGTAAACCCTTTGAATATAACTGAAGGGAAGAAGGGACATGATGTGGCAGGAAAGGAGGGAAGTTGCCCTATAAATGTGGAGCAAATTGCTCAGACCTTGAAAGTAGAAGCATCAATTGATAATCAAGCTCAGGGGACCCCAATAAGGCCAACTTCAGTAGAATGGATGATTTGGGATGGATCATTATGGAAGATGAAAGCAGATGAAAACCATTAAGAAGGATGGGAATCAGTGTCAAGCCTAATTTTCAGTCCTGGTTTTATCACTAACAAGCCATATGACCTTAGGCAACTCCTATGTCTGCTCTGATCCTGGTTTCCTTGTTTATACCATAAAGGCATACATACATGATTTCTGAGTAGCTGCATTATTAGACTGTAAGCTTCATGAGGGCAGGCACTTTTTATTTTACTGCTGTGACCCCAGCACCTAGCAAAATGCTCGCACTCAATAAGTATTCGTTGAATGAATGTATGAGTCTTAACTCCCTTCTGGCTCTGATGTCCTATCAGTCTTGCAGAATCATCTGATATAATGTCGATTCCTCAGCCTCTGACAATCCCCAATGAGTCTTGGACCAAATTACCCTCTTTGCCACACAGTGCATGTACACATAGAGACTACAGATTAATCTTGCTCACCCATTAGAAGCCACTGAGACAAACACTTCCCATTTACACAAAGGGAGAAACAGCCTCCAGTCTCCCAGGAGAGACAACAGTGGAAGACAAAATGGGAATTGATATGACCCTATAATTTGTGGCAGTAAAACTCATGGCATATGTTTCTTCTAATAGGGTACACTTAGGACAAATGAGGCTGAAAGGTTAGGCATGTGACCTTCTAGAATTACTAAAATGGTTGTAAGCATAGTTTTTCTCAGCTTGACAGCTTTTATTCTGAGAGTTTGGCAGCCTCTATTACCTGGCAAACTCAAATGCCTTTGGGGGTTGGATGAGTAATGAACGGAGTAGGTTGGGAATATGCCAATGTAGAATGTGAGAGGTTTGAACTGGAGAGTGCATACCTAAACTTTAAAAAAAAAAAAAAAACTAATTCAATTTTTTAAATGATGGGCTGACAAAAGTATTACTTCCAGAATTAGGTCCCTGGGTTGCCATTTTGCCATCCGGGCATTACACATATGGGATTGTACTCATGATAGTGGAAGCATCTTCAGTGGCAGCTCTTTGGAAAGCCCTGGGCATACAGTAGGAGCTTAATAAATACTTCTTGAATACTTCAGGAAAGTATTAATGAATACTTCAGGAAGGTCAGATGAGCAAGAATCCTTAGAGATAAGCAGAGATATCACTGCTCTCTGGGAAAGCACATTTCCTTGCCTCTCGTGACCATTGGGGAGATCCAGTCAAACTTTATTTTGCCCTGGGTTTGGAGGAAGGGGAAGGAGCTGATGCCCCCAATCTATTAGCAGCAATGCAAAAGCCAACAGCCAAAATTGTCTTTTTGCAATTTTTTAAGACAATGGTTTTGTTATTTCTTTTCTAAATGCATCAGCAGGGCCAGTGGAGAAGGTCTGGAAAGCGACAACTAAGATTAGATCCCAAGCTCCCCACTGAGACCTTGAGTGGCTGTCAGCTCTGCAGAGAACAGCAGCAAGCCCTCACGCAAATGGTCTATAAAAAAGGCCTTGTCAGAGGCACCTTGACCTGCCAGGGCTTCTCTGGTACTCAGATTCCCAGCGGCCCTCCCAGGGTTACGCTCCCTTGCATGATGTATTTCCCCTGCCTTTTTTAGAGCTGCATTATGCTTGCTCCAGGAAACAGCCTCTTCCTTCTCATAAACACAGCCTTGGGTTCCTGACCAAGTGCCCTGCCACTCCACAGCTCCTTGTCCATCCATCACACCTTGCTGTCACCCTGGCAGCGATTGTGGAGAACTGGTCCAACTCCAGAAGTGAACCCACAGTGTGGAGAAGGAAGAGGCAAGCCCTGGGAGCAGCTGAGGGTCACACACACCCCAATCCCAGCTGGCTGATGAATTTCTTGGAAGCCAGCTGGCCTGCACAATGGGCAATCTTTTCCAATGGCCCAGCTAATGTGGTGGAAAAGTCTTTACAAGGTCACCACCAGAGCTTGGCTTGGTGTTTTCCATTCCCTCAGCTGAGTGTGCAGGGCCCAGGGACAGGATAGAGCAGAGATCCCATAACAGTTGCTGTCAAGTTGACATCAACTCATGGTGATCTCATATGTGTCAGAGTAGACCTCTGCTCCATAGGGTTTTCAGTGGCTGATTTTTCAGAAGTAGATCACCAGACCTTTCTTTCAAGATGCCTCTGGGTGAACTTGAACCTTGAACCTTTTGGTTAGCAGCTGAGCTAGTTAACCATTTGCACCACCCGGGGAACTCCAGAGACCCCATGTTGTTGTTGCTAGCTGCTGTAGATATTTTCTACTCATAGCGACCCCATGTGATAAAGCACAGCTGCCTCATAGGGTTTTCTAGGTTGTAATTTTTACAGAAGCAGATCAATAGGTCTTTCTCCCTCGGAGCCACTGGGTGGGTTTGAACCACCAGCCTTTATGTTACATTAGTAGCCAAGAGCTTAACCTTTTACTCCACCAACTCTCCTTCCAGAGACTCCATACCCAAAACCCACTGCTGTCGAGTCAATTCCCACTCATAACAACCCTATAGGTCATAGTAGAACTGCCCCACAGGGTTTCCAAGGCTGTAAATCTTCATGGAAGCAGACTGCCACATATTTCTCCTGCAGAGCGGCTGGTGGGTTCGAAAGGCTGAGCTTTTGGTTAGCAGCTGAACACTTTAACCACTGCACTGCCAGGACTCCCTAGAAACCCCAGAGAGAGACTGAATTCTGAAAGGAATGTAAGAGAAGGCAAGATGTGGTGAAAAGTCCTGGCTCCTTGTAAGCAAGAAGGATATGGCTGAGAATGGGATTTGAAAGATCAGCATGGCAATCTTCCCCCCTATCCCCAAATATATGATCCACTGGCAGTGCATCTGGAATTCCCACTAATGGCTTAAAAAGAGCTCACATTAAGTGCTTATTATATTTTAGGCACTCTTCCCAGTGTCTCATTAAATCTTTTCTGTAATCCTATCAAGTAGATACCCTTATTACCCCCATTTTACAGATGAGGAAATTGAGGTACAGAAATGTTAATTGCCAAAGGTCATGGAGCTAGTAAGTGGTGAACCAAGATTCAGACCTGGGTAGTCTGGCCCAGGATCGACGCATTCCACCATTATGCTATCCTGCTTCTCAGGGGCAGCTAAAGCATTGAGACTGCCGATGCAAATATTATTCAGGAGGGTGAATATATCAAAAAATCATTCCTTCAGCTGCTCCCAAGGCTTATCCCTTCCTTCTCCCCACCGTGGGCTCAGCCGTGGAGTTGGATCAGTTCTCCATAATCACATCCAGGAACATTAAAGAAGCCTTCTGAGATGCTGAAAATGTTCTATATTAAAATTTGAATGGTAGTTACACATACACATATTTGAAAACTCAGCAAGTTGTATGCTTAATATTTGTGTATATCTTTCTCTTTCTTATTATCATTATTATTACCAGAAACTTCCCTATGAATATTTTGAAGCTATGTGGGGCATAGGGTGGTGGAGGATAAAAAGCCTTGTATTACACACTCTTGTCAATAATATCCACCACCTGTCTGTCAGTTTGTCGTACTGTGGTGGCTTGTGTGTTGCTGTGTTGCTGGAAACTATGCCACCAGTATTTCAAATACCAGCAGGGTCACCTATGGTAGACAGTTTTCAGCAGAGCTTCCAGACTAAGACAGACTAGGAAGAAGGACCTGGTGATCTACGTCTGAAAAAAATTATCAGTGAAAACCTTAATATATATATTCGCTTGTAATAATACCAGATTAAGGAGAGAACTGAATAAGAGTGATTTTACCAAAGTCTAAAACAGACTAAAAGATAGAAACTTGTATTTTCCCAGCCTTGTTTGGGAAAATGACCCCTACGATGACCCTAGAACCAGACAATTTGCTTGGCAGTTACAGCCTGGAAGGTCAGAAATTGTTCATCCGGTTTAGCTAGAATTTAGATTACTGTATCTCCAGGCCCTCCTATCCTTTGCTACGGTGCTCTATTTATTAGGTTGGTGTCTGCAGAATGAGGATGTGGGGGCAGCTGCGGGTTAGTGATAAGAGCTATAGGATTTGAATTTAGGAGATTTAAGTATAGAAGCCTGGCTTTTGTTACTAAACAAAACCTCTCATGACCTTGAGCGCATTACTCAACCTCTTTAATATCCTCACCTGTAAAATGGGGTTAACAATAGGACCTACCTTACAGGAATTTTGTGACCATATACAAAGTAAATTGTAAAGTCATATGAAGACATTGCTCGTCCTGAGTTCTCTCTAGTTCTAAAATTCTTTTCTATTTTATTCTATTCTTAATTTAATTTCCTATTTAGATTTTCCTGCTGGGAAGAGAATGGACAGACACCACCACCACATAAATATCTGGCACTCTTAACTGTTTCATTTTTAAAGTGTGATTTAATTAATTCATTCACTGGCAATCAGCCTAATTCCAGGTTAGGGAGCAGAAGTAACGTTTTTCCAAAGCCTGATCAGTTCCCAGTGAGCTGATCACCAAATTAAGATGAGATATACCCTAAAGTCTGAATCTCATGAAGATGTAATCACTTCTTTTTTAAAAAAAATATTTTATTGTGTTTTAGATGAAAGCTTACATAGCAAATTAGGTTCCCATTTAACAATTTTTATACAAATTGTTCCATGCCCTTTGTTACAATTTTTACAATGTGTCAGCATTCTCTTTATTTCTATTCTGCTTGTTCTGTTTCCATTGATCTAGCTTTCCTTTCCCTCCTTGCCTTCTCATCTTTGCTTTTGGGTAAATATTGACTGTTTGATCTCATAGAGTTCATAGTTTAAGGGAACACATTACTCATGAGTGATATAGTTTATTTTATAAGCCAATCTATTACTTGGCTGAAAGGTGACCTGCAGAAATGGCTTCAATTCCAAGATCAAAAGTTATCTTAGGGCCATAGTCTCGGAGGTTCCTCTAGTCTTTATGGGTCCAATAGGTCTGGACTTTTTTAGGAATTTGAGTTTTGTTCTACATTTTTCTCCCACTCTATCCAGGACCTTCTATTGTGTCCCTGGTCAAAATGGTCAGTAGTGGTAGCCGGGCACCATCTAATTCTTCTGGTCTCAGGTTAGAAGAGGCTGTGGCTCATGTGGGTATTAGTCCTGTGGACTAGGTTCCTCTTTGGGCCTTTGATTTCCTTCATTCTCTTTTGCTCCATACAAGTAGAGACCAAGAGTTGTATCTTACATGGCCTCTCGCAAGCTTTTGAGACCCCAGACGCTACTCGCCAAACTCAGATGCGGAACATTATCTTTCTGAACTATGTTATGCCAATTGACTAAACTGCCCCCTAAGACTATGGTCTCAAGCCTTTTAACCCAGTAAACCTATCCCACAAGTTGTTTGGATATGTCTAGGAAGGCTCCGTAACTGTGCGCCCTGTGTGGTTTGTTATATATGTGGATATATATGCAGCACACACAAATGTGTCTGTATATATGCCTAGAGATATACCTATACATGCACGTGCATTTACTTGCATATGCCTTCCGATACACATATATGCATCCATATCTATCTATGTAACCACACACATATTTCTTGGTTGTTTTCACTGTTGTTGCAAAATTGTATGTTATGTTGTTGTTGTTGTTAGGTGCCCCCGAGTCAACTCTGACTCATAGCAACTCTATGTGCAACAGAATGTTCATCAATAGCAGATTGGTTAAATAAACTGTGGTTCATTCATACAATGGAAGACATTGTACTATGTAGAGGTGTATTAAACAACAACAAAAAAGTGATGTTTGGTAGGGAGAAAGGTACAGAAAACTGTGTACAAAATGCTATTATTTGTGCAAAAAGTAAACAGGCAGAAAAGAAGAACATGCATTTATTTAATTGTATGTGCATGAAGTATCTCTGAGGGATAAACTTTTTTAAAATGATAACATTAGTGCCTCTGGGGAAGGAAGCTAGGGCTGGGGCACAGGAGAGAATAGGAAACTTGTACCTTTTGAAATTTATTCAGACAAATAAATACAATTACAATTAAATACAGAAGATAATAAAACAAAAAAGGAGAGGTTTTTTCCTATGATTGTAACAATTGAGGCTGCTGCGAAAACAACAATACTTTTCATTGACTTACTACATGGCATAGATTTTAATGATGGGTTTGCAAATTGGGGTTCTAGCCACGGGCTGCCCCTAGTGGTGCAACAGGAGTTGTGGTATACTGCCAACATTCTTCCTTATAATCACTCTTTGACCTGCTCCTCCAGGATGAAGCCTTTTCCAAACATGCAAAACTTTATCACTAGGGACAAAACCTAATCAGACAACTTTTTTATGGTTTGCTTTGGTGCATCTGTGTGTACACAACCCACTGGGCCAATTGCCTCTGGAAGTTTCCTCTTCCTCAAGAGCCAGCCTTCTGGGCTTCCTCCCTTCCCGTGGGAGATGCGTACTCAAGGATCGTGAACTAGCTGTGTATTAGGCCAAGCAAACGAAGCTCAGAGAAAATATTCTGGAACAAATACAGGGTGACTGGCTTGGGGGCTCTTTTTCTGCACGTGCATCATGTTTGAGTTAGTTTCAAGGTCCCTTCTGATTCTACACCTATTCCCTGTCCCACACTACCACCCTGCTAGACTCCCTGGTCCCAGAGCCCCAGGTTCCATGACTCACTTACGGTCTTGCCCACTGACTTCTCCCAGAGGGCTCAGGTAAACTCTCAAGTAAACTACTGCAGGACTATGACCCAGAGACTGTTGACCTTACCCCCTTCTGGAAGCCTTCATCTAATAGTGGCAATATTGTCCTTTTCTTATAAGCTAGGTTTGTGCTTGACATTCGGATTTTTTCCCAAAACTAAACAGTATTGTGTTCAGGAATACCAATGGAAGTTGCAGGTCACCTAATAATATCGGGGGGGGGAAGAGAAGACATACAATTGGGGAGGGACACACGGGAGCTTCTGACGAACTGGCAACATTTTTGGTGTTGCTAATTCTTTTTTTTTTTTAAATTGTACTTTAGATGAAGGTTTACATAGCAAATTAGTTTCTCATTAAACAATTAATGCACATGCTGTTTTGTGACATTGCCAACCCCACAACACTCTCCTCTTCTTGACCAGCTTTCCTGTCCCCTCCTGCCTTGTCCTTGTCCCTGGGCTAGTGTGCCAGTTTAGTCTCGTTTTGTTTTATGAGACTAATCTTTGGCTGAATGGTGAAACTCAGGAGTGACTTCAGTACTGAGTTAAAAGGGGGTCCAGGGGCCATACTCTTGGGGTTTCTCCAGTCTCTATCAGACCAGTAAGTCTGGTCTTTTTTTGTGAGTTAGAATTTTGTTCTACATTTTTCTCCAGCTCTATCTGGGACCCTCTGTTGTGATCCCTGTCAGAGCAGTCAGTGGTAGTAGCCAGGCACCATCTAGTTGTGCTGGACTCAGTCTGGTGGAGGCTGTGGTAGTTGTAGTCCATTAGTCCTTTGGACTAATATTTCCGTTGATTTTCTTCATTCTTCTTTGCTCCAGACAGGGTGGGACAAGTGGAGTATCTTAGATGGCAGCTCACAAGTTTTTAAGACCCCAGACGCTACTCACCAAAGTAGGATGTAGAACACTTTCTTTATAAACTATGTTATGCCAGTTGAGCTAGAGGTCCCCCAAGACCATGATCCCCAGCCTTCAGCCCAGTAATTCAGTCCCTTAGGGAGTTTGGATGTGGTTATAAAGCTTCCATGACCTAGAAATGGCAAGATGTTATTTCTTTAAGTAGGTGGTGAGTTCACAAGTATATATACTATTGTTGTTACTATGAAAAGTGAACAATGTGTTTTATGCTCTTCATTCTGAGTATTTAGTGCACACACTCACACACACAAACACACGTATGTACACACATGCAATATGTATATGAAGAAAAAAATCATAATCCCAACACCTAGATGCAACAAGTACTAACATTTCAAATGTTTCCTTTCATCTTTTTTCTGTGCATGCTACATAATTGAGATCATACTATGTATGCATTTTTGACATATGCCCTCTTTTAGAGACCATTTAACATAAACATCTTGCATTATTAAATTGTTTGCATAGTTATCATTTTAGAGACCATGTAATATTCCCTTGAAATGTGCTTACCAATTATCCTTGTAACAATTTTTTTTAACATTTTTTATTGTGAGTTAGGTGAAAGCTTACAGAGCAAATTAGTTTCTCATTCAAAAATTTCTACACAAATTGTTTCATAGCCTTGGCTGCAATCTCGCATTGTGTCAGCACTCTCCCCCTTTCCTTTTCCACCCTGGGTTCACTGTGTCCATTTGACCAGTTTTCCTGTCCCCCCCCTGCCTTCTCATCTTTGTTCCTGGGCAGGTGTTGCCCATTTGATCTCGTATACTTGATTGATCTAAGAAGCATGTTCCTCACACGTGTTATTGTTCGTCTTATGTTATTGTTAGGTGCTGTCAAGTCGGTTCTGACTCATAGCAACCCTATAGGACAGAGTAGAACTGCCACATAGGGTTTCCAAGGAGTGGCTGGTGGATTTGACCTGCCGACCTTTTGGTTAGCAGCTGAGCTCTTAACTACAGGGCTCCACGTTTGTCTTATAGGCCTGCCTAATCTTTAGCTGAAAGGTGAACTTCAGGAGTGGCTTCAAGTCTGAGTTAGAAGGGTGTCCAGATGCCATAGTCTTGGGGTTCCTCTAGTCTCTGTCAGACCAGTAAGTCTGGTCTTTTTTGTGAATTTGATAATTTGTTCTACATTTTTCTCCCGCTCTGTCCAGGACCCTCTGTTGTAATCCCAGTCAGAGCAGTTGGTAGTCATAGCCGTGCACTATCTAGTTCTTCTGGTCTCAGGGTCGTGTGGGCTGTGGTTCATGTGGTCCATTAATCCTTTGGTCTAATTACTACCTTGGGTCTTTAGTTTTTTTTTTTCCCCCTCTTCTTTGCTCTGTACTGGAAGAGACCGATAATTGTATCTTAGATGGCCACTCGCTCACAAGCTTTTAAGACCCTAGATGCTACTCACCAAAATAGGATGTAGGACATTGCCTTTAAGAACTATGTTGTGCCAATTGATGTAGATGTCCTCCGAGTCTATCTATGATCCTTTGCCTTGGAGCTCGGGAACTTCAACCCGTGAGGTGTTTAGTTATCTCTAAGAGGTTTCCCCGACAGTGCCACTTGTGTGCTCTATTGTCTATATTAATATATGCGGAGCACCTACAGTCATGTATTTAGAAATTTCCACTCCAAAGCTATATCTGCCAGTGGGTGTGTTCCCTCACCCTGTCCCTCACCTCTTAGCATCTCTACCTATGCATCAATTTGTAGATAATTGTTTATTGATATTATTGTTGCAGGATTGTCTAGTAGTTACCATAGTTGTCCTTTATTCCTGCATTCCTTTCAGTGTCCTCTCTTGCCTTGGTCACATTGTGCTGACTTCTCCCATATCATGTATTGCCTTTCCCTTCACCAATATTAACTCATGTCTACTATCTCTTTGGTAATTTTTCCTCCCTCCCTCCTTCACCCCTGGTAACCATCAAAGAGTCTTTTTCCCCCCCGTGTGTAAACCTTTTGTTACTTTGTAAAAGCAGTCTCATACAATATTTGTCCTTTTGTGATTGACTTATTTCACTGAGCATAATGCCCTCCAAATTCATCTATGTTGTGAGACGTTTTGCAGATTCGTCATTATTCTTTATCATTTCATAATATTACATTGTTTGTATGTACCACAGTTTGTTAATCCATTCATCTATTGATCGGCACTTAGGTTGTTTCCACGTTTTTATTATTGTGAATAATGCTGCAATTAGTAGACCTATACATGGGTGTACATATGTCTATTCATGCCACGTCTCTTATTTCTTTAGGGCATATACCTAGGAGTGGGCTTGCTGGATCATATGGTATTTCTATTTCTAGCTTTTTGAGGAAGTGTCATACTGTTTTCCATAGTGGTTGTAACATTTTACATTCCCACCAGCAGTGTAGAAGAGTTCCCATCTCCCCACATCCTTGCCAACATTTGTTATTTTCTGTTTTTTGCTGTTGTTGTTGATACTGCCAGTAATGTCGGGGTGAGATGGTATCTCACTGTGGTTTTGATTTGCATCTCTCTAATTGTTAATAATCGTGGGCATTTCTTCATATGTTTGTTAGCAGCCTGAATGTCTTATTTGGTGAAGTGTCTATTCATTTCCTTTGCCCATTTTTTAATTGGATTATTTGTCTTTTTCTTGTCGAAGTATTGAATTTTTCTATGAATTTTAGAGATTACACCCTTGTTGGATATGTTGTAGCCAAAAATTTTTTCCCAACCTTTTTACTCTTTTGGAGAAGTCTTTGGTTGAGCGTAAGTGCTTAATTTTCAAGCGATCTCATTATCTAGTTCATTTTCTAATGTGTGTGCATTTTTAGTTATGTTTGGTAATCTGTTTATGTCATATATTAGGGCCCCTAGCACTGTCCCTAATTTTTCCTCCATGATCTTTATAGTTTCATATTTAGGTCTTTGATCCATTTTGAGTTAATTTTTGTGTATAGTGTTAGGTATGGATCCTGTTTTATCTTTCTACAGATATCCAATTTTGCCAGCACCATTTGTTGATAAGACTGCCTCTTCCTCTTTCAATAACTTTTGGTCTTTTGTCAAAGATCAGCCATCCACAGGTGGGTGGTGAATTAATTTTTTTTTTAACTCTATAAAATGAAGGAGGATTGGACTGGGAGGTGTGTAGGATTCCTTCCGAATTAAAGTCGTGTGGTTCTAAATCCGTATACGTGGAAGCCAGCTGCCTGGTTATTACACTGTAAAGAGTCCAGCACTTGAAATATCTACAAGCACAGTCAGCCTGTTGATTACAACTGCCCACTGCCCTGACCCATGACACCAACTTTCTAATTCTTGAATGAAACCAGCTTGCATGTTGAAGTTAACCCTCCCCTGTTTCAAAGAGCATAGCTCTTGGGAATAACATGGACTGAATCTCTGTGTTAGTGGAAGCTTGTATCTAAAAGTGCTTGTGGGGTCATTCAGAATGTCCTCCAACAACATATTACCCTGTCAAAACCCCATCCTCCTTCAAGGTCCAGCTGAAATCCCACCTCCTCAGTGAATCCTTCCCTGAGTACCTCCCAGGGAAACCTCCCTCTCTAACCTTCCAGGGTACTTTGTATTGCCCTGCTGATGCTTTCTGTTGTGCCTCTTTTTGTAGCTGTTTGTGGTCGTTTCTTTTCTCCCCTGGTACACTATAAATTCTTGAGGACCCAGATCTGTCTCTAGAGGGCCTAGAAAATACGAGGCTCAATAAGTAATAAATAAATAAATTTTAAAGACTTTTTTTATTCTTTGCTTTAACATTTTGCATTGCAAATATAATTGCCTATATAATTAAGGTGCTTAAGGGCTTACATCAAAATTTAAGGTTCTCAAATGGAAACAAATTCTGTTTGTCCATAATTGCCACATCCAGAAATTGGGAACATGATGATCTCTTTTGTAGGCAAGATGCCTGCTGACCCTGATAATAGATCTAGTATTTGCTTTGAGGGCTGGATTAAGGATTGTTTGAGCTCTAAAAATAACAATTTATGTTTGTTGAGAGTCTATTATGGGCCGGACACTAGCAAAAGCAGTTTACATGCATCTGTGATTTAATTCTTTTATTATGAGGTAAGAGTTATTTAGTTTCCTCATATTACAGTTGAGGAAACTGAGTCACTTGCCCTGGGTCAAGCAAGCTGTATATGGAGAAATTAGGACTCCAACCCAGATCTACCTGATTTCAGAGCTCACATTCCTCCTTGCTGGGCAATGCTGCCTCCTCACAAGTTAAACTGTAAAATCTGGATCTTAATCTCCAGCTCTCAGTTCTATATTGCAAAACTAATTCGCCATCAAATGGCTAATCCTTGTAAATACATATTTTTGTTGATAAATACAAAAGACATTAGATAATGTTTAGAAGAAAAATCTATAAATTCACCACATAACAAATACTATCATTTTGGAGTACTGTCTTCTTCCCTTTTTCCATATGTATACCTTAAAAAGAAAAAAACATCCTCAGGCAGTTGTGTCTGTGCCTTTAAACAGAGGAGTCTGTTTTGTGATAAAGACAAGGGTATCCCTGAGACAAACTTCAGCTAGTCCACAGCTTTGCCTGAGGCTCTTCTTGCATCAGATGGAAACCTGAAAACATGACAAAAAATAAAGAGGAATTAACAAGGGGTTGACTTCCTGCAGTCTTAAAGACAACTTGCATGTATCTGGGGACTCCTAGATTAAAAGATGGGGTAGAAGCTAACAGCACTGGTTTGTGCCTTGAGTGGCCTGTGTTATGTTTACAGCTGCTGAACTGTGGCTAAGAGTAAAATATAAGTTACTAGAAAATGTAGATTTTTAGCTTCATTTTGAATTGTTCAGTTATTGAAAGTTCATCATTCCAGGAAAGACACCAAGTAAATGTCTCTTTCTCTATTGCTACCTCTCTTTCTCTTTGGTAGGCAGAATAGAGGCCCCCAAAGATGTCCACTCCCTAATTTATGCAACATGTGAATATGTTTGCTTACATGGTCAAAGGGACTCTGGACGTGTGATTAAAGATACAGACCTTGAGATGGGGAGATTATCCTGGATTATGCAGGTGAGCCCAACCTAATCATATGAATTCTTAAGAGCAGAGACCCTTTCCCAGCTGTGGTCAGAGAAAGATGTGACTATGGAAGAGGAGTTAAAGACAGAACCAGAAAGACAGCAGCATGAGAAGGACCTGACCTTCTATTGCTGTTTGAAGATGGAGGAAGGGGGACACTAGCCAAGGAATGTGGCCAACCTCTAGAAGCTAGAAAAGGCAAGGAAATGATTCTTCCTAGAGCCTCCAGAAAGGCTGCCACCTTGATTTTAGCCCAGAGAGGAGACCCATGTCAAATTTCTGGCCTACAGAACTGTGAGATAATAAAGTTGTATTATTTTAAGCTGCTAAAATTGTGGTAACTTATCATGGCAGCGATAGAAGACAAATTCTCATTCTGTGTGTGTACGCAAATGGTGTCTTTATTGACTAGTATATGCTTGATTCTCTAGCCTTTTATATATCTTTGAATTCCTCAGAGACCACCTTCCCAGCTCAACCACCGCAGAAATTCCCCTGGGCTTCAACCTCAACTCCATTTATCTTAAAAAGAAAACAAGAAACAGAAACTCTAGGAGTCACTCTCTGCACTGGCTAAATGGACTAGTGACAGAAATCTTGTCCATCTTGTTTATGGCTGAGTCCCTAGCACCTAGGACAGTGCCTAGCACACAGTAGTAGCTCAATAAACATTTGTCAATTGATTGACTCATTGATCGATATATGGTAATTTAGAAACTTTTATTTTTTTTCCAAGTCATGTCCTGGAGCCCTCTGCTGAGTCTTGCCATGACCTCGTCTTCCTCCAAAGACAGGGGCGAATACAGCGGGCCCACTGTGGTAAAAGTAAAGTTGAAACGGACCCAGGAGCAGCTCTGCTTGGGCAGTGAGGACTTTGGGTAAGTGTAGCTTATGCTGCACATGATGACAAGTATGTGAAGCTTACTGTCATTTATTCAACCAAAATTAAGAGCCTACTGTGTGCAGAATTTTCTGACATGTTCTAAGGACACCAAGATAAATAGGACACAGTTCCTGCCATTCCAATGTTGACAAGCTAGGAATGGTCATTGACTACCTTACCATGTGGTAGACATGCTTTTTTACATACAATAATTTCATTTAAATCAAGGCTTCAAACCAGTTCAAACCAGTTCAGTTATGGTTGACAACGTGACACTGGAACACACCTGAATTTTTAAAATTTGAGTGATCTGAAACCATAACTGGAATGGGACAAATTACAGGTCGTAGCCCTGGGATGGGAGACTCAGAAGAGGCATAGCGAGCCCCTTCAGGAGCCTGATGCTTGAGACTGGATAATTGCCAGGACTGAGGAGCGTGACACACATTCAAGGACGGCGTCTTTGAGTGGGGCACCGCTCTTCCTGACTCTGTGCAAAATTCGATGGGCAAGAATTTGGTTGCTATGCAACGTGTACACTGCCCTTGTTTTCTAAGAAGGAGATTAAGTTTCTAGCAGGGCTTTGACCCATAATTTTTCCATTCTGGTTATGGTTCTGGTTCAACCAGATTTTAAAAACTCAAGTCTGTTGCAGTGTTGCTTCCTCGGCCATGACTGAACCGGGAAGAACCAGTTTGCAGCCCCGATTTACCTCTTAGAACAACAATCCAGAGAAACAGGTATTATTAGTCCCATTTTATGGATGAGAAAACTGAAGCTCAGAAAGCTAAATAACTTATGCAATGGCAAGTGAGTGGTTCATGCCAGGCCTGTCTGGCTCCAAAAACTGATAATAACTACTCACACTGTATAGTGACTTATAGTTTACAAAGTACTTTTTATCATACATTTTCTTATTTATTCCACCCAATAAGTTTATGAAATAGGCATTGCTATACCCATTTTACAAAGGAAAAACTCAAACTCATTTGCCCAAATCACAAAGTTCTTAGGTGACAGAAACAGAATTGGAACCTAGATCTTCAAACTCTAGACCCTATTCCCTTCCCACTCTTCTGTGTTTTTATTAAACTTTGAATTCTGCACAAAGACTCACCTGCTGTCTATGGAAGTATGATCTAAGACTGATGAAAACACACACGGGAATACAAAGTAAGGCAAACAGTGCTCCTAGAACAGCAAGTGTGAGAATTAAACTCGACATTTTGGCATAGTGGACTACAGACTCACCTCTGCCACTAGCAAAGTAGCCTTCAAGAAGTTTCTCTTCTCATGTATAAAATATGGAATCAAGGTGGGGATGACAACCTGATTTTTTCTGAAGTCTTTTCAGAGCCCCTGACAGCACTTTGGGGCCCTTCACTAAGATGCCCCATTCCAGCCTCCTTTCCTGGTATTCTCCCATGGCCCAGCCTGCCGTGTCTACCAAGTTCAGGTACACCACCTCAAAGTAGCCTCCATGGAAGATCCTGTGCCCAGAATCCCTACTTTCCCACCCCACCCCCCAGCTATTCAAAGGGATCTTCCTTTCACCATCCAAGCAGCCAACCAACTGCTGCTGTTAGTCAGTAAAGTCTAGATGCATCCTTCTCACGTTTCTGTGTGCGAACAATCCTCTGAGGATTGAGTCCAAAATGCCTTTCCTGGGCCCTAGAAGAGTCTAGTGCAGGTGATTCAAAGACCACTCTTTGAGATGAAGTGATATAGGTTTTTACCCTAAACCAGGGGTTCTTAACCTGGCAGTTTACAAAGTCCCAAGGCACTGGGGAGTAGAACTCAGGGGATACATAAACTTGAAGGAAAAAAAAGTACTAACTCTACTAACTCTAACTGGAATTTAGCATTTTGTTCACTTTTGAATGTAACCAACCAACCCAGTAGAATTAGTAGTACCTATGACTTTGTCACCAATAGAAATCACTGATATTATATTACATTACTATTGCTGCAGATATCTTGAAATATCATTTATGCTACTTTGAATATCATCACTACTTTGAAGTTACGGTTGTTGTCAGGTCTACTACTAGATCTTGCTGTTGAATTAATAAAGAAGTACATATATTACCATATTGCTCTTTTTAAGATAATTTTTATAATTATACTTCAATATCATCGGTGTCTTTTGTAATCTTATGTATTTTATTTTATGCATTAAAAACATTATTCTGAGAGACGGCCTATAGGCATCACCAGACTACCAAAGGGGTCCCTGGCACAAAAAAAGGTTAAAAGTTTCTGCTCTAGACAGAGCCAATCATACCAATGAACCAAAAACGAATTCTGCCATCCTTCAGTTCTCTGTTTTTTCTCTCTTGCCCCTCCAAAAAGCCAACCCTTCAGCTAGGTGGTGACCCCTCAAAGATTACTGAAGCCTTCTTAGGGCTAACAAAGGAGTAGGTTCTGGGCATGGACTGTTTCTTGAAAGTGACGTGTTAGGGGAGGCTAACTTCCTTCAGCTTCCCTTGGCCTGAAGAACTTGTCCCTTTGATTTTCCAGTCAAGCTGAGCTGCCTTTCCTAGTTCAAAATTTACTGTTTGATATAAATATTGACTTGAAGGATTAAGAAAACCACCATGTAGATGAGCAGAAACTTCCTGGAGTGGGTCACTAAATATTCATCAGAAATAGAAACTCTGAGAGAGGTGAAGAGGTAGGCCTGCTCACTCTGTTTTGTGTTAGCACCATTACCATTATCCTTACTCGATCCCATATTTACAGGCCGGCCCAAGAAGAAGCTGGGCAGACATATCCTTTTGGAAAGAGAAGCAAAAAGATACAAGGCCACACAAGCTGGCCAAATGTCTGCCCAAGGTCACAGGGTGTTTGGGCAGTGCCCATCAGTTACAAATCTTGGGGACTTTCAGACCCCTAAGTAGTTGCTGATGTCCCTGGATGGCACAATTAAGTGCTTGGCTACTAGCCAAAAGGTTGGCAGTTCAAATCCACCCAGAGGCACCTCCAAAGAAAGGTCTGGCTGTGTACTTCCAAAAGATCACAGCCACTGAAAACCCTGTGGAGGGCACTTCTGCTCTGAAACACATGGGGTCACTATGAGTCAGAATCAACTCTACGGCAAATGGTTGGCTGGTTAAGTAGCTGCTGAAGTTTCCAGGAGCTCTTAGCAGGGAGTGGACAGTGTCCCCCACTTCCACCACAGTAGCTGCTGAAGACCTTAGGTGGTGCAAATGCCATCAGCTGCTAACTGAAGGGTTGGAGGTTTGAGTCCACTCAGAGGCTCCTTGGAAGAAGGGCCTAGTCACTACTCCCGAAAAATCAGCCATTGAAAACCTTATGGAGCGCAGTTCTACTCTGACACATGGGGTGCCATGAGTCTAATCAACTCAATGGCAACTGGTTTAGTAGGCTGCTGGAAGCATTATCCAGTTTACAAATGAGAAAGGAGCCTGGAACACCAGCATCTTGGCCCCTGAAAAATTGTGACTGAAGTAGGGCATCACCCACACTGGTCCACTCTCTCCTATGAGCTCCTGGGGAGCTACGGTTTATCTGTGCACCCACAGCCGGAACAGAATCAGCATTCCTGGGCTTGTGACTTTTAAGACAATTAATGATTAGGCCAGACGAGGCCACTGTCTCTCTACCCGAGCAGTCCTAACACCCGGGTCGGGATTTCTAGGCTGGGAGGAATGGCCCCACTTTCTGGCCTAGGCCAAGACTGCGATTTCTTAGAAGGTTGGGGGCCAATGGTCGGCCATAAATCTTGGAGAACCTTCGCCGTTTTACAAGGGAGTTCGCGAGGGCTGCTCTTTCCCCTCTCGCGGTCTATTTACAACGCTGAAATCTCCGTGTTAATGGACCTGGAATAATGATGTTTACCTTACCGCGATAAAGCGCTCAGCTTCCTGGGGGAGAGGTTGTAAAATGTCTTGGGGGTGCGGGGGGGTCCGTAAAAGTGGGTGCTGGAAGGGCGGGGGCACCAGGTTCTCTTCCAGGCCGGCTCCCACCCTCCACTCTCTAGGCCGGGTTGAACAGCCCAGGCCTCGCGGGCAAGGACAGTTCCCACATAAATCACCAGCGCCAGAGTCTCGGGAAAAGGCGCATTTTTCATTGCTGGCTGCAGAGCAACTCCCGACAGCAAACGAGAAACAGAAGTTGTCTTTAGATAAACCGTTTACCCGAGCGCGCGTCCTGGCAGCACGGCCTCGCAGAGCATAGGGCAACCGGGACCTGGCGCTGCGCCCCCGCCAAGCACCTCTCAGGGGCCCCTGAGCAACACTCAGATCCTCTGAAGGGCTGGTCCCACGTCCTCCCGCCAGAGGGGAGAGAAGAGAGGGTGTCAAGAGGGAAGGGAAGAGAGTACTTCAGGTTCTAGAAAGACTGGAGAAGTGGCGCGGGAGAAAACTGTGGAATCCAAAGACCTGGGAGTCGGACTCCACATTTACCAGCTGTGTGATCTCAAGCAAGTGTCTTTACTTTTCTGAGCTTCAGAAATCTTCAGTTATAAAACGAGTATAAAAAATACTACCTTTCTAGTCTGTTTGCAGAAGTAATATATTGAATCAAGTGTGATTTGTATAATCTCTAAAAACAAAGTTATTAACCAGAGGCCCATGGATGGGCCTAGGCGATTCCGTGAAACCCCTGGAATTACTGGTCACGGGGCTGCACGTGACCATGCGCATTCTTCCGGGAGAATGTCCATACTAAACAACAGACCCCCAAACGCTGAAAACTGTCGCGCTAGCTTTGTAGACAGATTGCATGGTTAAGAGTTCTGGCTCTGCCACTTACTAGCTGTGAGACCTTGCCCAAGTTAGTCAAGCCTCCTGTTTCCTCTTCTGTAAAGTGGGATAATAATAACGCCTAGGATTGTTGAGGGGAGTAAAAGTGCTTGGCATGGTGCGTACCACACAGTAAGTGCTAACTGAAGGTTAGCTGTTCTACGCATCAGCCCTAGCCATGTAGCAAAGACTCTTTGCTCCCAAGCTAGGACTTCCAGGCCTAGTCTTTTCAAGCTGAAGCTGCCAAGATCCCCGCAGCCCTCCTGTGTCCCTGCGTGCCAGCAGATGAGCTGCTCGCAGGTTGCCAAACCGCGGCTTTTCCAATGCGCCCGGGGAGTGCGCGGGCCGCCTCTTGCTCCAGGGCGCGCAGAAGGGCTTGCAGATGCGCGCCTAGGGCCGGGTGCTGCGAGGCCTCCCCAATTTGGGGAGCCGTCGTTCGCTGGGCGGCCGCATTGAAGGCTGCTGTAACCCGGCCGGCCGCCAGGCGCCCCGGCTCAGCCAGAATCCGGATTTGCAGGCCGAAGGACCAAGCCGGTCGCCACCGACAGGGGGAATCAAAGCGGCCGCCAGCCTCGTAGCTCCGGGTCTTGTTTACTTGTTGATGTGTGCGCACCCAAGCGGGACGACCACAAGTTAGGAGTCAGTTTTGAGAGAAGGGGGGTAAGGGCCCCGGGAGCAGCCACCTCTAGTCCCAACCCCGCCGGAGGCCGAGACTTCCTATGGCAGGCAGACACGTTTCCTTCCCTCCCAAGGTCAGAGGTCGGGCCCGGGAGAGGCCGGCTCCCCCTTCCCTTCAGGCCCACCCCGCGCGGCGTCCTGGAGCCCCGCTTCCAGCCTCGCCCCCTTCCCCCATCTTAGCCCGCCATCCATTAGTGTAATCCCCTGTCCAAACACTGCGGCCGGGACGGCCAGACGTTGGTGTAAACAGACCCAGGGGACAATCTAACGATATAAATAAAATAACCGTTAACAGCGCAAATTGTTCGGTGAGCCGGAGGCCGAGCACCCGGTCTCCGGCCTCGCTCGGGTTTGTGTACACTGTTTGGACGTTACGCATCCGTCAGGTTAACCTGAGGTACTTGTCCCGGCCGAAATCCAAATACAGCGCAGGTGAAGTCCTTGCAGGCGCCTCAGCGGATACCCGACTCCTGACACGCAAAGGCCGACACGCACGCGACTCAGGACAGACGCATACGCCAAGGACACTGCGCCACTACAGCTCCAGTTAACGTAACTGCCTGAGCCCGCCCCAAACCAGACAAACACGAACGTTACCCTCTTCTCTCTAAAACCTCTCTCCCTGTGCGGCCAGCCACAGCCCACAGGTGACGCCGGCCCCATTCGCAGCCTCGGTGCGCGCAGGGATCCAGAGCTCACACTCAGATACGGAAAAAGTCAGCCTCCACTTGTCTCAAGGTTATTAATAATAAACTAACATTTATTGAAGGGATCCCTGGTGGCGCAAACGGTTAAGCTATTGGCTGCTAACCAAAAGGTTGGCGGTTACAACCTACCCAGCCGCTCCACGGGAGAAAGACCTGGCGATATGCGGGGGAGTGAGGGTGGGGGTAGACCTGGTGATCTGCATCTGTAAAGATTACAACAAAGAAAACCCTATGGGGGCTGTTCTCCTGTCACCTGCGGGCACTATGAGTCAGAATCGATTCAATAGCACCCAACAACAACACATTTCTCGAGGGTATATTGTGCCAAGCCATGCACCAAATGCTTCACAGTGGTAATCTCCTTTAATCCTCAGAATCACCTAGGAGGTAGGTACTTTCAGTACTCTCAGTTCTACAGATCGGAAAAGCAGGGTTTGGAGAGGTTAAGAATTCTACCGGAGACAGAGCGGAGACAGGATTTGAACCCACACCTCTGCTCTAGGAAGCCCACCATCCACACCCGCGGTAAAGGCGTTTGCACAGATTCTGACGTGCCAAGTTTCCAAGGCCTGGAGTCCGGCTCCAGTGCGTCCCCGGCCCCGCCTGGCTGCAGTGGGTTTATTTCCAGTGGGAAGTTCCTACTTCTCCCGAGGGCATGGGCAGAGAGGTCCGAGAGGTCGGGCAGGGAACAGAGGGAGCCACCCCACAAAGCCCTGTGGCCTGTTCCCGTTGGGCTGGGAGTAGGTGCCCGGGCGTTCCCAGAAGCCTAAGCCAGCACCACTCTGGGATTGGAGCTCCAGATGCTGCTTCCAGAGGGAGGACACCAGGGCTGGAGGGGACACATGAGAGATGTCTACCAGATAGCGGCTCTGCCGCACCACCCTCCACCCCCACCCCATACACACACTCACACACTCGGTAACTCCAGGAAGGGCTCCCTGTGGACGGGTGGCCATTGAGTGCTGGCTCCTGGAGTACAGCTGGGACAGGATGTCTCCGCCAGCCCACCAAGGTCGTGGATCAGCAGTGTCTAACCCAGGGGCCTGGGAGTCTTGCATCCACGCCTTACCTGCTGTGTGACCTTGGACAAGTCATTCCATTTCTGCCAGCCTAAACTACCAAGCCTCTGAAATGGGGAGGGAGGGGAATAATACCTGTCTCACAGGGATGTTGTAATTCTTGGAAGAGATCAGGCATGTGGAGCACTTTGTTCACCAGTGGAAAGTTTATTATCATGATTAATATTAACACCATGGCAGGCGCCTCAGAAGGCAGGGCTGAGGAGTGGCAGCCCCAGACTGAAGAGACAGCAAAGGAGGCACTGGGTGGGAGGGTGGTTAGTAGGGAAACAACGCAGAGGGGATGCCTGTAGTTGAGGGGAGGGAAGCGGGCTCCAGGCGGTTCCGCCCCACCACTGCCCAGTGGTGTTTATCTTCAACTCAGCTACCAGTCAATCCTGTCACGGGCACATTCTTCTCCGGGCTATTAACGATTGCCTGAGTCTGCAAGAAGATTTGGGGAGGGGGTAGGCTGTGGGGTACCGAGCAGGAATTCACAGGAGCAGAAAGAACAGTGCCTGGCAGTCCCTGTGTGGCCTGGTAACTGGCTGAGGTTGCCCAAGGAAGGGAGAGGAACACGAAGAGGATGCTCCGTGAGAAAGGCAAGGAACTTTAACAACCTGCCGACTTGGACAAACTGCCTCACCACTCTGAGTCTCAGTTTCCTCCTCTGTAAAATGGTTAGAATAATAGAGCCAAACTCAAGGACTGTTTCAAGAAGCAGAAATATAACACTGGTAGACACTTAGGGAAGTAGCCAGGCTCTGTTTTTAGTGCTCCACACCCTTGAGTCAGTTAGTCCTCCAGCCCTAAATGTCTCCCAGCTTACATGGAAGGCCAGATGGTGGGCTCTTAACCACTGGCCATCTGGTGCTTGTAGGGTAGCTAGTATTTTTTTATATAGTCATTGGTAGTGGGATTATTGTTGTTGGTACTGTCAGTACTATCACTTCTACCACTACTGCTCACTCCCAACCCTGAGAGGTACTGTCATTAGCCCTACTTTACAGAGAAGGAAACAAGCTCAGAGAGGCTAAGTGACTTGCCTGAAGTCACACAGCCTACCAGGGGCCCAGAGGGGAGATTAGAAACCAGGCCAATCTGAAGGCCAGACGCTCTCCCCCACACCAGAGGGGAAAGGAGGAGTGCAACAAGGAGAGGCGGTCCTTGCAGGAGAAAGAGGCCCGCCCCTGGGGTAGGTCTAGGGCAGCTGGTCTGGGGCAGCTGATTTATTTGCATTCCATCTCAGACACTAATTGGCCAGATCATTATCTAAACACAATAACAATGACCTGAAACTTTGGGGATTTGTTTACAGCAGCTAAAAATGATGCATTTGTGGGAGCGGGAAGCCGGGTCTGGTGCGGGATTTGTTTGCTGTTGATAATGGAGTTGGCGAGGGAGAGGCCAACAGAGAGAAGGAATCGTTTGTCAGTGGTTTAGAAAGTATTTCCTAAAACTCCAGTGATAAAAGAACGAGTCTCCTTGTTTGGGAGCTAAAAGGTGTACAATCTGATTTACAATTAAATAATGCATTTTTCCAATGGGATAAAGGAGCTCCTGGGTTTCCCATCACTGATCTCTGTGCTCAACGGAGGAGAGATTCAGCACCTCCCTTCTCGTGCGTAACAACACCGCTCACGCCCACCGCCAGCCATCATCACCAAAAACTTCCACTGCGTGCTTCTCTGCACCGCCTGCCAAGGGCTCTGTCAGCACTTCCCTTACGTCGTTTCTTTAATCCTTACAGCAGGCCTATAAAGTCCACACCATCACTATCGCATTTTATAGGTGAGAAAACTGTGGCTTAGTGAGGTTGAAGGACTGGTTCAAGGTCACAAGACCAAAAGAGTGGCAGGACCAGGCTCCAAACCTAGGACTAGTGGACTCCCGGGCCAGTGCTCCAGCCCAAGACCAACGCTTAAGGTGTGATTATGACTTAGAGAAAGCCACAACTTCCCTGGGCCCCACCCCAAACCCAGCCTCTCATTCTATGGGCTCTCCCTTCAGAGATGGGTGTCATATGTACTGGCCCTTATGCAGACATGTTCATGAGGTTTGTGTACATCCATACACATACACGCTTACTGGCTTATTGGTGTAGGAGGTATCAAATGTTCACCTGTGTCCAGATATGTAACTCACTGTGCAGGGCACAATATGTACATACACATACATATGAGTTATCCTCTCTACAAATGGTGGCCCCTGGAGTTTTAAGTCTAGACTGCAACCTAGTTTCAATGTGGTTTTGTTACTTTCAAGAACACACAGTCATTACAACTCTGATAATAAAGTCCGTTCCCTCTTCTTTGGCTGCAGCTTGGACAGGTCCTTATAGAACCATTTGTGTAAGACTAATTGTAATGATCCCATAAATGGCCTCTACAGAAATAGTACTTTTGTTAGTCATGGAACCTAGTTTTCTTCTTGGATCATATAAACATTTCTTTCCAAATCTCCTTTCACAACCAGTAATTCACATTTTTGTAGGGGGAACAGAGGAGGGAGGGAGATGAAGAAGGAGTGTCAGCCCGGGCTCCTACAATGACCACACATTCTGAAAAAGCAGAGCCCTGATATGGAGCCTGCAAGTCCTGAGTGCCCTTTTTGCCACGCCGACTCACATGTGCACACACTAATGTGTCCACACAGGAAAGTACCTTCCTCTTCACTCAAGGAGAAAGACAAGTCCATAAAAGCATGGATGTCAGCTCCACGTCTCTCTGTTGGAGTCCCACATTTCTCAGCGTGATGCAACTGCCACCAGCCTCAGGAAATGTGGTTGTAGATGGGAGGTAAAAGAGTCAAGGGTGGCTAGCTGCCTGCCTATCATGCAGCCCATTAGCTGAACTGATAGGGGAGAAGGGCCCAGACCCTGTCTCCTTTCAGTAGGCCTGTGACTCAGTGGCCCCACTGACCCCACGCCTGGCAGCAAACGAGAGGGTAAGAGACTGCCATGGGCCCAGAGCTACAAAGTGCTTAGTCTTTACCCCGCTGGCTGGTGTGAGAAGCTGGAAACCCTCTCTCCTATCTTAGATGTGACCCCTCTATTTTACAGTAGTCCCTGAAGCACCCCTCAACTGAGTGATCTCAGGGCTGAACAGCCCCCACTCCAATCTAAAGGGTGCTGGCAGAGAAGAAATTGAAGGGAAGGTCATGGTCAGTCTGTGCTGACCTGTGTGTGGTGGGGAGGGGGAACTGGCCCTGATCTGGGAGCCCCCATCTACTTTAAAGGGATGCCCGTGACCACCAGCCGTCCTGGTGGCCCTGTGCTCTGCTCCAATCCTCTCTGGACCGGTACAATAGAAGGAAATGGAAGCTCCTTGGGATCTGCCTGGAATGGGGATTTCCATGGGGAAGGCGGCCAAGCCCCTGGCCTGGAGCCCCACAGCCAGCCAGGGCACACAGGCCTGGCTGCTGGGAGGTGGGGGGTGGGAGAGCTCTAAGGGGCTGGAACAGGGCTCAGAGGAGTGCCCCTTTCACACACCCAAGTGTGCTGAGGTATTTTCATGAGCAACCCCATGAAACCTAGAAAGGACTAGGGTGGGATGGGGGAGTGGATCTGAGGCTCAGGAGTGGGCCCTCGTTCAGAGTGTGACCCCACCCTGTGCAACCCTCCTGTGCAACCGGTAATCCCTTGCGGAGCCCAGGAACAGAGAGAGCTGAGAGCACAGGAATGGAGGGGTGAGGTGGGAGGAAAAGGGGGAGTGGAACCAGATGGTGAAGAGGAGGGAGTGAGAAAATAAGGAAGAGAGAAACAGGTGGGGAGGAGTAGAGACGGAGTGAGAAAAAGAGGTCGGGGAGACGAGGAGGAGGGGGAAGGGGGGCAGGGGGCAGGGTGGTGAAGAAAAGGGGAGAGAGAAGGGAAGGGGTGGGGGAATAAAAGAGGGCCCAGTGAAAGAGGAAAGGGTCGAGGGGAGGAAGATGAGGGCCTCGAGGGGGAAGGCCGCGGGAGTTCTGGGGACTGGACTCGGAGGCCCTGTCCGGTGTTTGGGTGCAGCGAGCCGCGAGAGGGAAGAAAGGCCTTCTCCGCGCCCGGCCGGTTGGCGGAAATGCAGAGTGGCGGAGACGAGGGCGGGAACCCACAGGCAGGCTCAAGTTCGGAGGCCCAGCCCGCGTGGGCCGGCCGGGGCTCCCCGGCACTACTAGCTAAGGCCTGGGCTCTAGGCCGGCAGCTAGAGAGGTGGCCTGGGAGGCAGCCCCGCACTCCCCGCCCCGGCCGGCGCCGACTTAGGGCTCGGGCTTGGAGACTCGGCGTGGCGGCCGGCGGGGCAAAAGTGAGGCCTGGCAGCCTTACAAACCCGCAGCTCCAGGTCGCGGGACCAGGACCTCCGACCCTGACACACCCAAGTCTCTGCAGTGAGATGCTGCGAGGGCTACTTCCCGTGGTGCGGGCTTGGACCTGGCTCCTCTGGCGCGTCACGCCGTCTGTCCCCTGTGGCCGTGCGCCTCGGTGCGCCGCGCCCGCCCTGGGCCTCCAGTCTCTCCACCTACGATCCCTGGCCGGTTCCGAGCACGTTAAGCCTCCCACGGCCCCATCCTCCACTCTCCGCGCGGTCAGGCGAGGTCAGGACTGCCGCCCGGTTAAGGATAACTGCTGGGTGCCCCTGGAGCTTCAGCGTGCCAAGGGCAAGTGAGCGGTTAGCCCAGCAGACCCGGCGCCGGCTGACCGGCAAAGGTCCCCCCGCACCTGGGGAGTAGCCCTCTCGGTGCCGACCGAAGACCCGGACCTCCAGCCTGGAAGTAGTGAGAGCGGCTTAAGGCGTTACTTAAGCGACAACACTGCGGCAAACCTTTCTTTCCAAGTGAGAAATGCCCTTTTCTTTCTCAAACGGTTAGAAGTTATTCTTTCCAATGCGATCCCCAGGAAGATGTAGGGAAAGATCACCGTCTGTGGAAGCCGAGATCCCACGGAGTTGGCTTGAGGGTAAGAGCAGGCAGAGCTGAGAAAATCACACTAGGAAGAGAAGCGAAGAATCTCTGCTTCTTGGAACGAGATAACCACATTTCTCTCCACCCTCAACACCCCTACGCAAACACGCTGCTCAGGGATGGGCACAGGGCAGGCGGGCCCTCCTTAAACACTGGTTTCATGTAATTAACTCGCCAAAGACTGCAGCCGTCTTCTGAAGTCAGATTATATTTTAAAAGGTTTATAGACATTAAAATTTCACTACAGGAAGTTAAACTCACACTAAAAAAAAAAAAAAAAGTTAAGGAATGCATTCAGAATTCCAATTTAATCCCCAAGTTAAAACTGCTCACTGCACTCCCAAATAGCACACACAGATAGTACAAATAAATGTCTATTCACAGGCGTTTCTGCTTGAAAGTTATTACACTGATTTCATTCGAAAAATGTATAGTTAGCCTTTGTGACTTGCGTTTTGTTGGCAGAATAGAAGTTGTTTTAGTGAGAAAATCTGTATTTACATTTATCTTTAAAAATTTTGGAAGAAGGCAGATATACATGGATAGATGTGGAAGGACCTTTCCCTGAGAAATCGAAACTCGCTTTCTCAGCAAAGGCTAGTAATTTACAAAGAACTATATGAATTACTAAACTTGGACTGATTTTCTCCCAGAGAAGTGGTGGGTTCTTTAGAAAATTCGATCCCAGACAAAACCTACAACAAGCTAGTATTTGTATAAGCACATGCAAAATGAGCTCAAATGCTCAAAACGCAATTTAAAATCTCTCTTACAGAAGTACTGCCATGAGGGGGAAAGAAAAATCTTCTCTAGAAATCAGATCGCTTTAATGCTTTTTGGAACTGACCTGCCTGGTTGACATTTCTTTACAAGAAGAAAATTTATTTACCCTCTCACAATCAAAACACCATTGCCTATTGATTGCTCAAAAGTTCTGGAGAGTTTTCCAGCATCCTTAAAATAAAAACCATGCCAAAACAGACGTACACACCACCACCACCATTAACAAAATAATAAAAACCTATTTAGTGCTGTGGCTAAAGAGGAAAGAAACTTTTCTTTCTCTCGCTTTCATTTTTTTTGAAGATGTCATTGAAAATAAAATTTCTAAGAGGGCAGTAAAAAAGATGACAAAAATTTGCCCGAGATGATATCACACGTTTTGGCTGATTCTTTCAAGGTGGTTTTTTATGCTTTAACCAAAAAAATCACTTCCCTTACTGTGGTGTCTCAATAACTTTCAACATTTTTGTGGGCTTGGTTACTTAATTAAATGGTTATTTGAATAGTTGGTAGGCAACAACATAAGCAGTGACCCGTATAATTAAAATTATGGATTATTTGCCTATATTTATATTAAATTAGCAATGTTTATGTAGAATAACAATTTGTGCAAATGCTTCACTGTTTTCAAAGAATTATCACATTTTTATTTGATAATGTACCTGTTGCAATGATTAGCACGTGGCTTTTCTCCCCAAAAAGGTATACTAATTTTATTTATCGTTTATACATCTATATAGCACTTTCCACTCACGGAATTTGCCACGATTTTATTATGATCATTAATCTTATATTGGATGAGGTATGCATAAGTGCATAATGTGACAAAGCATACCTAGGCAGATATACTCGATTAAAATCAAATCAAATGCTACCATGGATGCAAGGATATTTACTTTATCTGACAGTAATTAGCTAAACTGTCTGGAACGAAAACCTATTATTAGTCAAGCACAGCTCGAGGATTTCAAAGATCCCCCTTTCAGACAAGAGAATACAAACGTCCCAGAACGCGATCGTAACGGGATACGCGTTCGAAACCAGATTCCACACGCCGATAAGTGACTCGTGAGAACAGCCCACCGTGCTTGCGTTTTCCTCCCCTACAACAGCTCGCGGCTAGCGGCGCACAAGTCCACCGGCGTCGCGCAGCAGGCTACGGCGTGGGGATCCTTGCTGGGAAGACTCGCTGCGGGAGAACCAGGCGGACCAAAGGGAGACTAAACGACTCAAAATGGGCAGCGGAGATGATCGGAGCCCTTGTTCCGGGCGATAAAACAAACATCGACCCTAGGAACGCGGCAGCGGGCGGAAGAAGTCTCCCGGGCGCTGGATCAGCTCTACCCGGGACTGGGGTTAGGGAGAGAAAAGCTGGGACTGGACGCAGAACCTGAACACTGCCCCTTCGCCTGGGCTCCCCACATCCCGGGTCCTCGCAGGCCTACAGCCCGCTGGGCCTGAACCGCGCGTGGTTAGGAGGCGTGTGGGCTGCGGAGCACCCTGGCCAGGGGCTGTAAGAGAGAACCGCTCAGGCCTGGCCCAAGGCTACCTGGCTGTGTAGTGGTGGCGAGGGGATTTTGGCGGGGGTGGGGCCTGCGGGTGGGAAAGAGACAGCCTTCAGTGTGCACAGGGAGAGGGAGACCTGGTGGGCCTTGTCACGTCGCGGTTCTGAGACGAGGGTCCTTGGGCTGGGTTTAGGGAAGGCCTAGGAGCGAAGCGTCGCTGAGAAGCAAGAGACCGTGGCAAGAAGAAATGAAGGCTTCGGTTGGAAACTGGAGAGTTTGGATAGCTTTTGGTTTTTTCATTTTACAGAATTTTGTGTACATTCACACAAAAAGACGAAGTAAAATGGGGACCGGAGGGAGCAGAGACGTTTCTCCTCGACAGTCCTGCCCTGGGGGAGGGGGAGAGAGACTGGAGCGGCGCTTCCTCCTTTTACCCTCGCCAGCCGCCCCGACGCGCACGCACTCAGGGTCCCTCCACCGGACAGTGCCGCGCACTCACCCCCACCTCTCTCCGGATCTTTGCGCCTCAGCGCTCCGGGGCAGCTGAAAAACCAGGCGCTTTCTTCCCTCTGCAGCCCCACGGCCCGGTTCGGAGACTCCGGCCTCCGCCTGGGGTGTCAACGTAGTCTCTGGATTTAAAGCAAAAAGGTACCCGGCGCCTCTGCGGCTGCAGGATGGTCGTCCCAGAGCAAAGCCTTGCCCACAGAAGGTGTCTCTCCGCAGCTCGTGGCCGCCGTCACCCCAAGTACTCCCCCGCGCACGTGGTCCCACGGCAGCAGAGCTCCCCTGGCGGCCCCCGGGGCCGACTCCCCGCACAGTTTCCGCTCTCCACAACAGCCCCGCCCCTCCCCCCTCCCAACCGGCTGTTCTCTCCTCGGCC
This sequence comes from Dugong dugon, assembly GCA_030035585.1. Classification (NCBI taxonomy): domain Eukaryota; kingdom Metazoa; phylum Chordata; class Mammalia; order Sirenia; family Dugongidae; genus Dugong; species Dugong dugon. Next base: position 52,550,024 of record CM057475.1, read on the forward strand.
TAGGGCACCCTATTCCTCCCGCCATTGCGGAGCACCGCGTGGAAGTCCCACACACTCGGCCCTACTCCCACCCCGTGTCTTCCGCCACCCGAGGGCGTTGTCCATAGTCCCTGAACCTTCCACTCTCCACTTCCAGCTGAGGCTGGTCTACCCCAGCTCCGCCACCCTGGCAGCCAAATATGCTTGGGGCGGCTAGGGCCGGAGGAGGGGCGCCAGGGCTGGGCCTGAACCAGTTCCTGCTCTTTCAATGGCAGCGCTGCACGCGGTCCTTCCGCTGGCCTCACCGCGGCACCCGCTGCTCCTCTGGACTAGGCGTGGTTGGCGGGCAGAAGACTTTTGTGCGGGAAGAAGATCGTCCTCACCAGTGCGGTGTTTCCAGAATCTCTGGAGGACCACGTAGATTCGCCCATAAAACAACCAGGGCCGCACGAGGGCGCCAGAAGGAGTGCGGGTGGGAGAAGTTAGAAAAATGCCTTGGAGAGTTAAGGCCTGAACCCAGCCGGCTGATTTGAATAGGCGGAAAGATAACCGCCATGGCTGCATCCCCTCCTTGTGCGGACAGATCCAGCTCTGAAGACTGCCTGAAGCCGCTCAGTGTGTGCAGCACACCAACCACATCACCACTAGTGCAGCCAACAAAACCCAATACAGCGGTAGCTGACGTGTCTTGGGCACTTAAGGTGTGCCGGGCCCTACACTAAGCCCTTGCCCTGTTTTGCCTCATTTAACCCTGGCAACAACCCTGAAGAAGGTATTACTGTCTCCTTTCTTTAGAGAGGAAACTGAGGCTTAGAAATGCTCAGCGTCACACACTGACTAGGCCAGGATTCGCACCAAAGAGCAAAGTTCGGTAATAACTCCGTCGTCCTGTCTCTCACATACTTGCTCAGTGAGGCCTCTGCAAGGGCCACAAGGGCAAATGCAACTGGGACCATACCCTCGGGCATCACACACTACCGGGGGCGACCAGGCAGGCACATACAACTATAGAACTAGGTGGGAAGTGATAAGCGACACAAATGTCCTTTGCTAACACGTGCTGCAAGTTCAGAGGCCGGACAGATGACTTCCGGCTTGGCGATCAGGGGCCACTTCCTTGAAGGGGGTGGTATTTGAGCAGAGCCATGGAGACAGTTTTGACTCGATGGAGATAAGAATGGGGAAGATGTTCCAGGTGGGGGGAACGGCTTGAGCAGAGTCAACAAGGCAGGAACAGACAAGTTGCCCGTCCATAGATATATACCACTCTGTCTCCTTGTGGATACAGCGCCGGGTATTTACAGGCCAGGGGTTTTCCTGCCCACACCGCGGCTGGAAAACCACCCTGCGGAAGCATCCTTCCGGGGGTTGGTTCGCAGACAGCAAGCTTCCCAGAACTGACCCAGGCCGGGAAGGTACGACCAGGGGGAGCTGGAGTCGGTGGTGCTGGGACCCTGGTCCGTGAGGCCCATCCCGCAGCGGCTGGGACTTCGCGATTCTATCCTAGCCGGTGTCTATATTTCTCAGAGCGCCGCAACATCCCTACGGGTGGATACAGGGGGCGTGGTCCACATGAGCTGGAACCAATGGGGAGGGAGGCCGGAGAGCGGGCCCCGCCCCGCGACGTGACTCACGGCCCCCGGACAGAGGCTTCACAGCCCCGGCCCCAGTCCCTGCAGTGGCCGTAACAAAACCCAGACCCCGAGGTCCGGGCCAATGGAGGCGATTTAGACTGGAGCCGGACCGCGTCTGTCAAAAGCCAGAAGGGGCAGCGACGGTGGAGTCCAGGAGGAGAGCTGGGGCCGCCGCGCTGCCTCCCTGCCCCCGCCGGGATTTATTGAGTATTTGGGCTGGACAGTTAAGTGGCCCTGATGATGTTACCAAGCCCGGTCACCTCCACCCCTTTCTCAGTCAAAGACATTTTGAATCTGGAGCAGCAGCAGCAACAGCACTTCCACGGCGCGCACTTGCAGGCAGACTTGGAGCACCACTTCCACTCGGCACCCTGCATGCTGGCAGCCGCCGAGGGGGCGCAGTTTTCTGACGGAGGGGAGGAGGACGAGGAAGACGAGGGAGAAAAACTGTCGTATTTGAACTCACTAGCCACAGCCGACGGCCACGGGGATTCGGCTCTCTGTCCCCAGAGCTATGTCCACACGGTCCTGCGCGACTCGTGCAGCGGGCCCAAGGAACATGAAGAGGAGCCCGAGGTCGTGAGGGACCAGAGCCAAAGTGAGTAGAGGGGGAAAGGAAACGCACCCGCACATCTGGAGCAATGGCGGAGCGCCCGCAAACAGCCCACAAACCTTGCCAGCACGGCTGCCCGCCCCTTTAGCCTTTGGCTGGGGTCTTGCCTCCGCCCTGGTCAACGACAGCTCCGCAAAGCGCAGGTACCTGCGAGGGAGCCGGGAGGAGGGAGAAGGACGAGGTGATCCTCGACAACTACTCCCCACAGAGAAGGGGAGGCAAGGCAGCTCCCGAGGGAAGGGAAGGTGGTTATTGCTGCCCTGATTGTGGTAAGCGACACAGGCTCAGCCGCTGGGGCCTGACAACTCTGCTTTTGGCTTTTCCTAAGAGCTAGCAGGCAGGAGCGCAGCCCTTTTCACTTCTCCCCTAGCGTGAGGCGAGTCCGCTGAGGCCAGGGCAGACGCCTCCTCTTTGAGAAGACCGTCCAAGCAGGTTGTTTCCCTAGCATCCGGGGGGCGCAGGGACTTGGCCGAGACCAGCTGGGTGATTTTCTCACTTCTCTGCTTGGAGCTCAGCACCCTTGCACCCACTGCACTCAGCAGAGAGGGAGGGGATGGTCAGAACGGCGCGGGACTACAGTCCATTTTGCGCAACCGTGGCACTCACGCCCCTGAAGCTCCAGCTTCTCTTTATTTTTGGAAAATTGTAATGTTTTGCTTGTGTCCCAGGCTGCGGGGCTACGGGCAGAGTAGCAAACGCGCTGCACTTAGGCCAGATCCGGGCCGCTCCTATCTGATGGGAGGTGATTTGGGAAGGAGGATCAGATAACTGAGTAAAGCCCCGAGGAAGGGTTTCTGAGGGCAGACGGTTAAAGAATTGCTTTCCCCAAGAGGAGGTTTGGTGTGGCAGAGGCCAAGGACTGTTCTGAGAGCTCCCCTGGGCCGAAAATCGGCATGCAACTGTCTAAATCAATCAATCAATAAGACGCCTTTTCTTCCTAAGGTAACGCAGACATCGTTACGCATACATTTAACTGTGGGCAGGTAGTCTGTTAAAAGCAAAAATATTGCCCAGGGGGCAATGCACAAGCGTTACACTCAGATATTTCCCACCAGCAAGATTTTCCCGCAGCCCACGCACACTAGCCCCCAAATACAACACGCCTCACACCTTCAGCTTTCTGTGGCGGAGTGGAAGCAAACGAGTTTGCAAATACTGTAGTTATTATGTAGTTACACACTTTTATTCTGAAAATAGTCATTAGCTCTACGAGCCGTGCATTTAATACAGGGTAATCTCTTCTCTCTCAGATGCTCAAGTTCTAAATATACACGCACTGCGCACTAACTACCCCTCCCACAGAACGCGCCTTCGCCCACCGAGGGCTTTCTGAGGGTTCCTGGGCTGTCGCAGGGGCCCACGGCGCCAGGAGCCACAAACCTTCCCCAAAGTCCACACATTTACTATTGCACTCTCCGCGCTGCAACCAAAAGGGTCTACGGTGGAGCCGCGGCGAGGCCAGGAACAGCTAAGGAACACTGTTGTTTTGCTTCTTCTGCAGAAAGCTGCAAGCTGAAGAAGCCCCTGGAGGCGGCCGGAGACAGCAAGGCGGCGGAGGAGAGCGAGAGGCCGAAGGCGCGCAGCCGCCGGAAGCCCAGGGTCCTCTTCTCGCAAGCCCAGGTCTTCGAGCTGGAGCGCAGGTTCAAGCAGCAGCGGTACCTGTCGGCGCCCGAGCGCGAGCACCTCGCCAGCAGCCTGAAGCTCACGTCCACGCAGGTGAAGATCTGGTTCCAGAATCGCAGGTACAAGTGCAAGAGACAGCGGCAGGACAAATCCCTAGAGCTGGGCGCGCACGCGCCTCAGCCGCCGCCGCGCCGCGTGGCCGTGCCAGTGTTGGTGCGGGACGGCAAGCCGTGCGTCACGCCCGGCGCGCAGGCCTACGGCGCGCCCTACGGCGTGGGCGCCGGCGCCTATTCCTACAACAGTTTCCCTACCTACGGCTACGGGAACTCCGCTGCTGCCGCGGCTGCTGCAGCCGCCGCCGCCGCCGCTGCCTACAGCGGCAGCTATGGCTGTGCATACCCGGCAGGCGGCGGCGGCGGCGGGGGCGGCGGGGCCTCAACTGCGGCCGCGGCCATGCAGCCCGCCTGCAGCGCGGCAGGAGGCGGCCTCTTTGTGAACATGAGCAACCTGGGCGGCTTCGGCGGCGGCGGCGGAGCGCAGCCGCTACACCAGGGTGCCCCGGCTGGGGCGGCGTGCGCGCAGGGCACCTTGCAGGGCATCCGGGCCTGGTAGGGACGGGTGGGCCAAGCGGCGGGCGCCCCCCGCCGCAGCCTGATGCCACGGGACTGAAGCTCGAGAAAGGCCGGACCCCAGGGCCAGGCCCCTCGTTAAAAAAGTAAATAAAGTACACATGTCTTGCCCCTCGGTTCTTCGGAGCACAGTTCACTCGTGGCCTGGGGAAGGGAACACGGGGGCAAGGGGATTGCCGGGACTGCCTTTGAGGCAGGAACGCTGGCTGACTGCCGGGAGAACGGCGGCCCCGACCACTGGAAGTGCGGGAGACCAGGACACTGGCTGCTACTTGGTTCTTACAGAGCGAGAAGGACTTCTCGCTCTCGGCCTTTCCGCAGCTTCCGCGAAGCGTTGTTGGAGAAACCACGGACAAAAAAGCATGAAGAAGAGAAAAATGGGGGTCGTGGCCTGAGAAATCCCCAAGCTCCGACGATCCTCTGCGTCCTTTGAGAGCCCGGAGCGCCACAGCACATCAATGATCGGTTCCCAACCGCCTCCGCTCCGCAGCAGATACCTCGGCCCGGATCCCTGACTGTCGGAGGTCGCAAGACACGGGGGCAGATCGGAAGAGTAAGACCAGCAGAGAAAGATCAGAAATTGCAGCCTGAACAAATGTAGGACCTGGTGGCTCGCTGGAGGTGTTACCAGGTTTCCTTTCTGTTTCGTATTCTGTATTCAGCACATATTATATATTAAAAAAAAAAAAAAACTGTATCCACATGCCGTGTACACACCCGCTGCCATACTCTGCAGGAGTCAATAAACAAGGTGCAATATTTCCAAACCCTTGGCTCGCTACAGGCTTTGTTTAGCCAAAAAAAAGTGGGGGGGGGGGTCCTTAAGCAGAGCGGAAAGGAAAGGAAAAGATGCGTAGGGAAGGCTGTCCTCTCTGGGCGATCACAGGCGTGGTCTCCCCTACTCCAGGCCCCAGTCTCGAGTCTAGTCTTTACCTACTGCCTTGTTTATATTAATTACTCCTGAGGGGAGGACAGGTCGGAGACTCGGGGCCTTTGGAGGTCTTGGGCTTTGTAATCCTCCCAATCCCCCTCCCCCCGCCCCCAGATGCTTGGGCTAGTGTCTGGGCCTGAATTAGGACAAAACTGAGACTCTGTCCCACCTCGGGAGTCTCCAGGGCCGAGGAAACTTCGCCGTCAGGCACTGTTGCCGGCGGCGCGAAGACGTCTCTGCCCTAGGCCGCCGCCGGTGCTCCTCGCGCGCCCGGGGGCGCTGCGCTACGCCCTGCCGCGGCCGCGTTCTCCCCATCGGCCGCCCTCCCTTCTTCCCCGGCGGCCGCGGCTTTATGCGGCTCCTTGTCACTTGCGGAGAATGTCTGTGCGAGGTCTGTGCTGCCACACGGCCGATTGTGAGCGTGCCAAGGCGGGTGAATGGGGAGGCCTCAGAGCGCCGCGCCATTGTGGGGCCATGCCTCACTGAAAGGCGGCTCCAGGCCGGGAAGGTGCGGAAAGAATGGCTTTTTATTGGAGTCTCGAACAAAAGGTGTGGTAGGAAGGCGAAGTCCCCTGCGCGAACAAAAACCTCAGCGCGTCGGGATTGACGTCCCCCCCCCCCCCCGCCCCGAGGTCCCCATTGCTTCTCAGAGCGGGGGCTTTGTGCAGCAGTCTGCTCAACACAGGGACGGAGAAATGCGCTAGGGTTTTGTTCCCCACTTTTTGTGCTCTGGGGGAGGGGGCGGCCCGGGGGGCGGGGGCTGGGCGGCAGCAGGGAAGGGCGCGCTGATTAGGCCGGGCCGGCCGGGGCGCGTAGAGGTTCAGCGGGAGTCGGCCGCCTGAATGCAGGGTCATTATCGCTACAAGTTTAGCAATTTCGCCCTTACAGGAGGGGGCGGGGGCTGCAGGACTGCGGCCGGGCAGCCAGGCTGGGGAGCTGGATAGAAGAGGAGGACGAAGAAAGAAGGAGGGGAGAAGAGGGAGGGAGGGAGGGAGGGAGGCAAGGGAGCCCTTCGAAGCCCGCTGACCGCCCAGGATGCGGCTTGGACACGTCCAAAAGAGCCTAGCGGGAGCTGGAGAGGCGGCGCCTGGGGGGCGAAGACCCTCCCACAGCTCGTCTCTCCCGCTGCTGGAAGACCGCAGAGCCGCACGTGGGTTAGTGCACCAGGCTACAGGTCCCTCAGCTCCTCGCCACTAGCTCCATCTTCTTTCATGCCGCCTTCAAGTTGGGACACCTCTGCCACCACCGTTGCGCCCCAAGCCCCCTTCCTCTGGAACCACCATCTTCCCTTGGGTTCCTTAAGCTGAGAGCTAGGGAGGGAATTCCCGCTTCCTTGCGTGTTCCTCAGTAGCTTGCAGCCGCAAACAAACGACTCATTCATTCATTCAACAATATGTGCTGAGCAGCCGCTATATATTTACTTACAAGGTTCTCCATGCTGGGGACGGTGAGAAAAACACTGTCTGCAGGATCATGGAGCTTATTTTCAAGTGTGTGTGTGTGTGTGTGTGTGTGTGTGTGTGTGTTGGGGGCAGACAACAAATGTTTAAATATTAGATGAATTAAATAAAGGGAACAGAAGGAGTGCTGGGGGTGGGGGTCCCTTTGGAGTGGGTGGTCAGGGAAGGCCACACTGAGATTACATTTAAGCTAATTCCTGAATGACAAAAAGGAAGCCAGTCCAAACAGCACTTGGCTGTTTCCAGCCTCCACGCTTTTGCACACGCCATCCCACCTTCTGGAATGCCCTCCCACCCTGATTTTTCTGGTGAACTCTTACTCCTTCAAGGCCAAGCTTCTTTCCTAAGCCACCCAAGTGAAGGTAATCACTCCCTCGTTTGTGCCACAGAGTCTCAGGTACTTTCCACCATCACAACACGGTGTCGTGGAAAGATTTATTTTCGTTCCCTCCACTTGAAACCGTGGAGGGCCAGGTCGGCATCTTTTTTTTCTCTGAGACAGGTGCCACAGTAGGACCTCATGGGGTCCAGGCTTCTCAGGCCATCTTCCTTGGCGCTCCAGGGCCACGTGGACAGCACCCACGATGTTGAGCTGCGGCCTAAGCCAATTGACCCCGAGCGAGATGGCGGAGAGGGACTCTTGGCTGAGCCGGGCTATGCCTGGAATCACCTGCCGGAGGAGCTCAACCCGCCCCGACCCAAGAGAAGGCCTCATCTTCGGTACCCCACTGTACGGCCCGAGGACACAGCTTCTGTCCCTCTCAGGATCTCCTTGACCTACAGTTCAAAACCTAGGAAAGGAGGCTGAGAACTTGACGATCTTGACAGCAGGACACAAAGTTTGGAGACTGGGAGGACATGGGGATAGGGGAGAGCGGGAGAATGAGCGGTATGGAGATGGAAAGCTGGGGTGTATGAGATAAATCAACGATCTGCATCCAGGACCCACTTCACTAAACCAAACCAAACCCATTGCCATCGAGTCGATTCTGACTCATAGTGACCCTATAGGACAGCGTAGAACTGTCCCATAGAGATTCCAAGGAGCCCCTGGTGGATTTGAACTGCCAACCTTTTGGTTTTCCTACATTCACTAGGTGCAGAGAATGGTAGGGCAACAAGTGCTGGCCCCAACACTGGGAGCACTCCCAAGCGGGATTTCAGCACCAAATGCTGGGAGCCGGTCTCCTCCAGCAAGCTGCCCTCGCATCCCTGGGGTTTTCTAATTAAGTAACTCCTTTTACTACAACCCAGTCAGTATTCTGCTGGGCCGTGGCCTCCTGGTGCTCCCAAGGCCAGGTCCCCACCTCCCAGGGGCCGATCACCCAATAAGCAAGGTAAGCAGTACCTAGGGCATCAACAAAATGGGGGCACCAGTTGTCCACAGCAAAGACCCATAGATGCCAAGCAGACAGAACACAAGGAAAAGCAAGCACTGCATTGAAAGGGAACTGGTAGGACACTAAATGAAATTGATACCGGCTCCAGTGGTGAGAATGTGCTGTCTGGAAATAAAGTTCATGCCTCGTCATGAAGGTGCCCAGCACATTGCTGTTTAAACTAGGAGGACCCTACCACTTCAACACCTTTGTTGACATCATGGATAGCTAAGACACACACATATACATACATATGTGTGCGTATATATATACACTCCAAGCCCGTTGCTGTCAAGTTGATTCCCACTCATATGGACCCTGTAGGACAGAGAAGAACTGCCCCATAGGGTTTCCAAGGAGTGGCTGGTGAATTTGAACTGCTGACCTTTTGTTAGCAGCCATAGCTCTTAATCACTGTGCTACCAGGACTCCAAGTATATATATAATCTCATATATCCCTATCCAATGCGTGAGTAAGCAGAGGAGGGGGCACCAAAGATTACCAGTATTTAGGGCCTTCACAGGACTTAATGCGGCCCTGCCACCTCCCTTGGCTGGTTTCCTCCTAGCTGGCCTTATGTTAGTCTTCCTTCACTCTGCATCACCCCCTCCCCGCCCCCGTTCTGGAAAACAGACGTGTGATCCTCATAGAGGAAACAAAGCTGGTTCTCTGGATGGACTTCCTCGTAGTTTGCGTGTCTTGAGATACTTAAGGCCAGCCTAGACCAGCCCCCTCTCTGCTCCCAACCCTTCCCCGGAGTCTGCAGTCTCTGGTATAAATAGCTCCCATCACTTCGCTGGAGGATTTCCGTACCACTCACTGCTGGGGTTCCAGGGCCGCCGTCGTCGAAGAGTTAACACCCTGGACCAACAGGGCAACCTCTTCCTTGAGCTGCCTTCCCAGGAGAAAAGACCCTCCCCAGCCCCCAGGCCCAAATTGCTGCTTCATTGGATTGTCCTGTGAGCCAAGAGGAATCATAAAACCCAGACAAGCCCCCTAGTGAATGACCCAAGAGGCTGGACCTGGAGTCAGGCTGCCGTCACCACCAACAGTAGAAACCTTGAGTGGGTTAGGAGTGCTCTGAACCTCAGTTTTCCTCGTCTATAAAATGGGTATGCTTATAGCACCTCTCTCATGAGTATTTTTTATATACAGTAAAAGGCACAAATACTAAATGTACAACCCAGTGAATTTTCACATATGTAAACACTCGTGTAGCAACCACCATGGCTTTGAGAATTCAATGAAATGAAGAAAATTCAGTGTTAAAAGCCAGGCCCATGCCAGATGCTGTTGTATACTGAGAAGCCAGGATTTTATCCTGCCTTTGAGGCACTACCAGGTCCGCAGGGGGAGCCAGGCAGGCCATAGGATTGGGAACTCCAACACCGCCTGGGGCAGATCACCACTGAGGCCCCGCTGGAGTGATTGCCGGCAAACCCCTGGCAGGGGGTGTTCTGCGGGACTGGCAGACTTCGAAGTCTTCGCAGAGGCTTTGACCTTGGCTAGGTCTTGGGCGTTCTACTTAAGGGAAAGGTGAAAGGACGGTCCAGGCAGAGCCACCGGCACCTCTAGCCCATCACTGTAGGTAGGACAGGATCAGGAAGGGAAACCCAATCAGACCCTCTCTGCAGGGCTACGGAGTGCCGCGCTCCGCGGCTCGGTGAACGCGGCCACAGCAGTCCCGAGACGCGGCTACAGCGACCCTGTGCCGAGCGTCTGCGACAGGGGTGGGGCCGGGCGGCCAGGCGCTTCCCTGGTGAACTGCTCGGGCCGGCCGGAGGGGGGTGGTTCAAGGCCTTAGTCGCAGTCTCCTTGTTTACTTTATAATTCAAGGCTCCAGAGGGAATTTCCCGGGCGCCCTCCCCGAAGTCGAGTCTTGGAAGAATAGCGGATTGTCCAGTGTCTGAAGAGAGTTCGGCAGCAGCCTGGCTTAGAGCTAAGGGAGCGGATCCTCGGAGACGCCAGTGGGAGCACAGGTGCCTTGAGGCGGGACGCCAAGCAGCTGAGTGCCACCTCCCTGGCTGGTCCCCGGCGGTCAGAGCCGGTGGGGCAGGGAGCGCACCGGCGAGCCCCGGGAGAGACTGGCCAACTCTCAGGTTGGGCCCAAACTGATGATCGCAACCTGGGTTAGGAGCCAGACCAGCGCTCAGCGTGGAGGTAGGACGACCTGGTGGGGTTCCGTGTTGGGTCCAGAAGGTATCTCTAGGAAGTCCCGGGGCGGCGTCTGTGGGAAGGGTCATCTCCCTTGCGCTTTCTTCCAGGCTGTAAATAACAGAAACATACAGAAAAAAAAATTTATAATTGCACAGCTCTTGGAATCTTCATAAACTTAACACACTCATGTGACCAGCACCCAGATGAAGAAACAAAACATTACCAGTCCTCTCGTGCTCCCTTCTTGTCACTACCACTGCCCCCCCCCCCAAGGGTAACCGCGACCCGGACTTCTCACAGTAGATTAGTTTTGCCTGTTGGGGAACTTTCTATAAATAGAATCTTACTGTATGTACACATACTTGCCTGGCTTCTTTTGTTTGTGAGATTTATCCATATTGTTGCATGTAGTTATAAACCAACAAATGAACAAACCCAAACCCATTGCTGTCCAGTCGATTCTGACTCTTGGTGATTCCATGGGTTACAGAGAAGAACTGCTCCAAAGAGTTTTCTTGGTTGTAATCTTATGGAAGCAGATCTCCAGGCCTTTCTTCTGTGGCACTGCTGGATGGGTTCCAACCAACAACCTTTAGGTTAGTAGTCCAGTGCAGGCCACCCAGAGACCTCTCATGTACGTGTAGATTGTTCATTTTTATTACTATAGAGTATTCATTCCATTGTGAGATTGTGCCACAATTAATTTATCCATTTCACTGTTGATGGGCATTTGGGTAGTTTCTAGCTTTTGGCTGTTGTGAATAGTGCTGCTGTGAACATTCTAAAATAGTGCCGTCCAATAGAACTTTCTGAGATGATGGAAATGTTCGACATCTGTACTGCCCAAGATGGTAGCCACTAGCCACATATGGCTATTGAACATTTGAAACGTGGCTGGTGTGACCGAGGAACTGCATTTTAAATTTTATTAAATAATAATTAATTTAAATGACCACATGTGCCCAGGGCTGCTGGATTGGACAGTGCAGTTCTAGTGCATATCTTTTGGTGACCGTAATACAATTCTGTTGGGTATATACCTAAAAGGGAAATTGCTGGGTCGCTGTGTACGAGTATCAGCTTTTGTAGATTCTGCAAACAGCTTTCTAAAGTTGGCTGTACCAGTTTACACTCCCACCAGCAGAAATGCCACATGCTCCCCAATATTTAGTGTTTTCATTTTAGCCATTCTGGTAGGCATGTATTAAAAGAGGCTTTTATTCACTTTATGTAAGATTGTGAAACAGCCACTTAACCATAATAAAGATGATGATGATGATGGTTGGAGGGCTTCGTGGGGACTAAGATACTATAAGGGTTTAAGTTCACCTTTTGTACCACCCCACCTCTGCAGCCAGGTCTCCTACCCAGTCAGCCTTCTCCCCTAGAAACTGGACCAAGGTCAGCAGGACATCAGAGAGGGAGCAGTGCGTTTGGAGGTTATCCATTCCCCACTTCTCTTGTTATTTTATACTTCCCAAATGACTCCGACGGCAAAGTTGGTTTTTTTTTGGTATTAATACCTTCACTTCCTTTACTGTTACTGGAATATCCCACCAGAGGAGATGATGAGATTGCCTGGCAGGTTGCAGCCATGGCAAAGAAGCAAAATTATGTGCTGGCTGCAGTTTTAATTTGTGGCTTGGCTCTAAAAAAACCCCCAAGCCCATTGCTGTTGAGTCAATCCCAACTCAGCGACCCTATAGGACAGAGTAGAACTGCCCCATAAGGTTTCCAAGGCTGTGAATCTTTACAGAAGCAGACTGCCACATCTTTCTCCCAACCTTTCGGTTAGCAGCCAAGTGCTTAACCACCTCACCACCAGGGCTTGGCCCTACCTTGTGTAAAACGGCGTTAACAATCCTTGAGTGTTCCCTCACTGGTTTGCTGAGAAGCAAAGTCAGACCTGGGAGGCAGCACAGGGATGTTCCACTATGTGTCAGACTCTGTGGGAGTGCTTTGTAGACATCCTCCCAAATCCTCTGAATAACCATGTGAGATATGTATTATTATCCCTTGTTTACATGTGTGGAAACTGAGGCTCAAAGGGGTTTAGTCACTCCTTCAAGGCCATATAGCCTGTAAACAGTGGCAGTAACCCCAATAGGATTTTCACCCAATGCCACCAGAACGTGTCTGATGTTTTCTACGTGTTCGCCATGGGTAAACAGAGCCTATGCTGGTACAGATCTTGAAATTTTTGGCTCATATTAGATGCCCTCTGTTAAACCTCCCCTTGGACTAACCCAGACTGATCATTACCACTTGTGTGTGGTCAGTTAAGCAAAGAAGTGTTTGTTATGTCGTAATACCAGTGGTGACTACTTTGTGCCACAGACAAGTTCTTGGAAAGCTGTGTGCAAATAGCTTTTTGTTTGAGTAGGATGGAGAAAATCTGAGTACATTTTCTTTTGTTGTACTTTAGATGAAGGTTTACAGAACAAATAGTTTCTCATTAAATAGTCAGCACACATATTGTTTTATGACATTGGTTAACAACCCTGCGACATGTCAACACTCTCCCTTCTCGACCTTGGAGGATATTTTTTTTTTTTTTGGTGAAAATGTACATAGCCAAAGACACACCATTTCAAAAGTTTCTACATGTACAATTTAGTGACATTGATTACATTCTTCCAGTTGTGCTGCTGTTCTCACTATTCTTTTCCAAATTATTCCATCACCATTATCTTCAACTCGCTGTCCCCTAGGCTTCCCATCAAAACTTTTGAGTTGCTGTTGTCAATTTGATCTCACATAAATAATTCTTTTTTTTTTTTGTACCTTAGATAAAGGTTTGCAGAACAAATAGTTTCTCATTAAACAGTTAGTACACATATTGCCCTATGACAATGGTTAACAACCCCACAATCTATCAACACTATCCCTTCTAAACCTTGGGTTCCCTATCACCAGATTTCCTGTCCCCTCCCGCCTTCTAGTCCTTGTCTCTGGACTGCTGTGCCTCATTAGTCCTGTTTTGTTTTATAAGGCTGTCCAATCCCCAGCTGAACAGTGAACTTCAGGAGTGACTTCACCACTGAGCTGAAAGGTATCCAGGGGCCATACTCTCGGGGTTTCTCCAGTCTGTCAGGCCAGTAAATCTGGTCTTTTTTTTGTGAGTTAGAATTTTGTTCTACATCCTTTTCCAGCTCTGTCCAGGACCCTTTATTGTGATCCTGGTCAGAGCAGTCAGTGGTGCTAGCCAGGTACCATCTAGCTGTACTGGACTCAGTCTGGTGGAGGCTGTGGTAGCTGTGGTCCATTAGCCCTTTGGACTAGTCTTTTCCTTGTATCCTGTTCTCTTCATTCTCCCTTGCTCCAGAAGGGGTGAGACCAGTGTGGAGAATCTTAGATGGCTGCTTTTAATACCCCATACGCTACTCACCAAGGCAGAATGTAGAACACTGTCTTTATAAACTGTGTTATGCCAATTGAGCTAGATGTTCCCCGAGACCATGGTCCCTACAGCCCTCCACCCAGCAATTCCATCCCTCAGGGAGTTTGGATGAGTCTATGGAGCTTCCATGATCTTTCCTTGTACAAGTTGTGCTGGCTTCCCCAGTATTGTGTACTGTTTTACCCTTCACCAAAGTTACCACTTAACTATTGTCTGTTTAGTTCCCCCCCTCACCCCTCCCCTCCCTAGTAACCAACAAAGATTGTTTCTTTTTGTGTGTAAACTTTTACATGAGTTTTTACAGTAGAGGTCTCATACAATATTTGTCCTCTTGTGATTGACTTAATTTCACTCAGCATAATGTCCTCCAGTTTCATCCATGTTATGAGATGCTTCACAGATTCATCATTGTTCTTTGTATTTGCATAATACTCCATTGTGTGCATGTACCACAGTATGTCTAGGTTGTTGCCATCTTTTTGATATTGTGAACAGTGCTGCAATGAATATGGGTGTGCATATGTCTATTCCTGTGATGGCTCTTATTCCTCTAGGATATATTCCTAGGAGTGGGATTGCATTTTGTAGTGCTTTTTTTTTCTTTTTTTTTGTGGTGCTGACATTTTCTTTGTTCCTCTTACTCTCCTGTGCTGAGTTCCTTTCGTTTGTGGATTTTTTTTCATTTCTTTTGTTTTTGTAGGTTTTGTTTTTACTGAGACTTTATGTTTTTCTTCTTTATTTTGATGAGTAGGTTTGTCAACTTTCTTTGTGGTTACCTTGAAATTTACCCTTATCTTCCTAGATTTGAACCGGTCTATTATTACTTGATATCACCTTGCCTTCCTCTCCATTAGAACGTTCTGTACCTACACTGTTTATTCCCTCTTTTATTGTTCTGATGCTGTTATCATTTACAGATTAACCTCTCTGGTTCCCTGCTGTAATTCTTTTGGTTTTGCATAGTCCTTAAGAGTTCATTTCATAAGTTGGTCTCTGGCTAGTACAATCCTGTGTCCTATATTCAGCCTGTGATCTGATGTTTGTTCTCAGATTGAAGGAATCTCTTTAATAAGTCTTGTAAGTTTGGTTTGGTTTTTACATAGTCCCTTAATTTCTGTTTATCTGGAAATGATCTAATTTCACCATCATATCTGAACAAGAATTTTGCAGGATATATTATTCTTGGCTGGCAATTTTTTTCTTTCAAGGTTTTATATATGTCATCCCATTGTCTTCTTGCCTGCATGGTTTCTGCCGAATAATCCGAGCTTAGTCTTATTGTTTCTCCTCTGTATTTGACTTTTGGTTTTTCTTGAGCTGGTCTCGGGATTCTTTGTTTGTCTTTGGTTTTAGCGAGTGTGATTACGATATGCCTTGGTGATTTTCTTTTGGGGTCTATCCTATATGGGGTTTGTTGAGCTTTTTGGATGGTCAGCTTTTCATCTTTCATGATATTGGGGAAGTTTTCTGTCAGCAATTCTTCAGTGATCCTCTCTGTATTTTCTGTTTTCTCCCCCTGTTCTGGAAATCCGATCACTCGCAGATTTTTGCTTTTGATTGTACCCCACATAATTCTCAGGGTTTCTTCATTTTTCTTTGTTCTTTTTTCTGATTTTTCCTCAGAGTTGTATCCAAGTGTTTGTCTTCAATTTCGCTGATCCTATCTTCCATCATTTCAAACCTGCTCCTCAGCCCTTCTGTGACACTGTCCATTTCTGAAATCTTGTTATTTATCTTTTGGATTTCTAATTGTTGTTTTTGCATGATTTCTAGTTGTGAATTTATTTTAGCATTTTGTTCCCATATTATTTTCTTGAATTCTTCCATTTTTTGTCTGTATTTTCCATGAATTTGTCTGTCTTTTCCATGAATTTGTCTATTTTTTCCTCATTTTTGTCTGCTTTTTGCTTCAACTCTTGTATAATTCTGAATATTAGGTATTTGAATTCCCTATCAATTAGGTCTAGTGCCTTTTGTTCTACTGGAAGGTCATCTGGTGTTTTATTTTGGATGCCTACCGGAACCATCCTGTCCTGTTTTTGTATATGTTTTGATTTGTCTGCTGTCTTTGGAGCATTCAGTGGTTATTTTCTTTGTTTATTGATTGTAGATTTGTTTGTTTTGTCCTGCTTTTTTGTTTTATTTGGTTATGTCTGAGCAGACGGGCTGTGCGTTCTTTTTATTTGCTCGTCTGTGGGTACGGTACTTTTCACCTCCTTCTCCAATGGGCAGGGTCAGTCACTCAGGTATGGTACAGCAGGGCAGGTCCAGCTTAAGGGGAGTTGCTAGGATGGGTTGTTGTGGCATGTACCAGGACTGACAGTGCAGACCAGGAATCGGTGCAGGGCAGGTTCCAGTAGGCTGTGCCTGTGCTGCTTGGAAGTGTGATGTTCAGCACATGCTGCAGGTAGGCAGGAAGGAGGGGGTAGATTGTGATGTGTGGAACTAAGATGGGTATGGGAAAGATAAGTGAGAGGAGAGAGGAACAGGGGCCAAAAACATACACACAAACAAAAAAGAGTGCTAAGGGAGCTTGCTATTGGCATGGAGAGATGAGAGACTGAGAAATGGGGGAAAGCAAAAATTAAAAAAAGAAAAAGGATAGAAGAAAAAATGAATATATCGAGAAACTGGAAATGAAGAGAGACAAAAAGGGAATAAGAGAGAGAAGAAAACAAAACAAAGAATCAAAATAAAACCAAAAAAACAAGAAAAAAGAAATTCCCCCAGGGATGTCCCTGTGTGTCTGTGCAGAGTAAGGGAGTAGCTTCCAAGCTGCACAGTACTGCCCAGCTAGAAGGGGCTCCCAAGCTGAGAAAAGAAAAAGAAAACAAACAAACAAATCAAAACAGAACAAATCAGAGCAAACAAACAAAAAAGCCCCAGGGGTCCCACCAGCATGGCAGCAAGGGCCGGGAAGCAGTTTCACAGTTGAGCAGTGTTTTGCAGCCTTTCAGGTAGAAGAAAAGATGGCACACGGAGCCAAGTATTTGAGAGAAAGGAGGGGGAGGTGGTGAAAGGTAAGGAAGAAACTTAAAGAAGCAGAAAAAAGCAACACCAGCAGCCAACAAAAGGCACTCAGGGAGCCAGCCAGCATGGGCAGGTGGAATCCAAGTGACATGGGGTGAAGCTAGTGCTTCCTGGTCAAGAGACTGGCTGCAGGAAGCAGAGAAGGCTAAGCGGGGTAAAAAAGGGTGGGGGTGGGAAAGCCTATATCTCTGGTTACTGGTTGTTCTGTCTCCTGCTGGAAGCTCCGTGAAGCTGCTTTCTCATAATCCCTGTTCATTGATCTCCGATAGGAGTCCAAGATGGCAGATCCATGCTGTGGTAGCTGATAGGGGACCTCTGCATGTATCTTTCCTCGCTCTCTGTTCTCGGTCAGTTTCTTATTCCATTCGGTGCTTGGCTGAGTTCTTTCTCTCTTCATTTGATGCTTAGGGTTTCAGGACTGATGTGTGACTCTGCTTGACTTAGTATTTTGGATCTTTGCTGCGGAGGGACGGCGTGGTGCTTCTGACTATAGCACCATGTTGCCTGGAAGTCCCCTGAGTACATTTTAAGTTCACCACTGGAATTTGTTTTGCTTAAAGGTATCCCAAAGTGAATTATTTTGTAAAACAAGGATCCCTCTGAAATATGAATAATAACCCAGCATTTTGCTTTGTAAATTTAGCTTTTCAAGTGATAAGAGTTAACAGCAATTCAAAATTATATATAAGATTCATCAATATTTCATACATTTGCTTGGTTCTGCCCTGGGAAGGGTTATCAGAAACGTTTCACCTGGGCAGTCTTGAGAGTGGGATCTATGGAAGGTATGGAGATTAGTTCTCAACCCAGATGATAAAGCAACTAGAAATCCATTGCCACAAGTAGCAACTGATGGATTCAGACTTTAGCTTGGATGCGTTTTACAGTCCTTGATCACTTGGTGAGTCTCTCACAAAGGGGGCTCAAGAGTCAGATGGATTATTAGATTAGATGGCCTTTATGGTCCCATCCAGCCCTGAAATTCTTTAAATTAAATTTGATACATACCTGTAGATTCAGCTATTTGATTCCACTTCTCCTGGTGGAAGAGGCCTTAGGAATCACCAAAGTCCAACTTTTTTCTGATGCTGAATCCTGTCTACAGCATCCCAGGCAAATCACTGTCCAGCCTCTGCTGGACACCACCCATAGGAGAACCAATCACCTCTCTATTCCATAAGTGTGAGGATGTTCTGCCTTAAGTTCACCTGCAATTTCCACCAGCTGGTCCTCCTATTCCCATAGATGTCCACTCCTTCTGCATATCATCTCTTCAAATATTTGAGCCAGTCATGATTCCCTGTAGAACTTCTCTTCTCCAGGTGAAATAGCCTGTTTCTTTGACTGTTCTCAGCCTTTGGGTCACTCTTCAGTGGGTGTTCTCTGGCTCACCTGTTTGTTCTGTGTCTTGGATGTTCTGGTGCAGTCCCCATAGGAGGTGCTTCAGATCCCCTTCTTCCTGTTTCTTTCAACACCTCTATCTTCCTTCACTCTTCTGAGAAGGCTGAGGTTCTCCCCCATGGGGCCCACCCTTATCAATTTATGTTTTTTATTCCTTAGTCTTCAGAGGAATAACTATCCGTTTTTCTCTCTAAAAGTAACCCCTCCCCTTAAAGTCTCTACATAATTTCTTTCCTACTTCTAGAAGCAATACTTCTAATTTTGACTTTTGAGCTTTACCCACCCCACAATTTAATATCCTTTATCTTTTTTCTTTCACCCTCAAACATACAATGATTTCTCCACATTATTTTCTAACACAAGTGCCCCTTCATCACCCTCAAACATACAATGATTTCTCCACATTATTTTCTAACACAAGTGCCCCTTCATCAAATAGCTGTCCTCTCCTTTTGTCAGGCTTCTGAATATTTTTCTTTGCCCTTCTCCCAGCCTGACTGATTACCTCCCAAGTGGCAAATACTGATGCCCACTTGGAAGTTACCTCTGAGGTCATCTGGTTCAACTCTGAATGCTTGAATCCCCTCTCCAGCACCCCTGACCAGTTATAGTCCTGTCACTCCCTCTAATTATTTGAGACTCATTCTTTGAGGTCAGCAGTGGTCAAATGGCTTCTCCTCAGGCTTGTCCTTTAATACTGCTCTTCAATGTTTGGCATAATGATCTTGCTCCTTGAAAGTCTCATCATGGTTTTGACATCCTGTATTTTCCTGATCATTTTCCTTTTCAAAGAGTAGTCACTCACTCCTTTCCCGTCTCCAGCCCCACTTAATGGGGACCCTCCAAGTCTCAGCAACTTTTCTACAATCTTACTGTCCTAAAACTTATCATGGCTCAGCATCAATTATCACTTTTATACTAAGCAGCCCTGAATCTACAGTTTAGCCTTGGACTCCCTATAATTTCGTATTTCTGAGTACCTGTGGGTACTTATATTTGCATATGCCATTGTCATCTCAAGTTCATCATCACTCTCCCAGACTACTGATACCTCAATTTCTGCCAATGGCATCACCTTTCATTGTTCATTTCCTTTGTTTGGAGCCAACTGGTCAACAAATGATTTCTCTGAGTCTCTCTTAGAGCAGAAAGAATGGAAAGAACTATTACTGATCGAGCACTTAGTACATTCCAGGCACTGGGCTCTCCATATCCTGAACCATTTAATACTAGAACCATCCTGAAAAGTAAGTGCCATTATCCCCATTTTACAGATTAAGAGACCAAATTTTGAGACTATAAATAGATTGTTCAAGGACACTCAACTCTTTTTATTATTTATTTTTGATGAAAGTATACCGCTCCCACAGTTTCTAGACATAATGAGAAGTGACATTGGTTACATTCTTCACATCATGTCAACATTCTCATTATTTCTGTTCTAGTTGTTTCACTTCCATTTACTTCATCTCCCTGTTCTCCTTCCCCCCATCTTTGCTTTAAAATAGCTGTTGACCCTTTGTTCTTGTATAGATAATTTCTTTTTTTAAAAGTAACACAATACTCAAGGGTGACAATCTTTACTCTCTGTGCTAATCTCTTACTTAGTTTAAAGGTACTTCAGGGGATAGTTTCAATTCAAGGTCTGAAGAGCAATTCAGGGCCATAGTCTCAGGGACTCCTCCAGTCTAAATAGGTCCAGTAAATCTGGATTCTTTAAGAATTTGAAGTGCTGTTCCACATTTTTCTCCCTTTTTATCAGGATTCATCAATTGTGTTCCTCATCAGAATGTTCAATAGTGGTAGCCAGGCACACCATCTAGTTCTTCTGGTCTCAAGGTGGAGGAGGAAGTGCTTCATACAGACAAATAGTCTTGTAGTCCAGTTCCTCCTCTGATTCTTGAGTTTCCTTCTTTCTCTTTTGTTCCTGACAAATAAAGACCAATAGTTATGTCTTAGTTGGCCACACATAAGCTTTTAAGACCCCAGACACTACTCACCATACTGGGAGGTAGAACATAAAATTTAAGAACTATATTATGCGCCAATTGACTGGATTGTCCCACAAGACCATGTCCTTAACCCCCTAAACTCAGAGTACTAATCCCATGAGGTGATTGGTTATGTTTAATTAGTAGCCTCCCCCACCCACCCTTTTTATTTTGGTTGTTGTAATTGTTGCAAAACAAGGACAATCAACTCTTTATTGACAGAATCCAGGCTTCAAATTCAACTCTGTCTGATTTTGAAGCTTGAGCACTTTACTGTAATGGTCCTGTTACCTTGGCTTGGATGAATCTCTGATAAACCCATGTGCACACCAGCACCAGATTTACTTCTTCCAAATGCCTTTTACTGAAAGGTGCTCACACTTTCTCATCCGTGCTATGGCTCCTCACTGTGTGTAGGATCAAATATACACTCAAGACCACCAGTGAACTCCCATGACCTTGCCTAATTAACCAAATTTCTCATTGTATTTTTTAATGATCTACACGGTCTCCTTACCGCCCTCCCCCCTCTCATTCCTGAAGGAACCTCTCAGCTCTTCCCAGTCAAAAAGCCCTCTTAATTTCAAATCAAGTCCCTCTTAATGTATGAAATCTTTTCCAGCAATCACAGCACACAGCCATTGCATTTTCTCTGAATATAGGTGAAACGGCCTCATCTGCAAAATTCAGCCCTTGATCAAGTAGTATTGTTTGTTATCTCATTATTTCCATAATGACACAATTACAGTGCCTCAATTAGAATACAAACTCCTTGAGGTAAGAATCATGTTTTATGCTTCTTTTGTATTACTCATACCGGTGGATAGAAATGAAATAATTTATGAGAAAATGGTTAGAGGAGTGTAAAGTACAATATACATGAAGTATATTATTCTTAAAATAACTAATATTATACATGTTTAACAAAGTTTATTGTCTGATTGATATAGGGCACAAGTTCAGGAGGCAGTCAGCAGAAATTGGAGGGAGTTAGTGTGTCAGACCCAGGGTTCCTCTTCCTCTTCTGTTCCATCCCTGACAATGCCTTCCTGCCCTCTCAGACTGACAGTGTGAAAGAGGAGGTGCCTACATTGCCCACTAGATGATTGGCTCCTAAAGGACAAGGAACGCTTGTCTTCTTTGTCCAGGATTCTTTCCCCCTTGGTACAGCACTTAGCACCAGGTGGATGTTTGATAAGTGTCTGACGAAAGAAGGAACAACTGGAGATACAACTTGGAGCAGGTATTGGGGTTGTCTTGCATTTCCTCTTCCTTTGGGATTCTCTATCCTGCTCCACCATGTGGAAGGAAGGGATCAGCCCAACCCCCACCCCCCGCCCCGCCACATTTTAAAGATGAGAAAATGATCCCAGAGAGGGGAACATCTGTCCCCAGGTCACCTGGCCTCTTGCTGGCCTTTGTCTTCTGATGTCCAATCCAGCGTTTCCCCATAGTATTTCACTACCTCCCTCTTTTCAGTGTTCTACCCCCCACACCTCTCCCTAGCCTTTCTTCCTCTTTGGTAAGTTTCCTTTCTCTCCATCCCTTCTCCCAGCTCTGGACTCTTGCGTGCCCCCGATTTGTGTTTAATGTTGTACACAGTGCTCTTGGGAAAGTATACAAAAAATAACTCCGAGGTCGTGAACATGCACACTTTAATAATGTGTGACTATTTGGGGAAGAACATAACCTCTATCAGGGA
This sequence comes from Dugong dugon, assembly GCA_030035585.1. Taxonomy (NCBI): domain Eukaryota; kingdom Metazoa; phylum Chordata; class Mammalia; order Sirenia; family Dugongidae; genus Dugong; species Dugong dugon. The sequence goes on from CM057475.1 coordinate 52,571,954, forward strand.
GTTACAATTCAGAATCTCTTCAGGGGCTCTCTCCAGGCTCAAATACCCTCTCAGAATTTCCCTGGGTCCAGAAACATGGCACAATTTTGATAAGAATAATCTATAGTCCAATGGCTTAAAAGTGCAAAGCAGTGTACTAGACATTCTAAAAGACTCACAGTAACTCCACAACCCCCAAGGGCTCAGAGTGGTTAAGCAACTTGCTCAAGGCCACATAGCTAGTATCATAGCAGATGATATAACTGATCTAAGGAGCCCTGGTGGCACAACGGTTAAGTGCTTTGCTGTTAACTAAAAAGTTGGTAGTTCAAACCCACCCAGTGGCCCCACAGGAGAAAGACCTGGTGATCTGCTTCCATAAAGATTAAAGCCAAGAAAACCCTATGGGGCAGTTCTACTCTGTCACATAGGGTCACTGTGAGTCGGAATTGACTCAATGGCACCCAACAACAACAATTTGCCTTCTCCAGAAAACTCTTTGTACCTTAAGAAACACACTGACTAACTATGAACTGCTTCAACTGGATGCTCACTTCTTCCTCAATGGCTGCTCTTGGTGATGTCTCCCGTCTAAGAGAAGCCTCATACCTTTGCCCTGTCAATTATCCCATCTCCTTAGCATCTCTGGAGCCTGAGAAGCAGTGCCCTGCCTGCACCCTCTAGTGGTTACAAGGGGCTGCACAACTCTTTCTGGCACTGTCTCTGAGGACCTTTGTCACCCTCTGGAATTGGCCAGGGACCCAAGACCATATAACACTCCTTAGCCTCAGGCTTTCCTGGGCTGTTCCTTGAGGAAGGACCTAAGTTCTCTGGGTCTCCCACTCCTGTTAGTCCTTTAAGGAAGACCCACCCATGTCTGACAGAGACCAAAAGCCGATAAGAGAGGGACTTGGCAACAGCCTCAAATTCCTTTTCAGAGAGTCAGTGAGAGCATCTGACTCAGAGTCTATATAATTGACGTCTATTCTTAGCTCCCATAGTCCTTTGCTCATTGACACACCTATACCTGGTATTGTGCTACATTCCCAAACTTAGTTATCCTATGTAACCTTGAGTATGTCTCTTAATCTCTCTGAGCAAGTGTCCTCATCTGAAAACTGGGAACACCCACCTCACCTACCCCACGGGGATGTGATGAGGGGCAAGCCAGAGAGCAAATGTACAATGGTGTGAGGTTGAAGGTAGCTCACCCTCCTCTCCCATTGCCATCTTGGGGCACCGGAGCCTGTATGCCAAATATACACCCAAGCCCACAATATCCCAGAGTTCCTTCTGATAAATAAACAAACCTTCTGTGATTGGACTGTGTGTCACATAGGACCACTGGTGCCTTAGAAAAAGGCATTGTAGAGTGGAGGTGGCTTTTACCAGGGTGCTTGGCTTGGTGGGTGGATATGGGTCTCTCTTGGGCTGGATGCCCTTGTTCTGTGAGTAACCCACATGACCAAACATGGTGTCCTTGGTGCCACCTGCATATATTAATCTCTATTTCTCCTCCCTGAGTAGTGTATTGTGAATGGATGTGCTAGCTGCATTTACAGGACACCAAAACAATCACTGAAAAGGGAAAATTTCAGCAATAAACTTGGCCTCTCTCTTGAAGAGGAAAGCCCAGCCCTCCAACTGAGTTTGCTTGATTTCCTCAGGCACTACGCAAATATTGCTCCTGTCACTGCACTTCCAGCCTAAAGAGTGTTCTCTTTGACTGACTGCAATTTCTACAGTGGAGTTTAATCCTTAGATCACTAAAGGCTACCCGTGAAGACTTGGGTCGTGGACAGTGATGAATTAGAGACTTGCTCTTTGGGGATAAGTGAGAACAAATAACCCTATGGTGAAAGATGACCATGGTGAGTAGCATGCTCTATCAGGGGCATTTCAGACTCGTTCTCCTCTGTCTACCCTGCTCCTCTCCTCTCTGTCCTCTTCTCCTCTCCCCCTCTCCTCATCCTCCTCCTCTCTCTCCCTCCCTCCCTATCTTTTTCTCTTAAACCTCTACTTGCCATTCTATCTTCTTCTCTTGCTCCTTTTCCCTTCTCTCATTCCTCCCTAACTTCTCCTTTTCTCTATTAACTGACTTATAATATGGAATTAAAGAATAATCAATAGCTTTATCTATTTAATTTAAAAATCAGACACCTTTATCCAGTCACAATTGTATCATTAAAAGAGTAACTATATTAAATTGCCTTTTTATTTGCATGTAAACTGTAACTTCTCTTCTTTTCTGTGCATCAGTGATCTTTGACAGAGACAAGTTCTCTCCACCACAATTCAAAAGTTTCCCCACCTTGAACTTATACAATTCAAGAGAGGGGGAAGGGAAACCAGCAAGGAGACATCCATCTGATTAACATTAAGGGGAAATCCTTAGGATACCAGTAGCAAGGAAGGTTTGGGCTCATAGAATGTTGAACACAGGTGGATCCTCTAACCCAGGCTCCTGGCTTCGTTTCCTGGCCCTTCCTGCATCCCTCCACCCAGACAGAAAACAGAGGTCCAGAGAAGTTATATGATTTTCTCCGAAGTCACTCATCCAGTTGGTACTAAAGTTGAACCTATTTGTTAAAAACAACAAATTTATAATACAGGATATGTAATATCCTCTCTTATAGAGCTACAAGAATTCAAACAGCTTAATAAGACCCAGTCACCACTGAAATGGAATTTACGACCTCCAGGGAGGACATAGATCATTAAACCCACACTCATTTACCAGGTGGACAAAATTGGATTCAACTCAGAAGTCTATAGATTACATGTCAGATTCCCATTTACACACAATAGGTCACTCTAATGGAGGGGCCAGGGATATGAGCCATACACACAAAAGAGGATCTGTTTCCCTTTCTGCACTCAGCACACACCCAGTGCCTCACTAGCTGACATGTTAGACACCAGCTCACCGCAAGCAGCTGCTTCTGTTACTGTCTGCCTTTCCGCATCCTCTAAGTACCTTCTCCAGCAATAAGGCATGTCATTCCTCTTCCCGGGTAGGCTGTGGTCTGCAATTAGCAGGCAGTCTTGCTGACTGGCTTTGAGTTTATTTAGTCCTGAATTCCCAGAACACTTTGTTCTTTCTTTCTTTCTTTTTTTTAAATGGCATCAATCACGTTCTGTTCAGTTGAAAAAGCATTTATAGAGTGTTTGCTGTCTGTCAAGCACTGTGCTGGGCACTAAGACTACAGATACAATACACCAGGGTTTTTGCCCTCCATCTGGTTATAGTATCATTGGGAAAGGGACAGATTCATAAAGAACATTTCCTTCTGTGGTGGGTTGTGCAGGGTGCTGTTGGCCCTACCAGGTGAGGTCAGGATGGGCTTCTGGGAGGAGGTGACACTAGATCCAAGTCTTGAGACATGAATAAGAGTTAGCCAGGCTCAAAGAAGAAAAGAAAAGTAAAACTAGTTCTGTAAAAGAAAAGGTGGGAAGTTGGCGGGAGACAGAGGTAGGGGTAGGTGCTGCTCATTTGCATGTCGCTATGAGGTTTTCCCACATTAAAACCATCTCTGTGTGGTGGAGGAGAACTAGGTACCAATGCACCAGTTTTGTTTTAACCACAGGAGCAATTTCTTTTGGCTTTAAAATTTATTGGAATAGTAGGTGGAACTCTGCGGGGGGGGGGGGGCATATTTGGGAACTCTCTTCTACTTCCTGCTCAATTTCCCTGTAAATCTAAAAATGTTCTAAAAAGAAAAGCAAAACGAAAACCGGTTGCCACTGAGTCAATTCCACCTCCCCATGTGTGTCAGAGTAGACTGTGCTCCATAGGGTTTTCAGTGGCTGATTTTTTGGAGGTAGATCACCGGGCCTTTTTTTCAATGTGCCTCTGGTGGACTTGAACCTCCAGCCTTTTGGTTAGCAGCCAAGCCTGTTAACTGTTTGCACCACCTAGGGATTCCTTTCTTAAAAAAAAAAAAAAAAAAAAAAAAACGCCTATTAATTAAAAAAACATTTATATTGGTTTTCTTTTTTTTTTTTTTTTTTTTTTTTTGGAGAGGGGAGCCAGTGTTGTCTTAGTTGTCAATGAGAACAGGGAAATCATGGTGGTCAAGAGCCTCGCTTCTCTCTCTACCCCTATTTCTCCCCTGTCCTTGGTAAAAGGCACCAACATCACCCAGTTGCTCAGGTCAGAAACCTGACAGTCATCCTTGTCTCCCTCACCCCACAACTAGTCATCACCTAGTCCTGTAGATTATACTTTAAACTCTCTGGAATCCATCCAGTTCACTCTGTCTTTTCCTCCCTCCTGAACAAGCCACCATCTTTCTCTTTGCCTGGCTTCTTCAACGGCCTCTTAACTGGACATTCCATTTCTACTCTCTGAGTCATTCTTCATGCAGCCACCAAAGCGATCTTCTAAAAATGTGAGTCAGACTGTTACTCACTTCCTTAAAAGCCTTCAGTGGCTTCTCAAACTCTTTCCCATGGCCTCCAAGGCATGGTCTGACCCCTTCCTCCTCCTCAAACTCTCCATGCCTTTCCCCCTTGCTTATCACTGGGCAGCCATATGGCCTTCCTTCTGTTTCTAAAATACATTCAGAGCATTCATGCTCTGCCCATTTTTCAACTGGCTACCTCCTCCCCATCCTTTAGTTTCCAGAGAAGCCCTCCCTGAATGCTTGGTCTCCAGTAGGCCTACACTGTTATTCTCTAACCTAGCTCCCAGTTCCTCTACTTGACAGCACCTACCACAATTTGATATTATATTGTTATTATTATTTTCTTGTTTTGATTGTCTCCACCACTAGACTGTAAACTTCCTGAGAGCAAAGACCATGTATATTTAGTTCACTCCTGTATACTTGCTCCTAGCATAGTGCTTGATACACAGTAAGTGCTCATCAGATCTTTACTGGATGAATGACAGAATGAGTGGGGAGCTTGGCCTTTATCCTGCAGGTGGTGGGAAGCTGCTGAAGGGTGTCTAGGAGGGAAATGACATGGTTAGATGTGCACTTTAGAGAGACCACACTGGCTACAGTAGGGAGAGATCGGTGATGGGGTCGATTGGAGAGGCTGTTGCAAAAGTCCAATCATGGAGCTAGGGTCATGGAATTGAGGAAGCAAAGAAGGTTACATTTACAGGATGTGATAGTTGATTGAGTATAAGAGGTAAAGGAGAAAGGAGACTCCAGGATGACTCCCAGGTCCTTGGACAGGGTGAGAAGATGAATGAGGGTATCTTTCATGGAGGCTGGAAATGCATGAAGAAGACAAGCAGGAGAAGAAGAGAGGAAGGAGAGTGGTTTGAGTGTGCTGAGGGGTAAATTAGGAGTACCAGTTGCTGCTGAGTGATTCCAGCTCACGGAAACTTCATGTGGATCAGTAGAACTGTGCTCCGTATGGTTTTCTTTTTTTAAATTTATTTTATTTTTTGTTGTTATTGGGAATATATAGAGCAGAACATACACCGGTTCATCAATTTCTACCTGTCCAATTCAGTGACCTTGATTTTTCAAGTTGTGCAACCATTCATACCCCCCTTTTCTGAGTTGTTCTTCCCCTGTTAACATAAACTCACTGCTACCTAAGTTTCCTGTCTAATCTTTTGAGTTGCTGTTGTCAGTTCAATCCCATATAGACAGTTCTTAAAAGAGTACAATGCTCAAGGCAGACATTCTTTACTAATTAAGCTAAACTATTGTTTGGTTTAAAGAAGACTTCAGGGGAAATTTTTGGTTTAAGGTTTAAAGATGACCTCAGGGCAATCAGTGGTTCATCTTCATGGCTTCAGGAAGTCTGGAGTCCATGAGAAGTAGAGATTCTGTTCTGCATTTCCCCCTGTTTGATTAGGATTCTTCTACAGAATCTTTGATCAAAACATTAAGTAATAGTAGCTGCTCCATAGGTTTCCAATGACTGATTTTTCAGTAGATTGCCAGGCCTTTCTTCCAAGGTACATCTTGGTGGACTGAAACCTCCAACCTTTCGGTTAGCAGCCAAGTGTGTTAACTGTTTGCACTATCCAGGGACTTTTAAATTAGGAATATACCTAGTTTATCCCCCAAATACAAAGCTCCTCTCAAGAACAGATACTGTGCTGAATTTCCCATGATACTTAAAAAATGCCTTGCACCTAGCAGACTCGCAGTAATCTGTGTGGGGACAGTGCAGGCAGGCTCTTAATCACGTGCACACTGCCAGTTGTGCAGACCCTCACACCTGCCCACAAGCTGGGACACCCCAGGGGAGTTGGCTCTCTGAATCCCCCTGTCACTCATATCCTCCAGTCCTGCTCAGCATGTTTCATTCCCAGTGGCCCCTCACCCTTTGCTTGTTTTCAGCCCTGGCAGAAACAAAGCAAGCCCAAAATATACCGGCCAACTGGCAAGTGATGAGTGATTAGCTGCCTGGCTGTGAAAGGCTAGAATGAGGCACCTTTCAGTGCTAAGTGCAGTAACCCCAGCCCACGGCTTGCTGTAATCTTAGACGGAGGTGGTCTGGGATGGGGCGTGGATGGGGCAGCATGAGCAGGCCTAGAGGTCCTCAGCCAGACAGTGGGAAGAGAGTCATCTCTCTGCAGTACATTGAAAATGTGAGATTAACACTCAAATGGAGAGATTAGATACGCTGGAATGACATGAGAGCAGTGATTCTTCTTTATAAGGAAAGGGCCTCTGGAAGAGATGGGGTGGCAAGTTTGGCGGCCACACTTTGTCTCTTTTTTATTCCTTATCTAAGGTGAGGTAGCACATTCACAGGGAGAATCTCATTCCTTCTTTCAGCTTTCTCTCTGCCAAATATCCTGGATGGGTAAAGGAAAGAATGCAGGACTTGGAGCCAAGAGACCCATGTTTGAATCCCAGCACCATCACTTACAGCTCTGTGGCCTTGGGCAAGTAACTTAACCTTTCTGAGCCTGTTTCCTCATCAGTAAAGTGGGAGTCATAGTCCACACCTCGAAGGGTCGTTGGGAGAACTTAAATGAGCTAAAGGATTTAAAGGAATGACTGGCGCATAGGAGGCATTCCATACATGTTAATGGACTCTGAATTGAGATGTTAGCTCCTACTGAAAAGATGTGTCTATTTCAGAAGTCCCAGGGCACTGGAGAAATGAAGTTAGCTACAGTGTGATATTAACTATGTGTTAGTTTAAACTGTGCTCTAGGGGAGGTCAGCTGCCTTAATCAAAAATACATACCACAGGAGTGATCAGCTAGCGTTTAATAAAACGTAAACTACTAGTAAGAGAGCTTCAGCCATTATTATCCCCCAATAGCCCCAGAAGCATTGTAACTAAATGTATTAGATAGGTTTTCATTGGGAGAAAGCTACAGCTGGTTGATAAGCCTAGCTAGTAATGATTGGCATCAGTTTAGAGTCACTCTCCATCCTTGTGTGAATAGGAAAAAAGAATCTACAAGACGCTATACATTTCACCTTTCTAGATGGTACTTGAGGTTAGATTCTGAAATGGTTCAGTATCCCGTCATAAAGGTAAACAATTTGAGTTGCCTGAAGCCTTAAGTTTAACTGAATCCTGCCTCTAGATCGTGGGGTCCCCTTCTAGCAAAACTTTCATTCAAGGCATGGTTAGAGCATCTGAAAGGACAGAGCTGTGATCAGTTTGGAGTCCCTGGGTGGTGGAAACGGTTAATGTGCTCAGCTGGTAACTGAAAGGTTGGAGGTTCGAGACCACCCAAAGGCATCTCAGAAGAAAGGCCTGGGGATCTACTTCCAAAAAATCAGCCACATGTGGGATTGCCATGGTTAGATCTCACACTATAATGGCTCTGACACTGTAGGGCTTAGGGCTGGGAGAAACTTCCAGGATCGGACCCTCATGAACAGATGAAGGAATCGGGATGAAAGAGGTAAATGCACCTAAGTAGGGAAGCATGGAGTTTCCTTCCAATAGTCTTTCCTTCCAACAGTCTTGCTCTTTCTTTTTCCGTCATGTTATTATATGTTCATATGTTGAGAGGAGCTGTAGTTAAAGAGCGGAGCCCGTGACCTTGGAAAAGTCACTTATTCTCTCTGAGCCTCCGTCTTCACGCATTAAATGATGGCTTAGATGCCGTCTAGTTGGCTCCTACTCATAGCAACCCTGTGTACAACAGAATTAAACACTGTCTGGTCCTAAATGTGAGTAATAATAAGATAACACCTACCTTTATGTGTTTGCAGAGGATAATGGTGTGTATGGATTATTAGGCACATAAGCGCTCAAGAAATGCAACTATGTTGTTACTCTTCGTTACAGAAAGTACTGAAAGCATTCAGCACCACAGGAAGTAGAATTGAGGGGAATATTTTCAAACCCCTCTCCTGTTCCAACGTCATCTATTAAGTTGAGATAGAATCACTGACTTCCACCATCGGTCCATTCCTCACTTTGCCTGGGAATCTGTAACAGCTTGACTTCTCAAGAGAAAAACCACTAGGGGGCACAATTTTATCACTTGAAAGCGTAGGCCCCATTTCCCCCAATTTCTTGAATTATAGTGATGAACAACTAGTGTATTAAGGAAGCTTGCAGGCAGAGGGGAACCCAAGGTCACAGGCTCACGGTCCCCCCTTTGATGATCCCCTTCGCGCACCTCTTTTCCTCCTCTCTATTGTAACTGGCACCCGTTCATCTATTATTCCTGTAATGGCAGCTAGACTTTTCCAGAAAGGAAATTTTTTTTTCCTTGTGGACTGTGTGGCTAAATGTTATTTGTTATTTCAAAGCACTGACCAAGGCTGCTGTGTGACACTCTTTGATTTGAAGGACCTTTCCTTGCTTTGGCAGCTCAAGGTGGCCATTGAGGTCAAACATTGTCTCTCTGTCTCTCCTTCTCAATTTGCCAACTTCTTTGAAAATGAGTTAAGGCTATTCCCTTTTTAGAACCTTTGACTTATGGGAAGGGGGTCAAACTTTCCCCATTAGCCCACTATTGAAAGTGACACTAGAAGCCAAATCCCTGCTTTGCTTCTGAGTCTTAAGAAGGCTCACTGCCCCCTTCTCTTCCTGCTGCTAAGATTTCTGGAGAGTAGCAATTCTCAAACTTTGATATGAATAAGAATTACTTGGGGGAATATATTAAAAGTGCACATTCCTGGGTCCCACATTACTGATTCTGTCTGTCTGGAATGGAGCCCAGGAATCTGTATTTTTAAAACTCCTTTTTTAAAAAAAAAAAAAAAAAAATGAAGGTAGTCTTTGAGAAACTTTGGCTTTCCGTGATGATGACTGTGTTCATGGTTTCCAAAAGCCCCACATGAGAATCATCCACCACCACACACTCATTGCGGTTGAGTCGATTCCGACTCATAGCGACCCTGCAGGACAGAGTAGAACTTCCCCACAGGGTTGCCAAGGCTGTAATCTTTAGGGAAGCAGACTGCCACATCTTTCTTCTGCAGAGTGGCTGGTGAGTTCCAACTACTGACCTTTCAGTTAGCAGCTGAGTGCTTAACCACTGTGGCACCAGGGCTTCCTTCATCCACCACCAGGGGGCTTTAAAGTACAGCGCTGCCACGTACCAGTTGTGTGCCTCTGGACCTCTCCGTGACTCAGATTCTTCATCTCTAAAATGAGACTAATAATCCTACCTACCTAACAGGGTCTTGGTGAAAACTGAAGAGATGAGGCATGTAAAGTACTTTTAAAACTTATTATTAGTAGTGTCCTTATTACCGGTGACTCCAGATCACTACTTCCCTTAATGATTAGGGTCACCACTGGTCTGTTCCCCTGAGACCTATGTCCTGAGAATATACCTGGTGATAAGCCCTCTGATTTTTTTTATTAATGTCTAATGGCAGGGCCTACTTTTTAAAATGACTGCTTGTGAATATTCTGCATGACCAGTAAGCGGTGGCATTGGGCAACTAATTTAATGTGGCGGGATCAGGAATGACAGACCTCAGTGGCATTCCCCAGAGTTGGGAGGAGGTTGTGATGCATCACATAGAATTCTAATGGTTTTATTTTAAATTATTCAGGTGCATTAAAAAGAAAAGAAAGAAAGAAACCTCCTGGAAGAATTCATATCATACTAACAAAGGAGTAGGATTTGTGGCAGAAGGTGAAGAGGAACTTGACTTTTCACCCTATTCGCTTCTGGGTTGTTTGTTGGTTTATTTTACAATGTGAGGCCCTGTATTACTTTTTTTATGGTAAAAGTATATACGTATAACAAAACATTTGCCACTTCAACATTTTTTACACGTCCAGTTTAGTGACCCATTAATTACGTCCACCATGTTGAGCAACCATCCATTCCCAAAATTTTCCATCACCCTTAACAGAAACTCAGTGCCCTCTAAGGAATCATTGCCCCTCCCCCGACTCCTCCTGCTGGTGGCTGTATTACTTTTGTAACTTAGAAAAAAAAATTTTTTTTTTTTTTTTAGTTAATGTTATAGGTATTAAATTTGGCTACCCTCTCCCATTCAAAACAGAACCAGCTTTAAAAACACAAATACTCACTCGAAATAGCATCGTCACATAATAATATGGATGATGATACCTTAGTAATTAGCAATTTACAAAGCATGTTCACATCCATTATCTCGTTTAATTCATGCCATGGTCGGGTGAGGTAGCTAGTATTTTACTCATTTTACAGCTGACAAACTAGCGTACGATGGAATGTAAGCCCCTCACTGTTGTCCAAGTGGCTTCTTTCTCACCTCCTTCCCCTTTGAGTGTTGTCTGTAGTTCACTTTGCTGTAGTGTTTCTGGCGCTTTTTCCAGTCCTTTCGTAAAACATATTTATGATCCATCCACTTGCGGATAAGCGTGCTTAGCTGAAACTACCCGAATTGAAAGGACCGTTTAGACTTGAGACGGGCAGACTAATGTAACCCAGGCCAGTTAGGAGCTAGTGCTGCTGTGTTTGTTTGCCTCTCAAGGTTATCAAAACAAAACTCCTAAAAGCAGAGTATCTAGTGTGGTTGGCAGACAAAAGCACACGAGATTTGTATTGTGCAGAGATTCCTTTTACAGAAAGTTGAAGTGTCAGGTAGTTTCTGAAGAGTTTTAAGTGGATTTTCCAGTTTGGACAGGGTGCATCATTTGGGGATAGGTATCCCTGCCTGCAAATGTGTGGTTTTTACTAAACAGGCAAATACCGATGGTGTTTGCACTGCAGTTTTAAAGGTTTGTTTGGAAATGTATTTTTTAATTATAGTCATTAATGGCCTCAAGAAAATGAAAACGTACTTGAATTTCTCAAGTATCTCCTTTCAAATCAGGTACTCAGTCTCGGATAGTACTTCGAAACCAAGGGTCTCTCCAGAACTGGCTAAATAATTCACAGGCCCAGTGTGAAATTAAATTGCAGGGCCTCTTCTCACCCCGGCATTATTGGCACAAATAAAAAAAAACTGGAAATAACAAATGTTGGAGAGGCTGTGGGGAGATCGGAACTCTTATGCACTGCTGGTGGGAATCCAAAATGATATAACCATTTTGGAAAATGATATGGCGCTTCCTTAGAAATCTAGAAATAAAAATACCATGTGATCCAGAAATCCCACTCCTAGGAATATATCCTAGAGAAATAAGAGCCTTCACACGAATAGACATATGCACACCAATGTTCATTGCAGCATTGTTCACAACAGCAAAGATGGAAACACCCTAGATGGCCATCAACAGATGAATGGATAAACAAACTATGGTACATACACACAATGGAATATTACCCAATGATAAAGAACAATGATGAATCTGTGACACATCTCATAACATGGATGAATCTGGAGGGCATTATGCTGAGTGAAATAAGTCAATCACAAAAGGGCAAATATTGTATGAGACCACTACTGTAAATACTCGTGAAAAGGTTTACACCAAAAAGAAACAAACTTTGTTGGTTACTACGGAGGGGAGGGGTGGGGGGGAATAACACTAAATAGATAATAGATAAGTGGTAACTTTGGTGAAGGGTAAGACAGTACACAATACTGGGGTAGCCAGCAAGACTTGTACAAGGTAAGGTCATGGAAGCTCCATAGACACATCCAAACTCCCTGAGGGACCGAATTGCTGGGCTGAGGGCTGTGGGAACCATGGTCTCGGGGAACATCTAGCTCAATTGGCATTACATAGTTTTTAAAGAAAATGTTCTACACTCTACCTTGGTGAGTAGCATCTAGGGTCTTAAAAGCCTGTGAGCAGCCATCTAAGACACTCCACTGGTCTCACCCCTTTGGGAGCAAGGGAGAATGAAGAAAACAAGATACAAGAGAAAGATTAGTCCAAAGGACTAATGGATCACAACTATCATGGCCTTCACCAGACTGAGTCCAGTACAGCTAGATGGTGCCTGGCTACCATCACTGACTGCTCTGACCGGGATCACAATAGAGGGTCCTGGACAGAGCTGGAGAAAAATGTAGAGTAAAATTCTAACTTACAAAAAAAGATCAGAGACTGGAGAAACCCCGAGAGTAGACCCCTAGACAACCTTTTAGCTCAGTAATGAAGTCACTCCCAAGGTTCACCCTTCATCCAAAGATTAGACAGGCCCATAAAACAATATGAGACTAAAGGGCACAACAGCCCAGGGACAAGGACTAGAAGGCAGGAGGGGGCAGGAAAGCTGGCAATAGGGAACCCAAGGTTGAGAAGGGAGAGTGTTGACATGTCGTGGGGTTGTTAACCAATGTCATAAAACAATATATGTACTGACTATTCAATAAGAAACTAGTTTGTTCTGTAAAACCTTCATCTAAAGTACAATAAACTAATAATAATAATTTTTTAAATCTGCAAAAAACAAAAAAATGCAGGGCTTCTTGTTAAAAAATTATTAAGAATTTCAAGTTGACGTCTTGATCAAAGATTCCATAGAAGAATCCTGATCAAAAGGGGAAAAATTCAGAACAGAATTTATAATTCTCATGGACTCCAGACTTTCTGGAGTCATGATGGGTGGATGAACCCCCGAAACTATTGCCCTGAGATAATCTTTAAACCTTAAACCAAAAATATCCCCTGACATCCTCTTAAAACCAAACAACAGTTTAGCTTAACTAGTAAAAAATGTCTGCCTTGAGCATACTGCTCTTTTAAGAACTATGTGTATGGGATCAAATTGATAAGAGCAACTCGAAAGATTAGCTATGACTCTTAGAGGCAGTGAATGTATGTTAATGAGGGAGGAACAACTCAGAAAAGGAGAGTGAGAATGGTTGCACAACTTGAAGAATGTAGTCAATGTCACTAAATGGTACATGTAGAAACCATTGAACTGGTGTGTGGTTGGCTGTGTATGTTCTCAACAACAACAAAATAAATTTAAAAAAAGAAAAGAATTTCAAGTTGGCAACATCAGAGCACTAAACCAAGTATAAGGCCCTTTGCAACTGCATAGGTTGCATGCCCATGAAGCCAACACTGGGTCTCTCTTATGTTTTAAAACTTTACTGACTTATTTTTAGTGGGTAAAACATTAACATACTACACATTTTAAAAGCCACTAAAGTAAGTCTTTAGTTCCCTTCCCTACTGGAACCATTATAGGGAGGTTTCTTATGTAGTTTTCTAGAAATTTTCATTAATTTACAAACATACATATATACAATATATTATCTACCCTTCTTCATGATATATACATGCAAATGGTAACTACACACCATTTTGCATTTTGATTTCTTAACAATATATTGTGGAGATTATTCCTTATCACTACAGAGACAGTCTCCTCATCCTTTTCCATGGCTGTATAATATTCCACTGCATAAACATAATGCAATTTATTTAACCAGTTCCTTTTGATTGATATTTAAATTGCTTCCAATTACTAAAAATGCTGCAGCAAAAATCCTTGCATTCTATTTTCCCACTCATGTGAATGTGTCCTTGGGATTGTCAAATTAAAGGTTATGGTTTGTTTTAAATTGTGATAGACATTGCCAATTGCCCTACAAAAAGATTGTACCAATTTACACCCCCACCATACAGAGTTATCAAACTTTTTGATCTTTGCTAACCCAATAGATGGGACACATTACTTCATTATATTCTTAATCATTATAGTCTTATTTCATTCCTCTTATTATCAATGAAGCAGAACATCTTTTCAAATGGTTAGGAGTTGTCTTTGGCTGGGTTCTCTAGAGGAGCAAAACTAGTGAAGTGCATATACAAACAGACAGAGAGATTTCAAGGAAATGGCTCACTAAGTTACGGAGGCTGGCAAGTCCTAAATTTGTGGGTCAGACATCAGGCTGCAAGCTTCTCCTGACTCACATGGCTGCAGAAGCTGGTGAACCCCAATTCTGCAGATGAGGTGGCAGGCTGCTAGCTCACATTCCAAGAACTGCAGGTTGAGGATGATGAGTCGGATGCAGGAAACCAAGAGGACGAGCTTTGCCAGAACATCCATATATGTTGGATGCAGGTCATACCCCCAAGGAAACTCCCTTTTCAACAGATTGACTGATTACATCAGATCACAAAACAGAGGATGATTACATAACATCTGCCAAGCCACTGAGAATCATGGCCTAGCCAAATGGACACATAACCCTAACCATCACAGGAGTCAGTTTCTTCTGTGAACTGTCTGTTCAGACCCTCATTATTTCTTTATTGTGTTGATGGTCTTTTTCTTATGATTTGTATAAATGCTTTATTCATTAAGGAAATTAGTTCTTAATTGGTGATGAACTGAAAATTTCTACCCCATGTTGTTTTGTCTTTTTAACTTTGTTTTGCCATGCACAGTTTATTTTTTTTTCAATGTAGTTAAATTAGTTTTATGGATTCTGCATTTTATATCATACTTATAAAGATCTTCTCTACTTCCATGCTTCCTTCTAGTATTTCTTTGATTTCATTCTCACACATCAACCTTTGTTCCATTTGGGATTTATTTCAGTATAAGGTGTAAAATTGAGATCCATCTTTATTTTTTTCCAGATGGCTACCTAACTGTCCCAGCACCATTTATTGAATAAATCCATCCTTCCTCCCATTGATTTGAAATCCCCCCCTTTATCAAATAGTAAATTCTATTTGTATTTGTGTCCATTTGTAAACATTCTAATTCATTTACATCCAAGAATGGTTAGGGACAGGGGGACTTACTGACTTCGGGGCACTGAGTTTCCGTTAAGGATGATGAAAAAATTTCTAGATGGGTAGTGATGACGGTTGCATAACATGATGAATATAAAGTCATTGAACTGTGCGTGTAAAAAAGTTGAAATAGCAAATTTTTGTTTATATGTATTTTTACCACAGTAAAGAAGAGTAGTTAAGCATATTGTGTAAAAAAAAGAGACAGAGAAGAAATTTCTAAACCTCTTTCCAATTTTGGGAGTGTCTGGCTTTACATAGAGAAATGCTACTTGTCCACAGCCACCGAATTCAATACAATAATCCCTCAAAGGCTAATCCCAATATATGTTTACTTTCATATATATTTGAAAAAAATTAGCATGATGGTTAAAAACACTCATTTGTTAGTTAGACATAGTTTTCAGTCCCAGCTCTACACTTCATTAGCCATGTGACCTTGAATGAGTTACTTGTCTTATCTGAACTTCAGTGTTCTCATTTTGTAAAACAGAAATAAGGATTGTAGTTCTCTCATTTTGTATCCTTTCAGCATACTTATTCAATCTGTATGCTGAGCAAATAATCCAAGAAGCTGGACTATATGAATAAGAATGGGGCATTATGACTGGAGGAAGACTCATTAACAATCTGCATTATGTATGCAGATGACACAACCTTGCTTGCTGGAAGTGAAGAGGACTTGAAGCACTTACTGGTGAAGATCAAAAACTACAGCCTTCAGTATGGATTACACCTCAACATAAAGAAAACAAAAATCCTCACAACTGGACCAATAAGCAACATCATGATAAACATGAGAAAAGATTGAAGTTGTCAAGGATTTCATTTTACTTGGATCCACAACGCCCATGGAAGCAGCGGTCAAGAAATCAAACAACGCATTGCATTGGGCAAATCTGCTGCAAGACCTCTTTCAAGTGTTAAAAAGCAAAGATGTCACCTTGAAGACTAAGGTGCACCTGACCCAAGCCATAGTGTTTTCAAATGTATCATATGCATGCAAAAGCTGTGCAATGAATAAGGAAGACGGGAGAAGAACTGATGCCTTTGAATTATGGTGTTGGTGAAGAATATTGACTATACCATGGACTGCAAAAAGAATGAACAAATCTTTCTTGGAAGAAATACAGCTAAAATTCTCCTTAGAAGCCAGTATGATGAGACTACATCTCACATACTTTGGACATGTTATCAGGAGGGATCAGTTCCTGGAGAAGGACATTATGCTTGGTAAAGTAAAGAGAGGGTCAGCGAAAAAGAGGAGGACCTTCAAAGAGATAGATTGACACAGTGACTGCAACAATGGGCTCAAGCATAACAAAAATTGTGAGGATGGCACAGGACTGGGCAGTGTTTCGTTCTGTTGTACATAGTGTTGCTATGAGACTGACTCAGTGGCACCTAACGACAGCACCTGAAAACAACAACAACCGAAACTTCTCTCATTGAGCTGGTTGAGAAGTAAATGAATGTAGAGTTTAAACAGTCCCTAACGCATAGTAAAGCCTTCATTAGTTCTAGTTATTGTTACTATTTGTCTTAGGCTGGGTTCTCTAGAGGAGCAAAACCAGTGAAGCATATAAATATATAGATAGATAGATAGATTTATATCAAGGAAATGGCTTATGAAGTTTATAGAGGCTGGAACACCCCAAGTCCATGGCTCAGGATAGAGGCTTCTCCTGATTCACGTAGCTGCAGGAGCTGGCGAACCCAAGATCAGCAGATCAGAGAGCAAGGCTCTTGCTCACAGGCTGCGAAGACTGACAAATCTCAAGATTAGCAGGCAAAACTGCAGGTAAGCTGCTAGCTCAAGTTCCAAGAACAAGAGGTCAGACGAACAGGAGCCAGTTGCAGGACCCAGAATGAGCAAAAGGCCACGAGCCTTGCCAGAATGTCCACTTATATTCGATGCAGGCCACATGCCCAAGGAAACTCCGTTTCAACTGACTGACTACTCACAGCTGATTCCATCATAGACATGACAACATTCTATCAAATCTCATCATGAAAGTGAGCACAACATCATATGACTGCCAAACTACATCATAACTGCCAAACCACTGAGACTCATGGTCCAGCCAAGTTGACACACAACCTTAACCGTCACACTATTATTATTATTAACCCTAGGGTGACCAACTCATCCCAATTGCTGGGGACTTTCCCAGTTTTAGCCCTGAAAGTTCCAAGTCCCAAGGAATCTCTCAGTCCTGAGCAAACCAGGATGTTTGGTCATCTTAAATCCTATTGTCACATGCAGTGAATAAGAATTTGTGTTTTTTCTCTATCAAAATCATATTACTCAGTTCCTACATTTATTAACTCAACTTTTACAGAAATATCACAAAATGCAATTTTTGTCATAAAAATAAAACTCATGCTCTTATCTCATTCTAAATTGAGGATCCCTCCCTGAGGCTGGTAAACATTCTTTGGCCATCAAAGCCTAATCTAGGATTTCCTCTGGTTTCCACCTGAGCCAAGATCAAAGAGCCTCCATCCCCAAGAAGGGGCGGTGTTGAGAGAGGAGGAGTGGGGGCGGGGGTCAAAATAGGGCTAAAGGTACGCAGACAAAAAGACAAGGCAGCATGACTCCAGGACATGGGAGACTGGGAATACTTTGCTTCTGGGATAAAGAAACACAGAGGAGTCTCCCCAGGACTGACTTCCTAAATTGTAAAGGAAGAGCAATTGTCTTCCTCACTCAGGAATCATTCTAACTTTAGGTACTGAAATAGACTAGTAGAGGATCTATCAAGGGAGGTAGGGCATTATGTATTTTTCAAATCCTACCACAGAAACTGCACCTGAAGTTGTTGTTGTACGTCATTGAGTTGATTCTGACTCATAGTGACCCTATATGACAGAATGGAACTGCCCCTATGGTTTTCTAGGTTGTAATCTTTATGGGAGCAGATCACCAGATGTTTTATTCTGTGGAGCCACTGACGGGTTCAAACCATTGCACCACCAGGACTCCTTACACCTGAAGTAGCAAGCTCTAAATCCACAAGGACAAAAGCGCCAGGTCCTGGCAGATTGAAGGGAAGAGAAGGGAGGATTATTTGCATTGGAGTTATCAAGCATTGACCTTAATTAGACTTAATGTAATCGTGCAACGGAGAGACACCTGGACTAAAAATCAGAAAACAAAGGTCTCATCCCATCCCTTCCATGATCTAACTGCGTAACCCTAAGCCGGCCACTTCCCCCGGCACCTCCCTACACAACTCCAGGGGGCACATGTGGTTCACAGAGACATACAAATGTACCCACTTGGAGCTGGCAATACAGGAGCCCCCATATCCTCTCTGGCTGTCCATTTCTCCCTCTGTAAAATAAAGAGTTAAATTTGATGATAGTCTTTATCATTCAAATAATATTCTTTATGGTTCATTTCTAGTCACCAAACTGGGAGACATTGGGTCCTGGCATACAATACTCCATAAGTGTTAGTTGAAAAAACATTGTGTTCTGATGCTAGTGCCACCTTGGATTTCTTTGTCTCCTGCCCTAGAAAGTAAGTGAAAGTAAAGAGAAACAAACAAGATGAGGAAGAAAATTAGAAGACGATGTGGCGACCATCTGTTGTTCCAGCTTCACCTGCGTCTATCCCCCTTCTTCTGGTGATTGTTCTTAATTTTGCTTTGGGGACCCACCACTCTTACACCGGATAAAGTCGGAGGAATCAAGGCACCCCACCATCACTGGCCAAAGAGTGAGCAAATGACCCAAGTTCTGCCCATCCAATGCTCTCACCCTTGACTATGAATCTTGAGTCAAGTGATGTGAACATTGAAAATAATTGCAGCATCCACCCATCATGAAGATGGCACGGGACTGGGCAACATTTTGTTCTGCTACACAGAAGTTTTCTATGAGTTGGAGTTGACTTGACGGCAACTAACAACAACAGCAAGAACAAGCATGAGAAGATACATCAGACCAACGCAAATTGAGGCACAGTCTACAAAATACCTAACCAGTACTCAAAACGTTTACGGTATGAAAAACAAAGACAGAAACTGTCACAAACCAGAGGAGACTAGGGAGAGAAGACGACAAAATGTAATGTGATATCATGGGTTGGCTCCTGGAACAGAAAACAAACATTAATGGTAAAACTGATGAAATCCAAACAAAGTCTGGAGTTTAGTCAAGAGTAACGTACCAATGTTTATTTCTTAATTTTGACAAATGTAGCACAGTAATATGAGATGATAACGTTAGGGGAAAACTGGATGATGGGTATATACAAACTCTTTGTACCTTTTCTATAAACTTAAAATATTTCCAAAATAAAGTTTATTTTAAAAAATCTAAAAAAGAAATAAAATAATTGGAGCAGATCTATGCCAAAGGAGATACCCAAACGCAGGTATCAGCAAACTAAGGACACAGACCAAATCTGAACCTCCAGCAATTTTTGTAAATAGTTTTATTGGAACACAACCACAATAATTTACATATTGTCTATAGCCGTTTTCATGCTACGATGCACAATTGAGTAGTTAAGACAGAGACTGCCCCACAAAGCCTAAAATACTTACTATCTGGACCTTTTTACAGAAAAGTTTGCCAACCCCTTTCCTAAAGGGATTGCCCGTTAACTCCTGTTCCCTAGATCCCAGGAGCTGTCCTTCTTCCTGTTCATTCCGAAGCCTGGTTCTTCAGGTGTTCCTTGGATTCTGTCAGCTACTCCATATTTTTCCAAGAAATCCCCCCCCCCCCCGCTTTTATTTTTTTTGCTTAAGTTGGTGTCTGTTGCTTGCAACCAATGAAGCCTAACTTTCTGGCGTTTGTTAATTGTTTTCCCACAGTAATCCATTTTCCCTAGGCTACCTCAAAAGAGAGAAAAAATAAATACACGCTTTTAATTTTTTTAAATCATTTACTGAAATAGTATTAAATGCGACCACTGACTGAGTATTGTTCAGGGAGGATCCAGGTTTCTGTGGAGCAACACAGGTGAGGCAATGAGAGCAAATCATGTTGTGCTAGCTTTCACCCTATGCAGGATTTTAAAAAAATTGTGGCAGAAAGTGACCTGAAAGCTCACAGTGACGTCTAGAATGACCAACACACCTGGTTTGCTCAGGACTGAGGTTTGCCCAAAAACTGAAAAGTTTCCTGGAACACAGGATTTTCATTTTAAAACTGGGACGGTCCCAGGCAAACTGGCACAAGTTGATCACCGTAGGATATTTTAAGATAGAAATTAAATATATGTAGTTTTACAAAGATCAAAATAAAAATGTTTTCTTCTTTAAGTTCTCATTGCTTTGATTTTTATTTTCATCGTAATAGTTGAAGAATTTTAAATTTTCAAATTAACCTGAAAGGAGAGCATGCGATTTTCATGTTTATCTAAAGGGGACATGGGAGTATTAGGCTTAAGGAACCTTGTGTTATAACGGAAATAGTTGTAATGGAATTATGGAGTGATGGAATAAGCATTGGGTTAAGAATCCAGGGCCCTGGGTCCACATCCTGGCTCTAGGATAACAGCATTTTGTATGGGAACATTACTTCTGAGAAGCATATGGTGCCACACGAATACAACATGCTAGTAATTATCGGTGGAAGAAAAAGAAAGAGTACAACTTCAGATAATTTCTACAACCTGGGCCAAGAAGCAGAGCCTGGCTGGTGGTGGTGATTTCAGAACTGAATCCAGCGCCGATGCCTGTGTGAAGGAAGGAGACTGATCCTCTGGATTTGAAGAGTCCTGGAAAATACCTTCTGTGATGAAAACCATCTATTTGCATTAGGCAGCCTCTAATAAGTAGGCGGATTATCCAGCTTCCTTCGTTCAGAACTGACTGGACTTGCCAGACAACTTCATAACTACCAGGAAGGAAGAAGGAGGGATGTGCATGTTAAATCTAGTGCAAATATGAAACATGCTGAGTTGGAAGATGGCGAGACAGATAGCTACGTGTGTCGCTGGGAATGACAAGAATGGGAGTGGCTGGGGGCCGGGCAGATGGCTAAAGACGGGAGAAATCCAAAAATTGATTCTGAATGATCCCGTCGTCATGGGAGCTGAAGGAGAAGCTGGTGGTTTGGGTAGAAGGGACAGGAAAAAAAAGAAAAAGGGAAAGAGGTTTGGAAAGACTTTGCTCCCTTCAGCTTTGCCAGGCTAATAAATCTAGAAATTCTCTGGAGTAGGGGACTCTTAACCTAGAAGCCCACTGACACTTGTAGAATGCGGGATGTCTGTGAACTTGGGTGGGGAAAAAATGGCATCTTTATTTTCATTAGCTTCAGGTGAAATAGAGTATTTCCTTCTATTATGATTGTAGGCAATGGGCCGCAGTAGTTATCAGTCAACTTGAGACTCTGCCGTCAATAGAAATCATGGATGTTTTAAAATAACATCATTGTATTGTAGATATCTGGAAATATCATCAACTACTTTGAAATTATGATAGAAATTGACCTACTGGTAGGTCTTGTTACTGAATGCATAAAGAAGTAAATATATTGTTGTTACAATACATATTTTTATTTTGATAACTGCATTTCAAAGTGATTGGCTTGTTTTGCAATCCTGCATATATATCCTATTTTATGCATTTGAAGAATTTATTCTGAGAAAGGGTTCAAGGGCTCCACCAGACTGCAAAGGAGTCTGTCCTTGGAACCCTGCTCTAGAGATGGCCCTATAGAATAACCCAACAACTTCCACTCCCTCCACTCCCACTCCTTCTCACAAGTCATTAAGGGAAATCCACAGGAGCGTGGACAAGTATTTCAGACATAGTATGATCAAGGGATATTTAGCATTGTTATGTTGTTGTTAGGTGCCACCAAGTTGGTCTCATAGCGACCCGGTGTACAACAGAATGAAACACTGCCCAGTCCTGCGCCATCCTCACAATCACTGTTATGCTTGAGCCCGTTGTTGCAGCCACTGTGTCAGTCCATCTTGTTGAGGGTCTTCCTCTTTTTCACTGACCCTCTACTTTACCAAGCATGATGTCCTTCTCCAGGGACTGATCCCTCCTGATTACATGTCCATGGTATATGAGATGTAGTCTTGCCATCCTTGCTTCTAAGGAGCATTCTGGTTGTATTTCTTTCAAGACGGACTTGTTCATTGTTTTGGGAGTCTATGGTATATTCAATATTCTTTGCCAACACCACAATTCAAAGGAGTCAGTTCTTCTTCAGTCTTCCTTATTCATCATCCGGCATTGTTATAACTAGGGGAAAATGTCTGTTCTAGTTCTTGATGTGGACAAGAACTGGAAAACAATGAACAAAAATGAAACTGTGTATACTTTAAAAATGTTATTGCATTATCTTTTCAGTATGAGACCAAACAGGCAACATTTGCCCAAAAGCAAAGACGAGAAGGCAAGGAGGGGCAGGGAAACCGGACGGATGAAAACAGGGAAGGCAGGGTGGAAATGGGAAGGGTGCTGACACATTGCGGGGACAGAAACCAATGTCACAGAACACTTTGTGTTTGAATTGTTGAATGGGAAACTAATTTGCTATATAAACGTTCACCTAAAACACAGTAAAATGTTTTTTTTTTTTTTTAAAAAAAAAAAAAGATCAAGTTAAGGAATTTAACCATGATAGAGCCAAGATCTGAACTCCTCTTAGCTAACTCCAAAGTCCATTCTCTTAACCAGCATTGCCTTTGACGATGGCTTGGCAAGCATGAGGTTGGAGCATGGGCGTTAGTTGGATGATCATGATGGTAGTATCTTGCAACTGTGTGTGCCTAGTATCTCCATACGCACTATCCAGATGTGACTTTGGATAGGTCACTTAACCTCTCAGCCTCAGTTTCCTTATCTGTAGAATGGGGATAATACTACTGCCTACCTCCTATGATTGCTGAAAAATCAAATGTTTTTAAAATAACGTCTAGCACTTAATAAGTATACAGTTGATGTTGGCCATTGATGTTGATGTTGTTACTGCCTCCAGAGCTGATCTCCAAGTTGTGAGTCTGGGCACCTTATCCACTAAAGGCACACTGCCCAACTGCCTCTCCAACTACACCTTCATGCATGACGTATACAGGCGATCTCAGTTTTGTGGGCACATTCTTTCTTCATCCAGAGCCCCACAAAATGTAATAGGGTTAATCTTCCTCAATCACAATTAAGTTGGGTCTCCCTAAAGTTACTCCCACCCCTAGGTTACCTTGACTGGATTTTGGGTGCTCATAGATTCTCTTGGGACATTTTAAAAATAGCAGCTCTCATTCTCAACATCTGGATCCAACCCAGAGCACAACAATCAGCCCAGTGTACAGTTCACACACCCTTTCTTCCATCTCAGGATCCAGGACCATCCATTTCCCAGAGAGCTGAGTCCCACTGACAAGGGAGAAAGGTGTGAAGTGGATGTACTTGGGTTTGCCCGTAGATACCAGCATCTTCTTTCAGGCAATAACCACTCCGCTAAGTCCACCCATTCCCCAGGCTGGGGCAGGGGCTGGTGAGACTGAAGAAATTCTGTCCTGTCCCTTTTGGCCTCCACCAGGACCTTACTCCTCAGACACAGTCTCAGACCAGCACAGTTTTCTTGGCTTGGCTGCTGCAGTAGCCGAGGCATTTGGCTGAGTGCAGTCACGCTCCAGCTTGTCAGGGCTTGAGAGGGTCAGAGAAGCTTTGCGTCCGTTCTCTGGGCTGGACCTAACTGCAGGCCCAGGAGGGGCCTGAGGCTATGCAGTTTTCATCCCTGGCCATTATTACAAGACAATGGATTTCTTGTCAGCAGCAGTAATTCCTTGTTTTTGAAAGAGGAGCTGCTGACAAAAAGGTTTCCACGGAAGCCTTCCTTCCACAGTGGAACTTCAGCACAAACTGCACTGTCCACACTCTCCCACTGCATTTTTGGGGGGCATGCCAGGCTGGCAGAGTTCAGCATCCCAAACTTCAGTGCCATCGTAACCATGTTTGCCATATCCAAGTACCGCTTGTACTATTATTTCCTTAATATTTTGCTTTAAATGAACTATTTTTCTTAATATATTGATTTTGATAGGAACTTTATATCCAACATACCTGTGAACTTACAGGTCTGATGAACTATATTTTTCCTAATACACATAAAATAAATACATAAGTATTGCCAGTTGCCATCGAGTCTACTCCAACTCATGGTGACCCCATGTCTGTCAGAGTAGACCTGTGCTCCATAGGGTTTTCAGTGTCTGGTTTTTCGGAAGTAGATCGCCAGGCCTTCCAAGGTGCCTCTGGGTAGACTCGAACCTCCAATGTTTTGGTCAGCAGCCAAGTACATTAACCATTCGCACCACCCAAGGACTCCACATAAGTATTAAACATTTTAAAAGTTTTCCCATTGATCGTCTAAAATCACCTTGTTTGCTCCCAACAGTGGTACCTGGACCATGCTGCAGGAATCTACAGCAAGTTCTATACACTCTTCTGGACACTCTTCTGGGCCACTGTGTTGTCACCTGTGGTCCCTTCACTGTTGACTTCTCTTGGTAATATGCCATAGTCTGTGCCTTGTGGGCAAGTGTGGCAGGAAGGAGCAGGTCTGTTCCACCTGCAGGCCCCGCCCTGGGAATGGTGAGTTCCATGGCAAGGCACCTTCTTTCCTCAAACAACAGAAACTTATTTGCTTGCAGTTCTGGTGGCTAGAAGTCCAAAATCAAAGTGTTGGCATGGTTGGCTCCTTCACAACGCTTTGAGGGAGAATCGGTTCCATGACTTTCTCCTGGTTTCTGGTGGTTGCTGGTAATCTTGACATTCCTTGGCTTGTAGCTTCCTCACTGCAAACTCTACCCTGTGGTCACATGGCATTTTCCCTGTTTGTCTGTGTGTCTATTCTCTTCTTACAAAAACACCAGACATACTGGATTAGAGCTCACTCTAATCCAGTATGAACTCATCTTAACTTGATTATATCTACAAAGACCCTATTTTCAAATAAGATCATATTCTGAAATTCCAGGCATACTTGGATATTGGGGGAGTGCTATTCAACCCACTACACTCAGTCACACTAGCCACATTTCAAGTGCTACATGTGGCTGTTGTTGTTAGGTGCCGTTGAGTCAGTTCTAACTCATAGGGACCCCAAATACAACAGAACAAAACACTGCCTGGTCCCACACTAACCTCACATGTGACTAGTGGCTACCATATGGGACAGCACAGATATAGAACATTTCATCATTGCAGAGAATTCTATTGCCTTTTAAAGTATGGTCCACAGACCAGCAGCATCACTGGGAGCTTGTTAGAAATCCAGTATCTCAGCCCCACACCCAACCTACCAAATCAGAATCTGAATTTTAACAAAATATCTAGGGGTTTCATTAAAGTTTCTGAGGTACTGCTCTAAAGCACACATTCCATTCATTCATTTAACTAATATTTATTAAATGCTTGGTACATGCTAGATATACTCAGGTGATGGAGACTGAGCAGGGAAAACACAGACACCAAGGTCTATCGTTCTAGCTGGAAGAAAGACATAAGGCAAACAAATACACATAATAATTTCAGAATGAAGAAAATAATACAGGGGGATGTGCTAGAAAGGCACTGTGGGGCAAAGAAGCTACTTTAAATTGGTGGGTCAGAGTGCGTCTGTGTGAAGGGCATCTTGAATGAAGCCTGAATGACAAGGAGCCAGCCAAGGGAAGATGTGGGGGCAGTGTTTCTGGGCAGAGGTGACAGCAAGTACAAATGCCCTGAAAGTAGGTTGCTGGATTTAGCAACTAAAAATACAGGAAGCCTAGTTAAATTTAAATTTCAACTAAATCAGGAATAATTTTTAGCCCTGGTGGCACAGTGGTTAAGTGCTCGACTTCTAACTGAAAGATCGGTGGTTTGAACCCACGAGCCACTCCATGAGAGAAAGATATGGCAGTATGCTTCCATAAAGATTTACAGCCTTGGAAATCCTATAGGGCAATTCTACTCAGTCCCGTAGCATCCTTATGAGTCAGAATCAACTTGACAGCAATGGGTTTGGTTTTTATGCCCCAAATATTTCATGGGATATACATGTACTACAAAAACTGTGGTTTAGCTGAAATGCAAATTTAGCTGGGTGTCCTTTATTTTATTTGGCAACCCTACCCGAAGGAGGACCAAGGTGGAGGGACCTGGAGGGACACAAGGAGAAGCCGTATGGCTGGAGCAGTCAAACAGCAGGGGAAAGGGAGATAAAACCAACAGCAACAATAACAACAAAAAAACCCAAACCCATTGCCGTCGAGTCAATTCCAACTCATAGTGACCCTATAAGACAGAGCAGAACTTCCCCTATCGGGTTTCCAAGGAGCGACTGGTGGATTTGAACTGCCAACCTTTCGGTTAGCAGCTGGAGTTCTTAGCCACTGTGTCACCAGTGCTCCAGCTGTAGTGACCAAATCTTGGGCTACACAAAAGGAAGTCTTACAAAACAAAATGATCGCCAAAGGATTCTGCTGGCATTTGTGGTTTCTTCCCTTCGATGAAGTCATTGGTTTTACCTTCCTGCAACCCTATGGTTTCTGGGAAGGGCTTCTTGGAAGATGAACAATTGTCTGGGCCGTTCCGCCTGGGTGGTGCCTGGCGAGACCTCGGACCACTGGTTGACCTGCCTAAACATAGCGTGCGGTATATATTGTTTGGTCTGAGCTTTTAAGTGCTCCTTCCCTGTTTTTTTGTTTAATTCCTGCGCTTTTGTATGGGATCCCCTATAAATCTGTCTCTCCTTAAGGACTATGTTTGACAACTTCATTTCCCCCCAACTGGAGACACTTCCCCTGCTAAGGGTCAAAAAGACTAATTACCCTAAACCAAGGATTGGAGACACCCACAGGCTCACGTGGTCCCAACCATATTCATAGAAGAATGCCCTGAGAGCATATCAGAACACAGGAGCAATGATGTTGTCCTAGGAGCTCAACTATATTCCTGTCAGAAAATGAACTCCTGACCCCTTCAGTGATGGATGTGTGGAACCTCACAGTAGAAGAGGCAATAGCCAATGTTCTATTCAAACCTTTTCGTTTACATGTGAGAAAACCGAGGCCCAGGAAGGATTGTGATTTCTCTAAGAACACTGTATCAGTTTCCTGTGGCTGTCGTAACAAAGTACAACAAACTGGGTGGTTTAAAACCACAGAAATTTATTCTGTCACAGTTCTGGAGGCTAGAAGTCTGAAATCAAGGTAACACCATGATTGGTACCTTCTGGAGGCTCTGAGGGAGAAACCATCCCATACCTCTTTCCTAGCTTCTGGTGGTTGCCAGCAGTCTTTGGCATTCCTTGGCTTGTAGTGCCATTAGTCCAATCTCTGCCTCTGTCTTCTCATGGCCTCTTCCCTGTGTGTCCGTTTCTCTGTGTGCAAATTTCCCTTTTCTAAGAAGGACACCAGTTGTTTTGGATTTAGGGCCCACCATAACTCAGTATGACCTCATCTTAACTTGATTATATCTGCAAACACCTTATTTCCAAACAAGGTCACATTCCCAGGTTCCAGGTCAACACAAATTTTTGAGGGATACTATTCAGCCCAGCACAGTCACAAAATTGGTGGTGGGGCTCTTTCCACCCAAGTTGATTTGGTGTGGTGCGGGGGGGGGGGGGGGGGCGGGGGGGGCGGGGGGGGAAGGCAACAAAATATCAGCTGACACTCTGAAGTGCTTTAACACTTATGTCTTAGTTATCTAGTGCTGCTATAACAGAAACACCACAAGTGGATGGCTTTAACAAACAGAAATTTATTGTCTCACAGTTAAGGAGGCTGTTGTTGTTAGATGCCGTCGAGTTGGTTCTGACTCATAGCGACCCTATGTACAACAGAAGGAAACATTGCCTGGTCCTGCGCCATCCTCACAATCATTGCTGTGTTTGAGCCCATTGTTGCAGCCACTGTGTCAACCCATCTTGTCAAGGGTCTTCCTCTTTTTCACTGACCCTCTACTTTACGAAGCACAGTATCCTTCCCCAGGAGGTCTCAGCTCCAGGGGAAGCCTATCTTTCCCTGTCAGCTCCAGGGGAAGGTCCTTGTCATCAATCTTCCCCCTGTAGGAGCTTCTCAGCACAGAAACCCTGGGTCCAAAGTATGCACTCTGCTCCTGGCTCTTATTTCTTGGTGGTAATGAGGTCCCTCTCCTCTCTGCTTGCTTCTCTCTTTTGTATCTCAAAAGAGATAGACTTAAGATACAACCTAATTCTGTAGATTGTGTCCTGCCTCATTAATTTAACTGCCTCTAGTCCTGCCTCATTAACATCATAGAGGTTAGGATTTACAACACATAGGTAATTATTACATCAGACCACAAAGGGGAGGACAACCTCACAATACTGGGGACCGTGGCCTAGCCAAGTTGACACACATTTTGGGGGGATACAGCTCAATCCATAACAACTCACAAAGCACTTCCCTGTATTATGTCATTCAACGTAGGTATAGTTTCCATTTTGCCGGGTAGAGAACCTGGAGCTCAGAGCGGTTAAGTGACTTGTCCAAGGTCACACAGCTGCTAAGTGTCAGAACAAGGAGTCAGTACCAGATCTTTAGACTCCTTGGTCTAATGTTCTTTCCTCCATAACCTGGAAAAGATGGACAAAGCAGACAGCAGCACATTGATCAGAGATCAAGAACAGGCAGGCGCAAGAGAAAAATGGCCTGAGAAGTCAGGAAGAGGCCTATCTACCTGGAGCCACACTGGGCATTTTTCATGCATAGTCTCATTCAATCGTCATATCAAACTTATGAAAGGGGTGTCAGTACCTCCACTTCACCCATGAGGACCTGAGGCTTGGAGAGGGTAAGCTGTCACCCAGCGTGTTAATAGCAGAGTTGGGACTTGAGATGTACGTGACTTGTAAGCCTCAGCAGGCCTTCAGTGGGGTTTTGGAGTCGGTGAAAGTCTGTAAAATGAAAGTAGGCATGAGGGAGGGATAGAAAACATCTCAAGGAAAAAGGAACAAGAAGGCTGACATGTACAATGAATGATACCTGAGGAGGCAGAGCCTCTTCCTTTCTCTCCGTCAGGCTCCCCCTTTGCTCTGTGTGCAAATATTGTCCCAGAAGCTTTAGCCAAATCCCCCTTCTTCTCTGAAAGGCCTGTAGTTTTGCCTGGGGGCTAAGCTGGGGCTCTTCCTGTGTTGCTGGTCAGGTCCCACCCTTAGAACTGCAGTGTTCTGGCCCCTTGTCATATCTGGGCTTGTTCTGGATAGCACACACCTAACAAGGCCTCTTTCCCCCTGAGTTATGCCCCCCTCTCAAAGACCACCAGCATTAGGCAGAAAACAGAGCTGGATTGCCTTAGTTTCATGTAAGAACTTGTCCGATCTTCTCCTGCCTCCCTCTCTCTCTCTCTCTCTCTCTCTCTCTCTCTCTCTCTCTCTCTCTCTCTCTCTCTCTCTCTCTCTCTCTCCTAATTCTGTTTCCAAAATACTTGTGAGGTGTTTCTCTCTACCGAGGATTCCTGATCAACTATTAGTGAGGAATTTCTACTGATGTTCCCTTATCTTTTCTAGTCAACCACACCTTGTGTTTCTGACAGCATTATCGATACTACCATCATTTGCCCCAGTAGTTGATTCAGTGCCTGGCACATATACAGTAGATTCACAGTAAGTCTTTCTGCCCTAAATTGACAGCATAATGGGGGAAGAGGTGGAATTATTCTGAGGAACTGTCATTGCTAATATTTCCCTTGTTTAGACATCTTCTGTAGCTAATGAATCTCTCAAGGCCCGGCATCTGGAACATTCCTCAGAAGCCTCCCCATTAGACGATTCACTGGATGACGCTCTTGTCCTCTGGGGGAATGCTGGGAGTCAGCAATCTGTTCCTGTGGCTCTGGGTTCCCACAGAGCGAGTGGAGCCTGCTGCCCACCAGCCCATGGCCATGACCCTGCATCTTCTCCTTGCCCCCAGCGAGGGTTTGTGATCACTGAAAAAGGAATGAGAAGTTGAAAGTCCAAGGACTGTAAAAATGTAGTCAGAAAATATAACCATCATTTACCCTCAGCAATAAAATGCTAACATTTGAGGAATGTGGCTGAAGGGTATATGGGGATCTTTGTACTATTTCTGCAAATTTTCTGTTAGTCTAAAAATATTTCAAAATAACTGTGCATGTAGAAATTTTTGACGTGGTGTATCTTTGGCTATGTATATTTTCACCAAAAAAAAAAAAGGTCGAGAAGGGAGAGAGTTGACGTGTCGTGGGGTTGTTAACCAATCTTATAAAACAATATGCGTACTACTGTTTCATGAGAAACTATTTGTTCTGCAAACCTTCCCCTGAAGTACAATAAGAAAAAAAAATTCAAAATAAAAAGTTAGATAGATAAGCAAAGTATGTTTTTGTAACCAGGTGAGTAAGAGCGTGAGGGAGAAGGTGGAGCAGACAGAGGCTGGGACTGAAGTGATTAAGATGAGGGCTTTGGAGTCAGGGGGACTGAGTTGGAACCTTGCTTTCCTACCTAAGAGCTGTCTGACTCTAAACATTCAGTTTCAGTTTCTTCATCTGGAAAATGCGGATGATGATCCTGACCTCCCTGAAATACCAGGAGATTAAATGAGAGAATGTATGTGCAGTTCTTAAGACAATACCTTGTTGTTGTTGTTAGGTGCCATCGAGTGGCTCCGACTCATAGCGGTCCTGTGTATAACTAAACAAAACACTACCTGATCCTGTGCCATCCTCACAGTTGTTGCTATGTTTGAGCCCATTGTTGCAGCCGCTGTGTCAACACCTAGTACGCAGTAAAACAAACACACAAAAACAAACCCATACTAAACCTTAGCGTCAAGTTGATTCCGACTCATGGCTACCCCATGTGTTGCAGAGTAGAACTGTGCTCCACAGAATTTTCAAGGCTGTGACCTTTTGGAAGCAGATTGCCAGGCCTTTCTTCCAAGGTGCCTCTGGGTGGGTTTCAATCACCAATCTTTTGGTTAGTAGCCAAGCACTTAACCATTTGGGCCACCCATAGAGTCCTAGAATGTAGTAAAGACTCAATAACTGGTAAGAAGAGGACAGACAGACAGAAGGACAAAGTCTTCCCCCTATCCAATCCCTATGACTTCTCTGTTTCTGCCTTTAAGGCCCCCCAATCTCATACCAGACACCCACCACCTTCCTGTAGCCACTCCCTGGCTTTGACCCTCGGTTGTCCATGTGATGAAATAGGCAGGGCTTGCCTTCCATGAAACATTTCCTGACATTCTCACTGGTTACCATGAAAAGCCAGTATAAAGGTGATATGGATTCTCTTGAGCTTGTGGCCTTGGGGCCACCGTCTTTCACTCACTCATTCAATAAATAATCATTGGGTGGGAGTGGAAGGGACCATGGCACTGGCAGTACAACACAGAACAAAACTGACCAGACCTTGTCCTCCAGGTGCTTACATTCTAGGGACTAGCTTTCCCTTTGGTTTTCTCTGGCTCCCCTCTGTCCACACTGCCTAACCTTGGTCAATCCTCCAGGGTGCAAAGATCCCTTTACTGCAGCATGCAGACAACTCAGGCTCACACAGTCACAGAACACAGGGCACAATGACAAGGCACTGGCAGTTACTGTGGCCTGCTCATTCTTTAGCTACAATCCTCAGTGTAATTGGGCCTTGGGAGGTACTAAGGGTACCCAGTGGTACAAAGCTGAAACTGTTTTATCTACAAACACTTAAACTCCAGTTGGCCACCCCACTGCCCATTCTATGCTCACTGTATTTTTAAAAATAGTCTCTGCCCTAGACTCTCTTCCTTTGCTGTCTGCAGTCTATATCACTCTGAAACGCTTTCTAAACAGCTTTCCTTTTCTAATCAAAAATGCCCTCTGACCCCCACCATCCTGTCCTGCCCCTCAACCCTACTTCTCCAACTGGGGTCCGTGATAATCATCCAGCTCCACCAAGAGTTCACACTTCCTAGTATTTAAGATACCAATCAATCACAGTATTAACATTAACAACATTGACATTACTCAGCCTCTCTCTGGGGCAATTTTTCTGCCATTTATTTTACAGAAAATCTGAAGTAACAATCCAGAACACGATGCAAATCGAGGGATGAAGATTTTCATTTTTCTTATCCTCTCTCACGTTCACAACTATTTTAGTAAACCTGTCACTGGCGAAAACTGCTTTACTTTGGATGTTCTCAATAAAAATAAGCTGCTCATTTTTTCTCTTTAGAAAAATCACTTTGATAATATCTATTGAGAACTGCTTGTGTTTTACAATCTGTAGAGAGAAACTTACATATTCTTCACAGGTATGAACTACACTGTAATAAGTGCATGAGTTCTGCATGGATAGCTATCTATAAAGTGTAAGACTCAATCTCTGAAAAGGTGAGCGGTGTGTGTGTGTATGTGTGTGTATTCACACTTTTAAAAAAGATGTTTATGAGTTATTTTGATATCATGAAAAATAATTTTCCACGAACCCTAAAAAGAATAAAAGATCCCAGGCTCTGCACTCAGACGGAGTACAGGTCTTACTCTGCTTTCCACTACATACTTCCTCATTGAATTGGCACAAGAATTAAAAGGGATAATGCATGTAAAAGTGATTAATCACCACAGTGCCTCAATAAATGGTAGTAGAGACTGCTAGCTGCATGCTGCAATATCTATTCTCCTCTTTCTTTTAGTAATACAACTCTGACTTTTATCTGGATATGCAAACTCTCCTGCAGTTAGGTGCAGCCATGTGACAAGGCCAAGGAGTTATGAGCAGAAGTATTGCATGAGACTTCTACGCAGTCTTCCTAAATGGTGGAGACACTCTTCATCATCTTTCTGCCTGTCATTGGTCTGGACTATAGATGTGACAGCTGGTGCTCTCGCTGCTATTTTGGAGCATGAGAAGGAGGGCCACACCCTTGGGAGGGACGGAACAGAGAGCTAAGGAGCTCTAGAGCTTGATGAGCAGGGAGCTGCCATTCCGGCTCTGGACTTCCTGAGGATTTCTTTTCATAAGCTATAAATTAGTTTTTCTTATATTTAAGCCATTATTTTTCAGGTCTTAGTTTTTCAAAGTGAAGCTAATCCAAACTAATATACTATAATTATTATTATCATCTTATTTTATTAGCCCAATCCTGCTGTGCTCTCCAGATCTCCTCTTTACACAACTAGAAACTGCCTAAATGTCATCAGTAGGGCAAAGAGGACTGCTCATTGCCTTGCCACAGTTTTGATCTCTGTTTCCAATCTGTTCATGCTTTTAATTTGGGGGTACCCATGTCCTCCTGGTCTCTGATAACCCACATGGAGTCCCCCCTGCTTTGCCTCTTTTGTCTCTCCTCTTCCTCCCCACCCCACACTGCATTCCTCATTCCGGCTCTTCCCTCAGTTTCCATGGCTCCTCTTTCCAAGGTCTCCGTGCTGACTGGGTGGAATTGAACCACCCTGAAAGCGGAGAAGGATTTGGACTAAGTAGAAAGGAGGGGGAAGCATTCCCGGTGGGAGAAAACACAAGCAAAAGGAGAAAGCTGAGGGAGTATAATCTGGGGACTAGCAGGGGAATGGCTGAAGGTTTCTGCAAAAGGGTGATAGGAAATCAGATTGGATTGGGGGGGGGGTGCTATTATGAAGGGTCTTCAAGGCCCAGCAGAGAAGTCTGGATTTGATCTCAGAGGAAATAAAGAACCACTACAAGTTTCTGAGCAGGGCAGTGACATGAGGCAAGTGATGTTTCCGGAAAAAATTAATCTGGCTGAAGTGTGCAAAACAGATTGAAGGCAGGAAGAGACTGGAGACAGAGAGACCAATATAAATCTTCCACCCAGTAATCAGATGGCCAAACATTGTCAACAGACTCTGAAAGCAGCCTTATGAAATGTTGAAGTTAAAATCTGATGACTTCAGCTAAGCAGAATAAGGAGCCTTAAGAGAAAAGCAGTCTTTCCCCAGAACCTCTTACACAGAGAAATAGCAAGCTTCCAAGTAATGAAAATTGGTTCCATCCTTTTGGAAAACGATTTGGCACTACAGATCAAGAGCCTTACAAATATTCACACCCTTTGACCCAGTAATTCCACTTCTGGGAATGTTAGGGAAACAATCCAAAATAGAAAAAAAAAAAAAAAGAAAGAAAAAAGCACGGAGGGAGATCTTAATCACAGCACACTTTACAATAGCAAATAATTAGAAACAATCTAAATGTTCAGCCATAGGAGGATGGTTACGTAAACTATGGCTCCCAATGAAATATTGCCCAGCCATTAACTCTGAGAGTTAGGAAGACTAGGCAGATGACGTGGAAAATGTCTGTGACTTAATCGGAGGAAAGGCAGGATGCAAAATACATCTAGTCTATTTTCACACAATAAACACCCTATGTGTAGAAAAACCAAGACTAAAAAATGATATTCTAAACTACATACAGTTGTTTCATTAGGATGGAGGGAACTATAGATTTTGTTTCTTTTTTCTTCTTCAAAATTGTTAGCCAGTATGCTTTTATTACATGTATATGTTTTTTCATAGGGCATGTCAAAGAGAATTCTTACTTTTGTTTCTATTCACTCTGAATTGTTTGGCTTTTATAATAAGTTTAATGTGGGGCACCCATGTCCTCCTATATTAAACACGAATTACTTGTATAATTTGCAAGGGCACTGGTGGCTCATTGGTAGAATTCTTACCTCTCATGCAGCAGACCCAGGTTCAATTCCTGGCCAATGCGCCTCATGCACAGCACCACCATCTGTCAGTGGAGGTTTGCATCTTTCTATGATGCTAAACAGGTTTTAGCAGAGCTTCCAGACTAAGACAGACTAGGAAGAAAGGCCTGGCAATTTACTTCTGAACACCAGTCAATGAAAACAAATCACAATCATGAGGATAGGCAGCATTTTGTTCTGTTGTGCACTGAGTCGCCATGAGTTGCAGCTGACTCAGTGGCAGCTAACAACAACAGTATGATTTTAAAATAAGCAAATAATTTTTCAAAAGAAAACTTATATAATAAATGTGGGAAACCATGAAAAATGCTCATCTCATCAGCAGCATGGGTGCTTGTATTCATCTTCTCTATGATGTAGTTAAAAAAGATACAGGCTTTGGAGTTGGGGGGCCTGAGTTCAAATCCAAGCCTAGCCAGATGACCAAGGCAAGGCTCTTGCCTCCTATACATCTATAAAGTAGGAAATAATAATGCTTCCCTTGTGCAATTATTAGGAGCTCTGGTGGCTCAGTGGTTAAGTGCTTAGCTGTTAACCGAAAGTTCAGTGGTTCAAGCCCACCAGCTGCTCTGTGGGAGAAAGATGTGGCAGTCTGCTTCTGTAAAGATTACAGCCTTGGAAACTTTGTGGGACAGTTCCACTCTGTCCTATAGGGTCACTATGAGTCAGAATCAGTGGGTTTGGTTTTTGTGCACTTATTGGAGAAATCAAGTGAGAGAATGTACAGAGACCTCTTAGCACTTAGGAGACACACAGTAAATGGTGGTTGTGAATAGCCATAGCTAACATTTTCTCAGTTCTGTTCTCTGCCTCCTGCAGGTGGGTAGCAGTGTGTTTATAGGGTTGACTGTCCCAGAGACCCTGAGCAGCCTCCTCAGCCTCAGCCCTGTGCACCCCTCCGCTGCACCACCCTGACTTTACCCCACCCCGAACCGCCGGCTCTCGGCGCTCCTCTCTCTGCCTTTGCGCGTACTTTCCCCTCTGTCTGGACCACAGTTTTGCTATCGTGTGAAAATGAACTGATGGAGAAGACTAAGTTTATTTTCAAAACGAAGTTTTAGTCTCCACAGAGTCAGCCAACATGTATTTAAGAATGGTTTTAGGCATTTAGGTTGGAACATAAAGTGGTCTTTGTTTGCTTAAATCATTCTGTTATGCCTCCCTTGACCCCAGTTTTTATGCAAGTCCCAGTTTACAACCACACTCAAAGCTGCACAAGTCCTTTTGAAGGATGTTATAAAAGGTTGTAAAAGGTCGTTGAGATTAGGAAAGAGACCAAGGGGAATCAGGCAAGGATGGCTAGGAGACCACCTAGGGCAGTGTGAATTGAAGTGATTTTGATGGGAGGGTCCTAAATGATTTCACCAATTTCCCCAGCATCCTGGTTAATAAAACTTTCACCCTCAGCCCTATTTTCCAAGTTTCTCAAGGACTACTTAAGTGGGAACCCATTCAAAACCTTGTTAAAGTCCAGGGAGATGACGTTTATTGGATCAGCATGGTCTGCTAAGCTTCCCGCCTGCTAAGGAGTAACAGGCAGCAACTCTAGTGCTCCCAGTGCACCAGGGAATGATGCTGTGGTGGAAAGAAGGGTCCCTTTCTTTCCAACCCTGGAGTCTGTTCTTGAACCAAGCATATGTCTAGTCTGCAAATAGAAACACTGTATGTGGTTTTCAGACTGTAGATTCTCAGACCTCCAAGAAGAAGGAGGACAAGGGTGATGGTCAGATGAGAGAACATGAGTGGCTGGGTCTGTGCTCTCTTTCCCTCAGGGCTGCTGCTGGCCCCTTTTGCCTTAGCCCTTGCTCACTATGTAACCCCAGTTCCATTTTTCAGATGGAGTGATGCTGGAGATAATCTAAGATCAAGGGCAGGGCACTGTCTTAGTTGTTGTGTTCCCAGTGCCCATCACCTTCTAGGTGTTTAGTGATGGTTTGATGAATGAATGCATGCAGGCATGAATGAATGAATGAAACTATTCCCAATTTACTGCCACTCCTCCCCATGTCAGAGCCCTGGTGGCACGGTGGTTAAGAGCCCCACCACTAACCAAAAAGGTCGGCATTTCGAATCTACCAGCCACACCTTGGAAACCCTATGGGGAAGTTGTGCTCTGTCCTATAGGGTCTCTATGAGTTGGAATCAACTCGACAGCAATGGGTTTTTTTTTGTTTTTGTTTTTGTTTTTGTTTTTGGTTCTCCCCGTTTCCCTCTTCACATGGCTTGGTTTCAGATGGCAGATGAAAAATTATAGCTACTCACTGCTATATTTTGAATCACCTATTACAGATTTTTAAAAGAATTATGACTGTAAAAGAGAAAACAAACCCTAGAACATATTTAAATACAAACAAGAAATCTGAGTTCTGTAACTGTGTGGAGCAGAACTGCCCATTGAACTGGAGCCCCTGTGCTGAGCTGTATGTGGTGAGGTTAAAACAGTCTGTTCTTGAAAGAAAGATGGGAAGGAGGAAAAGAGGGAAGAAGACAGGCAAGATGGGAGGGAGAAAGGAGGGAAAGAGAAAGAGAGGGAGAAAAGGAGGAGAGAAAGAAAAGGGAGACATAGGAGGGAGAGAGAAAGAAAGAAAAAAAAGAGGAAGGGAAAAGGAGAGAGAAAAAGAGAAAAGAAATTTGAATTCTGGTTCTGTGGCTACAACTTGACCACTCATCTCTATAACCTTGAGCCTCAGTTTCCCCATATGTAGAATGAGAGGTTGGACTGGATCAGAAGTTCTGGGACTTTATTAGTGCACCTGAATCACCTGGGTAGAGAGCCCCACCCCCCCAAAGACTTTGACACTGGGCTGGGGCCCTGGGAATCTTCATGTTTTAACAAGCCCCTTGTGCCCTGATGGTGCAGTGGTTAAGGCTCACTGGTTAAGACGCTTGGCCGCTAACCAAAAGGTCAACAGTTCAATCCACCAGCTGCTCCCTGGAAACCCTGTGGGCTAGTTCTGCTTTGTCCTGTAGGAGCCTTATGAGTCAATAGACTCCACAGCAACGGGTTTTTCTTTTGTTTTTTTTT
Organism: Dugong dugon; assembly: GCA_030035585.1. Taxonomy (NCBI): domain Eukaryota; kingdom Metazoa; phylum Chordata; class Mammalia; order Sirenia; family Dugongidae; genus Dugong; species Dugong dugon. The sequence continues at coordinate 52,609,663 of CM057475.1, forward strand.
TTGTTTTTTTTTGGTGATCCAGCTGCAGAAGATGCAAGAGCTCACCTTGAGAACCATGGGGCCAGATGGGCTTGGACAGGACCTGGCTCCAACTTCTCAAGGACAAGATTCTCAAACTGGGAGTTGTATGATTATTCCTCGTCTCTTGGGTAACAGTAAATCACTTAGGGGAGCTCTTTAGCTCTGGTTTAGATGGGAGTGACTCATTATTAAGCGCCGGAGGCAAGGGAATGATAAATTAGCATTTTAGGAAAAGAGCAGATTCTCCGCAGGTAGCCTTTGCCTTGGGTTGTTAGGACTTGTTAAATGCGATGGGGATTAACACCGGTGGATGTTGCCCTGGCTGTACTGGCGTGTGTAGATGTTGTGTACTTTTCCTAAGCACTTTCTCATACATGATCTCATCAGACCCTCAAGACATAGAGTGCCTCTTCATTTCACACTTGAGGAAACTGAGACACAGTGGTTTCTTGTCAGAGAACCAGTGAAACCAATTGCCGTAGAGTTGACTCTGACGCATGGCGACCCCATGTGTGTCAGAGTAGAACTGTGCTCCGTAGGGTTTTTCAGTGGCTGATTTTTCAGAAGTAGATTGCGAGGACTTTCTTCCGAGGGAGCCCCTGGGTGGATTCGAACCTTCAACTTTTCGGTTAGCAGCCAACCATATTAACCTTTGCACCATCCAGGGACTCCGTGTTGGAGTACACACTGCTGTTTATTGCAGACACAAGGAAAGAGCTCAGGTCTCCTGATTCCTCCTGTAATGTCTTCCTCAGTGTTCCACATTGTAGATAACTACATATTTATTCAACTAATGGACTGAGGAATTATTAACGATAAATTTATAGAATTTCTTCCTTAGCAGAACAATGATAGAGTTCCAACGCAGACTGAGGTTACTACTTTAACGAAATGAATGACACAACGTCAGTGAGACCACCTTGTGGTGAGGCGCGTGTATTCATATATAATATATATTTGCATTCACGTGCTTTGGATAAAATATTGAAAGTGATATGCAAAATGGTAACAGTGATTCTGGGTAGTAGAATTAGAGATTATTTTTATTTTCTTCTTTATACTTTTCACAATTGATTATATTCATTATACTTTCTATAATGAGTCATTATTCCTTATTCATGAGAAAAAATATACCTGTAACACATCTCTGTCTTTTTAGATACTTTTGAGTTTCCAGCTACTTTCACGTATTCCAACTCATGACACTCCATAGGGTTTTCAATGGTTGTAATCTTTCAGATATAGATTGCCAAGGCCTTTTCTCCAAGGCACCCCTGGATGGATTTGAACCACCAACCTTTTGGTTAGTAGCCAACCCCTTAACAGTTTGCGCCACCCAGGGACTCCTCCCTAATGTATACCACACAGCTTATAAGAGGTAGGATGCGATGCAAACCCAGGTCTCCCAACTACATTAACATTTCTTCGTACTCTGAGACCCCATGATTTTTTTTTTACATGAGCTCTGGGACATTGATGTCTCCTCACAGTCCTGCCCTCTCTTCTCTTCCCTTGTTAGTCCCTCTGTGTGGCCTCTGCCTAGGCCCCGCCCCTGCAGCACAATCCTGGACATTTACATGTGAAGGCGCCTGCATGGGTCTGTACCTGGCTCTCAGCCCTCAGTGCTGGGAGCAGCCTGCTGCAGGGCGAGCGTCTGCCTGCAGGTAAGATGGACTCTTTCCCTCTTTGTTGAGCATTTCAAGGTGAAAGTGTTGGAGTGCTGCTTCTGTGCTCCTGGTGAAAGGCCCAGGAGGGAGAAAGGCGGGGGTCCCTTGCCAAGTGAGTGAGGCTGAGCTGCTCCTACTATCTGGTAGGTGATCCGGGCACAGCGGGCACTCACTGCACTGCGGCCGGACACAAGGTGGCAAATGGAAGGAGGTCCTTCCAGAGCTGGTGACACTGACATGCTCCTTAGAAGACATCACCCTGCCAAGGGATTGTAAATGGCCCTCCGGGTATCGATAGGTTTCTTTTTTTCCCCCACAATGAGCTAACAGTCTCTGCACCACAGACCTCTGGAGTCCAGGGAGGAGAGGAGTGCAGTGCTGGGTGAAGGGGGGGCCCGTGTGCATACAGACTGATGCATACGCACAGGGGGACCTGGGTTACTGTTATGGATTGAATTATGTCCCCCCCAAAATATGTTTTGTAAATCTTAACCTCTATGATTATGTTTACAATCCCATTTGGGATTGGGTTGTCTTTGTTACATTAATGAGGCAGGGTTAGTGTAGGGTGTATATTAAGTCAATCTCTTTTGAGATACAAAAGAGATTAAACAAGTGAGCAGAGCAGAGATGGGGGAAGACACATGCCAAGCCACATGAAGATTGCCCAGGAGAAGAAACTCAAAGAGATACGGAACCTGCCTCCAGAGCTAACCAGAGACAGAAAGACTTCCCCTAGAGCCGGCACCCTGAATTCAGACTTCTAGCCTCCTGAACTGTGAGAAAGTAAATTTCTGTTTGTTAAAGCCACCCACTTGTGGAATTTCTGTTATAGCAGCACTAGATAACTAAGCGAGTTACCATATAACATCTCTAAGTCTGTTTCCTTTCTTTAAAATAATGATGATGATAATGATTTCCCCCTCCCCCCGCCAGACAGATCCCACACTGGAGCACCACCACAGGAACAGACGGGAACAGACAGAAAACTACAGCCTCAAAGGGTCATGACCTCATTCCTGGGAGATAAAAGCTGAGGAAACCCCAATAACACCACAAAGGTTGTGGCTCCCACAGCACAGTCTTTGTGCCTCTGTTAGAGCCAGGAGCACCTTACGTGTCATGATCTGCTTGCCTTCCAGTCTTTCCTCTGGAACGTGGGCTTCTGTAGGCAGGACTGTCTCTCTCTTCTCAGGGGCACTGAGGGGCAGTGGCAAGCCTTTGGAATCCTGGGTTGGAATCCTAGTTCTGTTACATACTTGCTGTGTGACTTTAAGCAAGTTTCTTAACCTTTCTGAGCCTCAGCTTCCTCATCCGTAAAATGGGAGTATTTTTAAAATTGTGGCAAAAAATTCATAACAAAACATATGCCATCTCAACAATTTCTACATGTACAATTCAATGACATTGATTACATCCTTTAAGTTGTGCAAATGTTCTTGCTATCCTTTTCCAAATCTTTCCACCACCATTAACATAAACTCAATGCCCAAAATAGGGGTATTTTTATAACTAACTCACAGGGCTGTTGTAAGAAGTAACAGTGCCCACTGATGGAATGGGAGAAAAATGTAGAACAAAAATCAAATTCTTAAAAAGTCCAGATTTGAGGTGAGGCCAAGATGGTAGTCAGACACTTCCTATGGGCCCTCTTACAACAAAGACCCCAAAAAAACAAATGAATCGATTATATATGACAGTCTAAGAGCCCTGAACATCAAAGACAAAGCTGAGGAATTGGACTGAGTGGCAAGGGGAGGGAGAGACAGTTCAGAAGCTGTGAGGAATTGTCAGACCTGACCTGGCTGGCACAAGTACACTGCAGGCTGGATCAGCTAGCAGGCAAGGGGTGAGGCAAGCAATGGCGCTCAGGACGCATTTTCCACATCGGGAGAGGCTCAGTGGCAGAGTCTGCTCAAGCCTCCAGAATCAGTGAAAAGTGGCACTCAGTCCATGAAAGATAAGAACATATGTCTAAACTACCATGTGGATTAAAAAAAATAATAATAATAAAAAAACCCTTTTGGGAAGTTCCTCTCTCCCATTTACCTGCCCACTCTCCACTCTGCTCCATTCCGGTCTGACTTCAGCGATTGCTGCACTCCCTTGGCTGACAGTAGGAACCATTGCACACCCTGAGCCATTCTTCTGGCTTTGGAGAGGGAACGAATTAACAAACAGGAAGAAATAATCTGCCAGCACCCTTAAGCCGGAAGTCAGGGAAGGCACAGACCCTTTGCCTAGGCACAGGCATAAGGGGTCCATGGACTTTGAATGCCTTTCACTCCTGCACAGACCTGTGTGGGCCCATTTCAGTAGTGTAGGCCCTTGTTAGCTCAGTACAACAGGGTACATACCTAAAGCCTATTTTCATCTGTATCAGCTATAAGGGGGAGTGGCAGATTTGTGACATTTGACATTGCCCTGCCCAGTAAGCAGGGTCCTCACCTACCCACATCAGGGGCCTGAGGACTGCTGGCTCCACCCGCTCCACCAAGCCACCTGCGACAGGGGTCAAAGAATAAGTGGTGACTCACAGTCCTTACAGCCAACATCGTTGAGTGCCCATAGTCTGGTGCAAAACCCACCTACCAACACCCTCTAGGTATCAGGGACACACCTTTCACCCAGACACTCAGGGGAAGCAGTCAGCAACCTGCCTTGATGAGTGCATTACCTCCTACTGCAGCCAGATACCTGTGCCTACTCAATCACCTCTGCCCATCTAGGACTGTAGGTGAAAGCCCGCACCGTACACTTGGTGACTGACATCTGGACGCCTGAACTGAATCCATACAAGAAAAGTAGATGGACTCCTGGGCTCACATACCTAATAACAGATCTAACCACCTGGTGACAGGGCATTAGAGCTTCAAAGGCACCAATAATCAAACTACAAACACGAGCAGCCTATTTGGGTATAACAAAACAAGAAGCTAGGACACAGTAAGGAAACATAAAACAAATAAATATAATAAATTATTGATGGCTCGGAAACAACGGTTGATATCAAATCACATAAAGAAGCAGTCCATGATGGCTTCAGCAAGCCCTCAAAACAAAGAATCAAGAAATCTTCTGGAGGAGGAGAACTTGGAATTACCAGAGGGAGAATACAAAAGATTAATATACAGAACTCTTCAAGATAATCAGTAAGGAGATCAGGCAAAACACAGAACAAATCAAGGAACACACAGACAAAGCAATAGAGGAACTTAAGAATATTAGAAGAGCATAATGACAAATTTAACAGGCTGCAAGAATCTGTAGAGACAAAGCATACAGAAATCCAAAAGATTAACAATGAAACTTCAGAATTAGACAACTCAATAGAAAGTCATAGGAGCAGAATTGAGGCAACGGAAGTCAGCATTAGTGAGATTGAAGATAAAGCACTTGACACCAACTTATTCAAGGAAAAATCAGATAAAGCATTTTAAAAAATGAAGAAATCCTAAGAATTATGTGGGACTCTGTCAAGAGGAATAACCTACGAGTGACTGGAGTACCAGAACAGGGAGGGGATAACAGAAGATACAGAGGGAATTGCTGAAGATTTGTCGGTAGAAAACTTCCCTGATATCATGAAAGATGAGAAGATATCTATCGAAGAAGCTCATCGAACCCCATACAAGGTAGATCCCAAAAGAAAGTCACCAAGATATATTATAATCAAACTTGCCAAAACCAAAGATAGAGAATTTTAAGAGCGGCCAGGGATAAACAAAAAGTCATCTAAACAAAAAGTCATCTACAAAGGAGAGTCAATAAGACTAAGCTTAAGTACTCAGCAGAAATCAGGTAGGCAAGAAGGCAATGGGATGACATATATAAAGCCTTGAAGGAAAAAAATTGCCAGCCAAACTGCCTGCAAAACTGTCTCTCAAATATGATGGTGAAATTAGGGCATTTCCAGATAAACAGAAATTTAGGGAATTTGTAGAACCCAAACCAAAATTACAAGAAATACTGAAGGGAATTCTCTGGCTAGAAAATCAATAACATCAGATAACAAGCCAAGACTAGAACACAGGACAGAGCAACCAGATATCAACCCAGATAGAGAAGTCACAAAAATAAATCAAAGCTAAAACACTGAAAATAGAGAAACAGAGATGTCAATATGTAAAAGATAATAACATTAAAAAAAAAAAAAAAGAGGAACTAAAAATGTAGCCATAGATCTTTCACATGGAGAGGAAGTCAAGGAGATATAAAGAAATAAAAGATTGATAAAAACTTAGAAAAATAGGGGTAAATATAAAGGTAACCACAAAGGAAGCTAACAATCCTACACTTCAAAATAAAAAACAAGAAAAACATAAAGACTTAGCAAATACAAACTCAAGAACAATGAAAATGATGAAAAGAAAGTACATAAAGAAAAATGACTCAGCACAGGAAACTAAGCGGAACGAAGAAACTGTCAACAACACACACACACACACACACAAAAATAAAAATGATAGCACTAAACTTATACCTATCAATAATTACGCTGAATGTAAATGGACTAAATGCACCAATAAAGAGACAGAGAGTGGCAGAATGGATAAAAAAACACGATCCGTCTGTATGCTGCCTACAAGAGACACACCTTAGACTTAAACACCAAACAAACTAAAACTCAAAGGATGGAAAAAATATATATCAAGCAAACGACACTCAAAAAAGAGCCGGAGTCACAATATTAATCTCTGACAAAATAAACTTTAAAGTAAAATCCACTACAAAGGATAAGGAAGGACACTATATAACAATTAAAGGGTCAATACACCAGGAGGACATAACCATAACAAATATTTACGCACTCAACAACAGGGCTCCACAATATATAAAACAAACTCTAACAGCATTGAAAAGAGAAATAGACAGCTCCACAATAATAGTAGGAGACTTCAACACACCACTTTCGGTAAAGGACACAACATCCAGAAAGAAGCTTAATAAAGACATGGAAAATCTAAATGCCACAATCAACCAACTTGATCTTATAGACATACAGAAAGAACACTCCATCCAACAGCAGCCAAGTATACTTTCTTTTCCAACGCACATGGAACATTCCCCAGAATAGACCACATATTAGGTCACAAAGCAAGCCTTAACAGAATCCAAAACATCGAAACACTACAAAGCATCTTTTATGACCATCAAGCCATAAAAGCAGAGATCAGTAACAGAAAAAGCATGGAAAAAAAAATCAAACACATGGAAACTGGACAACACTTTGTTCAAAAACTACTGGGTTATAGAAGAAATTAAGGATGGAATAAAGAAATTCATAGAATCAAATGAGAATGAAAATACATCCCACCAGAACCTTTGGGACACAGCAAAAGCAGTGGTCAGAGGTCAATTTATAGCAATAAATGCACACATCCAAGAAGAAGAAAGGGCCAGAATCAAAACATTAACCCTGCAACTTGAATAAACAGAAAGAGAGCAGCAAAAGAAGCCCTCAGGCACCAGAAGAAAGGAAATAATAAGAATTACAGCAGAATTCAATGAAAGAGAGAATAGAAAAACAATTGAAAGAGTTAACAAGACCAAAAGCTGGTTCTTTGAAAAGATCAACAAAATCGATAAACCATTGGCCAAACTGACAAAAGAAAAACAGAAGAGGAAGCAAATAACCCAAATAAGAAATGAGATGGGCAATATCACAACAAACCAAACTGAAATTCAAAGAATCATAACAGAATACTGTGAACAATTGTACTCCAACAAATTTGAAAACCTAGAGGAAATGGAAAATTTTCTAGAAACACACTACCTACCTAAACTAACACAAACAGAGGTAGACCAACTAAATAAGCCTATAACAAAAGAAGAGATTGAAAAGGTAATTTAAAAACTCCCAACAAACAAAGCCCTTGCCCTGATGGCCTCACCAGAGAAATCTACCAAACTTTCAGAGAAGCGTTAACACCACTACTATTAAAGGTATTTCACAGCATGGAAAAGGATGGGATACTCCCAAACTCATTCTATGAAACCAGCATAACCCTGATACCAAAACCAGGTTAAGACACCACACAAAAAGAAAATTACAGACCACTATCCCTCATGAACATAGATGCAAAAATCCTCAACAAAATTCTTGCCAATAGAATTCAGCAACATATCAAAAAAATAATTCACCATGACCAAGTGGGATTCATACCAGATATGCAGGGATGGTTCAACATTAGAAAAACAATCAACGTAATCTATCACATAAATAAAACAAAGGACAAGTACCACATGATATTGTCAATTGATGCAGAAAAGGCATTTGACAAAGTCCAACACCAATTCATGATAAATACCCTCAGCAAAATAGGAAATAAAGGGAAATTCCTCAACGTAATTAAAGGCATTTATACAAAGCCAACAGCCAACATCATCCTAAATGGAGAGAGTCTGAAAGCATTCCCTTTGAGAACGGGAACCAGACAAGGATGCTCTTTATCAGCACTCTTATTCAACATTGTGCTGAAGTCCTAGTCAGAACAAGTAGGCTAGAAAGAGAAATAAAGCACATCCAAATTGTTAAGGAAGAAGTAAAATTATCCCTATTTGCAGATGATATGATCTCATACACAGAAAACCCCAAAGAATCCACAAGAAAACTACAGGAACTAATAGAAGATTTCAGCAAAGTTTCAGGATACCAGATAAACATACAAAAAATCAGTTGGATTCCTCTACACCAAAAAAGAGAACTTCAAAAAGGAAATCACCAAATTAATACTATTTACAATAGCCCCCAAGAAGATAAAATACCTAGGAATAAATCTAACCAGAGGTAAAAGACCTAGACAATGAAAACTACAAGACACTACTGCAAGAAACCAAAGGAGAACTGTATAAGTGGAAAAACATACCTTGCTCATGGATAAGAAGACTCAATATTGTGAAAATGTCAATTCTACCCAAAGTGATCTACAGATACAGTGCAATCCCGATCCAAATTCCAATGACATTTTTTAATGAGGTAGAGAAACAAATCACAAAATTCATATGAAGAGGGAAAAGGCCCCCAATAAGTAAAGCATTACTGAAGAAGAAGAACAAAGTGGGAGGCGTCACACTATCTGATTTCAGAACCTATTTTACCACCACAATAGTTAAACAGCCTAGTACTGGTACAACAACAGATAACATAGATGAATGGAACAGAATTAAGAATCCAGACATAAATTCATCCACCTAGGAGCAGCTGATATTTGACAAAGGCCCAAAGTCAGCTAAACGGGGAAAAGAGAGCCTCTTTAATAAATGGTGCTGGCATAACTGGATACCCATCTGCAAAAAAAATGAAACAAGATCCATACCTCACACCATGCACAAAAACTAACTCAAAATGGATCAAAGATCTAAATATAAAATTGAAAACGATAAAGATCATGGAAGAAAAAATAGGGACAACGCTAGGAGCCCTAATACATGGCATAAACAGAATACAAACCATAAGTAACAATGCACGAACACCAGAAGAGAAACTAGATAACTGGAAGCTCCTAAAACATCAAACACCTAGCTCATCAAAAGACTTCACCAAAAGAGTAAAAGAGGCAACCTACAGATGGAAAAAATTTTTGGCTATAACGTATCTGATCAAGGTCTAATCTCTAAAATCTACAAGATACTGCAAAACTACAACCACAAGAAGACAACCCAATTTAAAAATTGGCAAAGGATATGAACAGGCACTTCACCAAAGAAGACATTTAGGCGGCTAAGAGATACATGAGGAAATGCTCATGATCATTAGCCATTAGAGAAATACAAGTCAAAACTACAATGAGATACCATCTTACCCCAACGAGGCTAGCATTAATCCAAAAAACACAAAATAATAAATGTTAGAGAGGCTGTGAAGAGACTGGAACACTTACACACTGCTGGTGGGAAAGTAAAATGGTATAAGCTCTTTGGAAATTGATTTGCACTTCCTTAAAAAGCTAAAAATAGAAGTACTGTATGATCCAGCTATCCCACTCCTTGGAATATGTCTTAGAGAAATAAGAGCCCTCACACAAATAGATACATGCACACCTATGTTCAGTGCAGCACTGTTCACGATAGCAAAAAGATGGAAGCAACCTCGGTGCCCATCAATGGACAAATGGGTAAACAACTTACGATATATTCACACAATGGAATACTACATAATGATAAAGAACAACAATAAACCCACAAAACATCTCCTAACGTGGCTGAATCTGGAAGGCATTAAGCTGAGTAAAATTAGTCAGTTGCAAAAGGACAAATATTGTATGAGACCACTATTACAAGAACTCAAGAAAAGATTTAAACACAGAATAAAATATTCTTTGATGGTTACAAGGGTGGGGATGGAGGGAGAGGGGAATTCACTAACTAGACGGTAGACAAGAATGATCTTAGGTGAAGGGAAGGACAACACACAAGACAGGGCAAGTCAGCATAACTGGACTGTCATGGATTGAATTGTGTCCCCCCAAAATATCTGTCAACTTGGCTGGGTCATGATTCCCAGTATGGTATGATTGTGTAATCTGATGTGATTTCCTTATGTGTTGTAAACTCTATCACTATGATGAGGTTATATGTGATCTCCTTATGTGTTGTGAACTCTATCACTATGATGAGGTTATATGTGATCTCCTTATGTGTTGTAAACTCTATCACTGTGATGAGGTTGTACTGATGACATCTGCAAGATTGGATAGTGTCTTAATCCAATCTCTTTTGAGATATAAAAGAGAGAAGCGAACAGAGACACACGGGAACCTCACACCACCAAGAAAGCAGTGCCAGGAGCAGAGCACGTCCTTTGGACCAGAGGTTCCTGTGCTGAGATGCTCTCAGACCAAAAGAAGACTGATGCATCACAAGGACCTTCCTCCAGAGCCAACAGAGAGAGAAAGCCTTCTGGAGCTGACATCCTCAATTTGGACTTGTAGCCTACTGGACTATGAGAGAATAAACTTCTCTTTGTTAAAGCCATCCACTTGTGGTATATCTGTTATAGCAGCACTAGGTGACTAAGACATGGACTAAACCAAAAGCTAAGAAGTTCCCTGAATACAACCAAACACTTTGAGAGACAATGTAGCAGGGGTGGGGGTCTGGGGACCATGGTTTTGGGGGACATCTAGGTCAACTGGCATAACAAAGTTTATTAAGAATATGTTCTGCATCCCACTTTGGTGAGTGGCATCTGGGGTCTTAAAAGCTAGTAAGCGGCCATCTAAGATGCATCAATTTGTCCCAACCCACTTGGAGCAAAGGAGAATGAAGAACACAAAAGACACAAGGAAAATATTAACCCAAGAGACAAAAGGAGTCACATAAACCAGAGACTCCATCAGCCTGAGACCAGAAGAACTAGCTTCTTGTAGGGCCCGGCTACCACCAATGACCACCCTGACAGGGAACACAATGGAGAGTCCCTAACAGAGCAGGAGAAAAGTGGGGTACAGAACTCAAATTCTAGTGAAAAGACCAGATTTAATGGTCTGACTGAGACTGGAGGAACCCCAGAAGACATGGCCCCCGGACTCTCTGTTAACCCAGAAGTAAAACGATTCCCGAAGCCAGCTCTTCTGACAAAGAATAGACAGGACTATAAGACATAAATTGATACTCGTGCTGAGTATGTTTCTTAGCTCAAGTAGATACACAAGACTAAATGGGAAGCTCCTGTCCAGAGGTGAGATGAGAAGGTTGAAAGGGATAGGAGCTAGCTGAATGGACATGGGAAATCCGGAGTGGAAAGGAGGATTGTGTGATCAGATTTTGGGGATGGCACCTAGGGTCACATAACGATGTGTGTATAAATTTTTGTATGAGAAACTAGCTTGAGCTGTAAACTTTCACCTAAAGCACAATAAAAAATAAATAAAAAATAATAATAATGAAACTTGAGAAAAACAGTTCAGACTTACTGGACAGGTTGAGACTAGAGGAACCCCCAAAACTATTACCCTGAAATACTCTTTAAACTTTGAACTGAAACTACTCCCAGAGGTCACCTTTCAGCTAAATAACAGATTGGCTCATAAAATAAGCAATATCAGCCATGAGTACTGTGCTCCTTTAAAAAATCATCTGTATGAGACCAAATGGTCAACATTTACTCTAAAGCAAAGACCAGAAGGTAATGGAGGGCAGGAACACTAGATTAATGGAAACGGAACACCAGAACAGAAATAATGAGAGTGTTGACACATTGTGAGAAATATAGCCAATGTCACTGAATAATTTGTCTAGAAATTGTTAAACGGGAACCTAATTTGCTGTGTAAACTTTCACTGAAACACAATAAAATATTATTTTTTAAAAAAGAATGAACAGCGTCCAGCCTATATTAAGTACAAGAATATAGATTACTTATTGTCATTTACCTATATTCCAGATACCTGGTATATAGTAGGTGCTCAATAAACTTTGTGGACTGAAAGCTCTAGAGTAAGAAAAGGTTCCAGGAAGAATTTCATATTTAGAGCTGCTGCTGCTGTTGTCAGGGGATGTGCTTGCCCTGAAAATGCCTGTGGGAGGGATGCAGCCATCCGTCTTGAAACACCAAGACCTGTGAGACAGGCACCAAGCTAAATTCCTAGTCTAACTCCTTGCTCCCCAACCTGTTTTCATGTCTTGTTCTCAGATGGAAAATGTATCAGGCCATTAACTTGATAAGAAGAACTATAAGCACCTGATCGTTGCCTGAAGCTAAGAAGTAATGCATTCGCTGCCCACCTAGGCATTGGCTGCCTTCCAGCTTGTGAGAAGAGCCCTCTCTGGAGCTGTGTTTGGGCCTGTACTTTCCTCGCTCCTCCCCCGGTGCTTAGTTGTAGGCATCTCTGATTTGTGGAAAGTGGTCTTAGAGGAAGGTGAGCTAGTTAGCAGATAAAGAGGGGACCTCAGGATCTAACCAGATGCAATAAATACCTTAAGTTCTCATGTTCTGAATGTAAAACCAACAAGGACCACCTTGATCATGTAATTGTGTGGGCTATAAAAACAGGAAGAAACAGTTAAAAGCCCTGGAAAGGGGAGAACTTGGTGGAGGTGAGGTGGGAAGGGGGAGAAGAACTTGGTGCTCGTGTGGTGGCCTTGTATGGACACTGACAAGTTGCTGATGGCTGGAGGCGGTTGGGAGTTGGGAGTGGATCCAGATTGGCTGGCAGGAGCATCTGGCTGACAAGGCTGCCCTCTGGCCCCATCCTTGGAGGATGCTCTCCAGGGATCTTCCTGCTTGCTCTGATTCCAAGCAGCCGTCAGCACTACGGTCTGCTTTCCTGAGATGCAACCCGGGCATGCAGAAATTATGGTGACCTTGAGACCTTGCCTTCCCTCTGCCTGCCTGTGTCTTACTGCTCAACTTGATGTGATGCAGATCCAATGTGTCTCTTTGTGCCTTTCTGGCAATCCATGCCCTATCTGAGTTGGGAGTGGGGAAAAGGGGGAGTGTTTATGTCTTCCGAAAGATGGGGAGATGACTGGCAGGGTTGTTTCCCTTGCCCTCACCCCTACTTTTTCATTCCTTGGCACTTTGCTCAGGTAAACCAGACTCAGCTGAGTGACCGCAAACAGGCTGAATTACTGGCCTTTGATACATCAATGCCAGTCAATAAATTTGGAGTGTCTAGTTGAAGTGGGCAGCATTTCTAGGTCAAAGTAGTGCTTTACAAAAACCTGGAGATCTATGTTAACACTGTGTAAATGAAATCAGAGGGAAAGTAAGGTGTAAGAAAACCCTGAACTGAAAGTCAAAGGGCTGGCTGAAGGTCCTTAGCTGTGTAACTGTGGGCAAGTGCGACTGTGGGCAAGTGCCTTAATCTTTCTCAGCATCAGTTTTCTCATCTATAAAATGGGGATAATAATTCCTGCTGCATCTCACTCACAAGGTTCTTATGTGGCTCAAATTTGAGCAAATATAGAACACACAATATTGAGTGGTGGAAAGTGCATGACTTCCTGCATATTTCCTTCAGAGAGTGGTTGTGAGGCTCACCTGAGCAGTTAGCACAGTGACTGGCACACAGTAGATGTTCAATAAATAATTATAATAAATGATCATTGTTGCTTGTGTGTGCAAATATGATTTTAAACCACAGAATAATTATAATGAGCTGAATAGTGTACCCCAAAATCCATGTCTACGTGGAACCTGGGAATGTGGACTTATTTGGAAATAGAGTCTTTGCAAATGTAATCAAGTTAAGATGAGGTCACACTGGATTAGAAAAAGAAAAAAAATCAAACCCGTTGCTGTGGAGTCAATTCCGACTCATGGCGACCCTATAGGACAGAGTAGAACTGCCCACAGAGTCTCTAAGGAGTGCCTGGTGGATTCGAACTGCCGACATTTTGGTTAGCAGATGTAGCTCTTAACCACTATGCTGCCAGCATTGAGTGGGCCCTAAATCCAATATGACTGGTGTCCTTATAAAAAGAGGGAAGTTTGGACACAGAGACACAGACACACATGGAAGATGGCCATGTGAAGACAAAGGCAGAGATTGGAATGACGGAACTACAAGCCAAGAAATGTCCCGGATTGCTGGAAATCACCAGAAGCTTGGAAAGAGGCATGGAAAAGATTCTTCCCTTGAGACTCAGAGGGAGCAGGGCCCCGCAGGTACCTTAATTTCTGACTTCTAGCTTCCAGAACTGTGAGAGAATAAAATTCTGTTGCTTTTAAGCCACCCAGTTTGTGGTACTTTGTTAGAGCAGCCCTAGGGAGCTAATACAGTAGTATAAAATGTAAGTTCTTATTTTCATCTTTTGTTGATCTGCTAGCAGGTAGGATTAACATACAGAATTGACATTCTGGTGGTGTAGAGATAGATAATAAATAAGTAACAATTAAATGAACATCACAATATAAAATAGTGATAAAGTCTATGAAAAAAGTGAAACAACAGAATGAAGTGAAAGAGTAACCAAGGGCATTACTATAGATTGAGTGGTCAGGAAAGGCTGTCTGAGAAGCTGTCATTTGAGTCCAGACTTGAGTGATAAGAAAAAACCCACCATCCAAAGATCCAGGGCAAAATGTTCTAAATAAGGAAATAGCATGTGGAAAGAACATAGGACTGGGTTAATTACTTAACTCCTCTAAGCCTCAGTTTCCTCATCTGAAAAACGGGAATAACAGTGCTCAGTTCACAATATTGCCGGGAAGATTGTACGAGGATTGAGTGATTGGCCAACAGTGGTGCTCAGTATGTGATGGTTTCCTCTCCCTACACACATAACACATGCTGTATCAGTCAGGATCCCACCAGAGAAATAAAACCAGTAGGAGATATATATATAGGCTTACTTGATTGTGGGACTGGCTAGGCAAGTCCAAAAATCTGTAGAGCAGGCTTTCAGGAAGGACAGGCTGCAACTCTTGGGCATGAACTGAAGATGTAGTCCACAGGTGGAATTTGTTCTTTTTTAGGGAAACCTCAGCTCTGCTCATAAGGCCTTGAAACTGATTGAATCTGGCCCACTCAGATTATCTAGGATAACTTCTTTACTTAAAGTACCCCAATTATGGACTTAAACTCATCTACAGAATGTTTTCATGGCAACATCTAGATTAGTGCTTGATAGAATCACTGGGGACTATAGCATAGCCAGCGGGCCCTGGTGGTGTAGTGGTTAAGCACTTGGCTCTGACCCATAAGCCGCTCCACAGGCGAAAGATGTGACAATCTGCTTTCATAAATATTATAGTCTTGGAAACCCTATGGGGCAGTTCTCCTCTGTCCTACAGGGTCTCTGTGAGTTGGAATCAACTCAACAGCACATCAACAACAAATAACATAGCCATGTTGATACATAAAGCTGACTATCACATATACCCAGCATCTACTTCAGTGTCTCCCATCTGCTCAACATGTTTGTAAAGTGAAATGGCTCGTTTCTAAACCCAGCACAATCATTTTGCCAGCAAACCTTGATGTCTGATCATAACCATTCCGTGTTCAACACGTGGTTATCAAGGACCCGTTATGAATACCTCAGTACAAAGGGTGATACCAAAAATGCACAACTCTGGGCTGAATCTATGTGAGATGAAACAGTCAGATGAGAAGGTCTCACTATAGTGCAAGACAACCTAATGTTGAGTTCCCACATAAACATCTTAACCATCATCAAGTCCCTTTCATCTTTTTGTAACAGTGCTTCTCAGGCTCTTCTTTTTCTAGATGATAGCAACAGTCCCTCAGCTGGACTCCCTGTCTCCAGCCTCTGCCTGCTCCAGGTTGTCTTGTATTTAGGCTGCTGGTTGAATTGTCCTGAAACACTACTTTAGTCATGTCACTCCCTGCTCGTGCACCACAAGAGCTCTTTATTAACTGCCAAGTCAAGTCTCAACTCCTCTGCCTAGCTTCCAGGCACTCCATAATCTAACCCCTCCCTAGGTGACATGACAGCCGTCTTAATATTTTTGAAGGGTTGTCAGAGAGAAGAAGGATTAGTGTGACTCTGTGCTGCTCCAGCGGGCAGAAGGAGCTATAACAGGCAGAAATTACAGGGAGACCTAAGTGCCTCAACATATAAAGAAAGGTTCACCTTTGTTTTTTCTGTGTGGATGTGGGTGGTGAGAGTGGTGGTGGGGGTGGAGGTAGTGTAAATATTGTTGTTGTGGAGATTTGACAATACATTGAATACTGTGTGCAGCACCTACAGAATTTGCTAGTCTAAGGTGGCAGGAAATAGCAAAATACTGTACATCCAGTCTGAATACCAGTCGTGAAGTTTCTGATAATTTAGAATACTGCTTATCAAAAGGTCCCTGGGTGGCACAAATGGTTTGCTCTCTGCTATTAACCTAAAAGTTGGCAGTTCATACATCTATTGGTCTCATCCCACCTAGAATAAAAGAGAATGAAGAAAACCAAAGACACAAGGAAAATATTAATCCAAAGGAATGATTGACTGCATGAACCATAGCTTCACCAGCCTGAGCTCAGAAGAACTAGATGGTGCCCAGCTACCACCACCGACCGCTCTGACAGGGATCACAATAGAGTGTCCCAGACAGAGCAGGAGGAAAATGTAGAATGAAATTCAAATTCACACACACACACACACACACACACGCACACTCAATTTTTAATTTTTTAAAAAGCAAACTTACTGGTCTGACAGAGACTAGAGGAACCCCCAAGACTATGGCCCCCGGACACCTTTCTAACTCAGAACTGAAGCTACTCCTGAAGGTCACCTTTCAGCCAAAGATTAGACAGGCCTATAAAACAAATAATAACACAAGTGAGGAACATGTTTTTTGCTTCAATCAAGTATCCAAGACCAAATGGGCAACACCTGCCCAAAAGCAAAGACAAGAAGGCAGGAAGGGACAGGAAAACTGGATGAATGGAAATGGGGAAAACAAGATGGAAACAGGGAGAGTGCTGACAAGTTGCAGGGATTGCAACCAATGTTACAAAACAATTTGTGTGTAAATTTTTGAATGAGAAACTAATTTGCTCTGTAAATTTTCACCTTAAGCACAATAAAATTAAAAAATAAATAAATTTAAGTTGGCATTTCGAAGCCAGACAGTGGAGCCATGGATGAAAGTTCTGGCAACCTGCTTCCGTAAGAAAACCCTGTGGAGCTCAGTTCTACTCTGAAGCACATGGGGTCACCACGAGTCGGAATTGACTCAATGGCAGTGGGTTTGGTTGTTGGTTTTATTACTTACTGAATTTCCTAAATTAATGGGTAAAGACAACAAAGGGAATATTTTTTTATTTTCAAGAAAATATATGATTGTTTTTATGTTCCATGTTCATGTGGTAGGTTTGGGTTGAAGAGACTGGTATAATTACATTAAATTATGTAAGCTTTGTTGGCCACAGTAAGGAATTTGGCCGTTGTTCATGTCAGGCAGGGGAATGACATGATCCTCAAGTAGAAGCAGGAAATCATGAAGAATGAACTTTCTAACAGGTGGAGCTTTGCAGCAATGACATGGATGGCCTCGCTCAGCAGTGAGCTCCCAGACTCAGGAGCAGTAGGTGGGGAACCCCTGCAGGGGATGCCGTAGAGTAGGGTTGGACTCCAGGAGGGATGTAAGGTGAGATAACTTCTAAGAACCTTCCAGAACCCTCCTACTCCTCACATTCTCCCTGGCCAGCCTCATATCCACCACTCCCTAACCTACATTTTGGTCTCCAGTCAGGATCTCCTCAATGCTTACCAGGAGGTGGCGCCAAACTGAGGTTCTCCTCACTCTGAACATTCTTTCTACACCTGCTCTACTTTCCTTTTTGCCATTCCAATTTTACCTACCCACAGCAATTTTTTAAAAAAATTGTGCATTAGGTGAAATTTACAGAGAAAATTAGATTCCTATTCAATAATTTCTACATAAAGTGTCTTCATGGCCTTGGTTTCATTTCCCACAAAGTGTCAGCACTCTCCCCATTTCCACCCTGGTTTCCCCATTTCCTTTTATTCTGATTTTCTACCCCTTCTTGCCTTTTAATCTTTGCTTTTGGACAAATATTGCCCTTTTGATCTCATATAATTGATTGTTGTAAGGAGCACATTCCTCTTGGGTGTTACTGTTTATTTTATGAGCCCTGGTGGTGTAGTAAGTAAGAAATCGGCTGCTAACCAAAAGGTTTGAATCCACCAGCAGCAGCTTGGAAACCCTATGTGGCAGTTCTACTCTGCCCTGTAGGGTCACTGTGAGTCGGAATTGACTCAATGGCAATGGGGTGTTGTTTGGCTGGAAGGTGGTCTCCAGGAATGCCTTCATTTCCAGGTCAGAAAGGTGTCTTAGGGCCATAGTCTCAGGGGTTCCTCCAGTCTCTGCCAGACCAGTATGTCTGGTCTTTTTTGTGAAGCTGATTTTTTGTTCTACATTTTTCTCCCGCTCTGTCCAGGACCCTTTTTTGTGATTCCAGTCAGAGCTGTCAGTAGTGGTAACTGGGCACCATCTAGTTCTTCTGGTCTCAGGGTTGTGTAGGCTATGGTTCGTGTGGTCCATTAGTCCTTTGGACTAATGGCTCTCTTGAGTCTTTGGTTTTCTTCATTCTCCTTTGCTCTGGATGGGAAGAGACCAATAGCTGTATTTTAGATGGCTGCTTGCAAGCTTTTAAGACCCTAGACATTACTCACCAAAGTAGGATGCAGAACATTGTCTTTATGAACTATGTTCACAACAATGTTTTTGATAAGTGCTTATAAAGGCATAACGGGGGCTGATTGAATAAGTTATTGTATATTCACATAATAGGATGTTGTATGGCCACTTACATTGAGATGTTGGAAGAAATTTAATGATGTGGAAAGATGGACACCACAAACTATTATTCAAAAGAAGCTGGTTACAAATAGTGGGGTCTCATTTTTGAAAATTAACAAAAATTATTTATGAATAGAAAAAATACTAGATGACATATATATCAAAATGTTGTCATATTCTCTAGGAAATGAGATTGGAGACATTTTCATTTATGTTTTCTAAATTGAATACAATTAGAATTATTTCATTTTTGTTGGCTTTTACAAAAGTATTTTATTGATTCCACTGTTCATCAAAGCCCCCCTTTTCCCTGTAACTCTGACCTACACTTATCTTTTTTGTTTCATTGCTGGTTCTGTATAATCCAGTACATGGTTATAGACAGTCTTGAGTTATTACAAATGCTTCGTTCATGTTGGTCTCAAATAAAGAAAAGTTTTCTCTGGCAAAATAGCGATTTATTTTCTGCTGTTTTCCCCATCACATAGCACTGTGCAGACATCAGTCATTTGATGGAGGCTTGATACTGGGTCCTCAAGGTGTGCCACACAGCCTGTGTGGCTTTCCAGAGAGGCCTTGGACCTGGGAATGGCCCCAAACTCCCACAGCTCTCCTGGGTATGGTGAGCCCCATGGGAATGAGGGCTCCCCATCCAGGTGCCCGGTCACGGGCATTCCAGACTGCTTGACCCTATCACATTATTCTGCCTCTGTCTCCTCTGGTGACTGGGCCAAGATGGCTGCAGAATCTGATGCCCTGTCCACCTTCCAGACTAACTGTCCATCTGTAGCTGGAGCACAACTGCAGGTTGTATTCCTCTCATTATTTGTAAACAGCATTAAAGCTGAGGGAACTTTAGTAATTATTATTCTTTTGGAAATTACCCGACATCCTATTCTTTAAAAAAAAGAGCCTTATTGCCACGGTGCCTACTGTGTGCTAGGTACTAAGCCAGTCAATAGCACTATGAAGCTGACGGCAGGGACAAGGCCTGGTGAGCAAGCCATGCTTTTGTTCTCTTGCTTAGTCCATGCTGGGAGGCAGCTGCTCTCTTACATTTTCACTAGCAAACCCTCTGAAATCACCTCTGTGATGACCATCATCACACGCTTCACTCCACAGGTGAGTCAAGCTCCAGTGATCACTAGTTAGCACTATTATCACCTCATTTCCATCACTAAACCAGAGGGACAGCATAGCTGAAATAATGAGATTTAGAACAGGAGACCCTGCTGCTTTCTTGACAGTTTTTTTCAAGTGCTTTCATACATAGCTCTTCATAGATGTCTGAAGCGCTGTCAGATGGAAAGAGGACAAGATTTATTCTCTGACCAAACCCTGTTGCTTCTACAACCCTAACACCACTCCGACTGGCACTTCGTTCACTTCCCTCCCCTCCCTTGGTTCAGACCACCTTGCAATCTTGCCTGGATTACTCTAACAGCCTCCTAAATGGTCTGCTTGCCTGCCCAGTCTTGCTCCTCTAATCCTTCCCTCAGAGAGCCTGAGTGATCTGTTTCAATTGTAAATCTGGTCATACCACACCTCTGCTTAAAACTCTGTACAGGCAGTCCCCGGGTTATGAACATCTGACTTACGTACAACTCACATAAAGCCTAGTATATTAAAAATTTGAGGTATATACAATGGTTTGTAACAACAAACAGGTGCTACTTGGCACATCAAAACATTATTATTATTACTGTATTATGTTAGAGATGTTCTAGTGTATCTGGAAGTGTTTCCTTAATGTTTTTTTATGCATAGAAATGTACACTATATACTGTATACTAAGACAAACATTCCGATTTACGTACAAATTCGACTTAAAGACAGATTTAGGAACGGGACTCATCTGTAATCCTGGGACTGCCTGTAATGCTTCTGCATTGCCTTCAGGATAAAATCTAAACTCCTTAGTATTGCTTTTAAGACCCAAGCCCTGCTTAGCTCTCTGGCCGCATGCCTCGCCCAGGCTGTTTCAGTCCTTCGGAACCACTTTCACACTGAACCCCAAACACTCCTTATTCTCTCTTACCTCCAAGTCTTTATCCTCCCCTCTACGCCTAGCTAGTGTCTTGTCTTTTAGGAGTCACCTCAGATGTCACTTCCTCCAAAAGCCTACCCAAGGCTAGGCTAGGTATCTTTGTGTCCTTCAAGAGTATCCTAGGCTTACCCCATCATCCCTCCTGTCATTTTATTGTGTAGCTGTCTCTTTACACGTATCTTTCTCTCCAGACAGTAAGCTCCTTGAGGACTGGGATTGTTTTATCATTGTATCCCCAGCACCAGTGCCTGACACACAGAAACAATAGTTACTGAGTGGATAAATGACAGAAGACATAACAAGGACAGACGGAAGCTTAAAGGGGTGGATTTCATTTTATGTACTGAAGAACTTTCTAGTCAACGGTGATATTAAAAAAAGGAACAGACTGGCTCACAAAGCACAGTGAAAGCCCTCCCCTCCCTAAGTCTCCAAGCAGAGACTAAGTGGTCTTTGGGCAGGGGGCTCCTTCAATACATGCCCTCCACGTATTTCATTTCTGCAGGAAGGCACAATTAGATTCACTTCTGGAGTCAAAACATCTGGGCTGGGCAAAGTTTATTAATGGTAACTAGGGGTGGGTGGGAGTGAGGGGAAAAGAGGGACTCACTGCTTACAGGAGACTGAGCTTCTGATAAGGTGATAGGAAAATTTGGAAATGGATGATGGTCATGGTTGAACGACATGATAAACCTGTCACTGAATTATACATGAGAAGAATGTTGAAAAGGTAAATGATTTATTACCACAATTAAAAAAAAAAAGATCTGGGTTGGGGTCCCAGTTCTGCCATTTACTGAGATCTTAGGCAAGTCACAGCCTCTCTGAACTTCCTTGCTTGTAAAATAGACACCTGCACTGTCTACTTCACAATTTTGTGAGAACCAAGTGAGACCATGTTCATTATTTTGTAAAAGCCTTAAAATCAAAGAGCAGGCATTTTATTATTATTTACAACATATTCTTCAGGACTTGCAGCTTCACTGAATAACACTAGTTCTGCAACTACATTGGAAAACAAAGTTCCTACGCGGAAACTTTTACTGCTGCTGCAGGCAGAGCTGAGAATTAAAAGCAGAAAGATCTTCTAACTTCTGTTCTGTGCCACTGCCGTAGAGAAGAGGCAATGGTGGGATCGAAGGCACCCGCTTAGCTAGGATCTGTCAAAGGCCCATTGTTCCTGCCATCAGGGAGAGTCCTTGGAACCCACCACTTAAACAAGGGGAATAGCGTCCCCAAAGCCTTAAATCACCATCAAAATCAGCCAAAATAAAAACTACACATACTCAGTAACATTCCCCTTTGGGTCTCTTGATTAAAGCAGAATCAAGAACAGCTGACAGCATTTCACTTCCCCTTTGGCAAGACAAACCAAATGAAACCATTTAACTTAAAGGCTTTTTATTAGGAACCAGGGGAGTGAGCTGCTTATCCCTCTATAACAGTCTACAGCAGGTCACCAGGCCCGGGATGGAGAGAGACTGTCAAAGGTGCTGCGATGTGCTTTGCTGCACTTGCTTAGGGCCTGGAAGGAAAGGTGGCGGCAACGAAGGTTGGCAGGAACTGGTGTGAGTCAAAACACCAACAGCCTGGGGAGAGCCCTGTACCTTTCTTCCAACTCCACTCAAGGCCAGCGCATGCCAAGAGACAGAGAATGTGCTGGAGTGGCAGGGCGTAGCAGTGTTGTCTGAACCCCTGGCTTCATTCAGGGCTGCTTCACTTGCCTGCTCTCCACTCTTCTTGCCGTTTAGTGATTAGGTATTTGAAGAACTCATACACAGACCATGCAATGGCCGTAGAGGGAATCTGGTAAATTACTCTAGCCTGCACTCCCCGGAAGTAGGCGGTCACTCCGCCTACTTGATACACCGTCCTGAAGGCACTAGCCATGCCTGTGATGTGTCCCGTAATGTTTGAGTTCAAAGCCAGGGATTCCTGGGTGTTGAGCAGTGTCTTGCAAACGTCCAGTGGGGTTGTGGCAGCAGCAGCTACAGCTCCCGCGCAAGCTCCCGAGAGGACGTGGGAGCTGGGGTTGTACCGTCTCTGGGGGTTAAAGTGCTCCTGCAGGAATTCGTAGGTCATGAAGTGGATGGCTTGGAAGGGAACGTTCATGGTTAGCTGGGTGGTATAGCTGCGGTAAAAGGCTCCAGCCCCTTCATTCTGCCACACTGCCCGTACACAGTCTGTTACTCGGTGGTATGGAGAGTTGTACATCTGCATTCTCTGCTTGACCACTGGAGGTGCCATCAGCAAGGAGGAAGGAAACAGCAATAGCAACCAATTGGTGAGAGAGCGTCCAGATTCAGAGTCCCGAGTCAGCAGATCAGCCAATGGAACGGAAAGAGAAAAAAGAAAATATGAGTGAGTTGCCAGTCAACCTGGTGAGTTAAGGTTTCCCTTTTTTGAGGGGCGGGGTAGGCAGAAGGTTGATAAAGAGCTAAAAAATAGTGGACCCTCTTCTAGCAGGATTTCTTTAAAACTAGCCAATTAATGCATAGAAGGTATCTATCGTTTAGATTCCAGAGTGTCCCTTGAAATAAGTACCTACTATCATTTTACCCTTTCATACTTCCTAAGAAATGTCTCACTGGCAGTTAACATATTAATAAGCATATAACCTTAACAAGCCAAATCCTTGGGTACTAAGAGTACCTAACTTTTAAGCATGGTTAGCCTCTCAGAGGAGAGAAAGAAGAAGTGCTATCACAAAGAAAATAAGACTCTTAGCCAAGAAAGAGTTTGGCTTTAGTTTCCAAACTTATCTCCCACTCCCTCAAGATGATAATATGGCCCGAGCTTAGCTCTGGCCCTTTCCACCCCACGGCCTTCTCCAGGCAGGTAAAGAAGTGGAATGTAAGGAACATGGCAACTATGCTATGCTCCCCATATTTGTGGATTTGTTGGGGTACCTCATTCTCTAGACTCCGCCAACTGGAAAGTCAAGATCCAGGCAGAAATGCAGTGACAGAGCTCTAAAATGAATTTTCCCTTTTATCCCTATCTCAACTATATTCATTCCAATAAAAAAGGCAATGTTCTAAAACCTCAAAATCCATCTTCATGTCTTTGAAGGAAAATGAAATAATCCTGCTGAACTTTCAGAAGAGATCAAATCCACTATAAAGGGGACTTCTGAGAAGGCCCAGGAACAGGCCAAGGAGAGCCATATCTTTCTCCAGGGAAGCCTCAAAGATGAAAAAAAACCCAAAAAACCTGCTGCCTTCAAGTTGATTCTGACTCATAGCAATCCTATAGGACAGAGTAGAACTGCCCCACAGGGTTTCCAAGGAGTGACTGGTGGGTTTGAACTGCTGACCTTTTGGTTAGTAGCAGAGCTCTTAACCACTGCGCCACCAGGGCTCCAAAGATGCATCAAATCCCAATGAATATGCCCCCTAAAAAACAAGGGACTCCTCCTAAGGACCAGTAACATGAAGGGAACGCCCTCTAGTGGTAAAACGAAGTAACAAGGGCAGGATGTCCCATCAAAATGAATGGGGATCTCCCTAGCTTTTTTCTGTAAATGAGAAATAAAGGAAAAGCTCAGAGACGCAGATGCAGCTGCCTGTGGAGGGAAAGGCCGAGTAATCATTACCTTCTGCTGGATTCATGGCTGCATCGTGAAGTAACGTTGCCACACACCCAGCCGCACCTGCAAATGACAAAACAACTGCCACATGTGAGGCCGGGGGGGGGGGGGGGGGGGGAGGCCTGATTCACTGAGGCCCCCGAGGGAACGGGCGCGGCTGTGCTAAGCCACAGCAGAAACGGGATGTCAAGAGCCAGTCCAACATGGAAACCCACTGCTCCTGAACACCTTTTCCAAGAAATGAAGCTATTTGTTCCCATCAAGTAAGGTCACCAATGTACATTCCATATCTAGGATAGGAAGGCCAGGAGGAGTCAAAGAAAACAGCCCAGATTTTATCAATAAAGATGGTACTGAGAACAAATGCAGTTCATGCCCCAGAGAGGAAGCAGATACAGAGCTGCCAGGGGATGCCAGCCCATCAATTGCCCCCAGCGTGGGCGTGCTAATGTAAAGGAGGGAGAACCGGAGGGTCAGGTGGTCAGATCTCCAACAAAGACTCTCACCTTCCCTGTACTCCTGTCTCCAAATCCTAACATCTGTCCACCTAGACTTTTCCTTTAGTTCCCGAACTAGTCTATCCCTCATTTTCTCCACACTCAAATTTGGTTTCCAGACAATCCTGAAAGCCCTGGGCTTTCTTCCTTTTCTTCCACACAACCTTGAACCCTCTGGCTTCTCCGTACAGAAGTCCCTTGTCCCCACCCCCATTCACTTGTTGAGGCCTTCTCATGTCCTCAGTGACACAAACTGCCTCTGGTTCAGTTGGGATCCTGAAAAGGTGAGGCGAAGAGCTGGGGCTCCATGAGTGTCTTCCTTGGGTGGCTGGCTGGGTCCCCTCAGATCCTGCCCTGAGGAGCAGGACACCACCCGACTATCAAGGAATATACAGCGAGGGTAGTTCAGTGTGTCTCCACATTACCAGGGCATTAGAAGTTGATGCCAAGGAGAAGATCAGAGCAAAGAGACGAGCTGGTAGGTAAGGGAGGATACTGCAACCCTTTGTTGAGATGCCCCAAAAGAGGGGTGGGGTTGAAGCAGCCCATTGCCTGAGAACATCAGGTTTGGAGGTCCCTTCCCTAAAATCTGGCCTACCCCAGCCCAAAGCTTGCTGAGACTGGAAAACATTGACAGCAGCAAAAGCTCAAAGAGTTGGGAAAGTGGGGGAACCAGCACAGGAAGGCTCAATACCATTGGCAATATGGCTATTGCCCCCAGGGTGGATTACATCACTCAATGTCTTTTTTAACTTTTCGTAGCAGGCAAAATAGAGGGCATGGGCAGGCCCTGCGCCTGTTGCTGTGACATTCAGCCCCCGCATGGGCCTCCACAGGCCCTCCGTTCTTATAATCCTCCAGAGGGCCTCCAGCACATTGCGATAGCGAGCAGCTGGGTCAGGCTGTAGGCTCTGCATCCGGGTCTGAAATTACAGCAAGAAGAGCAATGTCAGTGATGCTAATTTCTTGCCCAACCTCAACACTTAGGATTTGAGCATTGGGCAGACCTCAGAGCTTGTACATGGAACCATGCAGGAGTGATACCTGGCATCCAGTTTTAGTTCTTTCCAAATCTACAGCCAATCTTTCCAAAGCTTGGACCTTTCTTTTTCTAGTTTTTTCTAGTTATCTGGTGACCCTAAGGGTGGAACACCACTACTCTTCTGAGAATATCACCATTTAGTTGGTATCCTTGAACTCCAAAATGATTCAGCCTCAGCAGCAAACATCAAGCATGTGTTTCAGGAGAAGTTGCTTTTGTCTTTAATAAACACAGGTTAGGAGTTCTTTACAAATAGATTCTAAACTCAGAATATATACTGATTGTCTACAGCATACTTTGTGCTTTATTTCTGAAGACCGATCCTCGGCCTGCTTCCTGACCACATACTACACTGACTAATGAGATGATGGCTCATCCTTTGATACTTTTTTAGACCATCTGGCATTGGCAGTTGGGTTTGCAAGTTAGGATCTTGGCAGAAGTAGCACTCCTAATAGATGTCGCTCTAGTGTACTGGGAAAGAAAATTTCCCCTGAAACTATGAAGCTGGGAGTGTCTAGCTGGAAACCAACCTAGTCTCTAAAACTGAAGGGACTTCCAGATTTCTAATCTTAGCTGACCAAATTTAAAAATTGCCGCTAGCAAATACAACTAATCTTAATAAACACAATCTCAGAAATCTGGAGGATTCAATGATTTGAACAAGTATGTGGTAGATACATTGTAATGAAGTTTCTAGACAAAGTTTGTTGAAATTTGGGAAATTGAAGACCTCTGTCTATTGATCCATTTCAAGGTTAAAAGTAGCACAGAGACAAACGGTTAATATAAAATCAATGTCCAGTGCCTTGCACAGAGTAGGCAATCAAAATTTGTTTGCTGAATGAATGAATGAATTTTTTCTTACACAGATGTGTCTGCATCAGTTTAAAGAGGAACAAGTAGAGCCATCAGTGAGCCAGTATGGGCAATTGATGCCCAACTACAGCTTAAATTCTTGCTTAATCTCAATCATTGGATTCAGTCTGGATTTTGAAATTTGAATCTTCCTGGTGGCCAATTGGAATCCAAGAGTAATGCCTTTTCTCAAGAGCATGGGAGAAAAGAAAGTAACTAGATTAACGGGTCTTGGTTAGCCGCAAGCGATCCACATTCCTGAGAGTTATTTTCTCCTGCTACCAACAAAGAACTGGAAGCTTAGAAGGTAAATTACTGGAGGTTCAATCAGAAATGCACAGGATAACTTACCACAATTGTACACATTCTTTCCCATTTCTCAAAACAAACCAACCCCATGGATTTCCAAAACAGGGTGTCCTTACTGATCTTTCCCATTACCCAGGGGGTATAAAATCCATCACAGGAGTTGTTCAGAGAGACTACTGGTCTTTGCTGGATATGGCTACTGATAAACTGGGCCTAATGGGTGTAAGTGTGTGCTTCCATAGGTTTGCTCAAAATTTCGGGCAGGGTGTACCTCCTCAGAAATTCCATTGCTCGGCTGAGTCAAAGGCATATTGGGGCAACCAGTGTTGAAAGGTCTGGCCCTAGAGGTCTGGAACCCTTTGCCCCCAAGAGAAAAATGGACTGTGGGTAAGTTACTCTGAACGTTTTACACACTTACCTACATCTAACAACAATTCCAACTCAATGAAAATACACTTTTATGGAGAGGACCCGGGCATAAGCTATACCAAAAATAAAAATCAATATGGCTCCCCAAATTTGTGGGCCAATTAATCTACGTTTCGCAGAAAGCTGAAATCACTAAGTAAGAATTTATGGATAACCTTGAAGAGTTCAGTATAAACCACTGCGTGGCTTTGGAGAAAAGCCAAACTAATTGGAGGTAAGTGGTATGGTAAAAGACAAGCCATATTTGAGTAAGAAAGCCTGAGTTTGAGCCCCCGTTTTGCTAAATGTGTGGCCCTACATATGTTACTTAACCTCTCTGAGCTTTAATGTTGTCATCTGTAACATGAGGTTAAGAATGGCTGACTCAAAGGGCTGTTGTGGGGATTAAAAGAGATAGTGCATGTAAAAGTCATTGGTAACTTATAAGGTGCTATAAATACAATACATATTGTATTTATATTTGTATTGTATTTAATACATATTGTATTAAAATATGATTCTTGGAGGTATTAGTTCCTATCTTAGAATTCACAGACCATGGCAGCATTGTCTCTTTATAAGTCAGTTCACAAATACACACATGCAACTAACTGGTCCCTAACCAATAACAAATGAGGTTTAATTACATACAGTGAAACCTGTGAGAGCTGGAACTTGATGGGACTGCCTTGTTTTTCTGGGTCTCGCAAGTTTTCTGCTTTGACAGGGTGCAGTCTTACAACTTTTCCATCACCTTCTATTAGAGGAAAATATTTGAGTTTTCCTTCTCTGTCAGGTTTCCACCTTACACAAGTTCCGGCTTTTGCAAGTTTTACTGTATTTTTTGTTTTCATGTTAAAGTTTCTCTGTGGCGGTAATAGTTTACATGATCCGCTACTAATGTGAAGGTCATGTGGTCAGGGACAAGCTCCATTATAAAATTCTGTGCCTTGCTCGGCTCTTGAAATCTGATTTTAGGAGGCTGTATGGAGACTTGGGAGTCAGACAGACTGGGCTCAAATCATGACTCTGTCACTTAAACTATGTGACCTTGGGCAACTTACTTAACTGCTCTCTAAGCCTCCTTTCCTTCATCTGTAAAATAATGAAAATGGTGTCCACCATTTCAAGGATTAAATGAATAATTTATATAAGGAACTTCAGGCAGTGCTTGGCACACAAGAACAACTGCCTTTTATTGAATACTTATTATTATTAGATGCAAGAAAAGCAAAGCCAATGTTTCCATTTCCTAACCTACACACTGGTATATAGATAACCATTTACATTTGGAGTTTGGAAAAGACTTACCTCCCTCTGTTCTCTCCCTCTTTCACTTATTATGTAAATAGATATTTGCTTCCCCATTACAGGGCTAAGAAGCAGCACCTTGGTGACAGGCGGGTACTTAGCCAGCTGATTTTGAGAAGAGTTCTGACTGCTTTGGGTTGCAGAACCTTGTCCCTATGAATAAAGTCTGGAGCTTGCCTCTGAGGCCCAGAAAACAAAACTGGGATTTATCTGGGCTCTCAAACCTCCTGTTATGACCCTGGAAATAGCCGGCTGAATAACTAGGGCCTACCAAGGCTATGCTGACTTCCCATGGTCCTTCACAAGGATATTTTAAGTCAACTTGACCCTGATGAGTGTCTAGGGGTGCACAGACTTGCATGCTAAGAGGCAATGCCTGCTTTCATGTGCAAACTCTGCTGTGGATGCCCTGTAGGCTCCACCATGGATACCTGCCTCCAGTCCTGGGGTAGGGTCTGGATCCTCTCCCTCTCCACCATCCATTTACAGTGAAAGAGGAAGAAAAGCTGCCCGGGGACTAGTGAACCGGAAAGCCCCTTCTGAAGGTAGGGATTTGAATTTCACTTTCATGTCTGTACAACAGTATTTAACATACTGACACTAAATCCTATTGGTATAACCTAGTTCTTCCTTACAGTTAATCAAATCCTAGCATTAATGGCAAATGAAAATAATTCTTCTAAAGTAAGCTTTTGTGTTTTTGAAGACTTTTGAGCATTCTTCTTCCAGATCAAATAATTATTTCTTTAATGTAGGTAGGGCTTTGAGGCATGACTATTACGTAGCATGACAAATTTTTTAAAAAACAAAAATTCCATAGTTTATATAAATGAATAAGAACCGTTCTCTGAACTGTTCTAACCTTAGGTGGCTAAAATTGACATATTCTAGCAATGCTGCGGTTATTCAAAACATTTCTAGAACTCCTTTCAGAAGTGTTCCCCCAGTGGGTTTACAGGCCTCAGGAGTAAATCAGTCTCCTTGTTTTCTGGTTCCATCTTATCTTTAACCCCAAGCACTAGTTCCTATTTTCATCTTCCACCTTATTTACCAGATTTGATTCTGAATGGTCTCAGTTACTAAAAAAAATCAGTTTCATCTTATCACAGGAAAAAGATTTCTCCCTTTAAAGATACACACCCAAATGTTCTAGAGACATTTCTAACAGAGGAATTTATAAAATGCTAATAGCAACATCATGATGTAAATATATGGAATAAGAGTAGGTATAAGACAGCCTCCCAAGGTAACTACAGGAAAGGAAGCAACACTTAGATTAATAAATTGTAGTGATATGTATAAGTCAGTCATATTATTACACTGTATTTTTCAAGCCATTAAATAACTTTCATTGCTTTCCCTAATCTGGTTTTCATTTGATACCCATCCTGAAACGTAGCACCTTAGACCCTGCACTGTACTCACAGTCTAAGTACAGTGAGACTACTTTGCAATTAACTTTTGGATATACAGCATTATTAATTCAGTCATTCAACCTTGAGTCTATTACATAAACATCTGAGCCTTTTTTACTGGTACTTATTCATTTTACATTTCAATATTAACAGAGCATTAACCATTCTCTTACTTATCTATCATGGATGTTACTGTTTATTTCTATTTCTCCCAATTGACAAGGACATTTAAAATTCTAATGCCCATTTTGGTCAAGTGCATTTACCGCATTGTCGATGGCCCTTGTTAGGAGTTACCTTACAATAAGCTAGAATACTCCTGCCAACTCATCCACAAAGCTTAATGAGCACTTTCTCCCTTTCCTCATACACATGATGAATGAAAACGTGAACCCGTACTGGAACCAGGGGGAAGAAGAGATCTACTTTGCATTTCCAAGTTGATACTCTCCTCCTTTTGAACAGGTAACATTTTTTAAGTTTAAGGAGGAAACGTGCATCACAGAGCATTCCAGGATAATTTGACTATTACCCTTAACATGTAAAGGAGACGCCAATCTCAGTCATATGATTTCAACAGTTCCCTCATGTTTACTTCTCATTCAGTTTAATCCTCACTTTTAGTGGTTTGTACCTTTGCTAATACACAAGAATGAGAACCGTAAAGAACACGAACCTGTCCTCCTCTTCACCCAGCTTTTTTCAGAAGGACCTGACTTCTGTATCCATTAAGCAGCGTGCTTGGTTCTGAATGGAATTAGTTTCATACAAATGGTACCCTCACGTTGATCCCATTCCACTGTCATGGCATTTACTTCTACTTTCCAACACTCTCCCTCCTCTTCTAGGCAACTTTTCCTTTTTTGTCGCCTTTAGGTGGTCAAAGAAATACAGTATCAGTTCCATCTCTCTTGTTTGGGGGTCAGTATGCTCCCTGCAAATACACAGTCCTAATCCCAGTTTAGTTTTCATGTTCAGGAAATAGGTGGAGTATCATGTTCGCTCAGCAGAGAAACTGAAACCTTTTCCTGAATATGGTCTTTTCCACATCATTTCCAGTCTGGAACTCTGAACTCAAACACAGGGATTTCCAGTCACTCGTGGTTTAAAGTTTAATATGAAAATACCAGATCTAGCTGAGAGAGCTCAGATTCAGGTTCCTGCCTCGTTACTTTAATGGAAGACACAAGAAGCTGGTAAAAGCACTCGCCCAGAGAACATCTCAAGCCACTAAGAGTTTATTCAAGGTCTGATTCACGCCAGTTGGCTTTACCTTAATCGAGTTGGTAGCACTTACCTGCGTTTCGGGAGACCCCATCCCACCCTATTCCTGGTTAGTCCCAGCTGGGTTCCAGGGCTTTGGCTGACAGATTTTCGATCCAGGGTCCCGATTCGGATCTCACTGTCGGTTAGAAATGGGTCCTGGTTTCTGACTGGGATCGACTCCCAGCCGGGACCTTGCTTGCATGGTGTATCGGTTCGAATCATGTGGTAATAGCAGAAGCCAGGAAGATACCCATGTCAGCTCCGGCACACAGCCGGGATCCTGGCTCCGCACAGGACCCAGGGGTCGGGTCAGCCCCAGGTCGGGTTCGGAGCCCGGTCCAGGTCTCACCTTGACGCAGTCGATGGGGTACATCACGCAGTGCTCCAGGATCCCTGCCACGGCGCCTGCCACCATGTGCGTGGTGACAGTGGCTCCAGCAGGCAGCGCCTCGTAGTCTGGATCGGAGTCTGGATCCTGCCGTACCGGGGGCTTGCAGGCCCCGGCCTCCCCGCTGCCGGCCCCCCGGCCCACGCCCCGCTGCAGCCACCCGTCTAGCAGCGCCGACTCCCCAGGGCTCCGCCCCGGCCCAGCCGCCGGCCCCCCCGCCACACCGCCGGCACCCCGCCCCTCCAACTCCATTCACCCGGGCCAGCTGCGGCGCCCACCCCCGTCGCCGCTGCCGCTGCCGCCGCCCTCCGGCCCCGACCCGTCCGCCTCAGGCGCGGCCCAGAAAGTCCGGGGCCTCTGGCTCCCGCTTGGCCTCCGTGGCCACGCCCCCCAACCAACCATTGGTGCAGCCTCTAAGTTAGCCCCACCCCTTTTCCTACGTAAGAAAAATTTGTCCGAAATATTAGTGAAGTTACCTGTCATTCCTCCGCCCGGAGGCGTTGCTACGCCTTAGATCCCGCCTCTTCCCCTTTGATCTTGCAAGCTTCTTGTTTATTGGCCACTGATTGGCCGATATCTAGGATTAGCCCACCTCCGACTTTTTTTTGGGGGGGGGGGGCGGGAGCGGGAGGAATTTAAGGCTGAACTTTGATAGGCTAAACCATTCTGGATACTTTGACCACGGCCATTGGCCCGGCACTACGTCGGTATCCGATTGGCTACAGTGAGAGAGCGGGCCGCCAAGGAGCGAGAGAGGCCGGTTTGGGGCACCTTATCGGCGCCAGTGGAGCTGCGGGAGGAGCTGGCGGGATCGCCTGTGTGGCGGTGGCAGGCCTTCAAGGTCAAACCACAGACGGATGCTGTGAGAACCTGCGGTCGAGCGCCGGTCCCAAATCCCAAGACGGCCGCTCGCAGTCGGGCGTCCAGGGCCTCGAGACCTCTGTTCCCGCGGGATCTCGTGGTTGGCGTGAGGCGGAGCCGGCCTGGGACGGGCATCCTCTGGCGCGGCCCGCGGGCCAGTCCAGGAAGCTGTTGCGACATGCAGGCAGAGGCCGCCTCACCACCAGGGAGGCCCCCGGCGGCCCGTTACAGACTCAAGTCGTGCCTGGCGTGTTGGCCTTTCAGGCCGCGGGCGGACTCCTTGAGGACTCGGTGCTTCTCAGCCCGAGCGCCCAGCACTGGGCCTTGCACCCGAAGTCGCTCAGTAAATCCCGCAGTTGTTGAATGAATGAGTTCTCCCGGTCCCCGGCTGTTGCTGGGCCCTGTGCCAAGCTGAGAGCTGGAGGCGGGGAAGGGAGATGTCGAAATGGGGCGGGACGATTCAGAGATGACAGGTGGAGGCCGGGCTGGAGGCAGCATCCCACACACAGCATGGAAAGTATGGCAACTAGTGAAGCGCGAACGTACAGCTTGTCCTGGGTCTGAAACATCAGCATCTTGTCCCTGAGCTGACTCTCTGACAATCCCTACTGCCTGGTGATGATTGCCTTTAGCGATAAGACAGCTCTCCCTCCCGGTTGGGTCGACTGGAGTCTGATAGGGGCGCTCACTGCTTTAAGAACAATGCCAGCAATTCTTAGCTTCAGGACCACCTCCCGGGCGGTGACGTTGCACTGGGGCCCCGCACTGCACAAAGACGTTCGAGCAACGCTCAAGCTGCAGCCTCGGGTGAGGGACCCAGGCTTCCTCAGTCTCACTCTACTGGAGCGTGATTGCGCAAGTCTCCCGTTTCCAGCTCTGCCATTACTACCTAATTTACCGAACTGATGATGCAATTCTGAACTTTCCCATCTATTTATATATTTTCCTTAGTAAGAAAGAAAATAGGAAAAACTAATAATCAGAGGCCCAGAGAAAGGCCAAGCTTTATGGAGAAAAAGGAAATCTCTTTCTCCCCTGTTGTCTTCCTCTTCAGTAGTGGTTATTAACCTATGGGTCGTGACCTTTTGGAAAATAATGAAGCTACAAATCCTCTTCTCCCTCATCCTCCCTGCACACACAAAATTTTGCATGTGATTTCTGAGTTGGCAGAGCCCCTGAGGGTGACTCGTGGACACCCTAGGGGTCCATTAACCTCACGTTAAGAACCTTCCTCCACAGCATGTTCAGTCTTCCCTCTCCTCTAGCTCATTTCCCTTGAGAAATGATTAGCTCTCACAAAAAGAAACCCATTCAGTCCTGCTAAAGTACGTTCCCTTTACTGCCAAGCTACTCCAGTAATAACCTATAGCTGCCATGTCCTTTTCCCCTCCTTAACCACTTTTTTTTACTCCTTTATTCAGCGGTCACAAATGACCTTTCCAAATCTAAAGGTTTTTTTCTTATTCACTTTTAAAATTGAGATTTAACACTTGTCCCCGTTGACCCATCGCTCATTGAAACTTCGCTAGCTTCAGGAAGCACTGTATTCTAGTCTACCTTTTAGGCCTCTCAGTCTCCTACTCTTCTCTAGCCACTGAGGTGGAACATTCCTAAAGGCTTAATGCCTGTTCTTATTCATCTTTATTACCTTGGAGAACTTTGCCATCCCAAATGTTTTCCTCATTGGAGCCGCATGTGAGTCTCTCTGATCGCATACATTTTAACTGAAATTTCCATATGAACATTCATTCATACATTCAGTAAATATTTCTTGAGTACCAAGTCTTTGCCTGACACAGTACTAGAAGCTGGGGAAAAGAGGACAGACAGAGCCCGTGCTTTCATGGAACGTGGTTTTTAATGGGGGCTGGGGCAGGGGGTAAGACAAAACAAGTAAGAAAAATATCAGATAGCTCTAGGGGCTATGCTGATCATTGAAATAGGGCAGTGTGATAAAGTGTGACTGGATGGCTATATTTGTTTGCTCAGGGAAGACCTCTCTGAGGAGATGACACTCTGTGACAGGAGCCAGTCATGACAGATGCAGAGAAGAGTATTCCAGCAGAAAAAAAAGTAAGTACGACAACCCTAAGATGGAACAAAGGTCGGTGTATTAAAGAACAGAAAGAAGGCCAGTGTGGCTGGAGCATGGTGAGTGAGGGGGAAGTGATATAAGATGAGATTGGAGAGATGAGATTTCTGACTCAGCATGTCCATTTCAAACTCCGCCTTTCCACTCCCCACCCCAACCAATTCCTCCAATATTTTCCTTTTCTACAAAAGTCTTCACTGTTTGCTCAATCAACCAGACTCTAAAGCTGAGTCTTCCTTGACTATCCTCTCTTCCAGATCTCAGTATATGTCATTAATTAATTCTAAAGTGTTTCTTTTGTCCATTCTTTCCTTTTCCTTTCCATTGATATTATCCTTTTCAGAACTTGATCATTTTACATCTATATTATTGTAATAACCCCTTGAAAGGCCTCCCTCTCTCCAGTGTCCCCTGGCTACGCTAGTAGTTTGGTTCCCTTCCTTCCAGGCACATGGTAGTATTGTTCTTCCCACCTCCTTGAAGTTAGATTAGGCATGACCATGGAACTAGATTTGACCAATGAAATCTGAGAGAAGCATGCGAGAGTCACATGTTTACTTCCCCTGCTCCAGTGACTAATGATGTTTAAATGGGGGAGGCTTCATCACCCTAGGGCCTTAGGCGAGGGTGATATGAAGCCAAGTTCCCTACTTGCCTCCCCTTTTCTCCCAAATAAACTTGCAGCATGAGTGAGAAATAAACCTTTGTTGTTTTAAGACATGGGGGCTTTAGGTTTATTTCATACCACAGCAAAATCTAGCCCAGTGTTAGTCAAAATTTAATGTATATACTAATCACCTGAATAACTTGTTAAAGTACAGATTCTGATTCTCTAAATCTGGGTTGGGGCATGAGATTCTGCATTTCTGACAAGCTTCCAGGTGATGGTGATGCTGCTGTACCCTGGATCACACTTTGAGTAGCAACAACCCAAGCCATACTATATGACACTCCCCTCAACACACACACACTATCCTGCATCTCATCAGCACTTAAATCTTCTTGAAAAAAAAACTAACAAACACCATTCTTGTTGATACTCTATAAATCCTCAATAGCTTCCTGCACCTATAACTCCTCATCAGGTTCTGTAGTCTTATTTTCTTATATTCACAGGATTGTTTCCCTCATTCTCCCTTTACCTCTTGTCATTTTCTTTTCCACAACTTTCTTCATTCTTGTGGCAGAGACCACAGCTAATTGTCTAAATATCAAGTCTCACTTCCTTTGGTAATCAAAACCCCGAGTTTTAGCTTGGGCACATGGCTTCTCAGTTAAAGTCTGTATTTTCTCCAGCTTTCCTTGCAGCTAGTGTTGGCTGTGTGACTAAGTTCTAGCTACTGGGCTATGAGTTGAAGTGATGTGTGAAACTCTGGTTGTTTCTCTAAAAAGAAAGGATCTGTCTTCCTCTTCCTTGTTTTCTCCCTTCTCATCAGCTAGAATATGGACCCAGAAGATGTCAACCACTTTTGGCCATGAGGACAAGGGGTCTCCCTTACCAGTGGTAGAGCAAACGATAGAAGAAACCTTCATCCTTAATGCTTTATCACCTCTGGAGTACTCACGCTTAGGCTGGTACTTGAGTGAGCTTGTGTAAGCTACGGCTGTTAATCTGAATCTTTGTTACAGCAAGTGCATTTATATTCCACCCAACACATCCTGTTCCCTAACATGACTTTCTCCCTTTTTATTTACCAGAATTCTCACTCTTGAAGGTCCAGCACAGGTCGCACACTACTCCCTCCAACTCACCTTACCATCGTTCCCTGAACTGCTGTCATACATTACCTGACATGAGGTATGAGTGTAGTAGCCACACATGAGAATACGACTGATTTCTTTACAGCCACTTAAAAAGAAACTGGTTCCTTAATTATGAAGAATAGACCATAAGTGCTGTAGGAATTCAGAGACAGAGGCAATCAATCAAAACTGGAGGGATGAGGAATTATTATATAATTTTAGTAGTTTTCAAATTCGATAATGTGTACAGGAAGACTTTCCAAGGAATATGTGAGGAACAAGGAGTTTCAAGGGAATCAATTTCTGTTCCTCATCTTCTGCATCTGTTCTTTCCTAAAGCTCATCTTCCTGAGAAAGAAGTTGAGACAGTTCTCCTTTCTCATCTTCCCCTTCTCAATCTCTCCAACCACCTTACAAAAGAAAGGTGTCCCTTCACCCATCTTTTATCTATTGCCCTGGTGCATAAAAACCACCAGTTTGGCAAACAGTCCTGGTATTAGCAAGATATAGCTGTTAATTTCCTATCTTTCCTGACTTACACATGTTTCTGTTAAGGGTAAAACATGACTGTTGAGTCAGATCCCATTTAGCTGACCTTGTATATCACAGAATGAAACACTGCCTGGTCCTGTGCCATCTTCATGATTATTTGTTTGTTTGAGTCCCTTGTTGTGGCTATTATTTCAATCCATCTCATTGAGGGTTCTCCTCTTTTTCACTGACCCACTACCAAAAATGATGTCCTTTTCTAATTATTGGTCTTTCCTGATCATATCCAAAAAAAGCAAGCTAAAGTCTCTTCATCCTCACTTCTAAGGAGCATTCTAGTTGTATTTCCTTTCAGATTGATTTGTTTATTCTTTTGGAAGTCCACGGTATATACTCTGTTCTTTGACAACATCACAATTTGAATGCCTCAATTCTTCTGTCTTCCTTTTTCATTGTCCAGCTTTCACATGCATGTGAGGTGATTGAAAACACCATGGCTTGGGTCAGGCACACCTTAGTCATCAAAGTGATATATATATGTATATATATATATTTTAAACTTTAAAGAGGTCTTTTGCTGCAGATTTTCCAGTGTAATATATTGTTTGATTTCTTCACTGCTGCTTCCATGGACATTGATTGTTAGCCCAAGTCGAATGAAATTGTTGACAAATTCAATTTTTTTCCATTTATCGTGATGTTTATCAGTCCAGTTGTGGGGATTTTTGTTTTCTTCACAGTCAGGCATAATCCACACTGAAGGCTGTAGTTTTTGATTTTCACCTGTAAGTGCTTTAAGTCGTCTTCATTTTCAGCAAGCAAGGTTGTATCATCTGCATATTACTGGATGTTAATAAGTCTTCTTCCAATCCTAATGCAGTGTTCTTCTTCATATAGTCCATCTTCATGGATTATTTGTTCAGCATACAGATTGAATAACTAAGGTGAAATGATACAGTTCTGCCTTTAGAAATGGATATTTTTACACCTGTGGGAATAGTCTGTATTCTTATAGAGTGGAGCAGTGGGCTTTTTATTTAACTACATTATCTGTTCTAGCCCCTGACTACTGTTAAAGAATGCATTACTTCTGAGGGAAGATTCCCCTGAGAAGAAAGCAAAAAGAGCACAATTAAACATTGTCTTAGTCATCTAGTGCTGCTGTCACAGAAATACCACAAGTGGATGGCTTTAACAAAGAGAATTTATTTTCTCACAGTCTAGTATGCTGTAAGTCCAAATTTAGGGCATCAGCTCCAGGGAAAGTCTTTCTCTCTGTCGCCTCTGAAGGAAGGTCCTTGTCATCAATCTTCCCTTGGTCTGGAAGCTTCTCAGCACAGGAACCTCAGATCCAAAGGATGCACCTTGCTCCCGGTGCTGCTTTCTTGGTGGTATGAGGTCCCGCTGTCTCTCTGCTTGCTTCTCTCTTTTATATCTCAAGAGAGATTGGCTCAAGACACAATCCAATCTTGTAGCTTGAGTCCTGCCTCATTAACATAACTGCTGCTTATCCCACCTCATTAACATCACAGAGGTAAGATTTACAACACATAGGAAAACCACATCAGATGACAAATGGTGGACAATCACACAATACTGGGTATCATGGCCTAGCCAAATTGATAACATATATTTTTGGGGGACACAATTCAATCTATGACATTCCACACTTTAGCCCCCAAAAATTCATGTCCTTCCCACATGTAAAGCATATTCACCCCATCATATCACAGCAAAAGTCTTAAATCAATTCCCAAGTCCAAAATCCAAAAATTCCTCTGCATCTGTGAAATCTAGAATACAAGTTATCAGCTTCCAAAGGACAATGGTGGAACAAGCACAAGCTAGACATTTCCATTACAAATGGGAGAAATTGGAGGGAAAGAAGGGATAACAGGCACCAAGCAAGTCACCAGACACGTTACATTAGCCCTCAAAGCTTGAAAATAATCCTCTGTTCTCTGAGACCATTCACAGAATAGCCTTGCCTCTAGACTCTAGGTATTGGCCACACTCTCCAGATTCTGAGTAGAGGCCCCTCGGCTCTGGGCTTCAGCTCTGCCTTCCAGACCCACTGGGACAGCAACTCTGCCCCCTCAGCTTTAGGCGCTCCATTCTCCTAGTCCATCTGAGTGGTGACGCCACCCTTAGAAATACCAGAGGCCATGGCTCCACCCTTTGAAGCCACAGAGGTCATGGCCATACCCTTTGAGACTGAGGCAGCTCGGCTTCCTGTGTTTCTTGCCTCTTCAGCTTCTGCTTCTTGGTTCCTTGGCCTTTCACCCCGTCAGGCCTCACCTCCGGTGTCTGCCCTACTGGGGCAAGTGTTCCAAAGCTCTGTAGCTCCACCGATAAGTGCCTGGAGGCGCCCTACTCTGCCAGTAAACTTTAGCCAGAAGGCACTGAACTCTCTTGCTCTGTGGGTCGGCAAGCCTAGCTGTCAAACAAACGTCAGAGGACTTAGTCTGGGAAGTATGTCACACAGGGAAAGTGACATTTAAAGTAGAATCTCAAAGATAAGAAGAGTTAATTAGGCTAAGTCAGATGAGAGGTGGTAAGAGTAGTAAGTGGGCAGAACGTTCTGGACAAGAAAACATTGTATTGCAAAAGACCTGTAATGAGAAAAGGCCAATGTTGGGGCTAGGGGAAACAATGCAAGAAGAGGCCCGGGAAGAGGCCTGGGAAGTAGGTAGGGGCCAGACTATGGTAGACTAGACTTTGCAAGTCATCTTGAGTTTATATCTTAAGAAAAATGGGGCGAATTTCCTGCAGCCATTCCTTCGCTTGAGACCCGAATCGCCATGCTCTAGCAGCAGCGGTCACGTGGGCCGAGGCTCCCTCGCTGTCTCCGGTCGTGGGCGGCTGAGCCCGAAGGGAGGAGCTGCAGCCACCGCTCGCCCTTCCCCTGCGCCCCAGAGCGGGCGCGCGGATAAAAATGGCGAAGTGGGGGTAGCCGACCCTGGAGCGATGGGGCGCGCAGGTAGGACGGTTGTCGGAGCCTCCTGACATGGGTTCCAGGCTGTTCTTCGCGGCGGATCTGACCCGGCGACTTCGGCCCGGTGCCTGATAGGTCAGACCACGGACTCCACGGGTCACCGAAGGCCCCACCGAGAGCCAGAGGCAATGGATGAACAGAGCGTGGAGAGCATTGCTGAGATTTTCCGATGTTTCATTTGTATGGAGAAGTTGAGGGATGCACGCCTTTGTCCTCATTGTTCCAAGCTTTGTTGTTTCAGCTGTATCAGGAGTTGGCTGACAGAGCAGAGAGCGCACTGTCCTCATTGCCGTGCTCCACTTCAGCTAGGAGAACTAGTAAACTGTCGTTGGGCAGAAGAAGTCACACAACAGCTTGAAACGCTTCCACTCTGCAAACGAAAAGGACAAATGTGAAAAGTACTGTGAAAAACTTAGTGTGTTTTGCTGGACTTGTAAGAAGTGTATTTGCCATCAGTGTGCACTTTGGGGAGGAATGCACGGTGGACATAACTTTAAACCTTTGGCAGAAATTTACGAGTAGTATGTCACTAAAGTGAACAAAGAAGTAGCCAAACTTCGTTGGCGTCTCATAGAATTGATCAGCTTAGTTCAAGAAGTGGAAAGAAATGTAGAGGCTGTAAGAAATGTGAAAGATGAGCGTGTTTGGGAAATTAGGAATGCAGTTGAGATGATGATTGCACAGTTGGACACGCACCTGAAGAACAAGCTTATAACACTAATGGGTCAGAAGACATCTCTAACACAAGAATCAAAACTGTTGGAATCCTTGCTTCAGGAGGTGGAGCATCAGTTATCGTCTTGCAGGAAAAGCAAATTGATATCTAAAAGTTCAGAGATCCTGATGATGTTTCAGCAAGTTCATCAAAAACCGATGGCATCCTTTGTTACCACTCCCGTTCCCCTGAATTACCAGTGAATTAGTACCATCTTACGATTCAGCTACTTTTGTTTTAGAGAATTTCAGTACTTTGCGCCAGAGAGCGGATCCTGTTTACAGTCCACCGCTTCAAGTTTCAGGACTTTGCTGGAGGTTAAAAGTTTACCCAAATGGAAGTGGAGTTGTGTGTGGTTACTACTTATCTATATTTCTGGAACTCTCAGCTGGCTTGCCTGAAACTTCCAAATATGAATATAGTGTAGAGATGGTTCATCAGTCCTGCAATGATCCTACTAAAAACATTATTTGAGAATTTGCATCTGACTTTGAAGTTGGAGAATGCTGGGGTTATAATAGATTTTTCCGTTTGGACTTACTTGCAAACGAGGGATACTTGAATCAAAAGAATGATACAGTAATTTTAAGGTTTCAGGTACGTTCACCAGCTTTCTTTCAAAAATGCTGGGATCAGCATTGGTATATTACTCAGTTGGAAGCTGCACAGCCTAGTTATATTCAACAAATAAACAGCCTTAAAGAGAGACTTACCATTGAACTGTCTCGAACTCAGAAATCAAGAGATTTGTCACCACCAGATAATCATCTTAGCCCCCAAAATGATGATGGCCCCGAGACACGAGCTAAGAAGTCTGGGTCAAGCTCTGACATGCTTCTCGAGGGTGGTCCAACTCCAGCTTCTGTAAGAGAGGCCAAAGATGACCAAGAAGATGAGGAGAAGATTCAGAATGAAGATTATCATCACGAGCTTTCAGATGGAGATCTGGATTTGGATCTTGTTGGTGAAGATGAAGTAAATCACCTTGATGGCAGTATTTCCTCAGCTAGTTCAACAGCAACAAGTAACACAGAAGAAAAAGACACTGATGAAGAAACTATGTCTGAGGAAAATGATGTGGAATACAACAACATGGAATTGGAAGAGGGAGAACTCATGGAAGATGCAGCTGCTGCAGGACCTCCAGGTAGTAGTCATGGCTACGTGGGTGCCAGGAGCAGAATGTCAAGAAGAGCATATCTATGCTCTGTCACTACCAGTAGTTTATTAGACATTGATCCCTTGATTTTAATACATTTGTTGGCCCTTAAGGACCAGAGCAGTATGGAAAATTAGTGGGGCTTACAGCCTCACCCACCTGCTTCACTTTTGTAGCCCACAGTATCATATTCTCAAAAAGATAAAGATCAAAGGAAGCAGCAGGGGATGTGGTGAGTTCCCTCTGATTTAAAGATGCTAAAGAGACTCAAAACGCAGATGGCTGAAGTTCAATGTATGAAAACTGATGGAAAGCATACACTTTCAGAAATAAAAAGCAGCAATGCTGCGTCTGGAGACATGCAGACAAACCTTTTTTCTGTTGACCAGACAGCTCTAGCTGCGTGTGGAACTGGATTTGGGAATGGAGCTCCTGACATGGTCATCAGCTGCCAGTTGTTACATATGAAACTCCACGAATAAGAAGAGTAATTCACCCAAGCCAGCTCGGTCCAATATAGCAGGTAGCCTATCACTTCGAAGAACAGTGGACTCTGGGGAAATTAGTCATTCAAAGGAAGACTGTCAAACTTTGTCTGAAGGCTCCCCCGGAAGCTCACAA
This sequence comes from Dugong dugon, assembly GCA_030035585.1. NCBI lineage: Eukaryota > Metazoa > Chordata > Mammalia > Sirenia > Dugongidae > Dugong > Dugong dugon. The sequence continues at coordinate 52,652,389 of CM057475.1, forward strand.
TCTGGGAGCAGGCACAGTTCTCCTCGGGTCTTGACACATGGCAGTATTGGTGATATTCTGCCCAAAACTGAAGACTGGCAGTGTAAAGCTTTGGATTCAGATGCCGTTGTGGTTCCAGTTTTCAGTGGCTTATCTACTGTTGAGAAAAGGAGGAAAATGGTCATCTTGGGAGCTAATGCTAAAGGAGGTCGTCTGGAAGGAATGCAAATAAATGATTTGGAAAATAATTGTGAAACTGGGGAGTTACAGCCCGTACTACATGAAGGTGCTTCAGCTGCCCCTGAAGAAGGACAGTGATATTGAATGTGACACTGAGAATGAGGAGCAGGAAGAACACAGCAGCATGGCTGGTTTTAACGACCCTTTCATGGCACAGCCTCCAGATGAAGACATATGTTCCAGTTTTCCCAGTGGTGAACAAATAGGCCCTGAGGGTCTCAGCTTCAGTACTGATGAAAACAGTGGAAGGTAATTGCCAAATCAAGAGAACTGACTCCCAAGATACCTTGACCATGAAATTTGCTGTGGTTGGTGCTCAGATTTTTCATCAGCCAAGTAATCAGATTGTCTTATTTTTTCATCATCTCTACCAGAAATAGTAATTCTGAAACCATTAGAAAGTGTATAAGACAGTATTAGTACATGGGGAAAAAAATGAACAGCGTGGAAGGATTCTTTTTAATGTAATGAAATAACAGTGTAGTCCTATAAATTAGTAAATTAGTACGTTCACAGAAGGCAGTCTACTACAACAGAAGGGCGATTAACTGCCAGAAAATGTACCTAGAGACGGTGCACACGTCCAGTAAGCTGCTCAGCGTTGGTGCTCTTCTGTCTTCGGCTAGACGCTCAGTCGTGTTTAAATGACCACCTTTATGTTTGGGGTTTTAATCAACAGTTTTATAGCTTCATTAGTGCCTACAGGTTAGTCAACGGAAAAACCACAAACAGATTTCGCCTTATAGACACTTCGTTGAATATATGAAGTTACACTAAACTGAATCTCCTCTGTGGAGTATGTTGACAGACTAAAGTTAATTTTTTTCTCTTTTCTCACTTCTTCCAGTGTGGGCACATTGTTTAATGGCACATAACATCTCTATTGTGTGACTTCCACAAGTGTACTTTTAAGTGAATCAAGTTAATGTGGATTGGTTATGTTCCTGGTCATGTGGACGTGTGTAAGATCATTTAGTTTTATTTAATTTCTTAGGCCTCTTACAAAACAACTGTAGTGCAACCCACATTTTAAAATCCTCTTTTTTATTTTTATTAATTGGACATTGATTTCAGTGTCAACACATTTAGAGATTCATACATACTATATACAGTGACTTGCCTGAAAGTGAAACTGTGGTATAAAGCTTTTTTTCATACTCCCAACTAGCCCCAAATAATTGCCAAACTTTACCATTTTGCTCCTGCATATGTGTTTGAGCTGCTATATTGTTTGTGAAAATTACATTGAAAGTTGACCAAGAGACCACTGAAAAAGCATGAATATATACGTGTGAGAGACATCTCATCTGCTTGTATTTTACTTAATGAAAATTGTTCACTTTCCCATGTCTAATGTCTTGCTGAATGCTGTAATTCGTGGTTTACTCTTGTTCAAAACAGTTTGCACTTTTTGTTAATAAAAGGAACTTGGAGAGGAAAAAAAAAAAAAAGAACAATGGGCCACTGTGGAATTTTAAGCTGCAGTTGAGAGACATGGTCAATTTTTCCTTCTGAAAAGATCACTTTGGCTGCTGTGGAGAAAGATTCTAGCAACCCTAGAAGTTGGGACATTGCTCTTATTCTATAGATAAGGGAATGAGCTGTAAAGAACATGACTGTCTCCAGGTCACACAGTTAGTGTTTGGTGTAGCCAAGTCTCAAAGACTGGTCTGCCTGACTCCAGAGTGTGAACTCTTAGCCACAATAGTTTGCTACTTCTCTACATCAAGGTAATAAACCACCAAGATAAAAGAGAGTTAATCAAAATGATTAAAAAGGAAGAATAAAGAGCCTTATCTCTGACTCATCCTACCCTTGCCTTGGTCATGGTTATGACTCCCCTTCACAAAATGAGAATGAAGAGGGCAGCACAGGATACATGAAGTTCCATTATTGGACCTAAGCTTCAGTTTTCTCATCTATAAAATGGTAATAGCAGCATAATGATACAACCATTTTGAAAAATGATATGGTGCTTCCTCAGAAAGCTAGAAATAGACATACCATTCAATCCAGCAATCCCACTCCTAGGAATATATCCTAGAGAAATAAGAGTCGTCACTCGAATAGACATATGCACACCTATGTTCATGGCAGCATTGTTCACAATAGCAAAATGATGGAAACAACGTAGATGCCCATCAACAGATGAATGGATAAACAAACTATGGTACATACACACAGTGGAGTACTATGCAATGAGAAAGAATAATGATGAATCTGTGAAACATAACATGGATGAAACTGGAGGACATTATGCTGAGTGAAATAAGTCAATCACAAAAGGACAAATATTGTATGAGACCTCTAGTGTAAAAACCCATTAAAAAGTTCACACACAAAATGTAACAATCTTTGTTGGTTACCAGGGATGGGAGGAGTGGGGGGGAAACACTAAATAGGCAATAGATAAGTGGTATCTTGGGTGAAGGGTGAGACAGTACACAATACAGGGGAAACCAGCACAACTTGTACAAGGAAAGGTCATGGAAGCTCCACAGACACATCCAAACTCCCTGAGGGACTGAATTTCTGGGTGGAGGGCTGTGGGGATCATGGTCTTGGGGAACATCTAGCTCAACTGGCATAACACAGTTTATAAAGACAATGTTCTACATTCTACCTTGGTGGGTAGCATCTGGGGGCTTAAAAGCCGTGAGCAGCCATCTAAGATACTCCACTGGTCTCATCACTTCAGGAGCAAGGGAGAATGAAGAAAACAGGATACAAGGAAAAGATTAGTCTGAAGGACTAATGGACCACAGCTACCAAGGCCTCCACCAGACTGAGTCCAGTACAGCTAGACGGTGCCTGGCTACCATCACTGACTGTTCTGACCAGGATCACAACAGAGGGTTCTGGACAGAGCTGGAGAAGGATGTAGAACAAAATTCTAACTCACAAAAAAATGACCAGATTTACTGGCCTAAAGGAGACTGGAGAAACCCCGAGAGTATGTCCCCCAGACACCCTTTTAGCTCAGTGGTGAGGTCATTTCCGAGGTTCACCGTTCAGCCGGTGAGTGGACAGCCCCTTAAAACCAAATGGGACTAATGAGGCACAGTAGTCCAGGGACAAGGGCCAGAAGGCAGAAGGGGACACGAAAGCTGGTGATAGGGAATCCAGGGTTGAGTAAGGATAGTGTTGATGCGTTGTGAGTTTGTTAACCATTGTCATAGGGCAACATGTGTACTAACTGTTAAACGAGAAACTGTTTTGTTCTGTAAGCCTTCATCTAAAGTGAGAATAGCGGCACAATTGAAAGAGTGTAGTCAATGTCACTGAACTGTGCATGCAGAAATTTTTGAAATGGTGTATCTTTGGCTGTGTATATTTTCACCAAAAAAAAAAAAAAGGTCGAGAAGGGAGAGGGTTGACATGTCGTGGGGTTGTTAACCAATGTCATAAAACAATATGTGTACTCTCAGAATTCTCCAAGAACTGAGGCAAAAAGCTGACAAACATGAGGAAAAAATAGACAAATTCACTGAAAATATGGACAAAAAATTGGAAGAATTCAGAAAATAATGCAGGAACAAAATGCCAAAATAAATTCACAACTAGAAATTATACAAAGACAACAATTAGAAATCCAAAAGATAAACAACAAGATTTCAGAAATGGACGATGTCGTAGAAGGGCTGAGAAGCAGATTTGAAATGGTGAAAGACCAGATCAGTGGAATTGAAGACAAACACTTGGATACAACTCTGTTTCAGGAAAACTCAGAAAAAAGAACAAAGAAAAATGAAGAGACCCTGAGAGTTATGTGGGACACAATCAAAAGCAAAAATCTGTGAGTGACTGGAATTCCAGAACAGGGAGAGAAAACAGAAAACACAGAGAGGATCATTGAGGAACTGCTGACAGAAAACTTCCCCAATATCATGAAAGATGAAGAGCTGGCCATCCAAGAAGCTCAACAAACCCCATATAGAAGAGACCCCAAAAGAAAATCACCAAAGCATATCATATTCACACTTACCAAACCCAAAGACAAACAGAGAATCCTGAGAGCAGCTCGTGAAAAACAAGAAGTCACATACGAGGAGAAACAATAAGACTAAGCTCAGATTATTCGGCAGAAACCATGCAGGCAAGAAGGCAATGGGATGGCATATATAAAATCTTGAAAGAAAAATATTGCCAGTCAAGAATAATATATCCTGCAAAACTCTCGTTCAAATTTGATGGTGAAATTAGGTCATTTCCAGATAAACAGAAATTAAGGGAATATGTAAAAGTCAAACCAAACTTACAAGAATTATTAAAGCAAGTTCTTCGATCTGAGGACAAACAGCTTCAGCTCACAGGCAGAACCTAGGACGCAGGATCGTACGAGCCAGATCCCAATCTAGGAAATGAACTCTCGAGGACTATCCAAAACCAAAAGAAATACAACAGGGCATCAGAGCAGTTAATCAGTAAATGACAACAACATCAAAATGATAAAAGAGGGAATAAATGGCATAGGTATAGGACCTTCTAATGGAGAGGAAGGCAAGGCGATACCAAGTAATGGTAGACTGCTTCCAACTTAGAAAGATAAGGGTAAAATTTATGGTAACCACAAAGAAAGTTAACAAACATACTCATAAAAAAAGAGGAAAAACATAAAGTCTCAGCAAAAACAAAACCTACAAAAACAAAAGAAATGAAAAAAAAATCCACAAACAAAAGTAACTCAGCACAAGAGAGTAAGAAGAACAAAGAAAACGTCAGCACCACACAAAAAAGCACTACAAAATGAAAACAACAAACCCACATCTATCAATAATCACACTGAATGTAAATGGACTCAATGAACCATAAAGAGACGGAGAGTGACAGAATGGATAAGAAAACAGGATCCATCAATATGCTGTCTACAGGAGACACACCTTAGAAACAAAGATGTGAATTTAATAAAAGTCAAGGGTTGGAAAAAAATATATCAAGCTAAAAACTACCAAAAAAGAGCAGGAGTGGCAATTCTACTCTCAGATAAAATAGACTTTAGAACGAAATCTACCATAAAAGACAAAGAAGGACACTATATAATGATTAAGGGGACGATCCATCATGAAGACTAACTATAATAAACATCTACGCACCCAGTGACAGGGCTCCAAAATAAATAAAACAAACTCTAACAACACTGAAAAAAGAAATTGACAGTTCCACAATAATAGTAGGAGACTTCAACACACCACTCTCAGTAAAGGACAGAAAACTAAGAAGAAACTCAGCAAAGATACAGAAGACCTAAAGGGCACAATCAGCCAAATTGACCTCATAGACATATATAGAACACTCTATCCAACCGCTGCAAAGTACACATTCTTTTCCAATGCACATGGAATGTTCTCCAGAATAGACCACATCTTAGGCCACAGAGGAATCCTCAACAAGATCCAAAACCTTGAGATAATTCAAAGTATCTTCTCTAAGCACAATGCCATCAAGGTAGAAATTAACAATAGAAAGGTCAAGGAAAAAAAAATCAACTACATGGAAACTGAATAATACCCTGCTTACACATCAGTGGGTAATAGAAGAAATCAGAGATGGAATCAAAAAATTCCTAGAATCAAATGAGAATGAAAACACATCATACCAAAACCTTTGGGAGACAGCAAAGGTGGTCCTCAGAGGACAATTTATAGCAATAGGTGCACATATCAAAAAAGAAGAAAGGGACAAAATCAAAACATTGACTACAGAACTCAAACAAATAGAAAGAGAACAGCAAAAAGAGTCCACAACCACCGGAGGAAAGGAAATAGTAAAGATCAGAGCAGAAATAAATGAAATAGAGAATAGAAAAACAATAGAAAGAATCAACAAAACCAAAAGTTGGTTCTTTGAAAGAATCAACAAAATCGACAAACCACTGGCCAGACTGACAAAAGAAAAACAGGAGAGGACACAAATAACCCAAATAAGAAATGAAATGGGGGACATTACAACAGACCTAACTGAAATAAAAAGGATTATAACAGAATATTATGAAAAACCATACTCTGACAAATTTGAAAACCTAGAGGAAATGGATAAATTTCTAGAAACACACGGCCTATCCAAACTACAAGAAAGTGATGTGGAAAATCTGAACAGACCCATAACAAGAGAAGAGATTGAAAAGGTAATAAAAAAACTCCCAACCAAAAAAAGCCCTGGCCCAGATGGCTTCACTGGAGAATTCTACAAAACATTTACAGAAGAGCTTGTACCAGTACTATTCAAGCTATTTCAGAGCATAGAAGAGGAAGCAACACTTCCAAATTCATTCTATGAAGCCAGCATAACGCTGATACAAAAACCAGGAAAAGATGTCACAAAAAAAGAAAATTACAGACCAATATCTCTCATGAGTATAGATGCAAAAATTCTGAACAAAATTCTAGCCAGTAGAATTCAGCATCATATCAAAAAAATAATACACCACGACCAAGTAGGATTCATACCAGGTATGCAAGGATGGTTCAACATTAGAAAATCAATCAACGTAATCCACCACATAAATAAAAGGAAAGAAAAGAATCACATGATCATCTCAACTGACACAGAAAAGGCATTTGACAAAGTCCAACACCCATTCCTGATAAAAACTCTCAATCAAATAGGTATAGAAGGGAAATTTCTCCACATAATAAAGGACATCTATGCAAAACCAATGGCCAACATCATTCTTAATGGAGAGAGGCTGAAAACATTCCCCTTGAAAACAGGAACAAGACAAGGATGCCCTTTATCACCATTCCTATTTAACATTGTGCTGAAAGTTCTAGCTAGAGCAATAAGGCAAGAAAAAGAAATCAAGGGCATCCAAATTGGTAATGAAGAAGTTAAACTGTCCCTGTTTGCAGATGATATGATACTATACACAGAAAACCCTAAAGACTCCGTGAGAAATCTCCTGGAACTAATAGAAAGATTCAGCAGAGTAGCAGGATACAAGATAAACGTTCAAAAATCAGTTGGATTCCTATACATCAATAAGGAGAACGATGAAAAGGAAATCAGGAAAAAAATACCAGTTTCAATAGCCCCTAAAAATATAAAATACTTAGGAATAAATCTGACCAGGGATGTAAAAGACCTATACAAAGAAAACTACAAAACACTACTGCAAGAAACCCAAAAGGATCTACATAAATGGAAAAACATACCATGCTCATGGATAGGCAGACTCAACATTGTGAAAATGAGAATTCTACCCAAAGAAATTTACAAATACAATGCAATCCCAATCCAAATACCAACAACATTCTTCAAAGAGATGGAAAAACTGATCATTAACTTTATATGGAAAGGGAAGGAGCCCCGAATAAGTAAAGCACTACTGAAGAAGAAGAATAAAGTTAGAGGACTCACACTACCTGACTTCAGAACCTACTGTGTAGCTACAGTAGTCAAAACAGCCTGGTACTGGTACGACAACAGATACATTGACCAATGGAACTGAATTGAGAACCCAGATGTAAATCCATCCACCTATGGTCACCTGATCTTCGACAAGGGCCCAAAATCCATCAAATGGGGAAAAGAGTCTTTTTAACAAATGGGGCTGGCAAAACGATATCCATCTGCAAAAAAATGAAATAGGACCCATACCTCACACCGTATACAAAAACTACTTCAAAATGGATCAAAGACCTGAATATAAAGCCTAAAACTATAAAGTTCATAGAAGAAAACATAGGACCAACACTTCAGGCCTTAATACATGGCATTAACAGGATACAAACCATAACCATCAACACACAAAACCCAATAGATAAGCTAGATAACTGGGATCTTCTAAAAATCAAACACCTATGCTCTTCAAAAGACTTCACCAAAAGAGTCAAAAGAGAACCTACAGACTGGGAAAAAATTTTTGGACAGTACAAGTCAGACAAAGGTCTAATCTCCATAATCTACAAGAAAATCCAACACCTCTACAACAAAAAGACAAATAATCCTATTAAAAAATGGGCAAAGGAAATGAACAGACACTTCACTGAAGAAGACATTCAAATGGCCAACAGACACATGAGGAAATGCTCGCGATCACTAGCCATCAGAGAAATGCAAATGAAAACCACAATGAGATACCCTCTCACCCCGGCATTACTGGCACGAATCAAAAGCACTGGAAATAACAAATGTTGGAGGGGCTGCAGGGAGATTGGAACACTTATGCACTGCTGGTGGGAATGCAAAATGATACAACCATTTTGGAAAACGATATGACACTTCCTCAGAAAGCTTGAAATAGACATACCGTTCGATCCAGCAATCCCATTCCTAGGAATATATCCTAGAGAAATAAGAGTCATCACTCGAATAGACATATGCACACCTATGTTCATGGCAGCATTGTTCACAATAGCAAAACAATGGAAACAACCTAGATGCCCATCAACAGATGAATGGATAAACTATGGTACATACACACAATGGAGTACTATGTAACAAGAAAGAACAATGAATCTGTGAAGCATCTCATAACATGAAACTGGAGGACATTATGCTGAGTGAAATAAGTCAATCACAAAAGGACAAATATTGTATGAGACCTCTATTGTAAAAACCCATGAAAAAGTTCACACACAAAATGTAACAATCTTTGTTGGTTACCAGGGATGGGAGGGGTGGGGGGGAATACTAAATAGATAATAGATAAGTGGTATCTTGGGTGAAGGGTGAGACAGTACACAGTACAGGAGAAACTAGCACAACTTTTACTAGGAAAGGTCATGGAAGCCCCACAGACACATCCAAACTCCCTTAGGGACTGAATTGCTGGGCGGAGGGCTCTGGGGACCATGGTCTCGGGGAACATCTAACTCAATTGGCATGACACAGCTTATAAAGACAATGCTCTACGTTCTAACTTGGTGAGTAGTGTCTGGGGTCTTAAAAGCCTGTGAGTGGCCATCTAAGATACTCCACTGGTCTCATCCCTTCGGGAGCAAGGGAGAATGAAGAGAACAGGATACAAGGAAAAGATTAGTCCAAAGGACTAATTGTCCACAGCTACCAAGGCCTCCACCAGACTGAGTCCAGTACAGCTAGATGGTGCCCGCCTACCACCACTGACTGCTCTGACCAGGATCACAACAGAGGATTGTGGACAGAGCTGGAGAAGGATGTAGAGCATAATTCTAACTCACAAAAAAAAAGACCAGATTTACTGGCCTAAAGGAGACTGGAGAAACCCCAGGAGTATGGCCCCCAGACACCCTTTTAGCTCAGTGGTGAAGTTACCTCCAAGGTTCACTGTTCAGCGTGGGAGTGGGCAGCCCCGTAAAACCAAATGAGACTAACGAGGTACAGGAGTCCAGTGACAAGGACCAGAACGGAGAAGGGGACAAGGAAGCTGGTGATAGGGAACCCAAGGTTGAGTAAGGATATATATTGTTGATATGTTGTGAGATTGTTAACCATCGTCATAGGGCAACATTTGTAGTAACTGTTAAATGAGAAACTTTTTTGTTCTGTAAGCCTTCACCTGAAGTACAATAAAAAAAATAAATTTCAAAAACAAAGAAAAACAATATGTGTACTACTGTTGCATGAGAAACTATTTGTTCTGTAAGCCTTCACCTGAAGTACAATTAAAAAAAAAATGGTAATAGCAGGTACTTCATTGACTTGTTTGAGGATTAAATTAGAAAAAGAATGGTAAATGCTTAGTATACTACGGGGCATATAGTTAGAGCACAACAAATGTTGATTGTTATTATAATTATCATTACTTATCTTTCCTTTATGACTATCCATCCACCCATCACAGAAGTCAGTGGTTTCTTATTACCTAACTCCCAAGCAAGAAACCAAAATGACCGAGACTACTAGCCACTGTCCTTTGCTTTGTTTGCACAATCAAATTTGGAATATCTCACAAATAAGTCTCCTTTTCTCCTAACAATAATATCCTTACTTCAGGTCTATGTCTGTGTAACATTAAACCCTTAAATTAAATGGCTGGAATTACAAAACTTTCTTTGAACATCACAAAAAATGTAACAGTCAATTGTCCTTGACATACAAAGAAGATAAGCTATCAGCAAGGGGTAACATTTGGATTGTTTATCTAAGTAGATGTAATGTATATGTAATGCTCTGTGGTGTTAAATCCTTTATAAAAGTGGGACACGTTCTCAAAGGAACTAGCCAGGGTAATGGAGGCAGCAAACATTAATAACATCATCGATAAAAACCAAATTACGGCAGCTGATGTGGGGCCAAACTCATGAACCCTGAAGTCCTGAGTTATCCGTGCGATCTTCCTGGTTGTTCTCCAGGTCCTAGCCTCATTTAAAAAAAAAAAAAAAAATATTGTGGTAAAATATATATAACAAAAACATTTTGCATTTTAACCCTTTTTAATCATACAATTCAGTGACATTACTTAAACATTCACCATGTTTTGCAGCCATCACCACTATTTATTTCCAAAAGTTATTTATCACCCCAAACAGAAACTTAGTATCCTTTAAGCAATAACTCTCCATTTTCCTCTCCCCTTAGCCTTCACTGGAGCCCTGGTAGTGCAGTGGTTAAGAGCTTGGCCGCTGAGCAAAAGGTCAGCAGTTTGAATCCACCAGCCACTCCTTGGAAACCCTATGGAGCAGTTCTACTTTGTCCTATAGGGTCGCTCTGAGTTGGAAGCAACTCAACGGCAACAGTGTTTTTTGTTTATTTGTTTGTTTTAAGCCCTTCACTTACACACTTTTGAAGGAGCCCTGGCGGTGCAGTGTTTAAGAGCTCAGCTGCTAACCAGAAGTTTGGCAGTTCGAACTCACCAGCCTGCTCCTCAGGAGAAAGATGTGGCAGTCTGTTTCTGTAAAGATTACAGCCTTGAAAACCCTATGGGACAGTTCTACCCTGTCCTATGTGGTTGCTATGAGTCAGAATCGACTCAACAGCAATGAGTTTGGTTTTGGTTTAAGGCAATTTCAACACTATGCATTTGCCTATTCTAGACATTTCATATAAGTGGGATCATACACGATTTGTCTTTTTGTTTCTGACTTGTTTCACTTAGCAAAATGTGAAATCATAAAGTTCATTCATATCATAGCATGTATCAGAACTTCATTTCTCTTAATGGTTGAATATTATTCCATTGTTTATACCACATTTTATCTGCTGATGGACACTGGGTTGTTTCCACTTCAAGCCTCATTTTTTACTAAGCACCTGCCTTATCCAATGCTCATTTCTTCACTGCCTCTTTTAATCATCCAAGTATTTCCTCTTTACCTCTTAGTCTTTCTTGCTGCTGTATCTTACTCATTACAAACTAGTATATACAAGCCCAGACATTTATATTGACTGCACCAAAAGATCTAATCAAATATTTTAGGAAGTGGGAAGCTATCCTCGTAGTGACTAAGGTAAACTGCTTCTGTTACATGTGTGCCTAGCATTGTGCTAAGGAGCTGAGAGGGTATGAGGAAGGGCAGAGTGTGCAAAAAAAGGAATGAGCTGTAGTCCCCCTTTTCAACGAACTTGCAGTCTCTGGTGAAAAAAGACATGCATGAATTAAACAACAACAATACTAACATCTAACTTTTCTGAAGGACTTTCTATGTGCTAGCCATTGTATAAGCCAAGCCACTTTTAATCTTATGTAAGGAGCCCTGGTGGCACAGTGTGGTTAAGCACTTGGCTGCTAACCAAAAGGTCATGGGTTTGAACCCACTGGCCACTCAGCAGGAGAAAGATGTGGCAGTCTGCTTCTGTAAAGATTACAGCCTTGGAAACTCTATGGGGGCAGTTCTACTCTGTCCAGTAAGGTCACTATGAGTCAGAATTGACTTGATGGCAACAAGTTTGGTTTTTTAGTTTTATGTGGTTGTATATTAGTTATCTATTGCTCCATGATAAATTATTACAAAAGGTAGTGTCTTTTGAAGAAAAGTTATTGGTTTTGAAGAAGACCAACTTATCAAGTTTTTCTTTTGTGGATCTTGCTTTTATTATTGAATATAAAAAAATCCTTGCTAAATCCCAATATGTGTACTAACTGTTTAATAAGAAACTATTTTTTCTGTGGAAACCCTGGTGGTGTGGTGGTTAAGAACTATGGCTGTTAGAGAGTCCCTGATGGAGCAGGAGAAAAGTGGGATGCAGAACTCAAATTCTAGTAAAAAGACCAGACTTAATGGTCTGACTGAGACTGGAGGAACCTCAGAAAGCATGGCCCCCAGACTCTCTGTCAACCCAGAACTAAAACAATTCCTGAGGCCAACTCTTCAGACAAAGTTGGGCTGGACTGTGGGACATAAAATGATACTCGTGAAGAGTGTGCTTCTTAGCTCAAGTAGATACATGAGACTAAATGGGCAGCTTCTGTCCAGAGGTAAGATGAGAAGGCAGACAGGGTTAGGAGCTGGTTGAATGGACACAGGAAATCAGGGGTGGAAAGGAGGAGTGTGCTGTCACAGTATAGGGAGAGCAATTGGGGTCACATAACAGTATATGTATAAATTTTTGTATGAGAGACTGCCTTGAATTGTAAACTTTCACTTAAACTACAACAATTTAAAAAAAAAAAAAAAAAAGAACTATGGCTGTTAACCAAAAGGTCTGCAGTTTGAATCTACCAGGTACTCCGTGGAAGCCCTATGAGGCAGTTCCACTCTGTCCTATAGGGTCACTATGAGTTGGAATTGACTCGATGCCAATGGTATTTGTTCTGTAAACCTTCATCTAAAGTACAATAAAAAAAAAAATTAAAAAAAAAACTTGCTAAATCCTAGGTCACCAAGATTTTCTTGTAGTTTTTATTCTGCAAGTTTTATAGTTTTAGCCCTTACATTTAGATCTATGTTCTATTTCAAGCTAATTTTTATATGTGATGTGAAGTAAGGGTTGAAGTTCTTTCTACATATGGTTATCCAATTTTCCAGCATCATTTATTGAAGAGATTACCCTTTCCCTAGTTGAATTGCTTTGACACTTTTGTTGAATATCAATTGACCGTATTTGTGTGAGTCTTTATCTGTTATATTCCTTTATTTATTTATTTTTGTTGTTGCTGTTGAGTTAATTCTGACTCATGGCAATCCCATGTGTGCAGTATAGAACTGCTGCATAGGGTCTTCAAGGCTGTGACTAAAGCAGATTGACAGGCCTGTCTTCTGAGGTACCTCTGGGTGGGTTCGAACTGCTACCCTTTTGGTTAACTATTTGCACCACTCAATTATTCGATGATTCTCCCTTCAAAGGGTGAAATCTAATTTCCCTCCCCTTGAATGTGGGCTGGAGTAAGAGACTCTTTTAATGAATAGTATATGGTAGAAACGATGCTATGTGACTTCTGAGGCTAGGTCATAAAAAGGATAGGGCTTTACCTGGTTCTCTCTCTCTCTTTTGGGTAATTCATTCTGGGGGAAGCCAGACGCCATGTCCTGGAGACATTCAAGGAGCTCTGAAAGAGCTCATGTGAAGAACTGAGGCCTACAACCAACAGCCGGCACCACTTGCCAGCTGCATAAGTATGCCATCTTGAAAGAGTATCCTCTAGCCCCAGATGACTATAGCCTCAGCCAACATCTTTTTGTTGTTGTTGTACTTTAGATGAAAGCCTACAGAACAAACTAGCCTCTCATTAAACAGTTAGTACACATATTGTTTTGTGATATTGGTTACCAACCCCATGACACGTCAACACTCTCCCTTCTCGACCTTGGGTTCCCTATTACCAGCTTTCACGTCCCCTCCTGCCTTCTAGTCCTTGCCTCTGGGTTGGTGAGCTCCTTTAGTCTCATTTTGTTTTATGGGCCTGTATAATCTTTGACTGAAGGGTAGACCTCAGGAGTGACTTCATTACTGAGCTGAAAGGGTGTCTGGGGGCCATATTCTCACGGTTTCTCCGGTCTCTATCAGGCCAGTAAGTCTGGTCTTTTTTTGTGAGTTAGAATTTTGTTCTACATTTTATTCCAGCTCTGTCCAGGACCCTCTACTGTGATCCCTGTCAGAGCAGTCAGTGATGGTAGCTGGGCACCATCTAATTGTACTGGACTCAGTCTGGTAGAGGCTATGGTAGTTGTGGTACATTAGTCCTTTGGACTAATCTTTCCCTTGTGTCTTTAGTTTTCTTCATTCTCCCTTGTTCCCAGCGGGATGAAACCAGTGGAGTATCTTAGATGGCCACTCACAAGCTTTTAAGACCCCAGGTGCTACTCACCAAAGTAGAATGTAGAACATTTTCTTTATAAACTATGATATGCCAGTTGAGCTCAGCCAACATCTTGATTGCAACCTCATGAGAGACTCTGAGCCAAGCCACTCCCAAATTCCTGACCTGAAGAAACTTTGTGAGATAATAAGTGTTTATTGTTGTTTTAAGCCACAAAATTTTGGGGTAATTTGTTATGCAGCAGTAGATAAATAATACAGGGACTCTCTCACGGGTTGTTCTCTTCTGTCGTGTTTGCCACCATCTTGCATGGCCCTCTCCTCTTTTCTTCCATCTTGTTTTTTCTTCTTTCCTTACCAGAGCTCACCAAGCCCAGTCTCTAGAGGGGAATGCTCAAAATTTCTGTATTTTATCATGCAAAGTAATTTAAGTCTTCTTGATTGAAACATCTTCCACCTAGGCTAAGACCAGCGGATCCTGCCTTCCATGACAAACACCCATTAAGTTCTGAAACAGAGATATTCTGCCTTCCTACCAGGCCAACCAGTGCAAACTGCTGCCAGCTATTACAACAATTATTCTTGCCCTAATAGAAGCATATACGGGCAAAGTGCTTCAAGAACAGGGAGGAAAAAGCATCTAAGCTGATTGGGGAGCTCGTGGAGGAGGTGTCATTTGAGCTGAATTTTGAAGGATAAGTAGGAGTTCATTTGGTAGAGAACTGAATGAAAGTCTTCTATGCAGAAGGAATCGCAAGTACAAAGGATTAGAGGTAAGAAAAAGCATAATCAATTCAAAGAACTGTAAATATCTAAGGGTTCTGGGTGAGGGTACTTACTGGGGCATTTGGAAGATATTGAGACTAAGTTATATCAAGCATTGCTGCTGTTGTTAGTTGAGTTGATTCCGTCTCATAGTGACCCTATAGGACACAGTAGAACTGTTCCATAGGGTTTCCTAGGCTGTAATCTTTATGGGAGCAAGCAGATTGCCAGTCTTTTCTCCTGTGAAGCAGCTGTGGTTCAAACTACCAACGTTTTGGTTAGCAGCCGAGCATTTAACCATTGCACCAACAGGGCTCCTTATCAAGCCCTATAATCTACATGTATCAGGAGACTGTGAATAGCAGAAATCCCTGATTCAACTGACTTAAAAATAAGATAAAGAATTTAGTATCTCAGATAATGTTGGTTAACTTAGCAGCTTAATTATGTTATCAAGGACCCAGTTTTTTTGTTTTTTGTTTTTGCTGTATTTCTATTATGTTATTTGTAGGCTTGTCTCCTCATGGTTGTAAGACGACTACCGCCATGACAGGTATCTCTTTCTCTTTTATTTAAACTTTTATTGTAAGCTTTTTGTGTAAACGTTTATTGACTTATATCTCTTTTTAAGATGGAGAAAACCCTTCCCAGCAATGTCTTCCCTCCTCTCGCCCCCCACCGCCCCAGCAGACTTCCCTTCAGTATCATTGGCTAGAATTACATCACATGCTCATATTTAAACCAATCTTTCGTGAGGGAATGGGTTCACCATGATTGATTTAGATCAATCACAGTTTACTCCCTGGGGCTGGGTTGGGGGCTAACACCCTTCAAGCATATGACCAAGCATAAAAGTGTGATTGAATAAAATTAAGATTCTGTTAATAAGGAGGAAAAGGGAGGATTGGTTTTTTGGGTAGGGAGCCAGCAGGATCTGCCACACCATGCTAAGGAATTTGGACTATATCTCATTGGGATGGGGAACCACAGACAGATTTTAAACCATGAAGCGGCATGATTACATTTGACTATGATATCAGAGTGGAGGAGCATTCAGGTGGGGCATAGGTTTGGAGGCAGGCCAGCCATCTCAAACTGCTGCTAGGTATTAAAACAATTAAATTTTTTTTTTTTTTTTTAATAAGTAAAGCACTGGTCCCTTAATGGCACTGAATTGTTTATGTGAAGATCATTGGAATGTCAAATATTTTGCTACATATATATTCACTGCACACACACACAAAAGAATTAGTCCTTTTGATCAAAGTTTACAAATCTATTGGCATAAAATTGTTTTTATTATCCCCTTATTATCCTTTTAATTTTGGTAGGATCAGTAGTGATAGTAGTTCTTCCATTCCTGATATCAGAAGATATTAGAGCGGATTTAGGATTTTGGGCACTTGAATTTAGAATACCCAGTGACCAACTGGATGGAATAGGGAAAGTAGAGTGAAGAAATTCTAGAAGGACTCTCAGGTTTCTGCTAGGGTGAGTCATGGGATGTTTCATCAAGGTTGGGAATATGGATGGAGGAGGTTTGGGTGGGTAAGGTGAGACTGGAGAGATAATGAGCTTGGTTTTAGACAACGAGGTGTCTAAAAGGCACAGGAAGAGAGATGAATAAACTTGAAGGCCACATTACTTAGGCTCCTTTAGAGGTTAGGGCAGGATGGAGTGTGGAATGAAGGAGAATTGATGAAGAGAAATGAAGCAGCGCAGAAAAGTGAGACTTGACGGGACTGGTTTGGTTGATTTTGCTCAGGGCTAGATAGAACCAGGAATGTCTTGAGAAAACTGCAAATGTAATTGTACACATGCCTTTAAAGAACAGTTGAAAATCTGTTTTGGAATATGGGTTTCTACAATTTATTTCAACATGTTGAGTTGCAGCAAATGAGATAGAAGATAGTCTCAACCCTTGTATTTTTGGCCTTTCTGACTGGAAACCTTAGAACCCAGCCCTGTGAGCTGTTAATTAGATAAGCAGTGTGAACCATGCTTCACAAATGCTACAGGTCATACGGACTTATTAAAGGAACTATTGTTCAAACCACAAGGATAAAGAAACTTTTACAAAGACAGAAGTTGTTGGGATTAAAATGCAGGTTTCTTTTCTGTTTTTTGATAGTTAGTTATGAAATGTAAATTAGAGGATGTTTCGATACACTTTTGATTTGTAAATTAATATAGTTTATAAACCATATGAATTAAGTATTATTTAAAACATAGGTAGGAATCCTATTTCTACTCAAAAATGCCCATTTAGTGGAACACTAGAGTTTGAAATATACATCGACTAGACTCAGAACTGCAGTCCCTGGGTGGTGCAAAGGGTTAAGCATTCAGCTACTAACTGAAAGGTTGGCAGTTTGAACCGACCCAGAGGCACCTCGGAAGACAGGCCTGGTGATCTGCTTCCAGAATGTCATGGCTTTGAAAACCCTATGGAGCAGTTCTGCTCTGTACATATGGATTCACCATGAGTCAGAATTGACCTGATGGCAACTAACAATAACAGCAGACTTAGAACTGCAGTTGGAAGGCAACTTCAAGAAACCTTAAAAGAAAATTTATGCTCAACATAATTAGACGTTAGGGAAATGCAAATCAAAACCATGAGATACCACTTCACAACCAACAGGATGGCTATTACGAGAAAAAAAGAGGGGGGCAAGAATTTGGAGAAATTAGAACCCTCATACACTGTCGATGAGAATGTAAACTGGTGCAGCTGTAATGGAAAAGGGTTTAATGGTTGCTCAAAAAGTTAAACATAGAATTACCATATGATCCAGCAATTCCACTCCTAGGCATATACCCAAAAGAACTGAAAGCAGGGACTCAAACAGATACATGTACACCAATGTTCATAGTAGCATTATTCATAATAGCCAAAAGATGGAAACAACCCACATGTCCATCAACAGATAAATGGATAAACAAAATGTGGCATATACATAAAATGGAATATTCAGCCATAAAGAGAAATGAAGTTCTGATACATACATGGATGAGGTTTGAAAACATTACGCTAAGTGAAATAAGCCAGATACAAAAGGACAAATATTGTATGATCCCACTTATATGAAATATCTAGAATAGGCAAATGCATAGAGACAAAAGTAGATTAGTGGTTACCAGGGGCAGGAGTAGGGGAGTTATTGCTTTAAAAAAAAGGTAAATCTAAAGCTAAAAAGTAAAAGATAAGGGCAGAAGTCAATGAAATAGAAAATAGAAAAACAGTAGAGAATTTGATGAAACTAAATGCTGATTCTTTGAAAAGATAAATGATATTGATAAACTTCTAGCTACAATGATCAGGGAGGAAAGAAAAGATACAAATTATTGATATCAGAAATGGAAGAGCTACTATCACCGCTGACCCTACTAAAATTAAAAGGATAATAGGGGGATAATAAAAACAATTTTATGCCAATAGATTTGTAAACTTTGATCGAAAGGATCAATTCTTTTTGTGTGTGTGTGGTAAATATATATGTAACAAAGCATTTGACATTTCAGCAATCTTCACATGAGCAGTTCAGTGCCATTAAGGGATCAATTCTTTAAATACACAGATTACTAAAACTAAATTGAGAAGAAATAGAAAAACAAATGATTTCAAAGCATTAGTGGAGATTTTTCCACATCTACCTAACAGTGAACTGGGCTTTTGAATAATAAAAAGATCTGATATTTGTATAACTTTGAAATTAATCCTAACTTTATGCAGTGATTCTGTTCAATGTGTTTTCTGGGGGTCTGGATAAAATCTAACACATGAAGCAGCGTGAGGATTGAGGGACAGAGAAGAAAATGGAGAACTAAAAATTGTAAAAGACAAGTTAGGAAGCTCAACCAGATTGGGAGGGTAATGGAGGCAGGGAAAAACGATAGTTATGAGAGACTGGATATACTAATGGACAATGGCCAGACCATATATGACAAGAGAACTCTGAACCAACAACCAGCCCAGAATCGTCAAGACTTGGTCAAAGACTGCCAGCTTCCCTATTTTTGCCCTCCTCTCCCACGCCTTCTAGCTAAGGACCAACCAAAGAAAGTCAAACATATTCCCCAAAACCAATCACATCAGATGTCCTGCCTCAAGCCTCCCCATGTCGGTAAATGAGACCATTCATGAAACCTTCCTCTTTTTCCCCACCATTAAGCTTTCCTACTCCCCTGACAGCCTTTTGGTCTTTGCCAAATTTAAGTGATAGTGGCTGACTCCCTTGCTACATAGCAAAGTCTGAATAAATAGCCTCTCAAATGTTCTCATTTCAGTGGTCTTTGTTTATTTCTACATTCACTCATTCAATTATTTATCATACATTTATTATGTTTAATGTGGCAGACAGTGCCCAGCATTGGGAATATGTGCAAGCAGAACGACCCTGCCCTCAAGGAATTCTATTTAATGGGGCAGATAGATACAGAAATACAATTGAAATTCAGTAATTAGGTGTGGTAAGCAAAGAGGAAGACCCTCAACCAGATGGGGGACTAAAACATAGCAACCATTGTGAGGATGCCACAGGACCGAGCAGTGGGTTCGCTATGAGTGGAAAGCAACTCCACGGCAACTAACAACAAGTGAAACTACGTAGATAGATAAATCAAAAAATAAAACAAAACAAAAACTTGTCATCGAGTTCATTTCTACTCATAGCGACCCTGTGGGACAGAGTAGAACTACCCCAGAGGATTTCCAAGGCTGTATATCTTCATGGAATCAGGCTGCCACATCTTTCTCTGGGAACGGCTGGTGGATTCGAACTGCCACATTTTGAGTGCTTAAACCACTGCGCCACCAGGGCTCCATATATAGAGATATAGATGTATAAAAAGTATACACACACATTGCCATGGAGTTCATTTCCACGCATAGTGACCCTACAGGACAGAGTAGAACTGCTCCATAGGGTTTCCAAGGAGCAGCTGGTGGATTCAGCTGCCGACATTTTGGTTAACAGCCAAGTTCTTAACCATTGCGCCGCCAGAGCTCTATTATATTATATTCAAATCCCCCAGCCGCTCTTTGGAAACCCTATGGGGCAGTTCTGCTCTGTCCTATAGGGTCACTATGAGTCGGAACCGACTCAACGGCACCTAACAACAACAATATACATATATACACACATCTATATACATATACACACACCCATATATATGGGTGTGTGTGTGTGTGTGTGTGTGTGTGTGTGTGTGTGCACCCATATATATGGGTGTGTGTGTGTGTGTGTGTGTGTGTGTGTGTGTGTGTGTGTGTGTGTGTGTGTGTGTGTGTGTGTGTGTGTGTGTGTGTGTGTGTGTGTGTGTGTGTGTGTGTGTGTGTGTGTGTAGGCGGAGAAAGGTTATTCAAGGCAAGAGGGCAGAACGAGGCAAACCTAAGCAGAAACCACATGGTGTGTTGCCTGAGGGAGGCAGGGCGCGACAGAAGTTGCGGCAGGAGCCAGTCGTGGATTGCCACGTAGGAAAAAGCTTGGACTGTATCCCAAGTGGCTCCCTCTTGGAAACGAGAGAAACTGCTGGTGTAAGGAGAGAAGAATAAAAACTGTAAGGAAACGTTATCTATGTATGTATTACTGTGAGGTCCCGGCGGGCAGGGACACAGCAGCCCATAATGTCTGACATATCGTAGACATTCAGTGAATGTTGAATGAATGAATGAATGTATGTAAGCGTTTTGTTGTAGATGTCATTGCTCCCAATTTATGTTTTTTCTCCTAGGACAAGACAATGAGGCCGGGGCGTCAGTTTGGGAGGGAATAGGGAAGGTTTGAGGCAGGGAGCGTGGGTAGGCACAAAACCTCCAATACGTCGTGGGCAGGGGATGCATTTCTGTCGCTAACTCTCCGAGACCCACCCACCGCAGCTGCTCAGCCCTGGAAGCCACCGCTGAGAAAGCAGCCAGCAGAGATCTCGCGCTTCGGGAAGGGCAAGGAAAGCAGAGCAGCCGGACGCCGCTCAGAACAGCGGGTACACTCACCTGGACGCCCACCGCCGGCCCCTCTAGGCGGTGCCACAGGACGATGCCCTCCTGGATTGGACGTGGCTCAAATCCCGGGGCGGGCATTAGAGGCCCAGCGCTCTTGAGGATTGGCCACAGTGGCGGACGGACGTGCGGCTGACTGAGTTGGTTCGCCAGCGGCTCCCGCTGGGTTGCGGGCGGTCCGTCTCCGCGGGCTCCTGTCAGTCATTGGCTCCCTGCGGTTTCCTTGGGGACGTGGCGGTGCAGCCCGCCGGGGCTCTCCTTCCGGCTGGGGAAGAGGCCACAGGGAGCCGCTTCTGAACCTGCCGAGCGGTGCCGAGGGAGCCGACCGGCCGCTCGATCCCGTGAGTGTGGGCGCAGGAGGGCTGCAGGGCAGGGAGAGGCGGGGAGGAGAAACGGGGACCCCTGCCTCCACCACCTGGGGACGAGCGGCTCCTCGAGGACAGAGCTGGCTCACAAGGACGCTCCGCCCCCAGGGAGCCGGGCTAAGGTCCTCTGGGACCGAGGAACAAGACCGGACGGATCCGGAGTGAGAGCCTGAAGAGAAGGTAGAGGCCGTGGCCTTCTTGTGGAGGTCTGGTCTCTTGGGCACTGCTGGAGGTGAGACTGAGCCCCAACCAGCTCTTTCCAGGCTGCAGATTTAAGAGATGCCTGGGACAAGGAGGCCACATTCTCAGGGCAAAAGGAAACGGAGGTGACAGGCGTTGAGACCACTGAAGGGAACCCATGGCTAGGTAAGGCTGCATACTTTTCTCCCTGTTGGGCTCAGTGGGAGGTATGGCAGGCAGGTTGGAGGATCCTGGGAGGTTGTTAAAGTGAGGTTTGTCCTGGGGCTGCACCTGGACCTTGCATTCTGGTCAGATGGATGCCAAGATCAAATCTGTATTCTTTTGAAGGCAGGTACAATATTAGTTTCCAGCCCATAACCTTGAGGTGTTGGAGAGAGTAGGTGCTCCCTTAGCCCCAGGAAGTGCTAGATTGTAATGTTCTTTGAAATTTCCATCTGAGTTAGGCTAGGTGCTGGTGCAAAAATCTTGGCCTCTGACTGAAAGGTTGGAGATTTGGGTGCTGCTAACTGAAAAGTTGGAGATTAGAGTCCACCCAGAGGGGCCTGGGAAGATGTGCTTTCGAAAATCAGCCATTGAAAACCCTATGGAGCACAGTTCTACTGTGAAACACGTGGGGTTGCCATGAGTCAGAGTCTAATCATGGCAGCTGGTACCCGTTGAGGATGTTAAACAGAGTTGTTTGCAGTGAATTTTGAAAGCAGACAGACTGAGTTTCTTTTGAATCAATACAGAAAGTGAGCTTCACAGTTGAATCCATACATTATGATACTCTGAAGCTTTTAAAAAGATTAATGTATATCAACGTATACCAATATGGGACAGTTGTCAAATAGAGTAAGTGTGTATGTGTGTGTAGGGGGTGGGGGGAGAGGGACCAAGATGCAGAACAGTAGGTAGGGTGGACTACCGTTTGTGTTAAACCAAAAGAATGGACACATGCACACACTTGCGTGTGTAGATATATTTCCATATATATGATATTTATGCTTGTGTATACGTAAAGTATCCTTAAAAAAGTACGTAGAAACTGAGTAACAATGGTTGTCTCTGAGAGAGGGATATGAAGACAGAAGATTCACTTTTCACTGTATACCCTTTTGAATGTTTGATTTATTTTTTACTGTGTGTATATATTGCCTATTAATTTGTTTAAAAAAAATCAGCTGAATAAATTTTCTGACTATCCGGTTTCTTCAAAGCTGCAATTGCTCTGATTCTTGAGTGTTTTGATGTTGCCCAGGGAAACTGAGACTCTTTTATTAACTTGAGATTAATCCTTTAAATTGCACCCAAAATTGCAAACTTTGGAAAAGGAGTAGATAAGGCTTCTCTGATTTATATAGCAGAAGCACCATGAACACATACAGATCTTTTTCTAAAATTTGAGACTAGAAGAATATTTAGGTTTCTGTTGGTGTGCATTTTTGCCTTTATTAGGAAGGACTATTATCCAATTTAAAAACCATTTTTCAAACTTACTAATGTTTGTCTCATTTCAGGATCAGTTTTTCCTACCTCTGCCCAGCCTCCTGGTACTTCACTGTGCCCACAGTGAGTCCATTTCCTCGTCAGCGAGTGGCATTCCTGGGACTTTTCTTTATATCCTGTCTCCTTTTACTTATGCTAATCATGGACTTTCGACGTTGGGGTATTTCATTGCCACGAGACAGGCAATATGAAAGGTGAGTCAGCTTTAGATCACTTTGATCAGCTTTGGTAGTAAAGTCGATAAATATTTTGATAAACTTTTAAAATCTTTACTACGAAGCTCTGGTGGCGAAGTGGTTAAGAGTTATGACTGCTAACCAAAAGGTTGGCAGTTCGAATCTACCAGCTGCTCCTTGGAAACCCTCTGGGGCAGTTCTAGTCTGTCCTATAGGGTTGCTATGAATTGGGATCGACTTGACAGCAGCAGGTTTTTTTTTTATTAGTAAAATCACATGCCGCTTATTACATAAAGAAGATCTTAAGCCCCATTTTGGCAGTATTCAGTTTTGGTTTAGAATGCTGATACTTCATTTTAACCGTGAAAGGCATCTTTCTGTGTTCTTGGTTTGGTGGGCTGAGACATTTTGGGTGTATAAATGTTTAGGATTATTATGTACTCTTGATGAATTGACCCTTTTATCATTATTAAATGACCCTCTTTGTCCCTAATTATATTCTTTGCTCTGAAATCTACTTTGTCTTGTATTAATATAGCATATAGCTACTCCAGCTTTTTCTTTTTCAATTAGTGTTAGCATGATATATTTTTTTCCATCCTTTTTCTTTAACCTGTTTGTATCTTTATACTTCAAGTGAGCTTCTTATTGACAGCATATAGTTGGCTCTTGTTTGTATCCAGTCTGACAATCTCTGTCTTTTAATTGGGGTGTTTAGATCATTTACATTTAATGTGATTATTATTTAAGTTTATGATTATGTTTAGGTTTAAACCTACTGTCTTGTTATTTGTTTTCTATTTGTCACATCTGTTCTTTGTCTTTTTTATCTTTCTCTTTTTTTTTTTAGTTTTTCTTTGGTGAAATACATATAACAAAACATTTACCATTTCAACCATTTTTATGTGCACAATTTAGTCACATTAATTACATTCACCGTGTTGTGCAACCATCATCACTATCTGTTTTCAAATTTTTTCATCACCCTTACAGAAATTTAGTACCCCTCTAGCAATACCTCCGTATTTCTACCTCCCCCCCCCCCCCCCCCCCCGGTAACCACTAATAAAATTTTGTATCTATGCAAAAGTTCAGCGGTTCAAATCCACAAGCTGCTTCTTGGAAACCGCATGGGGCAGTTCTGCTCTGTCCTGTAGGATTGCTATGAGTCAGAATCGACTCGCTGTCAATGGGTTTGTTTTTGTTTTTTGTTTATGCATTTGCCTGTTCTAGATATTTCATATAAATGGGATTATATAATCTCTGTCCTTTTTTGCCTGACTTATTTCACTCAGGATGTTTTCAAGATTCATCCATGTTGTAGCATGTATGAGAATTTCATTTCTCTTTATGGTTGACTACTAGTCCATTGTATGTGTATACCACATTTTGTTTATCCACTAATGTGTTGATGGACACTTGAGTGGTTTCCACCTTTTGGCTATTGTGAGTGATGCTGCAGTGAACACTGGTGTACAAGTATCTGTTTGAGTCCCTGCTTTCAATTCTTTTAGGTATATACCTAGGAGTGGAATTGCTGTGTCATATGGTAATTATGTGTTTAACTGAGGAATTGCCTAACCATTTTCCACAATGACTGAACTATTTTACATCCTCACCTGTAGTGCACGAGGATTTTAATTTCTCTACATTCTCCCCAGTACTTATTATTTTCTATTATGTTATAGGCATCTGTGTTGTCATGAAGTGGTATCTCACTGTCGTTTTGATTTGCGTTTCCCTGATGGCTAATGATGTTGAGCATCTTCTCATGTGCTTATTGGCCATTTGTATATCTTCTTTGGAAAATTCTTTCAACTTCTGAAAAAGTAGTTTGCTTTCCTTTTTGAAAGAAATTTTCATTGCGCATAGAACATGTAGACTGATTGTATTTTTCTTTCATTACTTTAAAGATGTTGTTCCACTGTCTTCTTGCTTGCATTCTTTTTTTTAAAAAATTATTTATTTTTGTTGTTGTTGAGAATATACACAGCAAAAAACCCACTATTTCAAGTTGCTGCAGGTACAATCCAGTGACATTACTGGCTTGCATTCTTTGGGAGGAGAAGTTTTCTCTCAGTTTTATTTTTGTTCCTCTGTATGTAATATGTTTTTTTTGCTCTGGCTGCTGTTAAGATTTTCTCTTTATCACGGGTTTTAAGCAATTTGATTGTGATAAAATGTAGTTTTCTTCATGTTTCTTGTGCCTGTGATTTGTTGAGCTCCTTGAATCTGTGGGCTTAAAGTTTTCATCAAGTTTGGAAATTTTTTCACTGTTAATTCTTCAGATATTCTTTCTGTCCTTCCCTCCTTTGGGGACTTTGATTACAAGTATCTTTAACTGCATGAAATTTTCCCACAGGTCACTGATATTCTATTCATTTTTTTTCCCCAGGCTTTTTTCTCTGTGTGTTTCATTTTGGATATTTAATGCTATTTTGCCTTCCAGTTCATTAGTATTTTCTTCTGTAGTTCCTAATCTTCTATTAATTTCATCCAGTGAAAGATGAATACATTTTTTTCACAGAAAGTACATCTGGATTATTTGATATACTCTTAATGTCTTACCAATGCATAGAAAATCTATATTCTTTTATAACAGTGATTCATTTTGCTGTTTTTTTTGAGATTAGTTTTTGATGAGGCTGTAAAATTAAATGATGACATTGTGTTCATATTCTCAAAGTGATTTTTTTCTTTATTATTTTTCAGATCTATATCAGTTATAACGGTTTGGTCTGCAAGTAATATAGTTAAACTGACTTAAACAATAAGAAAGTTTATTGGTTTACATAATTAGAAGTCCAAGGGTAGAGGGGGCCTCAGAATTGGTTAACCCAGAAATTCAACATTAGCTGGAAGGACAGGAGTCTCTGTCTGTGTTGTCCACAGTATCATCTTTCTTCATGGTTGCAGAATAACAGCCAGTAGCAACCAGGGCCACACACATCTTCACTCATGCCCTGCAGGAGAGAGGAAACAGGCTTTCAGTGGCTGTCTTATGAGAATGAAGAAGAATCTGTCCAGAAGCCTCCAATAACCTTTTCCTTGACTCTTGTTGGTCAGAATTGGGACACATGCCTACTCCCCTTAATATCTCTGGGTTGTTCTGTTCCCAGAATTTCTCACTTTCTGTTCACTTTGATTATTCATTCAAATACTTACCAAGCACCAACTATGTGCCAGGTGATAATACGCCTCAGGATACAGGACCTTTGGTACATTTTCTCAAGAAGCTTATGTTTCCAACCTTTCACATCTAGCAGCCCTATTCATTTACATTTTTACTCTTCTTTCCAGAAAAGGAAACACTTGTCTGCATGACCACAGTAGTCAACAATTGGCCTTAACAAGCTTGTTAGCTTTGGAGAACTAAATCCTTCACTTAAGACTTTCTTTGTTGCTTTTTTGGATTTTCTTGACAGACCTGATAACAGTTTCCCAATGGAAAGACAGCATGGTCTAATTATGGAATTCCATTTATGTTAATATGACTAGACTAAAGACTGTTGGTGGGGGGTGGTGATTGATTAGCTATATGGCTGGAGAGGTAGGTCAGCTGGGCCTCTTAAGCCATTTTAGGGGGTTTAAACATTATCCTAAGGGCAGAAGGAAGGCACTGAGAGGTTTTAAGGAGTGATGTGATCTGATTTGCTTTTTAAAGGATGCTCACTTTGGTGAATTGGAGAGGAGTAAAAGAGAAAGCAGGGAGACTAATGAGAATATACTGAGAGAGCTGGTGGCCAGAACTTGGGTGGTAGCAGTGAGGATGGTAAGAAGTAAATGCATTTGAGAGATAGGTGGGAAGTAGAGTGAACTGGACCTGAAAATTGGGTGTGGGAATGCAGGGGCGGGAGTGGGTGGGGTGGGGGCGGTTTCTTGTGATCCTAAAAATCAAAATGGAATTCCATTAGTTTCCCCTTAAAACCTTTTGATGACTTTCCACTGTATTTGAAAGTTCTAAATTCTTTCTCTTGGCCCGAAAAGCCTGGCCTTATTTGGCATCTACACATCTCTCCCTTTTAAATTTTTCTACTTTCTGTTTTACTCACTGTGCTCCAGCCACATGGATCTTCCTTCAGCTCCTCAAACCAAGTTCATTCTTGGCTCAGGGCCTTGCATACTCTGTACCCTCTGCCTGGAAGGCTCTTCTCCATTTTTCTCTGGGCTGCCTCTTTATCTTCTAGGTTTCATCTTAAATGTCACTTTCTCAGAGAAGCCTTTCCTGACCCTCATCTCAGATGTAACCCTCCCCACCCCCCAACCATTATTCTTGGTCTCAATACTTGTTTTACTTTATGTGAAAAATGAAGCACTTATTCCATTTGAAATTATTATTTGAAAATTGTTTTGGTCTGCCTACACTATTAGAATGTAAGCTCTGTAGAGGTCATGATCAGATAGTTTCTTAAGCTCCAGTAAATAAGTGTTCAATTAAACTGAATTAATTGAAAGAAGTTAGTTGCAGGGAGCCCTGGTGGCACAGTGGTTAAGAGCTTGGCTGCTAGCCTAAAGGTTGGCAGTTCGAATCCACCAGCTGCCCCTTGGAAACTCTATGAGGCAGTTCTGCTCTTTCCTACAGGGTTGCTATGAGTTGGAATCTACTCGACAGTAGTGGGTTTGGTTTTTTTGGTTTTTAGCTGCAGAGCTAAGGGATAAATAACACCCATGCTGTGCTGTTGTGGTGACCTTTCCAAAGTCCAACATCTTGTAATGCTCTGGCTGAGCAGCTGGGTACCCTAGGGCTCATTGTTATTTAATGAAAGGTTATGTACATATTGCCATAAGTTATCACGTATCATTAAACTTCATTTATGGCAGCCTCCGTGAGTCATTTAGGAAGCAAACATTTGTTGAGAACTTGCTATACGCATAATACTGTGCTAGACATTAGGGTACAAAGATGAATATAACATACCTTTTGAACTCACAGAGCTCATAATCTAGTTAGGGAAGCAGACATCAGTGAATGATTACTCCCCAGTGAGATAATAGTTTACATACGACTGTGCAGAATTAGAACAAAGATCAGGAACTGTATACAGTCAAGAGTTGGACACAAAGTTAAGAATCAGAAATTAATCCAGAAGAGGCCTGTAAGTAACCAAATTTGATATCAACTAAGTTCATCTACTAAATGCGCATGTAGTTTGTTAATAAGATAGGCTCTCACACAGAGCCTGTATAGTTTTATATGCTATTCTAATTAGATTGGTTCTCTCTTGTCTCAGAACACAACAAATTAGAATTGATTAGAATGGTGTTGGAGAGGGGACAGTCAATAGATGTGGGTACACTGATGACAATGGTCGATAATATCTGGCATCTTGTCAGTGAGGCAGGAGAGAGGAAGTTTATTAAAAATAAACTTAGTAACTCAAAAGATTTCTATAGAAATTTGCATAGTGGTAAACACATTGTTAAAATTGTATTATTACACGGTCTAGTAATTTGTGTTAGGGATGACCTTAAATCAGTAGTTTTCAGCTTTTGTGTATCTGAATCACTTGGGAACCTTTAAAAAATGCAAATAATTAGACCTCTTCTCATGATTCTTAAGTGCAGCCTGTGTTGAGAACCCGTTGCTCTAAGGCTGTATTTACTTGGGAAGATGATGTGTTGTAGGGGAAAGAGCATAAATTTTAGAGCTAATCAGCCCCATCATTTGCTAGCTAGGTGATCTTAGACAGGTTTCTTAAAGTCCTGGAGCCTCATTTTCTTTATCTGTAAAGTGGGGGTAAAAATACTGTCTTGTAGTGTTGTCGTTAAAGGAGCCCTGGTGGCACAAAGGTTAAGCACTCAGCTGCTAACCAAAAGCTCGGCAGTTAGAACCCACCAGAGACTCCACGAGAGAAAAGACCTGATGATCTGCTCCTGTAAAGACTGCAACCTAGGAAACCTAGGAAGCCAGAGTAAACGTGCGCGACAGCATACAACAGCGACAGTTTTGTAATTAGGGTTAGAAGAATAGATACAGCGTGTAGGACTGCCTGGCACAGAATGGATACTAATCAAATGTCAGTCCCTTCCTCTTCCTTTCTTAATTAAAGTCAGGGCAATATGGAAGACTTTTAAGAAAGATTTCCATAAGTAAATAAATGTTTCAATAAATAGATAAAATTTCAAAGACTTGTTAAAAATGTAAAAGATTCCCATGCCATAAGGATTTGTCACATTCATTTTATTAGAAAAGTGGTTCCAAACTGTACACCTGTAGAATTTAATATATAAACCAGACTAAGCTGTTTTGTTCTTAGAATAAAATAATTAGGATTTTTCTCTTTTTAATTCTCTTCTCTGCCCTACAAATATACACTGAAGATTATAGGCATCATCATCACCATTTAAAAATTTCCTTCCATAATTTTTGTGTCTGTGATGCACCTGCTACTCCTTAGGTACCAGTGAGCACTAGCTGATAATAAAATGATTAAACGAATAATTGGGAATTAATAGAGACATGTCACTTTAGTGCAACAGTTTTTTTTCCTTCTTTGTTTTTAAGACAAGTGCTTGTTGTGATTTTTATATTAATATACATATTAACATTTTTTTCTACTTAATATTGTTCCTAACTCACATCATAAAATTATGTCAGTATTTTGTGGTATTGCACAAAGTGTGCCATGCTGCCGGAACACACTGACTTACAGCTGCCTTCATCTGAGCAAGTTTGGAAGACTTTGATCAGGAAAAGGTGCCCATAGGAACACTGTATTCGTTCTTCAGTGTTTTCAGTAAATGAGGCATTGCTTTAATTAGAAATGATAATCTGTCTTGCACTTTGCGTCTTTGTGTTTTACTATGTATGAAGGTAGTTAATATTTAAAAACCATTTACGTTTAATCATTTCTGTATTGAAAAATATTTTAATTTGTAATTTTTTTCAACCGTTACTGAAAATTAGCGTATTACTTCTGAGGTGAGTCCTGGCCCAGGACTCTAGAAGCCTGTGTAAGGGGTTTTCCTCTGTAGTTTCAAAACTTGGAGAGTTTTTTTTTTTTTTTTCTTTACTGTGAACATGTACTCATATTGCTTGTGGAAGGAGAAGCAGGAGATTTGCATCAGAACTAGAATTTAGGAAAAGGTAAATTTAGAGTTATGGGGTATCAGTAAAGATAGACTCCAGAGCTGTTTTTAAGACTTTGTGTGTTAGGTGCTCTTAACTAATTACCTGGCATGTGCCATGTATTATAAGACATGCTGCTCCAACTTCTTCAGGCTTAATACATATTTTGCATTCATTTATTCATTCATCTATTCCTTTA
This sequence comes from Dugong dugon, assembly GCA_030035585.1. NCBI lineage: Eukaryota > Metazoa > Chordata > Mammalia > Sirenia > Dugongidae > Dugong > Dugong dugon. The sequence goes on from CM057475.1 coordinate 52,682,990, forward strand.
GATTAATTACATACACATAAGTATTTGTTGAGTGTCTACACTGCCCTATTCAGTACAGTAGTACTAGCCATAAGTGGCTATTGAAGTTTAAATTAACTAAATAAAAATTTAAAATTTAGTTCCTCTGTTGCACTAGTCACATTTCAAGTGCTCATTGGCCACGTTTGGTTAGTGTTTATTCTATTGGACAGTGCAGATATAAAACATTTCCATCATATTAGAACATTCTGTTGGACAGCACCAGTCTACCATGTTCTAGGCACTGCCCTGGATGCTGGGTAAATTGTTAAGATTTAGTATTAATTTTTACCATGTATACATATATATTGTATGAGACAAGCATTAGTAAACTGTTCTTGCTTTACGTGTTCTGCATACTCAGTACATTTCTTTTGTAACCTTAATGTTTAATATTATTCACTTTTTGGTAGCTCCTACCATCTTCATTAGAGGAGACAATTTTGTCTGGATGAATTATCGTTTTGAAGAATATCTTTTATGACTGTTGAAATGTTGGTGCCTACATGTGTCTTTGCCATCTGGAAAGAGCTGTGATTGAGAGATTCTGTGTCAGCAATCAGCTGATTACTGGTCTTACGAGTTTCTGTTATGTTTAAAGCAAGTCGAAAAGAGATTCCTTTTGGTGAGAATAAAAATTATAAACTTTGGGATGTAAAAATAAAATGGAGGGTTCTTGTGAACAATAGAACAATTCAGAGATTTTTGCTGGTAAAATAGAAGGCATTTATTCACATTTATTCATTTATTCACTTGCTGTTGTTGGGTACCGTTGATTCTGACTTATAGCGGCCCTGTGTGGCAGAGTAGAACTTTCTCATAGGCTTTTCTTGGCTGTAGTCTTTACAGAAGCAGATCTGTCTTTCTCCCTCCAAGCTGCTGGGTAGGTTCGAACGACCAGCCTTTTGGTTAGCAGCTGAGTGCTTAACCGTTGTGCCACCAGGGCTTTTTATTCATTTACTTGACCTTAATTATGTTTATAGCGTTTATAAGTAGGGCTGTGAATTATAAGTGTTCCTGACTGCTCCGATTAATCTTGTTGGAGGTGAGCAATAACCTTACAAGATACTTTTGTGGGTGTGTATTGCTATCATTAGTCATGCACACACTTTGTCTATAATTACACTGGGTTCTGAGTACTCAATAGAGTTGAAGAGTATGATGAGGTCACTCAACAAAGAGCTGGGAGCCCCATGCTGATGGAGGCCACTCTAATTGAGTTTTGGTGCATCACTGAGTTCTGTTTGAACTCTAGAAGTGGTATAATTAGTGTTGATTTTGCAAGCTAGGTAATAGTTTGGTCAGTTACAGCTCTAATACTGTTAACGATTTCAGGATAATGGCAGCAAAAAGCCATTGTCTTCTAATTCTGCCTTGGGTGATGTATATATGGGTAACTTTATTTTCATTGATACAGTAGTGACTAGAGGGAAATCATGTTTCTCCAGTAGAGACAGAGAGGATGTATGGATGTGTGTGTGTATGTGTGTGATGGGGAATCAGACCTCTGTGTGTGTGTGTGTGTGTGTGTGTGTGTGTGTGTGTGATGGGGAGTCAGACCTCTCCTAGGAAGACAGATGTGAGGGATACCAAAGCTTTCGGACCTTTTCTCTTGGGTGTTAGATCCTTTTAGGGATTGGCTTAGTGCAGCATCAGCAGAACAGGAGGGTTCAGCAATGTGAGTAATTGACCATGATGGCGAAGACTAGGGCTGCATCTAGGGAAGAATTGTAATCAGTGTTAGGAGCCTAGACAGAGTAAGACATTTAGGCATTTGAAAAGGGAAAAAGCCTGATTAGGTCATAAGACACCAGAGTTCTAGAAAGAAGTGATGCTATCACTTCCCAGAGAAGAAAAGTGTTCTTCAATTACTTGTTTATATAGAAGATGAGAAAAATTGAGACTTTCTGCTGCCTGCAGCAGTTGATCGAAGACTCATCTAGGAAGTGTAACGTAAACGCCATCTGATCTTATCTTCCTCACTTGTGTTTTAAACTCATTTGGCATTTTTCTGCCAGTGCACATGTGGAGGCTTCTAAAAGAAGAGAAAGCAAAGTTGAGTTGTACCCAAATGAGAGCTATAAAGTTGCTTATCTTGGCAGGAACCAGGGAAGATGACAGGAACTTCGGAAAGCCTTTGAAACTCTCTAAGGAGACCAGTTGATTTTTTTGAGTACAGCTATATAAAGACATGTTCCTGGGTGGCACAAACGGTTAAGTGCTGGGCTACTAACCAAAAGGTTGGTGTTGAACTCACCCAGAGGTGCCTTGGAAGAAAGGCCTGGTGATCTGCTTCTGAAAAGTCACAGCCATGAAAACCCTATGGAGGGCAGTTCTACTCTGAAACATATGGGGTCTCTATGAGTTGGAATTGACTAGATGGCAACTGGTATTTTATACAAAGACTTGGAGGGGTTATTACCAAACCAACAGCTCCACATTGTGATCTCCAGGACCAAACCAGTCAGTACTGATTGATACATGTCTTGGGCAGAAAAAGATGAAGAACACTGACAGTATCGAGGCACTGCAGATAAGTTCCTAGCTCTTGAGAAACTTAAAGTCTAAATGGAGAAGTGGAGCAAACAAGTATGAAAGAAGCTCATTCTGAAATATAAGCTAACTGCTTAAAGGGAATAATAACACTCTACATTTTAGATCAGAAGGAAGAGATGGGTGTCACTACAAGAGTTAGCATTGTTGAATAGAGGCCTCATATGAACTGGGAAGCATATCAAAGAGGAAGGAATAGGTAGAGAAACAGGTGAATGTTAAAGAGAAAAAGAAGTTTGCATTTCAACTGTGGCTCTCAAAGTGTCTAGTGACCCTTGGGAATCCCCAAGATTTTTTTGGGGGGGCTGTGAGGTCAAAACTATTTTCATAATAACACTAAAATATTATTTGCCTTTGTTACTGTGTTCACATCTGCTCTGATGGTGCAAAAGCAAATAGTGAGTAAAATTGTTAGTGCCTCAGCACAAACCAAGATAGTGGCTCCAAACTGTACTAGTAGTTGTAGTCTTCATTGCCACACAATTGCAATTGTTAAAAAAAAAAAAAAAAAAAAAGTCCAGTTTCGTTAAAGAATATATTTTGTAATATTCTGTGTGACAGAATGGGACATATGCATTAAGCACTTCTGCTGCGTACTGAAGTATGGTGGTTGTCTCTAGGAAAGGCACTTGGGCAGTTGTTTCAGTTATGAGCTATACCTAGTTGCCTTTGTCATGGAACACCATTTTTCTTGAAAGAATGGGTGCCAGACAAACTATGGTATTCAGACTTGGGTATTTTGTAGACTTTTTTTTTTTTTTTTTGGTGGAAAATTAACAGAGTAAGTCTTTAAAGGAAAACAACTGTCAGTATTTATTGCCAGTGATAAAACTTGAGCTTTCAGGCAAAAATTACACATTTGGAAAACTCGTATCTACCACTGTTGAGTTTGATGTTGTTGTTGTTAGGTGCCATCAAGTAGGTTCTGAGTCCTAGTGACCCTATGTACAACAGAACGAAACACTGCCCAGCCCTACACCATCCTCACAGTCATTGCTGTTTGAGCCTATTGTTGCAGCCACTGTGTCAATCCATCTCGTCGAAGGTCTTCCTCTTCTTCACTGACCCTCTACTTTACCAGGCATGATGTCCTTCTCTAGAGACTGGTCTCTCCTGATAACAAGTCCAAAGTATGTGAGATGTAGTCTTGCCATCCTCACTTCTAAGGAGTGTTCTGGCTGTACTTCTTCCAAGACAGATTTGTTCGTTCTTTTGGCAGTCCATGGGAATTTAATATCTTCCCAGTATTTGAAACACTTTTTTGATAAGATTGATGGTGATATTAGCAAGTGTGTGTGTGTGTGTGTGTGTGTGTTTTGTTTTTTATTGTAGAATGAAATACATCAATGTTAGGAAGATTTGTATAACTCAGTGAGCCAATCTTTTCCAGTATCAGAATGTTGGAATATCCAGTGTCACAGAATCTTTCAGGGGTAAAAGCCATTCAAAGTGCAAGATAGACCAGTAGGTTTTAATGTACCAGAGTATGAAAAGTGCATAGAAAGGGTTTTAGATTCCAGATTGCAACTAACCTTTAAGAAACTCCACTTGTCAGGTTTTAGTGTAGTATCCAAGAAGAATATCCCCAATGATCTGAAAAGGCTATTCAAATACTCCTCCCTTTTCCAACTACATGTCTGTATGAGGCTGGATTTTATTTATATACCTTAACCAAAACAGTATATCTTAATAGATTGCATGTGGTAACAGATATTAGAATATACCTGTCTTCTGTTATTCCAGACGCTGAAGAGATTTGTACAATTGTAAAACAATGTCACTCTTCTCACTAATTCTTTTTGCTTTAGAAAATGTAGTGATTTTTAATAAAAATATATTATGTTAATATGCAGTGAGTTTATTGTTATATCTAAATGAATTAATAAATATGTTTTTAAATTTCTGTTTTATTTTCTAACCAAAAACCAAACAAACAAACAAAAAACCAAACCCATTGCCGGGGAGCTGATTTAAACTCATAGTGACCCTATAGGACAGGGTAGAACTGCCCTCTAGGGTTTCCAAGGAGCAGCTGGTGAATTAGAACTACTGACCTTTTGGTTAGCAGCCGAACTCTTAAATGTAAACAGAAACTCCTTGGGCCCAATAATTTTTGAGACTATAAAAGGACCTTGATGCTCAATGGTTAGAGAGCCAGTGTACTAGAGAAAAGTCATTCATTGAGCAGGAGAGGATGGTATCCAGAATCTTGTTAGAGAGAAGTAAAGGGGATGGTTTTCATGGAAGGCAAGCAAAGAAAGATCTGTGAAGTGTGTGAAGTAGACAGATTGCTGTGATAGGTAATGAAAAGTCGCACTGGCCTGGGTGGATTAGCTTGCCTAGTTCTTTTTTGTCTGTGGCCTCTTGCCAGGTCAACATTTGCAAGAGATCCGTAACTTAAACCCAGGCTTCTGCCCAGCTTCCATGTGATAGAAGAGAGCTGTTAGGAGTTGACTGGTGTATTCTGAGCCTGGTTCAGCCCAGTAATTTAATTAGAATGGGAAAGTATGTGGTAAAGCAGAATCTCAACTTTCTAGTGTGTACAGATTTTTACCATCTGCTTCATTTCCCACAACTCACTCCCATTTCGGATTCAGAAAAAAATTCTGCCTGACTCTACCCTATGCAGTAGTGTACAGCATCATATTGAAGTTTAAATGTATGTTTGTCTCCTTTTTAAAAATACGTTTTGTATTATAGAGCACGAAAGGCCCATTTACTCAGCTTTTTTTTTTTTTTTTTAATTTCAAAACTGTTTCTACATGTTTTCTTCAATACCTGGTTACCAAGTTTGCTTCTTTTCTGTCCATAGTAAGGAACTTTGTGGTTTGTGTAGTGATGTGAAACCACCAATAAACATAGGCTAGATTGTTCTCAGGGGTTGCACATGGCTTATTGTTCTGATGGGAAGTAGATTTGCCCTAAGGCTAATGGGCCCCTCATTTGCATGGATCCCTTTGGTATTTGTAAATTTGAATTCTTTTTCTTTTTTAACCCTTCACACTCATGGGTTCCTCTAGGGACCAAGTATTTTTTCTGCCTCTGAAGGTTTATTGGGAAGCTCCTGCCCCACTGATAGTGCATGCTGCCGCAAGGCAGGGGCCTTTATGACTGTTTGAAACTGAAGAAATGGGCGTGTGCTACAAGTTATTGTTTTTACAGGGTATTGTATGAGGTGTCTGAATTTTTGGTAGGAAAAATGGAAATTTGGAAATTTTTATTTGTTATACGTATGTACCAATAGACCCTGGTGGGGACTCTGGGATATAATTAGTAGTACTTTATGTGTACTGGTAGATACTTAACATAGGCTTGTGAGAGGGGGTAAGAAAAAGAAATCCATACTAACTACCAATAATTCAGACACACTCAATGATTCAGCATGCTTACATTAATGAAATCACACGGTATCAACAAAAAATTCAAAGCAGAAAATAATTGATTCACAAAAGGATTAAAGAAGGCCCTCAAAATTGTATAAGCCTCAGGCTTCAAGAAACTTGGCTTTGAAGGGTGCTATGTGAGGGTCTTGGGGATCTAGGAGTTATGCTCTAAAGATAGCGTTGGACAAGTAGGGCAGGTATAAGGAAGGGAACATAGCCATGGTACTTGAAAAAGTTTGCAGCATTGCTTTCAGGGGATTTATTCAGACGAGTATTACTACTTCAATATATGTAGTAGTACTTATTCAAATTTAAAAGAGTTTAGAAAACAAATTTTTTTTTCTGTCTACCATGCAGTATATATTCCTATCACTAATCAAGAGCTTTACTTTTTCTGTATAATAAGCTAAAAAGTCATTCTCACTGAGTCTTGGTATCTTTTTTGGTTCTAGTTTATCACTGAAGCATTTGAGGAGGAGTCAGTGGTATTTGTACTTTTTAGACCCTCAGGCTCTAAGGGAACTTGAATACTAATTAAAGCCTCAGCGCATGAAAATAGTTAACCAACTTCTAGACCTCTTTCTTTCTGAACCTTTCAGCTCTTTTCTCCCAAAAGACTTCTACTGTTTTCTCACCCAATAATTATCATGTAATACTAATAACAGCAACACTAACAGCAGCAGCACAGCACTATGCTAACTGTTCTACGTATGTTATCTCTCTGAGGGTAGATAGTATTAGTATCCTTATTTTACAGGTGAGGAAACATAGGCTGAGAGAAGTTAAATAATTTGCTGAATGTTACACGGCATAGAAAGTGGTGGAGCAGGGACTCAGACTTTGGTGTATTTGATACCAGCACCTTTACTTGTTTCATCAGCCTGCTGTTAGCCAGATACCTTGGAGTGAGAATCTGAGAAGGTCCCCAAACAAAATACTAGTGTCCTAGGGCCTAGCAGTTCTTTAGTGCTTGGTAAAAGATTCGCTAGCCCAGCCATTTTCAGAACTCCCCACAAACATTGGGAATTCTTTTAGATATCTAATTTCATTGGCTTTTAGGCAAGCAAACCAGCTGTTGCCTCATATACATCAGTAAATATGGTCAATATTGTTTCATTCCTGCATTGGGATATGAGTTCCCATATGCCTGGCCCATGCTGGCTCTTAATAAAAAGACTCACAAACAAGTAGATTAAGTGGTGGGTCCTTTCATGGGCCTAGCTGAATAATGCTGATTTCTTTTTGCTCGGCTTAGGTATTTGGCTCGAGTAGGGGATCTGGAAGCTACTGACACTGAAGATCCAAATCTGAATTATGGCCTTGTTGTGGACTGTGGCAGCAGTGGCTCCCGGATTTTTGTTTATTTCTGGCCAAGACATAATGGGAACCCCCATGACTTGCTGGACATCAAACAGATGAGAGACCGCAACAGCCAACCAGTGGTTAAAAAAATCAAGCCAGGTACTAATCAGATTCTTGTTGATCTCTTTTATCTGCTACAGGTATGAGAGAGGAAAGAAAAGAAGAGGAGGAAAGAAATCTACCGTTTTCTTCTTGAGATTCTGGGTAATGGGAGGGATATGTCATTTCTTGCTGCCCCCCTCCTCTCAAGTAAATAAGTGTTTAGGGCCTTGAGCAGAACCTTACGGGTTATGAGTCTTAGTCTATGTGATCTGCTTTTTAAAGAAAGTATTTTATTTTACTTAAGGAATCTCTGCAATGGCAGACACTCCAGAACATGCTAGTGATTACCTTCGTCCTCTCCTGAGCTTTGCTGCTGCTCATGTGCCTGTGAAGAAGCACAAAGAGACCCCCCTTTACATCCTATGCACAGCAGGCATGAGACTTCTGCCTGAGAGGTGAGATATGCAGAGTCAGAGAAACACATGAAAAAGGATGGCGCAGGAGTTGAAAGGCCAATTCACTGCATCTTCCTTTGTGGTTTCCTGATCTGAAGCTGGGAGTGGGTCTACCACGCGGAGTTGATAGGTGGCAACAAAAGACTCCTAGATCAAAAATAGAGCAGAGCTATTCCTGTACCCAAGTATTACACCAGTCAGTCCTTCACACCTTCATGCCATTTCCTTCTTTGGGGTCAGCATCTGAGAGGGCTGTAGTGATTCTTAATTTTTATCGAGGGTTGGGATCAGTGATGATGGTGATAAATTTGGTTCTAGAGGGGAAGCATAATTACAGGAGGTTTGTCTGAAGGATTGGGTACATAGGGACTAGTAGGAGGGCTCTGGTAGAAACACTGCTTTCTTTGTAACTTTGCCTGGGTGCCTGGTGATAGTTGGTGAGTTCCTCTCCTTTGCTGCTGTTTGGAAGGCTACTGCAAAGCTCGGTCTCCATTGCTTTAGACCAGTTTTCTCAGCTCCAGCCAGTTAAGTCTTTTTTATTTGGTCTTGGCAGTTCAGCCTGGCATCTTGCCTCCTGATCCTTCTTCCTCCACTGGAAGAGGAGGAGGAGGAGGAGGCTATACTTAGGTTAGACCTCTCCTTGTTTGTGATTTCTCCCCTTTGTTACTTCTCAACCCTCTGCACTTATTATGGGTAAGGGATAGGTGGGCTCACTTAACTCTAGGATTCATCCCCCTGAAATATTCATAGACTCTAAGCACCAATAAGACAGCAGGTATTTTTTATTAGCGTCAGTATTTTTCCTTGGTAAATAACAGTTATCTTTTCCATGGTTTAATTTTGTATACTTGACCTTCCTGTCCTGAAAACAACAAAAACTTCAGCCATACACGTAGGCCTCCATGCTTCTTGCAAAAAGTCAGACAACGTATGTCAGTGCTTTAAATGGACTTCTTTCACTCTGTTTAGACACACAGTTACTGGGTTCTGTCTGGTTTACTGTTGAGAAGCAGATTACTTTATATAGCCATTTGTCAACATGAGAGCCTTCTAGCCCCTTGTTTACATTCCCATACATGTTGGTGTTTTTCAAAATTTTGTTTTGTTTTTGCTTATTTTTAGAACCAAACTTTAAAAGGGTATAATAGCAACTTTACATCACTAAAGGAAATCTTATAAAACAAACAAGGAAAAAACCCACTATACTCCTCCTGTCCTATCAAAACTGTTCTCATTTTGTCACATTCCCTTCTCTGTGTACATCTATATGCAATTTCTACAGACTGTAGAAATTATAATCATGCAATCTAGCATTTTTTGTTTTTGACATAAGTAATATTCACGAATTTCTAGAAACACTAGGAAGAGTAAAGGTAACACAGGTGGTGCCACATCACAAAGTCTGTGAATGGCCTGAGTCTTACAACCAAGGAAGACGAGGAGGTCAATAGAAAAAGCTGACTTGGAGGTCAAAAAGGCAGAGCCAACCATCAGGGCTGGGTGGAGAACCTGGTTGATGGTCTGGCCACATTTTGTCTATCTGGAGCCAAGGAGAAGATTGCCTCATATCCTGGCACTGCTCAGCATTGCCTCTGTTTGTCAAAGAAATTTCCATCCAAACAAAACCCACTATGTGTCTCCACTCCATTTTTCTAAGATGTTTGCTGTCGGAGTGGAAGCTCTGAATTTAAATATTTACTTAAAATTTTCAGAAACTTGCCCTTTCTTCTCTTTTGTTTTCTGATTACCCTCCATGGATCTGTTCTAGGTTTATGAAATCATTGCTGCCTCTAAGGCCAACCTAATTGTTGGCATAACTATGACTATTACTGCAAGAACCTGTTTTGTATGATTAATGCTCTTTACTAATTTATTAGCATTTGTGAACAATATTCAAACTAGGTTGGAATCAGTACTAGGTCTTATTTCCTTGCCAAAGACTTAGACTAACAGAATTTGTACTACCTCCCTTTTATTTTGTAATGGAAAAACCCTTAAAAATATTGCAAAGGTAATACAAGGTGGTATTTAAAAAAAAAACAAACTTGTTATTACGGGAAATTTCAGACGTATGTAAAAGAGAGAACAGTGTAATGAATTCCCGTTTATACATCACCCAGCTTCGACAGTTATCAGCATTTTGCCGTTATTGTAATGGCAGTTATTTTTTTTTATTGTGGTGAGTATATATGTAATAAAACATTTACCATTTCAACATTTTTTACATGTGTAATTTAGTGACATTAATTACATTCATCATGTTGTGCAACCATCACCACCATCTGTTTCCAAATTTTTTCATCACCCTAACAGAATGTTTTTTAAATGAAGAAACAGTATTGAATTTTAGAAAATAACAATTCTATCTTATCCCTGTGCAGTACATGAAAAGTTTTTTTTAAAATAAATATGTATTGTTTTGTAACCTATTAAAACTCAACAAAGGATATTAGATATCTTTCCATGCCAGTACCTGTACATATAAACTCACCTCATTTCTTTTAACATCTGTATAATATTACGTTGTATGGATGTACCATAAATTATTTAATGAAGCCCTACTGATGTACACTTAAGTTATTTCCAGTTTTTCATTGTTATAAATAATACTGCAGTATTCTTCCCCCTTTGTATTCTGGTCTGATGATTTCCTTGGAATAAATTCCTAAAAGTGTAATAGCTGGGTCAAAGGTTAAATATATGTAATACTTGGATCCATAGTACCTGATTGTCCTTTAGAAAGGTATACCAGTAATTTAGATTCCAAACAACAATGTATTTTGGTGCCTGTTCCTCCCTACACCATTGCCAAAACCAGCAAGCCTTCCTCTGTAGGTAGTTTAGAAGCACATTCCGTAGGGAGTGAAGAACAGCCCCTCTCATTCCCCATGTAAAATTCTTGCCACAGGAGTTTAATATGTATAACAAGGAACTTTTTAGAAACTACACCTAACATTCTACTGGAAGATTATTACAGCTGGCCTTCCGTATCCATGGGTTCCACATCTGCGGATTCAAAATATTGGAAGGAAAAAAAAAGTTCCAAAAAGCAAAGCTTGAATTTGCTAAGTGCCCAGGCACTATGCTGAATCTACTTGAATGAAGTGATGTCCAGGCATACCCTGCTGTAGCTTCCTGCCATTTCACAGATCCTTGCTCTCTCTCCAGCACTTCTTGTTCGAGCTTGCAAAGACTGAGAAAGTGTTGTTAAGTGTAAGCATTAACAACTATATAGCATTTACCTTGTATAAGGTGTTATAGGTAATCTAGAGATGATTTAAGGTATACAGGAGGATGTGCATAGGTTATATGTATGTACTATGCCATTTTATATAAGGGACTTGAGCATCCTCGGATTTTTGTATCCATGGTGAGGGGGTGGTCCTGGAAACAATCCCTCGCAGATACTGAGGGACAGTTACTTTGGAGGCAGTTTAAACCTTTGAAATCAAAGGAGTTTGCAAGAAGAAACAGACTTGGCAAGTGGATGAGACAGGTGAACAGTGAAGTCATAACAAGACTAAGTAGGAGCACAAGTTGAGGCTGCTTGTGAGAAGAGACTTTAATGATTAACTTTTGGATTTTTGGTTCTTTCTTGCAGGAAGCAGTTGGCCATCTTGGCTGACCTAGTGAAAGATTTACCTCTGGAATTTGACTTCCTCTTTTCACAGTCTCAGGCAGAAGTGATCTCTGGGAAGCAGGAAGGTACTGGTCCTGGTGGGAGGGTGGGCTGGTTCACCTCTCAGACAACCACGGCATAGCCTCTCTAATGGATGTTTAAGATTATTTATATATCTGATTTTTATTTTTCTATAAATGATTTTCTTGATTCTGCTGTATAGTTTTATTATTTGCATATTCTACATTGTTATCTGTTTTAGAATGCTGCTTTCCGAAGTCATAAATTTATATCTGTTTTTACGTTAGTGCTAAACACTATGTTTGTAAGAATGTGTTAGTGTTTGATAATGATTCCAAATGTATCTTCAGCTTGCTAACTGTACTTTTTTTTGATATATATATATATATATATATTTTTTACATTTTATTGTGGTAAAATATACATAACATAAAATTTGCCATTTTAACCATTTTTAAGTGTACAATTTGGTGACATTAATTACATTCACAATATTGTGCAACCAGCAACACTATCTGTTCCCAAAACTTTTTCATCACTCCAAACAAAAACTCGCTAACTGTACTTTTGAAGTTATACGTAGTTCTAGAAGTTGCACTGAGTTTGCTAAATCCAAATGTAAAGCAAATTATTAGTTTATAGTAAGGGAAAACTTTAATTTTAGGTAATGATCAGGATGAGTTACTTTTGTTTTGTTATGGACTCTCCCTTTATTGCACTCACTATGCAGTGCTGATACTTCCCTAAAAGCTCATACTAGTGGTTTGTATTTTTTGGGTGGAGTTGAATGTGTGGTCTCATATGGCCCAAATGTGTACAGTGAGTTATATTTAAATTTCTTAGAAAAGAGAAGGAGAGCCTATATATCTTTCTAGTTGCAGTCTTCATAAGGGAAAAAAGACTTACATTTTTAAATTTCAGAATTACATTTTTCAGTCCTAAAATTTCCATTTGGTTTGTTCATCTTTATATTCTATTTCTTTGCTGAGACTTTCTATTTTTCCATTTATCATAAGAGTGTTTGCTCGTATTTCTTGGTTATAATAGCTACTTTAATATCTTTGATAATTCCAACATTGTGCCATCTTGGAGTTGGCATCTGTTGACTGTTTTTTCCCCTTTGAATTCAGATTTCCTAGTTCTTCGTATGCCAAGTAGTTTTATATTGCATCCTGAACATTTTGGATATTACATTATGAGGCTTTGGGTCTTGTTTAAATATAAGCAGAATGATGATTTATATTTGTTTGTTTTAGCAGGCTGTTGGCCTGGTTTGACTCAGACCTCAAGTTCTGACTCGCCTTTGGTGGGGTGATTCTAATATTAGTTGTTTTCAAAGTCTTGGTAGTGCTGTCTGGATTTGTCCCACGTGTGTGCTACCCAGTGACCAAACTGGGACCTGGGCAGTGGTCTAGCCTGTGGTTCAGTCTTAAAGCCTGTGGTATTCTTTTTAGGGCCAGATCCGTGCATGGGTAAGCCCAGGAGTTCACACACGACTTTATGGGTTAGCTCTCTTGAGCTCTTTCTTCTCCATGATCTCCCCAACACTTTCTGGTTCCCTGGGGCTCACTTTCATGGTGTTCTGGTGAGAAAGCTGGGGCTGAAGTTTGCCCACTCTGCCACGCACTTCCCGCGATTGCATCTGTACCCAGGGCCACGTGGTGGGAGGACACAAGGGAAAAAATAAGCAATAGGGATTTGCCCCATGCTCTTGGAACTGCAACTCCTCTGGTCAGAGAGCATTCACAACCCTCAGAGTTCTGGGCACCTTCTGTGGGATTGCCTAGGGGTTAGGGTGGGAGAGAACAACATAAAGAAGCAAGAAATTTTCTCTGCTATCTTTGAATCTTCAGAGTTTCCTTTTTTGCTCCTTGGACCAGAAAGCAAGGACTTGGAGCTGTTTCTGTCCATACCCAGTGCGCACTTTCGTGTTTGAAGCTGCCTTGAGTGTAGGCCCGGAAATATCTGAGGGGAAGAAAGGGGAACTCACTATGGTTTCGGTGTTATTTGACATTCTGATCTCCTTCCTGATGTGCCCACTGTGATTTACTTTTCAGAGTCCTCAGAAAGCTCTGTGCATTCTGTCCAGAGTTTATATTTGCCTTCAGTGGAGAGACAGGGTGGAGTGTGCTTATCCATATTGCCTGGAACCAAACCTCAAGATTTTCATTTTTTAACATTTATTTTTACATACTAATTCCTATTCATTGCAGGAATTTTAAAAAACGCCAATACCTTTAAAAAGGAAAAAAAATCACAGGATAAAAGATTTGAAGTCCATATGCTGAGAGTATGATTACTTTTTCTAAGGAGAGGAAAAGAGCAGCCTTGGAGATAGGTGTATACATGGTATTAGCTGTAGAGAATTAAGCAAGGACTTTTATATTCTTACTTAGGGGTTTATGCGTGGATTGGAATCAACTTTGTTTTGGGAAGATTTGACCATGAAGATGGTGAGTAGTATTTTCTTAATACAAGATTTCTTTAAATAAGAGGTGAAAGTTTAAGTCATGACCTATCAGTAGCATGTAAGTGCTAATTCTGAGTTGTTTTCCTTTTTTTAAAACTGAAGGTGCTTCATTTTCCAGTCCTAATTTGCTCCCTTTTTAACTTTTCATTATGTTGTTGTTGAGAATATACTCAGTAGAACATACACCATTTCAACAATTTCTACATGTACAATTCAGTGACACTGATTACATTCTTCAAATGTGCAACCATTCTCACCCTCCTTTTCTGAATTTTTCCTCCCCCTTTAACATAAACTCACTGCTTCCTAAGCTTCCTTTCTAATCTTTTGAACTGCTGTTGTCAATTTGATCCCATTTAGTTCTTTAAAAGTGCACAATGCTCAAGGCAGACATTCTTTACTAATTAAGCTAAACTATTGTTTGATTTAAAGGATACTACAGGGGATATTTTTGGTTTAAGGATTAAGGCTTAAAGATTATTTCAGGGCAATTGTTTTGGGTGTTCATCCAACCTCCAGAAAGTGGCTCCAGAAAGTCTGGATTCCATGAGAATTTGAAATTCTGTTCTGCATTTCCCCCTCTTTTGATCAGGTTTCTTCTATAGAATCTTTGATCAAAACTTTCAGTAATGATAGCTACCACCATCCAGTTCTGGTCTTATGGCAAGGAAGGCAGTTGTTCATGGAGATCCCAGTAGTCGTTTATAGTTCCCTAGCTTTCTGGTATAACAAGCTAGTCCATGCTCATCTTACATGCTTTCTACCCTAGACCTGACATTTTCCAATGAGTCCTGGTTTTTTAGTGCAAAATGTTATTTGGAGAGCATGGTCTAGGTGGCAGGGTGCTCACTGCTTCTAAATTGTCATTGCTTCTTGACCTTTCCATGGACAGAGGTAGGAAATATGTATTTTTTAGAAAGAGGAAAATAAATAATGAGTTCATAGCGGTATTTCCAACTCATATTTAAGATGACAAGGCTTTTGTTTAATTTCTTTGATTTTATACTTCTATCCTTTTTCTCTTATGGTGAATCTTTGTTCATAAAGATATTAACATAAACATTTATTTTCTTTAATCCACAATTTATGTTTAATAATAATACCAATAATATTATTAGCAATGAGACTGTTGGAATGCTGTTTAAGGTGTTTGTTTGTTTTGTCCTTAGGCTATATCCCACTAGAAATATACAGTCAAAATACCATGTTTTTTTAAAAATTGTTATAAAAATATATATAACACAGCATTTGCCAGTTCAATGCAAAATACCATGTTTTAAGTCACTTGAAATAGTTCTCCTTTGTGTAATATACAGTTGATACAGTTAGATTAATTTGTTTCAGTTGCTTTCAGTCTTTTAAGGGATTGCTGTGTGTGTGTTTACTGCTTTTCAGAGCTCCTTTCTACTTTTATTTTATTTTTTTATAGTACATTAGATGAAGGTGTACAGAACAAACTAGCTTCTCATTAAACAGTGCACATAGGGATTGCTGTGTTTTTGTTTTTCTTTTTGACTTAATTTTGGTTTTTAATTACTAGGACCCTTCTGTTCCTTTATTTATTTCAGAATCAGATGCTGAGGCTCCCCAGGAATTGGCAACAGGACGCAAAAGGACAGTAGGGATACTGGATATGGGAGGAGCCTCTCTCCAAATTGCTTATGAAGTTCCTACCTCAACCTCTGGCCTATCTCCAAAACAGGTATTTCACCTTTCAGGGAAGTTCAAATGTCTAGGAATGCCAGTGTTTGAGAAGAAAGGGTACTGTCTTTGGACTTAGACTTGCCTGCCTGGGTCCAAATATTTATTTAGACACTTTTTGGCTTGTATGATCTTGAACAGATTAATTATCTGAGACTCAGTTTCTTCATGTAAAAAGGTGGGTAATGATAGCATCTACTGCACAAGATTGTGAGGATGAAATAACACCATGGGTATAAAGCACTCAGCAGACTACCCAGCATATGCTAAGTGTTCAATAAATGTTAGCAATTATGATTATACCACCTATCTCACAGGGGTGCCGGAGGATTAAATATGTAATACACATAAATCATGGAGCAAAGTGTTTGATACTTACCTATTGTTCAATAAATGTTATTTCCTTTCCCCTTACTAATGATTCCATTCCTGTGTTTCTAATATTTCTCACCTGCCTAGAATATAAAGAATGTATTTTGAAGAAGAAATTTCATCATAGAGAGGAAAGAGAAATGCAGACACTTTTTGAGCACGTATTATGTGCAAGGAATAGGACATGTTAGACTGCTCCCTAAAAGCTCATAATCTGTCAGTGAAGACAGCCTGTGATATCAGGCAGACCATGACTGTGCTGTAATTTAGCCTAAACCAGGGATTCGCAGCCTCAGCACTATTGACGTTGTGGGCAGGATAATATTTTGCTGTGGGAGGCCGTCCTGTGCATTGCAGGATGTTTAGCAGCATTCCTCAATTCCCTACATGTCACTAACACTCCCTACCCCCTGAGTCGTGACAATCAAAAATGTTTCCAGACATTGCCAGATATCCCCTGGGGGGCAAAATCACCCCTGGCTGAGAACAAGGTCTAAACAAGAGCTGTGGCAATGTGGGGACTGGCAGGGGTCAACTCTACTTGCTAAGTTAACGAATTAGATGTACAAATAGTAATAGGATGGGCCTTAAAGATAGATCTTAGTGCTTAGTAAAAAAAGAATGAGACACAACACAATAGCATTTTTTAAATTTAAATAATTCTAAATACCTAATGTATTTTTTTGTACAGTTCAATGGTTTTTGATACATTCACAAAGTTGTGCAATTACAAAACAAAAGAAACCTCATAGCCATTATTAGTCACTCGCCATCTCCCTCTCTCCCCAACCCCTAGCAACCACAAATCTACTTTCTGTCTCTATGAATTTGCCTATCCTGGGCATTTCATGTAAATGGAATCATTCGATAGTGGCCTTTTGCGTCTGACTTCTTTCACTTAGCAGAACATTTCGAAGGTTCATTTTTGTAGCATGTATCTACACTTCACTCCTTTTTATGGCTAAATAACAATGTATGGCTATATCACATTTTGTTTATTCATTTATCAGTTGATGGACGTTTGGGTTATTTCCACTTTTTGGCTATCATGGATAATTCTGCTGTGAACATTTGTGTACATATTTTTTATGTAGATACAGATTTTCGGTTCTATTGGTTATGTACCGAGGAGTGGAACTGCTGGCCACAGTAGCATTTTCACAAATTAAAAATAAATACATTCAAAACAATAATACACATTTTGCAACAGCACATATACACAAAAATTGCACATCAAGCACACTAGAAGACTTGCCGCTGGTGGGGTTGGGAGTGGAGTATAATGATAAGAGGGAATAAATAGATAAAACAAAAGAGGGCCCTTCCCATGATAATGTGCCATAAGCCGAGGAAGATGATTAACTCAACCTCTGCACCTACACTCTAAAAAAAGAAAAAAATAGAGCACCTTTTCATTGAAGGTACAATAAATTTGGACTTTCCCAATCCCCAAACCTGTCGCAAGAATACTAGATCCTCTTGAATAGTTTCAGGAAAGGTCATAGAGTAGATCTCATGATGATACCAGAAATTCCTTAAATTCATTTTTACTAAAGGATTTTTTTTTTTTCTGATTATAAAAATAATGCATTCCCATTGTGGAAAATTGGAAAATACAAAAAAGTACGTGCAAATAGTTCTACCTTCTATGTAACTACAGATAGTATTTTACTTTCTCATTTGGTATTTAGTCTCTAATTTAGCCTCTAGTTTGTACTTCTTTGTGAAATCTTCTCAATTTCTGTCCTTGCTGAAAATAATGCTATGAGGATGTAAGAATGCTATAGATGTTTTAAAGAGCAGTCATAGCAAATGAAGCCTGGTATCTTAACAATGTTACTGCTTTCTAGAAGTCAGTCAAAACTAAAATTCCTTTTTTTCTCTATACATTATATTAGGAAGAAGCTGCCAAGATCTTGCTGGCTGAATTCAACCTGGGCTGTGATGTACAACACACCGAACATGTGTACAGGGTTTATGTCACAACTTTTCTGGGTTTTGGCGGCAACTTTGCCCGGCAGCGCTATGAAGACCTTGTGCTGAATGAAACTCTTAACAAAAACAGGTACATTTGACTGAGGACTGGTGTTTCTAAAATAGAATGTGCCCAGGCTGCCGATATTATTAGGAAGAAATAGTCACATCCTAAGATAGAGGAGCCCTGGTGGTGCAGTGATTAAGATAGATAATGGTTAAGACAGAAGGCGCAAACGGTTTGTACTCGACTTCTAACCTAAAGGTTGGCGGTTCAGACTTACCCAATGGGTCTGTGGAAGAAAGTCACGGTGATCTGCTTCTGTGAAGATTATAGCCAAGAAAACCATACAGAACAGCCTTACTCTGTAACACATGAGATTGCTAGGAGTTGGAATCTGCTCAATGGCAATGGGTTTGGTTTTCTGGGTTTTTACTAAGATGAGCCCTTGCTTCTTCCTCCTTTCTGACCACCCCTGCTGATGGTGTAGCAATCTGTTAGAGACCCTCTGTTAGCAATCCCACTCTATCTGGCTGAGGGTGCATTCTGATCTTTGTTGTTAGAACTCATGAAAACAGTACAGCAGCTTATTGTGGTAATCTCTTGCAGTATCCCGCATTCAGACATGACATCATGAGATAATTGAAATTAATTAATTTGCTTATTTAAAACGTGAAGTATAATGTAGCTCCTAGCGGTTCCTCGTACATGGAAGTGCTCAAGACATGTTTGTTGAATTACAGTGAAGTTGCGTCTTATGTGGGAGTAAGATTCCATAGTGCACATAAAAGATAAAAAGCATGTGCAGTCAAAATTAAGGAGTCCTCGTGGTGCAGTGGTTAAGCACTCAGTTGCTAACTGAAAGGTCAGCAGTTCAAACCCACCCACTGCTCTGTGGGAGAAAGATGTGTCAGTCTGCTTCTGTAAAGGTTATAGCCTTGGAAACCCTATGGGGCAGTTCTACTCTGCCCTATAGGGTCACTATGAGTCGGATGTGACGGCAATGGGTAGTCAAAATTAACCTTTAAAATAGTCTCTCATTAGTCCAGCATAGCCAGTTTTTATCCAGCACTGGACAGACAGATCACTGATTCTTCATTTGAGTACCAGATGAAGTATTTAGATCATGATGTACAAAGAGTGTTTTTTTTTTTTTTAACTTAAAATTATTTATTTTATCATTATGCAATCAAAGGAAAGCATAATAGATAGCAGAGTTCTTTTCCACCATAAAATTATTTGCAGCCATTAACCAGAAACACTAGCTTGAAGAGGTACTGGTATATTCCATTTGTAATCATTTCTCTATGGCATTCAGCTGTCTTACATCCTATATTTGCAGCATGTTGAAGAAAATATTCTCTCATAAGTCTTTTTTATTTTTTTTTTAAGTATCCAGCCACTAAGAGTTCAAGGTACTTTGAGAGAATCCTGGTGTCCTGGATGAACTGACAAATGTATTAAAATCGAGCAGTGTGTTTGGATTCTGAAAATACTCTTAAATCCATATGAACATTACTTGGGTTCTTTTGCTCAAATTTCTCCTACTGGCACTATGATATCTGAAGAAGTTCCACACCAGTTTTGTTTCATTCCTTCTTCATTAGCTGCTATGCTTCTTTTTCCATTGTTTTCTGCTGCTCTCTTTTTCTCTGCTGCCTCAGAACTTCTGCCTGCGAGGCCACATCTTCTTCTCCCCATGCGTTGGTATTTTTTGCCAGGTATCCAAGTCACCTAATTTAGGAGCTCAATGAATAAAAGGCATACATCTTTTATAGTTGCTAATCTGCTAGAGGGTGGTGTGACGGTTAAGAGCTTGGCTGCTAACCAAAAGGTTGGCAGTTCAAATCCACCAGCTGCTCCTTGCAAACCCTATGGGACAGTTCTACTCTGTCCTGTAGGGTCGCTGTGAGTCAGAATCAGCTCGATGGCAATGGGTTACAAGTTAATCTAAAGAAACCTGTGCTACCATCTAGGAAGCAAACATTTAATGGCTCTCATCATAGTAAAGATTTTCTGAGTTTTCCTTATAGTTGGCATCATATCCTTAAAATAGTTCCAGTTGTTTTAAAGCATTTTATTGTGTTGCCACATTCCCTCCTTTAGTCTTTACATTTGTGAATGCATCTTCATCCCAGGAAGTCCATTCTTCAGCATCTGTCTGCTTGGAAACTGATGAGTATTCAACTATAGTTGACAGAGTTATTTGGTCTCCACTTAATTCCCTTCCTCTGCCAGATCTGCATATTAATCTTTTTAGGAATGGGAATACTGTTGCTAGGCAGGTAAAGAACCAGAACTGTGTGATGACGATGGTGGGAATCAAAACTTGCTTGCCCCTCCCTGCTTGCTTGCCCAGCAGAGGCTCGAGTTCAGTTCCAGGACTGCTTGTTCTCATTCAAAGCCAGACTCTCTGTCGCTGCAGTTGAGAAGCCCCTCCTTGGGAAGCCCTCCGCCTTCACCTCCTCCCAGTTATTTTTTCAACACTAGAAGCACATTCAGCATGGCCCTTGCCCTTTTCAAAGGCCTGTGGGAATGAATACCAGTAGATTCATGTCTCCAGTTTCAGTGTCACACTGGGAAATATATTCATTGACTAAAAGATAGAGCAAAATTCATCATTGCCATATTTCTCTTTCGTTTTTTGCTAAGTTGAATTTGTTTTAGTGAAATGTGCTTGAGATGGACTGCACTATAATACTCCACCCTTGTTTCTAGGGACATCATGGAAAACAATAACAAGGTAGCTGTGAACCACATTGTGTTTCTTAGACTAGGTTGAGTACAGTGAGGACATGTTTGTGTCATTGTGACAGGTTGCTGGGCCAGAAGACAGGTCTGAGTCCTGAAAATCCATTTCTGGATCCGTGCCTGCCCGTAGGACTTACAGATGTGGTGGAGAGGAACAGCCAGGTCCTGCATGTTCGAGGAAAAGGAGACTGGACAACTTGTGGGGCCATGGTGAGCCCCCTGTTGGCTCGCTCCAACACTAGCCAAGCCTCGCTGAACGGCATCTACCAGTCACCCATTGATTTCAACAACAGCGAGTTCTATGGTTTCTCTGAATTTTTTTACTCTACAGAGGATGTGTTGCGCATCGGTGGCCGCTACCATGGGCCAACATTTGCCAAGGCTGCTCAGGTAAGTTATTAATAATAAAGATGGCTCATGATAGCCATTTATTGGGTGCCTAACTTTGTGGGAGCCCTGGAGGCGCAGTCGTCAGGCTCTCGGCTGCTAACCGAAAGGTTGGCAGTTCAAAGCCATGAGCCACTCCTTGGAAACCCTACGGGCAGTTCTGCTCTGTCCTGTAGGGTTGCTGTGAGTTGGAACCGACTCGACAGCACCTAACAACAACAACTTCGTGCTGTGCAAAGGGCTTCACATGATCTCCCTTGATTCTTCACAGGACCCTTGTGAGCCCTCATTTTTACACATGATGACGTGAACTTGGAGAAGTTTGGGAACCTACTGTGCAGTACTGCTCTCTAATTAATTAAGCTTAGGTTTCCATGGGTGTCATATCAGTCAAATTGTCACCCGGGTCTAAAATTGCTGTGCAGCTAAATGGTTTTTCCTTTGCCTTTCCGATGGTCTTGTTTAATGTTTGTGGTAAAAAAATATCCTCTCCAGTCATGTTTTCCCTGGTGCATTTCCAGTTGGAGTGTGTTTTTGGAGATGATGCTACCCAGGTGGGCCAGTCCAGGCCAGAGTCGTGTGGAGTCACTTGGAGTGTTGGAAGGATGTTGTGAAAAGTAGTGATGGTGGAAGGATTGTTCAAATTTAAAATACAGAAGGATTAAAAATTTACTTTGAGCATATCCAGGGCTTAAGCATCTTCTAGGCTTACGTTAGCTATCTAGACAGGTCAGAGTATAGTCAGCTTTCTGTAGTTCCCTGCTTTAATTTGCATTCATGTCTTTGAATGTTTGTGTATCTCCCTGATCTAGGCCTTCCATCAAAGAAAATTGTGCAAAGAATCTGTCCTCTTTGTATTTAAATTCTTTCCTTTCTACTTTCTTACAATTCTCTAGGGCTCTCTTGGGGTAAGACTGCCTATAAAGTAGGATCTACAGTGTCTCTATTACTCTGTTCCTAAAAGGCAGTCCCGAACAAATATTGTGGAATGCATAGTTTGTATTTGCTCTTTCCCTTCCAGCCTCTAGGAATCTCCTCATATTTCCTTTCCTTTACAGCATCCAGGGCTCCTTCCAAGTCTTGAATATTTCCCTCATCTCAAAACTTCTGCTTCAAATTCTATTCCCTTGAGTACCAAAGGACTCAAGTTATTGCTTGTTAAATTTGCTAGTGGCTTAATATGTTACCGTTCCCTGATAAGAGAGATTTATTTTTTAACTTAAACTTTATGGAGACAATCCTTTACTTTCACCAGGCCCTGGGCTTCTTCTCTTTCCAGTCTATATTCCCTTGGTGATCTCATCTAGCCAAATTAAATGCCATCTGTGTGCTAATGGTTCCTGAATTTATATTTCTAGCCTAGGCCTTTCCCCCAAACTTCAGACTTATGTATCCAGTGGCTGATTCAACAATTCTTCTTGGAGGTCTAATAGGTGTCTCAAACTTAATACCCAAAACTGAGCTTCTGATCTGTGCCCACTTCTTCCCCACCACCCCAAACTGCTCCTCCCTTAGTCTTCCCCTATCTCAATAAATGGTAATTCCATTCTTTTAATTGTTCAGGCCACAAACCTAGGTGTTGTCCTTGCCTCTGCACTAGCTCTCTGCCAAACATAACTCCATCTTACAATAGCCTCCTAACTGGTCTCTCTGCCTTTGCCTTTGCCCTCCTTTGGTCTGTTCTCAATATAGCAGCTAGAGTGATCTTTTAAAAAATAAGGTGTATCAAATGTCCAAAACCCTCACATGTTCCTATCTCACTTAGAAAAAAACCAAAGTCCTTATAGTGGCTCACTAGACTCCATGTGATCTGGCCCTGTTACTTTCAATCTCATTTTCCATTCCTCTGCCCTTTATTCCCTCTACTCTAGCCACACTGGCCTCCTTGCTGATCATCAAATAGGACAAGGTCATTCCTACCTCAGGACCTTTGCACTTGTGGCTCTTTCTACATAGTATGCTGTTTCCTCAGATATCCTCATGGTTGCATTCCCTCACTTTTCTTTACTTTGACTCAAATGCCATCTTCTCAGTGATGCCTTCCCTGACCACCCTATCCAAAATTGGCAACCCTCCCCAATATTTCCTATTTCCCTTCTTGCTTTATTTTTTCCAAACATTTATGTCCTCTGTCATGTGCTATGTGCTATATAGGTAGGGGTGTGTGTGTGTGTGTGTGTGTGTGTGTGTGTGTGTGTGTGTGTGTGTATGCATGCATGCATGCAGTATGTATGTAAGTATATTTATTGTCTGTCTTCCACCACTAGAATGTAAGCTTCACAAGGACAGGAATTTTTGTCTGTTTTAGTCACTGCTGGATTGCTGGCACCTAGAATGGCACCTGCAACATTCAGTAAATATTAGTTGAATGAATGAACAAACCAAAGATTCCTTGATGAGAATTACAACATGAAGGCAGACCAGTAATAGGTTTTGCTTTGATTTTTTATAATTTATTGTATTTTTGTTGTTGTTGAGAATATGCACAGCAGAAGATAGACGGATGCAACAATTCCTACATGTACAATTCAGATACCTTGACTGCATTCTTTGAGTTGTGCAGCCATTCTCACCCTCCCCTTCTGAGTTGTTCCTCCCCCAATAACATAAACTCACTGTCCCCCAAGTTTCCTGTCTAATCCTTTGAGTTGCTGTTGTCAGTTTGATCTCAGATCAATAGATCTTAAAAGCACAGTAATGAGTTTTTGACCACTCTGTTCCATCCATTCTACCTGCTTGTGTCAGGCCTACGTAGAGTAGAATGAAACTCTCTTAGGCTTCTGACGTTGCTATTCCTAGGCCTAACCCTACCCTCCTCTGAAACCTAAGAAGCTCAGGAGCCACAGGAAGTTGCTTTGTACTGAATTGGAGGTGGTGGGAATTAAAAGGGGTATTCTCAGCCCACTCAAGTCACTCAGTGGCCTGAGTTCTGGGACGTGCCTTGCATAGAAACTGGCACAGTGTCCAGCAAATGCATATGCCATATCTCTTTTCCTTTGTCAGCTAGTAGCCCACAGGTAACTTTAGAAACGGGACAGCTGTGATTGTGGGAGATTTTCAGTTTGCCTCTTATTTCATGTTGCACCATTTCTCTGTGACTGTTCCAGGATTACTGTGGCATGGCTTGGTCAGTACTAACTCAGAGATTCAAGAATGGCCTGTTTTCATCACATGCAGATGAGCATCGACTCAAGTAGGTAACTTCCTTTCCTCCCTTAGGTGTGGCCTTAAAATGTAGACAGCAGATTATAATGAAGAAGAGCAAGCAAGCGAGCATTAGTACGGGTGGGATTTTATGTTGAAAGAGAGTTTGATTATTTCACATTGTGATTTTCTGAGGGATAATAGGGACCAAAATAGTGAGCCCATTTTAGTGAAGATGAGGGAAACCAGTGGTTTCCAAAAGTAGTTACCAAAGAGAGTTCTCTTCAAGGTTTGAAATAAAAAGTGATAGCTTTTTTTTTTTTTTTTTTAATACAAAGAAACTCTTTATTAAAATATCAAGCACACAGAAAAGTAGAAAGAATAGTAACACAAGCCTGTATACCCATCACCCAGCTTCAACAGGTGTCAACATTTTGCCAGTTTGGTTCATTGGTCCTCCTATTTTAAATGTTTTCATTAGAAATTTTTAAAACATAAATAAAAATAGAACAGTGTAATGAACTCCTGTGTACCTATCACCCAGCTTCTCTACAACAGTTATCAACTCATAATCAATCCTTCTTTTTTAAAATTTATTCTATATTTTGTTGTTGTTGAGAATATACACAGCAGAACATATAACAATCAGCAATTCCTACATGTACAATTCAGTGACATTGATTACATTCTTAGAGTTGTGCAATCATTCTCACCCTCCTTTTCCAAATTGTTCCTCCCCCACTGACATAAACTCACTGCCTGCTAAGATTCCTGTCTAATCTTTTGAGTTGCTCTTGTCACTTTGATTTCATATAGGTAGTTCTTAAAAGAGCAACAATGTTCAAGGCAGACATTCTTTACTAATTAAGGTAAACTATGGTTTAAAGAAGATTTCAGGGGATATTTTTGGTTTAAGGTTTAACGATTATCTTAGGGCAATAGTTTCAGGGGTTCATTCAGCCTCAATGGCTCCACAAAGTCTAGATGGCATGGCCAATCTCATCTATTTTCCCACCCACTATCCCTCTCTTGGCAATCCTGGTAGTGTAGTGGTTAAGAGTTCAGCTAACCAAAAGGTTGGCAGTTTGAATCCACCAGGCGCTCCCTGGAAACTCTATGGGGCAGTTCTACTCTGTCCTCTAGGGTTGCTATGAGTTGGAATTGACTCAACGGCAATGGATTTGGTTTTTTGGTTTTTTATCCCTCTCTTACTACAACTGGATTATTTTGAAGCAAATCCCAGACATCATGTAATTACATTTATAGATTTTTCAGCCTAGTCCCTGAAGTTAGGGACTCTTAAAAAAAAAAGAAAGAAAGAAAAACACAGCCACAATATTATTATATGTAAAAGTATTCTTCACTTTTGTGGTAAAGGTGAGATAAAGAAGGCTCTCAGATTTGGCTCTACCTAGAGGTGAGGAAGGTGAAAGGCAGTTATTTTTTTGATTTATGCAGTGGAGATATGGGAGTCCCTGGATGGTGTAAATGGTTAATGCACTTGGCTGCGAACAGAAATGTTGGAGGTTCAAGTCCACCCAGAGGTGCCTTGGAAGAAAGGCCTCAATCTACTTCCAAAAAATCAGCCTTGAAACCCCTATGGAGCACAGTTCTACTCTGACATGGGGTCGCCATGAGTCAGAATTGACTCAATGGCAGCTGTTTTTTTTTTTTTTTTTTTTTTAAGTGAGGGTATAGAGTGACTTATTGGAAAGGAAAACATTAGAGTGACTTATTGGAAAGGAAAACATTAGAATTCTTTTTTAAATTTTTATTTTATTTTTTGTTGTTTTTGTGCAGATATCAGTGTTTTAAATCAGCCTGGATGTACCAAGTCCTTCATGAAGGGTTCCACTTTCCCTACGACTACCCAAACCTACAGACAGCCCAGCTGGTATATGACCGAGAAGTTCAGTGGACGCTGGGAGCCATTCTGTATAAAACACGATTCTTACCACTCAGGTAAAGTGAAACTGACCAAGCCGGCTGGTATCCTGAGTTCAAGGATGTTAGTTGGTGCCTCATAATAGATTCCTTAAATGACCCATCCTCTCCCAAAAAAGAAAAAAAAAAATCTTCCCTTTAACACTGCCATGTGAGCCACTATTACTAATCAGGAATGTTGAAACAGAAAGAAGGTTGAGAATCATTGGTCTAGAGTCTGTTCCTCAGCTTTGCAGTTCTAGAAACTCACTTTTTATTTGTTCACACACAACAAATCCATACTTAGGATTGATCTCTTACTAACTACTTCCAGGATACTGATTGATAAACTAAAATGCCATTTTCTTAATTTACCCTGGAAAACACATCTGACTAGAGAATGGGGGTAAGCTGTCTGTATAGAGCAATCTTCTGATGGGTAGCGTCACTCCAGAGATCATGTCATCGACCTGGAAGGTTTTTTGGTGGGGCACAGTTAGAATAAAGGGTGTGAGATGTTTTCAGTGGGGGATATTTTCATCAAGCTATGGTAGCCTGATGCCTTGCCCTTATGCACTGTAAGATATCTGGGACAACTGTCATGTACTCCCTCTCCTGGACTTTTTCAGATAAACTAAAATGGATTCTTAAGCTTCGGCTCCTAGTCCTCCAAACCTACTACCGTCAGGAGCCAGGCAGGTGATAGAAGTGACGGAAGTGGGCTGGGTAGGGGTTGTGGGGAATTGAAGAGAGTGTGCCCCAACTAAAAGGCTGATTAACGTCACACAAAAGTGCTACCCCACCACTGCCAATTCTCATTTGTCACGAGAAGCCAGAAATCCATATTTTATGTGAAGTTTTTCAATTTGGAGATTCACATTTTAAAAACACTGCAGACCAAACCAAAAAAAAAGCATCTAGTATCTAGACCACCAAATAGTGGCATCTGTTATATAGACAGGCAGACCACTGCACTTTGGTTTCTGTATCTCTATTTTTTTCCCAGAATACAATACAATTGATCAGGTAACAGTTTTCCTTAGACATTCTAAACCCTAAGGACCATGGAAAACTTTTTAAGATTTTGACATACTCTGATTTCTTGATTGGATTCAGAGGACACCCCAGTGGCATCACTAGGGGAGTGTGGGGGATGCGGAGTGCACCCCCTCACACTGTCAGAGAGGTTGACATCAAAATGACCCCAGGGTCCCCAGCGGTGGGCCGGCGCTGCTAGGGGAGGGGCTGCCAAGGCAGTGGCATCACTAGGATTGGTGTCGTCCGTCACCCAGTGTGGTAGCTTGTCACCACCACCCCCCTGTCACCCAGGGCAGGTGTCACCCAGGCAGTAACTTGTCACTACCCCCCCACCCACCGC
This sequence comes from Dugong dugon, assembly GCA_030035585.1. Lineage (NCBI taxonomy): Eukaryota > Metazoa > Chordata > Mammalia > Sirenia > Dugongidae > Dugong > Dugong dugon. Next base: position 52,710,544 of record CM057475.1, read on the forward strand.
CCCCAGCCTACCAGTCAAGGTGTGGGCAGCTGGGTTGCAGCACCCACTGCTGGGGAGAGAGGAGGGTCTCTGCCTTGGCCAATGGAAAGGGGGAGGAGCTGTGGGGGGCAGGGCCTGGATGGGTGGGGCTGGGAGGGGGTGGAGCCACAAGGCACAGGGTTTGGCCCTGCACTGGGGCAGGGTGGGGCTGTGCTGCTCTGGGGGGGGTGTTGGGGGGGTTGCTGCCCTTCCCTGCTCACAGGGGTGGGGAGAAGGTTGCCACTGTGAGTTACTATACTGGGTGACACCAGCCCTAGTGACGCCACCCTATTATCATTAGTACCATATTTACAAAGTGTATTTCACGACTTTTAATGTTAGAGATGACCAATCTTGTCTATCAGTTTTTTTTTACTTCAGTTTAAAAGACCTTCCGATTTTGTCCCTAGATTCTGGAAGGTGTAGGCCTGTGAGGCTCCCTCTGTAGGTCGTGGAAGGAATCACATGGCAGCCCTGAGGCTTGGGACATTTGTCAGATTTGCTTGTTGTATGGAGCTGATATCAGTGGAGTAAATGAGAACACCATTAGGCCTTTCAAATCAGAGTAAATGTTTCTCTCTGGAACTAATGTTCCTTTCCACCTTCAAACTCTTCCCTAGGGATCTACGACAGGAGGGTGTCCGACAAGTCCACAGTAGCTGGTTCCGTCTTTCCTTTGTCTACAACCACTATCTCTTCTTTGCCTGCATTCTGGTGGTGCTGCTGGCCATCATCCTGTACCTTCTGCGGCTACGCCGAATTCACCACCGACAAGCTCGAGCCTCAGCTCCACTGGACATGCTGTGGATCGAAGAGGTGGTACCCATGATTGGAGTACAAGTGGAGCCGTGAGGCTGGACCAAGACTAAAGAAGCTTGACTAGTCCAGAGTTGCTGCTCATTGAATTCCACCATTTTCTTGTACTGGCTTCAGATGCTGCTTTGCCTGATCTTGTGGATATTTGGCCTTGGAATTTCTACTTTAATTACTTCTAAATACCCCAGGTCCTCTTCTCTGAGAGAAGCTGTACTTTGGTCTGTGAAGAACCAAATAACTAAGAGATTGGTGCTAACAAAGGGGACCAACCTTAGCTCAATTGAGGCATGTTCTGCTCCTTTATCTGAGAGGTCTGGTGTGTTCCTGGGATCTAGCCTATTCTCCCCTTGCTAATGCATAAAGTTTGGCATTGGGCACACCAGAAGCCTGATTAAAACTAAACTTGGAGCATCTGATCCCAAGCCAGAGACACCTTAGGAAGTGCAGCAGCCCCTTCTTTCTCTGTAACAGAGATATAATTTATGTGGAGATCCGTAGCCTTTAATAGGGTTCCAAGAGCTTTGCAGTTCAGTGGACCAGATAGGAATTTCCAAGCAACCAAAATAGCATAGTTTCTTTGCTTCCTTGACAAAGAAGCCATTGTCCGTGTGGTCCAAGATCCCTGACATAGTATTGCTGATGTTGCTATGTGATTTAAAAAGACTAGAATCCTTTCTAAATGAATGGTCCATTGAAGATTTTTACAATATTTGATGCCTGGTATGACTAGGATAGAAATTTTTTCCATGTCTATGTGCCTCACAGGCTGTTTGGGCATTAATTTTTCTTTTTTGAACCTTAATTGTGCTTGTAGGATGGAAAAGCTGTGATGGGGGCTGGGGACCTGAGTTTGTCTGGTTTTAGGTCACTGTCCCCTAGAACTATTTATGAGCCCCTACAGGGGGCTCAAAAAGAGTTCCTTTATTTCACTGCTAAGATCAGTATGTAGTTTGGGAAGGGATGTATTGGAATGTTTTTAAAGAAAGGAAGAGCAATATCAGGAGAGTGGGCAAAGGCAATAAAATTAAAGTCCCTATTTATTTATTTATTTATTTTGAGAAATAGAAATTTTCTCCATATCTGACTCTTGGAATATCTGAAGGGAACAAGCTCTACATTTTGGAATAAATAGATATATCTGTTAATAAGCCACCTGGAAACTTTCAGAACCTCTGTTAAGGGATTACTCAGTCACAAACAGCACTCCCATTAATGAGGAGAGAGGAAAAGCCATAATAGTTACATTTTCATCCATTCCCCTTCAGGAGCTTTGCTCCTTCTCCACATTTAGCCTTTAAATTGCATGAGGATTTTTCTTTCATCAGGTCTTGCCTCCCGCCCTCGAGTCTTCTTTATACTTAGCCTGTTCCCACATGTGGCCTTGCATGTCCTGCCCATGACTGCTCCCACAGTTGACGTAGCTTTCTTTTCTTTTGGTAGCCTTTGATTTTAGGGTTAAGTGAGTAGGAAAAAGGGTTCCTGACTTTAAGGGGAAAAATAATGGAATTCTTCAAAAATAAATTCCATACTAGGAATAGAAAGGAATGAAATGCTTCACAAAACAGAGAAAAATAAATTAAGATCCTCCTGGTAACACACTGAGATGAAAACAAGTGTATTGACTCTTGGTTGGTGGGCGAGAGAGCGACAAGTCTTGTTTTCACGTTAGATAAAAGCGGATTTAGCGTAGAATATTATGGTTTCCTTCAGACATATGTTTTTTCAGTTTCATTAGGGATTATTTCACAGCTGTTTCCTTTAATTTTCAAGACTTCTAAATTGCCTTGATATTCTTTTATTTCTCATTGTCTTTGTGTCACTCTGAGGGAGCCCTCACCCGAATGAATGCTGCTTATAAATAATGTCAAAATATGTTTTTGCTCACCATTGCCTACTCAGGTAACTTTCTTTTTCCCTCACCTTGGTTTCCAAATACTATTTTTGTTTTTTTGTGAGGGAATGATCTAGTCAAAAGTTACCTGATTGGCTAACAATGATCACATTCTTGTGCTCAAAATGAAGGGGTAGGAGGTGGTGATTAGTCCAATTGAAAGCTCTTATTAGGAAACTTGTAATAGGAATGGCTACCATTTGTTAAGCACTTCTTCTATACCAGACACTCTGTTAAGAATTTTGTGTATTATTTAATCATTGCAACAACCTTTCAGATTGATATTACTGTTTTCTTTTTATAGTTGAGAAACTCAGGATACCTACATTTATAATTTTTTCAATATAAATATTTCTTATTCTTGATTTATTTTAATTCGTGTTTGAGTTTTTGTTTAGTTCATTATTTAAATAATACTGTCTATTCACTATTTTAATATTATGAGGTCTAGGCTTGTCATTATTACCACGAGTAAGATGTTACAGAGTTCCATAGTATATAAGAAAGAAAAATTTTATACCTCTTAGCAGAACAGAATATTTGCTGTTGGTATTGGTTCTGTGCCTCTTCCATTGCTCCCAATTAACAGATTTAAATGAAATGTCATTGGATAGAAACATAAGCCATTTATTCCTTGCTGAGGGCCAATTAAGTTTGCTTTCTTATAATGAAATAGTCTTATTTATAGGTTTGCAGACTATATTGCCATACCTTTAACCGTCCATTTTTTCCGATTTCTATTCTATTTGCATTTTTGCATTTTGAATGGTCTGTTGTGAAGATAATTATGGTTTCATAAAATTCACATTACCCTGGTTTCTTTGAATTCTTGGTTCTTGATAACATTAACAGTGGAACTGAACTTTATTACTTTTGTTATTACTGAGACAGGTCACAAATGTCAAAATGGAGTCAGTGGCCTATGGTAATGATGCTTTATTAGTCTTATGATGGCACAGTCTGTCATATAACTCAGTCCATGTAGTAAGTTCTAGTCACCAACATAATGAAAATATGCAAAACACCCAATCATGTGGCATAACATCCACTTAAATTGCAGTTATTGCTAAGCCAAATTATACTATCTTTCTCTCTGAACTTTAGCTCCTTGAATTGAATTTCCTTGGTCTAGGAAATTTTAATCACTTTCCACCAACCTTGTATTTATTCTTCAAATGTCATCCAGAGTATTCTGTCCCTCCCTTCCTCAGCCTAAGAGCTTCCTTTAACTTCAGAGGCCTTGGGCAGTAATTACTGAATTGTGGTTGACTGAAAGTCTGCCATGTACTTGCTGAACTAGTCTTTTTAAGCATTAACATTTATTTTCACATCCATATTTACAGTTTCTTTCTGACTTTATCTAAACAGATGCTGTCCCACTAGCTTCATTCTTGTAGTTTTGTGTTTTGTTTTTTGTCAGGGGTGAAAGACAAGTAAGTGTTATGATTTAGTGGAAGGAACAGTGGGCTTAACGAACGCCAGACTTGGATTCTAGTCCTAGCTTTGTCATTAACTAGCTCTGATACCCCAGAGAGCAAATTTGCCCTCAGGTTCGTTCCTGATCTATAAAACAAGGTAGCTAGACAGAACATTGGACTAAGGAACTAGAGGCAAAAGAGAAGGTAGAAAAGTGATACGGTTTCTGGAAGAGAATTCTGGCCTTTGGTTTAGAAGATCAGGCTCTCCACAACAGCCAGTGGTCCTCCTATTTTATCGATAGCGCCTGACAGTAAGGTTGATGGTGGGAATGGATTTTCTAACAGGAATCATTATAAATAAATTTCAGAAGAGGTTTTTAAAGCTGGGATTTGGGAGGCCTTCTAGTCAAATTGTAATTTGTGCAAAGTCACAGTGACTGGCCTCCTGGATTCCAAGTTTCTCTGTTCTGTGTAGCACACACACCACTTTGGCAGCTACAGTGAAATGAGTATTGACAGAATCTTCCTCCAATAGTGTATTTCAACAGAATCTATTCTTTATAATACAGCTGGCCGCAACTAACCACTTTATTCATGCCCAATCTTTATAACTGTTTGATTTTCATTTGTGATTGGTTTGCTTACCCTTAGAAATTAAATTTGAAAGTAATATTGTTAGAAATAGTTCCCAGTTCTTCACTAGATTTGTTCTAACTTCTGTATTTCTTTTAATAGTTGAAGATTTTTAGATATCTGTTTTTAAAAACTTGCTTCATTTTGTACAATTTTCTTAACCGCAGCATCTAAGCAGTTCATGTGATGGTTACAATCTAAATTGTTTAAGGAATAAATGTCTGCTAGATCTACCTCATTAAGAAATTTCGTTGTAATTCTTGGGCAGTTTCCAGACTTCCTTACAGAAAGTGTTGTTTCTTTTTGCTGTTTTTAAAATTCTTTTCAAACCAATTCAAAATTAGTATCTAATTTTCCTTTTTGCCTGTGGTATGTTGTGTAGCTTCGTTTCAATTAGGATTAAGAATTCTCTCAAATTATTTTCTTACGTTATGCTAGCTTCAGAGTCCTGTCACTGCAGCCAAATGCTTCTGTCAAACCTGTGAGGATTTTGTTGGTGTCACAAAAAATACTGTTAAAAAGAGGACCTGAAAATCAAAAGTTTTGACCCTTTCGATTAATATATAGCAAACATTTTTGCGAAGAGAGTGAATATACCTGAAGCCAAGTACTTTTAAGTATTGTTCTGTATTCTTTATGGCTCCCTTCTTGCCTTTCTTTATCATAACCTGGATTTGACCTAAGTTCAGAAGCTGTAGTGCCTGGTCTGGGTGTCCTATCTTCTGGTTTCTGTTTGTGTGTGCGGTTCTCTTACAGGTGACTTGTTGAAGCTTCATTTTAAGCTGCTTTGTCTACTTCCTCTCTCTTTCATATCCCTGTAGACGTCCCTTCTCTTAGTACGCAAGTGTCTCCCGTTTGCCTGTTATCTCTTTATTTCCCATTTCACCAGTACCATTAGATGGACATGAGTTAACCAGTTAACCATTTTGTTTCTCTGGAAGTTTGAGCTATTAGATCCTTTTGTTTGTAAAACTGAATCATTACTGACTCTGTAAGGGCTTTCTACTTTTAAAATGTATTCAGTCAATGCTTGCCAGTTTTATAAAAACCAAAGTTGAAAAAACAGTCTGAATCACGGCATGTTTATAGCCTGGTGCACGTGACTTCGGGCAAGCCTGAAGACATTTCTGTTCATAAGCCTCTCTTTTTAAGTAGGGCAGCCATCATACACCCCCTGGTGGCCTACCACGCCTCTGCACTTTGTGATGGCCCTGGTGCTTTCCTGAGTGGCTTCTACAGAGCACCTACCAGAGTTTGGCCTGTATAAGGCTGCCGGCAGTGAAAAGCTCTGCCTCTTATTAGCTTAAAGTCTTTTCTCTTGAAGTAGAGCTTCCAGACAAATATTTTTATTTCTGGTATTTCTTATATTGTGTTTGAAATTCCACTGTTCCCCTTTAGTTGAAGCCCAGAAGTATATGCCATATCTCCTTCACTGTTTCTGCTTTGAGCAATGGCCTTTGCAGAGTAAGCTGAAAGGCATCTTTTTATTATGATCTAAAACTAGAGGCTCCCTTCTTGCTTTGAAAAAACCAAAGGCTGCCTGTATTGCATGACTGTATTGCATGACTTCTTGAGGCTGCTAATATTGTATGTTTCTTTAATGCTTCACATTAAACAATTTTACTGAACACAATTCTTAAAACTCTCAGTGATAAACACTGTTAAATCAGTGTTGAGCAAAATGTGCAATGCATGTTAGAAAGACCATGCATTATCCCTTATGCAAGGGTGTGGGTGTTTGTGTTACACCTGCCGATAGGTAACCTGTCCCAGTGCCAGAAGGATAGCTGCAGATAAACTGGTTATCCCAATATCATGATTGTCAGTTTTGGTCTTTGCAACCAGTTATCACTTTAGGCAGAGTTAGAGGTAGTTAATCATTGCCCCTGCCACAATGGGCAGCATTATTTGTTAGTGTAAATTAAAGACAAAAAAATTTGGGTTGACAGGTTAAGAAAACCATATATTTTAATTTCCTTTGGTATTTTAAAAAGGTTTAGATTTGACAGACTTGCTAGACTTTTGAAAATATGGGAAATACATTTAATACTATAGGTACATGATGACTTTTTTTGAAAGAGGTGCTTGGGACATCAATCTGTTAATCATCCATTTTCCATTCGTTCGTGCGTTCATTCAATATTTGGTTTGCGTCTGGCAGTGCCAGGAATATGACAAATACAAAGGTAATTAAGTTAATCCCTATTCACCAGGAGCTCAATGACAGGCATACAGTTACATGGCTAAATGCAACCACATCTGTTTTCCCAAGCTTATTCTATCATACTTAATAAAATGAAGTAAAACACCTGAAACTTGAACTTATTTTATTCAGAAGTTGTTACTTTATTGGAGGGAACTGTAGAAATATTAGCATATGGTTCTTTGGGTTGAGTCATGCTGCCCTCTGCTGACTCAGTTATTAACTAAAGAAAATCTGGGTTTGTGGATGAGATGATGATGTGGGAATCTGTCCCAGTGATGGCAATTTCCTTTCTTTAAAGAATTCTACTATTTAGAAGAGGTGATATCCTGTTAACACACTAACATAGAAGATTAAATGAGATAGGATGGGGTGGAAATTCTGAGTGAATAGGAATAAGCTAGTCAGAATTTTCTAAGGAAACTAGGCTATTAGGCCAACCCAAGCCAAACTCATTGCTATCAAGTTGATTCTGACTCACAGTGATCCTGCAGGACAGAGCAGAACTGCCCCATACGGTTTCCAAGGCTGTAATCTTTATGGAAGCAGACTGCCATATCTCTCTCCTGAGAAGCAGCTGGTGGGTTTCAAACTGCTGACCTTTTGGTTAGCAGCCGAGCACTTAACCACTGTGCCATCAGGGCTCCTTGGCTATTAGGCCAGAGGTTACCAAACTTGTCTGCACATTGGAATCACCTGGGGAACTTTAGTATGCCGGTTCCTGTTCCCAGATATTGTAATTTATTTGGGGGTGAAACTTGGGCTTTGGAATTTTTAAAAGATTCTGTCTAATGTGAGAGAAGCTGGGAACCACTCTAGGGAGAGCAGGTTTTCAGACAGTGACTCAGTATGACAACTCTAAAACGCTAGGCAGTAGTATGAACCCACCAGGGTCTGGGATCCTTGAAAAATCAAAGACAAACTGTCTACTGGTTTGCTAAGACCCACCTGAGAATGGTTCCCTCAGACACACACTGCAGGACTCACTGAAACTCACAGAATACTAGGGTAGAAAGGGAACTGAGATCATCTAGTCCATGGACTGCAAATGAGCAAACCTTGGGTCATTTATGGCTGCCAGATGACTTCTTTGGCCTGCATTAACACTTAAAAAAATAGTTGCCAACACTTAAATTCACAGCTTTCACATAAACATGTTTGCTTTCTTTAAAAACTAGCAACTCTGGCAACCCTGGGCCTCCAGAGCAGCAACAGGCCAGAGCTCACGGTGGCTTAGCTGCCTAACTGGGGCACCTGCTCTCCAGTTCACCACTGTCTCCATCAGCCTGACCCCAGTGAACAGCTGATCTGGTCCAACCTACTGTTGCCTTCTATAGGACTAAAAACTACTTTGCTGCAATGTCTACTCATTACTCCCAGCTTTGCAGCCAAGAAAAGCTCATTCTCTGTCTGTATTAAGGCTTTAATTTCTCAGACAGGAATCCTGCTCTCTCCCTAACGTTTTTTGTTCTCCAGCTAATTATCCCCAGTTCCTTCCACCATTCCCTGTGGGATATGGGTTCTGGACTCCTCACCATCCTGGTCTCTCCTCTGCATAAATATACATTTAGTGGTCAATGTCCTCCTTTAAATTTGGCATCCAGAGTGAAATACAATACCTGGGAGGTATTCTATACCAGGTGTGATATGATCGTGACACTCCTACTGATAAAATCTGAACCACCACTAATTTTTATCATTATCATCGCTTTGTTGGTTCATGTTGAGCCTGTGACCGACTGAAATCCCCAAGTCTCCTTTACATGAAATGCTATAAAGCCAGGATTCTCCACCCCAAACTTATATAACCTATTTAATTTAAATGAGAACTTTATAATCTATTTAACTTCATCTTGATGGTGTCACTCTGGGACTGTTCTGAGTTGTGACTGCCAGCTATTATGTTAGCAATGTTCATTTGCTCCATCCTCAAATCTAATGTTTCTGATGCCTTCAAAAAAGTTGAATATTAAGAAAAAAATGTTGAACAATACAGAACCCTGTAAAATATCCAGAGACCAAAATCACACCAATTCATTAATCAACAACTTGTTTAAACATCCATATAGACTTCCATGTACAGGTAGTCCCCAGCTTACGAGGGGGTTCTGTTTTGACGACTCCATCATAAATTGGTTCTGACGTTAAGTCGAAAACCTCATTTTTTTTTTTTTGTTTTCATTATTATTGCCTTTTATTATCTCTATAAATCCAGTCTTTGTCTTTGGGAGTGGCATGAGAATGATAACATCAGCAAATTACGTGCTGCAACATTGTATGTAGTACATATTACTAATGATAAAATTTACAAAAAAAAAAAGACGGTCTTAAGTGCTGTTCGTCCTAACTCAATACGTCATAAGTCGGGGACTGCCTGTACTACCATCAAGGCCATATTTCCTTCACTGTCTTTCAGGAATGAATTTATACCGTTTATTCCATTCCTCTGACCTAGCAATGGCCTCCTTTTCCGAGTTCTTATAAACCACCTTGCCGTACAATCATGCATTGCTTAACGTCCACTATACGTTCTGTTAAATGGGGCGTTATGCAATTTGGATGTCATGCGAACACCGTATTATATTCAGGCAGTCTCTGGGTTACGCGCCCGGCCCCACACGCTATTCTGCCTGCCTGAGGAGCGGAAGCAGCCTGGCCAGCAGCCCCTGCTGCCACCTGCTCACCGGACAAAGCCCAAGAGCTGTATCCACTGTATACAGGAGGCCAGCCTTGGCAGGGGTGCAGATGCAGGCCTGGTGATGTCTGCACCGGCAGCCAGATCTGGACTTTGAGAACTTCCAAGCGCAGGGCAGGTGGCACACGGGGGTGCACGGAGATGGCCAGGGGGACTGAGAAGGAAGCATGTGTGTCGTGTGCCAGGAGCGCAGCTGGTGGTGGTGGCCCTGGCTGCCACCGCCCTGTTGATGCAGCCCAACTGCTTCCTGATCATGTGCAGAAGCTGCTGCTGCTGTTGCTGCCGCTGCCCAGAGCTGGGAGCCCACAAGCACCCTGGCCTGGCCAGTGCCTGAGTCAGAAGAGGAGCCGCAGCGGGCGCTGCACTGTGCCAGGAGTGAACGGAGGTGCTTGGGGCATTGGGGTGCACCCTAGAGCTCCACTGCTCGTTCACTCCGGGGGTTTGGGGTCTTTAAAACCATTGGGGAAATAATAAAAAAAAGAGAGCTGCTTTCCCTTAAAAAAAAAAAAAAAAAAAAAAAACCTTATGGGACCAGGGACGTACATGCGGTTGTAGGTGGCCCAGATAGACATTATGTGGCGCACGCCTGTATACAGACACTGACTTGTCAAAATCTATCATTTCTTCATTTTCAAAATTAAGAATACTAGAAGACACTAACTATTTCTTGCTGAAGGTTATCTGGCTGTTTTAGGGTGTGCTAATCCTTCCCTTTGAATCTTCACCTGATGGCAGTGAAGATCATAAAGAATTTCACTTAAGTAGAATTCAGGACTCAGGTGACCAAGCAGACAAAGATCATACATGTAGAATCAGGAGCTTGCCAACATTAAGTAACCTGAGACAGAGCTTATTAAGAAGCAGAAAATGACAGACATTTCCTTCTCTACATTAAACTTAATTTTTGATACCAAAAGTAACAGATTAAAAAAGAAATCTTTAGTGTAAACAATACATAATGGCATACTTGATCCAGTGACTCTGTCTCAAAATCTGGCAAAAATTTTTAAATAACTTGGAAGCTACTTGGTATGCCGAGGTCATCCTCTTGTTCTTGTGCTCTCTGATGAGCTCTCAAAGGTACAGTTGCAGTCCTAGGAAGCTGATCCTCCGAGAATCATTTTGGGACTCGTCGGAGTTCGTTCATGAGCCAAAGGGAAACACTGAGCAGCGCCAAGGAGCCTGACTGGTGACTGGCAGCCAAAGGGGTTGGAACGTACATCAGCAGAGTGCTAACGCCCAAGCCCACCTGTTACAAAGGAAGGAAAGCAATAAGAAAAGCAGCAACCACAAATTCAGAACTGAAAATGATTGGGCAAGGAATGCCAGATACACAAAGCTCTACGTTTTCCCATCAAAACATTCAAAAAATATATTTTTCATTTCTCAGACAAATATACTTACAATGAGGGAAATTCAAACAAAATAGATAAACTTAAAGTTTCCCTTAATTATCCTTGATCCCATCCCAGTTTCCCTCCCGAAAGGTTGCCACTGTTAGCACTTTCTATGCACCTGCACTTTTGTATAAATGTTTACAGAGAAAATACACAGTTTTGTGCTTTAAAATATATACATTTTCTACAACTTGCTTTTTTTCACTTAACAATAACTCTTGAGATCTTATACTTTAAACTGCTGTATAGTATTCTACACAGTATGCACATACCATACTTGTTTATTTAACCATTTAGGCTGCTTCTAAGTTTTCACTATTACAACAATGCTACTGAGAATTTCCTCGTATGTGGCTCTTTGTGCATTAGAACAGCGCTAGGGTAGACACTAATAAGTCAATTTATTAGGACAAAGGATTATACCTTTACCAATTTAAAAGATATTGTCAAATTGCCCTCTGGGGGGAAAAAAACACCAACTCATGCTCTCACCAAGAATATATGAACGTATCCATTTTCCTATACCTGTATCAATACCTGATGATTATTCTTTTTCATTTTTTCCCAGTCTGACAGGCGCAAAATGGCATTCCTTGTTTTAATTTGCCTTCCCTGATCATGAGTGAGGTTAAACAGCTTTTCATGTTTATTGGCCGTTTATCATTCCTCTTCTGAGAACTGTGTTTTGATATCCTTTACTTATTTCCTGGCTATTAATCTTTCAGTCTATTATAAACTGAAAATATTTTCTCCCAGTCTGTCATCTTTGTTTTTTAACTTTTAGGGACACCCTCACATGAAAAAAGAAGAAGTGGTTCACACCTGTGTATATGCCAATGCCAGCAGAGTCACTGCTGCCATCCTGGTCCTCCGAGGAAGGGGAATTCTCCGGGAAAGGAAGTAAAGCACTGTAATGGCAGTGATGGAACTGATCCCCTGTAGGGAGGAAAGACTCTCTCATCACAAGTGCCAGTAAAATATTTTCCACCTTCCTGGTGTCCACCCACTTTTATTTTCTCCAGGGCCAATGAGCAACTGCTAAGCACTTAGCTATACCAGTCACAGTCACCCACCCTGAGCTCCATCTCTGATTACTCCCCCCTAGTCTCTTCTAGCGGTCTTCTTCTGCTTCCCACTTTAATGCTGGTATTGCCAACGGCCCCACAAAACTTTCTACATATATCACTTTATACACATTCATTCTCTCTCAGTCATCTTATCTACTTTCAAACGTGGAGGTCTTCTGGGCACAGCCCTCGCTTTTTAAATCATTCTTTGCATCCTTATCCCTAGTTTTATCTTTTCTCTAATCCTTTTTTTTTAAAAAGGCAGGGCTGGCCCCAGGACACAGCACAGGTGTTATTATTTTCCTCAGCTGCAAGTGGAGGAGGTGGTGGTGCTGCCAGCTGGTGCTAAAAAAGACCTGAAGTCTCGTTTTCATTCCCACGGCTTCAGAACAAGGGCCTGGGACTGGCAACAAGGCTCCCTTCCCACTTCCGTGATGACAGGAAGAATATTTTTCTATTCTATTTCTACATCTATGTCACTTCTTCTCCTTTTCAGAGCTGCCCATGACAGTTTCAACAAGACTTTACTTATTCCAAAATACCGCATGGAGGTGGGGACCGAGCCCACACAAAGTAACTTTTCCACGCCCCCGCATTCCCTTCAGATATCTGAGTCCTCTGGACTTCTCTCTTGGGATGTACTTGCATCACTTCACACTCAACATGCCACAATTTGATGACATCCTTCTATCTTTAGCTCAACACTCATTCCAATAGTACCATTTCTGTGGATCTTTCTCTTTTTTAAAAACTTCTTAGTTGAGGTTTAACTTATATACAACACAGTGAAAGAATCTGAAGTGTACAGCTCCATATATTTTTACATATGAATTCTCCAACTAAAACCACCCAGACCACGTTGGTTGTGTCTGAAGCATGCCACAGAAAGAAGTTTGGATCTCCATTGACCTTTCTTTGCTTTTATTCCTAACGGCCAATCTTATTAACCCTTTACTCCTTGAAAACCTCTCTGCCCCACCATTCTTCTCAAGTCCCACTCCCACCATGTAGCCTTGGCCCCCACCACTGCACCTGCATTTCCACTATTGCTTCTCACCAGTCTCCTCGCTGCTGAGCTTTTCCTGCTCCAGTCTATCATGCCCAATCAATCCAATCTTTCCCTGCCAAGCCAATCTTAACATGGCCCTAACAGGCCCTTAATAAATATTAGCTGAAAAGAAATGAAATGTATGATGCTCCTGGCTCCTTGGGGTTCTGGTTCAGCTCTGACAGCTATGTGCTTAGCAACCACTGTCTTTGCACTCTCTTTGTATCTAAGTTCTGCTGAAAAGATTCTCCTGTGTGTATACAGGATTGAGGGAGGTTATCACTTGCCAGGGTGGTAAAAGGCATACTAGAACTTAGGAAGCTGGCAGTATCCTGAAAGCCAGATTTCAGCTAGAGGGGATGTGAGTAATTAGGACAAAAACATCAGGTCAGAGAACTATTACTAGGATTTCCTCCAAAAAGAAAAGGGAATATAGTTCCCACTCTACCTTCTCTCTCTCTGCCAGCGGTGCTTCACTGACACTCCAAAGCCTGTGGAAGCCCCCTGCCCCCTACTTAGTAAAGTAACCACCAGCCAGACTTACCAGAACACGGTGATCAAACTGCACCATGGTAGGATTCTCAAAAACATTCCTCAGGATAGGGGAGAAGGTAAAGAGATCCTCTGGGATCCAGGACTCTCCCATTTTGGGAAAGGAGTTGTAAACAAGTCCAGCATCCAGCCCTGCTACAAAAGCTCCTGTATTCCAAGATAAATGGTATTTACTAAAATAAGAGAGAGAAGAGACCACATACTAGTTTTGACAGAAAAAGTCGATTATCCTAGAGTTAGACAAAAGGAATAGTCGTGGGATAACAGAAAGATCAACGGCAGGGGTTCTCAAATAGGGAATTTATAGCACAGTCATTATGGGAACTTAAAAAAACAACAAAGTTTGCATCCACACTTACCCCACCCCAAGACTCTGGCATGCCTCCTCTAGAGGAGTGGATGAGCTCTGGAGGGAGGGACATATTAGTTTGGAAAAACTCCCTTAGTGACTCTGATGCCTCCCTAACCCCCCGACTAAGAACTGCTGATACATTCTAGAAATACTCTTTCCCCAAATAATCTGCACAATCTACTCCTACACTTCCTTAGGTCTCCATTCAAATGTCACCTTTTCATACAGATCATCCCGGATGATCCTACGTAAAACAGTACTCCAAGACACTACAATGTTGGAACGTTCTCTCTCTCTGCTGCCCAATACAGTGGCCACTAACCACATGTAGCTACTGAGCACCAGAAATGTGGTTAGTGTGACTGAGGAACTAAATTTTAAATTTTATTTAATTTAAATAGCCACATGAGGCTAGTGGTTACACGAGGCTAGAGACGGCACAGTTCTAAAGTGAGAGAGGTCAAGGTTGAGGTGTGGTTTAAAGAATAAGAAAGACCTATGCTGGTCTTTCTGCCCTGCAGAACTCTCCACCTTAGACCACCTTTGAGGGCAGGTCTTTCATCTGACACATTTGGGTGTAATGTAACAACAATAATGTTTCCTAACAATAACAGCTAACACTTAGTTTTTGCTACATGCCAGGTACTGTTGTAAGCACTTCACATATATTACTCATACTATTATCATCATCTCCATTTTACAGATAAGGTCATCGAGGCCCACAGAAGTTATACAGATTGTATAGTTCCTAGGTGGTGCAGCCAAGATTTGAACCAAGATAGTCTGGATCCAGGTAGATGTTCAATATTTTTGTTCATTGACTGGAAATTAGAATTTTTAGAAGGGAGGAAAGAATAGAGAACAGAGGGCAAAGATGGCGAGTATGAGAGAGGCAGGTGTGACATGAAAACGCAGGATGCAGGAGGAAGGGGCAATCCATCAGACAAGACACTCAGGATGGAATGAGAAACAGGCCATCTCTGATGAGAAGAGTCCTACCTGAGAGCGCTGTAAGGAACACTAAGCCTGCCGTTCCGTGAGCAAATCTTCTCAACCTTAAGAGCTGACGAGTTTCAGGCAACTAAATAAGAAAGAGAATCACTTAGATGAACTGTACTGCAGGAACTACAAGAGGCAGCAAAGATTTTCCTTTACTCAGCATACAGAAAAAATACTTGTAGACAAGATCATGAAGGTTTACTATGATGAGAACATCCAGGGAAATCTTGAAGGGGGGAAAGAAATGCCCAAAAAGATTTCCTGAAGAGTATGTATTTTGTGCACGTCTATATATTTAGAGGTCCCCATCTAAAGAAAAAATAAAACATGGCTCTTGTATACTTTCTTGCCTCCTATTCACCTTCCCTTTTGAGAGTCAGAATTAAAGCGGTGGTTGGGACTCCACACTTTTTTCCTTAAATCTGTGCCTTCACCTTCCTTAACAGACAATGCTGACAAAACATTCAGCTCCTATACTAATTCTCCTTTGAATGAGCTGCCCCAGCTCAATAGGATAATTGCACATTTTTCTTTGCAGGCCCAACTTATCCAGAAAACCAAAGTTCAGTATTTCTCTAAACTTTGGTTATGACTAGTTTCTGTAAATTGACAGATGCTACTTAAGAGAATCCCTGCGATTTGACTTATACCTTCCCATTACAACCAGAATTTCCATTTCCTTGATGCCATCAGCATCTCTGCAGCCATGGTAACAATACACAGGCTGACTTCTACCTTGTGCTGAGGGAGCAGCAGTGAGAGCGAGGTCCACAAGCTGGCGCAATAAAGAACAAGGGCTGATCCCAGGTGTGCAGCCAGGCGGTACTGACTGACTCGAGGGATGTCATAAGAGTCTGGTTTTTCTTCCAATCCGCTTTTCACCATATACCATCCCAACAGACCCTAGAACCAAAAAGAAAAGAGGCAAATAAAAGAAGGTTGAAATTGTCTGCTCAACTTTACACTCTGAGGAAACAAGTTATTGGTAGTAACTCCCTACCCAACCCCTCCTTTCCATACCCTCCTATATCCCCAGTATTCCTATCCACATTTCTACACCTAGATTAGCTTTTTACTGAAGTATAATCCAAATATAGAAAAGTGCACAAAATATATACTCCTCAGGAAATCTTTTTGGGCATTTCTTCCCCCTTTCAACATTACCCTGGATGTTCTAAACATCTTGATTTCATCCACATAGAACACTGAAAGGTGAAGGAATATGCCATGTGATGCATCAGCCCCAGCATTTCTCCTTCTGTAGCCCTATCTGCCATTTTCAATTTCTGCCTCTCTGGGAGTCTGTCTTTAGTGGTTTGTTTTTTATTTTATTCTAAAATAAACCTTCATTTTATTCCATCTACCCTCCCCTAGTTACTATTAACCAGTTGTCATCAAGTGGATTCCAATTCACAACGACCCCAAGTGTTTCAGAGAAGAACCATGCTCCATAGCGTTTTCATGGCTGTGACCTTTCAGAAGCAGATCACCAGCCTTTTCTCCCAAGGTGCCTCTGGGTGGGTTTAAACTGTCAACCTTTCGTTTAGTAGCTGAGCACTTAACCGTTTGTGCCACCTAGGGACTCCTCTAGTTACTCTCAGGCTTTTATTAACATCTAACTCTTTGCTATCTGTTTCTATTGCTTCCATTTCTTTTCTTCCATCTTCCTCCTTAGTCCCTTTTAACTGGCTCATATTCTGAGTTAAATTAACCAATTAGCTTCCTCCTGATCAAATTTTGATGATGTTTCTTTGATGTCTTATACTTTGCAGCCTTACGCTAGGACCTCTACACCTTGACCCAAATGCTTCTATGTGTCTTCTTTCATATTCCTTTTCTTGGCTCTGCCTCACCTAACCCATTACATGTGGGAGTCTTTCAAAGCTCTTTTCCTTAAGAGGAGTTCAACTTATGAGTTTAATCATCACTGATACCTGAATACGTCTTAACTACATCTGTGTTCTAAGCTCCTTCATTCCACAAAATGTTCCTGTTTTGAAATTTTCCTGTTTGCTTCTGTAGCCATTCTAGCATAGGGACCCACTTCCCTATACAGCAGGCAAGTCAGAAAAACGGAGGAGATGAGAGCTCAGCAGGAGAGCACGATGGGAAAGATAATCTAGTTCTTGTGGCACATGAAAATATATTTATTGAGTGCTGACTAGATTCCAGGCACTAAACTAAGTGCTTTATATGCATTATCTTAATTAATATTCATAGACCCTAAATGGTAGGCACTATTATTACCCCCATTTACAGGTAAAGGAACTATAGCTTACAAATTAAGTGGCAGAGCTGGCCTTGAAGCCAGGCCTGTGACAGTAAAATCCATACTCTTCCCCCACTCTATTATGCAGCCTCAAAGATTAATTCCTTAAAAACAAGGCCAACCACAAAGCTACACAGAGTACCTCTGGGTTCCCAACACTGGATAATTCTCACCTGGAAGCAGACTAAGCCACAGAGAGCAAGAACACGTCCTTTCATGCCACGGCTGAGCCAGCCCTTTCTCCAAAAGTAAGCAGCAGGCAAGATGTATGCCAGGCCTACAAGGCGCCCCCACATTCGGTGTGAGTATTCCATGTACCAGATGAACTTGAATTCTGCCAACGTCATATCATGATTCAAGCTGGGTGAAAAGGGGAGTCAAAAAAGAAGAAAGAGGAAACACCTATTTAATTTTTATTTCCCTATGGGATGCAGGAACATTCTTGGTCATACAGTTTGGTAAGTTTGCTCTGTTCCTCATCAGTGACCTCAGTATCACTTTGGAATTGGGGTTTAGAGTAGGGAGCTCACTAAACATAACTAAACCAAATGTCAAGGAATAAGGGAATCTGTCTTAGTTATCTAGTGCTGCTATAACAGAAATACCACAAGTGGATGGCTTTAGCAAAGATAAATTTATTCTCTCACAATCTAGTAGGCTACAAGTCTAAATTCAGGGCACCAGCTCCAAGAGAAGGCTTTCTCTCTCTATAGGCTCTGGGGGAAGGTACCTGTCATCAATCTTCCCTTGGTCAAGGAGCTTCTCCATGTAGGAACCCCAGGCCCAATGACGTGCTCTGCTCCTGGCGCTGCTTTCTTGTTGGTCTGAGGTCCCCCTGTCCCTCTGCTTGCCTCCCTCCCCCATATCTCAAAAGAGATTCGCCCAAGACACAACTTAATCTTGTAGATTGAGTCCTGCCTTATCAACATAACTGTGGCTAATTCCCTCTCAATAATATTATAGAGACAGGATTTATAACACACAGGAAAATCATATCAGAGCACAAAATGGTAGACGATCACATAATACTGGGAATCATGGCCTAGCCAGGTTGACAGATATTGTTGGGGGACACAATTCAATCCATGACACTAACCACTAACCATTCTGGAATATTTAAACTGTAAAAGACTGAGCTGGTCTGATGGGATGTTTACCTAATTTCCTCTAATACTCACATTTTAAATTCTGGAAATTGCTGGTATTTTTGGAATTCTGCTTCCCATTCCTCTTGGCTTGTAGGAGGCTTCATCTCCTTTATTAAATGCCAATCTACCATCGAGAGGCCAGACTCTGTCAACCTTAGGATGAGAAAGAAATTTTGGAGTGTGTATGTACGATACTGGCTAACTAACAAATGGTTTACAGTGATAAGTGCATCTGAACTTAACCCCCCGCAAAGGCAAATACATTGTTTCATTGTTTCCTCTTTTGACACTATGCTCTCTTCTTACTGCTGAGAATTTTGTCAAAACAGCTGCCATCAAGTCCAAATTTCTTTACTCTCTTATTATCGCAATCCTGTCCTTACACTCTCCCCACTTCCTTCTCTCACTAGCATTCCCTGACAGGTATAATCAACCTTTAGACCAAAGGAATGTTTCCTAAATGCATAACCAACATTCTTCACACAAGGAAAAAAGATTTGTTACAAACATAAAAAAGTTTAGGTTCTTGAGTGAATTCAAAAACAATAAAACCCAAATTTGTTACATTTTTCCTAACAGTCTACAAAACACACAAAAAGATATTTTGAAAGAACCTTAAAGAAATAAGGGGTACAGGGACTGGGGAGAGAATCTGAGGAACATGTACTGTATTAAAACCAAAAGTATTTTCACCAAAAAGAGCTAGGGCTCCTAAAATAGAAGGCTCATTTTAGGCCCAAGCAAGAAATGTATAAAATGAGCCTGAGACACCTTACTGTACCAGAAAGCAAGGAAGCTATCAAAGGTTACCGGGGTCCTATCAAAAAGACTCAGAAGCCAACTTGAAAAGGCTCCCACTGACTAACAATGAAACAATTTGAGCAAATCATCATCATCATCATCACCATCATCACTGCAATGATTTAAACACATCAAATATGTTTAAATCAAATTGTTGTTAGTTGCTGTCTAGTTGGCAACCCTATGTATAATGGAATGTGATCCACAGGGTTTTCACTGATTGATTTTCAGAAATAGATCACCAAGCCTTTCTTCTTGGTCCATCTTATTCTGGAAGCTCTGCTGAAACAGGTGCAGCATCACAGCAACAAGCAAGCCCCCAATGACAGTGTTGACTGCACATGAGGTGTACTGGCCAAGAACTGAACCCGGTTTCCCACCTGGAAGGCGAATAATGATATTTAAAAACACAAACACCTTAAAGGTCACCTTTTAGGGGCCCAGATTGGAGGGAACTAATTTATTACTCTGAAAACTGCTAAATAATGGAAAAGAATCAAGGATTTTATTCTGCCTTTCCTATACAAACTGTACCAAATAGTTTTGATATGGGGAAACTTTCTCTTTAGAGTTGAGCTAATAAAATTTAAATATCACAATTCTGAAACTCTAATTAAATAATCTACCACCCATTTGTCAGTTTGTCACACTGTGGTAGTTTGTGTGTTGCTATGATGCTGGAAGCTATGCCACTGGTATTTCAAGTAACAGTAGGGTCACCCATGGTGGACAGGTTTCAGTGGAGTTCCCAAACCGAGAGAGACTAGGAAGAAAGATCTGACAATCTACTTCCAAAAATCAGTCAATGAAAACCCTATGGGTCACAACAGAATTCTGTATGATATGGTGCTGGAAGATGAGCCCCTTAGGGTGGAAGGCATTCAAAATATACAGTGGTCACAACAACGGAATCAGCACATCAGTGATCATGAAGATGGCGCAGCACTGGGCGGTTTCATTCTGTTGTACATGGGGTCACCGTGAGCTGGAGCCAACTCGACAGCAACTAACAATAAAATGAAATAATGGGCCTAGGCGATGGTCATCAATGGCTGTTGATATCTCTGATAGACATTCATCAGACATTATGAATGTTCTACTGTTCTAAACACCATCACCTATGAAGTATTTTTACCCTCCTCCCCCAATCTGAATTTGATCAAGCAACTACCAGTTTACAAGGAATACAGGGGTAAACGGGACATGTTAAACACTACCACAGGTATAAAAACCAAAAAAAAAAAAAAAAAAAAAAAAAAAAGCCAAACACATTGCTGTTGAGTCGATTCCAACTCATAGCAACCCTATAGGACAGAGTAGAACTGCCCCATTGAGTTTCCAAGGAGTGCGTGGTGGATCTGAGCTGCCGACCTTTTGGTTAGTGGATGCAGCACTTAACCACTATGCCTCCAGGATTTCCATCAGTTTCCCCATCTATAAAATGTGGGAGCTAGAGCAGATGATCTCTAAGGTCCCGTCTCCCTCGGGATCCTATGATTCTACTCATGATGCAAACAGCAACTTCCTGGTGATTACTCACCTAGTTACTCCACCAAGAATAACTGCTCCAGCCACTGTTCCACTGCAGATCAGAAGCCATCGGCCCACCACCCGCTCAGCAGCCTTTGATGGAAGGGACACCTTACCCTTCCCAGACTGCAAAGCTACTTCAGAGATGCTGCTGTATTGGCCTGGCCTCAAAGGGCGCCTGATCCCCCAGCTGCAACCACACTAAGATCAAGACAGACACATTACAACTGGAGAAGGGGAAGGCCTCACTCTGTTGCTACCCGCACTTACCCACTCTGTCTGGAGTACCCTGTCTGGCCACATCTCCCCCACTAGTTCCCTGGTAAAACATCATCTCTTATCAGGATTACTGTATCCACCTCCCAACTGGTTTCCCTGCTTCTGTCTTGCCTCACTTCAATCCATCCCCACGCTAGACAGTGAACTTTCCAGTCTCTGCATATTTACCCCAGATTTTACACTCTAAATGTGGGTTTTCTTTCTTCTCTAGGTCTTTAAACATGGTGTCTCTGACTGGAACACTCCTTGTCCCTTGACTGAGAATTCTACTGTAGATCTCAGCTTATATGTCACCTCCTCTGGGAAGTGTTCCCAGATGCTCCCAAGTCTGCACTGGGTGCCGTCAATGCCCTCCCGTAGCACACCATACCTTATCTATAAGAGTCCTTAACACATTGTGATATACCTTCAGGTTTACCTGTCTCTATTTCCCACTAAGCTATCAGCTCTGAGATGGGAGGGTCTGGTCAGTCTGGTTCTTCTCCTCCTGCAATCTTTGTTTCTAGCCCAGTGCCCTCAACCTAACAAGCCTTTATTAAAGACTTGACAAATGAATTAATAAATGAATGAACTGTGATCTTCTCCATGAGAGGAAGCTTGTTGTATTTCTTTCTGTTCCCAGTTCCTAACCCATAATAATCACTCAATAATTAGTAGTTGAATGAATACACACCATTTTGGCTCTATTCGAGTCCACAGACCTTGTTCTGTTTCCTGTTCTGCTTCTAATTAACCGAGTAACTTTAGACGTCAGTTAAATTAAGCCTCAGTTTACTTCTCTGTAGCATGGGGGTTACAGTCCCTACCCTACCTGGGGGGGGGGGGGGGGCTTTTAGCAAAAATCAACTTATACAGGTAAAAATCATTCAGCTCTTTCTTTGTCCTAAGCGCTGGATGTGTATGTGTCTTTCTATATTAAATTATTTAATCTTCTCAACAACTTCATGAAGTAGGTATTGTTATTCCCATTATACAGATGAGGAAACTGAGGCGCAGAAAAGTAACTTGGCCAAGATCACATAGCTAGTGTTAGGGTCAGATCCGAACCAAGGGCTCTGGACACAAGAAAATCTTTATAAACTGTAAGAAGCTACAGAAATATGATATGGGACTATCTATTATCTTTTTCCTGACCCTTTCACCCCATCCCCACTTGCGCGACTCTGAGTCCCCAGCAGTGCCGTACCTGTGCTCCAGGCGCCGCCCTAAGAACCAAGAACCGGAGACATGGGCTCCTTGTCAAGGCCTTCAAGGGCGGCAAGAGCAACCGCTGCATGCTGAGGGCAGTGCACGGACGCCACCTCCACACCCTAGCGCTCTGTGGTCTCCCTTCCCCGCCACCGAAGGTAGAAGCACTTCCAGGTCACCCAGAGTTAGCGATCACTACCCCCCTTCCCCGTCCTCTAGAGGCCGCGACCGGTAGGAGCAGTGACTGCGCCTGCGCGGGGCCTCAGCATTCGCGGGGACTGCTGGGGCGTGGGAGTCGGGGACGTGCAGGGTCGCGCGCAGCCTTTGAGGACGCGCTTCGTGGGTCGCGCGCACCGAGGCTCAGCCTAAGTGGAAATTTAAGACAGACAAGGGAGCGGCGCGTCGGCATGAAGAGGCAGAGGGCGTCCTCGCAGCGGAAACCCGCGCGGATACCGTCCGGGAAGGCCGGTGCGGAAAGTGGCGGGGGAGGGGGCGGTCGGCGGACTCAGCTCCCTGGGGTGGGCTGGCTAGGGTCTTGGCCTGTGGATTTCCCGCAGTTTCCTCAGCTACGTTCCAGCTCCAAACGAAGGAAACGAAGGCCCTGAGAAGGGGCGTGTAGCGGGAGTGGCCTGCCACTCTAGAGCCAGACGTTGTGGGTTCGAATCCTGACGCCACCACTTCTTGTAGTGCGACCGCGTTCACATTGGTTAACTTCTCTCAGCCTCACTTTCTTGTCGTCACTTGAGGATATCAGTACACGCCTTACTGCCGCATCGTTGTGATAGTTAAATGTTAAGCGCTGAGCACAGTGCCTAACCCATGGTGATCGCTCCTGCGACGGGTGTGGGAGTTGTCCCCAGAGCCACATAGCTACCAAGTGGCGGAGCTTGTGGTTACTCCAAGCCCCGAGTTCTACCTGCCGTGCCAGAATAGGATGGCAGCTGAGAGGGAATTTGACAAATCCCTCTTCCTCCTTGGTGAACTTTTGGTTCCTCCAAACTAGCGATTCCCAAACTCTTTGATGTCAGAACTACTTTAACCTCCTAAAATTTATTGAGGACCTCAAATCTTTTATTTATATGGGTTATATCTATTGTATTAGAAATTAAAACTCAGGAATCTAAAAAATATTAATTCATTAGAAAATAGCACGGTAAACCCCATATAAATAAAAAAAACTTTTATGAAAAAATAAACATATTTTCCAAAACAAAATTTAAAAAGTGAGAAGAGAGAGTGGCAATGGTTTTTGCAAATGTCTTCAATATCTAGCTTAGTGGAAGACAGCCGGATTCTCATATTTGTTTCTATGTTCAATCTGACACGTCAGGTAGCCTCCTGAAATTGCCACTCTACACTTGTGAGAAAATGGGGGTGAAAAAGGCAAGCAGAGTCTCAGTATTATTATGAAGGCCCCTGGGTGGCACAAGTGGTTTGCACTCAGCTGCTAGTCTAAAGGTTGGCTATTTGAAGGCCTAGCTCCTGGCCATCTGCTTTGGTGAAGATTACAGCCAAGAAAATCTCATGGAGCAGTTTTGCTCAGTAACACGTGGGGTTGCCATGAGTCGGAATTGACTGTACAGCAATGGGTTTGGTTTATTATTATGAAAATAATCTCCACTCCACAGATGTTCTGAAAGGGTCTTGGAGACCCCAAAAAGCTAATTGGACTACCACATCTTGAGAACTGCTTCAAACAAATGTCTTCTCCTTGTTTGACGTCTAAAGTAACTTTGCTTTTCTTAGGACAGCTGGCTTACTCTGCCTTCTGTCTTAGCCTTTTGTGTACATCTCCGCCATTTCCTGGCCAGGGTCCTTTCTTGTGAGGCAGATGGTGCCCCTGCAGCATTGTCCAGTTAGATTGACCTGACAGCTGGGGTGGGTATCAGGAAACTCATGCAGTCATGCAGTGCTGTTGGTTAAGAGCATAGAGTGGCACTTAAATCTTTCACAGTTTTGGGGACTGATTGTCTTTTAAATAAATGAGTTGCAGTCTGACACTAGTGGATGGTAAGTTTTTGTTTTGTTTTTCAAATTAAAAATTTTTTTTTTATTATAAAAATACTGGGTAGAAAAATTCAAGCTACACAGAAAAATATAAAAAAGAAGTAAAAGA
The DNA here is from genome assembly GCA_030035585.1 of Dugong dugon. Lineage (NCBI taxonomy): Eukaryota > Metazoa > Chordata > Mammalia > Sirenia > Dugongidae > Dugong > Dugong dugon. Next base: position 52,734,964 of record CM057475.1, read on the forward strand.
ACTTCCAAATCCCAGCACTCATTAATAACCACTATTAGTACATGCTGAACGTCCTTTCAGGTATATTGCATGCAAGTATGTGTTCAGTATTCTTAATTTTTAAAAAACCATGTGCTTAACTTAACGAAAAATTCAAAACTCCATTTACAGCACACTTTTTAGTGTAAATACGTGACGTTTTAAAAATGAATTTGTAATTATTCAGCAATTAGTAAATATTTGAATGACTGTTGTATACCTTGGTAGACACTGTGCTTGCTGTAGATAATGATACAGATTTCTCATATAAAAATCTTAGGAACTTTAGGTCAAGTATAAGTGATCAGACAGCTATCTACATAAATGATAATAAAAGGTAGAAAGTAATTCATGTATTAAAGAGGAACAATTAGTGTTTTAAAGAGGAACATTTAATTCATAAAGAGTTATATGAGTTCAAAAGAGGGAGATGTAATTTCTTACTTTGGGGGAGAGGGAAAATCATGGGAATGTTATTTGAAGTGAGCCTTGGAAGATTCTAACATTCAAAGATGGAGCTGGAAGGACTTTGTGGGCTGAGGAAGTAGCATAAACAAGAGCAGGGGTGGCAGTTGGGGGAAACTGGAAGCATACAGAGGAAATAACGTGTTGTTTGTTAGGGATAACGACTAATACTTTTTGAATACTTAGTAGGTGCTGTGTACTTCATATGAATTATCTCATGTAATTCTCACTACTTTGAGGTAGGTATAAAAACCTACCTTATTTTATAGAAAACTGAGGCTTAGGTTAATTAACTTGTCTAGGTTCACACAATAAATAAGTGGTAGGGTCTGGCTTTGAACTCAGTCCCTGCTCTTAAACACATTCCTTATAAAGAAATTTAAACATATTTGGCAGGCATTGAGAAGCATTGAAGGAATCTGAGCTAGAATGTGATGAGGAGGCCTCAGTTTAGGAAGACTGAGTTAGCATTCAGTGTATATTTTCCTCAATATTTTTTATCCATATGTCTATACCTATTTAAAACAGTCATGAGTTTAAAAATGAACATGATATTTCATTGCATTTATGGGTTCTAGTGTGCTTACCTACTTTCCTATTATTGGACATTTGGATTTTGGCAGCAAAATGTAAACTATGTTAAATTGTTCTGGATGGATAGTGCCTTCATGAATTTATGTTGTTCTCTATTTTAGGAGCAGAAAGTGGATTTCTTATGGAAGTGTGTGTTGATTCAGTGGAGTCAGCTGTGAATGCAGAAAGAGGAGGTAAGAGAAATTAGAGAATGAGTGACAGTTGGCAACCCTTTTTAGGAGTCTTAAAATGAATCCTTCGAAGTGACCTTGAGAGCCTTTCTGATCGCCAAAGATCTTAGGAACCCTTTCAAAACCAAACAGGCAACTAGAAAACGTACTGGAAAATAATGATCTACTAGTCTTACCCCCAAGTGGATGACATTTTGAGTCAAGTGTCCACAATAGTGATCTTAATCACTAATTTCATTTTTTATTGAACTTAGCAAAGATTCAGTTTTCAAACCATTGATATAAAGATTTCAGAGATTTGTTGCATTTTCATCAGCCCTTTTACATTATATATATATATTTTTAAACATTATTCTTTTTTTAATCTTTGTTTCTTTTGCACTTTGTATTAGTTGTCTAGTGCTGCTGTAATAGAAATACCACAAATGGTAGTTTTAACAAACAGAAATTTATTTTCTTACAGTTTGGGAGGCTAGAAGTTCAAATTCAGGGTGCTGGGTCTAGAAGAAGGCTTTCTGTCTGTGTTGGCTCTGGAGGAAGGTCCTTGTCTTTTTTAGCTTCTGCTCCTGGGTGATCTTCATGTGGCTTGACATCTCTTTCCTGATCTCTGCTTCCTAGTTTACTTGATTTAAGACACATCGTACATTAATCCTGTCTAATTAACATAACAAAGACAGCTCAGCTCGTTCCTAAATGGGATTATAAGCACAGGCATAGAGGTTAGGATTTACAACATGTATTTCGGGGGGACACAATTCAGTCCATAATACACTCTGAATTTGCTTTGATAGGAAGCATTGAAATTTCCTTATCTCAGGATCAGGATTTTTTTTTTTTTAGTTTTTTATTGTTAAAATTTTCAAGTATATAAAAATGTAGAGAGAATAGTACAATGAACCCCTATATACTTACCACTTAGCTTCAGTCATTTTCAACATATGGCCAATCTTGATTCTTCTATATCAGGGGTCATCAAACTTTCTGTAAAGAGCCAGATAGTATATATTTTCAGTTTTGCTGTCCACATTTGGTCTTTGTTGTCTTTTTTTTTTTTTAAACAATCCTTTAAAAAAATGTAAAAACCATTCTTAAGTTGGCAATAAAAAGGAATGAAGTACTGATAACATGCTACAACATGAATGAACCTGAAAACATTATGCTAAGTCAAATAGATCCGTCACAGAATACTGCATATTGTATGATTCCATTTATATGAAATGTGAAGACTAGGCAAATTTATGGCAACAGAAAGTACATTAGTGATTGCCTAGGTGTGAGGGGCATGGAGAAAAGGGGAGGTCACTGCTAAAGGGTGCAGGGTTTCTTTTTGAGTTGATGAAAATTGTCTAAAATTGATGGCATAATCAGTTGTGGTGGTGTTGGTTGCACAACTCTGTTGATATAATAAAAACCATTAAATTATATATTTTAAATGAGTGAATTGTATGGTATGTGAATTATATCTCAATAAAGCTGTTATTAAAAAAAAAAAAATTCTTAGGTTTCAGGCCACAGTGAAAACAAGCTGTGGGTAGGCCTTTGGCCTCTTGGCCAGTTTGCTGACCTCTGATCTATATTCCTACTTTTACTGCCCTCAACCCTGGATTATTTTGAAGCAAATAGCATATTTGATGCAAAGACATATTTCATGTGTTTTAATCCATCGTAGTTATTCTTTTTATTGATGCTCACATGTCTCATCTTTGGCCAGTAGAAGCCTCTTCAGGTTGGTTCCTAAAAACTTTTGACATGACCCAAGTAGTCTGATAGTTATTTTGCTTCTAGCATTCTCTTATTCTTGTAATGCTCTTGATTGAAGCTACACAAAAGTAACTTGTGTGTGCCTGGGATCTTAAAAGCTTGCAAGTGGCCATCCAAGGCACAACAATTGGTCTCTGTTCACCTTGTGTGAACAGTGGAAGAAGGAGAGTCAGGAATAGAAGGGTATGGAATGTGTGGCTAATTGCCTCCATAAACAACTGCCTCCTTTGCCATGAAACCAGAAGAACTGGATGGTGCCTGGCTACCATTACTGAACATTTTGATCAAAGATTCCATAGAAGAATCCTAATCAGGAGGGAGAAAATGCACAACAGAATTTCAAATTCTCATAGACTGCAGACTTCTTGGAGCCGTGAGGGTTGGTGAACCCCTGAAACCGTTGCACTGAGATAATCTTTAAACCTTAAGCCAAAAATATCCCTTGAATTCTTAAAACCAAACTGTAGTTTAGCTTAACTAGTAAAAAAATGTCTGCCTTGAGCATTGTGTTCTTTTAAGAACTGTCTATAGGTGATCAAACGGATAACAGCAACTCAAAAGATTAGATGGGAACCTTAGGGGGCAGTGAATTTATGTTAATGGGGAGGAACAAGTCAGAAAAGGAGGGTGAGAATCGTTGCACAACTCAAAGAATGTAATCAGTATCACTAAATGATACATGTAGAAGCCATTGAATTGGTGTATGTTTTGTTATCAACAATAACTAAATAAAATTTTTTTAAAAAGTAACTTGCCTTTTTCTTAAAACTTAGGATAATAAAGACTCCCTGGGAACAGATTATGTATTTTCTTATCAACAAAGAGTCAGATATCCACTATGGTCAATCCTGAAACTTCTCTTTTATTCTAAGTTGCTTCTCTATGGATGGAGAGGCAAATTTTAAGGGGCTTACCAGAATGCTTCTTAGAAGCAAGGATGGTGAGACTATGTCTCACATACTTTAGACGTGTTATTAGGAGGGATCAGTCTCTGGAGGAGGACATCATGCTTGGTAAAGTAGAGGGTCAGTGAAAAAGAGGAAGACCCTCGATGAGATGGATTGACACAGTGGCTGCAACAATGGGCTCAAGCATAACAATGACTGTGAGGATGGCACAGACCAGGCACTGTTTCATTCTGTTGTACATAGGATTGGGACCGACTCGACGGCACCTAACAATAGTAACAACACAGGTGGCACAGTGGTTAAAGTGCTCAGCTGCTAACCAAAAGGTTGGCTGTTCGAATCCACCAGCTGCTTCATGGCAGAAAGATTTGGCAATCTGCCTCCATAAAGATTTCCAGCCGTGGAAACCCTATGGGGCAGTTCTGCCTGTCCTGCAGGGTCGATATGACTTGGAATCAACTAGATGGCAGTGAGTTTGGTTTGGTTTTGGTTTAGCTTAGCTTGAATTAACTCTTTAATAAGCTTGGCTCTCAGTAACAATGTGGGTTGCAGAATATAGTTGGGTTAATTTTGTAATTTTATTTCTCTCAGACAATTTCTAAGACTCTTTGTTCTGTATTTGGGAAAAAAATGTAAAGAGTTACCTATTTAATAAGAGCTTATCTTGGACAAATAATTCTTGAGCAATGCTTTTATCACAGGTGCTGGTCGAATTGAATTATGTTCTGGTTTGTTGGAGGGAGGAACCACACCCAGCATGGGTAAGTGTCCGTTTTTCACAGCATTCTCCTGAGAATTTGTTCAGAGGTAGGTAGTTGCTGTTAACATCGGTTCATCTGCTCTGAGTTAATATCAAAGACCCAGGCTTTTTTTTTGTTTTTTTTTAATCTTTCCGTTCTGGCATCCTTGGTATGTTGACTTTTGTCTTTATTTTTCCCCTCCTTGTCTTTGTGCTATTGTTGTCATACATTTTACTTCTACATGTGTTATAAACCCCACACTACTTTGTTATTTTTATTTAAAGAGTGAATTATCTCTTAATGTGACTTAAACTATAAAAAAACATATAAAAAGCCAAAACCAAACCTGTAGTGGTCAGGTCAGTTCAGACTCATAGCGACCCTATAGGACAGAGTAGAACTGCCCCATAGGGTTTCCAAGGAGCAGCTAGTAGATTCGAACTGCTGAGCTTTTGGTTAGCAGCCAAGCTCTTAACCACTGTGCCACCAGGGCTCCAGGACACACACACATGCACACGCACACACACGCACACACACGCACACACACACACACGTAGTGACTCTTTGTGATGCTCTTCATTCCTTCTTGTAGATGCATATGTCTATCTGGTTTTACCTTCTGGGCTGGAAGTACTTCCTTTAGCATTTTTTGTAGTCCAGGTGTGCTGGTGATGAATTCTTTCAACTTTTATATGTCTGAAAACATCTGTATTTCTCCTTCATTTTTTAAAGATATTTTTGCTGACTAGGTTGACAGTTTTCTTTCTTTTCATATTTTAAAGATGTTTTTCCATTATCTTCTTGCTTACATTGTTTTCGAGAAGAAATATGCTATTATCCATGCCTTTCTTCTTAACGTAATGTATCTCTTTTCTCTGGTCGCTTTTAAGAATTTTCTTTTTATTCCTGGTTTTGACCGATGTGATTTTTTTTTTAAACAGACTTTATTTTTTAGAGCAGTTTTATGTTTACAGAAATATTGTGAAGAAAATAGAGTTCCCATTTATGCCCTCCTCCTTGCACATTGTTTCTCTTATTAACATCTTGCGTTCCTATGGTACATTTGTTACAGTTGATGAACCAATATTGATACATTATTGTTAACTAAAGTCCATAGTTTACATTGGGGTTCACTTTTTGGGTATTGACAAATGATTAATGTCATATGTTAACCATTACAGTGTCACAGTAGTTTCACTGCCCAAAAATTGCCCTGTGCTCTACCTAATCATCCCTTCCCTGGCCCCCTGGCAACCACTGATCTTTTCACTCTCTATAGTTTTGCCTTTTCCAGAATGTCATATGGCTGTAATCATATAGTATGAAGCTTTTTCCGACTGGCTTCCTTCATTTAGCAGTATAAATTTAAGGTTCCTCCATGTCTTTTCTGGCTTGATAGCTCATTTCTTCCTTTTACTGAATAATACTCCATTGTATGGATGTATGGAAACCCTAGTGGCATAGTGGTTAAGCACTACAACTGCTAACCAAAAGGTTGGCAGTTTGAATCCATGAGGTGCTCCTTGGAAGCCCTGTGGGGCAGTTCTACTCTGTCCTGTAGGGTTGCTATGAGTCGGAATCGACTCGATGGCAACGGGTTTGGTTTTTTTGGGTTTTGGTATGGATGTATCACAGTTCGTTTGCTCATTTTATCCGTTCACCTATTGAAGGACATCTTGGTTTCTTCCAATTTTTGGCAATTATGAATAAAGCTGCATTCGTGTACCGGTTTTTATGTAAACATATGTTTTAATCTCATTTGCATAAATACCTAGGAGTGCAATTGGTGGACCGAATCGTAAGTCTGTGTTTAGCTTTGTAAGAAACTGCCAGACTGTCTTCCAAAGTGGCTGTACCATTTTGCATCCCCATCAGAAATGAATGAGAGTTCCTGTGAGCAATGTGATTTTGGTGTACCTGGATGTGGTTTTCCTAGTATTTTTTGGATCTGTGCATTTATTTTCATCAAATTTGGAAGATTTTCAACATTCAAATATTTCTTCTGTCTCCTCCTCCCTCCCTCAGCTACTTCAGCTTCATTTATATTAGGCTGTTTGACGTTTCACAACTTACTGATGAGCTGCTCCCCCCAACCTCCTGCTAGTGCCTTTTCTCTGTGTTTATTTTGGACAGTCTCTATTACTGTGTTTTTCAAATTTACTGATCTTTTATTCTGCAATGTCTAATCTGCTGTTAATGCCATCTAATATTTTTTCATCTCACACATTGTAATTTTCATCTCTAGAAGTTTGATTTGTCTTTTTTTTTTTTTTTAAATATATAGCTCCCATGTCTCTTCTTAACTTTTTTAACATATGGAATAAAGTTATAATAGCTGTTTTAATGATCTTGTCTGCTAATTCTAATATCTGTATCAATTCTGGCTTGGTTTTCTTGATTGATTTATTGCCTCATGATACATCATATTTTCCTGACTGGTAATTTTTTGATGCCAGGCATTGAGACTTTTACTTTGTTGGCTACTAGATTTTTTTGTCTCCCTATGAATATTCTTGAGCTATATTCGGGGATGCAATTAGGTTACTTGGAAACATTCAGTCCTTTTGGGTCTTTTAAGATTTGTTAGGGAAGTCTGGAACAGTGCTCAGTCTAGAGCTAATTGTTCCCTGCCGCTGAGGCAAGACACTTCTATTTACTCTACCTGATCTCCCATGAATCTTGAGATTTTTCTGTCTGCCTGGTGGGAACAGGCATTATTCCCATCCCATTGTGGATGTCAGAAACTGTTACATCTAATCCTCTTCAGTAGTTGTTTCCCTGGCCCGTGTAGTTACCTTGCATGCATGCACTCATCAGTACTTAGCTGAATATTCGAGGGAGGCTCTTTGCAGATCTTTAGAGTTCTCTTTCTCTCCTTCATGGTACTCTGTCCTGTAAACTCTAGCCACCTTGGTCTGCCTGGAATCTCAGCTCTATCTCCTCAACCCAGAGATTTCTCTGTGCCCCATCTGGGTTCCACCTCCCTGCACTGTGACCTGGAAACTCTCAAGGCTGTTACCTGAGTCAATCATAGGGCTCACCTCATTTGTTTTCCATCTTTCAAGAATCACTGTCCTTGGTTGCATGATGTCCAGTGTCTTCCAAATCATTGTTTCATACATATTGCCCATTTTGGATTATTATAGGCAGGAGGGTAAATCTGATCTCTGTTAGTCTGTCTTGGCCAAAAGCAGAAATCCCTCTCTGAATTTTTGATTCCTAAGATGTGCCACTCTGAGATTGATGATAACATTATTTGCTGTAAAGGTTTATGTATACAGCAGCCTTTTGGAATCTTCTCACTAAAGGAGGACATTCCATGGCCATTCTAAAATCTCTAAAAGGTATTGGTAAATAGTGCAGTTTGTTTTTTGCAACACCAATCATGATTCATTGCTTTGTGCTGGGATTACTGCTACCTCATGCAATATTTGGGTTCGTTTAGCAACAAAGAAGAAATTCATGTTGGGTAAACAGCTAATAGTGCTTGCCACAGATCTTAAATTATTGAAAGTTTCTGAGCTAGCCACAAATTGTGTCATATTTAGGTACTTTTATTGATAGATTTCTGTATAAAATCGCAAATAAGTAGAACTTTGCTTCCTTTTACACATCTTTCAAAAAAAAGTCTATGCTAAATTTCTTTGTCCACTTAAGGGTCATAAACTTTGAAACATTTTAACCATCTCTATAAAACTGAAAACAAACCCGTTTCCACTGAGTTGATTCCTACTCATGGCGACCCCATGTTTTACAGAGTAGAACCGCTCCACAGGGTGTTCTTGGCTGTGATCTTTACGGAAGTAGATCACCAGACCTTTCTTCTGCAGAGTGGCTGGGTGGGTTCAAACTGCCAGCCGTTAGGTTAGCAGCCAATCACACACCGCTGGCACTACTTAGGCACCAGCCATCTCTATACAAAAGAAAAAAACCCAAACCTGTTGCCATTGAGTCGATTCTGACTCATAGCGATCCTATAAGACAGAGTAGAACTGTCCCATAGGGTTCCGGGGAGCAGCTGGTAGATTCGAACTGCTGACTTTTTGTTTAGCAGCTGTAGCACTTAACCACTGTGCCACCAGGGCCCCATAGTAGGTTTGAAATAGAGCTACAATCAATTACAAAGCAGAAACTGGATCTTAGGGAATGCACTGGCGGAAGATTGAGCGTGAGAGTTATTACACTTTCAGATATCACATGCTAGTCAAAGAATTTGGAGTCATACGGTTTTTATTGAGTCAACTAACAAGTGCTTTTAAAGTGCAGTATCTCCCTTCTGTTTTCCAAGTTGCTGTTTTTCACCTGTGGCTTCCTTATTAACTTCCACCATATACACATTTTTCTTCTCAGTGCCCTCCTTCCTTTAGACCCATGTTTCTTGTGATTTCTTCAGTCATTTCTTCCATTTCTTTTGGAAGTGATATGCAAGAGCAAATCTAAAAGACCAATAATATTTTATTGACTTCTTTGAATTTTTAGCTCGCATTTGAATTTTAATTAGTCTGCTCTCTGTTCTTGTAGGTGTCCTTCAAGTAGTGAAGCAGTGTGTCCAGATCCCAGTTTTTGTAATGATTCGGCCACGAGGAGGTGATTTCTTATATTCAGATCGTGAAATTGAGGTGATGAAGACTGACATTCGTCTTGCCAAGCTGTATGGTGCTGATGGTTTGGTATTTGGAGCATTGACTGAAGATGGACACATTGACAAAGAGCTGTGCATGTCCCTTGTGGGTAAGAATTTTGTATCTGAGACCCGAGTCTCTAATAATGACTGAATTTATATAGCCAATGTGGAAAAACGTGATCACAAAACTGACTTTTCAGTTACACCTGTAGGCACTCTAAACTAGCCTAACCATTTTAAACAGTAGTGGTTTAGGTGTTTGGGCTGGAGGGTATATGTGGCATAGCCCTCTGAACTCTCCTCAGTTTCTGTAGTTCAGGTTCTGCTATGTTCCTGTAGGGTCTAATGGAGGTTTATCTTGATTCCTTTAACCACTACACAAGAAACTTCAAAAGGTATTATAGTTGGTGAGGGTAAGGAGATGGGGAGAAGACAAGCAAACTACCTGTATTACTAGGCCAAAATCTTTCTTGAAGATTCTCAGGGGGTAAGTAATAGATTTAATGCTGTAGTTGTCAGATCATATGCTTTTTATATTGTGCCCCTAAGGTGTGGATAACCAGTTTTTTATATGGAAATCAGAGATTAGTGGAAAGATAGAACTTTTGAATTTGTAAGAATGCCGTTTTATTATTATTTTAGTTCACTGTCTTCACTTCTTAGGAGAGGAAACTATTAAAAAAAAAAGTCCTACCTGGCATGGAGAATTCTGTATATAAAAAAAAAAAACAAACCCACTGCCCCTCAAGTCTATTCTGACTTGTAGTAGCCCCATAGGATTTTTTTCAAGGCTGTAAATCTCTACAGAAACAGACTGCCACATCTTTCTCCCACAATCTGTGTATAATAGTCAGTGATAATCTCTTCATTCATGTTGTTCTGTGACTTTCTTTTAATAGCTATTTGCCGTCCTCTGCCAGTCACTTTCCACCGAGGTGAGTCGTTTCCATTTTAGAAGTTCTGTTGTACAGTGTGAGTTTTCTAATTTCTCAAAATGCTACAACCTTTTATGGAACAAAGTTCCGTAGATTTACAGTGTTACTAGTTAGTTTCTTGAAATTGATCTTGGGACAAAAAATTGTGAATTTAGGGATGTACAATTTCTAGAAATTTTGAAGCCTTAGTTATGAAAAGTTGTTGAAAGTAGGTATTGTGGGGTATGATATAATAGGGAGAGAGTAAGCAAGTCTCCAAATGCACATACCTGTCACAGCTTTCCAAGCAAGAATCCTGAGATTCATTTTAAGTAGATTGCCTTAGGCTGTGTGCAACCCCAAAAGAAATAAGCCAGTGGAATGGAATGTGCTGACTGGCTTAAGCCAGACAAAGTCATTCCTGGAGCTAGGAGTAAGGTCAGCTTTCCCAGATAAAGATAGACTTCCTGCGGGTGCCTGGAATACCTGAAAAAAATTGGATACTACTAGAAAGGGGGAAAGAAGAAATACATGCTGGATAGATAATAAACAGATGTCCACTATAATGCACAAAATTCCTTTTTGTTGTTGATAGCTACTCTGCCTCAAAGTGATTTCTAAAAAATATATGATAGTTTCACATAAAAAAGGTGCTTCCTGTCTGCAAATCAGGTAAATTCCCATCTACTTAGACCAAGTTTTGGTAAATAGAGGAACAAGATTCAGTTTTGCCTTCAGAAGGCATTGCCATTGCACATGAAAAGAAAGAAATGTTTAGTCAATTTATCTTTTTAGCTTCATGATATGCTTGAAGAAGGTACTGAATGTTCTTCTGTCCTTTTGAATAAGCATTCAAAGATTAGGATAAGAGTGGTCACCAGCATTTCCATTCATTTATATATGTTAGAGATAAAGCATATTTGTTTCTCTTGTTTCTTTATATAATAAATGACATTACCAGAAAACTGTTTCCTTTGACTTACTGTTTAAACTAGCAATAACTAAAATACGTTAGATTGCTTAAAAGTCAGCAGCTTGAGGTGCTAGTCCATCCCTCAAAAGTTTTTAAACATGGAAGTAATTTAAATTAGTAAGCATTTGTCTAAAAAATACATAGTTTAAAATTTGGCACACTAATAATTCAAAAAGTAAACTAGTTCTGTCATACATAGGTCGCTATGAGTCGGAACTGACTCGACGACACCTAACAACAGTCATACAGAATATATTTTTCTGTTCTTAAACTAAGAAAGTGGCTTCAAATTTCTGTTCTTTTCTTTTTCTTCCAGTAAGTTTAACAAAAATATTTTAATGTTTCCAAAATGTATAGCAGTTTTACATTGTCCTGTGTTCCACTTTGTTTTTTTTTTGCTCATATGTTAAATGAGAGAGCCTGATAGTATAATAATTGATAAGAAGGTGCTGCCATCCAAAAGGGAAAATCCTCTGAAGTAGATTTGGCTGCCTGGATGCACTGAAGGGTGAAAAGAAAGGGTCTATCCCAGAGGACCACTAGCACCTGTCCAGTCTAACCATGGATTAGAACTTCCATGTCACGTAGAAGTGCTGAGAACCAAACCAGAGTAGAAGTAGTTTTTCTGCCTTGGGGTTCCTGGTGCTGCTTTCCTCTCTGATGTTTCTGAGAGGGGAAAGGTCTCTTAGAAAGGAGGATGGAATTGAAACCTCGTATAGTCTGTTGTAAACAATTGTCCTTATACTATGAGCCTTGAGTATATAGAGTAAATGGATTAGTATAAAATATTAGTCAGTAATGAGAATGGAAACCAAGGCCTTTCCTAGAACTAATAAATGTTATGTTTCATTCTACTTAATCTAGTTGCCTGAAGCCTTAGAGCAAATTTCCCAAATCTGAGTCATTTACATATCACATGTACAATTTTACCATACATGAGTGGTACCTATGTTAGTTAATTTTCTTTAAATAAAATTGTAAGTAAATTTATTTTAAAGAGAAACTTATAAATACTGAAAATTGGAAAATTTTTATTTCTAATATGCATGTAAGTAAATACATCTGTTAAAATGTGTACCATCTAAAATGGTCACGTGTAAGATGGTATGCAGACTGTGGTGTGCTAGTAAGATGGCTCTTGGAAAAAAAGAACCTTGATTTGTGGCATTTGCTGATTTCTGTGGTATGAATACTCCACCTTGACTGATTTCAGGCTACCAATAGATTAACAGCTGGCTTGCAAAGTTTCTGAATATTTAACAATATAAACCAGGTCTAGCACACCACTGTATGTGTACTACGTTTTAGAGAACACTGCATTACAGGATATCTGTTCAAAATTCAAATTAATTTTATTTCTTTCAGCCTTTGACATGGTTCGTGATCCAGTGGCAGCTCTAGAGACACTCTTAACTGTGGGATTTGAACGAGTATTGACCAGTGGATGTGACAGTTCAGCACTAGAAGGGCTACCCCTAATAAAGCGACTCATAGATCAGGTACACACTTCTTCCTAAGACTCTGTTGTAGTTACTCCTGACATTCTGTTGTTCAGCTAGGTTGTGAAAATAATTAACTGACTTTATGATTACTGTATAGGAAAAAGCAAGCAGTAATACAGTTATATAATCCTTACTTCTTTCACATGAGTGCTTTTTAGTAACCAAGGCTCTTCAGATCATACCTTCTTCTCACTTACCAACTGTCTCTTTTATCTGACATATCGCATTTACGACAACAGTAAAAAATTTATTATCTGACTGTTTTACACATTAACAATGTATGTCTGGCAGTAACGAATGCAGAAGTGTGAGGCAAGAGTAATGCTGGCTGTGATGGTTAAGGTCATGTGTAAATCTGACTGGGCCATGATTCTCAGTGGTTTGGTAGTTATATAATGATGTAATTTGGCAGTTATATAATGATGTAATTTGGTAGTTATGTAATAATTTAGTCATCCTCCGTTTTCACATAACACTGATTTCACGTAACGACCTGGTCTTTGGAACCTAATAGGTTGATAAGTAAGGAGAGTGTGTATAGAGAGTGCCTAAGGATCTGACCTAACTTAGTAACCACAGCAAATTTTACCTTTTCTCTGCTATTTAGTATGCATAGTTTTAAGCCACGTCTTCACACTTCAGCCTATGTACGATCAGGATCCCATAAAAGATTTGAGATAGTTATTATTCGGAGGTATATTCCAAAACTAAAATTGTATTCTTCTCCTTTTATCTCTCTTTATCTATCAAATAGAAGGAAATATATTTTTATCTTGTCCCCTAGTAAGTTAGTATCACTTGTAGAGCAGTCAGGGGTTGGCTTAGTATGTCTGTGTTTCTTTGATGCCAGTGCAGAGGCATTCTAAATTATGATCTACAGTATGGGCTTTAAGATCAGAGAGTTCTGGGTTTGAGACTCAGATTTAACACTTACTTGCTGTATGATATTGAGTAGGTTACTTAACCTTTATGCCTGTTTCTTCATGTGTGAAATTGAGAAAATTTTAATAACGCCTTCCTTCCTTTCTTTCTTTATTTATGTATGTATGTATGTATGTATGTATGTATTTATACATACATACATACATACATACATACATTTGCTCTAAGGGTTGGTAGACACAAGATATGTAAAAGACAATAGCACCAGTGCTTGGCATGTAGATCTTAATACATGTCAGCTTATATTATTATTGCTGCTATTATTAATAATATAATTTATTCTATGTAGACATCTCATTATCTGAAAATCATTTTAATTATCTGAAAATCATTTTATTTCCGCTTCTCTATAGCCATGAAAATAATTTTCAGAAAGTTTGCTTAAGGATCTGATGTGGCTTTGCTAGTTTGGGATTCACTAATTTTATAAATATTTATTAAGTGCATATATTATGTACAGGGCATTTGTACTATGGTGGTGAGCAAGGTGTGTGTGTGTGTGTGTGTGTGTGTGTGTGTGTGTGTGTGTGTGTGTGTGTGTGTGTGTGTGTGTGTGTGTGTGTGTGTGTGTGTGTGTGTGTGTGTGTGTGTGTGTGTGTGTGTGTGTGTGTGTGTGTGTGTGAAGAATGACCAGAATGTTGAATGTGAAGAGGAGAATGATATCCAGAGCCTTGAAAACCTTGTTAAAGAGTTTGTATTTTATCCTCATTTCAGTGGGAAAGCCTGAAGGGTTTTAAAATAGAAAAGTTGATGAATCAGTCTTCCATTTTAAAAAGGGTGCTCACTACAGAGTAGAGAATAGGTTATATATAATTGCCATAGTATTGTATTACATTTCATAATATGCAGGTGAGTGATTTGTAGGTTAATCATTGGTTGGCAGGAAGAGCTTGGTTCAATATTCTCGTACATTAACATTACTTCTTGAAGTAATTACCTACCAGTATAATATACTGGTTAAAATCACAGGCTTTGGGATTAGACAGGCCTGGTTTAAATCCTGGCTTTACCATTTATTACCAGAAATGTAAGGCAGAGTACCTAACCATCTTAAACCTCAGTTTCCTCATCTACAAAGTCAGGATAATAATAGCACCTAACTACTATAATTAGTTCTGATAATAGCACAATGTCTGACACTCATTAAGTGCTTTATATTGTTAGATTGCTTTGATAGCCTTAGCTAAGCATGTAGTTGTAAATAATCTTTTATGGAAGGCCAAAAAAAGTGATAGAATTTATCTAATAAAAAATATCATTTGTCCATGTTTTGGAAAGCTTTCATTTGGTAAAAAACAGGTAAATGTGACACTTCTTCTAAAATCATTTCAGCTTTCTAGATAGTAAATATTTTTTTTAAATTGATGCTTTGTTTTAGTACATTTGAGACTACTAAGTTTAGCCTTGTTCCATCTCTCTAACAATTATTAAATTATGTGAAATTGCCTCTTCTCCCTCTCACTTTCTATTTCATTACCTTACTTTGTTTTTTCTTCATTGTGCTTACTGCTACTTGAAATTTTATTATATAAATATACTTGTCTGTTGTCTTTTTTCTTTGAATGTGTAAGCTCCATGAGAGTGGGAACTTTTGTCTTATTCACCACAATATTCCCCATACTTATAACTGTCTGGTACATGGTAGGTACTCAGTAAAGGGCATTTGATAAACACTTTCATAATAAATGAGTTCGGTGAGGGTTAAAAAATTGTTCAGAAGAGTGTTCTCTGAAATATCTACAAAATGATAGTCTACAGATTTTTTTCACAGAATATATATATTCTTTTTTTGGTAACTTTGGAGCTGCCATTCCAAAATGATGTATAACTCAGCTTACATGAAAAATAGTATGTCTTTTCAGTGAAGAATGTGCAGAAGTTGTCATTTGAGGTCACTTTTGATCATTTTATTAAGTCCCTGTTACTTAATTACTAGTCTGGCGTGGGGGGGGGGGTTCTAATTTTGCTCAGTGGAGAACATGATTGTGTTGCTGACTTACACTCTACAAAAGGATATTTGTACACCTTGATATAGTATGCAACTAAACCAATAGCAATCCATCAATTTCTGTATGACTACTCTTTTTGAGTCATTTATTGATCTCTGTTTCCCTTTTGCATCAGCATATTATTATTTCTTATCCTTTTTTTTAACTAAAAAAGTTTGGAATCCTTTTTTGCAGGATGGCTTCTCCAATTATCTATCTTTTTTGTAGCTATGATAGAGTTCATGGCCAGGATGCCTGGTGATGCAGTGGTTAAGACCTCGGCAGCTAACTAAAAGGTCAGCAGTTCAGATCTACCACCTGCTCCTCAGAAACCCTATGGGGCCGTTCTACTCTGTCCTTTTGGGTCGCTATGAGTCGAAATTGACTTGATGGCAACCAGTTTTATAGAGTTTGTTGCTGTTATGTAAAGATCCTCAACAGAGAATCATATTGAATGCTCACCTTAACTTTACACTAGTAGTTACTTAGAGCACATTAAAGTATCTATAACTTATTTTAAAAGTAGAGGGGAGAGCTGTTTCTTCCTCTGCTCATGACCTTTCCTTCCCTACTGTTACCACCTTCACTTTTCACTGCTTTTTTTCTGTCATTGCTTTTAAGACTTTCTACTTCTCTTCCCTTCTTTGTGTTTGTTATTTCTGATGTTAGCTAGTTTTTGCTTTATTCCCATCTTTCTGTTTCTGTTCCCTTCTACCTTCTTCCATCCTTTCTTCTTTTCCCTTCTTCCCACTTTGTATACTGTACCTCTCTTTTTTCCCCCATTTTCTCCTCCCCACACTAAGCCAATCTTTCCATTTTTATTTATCCTAACTGGACATGATGTAGAACTAAGTATCTTTTTCAGCGTTTATTATATTTACTGAACACATTAATTGAATGTTTCATTTTTTTATGGAAAAGGAAACTAAGCTGTGTGTGATTCTTGGTCTAATTTTTGCTGTACTTCAATAGTGCTCAAGTAAGAAAGATTGTGTATGCAACCCTGAATACATACACAGGCTGAACAGTTGAGGCAAACAACTTGGAATTGTGATGAGTGACAGGATTGGCCGATCCAGCATTAAAAATTCATTTCAGGGAATGCATATGTGAAAAAATTCAATTTATGTATAACTTGATTGATTTTATTCTGCAAATTAGTGAGCTTCACATATTATGTAGTTTTTATTCTGTCATTGTTACCTACTTGCTTTCTGTTAGTTCCACCAAGTATCTATTTTATAATGGGATGATTTCCTTTTGACTTTCAGTGATACTGAGTATAGTACCAAACATTACTTAAGAAATGAGATTTTGAATTAAAATTTTAATAGAATAAATTTCAGTATTTATCTTCCAGAATTATCAGAACTTACATAACTTTATATAGTCTAGTTTTATTACTTAAAAACCAGTTAAATGGACCTATGGCTTTGTTTACTTGGTATGACGACATAGGGGGAATACAGTTGAGCATACAGGATTTGAGTGAATTTTTTTTCAGTCACCTGTTTATTTAGAATTAGGCTTATGCTCTTTCTTTTTGGGGAAATCCTTATTTAAATTCAACTACTTCCATTCTATTCCATACCAAGAACTCAGAATTTAATTAGTGTCATATTTCAATAATGACTTTTCTGAAGGTGGTGTGATTATCTAGCATTTATATTGGATTCTTCTGTTCACGTTCGTAACAATACAAGTCTTTAAAGTAATATAATAAACTTTCTAGATAGAAAGAGCTTCTATATTGTATATCTTGCTTGCTCAAGATTCCAAAGAAATAGAAATCTATTGAAAATTAGACATTAGTAATAATTTTTTAAATTTGATATACTTT
Organism: Dugong dugon; assembly: GCA_030035585.1. Lineage (NCBI taxonomy): Eukaryota > Metazoa > Chordata > Mammalia > Sirenia > Dugongidae > Dugong > Dugong dugon. Next base: position 52,752,403 of record CM057475.1, read on the forward strand.
GACTCATGTTTCTGTTCTCACTGCCTTATTATCCCATTTAAGAGAAGGATATTAAAATTTACTTTTTTTTTTTTTCCAGGCAAAAGGCAGGATTGTGGTAATGCCAGGTATTTATTTATATATCCATTCACTAGCTATAACACTGAACTGTAGTAGAGGTAGAGCAAAGGAGGCAGGATAATATGGGAGAAAGTATTAGTGCATGGTGTTTGGAGAGAACGTTGATTAAAATGTTTAAGATTTGGGGATCTGTGCTAGAATCAAAGTTCCTGGGAGGTGCAGACGATTAACGCGCTTAGCTGCTAACCAAAAGATTGGAGGTTCAAGATCACCCAGAGGTACCTTGGAAGAAAGGTCTAGTGATCTACTTCCAAAAAATTAGCCATTGAAAACCCTGTGGCACATAGTTCTACTCTGACACATGTGGTCACCATGAGTTGGAATCAACTCAGCAGCAACTAGTGGTGGTGGTGGTGGTGTGCTGGAATTAGAAACTTTAGAGAAGGGGATTTTAGAAGAAAGAGAACATTCTAGCAGGTATTAGCTCAGAGAAGATCAAATAAGTAGATTGGGATTGGGGTTTCTCCATGTTTGCTCTCCCATGGTATAGAGTTTTGTGAATGTGATAGCCATCTCTAGTGAGGCACACATGTTTGATGCTGCCTCACTGTGTTAGGGCCAAATGTTCTAGTTGTTAACCAGCATTTAGGTTTAGTTGTTAAGCTAGCATTTAGGTCACATCCCTGGATAAATATAATACTCTCTCAGTTTCTGAAAATCTCTGATCTCTGAATTCTTTCTTGTAGCCAGAATTATTTTTCTTTTAGTTTTTTTAAAAAAAATTTTTATTGTTGTAGTTTAAATGAAGTTTCAATTTAAGTTAGTCTCCCATACGAAAATTTATACATACATTGTTCTGTGACCCTAATTGCTCTCCCCATACTGTGACAGTGACAGCACACTCCTCCTTTCCACCCCTGATTCCACATATCCATTCAACCAGCTCCTAACCCTCTCTGCCTTCCCATCTCACCTCTGGAAAGAAGCTGCCCATTTAGTGTCTTGTATCTACTTGAGCTAAGAGACACACTCCTCATGAGTATCACTTTATGTCCCACAGTCCAGTCTGATCCCCGTCTGAAGAGTTGGCCTTGGAAACTGTTTTATTTCTGGGCTGATGGACAATCCAGGGGCCATGCTTTCTGGGGTTCCTCCAGTCTCATTCAGACCATTAAGTCTGGTCTTCTTACTAGAATTTGAGTTCTGCACCCCATCTTTCTCCTGCTCCACCTGGGACTCTCTGTCAGGGCAGTCATTGCAAGTAGCCAGGCACCATCTAGTTCTTCTGGTCTGAGGCTGATGAAGTCTCTGGTTTATGTAGCCCTTTCTGTCTCTTGGGCTAATACTTTCCTTCTGTCTTTGGTGTTCTTCATTCTCCTTTACTCCAGGTGGTTGGGACCAATTGATGCATCTTAGATAGCCACTTGCAAGCTTTTAAGACCCAAGATGCCACTCACCAAAGTATGATGCGGAACATTTTCTTAATAAGCTTTGTTATGCCAGTTGACCTAGATGTCCCTTGAAAGCTTGGTCCCCTACCCCTTCTACTCTGTCTCTCAATGTGTTTGATTGTATTCAGGAAGCTTCTTAGCTTTGGTTGAGTCTAGTTAGTGAATGACCCTCTCCCTCCCTCTCCACCCTCGTAACCATTAAAGAATGTTTTCTTCTGTGTTTAAACCTTTTCTTGAGTTCTTATAATAGTGGTCTTCATACGATATTTGACCTTCTATGACTGAGTAAATTCACTCAGCATAATGAGTTCCAGCTTCCTCCATGTTATAAGATGTTTCATGGCTTCATCATTGTTCTTTACCATTGCATAGTATTCCACTGTGTGGATATACCATAATTTCTTTATCCGTTCGTCCGTTATGGGCATCTAGGTTGTTTCCATCTTTTTGCTATCGTGAACAGTGCTGCAATGAACATGGGTGTGCATATATCTATTCATGTGATGGCTCTTATTTCTCTAGGATATGTTCCAAGGAGCGGGATAGCTGGATTGTATGGTACTTCTATTTCTAGCTTTTTAAGGAAACGCCAGATTGATTTCCAAAGTGGTTGTACCATTTTACATTCCCACCAACAGTGTATAACTGTTTCAGTCTCTCCACAACCTCTCCAGCATTTATTATTTTGTGTTTTTTGGATTAGTGCTAGCCTTTTTGGGGTGAGATGATATCTCATTGTAGTTTTGATTTGTATTTCTCTAATGGCTAATGATCATGAGCATTTCTTCATTTGTCTGTTAGCTGCTTGAATATCTTCTTTGGTGAAGTGCCTGTTCATATCCTTTGCCCATTTTTTAAACGGGTTATTTGTCTTTTTGTTGTTGAGATTTTGCAGTAGATTTTAGAGATTAGATGCTGATCAGATTTGTCATAGCCAAAAGTTTTTTCCCAGTCTGTAGGTTGTCTTTTGACTGTTTTGGTGAAGTCTTTTGATGAGCATAAGTGTTTGATTTTTAGGAGCTCGCAGTTATCTAGTTTCTCTTCTGGCATTTGTGCATTGTTACTTATGGTTTGTTTTCTGTTTATGCCATGTGTTAGGGCTCCTAGCGTTGTCCCTATTTTTTCTTCCATGATCTTTATTGTTTTAGATTTTATATTTAGGTCTTTGATTCATTTTGAGTTAGTTTTTGTGCATGGTGTGAGGTATGGTCTTGTTTCAGTTTTTTGCAGATGGATATGCAGTTATGCCAGCACCGTTTGTTAAGGAGACTGTCTTTTCCCCAATTAACGGACTTTGGGCCTTTGTCAAATATCAGCTGCTCATAGGTGGATGAATTTATGTCTGGATTCTCAATTCTGTTCCATTGGTCTATGTTGTACCAGTTCCAGGCTGTTTTGACTACCACGGAGGGATATTAGGTTCTAAAACGAGGTAGTATGAGGCCTCCCACTTTGTTCTTCTTCTTGAGTAATGCTTTACTTATCCAGGGCCTCTTCCCTTTCCATATGAAGTTGATGATTTGTTTCTCCATCTCATTAATAAATGCCGTTGGAATTTGAATCGGGATTGCATTGTATCTGGAGATTGCTTTGGGTAGAATTGACATTTTCACAATGTTGAGTCTTCCTATCCATGAGCAAGGTATGTTTTTCCGCTTAGGCAGGTCTCTTTTGGTTTCTTGCAGTAGTGTCTTGTAGTTTTCATTGTATAGGTCTTTTACATCTCTGGTTAGATTTATTCCTAAGTATTTTATCTTCTTGGGGGGTATCGTAAATGGTATTGATTTGGTGATTTCCTCTTTGAAGTTCTCTTTGTTGGTGTAGAGGAATCCACCTGATTTTTGTATGTTTATCTGGTATCCTGAAACTTTGCTGAAATCTTCTATTAGTTCCAGTAGTTTTCTTGTGGATTCTTTGGGGTTTTCTATGTATAAGATCATATCATCTGCAAATAGAGATACTTTGACTTCTTCCCTACCAATTTGGATGCGCTTTCTTTCTTTTTCTAGCCTAGTTGCTCTGGTTAGGACCTCCAGCACAGTGTTGAATAAGAGTGGTGATAAAGGGCATCCTTGTCAGGTTCCCATTCTCAAGGGGAATGCTTTCAAAGTCTCTCCATTTAGGATGATGTTGGCTGTTGGCTTTGTATAAATGCCTTAATTATACTGAAGAATTTCCCTTTTATTTCTGTTTTGTTGAGAGTTTTTATCATGAATAGGTGTTGGACTTTGTCAAATGCCTTTTCTGAATCAATTGATAAGATTGTGTGGTTCTTGTCTTTTGTTTTATTTATGTGATGGATTACATTGATTGTTTTTCTAATGTTGAACCATCCCTGCACAGCTGGTATAAATCCCACTTGGTCATGGTAAATTATTTTTTTGATATGTTGCTGAATTCTAATTGGCTAGAATTTTGTTGAGGATTTTTGTGTCAATGTTCATGAGGGATATTGGTCTGTAATTTTCTTTTTTTGTGGTGTCTTAACCTGGTTTTGGTATCAGGGTTATGCTGGCTTCATAGAGTGAGTTTGGGAGTATTCCATTCTTTTCTATGCTCTGAAATACCTTTAGTAGAAGTGGTGTTAACTCTTCTCTGAAAGTTTAGTACAATTCTCCAGTGAAGCCATCCAGGCCAGGGCTTTTTTTGTTGGGAGTTTTTAAATTACCTTTTCAATCTCTTCTTTTGTTATGGGTTTATTTAGTTGTTCTACCTCTGTTTGTGTTAGTTTAGGTAGGTAGTGAGTTTCTAGAAATTTGTCCATTTCCTCTAGGTTTTCAAATTTGTTAGAGTACAGTTTTTCATTGTATTCTGTTACGATTCTTTTAATTTCAGTTGGGTCTGCTGTGATATCACCCATCTCAGTTCTTATACAGGCTATCTGCATCCTCTACTGTTTTTCTTCTATCAGTTTGGCCAGTGGTTTATCAATTTTGTTGATCTTTTCAAAGAATGAGCTTTTGGTCTTGTTAACTCTTTCAGTTGTTCTCCTATTCCCTATTTCATTTAATTCTGCTCTAATTCTTATTATTTCCTTTCTTCTGACGCCTGAGGGCTCCTTTTGCTGCTCTCTTTCTACTTTTTCCAGTGTAGGGTTAATGTTTTAATTATGGCACTTTCTTCTTTTTGGATGTGTGCATTTATTGCTGTAAGCTGACTTCTGAGCACTGCTTTTGCTGTGTCTCAAAGGTTCTGGTAAGATGTGTTTTCATTCTTGTTTGAGTCTATGAATTTCTTTATTCCATTCTTAATTTCTTCTATAACCCAGTAGTTTTTGAGCAAGGTGTTGTTCAGTTTTCATGTGTTTGATTTTTTTCCTTGCTTTTTCTGTTGTTGATTTCTACTTTTATGGCTTTTTGGCCAGAAAAGATGCTTTGTAATATTTTGATGTTTTGTATTTTGTTAAGGCTTGCTTTATAGCCTGCTGTGTGGTCTGTTCTGGAGAATGTTCCATGTGCGTTGGAAAAGAAAGTATACTTGGCTGCCATTGGGTGGAGTGTTTGGTATATGTCTATGAGATCAAGTTGGTTGATTGTAGCATTTAGCTCTTCCATGTCTTTGTTGAGCTTCTTTCTGGATGTTCTGTCCTTCACCGAAAGTGGCATGTTGAAGTCTCCTACTACTATTGTGGAGCTGTCTCTCTCTCTTTTCAGCGCTGTTAGAGTTTGTTTTATGTATTTTGGAGCCCTGTCATTGGGTGCGTAAATATTTATCATAGTTACGTCCTCCCGGTGTATTGACCCTTTAATCATTATATAGTGTCCTTCCTTATCCTTTGTGGTGGATTTTACTTTAAAGTCTATTTTGTCGGAGATTAATATTGCCACTCCTGCTCTTTTTTGAGTGTTGTTTGCTTGATATATTTTTTTCCATCCTTTGAGTTTTAGCTTGTCTGTGTCTTTAAGTCTAAGGTGTGTCTCTTATAGGCAGCATATAGACGGATTGTGTTTTTTTATCCAATCTGCCACTCTCTGTCTCTTTCTTGGTGCATTAAGTCCGTTTACATTCAGCATAATTATTGATAGGTATGAGTTTAGTGCCGTCATTTTGATGTCTTGTTTTTGCGTGTTCACACAGTTTCTTTGTTCCCCTTAATTTTCTGTGCTGAGTCGTTTTTCTTCATTTGTTTTCGTCTTTTTCATTGTTGTTGATTTTGTGTTTGCTGAGTGTTTATATTTTTCTAGTGTTCTATTTTGACTTGTAGGATTGTTAGTTTGCTTTGTGGTTACCTTAATATTTACCCCTATTTTTCTAAGTTTATACCAGTCTGTTCTTTTTTATTGCTTTGACTTCCCCTCCATATGAAAAATCTGTGTCTACTTTAAGTCCCTTTTTTGTTTTAATGTTGTCATTTTTTATGTATTGATATCTGTTTCCCTATTTTCAATGTTTTAGCTTTGATGTATTTTTGTGACTTTCCTATATGAGTCAATATCTGGTTGCTTTGTCCTGGGTTCTAGTCTTGCGTTGTTATCTGACATTACTGATTTTCTAACTGGAGGACTCCATTTAGTATTTCTTGTAATTTTGGTTTGGTTTTTGCAAATTCCATAAACTTCTGTTTATCTGGAAATGCCGTAATTTCACCATCATATTTGAGAGACAGTTTTGCTGGATATATAATTCTTGGCTAGCAATTTTTTTCCTTCAAGGCTGTATATGTGTCATCCCATTGCCTTCTTGCCTGCATGGTTTCTGCTGAGTAGTCTTAGCTTATTGTAATTGACTCCCCTTTTATCCCTAGCCACTCTTAAAATTCTCTTTATCTTTGGTTTTGGCAAGTTTGATTATAATATGTCTTGGTCACTTTCTTTTGGCATCTACCTCATGTGGGGTTCGATGAACATCTTGGATAGATATCTTCTCATCTTTGCTGGTATCCAGGAAGTTTTCTGTCAACAAATCTTCAACAGTTTTCTCTGTATATTCTGTTATCCCCCCGTTCCAGTACTCCAGTCACTCACAGGTTATTTCTCTTGATAGAGTCCCACATAACTCTTAGAGTTTCTTCATTCTTTTTAATTCTTGTATCTGATTTTTCCTCAAATAAGTTGTTGTCAAGTACTTTGTCTTCAGTGTCACTAATTCTGACTTCTACTGCCTCAATTCTGTTCCTATGACTTTCTATTGAATTGTCTAATTCTGAAATTTTATTGTTAATCTTCTAGATTTCTGATTGCTGTCTCTCTATGGATCCTTGCAGCCTATTAAATTTATCATTATGCTCTTGAATAACTTTTTTAAGTTCTGCTGCTCCTTTGTCTGTGTGTTCTTTGGATTTCTCTCCGTTTTGTTGAATTTCCTTTCTAATTTCTAGAAGAGTTCTGTGTATTAATCTTTTGTATTCTGCCTCTGGTAATTCCAGAAAATTCTCTTTCTCCAGAAAATTTATTGATTCTTTATTTCGGGAGCTTGCTGAAGCCATCATGGACTGCCTCTTTATGTGATTTGATATTGACTATTGTCTCTGAGCCATCAATAAGTTATTATAATTTTATTTTATGTTTGTTTAGTGTGTCCTAGCTTCTTGTTTTGTTTTGCTTCGATGTGCCCAAATAGGACACTCATGTGCGCTGGTTTGTTTGTTGGCACCTTTGAAACTCTAACGTCCTATCACCAGGTAGTTAGGTCTGTAACTAAGTATGCGTGCCTAGGAGTCCATTAAATTTTCCTGTATGGATTAAGCTTAGGTGTCCAGGTAGTCAGTCACCAAGTGTGTTGTGTAGGCTCTCACCTACAGTCTTAGAGAGGCGTGGGTGATGGGTGTAGGCACAGGAATCTGGCTGCAGTAGGGGGCGACACACTGAGTAAGGCAGGGGGCTGACGGCTGCCCCTGAGAGTCTGAAGGGAAAGCATGTCCCTGTTCCCTAGAGTGAGTAGGTAGGTGAGTTTTGCAGCTGGACTATGAGCACCCTTCTCCATTGGCTGTAAGGACTGGGGGGCACCACTTATTCTTGGACCCCTGTAGCAGGTGGCTAGGTGGCGTGGGTGGGGCCACCAGTCCTCAAGCCCCTGATGCAGACAGCTAAGGTGCCTGCTTAAAGGGCAGAGTAGTGTCAGGTGTCACAAATCTCCACTTCACAGCTGAAACAGTTGAAGTTAGACTTCAGGTGTTTACCCTGTTGTACTGTGGTAGTGAGGGCTTACGCTGTTGAGATGGGTCCACACGAGTCTATACAGGGTTGGAAGGCGCTCAAAGTCTGCAGACCGCTTATGCCTGTGCCTAGGCAAAGGACCTGCGCCAACCCTGAGTTCCTGGCTTAGGAGAGCCAGTAGCTTATTTTTTCCCTGTTTGTTAATTTGTTCCCTCTCCAAGGCCAGGAGAATGGGTCAGGGCACCTTATGGGATCTGCTTCCAGACCAGGGGACTCACAAATCACTGAAGCCGGCTGGACCTTGTGCAGAGCGGGGAGGGAGGAGGTAAATGGGAGAGAGGTATTTCCCAAATGGGTTTTTTTTTTTTAAATCGCCACAAAAGGCCACATGCCTGTACTTATCTTTAGCCACTTGGGTGCTGCTTTTCACTGGTTTGGAGTGTCCAAGCAGAATCTCTGCCGCCGGATCTCTCTTGATGTGGAAACTGCCTCCTGAGTGAGCAAGCAGAGCTGTATGCCTGCCTCACTGTGGACCCCGAGCCGATCCAGGCTGAAGGGCTGTGGCTCCTGCTGGGTCAGGTCAGGCAACTCCTTACTGCTTCCAACCCTTCTCTCTCTCCCCCTGCCACTCAGTCCGATTCCTCAACTTTGCCTTGTTCAGGGCCCCTAGATATTCGTATACAATCAAATCACTTGTTTTTTTTTTTTCTTTGTTGTAAGAGGGACATGGGAAGCCGTCTGACTACTCCACCATCTTGGCCCCACCTCTATTACTTTTTTTTTTTTTAATTTTATTGTGCTTTAGGTGATAGTTAACAGCTCAAGTTAATTTCTCATTCAAAAATTTATACACATATTGTTTTGTGACATTGGTTGCAATCCCCACAATGTGACAGCATGCTCCACCTTTCCACCCCAGGTTCCCCATGTCTGTTCATCCAGTTCTTGTCCCTTCCTGCCTTCTCATCTTGCTTTTGGACAGGAGTTGCCCATTTGGTCTTGTATATTTGATTAAACTAAGAAGCACGTTCCTCATGTGTGTTATTTATTGTTTTATAGGGCTGTCTAATTTTTATCTGAAAAATGGGCTTCCGGAATTGTTTCATTTCTGAGTTAGCATAGTGTCTGGGGGCCATAGTCTCAGGGGTTCCTCCAGTCTTTTTCAGAGTAGTAAGTCTGGTCTTTTTTCAGGTATTTGAATTCTGTTCTACATTTTCTGCCCTTCTGTCCAGAAATCTCTGTTGTGATCCCTGGCAGAGCGGTCAGTGGTGGTATCTGGGTGCCATCTAGTTCTTCTGGTCTCAGGCTGGTGGAATCTCTAGTTCATGTGGTCCTTTAGTCCTTTGGGCTAATATTTTCCTTGTGTCTTTTGTTTTCTTCATTCTCCTTTACTCTGAATGGGACCGATAGATATATCTTAGATGGCTGCTTACAAGCTTTTAAGACCCCAGATGCTACTCACCAAAGTGGGATGTAGAACATTTGCTTTATGAACTATGTTATGCCGGTTGACCTAGATGTTCCCCAAGACTGTGGTCCCCAGCCCTCAGCCCCAGTTATTCGGTCCCTCAAAGTGTTTGAATGTGTCTGGGAAACTTCTATGCATTCTTTGGTCCAGTTGTGCTGACTTCCCCTGTATTATGTGTTGTCCTTCCCTTCACCAAAGTTGACACTTTTCTACTATCTAGTTAGTGATTTCCCGTCTCTCTCCCTCCCCACCCTTGTAACCATCAAAGAATGTTTTTTTCTATGTGTAAACCTTTTCTTGAATTCTTGTAGTAGTGGTCTCACACAATATTTATCCTTTGTTACTGACTTATTTCACTCAGCATAATGCCCTCCAGATTCATCCGTGTTTGTGAGATGTTTTGAGGATTCATCATAGTTCTTTATCATTGCATAGTATTCCGTTGTGTGTATGTACCATAATTTGTTTATCCATTCATCTGTTCAGCCAGAATAATTTGATCATATGCTCTTGATGATAACCATAAGATTAACTAGATACATAATGGCTCATTAGAAATGAAGAGATGGGGCAGTTTTTAAGTAATTAGATAAAGTGGCCTAGAATCAGACAAATACAAAAGGCAATCTTAGTTTTTTCTTTTTATTATTAAATTTATCAAACATATAAAAAAGTGAAAAATAGTATGATGAATACTCATATGCCCATCCCTTAGAGTTAACATTTTGTTGCATTTCCTTCATCTTTTTTTCTTGAGGTATTTTAAAGCTAAATTAAAGGTATCATGATATATTATCTCTGCAAAAAAAGGTGTACTTTTCTGTATAACCACAATACTGTAATCACACCTATCAAAATACTAATTCCCTAATACCACTTAATACTCAGTCAGAACTCACCTTTCTGTAATTGTCCCCAGAATGTGTTCTACAGCCATGTGTTCAAACCAAGATTCCAATCAAGGAACAAGCATAGCATTTGATTGTTATCGTTCTTAATGTCTTTTTTTTCCCCCAGCAATAAATGATGCCTCCTCAAAAAGTTAAACATAGTGCTACCGTTGACCCAGCAATTCTACTATTAGGTATATACCCAAGAGACATAATGTCTTTTAATATAGAAGTTCTCCTTTTCTTTTTCTTCTTCTTAAAAAATAAAATTAAAAGAAACTGGACCACTTGTCCTATAGAGCATCCTATTTTCTGGATTTATCAGATTGTTTACTTTTGATACTGCTTAACTTGTTCTTCTGGTCTCTATATTTCCTATAAACTGGTGGTTAGATCATACAGTTTGATTATATTCTGGTTAAATGTTTTTTGTTAGAATATTTTATGGGTGATTCTATATACTTTATTTTACATCACATCACAAAGCATGATGTCTGGTCATCTCATTATCAGTGACGCTAAGAATGACCATTATAAATGGTGACAGCCAGATAAAAGGCAACTTGTAAAAAGAGACCAAGAAGGAGGATATTATCAGAAATTTAGAAAGGCTTTGACCTGTAGCAAGTCCCTGAAACATGATCAGATAGAAAACATATACTATCTGTCAAATTAAAGCCCTTTATAGGTTAATCAAAGAGCCTTGGCAGTGCAGTGGTTAAGCACTCAGTTGCAAATCAAAAGGTCTGCTGTTTGAACCCACTGGCAGTTCTGCAGGAGAAAAGACCTGGTGATCTGCTCCCATAAAGATGATAGCGTGGGAAATCCTTTGGAGCATTCTGCTCTGTCATATAGGCACACAGCAACAACATATGTTATTCAGGGAAGATTAAAGAGACTTACTGAATCTGATATGTTTAAACTAAATGTATTTTTTCTCACATTGACAACTAATATCTAGACTTCTTCTTGTTGTTGTTAGGTGCCGTGCAGTCAGTTCTGACTCAGCAATGCTGTGTACAACAGAACGAAACACTGCCCAGTCCTGTGCCATCCTCACAATCGTTATGCTTGAGCCTATAGTTGCAGCCACTGTGTCAGTCCATCTTGTCGAGGGTCTTCCTCTTTTTCACTGACTCTCTACTTTACCAAACATGATGTCCTTCTCCAGGGACTGGTCCCTCCTGATAGCATGTCCAAAGTATGTGAAACAAAGTCCCACCATCCTTCTAAGGAGCATTCTGGTTATACTTTTCTAAGACGGATTTGTTCATTCTTCTGGCAATCCACAGTATATTCAGTATTTTTCGCCATCACCACAATTCAAAGGCATCGGTTCTTCCTCGGTCTTCCTTATTTGTTGTCCAGCTTTCGCATGCATATGAGGCAATTGAAAATATCATGGCTTGGTTCAGGGGCACCTTAATCCTCAAAGTGACGTCTTTGCTTTTCAACATCTTAAAGAGGTCTTTTGCAGCAGATTTGCCCAGTGCAGTACATCGTTTGAGTTCTTGGCTGCTGCTTCCATGGGCGTTGATTGTGGATCCAAGTAAAATGAAATCCTTGACAACTTTAATGTTTTCTCCATTTATCATGATGTCACTTATTGGTCCAGTTGTGAGGATTTTTGTTTTCTTTATGTTGAGGTGCAATCCATACTGAAGGCTGTAGTTTTTGATCTTCATCAGTAAGTGCTTTAAGTCCTCTCACCTTCAGCAAGGAAAGTTGTGTCATCTGCATATCTCAGGCTGTTGATGAGTCTTCTTTCAATCCTAATGCCGAGTTCTTCTTCGTATAGTCTGGCTTCTCTGATTATTTGCTCAGCATACAGACTGTATAAGTATGGTGAAAGGATACAACCCTGACGCACACCTTTTCTGATTTTGAACCATGCAGTATCCCCTTGTTCTGTTCAAACAGCTGCCTCTTGGTCTATGTACAGGTTCCTCATGAGCACAATTAAGTGTTCTGGAATTCTAGTTCTTCGCAGTGTTATCCATAATTTTTTATGATCCAGACAGTCGAATGCCTTTGCATAGTCAATAAAACATAGGTAAACATCTTTCTGGTATATTGTGCTTTTGGCCAAGATCCATCTGACATCAGCAGTGATATCCCTTGGTCCACATCCTTTTCTGAATCTCACTTGAATTTCTGTCAGTTCCCTGTCGATAAAGTGCTTTTTTTTTTAATGTCCTCATTCTCAGAGAAGGTTATAAATTTGAACTTCTGCCAAGATTTTTTTTCATTTTCTTTTTTTTTATTGATGTAATTAAATGAAGTTTACATTTCAAGGTAGTCTCCCATACAGAATTTTTTTTAACATACATTGTTATGAGACCCCAACTGCTCACGCCATTCTGCAACAGCACACTCCTCCCCTCCACCCCTGATTCCCCATGAACATTCAGCCAGCTCCTAACTCTCTCTGCCTTCCCCTCTAACCTCTGGACAGAAGCTGCCCCTTTAGTCTCTTATATCGACTCGTCTAAGAGGCACATTCTTCACGAGTATCACTTTATGTCCCACAGTCCAGTCCAATCCCTGTCTGAAGAGTTGGCCTTGGAAATTGTTTTAGTTCTGGGGTGATGGAGAGACCAGGGGCCATGTTTTCCGGGGCATAGAATGATCTTCAGAAAAATTTTACTTGTGTGTGATATTAGTGGTATTGTTTGATAATTTCCACATTCTGTTGGATCATCTTTCTTTGGAATGGGCACAGATATGGATCTCTTCTAGTCAGTTGGCCAGAAAACTGTCTTCCAGATTTCTTGGCATAGACGAGTGAGCACCTCTGGTGCTGCATCTGTTTGTTGGAACATCTTAATTGGTATTCTGTCAATTCCTGGAACCTTGTTTTTCACCGTTCCCTTCAGTGCAGCTGGACTTCTTCCTTCATTACCATAGGTTCTTGATCATATGCTACCTCCTGAAATGGTTGAACGTCAATGAATTCTTTTTGGTACAGTGACTGTCCATTCCATCTTCTTTTGATGCCTCCTGTGTTGTTCAATATTTTCCCCATAGAGTCCTTCAATATTGCAACTCACGGCTTGAATTTTTTCTTCAGGTTCTTTCAGCTTGAGAAATGTTGACTGTGTTCTTCCCTTTTGGTTTTCTAACTCCAGGTCTTTGCATATTTCATTTTAACACTTTGTCTTCTTGAGCCTCCCTTTGAAATCTTCTGTTCAGCTCTTTTACTTCATCATTTCTTCTCATCACTTTTGCTACTCGACATTCAAGAGCAAGTTTCAGAGTCTTTTCTGACAGCCATTTTGGTCTTTTCTTTCCTGTCTTTTTAATGACCTTTTGCTTTCTTTGTGTATGATGTCCTTGATGTGATTCTACAGCTTGTCTGGTCTTCGGTCGTTAGTGTTCAGTGCATCAAATCTATTCTTGAGATGGTCTCTAAATTCAGACTTAGACAGTGTTAATATTAAGAGTGTCTTTACTTAATATGTAGCTATTAAGTTATCTGTTCTATGTAAGGCATTACTGTGGATACGGAGTTACACAAGAAACTTACTTCCTCAAAGGCTTACATTCTTAGGTGGGATAATGTTATATACAAAGATTTTTGTGATTGATTTGTTTAACAAACCTTACCTAGAAAATGCTAATTATATGTCAGGTTCTGTGACAGATGTGAAAATACAGAAATGAATATGAAGTAATCCTTTTATTTGAGGCATTCACAGATTAGACTTGTAAACAGATCATTACAATTTCTGGTAAATGTGTACCAGCAAGTAAAAAATCCCTAGGCAAGTCAACCTGAATGCCTAAAGTGTGCTTATCATTGGAAAATATAAAGATGAATAGAACATAGTAGTTGCTGTCTAGGAGCTTTCATAATGAGGCTTGCAACATACTTAGGCTCCAGTTTCCTTATGTATAAAGAGAGGATATTGAACTGGTTGTTCTCTGTGGTCCCTTTTAACTCTTAAGCTGTATTAGTCTATGTTTGGAAAATGTATTACCTATATACTAAAGTTGCTGATAACTGAGTAACGTGTTTCAGTGGCCATATATTTTGTTATTCATTACAAGGAAATAACGTATTTGTCTCTTATTTTAATCTTACAATATGCTTGAGAGGTAGGCAGTATTACCTCTCTTATTGGTGAAAAAATAGAGGCTCAGTGAATTTAAATAATTTATCTAAGATTACTCAGTTGTGAAGAGCTACAATAGTGGAGCCAGGATTCCAGTCTAAATCTGCTTTAACAATCTATGTTCTTTCTACTTCTTAAGGCCAGTGATATTACTGAACCATTGAGAAAAAAAAAAGCCAACTTAATGAGTCTGAAGAGTATGTAAAGACAGGTTACTTCAGCAACTTGAATAGCCTGGAAATACAAAGTAAATATATAATCGATCATTCAAAAATATTTACTGAGTACATCCTATATACTAGATTAGAAAGATATAAAGATGAATAAAAGAATTTCATATTTATCATCTATTATTCTCATTCAGAATATGATTCTTTATATCTAAATACTTGAGCATTTAACAGCATATGAATTTTTCATCAAAACAAATGAGCCATCATAAAATACTTGACTGTGCAGTTTTAATAAAGTGGAATCAGATTCTTCTGTGAAATGAAGTAAAAAATTGGTACTATACAGTAATGCATAATCTATATAATGCCTTACATTATTCCCATTTCAAAGGAGGTCAGCATACTTTTTGAATCCTGAGCCTCCAGAGTTCTCCCTTTCAGACACTTCTGTCTGAGGTTGTGCTTTTAGAGCTTCTTCCTCAAGCCTATTCTTACCTTTTGTTTGAATTTGATTTTTGCTTTAATTGAGGGGAGAGCAGAGATGGAACACTCAATGATTGAATCCTTACCACAGAATAATTTTTTAGATTTATAGTCAGTAGCATATAGCATTATTATATAAACCAGTAGACATATAAGATTCTGTCATACAGGTTCTATGACCTTAACAGTTCTCCAGAATCTTTAGTCTATGCTCTTAGCATTCTTTTCTAATCTCATTCTAGCTTAGTAGGAAGATTGTAATTCTTGAATTAATGAGAAATTTCAGTAGAGCAAGCAGTCATTAAGTTTTATGAAAAATTGTATTCTACTTATTGTATTATTCTTTCCCACAGCGGGTGGCATAACTGACAGAAATTTGCAAAGGATCCTTGAGGGTTCAGGTGCTACAGAATTCCACTGTTCTGCTCGGTCTGCCAGAGACTCAGGAATGAAGTTCCGGTAAAAATGTGTTCTTGACTCGTAGAAGAAGGTCTGAAATTAATCTTTACTTCCCCAAACAGGAAAACCTTAGTTAATGGCATGATTAGTGAATAGAATGTTGTGATTAGTACCGTAAGTATTGCAGTCATTTTTGCAGTTGAAAAACATTTCTAAAATGCTTCTTGTCTTGCCTTAAATAAGCACTTTTCTGAACATAGTTGAACCTCTATATCCTTAAGGCATTGCTGAACTTAGACCAATTAATAGTAAGTTTTAATTCAGCAGCTGAGCTTCAAATGAGTCAAATATGCATGTGTGCCCATTCACTTGTGCTTTCCTTTAGCAAACGTAAAAACTGTGGTATAAGGATAGAAGAGTCAAAGTCATTTTATCCCTTCTAACTTTAATACTTAGTCTTCCCTTCCCTTTGCTCTCTATTTTCAGTTCTTCTGAAATTATCTCACCATCAAGGAATTATAACTATTATGTGTTTTTTAGTATAGTTTATAGAATCCCTATAATTTAATAGTTGGTAGATAATTATTTTTATTTATAGGTTAGAAAAAAACAAGATATAAAAGAAGCAAGAGCCTTAAAACTTATATTTCCAGATAGAAAATCAAGTATACTGTCTGGTAGATTTGGCTACTAGATGTTTCAAGTAATGAAAATTGTGGAATATGGTAGTTCCCAGGGTCCTTGATCTACCCTTGCTGTTAGCTGTGAACTAGCCTATTAAACAAAGTACCACTAGGAAGGCTCATTTAGTGAGAGCCTCTCCTAACAGCTTGTGTAATTATTTGTTCCTTTGTTATTCCTGTTGCAGAAACTTCTGTGTTTCCATGGGAGCCTCACTTTCTAACTCAGAATATTCTCTAAAGGTAACAGATGTGACCAAAGTAAGGACTTTGAATGCTATTGCAAAGAATAGCTTGGTGTAGCCAGACCTCTCTGAGCAACATGGATATTACAGGATGAAGGTAGAAGTATTGTCTACAACTCTCTGTGATACAGCTTTAACCTTCTTTTCTGGCCAGGACAGTCACAGTCTTTGTTTTAAGTCTCACATGGAGAACATTTCCAAAGGAGAAAAAGAACTTGAAACAGCTATAGTCACTTCCTTTGCTTAGTCTTGCCAGCCATCTCTGTCTTCACGGTTAAATCTGATCTGTGCTTCTTCTACAGATAGGTTTAGTCTGTTGGTGATGGAATTAGTTGGTGAACTGGGAAAATTCAACAGCAAACTATGAATTCAGAGTGTGACTTCAAGATCAATTCAATAGTAGTATTTTGCTTTTTTGTTTGTAAAATAAAAATTTCCATTCTCTTTTGGTTTAGTCTGTTATTCTTACCTTAAGTACAGTCTGTAGCCAAGTATAAAAGGGATGATTTTGTTTTTTTCCTTCATTTTCTCTTTTTATTATATATTGATTAGGTATGTGATCCTGGGCAAGATGCTGAGGGTAAGATAGTAAAATGGTACAGTATAAAAATCCCCAGACGTGGGAAGCAGGATATAAAAGTTACTAGACTTATAAAGGAAGATGTGATCTCTGGAGTTCATAGGTTACTTCTGCCTCTGATCCAAGATAGAGAAATGGCTTAACCATAAGGTCCATCTGACAGTCTAGACCTATACTAAAAACTGGGGAGGTTAGGGAAGTCATCAAAGTAGTCACTTCTACCTTTTAACTGAGGCCACAGATAGGATAGATTCTAGTGATGGAACATGCTTTTCCTATAAGCAGGTCCCAAATGGTTAAGTTCATCATTAGCTTTATCTGTTACTTTCATATTTATAATCTCATTTTATACTAACAATACACTGTTAATAAAACTGTGAGAATATCTGAAGCACAATATAAAGAGCTTGTCCTTGGTCAGGAAGCTGATTAATGGAGCTTCTGTGAATAGCATGCACAGATTTGGGTACTAATGGATGTAGATACGAAGGGCCTTACCTTATTTAAATGTGTCCCCCCCACACACACACCTTTAAATCTTAGTTTCTTTTCTTATTTTCTCACGTGCAATTTCAACGTAGATATTTGCTAAGTAGTTTATGAAAATACAAGAAGCAAACTGTTTTAAAACTAATAATAACCTTAGTAATGTCCTTTCTTGCTTGTTGAGACTTACTAAAGGTAATAAACATTCCAAAAAACAGTTTTCGCTGTTGGTTTTGAAATCCAGATACAAATACATAAGCAAAACATAAACGCACACATAATCATATTTAGTCTTTTGGCCTAACTCTTCCTCGTGCTTGGACTTCATGTATGAACCTCCTAAGAGCTGGCTATGTTATCATCCCTGTTTTATTTAAACAGATTAGCTAGGGACCTGAAGCGTGGTGTGAATTGCTCAAGGTTTAACAACAAGTTAATGTTGTTATGAAACTTGAACACTAGACTCCTAATCTCCAACCTTTCTGCTTGTTAATGGCACGAGGTTGGGAAACACCAAACTAGGGTAAGGTGCTGAGGTGGACAAAAGTTGTAAATAACTCCAAACTGTAGTTAAAACTAAATAAGTCGAAATGTGGCATAAAATGGATTTCATGTGACCTTATTTTGGTTAAAATTAAATACAGTATTTAGGAACACAGCATTGTATGAACATCATCCAAAAGTGCGGAAAGAGTACAGGTTTTACAAGGTATCTAAATGCTAAAATAGGCCTATCCATAGCATTTCTTACCTTCTGAAGAGAACTCTTTGTTTACATTTCTCAATCTCTGAAAATTTCTTGGTATTATAAGTTCAATACCTGGAGGGGAAAATTGGAAGAAGCCCGGAGAGGCTATGTGATTGATTTACTTTGGAAACAGCACAGAGCTACTTTGGGAGGAAGAGAAGAGATCTAGAAGGTCAGATAGGGGTAGGGAAGTGAGATGGGTGAGCCTAAGTGGGCTGGGGCCTTTTGGGAAAGGGAAAGAAGAAGTTTGGTGATACGAGAACTTTGGAGAGAATGGTAAAGAAATTTTAGGAAGATTTGCTCTTGGTTTAGGCACTGAATATTAAATGCTGTAATTCTCTTTCCCATCTCTGCAATATACTTCAATAAAATTTAATAGTATTTGCAAGAATTTTGGAGTTTGATACTGTGTTGGAAAGTAAGCATGAAGTCTATATTGCATTGTATAGAAACAGTTTAGAAATCAAAAGGACATTGCAGGGATCTCTCTAAAAATGGCTAAGGATATTTTTTTCTACAGTAAAGTTTTTATTACCTGTTTCTTAGCAGAGCTACTTTTTTTCCCCAAATACTAGGAAGAAGCCTATGTAACATCAGCTTGCTAATTAGCTAATTATTCTCTCTTCTTTCTAAGTAGTCCAGCTAACTGACTAAAACATGATTAGGAAGGCATGATATTTTTTACTAACCAGCTGTTCTCTGTCACTGTCTGTCATTCTTTTGTCTTCCAGGAAACACAAAATATCCTCATTGATCATTTCCAGTTTGCTTGGGACTTTCCTGGTTTTAGCATTGAAAGTCCAATGTTCCTGGAAGCCTCTCAGTCCTGGACAAACTGGGAAGGTTTGTCACCTTACCAGCTCAGTAAAATGATCTTTTTCCCTCTTCCTTTGGTCCTCACCTCCCTGCCTTAATTCTGGAAAACCTAAATTAGGAGAGGAGGAATTGAGGAACAAAGGAAAAACAAAAAAGGAGAGATGCTTTTCTCCCTGGCAGTAGCTGGTCCCTGAACCAAGAAAGGGGAGAGACTTTAAATGGATGTGGTTTCTTTTTGGGGTGATAAAAATGTTCTAAACCTGATTGTGGTGTTGGCTGCACAACTCTGTGATTAGACTAAAAACCATTGAATTACACACTTCAGATGGACAAATTACATCTTAATAAAGCTGATACAAAAAAATTGGATGTGAGAGAGAAGTTTTACATTACATTGGCCTGGACCTTCTAATACCTGAAAGTGATGAAAAAGCTATAGGAGAAGAAAACCCAAGACTCAGAGAAGGAACCAGTCTGTAGGACTAATTGTCTACATGAACTACAGCTTCCTCCACCCTGAGACCAGAATATGATATGGTGTGGATATGAGTCCTGAAACTGTTGCAACCATCTCACCACCTATTTGAGAGTAAAGCTGACAACAAACGAGAGCAGAGTCAAAGATTAGAGAGAAATGGAGCAGAGCCACTGGAATAAATCAGTCTTGAGAACTACACTACCTTTGAGCTTTGGGCCATCAGAACCAATAAGTATCTTCATTCAAGTCACCATGAGTTGGGTCCTAATACGATTGGCTACCACTCATCTGTCAATTTGTTGTACTGTCGTGGTTTGTGTGTTGTTATGATACTCTAAGCTATGCCACTGGTATTTCAAATACTGGCAGGGTCACCCATGGTGAACAGGTTTCATTAGAGCTTTCAGACTAAGACAGACTAGGAAGAAAGGCCTGGTGATCTGCTTCTGAAAATTAGCCAACGAAAACCCTATGGATCACAACAAAATATTGTCCAATACAGTGCTGGAAGATGAGCACCCTAAGTTAGAAGATACTCAAAATACACAGTGACTGCAGCAATGGACTCAAGCCTATCAATGATTTTGAAGATGGCGCAGGACTAGGCAACGTTTTGTTCTGTTGCCATGAGTCGGAGCTGACTCAATGGCAGCTAACAACGTGATTGGAGAATGAGTGGATTTTTCTTCTAGCAGTTGCTGCCTTCCTTAGTAGGGGTTAAGAATCTTCCAAAGCTGTGTGCAATATGACAGATGCAAGAAAAATCCTATCTTAGACAATCATACTAGTAAGTCACTTGGTTTGAACTCAGTGCCTCTAACCTCCTTACAGCTTGCCTAAGTTAGTCAGAGTTCAACCAACATCAAAGACATCTATCACAGAGAATGCACTTTATACTTTGATACTGCTTAATTGTCAATTATAGTTTCTCTGAAGATAGGGCCCCTATGAATAAGTCATCCTGTTCGGATATCTTTTAACCATCCAGAAGGGTCTACTCACAAGATACCAAAGAGATGGCCCTTCCCTTCTTTATAGGCCAAAGAGGGACAGAATCTCTCAGATGAACCATACAATGCATTTCCTTTCTCATATCAAGAATCAGATCCCAAGCTAAAGTTGAAGATTATGAGAATAACATTTTTATTTATTTAGCCCGTATACATATGCCCAGCACAGTACTTGCTGCTCTATGGATGCAACCTCCACAGTTAAAGGACTTAACATTGAAATTATATGATTGAAATTATATATATTTAAATAAGCTATGGGCCTCTTTTACTTCAACCACCTTTTGCAAATTACCTCGTGGCAATCCCTCTGATATATCCCTAAATAACAAGAAAAAATGTGAAGTGCTAATTAAAAGCACTTTCCCGAAATTTCTAGATGTATGTGTGAATGTGTGTAAACACACAGAAAAATACATATTTCAGTCTCACAGCAGGCTTACAGATATTTGTTCAGCAAATTTTCTTGGGCTCACTAATTAGGCCATTTTCATGTTCTTAATTCACAAAACTCTGTCTAGAATAATGACAGTCCAGCCATAGGTTGTAAGAGTACATTTGATACTATGAGCTTAAAGAAATTCATAGTTAAAAGGCCAACATTTGTCATAATAGTGCTTTCCCTTACTGTGGTAAGAATAAACTCAGCTTTATCTTATCAACAGGTTGTTTTGATGATATTTTCAGGGAGCCAGCATTCTCTAGCATTTGACATCTTACACATATTTTTTGGTTTATTTCCTTTACTTGTTTGGTTTTCCTGAAAGCAACCACTATTAACAATTTCTTGTGTATCTTTCCACAGTCTTTTTAAATTGTGGTAAGTATATATATATATATAAAACAGCATTTGCCATTTCAACATTTTTTACATGTTCATTAAATTGACATTAATTACATTTATCATGTTGTCTTGCACAATTTTTTGTTGTGTTTTAAGTGAAAGTTTACAATTCAAGTTAGTCTCTCATACAAAAATTTATACATTGTTATGTGACCCTAATTGCTCTCCCTATACTATGACAGCACACTCTGGCTTTCTACCCCTGATTTCCTGTGTCCACTCAACCAGCTCCTGACTCTCTCTGCCTTCTCACCTCCAGACAGGAGCTGCGCATTTAGTCTCATGTATCTACTTGAGCTAAGAAGCACACTCTTCACGAGTATCATTTTATGTCCCATAGTCCAGTCTAGTTTTTGTCTGAAGAGTTGGCTTTGGGAATGGTTTTAGTTTGGGGCTAAGAGAGAGTCTGGGGGCCATGTGTCCAGGGTCCCTCCAGTCTCAATCAAACCATTAAGTCTGGTCTTTTCACTAGAATTTGAGTTCTGCACCCTACTTTTCTCCTGCTCTGGCAGGGACTCTCTGTCGTGTTCCCTGTCAGGGTGGTCATTGGTGGTAGCTGGGTACCATCTAGTTCTTCGGTCTCAGGCTGATGAAGTCTCTGGTTTATGTGGCCCTTTCTGTCTCTTGGGCTAATACTTTCCTTGTGTCTTTGGTGTTCTTCATTCTTCTTTACTCCAGATGAGTTGGGGCCAATTGATGCATCTTAGATGGCTACTCGCAAGCTTTTAAGACCCCAGACACCACTCATCAAAGTGGGATGCAGAACATTTTCTTAATAAGCTTTGTTATGCCAATTGACCTAGATGTCCCCTGAAACCATGGTCCCCAGACCCCTGCCCCTGTTACTCTGTCCCTCAAAGTGTTTGGTTGTATTCAGGGAACGTCTTAGCTTTGGTTTAGTCCAGTTGTGCTGACTTTTAGTGTGTGGTGTTCTTCCCTTCACCTAAGATAATTCTTGTCTACTTTCTAGTTAGTGAATACACCTCTCCCTGCCTCCCTGCCCTCCTG
This sequence comes from Dugong dugon, assembly GCA_030035585.1. Taxonomy (NCBI): domain Eukaryota; kingdom Metazoa; phylum Chordata; class Mammalia; order Sirenia; family Dugongidae; genus Dugong; species Dugong dugon. The sequence continues at coordinate 52,774,432 of CM057475.1, forward strand.
ACCATCAAAGAGTGTTGTCTTCCGTGTTTAAACCTTTTCTTGGGTTCTTATAATAGTGGTCTTATACAATATTTGTCCTTTCATGACTGACTAAGTTCACTCAGCATGCCTTCCAGATTCCTCCATGTTATAAGGTGTTTCACGGATTCATCGTTGTTCTTTATCGTTGCATAGTATTCCATTGTGTGAATATACCATAATTTGTTTATCCCTTTGTCCGTTGATGGGCACCTGGGTTGTTTCCATCTTTTTGCTATCGTGAACAGTGCTGCAATGAATATGGGTGTGCATATATCTATTCGTGTGATGGCTCTTATTTCTCTAGGATATGTTCCAAGGAGCGGGATAGCTGGATTGTATGGTACTTCTATTTCTAGCTTTTTAAGAAAACGCCAGATCGATTTCCAAAGTGGTTGTACCATTTTACATTCCCACCAACAGTGTATAACTGTTGCAGTCTCTCCACAACCTCTCCAGCATTTATTATTTTGTGTTTTTTGGATTAGTGCTAGCCTTTTTGGGGTGAGATGATATCTCATTGTAGTTTTGATTTGTATTTCTCTAATGGCTAATGATCATGAGCATTTCTTCATTTGTCTGTTAGCTGCTTGAATATCTTCTTTGGTGAAGTGCCTGTTCATATCCTTTGCCCATTTTTTAAACGGGTTATTTGTCTTTTTGTTGTTGAGATTTTGCAGTAGATTTTAGAGATTAGATGCTGATCAGATTTGTCATAGCCAAAAGTTTTTTCCCAGTCTGTAGGTTGTCTTTTGACTGTTTTGGTGAAGTCTTTTGATGAGCATAAGTGTTTGATTTTTAGGAGCTCGCAGTTATCTAGTTTCTCTTCTGGCATTTGTGCATTGTTACTTATGGTTTGTTTTCTGTTTATGCCATGTGTTAGGGCTCCTAGCGTTGTCCCTATTTTTTCTTCCATGATCTTTATTGTTTTAGATTTTATATTTAGGTCTTTGATTCATTTTGAGTTAGTTTTTGTGCATGGTGTGAGGTATGGTCTTGTTTCAGTTTTTTGCAGATGGATATGCAGTTATGCCAGCACCGTTTGTTAAGGAGACTGTCTTTTCCCCAATTAACGGACTTTGGGCCTTTGTCAAATATCAACTGCTCATAGGTGGATGAATTTATGTCTGGATTCTCAATTCTGTTCCATTGGTCTATGTTGTACCAGTTCCAGGCTGTTTTGGCTACCACGGAGGTATATTAGGTTCTAAAACGAGGTAGTATGAGGCCTCCCACTTTGTTCTTCTTCTTGAGTAATGCTTTACTTATCCAGGGCCTCTTCCCTTTCCATATGAAGTTGATGATTTGTTTCTCCATCTCATTAATAAATGCCGTTGGAATTTGAATCGGGATTGCATTGTATCTGGAGATTGCTTTGGGTAGAATTGACATTTTCACAATGTTGAGTCTTCCTATCCATGAGCAAGGTATGTTTTTCCGCTTAGGCAGGTCTCTTTTGGTTTCTTGCAGTAGTGTCTTGTAGTTTTCATTGTATAGGTCTTTTACATCTCTGGTTAGATTTATTCCTAAGTATTTTATCTTCTTGGGGGGTATCGTAAATGGTATTGATTTGGTGATTTCTTCTTTGAAGTTCTCTTTGTTGGTGTAGAGGAATCCACCTGATTTTTGTATGTTTATCTGGTATCCTGAAACTTTGCTGAAATCTTCTATTAGTTCCAGTAGTTTTCTTGTGGATTCTTTGGGGTTTTCTGTGTATAAGATCATATCATCTGCAAATAGAGGTACTTTGACTTCTTCCCTACCAATTTGGATGCGCTTTCTTTCTTTTTCTAGCCTAGTTGCTCTGGTTAGGACCTCCAGCACAGTGTTGAATAAGAGTGGTGATAAAGGGCATCCTTGTCAGGTTCCCATTCTCAAGGGGAATGCTTTCAAAGTCTCTCCATTTAGGATGATGTTGGCTGTTGGCTTTGTATAAATGCCTTAATTATACTGAAGAATTTCCCTTTTATTCCTGTTTTGTTGAGAGTTTTTATCATGAATAGGTGTTGGACTTTGTCAAATGCCTTTTCTGCCATCAATTGATAAGATGGTGTGGTTCTTGTCTTTTGTTTTATTTATGTGATGGATTACATTGATTGTTTTTCTAATGTTGAACCATCCCTGCATAGCTGGTATAAATCCCACTTGATCATGGTGAATTATTTTTTTGATATGTTGCTGAATTCTAATTGGCTAGAATTTTGTTGAGGATTTTTGTGTCAATGTTCATGAGGGATATTGGTCTGTAATTTTCTTTTTTTTGTGGTGTCTTAACCTGGTTTTGGTATCAGGGTTATGCTGGCTTCATAGAGTGAGTTTGGGAGTATTCCATTCTTTTCTATGCTCTGAAATACCTTTAGTAGAAGTGGTGTTAACTCTTCTCTGAAAGTTTGGTACAATTCTCCAGTGAAGCCATCTAGGCCAGGGCTTTTTTTGTTGGGAGTTTTTAAATTACCTTTTCAGTCTCTTCTTTTGTTATGGGTTTATTTAGTTGTTCTACCTCTGTTTGTGTTAGTTTAGGTAGGTAGTGAGTTTCTAGAAATTTGTCCATTTCCTCTAGGTTTTCAAATTTGTTAGAGTACAGTTTTTCATTGTATTCTGTTACAATTCTTTTAATTTCAGTTGGGTCTGTTGTGATATCACCCATCTCAGTTCTTATACAGGTTATCTGCATCCTCTACTGTTTTTCTTCTATCAGTTTGGCCAGTGGTTTATCAATTTTGTTGATCTTTTCAAAGAACGAGCTTTTGGTCTTGTTAACTCTTTCAGTTGTTCTCCTATTCTCTATTTCATTTAATTCTGCTCTAATTCTTATTATTTCCTTTCTTTTGGCACCTGAGAGCTTCTTTTGCTGCTCTCTTTCTATTTGTTCATCCCATTCTCACTAGTTTGTCGAAAGTTAAAACGTTATCCTTTGAATTTACTTCTAGGAATGTTTTTCTGTACTATTGATAAATTTTATTGTTTTTAAAAGAATGTGCTATTTTTAAAACTACATAAAACTTTTAGTAGTCGACTCTTTTTGGTAGATTTAAGACCTAATTCAATGAGTTCTCTCACTATTTAGATCTATTCTTTGCAATTCCAGAAGAATTTAACTGTATATCAGGTTTTAATAATTAAAGGGAGAGGAGGTTTACAATAAGGAGCCTTGGTGGTGTAGCGGTTAAATGCTTGGTTGCTAACCAAATGGTGGGTGATTCCACCAGCCAGTCCACAGGAGAAAGATGTGACAGTCTGCTTCTGTAAAGATTACAGCCTTGGAAACCCTGTGGGGCAGTTCTATCTGTCCTATAGGGTCGCTATATGAGTCCTAATCGACTCAATGGCAAGGGGTTTGGTTTTTGGTTAGGTTTACAATAAAAGAAAATATTAAAAATTAGTGTTAATTTAATTATCTGTACATCCTTTTTGGATGTTGAATATTCTAAAAAGATTCTTTTTTTTTAATTTTAAAAGTAAAAAAATGTGCAGAATATCTTTGGTGGAGGAATTTGGGAGTAATTATTTTATTATTTCATATTTATATTTTTAAATGTTTTCTTTAGGAATGTGAATTACTACGGCCAGTTAACAATATGAAGAGAAAAACATTTTTTTTGGTGTTACCACTTAAATCTGGATATCTGTTTTAAAATGTTGCACGAGAAAGAAAACCTTCGTTAATTCTACTTCTAATTATTAACTAAAAGGATAGAACTCTTTGGTTATCTTGACTGTTGAACTTTGATAGACTTTTCAGTTTAAGTGCAACTACTTGTTAATCAACATCTGCTTACTAAGTGGAAATGACACAGCACGTATCGTTTTCCTGAGTCATTTGCGCTAAGCATTCCCTCCTACTAAATTATGTCTATGTAATCAATTGTTTATAGCATGTACACATTGAGCCAGTAAGAAGAGATTTTTAGAGACCGCTAAAAGGAGATTTTGGAGAAACCATTTTACTTAAGAGGAGACCAAGACAGCAGAGCTAAGGCCAGAATCCAGGTTTTCTGACTCCTTCACATTTTGCAGCCTTTCGTAGTTGTTGTTTGGTGCCATCAGGTTGGTTCAGACTCATAGCGACCCTAAGTATAACAGAATGAAAATGTTGCTCAGTCCTGCGCCATCCTCACAATACTTGCTATGTTTGAGCCCATTGTTGCAGCCACTGTGGCAGTCCATCTCGTTGAGGGTCTTCCTCTTTTTTGCTGACCCTCTACCACGCATGATGTCCTTTTCCAGGGACTGGTCCCTTCTGATAACATGTCCAAAGTAAGTGAGATGAAGTCTCACCATCCTCGCTTCTAAAGAGCATTCTGGCTGTACTTCATCCAGACTTAAAAGGGGGAATTCACAGAATGCGTCACTTGACAGAACAGGAGCATTCCTGGAAAATTGTATGTATTTGATTATGTATTCAGATCACATCTTCAGGGGCATTAGGACAGCTTGTGATTTAATGCAATCCTATGGTGAATCCTTAGGTAAAGGGAATCATCAGGCCATTTTGGTCTTTTGTGTAAATTTTGTATATATTAAATCATAAAATCTTAGAGGTCTTCTAGTCCAACCTTCTCCCCAGAGGAGATATCTATCCTTTTTCCAATGCCCCCTACCTCACAAAAGGGTGGGAGGACATCTGCTGGTATTTCTGCCATACAGATATGGAGCATTATTCTTTGTAAGTTGTGTGATGCATGACAATTTTCTTAACCTTTCTAAACATGTTTCCCAAATGGTAAAATTGGAATAAAAATACCCAACTTGTAGGGTTGTTGTAAGGATTAAATGGGACAAAAATTTTAGAGTGCTTAAGATAATTTTTTTAAAACTATTTAAGAAACCTATTTGAGCTTGCCATATAATTAAAAAAACAAACAAACAAAAAAGAAAACAGTTGCCGAGGAATAAAGTCTGACTCCTGGTGATCTCATATGTATCAAAGTAGAACTGGGCTCCATAGGACTTACTTTTTCTTTTCTTTTTATTTTATCTTGTTTTTGTTGTTGAGAATATACACAGCAAGACATACACCAATTTAAGTGCTTCTACATGTACAGTTCAGTGATACTGATTACATTTTTCGAGTTGTGCAACCATTCTCACTCTCCTTTTCTGAGTTGTTCCCTCCCCCGATAACATAAACTCACTGCCCCCTAAAGTTCCTATCTATTTTTTTGAGTTGCTGTTGTCACTTTGATCCCGTATAGATAGTTCTTAAAAGATCATAATGCTCAAGGCAGACTTTTTTTTTTTTACTGGTTAAGCTAAACTGGTTTTAAGACGACTTCAGTGGATATTTTTGGTTTAAGGTTAAAAGATTATCTCAGAGCAGTAGTTTCAGGGGTACATCCAGCCCTCATGGCTCCAGAAAGGCTGGAGTCTATGAGAATTTGAAATTCTGTTCTGCATTTCCCCCTTTTTAATCAAGATTTTTCTATAGACTCTTTGATCAAAATGTTCCATAATGGTAGCCAGGCACTATCCACTTCTTCTGGTCTCATCACAAAGGAGGCAGTTGTTCATGGAGTCAATTAGGTATACATTCCATATCCTCCTATTCCTGACTCCTCCTTCCTCTGTTGCTCCAGGTGAATAGAGACCAATTGTCATGCCTTGGATGACTACTTGCAAGCTTTTAAGACCTCAGGCACTATACAGTTCTACAGGTAGAACAGAAGCACTAACATGTTATTAGGCCAATTAACTGGGTTGTCCCATGAAGCCATGATCCTAAACCTCCAAACCAAGGAACCAAATCCAATGAGGTATTTGGTCATATGTAAGCCACCTCAGCAGCTAGTCTTTTTGTTGTTGTTGTTGTTATAAATATATCTACCACACAACTTTGCCAGTTCAGCTTTTTACAGGTGTACGACTTATGGATCACAATTACAATAATCAGCTGTGCAACCCTACCCTTAATCAATGCAACTTGCCATCACCGTTAGCTACCCTTCCCCCCCCCACACCCCGCCCCTGGTTACCACTAATAAACTTTGGTCTCTATACATTTGCCTTTTCTTGTCTTTTTATATAAGTGAGGTCATACAATATTTGTCCTTTTGTGATTGACTTCACTCAGCATAATGTCTTCAAGCTCCTTCCATATTGTAGCATGTATCAGTACTTCGTTTCTTCTGCTGAGTAGTATTCCATTTATGTATATACCACATTTTGTTTATTCATTCATCTGTTGATGGGCGTTTAGGTTGTTTCCACCTTTTGGCTATTGTGAATAATGCTGCAGTGAACATTGGTGTACAAGTCTCTGCTTGGGTCTCTGCTTTCAAGTCTTTTGGGTATATACCTAGGAGTGGAATTGGTAGGCATACGGTAGTTCTATTTTTAGTTTTTTGCTGAACCACCACACTGTTTTCCACAACAGCTGTACCATTTTGCCTTCCCACCAGTGGTGGATAAGGATTCCAATTTTCCCACATCCTTGCCAACATTTGTTATTTCCTGGGTTTTCTCTCTTTTTCCCCCTTCTCCTATCCTAGTGGGAGCTTCATAGGGTTTTCAGTGGCTGTTTTTCAGAACTAGATTGCCAGGTCTTTCGGTTAGCAGCCAAGAGTGTTACTGTATACACCCAGGGACTCCTGACATATTATAGATATCTGATAAACATGAGTTCTGTTAAAGCCTGTAAGTCATTGATAAAAATGATGAAGGTGATGGGGCCACTGCAGAGCCTCTTGAAATGTCAGTAAAGACCTCCTTCCAGGTTACATCATTCTTTTAAGCTCTTTGAATATGTAGTTGTTGAACCAGCTAAAGTTCCATGTAAATATGCTATCATCCAGTCCAGGTTTCTTGGTATTATCTACATAGAAATAATGATATATCTTGTCAGATGCTTTGCTGAGCTAAGGATATACCATACCTGCTGCCAATTTAATAATTTCATCAAAAACGGAAATTAAATTAGGTTCCATAGTTTGTTCTTAAATTACTCATTATGGTTCTGGGGATCATCTGCCTTTCAAAAATCCAAACACAGTTATTTACTTAACAAAACTTTCTAGATCTTTCTGATAATTAATGTCAGGCTTTCTTATGTATGATTTTCAGCATCTTCCTATCCCTCCCCTTGATATTAAAATATCAAAACAGTTGTCCCATTCAGTCTTTTGATAGTTCACCTGTTCTTGGTGATTCAAGAAGATTGCAGAACCATTTCTACAATCAGTTCTGTACTTCTGTAAGTTCTTTCATGACCTGTTTTGGGCTTCAGAAACTTCTCTGATATTCCTTCCTTCCTTTCCAATGAGTACTGTAAAATGTGAAAATCTCTGAAACCTCTCCAACATCCCAAGAATAGTCACTATTAACAGTTAATTTGAATCAGCATTTATAGTGTTTGGATATATACATATAAATATATTTTTTATCAAAATTGAGTCATACATATTGTTCTGCAACTTGCTTTTTTCATTCAGTAATATATGTATATATTCAGTGTCAGTACATGTGCCATAATTTATTTAAGCAACTTGTTTTGGTGAATATTTGGATGCTCCCCTTTCCTCTTTTTTTGGCTATTCAGAATGTTTTAAGCACAAAAAGTACAAATCCTACTTTTTTAAAAAAATGATTATAGTCTCTGTCAGCCAGATCTTTTTCTCTTATTTGCAATAGACACTGTGGTGGTGGCAGTGGTTACGTTTTTATTGTTGAGAATACACACAGAAAAACATAACACCAATTCAACCATTTCTACATTGGTTGTTAGATTTTATTTTTAGATAATGATCCCACTCACAACATGCCACTCAGCAGGTTCTTTCTTCAGTACCCACACACTTTTTGCAAACAGCCAGTTTGCTCTTAAAATCACTTGCTAAACAAACCCGGTCAATAGATTCTTCTCCATCTGCCTATTAGAGTGGTAGAGGACTAAAGTCACCATCAAAGAACAATTCAGACATGTAGACATCTGCATGCAAGTTCCTTCATATATGAGGGAGATAATCATTAGAGTGTTGTCAACAAACAAAGGCAAAATCAGAATTTATAAAAGAGAAGGGAAGAGGGGAAAACACTTAAACTGTTTGGGAAGGGTGAGGGTTTTTCTTGATTAAACTGATAGCTAGAGGCCAGTCTCGGCTGTCTAATCTTGAGCAGGCTGGCTAGATCATCAGGGAAAATATTCTCAGATATTTATGAATTTTCTGAAAAGCCCTGGAGGTCTGGCTGTGAAGCATGCATGGTAAACTGTCTGATGTCTGACAGTGTTTTCATTAGCATCATCACTCGAGGTAGGCCAGGATTAAACCATTTATTTCCCTCATCAGAATCTTATTCCCCCATTGTCTTAGTCATCTAGTGCTGCTGTATAACAGAAAAACCACAAGTGGATGGCTTTAACAAACAAAAGTTTATTCTCTCACAGTCTAGTAGGCTAGAAGTCCAAATTCAGGGTATCAGCTCCAAGGGAAGGCTTTCTCTCTCGGCTCTGGAAGAATGTCCTTGTCATCAATCTTCCCCTGGACTAGAAGCTTCTCTGCGAAGGAAACCCCTGTCCAAAGGACGCACTCTGCTCCTGGTGCTGCTTTCTTGGTGGTATGAGGTCCCCATGTCTCTCTGCTCGCTTCTCTCTTTTGTATCTCAAAAGAGATTGGCTTAAGACACAATCTAATCTTGTAGATCTCGTCAACATAACTGCTGCTAATCCCTCTCATTAACCTACATCATAGTGATAGGATTTACAACACATAGGAAAACCACATCAGATGACAAAGTGGTGAACAATCGCACAATACTGGGAATCATGGCCTAGCCAAATTGAGAGACATACTTTTGGGGACACAATTCAATCCATGACACCGATCTTGGTCAAAATTAGCTCCTAAAAAAGTGGATTAGTCTATGAGGGTTTCATTCTCTTTTTGACACAGTATCATCACTTGGATGTTTATCTGGGATAATGGTCATATAACAACATTTAGTTTATGATTGTCCTCATACTTGTTGCCGTAGTCTTACGCTTTAGTATTCCAGATCCCAAACTGAGGACCCACTTAGTATTCTTTTAGAATGCCTGTAAGTCTTATAAAATTTGTCCTCTGATTGAAGCAGAGAAGGAAAACCATTGAACTTCCGATTCCTTCTTCCCAGTGAAACCTGAATTTCTCCAGGCCTCACTAGCCTGTGGGTTTACATGGGCCTCCATTAACAGTGATAATCTAACTTTCAATGGCTCTTGCTTTCATCAGCTCATACAGGATGTCAACCCAGCATAAAAATCCCCCCATCTACTCTGTTTCAGTTACCTTTTGTTGCATAACAAACCACCCTAACATGTAGTGGCTTAAAACAACAACAATTGACTAGTTATCATAATTCTGTGTATTGATTGGGTGATTCTTCTGCTACTCTTGTTTGGGCTTACTCATGTGTCTGCATTCAGCTGGTGGGTTGGCTGAGGGGTAGTTGGTTCTGGATGGCCTCACTCACATTTCTGGTATCTCAGACCTGGAATGGTTGGGATGACTACCCACCTTCCCCACCCCCCAGCCAGTCTCTCTGTGGTCTGTTTTCCCATATGATGTTTCATCTTTTGAAGGTAGGTAGACATGGTGGAGCATTCCAAGAGAGTGAAGGTGGAAGCTACAAGACCCCTGGCATCTTGGGCTTCATAATTTGCTTGGCATCACTTCTGCCACATTCTACTGGTGAAAGCATATCACAGGGTCCTCTTGATGCGAAAAGCTACAAAAATTTGGGGGCCATAAATTCCCAAATACTGCCTGAGGTATTTCTTGGAGTCCTCAGGGAATATCTGCTACTTACAGTGCAGTCAGTTATTATGTATTACTCACTGGACATGCAACTTTTTAACCAAATACCACTCCTTCCTACAGACATGGTGACTTTTTTAGGCATAGTGGCAGTTTATGTAAGCTATTGTTATATCCTCCACTGAGCCACCTTCTGGACATCCAATTGGATACTCTTGTGTGGGATATCACAGTGTCTACTGAACTAGATGCCTCTATTGAATGTCACTGTCATTTCTGGCCAGCGACCATTACCAGTGAGCCCTCAATTAAGCAAAGCTTTCTGGTGATCTATGGTTAAGAAAGGGTAAAGACTTTACTACCACTTTGCTGTTGGGGCATATTGTTAGAGGGAAACCAAAGCACGTGATTTGTTTTTTTGAATGGCAACTTCAAACATAAAAACAGAAGAATTTAATCAACTCCCATGTATCTATCACCCAGCTTCGACAATTATCAATGTATGACCAATCTTATTTTACCACCACCACTACCACAACACTGGGTTATTCTAAAGTAAATTCCAGATATTATTTCATCTGTAAATATTTCATTTTATAGACCTGAAAGATTGTTGTGTGCTGTCAAGTCAATTCTGTCTCATAGGAACCCTATATGTCAGAGTAGAATTGCCCCATAGGGTTTCCTATGCTGTAATCTTTATAGGAACAGATCACCAGGTCTTTCCTCCCTTGGAGCCAGCAACCTTTTTGGTTAGAAGCTGAGCACTTAACCATTGTGCCACCAAGACTCTCCCTAAAAGATAATATTCTTAAAAAATGTAACCACAGTAGTATCACACCTAAAAAAATTAACAATAATTTCTTAATATATAAATATCCAGTCATTATTCAAATTTTTCTGATTATCATTTTATCTATCTAGGAACTTTTTTTAATAGTTGGTTTCTCAAATCAGTAACAAGTTCCACACAGTTCAGATTACATTTAGTTAATATGTCTCTTGATTCCCTTTTTTATCTACAAGTTCCTTCTACTCCTTTTCTCCTTGGAATTTCTTAAGAAATGGAGTCATTTCATGTATTTTTCTGATTGCATCTCCATGGAGTCATTTAGCATGTTCTTCAATTTCCTATAAACTGGTATTTATATCTAGAGTTTGATCAGATTTAAGTCCAATTTTTTGACTAAGATACTTCATTGATAATGAAATGTACTTCATTTGTCACCACACCAGGAGGCACATAATGTTAGTTCTTACAGCAATTTAAGTGGCAGTCCAGAAGATTGAACCAATGATGATTTCTAGTGACTGATGCCACCACTCTGTACTCCTGTACTCAGAGTCATCCCTCTCTTCTGACCAGTCATCCCTCTCTTCTGACCCTTATGTTTTCTTATGACATCACATGTACAATGCCCGGCCCTCTCTGTCATTAAGATAACTTTGCTTCCGTTTGGCATGCTACCTTTCATGCAAATAGACTTTTGGCAGGCCTGTTCCCAAAGTTCCTTTCTTCTTTTTTTGATGTTAAAGAGCAGAAATTTATTTTCTCACAGTTCTGGAGGGTAAAAGTTCAAATCAGAGTCTCGACTCTGTTGATTCCTTCTGTGGGCTCCTCTCCTAGTTTCTGGTAACTACTGGCTATCCTTGGCATTCCTTTGCTTGTAGACAGGTTCTCACATGGCATCTGTCTGCCCCCTGTGTGTATGCCTTTATCTATTCTGCTCTTTTTATAAGACATCAATCAGAAGTGATTAGGTTTAAGACCCATGCTACTATGACCTTGTTAACATAAAAAAAGAAAACTTCCATCTCCAAACAGGGTCATATTTACAGGTACAGGGATTTGGGCTTCCACATTTCTTTCTTTTTTAAAAAATATTTTATTGTGTTTTAGGTGAAAGTTTACACAGCAAGGAGCACTGGTGGAGCAGTGATTAAAGCATTCGGCTGCTAACTGAAAGGTCAGCGGTTCAAACCTACCAGCCGCTCTGAGGAAGAAAGCTATGGTAGTCTGCTTCTGTAAAGATTTACAGCCTTGGAAATCCTATGCGGCAGTTCTACCCTGTTCTATAGAGTTGCTGTGAGTTGGAATTGACTCCACAGCAGTGGATTTGTTTTGGCTTTTACACAGCAAATTAGATTCCCATTCAACAATTCATACACAAATTATTCTGTAATGTCCCAAAGGTTTTTCAGAAGGCATGATATCATATCTATATCTGACCTTGGATCTGATCCTATCCCAAGGCCTAAATCATTTTAACACTATTACAAGCACATAAAAAAGTGTGTTTGGAGGTCCATTTTATGGTTATCTTCTCATAAGAAAATGTCTTAGTTATCTAATGCTGCTATAACAGAAATACCACAAGTAGATGGCTTTAACAAAGAGAAATTTATTATCTCACAGTCTAGTAGGCTAGAAGTCCAAATTCAGGGTGCCAGCTCCAGGGGAAGGCTTTCTGTCTCTGTCAGCTCTGGAGGAAGGTCCTTGTCATCAATCTTCCCCTGGTCCAGGAGCTTCTCAGCACAGGAACCCTGGGGCCAAAGGATGCGCTCCCCTCCTTGTTCTTCATTGTTGGTGGCATGAGGTCCTGCTGTCTCTGCTTGCTTCTTTCTTTTATATCTCAAAAGAGATTGACTCAAGACACAACCTAATCTTGTAGATTGAGTCCTGCCTCATTAACATAACTGCCTCTGATCCTGCCTCATTGACATCATAGAGGCAGGATTTGCAACACACAGGAAAATCACATCAGATGACAAAATGGTAGACAATCACACAATACTGGAAAGTATGACCTAGCCAAGTTAACACATATTTTAGGGGGGATACAATTCAATCCACAACAGAAAATAAATGAATGTCCCAATAAAACATATACACCTTTCAGATGTTAATAATCTACCACATATATACTGGTACTAGTGGTAAACATTTTTATCATTTATGAGTTTAAGGTAACCAAAACAAGTATTGCTTAACCTTACACCAGGCATTAAAGCATACACTAAAATCTGTGTGTGTGTGTGTGTGTGTGTGTGTGTGTGTGTGTGTGTGTGTATACATATATATGTATATATACATATATATGTATACTTCTTCATTAATTGATCTATGTAGATACACAGGACAAAGAATTAATGAATTTACAGAAGTATCCACCTATCTCGAACCCAAAGTTGGATTTCCTATATTGGTTTTGGGGCTCTTCCCATCTCAGTATGATGGGATGAAAACAATTAACAAGTCTTCCCCATTCCGTCCTTCTAATATGGCATTGAATTTTGTATTAGGATGGTGTTCTTTTCTCTGCCTAAGTGTTTTTTTGGGATAGGCCAGCTAAAGTTATCCTCCTGTTGCCTGGTTATCCAACATAAGCAAACTCTGTCCTTCTTAGCATTTGATTACACTTTGTCTATCTAGACCCTAATTTAGTGTTTCCCAAACATATATTGTCCAATCGAATATTATTTAGGAGAACCATGAAAAATAAGTAAATAAGTTTGGAAGCTAAACAGGTTTCTTCCTGTATTCTCTGATACTCATGAGTTCCTTATAGGATTTTTTTGAGGTGGAATCATTTTGATGACGATATTAACAAAACTAACATATCCTAGATCATTTAGGTAAGACCTTGTAAATGAATTCTGCCACACAACTTCAGAGCTATGTTTGCATTTGTTGTTGATGACCAAAATGGTTCCATGTGATCAGGGTTGATTACCCAGTAAGCAAGGTGTGCATGGGCTGATTTGTGCTTATTACTAATCTGTGACGAATAATTTCACATGGGTTTCATCACATTTGCTGCTTTACATATTTTACACCTGATGCGGTGAAACCCATGTGAAATTGTTCACTACAGATTAGTAAGTAAACGCAAATCAGCCCATGCATACCTTGCTTACTAGATAATCTGTCTCTGTCAGAGATTATAAATTTGAAAAGAGGCTTTGATTCTGTAGGAAGGTGCTGTGGGATTGGGAGAGAGACAGGTGCCAGCCATACCTAGAAGCAGAATCTTTGATGTGAAAAAATGTGCAGTCGTTCACTGCAGATGATCTGGTATGTAAGGTAAGCACTGTACTAATGCTTACCTTACTTGGCTAATCCGCCCCTGCACATGATTCTCCAAATGGTGGCTCTTAGACTTTAATATGTTGGCAAGCATATTTCTCTGCTGTTAATTTAGGATGCCCTGATTTTAAATAGCATTTGCTTTAAAAATATTATTACCCAATCAGCCACACAGAGGTAACAGTTAAAAATAATCTTACTTGTTGTTGAGCGTATTATTTAGGGCGATGCACAGACCACCTGTTTAAGAACCACCACATGCTTATGAAAAAGCATATTCCTGGGCTGCATGTAGGACCCAATAAATCAGAATCTTTGGAGAGTGGTACCAAAAATACAAATTATAATGAGCTTTCTTCTGTGATTCTTGCACACGTTGAAATTTAAGATTGAATGAATAGAAAGTAAAAAGGTTTTACATGCCTTTTACTATGAAGAAACAAGGTGAGTCAGAAATTCAGCTAATTAAACATATGCACACCTATGTTTTTTGCAGCACTATTCACAATAACAAAAAGATGGGAACAACCCAAGTGCTCATCAACGAATGAATAAGTAAAATTTGGAACATAAATGCAATGGAATATTACTTAACAATAAAGAAAAATGAGTTCCCAAAACATCCTGGAACATGAATGAACCTGAAGGACATTATGTTTAGTGAAATAAGTCAATCATAAGAAATCAAATATTGTATGTTCTCATCTTTATGAAATAGCATGAACAAGTAAATATACAAGAAACTAATGTTCTTTAGTAGTTGGAGCCCTGGTGGCAAAGTGGTTAAGTGCTCAGCTACTGACCAAAATGTTGGCAATCCACTAGCCGTTCCTTGGAAACCCAATGAAGGCAGTTCTATTCTGTCCTATAGGGTCGCTATGAGTCAGAATCAGTTTGACAGCAACTGGTTAATGTTCTTTAGTGGTTACCAGGGATGGTGGGAGGGGGGAGTGGATTCACCCTCTAGATAGTAGATGCTTGTTATTTTTGGTGATGAGAAAGGTAACACTGAATGATGGTAAAATGTACACAGCTTGACGAAGGTAAATGATGTCACTAAAAAGCACACAAGAAAAAGGACCTGTTGGTAATTTCTATAGCATATATAATTTTGAAACAACAGCAAAAGCAACCAAAAAAAATATGTACAGGTGTGTGTGTGTGTGTGTGTATGTATATATATATATATATGTAAGCATATGTGTAGGTATATGTATGTGTGTATACATACAGTTGTATGCATATGTATATGCATGTATGTGACCGTATATACATATATTCATATATACAATGAAACACAGGGGGCACAGTTATGGATACTTCTTAGATATAAACAAACTCCTCACAGAATTGGATTTCTGGGTTTGAAGGATTAGGACCATAGTCTCTTGGGACATCTCAGTCATTGGCATAATATAGTTCAAAAAGTTAGGTTCTACATCCTAGTTTGGTGAGCAGTGCCTGGAGTCTTAAAAGCTTGTGAGCAGCCATCTAAGATACAACTATTGGTCTTCTCCACAGAAAAAGAGAAACAAGGAAACTAAAGACTCAAAGAAGAAACTAATCTACAGGACAAGTAATCTACATGAACCATGGCCGCCTCTACCCTGAGACCAGGAGAACCACATGGTGCTGGCTACCACTACCAACTGTTCTAATAAGGATCACAGTAGATGGACCCTGATACAATGGGAGAAGAACATGGAGCAGAACCTCTAATTTCTAAAAACAAGAAACCAGACCTACTGAATTGGTTGAGACTGGAAGACTTTCTGGGACTACTCCCCAGACATACTCTTCAAACCTTGAACTGAAACTAACCGGTAAGGTCACCTTGTAGCTAAATAACAACTTGGCTCAAAAAACAATGAATATCACCTGTAAGTACTGTGCTAAAAAATCATCTATATGAGACCAAAGGATCAACAATTATTTTAAAACAAAGATGAGAATATAAGGGGGCAGGGAAACTAGATTAATGGAAACAGAACGACTAGAACAGAAATAATGAGACTGTTCATGCATTGTGAAGAATGTAACCAATGTCACCAAACAACTTCTATAGAAATTGTTGAATGGGAACCTAAATTGCTTTGTAAACCTCCACCAAAAACACAATAAAATATTATTTTTAAAAAATCATTGTACAAATACCTGATAATTATGAAAAAAGATCAAAAAATA
Source organism: Dugong dugon (assembly GCA_030035585.1). NCBI lineage: Eukaryota > Metazoa > Chordata > Mammalia > Sirenia > Dugongidae > Dugong > Dugong dugon. Next base: position 52,790,449 of record CM057475.1, read on the forward strand.
CAGACAAGCAAAAATAAAAATTACTGATAATCATACTATCTAGAGATAGCCAAGTTAAACATTTTATTGCATAAATTATATATGAGTTATATATACATATTGGCTTACACTAGTTATGCTATTTTGTAACCTAACTTTTTCAAAGACTATCCTTTTTTTTTTGTACTTTAAATGAAGATTTACAGAACAAACTAGCTTCTTGTTAAATAATTAGTACACATATTGTTTTGTGACATTGGTTACCAACCCCACGACATGTCAACACTCTCCCTTCTTGACATTGGGTTTCTGTTACCAGCTTTCCTGTCCCCTCCTGCCTTCTAGTCCTTGCCCCTGGGCTGGTGGGCCCTTTTAGTCTCGTTTTGTTTTATGGGGCTGTCTAATCTTTGGATAAAGGGTGAACCTCAGGAGTGACTTCATTATTGAGCTAAAAGGATGTCCGGAGGCCATACTCTTGGAGTTTCTCCAGTCTCTGTCAGGCCAGTAATTCTGGCCTTTTTTTGTTAGTCAGAATTTTGTTCTCCATTTTTCTCCAGCTCTGTCTGGGACCTTCTACTGTAATCCCTGTCAGAGCAGTCAGTGGTGGTATCCGAGCACCATCTAGTTGTGCTGGACTCAGTCTGGTGGATGCTGTGGTAGTTGTGGTCCATAATTAAAGTGTATACTATTTTGAATCATGTTTTAGGTTCTATGTTCTTAATTGAAAATCCAGAGGAAAAATAAAATCCAGAGGAATGGTCTATTCATATTTCTATAAACTCTAAGACCTTAAGACAGAAGTACAGAAGTGAAATAGCACTTTTAGGGGCGTGTGCCTCATTTGTCCTCAGGAGAATGAAAGGCTTCTCCATTCCTGATTTATCAACCAGATCTGCTGACATCTTTCAGTGGTTTCTTCTGGAAACCAGCTAATCTACCTGTTTCTGGGGCTCCTCAGTCACGTGTCTATTCACTGGCATAATGTAAACACGTATCGGGCAGCAAGGTTAACAGTTAAAGATTAAATTGTTGGGACCAAAGGTCAGGAGACCTGCCTTTAGTTGTAACATCAGAAGATCTGAACGGGAGATAACACATTGCTACTTAACATCCTACCTTCTCTGAGGAAAAGAGTGAACAAGAAACAACACAGTAACAGAAGAGCCTTCCTTCCAGAAGTTCTCCAGGAATGATGCTGGAAGAGTTCTGCAGCTCTACTTTCTGGGTAAGAAATTACATGTATTCTCACTATTAACTTTCCTCAGACTCAGAACAAGTCGTAGATTAGTCTAGAGTGGCTACCAACAAGAACCAGAAAAGTTAGATGTGTAGCTGGTGTAATGCTTAGGCTTTTTTAGAAAGGATACTATCTGGGAGAAGTAATATGTTTATTTTCTAACAAATATTTATTTTATCCCAGATTCTTTTCTAGGACTAGCTAGCTGCAAAATTGCCTCCTCCAAAGAGAAATAGGGAAAAGACTTCCAAAATCATCAGTGTTAGGAGGGGGAATTTTTGTGTAGTTTTCGGGTAGGAGAAAGAGAAGAAGGTCCATGATCAAGTCCTATTGAGATATGATACTGTTGAAATGGTATGTTCTAGAGGAATTATCTAGCTGGCAATTAATTATACAGACTAGAAATTGAGGCCAAGGATGCAAACTTGGGCATCATAAGCACTGACATAATTTTTGAACCATTAGAATTGGGTAATACTGTTTTTGGAAGAGAAGAAAAGGAAGAGACACCACTGAAGGAAACGTCAGGTATTTAAAAGGTGAATCAGAATAGCATAACCTCATGGAGTCATAGAAAGCAGAGAATTTCAAGACAGAAAGAACAATGAACAGTACCAAAAGGTTTAGTGGAATGGAGAATGAGAATTTAGTGATTGAGAGAAAGTAATGACCTCCTTAGAATAGCGTTTCACAAAGTATGGTCTGCAGACTCCTAACATCAGAATCACCTGAGGAGCTTGTTAAAATTGTTTAAGAAAATAAGTGTGGTACAGCAGTTCTTTGTGTAGTACTTAGACTGGAAGCATCAGCATCACCTGGGAACTCGTTAGAAATGCAAATTCTCAGACACCACCCAAGAGCTACTCAGTAAGAAACTCCAGAAGTGGGCCCACCAATCTGTATTTTAACAAGCCCTTCAAGTGATGCCGATGCAAGCTAAAATCTGAAAACTACTGGTGTAGAGATAACATCGAGGCCGAGAGGCAAGTACATGAAAGAACTCAATAAATAGCCATAATTTCTCAGTAAAATAGATTTCATTTTGGGATGCCCAGCTAGGTGGTGGAAGAGAGAGAGGTTTAAGAAAAATGGAAAAGCTTTGATTAGCTGCTGTGAGGGGAACATGGCAATCAGACATTTGAGAGAGACATGCCTAGCAGCTCACCATTTTCTTCTCTGTATAAACCTACCTAATGTGGATCTTCATCTTCAGGATGTGGGCTCTCTAACTAGAAGGACTTTGGAAAGGCTCTGGTTAATGTTACCATGAATTAATTTGATGGTCACTTTTTTTATTTCTGAAAGATTTTTTAATTGAGGTACTTTTGTGAACAAGGCAGTGGGCTTTTACTATATGGTTAACATGTCTATGCACTTCTGAGTGTATCTATGTGCCTGAACCATGGTAGGAGTATGGAATCTTTCTGAGGATGTGTTAGGGGATTATTGTGAGGATTTAGTGAGAAAATAAATGTAAAGCCCTTACACAATCCCCAAGAAGTATTATTATAGTCTGTAACATTTTAGAAAAAAAATGATACCTATAGCCGTGTAAGTTTAATCAGAATGTTTAACTGCTCTATGCTTCAATTTCCTCATCTGTAAAATGAGGATAATAACAGTATCTACCTCTTTGGGTTGTAGTGAGGATTGAATGAGTTAATACATGTAAGGTGCTTAGAATAGTGCAACACGGTAAGTACTCAGTAAATGATGCTGTTTTTGTTGTGGTGGTGGTTGTTAGCATTCAGAAAGTAGAGAATTTTTGAATTGTTAATCACAGCTGAGGCAGGTCAGGACTGATTTTCTGAGTTTCAGACTAGCAGCAGTGAAAGATTTGACAATTTGAAACGACTCTCTTTTGATTCCCTGGAAGACTAAGACAATTACTGCAGTGAGAAAGAGATCCACAAAGTTCCCCAAAGTTGTTTCTGTTTTTTGAGAGGAGTAGGAATGAGATAATAAAATACCTGCATAGCACTTCCCATCTTAGAAAGGACCTGGGCCCCAAGGCCTGATAGGCAGGGCATAATTGACCTAATCATTGAGAAATCTCTCTGGGAATTATCTGATAGAACATATTGATTATGGCACCTCAACCTTTTCTTTAAAGAATCTGTGCAAACAGCTGTACAAAACAGTTTAAAAATATTTACAGGAAGGGGCACAGTTTATATAGAGACTTCCTACATATATCCAAACACTTCCTGGGATTGCTTTACTGGGTTGAAAGACTTGGGACCATAGTCTTGTGGGACAACTCAGTCAATTGGCATAACGTAGTTCATGAAGATAATGTTCTACATCCTCGTTTGGTGAATAGCATTTGGGGTCTTAAAAGCTTACGAGCAGCCAGCTAAGATACAACTGTTGATCTCTACTCATGTGGAGCAAAAAAGAATAAAGGAAACCAAAGCCTGGAAGAAGAAACTAGTCCACAGAACTAATAGCCCATATGAACCACAGCCTCTTCTGGCCTGAGATCAGAAGAACTAGATGGTGCCTGGCTACCAGTACTGACCATTCTGACCAGGGGGACACAATAGAAGGTCCCGGATAGAATGGGAGAAAAAGGTAGAACAAAGTTCAAATTCCTAAAAAACGCCAGACTTACTGGACTTATACAGACTAGAGGAACCCCAGAGACTGTTGCCCTAATATACCCTTTCAACTTGGAACTGAAGCCATCCCAGAAGTCACCTTTCAACCAAATAATAGATTGGCTTATAAAATAAATAATATCACCGTGAGTCATGTGCTTCCTTAAGCAATAAACTATATGAGACCAAACAGTCAACATTTACCCAAAAGTAAAGATGAGAAGGCAAGGAGGGCAGGGAAGCTAGATCAGTGAAAACAGAACAAACAGAATGAAATAATGAGAATGCTGACACATTGTGAAAATTGTAACCAATGTCATGGAAAAATTTGTATAAAAACTGTTAAATGGGAACCTAATTTGTTATGTAAACTTGCATCTAAAACACAATAAAACATTTTTAAAAATAAAGAACAAATAGAAAATCTCAAAAAAAAGTTTATAGGAAGAGAAAAATCTACCATTACATGGCTCTGGTATAAGAACTGGTATCCCCCAGCCCACAAGACACTTCCATTTATTGCAGAATGAGAAGAGTGGTACAGAACTTGCTGGGAGTCTGTCTTCTGTCTAACAGTGCCATTGTCCCTTCTGTGCCCAAGCTGGCCATGTGTCCTTGGGGTTCGGATCAGTGGCATTACTAGGGTTGGTGTCACCCAGTGTGGTAACTCATAGTGTCAACCCCTCCATGCTAATTACCACAATATTGTAGCTAAAACACCAGAAAATTTGACAAAATCAGCGACTATATAAACACTGGCAGCAATGAAAAACTGTGTGTGCTTGTAGCCGTGCAGACAAAACCATGTGATTTGAAGCATTGTTGTAATTGAGTAATAATAACAGCTCTGACCAGAGTGCATTAGAAGGTGCAAAAAGTAAATTAGCATAGAGTTTTAGCCTTGTAGGCAGGGTCAGATTAACCAGTAAGCACAGTATGCACTGGCCTGTATTGAGCAAGGTACGCACAGGCTTAATTGTATTTACTTAGGTGAGCAATTTCACGTGGGTTTCACCACATCTTTGCTGTGGTGGGGGACAGTTGAAATTGTGCACTGCAGATTGGTGGGAAGGCACAATTGGACCCGTGTGTACCTTGTTTATTGAGTAATCCAGCCCTGATTGTAGGTATATTGATACATGTAAGCTGGGTTTATGAAAAATGTTTTTGTTGTTATAACTAACTACAGGGATATTTTTATAAAAAATAATAAATTTCTGCTGAAACACTGCACAAAAATTTTATAGACAGTCGCTTTGGTGTCCCCCCCTGCCCGATGGTGTCACCTGGTGCAGTCTGAACCACCCACACCTCCCTAGTGACACCACTGGTTCCTACATAACCCTCCCTGGGCTGTACGAGACTAAACATCATAGTATGCCAAGCATTCAGCCTGTCTAGAGCCTGCATGTTTGAACACCGGCCAGTGAATTCAACCAGTGCTAGGGAACTATTCTCCCCTTTGGACTGAGGAATGGTCCATCTTCTCTGTACAATTTGGCAAATGCACTGGTGAAGTTTACTTAGAATAACAGAAAAATTCAGAATCTAGTCTTGAAGTCACAGGAAGATAGCTTTTTAGAGGCTGGGTTGACCAGAAAAGTCACTAAATATCACAAGGGGATGAATAAGCTAGTACTGATAGCTAAAGGGTAGAGCTAGATATAGATATGGATTTGAGTTAAAATTGTCTGGAAGCAGTTGGGGTGTGCTGGGGGATGGTCTCTGTCTTAAACAATGCATGTATCCAATATTCCTTCATTTTTTGGTCCCCCAGAATTCCTCATTCCTGGATAGCCCAGAGGCTGACCTACCACTTTGTTTTGAGCAAACTGTTCTGGTGTGGATTCCCTTGGGCTTCCTTTGGCTCCTGGCCCCTTGGCAGCTTCTCCATGTGTATAAATCCAGGACCAACAAATCTTCTGTAACCAAACTCTACCTTGCTAAGCAGGTAAGGTAGACCTACCATTTCCTAACTCTCATTCTTGGTGCGCAATAGGGACATTTTCTTGGTCATTAAAGTGTCCTCTTCCATGTCTTTAACCGTCTTTTCCAGTTGCTGCTGGCTCAGGTAGATTGTAGGTATATTGATACATGTAAGCCGGGTTTATGAAAAATATTTTTGTTATTATAACTAACTAGAGGGATATTTGTATAAAAAATAATAAATTTCTGCTGAAACACTGCACAAAAATTTTATAGACAGTCATTTTGGTGTCACCCCCCTGACAGTGTCAGCTGGTGCAGTCTGAACCCCCCGTACCTCCCTAGTGACACCACTGGTTCCTACATAATGCTCTAGGTGTCCCACTCTCTACCTGCCCTCATTGGTCCCTTGTTGTATTTCTTAGTTAAAGTAACTTTTGTTTTTGCATAAGAATGTTGTTGTTAGGTGCCATGGAGTTGGTTCCGACTTACAGCAACCCTGTGTACAACAGAACAAAACAGTGCCTGGTCCTGTGCCATCCTCACAATCATTGTTATGCTTGAGCCAATTGTTGCAGCCACTGTGTCAGTCTCTCTTGTTGAGGGTCTTCCTCTTTTTTGCTGACCCTCTACTTTACCACGCATAATGTCCTTCTCCAGGAACTGGTGCATAAGAGTAGTGAGTCTTAAATTTTATGAATATTGTCCTCCCGAAACACCAATGAGGAGCCCTGGTGGTGCAGTGGTTAAGAGCTCTGGCTGCTAACCAAAAGATTGACAGTTCAAATCCACCAGCTACTCCTTGGAAACCCTGTGGAGCAGTTGTACTCTGTTGGATAGGGTCGCTATCAGTTGGAATCGACTGGACGGCAATGGGTTTTTTGGTTTTGTTTTAGTATTTGACAAGACAACACTAAATTACCTGCTCTTACACTGTCCTAATTAATCAGGAGTCTGTAATTCAGTTGGCACTAACACGAAGTGCAAATGAACCATGTAATGTGATCTCTGCACCATTGTGACCTCTGAACCATTCAGCGTTCCAACCATCACTCATTTCCCAAAACTTGGACCTGGTTCCCATTTTCCCCAGAGTCTTTCCTGAGTCTGGAAGATCACTGACAGTGGAGAGGGGAAGGGTAAGTGTGCACATTGGCGTGCCTGAGTAGGGAGAAAAATGGAAAGGACAGGAGATGTAGGAGAGTGCCCAGGAGGAATGAGGCGAAGAGCCCCTCTGTCAGCTGCACTAATTATCTCAGGGAGGGGTATGGTGTGAATTAAAAGACCCTCAAGGTTGTAAAGCCATCCGGTAAGTCCACTGTCTGCTTCCTTCCACTAGATTTTTTCTACCTGTCCTGAACTTTAGACAGGCAAATTGGATTCCTGTGTTCTATGAACAATAAAACAAATACAGATGACCTCAAGTTATGTGGAACCTAAAAGGGAAGAAGGGACTTAGCTGAAGGAAGTGGGATTTGTAGGGACACTGTCAGGTGGGGGCTGGTGGTGTTTTTGTTGGACTCATGGTAGGAAAAGAACAGTCACTGAGAGCCCAGGGGAAGGTCACTGTCTGCATTTTTTACCTGAGTGCCCAGCACAGGACCTGGCACATATCAGACACTTGTTAAGTATTTGTGAATGTTGGTGCAAAGTGCACCCTAGGAATACAGGTTGCGTTAAAAATGTGCTAGACTCCTTCTGAAAATTGGAAAACACGCATCAGTGTCCTTGAGGATGCATCAGAGCTTGAGGTTAGAGCCAGTCAGATTGGTGGCTTTTGACACTTTCTGGAGCTTCGAAGAAGAGTTTAGAGAATGAGCAAACCAGTATCCCACTTAATAAAGCTATTAACAAGCCTTTAAAACAGCTTTATCAAGATATAATTCACATACCATACAATTTGCCCTTTAAAACCAAAAGATCAGCAGTTCAAACCACCAGCCACTCTGTAGGAGAAAGATGTAGCAGTCGGCTTCTATAAAGATTTACAGCCTTGGAAACCCAGTGGGGCAGTTCTACTCTGTCCTATACGGTTGCTATGAGTCTGAATGGACTCCAAAGCAGTGAGTTTGGTTTTCTGGGTTTTTTAATATGCCATTGAATGGATAATACCACATTTTAATTAACTGTTACAGACACAAATCTCTGTAGAACAAAAGAAATGTATTAGTTTTTTTTTGTTTTCCTCCTGTATCTAATAATCCACTCACCCTTACTCACAGCCTCAGGAATTCCATTTATAATTTATATCCTCCACCTTGACTAGTACTGATTTGCTTCTCCTTAAAATTTTCAAGATAATTGGTTTCATTCTCTGAAACAGTCAGAGGTGTTATTCCTCACAAAGCAAAATCTCATTTCTCCTATGAGAATCTTCTCTCTCAGCTCACTCCTCAGCTTGGTTTTATTTCTCAATTTTGTTTTCTACCCACCTTTGGGCTATTTCAGCTGTTTTTGTCCTCTCTGACTCTCCTGAATTGTTGTTATTGCTGTTATTTGGTCGTTAGTGCAGTGTTTACCTCATCTGGATTTCGTCAAGTTGCTTGAGCAAGCTGGTGAGTGACTCCACAGGTTTGTTTGGTTTTTAAAGGGACATCCTTATTTAGGACCCAGTGCATAGTTCACATAATTGAATTTTAAAAATGAAAGAATTGTTGGATGAGCTTAATGAATTTGGTTTGGAGGCTGTGGAAGTGCTGAGGTCAAAGCAAGATGTGCGGCAAAAAATGGACTTGTTAGTAAGCCAATGAGAGGTAGGAATCATCTTTGAGTTTTTATAGAAGTATAATATGAAGATTGCCTCAACTTGTTCCGAAAAGTTTCAGAAAGCAGGACCAAGATAAGTGGGTGGAGGTTGTTCGAGGGAGGCATATTTTGGCTAAATATACAGAAGAACTTTCTAAAAATAATGCTTGTCCAATAATAGAATGGGCTATTGGGGATATAGTCCCTGAAATATTCAAGCTGAAGTTAGACATTCGTCTACCAGTGACATGGTAGAAGTAGATACCCTCTATAATGGTAGAAGATTCAACCAGAGTGCCTTGTCATTTACAAAGCAATGGGAAAAGGGAAATTTGCAAAGATGAGAAGGAATGAAATATGGTCAAACCACTCTCTTTTCCTTTTTAATGCCAGTGAAATTGTATTTCCTTACAAAGTTGAGTTAGTTAACCCTTGGTCTGCTTGACGCTCCCCTAATAAATCAGAGACCAAGGGCAAAGAGTAATAAAGACCTAGTAATTATTAAAGAGCCACAATAATTCCCTGTTCTTAATTAATAAAGAGGTGTGTATGTTTCTGGTTATAAAACTAACGCATGGTAATTATGGAAAATTTGGAGACTCTAGGAAAATAAGATAATTAAACCTGTTAATAATTGTATCACCCTGATATTATCCTGTTAACATTTTGATACATATTCTTCCACTGTTTCTCCTTAAAAAAAATAGTTCAAAAGAGTACGAAATGAAAAGCAAAAGTCTCTTCTTCATGCCCTACCTCCCAGACCCATTCTCCAGAGGGCTCCATTTGAAATTATTTTGATCACCTCCATAGCTGCAAATAATACATATAAGTCTATATCTTTTGATCTGACGACTTCAAAAATGATCTATTTCTGCCTCTATGAAAGACAAGGAATTTAGCTCATCAACCCTTCCCCCTAATTTCCTTTCCCTTCCCTCCCCTTCCTCTCAATCTTCTTATTTTATATGATTATTTTTAGTTTAGAGTATTTTTAGTATTTTTAGTTACCTTTATACCTAAAAATAATCTGTCATCAATTTTAGACTGTATATCTTGATGCCCTATTGTGTAAGATGAGAGAATTAGTGCCCCCAGATTTCTTGGATCCTTTCTGCAGGAGAATATCCTCAAATAAAATTTCAGAAAGAGTGACAGTAGGTAAAGTCTCTAAGTTCTTGCTTTCTAAAGATGTTCATTTGGATATGGAATGTTAGTTTCAAAATATTTTTCCTTTGAAAACTCTGAAGATGTTGGTACATTGTTCCTCAGCATCCTGTGCTACCATTTAGAATTCTTCTCATTCCTGCTTATACTCTAGAAGCTTTTATCCTCTTTACTCTTTATTTTTTAGTAGTATTTTATTTATTTATTTATTGTTATCCTCTTTATTCTTAATGTTCTGGAATTCCACGATAGTCTATCTACATGAGTATTTTTTCATTCAATTGACTCTGCACTTTCAACCTAAAGACTCATGTCTTGCTTATCTCTGAGAACTTTTCATAAATTACTCCTTTCATTTCCTTTCCTCTGTCTTTGAAATTCTCTCTCTCCAGAACTTCTTTTAAATGGACTGAACTCTCTGAGTTGATCTTCCTTCTCAACTTCTCTCTTTTTTTAAATTTCTTTTTCTGGAAGTTTTCCCAAATTTTTTTTCCAGTTGTCCTAAAGGACTCTTCTTAATTTCTGAATGTACCTTTTTATTAATAGCAACCTGTCAATGGATGCAGTATCTTCACAAATCTCTTGGGGCATTGCTTTGAAAGTAATTTTAAAAATAAGATTTTTTTTTTCCTGTTCACTTAATACTTTCTATTTCTTTCAGCCCAGGATTTGTCTTCCTGGTCATTATCTCGGTTGTCTTCTTTGCTAATACAGTGAAACCTGTGAGAGCCAGAACTTTCCAGGACTGCCTTGTTTTTTTGGGTCTCACAAGTTCTCTGCCTGTGACAGGATGCAGTCTTACCACTTTTCTATCGCTCGTTTTAGTGGAAAACATTTAAGTTTTCCTTCTCTGACAGGTTTCCACCTTACACAGGTTCCAGCTTTCGCAGGTGTTACTGTATTGTTTTTTCTCAAGTTTCTGATAATTATTAGTGCTCTGTTTGCATTTATGAATAAGGAATTAAGTTAATTAACATAGTTGGCTAGAGTAGGTCCCTCTGCCATTATATAAGTCCTGATTTCTATTCTTTTACATTTGTTAGATGTGTTTTATGGCCCAGAATGTGGCCTATCTTGGTAAATGTTCCACATGAACTTGAGAAGAATGTGTATTCTGTTGCTAGATGAAGTATTCTGTAAATGTCAGTTAGACTTAGTTGATTGATGGTGCTGTTCAATTCAACTATATCCTTACTGATTTCCTGCTTGCTAGATATGTCAATTACTGATAGAGGGGTGTTGAAATCTCCAGCTATAATAGTGGATTTGCCTATTTCTCATTGCAGTTCCATCAGTTTTTGCATCATATATTTTGATACTCTATTATTAGATGCATACACAGTAAGGATTTCTATATCTTCTTTGAGAAGACCTAACAGCTAAGTAAAAAATGGCATGTTGTTATACTTTTAAATTACACTACTGATTCCTTGGACATCCCATTGATATCTTATTATTAATGAGTTTAAACATTTCTTCATATGTTTAAGAGCCATTTGTATTTCTTTAAATTATCTATTTGTAGTCTATGCCCATTTTTTCCATTCAGTTATTAGTTTTGTGAGTTTTTTTAATTACTTTGTAGGAGTTATTTTTTAAGGAACTTAGTCTCTTTGATAATGAATTTCTTGGTGCATTTCTAACCAGTTTGTCTAAGTTCAACATATGTAAGCCTGTGGCAGATCTCCTCCTTTTCTTCAGCCTTGGGAATGGTCTCCTGGTTAGTATTCTCTCTAGCTAGTCATCTTCAAGGAAGAGTGCTTTAGCTCCAACTGGGTTTATTTTATCTCAATTTACCTAAATGCAAGTATTCCTTACCACCTCAGAAGCTATTATTTTTTCCAATGACCTCATAGTCTAGTGTGAAGAAAGCACAATATAATATATTATATACTTGAGAAAATGCATTCCATTTGCCAGCATGTCTTTGACTGTACTCCTTGCTAAATAATAGCCCTGGTCGTATTTGTCAAAGCTGCATTCGTTTCCCTCCTTGGCTGGTTTTCTTTACAAAAACCCCCAATATCTTTCTGCTTGAGTCATTCTGGACGAATGAGACTTATGGGAACGAGTATGGGCAAATGGATGGGAATAAGAAGGGATGAGGGTAGAGGAGATAGTATAGATCTTAATCTTGGGGGCCAAGATGCTGTGGATCTCCTCAATGGAGATAGTTGTTTTCCCTCCTGATAGAAGAGGGTTGGTCCTTTAGAACGATACAGTGTGTATTATGTCTCATGAGCTCATAGAACAAATATATTGATTGGCTTGGAATTACCATGGATGCCTTGCAATTAATATTGCAAATGTAATATGAGGCAAAGGCTGGGACCGATGACTGAGGAAAGAGAATAGTGCCACCCTAGGCATAGTGGTTAAGAGCTGCGGCTGCTAACCAAAAAGTCGGCGGTTGGAATCCACCAGCCACTCTTTGGAAACTCTATGGGGCAGTTCTACTCTGTCCTATAGGGTCACTAGGAGTCGGAATCAACTCATTGGCAACAAGTTTGGTTTTTGGTAGTTGAGGGGAAGGAACCCTGTTGGCGAAGAGGTTAAGCACTTGGCTGCTGAGCGAAATGTCAGCAGTTTGAACCCACTAGCTGCTCTGCGGGAGGAAGATATGGCAGTCTGCTTCCATAAAGATTATAGCCTTGGAAACCTATGGGGCAGTTCTACTCTGTGCTATAGGGTCACTATGAGTTGCAATTGACTCAATGGCACACATTGACAACAGTTGGGGGGCAGGATTCTCCTTTTAACCCTAGTGTATTAGTTTTCTATTGCTGTGTAACAAATTACCCCAAAACTTAGCAACTTAAAAAAAATAAGCTTTTTTTTTTTTGTTTGTTTTTTTAATCTCCTCACAGTTTCTGTGGTCCAGGAATTTGGGACCAGCTTATCTGGGTTCTGCCTCATGGTGTCTCATGGGGTTACAGTTAATATGCTGGCTGGGGCTACATCATCAGAAGGCTTGATTTCGGGCCTAGTAGTCCACTTCTAAGATGGTGCACTTGCATGGCTCTTGGCAAGCGGCCAGGTGAATCTCTCCATAGGCTACTTTAGTATCATCAGAACAGGGCTTCTAGCTTTCCCCAGCATATGTAACCCAAGAGAGAGAGAACAAGGCTTGGAAGTCACATACTGTCACTTCTGCCATATTCTGCTCATTAGAAGTGAGTCACTAAAGTCCAGTCCACACTCAAAGGGAGGGGAACTAAGTTCTACTTTTTGAAGAGAGTAGTATCAAAGAGTTTGTGGACGTATTTTAAAATGATCATACTCAGCATTCCTCAAAAATACTTTTCAGGGCACGCTTTGAATTTTATTCCATTATTGGATGAACTATATGCATCAATTCATTCCACAAATATCTATTGAATATGTTATCTGAAGCACTGTATACCATTTTTACCATCCATGATTGGGGACCATTCTATTCTAAGAGACTTGCAAAAAATGATATCCTCCTAACAGTGGTTTTTTCCCCCCTTCTCAGGTGTTTGTTGGATTTCTTCTTATTTTAGCAGCCATAGAGCTGGCCTTTGTACTCACAGAAGATTCTGGACAAGCCACAGTCCCTGCCATTAGATACACCAATCCAAGCCTCTACCTGGGCACATGGGTAAGGCCCATCACCACTTTCACCTTGTTTATCTTCTCTCTACCTATAGTCCTGTAGCTGAAATTTACTCTTTTGGGATGAAATTAAGTCCAATTTCATCTAAAGAATTTGAGAAGTAGAAAGGACCATCTAGTACAGCCTTCTGACATCATAGATTAAGAATCTGAAACACAGAAAAGGTTAAGTGACTTGCCTAAGGTATATAATTAGTTGGCGACAGAGCTAGGACTAAAGCGCAGTCTTCCAATTTTTGACCTGTTGTTCATTCTATCATACTCTTACGTCTCTCATCCCTTTCAAGGGTGTTATAAAGGCAAAGCTTGGTCATTGTGGGGTGAAACTAAAGATTACAAATTTTAGCTCTTCATCTTCTTTTTGAACACTGATTTATAGAAACTTCTCCCTAGGATAAGTACCAGATTTAAAGATTAAGATGTATATCTTATGTCCTTGTATCTTGCCGTGTAAAGATCATAGATGAGATATTAGTTTCCTGATATAAAATCATTTTTAAATGCTGTAAATATTATTTTTAAATTGATTAGTGACTCTAACCAGTGGATCACTGAGTCTAGAATCATTGCTTTAAACCTATTGTCAGAAACTAGTATCTCCTGTAGGCATGTTTTTTTGAAGGGGAGGGGTGGGGGCTGCACAGTGTATGTGGAGCTCTGGTGGCATAGTAGTTAAATCACATGGCTGCTAACTGAAAGATGGGCAGTTCAAACCCACCAGCTGCTCTGCAGAAGAAAGATGTGGCCGTCTGCTTCTGTAACAATTTACAGCCTTGGAAACCCTTTGGGGCAGTTCTACTCTGTCCTACAGGGCCACTATGAGTCAGAATTGACTCAGTGGCAATGGGTTTTGGTTTGGTTTGCACAGTATTTAAACAAAAATTGAATTAGTTGCCATTATTTTAAAAGAGGAAGATGACAAACAAAAATCTCAATTTCCAACCATTCTTGAAAAATCAGAATGACAACCATGAGTCTACATTCTCACAGGACCATAGTCAGCTGGGACGGAGTAGCTGTGGCCCCTTTAGACCAGGCATGTGCTCAACCCAGACCCTACCTAGTGCCCCTTCACTGAGTAGCATTACCTGCCTGACCTCATAAGCATTTTTGGTTGCTATTATTCCTATAGAACAAACAAAGAAGGGTCTAGGCATTGGTGTCCTGGAGCTGGCTCGTACATCTCTTCCCAACCCTGTGTTCAGTGACAACACTTGGAGCTTGAAATCTGCCATGGCGGGAGTATTTATGCCATGGAAATAGGCAAATGCTACAAATCACAGCCTTTTTCAGAGAGCTGGTTTACTAGGAAAGGTAAGGAGGCTAGGAAAACACCAGCATTTAATTAATTATATCTAATAGTGATGATCCAAAACAGAGTTTTTATTTTTAATCGCTTAGCCTGAAGTGCTAGACTACTAGCTGAAACGTTGGCGGTTCAAACCCAGAGGTTCCTCAGAAGACAAGCATGGAGATCTGCTTCCAGAAGATCACAGCTTTGAAAACCCTATAGAACAGTTCTATTCTGCACACATGGGGTTACTTGAGTCAGAACTGACTTGATGGCAACTAACAATAACAAGTCTGATATTATTTAAAAACCAAGGTACAGAGACCTCGTACCTATCCATCAGAATCTGCCTCCCACACCTGACTGTAGTGCCTGAAATTCATTTTCTTGGGTCTTGAAAAGGCTTTTCTGGCTCACAAAGTAACTCCATTAAAATGCAGATAGTGATCCTCACCTTTCTGAAATAACTTCCAACTCAAGTGTGTGAATAGAGATGGGGTAGGGAAAGAGGTCCCAGAGAGAGCATGGAGGCACTGAAAGAGGAAGTTGGATGGTATCAGGGAGGAAACCTACAATTTGGCATTTGTGTGCTTTCTGCCTGGCCAGGTTAGTTACAACAATCCCCCCCTTCAGCCCCCACCTCTCTTTTCTTCCCCTGTTTTCCGACAACCTTCTTACCTCCTGTACTTGGTTAGTGACAATAGTCTTCAGAACTTGGTGTGAATTTCTCTCTAGCTCCTGGTTTTGCTGATCCAACACAGCAGGCAATGGTGTGTGCAAAAGAATTCTTGGTTCCTGTCCCTATTCTGGATTCTTTCAATACTCTGTGGCACTTTCCAACTTCAAACTCTCATCCGGATGCTCTTACAGGTAAGGAGCAAAGAGACAGTGACATAAAGAGACACTGCTGGGCATCTGCTGGATTGGAGGAAATACAATGAAGTAGATTGGACTTCAGGATGGACTTGTATTTAGGGGATCTGATGATGGGCTTTAATCACAAGAATTGATATATATATATATATATATATATATATAGACCATTTATAGTTAATTTGAATAAAAGGTTCATTTTCTCTATTTTTTTTTCTTCCATAGGACAACAATTCTAACCTGATCTACTCCTGCCTGTTCTTCATCTCCTATGCATGCCAGATCCTGATCCTGGTCCTTTCAGCATTTTCAGAAAAAAATGCCTCATCAAATGTGAGACTCTAAATATGCTTGCCTAATGTATTACTTAATTTGATGGTGTCTTGACAAATATAACTTTGAGATGTCTGGGTCTCATAGAGACTGGAATAAGGTAGTACAGATTATTTTATGGCATAGGAAACAGGAGGTAAGTAGAATATAGAAATACTGACTTTTCCATTGACCCACCAATCTTCAGCACAGGCAGTTAATTCATACATCTATGCCAGCAAATCTTATTATCATTCTACTAGTGACCTTACCAACACATGGGGTCACCATGAGTTGGAACTGACTTGACAGCAGATGGGTTTTTTTTTTTTTTTTGGTTTAGCGAACTTAGGGCTCCCAAATAAATATATGTTGACCAACTGACTTCAACATCATATCTAGTTTCTATCACATCATACCTAGCAAAATCAGTTTCTGGTTTTAGAGTCCCATGGCATTTCCATTTCCAATTGATTTACTTTCTAATTTTTGTGTGTCTTGCAGAATCCATCAACTACGGCTTCATTTCTGAGTAGTATTACCTTTAGTTGGTATGACAGGTAGGAAATGCCTGGAGTATGGTTATCTATATCCCTCCCCCCTCACTCTTCTGAAAGAGATGTAAAGCATAATTACAAAAAAAAAAAAAAAATTCCCGCTGTGGCCTCAATTTCTCCTCTATTTAGTCAGAGTCAGAGAATGTTAGAACTTAGAGGTCAGTTTAGTTCCGTCCCTTCATTGGGCAGATCAAGATGCTGAGGAGGGGGTAAAGGGAGATTTGCTCTTGGTAGTCTATGGGGTTCACAGGAAAAAACAAAAGAGGCAGTAGGATGCGAAAGGGGAAGGTTGGAGGCAGGCAGTGTGGCACAGGATTTGGAAGATAAGGGATGAATGAGCTGTTCTGGGCTCCAGAGGACCAGGAAGAGGTATCTTGACCCCTGTAGTTCCATGGACTCCTTTGACAGGCTGGGGAAGCCTATGAATCTCTTCTCAGAAAAATGTTTTAAATGCATAAAATAAAAGATACAGGAATATAAAGGAAAACAAATATATTAAAATAGTGTTATCAAAATATTTTAAACAAAAAAGTACTTGTGATACAGTAATACATGTGTTCTTTGTTAATGCATTAAATAACAACATGCAGTGGTGGGTCCAGTATCAACCATTATTTCAAAGTGGTGATGAGAGTAAGTGAATCATGAAAACATCTGTGATTTCTCCTGGTGACAAAGGCACAGACTCCTTTTATAACTGTGGTTGGTTGCTTACACTCACAAGAAAGAAAGGCTAAATTTCAATTAGAAGTTAGTAAAAATAATAATGTAATTCATGTTCCATCTGCGTTCTCAAACCTCAGGTTAAGAATTCCTGATCTAGAGAGACAGTGTAGAGGCAGCCACTAGGTCAGCTCCATTTCTTAAGGCCATCATGGAGTCACTTCCAGGAGATGCCAGAGTGACAGACAACCAGTATTTGAGGAGGAAGGAGCAGGAGGAGGGGGAGGTGATGATCTTTTGGCCCTTAATTCAGTAATGCCCCTCCTCTTCCCCTTCTCTTCTTGACTTTCCCATCTCTGTCACCCCTCCTTGCTTCCTTTTCTCCTCTCCCCACTCCTTTCTCAAATTCAAAGAGGCAGGAGGTGAGGGTAGTGGAGCAAAAGAGAAGTCCCATTATATTGTTCCTCTGTCCCAGATAAGGACCCAGGCAGGTTTGGATAGAGGGGCAAAGAGACAGCTCTCTGACCCAGCCTGTAGGGTCCCAGCCTGTGGGTCACTCTTGTTCCAGCGTTGTTCTGAAAGGCTACAAGAAACCTCTGACACTTGAAGATGTCTGGGACGTTGATGATAGGATTAAAGCCAAGAACCTAGTCAGCAAGTTTGAAGCATGCGCGGCAGGAACACTGCAGAAGGCCAGGCAGGCACTCCAGAGACGGAGGCAGAAGAATTCCCAGCGGAAATCGGAAGCCAAGCTGCATGGCTTAAACAAGAACCAGAGTCAAAGCCAAGATGTCCTTGTCCTGGTAACTGTCCCACGAGTTTCTGTGCGAATGTGCTTGTATGGCTCAGACAAGAGGGCAACAGTGTCATAATGATTATGTCCTTACATTTTTATAGCACGTTATACTTTTCAGAACATTTTATATTATTAGTATATTTGCAATATTAGTATTACCTTAGTGATGGATACATGGGAGTACATTGTGCTATTCTTTCTCCTTTTGGGTATATTTGAAAATTTCCATAATAATTTTTTTTTTAAATCAGAAGATAAATAATACCTTAGCATGACTAGAATCTGCACCTTGGTGGGATTTAGCATTAGCAGCTAATTCATTTGTTTACTCAAAAAATATTTAATGAGCACAACTTTGTGTCAGAGACCATTCTGGGCACTGGGCATAAAGAACAAGCCTGAAAGAGTCTCCATCCTTGTGTGAGAGCTAGAAAATAAACAATAAACCAATACACATATTACGCTTGTAACATACTAATTATAACTCTAGTTGTAAGTGCCATTAAGAAAATAAACATGCTAATGTGTTGGGAGTGAAATGCAACTTCTGGTAAGGTAATCAGGGGAAACTTCTCAGAGGAGGTGGCATTTGAGCAGAGACCCAAATGTGAGAACAGTCCATCTGCAGGATGATCAGAGGAAAATGTGTTCCAGTCAGAGGGGAGCAGAAGTGCAGGGCTGTGAGGGGAACAAGTTTGACTCATTCAGGGAACTGGAATGAGACACAGGAGTATCATGAGAAAGGCTGAGCGTGGCATGAGATGAGCTCAGGGAGGTAGACGGGGCTGAGCTGTGTAGACCCTTGTGGGCCATGGTGAGGAGTTTGGATTTTAAGTCTGATGGAAAGCCAGTGAAAGGTTTTGGGCAGAGACGTAGTGCCATCTGATTTAATATTCTTAAAACTCCCTTTGGCTTTAAAAAGAAAACAAAAACAAAAACCAGACAAATAGTTCATTCAGAAAAAAAAAAAAATTCTCTTGGGCTGCTGCCTAGAGAATGGACCCTTGTGAGGCAAGAGTGGAAGCTGGGAGGCAGTTGGGCTGGGGCAGTCATCCAGGCAAGAGAGACTGATTGGATGGGACCTCAGTGAGCGAAATTATGAAAAATATTTGGTAGAAAAACCTGGAAACTGAGGCTTGAGAAGCTAGAATTGGAGACGTGCTGGGATTCTGGAGAATGCAATGAGAAGGCCAAAACATAGGAAAAACAAGAGGCTGGTGAGTGAGTGGTAAAGCTTCCAAAACAACCACAAGCAGGAAAAGAACAAAAAAAGGCTTCTAAGCATCCAAGCCCTGGTGGTGCAGTGGTTAAGTGCCTGACTGCTAACCAAAGTTTGGTGGTTCAAACCCACCAACTGCTCCATGGGAGAAAGATGTGGCAGTCTGATTCCATAAAGATTACAGACATGGAGACCCTATAGGTCAGTTCTACTCTGTCCTATAGGGTCACTGTGAGTCTGAACTGATGGCAATGGGTACGCATCCAAAATATATATTATCATGTCCATGCCCTTCATTCTCAAGACTGCCCCTCAGGCCCCCCCTCAGAGTCTGTTCTTTTATTCAATATTCTCACCAGTTTAGTTGCCTGGTTTTCTAATCCAAAGTAGATGACAAGGATCAGTTAGGAAGGACAGAGAAGATTAGCAGTGGCAGCTAGAAGAGTGGGCTGGCAACCAGGTGGTGAACAGAAGACCAAAAGCTGTACAAAGATGGCAAAAGGCCTCAGAGGTTTAACACTCTGGAGCTGTTTAGTGCAGGATTCCTACACTACATAATTCTGTGTGTGTTGTTGTTTGGTTTTGTATCTAGGAAGAAGCAAAAAAGAAAAAAGAGAAGTCTGGGATCAAAAAAGACTTTCCCAAGTCCTGGTTGATCAAGACCCTCTTCAAAACTTTTTACCCTGAACTCCTAAAATCATCCATATTGAAGCTAGTGTATGACATCCTCGTATTTCTGAATCCTCAGCTGCTGAAGTGAGTCCTGAGGGCTTGAATTGTCCTCTCAGGGCCTCCTCTGCCACCCTCCTCTTTGACCCTTCTATATGCAGACAGGAGCTCATTACTAAATTCCCATTTTAAAATACTCATGATTTTCCTCCACCTTACAGTGTTGTATTTGTGAAAAGTGCAAGGCTGTTTTTAAGATCTAAGATGATGTATACGTTAGCCTCATTTCTACTTCCCTCCCCTCATAGAAAGCCAAGTATTTGTTAGGAGCTCTTTACTGTTAACTGAAACTTCTATGGGCTGAGCCACATCCAAGAGGTGGGCAACATATACCCCAGAAGAGCCTTGTACCTAATGTCTGTAACCTCATTTCCCCACAGTCACAGCCTTCAGTGGGAGGTTCAGGCTAATCCTGACAAGACTTTGCAATCAGCTGGGATCTATGGAATGAACTGTCCTTTAGGAGGAAGCCCTTCAAACTCATGATAGATATCCATCCTAATTCAGGCTTTTGTTGACCAGGAACCAATCAACTTGTCCCATATATCCACATAGTCTCTTTTACCAGGGTGGGGGTGCCAAAATATTGTAGTGGAAGTTACGTGGAGCATCTCCTCCTCTATCCATTCTTATAGCCATGGGCCATCACCCTCAGCTCTTGCCACTCAACTCCAAGCAAAAGCAAGAGTACCGGCAAGACTGTGGAGCTTGGATTTTCCAAAGGTGTTTGGCCATTTTGGTTACTTTTGTTACCTGCAGGGTAAAGGTAGGGTAGCTAGCTACACACAAGGAAGGTAAGGAGCCCTTGGAGGCCTGATGAGCATCACTTACTTGATTTTGTTCTGGCAGATTACTGATCTCCTTTGCAAATGATCGTGACACCTATGTATGGACTGGATATCTCTATTCGATCCTCTTCTTTGCTGTGGCTCTCATCCAGTCTGTTTGCCTTCAGTTGTATTTTCAACTCTGCTTCATGATAGGCATGACTGTACGGACAACCATCATAGCTTCTGTATATAAGAAGGTAAGGAAAATACATCAGTTATCACCAGAGAAAATCTCCTTATTAAGCATGAGGAAATTATTCCAAGACTGAGGAAAAATGATGCAATGATAACTGACCACGGCATTTAATTTTGATTAACCATGCACCTTCCTTTAGATGTTTCTTTGGAAATTAAAATGTAAAAATTGTGTTCACAGACATAGAGTGTGTATGGGGGACAGGGTGTGGTGCACTCCAGGAAAAAGCCGGCAAGCTATCCTGCTCAGGATCTGCCTTTCAGCCTTGAAGGGTCAGGTACCTGTTCCTCCATTCCCATCTCTATCAACAAGATGAGAATGCCTTGGGAAAGAGTATAAAGTCAGTAACAAAGCTGGCCACCAACATTTAGACCAAATACTTAATGGAACTGAGCTAAGAAGGCCTGGTACATCCATCTCAAAATGAAAACAATCTTGCCAGTGAATCTAGAATGCTCTATGGGTCAGGGTTTCATCTCTCCAGAACAGCTTTTGCCTAGCAACTTCTCTGCCTGCCTTCTTTTTTAGATTTGTAAATACATTCACTCTGGTTACTGAGTTCTGCAGACCTGGGTGTTTTCCATTACTTTAAGATAATTTTACACATCTTCACTCTAGTATGTTGTCTTTAAAGTTTAACTTTCTCAGAACAAGTTTATTTTCCTGATTTACCAGGTTAATACCTCATTTTGTCCCCTAAGAAATGAAAATACAGTAGTTACAATCAGTAACTACAAGCTTGAGGGGAAAACTCATCCATGAGGAGACAAGACTTTTTATAGGATCAGAGCATCAAACAGTTGCCTTTCTTCTTTTTCTTCCCACTACTGGAAAATTTCATCATAGTGACTCTGCTGTTAACAATTCATGGTTTTCTCCTTTGCTGTCTTCTCATGAAAATACCAAGCCAAAGAAAAAAAAAAAAAAACCAAACCCATTGCCATTGAGTCGATTCTGACTCATAGCAACCCTATAGGACAGAGTAGAACTGCCCCATAAGGTTTCCGAGGAGTGCCTGGTGGATTTGAACTGCCGACCTTTCAGTTAGCAGCTGTAGCTTTTAACCACTATGCCATCAGGGTTTCCAGTAGGTAATTTTTGTCTTCCCTCAGTAGGTGTTGACCCATCAAGAGACTCGGGTAGTAATACAAGTGTCTTTAGATTAGAAGGCTGGTCAAGTCCTTTGAACTCCCACACTAGAATTAGTCTTCCCAAAAATTGAGTTTTAATCTCCTTATTCCTTCTAGAGATACTGGATTTCTGCTGGTTTGTGGATTATGAGGTCACTGAACAGGCTATCTCAGTCATTTCTGTTAATGTACACTTTTACAGTTGTGGTTATTCATCCTCCCATTTATTTTTATTTTTAAAATTTTATTGTGGTAAAATATATATAACAAAATGTTTGTCGTTTTAACCACTTTTAAGTGTATGATCCAGTAACATTAATTACATTCACTGTGTTGTGCAACCATCACCACTATGCATTTCCAAGTTTTTCATTACCCTAAAGAGAAACTCAGTACCTCTCAAGCAATAACTCCTCTTTTCCTCCTGCCCTCTAGATATTTCATGTAAGTGAGATCAAGCACTATTTGTCCTTTAAGGTCTGACTTATTTCACTCAGTATGTCTTCAAGGTTCATCCATGTCGTAGCATGTATCAGAACTTCATTTCTCATTATGGCTGAATAATATTCAATTGTATGAATGTACCACATTTTATTTATTTATTTCTATTGATGGTTGCTTCCACCTTTGGGCTATTGCAAATAATGCGGCAATGAACATTGGTGTACAAGTATCTGTTTGAGTTTATACTTTCAATTCTTGATTATTACTATATTCCAGATTTTACAACTGTTACAGTCAATACAGAGATTTATAAAATAGAGCCCTTAATGAGACCTTCCTTCAAATAAATATTGGTATTTAAATAGAGTGAAGGAAAATTACTGATTCCATATGTTTAGATAATATTTTACTCTTTATGAAACATTTTCATATCCATTATCAATTCATAGCCCTGTGAAGTAAGTGCATTACCCCTGTTTTACAGAGAAGTAAAGCTTAGATAATTTCAGTGCCTGCGCTCACATAGCCAGGACTTACCCCTATACCAGGGCTACTTAGGACTAAATCAGTGATCTTTTTACTTCATTGAGATATATTGAGGAAAGAAAAGCATAATGATTGTCCTGAAGAGTAGTTAGATGTTGTATACTTTGTTTTGCTTTTCCATACACAGCAGCAGGCTGATTCTTTTAGAACCTTGGTGGCCCAAAGTTTTAGGAAATTTCCCTCTTTTTACTGTATGCTCAAGAATCCTGGTATGTTCCAAAGAGTGCATTGGTAGGTTAAGATGACAGTAGAGCTTCTAAGAAAGGAGAGGTAATGAAGTTGGGTATTAAGGGCCACTCCTGGCCTATATACTGTCTTTGTGGGAATTAGACGAAGGCACCTCTTTCTCTGGGAAGATGCAGCTCACACCAGGTGGTAGCTTGGTGAGCATAGTGCAAACTGGTTTCAGTGCCCCCCAAGCCCCTTGGCTGAGTGCACTTGTGCAAGATGTTGTAAGTGACAGATTTGTGGGTATCAGACTCTGATCTCACTTATGTGAAAATGAGATCCATACCACAAGATTCAGGCATCTAGATAGATATTGTCCCCAAATTCCCAACAATGGACAAGTCAAATGAGTGAGCCCTGCAGCTTTCCTCTGCATTCCAAGATCTCTGTCCTTGTTGGGAATGTCTATGACCTCTCCACAAGAATATGGCCCTGAATAACATTGCCCTGTCAGAAGCATCCAAGACCAGAATCAAAACATGCTGGTTTTCCTCCTTCCTTTCTTCCTTGTTTCCTTCCTTTCTTCCTTTTCTCCTTCCTCTCCCATCCTCTCTCCTTCCCTCCTTCCTTCTCTCCTTCTGTTCCTTCCTTACCACCTTCTTTCCATAAATATTTGATTCCCTACTATGTGCCACGTGATACAATAATAAAATGAAGAGATGTAGTCCTTGTCCTCATAGAGTTTACATCTGGTAGAGAAATAGGAAAACAAACAATTATAATTCAATACAATAAATGTAATAACAAAGGTAAGCACAGGATGTTATGGGTTATCTAACACAAATATTTGAGTCGGGAGGCTTCTCAGAAGTACCGTCTAAACTGACACCTACAAGATAAATAGGAGTTTTACGGGCAGAAAAAAAAAGTGTGTGTTAAAAGTTGGGGGAAGGTGGGAATAGCAAGAAAGAATGGTCAAGAATGAGAGAACACTGTGAAAGATTTGGAAGGAAGAAGGCAGAGTACCTTGGAGAAGTTGTGTCAGTCTGGAGCCCATCCTTCCATTACGCTGTCACTTCCTGAGCACCGCCTCACCCCATAGTGTCCTTGGCCTTATAGATGGGGCCCAATTCAATCTTTATCTTTAGGCGCTGACCCTATCCAACTCGGCCAGGAGGGAGTACACCGTAGGAGAAACAGTAAACTTGATGTCTGTGGATGCCCAGAAGCTCATGGATGTGACCAGCTTCATCCACTTGCTGTGGTCGACATTTATACAGATTATTTTATCTATCTTCTTCCTATGGGAAGAGTTGGGACCCTCAATCCTTGCAGGTGTTGGAGTGATGGTGATCCTAATCCCAATTAACGGGATACTGGCCACCAAGAATAGGACTCTTCAGGTAAGGAAACAGAATTATCCTGGGGATATATATACCTTCTTCAAAGTCTTTGCTTACTCTGCTCTAACTCTTGGTAGGTGTTTGGGCAAGGCAAAGTGGGTTAAAGACTTTCTACTATCCCAAATAAACTTGGCTTTTTCTATCTTCCCTTTTCATCTTCCAACCACTCTTAGGGTTTATATACTCTAGCCATATTCATATTAGAGGGAAGAACCCGATTGGAGAGGGAAGGACTGTCCCAGAGACCTTGAACATAACTCTTCAACTCTGCTCTGCTGGACTGTCCTCAGAACAATGATTTGTGCCCCTGCCTGCCCATCATAACAATGCACACCAACCATACAGAGCAGTCACACGAGTGATCCAAACTTTAAGCATAAGTCCTGGCAATCATTCCTGCTACCATCAGCTAGGAGGGCTCCATGCAAATGTTCCTTAGCTCTGCCAGAAATCAGAGGTTGGGTGGGTAGACTTGGTGGTGTGAGTATGTGATTTATTCATTCATTCATTTTAAATTTATTTAAATACAACTATTTATTTTAAAAATATTTAGTGTATGTCTTACTATTCTGGGAATACAACAGCAAATTAGACAAGCTTTCTGCTCTCATGGAGCTTACGTTCCACTTGGGGGATGGAGAGACAGGCAATAAACAAAGACAATTAAATAAGAAAAATATCAGATCATAGTAAGTACTACACAGAGAATTAAATAGTGTGATGTGATGGTGAGTGAGTAGGTGGTTATTCCTCAGTGAGGAGGGAATATTTAAGTGGAGATCTCAATGACACTGACCTGACTGTGAAGGAGCAAGATTTGGGAAGTGAAAGGGAAGAACAACTCGGGTAGTGGGGACAGTCAGGCAAAGGCTGTGGGGTGGAAATGAGCTTGGCATGCTCAAGGGTCAGAAAGAAGACCAAGGTGGCAGGAGTGGAGTGGGCCAAGAGGAGCATAGGGAGAGATGAATATCCCATCACCGGGCACCTCCAGTTCTTACTAAGTGACAGCCACAACTGCCCCTTGAGACCTGTCATCTGCAGCCAACCTGGACTCTCTCTCATGAAAGTGTGCTGTGTTATTGTTTTTGCTTTTTCTTGGCAGGTAAAAAATATGAAGAATAAAGACAAACGTTTAAAGATTATGAATGAGATTTTCAGTGGAATCAAGGTAAGAAGCCGAGTGTAGGCTACCCTCTGCGTGCAGTGACAGAAGCAATGAATTTCGTGTCCTTAACACATTCTAATAAGAGGCCGTGGCTTCCTGTTTCTGGTCCTGTTGAGTGTCAGATGACTCCTGATTCCTCCACCCACTTGTCTCCTCCTGTTTCATATTCTGCTACTCCTTTCATGTCCTATTTTTAACTTGAGTATCTGTTTATCCTAAATGGTTCTTGTTTTGTGTTTATATATTATTGTAGAACTTTTCAAACATACACAAAAGTAGAGGGAATAATATAATGAACCCCATGGATTTATCACCCAGCTTTAGCAATTATCAACATGACCTATCTAGTTTCAGCTATGCTCACTCCCTACCTCATGACACATTAGATTATTTTAAAGCAAATCTCAGATATTCCATCATTTCATTTGTAAATACTTTGCATCTTTAGAAGGATTTCCCTTTTTAGCATAACCATGATGCTAGTATCACACCTAAAAAAATAAACAATCATTCTTTGATACCATCAAATTTCCCCAATTGTTTCATAATTTTTTTAACTGTTGGTTTGTTTGAATAAGGATTCATGAAATGTCCACACATGGCATTTATTTGATAATGCCTTTAACTTACAACAGTCCCTCCTTCCCTTTCTTTTCTTTCTTTTTTTGTCATTTATTGGCAAAGCCAAGTTATTTGTCTTGTTTTCTGTATTTCCTATAAATTAATAGTTAGATCTAGGGACTTGATTAGATGATTTAGGTTTAATTTTTTCAGGGGGGGCAGGCAGGGGTACTTTCAGATGATGTTACGTACTTCCAAATATCAATGATGACGGTTGATCAGTGGGTCCAGGCATTGTCAGCCTGAGTGATCTATTATAAACGTTCCTGCCATTCTTTTGTAGTTATTTGTAACCTTGGCAGCAAGTTAGAATCACCTGGGAAGCTTGGGCCCTACCTCAAACCAATCAAATTAGACTCTCTGGGGGATAGGCCCAGGTATCTGTATTTTTTAAACAGTTCCCTAGGTGATTCTAATATGCAACCAGGTTTAAAAACCACTGTTACAAAAGTCTTAGCAGCCACTGATGATCAACCCATTTATTTCATCAGGGGTTGCAAAATAATTATATTCTAATTCTGTTATTCCTTTGGCCTTTATTAGTTGGAATTCTATAAAGAAGATTACAGGATAGGCAGGATGAATATTTGCTTCTTTCCCTCTTCTTAGCTTTCAAGATAATGTATTTCATTTTCCAAAGTGATGAATACATTCTGGTTTTGTTTTTTTTTAATGTGTTTTTTAATTCATAGTTTCTAACATTACCCTAAACTTCTTGAAAATGAAACAAATGTCTCTTTAGTTCCCTGACATTTCCCCACACAGAGCTCTGATATGACTTTCTGCTAATATGGCAAAATTAAAAAAAAAAAAAAAAAGATAGGCCTGGTTTTGAGCCTCAGCTCTATCACTTGCCAGCTCAGTGGACTTTGGGCAGGTTACTTCCTTTCTCAGCCTGTTTCTTTACTGGAAAAAAGGAGACAATAATTCTACATACGTAGGGTGACCATCTTGCCCTGGTTTGCCTAGAACTTTACAAGTTTTAGCACTGAAAGCCTGGCATCCAGGGAACCCTCTTAGTCCTGGGCAAACTGCGACACTTGATCACACTAAAGTTGTTGTAAGAATTAAGTGAGATAATGTATATAAAAGGCTTGGGACATAGTAGGCTATCAATAAATACAAGCTAACTTTCTGCAATCACACTTCATAATCTGGATTTCCACCTGCCCAAATTTTGGGGGGAGTATTCTAAAACATGGGTCGGTAAGATGTACCTGTTGGCCTTTCAGGGCAACAGTGTGACCAGTGCTCTTTTCTAACCTCTTAGATCCTAAAATATTTTGCCTGGGAACCTTCATTCAAAAGCCAAGTCCACAACCTTCGGAAGAAAGAGCTCAAGAATCTGCTGATGTTTGCTAAGATACAGTCTGTGATCGTGTTCTTGTTACAGTTAATCCCAGTCTTGGTGAGTTGGCACAGGAGTCAGTGGGTTGTGTATGCTTTTGGACTTAGGTCAGCTTCATGGAGAGAAAAGTCTTTACAGGCTTCTCAGCACCCCTAGGCCTGTCCCTGAAGTCCAGGGAACTCAGCCTCTCTGCTCAACCCCCTATGCTGCTATTCCTACCTTGTTCCCCCCACCCGCCCCAACTTTAGTTTCACTGTTTGGAGCAGTGTTTGGAGGTCTAGAAGCCCAGAGCAAATATTTAGAATGTTCAGCATGAATGTGGTGTCTAAGAATAATTTGTATAGGAGAGCTTCTTTTCTTCTTGGGGATGTAGTGTGAGTCTATAGTGAAAGAACACTGATATAGGAGTCAGGAGACCCGAGCTCTAGTCCCAACGGTGCCATTAATTGACTTTGTGACCTTGAGCAAGATATTTCCCCTTCTCCTGGGCTCAGTTTTCTCATCAGTAACATGAGGAGGTTGGGATAGTCCTTAAGGCCCCTTCAACTCTGATGTACTGTACTGTGCTTCTGAGACTTAGTACAAGGCTGCTTGGCCCCTTTTAGGAATAAATTGCTGCTCATGACCTTGCTCTTTGCAGGTGTCTGTGACTACATTTTCAGTTTATGTCCTGGTGGATAGCAGCAATATTTTGGATGCAGAAAAGGCCTTCACTTCCATCACACTCTTCAATATCCTGCGCTTTCCCCTGAGCATGTTTCCCATGGTAATCTCCTCCGTTCTCCAGGTAGGTAAGAATGCTCACTGCTAAAAGCTTATCTCTGGTTAAAAGCCTTAGATTGAAGAATGACTGACATATCATATCCCATTTCTAGATTTTGCTGGAGAACTTTCGATTAGAGAGAGCTGTTTGGTCTCTGAAGACCAATGGTTTGATTTTAATAAAATCACAAGCTCCCTGAGCTCTAATTTATCTGACTATAATATGAAGATAATCATACCAATCTCATCTACCTCACAAGGAGACAATGCTTATGAAGGCATTTAGTCAAATTATTATGATTAGCCCTGGTACCTGGAACATTTCTAAGCCCTTTTCCCAGCCAGTTTCTCTGAGATTTTTCCAAGGTTCTTGCAGTATTCCTGGGCAAATATGGCACAAAGACCCAGAAAAGCCATGTGGTTGTAAAACCAAATGCAATTGAATCTCAAGCTGTCAGAAAATGAGCTTGGAGTTCAGGAGTCCTTGGATGAGCCAGAGAGAGTGTCTGAGTTCTGAAAACTGAGACAGAATAAGTATCAGATGTCAGAAGGAAGTTCACAGGACAGGTGGCAGGCTGTGATACAGCCTGGGTGACAGGGAGGTAGAGCGTGGTGACTACAAGTCTGAGAGCAGGTGATCTGCCTGGATCCCAGAAGTGGCTGGCTTCAGACCGTTCAGGCCACAGGAAGGACTGGGGTTTAGGAAAAGGCCTCCTTGTCCTGGGGAGTGTCAGCCATGGGGAGTGTCAAGCAAGGCTGACAGGTTTGGCCAGTAAAGAAGCTGCATGCCTTTTTTAGATTCAGACAGTTATTACTTACATAGATAGCAAAAAGAAGATCAGCAAAGATATCAGCTCCCTGCGTTCCTTGTCTTATAAGATGATACTGAAACAAAAGGGGCCAGATGACAGTGTAACATGGGGAGCTGATTGTTGCTGAGGAAATGATTTCATGCTGCAGCTAAGCAGTTTTATAGCCTGCAGTTGTACCCTAAGGAAGGGCAAGGCAGAAAGCCCTTCATCAGAACCTGGGTGGCAATGAGAAACTATCTCAAGACATCCTTTGTGGAAGATAGGGCAGCAGGTGAAAAATATCCTGTAGAAACTCCTTGAAATCCTCTCTAGTTCTCAGCTGCTTTGCCTATGTAGAGATGTGGAAGGTCACCATGACAGAGCCATCCCCCTTGCAGAGAGTACCAGTAGTATATCAGTTAGAATACTAGATGAGTCATAAAGTTATGGACTCAATTAAAGAATACTAAGCCAAGGGCCCACTTACCAGAACCAGATGGAAGTTAGGAGTTTGTCTTAGAGGAAGGCAGGAGATGGTTTCTGGGAACTGGAAGAGTGACAGCAGTAGAGTTGAACTCACTGAGTAACGGGCTAAAATAGAGCATTTTAATTTCCCTTGGTCCACGGTAGGATGGCTCCCACCTCTGAGTAGGGCTGTGTCTGTAGTGGGAGTCAGGAGGTTCCAGCTATGGCAAATGGCAAATTCATGGGCAAGAAGTCTGGCAGGTTAACTATCTGCTTCCACACCCAAGGCTGATGACACAAAGCCAGGAAACCTCTCCCTGCTTGTTCTTGCTATTGGATTTTTTTATTTTTGAGATCCTTTGTGTCCCTCTCTAGGCCAGTGTTTCTGTAGAACGGCTAGAGAAGTACTTAGCGGGCGATGACTTGGACACATCTGCAATTCGACGTGTCTCCAATTCTGGTAAATAAATTTGGAAGTTGCTTCCCAAACTTATTCACAGTGGTGGCACCACAATTTTGATATACAAGGGCTTAGCAGGAGTAAACTGATTAGAAAGGAAACTTATCTTGAACCCATGTTTGCATAACAAGCATACTGTTTTTATTTAGATTCTGTTTTCATTTAGAGCAGAATGCTTAGCAAGATTGCTAAGCAAAGCTGGGCCAGTTGTTCTGAGGAGAAGCAAGGAGTCCTACAAAGGGCCCCGAAACAGTAGTCAGGATGGAGCTGAGCATGTGGAATCGGGAAGGTAGCCTGGAGTAAAAGAGCACACGTGTTCTGAAGGTTTTAAGGATTGAGGGCATCCACTGCCAGAGTGAGCAGTGGTCTGGAATCCAGAACAGGGAGTGGCTGGATTTATATAAGAGGTGGACTTCATACAAGGAGACTAGGCAACAGGGGGGTTGGGAACATACCTGGAATATCTGGAGGACAGGAATGTGGGCTGCTTACAGGCTTGGGGCTCCTGAATTAAAAATTAAATTAAAAAGGACTTCCTATGGAGGCCACTTTTGGTCTCAGGAACGTTTGTTCACCTCCTGTTAGTTTAGGAGCCAGCATATGACAGAGGTTATCTCGGGTCTGCTGGACATGTGTGGGCTAAGAAAGAGCAGGCTGACATGTAAGGACTTACATCTGACTAAAAGAGGGGGCCTTTTTCTCGACAGACAAAGCTGTGCAGTTGTCTGAGGCCTCCTTTACTTGGGACCACGACTTGGAAACCACAATCCGAGAGTGAGTTGCCTTTCATCCATCCTGCTGTTTTTTAGGATTCTCCTTGCCAGTCCTGTTCTTGGAAAATTCCATGTTATAGAACCCATGGGGGAAGTGCCATGTGCATGTGCTGGCAGCAAAAAAGTGAGCCTCTTTCCTCAGAACTGCTTCTGCCACTTAGATTTCCTATTGTGGGACTCTGCACAGACTGTGGAGGAAGGTAGTGCAGCGTTGGCAAGTGGCCTGGGTCTCTGGATATGGTAAAGGATGCACACAAGAATTTGAATTAAATTTAAATTCTTTTATTCATGTAACAATAGTAATCAGGAGCATTGAAATCTGGCTTTTCTCCAGAGTGGACAGTGGGAGGTGCCTTCATAAGATTCAACTTCTTTACATCTTAATAACCCATTCCCACACGCCACACTAGAGGTTACCTCCTCTGCTAGCAGGTGTTGCTGCCCTAAGCCAACTCCCTCTTGCCCACTGTTGCCAGTAGCATGTCTTTTAAGCACTGCATGTAACAGCATACCCCAACTCATCCACTGAGCCCAGCACACACAGAATGCACCAGGAGCCTGAGTAGGCCTGTACCTTTTTTTTTCCTCATAACCGAGCACACCTTATTGTCTCCCTGCTACACCCATGATTTCCACTCTTATTTCCTATTCCTATGGCCTTTAAGATGGACTCTGGCATTAGATCTGGGATGAGTTAGGGCAGGAGCCCTGCTTTTAACCTTCTCAATCTGAAAGCCTCCCTTTACAAGAGGAGACATAGTTTCTTCTTAACTGGCTTATATCTGGAAGAAGTTCAGCTCCATGGTAGAAAGAGTATGAACAAGTTCTTGATGTTCCTAATGTTTAGGGAATCAAATAAGAAGGCTAACACACAGAGTTCTCAGAAGTCTAGTCCAGTGTGGGTCCTTCCCCAACCAGACATAATCTCCAGGGGAGGGGCTAGGGAATCTGTACTTTTAGCAAGTGTTTCAGATGACTCATTGAATAGCCAACTTTGGGAAACATTGATCTAATCCAAACCCATTAGTTGAGAAATGAGGATCCTTAATCCAGAGGAAGTGACCTTCCAAGATCACACAGCTCTGCAGTGACACATTGGAACTTGAACCAGGTCTCTGGCTCCCAATCTGGTGCTTGTTCAATGGCACCATGCTGATTCTAGGAGACTATTTCCACATGATGCCAACATTTGTCACAGACAGCTTATAGATGAGTTGGGTAAGTTAAGTCTCATTCTGTAGGTTCTTAGAGCTAAAAAATCATCAAAGAAGCACTTTGAGGCCTTGTATATCCAAGGCAAATTTTCCAATCTTGAGGGGAAATTTCCTAATACCAGACTCCCTTTGGAGAGTCTGAAAAGTGACTTGAATTACTCTTGAATAACTCCTCATCTCCTTCGAATATGCTTCTTTCTTTCAGTGTCACCCTGGACATTATGCCAGGCCAGTTGGTGGCTGTGGTTGGCACTGTGGGCTCTGGGAAATCCTCCTTGATGTCAGCCATCCTGGGAGAAATGGAAAATGTCCATGGACACATCACCATCAAGGTGAGAGGGAATGCAAATGGAGAAGACTTCTGACACTCAAACGTAGGCTGCAGCGAGTGCTGCCTTCACTTTTGGGAGGATCCACTAAGGACTAGAATCTAAGAACCACTGCTCTGGTTTCTGTAGGCGAGCTCTTAGAGAAATCTGGTGGACATGTAAACTGTAGATTCCCTGCCCCATCCCAAGCTTATGTAATCAGACTCTGGGGGTAGGACCTGAGAATCTGAATCTTTACCAGTTCCCCAGGTGATTCTCATATGCATACTAACATCTGAAACCTAGAGACATCTCCCTTCAAAATATAACCGTCTCTGCTATAACTATGTGTTTCTGAAAACCTCAAGTTCTGCAAAATTGTGCAATAAAGATATCGGGTCCTAAGGAAAAGAAATTGGAACACATCACTCAAAACCTAGGTAATTTTGTAGCCAGAGTACCAACAAAAATAATCAACAACAACAGTAACAACCAATACAAACAGTAGCACTGTAAAATCTCCATTGACATTTGCACGAAGTATCACAGTCCTGGGGCACTCACCTCATCCTTTGAATGCTAGGTCTCTGAGGGTATTTGCTTCTAATAAAAACAGATCTGATGTAGGGTGTAGACTTCTTCATCAATTGTTATCATTTTTTATCACAGAGTTGTTTCAATGACATCTTTATCAGCACTCTCAGCTTTACCAGAGAGCTAAATTTAGGTATTTTTAAGTCATTAAAACAGTCACTACTTGCACCAAAGAGAAACTTCTGTTGACTTTCAGCTTTTCTCTTAAGGTCTTCATATAGTGCTAAGGCTTATTCTTTAATTATGAGAAAGTATGCCCCTGATAGCTTTAAAACATCAACATGCCTGGAAAAAATTTTAAGAACCAGCACTCCTTTCACATTATACTGACAACATTCCCTTATTTACCAATATCAATGAGCTAATTTGCATTAGGCGTACACTATAGCGGAGCAGACTGCAGATCTCTGTCTCCTAACTCCCTTTAGGAAGCTTTTTCTTACTAACTCGTAACTGAGTCTGTCCTCGGTCATCGGTCAGGCTCCATCTCTCTTTGTACATGATCTGCTTGTGCATCACCATGACATCCTAATTCCAACCTCTTAGTTCTTGCTTCCTAGGATGTCTTCCATACTCTTCCCCCTGTCAGTGTTAGCGCTCCATTGATCAAACTCACTGGGGTTTGACTAAACCCAGGTCTAGAAGCAGCCCTCGCATTCATCTTCTGATTTTCAGGATCATAACTAGAATGCGATAGTCAAAAAAAAAAAAAAAAGTGCTAAATGGTGAATAGGATGTCGCATGTTTTCTCCCTGGTCAGAGAAAAACACATTTATAAACATCAGATGGTCAGCCAGCAGGACATACATTTCTACAAATCTAAGCCCCATTTGTTCCTCCCCCCACTCCTGCTACCCCATCCTTCAACCTTGCAATTCTGGAGAGGCAACTGTCATGTGTTCTAATCCTTTCTGGTCTAGGGCACTATTGCCTATGTCCCACAGCAGTCCTGGATCCAGAATGGCACCATAAAAGACAACATCCTTTTTGGATCAGAGTTGAATGAAAAGAAGTACCAGCAAGTTCTAGAGGCCTGTGCCCTCCTCCCAGACTTGGAAGTCCTGCCTGGAAGAGATCTGGCTGAGATTGGCGAGAAGGTATTTGGGCATCAAGGGACCTTGAAGGGGTGAAGAAATACTGAAGAAAAAGTGGGGATGTTGAAGGGGCACATTTGAGTAAAATTGGTTGACCGATTTTGGTAGTCGTATCAAGAGCAGATACCAGAAAACTTCTGTTAACTGGCCACAGTACTGTGTGCAAATCACTTGGAATTTTTTAACTTTGTGCCTGGAAATGAACATAGAAATAATGTATTCTAAATCAAAAGTGATGAGGCTAAGGATCAGAGAGGTTAAATTACCTGTGACTGACCCAAGCTTGACCTCACACGTGGAGAGGCAAAGGAGGGACCAGAGCCTAGGTATACTGACTCTACTTCTGTATATTAGTGAGGGTCAGAGGAGGGTTCTAGTAATCTGCTTCAATAACTTAGGAATTTATTGTGAATTATTTTCTTAGGTTATTAAATGCCTTTCTTTAACATATATTTTTAATGGCTATACCGTATTCCATTATTTAGGTATATAAAAAACGAAACGAAACCTGTTACTGTTGAGTCGATTCCAACTCATAGTGACCCTAAAGGACAGAATAGAACTGCCCTATAGGGTTTCCAGGAAGTAGCTGGTGGATTTGAACTGTTGGCCTTTTGGTTGGCAGCCACACTCTTAACCACTGTGCCATCAGGGCTTCTTATTTTGGGTATATCATAATTTATTTAGAAATTCCTGATTACTACATATTAGGACATTTTCATCCTCCTGCTCCATTACTAAAAATAAATACAGTAGTCTTTGGGGGACAAGGATCTTAAGATACTATAAGACCAGTGAAGACACAGCTCCAGAGTAGTTTTGTTCATTGCTTCAGCATAAATTTATTGAGCACCCACTATGTACCAGGCACTATTTTAAGTGCTGGAGTTACATCCATGGACAAAACAGAGAAAATCTCTGCCCTGGTGCATCAGTGCATCTCCGTGGCATCCTAATTCCAACCTCTTAGTTCTTGCTTCCGAGGATGTTTTCCATATTCTTCCCCCTGCCAGCATTAGTGCTCAGTTGTCAAACTCATTAGGGTTTGACTAAACCCAGGTCTAGAAGCAGCACTTGCATTCATCCTCTGATCTTCAGGATCATGACTAGAATGTGATGTACATTCACATTCTCATGAAGGTGAAGGGTAGAACAACAAACGTAATAAATAAGTAAATATGTGATCAAAAATGGTAAATTGGAACAGCTTTAATTATTGGGCATAAAGTTATTTATTTGAATTAAAGTTATTTATTTGTATAAAGGAACTTGTAAGATTTTAAAACCCTTGATACCTTATTGAGACAAATCTCTTCCTTACCCCTATTTATTAGCCTCTGTGAAGGTGGCACTAGGGAGTAGTGCTTAATGAAAATTGTTTTTTTCTTCAGGGTATAAATCTCAGTGGGGGCCAGAAGCAGAGGATCAGCCTGGCCAGAGCTACCTACCAAGATTCAGACATCTATATGCTGGATGATCCACTGTCAGCTGTGGATGCTCATGTAGGAAAACACATTTTCAATAAGGTCCTGGGGCCCAATGGCCTGTTGAAAGGCAAGGTGAGAAGTCATCTAAAGTGAAGAAGACATGGGGGCAGGGGACACACGTCTCTCAGGTCAGCTGTTGTCCTGGAGCATACTTCCTTACTTATCTAACCCCTGGGTGCCTCAGGAGATACAATGTTAGACTGGTCTCCCAGAAATCTATCCCATGAAGGCACCCATCTTCAGGCCACGGCATATGCCAGAGCTGGCTAATTGAAGCCTTATTCTGTGGCTCCAACATTAAAGCATCTTTGACTGGTTGATTATGATTAAAAGCACTTTGGCACCCAACAACTCACCTCATCGGCAGGACACAGGTCATCCTGCAGGTGCTCTAAGAAGGTACTTTCCCTGGAGCCCTCTCAGGACATGAGAACACAGCACCTGTAAAGGGTGGCTCAAGCTGAACATAAAAATAATACCTAACATATATTGAGTGTTCACTGTGTTTCAGGCCTGTGTTAAGCACTTTGAGTGCATTGTTTCATTTGATTTCCATGATGCCCATGTGACATAGTACAGCCAAAGTAGCCACAGCAAGTCACTAGAGCTGGCTGTAGCTGGAGTAAGTTTTCCTTACCATGGGCAAGTTAGCATGTTTGTCCTGACTCTGTGGGTTGAATTGGAGGAGGGGCTCTCAGAGTAGGGGCTGTCAATGACAGCATCTCCTTTGGCACTGGGCAGTGAGATTCCGACTGTATTTGGATTTCTTGAATGCTACCAGTCAGAAGATTTCTTGAATGCTACCAGTCAGAAGATTTCAGGACTGACGAGACCTGGGCTGCTGTCCCACTAAGGTCCTCTGCCTCTCTCTTGGTTCAGTGAGTCAACAGGAACTCACTATCTCTTCTATTCATGGTCCTGGTTTCTCTTCTTAAATCCTTCTGACTTCATTGATTCATGAACTGAATACCCACCCTGTGCCAGGTTTGTTGCAAAATCTGGGCATGAATAGCTGAAAATGCCTAGACCCTCCTCTCAAATAACTTATAGTCTAATAGGAAGACATACAGAAAAGCAAACTATTATCAGTCAAGAATCATTTTTAATGGCAGTCTATACAAACTACAGTGGAAACATTGGAGGAGTAGCCAATGCCAGGAGTATTTACAGCAATCAGAAAAGGCTCTCAGAAAAACTGATTGTGAAGTAGACGGCAGAGGCAGTAGACTTGAGTTATCTCTCTAGAGATTCATCTCAATCCCATAGCCCCTACCTGAGCATCATCACTGACCTATCAGTGTTTGTCTTTCTTTGAGTGGAGTTTCAGTCTCAGTAGTCAGTGTGGTTCATAAATAGTTTGGAATACAAGGGATGTCAAGTCTTCCACACCAGGGAGGGCCTGGAATAAAGATAAAATTTCTTGCCCTACAGTGTCCCTAACATGTTGAAAGAATCTGGTCATTCTTACTAATTCAGCTGGTTAGCTGGGTTAGTAAAAGGGGCAGTGTAAGTTAGTTAGTTTTATATTGCTAGGCCTTGCTCTCAAGTGACGTTCCTAAGCCCAACTTATGGCTACCCAGGAAATTGGAGGAGAATGTACGTAGGGCAGACCTCATTGTAACTACAGGAAAATAACTGTAAGTATGTCCACGATGACAGGAGTTTCATCTTACATATAGGGTTGGGTTGTTAGGATGAGATGCTGGGGAGGAAAGAGGAAGCAAAAAACGCCAAGTAGTTAGGTCCACATTTTGAAGCAAAGCCCCATAGAGTAGATTGAGGTATCTGTTTTTTCCTTTTAGGAGTAGTAAGCCAGGGAAGATGGTGGACATAAGGCAGTCAGCACAACTTAATGTTATTTTTACAGACTCGACTCTTGGTTACGCATAGCATTCACTTTCTTCCCCAAGTGGATGAGATAGTAGTTCTGGAGAATGGCACTGTCTTGGAGAAGGGATCCTATAGCACTCTGCTGGCCAATAAAGGAGTATTTGCTAAGAATCTCAAGATATACACCAGACAGACAGATCCCCAAGAAGAGGCCACAGGTATGTAAAGAGGCTTGGAATGGGATAGAACTTGGAGCATGGGAAGGAGTCAAAACAGTGGACTTATATCTACCTCCTCAGCTGTTTAGTATCCAGTAGACTGGATTCAAGCTCAGCTCTTTCCATGTTCCGTGTGTCTCTCTGTAAAGGAACATAGAAATAGAAACTCGATGACTGGGTCAAACTGGTAGCTCATCCAGCTTATCTGGTCTATGACATCCAGTCAAAGGACACTCTTTAGAAGGTTATGACTGGAGATTTGTTGGGAGTAACCCTTGTGGAAGAAACACCAGTGGCATAATGAGTCCCTTTTGAGGGATGCCATGCTTCTATTGACTCAAGCCACCCACCCACCCAATCTACTCCAAATCCAATAAAACCACTTCCTAGACGGCATCATAGGCTGGCGCTAATAGTTGTTAGGTGCGGTTGAATCGGTTCTGACTCATAGCAACCCTATGTACAACAGAACGAAATACTGCCTGATCCTGTGCCATCATCACAATCATTACTACACTTGAGCCCATTGTTGCAGCCACTGTGTCTATCCATTTTGTTAAGCGTCTTTCTCTTTTTTGCTGACCCTTTCCTTTACCAAGCATAATGTCCTTCTCCAGGGACTGGTCCCTCCCGATAACATGTCCAAAGTACGTGAGACAAAGTCTCACCATCCTCGCTTCTAAAGAGCATTCTGACTGTACTTCTTCCAAGACAGATTTGTTCATTCTTCTGGCAGTCCATAGTATATTCAATATTCTTTGCCAACACCATAATTCAAAGGCATCAGTTCTTCTTTGGTCTTCCTTATTCGTTGTGCAGCTTTTGAAAGCATATGAGATGACTGAAAATACCATGGCTTGGGATAGGTGTACCTTACTCCTCAAAGTGACATCTTTGCTTTTTAAAACTTCACAGAGGTCTTTTGCAGCAGATTTGCCCAGTGCAATGCATCATTTGATTTCTTAACTACTGCTTCCATTGGTGTTGATTGTGACTCTAAATAAAATGAAATCTGTGACAACTTCAATCTTTTCTCCATTTATCATGATGTTGCTTATTGGTCCAGTTGTGAGAACTTTTGTTTTCTTTATGTTGAGGTGTAATCCATACTGAAAGTTGTAGTGTTTGATCTTCATCAGTAAGTACTTCAAGTCCTCTTCACTTTCAGCAAGCAAGGTTGTGTCATATGCATATCATAGGTTGTTAATGAGTCCTTCCCCA
Source organism: Dugong dugon (assembly GCA_030035585.1). NCBI lineage: Eukaryota > Metazoa > Chordata > Mammalia > Sirenia > Dugongidae > Dugong > Dugong dugon. The sequence continues at coordinate 52,829,247 of CM057475.1, forward strand.
ATCCTGATGCCACATTCTTCTTCATATAGCCCAGATTCTCAGATTATTTGCTCAGTGTACAGATTGAATAAATATGGTAAAAGGATACAATCCTGACACACACTTTTCCTGATTTTAAACCATGCAATATCCCCTTGTTCTGTTCCAACAATTGCCTCTTGGTCTATATACAGGTTCCACATGAGCACAATTAAATGTTCTGGAATTCCCATTCTTTTCAATGTTACCTGTAATTTGTTATGATCCACACAGTCAAATACATTTGCATAGTCAATAAAACACAGGTAAACATCTTTCTGGCATTCTCTGCCTTCAGCCAAGATCCATCTGACATCAGCAATGATATCCCTCATTCCACATCCTCTTCTGAATCCAGCTTGAATTTCTGGCAGTTCCCTGTCGATGTACTGTTGCAGCCACTTTTGAATTATCTTCAGTGAAATTTTACTTGTGTGTGGTATTAATGATGTTATTCAGTAATTTCCTTATTCTGTTGGATCACCTTTCTTTGGAATGGACACAAATATGGATCTCTTCCAGTCTGTTGGCCAGGTGGGTGTCTTCCAGATTTCCTGACATAGACAAGTGAGTACCTTCAGTGCTGCATCCATTTGTTGAAACATCTCAGTTGGTATTCCATCAATTCCTGGAGCCTTATTTTTTGCTGATGCCTTCAGTGCAGCTTGAACTTCTTCCTTCGGTACCATCAGTTCTTGATCATGTGCTACCTCCTGAAATGGTTGAACATAGACCAAATCTTTTTGGTACAGTGACTCTGTGTATTCCTTCCATCTGCTTTTGATGCTTCCTGCGTCATTCAATATTTTTCCCATGAAATTCCCCAAAATTGCAACTCGAGGCTTGAATTTTTTCTTCAGTTCTTTCAGCTTGAGAATTGCCAAACATGTTCTTCCTTTTTGGTTTTCTGAGTCCAGGTCTTTGCACATTTCATTATAATACGTTCTCTGTCTTCTTGAGCTGCCCTTTGAAATTGTCTTTTCAGCTCTTTTACTTCATCATTTCTTCCATTTGCTTTAGCTACTCTACATTCAAGAGCAAGTTTCAGAGTCTCTTCTGACATCCATTTTGGCCTTTTCTTTCTTTCCTGTCTTTTTAATGACCTTTTGCTTTCTTCATGTATGATGTCCTTGATGTCATTCCATAACTCGTCCAGTCTTCGGTCATTAGTGTTTAATGTGTCAAATCTATTCTTGAGATCGTCTCTAAATTCAGGTGGGATATGTACTCAAGGTTGTACTTTGGCTCTCATGGACTTGTTTTAATTTTCTTCAGCTTCACCTTGAACTTGCATGTGAGCAATTGATGGTTTGTTCCACAGTCGGCCCCTGGCCTTGTTCTGACTGATGATATGGAGCTTCTCCATCATCTCTTTCCACAGATGTAGTCGATTTGATTCCTGAGTATTCTATCCAGTGAGGTCCATGTGTGTAGTCACTTTCTTTTGTTGTTGTTAAAAGAGGTATTTGCAATGAATAAGTTGTTGGTCTTGCAAAATTCTATCATGTGATCTCCAGTGCCATTTCTATCACAAAAGCCATATTTTCCAACTGTTGATCCTTCTTCTTTGTTTGCAGACTTCGTATTCCAATCACCAATAATTATCTGTGCATCTTCATCAGTGCATCATAGGCTGGCACTAAAAGTGTACTGCTAAATTCTTGATACACTCTAGCAAAAAAATCTTGATGAATACACCAAAAACCGTTGGGTGTTTTGGACCAGAAAAATCATGGCAGTTGTATAGTCTCACAGTATACTACAGAAACATCCACTAATATCACCATCATCAGGTTCACAGATTAGCTGCAGTAGCAATGGAGCCCAGATCACTGGGACCCTTCCTAAGAACCTGTCAGTAATAGTCCTGTGCATAGTTCTAGGTGTCAGCTTCATGCAGTGGTCACCAGCAGGATGACAGACCTGAGAAAGAAAGGCCTGGAGGGTGTAGGGAAATTCTAGAAGGCAAAGGAGTAGTTGCAGAGCCTCCAAGTGGCAGAACATGTGATGATTTAAAACCAAAATCTGAAAGAAAAACCTAAGCCAGGAAGGCTGTAAGCATAGGAGGGACAGGGCAGGAACAAAGAAGAGAATGGTGTGGGTGACAAGGGATTGCAAGCTAGGCCAGGAGAGCGGGCAAGGGGTACAGGCATCAACGGAAAGGAAAGAGAGTTTTTCATCAGTCTGTATGTGCTAACCAGACTTACTGGTCTGACAGAGACTGGAGAAATCCCCAGAGTCTGGCCTTCAGAGACCCTTTTAACTTAGTACTGAAGTCACGCCTGAAGTTCACCCTTCAGCCGAAGATTAGACAGGCCTGTAAAACAAACAATAATACACATAGTTTAACCATTTATACAAGACTAAATGGGCACACCAGTCCAAAAGCAAAGATGAGAAGTCAGGAAGGGACAAGAAAGCTGGATGAATGAAAATGGGGAACCCGAGATTGAAAAGGGGAGAGTGTTGACACACCACAGGGATGGCAACCAATGTCACAAAACAATATATGCATTAATTGTTTAATGAGAAATTAATTTGTTCTGTAAGCTTTCACCTAAAGCACACACACACACACAAAAAGCACTAGAGTGAGAAGTGAAGGACCCAAGCAAAGGGCAGTGTCTGATGCTGGATCCCCCTGAGATACTTCTTAGTCAACCATGTTACCATGACTTAGACAGTTTTCTTATGCTAAGTCTAAACATTTTTTTCTGATTTGCCTGGATCTGAGTTTCTAGATTCTGTTATAACCTCCCATGGGTGGACAGCCCTCCTTGAAGAATCTCTCTTTTGTGTACAAAGGGCAGTTTGCAAAACAGCCCAGTAAGTTCTTATTCTAGTGAACACTGATAGGCCATTTCTGAGCAGTTATGTAAGCGCCAGTGTCTGGCATGCTGTAGTGTTGATTCTAGGACTTGGGTTTTAGACCATGGGATGGTAGAAAGAAGAAAAGGGCCAGAGGGCAAGGTTAGCTGTATCAATATTAAGTTTCTGAGGTTATTTTCCAGATTGTTTTCCTTGAAACCTAGCATATTGCTAGTCAGCATTCAACGTATCTTTCTGTATCGTATACACATAGGATACATGTGTTTATATTCATTTGTTAATTCATCTACAAATATTTTAGCATCTACTATGTATAAAATTGGGACATCATTTTTTATATCAGGCTTTTTTTTGAGATACAATTCACTCTTTTAAAGTGTACAATTCAGTAGATTTTAGTATATTCACAAAGTTGTGCAACTATCACCACTATGTAATTCCATCTGCCCGTACTCATTAGCAGTAACTCCCTATCCTCTCCTCCCCCTAGTCCCTGGATACAAGTCTCTTATCAGATATATGATTGGCAAATAGTTTCTTCCATTCTGTGGGTTGTCTTTTCAGTTTCTCAGCGGTGTCTTCTCAAGCATGAGTATCTTTAAATTTGATGAAATCCAATTTTCCCATTTTTCCTTTTGTTACTTGTATTTTTGGTGTCAGATCTAAAAAACCATTGCCTAATTCAAGATTACCAAGATTTATGCCTATGATTTCTTCTAAGAGTTTTTCCAATTTTAGCTCCTACATTTAGGTCTTTGATCCATTTTGAGTTGATTTTTGTATCTGAGGTAGAAGTCCAACTTCATTTTTTTTTTCTGGCTTTTATTTTTAATGTTGTAAAAATATATCTAACACAATATTTGCCAATTCAACATTTTTCAGGTGTACAATTTAGTGACATCAATTACGTTAATCAAGTTGTGCAACCACCACCTATATTCATCGCCAAATTTCCCATCACGATAAGCACTCACTGCTTCCTAAACAATGGCACCCTTTTTCCACCTGCCTCCTACCCCTGGTAACCACTAATAAACTTTGGCCTCTATACATTTTCCTATTCTGGTTATTTCATATAAATAAGAACATACAATATTTGTCCTTTTGTGATTGACTTATATCACTGAGTGTAAGGTTTCAAGGTTCATCCACGTTGTAGCATAGATCAGGACTTCATTTCTCTTTATGGCTAAGTAGTATTCCATTGTACGTATGTACACATTTTGTTTATCATTCATCTGTTGATGAATATTTAGGTTGTTTCCACCTTTTGGCTATTGTGAATAGTGCTGCAATGAACATTGGTATACATGTGTCTGTTGAAGTTGCTGCTCTCAAGTCTCTTGAGTACATACCTAGGAGTGGAATTGCTGGGTCAGTTGGTAGTTCTCTTTAAAAAGGCCTCGTTAAAGTGTTAAAAAGCAAAGCTGTCATTTTAAGGCCCTTCGATGTTTTCATTCACCTCATATGCATGTGAAAGCTGGCCAATGAATAAGGAAGACCAAAGAAGAATTGATGCCTTTGAATTATGCTGTTGGCGAAGACTGTTGACTATATATATCATGGCCTGCCAAAAGAATGAACAAATCTGTCTGGAAAGAAGTACAGCCAGCATGCTCCTTAGAAGTGAGGATGGTGAGAGTTCATCTCGCTTACTTCGGACATGTTATCAGGAGGGACCAGTCCCTGGAGAAGGACATCATGCTTGGTAAAGTAGAGGGTCAGCGGAAAAGAGGAAGACCCTTAACAAGATGGACTGACACAGTGGCTGCTACAACCGGCTCAAGCATAACAACAATCATGAGAATGGCGCAGGACCGGGCAGTGTTTCTTTCTGTTGTACACAGGGTCGCTATGAGTCGGAACCGATTCAATGGTAACAACAGTGGTAGTTCTGTGTTTAACCTTTTGAGAAATGAAGTCCAGAGAACTACTAGACAGGCTGAATAATGACAGTTTTCCAGGAACATGGCTTTTTAGGAAGCTCCAAAGCCATTCTGCACCCTCCGGTGGCTGCTAGACTGCTGGTTTTCATGGCTGCCATGATTGTAAGGCTTTTGGTTTTTCAGGCTACTGCAAAGCTGGGGAGGAGGCATGGCACTAGGGTACATTAAAATGCCACAAAGCTTACTATTCTTACTGAGAATCAGTTGCTTTTCTTGAATAAATAAACATTCCTTGGATTCTTGCAAGCCTTTGGTTAATTTCCGAGTTTTGAAAAAAGTTGATTTTAACAAACTTTGCCAGTGCCCTCTTTGCTTTTACGGTGGACAGATTGTCTAAGGTCCTTGCTTCATCTACCGTTTCCACTGATGTCCAGGCCAATTTTCAGTTTTCATTTTAGTTTTAGAGTATGTTTTTTAAAAGCTTTAAATTCATAAATGTTTGTTAAACTTATTTTAATTTCAAAAAGAGCATTTTCAATTTACACTCACTTTTTTAGTCAGTTCTGGAAATGGTGACTCTTCTGTTTGTCTACCATAACACTTAAAATTTCTTTCCTGTTTAAAGGAACTCAGAGGTTTGACTTAACTTTGGGGAGTATTTTTCTCCTTTTTGATAATTTTCTCATCTTCTTTATCCTGGTGTTGCTCAGTAAGAAGATGTACTGATAACTAGCATCTCTGAAGTAAACGATTCCAGCCTGTGTGTACATCTGAGATTCCTTGCTGGGGCCAGCCAGGTCAGAGATGACTTCTCTCTCCTTATTCATAGGTCTGTGCAGCTATTTCCCTAATCTCTAATGTGTCTCCCTAGTCAATCATGGCAGTGAAGAAGAAGATGATGACTATGGGCTAATACCCAGTGTGGAGGAAATCCCTGATGATGTGGCCTCCTTGACCTTGAAAAGAGAAAACAGCCTTCATCGAACACTCAGCCGCAGGTTGGTTTTTTGTTTCCATATTTTCATTTCTCTTTTTTTCCATGGGCTTTTCCTGAGGGAGCAGATACTATGGACATTGCCAGCTCTTCCTTGGTTTTATTATATGAGTGAGGGGGTGGTTAAGATGGTGTCATTTTTCCCCAATGGCCATCTGCTCTGAAATGCAGTTTGATGCAAGCAAAATGATTGTGACATCGGCTTGCAAGAAGATCCTCAGAAAGCATCTACCTTCTCAGGGAAACTTTCTCCCTCTCTATTTCTCAGTTCTAGGTCCAATAGCAGGCGTCTGAAGTCCCTGAAAAGCACCTTGAAAAGTCAGAATGTGGGGCCAAAGCTGAAGGAGGAGGAAGAACTAGTGAAAGGACAAAAACTAATTAAGAAGGAATTCATAGAAACTGGAAAGGTGAACACTACTATAAAAAGTACCATTAGAGGTGACATAAGGTTTGGGATCTAAAATGTTTAAAGTTAGATAAAATCTGAATACATATATACAGGAAGGCTGTGTCCCTATGTCCTTTGCAAATCTTCAAATTTATTATTGAAATGCTTAGTAGAAGCTCTGAGGTTTCTATTAAATTATATTACCATGAAGAAAGACATGTTTCTTGTGACTATCCCCATCTGACACTTTCAGAGTGTTTGATTCCTTTCTGATGTGTGGGAAACAACAAACATGCTTTCAGATGCAATTCTGGGAGCCAGGGAACACTAACGTAACAGTCTCAGAGCATACGGTTCAAATTAATAAAATTTGAAAACACAAATCCCAAGGTCTGCAGTGTATCTTCATCTGCCCCACTCTGTTTTTATATCTTGTCCCTCATAAATGCCTCTGGAAGCTCACTAATGATCTGATGACTATTTACTCTGCAAGTGTATTTCAGCATTGGTCTATTATCCTGGCCCAGTGCAGCAATGGTGACTACAGACTACCAAATTTTGCTCCCTGCTGCCCACCTTTCCAGGGGACTGCACTTCCCTTTGTGTCCTAAGTAATTCCTCACCATAAACCTACAGGAATTCTACTAATATTGACGTGGGGGCTTTGCAGGTGAAGTTCTCCATCTACCTGAAATACCTACAAGCAATTGGATGGTGTTCGATATTCTTCATCATCTTTTCCTATGTGATGAATTCTGTGTCCGTTATTGGCTACAACCTCTGGCTCAGTGCTTGGACCAGCGACTCTAAAATTTTCAACAGCACCAACTATCCAGCCTCTCAGAGGGACATGAGAGTTGGAGTCTATGGAGCTCTGGGATTAGCACAATGTATGTCTGACGGCTACAACAGCTTCTCTTATAGAGTTTGTCTGACCCCTGTATTTTGCCTGGACTTAGGCAAACATTTGCTGTTATGTCCTTGGCACAAGTCTTCCAGGGTCCCTGTACATGGTGCTAATGAAACTGGTTCCGTTTCTAGGTGTATTTGTGTTGACAGCAACTCTCTGGTCTGCCTGCGGTAGCATCCATGCAGCCAACATCCTGCACAAGCAACTGCTGAACAATATCCTTCGAGCACCCATGAGTTTTTTTGACACAACACCCATAGGCCGGATTGTGAACAGGTTTGCTGGTGTAAGCATCTCAAGAGCTGTAAGGTGGTGTGTTTATGTGCTGAGAATCTTTCTGACAGAGAGGAATTCTCATATTCCCCTAGACCACACTATGCAGTTACAGTTCTTTTGTCTACCCAGCAAGCAGATGTTTCTTGTGTACCTCCTGTGAGGTCCTCAGGGTCGTGGCGGTACAGTAATGAACAGCTCTGGCCCTTTAAGGAACTCACAGTCTAGTAAGGGAGGCAGCCTAGGAAATAAAAGATAATGATAGAATATTGTAAAACAAATAACAATGGTACATACAAGGATATTCTGGGAGTACAAAGGAGTGACAGAGAAAAGAGGTACTAGCTCAGCCTGGTGACTGAGGGCAGGACACGTAAAAAAAAAAAATCTGAGGTTTGAGTTAAATCTTAGAAATGAGTTAAGGCTATGTTGGGAGTAGGGGATAGGAGGGTGGCAATAGAAGCAAGGTGAGAAGGATTATTCTGCAGAGGGGAAAACCTAAGGCAAAGCACTGTCACATACCTGTGACAGTAAATAAAAGGAATAACCCTTTGATTGGTCTTTGCCTCCATTCCTGAAACTTCCATCTTAGATCTGACCCGTGAAAGAGGGCCATTATGATTTTAACAAGGTTCTAAAATATCATCTCCATCTACTGTAGATCCTAGAACCCTTGGCATTAATTTGTTCATTCAACAACCTTTATTGGGCACTTTCTATGAGCCAACTACTGTACTAGGCACTGGGGAACTGAGTAAATATTAAAATCATAGATGGCTGTCTTCCATGGGCCATACCTAACTCATTGATTGATTCTCAGAACGTCTGAGATTTTAAATTTCAGGAACAGAGGCAGAGACCAGGGGATTCTGAGCAATATTCAACTATCATTAGCACAGTTTTCAGCCCTCTGCTTGGGAAGAGGAGGCATTTTTTTTTCAAATGTGTGAGAAGCTCTGGGCCTTTATTTCTTGGAGACCTAGTGGCACAGTGGTTAAAGCACTTGGCAGCTAACCAAAAAGTTGACTGTTCGAATCCACTAGTCGCCCCAAGGGAGAAAGATGTGGTGGTCTCCTTCTGTAAAGACTACAGCCTTGGAAACCCTCTGGGGTAGTTCTACTCTGTCCTATAGGGTTGCTATGAGTTGGAATTGACGGCAACAGGTTTTTTGGGGGGGTTTGGGGCCAGACACAGAAAGGCTAACCTACAGTTCACAGCCCACAGCCCACAGGCAGGTTGTGGGGACAAAATAACTGCTTCAAAAATGGGAAGGTGACCAGTCCCATTTATCATCTTCCCTTGGGGAAGTAATGGTGTTATTGGAGACAAGTTCAGTGGGATCTCTGCTCTTCAATAGAATCTAAAAGAGCACACATCTTTTAAAAATTGTGCTTTATATGAAAGTTTACAGTTCGAGTTAGTTTCTCATGCAAAACTTTATACACACACTGCTATGTGACCCTAGCTGCACTCCCCATACTGTGATAGTATACTTCTCCTTTCGACATCAGATTTCCTGTGCCCATTCAACCAGTTCCTGTGCCTTTCTGCCTTCTCATCTCACCTCTGGTCAGGAGCTGCCCATTTAGACTTATGTATCTAGTTGAGCTAAGAAGAACACTCTTCAGGAGTATTATTTTATGTCTTATAGTCCAGTCTAATCTTTGTCTGAAGAGTTGGCTTCAAGAATGGTTTTAGTATGGGGCTACAGAGAGTCTGGGGTCCATGTCTTCTGGGGTCCCTTCAGTCTCAGTCAGACCATTAAGTCTGGTCTTTTTACTAGAATTTGAGTTCTGCACCCCACTTTTCTCCTGCTCCATCTGGGACTCTCTGTTGTGTTCCCTGTCAGGGCAATCATTGGTGGTAGTGAGGCACCATCTAGTTCTTCTGGTCTCAGGCTGATGGAATCTCTTGTTTATGTTGCCCTTTTGTGTCTTGGGCTAATATTTTCCTCGTGTCTTTGGTGTTCTTCATTCTCCTTTAAGAGCACACAATTTTTGATAGGGAGATTTCTCATAGGAATTTTGCAATGATTGCATGCTCTTTTCCCATGTTGTAATATGTGTAACCAATCTTCTAGAAAAGATAACACAGGGGTCTTACTGTGAATTATTTAGGACAATAGGCAACAATCATACTTTGCTAACTGCTTTTGTATTCCATGAAAAAGTAAACTCTCAATCATATAGTGATTTTTGTGGGGAAGTGGGTCATGCCTATAAAAGGGAGTTTGATCTAGGGTACTCTAGAACCCATGATTGGACCCTGTATCAGTCAGAGTTGTCCAGAAAGATAAAGTCTTCCTCTCTTCTTATAAAAGCCCAGGTTTGCTTCCTAAGAATCTTCTCATTTGTATATATACATATAGGGAGAGAGAGATTGAGATTTTAAGGAACTGGATTGTGGAGGCTGGCAAGTCTAAAACTTGTGGGGCAGACCGGCAGGCTGGAAACTAAGGCGGGAGTTGATGTTATAATATTAAGGCAGAATTTCTTCCCAGAAAATCTCAGGTTTTGCTCTTAAGGCCTTCAACTGATTGAATGAGGTCCACCCACATTATCTAGGGCAAGCGCCTTTGTTTAAAGTAGCTGATTGTAGATGTCAGCTACCTTTACAGCAATACCTAGATTAGTGTTTGATTAAATAACGAGGAGTCTCTGGGTAGTGCAAATGGTTAACGTGCTCAGCTGTTAACCAAAAAGTTGGAAGTTCTAGTAAACTCAGAGGTATCTTGAAAGAAAGGCCTGGCAATCTCCTTCCAAAAACTCAGCCATTGAAAACCCTGTGGAGCACAGTCCTTCTCTGACACATATGGGGTCGCTCAACTCAACAGCAACTGGTAGTTAGGTAGTCAATAACCTAGCCAAATTGACACATAAGACTAACCATCACAGGCCCTTAAGAGGAGTTTGAGGAAGGGGTAAAAGAAAGAAAGATGGAGAATCTGTGCCATATAAGGATCAAAAGCAATCTAGATAGAACGGATAGCTTCTTCCAACCTTGAACATACAGTTGTTTGTATTTTGATGTGACTCTGGGAAGGGCAGATTAAACTTATCGCTGAATCATCATGATTCAGGGCTCTTTCAGGAGGCTGTTATCCCTGACCAGTTTGGAGCGTTCCAGAGATAATTTGGACTCACCTTGGTACTCACATATTATTTGTCCTAGACTCAACATAATCCTCTACGAAATCTAGGCAAGGACCATACAAAATATAAATCAGGCTTTGAGCATGTTCCCAACCATCCACCCATTCATTCATTTGCTCATTTATTTATTCAATATGACATGAAGGTGATATGGTAGTAAAAGATCCACCTGTCACCTCTGGGTTCATTCGTTAGAACACTAGCCAGACAGGGATCACATTCGACCCCCACATCCCCTTCCCCTTGAAGCTCTATGCCTGGCAGAGGGAACATCTTCCTAGGTAGAGGATGGTTCTTCACCCAAGGATGGGTGACAGGGCTTATTTACTGGAGCCTCCAAACCAGTATTTTCTGAATATCTGTTACATGCCAGGCTGTGCTAGATACTCAGTGAAATCAGGACCTGTGTAAAGTTAGGATAACTGAACTGGCTTTGTGATGGGAGAAGAATTTACCTTAAGGATCTATTAGCTTACAATGGTTAGTAATAGTTTCATAAGTTTGACAAAGGGAAATTTCACTGAGAAGAGTGAAAATCTTTGCCAAGTCAATTGAAAAAAGTGAAGGATGACTGCCGTATCTGTTTGGAAGGATTTAGAATGGTGACAAAATTACAGAAATGAAATTGATTATTGGTGAGCAGTACAGTATAGTGCAAATGAATATCATGAGACAATTGAATGAGAGAGTCACTGGGAACAGAGGGGACCTGCTGGAATTGAGAAGATGTAAAATGTCTTAGGAATTCATTGGTACACCATCTCTCCTGTATATTCTGTATATTCTTAGGACATTTCCACAGTAGATGAGACCCTCCCTGTTACCTTGCGGAGCTGGATTATATGCCTTCTAGGGATCATCAGCACTCTTGTCATGATCTGCATGGCCACCCCAATCTTCACCGTCGTCATCATTCCTCTCGCCATCATTTATGTGTGTATTCAGGTAGGTTTGAAAATGGCTAGGCCTTTCTACCTCTCTCCTTATAAAAGCTCGGGCTTCTTCCTAAGAATTTTCCCTTTTGCTTATCACTCACTCCCCTATAGCATCTTTACTGTTTAGTCATTTTGATATACCAAAGAGTCCACAGACCACTGGCCAAAGCTGGAGTGCCACTGCTGATTAGTATACAGTTTATAGAAAATATCATGTTCACTGCTGCCCCCGCTAGAAGCTGGAGACCTTACAAGTGGAACCAATTTATGTTTGGATCTGAGATTACTTTGAAGTTGGCCCTGGACAAAGTCTTGGAGCGCCATGAGACTCCCCAAAATGGTTGAGCAATTGGTTGCTTCTAGAAGAGTTGTGCTACGGCTGCTTCTTCTGTTGGCTTTGAAATAGGCATATCTCCTTGGAGATGTCTCTCAGCAGGAGCTAGATCTCTTTTAACTTTAGGGAAGTTCTAGTCTCACTGGGATGTCTGTGGATGCATTAGGCATAATTCTAGTATGTTCATGAGACCACAGGTAGTTTGAGAGCTAAGTCTCACAGAAAAGCTAAAGCAAGTAGAGGGGACTCTGTGCCCATAATAAAAATGGATGAAAGCGGGAGGGAAGCTATAGAGAGGACTCTTGTCCAACCAGCTACCTTTATGTTCACCAAAAGAAAGCAATTCCAAAGACGCTGTAGGCAAGGGGGCAGCCTGTGGCCTGTGGTAAGATGGCACCTCCTGGTATTTGTGTTGAGTCTGTCAGGTACACTGATAGTAACAGCCTTTTGACTATTATTAACAAACCAACAAACAAGAAGCAGGATATTTGAAGAAACTTCCAGGTATAACATTTTGCATTCTGACTCGTAAATGCCTAGCCCTTCCCTGGTTTCAACAAATCCCACAAAATCTAGTAGCACTACTAACCCATTCTACCATACCTCACCCTTCATGCCTCATATCTGAGAGATTCTGCCTGCATTCTCTATTACATCCAGTTTCAGTTCTCAGACCCTCAACGTTCCACGTCCTCCAAAACTATCCTTCCCTTCACACACCACTGAGGCAAAGTTTTGGTCACTTAACTGACTCTATGCTTCGATTTTTACCTAAACCTCAGTATACCTTTCTCTGGTCATTTCCTACCCATCCCCAATTTCCACACTTCTCTGGTCCCAGATGCCTCTCAGAATCCTTTTGGAGACCACTTCTCTAACCAGTAGAGAAACTCTCATTTGAAGAATATATGTAAATTCTTGGGGAAAATGTGGATTATGCCAACAAACCTCCTCACTTGGTTTGGCAATTTATAGTCTCAATTTTGTCCTCATCTGTTCCCCACGAACACCAGGTGTTCTCATTATTTTCCTCCTCTGGGCCTTCTCCCCATTCCTCTGGCCATGGATGAGATTGGAGGCTTCTGTCCTGTTCAGATGTAGGCTGTGGCCATCAAGGTGAAGAACATTGGCTCATGGCCAGGAAAATGTAGAGGTGTGATCTTTTTACAATATGCAACATGATTGTGTGACTAACTGTTTACTTTTTGTTGCCAGACATTTTATGTGGCTACTTCCCGCCAGCTGAGACGTCTGGACTCTGTCACTAGGTCCCCAATTTACACTCACTTCAGTGAGACTGTGTCAGGTTTGCCTGTTATTCGCGCCTTAGGGCACCAGCAGCGATTTCTAAAACTCAATGAGGTGGGGGTTGACACCAACCAGAAATGTGTCTTTTCCTGGATTGTCTCCAACAGGTGAGGCTGTTCCTAGGTTTTTACCCAAATGTATGCTTTGCGGTTCTGTATGTTTGACATTAGCACGGCTGGGCAGGTGTGGCCAGCAGATGTGAAGTCACTCTGGCCCACACTCCTGTCATGTTATTTAAGTAGAGAGAAGAAGCATGACTTGGAGTCAGAAACCTGAGTTCTTGTGCCAACTCTGCCACCTACCAGCTATTGAATTGACTTGATGTTTCTAAGGAAATTCTCATTTTCTTTGAATTTACAATGGGTAGAATGCAACCTATTTCACAAGGTTATTGTGGAAGTAAAATGAGATTTGTGAGCATTTTGTAACTCAGGTACCATGCTAGTACAGGTGACCTGGGCACTCTCTATTTTCTTCCTTGAGGATGGATGTGAGATTCTCCATAGAAATGCTATTCTTTTTAGGATGGTGAAAGAAACAGAGGTTGGAGGGAGGAGAGTTGGGAATTTTTAGGTAAAACCAGACAAAGCAATGATGACAGAAATGGAAAGCTCATGTTCTGGGAGGTGAACCCATGAACAGGATGAGCATGATTCGTCTGGCATCACGAGACCCCAGAAAGCAGCAGTATATCCTTGAAGGAGGGAGGTCTTTTTCAGGAAAGTGGAAATTCTTGAGTGGTTCCCAAGGTGTCTTGACATGTTAAGGGTAGGTCAACAATGCTTAGTATTATTTGGAACATAGAAAGGTCAAGAGTTTGATGGTAAAGATATTTTACTTAGAGACTTTCCAAGAAGGAAATGGGCATCTCAGTTGATCCTATAGGACCCCACTAGAAATATTTAACATATTTCTATGTACGCATGTTAGAATTATTGGTGTAAACATTTAAATACATTTTATTTGGTAAATTCAATTTTTATAATCAACTTCCATCTATATACTCTCAAGTTCCCTACAGAGTCTAAATGCATTTCCCTGTGTTCAGTGAACACCTAACTTCCCTCCTCCCCCAGCTTATTTCCCCTTTTTTTTTCTTTAATTATAAATTCAGACAGCGTACATTAAACCTTTCTATAGTGCTTACTTTTTAAACTTACATATGGATTCACTATGGCATTGCTTCCCAAACATGCTTGATCGAAACAATCACTTAGAGCATTTGTTAAAAATGCAGATTCTATCCTCAAATTCATATGGAATTGCAAAGGTCCCCAAGTAAACAAAACAACCTTGAAAAATAAGAGCTAAATAGGAGGACTCACACATCCCAATTTTAAAGCATAAGACAAAGCCATAGTAATCAAAACAAAACAGTGTGGTACTAGTATAAGAATGGACATACAGACCCATGGAATAAATAGAATTGAGAATCCAGAGAGAAACATCTTGGTCAGTTGACTTTCAACAAGGGTGCCAGGTCCATTCAATGGGAAAAGAATAATCTCTCCAATAAATGGTGGTGGGACAACTGATTTCCACTTGCAAAAGAATGAAGTTGGACCTGTACCTCATACCACTTAGGGAAATTAACTTAAAATGCATCAATGGCCTAAAACCATCAAACTCTTAGAAGAAAATGTAACAGTAAAGCTTCAAGACCTTGTGTTTGACAATGTATTATTATATATGACACCAAAAGCACAAATATCAAAAGAAAAAATAGATAAATTGGACTTCATCAAAATTAAGTTTTTGTACGTCAAAGCAGCTTATCAAGAAATTGAAGACGCAACCTGCAGAATGATAGAAAATATTTGGGAACCATATATTTGATAAGGGTTTAATATCCAAAATGTATAAAGAATTCCTACAACAATAAGACAAGCAACCCAATTAAAAAATGGGCAAAAGATTTGAATAGACATTTCTCCAAAGGGATACACAAATAGCAAATGAGCTCATGAAAAGATGCTCAACATCATTAGTCATTGCTGTGTTGTTGTTAGGTGCCATCAAGTTGGTTCTGACTCATAGCGACCCTGTGCACCACAGAATGAAAACACTGCCCGTCCCGCACCATGCTCACAATCGTTGTTATGCTTCAGCCCATTGTTGCAGCCACTGTCAGTCAATCTCGTTGAGCGTCTTCCTCTTTTTCGCTGACCCTGTACTTTACCGAGCATGATGTCCTTCTCCAGGGACTGATCCCTCCTGACAACATGCCCAAATTATGTAAGACGTAGTCTCGCCATCCTTCCTTCTAAGGAGCATTCTTGTTGTACTTCTTCCAAGACAGATTTGTTCATTCTTTTGGCAGTCCATGGTATAGTCAATATTATTCACCAACACCACATTTCAAAGGCTTCAATTCTTCTTCGGTTTTCCTTATTCATTGTCCAGCTTTCATATGCATTATGATGCGATTGAAAAATACCATGGCTTGGGTCAGGCGCACCTTAGTCTTCAAGGTGACATCTTTGCTTTTCAACACTTTAAAGAGGTCTTTTGCAGCAGATTTGCCCAATGCAATGCGTCTTTTGATTTCCTGTCTGCTGCTTCCATGGGTGTTGATTGTGGATCCAAGTAAAATGAAATCCTTGACAACTTCAATATTTTCTCTGTTTATCATGATGTTGCTTATTTGTCCAGTTGTAAGCATTTGGTTTTCTTTATGTTGAGGTGTAATCTATACTGAAGGCTGTGGTCTTTGATCTTCACCGGTAAGTGCTTCAAGTCCTCTTCACTTTCAGCAAGCAAGGTTGTGTCCTCTGCATAATGCAGGTTGTTAATGAGTCTTTCTCCAGTCCTGATGCTGAATTCTTCCTCATATAGTCCAGCTTCTCAGATTATTTGCTCAGCATACAGAATGAATAGGTATGGTGAAAGGATGCAACCCTGATACGCACCTTTCCTGACTTTAAACCATGCAGTATCCCCTTGTTCTGTCCAAACAACTGCCTCTTAATCTGTGTACAGGTTTCTCATGAGCACAATTAAGTGTTCTGGAATTCCCAATCTTCCCAATTTGTTATTCATAATTTATTATGATCCACCCAATCGAATGCCTTTGCATAGTCAGTAAAACAAAGGTAAACATCTTTCTGGTATTCTCTGCTTTCAGCCAGGATCCATCTGATATCAGTAATAATATCCCTGGTTCCATGTCCTTTTCTGAATCTGGCCTGAATTTCTGGCAGTTCCCTGTTGACATACGGCTGCAGCCACTTTTGAATAATCTTCAGCAAAATTTTACTTGCGTGTGATATTAATGATATTGTTCGATAATTTCCACATTCGGTTGGATCACCTTTCTTGGGAATAGGCAGAAATATGGATCTCTTCCAGTCGGTTGGCCAGGTAGCTGTTTTCCAAATTTCTTGGCATAGATGAGTGAGCACTTCCAGTGGTGCATCCGTTTGTTAAAACATCTCAATTGATAGTCTGTCAATTCCTGGAGACTTGTTTTTCGCCAATGCCTTCAGTGCAGCTTGGACTTCTTCCTTCAATACCATCAGTTCCTGTTCATATGCTACCTCTTGAAATGGCTGAACATCGACCAGTTCTTTTTGGTATAATGACTCTGTATTCCTTCCATCTTCTTTAGATGCTTCCTGCATCGTTTAGTATTTTTCCCCATAGAGTCCTTTGCTATTGCAACTCAAGGCTTGAATTTTTTTTCTTCAGTTCTTTCAGCTTGAGGAATGCTGAACATGTTCTTCCCCTTTGGTTTTCTATCTCCAGCTCTTTGCACGTGTCATTGTAATACTTTACTTTGTCTTCTCGAGCTGCACTTTGAAATCTTCTGTTCAGTTCTTTTACTTTGTCATTTCTTCCTTTTGCTTTAGCTACTTGATGTTCAAGAGTCTCTTCTGACATCCATTTTGGTCTTTTCTTTCTTTCCTATCTTTTTAATGATCTCTTGCTTCATGTAAGATGTGCTTGATATCATTACACAACTCATGTGGTCTTCGGTCATTAGTGTTCAACTCGTCAAATCTATTCTCGAGATGGTGGGATATACTCAAAGTTGTACTTTTGCTCTCATGAACTTGTTCTAATTTTCTGCAGTTTCAACTTGAGCTTGCATATGAGCAGTTGATGGTCTGTTCCACAATCAGCCCCTGGCCTTGTTCTGACTGATGATGTTGAGCTTTTCTGTCGTCTCTTTCCACAGATGTAGTCAGTTTGATTCCTGTGTATTCCATCTGGCAAGGTCCATGTGTATAGTCGCCGTTTATGTTGGTGAAAAAAGGTATTTGCAGTGATGAAGTCATTGGTCTTGCAAAATTCTATCATGCGATCTCCGGCATCATTTCTATCACCAAGGCCTTATTTGCCAACCATTGTTCCCTCTTCCTTGTTTCCAACTTTCGCATTCCAATCACCAGTAATTATCAATGCATCCTGATTGCGTGTTCAATCAATTTCAGACTGAAGAAGTTGGTAAAAATCTTCAATTTCTTCAGCTTTGGCCTTAGTGGTTGGTATGTAAATTTGAATAATAGTCACATTAAGTGGTCTTCCTTGTAGACATATGGATATTATCCTATCACTGGTAGCGCTGTACTTCAGGATAGATGTTGAAATGTTTTTTTGATGATGAATGCAATACTATTCCTCTTCAAGTTGTCATTCCCGGCGTAGTAGACCATATGGTTGTCCAATTCAAAATGGCCAATACCAGTCCTTTTCAGCTCACTAATGCCTAGGATATTGATGTTTATGTGTTCCATTTCATTTTTGACGATTTCCAATTTTCCTAGATTCATACTTCGTACATTCCATGTTCTGATTACTAATGGATGTTTTCAGCTGTTTCTTCTCATTTTGAGTCATGCCACATCAGCAAATGAAGGTCCCAAAAGTTTGACTCCATCCACGTCGTTAAGGTCGACTCTACTTTGAGGTGGCAGCTCTTCCCCAGTTGTCTTTTGAGCGCCTTCCAGCCTAAGGGGCTCATCTTCTGGCACTATATCAGACAGTGTTCTGCTGCTATTCATAATGTTTTCACTGGCTAGTTCTTTTCAGAAGTAGACTACTGGGTCCTTCTTTGTAGTCTGTCTTAGTCTGGAAACTCAGCTGAAACCTGTCCACCATGGTGACTCTGCTGGTATCTGAATACTGGTGGCATAACTTCCAGCATCACAGTAACACGCAAGCCCCCACAGTAGAACAAACTGCATTAGTCATTAGAGAAATGCAAATCAAAGCCACAAAGAGCTACAACTACACCGCCACTAGGATGGCAATTATCAGAAAAAATAGAAAATAACAAGCGTTGGCAGGGATGTGGAGAAACTGGAACCCTTGTCCATTGCTATAGGAGCCCTGGTGGTGCAGTGGTTAAGCACTCTGCCACAGTTCAAACCCACCAGCCACTCCATGGGAGAAAGATGTGGCAGTCTGCTTTGGTAAAGATTACAGCCTTGGAAACCCTATGGGGCAATTCTACTCTGTCCTATTGGGTCCCTGGCGTCGGAATCAACAGCAACGGGTTTAATTTGACTTTGGTTTGTCCATTGTTGGTGGGACTGTAAAATAGTGCAACCACTGTGGAAAACAGTTTGGAGGTTCCTCAAAAAGTTTCTACATCGTTAAAAAAAATGCAGATTCCTCAACCCGATCCTAGGCCCACTGAATCAGAATCTCCTGGGAAAGCGTCCAGGGTTTTTTGGTTTTTTTTTAATAAACTTTTTATTTTGGACTAATTTTCGATTTTACAGAAAGGTTGAAAATATAGGTCAGAGTTCTTATATACCCTTGACCTTTTTTCCCTCATTGTTAACATCTTACATTTTCATGGTACATTTGTTAAATCTAAGCGACTAACACTGGTACATTACTATTAACTAACCTCCAGACTTTCTTTGAAATTCTCCAGTTTTTTCACTAATGTCATTTTTCTGTTCCAGGACAGAACAGAAAAGGACATTAAATCCAGGATCTCTTCAAGGTCCCACATTGAATTTAGTTGTGATGTCCCCTTAGCATCCTCTGGTCTGTGTAGTTTCCCAATCTTTTTTTTTTCTCCCACAGTTTCTACATGTACCATTTAGTGACATTGATGGCATTCTTTGAGTTATGTAACCATTCTCACCCTCCTTTTCTGAGTTGTTCCTCCCTCATTAATATAAATTCACTGCCCCCTAAGGTTCCTGTTTAATCTTTCACATTGCTGTTATCAATTTGATCCCATATAGATAGTTCTTAAAAGAGCATAATGCTCAAGGCAGACATTTTTTACTAGTTAAACTATTGTTTGGTTTTAAGAAGACTTCAGGAATATTTTTGGTTTAAGGTTTAAAGATTATCTCAGGGCCATAGTTTCAGGGGTTCATCTACCCTTCATTTCTCCAGGGAGTCTGGAGTCCATGAGAATCTGAAATTCTGTTCTGCATGTCACCCCTTTTGATCAGGATTCTGCTACAGAATTTTTGATCAGAATGTTTAGTAATGGTAGCCGGGCACATCCAGTTCTTCTGGTCTGATGGCAAAGGAGGCAGTTGTTCTTGGAGGCAATTTGCCACACATTCCATACCCTCTTCCTATTCCTGACTCTCTTTCTTCCTCTGTTGCTCCAGGGAAATAGAGACCAATTATTGCGCCTTGGGTGGCTGCTTGCAAGCTTTTAAGACCCCAGGCACTACGCAAAGAACTGGGAGGTAGAATAGAAGCACTAAACACGTTATTAGGCCAGTTAACTGGGATGTCCCATGAAACCATGACCCTAAACCTCCAAACCAAGGAACCAAATCCCATGAGGTTTTCAGTTGTACATAAGCAGCATCAGGGTCCAGGATTTTTTTAACATACATTTGTAACAAGTATTTTTAACAATTGCCCCAGATGATTCTTATAATTTGATAAGTTTTGGAGACATTGCACCATAGGATTCTTTTAGTGTAGCAACTCTTCTAGTATCTTTGAAATACAATTTATTCTCTAAAAATCCAATTTAAAAGACTCTAGGAACACATAGGATAGACAAATCTAGGCACCTTCTAAGAGTACAGCCCTGCCAACTCAAGACCTATGAGAAGGTTCTATGAATGCCTAAGTGCTGGCTAAAGTGAGGAATTGAAGATCAGTGACACCTCCCTCTCTCTGGCTTTGTTTTCCCACAGGTGGCTTGCATTTCGACTGGAACTGGTTGGAAACCTGATAGTCTTCTTTTCATCCCTGTTGATGGTTATTTATAGAGATACTCTGAGTGGGGACACTGTGGGCTTTGTTTTGTCCAATGCACTTAATGTGAGTCTGAAGGTTGAGAGTTCAGTTATTCTTAAATTGAGTCTTGAGTATATGATGGAGTCCGTGCTCTTTATTCATTTCTAGATCCAGAGGGACTGGGGGAGACCAAAGTTCAAACCCTGGCTCCATCTCTTAGTAATTGTGTAACTTGTAGACATGCCCCTTAGCCTTTCTAAATAAGCATCAGCATCATCTGAAAAATGGACATAAATTCGGTTGCTCTTGGAACTTAGGGCAATTTCAAAGAGTTCAATCAAGTACCTCCCTGCCTCTGCCTTTTTGCCTTGTCCTTGTCAAAAGAGAATAAATAAGTTTCTTCTCCAAAATATAGCAATAACCAGAAAGTCTATTAAACAAGTAACTTTTGTGTTTGTTTTTCTTGGATCACAGAATAATTGGAGCTAATTTTAACTTAAAAAACATAGGATCTGATGAAAGTATATAATGCATCTCACTGCAGCACCCCCAGCATGACTAGGGGAAAAGTTAGACATTATTTATTTTCTATCACCTAGCACCACAGTAAATTTCAATAAGTATTTGTTCAATGCATGAACAATCATGAGTCATTTGACCATTTTTCATGACACCCTTTTGAACTAATGTGTTGGAGGTTTACATAGCTGCAAGTGAGATTTATACAGTCCTGTCTTCAGTAAGAGTTAATAAGGCCCTACGTGATCATACCAGGGCACCCAAAAGGACTGTTATTCACCAGAGTCACTGTGTTCCTTGTGCCACTGCCCCTTCACCACCTCATTTCTAGGGTAATTAACTTAGGATAGAGGAGGCAATAAGTCAAGGAACTATTAGGTTGAACCAAAACAAAAACATTCAAATATCAACAGTTACATATGCTTCCACTTATACAGAGTGGTTACTCTTAGTCCCCACAATCCTATCCCCTGAAATCTGTACTCTCCCTCTTCTAATGACCGTTTACTTGACAAATACTTTCTGTGCGTATGTGCCAGGTGCTGAGTCTCTGCCTGAAAGAAGCTTGCATATTAGTAAGCCACAGATTTCCCCGTGTGTAGACTGGCCCGGATCATGACAACCCTTTAATGGTGGTTTAGATATAGCTTTGTAATGGCAGGGATACACCTAGAGTTTATGAGGGTGAAATAGGACAAGGCTCCATGTAGATGTGCCCACCTTGAGGGCTTAGTTCTCAATCAAGCTGTTGTTGAGTGAGAGCAGAGAGGGGAGGTGGCCTTTGGAAGGCTTTTTCCTATTGTGCCTTTTCTCATGCTCTTCCCCACTTGCAGAATGCCATCCTCTCTGCTCTCCACAAGCAGCACTAGGCCTAGAGGCAGGAGGCCTGAGTTTTGGTCCCACTCCACTGATTACCAGCCTCTCCTAACCCCAGCTTTAGCTCCAAACCATTCCAAGCTCATATTGTCGTTCACGAGAGCACCACACAATTGAGCACTAATTGTTCAACAGGCATTTGATGCACTAGTCTTATTTCCTCCCCCAAAGAGGCGAGGATTGTTTTATACTTTCCTTAATCTCCCACAGAGCCCAGCCCAGTGCTGGATACAAAATAGGCATGGGATTGACCTGTGGTTTGACTGGTTGAGTTGGTTTCTAAGCTCAAGGTGAACTTCAGTCTTCTGATTTTTTTGTAGATCACACAAACCCTGAATTGGTTAGTGAGGATGACGTCAGAAATGGAGACCAACATTGTAGCTGTTGAGAGAATAAATGAGTACATAAAAGTGGAAAATGAGGTGAGGAGGAATTAGGGAAACCCAGGGACAAGACAAAAAAAGGTACAACTCCTTCAAGAGAATATCTTCATCTTGTCTAGAGATTTCACGTTGGTGATAAAGGTTCTCCTAAAGTTTCCCTTGCTCTTGCTCTAACTCAGAGGACCTAATTTCTTCAAACTTAGAACAGGAAATAGGTTGGAGGAAGTCAGGTCTTGGAATGCACCAAGTTAAATTGTAGCTTCATTCTGGAGATCCACAGAGCAAGCTCATGGGATGAGGATTCTTTAATTAAATAAGGTAGGAACCTTCCAGGAAGTACAAGTGGACTTTATTCAAGGTAGATGCTCACAGTGCTGCCTTTTTCCTGTGCTGTGACATGAGTCTTAGGGGGACTGTTTGGCTGAGTTGCCACCGTGTAAAGCAGAGTTGCTGTACTTCTCCTCTCTCCTTGCCAGGCACCCTGGGTGACTGATAAGAGACCTCCAGCAGGATGGCCCAGCCTTGGGGAGATCCAGTTTAGCAACTACCAAGTGCGCTACCGACCTGAGCTGGATCTGGTACTGAAAGGAATCACTTGTGACATCAGGAGTGCAGAGAAGGTAGGTGGAGCCACACCTGGGTGTGAGTCCTTGTGAAGGTGATCAGAAAACAAAGCTGGACACAGAGGTGATGAGCAACAGGACTCTGGGCCTTCATCATTTGGATGACACTAGAGGGTCAGGGCACTTCTCTGCCCTGGAGAGCTGGAAGGACACAGTGCCATGGCCAGAGAGCAGGATATTGACGGGGGACCAAACAGAGAGACCTACTGCAGTTATAAGGAGCTTTCTGCCCTGCTCTCCTTTCCTCCCTGCTGAGCTCAACCTCTTTCCTCTGCAGTTGACAGAGCTCATTTCCTTGAGGGCCATGGCATGTGAGAGGAAGTCAGGAAGGAAACCAGGAGCACCCGGGCCTCAAGAAGGAATCTGTGGAGAACAGCAGTGTAGAGGGTTGTCCCTGGAGAGAGAATGGTCTGGTTCTCCTCCTGGACTGTAAAGTCCTGCACCTTCCTATGATGCTGTTGTTCTCTGAGGACCTGGGGTCTGATGTAGGATCAAAGGAAGTCTGGGAAAGGATGTTGTGGTCCAGGTCAAGGCCTGGCTCTCAGCTGACATCAAACCTGATTCTCACTTTCTCCTCACTTCTAAACAAGGATTTTTTAAAAAATGTATAATTTCCAATAATAATGGGAAAAACAATGCTGCTGAGAGAAAATGTTGTCCATTTCTAATAGTCACTGGAGTTCTCAACAAGCAAGCGAGGCAGGGTGGGAGGGTCATTTTTTTCTAACATCTGTGCTTTTTTTTTTTTTTTTTTTTAAACCAAAACCAAAGTCAGTTTAACATCTTCAAGATGAAGTAGCCAGTCACTGCCTCTTACCACCTGTGATTGATTATAAATGCCCCAGGATAAATAAATTTTTTTTCAAGAATCATGTTGAGCTAACATGCAAAGGAACTGTATTTACAGATTGGTGTGGTGGGCAGGACAGGAGCTGGGAAATCATCCCTTACAAACTGCCTCTTCAGGATCCTAGAGGCTGCAGGAGGCCACATCACCATTGATGGATTAGATATTGCTTCCATTGGGCTCCACGACCTTCGAGAGAAATTGACCATTATCCCCCAGGTGAGCTCTAGACCTCCCTTATGGCACATGCAGTCATGGACAGCTTGTTCTGCAGGATGCATAGGCATTTTCTTCTTGATGTATATTCAGTTAGCACTGTCATTTCTGCAGTCTACCTGAGATACCTAAGCCAGTTCCCGAAGACACATTGTTTCTAGAACTTAAAAAAAGTTTTGCATTTTTTGCAATATGCTTTTGTGACTGCCAGTATCTAACCAGTAGGTGGCAGCAACATAACAGAAATCACATAAACATGATTATTTAGCATTTCTATAGTCCGTCGCTGTTTGCAAGACGTTGCAATCAGCATTAGCAGTTTTGCTGCTGAAGCTTGAAGCTGTTAAGCTTTATCCTCCCCATTTGGTGTGGCTGAGAGATAGGGGAGGGGATTTGCTGCAGGTTTCTACCAGCAAGCGGAACGGTTAGTGCATCAGCAAGAAAGACTCCCCTTGGCTGCTTCTCTGGAGTTGCGATGGAGTTTGGGTTTGTCTGCTGTTTGCTCAGATACACTTTTTCTTCCAGCCTCTTCAGAAGTATAATGCATTCTTCTTAAATGATTTGTGCTCTCCCTTTCTACCCTCCCCTGATCCCTCCACCTTCAAACATGAGTTTTCATCAAGGCCTTTGGGACATTCCTCTCCCTTAAGAGAGGATTTTCAAACTTGCAAGGTTTGAAAATCCATGAATGAGTCTCAGAATGAAAAAACAAAAAACCAGCAAGGACTCCTCTTAATCCTGTGCTTAGCTCCTGGCATTGCAGCCACTCCAAGCCCTCAGTGGGGAAGCCTTGCAGAAGTTTGACTACCAACCAGCTTTCCCTCTTGGGCAGTCCTAGCCACCATTTCTCCTGGCCACGAGGAACTACTAGTTCCTTTTCTGACACGAGCCTCAACAGACCCTTGTCTCTCGGCTTGCAGGACCCCATCCTGTTCTCTGGAACCCTGAGGATGAATCTGGACCCTTTCAACAGCTACTCAGATGAGGAGATTTGGAAGGCCCTGGAGCTGGCTCATCTAAAATCCTTTGTGGCGGGTCTGCAACTCGGCTTGTCCCATGAGGTGACAGAAGCTGGTGACAACCTTAGGTAATGCTTCATAACCCATGTCCCTCACAGGCAGTGATAGGATGTGAGGGGACCACCCCTCACATTCCTTGTGCTAGGCGACACCTTGCTTCACAGAACTTCAGCTATCCTGGTCTATTTCCTAATGTGTAAAATGAAACCGTTGTGAAGCTGAAAATGATAGATGTGGAAATAGATGTGAAAGTGCTTTGAAAATCTTGAAAGCCTTTCTTTTTAAATGTACCTTGTACATTTAAAACCAGTACCTGTGACATTATGCCATGTGGATTTACAGATCTGTTGTGGAGAATCATAGAAAGCAGAGGTTTTCAACTTGGCTGCACACTAGAGTCTGGATTAAAACAATCCCGATGCCTGGTCCAACCCTCAGAGAGTCTGATTTAATTGATATGAGGTGCAGCCTGGGTCTGGGGAGTTTGAAAAGATCGCCAGGGGATTGTTATAAGCATGGAGTCTGAGAATCACTGACCTAAAGGCTGTGCAGATGACAGGGAAAGTAGTTTCTGCAAAGTCCTTGGGGAGTGTTGAAACATGTTAAATCAGCACAATGACTCTTGAGTCACAGTCCTTTTTACCTTTTCAAAGCATTTTTAAACATAGGTGACACATCATACTTCCAGCCTTCACTATGTGTTTACCTGTCGGTTAATGAGTTGGCCTGGCATTTTCCCTACAACAGTTTGGTTTTTACTTTCACACACTGCAGTCAGCCCTCAGCCAAAGCCGGCTGCTCATGGAAGGGTCTTGCTTGACTTCCAGGTGCCACTCAGCAATGGCGAACAGAGGATGGACCATTAGCAGTTGAAGCTCAGGAAGAAAGGGAGGGCTCAGTAGCTCAGTTAGCAGACCAGCGGCATTGGCTTCACCAGGGAGCTTGTTATAAATGCAGACTCTCAGGCACTAAGCTGCGTAATCAGAGTCTGCACTGTAGCGAGAGATCCTGTGATTTGTGTGCACATTACAGTTTGAGAAGTGCTGCCTGGAGTGTTGATTCTTAGCTAGGCTGCACACTAGAATCACCTGAGAAGCAGTAAAAACTCGCAATGCCCAGGTGCACACCAGACCAGTGGAACCAGGGACCCAGGTGATTTCAGTGTGCAGCCCTAGGGAACACCAGTAGTAAGCTGTGGTGTATACTGCCATCATTTTTGTTTTCCCTCAATGACATATCTAGGAACTAGCGGGCCCTAAGGTCTTTGGGCCTGTGAAAAAGACACTATTCAAACATTCAGTCAATAAATCTATATTGAACACCTACTATGTGCCAGGCACTGGAGGTACAGAGGCAAATGACACAGATAACACTTACAGTGTAATGGAGAAGACAGACCTGGTTCGTAAGAACAAAAAGCTCACCACACCTCCCTTGTCCGTGCTGGGAGACTCTTAAATGATATTACCAGTGCCTTCATTTCAGACCTGGGGTTTAGACCTGGTTTGGGAGGTTGAAACTTAAATTTCTCTGATAAGTGGTGGGTCATTAGCCTGGAGAGAGAGACAGCCACTGAAAAGCCAAGCCAGTGTCTCAGTAAGAGCCTATTAGCATGCAGTCCAGTGACCAGTGTAGGAGCTGGGTAAAGTTCAGTAAGTAGGAGCTGGGTAAAGTTCAGTAAGTAGGAGCTGGGTAAAGTTCAGTAAGTAGGAGCTGGGTAAAGTTGAGTAAGTAGTTTTGCAGTGTCCGTCTTCCTACATTACAGAGAGAAAGTGGAGGTTCATCTTGGATCACTTCTCATCTCCTGCAGAATTTTTCTTACAGAGAATTACAGAACTTTAGTCTAGCCACCCCGTTTAATATGCTTTCTAATGGTCACAGCAGGAAAGAGCAATTAGCAAATTCCTGAGTACTTCCTTCACATCATTTCCCAAAGCTTCTTTATATAAGTAAGAGGTCCAACCTTCATTAGGGGCTTTTAGCAAATTAAAGCTATTTGCATTTTACAAGCATATTCAAATTTCACATACATTGCATCTCACACCAAGACACCGTGTTCATTAGATAGCTTCATCTCTAATCAAGGCAGAAGGCTTTAACAAATAATTAGCCTTGAAACTAGAATCATACATTAAAATAACAAATGGATTTGCAAAGGCCACTATGAAATGCCACTGGGGCATTCTGGTGCGGTATCAGTCTGTATTAATGGTGTCAGGGTAATGCTGTCGGATACTGCTAAAGTGAACCTAGTGGCATTAATGTTGTTTCTGGAGCTGTGGTTGATGTACTGGAATATCACTGTAGCCAAATGCAAAGTACTGTTCCTGGGCCAGTGTTTTCCAAACTTGTTTGAACATGAAAATCTCTTGGGGGTGCTTATTAAAAATATTCACTCCTAGGCTCCTTCCCAGTTGAGACTGAGACCCAGAAATCTGAATTTTTTATTAAGTGACTGTGGTGAGTCTTCTAATTGGGGAAGTATGGAAAACATTGCCCGTGACAATGAAATTGAAGTGGCTAAGGCATTCTGGGGGAATTTAGGAGTAGGGGTTTGGAAAATCTGATCTGGAACATGAGAACTGTCCCCCATCCACAAGCCCAGGTTACTCCTTGGTCTAACGCTTGGTTTCCATTATTGGTTTCCAGCATAGGGCAGCGGCAGCTACTGTGCCTGGGCAGGGCTCTGCTGCGGAAATCCAAGATTCTGATCATGGACGAGGCCACTGCCGCGGTGGATCTAGAGACAGATCACCTAATTCAGATGACCATCAAAAATGAGTTCTCCCAATGCACAGTTATCACCATTGCCCACAGGCTGCACACCATCATGGACAGCGATAAGTGAGTGAAGGGTGAGAAAGAGCTTGATAGACATGGTTTAACCCTTTGTCAGTAGTAATAGTGTCAGCTATGAGATCCTTACAGCATAAGCTTTAAGCATATAATTTTACTGATGAAGAAACTGAGGCCTAGAGATGTCAAGTAATTTGTCAAAAATTATACCGAAAGCTAATGAAAGCTAACAGGGTTAAGGGAACTACCTTAAAGATGAAATAGGAAATTATATGTAATTATTAACTGAGTGGCGTGTCTGGGTGGTGCAAACAGTTAACACACTAGACTGCTAACTGAAAGGCTGGATGTTGTGTCCACCCAGAGTCTTCTGGGAAGAAACGCCTGGTGATCTACTTTTGAAAAATCAGCTGTTGAAAACCCTATGGAGCACAGTTCTACTCTGACACACGTGGGGGGTGCCATGAGTTGGGATCAGCTTGATGGCAACTGGTTTATTAACTGAGCATGGGGAGATGGAAGCCAAAGCCACTAGTGGCAAGTGTTGACAGCAGACCTTCTCAAGTTTCCCAAGCCTCGGCTGCTGCCTCCATAAAATCACTAGAAGCCTTCTATCTCTTCCAACTCTGACATTACAATTCAAAATGGGCACAACATCAGTAATCTTACAAAACCATTTGGAGAGGATAGGCTCCCTTTTTTGACCAGGGTGCAATGGGTCTTTCCTGGTTATTCTTACAAATGCTGTGATTTGAGATGCTACTTTCTAAGAATTTTCTTTCTTCCTTGTTTCAGGGTAATGGTCCTAGACAATGGGAAGATTATAGAGTATGGCAGCCCTGAAGAACTACTGAAAAACCCCGGCCCCTTCTATTATATGGCCAAGGAATCTGGCATTGAAAATGCAAACAGCACAGCATTCTAGCAACAGATCCCAAGGATTAGAGGACTAAAAGGATCATTCCTCGTTTTTATTTTTTGTGAAATATAAAAGCGTGTATAAAATGTACATTTTGAAGAAAGATAATAAATGAACACCCACGTAACCACTACTCAGGTTGGGAAAATGAGTATTCCCAGGTGCATTAGAAACCATCTAATTGCCCCCTCTTGATCATACCTCATTACCCAGCCTTCCCAGAGGTAACCACTGTCCCGAATTCTGTGAGCATTATTCCCTAGCTTTTCATTTTAGTTTTTTTGCCTGTGTGTATCCTTAAACAATGTATACTTTTAAAAAAAACAAAAACATATATAAATGTACTCATACTGCATGTATTCTTCTATGACTTGATTCTTTTGTTTGAGATTCATCTATGCTGACGTATATTGCTGAGGTTCATTCATTTTCATTGCTGAGGTTCGTTCATTTTCAGTGCTATATTTTCATACTTGGTATTGTAAGAATACGCCACAATTGAACCATCTTAATGTTGGTGAGCATCAGGGTTATTTCTAGTTTGTTTTAATTTTCTCCCTATTATGAACAATACTGCTATGAATATTCTGGCATATATTTTCTGGGATACATGTGCAAGAGTTTCTCTAGGGTATACTCTAGGAATGGAGGTATACACATGTTTACATGCACATCTTGTTGTTAGGTGCTATGGAGTTGGTTCTGACTCACAGCGACCCCATGTACAACAAAACGAAACACTGCCTGGTCCTGTACCATCTTCACAATCGTTGCCACGTTTAAGCCCATTGTTGCAGCCACTGCATCAATCCATGTTGTTGAGGGTCTTCCTCTTTTTTGCTGACTCTCTACCACGTCATGGATTTAATCGTGTCCCCCAAAAATATGTGTCAACTTGGCTAGGCCATAATTCCCAGTATTGTGTGGCCGTCCTCCATTTTGTGACCTGATGTAATTTTCCTCTGTGTTGTAAATCCTAATCTCTGCCTGGGGTTAATGAGGCAAGATTAGGTTATGTTAAAGAGGATTAGTGTGGAATGCAACACCTTTACTCAGGTCACAGCCCTGATCCAATGGAATGGGAGTTTCCCTGGGGTGTGGCCTGCATCACCTTTCATCTTACAAGAGATAAAAGGAGAGAGAAATGAACAAAGAGATGGGGACCTCATGCCACAAAGAAGGAGGCACCAGGAGTGGAGCAAATTCTTTGGACTCAGGGTCCCTATGCTGAGAAGCTACTAGACGAGGGGAAGATTGATGACGAGGACCTTCCCCAAGAACCAACAGAGAGAGAAAGCCTTCCCCTGGAGCTAGCTCCCTGAATTTGGACTTCTAGCTTCCTAGACTGTGATAGAATACATTTCTGTTTGTTAAAGCCATCCACTTGGGGTATTTCTGTTATAGCAGCACTAGATAACTAAGACACCAAGCATGATGTCCTCTCCAGGGACTGGTCTCTCTTGATAACATGTTCAAAGTATGTGAGACAAAGTCTCACCATCCTCAATTCTAAGGAACATTTGGCCATACTTTCTCCAAGACAGATTTGTTCCTTTGTCTGGCAGTATATGGTATATTCAATATTCTTCACCAACACCATAATTCAAAGGCATCAATTTTTCTTCGGTCTTCCTTAGTCATTGTCTACCTTTTGAAAGCACATGAAACAATTGAAAATACCATGGCTTGGGTCAGGTGTACCTTAGTGCTCAAAGTGACATCTTTGCTTTTTAACACTTTAAAGAGGTCTTTTGCAGCAAATTTGCCCAATGCAATATGGCTTTTGATTTCTTGACCGCTGCTTCCGTGGGTGTTGACTGTGGATCCAAGTAAAATGCAATCCTTGACAATTTCAGTCTTTTTTCTCCGTTTATCATGATGTTGCTTATTGGTCCAGTTGTGAGGGCTTTTCTTTATATTGAGGTATAATCCATACTAAAGGCTGTAATCTTTGATCTTCATCAGTAAGTGCTTCAAGTCTTCTTCACTTTTCAGCAAGCAAGGTTGTGTCATCTGCATATCACAGGTGGTTAATGAGTCGTCCTCCAATCTTGATGCCACATTCTTCTTCATATAGTCCAGCTTTGTTCAGCACACAGATTGAATAAGTATGGTGAAAAGATACAACCCTGACACATACCTTTCCTGATTTTAAATCATGCAGTATCCCCTTTGAATAATTGCCTCTTGGTCTATATACAGGTTCCGTATGAGCATAATTAAATGTTCTGGAATTCTTATTTTTTCCCAATGTTATCCATAATTTGTTATGATCCACATGGTCGAATGCCTTTGTATAGTCAATAAAACACAGGTAAACATCTTTCTGGTATTCTCTGCTTTCAGATCCATTTGACATTAGCAATGGTATCCCTCGTTCCACATCCTCTTCCTAATCGAGCTTCTATTTCTGGCAGTTCCCTGTCAATGTACATCAACGTACTGCTGCAACCGCTTTTGAATTATTTTCAGCAAAATTTTACTTGTGTGATATTAATGATATTCTTCAATAATTTCCACATTCCATTGGGTCACGTTTCTTTGGAATGGGCACAGATACGGGTCTCTTCCAGTAGGTTGGCCAGGTAGTTGTCTTCCAAATTTCTTGGCACAGATGAGTGAGCACTTCCAGCACTGCATTTTTTGTTGAAACGTCTCAGTTGGTATTCAGTCAATTCCTGGAGCCTTGTTTTTCACCAGTGCCTTCAGTGCATCTTGGACTTCCTCCTTCAAGATCATTGATTCTTGATCATATGCTACCTCCTGAAATGGTTGAACATCAACCAAATCTTTTTGGTAACAGTGACTCTGCGTATTCCTTCCACCTTCTCTTGATGCTTCCAGCGTCATTCAATTTTTTGTGCATAGAATCCCTCAATATTGCAACTCGAGGCTTGAATTTTTTCTTCAGTTCTTTCAGCTTTAGAAATGCCAAGCGTGTTCTTCCCTTTTGGTTTTCTAACTCCAGGTCTTTGCACATTTCATTATAGTACTTTACTTTGTCTTCTCAAGCTGCCCTTTGAAATCTTCAGTTCCAAGTTCTTTTACTTCTTCATTTCTTCCATTTGCTTTAGCTACTCTGTGTTCAAGAGCAAGTTTCAGAGTCTCTTCTGACATCCATTTTGGTCTTTTTCTTTCTTTTCTGTCTTTTTAATGACCTTTTGCTTTCCTCACATATGATGTCCTTGATGTCATCCCACAACTAGTCTGGTCTTTGGTCATGTGTTCATTGTGTCAAATCTATTCTTGAGATGGTCTCTAAATTCAGGTGGGATATACTCGAAGTCATACTTTGACCTTGACTCATCTGTCAGTTTGTCATACTGTGGTGGCTTTCGTGTTGCTGTGATGCAGGAAGTTATGCCACCAGTATTCAAATACCAGCAGGGTCACCCATGGTGGACAGGTTTCAGTCAATCTTCCAGACTAAGATAGACTCGGAAGAAGGGCCTGGAAGTCTACTTCTGAAAAAAATTGGCCAATGAAAATCTTATGAATAGCAGCGGAACATTGTCTGATATAGTGCCAGAAGATGAGCCCCTCAGGTTGGAAAGCACTCAAAATATGACTGAGGAAGAGCTGCCTTCTCAAAGTAGACTTGACTTTAATGTGCGCACGGAGTAAAGGTTTCGGGACCTTCATTTGCTGATGTGGCAAGACTCAAAATGAGACGAAACAGCTGCACTAATAATAATGCAGAACATGGAATGTAAGAAGTATGAATCAAGTAAAATTGAAGGTTGTCAAAAATGAAATGGAACACTTGAAGATCGATATCCTTAGCATTAGTAAGCTGAAATGGACGGTACTGGCCCTTTTGAATCAGACAATCATACGGTCTACTATGTCAGAAATGACAAATTGAAGAGGAACAGTTTCACATTAATCATCAAAAAGAACATTTCAAGATCTATCCTGAAATACAGCTCTGTCAGTGCTAGGATAATATCCATACACCTACAAGGAAGACCAGTTAATACGAATATTAGGTCAAATTTACACACCAACCACTAATGCCAAAAGATGAAGAAACTGAAGATTTTTACCAACTTCTGCAGTCTGAAATTGATCCAAAATGCTATCAAGATGCATTGATAGTTACTGGTTTTTTTTTGGAATGCAAAAGTTGGAAACGAAGAATGATTGGTAGTTGGAAAATATGACCTTGGTGATAGAAACAACACGGGAGACTGCATGATAAAATTTTGCAAGCCCAATGATTTTTTCATTGGAAATACATTTTTTCAACAACATAAAGAGCGACTGTATACATGGACCTCACTGGATGGAATATTTGGGCATCAAATCAACTCCCTTTGTGGAAAGAGATGATGGAGAAGCTCAATATCATCAAGATCTCCAGGTTTCAGAAGCCTAAGCTTTGGCTCTTCCTTACCTCTCAGGGCTTTTTGTGTCATTTATCTGAGTCAGCATATTCCTTACTTCCATTTAAGTGACGCAATTATGGAAGATTTTGATTTATCCAGCGTTTTAGCTGTTTATTGAGCAAGATGCCCAGAGCACTTACATTGCCTAAAAGAAGGGTATACAGATAGAATGACCATATGCTTTGCCCTGCACAGTTCCAGGTTACATCTGTTGTCCTAGTGTAACTAACAGCTCCTCTTCCACTCTAAAAAGTGTCTAGTTTGGATGATAAAATTGTGTGGTCCTCCTATATCTAATCTGTTGCTGTTGAGTAAATTCCAACATATAGCGACCCTATAGGACAGAGTAGAACTGCCCCATGAGGTTTCCAGGGAGTGGCAGGTAGATTCAAACTGCCAACCTTTTGGTTAGCAGCCTGAGCTCTTAGCCACTGTGCCACCAGGACTCAGGGCTCCTCTCCTATATCTAGCCCTTGTGAATTAGATTTCAGTTCACAACTTTGTCTAATTTTGTTAGGTTCTGCCAGTAGGAGGGGCTAGAGACAGCAAGGCTAGCTGGAAGGGATGAGAGTTCCTTCCCATTTGCTTCTGTTCCCATCAGGATCACTCTAACGTTTCTTATCGCGACTGTGGCAGTTCACACACGTAGCAGCACTAATTTTAGTTAGCAGTTTTTCGAACACTCACAGAACCAATCTCATTGTGCCCCCTCAGAGACACCAGCAGCAGTCAGCTGGCACCCTCTCCTCAGAGCTCTGTAGCCCAGACTTGTGGGGCTCCTCTTCTGACATCAGAGACAACCAGCACCAGATGAGAGGTGCCCTCTTTTCGGAAATCCAGATTTAAGCTTTGCAGGGCCTCTCATAAATTTTAGTTAATTCCAGCTTCTTCCCTTTGTTCCCCCAGCCCTAATGGTGATAGTTGCTACCTCTGTGATACTTTTCCTTTTCAGCTCTCTTCAATGCCTACTTAACAATTCTTTACATTGTTCTCTGTTAAAATAACCTATGGTTTCTATCTCCTGACTGGCCCTACTGACAGAGCCACTGGAGATAATGCAGGTCAAGTCTTTCATTTTACAGGTAAGCACCAGCCCAAGAAAGTTATGCGATGTCCAAGACCCAAACATGAGTGTTTCCAGCAAAGCCAGGACCAGAAACCAGTTCCCTGATTTCCAGTGCAATGATTTTTCTTTTTCCGATAATGAGAGAGGGTTTTTGATCTACCTGGCCCATTAACACAGATGAAGAATCATCCTTTTCTCAATAGTGATGACTGAGACATCCAGTTAAGATGGTAGGAAAGTAGAGCTTTTATTAACTAGAACCAGCCTGAATTCAAAATTTTATCTGGGAACGCTCACTCCAAATCCTTTGCTGGCCCAGGCCCTGGGTAACCCAAACCCCCCTATCAACCACCGATACCATGATCGCTTTTTCCCACTTTCCTTCCTGTGGTCCCTTCCTTTGCCTGTACCTAAAACATTAAGATGTTTCAAATGTCTTTGTCCTTGACATCCCCTCCCCCAGGTTCCACTCCATACTTTATCCCTTACTGATTTCATGCATTCTTGTGATTTCAATTTCCACCCATATGATTCTCATTTCTAGCCCATTCTTCTCCTCCAATTACCAGATTCATACATCTAATTGCCTGCTGATATTTTCACACGGATATCCCACAGGCATCTGAAACTCAACCCCCTCTACTTTGACAGACCTTCTAGCCTTTCCTGTTCTTTCTATCTCAAGTGTCCACTCAGACCTGCAAAATGAAAACCTGGGCATCACTTAACTCCTCCCTTTCTTTCCAGATCAAATCAGCCATCAAGTTTTATTTCTTCATTCATATCATTTTTGCCATAGTTCAGGTCCTCATCACATCTAACCTAGGCTAATGGCATAGGAATTCTGCTCCCTGTATTTTTTTTTTTTTTTATCAAATATATCTACCCCATAGCTACCAGAGTGATCTAATATGCAAAATTGACCAGGTAACTCTTTTGCTTACATCTTTCCTTCATTCAATAGCAACTCAGAATACAGTTAAAATTCCTTAGTATAGTATAATAAAGCTCCCCAACATCTGGTCCAATCTCATTTCTTCCAAATCCTGTATCTCACTTTAAGCTCCAAGAATACTAAAATGCTTTTAAACTCACACACACATCACCTTTTGATTCTAGCCTTTTGCTTATCTATTCCCTCTGCTTGCAATACCCTGGCTAGCTCTACCCTGTTGTTTTAAGACTCAGCTAACAGGTCATCAAGATGCCGAGGTGGTGCAAAAAGGTTGCTGGACTACTAACTGAAAGGTTGGTGGTTCCAACCTACCCAGCAGCACCGTGGAAGAAAGGATCAGCAATCTACTTCCACAAAGATTACAACTAAGAGAACCCTATGGTGCAGTTCTACTCTATAACACATGCGTTGCCATGAGTCAGAATCAACTTGATGGCAATCGTTTTTGTTGTTATTGTTGTTGTTTAAGAGGTAATCTACACCTGAAAGCCTTTCCTGACTCCTTCTCCTCCCAAGCCCCCAAGCTAGCTTCAGTGGATTTTCACTCTTTTAGGCAGCTCAGCATCTGAACCCCAATTCCATGTTTGGGGAGTTCCCCAATTTAAGATTCTTGTGGGGAGGCCAGGGTGCAGTTATGTGACTAGGTTCCATTAATCAGACATACCAGTGCCGGATTTTGATTCAGATGCTGGTGACACAAAGAGGTGGGAAATCTGTTCTGGCAAGGGTGGTGACAGTCACAGCCACTGTCCAGAAGTAGCCCTGGTGGTGGTTCCAGTAGCAGGGTCCAGCGATATTGTGGTGTGATACCAAGCATTGTTCTTGGCTTGAAAGACTCAAGCCTAGCTTTGTGGTTGTCATGGATTGAATTGTGTCCCCCCCAAATATCTGTCAACTTGGCTAGGCCATGATTCCCAGTATTGTGTGATTGTCCACCATTTTGTCATCTGATGTGGTTCTCCTGTGTTGTAAATCCTGTCTCTATGATGTTAATGAGATGGGATTAGCAGCAGCTATGTTAATGAAGCAGGACTCAATCTACAAAATTAGGTTCTGTTTTATATCAATCTGTTTTGAGATATAAAAGGGAGAAGCAAGCAGAGAGACATGGGGACTTCATACCACCAAGAAACAAGAGCCAGGAGAACAGTGCATCCTTTGGACCTGGGGTCCTTGTGCTGAGAAGCTCCTCGACCAAGGAAGATGGATGACAAGGGCCTTCCTCCAGAGCCAAGAGAGAAAGCTTTCCCCTGGAGCCGGCACCCTGAATTCAGACTTGCAGCCTACTAGACTGTGAGAGAATAAACTTCTGTTTGATAAAGCCATCCACTTGTGGTATTTCTGTTATAGCAGCACTAGATGACTAAGACACTGGCCCTCCCAGAGAGTCAGTGAGCTACCTACTTTCCTTTGAAAACTTTCTTTCTGCTTAAGTTAATCAGAGTTGGGAACTGTTGCTTACAACTAAAAACCCTCCCAGGACACACAAACTTGCTTTTACTGTATTTATTGCTTCATTAAATAATTTTGTTTGAGTCACCCTCACTAAGCTGTGAATCTCTTGAAAGCAGGAACAATTTCTTACTCACAGTATCTTTGTATCTCCAGTGGCTAGAATATAGCAGGCATTCAAATATATTTTTTGAACATTCAAAAAGTCTTTTATAAACAAACAAGAACCAACAAAACAACAGTTTAGCTTAACTAGTAAAGAATATCTGCCTTGAGCATTGTGCTCTTTTAAGATCTATCTATATGGGATCAGACTGACAACAGCAACTCAGAAGATCAGATAGGAAACTCAGGGCAGTGAGTTGATGTTCATAGGGGAGGAACAACTTAGAAAGGAGGGTGAGAATGGCTGCACAACTTGACCAGTGTAATCAATGTCACTGAATTGTACATGTAGAAACTGAACTGGTGTATGTTTTGCTGTCTATATTCTCAACAAAAATAAATTATAGAAAAAATACAATAGGATACATTTATGCCAAGAATAAAGCAATTCCTTCCTGTTGAAGAAAACAAAGTAACTCTACATTGATACACCACCGGCACAAACATGACGAATAAATGTACCATCAGAACTAAATGTTCTGCATGCTAATTTCGTGTAAACGCCCTTGGAAACACCTCCTGAAGAACTTAGTTCCATTTAGGTAATAGAACGAGAATACCTGAATCACAAATGCATGCTGATTATGATATTATTTAAAAATTAGCAAATAATATTGTATAGGCATTGATATTAAATCTCTAAACTGCTGTGACTTAGATTTAGTTAGAAAGATCATATTCAATTATGAGTTTAGTTTTCCACAAAGACTAGACCCTGAACTGGTTTTAAAAAGACTTCATGCTGTTTGAAAATATCACGAGTAGAAGACTGTAAAAATGCATAAAAGAACTGGCTGTAAAAGGCACTCCATTTTCATAGTATACAAGTAATTGGTTATGCTGTAGAATTTACAAATATACAAGTAACTGGTTATGCTGTAGAATTTGACTATTACAGTATAAAAAAGCAACTATTTAGGGAAGACTTAGAAAAAAGAATGAATGTAAGGCAGTATTTATTTTAGGTAAAATTAGAAGAAAAAAATAAAATAACCTGAGGTTAGTTGGTTCTCACTGAATTAAACTTATTTTTAAAAATTGAAAAAAAATAACATTGAGCTCCTTTCTTCAAATCTAACCATCAAAGCCTTGGTCGCCATATTGCTCTGTTCCTTGCCTTCCATTGGAGCAGCACAGTCTTTGGGACATTTACTTGCTGCTCCAGACTTGCGGATCTAGAGCAAATGACATGGGCTGACTGAGTTGGCCAAACCTCTGGGTCTGCTGTGGTCATTCACCTGCCTGCATGCAATAGATGCTTTTTGAGTGAACACACTGCTGCTACCCTAAGCAGAGCACGTTCTCCCTCCCACCACCATACCATCAAAACCTACCTCTGGGAAATCACTAAGTCTGCTTCTTTCTCCTTGGGTGTCATCTCTTGAGAGGAGTTAAGGCATGTTGTTGTGTGCCACCAAGTCAATTCTGACTCATAGCAATCCAACAGGACAGGATAGAGCTGCCCCATGGGTTTCACTTGCAGAACCTTAGGCCTGAGGACCAAGAAACCTCGAAATTTGTATACTTCATTCCTTGTCCTCTCTCTAGTTACCACACAGCCCACCTACCGGATTTTAAACTCACCTATTACACAACGTATTGATGAAGTTTTTACTGTTACACTTGGGCTAAGTACAGCTGTAATCTTTACCGGAGCAGATCACCAGGTCTTTTCTCCCACAGAGCGGCTGATGGGTTCAAACCAGTGACCTTTCATTTAGCAGCCAAGTGCTTAACCACTGTGCAACCAGGAGTT
Source organism: Dugong dugon (assembly GCA_030035585.1). Classification (NCBI taxonomy): domain Eukaryota; kingdom Metazoa; phylum Chordata; class Mammalia; order Sirenia; family Dugongidae; genus Dugong; species Dugong dugon. The sequence continues at coordinate 52,867,424 of CM057475.1, forward strand.
AAGGCATAGATTTCCCTATTTAGTTTACAAAATCTGTAATTTGTTAAGATCCCTGGGTAGCGCAAACAGTTTGGCGGTTCGCACACACACTGGCACCACGGAAGAAACAGGACTGGCAATCTGCTTCCGTAAAGATTACAGCCAAGAAAACCCTATGAAACAGTCCTACTCTGTAACAGATGAGGTCTCTCCAAAGTCACAAACCAACAACAAAATCTGCAATTTATTGTGGAAAACTCCCTTCTTGATACATGCAAAATACCAATACTGATCTTCACTAACTGAACTTCCAGTAAGCTGGGTGAAATAAACCAGCCACAACTATCGCTGCTCTGCAGCACTTGGCACTTCCGCTTCTGCCACAGTTAGCACAAGTGAAACGGTAAAAACTTCATCAATGCGTTGTGTAATAGGTGAGTTTAAAATCCTGTAGGCGGGCTGTGTGGTGACTAGAGAGAGGACAAGGGATGAAGTATACAAATTTCGAGGTTTTCAAGTGAAACACAATTCAGAGCACAACTGAGTTTTTCAGGGTCCATTTGTGTTCCTGACCCTGAAATAAAAGTCTACATAAACAGAGAGCCCCAGCTTCGCAATTAAGATGGGGCAACACAAAGTTCAGTTCTTATTAAAACCATGGAATTCTAGAATTTGTAGTTCACAAAAGTTTGCGGATATCATCTCCTTTGAGTCTCACAATAATCTTGAGCAAAAGGGAGACCAGAAATCTACCTTTCACAGATGAGGATACGGATTCCTACCATCACTCCCTGTCCTCCTCGGACTTCTGGATAAAAGCACAACTGAAGAGTTACTTCCAGACAAGCCCGTTGTTGGGGGTGGGGGGATTATGAAAGGAAGTAGGCAAACTGGATTTGGAAATTTTCCTCAATAACATTTCCTATCGTGTCTGAAACATCGGACATCCTCTCCTTTCTTGGTTTTTTAACTCCTACTTTTCTGACAAGTCTCATTTTAAAAATTGCCTAGACAGGTACTTCTAAATTTTAATGCGCACACAAGTCACCTGGGGATCTTGTTAAACTACATACTCAGTAGTTCTCGGGTGGGGCCCAGGATTCTGCATTTCCAGCAAACACCCAGGAGATGGTGATGTCGCTGAAGCACATTTTATGCAGCAAGAGCCTAAAAGACACCTAGTGTTCTAACCTGGTTCCCACTCCCAATTAAATCACTTTCGCTAGTGATTCCTCATTTGTCTCCTTTTCCCATTCTCAAGCAATCTTATGCTCCAAATCAGGTAAGTTTATCCCTCTCCATCTTCTCCCTATAATTACATTTCCTTATCTTTGGTCTGTTCTTCCTCCAAATGATCCCGCTGCCAGATTCCCAAATCAAACTCACGGCCATCAAGTTGATTCCGACTAAGACAGACCCTATAAGACAGAACTGCCGTGTAGTGTTTCCAAGGCTGTAATCTTTACGGAAGCAAACTGCCACATCTCTCCAACGGAGCGGCAGGTGGGTTTCAACTGCTCACCTTTCAGTTAGTAGCTGATGAGTGCTTTAACCACTGCACCACCAGGTAACCCTCTTAAGAACCAGCTTTTTACTACCTGACTTATCTAAATTCCTTGATTTGGGTTTCAAGGCTCCCCAATTTACTATTCACTATGTGTCTGGTGGCATAGTGGTTAAGAGTTTGGCTGTTAACCAAAAGGTCAGCAGTTTGAATCCACCAGGCGCTCCTTGGAAACCCCATAGGGCAGTTCTACTCTATCCTATAGGGTCGCTGTGAGTTGGAATCGACTTGACGGCAATGGGTTTGATTTTGTGTGTGTCAGGAAATGTTCTAGAGCTCTCCATGTATGAACTCATGGAGAATCTTTACAACTGTATGAGGTGGGCAGTACTATTATCCCCACTTTAGATAAGCAAAGTGAAGTATAGGCTAGGTAAGTTGACAAGGTCACAAAGCTGTTAAATGAAGCCAGACAATCTGACTCCAGAATACAGTGACATAAAGATTATTAGCTACAGAGAGCCCACAGGCCTAGGGTTAAATGTAGGACCCGTCAAAACCTTGATGTCTTACTTGGGCAAGTCCCAATCTCTCTGGACTCCATTTTTCTGGTCTATAAAATTAAAGAGCTAGATCAGATGATCTATGTTTCTACCTACTCTTCTACATGTTCTCTATCCCTTAACAATGTCGGGCCAATTGCTCCACTGTCAACCACAGTGACCTGTTTCTGCCACTTCTCCCTGTCCCACCCCCAACTCTGTCCGTGATGCTATCTGTGTAACCCTGGGCAAGTTATTTACTTCTTAGTGCATCAGCTTCTACATCTGTAAAGTCAGGAAACTACTTACCTCTTGGGGATTCTAGATTAGATCCCACATCTTCTGTTCTGCTAGGATTTTACAGTGCAAAAGGGCTTGAAATAAAAAGGCAACTGGCTGCAGCATGGGCATCTTTTGAGTGTACAGTAATTCTGTTGAAATTACATTTGACAAATTTGGACCTGTATTTCTTCAATCAGCCTCGCCCATGCCCCTGAAACATGGGCACCATGGAATCGTCAAGGCACCCTCAGGAACCCAAGAAAAATGTTCAGGCTAAACGTGGAGGGAAATGAAGAAAACATAATCATGGCCATTAGAAATGCTTTTATTTATAAAATAACTACTTAAATATAAACATCTCTAAATATACACACTATTCACAAGAGACTCTGGAGTTCCTGCCTTCTGCCCACAACCGGCACACACTGGGGATGAGGAGCTTGTAGGTGTCTCCCCGATTCATCAGGATTTTAAGGCTGAATGTGCACCTGGACGGGCAGGGGCTGTACGGCTGCTCTGAATTTCCTTTCTTAAAAGACAAATTCATAGTCTCCTATCCCAAGGTAGGCTTCATATCTGGGGAAGACCTTAAGAATAAGAATGTTGCCAAAACAGAACTTTTAGGAGCTGATTCTCATGTGAGGATGAGCAAACATCTTCCTGAGAGCAGTGGGAGGTACTATCAGGCACTTTAGACTGTTTGGCTTAGACTGTCATGTCTGAAGCAGGGAGCCAATGATGAAACACAAAATGCCTGTTTCCAAGTCTAAGATAAGCTATTTCTGGGACCACTTATCCTAATTCAAATAAGACACATGTGTTATATTTTATGCATCTGTGGATATAAGCAAATGGTAGTGTTGTGTTTGGATAAAGAGAAAGGCATCCAATGTTCTACCTTGGTGGACTGGTTTCAGCTCATTGCAGAAATAATACCTTCAGTGGAATGGTTGGAACTCTGATCCTGCTCTTTCAGGAAAATGCATCAGTTACTGAGTCAGAGGGGGAGAAAGGGTCATGAAATATTATCATACACAAACTGTATAATGTAAAGACAACTGTCAGAAGGATAACCACGCACCCAGTAAGGGAAGGGCACTTTTCAGATGGAGGAAAATAAAGACCCTAAACACTTCTTAAAAGGAGAAAGAATGCAGCTGAGTTTTGCATAACCAATCTGGGAATGCAGTGAAACAAATAAGAAAAAGCTTACAGATGTTAGTATTTTAGGGACTTTTAGAAATTAGGGGTAGCTGTGTGTGTGTGTATGAATGTGTGTTGGACACCAGAGGTGTCCTGGAAGCTTGAAAACACTAGGTTTGGTACAGTCCCAACAAACTCCTAGCCGTATGCAGCGGCTCAACCTACCAAGGCTCAAAGCCCCTAGAGCCATAACTCTTTTCATCTAAGTTGGTTTCTGGTCAGTTGACTGTGGAGCATGGGGCCACCCCAACCTCAGTATGGCACAACAACAAATGCCAACATCTTCTAATGCTACAGCAGAGCTTCCAGCATACATACGATACTGGTCTTTTGACTGGGAATTTCTGGTTTCCATAGGCTGACTCCAGGACTTGCCTCTCTTCTCATGGTCACTGAATCATCTGCAAGACCTAGGGTCCATTTCAAATTCTAGAACTTCTAGTGGGCATCAAGGTTTACAACCCAATTGAGAAGAACAAGACTTATCTTGTGCTCCTCCAGGCCATGGTATTAAGCAATGCAGAAAGGGCCTATGTCCCCCAGCAGATGGGTGCCCTCTCCTCAGTGGACACCAGAACCCTTCAGCAGACTGAAAGCAAAGGCAGCAAGGTTGGGTGGGAGGCAGACAGGTTCAGGTATACTCAGTTTTGCGGATATAATTGGAGGGAACATAGCCCTTCTTCCCATTGACTTCAGCTAACCACCACTCTGTATTTCCTGTAACGTCTTTAAACTCGAGGATCTTGAGTCTCTGATTGGCTGATACACTCAGCTCATTTGGGTTTCGTGCCTTAAAGGTATAGACAGCAAAATAGACCTGTGTGAGGGAGAGAAAGCAAGTCAGAAAATGGGAACCTCCTTGAAGCAATGCTGTTCTAAAGAACTTTCTGTAGTGATGAAGATGTTCTATACCTACACCGTCCAACATGGCAGCCCCTAGCCATATGTGGCTATTGAGCACTTGAAATGTGGCTAGTGAGACTGAGGAACTGAATTTTTAATTTTAATTATCTTAAACGTAAGTAGCCACATGACTAGTGGCTGCCTTTATTGGACAGGGTAGAATTGGAGAACCCAAAATTCACAACTTTTCACTCTTTCAGACATGCCTTAAAGAAGAAACCGTCAGTCACTCTGGCAGGTGGGTGAGCTATGAGGATATCATTTTATACCCCAAACACAAAGAAACTCTGGGTAGGGGGGACCAAACCCATTGCCATCGAGTCGATTCTGACTCACAGCGACCCTACAGGAGAGTAGAACTGCCCTACGGGGTTCCCAAGGCTGTATATCTTTACAGAAGCAGACTGCCACATCTTTCTCCCACGTAGCAGCTGATGGTTCAAATTGTCAACCTTCAGGTTAGCAGCCAAGCAATTTAACCACTGCACCACCAGGGCAAGAGAGCAAGAAAGAAAGATCTCCAGGTGTCAAGAAAAGATACAATGCAAAGCGACAGTGGTGACTGGTGATCAGGAGGCCCACAGGGATAAAAGGGCTGGGGTTTTAGGACCTGATCAAGGACAAGAGTTGATCAGGCTAGAAATGAGCTCCCTGCACAAAGACAAAATGTCAGAAAGGGCCATTTTTCCCTCAATGTAATGGTAGGTCTGGAAGTGGGATGTCTGTCCTGGGCCACAGTAAGAGAATCACTAGAGAAGCCGGCATGTATGGTGCTCATCCGCAGGACTGCGGAATGTGGCATGGAAAGTATGAGCTGAGAAACTACTATAAAAACTGGTCTTATGAGACTTAGACCTTGGCAGAGGCAAATACCTCCATAAACTGGGACATGACATGGTCCAGGGTCTTCCTGCTGCCCCAGATGAGCTCACAGACAATTCTTACAAAGCACACAAGGAAACTCACGGTTGTAGAGTTAGCAAATGCAACACATGGGTGAATTCACAGCTGGGTAACTCCATATAATAGAGCAATCTGCTTTGTCAGTGGCTTGAAAATACGTACATATAAAATGTTCACAATATAAAGGCTATATTTAATCCAGAAGATAAAAACAGGCCATTACAAGCAGAACAGGAAAAATGGGAACAGAAGCAAACGTAAATTCCAGAAATAAAAATACACTTGTTTGAGTAAAAAAACTAAATACATGGGTTAAACAGCAGACTTTACACAAATACAGAACTAGTGAACAGGTAAAGTAGAAAACATTTCCATGATAACACCTTTTAGGACCCCATGCCATAGGAGAAGGGGTATAGGAATAGCCAGTGAAGTGTTAGCCACAGAAGTGCTCAGAAGGGTGCATCTGCTACCTCTTACAACAGTGAGTTTCCTTGTGAGCTTTTAAGATTTGTCTGTGAGCTCATCCCCAGATGACCTCCCAGGCCCTGGGCCAGCCTGATACACCTACTCCTGGAAGAACACTGTGCCCACAACATGCTCTCTGCCACCTGTCCCACCATGGCAAACCAGGGAGCACTTACTTGGTTGCCTTCCGCCTCACTGTTTTCTGGTTCTTTGTTTTTGTCCTCCACAGGCTGGACTGTTCTTGCACATTCTTTTACGAGGTCTTTACTGTGCCCATTTCGCCCTGGTATGGAGTAACCAGCCATTTCTGGATGCCTGGAGCGTTGGTAGCTCCGAAGGGTGGCAGTGGGTTGGGTAGTGTCTCTGGCTGCATCTGTAGAGTCCCATGGCCTAGGCTGGGGGGTAGAGTCTGTGTCTGAAAGGCATCTAGAAGCGCTACTCTCTGAATTACCCAAGTTTAAAGATGCACTGAGATTTCCTTGGTCAATTTCCTTCAATGACGATGCATCCTGTGACTGTCTGTGGCAAGGCCCTGACGTAAAGGACACGGCCATGTTGCTGGGGTTGAAGGTCAAGGTGCTGTTGCTGTTCTGCCGTTGGAAACCGGGAGAGGAGCTGCTGTGCTCTGACTCGGTGGAGGAGTGGCTGCCGACAGAGACATCTGAGTGGCTACGACGAGGATTGTAGGGTTTCAGGAAGGAGCTATACACAAAGCCTTTGGTGACTGTGAGAAGGAAATACAAGCATTAAGAGCTTTTAGTAGAAAAGGAGAGAAGGATCAATAATGAGACCCAAAATAAAATGCCTAGTGACAAAACATGTAAACACTTAATCTCAGGATACAATGGGGGTGGGCAGAGACTAAAAGCTGTGGCTACCTGCCAGCTCATTCTTGTCACAACCTCATAACAGATGATGGTAAGGAGGACAGTAATAAAAACCACACATGTTGGAGAATGGGTACATGGAGAACACTCAGAAGGGTATCCAGATCACGGAAACAAAGGCTAAGGGGAAGACTTACCAAAGTATGTGTTCAAGATACCAAGTGTGGTAAAGAAGGACTTGGTATCTTAAGAGAGCCCCTCACACATGCCCCCCTGCCCTGTTTCCCACCCTTAACACTTGAATCTCCACCTCTGGTTTAGGGATGTTGAGGAAATACCGTGATGACATTCTATAGTTGGAAGCGTTTGTATTAGTCAGAATATGTACATAACACACATACAGCATACATTTATTTTTAATAACCGGCCTAAGATGATGAAAGAGAGGGCCAAAACCTGCAGGGCCAAATGTGCTTTGAAATTCAGGGTTTTTTTTTTTATTTTGGAAAGGTAATCAAGTTTGTATACTATATATTTCAAAACACCTCCAACAGGGTCAAATCTATTACTGTTCTGTAGCAAAATATGTAACTATTTCCACCAAAAGGAATAAGGAAAGATTATAAATAGCCTCCCCTCACTTTGTTCAGGTTTAACCCACCAACTGAGTCCAGATCGGGTTGGGTTTTGTCAAATGAGTTCTTAAAAAATAAATAAATAAACCTTTGTTTTTCAGAGCTTTGTGGATTTTGGATTTGTGGGAGAAGGATTATGGATCAGTCTTATTCTTTGTCCTAGTCTTTAAAATCCATACACTCCTCCTCCCCCTGCAAAAAAAGCTGTGAGCTGTTTTTAAGGTAAATCCCTAAATAACCACAGGGAAAAAACTCAACAAAACAAACAGAAACTAAACTTTAGAACCCGTTTTTACAGGTTTCAAATTCACACATAAGACAAGGAATATTATATAAATTGGAAGAGGGCAGCTTATTTTGCAGTTTAGTCAGAAAAGGTTAAGAGGGAACAGGATTTCATCAGGCAGTATCTATTGTCTGTGAGTTGTAAGACACGGCAAGATCTTGTAAGACAAGTAACGGAGTCTCCTCTAGAATTTGCAAAACCCAAAGCAGGTTTTGTTTCAGTAATGATCTGGGTATAACACTCCCTAGAGATGGACAGAATTTTTAAGTTATTTTTCCCTTTCATCAAAGACTCTCATGTTCTTTTCTGGCCTACACGGGATTCAGGTACAGCTCAAATCACTTTTTCCTCATGTAGAGTTCCATTAATCAGATGTCTAAAATTCTTACCTCCATTGTCAATCAGCCAGCGGTTCTGACTGCCCATGGGGTCTTTTTTTTTAATCACACCTACAAGGTCACCTTCCAAAAGTGAGACATCCAGGTCTTGGGCACCATTGAAGTTCCGCTCTGCTTGGAAGAGTTTTTCAGGGGGATACCTCGCCAGAAGGAAAGACCGGAGTTCTTCTGACTGCAGCATGTAACTTGGCTGAAAAGCAACACAAAGGGATACCATTAACAAAGCACCCTTCTTGGTCATTCTCCCAACAGCCATATTTAATCCCAAAACACAGTGAGGGCCTCAGAAATGAGGGCGATGATAATCATCCACTCGATACTACCATTAGATATTTCTCTGATTGAGTCAATCCATGTGACAAGGTAAAAATCATGATCTCTTAGGTAATGTTTTGGTGCCTTCATAGCTATTAAGAACATTTAGCATACATTTAGTTTGACATCTGTTATGTTGTGACAAAAAAATGTAACTTAAGTGCCACCTAAAGAATCAAAATACCGAAGTAATATTACTAGGTCTTCTTATATTTTGCTATAAACTCTAAACAATTGAGACTTTCCCTATCTCTGACTTCCCCGGCTATAAAAACAAATATTCCTAAAAATAACAAATTTGATTCTTCCTTTTAAGGTAATATAAATCAATATCTATGGGATTACATGGGACAAAAATATTGCATGCAAAGACAAATTAGCATAGTCTTTTCTATTATGTTTTACCCTACTTTTTAAAAATATGGAGGAATTGAATTCAACAAGAATATAACTCCAGGTAAAAAAGCAGTGAGTCGTTAACTGTTTGGTGGTATAATGATCAAAAATAAGTAGGCCTGGCAGAATTAATATACCATCAATAATTTATTAAGTCCTTTCACTGTATCAGAGTAATTATCCAAGAATGCTTCTCAGAGAGTAGCTTGAAGTACATATTAAGTGTGAGAAAAGTACAGGCAGAGCCACATCAAGTACCAGTAGGCACATCGGTGATGCTCAGTAACATGAATGAATGAGCCCACCAACGATGGATGAGAATTCAATAACCTTCGTTCTCCATTTATTACAAAATATTTAACTCCTCCTAAAGTGTCAATCTGTATGGGCAGAGGTGGGTCCATCGGTATTAATAATGATGATTATGATGATGACAACCACTTACTTTATAAGGCACTTACTATGTGCCAGGCAATTTCTAAGAGCTTTACATGTATTAACTCATTCAATCTTGATAATAATCCTATGATACAGATACAGTTATTATACCCATTCTACAGATGAGAAAACCAAGGCATAGAAAAGTTAAGTGACTTGCTCAAGGATACATAGCGAATAAGTGTCAGTCTGGAATCTGAACGCAGGCAGGCTAGCACCAGAGTTAGCCACTAGGCCATGCTACCCTTCTTTAGGAGTTCCATGCTCACCAGGCCCAGAAGTGGCTTTCGAACAGACTGGCGTTCCATGGTTTTCCTCTCAAACGGCCTCTTGGTAGCTGGGAGAGACTCTGGGAAGAAGGTGAACACCTGGAGCTGCTGCAGAACTCTGCTATGCTCTTCATGGAAGATGGCAATAAGGTTTCCCTCTCTGCCGGCAACTTTAAGTAACTAGAGTCCATGGAAAAAGGAGAGATAGAGGAAAGAAGAGAACATGGATGAAAGATCCTAGGACTGACAAAGTCTCATCAAAACCAACTGGAAGCTAAAGTTCAGCAGCAGTTTGCTCTGTGTAAGCTACCAACATTAAGGCCTGAGTTGCAGCCTGATCAAGAGACAAAGCTCTCTGACAGACAATTGAAAGACACAGGTTTCATGGCACCATCAAGGGATCAAGAACTCCAATTCTTGACGGACTTCACCTATGCCAGATTTGATGTATTTAGTTTGTATAGGTACCTGGGGTGGTGCAAAAGGTTAAGCACTCAGCTGTTAACTGAAAGGCTGGCAGTTTGAGTCCACCCAAAGGTGCCTCGAAAGAAAGGTCTGATAATCCACTTCTGAAAAACTGCCCATTGAAAATCCCATGGAAGGCAGTTCTACTCTGCCACACATAGGGTCGCCATGAGTTGGAATCGACTCAGTGGTAACTGGTTAGCTTGAATAAGTTCCTCAAACTACTACGGTGCATTCCCATAAAAATGCCAGGACAGCTTCCGAGACTTTTCCTCAGGAGGAGTAAGGAACTCACTGAAAGCAGAGGCTGTAACTGCTCCAGAGCCTGGTGCACAAAGTCACCGTGGGCTTCAGCGTAGCCATGGACGCAGTTGGTGAAGAGGCCCTGGGCGTACTGGTGGAACTTGGGCAGCTCATCCAGCAGCTGGGCATTCAGGGCCTCATAGTTGTTCCGGGCAGACTGCAACTCCTCCAGAGTCTTCTTGTCCTTCAGCTTCTCTGCCCGTTCAGTACAGTTATAGAAGTCCAGGAGCTTGTCAAAGCGTTTCTGTACCAGCTTGTGGGGCCCTGCAAACATGCTCAGTAGCTGATTTAAGGGAGAGATGACAAGCCGCTCTGTCCTCTCTTTCTGTAGGGAAGAGAAAGGCATATGGCTCAGCTAGATTCTCTCAGTATCCCATATTTGTTATTCTCCAAAATACTCCTAAGGCTGACTCTGTCATGTCCTATACCATCTCCCTTGTCCCTGGTGCACAAGCTAAATTCACGTAGATCCACAGCAGAGTTTTCTATCTAATACTGAAGACTATATTCACACAATCTACAAAGCTTCTCAATTCACAGCTTTTCAACAACTGTCACAGAGTTTGCAAAATATGCTAATCCCATCATAGCTCCTTTAGCTGACAACAAATGCTAAATGACACACATTAAAATGTTAGCATTCCGGGCTAGATGTGACAAATAGTCAACCCTGTGTCATTTATCATGTGTATGTGTCTATATAGCTTGAATTTAACTTATGACTTAGCTGTTACATAAATCTGGGGTAGAGTAACTTTCACACAGTCATAATACTTTTTCTAATTATAACTGCTGGGTAATATCAGTTTTCACCTTTAAAAGGAGTTTTCTCTTTAATGCTTTCTAGAGGGACAGATACTGTGGGCAGGGTGTGGAACACGTAAAAAGCATTAATAGGTACTTTGTAAGTTATTTTTAATAACATGCTACTATTGGTACACCTGTAGGTTCCCCAAGCATGCCTATCTTCTTCAGCCTCAAGCCATCCAGAAGTCTCGAAGAAATTATTTTTCTTTCTACTTGGGATTAAACCATGTTATTATCCCACATAAGGAGCCCTGGTGGCGCAATCGTTAAGCACTTGGCTGCTAACCAAATAGTTGGCTGTTCAAACCCACCCAGCAGTTCCACGGGAGGAAGACCTTGTAATCTGCTTCAGTAAATATCATAGCCTAGAAAACCTTATGGGGCAGTTCTACTCTGTCACATGGGGTCACAATGAGTCAGAATCAACTTGACAGCACCCAACAACTATCCCACATACATCTATTTAGGATTTCCCAAGCAATTTGGCCTTTAGTATTTTCTTTATAGTTTGTACAATTTCAAAGATGCCTTTGATAACCTTACTCTTTTAACCTCTTAACTATTCCTAAATATTCCTTTTTAAGTTATTACACCTATAGATCTTTTCTTTCGATCAGTTATCAACAGTGATGCCAGATTAAATTTTCTAGTTTTCATTTGATTGTTGAAACTAAGTTATCACCAGCTACAAAAATACCTTCTGAATAATATGTACACAAGTCCTTCCTGTCTCTTCAACTAATTTAAAGTCATATCCCTAATCAGGGCTTTGAGCTGCTTCTGCCCAGTTCAGTTATGGCAGACAAAGCAAAACCTGAATGGATCCAAATTTTTAAAAAGAGGGTGAAGTGGACTGATAACCAGAATGGGAAAAACTACTGGTCGAAGCCTTGCTAGAAACTTAATCTCCCTCTCAAGAAAACAAGGGCAGTGTGTGCATTGCATAGCGACCAAATCTCGTGACCAGGAGAGTCAGAAAACAGTGGGGCCCCACTCGGAGATGGCGGCCAACCGTGCCACTTTGAATGTGTGTCCCTCTTCACAGTCCTGTCAATAATCCACAATCTATTGCATCAGGCTCCTGAAAGTTAACTAGGCCTCTTCTGAAGTCTCCCATTCCAGGGCTTCCACCCGTAATTTTTCCTGTACCAGTTATCAGCTGGTCTGCTTCACCCAAATTTTAAAAATTCGGGTCTGTGCCAATTTCGCTTTGTCGGTCATGACTGAGCCCTGTTAATACCCTGATATGAATATAGCTAAAGGACAGCTAGTACTCCTGATGCATGGAGCATTGCCTGTGTGGAATTAACTTTTTCATAAGCTGGATGTTAACGAAGGCGCCCTGGTGGCGCAGTACCTAGGCGCTTGGCTAACTGAAAGTTTGGCGGTTTGAACCTACCACCCCGCTCTGCAGGAAAAGGATGTGGCAGTCTGCTACTTTAAAAATTACAGCCTTGGAAACTCTATAGGGCAGTCCTACTCTGTACTATAGGGTCGCTATGAGTCAGAATCAACCCGACGGCAATGGGTTTTTGGTTTGGATATTAAAGAGAAACCCAGAAGGAAGCCCAAACTATGGAGAGCAGGTTGAAGAAATTGTCCCTTACAAAACTCATGAAGAGCTGATCACTGATGTAGCGATGCACCTTCTCAAACTGCTCCAGCTCTCTGTTTCCCTTCTCCATGCACACATCCCACATGCTCATGGCGGCCACCACTTTCACACATGCCGATTCCTGGAGCCAGGTGGAAACAAACACAAGTAAGATCAAATAGAACATTCTAGGCTTCATCATTCATTCTATAGCAGTCTGGGACAAAGGGTTTCATAATTTAAAATTTTTACTAATATTTTAGCTTTGAAAAGAACATGTCTCATAAGCTATGATTTATGTGGCACAGAGAAAAGTCTAAGACTTTTTCAGAAAAACTGGTGAGGACTTTTATCATCTCTCTTTGACATTTCCTTATGCCCCTAATTGGAGGGTTTATTTCTTTTTTTAAATAATTTATTTTTTGTTGTTGAAAATATACACAGCAGAACATACATCAGTTCAACAATTTCTACACGTATAATTCATTTGACACTGATTACATTCTTCAAGTTGTGCAACCATTCTCACCCTCCTTTTCCATATTGTTACTCCCCATTAACATAAACTCACTGCCCCCTAAGCTTCCTACGAAACCTTTCGAGTTGCTGATGTCAATGTGATCCCATATAGTTCTTTAAAAGAGCACAATGCTCACGGTAGACATTCTTTACTAATTAAGTTAAACTACAGGTAGTCCCCAGCTTATCATGGGGTTCCATTCTGATGACTCCAAAGTCAGTCAGTTCTGATGTAAGTCAAATAATTCATTTTTCTTTTGTTTTAATTATTATTGCCTTAATTATCAGTATCTTTATAAATCATAACACTGAACATCTTCAAATGACAGCATCAGCAAATTATACGTTGCAACACTGTATGTAGTAAATATTACTAATGTTAAGATGTAAAAAAAAAAAAAATAAGAGACAGTTTTAAGCGTGGATCGTTGTAACTTGAATACGTCATAAGTAGGGGACTACTTGTACTGTTTAAGGAGCCCTGGTGGCACAATGGTTAAGTGCTCAGCTGCTAACCAAAAGGTTAGAAATTCAAATCCACCAGTGGCTCTGTGGGAGAAAAGATCCGGCAATCGGCTCCTGTAAAGATTTCAGCCTAGAAAATCCTATGAGGCAGTTCTACTTTGTCATATAGGGTCACTGTGAGTCAGAATCTCCTCGATGGTACAGAACAACAATGTTGTTTGGTTTAAAGAAGACTTTAGGGGATATTTTTGGTTTAAGGTTTAAAGATTATCCCAGGGCAAGTTTCAGGGGTTCATCCAGCCTCAGTGGCTCCATAAATTCTAGATGCCATAAAAATTGACAATCTGTTCCAAATTTCCCTCCCTTTTGATCAGGATTCATCTATAGGCTCTTTGATCAAAATGTTCAATAATAGCCAGGCACCGTCCAGTTCTGGCAATTGTTCATGGAGGCAATTAACCATACATTCCATTTCCCTAATAGGAGTGTTTCTTAATTCACCAAAAAGTAAACTATCAAATTAGAACCAAGACGATTCCTCTAGGATTATGATGAGTGAATTAACTGTTCTTCAAATCTTGACTCATATTGTTGCCTTCTCAGTGGCATTTGCCTGGTCACCTACCAATAATTACAATCCTACTTCCCCTGCTCTGACTTTGACACTCCTGATTCCTCTTGCCCTGCTCTGCTTTTTGCTTTCTTTGTCAGAGCAAAATATACCTTCTATACAGTATAATTTACTAATGTTTGTCTATTATTTCTCTCTCTTTCCTACCCACCCCCCAAAACCTTCATTAAAATGTAAGCTCTTTGAACAGAGAGGTTTATCTGCTTTGTTCGCTGACTCAATTATCATTTGATGAATGAATAATAAACAAGTGGGTGAATGCACAGTTAACTCCTCCTGATTAATCCTGACAGCTTTTGAATCCCAGCCTGGTTTTCCTTGGCTACTTGGCACAACGTTTTCTGCCTGCTTTAAGTTTAGGGAATGCCTATGTATGTTGCTATCAACCCAAATAAAACCTAAATGCAGCAAAAACTGCATTAATAATATTTTCAGAGGTAAAGCAAGTCCCTAAGCAAAAAATATCAGTTTAATTAGTTTGATATTTCATTTTTTTGACGCTTAGACCCTTTGTCTATATGTAAAGATAGAGGAAGGTATCTGTCATGGATTGAATTATGTCCCAGAAAATATGTGTATCAATTTGGCTAGGCCATGATTCTCAATACTGTGTGATTGTCCACCATTTTGTCATCTGATGTGATTTTCCTACGTGTTATAAATCCTATCTCTATGATGTTGATGAGATGGGATTAGCGGCAGTTATGTTGGTGAGGCAGGACTCAATCTACAAGATTAGATTGTGTCTTGAGCCAATCTCCTTTAAGATATAAGAGAGAAGTGAGCAAAGAGACATGGGGACCTCATACCACCAAGAAAGCAGTGCCAGGAGAGCAACGCATCCTTTGGACCTGAGGTTCCTGCGCAGAGAAGCTCCTAGACCAAGGGAAAACTGATGACAAGGACCTTTTTACAAAGCTGACAGAGACAGAAAGACTTCCCCTGGAGCTGGCACCCTGAATTTGGACTTCTAGCCTACTAGACTGTGAGAGAATAAATTTCTCTTTGTTAAAGCCATCTACTTGTGGTATTTCTGTCATAGCAGCACTGGGTAACTAAGACAGTATCCAAGACATATTAAGTAGAAAAATCATAGAAAATATATGCATTCATTCATAGAAAAAGAGTGGATGGACATACACTATGCTTTAACAATGCGTACTGTGGATAAAAAAGGAAGTAGGATTGGGAGAGGAGAAAAACAGGGAAAATTTTTCAGTTCTTTCTCTACAGAAATTTATATTGTTTGAGTATTTTGCAATGAGCATGCATTTACTATCTGTAATTTTAAATGCTTTTAAAACAAGGGGCATTAAAATAAACTTTCTATGTTTAGCTGTTATTTAGATCAAACTTTTGGTTATAAGCTTTCAAATACTTTTCTCCTGTCCCCAAAGAGTAAGCTAGCTACTTCAATTTATCCAGTGGATAACTCCTTCTAAACTAGTGCTGTCAGAGGGGTAAATTGAGGAATCTTTCTAATTCCTGCCAAGTGGGAGAACTAATGTGAAACAATGTCCTCTGATTTTTTAAAAAAGAAATGCTGTGAATTTCCAAAATATCAGGCCATGTGCTAATTTGCTGTTGTTGACCTTTTGGTTAGCAGCCTGAGCTCTTAACCACTGCATCACCAGAGCTCCATTTAGGTACCAAATTGTACTGTAAAAACCAGTTGACATCAAGATGATTCCAACTCATGGTGACCCCATGTGTGTTAGAGTAGAGCTGTGTACCGTAGGGTTTTCTATGACTGATTTTTCAGAAGTAGACTGCCAAGCCTTTCTTCCTATAAAGGTAGGTATAAATCTGGATTATGATTAACTAGGAGACATCACAATGGTGTTCTCCTGCCATCGGTACGTACAGATTTTAAGAATACACTGAGTTTCTGTGCCCTTTCATCCTTCCTAACGGCCAATGTCCTCCAGCTTACGTTCTTGCTGGCTCTCTATCAGTCAATCTATCTTGTTTTATCATTTGTCAGGGCTTTTCATTTTAAGGACTCCCTGGGTGGTGTGAACAGTTAACGTACTCGGCTGCTAACGGAAAGGTTGGTGGTTTGAGTCCACCCAGAGGTGCCTTGGAAGAAAGAGCTAGCAATCTATTTCCCCAAAAAGCAGCCACTGAAAACCCTATGGAGCACACTTCTACTCTTGACACCCGTGGGGTTGCCATGAACTGAAATTGACTCGACAGCAATGGATTTTTTACTGATTTTTTAGATGAACAGAATCTCACTGGATGTGATTCTAACTAGAGTGATGTCTTCACTCACCCGGATATGCTGGAGGTAGAGAGACAGGTCTCGGATAAAAGATTTAATCAATCTTTCTTGCATTCGGAAATTCTTCTCTGTTTCTTCAAATACTTCATCTTTTATCTGTTCAAAAGAAACAAGTGTTGGCAGCGAGTTTGGACTCTCCCTCAATCTGTCGTACTGGCAAAATAATCTTCCTTAAAAATATCTTTCATTCAAATTTTAAACCTTCAATGGTTGCCTGAATCATACTAAACTAAATTTAAACACTTTTACGTGGCTTTGAAAAACCTCTAAAATGCATACAGGCCCTCCTTATCTTTAAGCCTCATTTCCCACTGCTCCTGGTGTAAATCCTTTACTCTAGTATGGGGGCTCTCTTCTCCATTCCTGGCACATGCCATACTGCTGGCCTCAGTGCCTTCACCCGGCTGTTGCCCTCCCTTCTCACTGCACTTAACCTGCCCCCTTCATTTAAGGCTTGGCTTAAATCTCATGCCAACATGAGGCTCATCTCACTGAGCTCCTGCCTTTAAGTATTACAACATTTAGGGAACAAACCAATAAATTTAGCAACTGATTATTTTCTAGCTTGTATTTTCCATGAATTGTATCAGGTACACATGGTATAGCAGAATGAAGTCTGGAGACTTCCAAGTCTATCAGCACTATAATTTAACTGCTCTTCAACTCACTCAATCTCTTAGACATTAAGTTTCCTTATTTGTATCAACATGGTGTTGAACCAGATGGTCTCTTAACAAGTCTACAATTTATATTTTGTCTGGCCAAAAAGATTATAAGCTCCTATGAGTGTCTAGTACGCAGGAATTAGTCTATGTTGGCTGATGTGGCCTCCTAGTTTGCCTCCAGACACACTAAGCAGCTCACCAATGGAGGAATGGAGGGTTGGGTGGGTGGGTTCACATTAATAGTAGCTGCAGGGTCCTGGATCCACCAGCTGGCGAACACCAGAGGAGGTAAGAAGGGAAGTGTGCCAATATGCACCACGCAGGCTGCCCTGGGAGCCCTGAACAGCTGTGAAAGGCATGCCAAACCTTCAAGTACAAGGATCTCACCTGAGGAGCAAAGCCAGTGAGGTGCTTCAGGTGGCTGCTAACTCGGTTAGACTTCTTGATGATGGAGTGGATGTTCAGTTTGGAAATTTTCTCCATAAGGCTATCGTCATCGCCTTTACGGTACTTGAGGACTAGGGAGTAAGTCAAGAAAGCACTTTCCTGAGCACGGACATACTACTGAGCTACACAATGAGACTGTACAACCCCACTAGAGCGAGTCCTAAACTGCTTAACTTAAGGCAAAATATTAATACAAACAATCGTTTATGGACAAACATAATACCTAAAGAAAAGCAAAGAGAGACTGTGGCCAGCTTGGAGAAGGGTTAAAGACAAGGAGGAAAGGTTGCAGAGGTGTAAGGGGAAGAATGGAAGACTTAAGAGTCAAGGAGCTCTCTGAGTTCAGTGCCTAGGTCTGTCACTTACTTAAAGTATGGTCTTATATAAGTCACTTAACTTTCTGGAGCCTCATTTTCCTCTTCAACAAACTAGAAAGTAACAACATTTACCTTATAAGACCATCTTAAATGGTTCCATATACAATTGAGACGCATATGCAATAATGTCTCACAGTAAAATGCAATACAGCAGTTATTTGATAAACTACTGTGTCATACATTAGGTACAATCTGCAGAAAAGTCTAGAGATAAAACTAGAAAGGCAGCAAGGGACAGGCTGAAGCAAAAAGGCACACTTTGCTGTTGTAGAAGATGAAAATTACATTATATTAGGAGATATAAACCAAGAGAAGGGGCTAGATGGCCAGAAAGCTTCAACAGCCACAGGGAACATTACATACTAATGTAGGTGACATGGCTGAAGTAGACAACAGGGAAAATGATTTTAGATAAAGTGTGGAGAATAGTGGACAGGCAAAGAGGTTACACTACATTATAGAACCTTTGAAAATATGAACAATAAACCAGTTTAGCACAGTCACTATGCTATACTCATTGAGCGTTCAAATTAGGAGCTCAACAAGAGATTTAGTGAGTGGATGGTTTCGCAACTGACTGTATAGTGTCAGAGAAGGCAGGTTATTGGTTGTCAGCAGGAATGATGAGGCCCAGAGAGATGGGTGAATTGAGGTTTTCGCAAAGAAGACAAAAAGTCCAAAGGAGAGTCAGAAATAGGAGAAGAAAATGGAACATGTGGCTAATAGGTTCCATAAACAACTGCCTCCTTTGCCATGAGACCAGAAAAATCTGGATGGTGACTGGCTACTACTACTAAACTTTTTTATAGAAGATTCTGTAGAAGAATCCTCATCAAAAGGGGAGAAATGCAGATAAGAATTTCAAGTTCTCGTGGAATCCACACTATCTGCAGCCATGGAGACTGGATGAGGCCCTGAAACTACCGCCATGAGATAATCTTTAAACCTTAAACCAAAAAATATCCCCAGAAGTCTTCTTAAAAATCAAACAATAGTCTAGCTTCCACCACTCGTCTGTCAGTTTGTCTATGGTGGCTTGTGTGTTGCTGTGATTCAGGAAGCTATGCCACCTGTATTCCAAATATCAGCAGGGTTACCTATGGTGGACATGTTTCAGTGGAGCTTCCAGACTAAGACAGACTAGGAAGAAGGACTTGATGGTCTGTTTCTGGAAAAACTGGCCAGTGAAAACGTTATGGATAGCAGTGGAACACTGTCTGATACGGTGCCGGAAGATGAGCCCCTCAGGTTGGGAGACACTCAAAATATGACTGGGAAAGAGCTGCCTCTTCAAAGTAGAGTTGACCTAAATGACCTGGATGGAGTAAAGCTTTCAGGACCTTCATTTGCTGATGTGGCGTGACTCAGAATGAGAAGAAACGGCTGCAAACATCCACTAATAATTGGAATAAGGAATATAAAGAGTATGAATCAAGGAAAATTGAAAGTTGCCAAAAATGAAATGGAACTTATAAAGACTGATTATCCTAGGCATTAGTGATCTGAAATTGACTGGTATTGGCCATTCTGAATCAGACAATCATATGGTCTACTATGCCAAGAATGATAAATGGAAGAGCAATGGCATCTCATTCATCGTCAAAAAGAACGTTTCAAGATCTATCCTGAAATACAACACTTACAGTGATAGGGTAACATCCATAAGCCTACAAGGAAGGCCAGTTAATATGAGTATTATTCGAAGTTATGCACCAACCTCTCAGGCCAAAGATGAGGAAATTGAAGATTTTTACCAACTTCTGCAGTCTGAAATCGATCAAACATGCAATCAAGATGCATTGATAATCATTGATGATTGGAATGTGAAAGTTGGAAACAAAGAAGAATGATCTGTAGTTGGAAAATATGGCCTTGGTGATAGAAACGATGCTGGAGATCGCACGATAGAATTTTGCAAGACCAGTGATTTATTCATTGCAAATACATTTTTCCAACAACATAAACAGCGACTATAAACCTGGACCTCACTGGATAGAAAACACAGGAATCAAATTGACTACCTGTATGGAAAGAGACGACGAACAGGCTCACTATCCTCAGTCGGAACAAGGCCAGAGGCCTGAAGAAAATTAAAATAAGTCCATGAGAGCCAAAGTATGACCCTGAGTATATCCCACTGGAATTTAGCATTCATCTCAAGAATAGATTTGACAAATCGCACACTAATGACCAAAGATCAGACAAGTTGTGGGATGACATCAAGGACATCATATATAAAGAAAGCAAAAGGTCATTAAAAAGACAGGAAAGAAAGAAAAGACCAAAATGGATGTCAGAAGACTCTGAAACTTGCTCTTGAACGTAGAGTAGCTAAAGCAAATGGAAAAAATGATGACGTAAAAGAGCTGAACAGATGATTTCAAAGGGAAGCTCAAGAAGACAAAGTAAAGTATTATAATGAAATGTGCAAAAACCAAGCACTAGAAAACCAAAAGGGAAGAAAAGGCTAGGCATTTCTAAAGCTGAAAGAACTGAGGAAAAAATTCAAGCCTCGAGTTGTAATTCTGAAGGAGTCTATGGGCAAAATATTGAATGATGCAGGAAGCACCAAAAGAAGATGGAAGAAATACAGAGTCACTGCACCAAAAAGATTTGGTCGACATTCAACCATTTTAGGAGGTAGCATACGACCAGGAACTGATGGTACTAAAGGAAGAAGTCCAAGTTACACTGAAGGCACTGGTGAAAAACAAGGCTTCAGGAGTGGACAGAATACCAAGTGAGATGTTTCAACAAACAGATGCAGTGCTGAAAGCACTCACTCGTCTATGCCCAGAAATTTGCAAGATAGCTACCTGGCCAACTGGAAGAGATCCGTATTTGTGGCCATTCCAAAGCATGGTGATCAGAATGCAGAAATTATCAAACAGTATCATTAATATCACACACAAGTAAAATTTTGCTGAAGATAATTCAAAAACAGTTATAGCAGTACCTCAACAGGGAACTGCCAGAAAGTCAAGCTGGATTCAAAAGAAGACGTGGAATGAAGGACATCATTGCTAATGCCAGATGGACCTTGGCTGAAAGCACAGAGTACCAGAAAGATGTTTACTTTTGTTTTATTGACTTTGCAAAGGATTTTGCTGTGTGGATCGTAACAGATAACACTGTGAAAAGTGGGAATTCCAGAACACTTAATTGTGCTCATAAGGAACTATACACAGACCAAGAGGCAGTCGTTCAAACAGAAAAAGGGGACACTGCATGGTTTAAAATCAGAAAAGGTGTGTGTCAGGGTTGTAACCTTTCACCATATTTATTTAATCTGTACACTGAACAAATAATCCAAGAAGCTGGACTATATGAAGAAGAATGCAACATCAGGACTGGTGGAAGACTTTCAACAACCTATGATTTGCAGATGATACAACCTTGGCTTGCTGCAAGTGAAGAGGACTTGAAGCACTTACTGAATAAAGATCAAAGTCTATAGCCTTCAGTATGGATTATACTTCAACATAAAGAAAACAAAAATCCTCACAAATGGACCAGTAAGCAACATCATGATAAATGGAGAAAATACTGATATTGTCAAGGATTTCATTTCACTTGGATCCACAACCAATGCCCATGGAAGCAGCAGTCAAGAAATCAAACGACGTATTGCACTGGATAAATCTGCTGCACAAGACATCTTTAAGGTTTTAAAAAAGCAAAGATGTCACTTTGAGGACTAAGGTGCACCTGACTCAAGCCATGATATTTTCAACTGCCTCATAAACATGCAAAAGCTGGACAATGAATAAGGAAGGTCGAAGAATTGATGCCTTTGAATTATGGTGCTGGAGAAGAATACTGAATATGCCATGGACTGTCATAAGAAGAAACAAGTCTGTCTTGGAAGAAGTACAGCCAAAACGCTCCTTGAAAGTGAGGATGGCGAGACTTCATCTCACGTACTTTGGGCATGTTATAGGAGGGACTGGTCCCTGGAGAAGCACATCATACTTGGTAAGGTAGAGGGTCACCGAAAGAGAGGAAGACTCTCAATGAGATGGACTGACACAGTGGCTGCAACACTGGGCTCAAACATAGCAATGATTGTGGGGATGGCACAGGACTGGGCAGTGTTTCGTTCTATTGTACACAGGATCACTATGAGTTGGAATCAACTCCATGGCATCTAACAACAACAGTCTAGCTTAACTAGTAAAAAATGTCTGCCTTGAACATTATGCTCTCTTAAGAACTACCTATACGGGATCAAAGTGACAACAGCAACTTGATACATAGGAACGTTAGAGGGCAGGAACTTTATGTTAATGAGGAAGAAGAACTCAGAAAGGGAAGGTGAAAATGGTTGCAAAACTTGAAGAATGTAGTGAATGTCATTAAATTGAACACGTAGAAACTTGAATTTGTGCACGTTTTTGCTGCGTATATTCTAAACAACCGAAAATAAATAAATAATTTTAAAAAAGAAGACAAAAAGTCCTAACTTTAGTGAAGGCAGTAAGACATCCAGTTAGAAATGCAGAGAAAACAAATCTCCGCATTGATTGTGAAGGACTGCCTTAAATGAGTTGAGAAGGCAATTGCCCATACATGACAGAACTCTTCTAATTAACCATTCTCTAATCTCTAGGGACTCTTATTTATAGCAACTTTATCAGATGCCTTAATTCCAGTATTCCATGATTGCGCTTCTATTATTATTGTTGGTTTTTCCTTTTTTTTCCCATATCACTCGTAAGGAAAAAAAAATGAAGAAAAACCCATTGCCATCAAGTTAATTCCAACTCACACCGACTGTATGACAGAGTAGAACTGCCCCATAGGGTTTCCAAGGAGCAGCTGGTGGATTCGAACTGCTGACCTCTTGGTCAGCAGCCAAGCTCTTAACCACAGTACCATCAGGGCTCCTGGATTTTCATATCACATTTCCCCCAAATTCTCCTCCTCTTTCCTCATCACAGCCCTATTACCTATCACCTGCCTTGTAGTGGGGTAATTAATTCTAAAAAGGAAAACATTCTCAAGCGCATACCTCCTTCTCAGCAATTAAGCTTCTCTTACCCAGGTCTTTCCGACGTTTATATTCGTTAATGTTAACGTTGATTTCCTTAACTGCGAGGACTGCGCTGGTTAAAGGCACTTTGTCTGGGTGGGATTCTGGGGTGGCGTTCAGCAGCTCCATTAGCAGCAGTGGGTAACGCATTACTCTCTGCACTGGTTTGATTAGGAAGGAGCCCAGGTTAATGTAATTTGTGCATCCCCTACAAGAAAAGGAAAAAAAAGAGAGAGAGACTTTAGTCCATTGTCAATAATATAGTGCCTACTGGCAGGATTTGTTTTTCTGAAATATGGTTCTTTCATCCTACTTTCCACTTTCATTCATTCAATCAATTTTTACTGGACACATAATAAATACAAAGTAGTCTTTTAGGTGCTGGGGATTTAGCAGGGACAAAAGCGGTCCCAGCCCTGGTAGTGGGAGACAGGCAATAAACAAATATATAAAGTGTCATTTGGTGGTAAATGCTACGGAGAAACATATAGCAAGGCAGTTCTACTTCTAAGTTTCTGTCTATAAAGGAAGAAATAAAGTTAGTCTTTCAAGAGTTAGGAAAAATCCATTGAAGAAACGAGCTTGTATATTAAGTAGCAAGGGAACTTACCATTCATTGTACAGGCTCCTACAGGGCGGTGAGCAGGAAAAGAAAAGAGACAGTTGATTAGAGACGCTGCTGTTGTTCATTTTTACATTCTTCTCAGAGCATACCTATTAGCTGGCAGACAAAAAAACATATGGGATAAAAGGGAAATTATGAACGTCTATGTATAAATGGTTAATGTGCTTGGCTGCTAACCAAAAGGTTGGAGGTTCGAGTCCACCCAGATGCACCTTGGAAGAAAGGCCTGGCAATTTACTTCTGAAAAAAAATCAGCCATTGAAAACCCTACGAACAGACTTCTACTCTGACACACTTGGGGCTGCCATGAGTTGGAGTCGACTTGATGGTAACTGGATGTTGTCTGCTGTATGGTGATATATCTATCTAATCTACCAAAAAATGTTAGTAAGACCCTAACTTCACTTTGATCTACTTACACATTTACTACATCCTTGTAGCCTCCCTCCCTAAGACCAGGGGAACCAAACTACCTTTCTGAGTGCCCCTTATCTGAAAATGCTAACTTAATACTTTGTATGTACAGAAAAAAGTAGTTTCAATGGATAAAAGTACAGGTGTTAAGCCACGTAAGATTTCTATAATGTATTATGGGAAAAGGGCAAGTTACGCAACAGGATATGTAATATATCACTTATGTTTAAAATACAGAGATATAGAAAACAGCTGTAGCAATGCCATAAGAAATCTAGACATATACACAGGGTGACTTCTCACAGGCAGAACTAACGAGCTATGATGGATGTGAAGCGATCAAAGCTCCTACTTCAGATCCGCCAAAGAGTCCTGAAGATGCTTCTGGATCTTCTCATCCTTCTCGTAGATTTCCAGCAGGGAAATGGCCTCATCATGATTCTGGCAGTAAACCTTGTACGTTCCCTCAAGCTCATCCCGGTGATCGAGAAACACAGGCCCTTTGAAGTATAAACATACAGTGTTTTCAGTATTTTTTTTCCTCTTTGACTTAATTCTAAGAACCCCAAACCAAGTATCCCAAACATAAGAAATATAAACTTTAATATCAGTTAAATCCTATCACAAGAAAAAGTATATCCAACTAATTATAAGAAATTTCCAGGTGACAGCTTCAAGTTTTACTTACTTAAAGCAAAATTCAAAACACCATGTCATTTGTGTATTTATTTATTTTTCAAGATAGGATCTGGAGCTGTACAGGACACCTGGTCCCTGCAACAGAGACTCCGCCCGTTTCAGTCAGACAGAGTTAGGCATTTGTAAGCACCGTCCTTACTGGGCATATGATCAGAACCCTGTAAAGACCCCTCCGCTCTCTAATCCCCAAGACAATCCCCACAGAGCTATGGCAATGGTGTCCGACCTTTTCTTTGTGTATAAATTAAATACACAGGACTACAAAGGACATTTATTATATTAAAATAGTATTTAAAGTATTTTAAAAGCAAATTTGTGATATAACAACATATTTACTTCTTTATAAAAGTATTAAGTAACAAGATAGAGCAAATGGTCTAATATCCACCCTAATTTCAAAGTATGATGAGGGAGACATAAGAAACTGACAGCATTTGCCTGCCTTCTTTTACATTATTCCTTCCTATGCTATTCCCAGGAGTCCTGGTAGTGCAGTGGTTAAATGCTCAGCTGCTAACTGAAAAGTCAGTGGTTCGAACCGGCTAGCTGCTTCGCGAGGAGAAAGACGTGGTAGTCTGCTTCCATAAAGATTACAGCCTAGAATACCCCATGGAGCAGTTCTACTCTGTCCTATATAGGGTCACTATGAGTGGAAATCGATTCTACAGCAACGGGTTTGGTAATGGGTTTATGCTATTCCTGTGTAGCATTCTTAGAACCTGCACTATCCAGTGACGATGCACACTGCTCAATTCACTGCTCTTCAACCTCCCTGACAGTGCTATTCTATACCAACCACAAACTAGCAGAGCTACATCTTAATCATGTCTTTCAAACTGTGTGTCACACCGATAAATGGGTCATGAGATCTATTTCGCGGGTTATGAGCGACACTTTTGGATGAAATGGCATAGAAAATATCACGTCGCCCTGTTTCATGAAACCTGTTTCAATTATACTTACACGTGTATGATCCTACACACATACATATACAAACGTGTGTTCTGAGTCATTATGTAAAATGTTTGTTTCTGCGGGGTATGTTAAAAATAACTTAAAAGCCATTCTATTAGGCCTATTATTACATATCTAGAGTCTCCTGGTCCTTTACTCTCTTCTCAACCTCTTTATCTTCTAACTCATCCAAGCCTTGAACACCTACCATTCCTTCCCTCCACACCAGATTCTGTTCTGGCTATACTAGAATCTTTCTCCAATGACAACTACATAATTCATGTTCCCTTCTCCAACATCCATCTTCCCTGACTTTCTGCTATATACTTTTTCTATTTCTATTCCTGGGTATACAAAACCCTTGGAAGATCTATTGTTGAAAGAAAAAAGCTAAGTGCAGAATAATTTGAATAGTATGCTACCATTTGTGTGATACAAAAATGAGGGGGTGGGACTAGGACAGAGGAAAAAAATACAAATGCTGGTATAATAAACTAGCTCTGGAACGAGACATAAACTGGTAACACTGGTTGTGAAGAACTGGGTGGCTAGGGGACGGAATGGGTAGGAGATTTTTCATTAAATAGTTTGTTGCACCTTTCTAACTTTGTACCATGTGAATGTATTAAAAATAAGTTAAATTAAAAATATATTAAAAGTGAGCTAAATTCACACAATCAAACAAAACCCTGCTAGGAAAGCTTATACAATTCACGTCAATCTGCCCTTTGCTAATGGCTCAAAAAAGCTTTACTTTGCTTTCCTCTGACTTCTCAGAACCTTCCCTTATCACAATGTTCAAAACCTTGTCCTTTGTTAATTCCTCATTTAATGTACTGCCTGGCCTTCCGGATGACCAGGACTGAAGTCATCCAGCACAGTGTTCTCACCCAGCCTCACCTTCACCTCACACACTGCTTCTCCTTCTCAAACCTCCCTGACCTCTCCAGTTAGACTAGGGCAAGGACCCCGGGCTTCAGTTTCTCTTACCATTCCATAAAGTACCCACCGAAGTGCTAGACGTATAGTTGTACTCTGCACAGTGGTTAACAGTATAAGCTTGGACAACAAACAGTTTGAATGCTAGTCCTACCAATTGCTAGCCATGTGGCCTTGGGCAAATTACTTTCCCTCTGCATCTCAGTTTCCTTTTCTGTAAAATAAGATCAACAGTACCTAAACCTCATAGGGTTGTTGTAGGGAACAGCTGAAAGAGTGCCTGGTGTATAATAAACACTCAAGAAACACTATCACACTATCTGTTACCATCCCACAGGCATTTCCCTCTTCCTTTCCAAGGGCAGAACCCTGATTTGGTTTCTGTGTCCACTTCTCTCCCAGGTGACTCAGGTAAGCACTGCTCAGTCTGAAGCCAACATCATGATCCCATTCCCCTTTCCAGTAATCATTTTAGATGTACGCAGGTGACCTAGTTCTGGCCAATGAAAAATAAGGAGTTGTTTGCTGGAGGAGCCCAGGAAAAGGTCTGCTCACTCTAAAAAAGACACACAAGTCACTTTTTCCTTCTGCTGGATGTTGTCAAGTACGTAGCGGGATGGATGGAACTGTGGTAGTCACGATGCAACTATGATTCCGATAAATAGCAAAATGATAGGATGTAGTTCCAACCTACATTGCACCAGGATTGGCCTGCATGACTAATAAAATATGGCCAAAGTGATGGTGTGTCATTTGCAAGATTAAGTTATAAAAGATACTGCAGTTCCCATCTTGAGCTTTTTTGGGTCACTTACTCTGGGAAAAGCCAGATGCCATGTCAGGAGGCCAGTCTATGGAGAAGCTGACGTGATGAGGAACTGGGACCTGCAAGTCATGGGAGTGACCTTGGAAGCAGATCTTCAAGGCCCAGATGACTGCAGCCCAGGCCACTACTTGCCTACAACCCCAGGAGACCCCAAGCTGGAAGCAGCCTGCCAAGCTTCTCCCAGTTCCTGACCTACTGAACCTGAGATGAAAAATGTGTGTTGTTTTAAGCTGCTAAGTTTTGGGGTAATTTGCTACACAGCAATGGATAACTAATATAGTTTTCTTAATTCATAAAGAACTAGATGGTTGTTTTTTAAACATTTTTGACAATGACTCACACAAATAAATACATTTTAAATAATGACTCAGTACACATATAGGTAGAATTGAAATAAAGTTTCAAAAAACAGTAATTACACTTATTACTTGCAGTACATTCTGGTGTTTTCTATTTTATTTTATTAAAATATATATATACTGGGTGCGACTCACTAAACTGATGACCTCAAACTGCAACCACCAGAGTAGGAGATTTGTTTGTGCAGTGGTTAAGTGCTCGACTGCCAACAGAAAGGTTGGCAGTTCAAACTCACCAGCCACTCCATGGGAGAAAGATGTGGTATGGTAGCCTACTTCTGTAAAGATTTACAGCCTTGGAAACCCTATGGGGGCAGTTCTACTCTGTCCTATGAGGCGGGATTGACTCCACGGCAACAGGTCTGGTTTTTGTGGTTTAGAACATCTAAAGCTTCTTCGACTGCTAACATCCTGTATCACCTCAAAGCAGGCTATGAAATAAAAGGAGCAATAGAGAGCCACATAACCTCTGAACGGAGTAACTAAATACTCAGTATCAGGAAAGACCTTCTTCCTCAATGATGTTTTTTGAAAAAAAGTTGCTTCTGAAACAACAGCAGGAGTTCCTACCTACAGTATCGCTGACTTCCAGAGCAGCCAGTAATTGCTTTGAGACCTTAATCACCATCTGCATATTTCCAAAAAGACCCTCCAAATCAACGTTTGGGACCTGAAAAAGGGAACCAGAACATAAAGATGCATGAAGATGAAATTAATGCCATAATCACTCATAATAGAAACATCTCTTCAAGGATTGTACAAAAATTGTTCAAGCTCATCTTCACTCACTCTCTCATGCAGTCTCCAAAATAAAAATATCTAACATCATCTTTAGTATCATCCTTGGTCCTCGATCCAACTACTTTCCACTCCCCTCCCCACCACCTTAATAAACTGGCTGCAGAACCAATCTGGTCTATAACTGCTGGGTTACAAATTTTCATCCAGCACCCAAAATCTGATGGCACTGCCGACTTCCTACAGAAGAACTTGGGAGTGACTGCTCCAAAAGTACACACCCACGGTCAAGTAACAAGCAATAAGGAGACTATTAGCCTTGTCTTACAATCGCCAGCCTTTAGAAAATACCTGGCATGTGCACATGGTAGACCCTTAGTAAAGGTTTCCTGAGTAAATGAATGAGGTTACAATCAGGTGCCATTATCCCCAGACTTCATTATGTTATCACGTGGTCTTCCCAGGAAAGCAACAATTCAGACTCCCTGAAACTGTTCATGAGTTTTCAGGAACCACAGAAATAGGGAGTGTCCTGAGACTAACCGCACTAAGTCTGGTAAGTTAATGGTGGACATGATCCGTGACAGGACGCTGAAGCCTTAAGACGGTGACGCACATATGCTGGGGCGCCTGAATTAAAGGTAAGCAGCACAGTCATAGCTGTTATTTAAAATCCAATAAACCTCTGTGGTGAAAGCTCTCGTATCCTAATGCTTCGAGGACCACCTCCTAAAGCAAAGCTAACCTTCTCATAATCCCCACCTGTGCCTGCTGTAGGGGTACCATGATGCATTCAATGCACATTTCCAGATCCC
Organism: Dugong dugon; assembly: GCA_030035585.1. Classification (NCBI taxonomy): domain Eukaryota; kingdom Metazoa; phylum Chordata; class Mammalia; order Sirenia; family Dugongidae; genus Dugong; species Dugong dugon. Next base: position 52,896,730 of record CM057475.1, read on the forward strand.
GGATGTAGTCTTTTTCCGTCTGAAGAAGTTCTCCTACCACCTTGGTTCTCTTCTCCAGCATCCTCTGCTCTGGGTTTTCAGTGGACACAGACACAGAAGGGGCCACCAGTGATGAAGACTGGGAGGAGAGGAGGGTCATTGCTAGAAGGGAAAAGAGAACCCGTCAGCAGCTCCGGGTGTGAAAGCAGGACTCTTCCATAGTTTGCATTTCTGAAAAGAGCACATTCCTTGAGGAATCAGGGGCTCATTAATATCAACCACTGGGAAAACTGATCCCACTCATCAGTTCCAAACGTGAACAGATGAAGGGCTTAGAACTTAGGGCAGAGAACTTCTCTGATCATGTGCAATACCATTTCTAGAAATTGTCCTAAGAAGGAGCAGCTAGCTCATTTTAAGAGGACAAATCAGAGTTCACAACTTTCTTGTAAGTTCCCTCTGAAAGAAATGCTGTCCTTTATCAAGAATTGCTTTCATCTAATCAGGTATAAAACCGATTCCATGAGCTCAGCAGCAGAAATACCAAGCTGGAAATTAACATCATGGACACAGCACATTAAAAAGACTATTGTGGGTGGGGGAAGACGGAGTATATGGAAACCCTCTGTACTATCTGCATGATTTTTCTGTAAACCTAAAACTTCTCTAAAAAACAATCTATTTAAAAAAAAAAAAAAAAAAAAAAAAAGGGCTATGGGGAACAATAAGGTGACCACTAAAGGGAAAACAAGAATTAGGTGGGAATTACCCATCTGAGATTTGGGGGATTGCAGGGCCCATCATGTGACAGCAGATTAACACTAGTGTATAACAAAATATGCAAAAATTCTTAGATTCCCCTATCAAAACATTAATGAAGACTCAAGCAGGTTTTAATTTGTTACTATAAAATGTCCTAGAAGATAGATACAAATGTATTACAAGTATGAAATTTTAAAATATTTTTGATTAAAAGAACCTCTACCAAACCAGACTGCGTGATTCTAAAAATGAAAACAAATATATATCTTGTCATCAGTTTTACAATTACCTGATCTTGACATTAGCTTTTACAATTACCTGCTATTTAGATGCACATGACAAAAGAGTTATTTATTTTTTCCCCCAAATCTAAAAAGCTCAGTTCCCAAGGTTGGTTCAAGATTCTGACTTACTGCTCTTCATAATAAAGATGAGGCAGCATTTGTTGACTTAAAATAAACAATAAATACTAATAAAAAATTGAAAGAAATTTGACAGTGATGCAACCTCTGCTTTGTCTGAATTTCCTCAAGACTCTCTAAAAAATATAAATTTTTGTAAGTACATACACATACTAATAAGTTTGAGTATGATTACAAGAATATTTCTACCCAGATCTAAGAAGCAAAACCAGTGTTCAAACTACTTATGGAAAGCCAGACTTTCATAGCAGATTTTATTTTCCTTTTAATTTTTTAAATTGTGGTAAATATATATGTAACAAAACATCTGACATTTCAACAATCTTCACATGTACAGTTCAGTTAACATCACAGCAAATTTTACTCCAAAAATGTGCCCCACTGCCCCTTCCCTAAGATTATTTAGGAGTTCCAATGTTTAAAAAATAATGTAACTCAGACCCTGGTTTCTAAAAACCACTCTCTTCTAAAAAGGAATCAGGTTCTTTGAAGAAATGGTTAATTCCAGGGCTTGAGCAGGGAAGGTACAGCTGGAAATATGTTGTACAGAAAGTGAGGAGGTTTTCAACAAAATGAGGAGAGTACGTCAAAAGGACTCAGGAGCCAGCGTGAAGGGTCTCCCACTGGCCAAATCTGGTACAATTTGAGTATCAAAATAAATAAGCATGACAATGGATTATAATGCATTCAGTAAAATAAGAACCTGTGCCTGAAAAAGACTAGAGAAACCCCGAGAGTATGGCCCCCAGACACCCTTTTAGCTCAGTGATGAAGTCACTTCCAAGGTTCACCTGTTCAGCTGGGGACTGGACAGCCCCATAAAACAAAACGGGACTAATGAGGCACAGTAGTCCAGGGACAAGGACTAGAAGGCAGAAGGGGACAGGAAAGCTGGTGATAAGGAACCCAAGGTTGAGTAAGGACAGTGTTGACGTGTAGTGGGGTTGTTAACCATTGTCATAGGGCAACATGTGTACTGTTTAATGAGAAACTGTTTTGTTCTGCAAACCTTCATCTAAAGTGAGAACAGCAGCACAACTGGAAGAGCGTAGTCGATGTCACAGAAGTGTGCATGTAGAAATTTTTGAAATGGTGTATCTTTGGCTATGTATATTTTCACCAAAAAGGAAAAAAAAAAAAAAGGCCGAGAAGGGAGAGGGTTGACATGTCTTGGGGTTGTTAACCAATGTCATAAAACAGTATGTGTACTACTGTTTAACAAGAAACTATTTGTTCTGTAAACCTTCACCTGAAGTACAATTAAAAAAAAAAAGAACCCATGAGTTCACAACTTGCAAAAGCCAAAACCTGCGTAAGACGGAAACCTGTCAGAGAAGAAAAACTCAAACATTTCCCACTAATAGACAGTGATAGAAAAGTAGTAAGTCTGCACCCTGTCAAAGGCGGAAAACTTGCAAGACCTGGAAAACCCTTCGAGTTCCAGCTCTCACAGGTTTCTCTGTATATAAACACATAAGTAAAGGGAGAAGATAAAAGCTCTTTCTTATATTAGAATGCCAACAAATAAAGAAGAAATGACAGAATTAGAAAACCATCACTCTGCAACCATCAGAATAAAACATGATTCAGGCACAAATCATTAATCAATGGGGACTGATGATCATTAGGACATTTACATAGTTCCAAATTACTTATTATAAATTATTTATTAATTACAAAAGCAAAAAATAGTAACTATGTAATGGAGAAAATGGGTAACATCTTAACCAAGTAATCAAAATTAACATTACCAATAAGCGGCAAAGAGATATCATGAGCTTCCAAATGTTCTATCTGGAAACAACACAATATCCCTTATGTAGTATTCCAGTCAAAAATCCCTGATCTGAAAGGAATCTTGAGGAAACATCAGACAAACTGTCTTAGTCATCTAGTGCTGCTATAACAGAAATACCAAAAGTGGATGGCTTTAACAAAGAGATATTCCCTCACAGTCTAGAAGGCTAGAAGTTCAAATTCAGGGTGCCAGCTCCGGGGGGAAGACCTTCTCTCTCTGTCAGCTCTGGGGAAAGGTCCCTGTCATCAATCTTTCCCTGGTCTAGAAGCTTCTCAGTGCAAGGACCCCAGTCCAAAGGATGAGATGCACTCCTGACTATTCTTGCTTGGTGGTAACGAGGTCACCCCCTCCTCTCTGCTCAATTCTCTCTTATATCTCAAGAGACTGACTCAAAATACAACCTAATCCAGTAGGCTGAGTCCTGCCTCATTAACATAACTCCCTCTAGTCTTGCCTCATTAACATCATAGAGGTTAGGATTTACAACACATAGGGTAAGCACATCAGATCACAAAATGGTGAACAACCACAGAATATTGGGAATCATGGCCTAGCCATGTTGATGCATATTTTTGGGGAACACAATTCAATCCATGACACAAACCCAAATTGAGGATTTGTATTCTTCGAAATGCCAATGTCATGAAAGACAAAGCCTGAGGAACAGTTCCTGACTAAAGACAGCTAAAGAGAAATGACAACCAAATGCGATGTGAGTCTGAATTGGATCCTGCTCCTGGGGAAAAAAAAAATTGCTATAAAGGACATTACTGGAACAACTGATGAAATTGCAATATAGACTGTATATTAGATAAAAGATTCCCAATTCCAATCCCATTGCTGTCAGTCAATTTTGACTCATAACGACCCTTCAGGACAGAGTAGAACTGCCCCATAGGGTTTCCGAGGAGTGCCTGGCAGATTCGAACTGCTGACCTTTTGGTTAGCAGCTGTAGCTCTTAACCACTATGCCACCAGTATTTCCGATAAAAGATTACTAAGGGACATGATATATGCAACCGACTCAATACTTCAGGGGGAAAAAAACTATATATGCAGAGAGAGAGAATAAATTTGATATTATTCAAGACAAAAGTTTAAAAAGACATAATGGAAAGAACATCTCTTTCTTAATCTTTTTTCTTGGTAGAATGAATGACAAAATTTAAAGCATAACCTTCATTTCATCACGGCACTAAAATTAATTCTACATTAATTATACATTATGTAAAATTTGTTTGATGGCCTTATTTTCATTTTTGAAACTTCTCAGCAATAGAATCTTAGTCCCAAAAATCATTTCATAAGTGGCAAGTTGAAAACAGAAACTCATTTTTAATAATAGTACTAAAAAATGCTTTGGAAAGAGTCCATTTACTGAGTTCCTACCATGTGCCAGGTATTTTACATATTATACCCCTCAATTCATTTAATACTCACACCACAACTCTGAAGTAGGCATTATTACTCCCATTTAATAGATAAGAAAACCTAGGCTTTGGAGGCTGACCAACTTATCTGAGGTTCTGTAGTGTGTAATCTTTGTAGAAGCAGTTCTGGAATTAGAATCTAAATATATTTGAATCCAAATCCTATCCACTTAATCCTGCACCATTTTGCTTCCCTAGCTGGAAATCTCAACTAAATAAAAGGTCAGGGACTCATCTGCTTCAAATCCTAAAAATTCCCTAGAAACAATCCTCCCCTGCCCCCAAATCAAAGTTCTACTAATTACAACAGCTAAAAGCACAAAGGCGAAGCAAGCACTCAACAATCAGACACCAGGCAAGAGACTCAACTAGCTTTTTATTTATATTAAAAAAGAAGTCGAAATGGTAACAATTCTTTTAAACTATAAACATAACTTTTTTTTGCAGATAGACTTGTAAACTCTTCAACAGCCTTTAAAAAACCAAAACACTTCACAGTGATTAAAAATCCCCTTGGGATGTTTTTACTAAATTCCTGGGCGCCACCTCTGAGATTCTGATCCAGCAAATTTGGGTGGGACCCAGGAATTCTTAATTTTCACAAAAGCCTAGGTGTTTCGGAAGATACAGGTAACCTTCATACTGTATTTCATGAAACACAGAATTTTCAAAGATTAAGTCAAACTAAAAATATCTGGCTTGAATTACTCAAAGCTGCAATACAAAACCATCCAAACAAAAATGACTTAAGATATAAAACTGTTTTTCCATTATTCCAAAGAAACTGTAAGAAAACAGTTTGATCTCAGGTTTTAGAATCTGGGACAACCAACCCATCAGCTGGCTGCAGTGGAAACCGGCTTTGGACTCTCGCCCTCCACTTCTTACTTTGCTGAGCCTCAGGAAAGTCCATTTTTACCTCTGGGCCTAAATCTCCTCATCCGTAAAATGGGAGTGGAGTTGTTGAGGAAAATAAGGTAAAAACAGAAGTTAGCCCTTTTCTCCAGATGGGCCAAAAAACACCTCCTGTATCTGATTAAGGTAAAATGTGCGAAGCAGAAAATGACCTGTTCATATGCTCTAAAATTCTACTTTTCTACAGGAACAATAACATCTGGGGATGAGGAAGCACATGGAGGAAATGGAGGCCCAGCACCAGCCTACCCGTACATTGTGCAGACGAGCTCCCACTTTCTTCTTAGACCATCAGAGCACAGATTGCACAAATTTCCTTTCTGTGATAAAATAATTATAATTCTTTTTTTTTTTTTTGGTTTGCCTCCCAACCCCCCAAAGTCCTGATTCCACGCCTTCCCAGGATACCCCATCCCCGTTGGGTTAGCACATTACCGCAGCCTCGTTTTTCAATGCTCTAAGGAAGGGATTTAGTTAACCCACAGCTTCCCACAACTCTAACAGCAACAAACACACTTAAGAGTTAAACAGAAAAGTCACTCACTTCTTACTTCTTCCCTTGCTTCGGAAAATTGGCTCTATCTCTGGTGAGGAAACTCTTTGAACTCCCGGCAGGTCCCTAGCTGCCCTTGAATGGGGAGAAGGAGGCGACTGTCCCACCTACTTTAGTGCAACCCCAGGGGGTACCTGCAGCACCAAATTCTAGTGTGTGCATTTGTGTGGATCAAACTGTAAGTAGCCAGAGCAGAATCTTCCCAGAGCTCTGGAATGTTCCCCAACCCCCTAAAATCCTTTGAATAGGGTCGGCATTTCCCCAGGCTTTCACATATTTACATATGAATTGTCCCGAGTCACTCAGGCTATCTAAGCAGGGTGAGTTCCAAAGGATGGAGCCGGATTTCTCCCCTTACTGGACTGATATGCAGACAAGCGGGCCTGGCTCTGCTCAGGCTCAACACCTTCGCCTTCTGTTTGTTTGCCTTTCCTAGTTCTAAGACCCTCAAAATTTCACTCCAGGTGTTTTCAATCCAAGATTATTACCTTCACTTTTCCTATACCCTGCTAGGCTTTAAGTTTTTGGTATGCCCGTTTTAGGAAAGAATTCTGAAGGCCAATCCATTTCCTATGATGAGACTGGAGTGTCAAAGGCAAAACCGTAAAGGCAAGGTTTGTCTGTCTGTCTGCCTTAGGAATTCTTTCTGCAGCCCCTCTCCCTGGCCAGGTGCAGCCCTCACGCAGCCAGCCCTCTGTTTAACCAGGGACTTTTCCAGGGGAACCTGGACTTCTACTTCAAGTACCAGTACTAGTTGCTGTAAAGTCAATTCTGACGCATGGCCAACCCATGTGTGTCAGAGTAGAACTGCGCTCCACAGAGTTTTCAATGACTGGCTTTTCTGAAGTAGATCTCCAGGCCTTTCTTCTGAGGTGCCTCTGGGTAGACTAGAATTTCCAACCTTTCGGTTACCAGCTGGTTAGCACCTGAGCAGGTAAACCATCTGCACCACTAAGAGACTCCTTCCTTACCCTAAAGCCAGCACAATGCAGCAGACCCTCAGGTGATCCCTGGCTGGCCATAGTGCAGAGTATTCACAGGGACTGACAGCCCCACTCACACCCATTTACACTTTAAAAGAAACCAGAGAAAAGAAAGTTGCAGAGTAATATGCCAATTTTGTTTAAAAAGAGCAGAAAGAAAGGGGGAAACAGAGAAAAAAGACAGAAAGGAAAACTTGCAAGAAAGCTTACATATTTCTTTGTGGTTGTCAGGTGCCCTCCAGTAGGCTCTGGCTCACAGAGACCTGATGTCTAAGAGAATGAAAATGTTGCCTCGTTCTGCACCATCATTTGAGACCACTGCTGCAGCAACTGTGTCAATCCATACATATTTCTAGATAGACATATAATCTGTAAATGCACAGAAAAAGGTCTGGAAGGAGGGCATATCAAATTAACCACAGGTCTTGCCTCAGGGAGGTGTCTGGGATTTGGGGTAGGAAAATCAATGAGGACTTGAGCTAAATTGGTATTTTAGAAATTTTACAAGAATTTACTAATATATTGTTAGTAATTAAAATGGTGCGCACCAGGGTTGATATCCTTTCACCATACATATTCGATCTGTATGCTGAACAAATAATCTAAGAAGCTGGACTACAGGAAGAAGAACTCTGCATCATTATTGGCGGAAGACTCATTAACAGCCTGTGATATGCAGATGACACAGCCTTGCTTGCTGAAAGTGAAGAGGACTTGAAGCACTTACTGATGAAGATCAAAGACCACAGCCTTCAGCATGGATTGCACCTCAACATAAAGAAAACAAAAATCCTCAAAAGTGGACTAATAAGCAACATCACGATAACAGTGAAGTTGTCAAGGATTTCATTTTATTTGGATCTACAATCAACACCCATGGAAGCAGCAGTCAAGAAACCAAACGACGTACTGCATTGGGCAAATCTGCTGCAAAAGACCTTTTTAAACTGTTAAAAAAGCAAAGATGCCACTTTGAGGACTAAGGTGCACCTGTCCCAAGCCACGGAATTTTCAATCGCCTCTATGCATGTGAAAGCTGGACAATGAATAAGGAAGACTAGGGAAGAATTGATGCCTTTGAATTATCACGTTGGCGAAGAATATTGAATACACCACAGACTGCCAGAAGAATGAACAAATCTGTCTTGGAAGAAGTACAGCCAGATTGCTCCTTAGAAGCAAGGACAGTGAAAGTTCATCTCACTTATTCTGGACACATTATCAGTAGGGACCAATTCCCGGAGAAGGACATCATGCTTGGTAAAACAGAGGGTCAGTAAAAAAGAGGAAGACACTTAACGAGATGGATTGACACAGTGGCTATAACAATGGGCTCAAACACAGCAACGATTGTGAAGATGGTGCAGGACCAGGCAGCATTTCACTCTGTTGTACATAGGGTCGCTATGAGTCAGAACGAACTCAACGGCGCCTAACAATAACAATAATTAGAAAAAAAAAAAAAAACCTGTCATACTAAGATACACGACCACTGGCAAAATTTTAAGACCCTGAGACACCTCAGTAAAGGATCTGTCCCACTGTTTCTAAAAATCGCACCATTATCTTGAGCTCCGGGGTGGTTGCTTCCCTCCATCATCTAATGGAGCTCCTTTTAGTTTTAAATTTTATTTCAACAAATATTTACATGGCACTTACTATGTGTGTCAAGCACTGTTCCACTTTATAAACATTAGTTTATTTATCCTCACAAAAGCCTACTACTGTCACCACTGTGCTTATGAGGAATTAAGAGAAATGAAGTAACTTGCCCAGTTAAGTGCAAGAGCTGAGATTTGAGCCCAATCTGGCTCCAGAGTTTTTCCTTTTGAATAATCGCTACTCTGCCTCTAGTTCTTTCCCAAGTCAGGCAAATCAGGTGCATTGTGACCTGGAATTTCACAGCTGGGCTTTGGTAGCCACCTGGTAGCTAAAGATGAAGCAGTTAAGATTCTAAAGCACAACTTAACTCTTACAGCCAGTTTCCTTACCTTTAAGACTGTGAACCATTATGTATTTAAGCATATATGCATGTATTAATATGATTATTATAAAGCCCTACTCAAGGATCCCTGGTGGTGTAATGGTTAAGTGCTCAGCTACTAACCAAAGGGTCAGAGGTTTGAACTCACTAGCAGCTGTGTGGGAGAAAAGACCTGGTGATATGCTCCCATAAAGTTTACAGCCTAGAAAACCCTATGGGGCAGTTCTACTCTGTCATATAGGGTAGCTATGAGTCAGAATTGACTCAATGGCACACACCACCACCAATATCACTGCCAACAACATGGCCTTCCCTAGTATAATGTAAATTATAAATCCCTCAGACAGAATTGAATCTAGTAGTGTCATACATAACATTCAATACTATTCCAGATAATTTATAGCATAAATTATGTGAAAGGAAGGGAAAGGCCTACTTTATCACGTCCTTTGATTTTATAAATGAAAATAGAGGGAGAAAGAAGGACCTTTCTGATTTATACACTGATTATCTTACTTAGGGACAGGGAGAGCCCCCTAATGAACCCACAGCTCCTTTCTGGTTACCAGAGAGACTTTGCACACTTCTTAAAAAAATGTTCATACCTTTTAACACAGCAGTACCACTTTTAGGAATTTATCCTAAGTAAATATTTGGACAAGTGTACAAAGATGTACATATAGGGACATTTACTAATGTTTTAAAAAGTTTAGAAATGGCTAAAATTTCTCCCAAAGGGGGCCTCGTTAAATAAATTATGACATACCCTTCTAATAGAATACTATTATAGCCACTACCCATCTATCAGCGTATCACACTGTAGGGGTTTGTGTGTTGCTATGATGCTAGAAGCTGTGTCACCAGTATTTCAAATACCAGCAGGGTCACCCATGACGGACAGGTTTCAGCAGAGCTTCCAGACTAAGACAGACTAGAAAGAAAGGGCTGGTGATCTACTTCCAAAAATTAGCCAATGAAAACCCTGTGGATCACAGAATATTGTCCCAGACTTTGACTTGATTACTTTGGACATATCACCAGGAGGGACCCATTGCTGGAGAAGGACATCATGTATGGTAAAGTGGAGGACCGGCAAGGGCGAGGGAAATCCTCAATAAGATGGACTGACACAGTGGCCACCACGATGGGTCAAAACTACCTGGGACCATGAAGATGGCACAGGACCTGGCAATGTTTCGTTCTGTTATACACAGATTCCCCACGAGTTGGAACCAGCTCTACAGCAACAGCAACAATTATAGCCATTAAGATGTACAGTTACATTTATTAACGTGCAAAGATGTCTACTGTGTGCTGTTAAGTGAAAAAAGCAGGTTTCAAAATAGTTTACGAAAGGATTCTAATTTTGTTAGAAAGGGAAAAACATTTTAAATGTGTATATTTGAAAAAGAAAAAGTCTTGAAGGTGATAGAAATTCTGACCATGTTTTTCCTTTCTTTTCATTTATTAGATTTTCCAGTATTTCTATGGTGAACATGAAATATGATATGACAAAGAATAATAAAATGAAAAAAAAAAGAACATTTGCTAGAAAACAAGGCTATCTAACAGTCAACTCTCAATTACCCTGTTAATCCATTTCAAACTCGTTCTTCTTTTAATAAGCTGAGGTTTCCTTCCTGACCCGATTCCTTTAAATTGCTGAAGAAAATGGATTAAAAGACACTGTTGAAATAACAGTTTGCTGGTCTAATAAGAAAAGCAAAAGCACAATCGCCTACTCAGCAAATCTTTGCCTAAAAATCCTGAGAGGGCGCGGTCTTCTTGTAAACCTATCCATCTTCTCACCAGACCCTACTGAGGAATCATAAATCCTGGTTTTCGGAACTACCACATCACTCCAGCCAGACCACCCCGGCCCCCAAGGCTTTTCCTTTAACACCTAATTTACTCCTATCTGGAGAAAGTTTATCCAGCTCGCTCAGTGCAAAACTTTCAACACAGCTGTCACCATCTTTTCTGCAGGGCTCACAGCGGACTCTTCCGGGTCACCAAACTTCGAGAAGGATCTACTACATTTAGGCCCTAAATCTCAACAATAAATGAAGAAAACTTTCCTTGTGGCTTTTGCTCAGTAACTGCCCTACCTTTTTTTGGCCAGTAGCCTGTATTAAAATCCCTGCGGGGTGGGTTTCCACCTCGGGAAACCTAGCTCAAAACTTCCCATCTTCTTCCATTTCCAGGCCCCCATCTGGGTTGTCGCTAGGAGTTGGAATTGACTTTGACAACCGTGGGTTTGGTTTTTGGTTTTTATCCAGGTTCTCAGAAGAACAAACAAGAGTAAAGTGACTAAATTACAAGAACCTGCAACTTCTTACTGTGCCAAGACAGGAAATTTAATATGAGGACCAACTGAAACACTGTTTCTGAACACTCACCAAATACACATAAATCCTAGAGAGTGCTGCTGTGCTTCAAACTCAGAGACTATTATAATTTTTTAATCTTTAGGCAGCAGCAAAAGTGAAATAAATAATCAACAGGATAAAGACAGTTTTCGTAAAAGAATTAATTAGAAATAAATCATCACAGCTTAATAAGCAAGTTTTGATTATTGTATGTCAACCCACAAAACTTTGCATAAAAAGCTTTATTTTCTCTCATGAAATCAGACTTTCTGGAGCCATGGAGGCTGGATGAGCCACCCCCCACCCAACCCCCAAACAACTGTCCTAAAATAACCTTCAAACCTTAAAACAAAAAAATATCCCGAGGTCTTCTTAAAATCAAACAACAGTTTAGCTTAACTAGTAAAGAATGTCTACCGTGAGCATTATGCTCTTTTAAGATCTATCTATGAGGTCTCTATGAGTTGGAACTGACTCCAAGGCAGTGAGTTTATATGGGATCAAATTGACAACAGCAACTTGAAAGATCAGATAGGAACCTTAGGGGGCAGTGAATGTATGTTAATGGAGGAGAACAACTCAGAAAAGGAGGGTGAGAATGGCTGCACAAGTGGAAAAATGTACACAATGTCACTGAAATGTATACGTAGAAACTTGAATTGGTGTATGTTTTTGCTGTGTATATTCTCAACAACAAAATTATCTTTTAAAAAACTTTGTTTTCTAAACACACACACACATACACAGATATATTTACCAGTATAAATATAACAGAGGCACAAAGGAATGAAATGGCTTCCTAAGGCCACACAGCTAACAATGCAGTATATTCAAAACTAGCATCCCAAGCCGGTGCTCTTTCCATTAAACTACAAGCCCTGTTCTGGGTTACATGTCTGCTCCATATGAACAGGCCACTTCCTGCATTCTATTTCCATTTTTAATAATAACACGAAAGTGATGTTTCAAAATTTGCTCATCTACTCTCTGGCTATTTTTCTATCCTACTGTATAAAACCAGACCTTCTTCACTTTATATTAGGTGGTTTATTTTTATTCCTTCCATTTGTGCTCATAACATTTTATGTACCTTTTATAACTGTCCACTCCAAAAAAAAAAAAAAATCGGTTGATCCAAATTATAATCTTCTACAAAGTATTAATTATAAAAATGTATGAATATTTAATAGAGAGCCACCATGCAAAGTGCTGGGATATGGGGCAGGGATACAGAAGGGTGAAATGCCCCCAAAAACCTTCTTTAGACTTGGGCAAATCGCTTCATCTGTCTGGACTTCAGGAACAGCAAAATAAGAGGCGTTAAACTTGATGGCCTTTGAAGTTATTTCCATTTGAGAGTGAATCCAGTTGAACAGGCAAGACATAAATTCATGAAACCAAAGAATAATATAAAATAGAATAAACTTAAGTATTAAGTGTTTTCATTGTATTTATTTAAGAGGGTGAACCCAAACTCTCAAAATAAGGAGTATTCCCAAGTGTGAACCAATATTTTGATAGCAAAATCTGATTAAATCTAAGATGGGGTCAGTACTATCTTATTTTCTAGCCAAAACATGGGAAAGAATAAAACCTCAATACAAGAGAACATACATGGTTTTCCTGGACCTCCATTCATAGGTGCTGTATAGGCTTAAACGAACTCTCAGGACCCCAACAGTCTCTCCATTCCCCTCTCCCTTGCCTTCTGTTTCTGGGCATATATGTGAGGCTGCTTCTAGAGCTCAGGAGGACAGTAGGTGTCCCAGAACAACTAGATGGTGCCGGGTTACCACCACTGACTGCTCTGGCAGGGATCACAATAAGGGTCACAGACAGAGCAGGAGAAAAATGTAGAACAAAATTCAAATTCACACACACATACACAAAAGACCAGGCTTGCTGGTCTGACAGAGACTGGAGAAACCCTGAGAATACTCCACCTGGACACCCTTTTAACTCAGTACTGAAGTCACTCCTGAGGTTCACACTCCAGCCAAAGATTAGACACGCCTATAGGGGCCAACAATAACACAGGCGAGGAACGTGCTTCCAAGTTTAATTCATGCACAGGAGACTAATGGGCACACCAGCCCAAAAGCAAAGATGAGAAGGCAGAAAGGGAACAGGAAAGCTGGATGAATGGAAACAGGGAATCCGGGCAGAGAAGGGGAGAGTGTTGACACATGGGGAGTTGGCAACCAATGTCACAAAATAATCCGTATACTAACCACTTAATGAGAAACTAACTTGCTCCGTAAACTTTCACCTCAAGCACAATTTAAAAAAAAAAGGACAGCAGGTGTAATGAATAAAGCACTCGGGCTACAAGTCAAGATACCTGGGATCCAGGCCTGCTTCCCCTACTACCTGTGTGACATACATAACCTCTCTGGGACTGTTGCCACGGGGGTTTTAACAAATGGGCTGGGCCTCTCTGGTCCCTTCTGGCTCTAAACTTACGTGACTTCCCATTCTTTTACTTCTACTCCTCCCAATTTGGTATAACCACACTAGCCTCTAACTAGTTCCACGGGGAGTGTCATTTAGTGTATGAGGACTCTTTGGGCTCAGCCAGACAGTCACTTCCTCTCAGTGAGACCAGAGTACTATCCACTTGCCGCTATTATAAATCTTAGCACAAAGTACCTTAATTATCTGTTTCCTTATTATTCCTCGAACATGACAAGTCCAGCTTGTCTCTGCTCCTTTTTCCACTCTTTCTGCCTGCCTACTGTTCTTTAGGGCTCACATTCCAGCTTCTCCATGAAAGCTTCTTGTAAGACCCAGTCCTTGGATTACTCTTTACACTTACTTCTCAAATAACCACAGAAAATAACACTTGCAACTTATCTTTTTATGTGTATGTTCTGTGTCCCAAAATAGAATATTTCATTTGACAAGAAGTATTTATCAAGCATTTATTATTATATGGGAAGTACTATGGTAGATTCTGGGAAACATCATCTTCACTGCCATCATGGACCTTAGTCTCTACTGAACTTTTCTGCATACTTAATGTGGACCTAGGAGTCCCTGGGTGGTGCCAATGATTAGGCCCTTGGCCAATGACTGAAAGGTTGGTGGTTCGAAGCCACCCAGAGGTGCCTCGGAAGAAGGCCTGGTGATCTACTTCCAGAAAGTCATGGTCTTGAAAACCCTATTAAGAGGTGTGGAACCCCCTTGCAGTAAACAATTTGGTCCTTGGTCCTGGTTCCTGAGAGCCTGACCACATCTGAGGCCAGTGAGTTGGGGCTGACACAGTGACATCACCAGGGAGGTATGGGGAGTGTGGACGGCACCAGGTAACACTGTCAGAGGAGGTGACACCAAAATGACTGTCTCTGAAATTTCTGTGCGGTGTTTCAGCAGAAATTTATTATTTTTTATAAAAATAACCCTATAGCTAGTTATAACAACAAAAACATTTTTCATAAGCCCAGCTTACATGTATCAATACCTACAAGGCTAAAACTCTACGCTAATTTACTTTTTTATCCTTCTAATGCCTCCCGTCAGAGCTGTCATTATTATCTAATTGCAATGACACTTCGAATCATGCGGTTCCACCTGCACACGTCACAGGCACATGCTGTTGTTTTTGTTGCTGCCGGTGTTTTTACAGTAGCTGATTTTTGTCAATTTTTCTGGTGTTTTAGCTACAATATTGTAGTAATTAGTATTTGTGAACCTAGATCAATAACTTTTGTGAGGCTGAAGGAGAAATTACAGGAAAAGAAGGAGTGATATACAGGAATTAACAATTTCCGAGTTTAACATTAGTACAAAAAACATTAGTAAGGATTTTGTACGGTCTGGTACGGAAGGAAGTCCATGGCAGGGGGTGACACCATGAGTTACTGCACTGGGTGACATCAAACCTAGTGATGCCACTGAACTGACCGGACCAAGAGGAATCACTTGAGAGTCTGATGCTGACTAAGCCTCAGGAGGCATGATGTAATCTATCACGGCCATGAGGTGAGGCCAATCAAAGGTCTTAGAAGATGGAGGCTCACTAGAGCTTCCAAGCTGTAGAGGGCCAACATCTGCTCTCAGGAGGGTAAGTGCATGCCCTGGGAGAATCCTCCAGGGAAGCTCTGCCCCAAGATCCCTCATCCTTTGTGTTTGTATGCTTTTTCCTACTAGATTAAGGACAGCCTCTTTCCCTGCAGTTGTGAGTCATTTCAAGGAAATATCAGACCTAAGAAACTGAGGAGGGGCCAGCATCTGCTGACTTTGTCCCAGAGAGAGAAGGGGACAGTACCCGCTGACCTAGCCCTAGATGTATAGGGATGAGAAAAAAAGGGCTATGTGGAGCGGCTGGGGTCTGAACTGACCAGGGAAGGGAGGCTCAGATTTCTACAGGACAAAGCTGGTATGTGGTAGAATTTGTCATCCACCACCCAGTTTGGCATCAGAGGTGGGTGATCTCAGCCTCTCTGGACTGGTTTGCACATTTGGTGCAGCAAGCAGCGTTAGCTACCCTGACTGCTCACCTATCGAGCACAGTAGGAATCGACTCAACACCAACTGGTTTGGTTTGGAATGTGGACCTAATCTCCCACTACTCAGCACAGTGACTGTTCTTTTCCCCAGTCACTCCTTCCCTCAGAGAAGTCATCTACTCGCAGTTTCAGTTAGCACATCTGAGAGGACGACTCACCCTATACAGGCCCAGCTCTGACTTCTTCCTCAAGCTCTGGTCTAAACTCCCACTTGGTTCCAAATATTTCAGTTACTCTCGTCTTTCCCCGTGCTGTGTTCCTCACTGTCTTCCATACCCCTTTGTCACCACAACTCTGTATCTTTGCTCATATAGTTTCCCCATCTGGGAATGTTCTCTCTGCTTCTCTGTGCCTACCTCAACTCTATGACTCCTTTAAGTCCAAGTTCAAATGTCTCCTTAAGCCTTCTTCAATAACTCAAGTAAAAACTGATCTTTTCCCCTTCTGATTGTCCATAGCATTTACCGTCTATGCTATATATTTCTGTGCTGTATCTAATTTTGTTCATATTTGTACATTTTGTCTCTTCAGCTGCTCTGTAATCTCCTGCATTGGGGAGATGCAGTTACCTTTCTCTGAATTCCCTCAATGTCCCAATGTTTAGTACAGTGCTAAGTACAGACACTAATTAGTAAACATCTGTTGAATTGCATTTAAAAGAGAAGTGGGATATATATGCTGATAAAATAATAATAATAATAGCAGCTCATGTTTATTTAGCATTTATTATGTGCCAGGCTCTATCACACTATTCTAAGTATACCCTCTCCTCACTTATCGACATGGTTAGCTTCCAAAGACCAGGTTGTTATGCAAAATCAGTGTTACGTAAAAATGGAGGATGACCACATCAGATCACAAAATGGAGGATGACTACACCATTACATAACTGCCAAATTACATCATTACATAACTGCCAAACCACTGAGACTCATGGCCCAGCTAAGAAGACACAAAACCTTAACCATCAAAGCCAGTGTTACTCTCGTCTCACACCTCGGTGTCCGTTATTGCCAGATATACATCATTAATGCACAAAGCAGTTGAATAGTAAACTTTTTACTATTGCTGTAAATGTGAAATGTTAGACAATGAGACAGTCAATAAGTGAGGAGAAGGTATACTTTATACCCATAAGCTCACTTAATCCTTAATAACGCTATGATGTAGGTACCATATTATTTGGTTTTATTACTGAAGATCCTGTGGCATAGAGAGATTAAGTAATTTACACAAAGCCACACAGGTAGTAGGGCCGAGGTAAGGGAAGGTATTTAATAGTTTTTCTTACAGAACTTATAAAATTGTTTTTGAATTATTTGTTTAAATCTTGTTTTCAGGCTCTAAATTGTGAATTCCTGAAGGCAGTCACAAGTCTCACTCATCTTCTCCAGTATCTCAATGGGGGCGCAACTGGCATTTTGGATAGGACAATTCTGTGTTGTGCAAGATGGTCCTGCACAATGAAGGACATTTAGGGTCCCTAGTGCTTGCCTTCTAAATACAACTAGTCCCCTGCATTCTGCCACTGTGACAACCAAAAGACACCCCCACAGACTTCTAAATGCTGGGGATGGTCTGGGCTAGCCATGCCTCAAGATGCCTGCTACCTGCAGAGCCCACCTCATACCCAATCAGCACCATCAGTGGTCCTTGGTAGCTATGATTTAAATCAGGCGACCCCACCCCACTCTGCCACTGTTGTTTGGACCATGGATTGTGTACCAAATCAATGACTGGACAGTTCCTATGATGTGGCTTAACTCAACGATTCAAGCTGAGTCAGTCATACTTTCCTCCTGGGAATCTGAATTAAGAAACATCAAGCAGGCAGTCAGATAGGAATAGAAGCAGAAGCTACAAGAATGCCCCAAGGTAGTGCTGGGACAACAACGGTTATGTGTAATCTAAAGTAGAGAGGGAGCAGAAACTATGAGTAAACGGAAAATGTTGGTCTGTAGTCAGAGGAGATCAAAGCAGAAGTTCAAAGAAAAGCAAAGATGTCATGAAAAAGGGGGTCCAAGAAAGAGAGAAACAGAGAAAGAGAACAGCTACTCCCTAGGATACCTAATTTTAGTCCACTTGTATCTACAATAGGCCCCTCCCTCCCCCGATCATAAGGTGATTTTTATCTAAGTAGAACATTAACACTTGCTTGGTACTCAATAAGCAACTGTCAGGTAAATGCATGAATGACTCATATTTATTGTTTGATAACAGAATGAAATTAAATAAGTGCTGCAAAAAGTGCTCTGAAAACCATAAAGCATGAAAATTAAGGTAGTCCTCCACTTACAGCGTATTCGAGTTACTAAGGACCGCACTCACTTCTTTCTTTCTTTTTGTACATCTTATTGTTAGTAATACGTACTACATACAGTGTTGCAGCGTGCAATTTGCTGATGTTATCATTCCCAGATGTTCACTCACAGATGTTCAAGGTTATGCCTTACTGATCGAAACACTGTGGTTTAACAGTGAAGTCCGTGTTGGTGTAGGAAGTCATAAGAGATAGAAAGTTGGGCAATGTCCAACTCTAATGACATACAATTGAACTGTGCACGCGCCCGACAGCTTTACTGACTTCACTTTTACGAACCGATGCCAACAAAGATCGGATTTATAAAGATACAGATAATAAAAGGTAGTAGTAATGAAAACTAAAAAAAGAAAGAGAGGTTTTCAACTCATGTCAGAACCAATTCACGACAGTTGGAGGAACAGAACCCCATGTAAGCCAAGGACTACCTGTACTACTATTACTGCGGAGAGCAGTGGTGGTTCAGTGATAGAATTTTCACCTTCTACGCAAGAGACCAGAACCCTGGTGATCCAGTGGTTAAGAGCTTGGCTGCTAACCAAAAGGTTGGCAGTTCAAATCCACCAGCTGCCCATGGAAACCCTATGGGACAGTTCCACTCTGTCCTATAGGGTAGCTATGAGTCGGAATCAACTTGATGGGCAATGGGTTTGGCTTTGGTTTTGGATGTGAGAGACCCAGGCTCAATTCCTGGCCAGTGCACCTCATGTGTAGTCACCACCCATCTGTCAGCAGAGGTTTGTGTGTTACTATGATGCTGAACAGGAGTCAATGGAGCTTCCAGACTAAGATGGACTAGGAAAAATGGCCTGGTGAGGTAATTCTGAAAATCAGCCAATGAAAACCTAATGGATCACAACCGCCTGATACGCAACCAATCACGGGTTGGCGAGGGACTGGGCAGCAGAGTCGCCATGAATCAGGGGCTGACATGAGGGCAGCTAACAATAACACTATTACTACAACTACTACTACAGTAAAACCTACGAAAGCCGGAATCTGTGTAAGGCGGAAACCTGTCAGAGAAGGAACACTCAAATATTTTCCACGGAAACGAGCGATAGAAAAGTGGTAAGACTGCACCCTGTCAAAGGCGGAAAACTTGCAAGACCAGGAAAAACAAGACCGTCCTGTCGAGTTCCAGCTCTCACGCTTCATCGTACTACTATTCCTCCTTCTCCTCCTCCTACTCAAGACAGTTTTGCTGGCCATTTTGCCACTACCCAATTAGTAGTTTACCTGCGTTTTATTGACTATGCAAAGGCATTCTACTGTGTGGATCATAACAAATTATGGATAACATTGTGAAGAATAGGAATTCCAGAACACTTAATTGTGCTCATGAGGAATCTGTACATACATCAAGAGGCAGTCATTCACACAGAACAAGGGGATACTGTGTGGTTTAAAGTCAGGAAGGTGTGCATCACGGTTGTATCCTTTCACCATACCTATTCAATCTGTATGCTGAGCAAATAATTCAAGAAGCTGGACTATATGAAGAAGAACTGGGCATCAGGATTGGAGGAAGACTCATTAACAACCTGCGTTATGCAGATGACACAACCTTGCTTGCTGAAAGTGAGGAGGACTGGAAGCACTTACTAATGAAGATCAAAGAGTACTGCCTTCAGTATGGACTACACCTCAACATAAAGAAAACAAAAATCCTCACAACTGGACCAATAAGCAACATCATGATAAATGGAGAAAGACTGAAGTTGTCAAGGATTTCATTTTACTTGGATCCACAGTTAACACCCATGGAAGCAGCAGTCGAGAAATCAAAAGATGCACTGCACTGAGCAAATCTGCTGCAAAAGACCTCTTCAAAGTGTTGGAAAGATGTCACCTTGAAGACTAAGGTGTGCCTGACCCAAGCTATGGTGTTTTCAGTTGCCTCCTATCCATGTGAAAGCTGGAGGACAAATAAGGAAGACCAAAGAAGAAATGACACTTTTGAATTGTGGTGTTGGAGGAGAATACTGACTATCCCATGGACTGCCAAAAGAATAAACAAATCTGTCTTGGAAGCAGTACGGCCAGAATGCTCCTTAGAAGCAAGGATGGCAACACTACGTTTCACATACTCTGGACATGTTATCAGGAGGGATCAGTCCCTGGAGAAGGACATCATGCTTGGTAAAACAGGAAAAAAAAAAAAAAAAACTTGTTGCTGTCAAGTCAATTCCAATTCATAGTGACCCTATCGGACAGAGTAGAACTGAGTGGCTGGTGGATGCGACCGCCAACCTTTTGGTTAGCAGCCATAGCTCTTAACCACTATACTACAAGGGTTTCCAGTAGAGGGTCAGCGAAAAAGAGGAAGACCCTCAAAGAGATGGACTGACACAGTAGCTACAACGACGGGTTTAAGCATAACAACAACTGTGATGATGGTGCAGCTCCGGGCACTGTTTTGTTCGGTTGTATACAGGGTTGCTATGAGTCAGAACAGACTCGAAGGCACCTAACAGTGTAAAGAATGGCAGAAACCTCTTGGCATTTGCTATACCCATGGCTTGCAATCAACATATGAAATTAACCAGGCAGATATTTTATTCTGACATCTTGAATACGGACAGTAGCTACAGAGATATCCCATCCACATACTTGCAGTGAGGAGAAACTTTGAATATCAGAGTCCTAAAAACTATGAACTACCTGTGTAATACTGGTAAAAGTGCCTTCAGGTTTCTCTTATCTTGGGGGAAAAACAAAATGGAAGATTTCACTGGATTCTGCTTCTCCTCTGCAATTACTGTCCAAACATTTAAGGAATTGGTTTTGTATCTTAGCATCAATTCCCTCTTAAACCAAAACCAAAAACAAAAACAAACGTTGAGTCAATTCCGACTCATAGGGCCTCTTCAGGACAGAGTAGAACTGCCTGATAGGGTTTCCAAGGACACCTGGCAGATTCCAACTGCTGACCTTTTGGTTAGCAGCCAAGTTCTGAACAGCTGTGCCACCCTGCAATATGGCTTTTTATCTCTGTTGTCTCTACTCCCCACACCACCTGGAGGCTTCCAGGCACTCAATGACAAAGGTTTTTTCTCATTCCACACCCTCTTTTACATCTCTGCTATGTGTAAGGTAGTTCCACCCCTTGTGAAGCCCTCCTCCGGCTTCCCTAACAATACTCTTCTGCTTTTCTATGTTCACTGATGCAGCATGAAACTTTAGCTGGGCTTCTAGCTTCAACTGTGATGATGTAGCAAATGCACCAGTCTAGGCATCAGGAGACCAAGATTCTATTTCTGATCTACTGATTAAGCTAAATTGGACACACATTTCAATTTCTCTGAGCTGTGTTCATTTATAAAATGAGTGGGGTGGACTTCAGTGTTTTTCAAACATGTTTGACCGTAACCCCACTTTACACGTTGTTGTTGTTGTTAGCTGCAGTCAAGTCCATTCTGATTCATGGTGACCCCACGTGTGCAGAGGAGAACTGCTTCATACAGTTTTCAAGGCTGTGACCTTTTGGAAACAGATCACCAGGCCTGTCTTCCGAGGTGCCTCTGGGCAGGTTTGACTCACCAACCTTTCGGCTAGTACTCAAGAGCTTAACTGTTTGCACCACCCAGGAACTTAGTATAGACATACATACATATGTATAATACATGGGTACATAGGAATACACACATACAAATAAGTTTTATATGCTCACTTTTACTACATGCGATATACTCGGAAATTTTCTATTCATGTCTATTTTATCTAAAAAAAAAAAAAAAAAAAAGCTTGTTGCAACCCACTAAATAGACTTCATAACCCTATCTATCACGGCTGGTTACCCATTATTTACAAACACTGAAACTTGATATCTAGGGTTCCTTCTAGTAATAATGTGAGTTCTATGTTGTAGCCTTCCAAATATGAACCTTTAGACTAATCTCTCACCTAATTCCAATCCCATATGTCCCTTTGTTAAGATTTGTTCATTTGAATACCCCAGTATCACTTAAATTCCATATATTTAACATGGAATTTGAATTTTCCTCCAAAAGCAGGTCCCCTTCCTATCAAAACCTTAGTGTTGACTTTTGTTCTAATAATGGCAAAGTAGTTTATATTGTACTAACCTTCCTGTTGAAAACTATTATAAACTCTGGACAAGATATTAAAAACAACTATATGAAGGCACTGGAAGGCAACCCAAAGCAGGAGAAACAGGGATATGACTTGAAATAAGGGAAGCAAACTAGGTAAGATCCATATTTATCCATTTTTCCTCTGTGAAGGCACACCCTAGTCTTTCAGCATGCCCAAGAATAAAGCGAAAACAAAAAGCCAAAAGGTAGCAATCTTACTGGGCTGAGGAGTCAAAGGTTCAAGTCTAGGGCAGCTGAAGTGGCTAGATATTAAGGGGAATGTCCTGGAAAAGAGGAAGCCACAGAGAGGAGAGCCCCAAAATCTGTGTAGAAATTCTCCTCAAATCCTTGAACTACGCATTCGGGTGATGAGACTCAAAGCAAGCCAGCAGAAAGCAACAACAGCTGGAAGGCTGAAAGGACCCAGCAGATATGCAGCAACTGTCTGGTGCTGGGAAGACAGGGCTTGAAATTTGAGTCTCACAGGCTCAGGAAACCCTTCCGGTTCTCCACTGAAACTTCAGAAGGGCCACACTTTAGAAGTAAGGACCACCTCCCAGGACTAAGGGCCACACCCTAGGACTAATGCAAAACCATAACACACCTGCCCTAAGAAAACCTTTGAAATGATAAGGCAGATCAGGGAAAGGAGACAGCCTTTCCTTGGTTTCTAGTCTGGGACACAGGGTGGGGTGGAACCGTTAAACAAGGCTTTGTTACAGACGGAATAGGGGTGGAGTGAGGGGAAGAGGAAGTACAGATGGGAAGCTCCAGTTGGACAATTAAACCTGAGCTGTTACAGGGTCCAAAGTGAGATGACCAATATGAAATGGTAAATATCAATCTGGCTCTTGGGAGACGGGAACCATGGAGTCACAGTCTGGTGGGGCAACTTGTTAAAGGGAAGGGAGCAGGAGGGCAAAGAAGTAATTTATGAGCACCTACTATGTTCCTGCCATGTTATTATGTGTTTTATGCAGCAGCCGAGAAATCAAATGATGTATTGCATTGGGCAAATCTGCTGCTAAAGACCTCTTTAAAGTGTTAAAACGCAAAGATGTCACTTTGAGGACTAAGGTGAGCCTGACCCAAGCCATGGTATTTTCAATCACCTCATACACATGCAAAAGCTGAACGATGAATAAGGAAGACCTAAGACGAAC
The DNA here is from genome assembly GCA_030035585.1 of Dugong dugon. Lineage (NCBI taxonomy): Eukaryota > Metazoa > Chordata > Mammalia > Sirenia > Dugongidae > Dugong > Dugong dugon. The sequence continues at coordinate 52,920,013 of CM057475.1, forward strand.
TGATGCCTCTGAATTACAGTGTGGCGAAGAATACTGAATATCGATGGATCTGGTGGTGTAGTGGTCAAGAGGTCAACTGCTAATCAAAAGGTCAGCAGTTGGAATCCACCAACTGCTCCTTGGAAACCCTATGGGGCAGTTCCACTCCGCCCTATAGGGTTGCTATGAGTCAGAAGCAACTCGACGGCCACGGATTTGGGTTTTTTTGGCCAGAAGAACAAATAAATCTGTCTTGGAAGAAGTACAGCTAGAATGCTCCTTAGAAGCAAGAATGGTGAGACTTGGTCTCACATACTTTGAACATGTTATCAGCAGGGACAAGTCCCTGGAGGACATCATGCTTGGTAAAACCGAGGGTCAGTGAAAAAGAAGACCCTCAATGAGACAGATTGACACCGTGGCTGCAACAATGGGCTCAAACATAGCAACAACTGAGTCTGGCACAGGACCAGGCAGTGTTTCGTTCTGTTGCACATGGGGTCACTATGAGTCAGAACTGACTCGACGACACCTAACAACAAAAACAACAACAACACCTCGCTATGTATGAGACAGGTATTATCTTCATTTTTACAAATAAAGGAATTCAAAGCTCAGAGAGATTAAATAATTTGTCTAAAGTTACACTATTAGTAAGGAGACCTAGTGGCGCAACGGTCAGTTGCTTGGCTGCTAACCGAAAGGCTGGCGGTTTGAACCTACCTAGCAGCTCTGTGACAGAAAAAAACCTGTCGATCTGCTCCCGTAAAAACTACAGCCTAGAAAACTCTACGGAACAGTTCTACTCTGTCAGATGGGGTCCCTGTAAGTCGGAATCAATTTGATAGCACCTAACAACAACAACAACAACACACTATTAGTAAATGGTGGAGCTGAGATTTGAAATCGAAACTGACCAACTTCAAAGCTTGTTTCCTTTCTGTAATTACATGTTGTTACAGTGTAACATTCAGGTAGAGCAGTGGTATGTGTACTGTAAGGCAGCTGACAAAGAATGTTAGAAAGCAAAAACATTTCTAGTAAAGACTAAGAGGTTTATTATAGGTCAAGGAGGATATTAGCTGTATAAAAAGGACCTCAACTGAGCTAAATAAGAGCATGCAAGTCTTCAAATACAGAGAGAGCTGTAAAAAGGGAAGGATACAAGGAGGAACTGAGCTGGTTTCAGAGAGGTCATAGGGCACATTATTACACTCCAGAGAGAAGTGTTTGACTCCTGTTAAGTCGAACAGAATAAACACATCTGATTACAGTTAGGAGGCTTAACACAATAAGGAACTAGAGATAGAAAACAAAGTTCATCTAAGGAACAGATATGGGGGTGGGTGGGGGAGGGAATAGGAACAATCCAAAAGCCAACATGAGGAATCAGGAACAGCTGCTTTTGAGCTGGAAGGAACTTAGATGTCATCCAATCCCTATCATTTCTGAGAGAAAATGTGCCAGGAAAAAAATGGCTAATTGCTAATATCTCAGCCTTTCAACTAAAGCCTAGTTTGGTTTCATTTTATCTTTACTAACGCAGGTAGAGAGCCTGCTTTGTCCAAAATAATGCTCCAGAAATTCAAGTTAAGTTAAGCCTGTGTTGGAGGACCACCTGATAAAGCACCGGCAGTTCCAGGAGCAAACCAGCGATTTATTGGTGCACTCGTGACGGTGCCCAGTACAAATCTAACCAGTGAGCCTGTCTGAAGCAAATCTAGAGGAGAAACTTCCCACCTAGGAGAGCAGTGTGAGATGAATTTTCCAGGCCTTTCACATTCTCTTATCATGTGGTCATAACCTGGACTCCCCCAAATTGGCCAGAACCTGAAAGGCTAAATGAGGCCACATACAACATAAAAATAAAGACTAAACAGGAAGTCCAGTAATTATAAAAACAACAATAGGAAAAAAACAAAGTTCATTGCAGAGAACTGGAGGAGAGAAGACACAATGGCAAGAAAGAAATAATTTGTACATGATTTAAAAAAAACACCTCTTAATATTCCCATTTTACAGATAATTAAGGCTCAGTAAGACGGAGCGATGTAATACCCAACAGGCACAAAGCACTATGAAGAATATAAACTACCTTCTGAATCCCATAAGAGTTTTAGAGTTCATCATTCAAGATTCCTGAATGTTAAGGAATGAACAATTTATACAACAAGTATTTTCCAGTAATGTCTAAAGAACCATAGGGAGTAAGAGACAGAAGCATACTAGGAAAATACACTTTACCTAGTGGCCTGATAATGAACTTGCTGTCCCCACAAGACAGAACAAAACAAAGTAATAATGGGGAGATATTTGAGATTAGAGACACCTGAGGAAACCTTGGCGGTGTAGTGGCTAAGAGCTCAGGCTGCTAACCAAAAGGCTGGCAGTTCAAATCTACCAGGCACTCCTTGGAAACCCAATGGTCCTATGGGGTCACTATGGGTCAGAATCAACTTTTCGGTTTTGGTTTTGTTTGATTTTGAAGAAAACCAAAAAGGGCATAGAAAAGTTCCTATGAAAATGTTAAATCTGATTTGAAAAGCTCTGTTACATATTTACATTACATATACTCCTGCTCCATAAAAGGCCTCCCAAAGGAATTAAATCTCTAAGGTTGTTCTCACTCAATATATACTTAAGAACTTCAGGGGCCCAGTTCCTTAAATGGGCAAGTGCTCCTGGTACCTGGTATAACCACCCTTTAAATCTATCTCCATGCTTTATGCTTCTAGGAAGGCTGAATCATACCTTGGGTTCTCTTCCTGTTTTGAACAAACTCTGAGCGCCTCAGGGTACTGGGTGCTGTGCGGCGAAGGCAACTATTCCTTCTCCAAGGCTCTGGGCCATTTAATTTTCTCTCTTCCTCCAAATGCCAGGTATTTTTCTCTATGGAAGGGCTCTGAGGAATCCCAAAGTGATATTCTCCTCTGTCTCCCTTGGGACACTGATACTGCAGATCATCCGGGATAAGCCCTTTGTTCCCAAGTGCCATCACTCCTGGCTTGTGCACACCATTACACTCGAAATTCTTCATCTGATGGGGAGAATCTGTTCCTCTGTAATTCTGAAACTTATACTCACAGTCTGCAAATGAAGTATCATAGTCTTTATTTTCTGTATCAAAATTGCCTGTATCAAAATTACCGTGATCCATGGTATAAGTCTTTGCTTTGGGATAGATGTTATCATTTTGATAAACATTCCTGGCTCTGTCATAGTACTGGACAGATTCCTTACCTTCACTGGCACCATTCAAATCTGGGAAATCCACAGATTGATCATTAGTATTACGATAATTCCCAGGAACACGATATAAATCCTTGCGGTCTCTATAATAAAAATTAGTTTCTTTACAATCCTCAAGGTTATAATTATAATTCTTGTGGTTCATATGCCAGTTTTGAGGTTGACCATAACTCCCCAAAGAATCATCCAAACCCTCGTAGCCACTCCATTGTTCAGTTTCTTTAGAGTCCTCAGGATTACAACTCAGATTCTTACAGTCCACGTAGCCATTAGTTTTCCCACCTCCTCCAGTTGAATCTGAGTTTCCTGTAAGCCAACTGTCCTTAGTCCTTGAGCTCAGATTCCCATAATCTACATTTTCTGAATTCCTATAACCATCAGAGCCTCTGGTCATACTTCTGGGGTACATCGAGTCATTTCCACCTCCATTCACTTCCTTGTAGTCCATACAGCTTGGCTCACTCTGTTCAAAATCCCAGTATCCACAATCTCTTTTTCGGTAGGGCAGGTTCTGCCCCTTGGTCCAGTAGCTGGGATCCCAGTCAACTTCTTTGTAGAATCCATCCTGCTCTGCAAAGTTCCTGTTCTGGAGACTCCTGTAGTCCTCATACTCCCAGCTGGAGTTCCAGGGTCTTTTCTTCTCTACTTCTTTTCTACTTTCTTCTCTAAGCTCCTGGGTTTCACACATACTCAATGTGCTTAAAGACACAAGTTTTACTTCTCTTTTCCATGGGCCTGGGTTGGGCAAAAATGTGGACAGGTGCAGTCTAGCCTGAGGCTGTATCTGTTCTTCTTAAAATGTCTCCCAAAGCACTCCAGACACTCTTCTTGCGGCTCTGGTTGGAGCACGAAGAGATGTGTAGTTATTTCAAACTCACGATCCAATCAGTAAGCTGCTCTATCTTTCCCCACAGAGGCCAGAAGATAATTAGTAACTAGTGTTCATGTGACTGGAGTAGGCAGCTTTGTTTGGTGTTTCCCTCAAGCTGGTCAAACTGGCCTGGCTGCTTTATGTGGAGGCTGAAGCTTTCCGCTGCTTTAAAGGTTTTGCAGAAAGAGCAGTATGAAATCGAAACAGCCCCCTTCAAAAACTCCAGGTAAGGTCATGTATCAGCCTGATCGGCTCCTTTAATCCTTTAGTAATCAATAAATGCTCTCACGTGCACCTCAAATGGAACCTGCATGCCCCTTCCTCCAAATCCAGCTTTCTAATCCTCGGACATCTGAAACTCCTCAAGCCTCCCTTCCCTCTACTTAGAGGCAGAACTCTTCCTCCTCTGAAAGCTTTGCTTTTATGGGGTTTCAAGTTACCAGTTAGCGTGCACTCAAATCATAAGCCGCTCAAGCTCCTGCCTGTGGGTATGTTAGACATCCCACTGAAGGAAGAAAAAGTACTTCCTTTTACTCTTATCTGGTGTACTAGTAACTTTATAGCACAAAAACTCTTTCCCAGAAGAACACAGTTATGTATGCCTTCACACTTTGCTAGACACCTGTCATGCCAGAGAAGAATTGGATCATTTATTTATTTCCTAAATCTCTTTCCTATGCAATTCATACAGAGTATTCAGGAACTGGAGAATGAGGCTAGAAATCTGATCGATGGGTACAAAAATGCCAATCTGAATTCAATAAACATTAGACAGATAGCTATTATATGAAAGGTACTGTGGAAGAGAAAGATGAACAAGTTAGTCCTGTACAATGCAGGAGCAATACGCTCTAAGCAGAGATAACACGGGATATGTGCTACACCAGAAAACACAAAAACAGCAATGGTAACAAAGCAAAGTCACTAGTAGGGCAACCAGAGGTTTCATGGAAATGGTGGTATGTGAACAGTGCCTTCACGGACGGATAAGCAGGATTCCCACAGACATTCTAGGTACTGAGAACTAAGAAATGGGGAAGTTTGAAGAGTATAATATATGGAAAAACAATAGGAGATAAGGTTGGAGGGAAAGGCTGGGGTAATCTCAAGGGACCTGAATACTGTTTATTTTACACGATGGATAATGAAGAGTCAGTGGTTTTGAGTAGCACAGTAACATGCCAAGAGATAGGCTTTAGTAAGATTACTCTTATTAGCTATCTGGGAATCTATTGGGTATGGGACATTGGTAGTTGAGTGGCAGAATTCTCGCCTTCCATGCAGGAGATCCAGGTTCAATTCCTGGCCAATGCACCTCATGTGCAGCCACCACTCATCCTTCAGTGGAGGCACAGCATGTTGTTATGATGCTTGAACAGGTTTCAGCAGAGCCTCCAGACTATGACAGACTAGGAAGAAAGGCCAGGCAATCTACTTCCAAAAAGCAGCCAATGAAAATCCTATGGATCACATGAGTCTGATCCCTAGCCGATCATGGGGAGGACCTAAGACTAGGTAAAGTTCCCTTCTGTTGTGCATGAGGTTACCCTGAGTTGGGGGCTGACTCCACGTAGCTAACAACAACAACAACAACAATATATTGGGTGTCCAGGAATGATTCCTTGAACTTTTATCTAATCCTATTTGTGAAACAATATAAAGAACCCAGAGGAGACCAGAATTATATACTTTGTCAATAATTAGATGTTTACTCTTGGGTAAACAAACCATTTAATTTTTTCTGGGACTCAATGTACCTGTCTATAAAATGAGGCAGTTGGCCTCAATGGCTTCTGTGATCCTTCCAGTTCTAACAATCCATGGTTCTATATTCCTCACAACTTCTTTTTTCTTCCCTCAAATACCTAATATACTATTACGCACCTTTTGGATTCTTTACTAATAGCTACTGGATGAACCTCTGAATCGTCAAACCTTCTGATTTTCATGTGGACAGAGTTTTTTTGCTTGTTTGTCTCCCATAACCAGTATCAGCAGCAGCACAGCCCTGGTAGCCTCCACGACTTCAGTGTGTATTATGTACTATTATCAGGGCTAGGAAGTTGATATAAATTTTCTTTGATTTTTACTACCCTACGAGGAAACTATGTACTGTCCTCATTTTACCAGAGATGAAGAGATAATCTCTGAGAGTGTGAACCATCTGTCCAAGATCACATAAACTAGTACACAGGGGGACTACAATTTGAATTCAGATCTGTCTGACTTCATGAGTATCTCAAAATGTAGTAAAACCTTACTCTCCCTCAAACCACAAGTAAACTCTACCATGGTCTTACTCAGAGGTGGAGCACTACCAAGGCAAGTTACGCAGCCCCTCTCTTCCTCCCCTCCAAAACACCATCTCTCTTCGTCTCCAGTCCTGGCCTCCCTCTACCCTGCCGCAGTGCTGCTCCTCAACACCCAACCACAAGAGCACATGGACAGGCACAGGAACAGGTGAGACTGTCCAGTACCGTTTGGCTCAGTAATCTAAAACCTATTGCCTAAACCCAATACAGATTGTGATTTGGTTTACCAAACCAATAGGATGCTAAAATTACTCAGAAGGAAAGGTTCCACCATGAGTTATACAGAAAGACAGCATAATATGCAGAGAGCACACAAGGTCAGGAATTAGGAGACTTCGCTTCTAGAAATTCAATTTCTTTTAACAACCAGTTTGTAGCTGTCCTTAATCTCAGGGATGTCAGTTTTCTTGTGTGTACGATGAGGAAGTTAATGGTTTCTCTGCCACTTTAGATCCAAAATCCTATGACCATGCTCATTTCTAATCCAATTAAAAGTTAAGATTAATATTTCCGTTATTGAAAACAAAGTTCCTTTAGCAACTTTGTGTCTTTGCTAAAGCTAGCTTGGTAAGAAACACAGGCCTACTAAATCAACCAAGAGACAAGATAAAAGAGAGGACTAAATTACAGGTAAGAAGAACACTAGTTATAAAATGATCCAGCAGAAGAGGGTGTGAAGCATTTCATTTCACAAGAAATGTGAAAGTGGAGAAATGAAAATGAAGTGCTGGGTTGGGTAAGTAGAGAATGAATAAAAAAATCAAAAAACAAATGAATATCTGGTTATAATATGGGGATCCCACCCCTTTTCCTTTTCTCAGTCCTGTTGCCTTTGGGGCATTAAAGATTTAGTTTGCATAAAAATACAAACTGCCTCAGCTTAACCTCTATATTACTATGGCCCAGAACTAATCAAAAGCTGTGAATGGGTTGTTTTTTGTGTGTGATAAATCTGTGTACAGAGAAAAGTGACCAAGGGAAACGGGAGAATAACTTGTCTACTCTTCTCAGTCCTAGCATTGCTGGTGAAATACAACCCTGTAGATAGTTATCAAGCTCTTCTGATTTCCCTTCCACTTTACACAACAGTAACATTCCACTGGCTTTTTTCAGTAGCCCTAAAGATTACAGCTAAGAAAACCCAGTTGTATTCTGTTACGTGGGATCTGGAGTTGAATGGACTTGAAGGCACCAAAAACCACCACAACAAAAAAGCAGCATCCCATCCATGATGTTTGTTGTTATTAGAGGGTGGGTTATCAGCTATAGTGACTATTAGCATTACTCCAAGGGTTGCTAGAAATACTGCTGCACATAATGCTAGAAGGGAAGATGAGCTGCAGGATTCCGGAGGAGAGAGAAAAGGGAGAAGGTGGAGGAAGGGATTAAACAAAGAAAAGGGAGGGATGATAAAAAAAACTAGCAGGAATTTGTAATTCTCTAAATTTTTTTAATGCTTTTCCAACTGCCCCAGCCAATTCCCCCAGTCTAGTGATTATCAACTACCCCTTACTTTCTAAGACTCTGCCCTCATGTTGCTTTTTGATTCCTATAACCAGTTGTCATTGAGTCATTTCCCATTCACGGCAACTTCATGTGCGTCGGAGCAGAACTGTGCTCCATAGGGTTTTCAGTGGCTGATGTTTTGGAAGTATATCACCAGGTCTTTCTTCCAGTGGGTGAACTCAAACCTCCAATCTTTCAGTTAGCTGCAGAGCGCGTTAACCATTTCCACCACTCAGGGACTCCTTGATTCCTATAGGTCTTGCTATTTTCCAGAGCACCTTGCAAATATCTCTCTCATCTTACCTAGGTTACTTGACTGCATGTGTATACTTGTTTATCTCCTTTTACTATACCGAAAGCTCCTTGAAGGCAAGGATCATGTCTAACTTACATTCCTATCTCCAACATAGCTCTGTATTTAAATGTTTAATGAGTTGATGCTTGTGCATTTATTTGACATATACTAGATGCTGAAGGGTTGTATAATTTAGAGGTAAAGAGTGAGCTTTGATAGCCCTTGATTCCAATCCTGTCTTTGCCATTTACCAGCTGTATAATCCTGGGGAAGTTAATCCTTCTAGGCCTGTTTCTTCACCTTTTCACAATCAAATCTATCAATCTACTTGCATCTGTACGCATATACTCTACTGTTACAATAAAGGAACTGTCTCTGCTCTGATCCAAGGCAAATCTCTCTGCTGGTTCACAGGATTCCAGCCCCTCCTGACCCCTTAAAGACTGCTCCAGCAATGAGGCCCTCCCTCTCTTGCTTCTTCAATGTGTTTGCACTAGTGGATCAGTCCAATGAGCCTATGAACATACGGTAATGTTTCCCATCTTACCAACACTTCCACTGGCCTCTCAAACCTCCTCCAACTAGTCCCCTCCAGCTACCACTCCATTTCTTTGCTTTCCTTTACAGCAAAACTCTGAAAGACTTCTGAGCAAGTCAAATACTCAATGTTCGATTTCCTTACCTCTTGTTCTCTCTTCAATTCACTCCAATAAAATTTTTGTCCAGTCATCATCACTTCACTCAAACTGTTCTTGGTAAGGTCACCAACTCCAATGGTTATTTCTGAGACTTTGTCTTCTTTGGCCTCTTGGCAGCTTCTGATATAGTCATTTCTTCTTTCTTAAAGCTCTCTCTTCTCTTGGCTTCAAGGACATCACACTCACCTAACTTTCCTCCCACTTAACTGGCTGTTCCTTCTGTTCCCATTGTTAGTTCATCTTCCTTGTCTTCCACACTTCTAAACACTGGAATGACCCAGGGCTAAGTTTTGGTTTTTTTTCCCTTTTCCAAAGCGCGCGCGCGTGCGTGCGCGCGTGTGTCTTATGCATATGTGTATGTGTGTATATATAATATGCATCTAGGGATAAGTTCTGGATCATATTCTCCTATATATCCAAATATCTAGCACATAGCAATTCAGGATTGAATTCAGGGGCATCAGGATTGGAAGAAGTCTCATTAACAACCTGTATTATGCAGATGACACAACCTTGCTTGCTGAAAGTGAAGAGGACTTGAAGCACTTACCGATGAAGATGAAAGAGCACAGCCTTCAGTAAGGATTACACCTCAACATAAAGAAAACAACTGGACCAATAAGCAACATCATAATAAACGGAGAAAACAATGAAGCTGTCAGTGATTTCATTTTACTTGGATCCACAATCAACATCCATTGAAGCAGCAGTCAAGAAATCAAAAGACACATTGCATTGGGCAAATCTTCTGCAAAAGACCTCTTTAAAGTGTTGAAAAGCAAAGATGTCACCTTGAAGACTAAGCTGTGCCTGACCAAAGCCATGGTGTTTTCAATTGCGTTATATGCATGCAAAAGCTGGACAACGAACAAGGAAGACCAAAGAAGAACTGATGCCTTTGAATTGTGGTGTTGGCGAAGAATACTGAATATACCGTGGACTGCCAAAAGAACGAACAAATCGGTCTTGGAAGAAGTACAACCAGAATGCTCCTTAGAAGTGAGGATGGCAAAACTACATTTCACATACTCTGGACATGTTATCAGGAAGGATCGGTCCCTGGAGAAAGATGTCATGCTTGGTAAAGTAGAGGGTCAGCAAAAAAGAGGAAAACGTTCAACAAGATGGATTGACACAGTGGCTGCAACAATGGGCTGAAGCATAACAACGACTGTGAGGATGGCACAGGACTGGGCAGTGTTTCATTCTGTTGTACACAAGGTCACTATGAGTCGGAACTGACTGGACGGCACCTAACAACAAAAGGAATTCAAGAAATATTGATATGACTAAAAATGTGGTTTCCATGCTTATTCAGAGCAGCTGCCTCTCAGCCTAAAGGTTAATTAGGAAGAGTTGTAAAGAAGACCCCACTGCTTATGCTAAAGTTGTTGTATAGGATGTCAATGCTGCTACAGGTTCTGGCTGTATGGAGAGAGGGTACGGAAAAGAGGGAGAGCAAAGACACTATGATAGAAAGCAAAGTGTCCCAACAGAAGAAGAAACTAAGCACTGGTGAAAAGAGACTGACCAGGAGGACAGACGACAAAAACAGAAAGAAGAATCTGAGGGTGCTGGAAAAGGAAGGAAGACTGGAATATAAGAAAATAAGAGGTGTTTGGGGGAAATGCGATATATTCTTAAACAAACAAACTCACTGCCATTGCATCGATTCCAACCCGTGTGTTACAGAGCAGAACTGAGCTCCACAGGGTTTTCTTGACTGTAATCTTTATGGAAGCAGACTGCTAGGCCTTTCTTCCGCAGCGCCGCTGGGAGGGTTCGACCTACAAACTTTTCGGCTCGTAGTCAAGCACAAACCGTTTGTGTCACCCAGGGACCTTCCTGATATACTCTGAAGGGGTGTAAACGTTCTAAATGGGACAGGGTTATAAGAAAAGCTTTCTGGGGCCAGATGAACTTAAACGGTCACAATGTGAGTTAAGTGAGAGTTCAAATAGAGACCCTGGAACTGTCAACAGCTTGGGGGATATTACTAGCATGAATGGGTAAATCAGGAAACATTTTGGAAACGAGTAACTTCAGGATAAGTTAGCAGTCAAAAGAATATCTATAAGAATGGCCTAAATACTCTAAAAAATATATCATTACATAAATATATGTTCTTTAAAAAAAAGAAGAAAAAAAAAAAGCCCTTGCCCGCGAGTCAATTCTGACTCATAACTACCCTGCAGGAAAGAGCAGAACTGCCCCATAGGGTTTCTAAGGAGCAGATGGTGGATTCGAACTGCCAACTTTTTGGTTAGCAGCCGAGTTCTTAACACGACACCACCAGGGCTCCCTTAAGCCTATGAATATATGCAATCTAATGAATAGTTTTCCACAGAAGAGAGTATGGAAAAATGTAATGACTAGCATGTTATTTTGAAAGTAGGATGGCAAGAGTCTGCTGGGGTCCCTCCTCCTAGAATCTGATTTTTTCAACTGTTTCTTCCGACCACCAAGTCTCAGAGATCAAGTGGTCCCTCCTTAGGTTGAAACACACTGACCCTACAGCGGGGCACAGTGAAAAGGCACGTAAGGCTGTGCACTGGAATGACTGAGATCTGAATCCTAGCCCTACCACTACTTTGGGCAAACTTTGGTTTCCTAGTCTGTAAAATGTGGGCAATGTTGAGAAGTTGCTAAAGTGTATAAAAGCACCTAGCACACCGTTTGACAAGTAATACAGTGACACTTGTGAGAGCCGGAACTCAATGGGACTGCCTTGTTTTTCTGGGTCTCGCAAGTTTTCCACCTTTGACAGGGTGCCATCTTACCACTTTTCTATCACTCGTTGTAGTGGAAAATATTTGAGTTTCCCTTCTCTAACAGGTTTCTGCCTTACACAGGTTCTGGTTTTACGGTAGGGGCTCAGTCAATTATAATTACTATCACTGCCCCATTCTTTCAGTTCCTGTTTTCAGAGAGCCCTTGGTAAGGCTCAGCCCCTTGTCCTTTTCTCTTTCTCTTTTCATCTAGCTAAACGTTTTTTGTTTTTTTTTGTAATCTCACTGTCATGACTTTAAATAATGTCTGTGTGCTGTCAATTCCCAAATGTAGGTTTCCAGCCTTGACCTATTCCCCTTCCCCTCCACCAAGCAGCATCTCCTGCAGTCTTTACCATATCAATTAACAGCAACTCCAATCCTTCCAGTTGCTCAACCTCAGGGTCATCCTTGACTCTTCATTCTCTTATACTTCACATCCAGTCGACTAGCACGTCCTATTGACTGGCTCTAACTCAAAACATACCTAAAAGTGAGCACTTCTCATCATCTCCATCACTACCATCCTGGCCCAAGCATCCATCATCTCTTGCCTGAATCACTGTGATAGCCTCCTACGTGGTCTCTCTCTTCTGCCCTTGCGCCCCTTCAGTCTATTCTCAACCTTACACCCAGAGTGTGACTCTTCTTAAATCGAAAATAAGCCCATATTAGTCTCCTGCTCAAAACCTTCCAGTGGCCCCCTTCTTACTCTGAATGATGATCTGCAAGGCCTATCGATGCCTTTGCTCCAGCTGAACTGGCCTCCTGCACACTCTTATACTTACTGTCCTATCTGCTTGGAATGATTCACTCCACCCCAAAAAATGGTTTAGCTGCTTCCTACAATTATTCAGGTCTTCACTCAAATGTCACTATTCAGTGAAGTCTTCCCTGACTTCTTTTCCCCATCGTTTCGTTTGCTTTTTAACATACTATGCATTTTTATTTGCTTACTGCTTATCTCATGCCATGAGGAAAGAGACCTCTGCTGTAACTCCTGTGCCTGGAACTGCCTGGAATACAGTAGGAGCTCAATAATATTTGTTGACTAATGACTGCCCCAGAGTTTTTAGTCCTTTGGGTCTTACTGCATCTGGTAAAGAGAACAGGAAAAGAAGGCAACACATGCAGGTGGGGGTGTGGTGCCATAAATTCTTGCGGTTGAGGGGTTCCATGCTAGCTGGAGACGGGCTTTTTTTTACTATGCACTGCAAAAACCTCACTGAAATCTGAAACTGATACTTGAAGTAGCTGGATCTATTCCAGCCAGCTAGCTTCTCCACCCCTCAGCCTGGAGCTGAGGGTAAGGGAATGTTCTCAAAGTGATACTGCAAACTGCTAAAAATAATGATTCACCGGTCAAGTGTAACTAAATTAACCATTCCAAGCTAGATTTCTTGACATACATTAAACCATCTATACTAAAAAGAAAAACTAGTTTCTGTCCTGAATTAACATGTACCATTAATGGTTTCTGACTATGACTGCTGGTTTTTACCAGGATAAAATCTATTAGAAGTAACTGAGCTAATTTTTATTGAGCCAACACTCCAAACCAGATGTTACACAAGTCAAAGATATTTGCGTTTTTCTTACGTACTGACAAACTAAAACGAAAGTAAGATTATTATTTCTTTCACATAAACTGTTGTATTGACAGATCTCAAAAAGATTTGACTATTTAACTCTTTCACTAGTTTGAGACAGAATTCCCACACCTGAGGAATCTTCAGAATAACAAATTGCTTCTTTACGTAGAAAAACAATACTTTCAAACTCAAAAAATTTGTCTGCAATTTTATGGATCACTTTAATATAAAGATGTTATTGTTCCATATCAGTAATTCTCTAACTTATAAATCTACTGATTCTCTTTCGTGGGACTTACAGCCCATCTAATATCTTGCTGAAAATGTTAATTTACTGAAAACTATATTCTGATTTGATTTGCAGTAGTCATCACTAAAAATTACTCTGAGAGTCCCTGGTCAGTCCTCCTTCTGGCATGACAGTAAAGGCTGGGAAGGGGGAAGTTTAGGAGCAAGGCTGCTGATGTGGAGGAGGCTAACTCACTCTGCACTACACTTATCTGGAACAATGGGGTCCCGGCACCGAGCCACACCAGAAGTAACTCTACGGCCATGATTCAAGGGCAGCAAGTCAGGCTGCATGATGTCAATACAGAGGTCAGTACCAGTATGATCAGTAGAATTTCAAAGACACACAAATGTGAATGATACCATGTCTTTTTAAATAAGCAGTGTATAGCCAGTGCTTGGTTCATAGTAAGTGCTCAAGAAATACTTGTTGAATGAAAGGAATGAATGCAGACTATTTGTCAAATCCAGGCATGTGAACTTCTTCTAGAGATAGAAAAGAACTAAAATCAGCTGCCATCGAGTCAATTTCAATTCATGGGAACCCCGTATGTATCAGAGTAGAACTGTGTTCCACAGGATAGTCAAGGCTGTGACCTTTCAAAAGCAGATCACCAGGTTTTTCTTCTAAAGTGCCTCTGGGTGGGTTTGAACCACCAACCTTTTGGTTAGTAGTTGAGCGCTTAACCATTTGCACTACCCAGGGATTGACCAGAAAAGGACTATGATATGCTAAAATGAGATTCTCTGAGGGGTGACAGTATGCATTTCCGACTAAATAAACTCCACTGCCGTCGAGTCAATTCTGACTCATAGTGAGCCTATAGGACAGGGCTGAGCTGCCCCTAAAGGGTTTCCAAGGAGCGGCTAGTGGATTTGAACTACAGACCTTTTGGTTAGCAGCCGAACGCTTAACCACTATGCCACCAGGGCAGTTCTGAGTAGGGCTTCTAGAAGTAATGTGTCCTGGGAAATCAGAAAGTCTGAGGACCAACCCTGAATGTTTCCACTGCTTTGGAAGTCAACCTATTCATCAGATTTGAAAGTACAGTACTGCGTTTTAGATATGGACCTTAATTTATTAATTAGCAACTCACTTGACCGGAAGGTCCTTGAGGGCAGATACCACATCTATATTGTTCATCACTATATATCCTGCCCTTAGCACACGTGGTAAAAACTCAACAAATATTTGCTGAATGAATGAGTGACTGACCTGAAGTCCTACATTTTCATTGCCCAACACACAATAATCATAACTGCCTCCTAGTATTCTACCCTGACTTTAGATGATAATTCTGAATTTAAAACTCCTAATTCTCAGTCAGAGTCAGACACCAACTTACCTAGAACTACCAATACTAGGCTTTTTGTTTCCAATAAATTAACTCACTTAGTACTAGTACATTCATCCATGTATCCATATAAAAACATTGCAGTGTTCTTAAGCATAAATGACAGAAAATTTCTGTGGAACACAATTACTTCTAAAAGGTATCATTGTTGAGAAATTTTTGATAGCTGGAATCTGGGAGACCTTTCTCTGACACCTATATATGTAATGCATAAATAGTTTACAAGTTCTCTCTAGTCACAACGCCATAAAAGCAGAAATCAATAACAGGCAGAGCAAGTTAAAAAAAAATCAAATATGAAGGTAAGTCAAAAAGCATTGCTACTAGGGTTTCAGTTCATACATGCATGGATTTACTCCGAAGAAAGTGTTTAAACATGTCTCTGCCATCAGTGGATGGTGCAGACAAGTTCTCTCAGTAATACATCTGTCTTAGTCTCGTTAGATTGCCTTAAGAAAAAAAAAGGATTCTTTTTGTGCCATGGAAAAAATGTTTTTTGAGGTCAGACCTAATATCAAATTTTTAACAAAACTCAAGTGGACATCTTCCCAAATAACTGAAGCTTTGCAACAAATTTATGGGAACACTGCCCCACATAAAACAACAGTATTTAGATGGATCAAGAGTTTTAAGGAAGGTTGAGAAGACCTCAAATATGAGCCAAGACAGGGAAGACTGCTCAGAAGGTTATGGTGACTGTTTTTTGAGATTCCAAACGGGTAATCTTAATAGATTTTCTTGAAGGACACAGGACAATCATGGGGGCTTATTATGAAGAAGTTTTAAGAAAACTGAAAACGTGAGAAAAAGGCCAGGAAAGTTGCGCCAAGGAATTTTTTTCCATCACGACAATGCACCTGGTCATTCTTCAAGGGTAGAAAGGGCTGTCCTATGACAATTTCGTTAGGAGCAAAGGAGAATGAAGAAAACCACGGACATAAGGAAAATATCAGTCCAAAGGCCTAACAGAGCAGTTCTACTCTGTCCTATAGGGTCGCTATAAGTCAAAATCGACTCAATGGTAACAGGCTTGGTTTGGTTTGAATAAGTTAATAAATGTTAACTATTATTATCACTGAAATTCAGTCTTGGACCACAAAGATACAAGATGCAGTTTTCTCATGAGTTTCAGCCTGAGGTATTTAATCCTAAGTAGAAACTTGTTGAAGGAAATTATATTCAGGGACTTCCCATTTGCACTACTGCTAGGATGCCACTGCAGTATAAAACCAAACCAAACCCATTGCCTTCGAGTCGATTCTGACTCATAGTGACCCTGCCCGACAGAGTAGAACTGCCCTATAGGGTTTCCAAGGAGCGGCTGGTGGATTCAAACTGCCAACCTTTTGGTTAGCAGCCATAGTTCGCCGTAGCTCTTAACCACTGCGCCATCAGGGCTCCCCACCGTAGTACAGGAAGTATAAATGTCAATGGGGGTATAAATGTCACTGAGGTTTGAGCTTCTTTATCTGAGCAGCCAATGAAGTCAGGAGGCTACAATGGTCATAGGTTATACCAAGAAGAGGAGTCTAGCTGTGGTAACAGAATAAGAAATTGGGTAATGAAAGAAGCAAATCATTCTTTACTTGGATCAAAAGCATGCCACAACATAGATGAACCTAGAAAACACCATGCTGAATGAAATAAGTCAATCGCAAAAGGACAAATATCGTATAATCTAATTTAATGTATTTTTACACAAATAACACACTCCTTCTACATTTGTTTGCCAATTGCTCCCCTCCCCCACGAGGTATTTTTTTTTTGTAAGCGTGCTTTCCTAATATTTTTTTCACATCAACATGTAAAAAAAAAATTGGCATAGTGGTGTTTACGAAAATAACTCATGGGGGGAGGCAGCAGTTAGCAAACAAATGTAGAAGGCGTGTGTTATTCACATATAAAACTGAAATATAAAATAAGAAAATATATAGAAACCAAAGATTAGCGGTTACCGGGGGTGTGAGAGAGGAGGGAAGGGGGAGTTTCTGCTTAGGTGGCATTGAGTTTATGTTAATGATGGTGGAATAATCTGGAAAAGGAAGTGACAAAGGTTGCACAACATGAAGAATGTCATCAGTGTCACTACACTGTACATGTAGAAACTGTTGACTTAGTGAAGGTTTTGTTGTGTGTGGTTTTACCACAATTAATCAAAAAGATCAAAAGCATGAGTGTCCTCAAAAGCATGGGTAGGCTGTTATTTGGACTTATGGGTGTCTAGATACAAGTATATATTATTTCCTCAATACTTACCTCTAAGTTGCTGGAGTTCCATATTCAAGCTTTCAATGTTACTCTCATAGAACTCAAGATTCTCAGGGGTCTCTGCTCTCAATGATTCATCCTGCTTCTCTTCCAGCATTAAGTTTAGCTCTTCTTGAGTCCTGCTATACATATCCAAGTCCTGTTCCATTTCCTGAATCTTCACCAATACTAAGGGACACTGGGAAGTTTGGTCCAGAGTCTTTTCTGTATTCTCAGGGCTCTCCTTTTCTAGAGTCTCACAGCTAGGAAGGTTATAGGTCAGGAGCTTGGGGGATACTGTATTCATTCTCTGTTGTGCTGAGGGAGGCAAGGGAGCTGGGCGAGAGGGTCGCACTGCCAAGGGTGGTGCAGGTTTCAGGTTCTGGTCAACCAGCAAACGGGGAGAAGTGGATACTGAGGAACAGGGACGTGGTGGCGGTGGCCTCAGGGCCTTCCTCCTCTCAGGCAGCTCTTGCTGGGTGATTAATTTGGAGGAACCTTGGACAATAGCCTTCTCAGAGTTAAAGTCCATGACTGAAAAATCGCATAAGACTTTATCTGGTTCTGTGCCAGGCCCTGACAAGCTCTTCTCAAACTCTATCAGCTGTTGGGTTAACTTAGAATCTAGGTCAGCGCTGTCATCTCCCTGTTCAAGTGCCATTGCTTCCACAGCAGGCCCCCTGCCTTGCAGACCAGGTATCATCTCTGATCTCTCTAACACAGAGCTAAAGCTGGAAGCATGTTCTTTGGACTTGTGGTGCTTTTTAGCACACCTTGCCATGCCGTGGAGTTGAAGTCTCAGTTGGCTGGGTTTGACTGCCCTAGAGGCTGACAGCAAAGAGCTGCTACAAAGAGGGGGCACTGACTTCTGAGCAGTGTTCAGCTGGGAGTGCGTCCCTTTGAGAGGTAGACTGGAGTAGTCTCTACTCCTTGCTTCTAAAGGAAGAGGGTCAGAGTACTTTTCTGAGCTTTGGTGGCTCTCTCTTGTGGAATAATACTGACTTTTCTGCAATTTGGGATGAAAAGGTAACTGAGGTTGGAAGAAAATATCATTGACCACGTCTAAAGGATCATTCGCGCAGGAGTCTTTGGCAAGAGGCTTTTCACGTTCATGCGCCATGCCTGGGCTTCTCAGAGGCTCTCCTAAGACGTCTTCATCCAGATGAGAGTTTTTGTTTACTTCGTACTCAGAAGGCAGATGATCTAGTGGAGAAACGAGTGTTTCAGAAATAACACAGTTGGACTTCTCTGCTCTATACTCGTGAGATCCATGTCTTTTTTCCTCCACTACTGAGGAGTTTTCCAAACAATCCAAAGAAGTTTCAGGGATCTTGGTGAGGCTGCTTTCCTGTGGCAGATCCATGGTCTCCTCCACCCTTGTGCTAGGACACAGCTTTACAAAGCGGTAAGGAAAGATGCCCATCCTGCCCTTCAGTGATCCTTCTAGCCAGCCATCTTCCAGGGTCCCCAGAATTCGGATTTTATCCCCTACCTCAAAATCCAACTCATTTGGCTCCAGGGCTTGGAATCTGTAGAGGGCAATTCCATAGGTCCCTGGTTGCTCTTCATCCTCTTCCGGCCCTCTCTCTTCTTCTTCTGTAGGGCTATCTACAACACCATTAATAATGCACCCATCTTGATTTCCAGAACCTACCGGCTCATCCACAGTCCTCAGGGGCCCCAAAAGCTCTACAAAACCTTCTGGGAAAATACCTCTTCGACCCTCTAACTCCCCTTCAAACCAGCCTGGTTCAGGAACTCCAATAATAGTAATCACATCCCCTTCTCTGAAGTCCAGTTCCTCATCCAGCTGGGCAGAAAGTCCCATGAGCGCCCGGGCTTGTCCCATTGAATATTCAGGAATCTGAAGCAGGGAGCTCTGTGAGTGCCACTGACGGCTTTGTGAGGAGAGGAAGAGCTCACGGACACATGAAGATGGGAAGAAGCCTCGTGCACCCCAGCAGCTTCGACCCTGCAGCCAGCCAGCAGTGGGAGAGCCATCAAGAACTACTAGGTCACCTAAAGGAGGAGGAGAAGCAAATAAAATGACCTCAGTGATCATCCCAGCAAAATACTACTATAAATAATAGTGCAATTAATTGTTTTAAACATCTATAAAATTCAAAGAAATATACTCCTAGAATTTTAAGAGCATGAACTCGTTTGACCATTCAGTGAATCGGAACACTGCCATACGCTGGAGGTTTTCAAAATGTGGTCATCAGAACCCTGGGTGGGGAAGACAAATCTCTCAAATCCTCTCAGAGGGTCAATGAGGCCAAAACTATTTTTGTTACAATCCTAAGACTTTACCTACATTTTTCATTGTTACTGATTTGCAATGATGATGTAAAAGCAATAGTGGGTGCAACTGCTGGTGCCTTAGCGTGAACCAATGTAATAGCAACAAACTGTACAAGTGGCCACCGCATGGTCTTCATGTAACTGTCATTGTATTCTTCACCACCAAGGCACTCATGGTAAAAAAAAAAAAAAGCCAGTTTCAGTTAAGAACGTCCTGGATAAGGCAACACAAAATAACATTTTTATTTTAAATCTCAACTCATGAGAACATATCTTTTGTAGTTGTGTGACAAAATGGGAAGAATGCATAAAGCACTTCTGCTGCAGACTGACGGACAATGGTTGTCTCGAGGCAAAGCACTTGTGTGACTGAGTTGTAGTCTGAACCAGCCGTGTTTTCTCACAGAACACATTTTTACTTGAAAGAGTGACTGACAGACAACTATGATTATTCAGGCTTAAGTATCTGACAAACATTTTCTCTAAAATGAAAGAAGTAAGCCTGCAACTTCAAGGAAAAGAAATTACAGTATCTGTTGTTAATGATAAAATTCCAAAATTTCAAGTGAAAGTTAAAAGTTTGAAAAACTTGTATCTACCACCAACAGCTTAATAGCTTCCCCATATGTAAAGATTTTTCTGATGCGATCACTAGAAATACCAACAAATACAAATTAAATGGTCAACATCTGAAAATCTGCATAACTCATTACCTCAATTATTTTCCAAATGATTGAAGCATGATATTATAAAATCATTCATGGCTAAAATCTATTCCAAAGGCAAGACAGACTAATGGATTTTAGTGTAACAGAGCAGAAAAGTTCACTGATAACGGTTTCAGATTATACACTGTAACTAACCCTTAAGAAACCACCACTCACCTCATTTTGGTGCCGTATCAAAGATGTTCACAACTATCTGAAAACGCTATTAAAATACTCCAATCTTCCACTATATATCTGTGTGAGGCTAGATTTCCTACACAGGCTTTAACCAAAATAACATATTGCAACAGATTGAATATGGAAGCAAATATGAGAATCCAGCTGTCTATTAAGTCAGACCTTAAAAAGATTTACAAAAATGTAAATAACGTCACTCTTCTTACTAAAATTTTTTGTTTGGAAAACTATAATTATTTAACACACAAATATGTTATTTATGTTAACACATAATGAGTTTATTGTTTTTTTAAATGAATTGGTAAATATTTTTTAATGTCTCAGTTTAAATAGCTACTATGGTAAACATCAATAACTCACATAAGTAAAAGCTCTTTGGAGTCTCAATAACTTTGGAGTGTTAAGGGATTCTGAGGCCAAAAAATTTAGGAATGCTACAATAAATAATGTTCTCACAGTCCATGCTACTGAATCAGTTTATAAATCATAAAAGAATGTATTCAGGTCCGATGTATCTGTTTGGATAAGGATTTGTCATGGATCTAATTTCTCAAACCAAATTATTTAATATCAAATATGAGACAATTAAGAAAGAAGTCTTCAGGAATGGGTTCTTTTTAAAAATAACCAATATTTCCAATATTGTTGTTTGAGGTTCTCTTCATAAAATATAGGTTGAACAGTTACCATCTGTTGTACTGAAGAAGTTGAGGTAAAGAAGGATAAAACAGTGTTTGTTTCTGGAAAAACTGAAATTAAAGTTCAGTCTTATATGAGTCACCCCAGTTAAAAAAAAATTATAGTTTTGTAACCAACAGTTTTATAGCAAATTCTTAATTATCTGATTATGAACTATTCATTTTGTGCAGTATCAATTTTAATCTCATTTTAACTTTCCTTTTACTCAGCACCTAAGTCAGCTTTCCCTGTCATGAGATGAGGTGCTCAAGGGATTTAGGTGGCTTAAGTAAAAGAAAACCAGGGTGACAAAGCATCTAGCAAAATCACATGATTCATTTTATAGTCAAGTACATTTTGAAAACTGGGTTATCTTTGAGGGTATCAATTTATATGCTGCTGATGTTTAAAATATTAAATCTGCCCTACCTTCTCAAGTAGGAGTCACTGAATGGTGCAAACAGTTAAGCGCTTGGCTGCTAACCTCAAGGTTGGCGGTTTGAATCCAACCAGAGGTACCTCGGAAGAAAGGCCTGGCAATCTACGCCTGAAAAATCAGCCACTGAAAACCCTATGGAGCACAGTTCTACCCTGACACACATGCGGTCAACCATGAGTCAGAGTCAACTCCATGACAACTGGTGGTGCTGATGATCTTCTCAAGTGGATTACAGGTTCCCTAAAGGCAGGTACCGCTGTTATATTTCAAGAGTCTGGTACAATGCCTTTCATATAGCAAGCACTCAATGTCCATTTGCTAATGATGATGATTCTTAAACCCCAACTCCCAAATAAATTCATTATATCTTCCCTCCAGAACTGGTTTCATGTGGCTATTTTCTTTCTCCCTCTAATTTCTTCTTTCAAAATATTTCTTCCATCCGTTACTTGCTCTTTGCTACCACCATAGTCTAACTCTCACCATCTCACCCTTTTAAACCATGGCCCCAGACATCGCCTCTTCCACTCTACAAATGATTCGTGCCAAATTAAGATTATAGACGTACCAATTTTGTTATATCCCTCTCCTACTCAAACTTTTACTATGAGGCATGAAGGGCCTATTGCCAAAGGCTTCTTCCCTAATAATCCTATTCTTATTACCTGAAACATATAAAAAAACAAGTTTGCTCCAGACATTCTCTGAAAAGGTTTAATTCCTAACTACCAGAAAGCTAGTCTTAGATTTTCACCCCAATGCAAGATGGCATTCACATCCAGCCATAATTCTTCCCCCACCTATCCAATATTATCTCACCTATGAGACCCTATTCCGCACAAGGGGACTTTCACTGTCCCCATACAAACCATGCCCATATTAACTCCAAATCTTTACTGTACTCTCTCTTCATCTGAAATTTTAGCATGCTTCTCTAAAAAACCTTAGAAGTCACATTCATCTTGGCTGTCTGTAATCTATATATAAAAAAAAATATTACTTATGTCACTAATTTGGACAATTGTATCTTGGTCCTATATTTCTGTAATTTATCATTCAATAGCCACTGGTCAGAGCTTGGGGTCCTGAGAATTACAATAAGTAATTTTTCCCCCACTGGCCCTGAGGCCATTCCTTTGGGGCCACAGAGGAACTCGTTGTGACATGACTACGGTTCAAACACAATGACCTCTTGGTGAATGGGAAGGATAAAAGTTTGCCACAACTCCCACTCTGCTGGCCTGGACATGAACTGGCTTACTTAAAGCTGCAGAATTATGGCATTTCTTTGTTTTGCCAGCTCTCCATGAAACCAATATAACAAGGCTTGTTTTTCTGTCTACCTTCACCTGGGTGACTGTTTTGAAAAGCTTCATTACTTGGCAGACGATCATTCTGTTGGTCACTTCTACATAATAAAGATGAATTTTTAAAAATTACAGTTTAGACCCTGGAAAGCACCTTAGAGAAAATTTATTTTTATTTTTATTGTTGTAAATAGAGATACATAAAACACAACATTTGCCAATTCAATATTTTTTAGGCATACAATTTAGTGATATCAATTACATTAATCATGTTTTGCAACCATCACCCATAACTGTCACCAAATTTCCCATCAAATTTAGTCATTTTACAGCCCTGACCGTTACTGAGTTTTCTGCATGAGTCTCTCACTTTCATCAGAAGGAGTCATGGAAGCTATTCTTCTGGGATTCTAGGTACCACCTTCAGTATGGAGGCTACCTAGCAGTCATTTCCAGACTCCTGAAACACCAATATAAGGAACTTCTGGAACAGTGTGACTAGGTTTCAAGAACAAAAAAATAGGAAGTGTGGTGACTGCAGTGTCAGCCTTAGTCTTTGGTTTATATACAGTCTCAGCCACACTGCTTGTTTCCTCTGGTTGGATTTTATATTTGAGTAAGAAATGCATTAGAAATAAGGTGATAAGAACGAATGCAGATCTTCTTAGAATTTGAATATAAGTAGTCTGACCTTGCAGCATTAGGTTCGTCACTGCATCCTCTTGTGGCTCTCTCTAAATAGCCAGGGAACTATGAGCTTCATGAAGACTGACCACATATTTCATTTAGGTTTCCAGATGAACCTATCAGAGACTTAATCCTGGTATCTCACACACGGCACTGCAAATTTACAAAACATGTGCTTTGATTGATAAATACCATTTGAGATGTTTGTCTTCATTTTTTATTAGAATTTTTTTGGGGGGAGTGGTCCAGAAACAAGACGGTATAGGCAAGGAGTAGGCATTCTGTGTACGTAAGGCAATTATTAGTGATATTACATCACTGACATGGACTGAATTATGTCCCCCCAAAATATGTGTGTTTCAACTGGCTAGGTCATGATTCCCAGTATCATATGATTGGCTACCACTTTATCATCTGATGTGATTTCCGTATGTGTTATAAATGCTATCACTATCATGTAATAAGATGGATTAGCAGCAGTTATATTGATTAGGTTTACAAGATTAGGTAGTGTCTTAAACCAATCTCTTTTGAGATATAAAGGAGAGAAGCGAGCAGAGAGACATGGGAACCTCATACCACCAAGAAAGCAGTGCCAGGAGCAGAGTGTGTCCTTTGGACCTGAGGTTCCTGTGCTGAGATGCTCTCAGACCAAGGGAAGACTGATGACAAGGACCTTCCTCCAGAGCCAACAGAGACACAAAGCCTTCCTCTGGAGCCAGCGCCCTGAATTTGGACTTCTAGCCTACTAGACTATGAGAGAATATACTTCTCTTTGTTAAAGCCATCCACTTGTGGTATTTCTGTTATAGCAGCACTAGATGACTAAGACAGAATTTGGTACCAGGAGTGGGGTGCTGCTCAACAGATACCTAAAATGTGGAAGTGGTTTTGAAACTGTGAACGGATAGAGGAACAGCAGCGACAGAGGACCAGCAGCAGCAGAACCAGGAGACCACAGCAAGATGGCACTGGAGCTGACCTATGGAGAGAGCTGAGTGCCTGTGCACAGGAGGCTTCCTGGCAGAGTGGGGTGCCTCTGGGCACTTATTGGTAGAGCTACTGAGCTTTGGAACACTTGCCCCAGCAGGGCAGATGTGGGTGTGAGGCCGAGGGCCAACAGGCTAAAGGAAGCAGAAACTGAAAAGACAAGGAGCACAAGAAGCCAAGCTGCCTCAGTCTCAAAAGGTATGGCCATGACCTCAGGTGTTTCAAGGGTTGGAGCCATGGCCTCTGGTGTTTCTAAGGGTGGAGTCACCACTCAGATGGACTAGCAGAATGGAGCGCCTAAAGCTGAGGGAGCAGAGTTGCTGTCCCAGTGGGCCTGGAAGGCGGAGCTGAAGCCCAGGGCCGAGAGGCCTCCACTCAGAATCCAGATTGTGGCCAATACTTAAAAGTCTGGAGGGGTGGGCCATTGTGTAAACTGTCTCGGAGAACAGAGGATTATTTTCAAAGCCTTGAGGGCTAATGTAATGTGTTCTGCTGATTGGCTTGGTGCCTGTTATCCCTTCTTTTCCTCCAGTTTCTCCCATTTGTAATGGAAATGTCTAGCTTGTGCGTGTTCTGCCATTATACCTTTGGAAGCAGACAGCTTGTATTCTAGATTTCACAGATGAAGAAGAATTTTTGGATTTTGGACTTGGAGTTGATTTAAGACTTTTGCTATGATATGATGGGGTGAATATGTTTTACATGCGGCAAGGCCATGAATTTTTGGGGGCCAAAGGGTGGAATGTCATGGATTGAATTGTGTCCCCAAAAAATATCTGTCAACTTGGCTGGGTCATGATTCCCAGTATTGTATGATCGTCTACCATTTTATCATGTGATGTGATTTCCCTATGTGTTGTAAACTCTATCACTATGATATAATACGATGGATTAGCAGCAGTTATACTGATGAGGTCTACGAGATTAGGTAGTGTCTTAGGCCAATCTCTTTTGAGATATAAAAGAGACAAGGAAGCAGAGAAACGTGGGAACCTCCTACCACCAAGAAAGCAGTGCCAGGAGCAGAGTGTGTCCTTTGGACCTGAGGTTCCTCCACAGAGAAGCTCCCAGACCAAGGGAAGACTGATGACATGGACCTTCCTCCAGAGCCAACAAAGAAAGCATTCCCCTGGAGCTGACACCCTGAATTTGGACTTGTAGCCTACTGAACTGTGAGAGAATAAACTTCTCTTTGTTAAAGCCATCCACGTGTGGTATTTCTGTTATAGCAGCACTAGGTGACTAAGACAATCACTCATCTGCACACACTTTTTTCTTTCCTCTTTGCCTCTGTGTTGTTACATTCACTTCTTCTGTTTCCTCTCTCTTTTCTATTTGTTGGAAGCAGCCAGTGGCATTGGCCACCTGCAATGACCCTTCTTTTAGGCAACAATCTTGTTTCTGAGTTTAAATATAACTCCAAATACAAGTCCAAAACAATTGGATAGCTCTGGGAAAAGGAGAGAGTGACACCTGCTGGAAAAGCCACTGGGTTCTGATTCCAGATAGAATTTCCATGGAAAAATGTACATACACACAAAACTTCACCCATAATTATCAGGGGAAAAAAGGTATCTTGAAACACATCTACAAACCCAAGGTGAAGAATGATGAAAATATCTAACATTTACTGAATGCTTACCTTGTGCTAGATGCCTTATATGTACAACCTGATTTAATCCTCACAACTATCCTGAGGTAAGTATTCTTATCCTCATTTTGTAGATAAGGAATCTCAGGCTGAGAACTTAACTAACGTGCCAAAGGTCACAGTTATTAAGTGGCAAACCTGGGTTTAAGCCTAATGCTGTCAGAATTCTTATCCCCTAAGCTATACTGTCTGTTCCAAATGTGTGTGTGTGTATTTTTTTCTCTTATTAATCCTAATGATATTTCTGAAAGGTAGGTAAATGATAATTAACCAAAAAGGTAGCATGGTAAAACACAACAGATCTCAAACATTATCCCTCACACTCTTAAGGTTTCCAATTTGCTTCCTGACATATATTCCATCACCAGTGTTTTGTTTCGTTTACACAGAAAAGGAGAAATTGTACTGCTACACTTACAGGTACCAAGGAAAGATAAAACTACAATGGGGAGCAGGATTAACAGTACTAGAGGATAGAGATAGAGAAATAAATTACTTATGAGCTGAAACATTGGTTTAATGGAAAAACAATTCTCAGTCTAAGAAGGGCAATCCCAAGCACTAAACTTGAAGATTAAGGAAGCTTCGGCTCAAGTCTTATAAACTATGTGTGGTATAAAACAATACCTTCCATTTTTAGCCATTTTGTTTCCAACTAGCAAAATTAATACTTGTTGATATGAACTGTCATGTATTAAAAAACTACAAGAGGAATTAAAATCATTCCCATGTCTCATACTAAATTTCCCAGAAAAAAGGCACATTGAGTAGGTACACCTAACTTCCTCATCCTCAAAGCCTTCAGCTTTTCAAATCAGAAGATGTATAGAGCTGGAAGAGACGCGAAAGGTGTAGAAGGAAAAAGAGCTGACTTGTCAGGGTGTTTACTGGCAGTTGTTGTTGGTTGCCATGGAGTTGATCCTGACTCACGTCGACCCCATGTGTGCAGAGTAGAATTGTTCTATAGGGTTTTCAAGGCTGTGACTTTTCAGAAGCAGACTGCCAGACCTGTCTTCCAAGGCACCTCTGAACAGGTTCGAATCACCAACCTTTCAGCTAGTAGTCAGGCGCTTAGCTGTTTACCCCACCCAGAGACTACCGACAGTAAAGTATCACAAAGAAGAGTGCAAGATAAAATCACTAGAAATTAGTACACCTCTTCCTATTTTTCTCTCCCTTTTCCTAAGTATCCCACCTGCCCTGCCTCCTTATCCTTTGGGTCCCACATACATTTTTAAGGTTACTGAGATTAACTGATTAAAAGCTAGTCAAGATAAGATCTACAGGCTTCCAGGACCCATCCTGACCTTGAGTCAGTCTTGGCACAAGTGACTCATGCCGAAAGGTCCACGCCAGAGTCCTTCTGAACATCTCTCAGGCTGCCCTGGATTGCTGATGTATATTTTAACTTGAAAGCAAGTTCAGAACACATTAGACCAGACCTGCCATTCAGCAGAAAGTTTCTCTTTTTAGTACCTAAGACTTGACTATACAAGATGTAATTATGAAGCAAAAAAAGCTGGTTCCACAAGCCACATCCTCAAATTCCTCAGAATATTGTAGTCGTTCGTTATGCATATTCCCACAAACTGTATCCTACACCTACTATTTACTCCAGGAACCAGGGATAGGAAAGGAAAAGTCCATGCTCTCCACATTCTACATAGCTCTCGGGGAAGCCACTGTGCTCTTGCCCTTTCTCCATTCTATCTCTGACTGTTCTGAAGTGGACCTCCATTGGGAGACTTATGGGTAAGGGCAGTCAGGTTCCCAGTTACAATATCTTCTTCTATTTCTGTCTGCCTTCCCAACACTGATTAGCATGGAAGTACACAGAACAAGGGTCAAGGCTGAGTGTAAAGTGAAGTAGAAGAAACTCTCAAAATAGACTTTTAGGATTATGGTCAAAATTTAACATTCCTTCTTCTCACTGACTAAGGGTCAGAGAATTTTGCTAGGTTTCCCTATCTTTGTATCTTGTGTGTATGTGTCTTCAGAAGTTAAGCTTATCTCTTCAGTATCATACTTAAAAGAGCAAGCAGCAATATTAACAATACAGCTAATGCTTTCTACCATTTTGATGACTGTTCGGAGTCATTACAGAATTGTTTTGATTATACTCCTCAGTTTGTGGAACACTATACACTCATTAAAATGGTTTATACTGCAACTTCAGAAATTCATGTATCAGTCAGAATGCAAGTGAGAAATACCTGAATATCACTGAGACATGGCTACAACTCTCTGTTTTAAACTGCTCCCTTTTAGACAAGTTCTGATAAGAACTTTTATAGCATTGTCTAATGATAAAGTAGAAAAATACTGTTTCTTAATTTCCATACAGCAATTCCTGCTCTAATATTATGCATTAATAAATGGTAGTGTTGTTAGCAAAGCTCTATCAGTTTTTATGTGGGGGAAGATACAGTCTAAAGTGTGGCTACAGCATGGAGTGGTGGAAAGAGAAGAGTGGACTTAGAATCAGGTGATATGAATTCACACTCTGAGGTCAAAACTTCTATCTATAGGTACTGTTCTCTGAATCTTTCATTACTTGCATTATATATAAAATACAGTTAATAATACCCACTTTACTACCTTCCAGGTTTACGGTGAGGATCAAATGAGAATGTATTCGTGAGAAAATACTGTGGAAATTGTAAGCTGCTATTAAAATATAAGGCATTGCTATTGTCAGGCCTATCTTGGTATTGCTGGGGACTCTCTACCAGTTACCCACTTAAAAATGGGCAGACTCCACAATCTAATTTTTAAACAGTTTTCTACTCTTGGATGACCAGCTTACTTACCTCGATGGAGGGGAAGACTGTTCAATTCTTGGGATGTGAATTCACAGATGCAGACAAACAGCCTCTCTCCCTCTTTTAGACTGGGAATAGTCACAATTTCCACAAAACTGCTGGGGAACTGTCCTAAAAATAAAAGCAACATTTCCATTATTGAATTTTTTCTTTTTTCTGGCTGTGTGCAGGGACAAAAGTGTTTTTCTGAGCCCATCTATGAACTCTGAATTGAGAACTCACTGAGTACTCATAAATGGGGGTCTATTGTGAGAAAAGCATGCAAAATTAAAGCACGTAGAAAATGAAATTTTCGTGAATTTGAAATGCAATTCAATGAGCATTTACTGGGTGCCATTCTATTCCAGGCACACTGCAGAGGGAAAATGAGTAAGACCGTCTTGGCCCTCAAGGATCTTACAATCTCATTCAGACATAAAATCTGGTTCAGACACACAATAACTTGATTCGGGTCACAACATAGGTACACAAATTGCTACAACACGTCAGAGAAGGTAGAGATGGTCACGAAGAACAGGAAAATTTTTATGAAAAAGGTGGCATTTGAGACAGGTCTCTGAAGATGTGTAGGATTTTAATAGGTAGTGGTAGAAAGACAGGGCCTACCAGTTGGAAAGAAGACGAAGGTTTGGTTGATTCTACCTTCTAATTATCTCTGTATCTGTCTACTTATCTCCAGCCCCATCACCTTGTCTAGGCTGTCATCATCTTCACCTGGTTACTGCAACAACTTCCCAACTGGCCTCCTGACCTTCAGTTTTGCCACCTCCTATCAGTCTCCAAAGGTCCCTGGGCAGCACAAACTGTTTGTACTTGACCACTGAAAGGCTGACTGAACTCACCCAGGGGTGCCACAGAGGAAAGGCATGGCAATCTGCCTCCATAAAGATTACAGCCAAGAAAACCCTATGGAGTTCAGTTCTACTCCATAATGCACGGGGTCACCATGAGTCGGAATCAACTTGACAGCAATGGGGTTTTTTTTTTTGTTTTTTATCATTCTTCAATCTGTAGCAGTGGACTTTCTAAAATTCCAATATGATCATGATTAAAACATTTTATGATTCCATTTCCTTAACTCCTTACCATGGCATATGATGCCTTCTGTGATATAGCTTCTGCTCAGCTCTCCAGCCCCATCTCTCTTTCCTCAACCACTCGTACTCCATGCTACACCAGGCTTTTCTCTGTCCCTCAAATTTTCCATGTTCTAGGTCACTCCAGGGCCTTTGAACAAGAAATTCTTCCTAACTCCTATTCATCCTTTTTGTCTCAACTGAGATATTATTTCTACCAAAAAATAATCTATAATCTCCCAAATGTGGGTTAAGTGTCCCTCTTAAATGTGTCTATAGCACTCTCTACTTCCTTTCTTAAAGCACAAGACCTTTTGGGCTGTGCCTGCAGTTAACTGACTGCCTTCCTTCTAGAAGGTAATCATCATGGTGGGGGGGGGTAGAACTGTATGTATCTTGATTATCATTATATTTCCTGATGGGCATTCAACAAATGTTTGTTGAATGAATGAATAAACAAGTGACGAAGTCTGTTCTAAGGGCTGTATAACATACTCCAACCAGACACACATAAATATATGTAAGTTAGGGACTGGACTAATATAGGTGCATATTGTGTGGGAAAAGTTTCCACCTTCCCTAGGCTAATTAATGAAAGAAAATGCTGTCAACATTATATTTTAAAGAATCAATGAAAGGTAAACTGGTGTATAGAAGTGGGAGGTAGGTAGCATCTAGGGTAGATAACAGCTTTAATAAATTTGAGCTAACCATGAATCTAGGAAGGAGTAAAAAGGATCAATCATATTACCTTCATAAGAATGAAAGAAAAGGTGGAAAAATAGTTAAAAGAAGGCAGCCAGGGATAACAAGGTGGAGAGTACCTATTTTCATAAATCAGAGATAAAAACTGATTGTGAAAGGCAGTGGTAACCAAACAGCTTATTCTGAACAGAGGAGGAATGCATATTGTGAGAAGAGAAATAACAGCAATGAATGCAAAGGATAAAGACCTGGGAAGGGGAAGGAAAGAGAAGAGAAAGATGTGAACAGGAAACTGGGCTGGGGGCAGCTGGTATCTAACCATTTCATCTTTTTGAAGGAATTGATAAGGAGAGGTAGAATGATACACAGAAATTCTCTCCTCGTTGGTAAAGACCAGAGTATGAATATATAAGGAAAACACAAAAGGATTCTGAAGTTTGTAGACTCGGGCTTCCCATTTAACTTTCGTCTTTAATACGGAAAGAAGGGAGGCTCTGTAGTCCATTTTGTAAGTGGGAAATCATGGACATCTTACCAGTAACATCCTCTTTCTTTCCTAGAAGCCAAAATTCATCGACCACTGCCAGCACCTCGATAATATCTCCCACAAAAAGGGGCAGTTCTTCAGATACACTTGGGCAGAAGTCAAAGATAGCACGAACCACTGAGCCAGGCTCCATGCTTTATAACCTGGAAAGAAAGGGCCAAAGGAACAAGAAAACACAAATACTTAAGGCATCTGTAATACAAATCTACTTCTTGAGAATGATAAAGTTTAAGATATAAAGATATTTATAACAAAAGCTAAACAAATAACAAGTTTTACCTTATATTTAAAAAAAATCAAAGTACTTTCTCATTTCTTTTTATTTTAGTAATTTTTTTGTTGAAAATATACACAGCAAAACCTACACCAATTCAACAATTTCTACATGTACAGTTCAGTGTCCTTGATTACATTCCTCAGGTTGTACAACCATTCTCATCCTCCTTTTCTAAGTTGTTCCTCTGCCATTAACATAAACTCACTGCCCCCTAAGTTTCCTGTCTAATCTTTCCAGTTGTTGTTGTCTCATTTATTTCTTTAAAAATAATAATTTCCTCAAATATTTCTTCATTTGGT
The DNA here is from genome assembly GCA_030035585.1 of Dugong dugon. Taxonomy (NCBI): domain Eukaryota; kingdom Metazoa; phylum Chordata; class Mammalia; order Sirenia; family Dugongidae; genus Dugong; species Dugong dugon. Next base: position 52,951,860 of record CM057475.1, read on the forward strand.
TCTCAAAGTAATTCTGAACTTGGAAAAAGAAAAGGTGACTTATACCCGAGTGACAGAAAAGACGCAAGTCAGAAAACGCAGGCTTTTTAGCATGCCTGAGGAGGGCAAGTAAGGAAATTAACATTTGTAAAACACAAGGCAACTGTGGTACTTTTTAAATGTATTTTAAAAAGTGACCATGTTGCATGGTATTAAATGTGGTATTTAAAAAGTAGGGATTTTAAATAAGGCATCTGATTTATTCCCCATAATCATCTTAGAGAAAACTGAGGCTCAGCAAGGTTTAGAAAACTTAATTTGTCCAAGATCACAGAACTCATAAGCAACAGGGCCAAGGTTCAAACTGAGGGCGTTCTGGCTCCTACCTACCGAGACTGTGTTTGCAAAAATGTGACATGACCTGAAGAACAACAGCAGGACCACACCCCAACGGCCGAGATTTAAAATGTACTGAAAAGCAAAGATCCACAAAAAAGAACAAGTAAACACTGGGGGACATCTAGCTCAACTGGAATAACATAGTTTATAAAGAAAATGTTCGACATCCTACTCTGGTGAGTAGCGTCTGGGGTCTTAAAAGCTTGTGTGTGGCCATCTAAGATACTCCACTGGTCCCACACTGTCTGGAGCAAGGGAGAATGAAAAAAATCAAAGACACAATGGAAAGATTAGTCCAAAGGACTAATGGACCACAACTACCACAGCCTCCACCAGACTGGGTCCAGCACAACTAGATGGTGCTCGGCTACTACCACCGATTGCTCTGACAGGGATCACAATAGAGGGTCCCAAACAGAGCTGGAGAAAAATGTAGAACAAAATTCAAATTCACAAAAAAGACCAGACTTACTGGTCTGACAGAGACTGGAAAAACCCTGAGAATATGGCCCCTGGATACCCTTTTAACTCAGTAGTGAAGTCACTCCTGAGGTTTACCCTTCAGCCAAGGATTAGACAGGTTCACAAAACAAACAATAATACACGCAGTTCAACCATGTATACGAGACTAAATAGGCACACCGGCCCAGGGACAAGGACGAGAAGGCAGCAGGGGACAGGAAAGCTGGACGAATGGAAATGGGGAAACTCAAGGCTGAGAAAGAGTGTTGACACGTCGCAGGGTTAGCAACCAATGTCACAAAACAATATGTGTATTAACTGTTTAGTGAGAAACTAGTTTGCTCTGTAAATCTTCATCTAAAGCACAATAAAAAGAAAAAACAAGAAAGCACTACGCACATGGTTCCTAAAGACAGTATACTAGATCAAGTATGTGTTTTCACTTTAAAGAAGTCTGTGGCCCAACCTTGGATAGTATTCTTGCATGGTTACAGTGTCTTTGCTGTAATAAGATTATGAGTCCATTACATCTGGGTATATGTGTCTGGGGAGTCTAAGTATGTGTTATGGATTGAATTGTGTTCCCCAAAAATGACTGTCAATTTGGCTAGGCCACGATTCCCAGTATTATGTGGTTGTCCTCCATTTTGTGATCTGATGTAATTATCTATCGTTGCAAATCCTAACCTATATGATGTTAATGAGGCATGATTAGAGGCAGTTATGTTAATGAGGCAGGACACAATCTACAAGATTCGGTTGTACCTTGAGTCAATCTCTTTTGAGATATAAAAGAGAGAAGCAGGCAGAGAGAAGAGGGACCTTCCACCACCAAGAAAGAAGAGCTGGGAGCAGAGCGTGTCCTTTGGACCTGGGGTCCCTGTGCTGAGAAGCCCCTAGACCCAGGGGAAGACTGATGACAAAGACCTTCCCCCAAAGCTGACAGAAAGAGAAAGCCTTCCCCTGAAGTTGGTGCCCTGAATTTGGACTTCTAGCCTCCTAGACTGTGAGAGAATAAATCTCTGTTTGTTAAAGCCATCCACTTGTGGTATTTCTGTTATAGCAGCACTAGATAACTAAGACAGTATGTTTTTAACCAATAGAAAGAGAGAAAATAGAGTACATACATCCACCTGTAAACAATCTGCCATGATTAGGCTACATTTCTCCCCAGGTCTTTTACAAGGAGTAGGACATCTCCAACATCTGCAGGGTGTCCAGGTACCCAGTCTATTTTTCTTCATTTATTCCAAGTACTCATTTGGCATTGGAAGAGATGGTAGAGATGAGGATTCTAATTTTTATGCCACACATAAGTATAATCACATCAAAAAGCACCCAGTTCCTCATTACAAAAAAATATGGTCGTCAATCTCAGCAAATACTGAATACTATGTTAGGCATATAATGAGTAGCTCAGTGAACTAATGTGAGATAATACCTATAAGATTCTAATGAATCATGTAACACAACTAAACGTTACATATTTAATCTGTACTGCTGAAGAAATGTAGCTTGCCTTTGTGTTACTGAAACTCTTTTTCTACAATGAGATGATTTGGATCGAAAGTAGAAAAGAGAAGTAGCTAGTAATAACATTTTCCACATCCTCTATCCTCTTTTATCATATATTTAAGGCTTTTTTTGTTTGTTTGTTTTTTTTTAAATGTAGCTATAATTACATGTTGGGAAGGCAGCATAATGCGACTGCAAAGCACCGGGTTTCTGGAGTCGGAGAGACCAAGGTTCAGATCCCAGCTCCACCTTGGATATATTACTTAGGCTCTCTGGGCTTCAGTTTCCTGGTCCAGAAAAATGGAGATAACACTATAAATAATAATCACCAAGAGGATGATTATAATAATGAAAATATAATTATAATAATGTCAAATATTTATTGAGCACTTACTATCTGCCATGTATTGTACTATGTACTTCCCTCACTACCAAGTTCTCACAACAACAACTCATAGTGACCCTACAGCACAGAGTAGAACTGCCCCATAGGTTTCCAAGGCTGTAATCTTTAGAGAAGCTGAGTGTCACATCTTTCTCTCACAGAGTGGCTGGTGAGTTCAAACCGCAACCTTTTGGTTACCAGCCAAGCACTTAACCAGTGTGTCACTAGGGCCTGCTTCACAACAACAACCCTATCGGATATGACTGGTTCTCATTTTGCAGGTGAGACACAGACTTAGAGTGGTGATGTCATCTGTCCAGTGTCACACAGTATTAGAGATGGGATAGAAACCCAGATCTGTGTGTCTCCAAAGCCCTTAACCAGTATGTCATGAGTGTGAAAGCACCCTGAACAGGGCTAGCACTGAAGGTGCCAGATAAATGTTAGCGGTTATGACAAAACGTCATCTCTATAATCAACTACAGGCTCAAATCTGTGTCACCGATATAGCCTCATCAAACAATGTACTATTTCAAGTAGATATACACTACAGAACTTACCATTTCAACATGTCAAAATTTGGTAAGTTCTATGTCTTAAAAAAAAAAAAAAAGGCACATTATCACCTCCCTGTCTTCTTCAATAAAGGACACTGAACATGATTTACTCTCTGGCTGATGGACACAAGTTCATTATCAAGACCATACATTACTGTGCTGTGTGTAATACATAATACCGTACAGTATAACTTTTAGGCCTTTCTCCTTTGACGTCAGCCTTCCCTCTGCAATCAGTTTATCTCCTGTCAACTTTCCAACCCTCTTTCTAGATTGCTGTTTATAATCTGCTGCAGGAGAGGGACCACACATACATCACTAAAATTACTAAAAGTTCCTGGATAAATAAAAGTGAACAAGCTCTAGATGAGAGGCTAACAAACTCTTTTGTGGTGGTGAAGTACATGTGTTAGTGCTAGAGTTTTCAACGGTTATTTTTCATGTGCTCTGAGGCCCCGTTCTTTTTTTCTGGCTGTGGTCCAGAGGACTGAAGTTGCCAGATGTCAGATTTCTGCATAAGAGCAGTGTCATAACTTTTTTTTTTTTTAAGCCGAACATAATATTTTGCAAACCTCTTGGCCATCTATACGTTATTAAAACAATTCCTCAAGGTTGGGCCAAAGTGGGTATTATTTTCTTTATACTATTTTTTCTCAAATTCTATCTCACTATCAGACTAAATATGTATCTCATTATCCAAAATATCAAGTAAAGAATTAGCATAAGGTCCATATGATTACTTAGAGAGATATCATATTATATTAAGGAATAATCCTTGTGATCTAAAAGAGTTAAAGCTTCTCCCTGAGAACCCTTCTACTTTACCAGAAAATGACTCAGAAGCAGAGGAGGATCTGACTCAATAAATACTTTTACTGACTGACCTCCTACCCTATTGGAATGAGTGCATAATCACTGAGGAAAACACACCCTAGCATGGTACTGAAGTCAGAGCCCAGCTAAATTAAATGATTCATGTGTGAGATCAGAAAGTAGGCCTTAATGTCTTCTATTTTATATAGAATGGCATGAATTTCATCTCAGTCTTCTCTGCCCTGTATACACTATGAAAAGCAACATTATATTCATGCCTGGGCCATTTAGAAGGCCTGGACATATATTCTGAAACTTAACCATAAATGGCTTATATAAGCTGTTCCATCAACTCCAGATGGAAGTAAAAGAACTACAGGGGAAATCAGAACACAGATGGGCTTGAAAGTAAACAGAGGAAATAACTGCCTGTATGGCATGATTTCAGGGACATGAGGAGAGTCAGCTGTGAAAACAACAACACTTTCCTTCCTTGCTGTGAATGTTTGCATTTCCATTCTGTTGAAATATAAATACCCTTGGAAAGATAATTCTTCAAACACTTACTAGAATGTAAGCTTTATGAGGGAAGAGATTTTTGTCTGTTTTGTTCACTAGGTTTACAGCAGCACTCAACACATAAAACGTTCTCAAATTTTTGGTGAACAAATGATTTATTACACTTTAGAAAATATATGAAACTAATCATATTGAAATCTCCATTCCCACTTATCTAAAACTAAATTAACCATCTCTTTCCCACAAATAGTTTTACCTTCCAATTTGCTCTATGTATGGCATACAGATCTTCCGGATCCAACATTAACATCTTGGTCATCTACAGCCAACAGCACACTGATTAACAGCTACCACTTGTGTAGCTGCCATGTGTCAGACCCGACACTGTATCATCATTACACTGCAAGATATACAGCAAAGGCTCTAGAGTCAGGGTGCCCAGGTTCAAATCCCAGTGCCCCCCCACCCAAGCAATTTACTTAACCTCTCTAATAGCTAAGCCAGAACTAGAACCCAGTCTGTTGACTGAAACGCCCATTTTTTTTTAGCAAAACATCACTTCTCTTAAATCTGGTTGGTCCTTCCTTCAGAATCTTCTAGACTTCCATTTTCCTCTCTGTTTCCTCAACATTTTATTCTGCAAATTTTCAATAGTGAAGTTGAAAGAATTTCACACTCACCACCTAGATTCTATCATTAACATTTTACTATAGTTACTTTATCACATATCATCCCTCCCTTTATCCATTTATTAATCTATGTCAGTTTTCGATGCATTCCAAAATATTTTTTATTTTATTTTTGATGTATTTCAAAATAAACCACAGACACGTCCTCAATACTTTAGCCTACATTTCTTAACTAGAGTTCAATATCAGTTTATAGTTTTCCTTTTTTGAAGTACCAGTTTGCTTTCTTATGGGCCAAAGTTACAAAACATACCTCATTTATTTTCTTTCTGCTAATCTGTCAGTGAACCTGATTAATCTTCCTAAAATGTTGATTTTTACATATTACTCACTTGCTTAAGAATTTACAAGATACCCCTATTTTTCTATAATTCATTCATGTATTCCACAAATATTTATTGAGCCAAATGGAGTCAATCAAATTCCCATGGAGGCTAAAAAGTTAGCTCTACCAGGTACACTAGTCGTTTGATACCCTTTAACCCAATACTCTTTAAATATTTATTCTCTAATCTTGTTGGGGGCTCACAGTAGCATTTAGACTCTCCTCTATTGTCCTAAGAGCCCTGGTGGTGCAGTAGTTGAAGCACTCTACTGCTAACCAAAAGGTTGGCTGTTTGAACTCACCAGCTGCTCTGCAGGAGAAATATGTGGCAGTCTGCTTCCGTAAAGATTGACAGCCTTGGAAACCCTACAGGGGCAGTTCTACTCTGTCCTATAGAGTCACTATGAGTCAGAATCGACTTGACAGCAACAGGTTTGGGTTTTTTGGGTTTTCTATTGTCCTAAGCAATTCAACACCTATCCCAAAGTAACCACCCTACCTAGGGAAAAATAAAACCCCGCAGATAACGTGACCACTTATCTTAGAAGGAAACACTCAAGGCTTATTCATCCAAGGAGAGAAAAAGAAAGAGTGAAAGAGAGAGAGAAACAATTTCTCCATTCTCTTAAATCTGCAATGGTTGTTTAGTGCCACAAGAATGTTTTAACACTTTCTATGGGTTAATGCCTTTGGCAACTACCTCTTAATCCAGTTTTGCTCCCATGATATACCCAGGAACATTCAAGATGTTGTGTGTTGAGACAAGATATAGTCCCCCCACTCCCAAAAAGTTTAGCTTAGCATTTCCCAAAACGTGTTCTGAGGACACTAATCTTCATGTTCCAAAATACAAAAGTGCCAAAGTCATTAACTTGGGAAAGGCTCTAAAACATATTTCCCGCTTGGAGAGGCATAAAGAATACTAGTATATTATAGACTGAGACAATTCAGGCAAGCCCTTTCTAATTAGGCATTTCTAAACTTCTCTGGCCATGGCACTCTTTTCACAGGACACACTTTAGATTTTTTATAACCTCCTCTCACCCTACTTATCAATCAAAAATAGTACCCCTGAACAACAGAAGAAGAAAGAGAGTCGGGAATACGAGGAGGAAATGGAATGTGTGGCTAACTGCCTCCTTGCCATGAGACCAGAACCGGATGGTGCCTAGCTACCATTACTGAACATTTTGATTAAAGATTCTATCGAAGAATCCTGTTCAAAAAGGGGAAAATGCAGAACAGAATTTCAAATTCTCATGGACTACAGATTCCCTGGAGCCATGGAGGCTAGATGAATCCCCAAAACTATTGCCCTGAGATAATCTTTAAACTTTAAACCAAAAATATCCCCTGAAGTCTTCTTAAAATCAAACAACAATTTATCTTAATTAGTAAAAAGTGTCTGCCTTGAGCATTATCTGTTTTAAAATCTATCTATATGGACACATCCAAACTCCCTGGGGGACCAAATTACTGGGCTAATGGCTGGCTACCATGGTCTAAGGGGACATCTAGCTCAACTGGCATAACACAGTTGATAAGAAAATGTTTCACATTCTACTTTGGTGAGTAGCATCTGGGATCTTAAAAGCTTGTGAGTGGCCGTCTAAAATACTCTAACTCATCCCACCCTGTCTGGAGCAAGGGAGAATGAAAAAAACCAAAGACACAATGAAAAGGTTAGTCCAAAGGGCTAATGGACCACAACTACCACAGCCACCACCAGACTGAGTTCAGCACAACTAGATGGTGTCCAGCTACTACCACCCACTGCTCTGACAGGGATCCAATACAGCATCCTGGACAGAGCTGGAGAAAAATGTAGAACAAAATTCTAACTCACAAAAAAAGACTAGACTTACTGTTCTGACAAAGATGGGAGAAACCCTGAGGGTATGGCCCCCAGACACCCTTTTAACTCGGTACTGAAGTCACTCCTGAGGTTCACCCTTCAGCCAAAGATCTGATAGGCCCATAAAACAAAATGAGACTAAATGGGCACATCAGCTCGTGGACAACGACGAGAAGGCAGGAGGGGACAGGAAAGCTGGTAACAGGGAACCCAACGTCAAGAAGGGGAAAGTGCAGACATGTCGTGGGGTTGGTAACCAATGTCACAAAATATGTCTATTAATTGTTTAATGAGAAACTAAATTGCTCTGTAAACCTTCACCTAAAGTACAATAAAAAATAAATAAAATCTATGTCTATATGGGATCAAACTGTCAACATTAACTTGAAAGATTAGATAGGAACCTTAGGGGGCAGGGGATTATGTTAATGGAGGAGGAACAACTCAGAAAAGGAGAGTGAGAATGGTTCTACAACTCAAAGAATGGAATCAATGTCATTGAATTGTACACACAGAAAACTGTTGAGCTGGCATATGTTTTGCTGTGTATATTCTCAACAATAACAACAAAATTTAAAAAAAAAAAAAGTACTCCTCAGTGGAGTCCTATCCAGTCTAAATGGTCTCTGCCCCCATAAAGAGAGAACCTGCTCCTCTGGGCTCTGCCCATAACTGATTTCTTTGTTTACAGCGATCTCTTTAATCCATGGTGGACTCCCCAGTCTTTCCCCACCCTCTACTTCCTCCAGATGAAGCCCACCTCTCCTACTCAAGCCCACCTTAATCTTTCATGTCTCTGAACTCCTATAACCCGTGTTCTTATATCATCTTATAGATTTGTGACACATCAAATGGACATGTAAAAGTTAAAGCCATGAGAGTGAATGTGCTAATGAAAACATATTCAGTAAAAAAATATATATATATATGTAAAAAAATTTATATATATATACGTACATATATATATATATATAGTAAGTGCAAATCACAAAATGTGAAAGAAGGCCTCGAAAGTTTAGTAATCTTTAGTAAGCAACACATCTACAAGTCTGGATATACTCTGCTAGAAATCTGCTGAAATCACAAACTATAAACTTTTACCCTGATAGACACTGACATCAAATAGCTTAATAAGTAATTTCCAGTACTGCCTTCTGAGTAAAGGTCTGAACCTGGTACAGCTTGAGGACACTAAACAATAAGCCTGGGCTGGATGTCTTCCATCTGCCTTCCAGGTCCATCTTCAACCCTTCTCCACTTGCTCTGTGCCCTGGGAGGCCAACCTACCAGGACTGTATCAATGCACTTCCATGTAAGATGGATGGAAATGCAGAACAAAATTTCAAATTCTCATGGAATCCAGACTTCCTGGAGCTATTGAGGCCAGAAGATCCCCTGAAACTACTACTCTGAGAAAATCTTTAAAACTTGAACCAGGAGGTGGGGCCAAGATGGTGGAGTAGACAGATGCTTCCAGTGGACCCTCTTACAACAAAGGGCCGAAAATACAAGTGATTCAATTATATATGGCAATCTGGGGGCCCTGGAATCAAAGGCAAAGTTTAGGAACGGGACTGAGTGGCAGGGGGAGGGAGAGACAGTTTGGAAGCAGCGAGTAGTTGCCAGACCTGACCCGGCGAGAGACTGAGCCCTTCAGGCCTGAACAGCTCGTGGGTGAGCGGTGAGAGGCAGGCAAGCAGCAGTGCTTGAGAGGCACGTTTTCTGCACTGGGAGAGACCCAGCACCAGAAGGTCTACATGGCCACCCTGAACCAGTGAGAAGCAACCCTGGATCAAGCGAAAGATAACTACTAGCGTACAGCCTACCGCACAGATCAAAAATACCCCCCTTAGGGAAAAACCTCTCTCCCATTTACCTCCCCACTCTCTGCTCTGCACTGGGTCCCGGACTGGCTTCAGCAACGGCTGAGTCCCCTGGGCCAAAAGTAGGATCTGTCACATGCCCAGAGCCATTCTCCCTGCCTTGGAGAGTGAAAAAATTAACAAACAAGGGAAAAAATAAACTGCCAGCTCCCCTAAGCCAGGAACCCAGGATAGGCACAGCTCCTTTGCCTAGGCACAGGCATAAGGGATCCACGGACTTTGAGTGCCTTTCCCTCTGCATAGACTTGTGTGGGCCCATCTCAATAGCATAGGCCCTCATTACCGCAGTACAACAGGGTATATACTGGAACTCTAACTTCAACTGTTTCAGCTGTGAAGTGACAAGTTCTTGACATTTGACACTGCTCTGCCCATTAAGCAGGGTCTTCACCTACCTACTTCAGGAGTCTGAGGACTGGTGGCTCTACCCACACCACCTAGCCACTTCCAAGAGGGGCCCATGAATAAGAGGTGCTCCCCAGTCCTTACAGCCAACAGCATCAGGTGCTAATAGTCCAGCTGCAAAACCCACTCACCTACGTGCTCTAGGGAATAGGGACACGCCTTCCTCCTGGACAGTCAGGGGTGGCCGTCAGCCCCCTACCTTGCTCAGAGTGTGTCCCTCTGCTGCAGCCAGATGCCTGTGCCTACACCAATCACTCATGCCTGTCTAGGAGTGTAAGTAAGAGCTTACACCACACACTTGGTGGCTATCTACCTGGGCATCTGAGCTGAATCCATACAGGAGGAGTGGGTGGACTCCTGAGCTCACATACCTAGTTAACAGATCTAACCACTTGGTGACAGGGCATTAAAGCTTCAAAGGTGCCAATAATCATTCTAGCTCATACGAGCAGCCTATTTGGGCTTATCAAAACAAGAAGCTAGGACACAGTAAGTAAACATAAAATAAATAAATATAATAACTTATTGATGGCTCAGAAACAACAGTCAAAATCAAATCACATAAAGAGGCAATCCATGATGGCTTCAGCAAGCTCCCAAAGTAAAGAATCTAGAAAATTTCCAGAGGAGGAAAATTTATTGGAATTACCGGAGGCAGAATATAAAAGATTAATATACAGAACCCTTCAAGAAATTGGGAAGGAAATTAAGCAAAACGCAGAACATGCAATAGAGGAAATTAAAAAGATTAGAGAAGAGCACAATGACGAATTTAACAGACTGCAAGAATCCAGAGGCATAGCAAAAAGAAATCAAGAAGATTAATAATAAAATGTCAGAATTAGACAACTCATTAGAAAGTCATAGGAGCAGAATTGAGGAAATGGAAGTCAGAATTAGTGAGACTGAAGATAAAGCACTTGACACCAACTTATTTAAGGAAAAATCAGATAAAAGGATTTTAAAAAATGAAGAAAACCTAAGAATTAGGTGGGACTCTATCAAGAGGACTAACCTACGAGTGCTTGGAGTACCAAAACGGGGTTGGGGGGATAACAGAAAATACAGAGAGAATTGTTGAAGATTTGTTGGCAGAAAACTTCCCTGATATCAGGAAAGATGACAAGATATCTATTCAAAATGCTCATTGAACTCCACATAAGGTAGATCCCAAAAGAAAGCCACCAAGACGTATTATAATCAAACTTGTGAAAACCAAAGATAAAGAGAGAATTTTAAGAGCAGCTAGGGATAAAAGAAAAGTCATCTACAAAGGAGAGTCAATAAGAATAAGCTTGGACTACTCAGCATAAACCATGCAGGCAAGAAGGCAATGGGATGACATATAGAAAGCCTTAAAGGAAATAAATGCCAGTCAAGAATTATATATCCAGCAAAACTGTCTCTCAAATATGATGGCGAAATTAGGACATTTCCAGGTAAACAGAAGTTCAGGGAATTTGCAAAAACCAAACACAAGAAATACTAAAGGGAGTCCTCCGGTTAGAAAATCAGTAACATCAGATAACCCAAGACTAGGACACAGGACAGAACAACCAGATATCAACCCAGATAGGGAAATCACAAAAGGAAATCAAAGCTACAACACTGAAAATAGGGAAACAGATGTCAATATGTAAAAGATGACAACATTAACACAAAAAAGAGGGACTTAAAAAACGGATATGTAGATTTTTCACATGGAGAGGAAGTCAAGGAGATTTAAAGAAATAAAAGACTGGTATAAACTTAGAAAAATAGAGGTAAATATTAAGGTAACCACAAAGGAAGCTAACAATCCTACAAGTCAAACTAAAACACTAGAAAAATATAAAGACTCAGCAAACACAAAATCAATAACAATGAAAAAGATGAAAAGAAAATACATAAAGAAAAACAACTCAGCACAGAAAATTAAGTGGAACAAAGAAAGTGTCAACAACACACACAAAAAGAAATCAAAATGACAGCACTAAAGTCATACCTATCAACAATTACACTAAATGTAAATGGACTAAATGCACCAATAAAGAGACAGAGAGTGGCAGAATGGATAAAAAAAAAAAACACGATCTGTCTATATGCTGCCTACAAGAGACACACCTTAGACTTAAAGACACAAACTAAAACTCAAAGGATGGAAAAAACTATATCAAGAAAACAACACTCAAAAAAGAGCAGGAGTGGCAATATTAATCTCTGACAAGATAGACTTTAAAGTAAAATCCACCACAAAGGATAAGGAAGGACACTATATAATGATCAAAGGGTCAATACACCAGGAGGACATAACTATAATAAATATTTACACACCCAATGACAGGGCTCCAAAATACATAAACTCTAACACACTGAAAAGAGAGATAGACAGCTTCACAATAGCAGTAGGAGACTTCAACACACCACTTTTGGTGAAGGACAGAACATCCAGAAAGAAGCTCAATAAAGACACGGAAGATCTAAATGCCACAATCAATCAACTTCATCTCATAGACATATACCGAACACTCCATCCAACAGCAGCCAAGTATACTTTCTTTTCCAACGCACATGGAACATTCTCCAGAATAGACCACATACTAGACCATAAAGCAAGCCTTAAGAAAATCCAAAGCATCAAAATATTACAAAGCATCTTTCTGACCATAAAGCCCATAAAAGTAGAAATCAACACCAGAAAAAGCAAGGGAGAAAAATCAAACACCTGGAAACTGAACAACACCTTGCTCAAAAACTACTAGGTTACAGAAGAAATAAAGGATGGAATAAAGAAATTCATAGAATCAAATGAGAATGAAAACACATCCTACCAGAACCTTTGGGACACAGCAAAAGCAGTGCTCAGAGGTCAGCTTATACAACAAATGCACACATCCAAAAAGAAGAAAGGGCCATAATCAAAACATTAACCCTACAACTCGAACAAGTAGAAAGAGAGCAGCAAAAGAAGCCCTCAGGCACCGGAAGAAAGGAAATAATAAGAATTAATTAGAGCAGAATTACATGAAATAGAGAATAGAAAAACAATTGAAAGATTTTACAAGACCAAAAGCTGGTTCTTTGAGAAGATCAACAAAATTGATAAACCATTGGCAAAACTGACAAAAGAAAAACAGGAGAGGAAGCAGATAACCCATATAAGAAATGAGATGGGTGATATCACAACAGACCCAAATGAAATCAAATGAATCATACAGAATATTATGAAAAACTGCACTTTAACAAATTTGAAAACCTAGAAGAAATGGACAAATTTCTAGAAACTCACTACCTACCTAAACTAACACAAACAGAGGTAGAACAACTAAATAAACCCATAACAAAAGAAGCGATTGAAAAGGTAATTAAAAAGCTCCCAACAAAAAAAAGCCCTGGCCTGGATGGCTTCACTGGAGAATTCTACCAAACTTTCAGAGAAAAGTTAGCACCACTACTACTAAAGGTATTTCAGAGCATAGACAAGGATGGAATACTCCCAAACTCATTCTATGAAGCCAGCATAACCCTGATACCAAAACCAGGTAAAGACATTACAAAAAGAGAAAATTACAGATCAATATCGCTCATGAACATTGACGCAAAAATCCTCAACAAAATTCTAGCCAATAGAATTCAGCAACATATCAAAAAAATAATTCACCATGATCAAGTGAGATTTATACCAGGTATGCAGGGATGGTTCAACATCAGAAAAACAATCAATGTAATCCATCACATAAATAAAACAAAAGGCAAGAACCACATGATCTTATCAATTGGTGCAGAAAAGGCATTTGACAAAGTCCAACACCATTCATGATAAAAACTCTCAACAAAATAGGAATAGAAGGGAAATTCCTCAGCATAATTAAGGGCATTTATACAAAGCCAGCAGCCAACATCATCCTAAATGGAGAGACATTGAAAGCATTCCCCTTGAGAACGGGAACCAGACAAGGATGCCCTTTATCACCACTCTTATTCAACATTGTGCCGGAAGTCCTAGCCATAGCAATTAGGCTAGAAAAAGAAAATAAAGGGCATCCAGATTGGTAGGGAAGAAGTCAAAGTATCTCTGTTTGCAGATGATCCAATCTTACACACAGAAAACCCCAAAGAATCCACAAGAAAACTACTGGAACTAATAGAAGATCTCAGCAAAGTTTCAGGATACAAGATAAACATACAAAAATCAGTTGGATTCCTTTACACTAACAAAGAAAGCTCGAAGAGGAAATCACCAAATTAATACCATTTACAATAGCCCCCAAGAAGATAAAACTTAGGAACAAATCTAACCAGAGACGTAAAAGATCTATACAATGAAAACTACAAGACACTACTTCAAGAAACCAAAAGAGACCTGCATAAGTGGAAAAACATACCTTGCTTATGGATAGGTAGACTCAACATTGTGAAAGTGTCAATTCTACCCAAAGTGATCTACAGATACAATACAATCCCGATCCAAATTCCACCGGCATTTTTTAATGAGATGGAGAAACAAATCACCAACTTCATATGGAAATGGAAGAGGCCCCGAATAAGTAAAGCATCACTCAAGAAGAAGAACAAAGTGGGAGGCCTCACAGTACCTGATTTTAGAACCTTTTATACCATCACAGTAGTCAAAACAGCCTGGTACTGGTACAACAGAAACACAGACCAATGGAACAGAATTGCAAATCCAGACATAAATTCATCCACCTAAGAGCAGCTGATATCTGACAAAGGCCCAAAGTCCATTAATTGGGGAAAAGACAGTCTCTTTAACAAATGTTGCTGGCATAACTGGATATCCATCTGCAAAAAACTGAAACAAGACCCATACCTCACACGATACACAAAAACTAACTCAAAATGGATCAAAGACTTAACTATAAAATCTAAAACAATAAAGATCATGGAAGACAAAATAGGGACAACGCTAGGAGCCCTAACACATGGCATAAACACAATATGAACCCTAAGTAACAATGCAAAAGCACCAGAAGAGAGACTTGATAAATGGGAGCTCCTAAAAATCACTTATGCTCATCAAAAGAATTCACCAGAAGAGTCAAAAAACAAATTTTGGCTACGACAAATCCGATCAGCGTCTGATCTCTAAAATCTACAAGATACTGCAAAACCTCAAAAACAAAAAGACAAATAACCCAAGTAAAAAATGGGCAAAAGATACGAACAGGCACTTCGCCAAAGAAGATATTCAGGTGGCTAACAGACACATGAAGAAATGCTCATGATCATTAGCCATTAGAGAAATGCACATCAAAACTACAACGAGATATCATCTCATCCCAACAAGGCCAGCACAAATCCAAAAAACACAAAATAATAAATGCTGGAGAGGTTGTGGAGAGACTGGAACACTTATACACTGTTGGTGGGAATGTAAAATGGTACAGCCACTTTGGAAATCGATTTGGTGCTTCCTTAAAAATCTAGAAATAGAAGTACCATACAATCCAGCTATCCTGCTCCTTGGAATATATCCTAGAGAAATAAGAGCCGTCACACGAATCGATATATGCACACCCACGTTCATTGCAGCACTGTTCACAATAGCAAAAAGATGGAAACAACCTAGGTGCCCATCAATCAATGAATGGATAAACCAATTATGGTACACCCACACAACGGAATACTATGCAACAATAAATAACAACGATGAAGCCGTGAAACATAACATGGAGGAAGCTGGAGGTCATTATGCTCAACGAATTTAGTTAATCACAAAAGGACAAATATTGCATAAGACCACTATTATAAGAACTCAAGAAAAGGTTTAAACACAGAAGAAAACATTCTTTGATGGTTACGAGGGTGAGGAGGGAGGGTGAGGGTTATTTACTAACTAGATAGTAGATAAGAATTATCTCAGGTGAAGGGAAGGACAGCACACACTACAGGGGAAGCCAGCACAACTGGACTAAACCAAAGCTAAGAAGTTTCCTGAATACAATCAAACACTTTGAGGGACAGAGTAGCAGGGGTAGAGGTCTGGGGACCATGGTTTCAGGGGACATCTAGGTCAACTGGCATAACAAAGCTTATTAAGAAAATGTTCTGCATCCTGCTTTGGTAAGTGGAGTCTGGGGTCTTAAAAGCTTGCAAGCGGCCATCTAAGATGCATCAATTGGTCCCAACCACCTGCAGTAAAGGAGAATGAAGAACACCAAAGACACAAGGAAAGTATTAGCCCAAGAGACAGGAAGGCCACATAAACCAGAGACTTCATCAGCCTGAAACCAGAAGAACTAAATGGTGCCCGGCTACCTCCAACAACCGCCCTGACAGGGAACACAACAGAGAGTCCCGGATGGAGCAGGAGAAAGGTGGGGTGCAGAACTCAAATTCTAGTAAGAAGACCAGACTTGATGGTCTGGCTAAGACTGGAGGAACCCTGGAAAGCACAGCCCCAGGATTCTCTATCAGCCCAGAAATAACACAATTTCCAAGGCCAACTCTTCAGACACGGATTGGACTGGACTGTGAGACATAAAGTGATACTCGTGAGGATTGTGCCTCTTAGCTCAAGTAGATACAAGAGACTAAATGGGCAGCCTCTGTCTGGAGGTGAGACGGGAAGGCAGAGAGGGTTAGGAGCTGGTTGAATGGACATGAGAAATCAGGGTAGAAAGGAGTAGTGTGTGGTCACAGTATGGGGAGAGCAATTAGAGTCACATAACAATGTATGTATAAATTTTTGTATAGGAAAAAATAAAAAATAAATAAAACTTGAACCAAACCTATACCTTGAAGCCACCTTTGAACCTAATACTACTTTTGCCTAAATAGAAAAGAATGCCTGCATTAAGCATTGTACTCTTTTAAAGAATTATCTATATGTGATCGAAGTGACAACAGCAACTCAAAAGGATAGATGTGAAGCTTAGGGGGGAAGTGAGTTTGTGTTAATGATGGTGAAACAGTTTGGAAAAGGTTGCTGAGAAAGGTGGTACAACTTGAAGAATGTAACCAATGTCACTGAACTGTACATGTAGAAATTGTTGAAGTGGTATATGTTCTGTTGTATATATTTTCACCAAAAATTTTAATTAATTAATTCTGGGCCCTAGAACAAAATTTCCAAAGGGCTTTCCTTAGTTGCAAGACAACAGACAGATGTTTCTCCTTTCCTATTTACTCCTATGAAGGGGGGGGAGGGGAGTGTGAGAGCCTCATCTCTGCCTACCTGAGAAGGGCTGGGAAGAGGTTCCTCTTTGTAGGGACTCTCTAGTACAGGTTTCTATAATGGAATATGCTTTCATGAGCATCTAGAGATTTCCTTAGGTCTTGAAACAGAACTCTCCCGAAAATGTTACTTTTTGGGGATGAGAATCCATTTTCAAAACGTTGAGTCCCAGCAATGAGAAGTAGTATTTAACCTCAAAAACAACTGCACATCAAATTCACAACAATAACTCAAAAGATTAGATAGGAAACTTAAGGGGCAATCAGTTTATGTCAATTCGGGAGGAACAACTCAGAAAAGGAGGGTGAGAATGGCTGTACAACTTTAAGAATGTAATCAATGTCACTAAATTGTACATGTAGAAACTTGAATTGGTATATGCTTTAGCTGTGTATATTCTCAACAACAATCAAAAAAATAAAATAAATTATTTAAAAAAATTATAAGTCACTTTTGTACTCATAAGAATGTAATTAACGTCACTAAAATGTACATGCAGAAATTGGTGTATGTTTTTGCTGTGTATACTCTCAACAACAGCAACAAAATAAACCATTTAAAAAAAAAAAAAACAGCAGCTGCATATTTCTCTTGTTCCTGACAATATCGGACTAAAAAGAATAGTCTCTTATCTTTTGTGTGAAAGGATAAGAGATGTCAGAAAATGAAGTCTAAATCTGTTTTAGGAAGGAAATGAGAGAAGCTAGGAAAACATTTCCTCCCCTAGTTTGTCACTGGAGTTCATTCTGGACAGAAGGTCAGCTGTCACTCCCAGGTGATCATTCCCAACTAACAACGGATGATCAGGAGAAGTAGACCCCATCTTGATCATGGTGTGTCCTACAAGGCTGAGCACCACAGCCTGGGTCAATCTGTCCATATTCCTGTAAAGCTTATCCCTCTTCTTCAATAGTATCTCCTCCCCACCCACTGTGCTCTCCTGATTATGGAAGCACTGGCTCATAACCGGTTAAGGTTATGGAATATTGGACCGTAAGAAGAAATGAAAGCCCTGCTCTGGCTTACCTGGAATAATCAGAGAAACTAGGGTAGAAAAGTAAAGGAATCTGCTAACATAAACTGCCTTACCATTTATATTACAACATTTTGCTTATTTCAAACTTGTCCCAACTTGGAAGGTAACAACCTCCATAGATGGAACAGGATACATATCAGAGTTCCCACTAATCATGGAAGTTCTCTGGCCCTTTTCAGGAGTTAAGCTGAACAGCCCTCATTGAAAGCACCCAAATACTTCCGTAATTTTTTTTTTTAATGAAAGAATTTAAATGAAGAAAGTGTCAAGATTGAACCTAAGGGTACAGCAGTTTTAACTAACCTAAAGATTTTACACACACATGCACACACACCTTAAACTGATATTTTTCTCCTTTCTTAGCCATTTCTTTAAAATGTATTTATCTCTCAATATCAATTTTGTCCTTTTGTCAAAAGTGTACTGGTAGAAGGCGGTCCCCCCTGACTGTGTAGTACCGATGATATCAAGCTTCACAGAACATCTGTTATATACCTCTTGTGATAAGCGGGATTTAGAGTTTGACCTGGTTTATCTCCTTCTAAGAATAATAAGTTGACTAAGAAATAAACCAAAGACTTCTCTATTCATTTCTGAATAGAAGTGCTAAGAAAAATCTGTGGAAAACTATCTGGTATTTTTTCAAAGATATGTGGTTAATATTTCAGGACCTACAAAGTTTGAGAATATTTACGTTAAAGAAATATTTTCAAATGGGTTAATCTAAAAGCTCCTTAAGTATTCTCTCAGCTCTACATTTCTTAAATCATACCTAAATCTTAATTACTGGTGGAAATTCAAGAATCACTGACTCATTACTAAATATACTGGACATGCCTGAGCCAAGCAGCTTAGCCACACATTAAAATGAACGCTCTACTACATTATATATGTAATAGATGCTCAGATAATGCATATGACAGCATTTGCAGCAATGCAGATTAAGTGAAACTATAAAGTGAAACTTTAGGATATGGCTGCAGAAAACAAGGTGCACAATAAACATGTGAAAACAGAATGTTTTTGTTATGGATTGAATTGTGTCCCCCAATAATGTGTGTGAACTTAGCTAGGCCACAATTCCCAGTAGTGTTTGATTGTTCACCATTTTGTCATCTGATTGATAATTTCCTATGTGTTGTAAATCCTACCTCTATGACGTTAATGAGGTGGGATTAGTGGCAGTTATGTTAATGAAGCAGTTAAGTCAGTGTCTTTTGAGATATAAAAGAGGGAAGCCAGCAGAGAGACAGGGGGACCTCGTACCACCAAGAAAGCAGCCCTGGGAGTACAGTGTGTCTTTTGGACTCGGGGTTCCTGCGCAGAGAAGCTCCTAGACCAAGGGAAGATTGATGACAAGGACCTTCCTCCAGAGCCGACAGAGACAGAAAGCCTTTCCCTGGAGCTGGCACCCTGAATTCAGACTTTTGGCTACTAGACTGTGACAGGATAAAATTCTCTTTCTTAAAGCCATCCACTTGTGGCATTTCTGTTATAGCAGCACGAGATAACTAAGACATCCAGTGTTCCAAGCTACCAGCATTATGGAGATCTACAAGGTAGGCAATTTGTTTCGTTTCCTTATCTGTTTCAAATACAAACTCATTTTTCTGCTAAAGAATTTTTCTTTAAAAAGGCTGGAGGAATTTCTCTGCCCTTTGGCTTATTTAAAAGTGTAAAATATTCTTGTCATTTTGGAAGAAAGAATCAAGAAAGGAAGTTAGAAAAAGATTCTGAGGAACTTCTCTGAAGAAAAATAGGAAGGAAAGAAACTATCCCTTTGGAGTTAAAAATATCTGAGACCATTCTCAGTGTGGGTTGATTTTTAATCATTTTAAGAAGTACCAGCTTCCAAGCAGGGACTAGCAGCTTTGCAGGGGGCATTGGTTTCTCCTCCCATGCAGGAGACCCGGGTTTGATTCCTGGCCAATGCACCTCATGCACAGCCACCCCCATCTGTCAGTGGAGGCTTACGTGCTGCTATGATGCTGAACAGGTTTCAGCAGGGCTTCCAGACTAAGAGAGGCTAGGAAGAAAAGCCTGGCAATCCACTGCCAAAAGTCTATGGGTCACAATGGTCCTATCTGCAACTGATCACATGGATGGTGCAGGACTGGACACTGTTTAGTTCTGTTGTTCATGAGGTTGCCATGAGTTGAGGCCAACTCCATGGCAGCTAACAACAACAACAAAAGCAGCTTTACCCAAACAAAAAACAAAAACTATCACTTGCCTTTCTAGAAACTTGAAGGGAATTTGTATGTATGCAACCTGGTACTTGTTACTCAAGATGAACCAGAGAGAACACCAAAAGCCAACAAGCAAAACAAATGGCTGATTCCTTAGATGATGTCAAAAAAAGCCAGACTTACTGGACCCACTAAGACAGGAGGAATCTCTGAGACTATTACCCTGAGATGTTCTTTAAGCCTTGAACTGAACTATCCCTTCAAGTCACCTTCTAGCTAAACAACAGGTTAGCCCATAGAGTAGTCAACCTTGAGCAATCACCCTTTTTAAAAAACCATCTATAAGAGATCAAATGATCGACAAATTCTCTAAAGTATAGATGAGAATGTTGGGGAGCTGTGAAAGTAGGGCAATGGCAACGGAACAATTAGAACAGAAATAATGAGAGTGTTGATACAATGTGAAGAATGTACCAGTATCACTGAACAATATGTGTAGAAATTGTTCAATGGGAACCTATTTCGCTGTGTACACTTTCACCAAAAATATGATAAAGTATTATTTAAAAAAAAAAAGAAAGGAAGGAAAAATATCTGAGACCATTTCTCTACTGCTTGTCTATTTTCTATTTCACTGATTTCTTCTATTATGTTTGCGATCTCCTTCTTCTTTAGGTTTAATATGTTTTTTCCTAGCTCCTTAATATGGAAACTTACATAATAGATTTAAAACCCTTCTTTTTTCCTAATGTTAGCATTTAAAGCTATGAATTTCCTTCTAAACATAATGTTAGCTGTAACCCCTAGAGTCTGATACGGTGCTTTCCTTTTCATTCAGCTAGAAATATTTTCCAATTTCCCATGTGATTTCTTCTTTGAACTATGGGTATTCAGAAGTATGCTATTTAATTTCCAAATATTTGAGAAATTTCCAGAGATCTTTCTGTTTGTTAGTGGTTTCCAATTTAATGCTGTTGTGGTCAGAAAATGTACCTTCTATTATTTTAATTATTTTAAATTTACTGAGATTCGTTTTACGGCCCAGAGAATGGTCCATGTTGGTGAGTGCTCTCTGTGTACTTGAAAAGCATGTATATTCTGCTGCAGTTATTGAGAAGAGTGTTCTATGTCAACAAGGTTAAGGTGATTGATAGCATCATTCAGATCATATACATCCTTGCTGATTTTCTTATCTACTTGCTATATCAATACTGAGAAAGGACTGTTAAATCTCCAGCTTATTGGCAGTTTATTTCTCCCTTTAATTCTGTCAGTTTTTGCTTCATGTACTTTGAAGCTCTGCTATTAGACAAATATATATTAAGAATTTTTATTTCATCCTGATAAACTGATCCTTTTATCATTATAAAATGTCACCTCTGAGTGGACTGAAACCTGCCCTAGCTGGGAATGGCGGGTAGATAATAACAACTTTCCATTAACTTGACTTTCACTGGGTAGGGGTGGACGCTACATAAAAGAGCAAATAAAAAAACAAAAACAAATTCGCTACTAAATTATATTAAGTAATAAATATATACATAGTTAAGAGCTCAGACTCTCAAATCAGAGAGAATTAGGTTCAATTTCTGGCTCTGCCATTTATCAAACTATGTGACCCTGGGCAAGTCTACTTAAACTGTGAGAGAATAAATACCCTGTTTGTCAAAGCCATCCACTTGTGGTATTTCTGTTACAGCAGCACTAGACGACTAAGACAGTGAAGCCATCCACTTGTGGTATTTCTGTTACAGCAGCACTAGACGACTAAGACAGTGACCTTGGGCAAGTGTACGTAAACCC
Source organism: Dugong dugon (assembly GCA_030035585.1). Classification (NCBI taxonomy): domain Eukaryota; kingdom Metazoa; phylum Chordata; class Mammalia; order Sirenia; family Dugongidae; genus Dugong; species Dugong dugon. The sequence continues at coordinate 52,973,851 of CM057475.1, forward strand.
CTCTGAACCTTAGTTTTCTCATCTGTAAACAGAGGATAATAATAATAATTTACTTCATAGGATGTTATGAAGATTGAACGTGATAGTGTCGGTAAACATTTAACACATTGCGTGGCAAATAGTAAATGTGAGCTATGAGGGCAGTGATGATGATAATGGAGGAGAAGGAGGGCTGTCATCATCACCCAGACTGATTGGAATGTAAGCAATACAGATGAGGCAGCAAGTTCCGGGTGGGGCTAACTTCTCAAACTGCTACTGTCTTCTTGAGAGGAAGGGGGAGTAATGTGACTCTGTGGTTACTGGTCACAAGGACAAGGTAACTGACACCCCCCTCTAATCTCTAAATGAGCTATGTATTCACAATAGACCCACAAGGATTTGGCAGCAGTTTACAAATGAGGTCCCTGCATATGGGTCTAAGAAAACCCTTACCAAACGCATTCCAGGGAAAGAAGAGGGATATGAAATTAATTGATTTACTCTTCTAAAAAAAAAAAAAAAAGCACACTGCACTTCTAGGAAAAACATTGGCACTATTGTTAAATCCTTTAAATGTATCAACCTTTTAAAAATTGTTCTTCAGGGCTTGAAACTCCCTAATGTGAGATTGCTGTTGCTCTAGTTTAGACTCTCACCATCTTTTCTTTGGGACCACTGCAATAGCTTCCTACACCAGTCTCATCCTCACCTGTTCTATCTTCCACACTGCAGCTAGGATTACCTTTTTAAAAACAAAATCTCATAATTCTCTACAGCTTGAAGTTCCTCGAGGGCTCCCTATCACTTGTAGGAAGTGTCTAAAACTCATCTGCAGATCATACAAAGCTGGTCATTAGCTGGTCTCTGCACACAGATGCGACCTCATTTCCCAACACTCTCTACCCACCATGTGCCTGACGCGCTAGTCTCCCCAAACCACCACAAGTTCTCTGAAAAGTCACGTGTACCTTTGCACCTGCCAGTCCCTCTGCCCAGGGAAAAACACCACAATCAAATGCAGAATTGGAACATCCCAGAGTAACTGTCCTCATTAAATATAAAGTATAACACAGCTTTACAATATATATACAATTATATCTACCGACAGCTGTTCATATACATTATCTCATTTATGCACGTGGCTACCTGTTGCTACCTGCGATCAAGTATGACTATGAAGTACTTACTTTTATTGTTAACTGACCACTGCAAGGAGGAACAATCAGTGAGCTAGCAAATCACCTTCTGATGAACACCTGTACTGTAAATAGTAATTATATTTTAATTTTTAAGTATTTGGAATCACCAGAAGAGAAGACTCCCCAAGCCTGAATGCCACCTATGAAATACAAGAATAAAGTTTGAGAATACTGATAAAATCCTATCTAAAGATTTTCATTAATTTACTGTTATCAAGGTCTTTAATCAAAACAAGGAGTCTCTGGGTGATGGAAACAGTTAACACACTTGGCTGCTTAGAAGGGTTGGTGACTCGAGTCTACTCAGAGGCACCTTGGAAGAAAGGCCTGGTGATCTACTTCTGAAAAATCAGCTATTGAAAGCCCTACGGAGCACAGTCCGACTCTGACACACATGGGGTTGTCAAGAGTCGGAAATGACTCCACAGCAACCAGTTTTAATCAAAGCAAACGTCTTACTTAAAATAACCAATTAACCTTCATAATAAAATTATAAGTAGGGTTGTAATAAATTTAATATAAATGTCTTTCTCTATGCTAAATTTTTAGCCTTGATTTATTAACCACTTGATTTTAAAACTACATGAAAAGACTGACATTGAAATACTTTATTCTTATAGCCTTTAAATCACTAAATAAATAAATCTAAACACAGCTTCGCACTTCAACAATTACCATTCGTTTTACTTTAAAACTGACTCACTTTCCTATCATAGTTGACTAGCAGGTCAAGGCAGCAAGACTAAAAGAAAAATAAAACAAAACTGGATTTCTTCATGTCTAAAGTGATCCAGATATTGTAACTACTGAATAACATCTACATAGTGGCAGCAAAAAGACAGGTAATGAAAACTATGGATTTGTAAAACCATATGTATTATTCTCCACAGTTCAGCTAGCTGCTCAAGAATACAGAACTCCAACAGACACTAACAAATGTCTGGTTTTAATGTAAACTCATTCTCCTCTTACCTGACCCTTCAGGGATCCTGAGATGTTTCCTGATAAGCAGATCTAAACTGTAAGACAATAATATCCCCAAGGAGGTTCTGGCACTGAGCCCAGAAATCCTTAAAGCAACAAGCACTGTCTTAAAGAAGTAAACCAGAAAACTTATTCACCTCTCAATTCTCTCCTGTAACTCTAGGGATGATGAAAACGCCTGGCCAAATGTTGTTGCTGTTGTTAGGTGCTGTTGAGACGGTTCCAACTCATAGCGACCCTACGTACAACAGAACGAAACACCACCTAGTCCTGCATGATCCTCACAATCATAGTTATGTTTGAGCCCATTGTTGCAGTCACTCTGTGTCAATCCATCTCACTGAGGGTCTTCCTCTTTTTTGCTGACCTTCTACTTTACCAAGCATGATGTCCTTCTCCAGGGACTGGTTCCTCCTGATAACATGTCCAAAGTAAGTGAGACAAAATCTCAACATCCTTGCTTCTAAGGAGCACTCTGGCTATACATCTTCCAAGACAAATTGGTTCGTTCTTCTGGCAGTCCATGGTATATTCAATATTCCTTGTCAACACCATAATTCAAAGGCATCAATTCTTCTTCGGTCTTCCTTATTCACATACGCTTTCACGTGCATATGAGACAACTGAAAATACCATGGCTTGGGTCAGGCGCACCTTAGTCCTCAAAGTGACATCTTTACTTTTTAGCACTTTAAAAAGGTCTTTTGCAGCAGATTTGCCCAACGCAATACGTTGTTTGATTTCCTGACTGCTGCTTCCATGGGTGTTGTGAATCCAAGTAAAATGAAATCCTTGGCAACTTCAATCTTTTCTCCATTTATCATGATGTTGCTTATTGGTCCAGTTGTGAGGATTTCTGTTTTCTTTATGCTGAGGTGTAATCCATACTGAAGGCTGTGGTCTTTGATCTTCATCAGTAAGTGCTTTAAATCCTCTTCACTTTCAACAAGCAAGGTTATGTCACCTGCATATCGCAGGCTGTTGATGAGTCTTCCTCCAATCCTGATGCCACTTTCTTCTTCATATAGTCCAGCTTCTTGGATTATTTGCTCAGCATACAGACTGAACAAGTATGGTGAAAGGATACAACCCTGACGCACACCTTTTCCGATTTTAAGCCACAAAGTATCCCCTTGTTCTATTCAAACAACTGCCTCTTTGGTCTTGCCTCTTGGTTCCTCATGAGCACAATTGAGCGTTCTGGAATTCCCATTCTTCACAATGTTATCCACAATTTGTTATGATCCACACAGTTGAATTCCTTTGCATAGTCAATAAACTACAGGTAAACATCTTTCTGGTATTCTCTGCTTTTAGTCAGGATCCATCCAGCCAAATGGAAGTTATAAAATTCTTTCTGAAGCAATATATTTTTAAATAGAGATGGTCTGCTATTCATAATGTCACTCTCTGCCATTTGGGACATTTTGGAAGATGACTGAAAAATGACCTCGGATCCAAACCAAGCTATGTGGGCCAGTGAATCTTTTCTATTTACGGTAGCCTGAACGATTTTGTTATGGATTGAATTATGTCCCCAAAAAATATGTTTTAAATCCTATCCTCTATGCTCGTGTTTATAATCCCATTTGGGAATGGGTTGTCTTTGTTATGTTAATGAGGCAGGATTACTATAGGAGGTATCTTTAGTCAATCCCTTCTGAGATACAAAAGAGATTAAACAAGCGGGTAGAGGCAGGGATGGCGGAAGAGAGATGCCAAGTCACATGAAGACTGCCCAGGAGCAGAAGCTCAGAAGAGACAAGGACCTTCCTCAAGAGCCGACAGAGAGAGAGAAAGCCTTCCCCTAGAACCAGCACACTGCATTAAGAATTCTGGCCTCCTAAACTGTGAGAAGATAAATTTCTGTTTGTTAAAACCACCCACTTGTGGTATTTCTGTTATTCAGCAGCACTAGATAACTAAGACAGACTTGGAATTTGCTGTAGTGACCAACAGATTAAAGGGTAAATTAACTCACCACAGAGAGACTAGGTCAATGAAGTTACATAGTTATGTCAAGAGCCATTAAAAAATCCAGAATATGGGAAATCCTAAAGAACATATGACTAGTTTCTTCAACAAATAAATTGTAAATGATTAAAAAAGAAAGAAGGGGAATTTATAAATTAAAAGTCATTTAAGAAACACGTTAACTGTGAGAATGGTTGCACAACTTGAAGAATGTAATCAATGTCTCTGAATTGCACATGTAGAAACTGTTGCATCGGTGTATGTTTTGCTGCGTATATTCTCAACAACCAAAAATAAAATAAATTATAAACAAAAGAAACCCATGAACTAAATGTGACATGCACTCCTTTCTTAGATCTTGATTCAAATAAATCAAGTATTTAAAAAAAGAAAATTAAGACAATTGGGAAAATTTGAACATTGACTGGATTCTTGATTATATCAAGGAATTGCTGTTGTTGTCAGTTGCTATTGAGTGATTCTGACTCATGGCAACCCCACGTGTGCAGAATAGAACTGCTCCATAGGGTTTTCAAGGCTGTGACCTTTCAGAAGCAGATCGCCAGGCCTGTCTTCCAAGGCACCTCTCAGCGGATTCAAACCACCATTTCTGATACTAGTCAAGCACTTAACCGTTCGCACTACCCAGGCCCTTTCATTAAGGAATTACTGCTGTATTTTTAGGTGACAATAATGGCATTGCCATAAATAAAAGGCAATCCTATTTAAAAAAAAAAAAAAAAAAAAAAAAGCCCAAGGGTCTAAAAAGAGGCCAAGAGTTGGAATACAGAAGCCAACTCAGTTTTACAGATCTTAAATTGGGTATTGGATACATGGATGTTTGTTGTATTGTTCTTCATTCACTTATATAAATTTTAAATACTTCACTATGACAAGGTTGAAAAGCCAAAGAATGCTGCCTGGGTGGACAGTTTCTGAGCATTTCCCTTTTGGGATTCCATGCCTGTTTCTGACCATCTAGGGCAGTCAGTGCAGGATCTCTGAGCAGTTCCAGCTCCAGCAAAATTCTCCAACCTCCTCCCCAACTCACAGAGTGCTGGTCAGTTAGTCCGGCATACATGAAAAGAGGATAAACTTCAATAGCTGACTTTATAAATCACTCCTTGTCTTCAGTCACTTGCTTGCCTGAAGCTTAAAATGGCACAGCAGTTATAAGCAGGCACAGGCTTTGGAGAAAATACACGAGTTTGAATTCCAATTCCGTATAACTTTACGTCAAGTTTCTCAACAAACCTGTACCTCAGTTTTTCCATATGTAAAATGCACCTTCCTCAGGATATCGTTTCAAAGATTAAATGAGACAATGCACTTAGTACAGTGACTGGCTAAAATATCAGCTGTCATTGTTATATTATTATTGTTGTTATTATATATTTCTCTTTCACTTGAATTGAGACTGTTAGTGAAAGCCAGTAAAATGGAAAGAAGAAATGTTTATAGTTAATAATTAATAATATGCTTATTGTTGTTGTTGTAGAAAAAGAGACCAATCTGATTAGAGCAGAAAGTGGAGATATTAATCAATATGTAATACGTAGAGCTGGACCAGACTTGAGGGCTTGGCCGCAGGGTTTAAGATCTATTATAGGAGGTGGTGGGTAACAACAATAGGTTTGGAGCAGGAGAATAATAAACATAAACAGTGTTTTCAGAAGATGAGTCAAACAATGGTTTACCCAAGATAGACTAGGGTCTGTGGCATTGACCTTGAAGACAGCATTAGGGTATATTTATGGCAACTTTTTTTTTTTTTTATCATCCTATATATAGTGCTATTGGAGCCCTGGTGGCACAGTGGTTAAGAGCTTGGCAGCTAACCAAAAGATCAGCAGTTCAAATCCACCAGCTGCTCCTTGGAAGCCCTATGGGCCAGTTCTACCCTGTCCTATAGGGTCGCTATTAGTCAAAATTGACTCAACCGCAACATATTTGGTTTTTGTTTTTTTATATAGTGTTATTAATATGATTTGAGGCCTTGCTTTATAATAAAGTGACCAGGTATTATGAGGCATCCACCACCTGTCAGTTTGTCATACTGTGGTGGCTTGCATGTTGCTATGATGCTGGAAGTTATGCCACTGGTATTTCAAATACCAGCAGAGTCACCAATGGTGGACAGGTTTCAGCAGAGCTTCCAGACTAAGACAGACTAGGAAGAAAGGCCTGGTGATCTACTTCTGAAAATTAGCTAATGAAAACCCTACGGATCATAACAGAAGACTGTCCGATATAGTCCTGGAAGATGAATCTCTTATGTTGGAAGGCACTCAAAATACACAGTGGCTACTGCAATGCACTCAGACATACCAATGACCTTGAAGATGGTGCAGGACCTGGCAACGTTTCATTCTGTTGTACCTGAGGTCGTCATGAGTCAGAGGCAACTCAACGGCAAATAACAACAATAGTATGGGGCATGACTGTTTGTTACAACAATCCTAAACCAGATCCAAAATACTCATTGTTCAGAAATGACAAAAGAGCTAAAAGGTTTCTACACTGCTGGGAATGGGAGGGAAGAATAAACTAGAAAGTGGGAGGACAGGGGGTGTGAGTCTGGGGAGTTAAGCACAACTTGGCACATCCATTGCAACTTTTTCTGCTGATAGTGCAGACTCATCTATCCTAAGATAATCACCTCATGAAAACAATGCAGTGTGTGCTGGGCCCAGAACCCACGGCTCCAATGTCAGCACTGATTATTTTCTCCCCCGCTACTCCCACCACGTGCTTGTCAGCAACACAGATGCTCACCCTCTACTTTTGGGAAAACACAGATTCCATAGAAGGGGCTCAAACAGATGCAGAGAAATTAGCCTGTGGTTTGGATGATGGGTATGCTTACAATGTCAAGGAGGAAATGGGAATTCCACTAGCTTACTGAATCCATATATTTAAAGGATGCTGAAAGAACTTCGGAATTCCCAGGCGGTACAACGGTTAGCACACTCGGCTGCTAACCAAAAGGCTGGCGGTTTGAGCCCACCTAGAGGCACCTCATAGAAAGGCCTAGCAATGTATTTCTGAAAAATCAGCTATTGAAAACCGTATGGATGCAAGTCACCTTTCAGCCAAATAATACACTGGCTTATAAAATAAATAATATCACCTGTGAGTAATGATGTGCTCCCTTAAACAATTAACTATATGAGACCAAATGCCAACATTTACCCAAGAGCAAAGATGAGATGGCAAGGAGGTGAATGAAAGCTAGATCAATGGAAACTGAACAAACAGAATGGAAATAATGAGAATGCTGACACACTGAAAGAACATAACAAATGGCATGGAACAATTTGTATAAAAATTGTTAAAGGGGAACTTAATTTGCTGTGTGAACTTTCACCTAAAACACAGTAAATTATTATTAAAAAAAGAAAACCCTATGGAGTACAGTTCTACTCTGACACACATGGGGTCACCATGAGTCGGAGTCAACTTATCAGCAACTTGTTTAAGAGAATGTTGTCTCCTCACCCCTCCCTTAGATTTCCTTTCTCTGTATCACCGTGCTGACTCTTTACAGATTTATTCATTTTAGGGATTCATTTATTCAGGGTGCACTATATGCCAGGAACTGTTAGAGGTGCTTGGGACATATCAGTGAACAATACAAAGGTTCTTGCCCTTGAAGAGCTTCCACCCTGAGAGATGGGGAAGGCAGACAAAGCATGTTAGAAAGTGACAAGTGCTACAGCAAAATGGAAAAAATACAGCAAAGGGGTTTGGGAGTGGAGGGCAGTTGGAAAATGAATCTACCATCTGACATCACTCCCGCACCACGCACACATACTAGCAAAAGGTGTTTAGGGAAGCAAAACAACTGTGTTGGGTTTATTTCAGAATCAAAAGAAAATAAATTACTCCTAATTTCTCCATTCTTTTTATTCTCTGAAAGATGCAAGCAAGCGTAGCCTAAAGAAGGAAGATGACACTGAGGGACCAAACTGAAGCTAAGCAGCACCAGATGTACTGATCCTCCCCTTCCTCCCTGAGCTAGTCTTTGGTCTGGTGGTATTGGGGTGACGACTGCTCCATACTCTGATAATGAGGCTGGGCTGGTTTGTGTGCAGTGGCTCCCTCAGGAATGGCCTATATGGAATTTCCAAGTAATCAGCCAGCCACCACCCCACCCATATAAGGTAATCATAAGGAGCCCTGGTGGCACAATGGTTAAGCACTGGGCTAATGGAAAGGTCGGAGGTTTGAACCTACCAGCAGCTCCACAGAAGAAAACACCCGGTGATCTGCTTTTATAAAGATTTCAGCCCAGGAAACCCTAAAGGGCAGTTCTACTCCTTCTTACAGGGCTGCTATGAGTTGGAACAATAACATAAGGTAATCATATCTTTCTCATTGTTTTTTCAGAGGACCAATCAAGCAAGACGAATAAGAGTTGATGGCTTAACACTGAAAAAAGGTGATACAAAATTATATAGCTCACACACACACACACACACACACACACACAAACATGCCCCTCCCCCCAAAAAAAAGACCAGAGAAAGAAAAATAGCCAACATTTTAACAGAGGTTGTTGCTAGAAGGCAGGATTATGGATTTGTTTTTCTAGATTTTGCAAATGTTCCACGACATAGAGGTATGATTTTTATAATCAGAAAAAATTAACTTTTAAAAAACCAACCATATACAGAAAGGAAGAGATAGCTATGAGAATCAATTGCCCAACAATAGTTACTACTGCTGAAGAGCTACCTATGGCTCCATTCCCTGCTCAACTACCCCAATATTACATGAGATGTATTTAGGTAAGATTTGTACCTGGAGTACAGACTGATCCAAGAGTAAGGAAACTGTAATTTTACATATCTTATGTTCACAATTACGCTGACAACTGCAGTTATGATACTGAGTACAGCTCTTTCCCTCATTCTCCACACTAGTTATTTAAATTCTGACGCTTAAAAGTAGGAGAAAAAAGCTGACCTCATCGTGAAACAAGCTTATGTTGGAATCTTGGGATGGTTACCATAAATTTATACGTGTAGGGTTCAGAAGTGTTGAGGACTCTTATTATTAATCCTCTTTTGCTCAAAATTTAACCTTAGCATATGGTTAGGATTCTGGCATGCAGCCTGTAAGACGCCATCTTATTTCTTTGGGTGCAAATCCTCAAAAAATATTTGATAAGGTTTAACATCTATTTACAATGAAAGCTCCCAGTAAACTAGGAACAGAGAAGAATGAACACCTTAACTTGACAATCGTTGCATACCCAAAACCCACAACAAAATAGATTCATTTTCCTTAAGGTTGAGAACAATAAGACAAAGATGCCCACTAGCATAGCAACTGTTCTGACATAGTCCTGGAAGTCCTGGCCAATGCTATAAGGAAAGAAAAAGAAATAAGAGGTATCAGGATGGGAAGGAAGCAACATAACTATCACTATTTTCAAAGGATATGATTAATTCCCTGGAAAATGAAAAAATAAAACCGTAGAAATCAATAGACTACTTGAATAATAAGACACTGAAGTAAGGCTGATGGATACAAGATCAGCTTGCAATAATCAATGCTAATTCTCTTAAACTAGCAATGACCAACTAGAAAACAATAATCATGGAAAGAAACATGATTCACAACAGCACCAAAATTATAAAGTATTTAGAAATTAGTTTAACCAAGAATACCCGCTTAGATCTCTATAAAGAAAACTTTAGAATTCTAATAAAGAAACTTAAAAAATGATCTGAGTAAAAGGGCATGATGTTGGTAACTAACTCAAACGGGTCAGGAAAAAAAACATGTGTAAGAATGTAGCCAGGAAGTAATAAAGCAAATATGGAAAAATGCTAACATTTGCTGAATCTGAGTGAGGGGTATACAGGAGTTATTTGTACTATTCTTAGAACTCTTCCATTAGTTTAAAATTATTTCCAAATAAAACCAGTTCTAAAAAAGAATGAGCTGAATAAACGGAGAGACACATTACATGCTCTTAGATGGAATGAGTTAATACTAAAAAGACATCAAGTCTCCCCCAAATAATCTACAAATTCAAGCTAATTCCAATAAAAATTACAAAAATACATAATTTTTGAGGAAATTGATAAACTTACTCCACAATTTAAAATTTATATGAAAGAATAATGGTTCAGGATTAGCTAAGTAAACGTGAAAAATGAAGAACAGAGATGGAGGACTTGCTGTGCCATCATTACAACATACTACAAAGCCACCATAACAAAAACAGAGCAATAAAAAATGAAGCAAGAACTGAGAGATAGTTTCATGGAAAAGAATAGAGGCTTAGAGACAGACCAGTTTATCCATGGAAACAATATATGAGAAAGTAGGGTACCACAATTCAACAGAGGAAAACATGGATTTTTTTTTTTTTTTTTTTTTTTGAGATGTTACTGGAAAAACTAGCTCATTAGATAGAGACTAACAGGACTGGAACTCTAAAACCACATGCAAATGTGGGCTCTAGACAGATTAAAAATATAGATATGAACCAGGGATTGGGAAGAACTTCTTAAACCAAACTCCAAAAGCACAAATCATAAATCAAAGAATTTATTTATTTATTTGATTGCACTGAAATTAATAATTTTTCTTCATCAAAGGGCGGCAAGGGCAAAATTAACAGATGACCAAAAGAGAAGGTATGTACAAAGTCTAAACATGACAATGAGTTAGTATCTTTATTACAAAATAACTTCTGCAAGTCAACAGCAACAACAAAACAGATAGTGACTCCAACTGAAAATGGGCAAAGATCCCGTCTGGAGCAAGGGAGAATGAAGAAAACCAAAGACAGAAGGGAAAGATCAGTCCAAACGACTAATGGACCACAACTACCACAGCCTCCACCAAACTGAGTCCAGCACAACTAGATGGTGCCTGGCTACCACCACCCATTGCTCTGACGGGATCACAATAGAGGGTCCTGGACAGAGCTGGAGAAAAATGTAGAACAAAATTCTAACTCACAAAAAAAGACTAGACTTACTGGCTTGACAGAGACTGGAGAAACCCCGAGAGTATGGCCCACAGAGGCCCTTTTAACTCAGTACTGAAGTCACTGCTGAGGTTCACCCTTCAGCCAAAGATTAGACAGGCCTGTAAAACAAAATGGGATTAAATGGGCACACAAACCCAGGAGGAAGGACAAGAAGGCAGGAGGGGACACGAAAGCAGGTAATGGGGAACCCAAGGTCAAGAAAAGGAGAGTGTTGATACGTCGCGGGGTTGGCAACCAATGTCACAAAACAATATGTGTATTAATTGTTCAATGAGAAACTAATTTGCTCTGTAAACCTTCATCTAAAGTACAATTAAAAAAAAAAGAAAAAAAATGGGTAAAGATATGAACAAGCAATTTATAGAAGAACTTAAGAAGACCAAACCAAACCCATTGCCATACAGTTGATTCCGACTCATAGCGACCCTATAGGACAGAGTAGAACTTGCCCCACAGGGTTTCCAAGGCTGTAAATCTTTATGGAAGCTTGACTGACACATCTTTCTTCCGTGGAGCGGCTGGTGGGTTTGAACCACTGACCTTACAATTAGCAGTCAAGTGCTTTACTGTGCCACCAGGGTTCCTTTGTATAAGAAGAGATGCTCAAAATCATAAGTAATCAGAGAAATACAAATCAAAATGACAAGATGTCACTTTGTACCTATGAGAGCTGGATAAAGTTCAGTGTTGGTGGGAACATGAAGATACGAGAACCCTTGTGTACTTCTGGTGGGAGAGTCTGGTAGAGCCACTGCAGAGAGGAATCTGGAAGTACTGAATCCACTTTGGTATATGCAAACCTATAATCCAGCAATTCCCTCAAGGTATGTATCCCATAGAATCTTATACCGCTCTGTAAGTGGACATGTCTGAAGATGCTCACTGAAGCAATATTTGTGGTGTTAGAGAGTGGGAAGGAACACTGGCGGCACGACAGTTAAGCACTCAGTTGCTAACGGAAAGGCTGGTGGTTTGAACCCATTCAGGGTCTCCACAGAAGAAAGACCTGGCAATCTGTTCCAGTAGAGATTACAGTCTAAAAATCCTATGGGGCAGTTCTACTCTGTCACGTGTAACCTCTGAGTCAAAATCAACTGGACGGCACACAACAACAGTAGAGAGCAGGGACAACCTGAGTATCCAACAGAGAGAGAGCAGTTAAGTGAAATTGCGGTAGATACACCCAGCACGGAATACAAGTAGTCCCCAACTTATGACGGGATTCCGTTCCAACGACTCCATCATAAATCAGTTCTGATATAAGTCGAATACCTCTTTTTTTTTTTTTTTTCAGTTTTCAAAGCCTGCTATACTGCAGTGTTTTGAATAGTAAATCATAACACTGAACATCTGCGAGTGAACATCTTGAGAATGATAACTTCAGCAAATTACACACTGCAACACTGTATGTAGTGCATATCACTAACGATAAGATGTACAAAAAAAAACCCAGATGGTCCTAAGTGCAGTTTGCTGTAAATCAAATATGTGGTAAGTCGGGGACTACCTATCCAGGACAATACTCAGAAGCAAAGAACCAGATGTACACATAGCAACACGGATGGATCTTAAAAACAGTACTTCCAGAAAAGGGAAGCATAATGAAATAGAGCATTATAAATTAAAGTATATGCATATAAATCAAACATTGCCACTTTGCAAGATACTATACAGACCAAAAGAAACACACAAATGCATTAGAATAAGCACCTATGAGGCACGAAAGGAGTTGGAGTGGGGTAAGGGGATTAAAACGTATGAAATCTTTTAGACTCCTTGCGTGTAATAAAAGAATTCAAATGCCCTGTGATAAATAAAAAAAATTAGAATTGTTTCCTACCCAAAAGTTTCCAATTTTCCTAACAACAAAAGCTATTCTGGTTGCCAGCTCTGTTGATGAGTAACAGCTTTTCACCCTTTTTCAAGCAGGAAGGGAAAGTTTAGGGATCAGCAAAGTACTAAAGGGATCAGCAGAGAATATTCACGAAAGACTCTTTGTTCTCATGACCTGACTATCAGACTGAAAAGACCTGATTACCTCTTGATTTTGGGTGACTCAGCTAAAGGTGGGCTGGTGTTAGGTTTTCAGGGCAGTTGAAGCCAAAGCCATTTCCTTGTAAAACCTCTCCATATGCAATCCTCTTGACCTGCCGCCCCCCACCCCCTGAAATAGTCCATGCTACTTAGAATCTTAAAATCCTAGAGCTAGAAGAAAAAAACAAAACAAAACCTGTTGCCGTTGAGTCGATTCTGACTCATGGCAACCCTATGTGTTACAGAGTAGAACTGCTCCACAGGATCCACTTGGCTATCATCTTTACAGAAACAAGTCATCAGGTCTTTCTTCCGTAGCCTCACTAGGGGGGTTCAAACTACCAATCTTTAGATTAGTATTTGATCACAAACCATTTGCATCACCCAGGGACCCTAGAGCTAGGGGAAATGAAGGCCCAGAGAAGAATTAAGGTTTAGGGTTAAACAGCTAGTGAAAAAAAGAATGTCTCCCTGATTCTGCCCTGTCCCCTTGCATCTTTTCTCAAACCAGCAGTCAGAGCAATCTTTTTAAAACAAGTTATCATAAACTTCTCTGTTCAAAACCCTCTGATGGCTTCCCCCTCACTCAGAGCAAAGGCCAAAATCTTTACAATGGCCTGCACTGATTTGCCCCTTCCCACTCCCACCCCCTCAACTGCCGCTGTTTTCCCCTCACCCACAGCCACACTGCCCCCACACCACGACCGTGTGGCTCCTCACACACGCCAAGCGTGCTTCTGCATCACGGCTTGCAGCCTGCTCATCCCTCAGCCTCTTGCTCACTCTCAGTGACCACTCTATAAAAAGTAAATCCCCTTACACACACACTCTCCTTTCCCTCTTACACTGCTTGTAAAGTTCTCCATAGTACTTACTGATCATCTGACCTTGTATCAGTTCACATATTTATTTATTGTCTGCCTGCACCCCATCAACTGTCTACTCCCTTAGGACAGGGCTTTGTCTGTTCTGGAGTCCCTGGGTGGTGCAAATGGTTAAGTGCTTAGCTGCGAACCAAAAGGCTGGCAGTTCAAGCCTACCCAGAGGTGCTGAGGAAGAAAGGCCTGGCAATCTACATCTGAAAAACCAGTCATTGAAAACCCTATGGGACTCAGTTCTACTCTGACCCATGTGGGGTTGCCATGAGAGCCAGGACTGACTCCATAGCAACTGGTTTGGTGTTGCTTTTTCGGTCTGTTTTGTTCATGCCAGAGGCACCTGGGAAGACAGCCCTAGCAATCTGCTTCCAAAAGATCGCAGCCTTGAAAACCCTATGGAAAAGCCTACACTTAACTGGTCTAATAGAGACTGGAGGAACCCCCGAGACTACAGCCCTTCTAACATGGAACTGAAGCCATTCCCAGAGACCACCTGTCTTAGTCATCTAGTGCTGCTGTAAGAGAAATACAAGTGGATGGCTTTAACAAACAGAAGTTTATTCTGTCACAGTCTAGTAGGCTAGAAGTGCAAATCCAGGGTGTCAGGTCCAGGGGAAGGCTTCTTCTGGAGGAAGGTCCTTGTCATCAATCTTCCCCTGGACTAGGAGATTTTCTGTGCAGGAACCCCAGGTCCAAAGGACACACTCTGCTCCCAGCACTGCTTTCTTGGTGGTAGGAGGTCCCCCACTCTCTGCTGGCTTCGCTTTCCTTTTATCTCTTGTAAGGTAAAAGGTGGTACCACACCCCATGGAAACTCCCTTTACATTGAATCAGGGATGTGATCTGATAAAGGGTGTTACATCCCACCCTAATCCTCTTCAATCTAACCCAGTGCTGCCTCATTAACCACAAGCAGAGATTAGGATTTACAGCACAAAGGAAAATTACATCCATCACAAAATGGAGGACAGCCACACAATACTGGGAATCATGGCCTAGCCAAACTGGCACATATTTTTGGCGGACACAACTCAATCCATGATACCACTCTCAGCCAAAAAACAGACAGGCCTACAAAATAAACAATTAACACTCAAGAAGAACAAGCTCCTTAGAAGAGTTAATTACATGAGACCAAAAGGGCAAAAGCTGGCCAAAAGCAAAGATGAGAAGGCAGGAAGGGGTAGGAAAACCGAACGAAAGGTAACAGGGAATCCAGGGTGAAAATGGGAGAGTGCCGACACACGGAGGAGACTGCAACCAATGTCTTGGGACATTCTGTGCACAAATTGTTGAAGGGGAAACTATTTTGCTCTGTTAACCTTCCCAGACAGCACAATAAAATATTAAAAAAAAACAAACAAACCAACCTATGGAGCAATTCTACTCTGCACACATGGCACCATGAGTCGGAATCGACACGACGTCAACTAACAACAACAACATACACCTATAGCATCTATTTGTTGATTGAATGAGTAAGTCAGCACTAAAACGAGTGCCTTCAAACTCCTAGCACAAAGCCCTATTTGCTCTTCTGTGCTGCCTCAGTTCTTGGGGGCCCTGTGCTTCAAGTTAGAAGACCTTAAAAATCTAAAATAAAGTAATGCCCTTTAGCTACTCTATGTCTATTTTACCTCCTATGGCTGCCTTTTATGGCACTGAGGATAAAGTACCCAACCAAAAGTTAACACCTTGGTTTGTTTAATGGCTCTTTCATTATGGAGCTGCCCTGTGATCTGATTTTACAGCTGCTACTTTAGACCTTTCGGCCTTTCCAGGCAAGAGACTTATACCTCATAATTAACTCCCGACCAATGCGACTAAGTTATCCAGTCTTGAGAATTAGTTTATTCAGATGTTTTCCTGAGCTGGGTATAAGAAACTATTTAATACTAAACTGAACTGGTGCTGTGAAACTTTTTAGAAGTATGCTGAACGAATGTTTAGGATGTTTTAGCAGACCACCCATACTTAAGGATTTCACAGCAGATAATTCTGTCACGATACCATGCAGTGAGGTAATACATTAATTGACTTCAGAATCAACAGAATAACGAACCTTGAAAACATTCAAGCTTTATCCCTGGTAATAAGTATGCAAGCCTCCATCTGTGTTCTATTTGAAGTGTTTTTAACATAAAAAAAAAAAAAAATTCCCCAAAGCAAATTTCACACTAAGTATCTGTAATTTGAAAAATCAATTTTTGCTTATTTTAGCCAAATGCTGAAAAATGACTGGGAGGGTTGAGAATTAAAATGAATTTGAAGATTCGCTATGCATCATGCTGAAAGGGTTTCCACCTGAAGTAGAGGTAAATGAGTTTACTGGCTCTGGAAGCTTCCTATGTTACAGTGTCCAAGCAGTCAGAAGATAAAAATCTATGCCTGGCCCACTTAACCCTTTTCCAGAACCAGAGCCACTCAGAGTTTTACACTGTGTCCTAAAAATGAATACCCACCCTAAGTTTTTAAGAGATCTTAAATGGTGATTCAAGAATCATAACTGATCCAGTTCAAACATGATTTGAGAGAAGAAAAAAGTAGTGTAAGCTCAATCAGTGCTTGAAGGAACTTACGATGTCAATGAGAAGAGTAATGTGATGAGGGTCTCTGTAGATAAGCAAGACATTCAGAGGAGAAAGAAACCAGAAAAGACAGGAGATTGACGGAAACAACAAGCAGGACAGGCTCTGCTTTGGGGCTGCACGACAAAATAAATAACTTGGATTTATTTGGACAGAGCATCTATAAAGGTTACTATTATATCTCAGCCAAAAATACACACACTGTGAGCACTGCATAATAGACATCTTATCACATTTTCTAAGTCAGAATGTTCTCGGCTTATTGCAAAAGTTATCTGTGGCTTTGCACGGACCCCATGCCCAGGTCAGACTTTGGCTATTCCCACTGTGCACAAAGCAGACGTTCCAGTCTCGCATACATGAACACTGTTTTTTTTTCTTAACTTTTTGTTGTTGTTGTTGTTGTCACAATTAATGACATGTTTGAAGTTAACATGTCAAATCAGGGAACTTTAGAGATGCAAGGGGGCCCTAGAGATCTTTTCATTCAATATTTTAGGAAAAAACAAGTCCTACGGGACAAACTAACCTGCTCCCCACCTTGAAGCTATTCCTGCTGGGAGAGTAATAAATGCAGCACTGACTCTGAGAAATCACTGACCGATGGTGCAATGGTTAGCACTCGGTTGCTAACCGAAAGGTTGGCAGTTGGAACCCACCCAGCTGCTCTGTGGGAGAAAAGATTTGGCAATCTACTGCCGTAAAGATTATAGCCTAGAAAACCCTATGGAGTGGTTCTACTCTGTCACAAGGGGTCGTTATGAATCAAAATCAATTCGATGGCCCCTAATAACAACATGCTGTTGGGTACTTCAATCTTACAAAATACTGCTATGGATTAAATAATCCTCCTTTCTCCCTGTAACTCAGCTATGTAAATGACAGGAGCTAAACTATGCTGAAACTCTAAGCATTAGTGTTACCAGCAATCTGGTAGCTTGCCAGATACCACAGCATCACTAATTACAAAAAGAAAGTGTTTCAACAAAAGATGCCTGCAGGAGAAAGATGTGGCAATCTGCTTCTGTAAAGATTACAACCTCGGAAACCCTATGGGGCTATTCTACTCTTTTCTATAGGGTAGCTGTAAGTCAGAATTGACTCGAGGGCACACAACCGCAACGAAGACAAGTCAAGACACCTGGGTGTGCAAACGGTTAAGAGCTTTACTACTAACCTAAAGGTTGGCAGTTCAAACCCTCCCTGTGGTACAGCACAAGAAAGGCCTGGTGATCTGCTTCAGTAAAAGAGGAGTCACCTCAACAGCAACTGGTTAGTGGTTAAAGGCAAGTTACCAGTATGACAGAATATGAGTGCCTTCATTATTGTATAAATGAGACAGGCAACAAGGGATAATGAAATTGCATTTAAAGTTGAGCTTTATACACCAAGCATTCTCCATAGTTCCCAATTTGCAGCAGATTCCGGCCAGCTGGTAACCCCAATATCCCTTTACCCAAATTATCCTTTATTCGTCATCAGTGAGGATGACAGCATCATCAGCCCTTTCAAGAGATCACCCTTTTCAAGAGAAGTGCTTTGAGAAATTGATGCCTGGTGGACATCAGTATCTGCTACTGGAATAAGCGAGTTTGTGAGTAACTGTAAAACTCCACCATAACCAAACTTGCATCTCCAGTCAAACAGGTCTCCCTCTTGCTTCGGAAACCATCCATCCCTGTCTCCCTGACACAGATTCACGGACTCCTATACCGACTGGATGTGTGACTTTGAGCAAGCAAAAAGAATTTCTTCATCTGTAACCTAAGAGGGTTGGGGTAACGCTAACTTCCAGCTCTCAAATTCCGCCTCGTTGCCTGAGTGGCAGGGTGGTGCAGTGAAAAGAGCCCTGGGCTTGACACTAAAAAACCCCACGTTCGCATCCCTCTGACTGGGGCCACCCAGCCTCTCCAACTAGGGGACCTCACAGGGGCTCGACCTCACCTCGGGCGAGACGAGCCCGAGGAGGTGCTCCCGGACACTCCCAGCCAAGTGCAGCGGCTGTCGCGGGGAAGGGGCCAGTGCAGGCCTGTTCGCGCGGCGCGTCCCCCGGGGCGCGGGTGCTCTCCGCCCGCGGCCCCCGCACAGCGGCCCCGGCCTCCCCGCCCAGCCCTGGCCCTGGCCCTGACCTGCTCTCTGCAGCTCAGCGGTCCCACGGCGCAGTTCGCAGCTACGGCCGCCAGTCCCGGGCCCGCTGTCACTGCCGCCCCTAGAAGCCGCGGGCGGGTCAATCCGGTCTGACTCAGCGCAGCCGCCCCGCCTCCAGCCTCCCGCCCAGGCTTCCGCCTCGGCCGGCACGGCCCGTCCACTCCCGGGAGCGCCACCCTCGGCTCGTAGCTCACCGACCTCCCCCGCGCCCGCCCGGAGCTTGCGCCCCCTGGCGGCCGATCCCTGGCCCCGCCCGCCTCGTGAAGTCAGAGGGGCGGTGCTCCGAGGACGTCCACCGGGGGAAACTGAGGCACTGGGGGCGGAGCCGCCGCAGAGGACCCCGCCTGGGACCCGCCCCTGCTGCATCTCGGCGGCTCCCAGCGGCACCGCGCCGGCGAGGCTAGTGCGGCCTTGGCGGCCGGTCCCTGCAACGCGCTTTCTACTTACGTTCAGCTGTGGTTAATAGCGAGTTCCTTTACTGTTCTCTCGTCCCCCATACTGCCTTCCAACACAGAAAAAAGTCAGAATTTCATGTAGAGAAGTTCAGTTCTATTTATGTCTATTTGTAGTGGTGTCCTCTTTGCTACCCCAAGGCAATTTTCTTTATCATGACATACAGTAACTCGTTCGCTTCTGTCCCGTTTCTTCTGAGCAAGGTCTCTCAGAACATCTTTGAAAGTTTAAAAGCAAAAAATGACAGAAGGCAAGAACTTGGGCGGGGCTTAGAGGACACTTCTAAGTCATTCCTGAATCCCCGCAGTATTCCCTTTGTGTATTAAAGGTCACACATTCACACTCCTTGGCTACGTTATATGAATTTCTGAACTTTATCTCAGAGATTATGAAGAATGAAGTAAATCTATCGCTATGCGTGCATAACAGAGATAAACCTTTATTTCAAAAATTCCATCGGAATATATCATTTTGCCTTTTCCTGTGCTTCCTGATGCGTATGAACACTCTTGGCAAAATACGAACGTCCTGGGTTTTGACAAAATTCTTAGCAAATGCTTCATTTGCCTGTAAAACAGTGCCTTTTCTTCCCTCTAGAGTAAATTATTAACATTGCAAATCCAATGCCTTTATTTTTGAAGATACTGTTATTATTATTCAGTTAACTACAATTTTGTTTTCTGTGGATGCGCTTTGCTAATGTTTTTTGGACAAAGAATCAAGTATGCCATACGATAAGAAATCAAGATGAACTAAAAATCAGTGTTGATTTTTTTAAATTTAATTTCAAAAAGAAAACTTTCAGGATGCCTTAGCATAGATCAAAATCAATCTGAACTTTTTCTGTCTTTCACCCGAAAGAGTCAATTTCAGAATGATCTACTTACCGAATCTGAATTTTTTTTTTTTAAATTATTGTATTTTTGGTGAAAGTATACGCAGCGATTAGTTAACACAAGGTCATACTGGAATAGGGTGGGTCCTAGTTCAGTAAGACTGGGGCAGTTCGAATCCACCAGGCGCTCCTTGGAAACTCTATGGGGCCGTTGTAGTCTGTCTCATAGGGTCGCTATGAGTTGGAATCAGCTCGACAGCAACGGGTTTGGTTTTTTGGGGGTTTGGTGTCCTTATAAAAAGAGAAGAGACAGACACACAGAGGGAAGACAGCCATATGAAGACAGAGGCAGAGGCTGGAGTTATTCTGCCACAAACCAAGGAACACCTGTGGTTACCAGAATCTGAAGAAGAGGAGGAAGAGTCTTCTCCCAAAGCTCTTGGAAAGAGCGTGCCACAGCTGATACCTTGAATTTGGACTTTAGGCCCTCCAGAACTGTGGGAGAATAAATTTCTGTTATTTTAAGCCACCCAGTTTGTGCTAATGTGTTAACGGGCCCCATAGGAGACCAACACAGTGGGTAAGAGAGAAGTGCTATGAGATGAGATTTGAAAACAGAAGTCAAGATCATTCAGGGCCTGGTGGGCCACGGTAAGGATAGTGAATTTTATGCTGAGTCAATGAATTGATACACTATAAAATATCCTCAATTAAAAGGACTGAAATGAAAATGATCAGAAGAGATAAATATGTGTGGAACTGCTTCGTTAGTAATACTATCCACATGTGCAATATTAATACTAAAAAGTAGTTCCCCCCTAAACAATCCTTAATTAACCAAAACACAGAACATATCAGTCTCTGTGCATTGTGATTAATCTCGTTAACAAAAACCATTTGGGTGTGTCATCCTTTGATCTCCTGTCTTCACCTAAATCCAACTTGTCAAGGTACACTGCATCTAAAAGTTCTCGTCGTTGTCAGGACGGACTGCATCACTAACATCTTGGCATGTCTAGGCCCCAAATCAAAGCAAACTCCCTCTGGCTTCCCTCTGGAATGTACCACGCCACAGCCACAAGCTGCTATTAGCAATGGCAAGCCAGTGAGAGAGAGTAGGAAGCTGCTGAAACAAACCAAAGTTGGGCCTGCTTATGGAACAAACTGTTTATCCTGAAATAGCCACAGGCTCAGCTCTAGAAGATGTAGTGCAGATAAAATAATATATTCTTATTTCTATTATTAAAGAAGATGTGGTCCAACAACTTAGTGGTAGAATATAGAAGGCATCCTAAGAAGGAAGGGGTATCACATGGAAATACTATGCACTGTTAATTAAAATGGTACCAAAATGTACCTGGGAGTCTCAGGACAGAGGTTCAGAAAGGAGAGGATTAAAGTTGGATGGACCTAGGTGGTGGCGGGGACTGTCCAGGAGGGCAGGGAGAGAGGATGTCTGTCTGGTGGACTTGTGCTAGGGCAAGGGTAACTCCTAGAAGACACTGGAGGCCATTTAGTTCCAGTTAGGAATAGGCCCTGATTTCAAGAGTAAGGCCAATTCCTGTTTTGTTCTTCCTGGAAGAGGAGAGGCCCTTGAGGAAGTTTCTGAGTTCTAAGAAAACACTGTACCATGTTTATCTTCAGGGCTATTCTTATATATTGATGCAGTGTTTCCTAGGGGCTCCTTCTCTTCCTATCTATGTGCAGAAGCTTAAAATTGCTTTAATGAGGAACAAGGAATTCTTTCATAATTAAAAGTAAAAATCAACCAAACAAGTACATAAATCTACCTCTAAATGCAAATGTCCAGTTGAGGTGATACTTTGGAAAAAAGCTCATTCATCTTGTGTATCCATCAGGATATCTTGTATCTAAGTGATCTATCAGATCTCTTCCTGGTTCAGTGGGGAGACAAGAAAGTCAGAAAGTATTTGGGGATCTGGAAGGAGATGGGGGAAGAAAGAGGAAACTGAAATACTAAAGAAAATTTTATATTAAATGTTTATTGGGACTCAGGCCTTATGTTAAGCACTTAGCACATATTATCTCTTCATCTTTTTTTAATAGGAAAAAGAAACTACAATGGTTCCCTATTTGAAAAAAAAATCAAGTTTTTTTTTTTAAATTACAAATCATCCTTATTTTCTTTTCTAAGTTGTCTACATTAATGAAGCAAGATAACCAAGTACATCTTTTCCTTTCCCAAATACTATTGATTGTTTTTTCTTAGCATATAGCATGACAACAACCCAGCAAGGTAGTTATTGTTAGCTTGTAAGTGAAGGAACGGAGGCTCAGTGAGGTTAAATAACTTGCCTATTGTTTCCCATACTTTAATCATTCTTGTACCACTTTCGTGATTTTTGCCACAGTCTTGTACTCTCAAAAAACCATTGTAATGATTATTAACTAAACATCATACCACCTTTTTATTTTTTGTTTAAGATTTTTATTTAAATTGACTCATTTTGTTTTTAAAGGACTGCCTGGGTAGTGCAAACAGTTAAGTGCTAGCCTACTAGTGGAAAGGTTGGCAGTTTGAATCCACTCAGAGGTACCTTGGAAGAAAAGCCTAGCATTCTACTTCCAAAAGATCACAGCCATTGAAAACTCTATGGAGTTCAGTTCTACTCTGAAACATGTGGGGTTGCCATAAATTAGAATAGACTCAATAGCAACTGGTTGGTTGTTTTTCAAAGGAAATTTTGTATCTCACCCATAAATGCAAAACCAGTATAGATTGCAATTCATAAAAACCAAAACTAAACCCATTGCTGTTGAGTCAAATCTGATTTGTAGTGATCCTATAAGACAGAGTAAAACTGCCCCCATAGGGTTTCCAAGGCTGTAAATCTTTATGGAAGCAGACTGCCACATCTTTCTGCTGTGGAGTGGCTGGTAGGTTTGAACTGCTGAACGTTTGGTTAGCAGATGAGCACTTTAACCACTGTACCACCATGGAAGGTAACTTTAAAAATAAATACAATAGAAACAAAACTGTATTATTAAATTTGAGTTCCGAGACTGAGGCCTACTTTGTTAAAAAATGAAATTAGCCAGCTTGATGGTTAATTTTATGTGTCAAGTTGGCTAGGCCATGATTCCTAGTGGTTTGGTAGACATTATGTAATCATCCTCCATTTTGTGATCTGACGTGAACAGCCAATCAGTTGGAAGGGGAGTTTCCTTGGGGGTGTGGCCTGTATCCAATATATTTGGATGTTCTGACGAAGCTCATGCTCTCCCACTCTCTGGTTCTTAGGACGTGAGACACTTTCAGCCTGCTGCCTGACCTGCAGATTTTGGATTCTCCCACTCCTGCAACCCTGTGAGCCAGCAGCCTGGCGCCTGACATACAGGTTTTGGGTTCATCAGCCTCTGCAACCATGTGAGTCAGGAGAAGCCCCCAGCCTAGTGCCTGACTCATGGATTTGGGACTTGCCAGCCTCCACAACTGTGTGAGCAATTTCCTTGAAATAAATCACTCCTGTATACATAAATACACTGGGTTTGCTCTTCGAGAGAACCCAGCCTAAGCCAGCTAGTGTTAGAAAGTTAGGACCAAATACAAACCTTCCCGTTGATGTGTTCAGAAGGATCTAAAGAAACTGACGAGAGAGTAACTTTTCACTAAGTGATGTATCGTCCAGTCACTGCATCGCCCCAGATTGGCTCCTGTATTGTCTTGAGGGACAGCTTGAGTACCATTGTGATTCTGGACCTGTATTCTCGAAATATTTAATTTGTCCAAGATAACAGAGCCTGTAAAGGGCAAAGCTGAGATCCAAAATTCCATCTGTCAGGTTTCAAAGTCTATGCTTTGTCCACTGTGCAATGTGGGCTCCCCACTCACCTAGTTTCACAGCTTTGCTCAGAATGGGTCATGCTTGCCTTTCCTTGACAGTATTTTGTCCTGGGGCATCCAAGAGGCTCAGGGATGCCGTGACCTTCAAGGTCCCTCCTGAAAATGAGCCAAGAACTATATACCACACTCCAGAGGAAACTAGACTCCTGTGGGGCATGGTGGGACTGTGCTTCTTTTGACGTGATGCTAGGCCTCCTTAACACAGCTTTGGAATGCACTACCTGTATAAGCAGCTGGGCCACATTTCTTTTTCCTATTAAACTTATGGCCAAGTTCATGGCCCCCACCGCCATATGATGGTTTGATATTGGTGTACCGTGCGTTTCAGAAATGAGTCATACCACACTAAGTCACATCTACATTAGCCAAGCAAAGCAGGCAACTGAATGATAACACAGGTTTTGATTCTTTGACTTCTTACAGGGCTGACTTCCATTGCTTTACACAGTATTGTAAAGAGTTATAGTGTTGTTGTTGAGTGGACTCCTTAAAGAGTAATATACCACTCACTATCCTCACAGACAAAACCCTGGTGGCATAGTGGTTAAGACCTACGGCTGCTAATCAAAACGGTTGGCAGTTCGAATCCGCCAGGCACTCCCTGGAAACCCTATAGGGTAGTTCTACTCTGTCCCATATGGTCACTATGAGTCAGAATCAACTCGACGGCAACAGGTTTGTTTTGTTTTGTTTTGTTTTTTTAATCTTCACAGACGGTGAATTCCTTGAAGGCAGGGATTATTGGATTTACCTTTGTGTTTCTATTGCCTAGTACAGTACTTGGTGCATAAAAAAAATAAAATAAAATAAATAACTGAACCCATTGCCATCAAGTGGATTCTAGCTCATGGCAAGCCAATGTGTTACAGAGTAGAACTGCTCCCTAGGGTTTTCTTGGCTGTAATTTTTATGGAAGCAGATCTCCAGGCCTTTCTTCTGTGGTGCCACTGGGTGGGTTCGAACCATCAACCCTTTGGTTAGTAGTAGAACACAAATCATTTGCGCCACCCAGGGACTTTCCTGGCACATAGATGTGCGTAATAAATATTTGTTGAACTATTGAGTTCACTTGAGTTAAGAGTCACAGAAAAAATTAAAATGGTGCTTGAATTAAATAAAATTAAAATGCCCTTCTATTGTTTTTTTCTATCACCATCCATTCTCCTTTATTTGGAAATGGTGTTTTGATTTTTTGCATAAAAATAAGTCAACACCATCAAGATGCTGACGGTGAAATTAAGAAATGGAGACACTGACTGATCTGACCAGGATCACAACAGGGGGTTCTGGACAGAGCTGGAGAAGGATGTAGAACAAAATTCTAACTCACAAAAAAAAAAGACCAGATTTACTGGCCTAAAGGAGACTGGAGAAACCCCGAGAGTATGGCCCCCAGCCACCCTTTTAGCTCAGTGGTGAAGTCATTTCCGAGGTTCACTGTTCAGCCAGGGAGTGGATAGCCCCATAAAACCAAATGGGACTGACGAGGCACAGCAGTCCACGGACAAGGGTCAGAAGGCAGAAGGGGACAGGAAAGCTGGTGATAGGGAACCCAAGGTTGAGTAAGGATAGTGTTGATGTGTTGTGAGGTTGTTAACCATTGTCATAGGGCAACATGTGTACTAACTGTTAAATGAGAAACTATCTTGTTCTGTAAGCCTTCATCTAAAGTGAGAATAGCAGCACAATTGGAAGAGGGTAGTTGATGTCACTGAACTGTGCATGTAGAAATTTTTGAAATGGTGTATCTTTGGCTATGTGTATTTTCACCAAAAAAAAAAAAAAAGGTCGAGAAGGGAGAGGGTTGACATGTTGTGGGGTTGTTAACCAATGTCATAAAACAATATGTGTACTACTGTTCCATGAGAAACTATCTGTTCTGTAAGCCTTCACCTGAAGTACAATAAAAAAAAAAAAAAAAAAAGAAATGGAGAGAGATTCCAGACCACATAACTGGGTACCTGGATTCAGCTGTGTCTGAAATCCTCTCCTATAAATTTTTAAATATGTGAGCCACTGAAGGTCATTCTATAAACTACAGGTTCACAAATGCCAGTCTGAGATGAAACACTTGCTGTTCCTTAGCAAAATGAGAAAAATAATTTAATTTACAAGACTTCTAAAAAATTTTTTGTGATTATGTCTTTCCTAATTTTTAACAGTAACGTATTCATGAATTAATGGTGACAGTAGATAGCAACTGTGTTTTCTTTAATTGTCCTTAACTGGCAAAATAGAAAGTGGACTCTTTTATTTATTCCTCCATTAAAATCTTCTTCATTGGTTTGTGAAATCCAAGTCTGTTATAAACTAGTGTCTGTACAATACTATATTTGAATATATTAAAAAAAAAAAAAAGGAATTGAGGTCATTTTATTTATTAGTTTATTTATACCTCATCTGATCCCAGAAGGGATTTAAGGAAACTCACTCAACTCCTATGATCTGTGGCCCAGGAGGGACTCTTCAATCCAAAGGCTCAAGTGGGACAATCTAAAATGTAGTCAAAGAGGCTATTCCTCCTCCTCCTGTGGGCTGGACATGGATCCAAGCAATGATTTCATTTGCCTTCTCCCTGGGCTGTGCAGTAGGAGGCAATGTGTCACACCCTGAGGGCTTTTCCTGGGTGTGGCCACCCATTATGTAATAGCTCCAGACCCCCTGCTTCTCCTGTAATGCTACATCCCAGCAGGAGGTGCTGCACCACCTTGATGGGGTGAGGGTGAAAGTTTGAAGGAATGTGTGATAAGTGAATAGAATGAAGGTAGAAGAAAGAAAGATCCACGAGTAGAAGGATGGGGAGGAACATTGAATAGTGGTGAGGGGAGGAATAGGAGAAAAAGCCTTTATAAATAGCGGAAGCTAACTTTTGGGAGGAGGAACAGGCTTGATGTTTGCTCAGGCATTTGTCCAGGGGGAATGTTTATTCGTGGTTTAATAGCCAGAATGAAGTTAGTGTCAAAGTAGAAATGAAGCAATATTCCAGGCAGGAGGTGGGCATGATGGCGTGTGGTATGGGTGCATGTTGGGAGTGTGTGTATATTAAACAAATCATAATACCACATATGTGAAGAGGATGCTCATGACCCATGAACTTGGGCCTCTCCAGCTCTGACAGCAGATATGTCCCTCTCTCTCGATCCTTAGTTTTGAGATGGCTGCTCATGTTCAGGGTGTTTTCTGTGGCCACGGAAAAAATGAATCGTATTGGCTTGCTTATGACTAGACTCAATGTGGTTTGGAGGCTATGCTGCCTTGGACCTAGGCTTCTAGCATGCTGAGATCAGATTGGGAAATAACACACACACACACACACACCAGCCAGGCTCTTTCCTGCCTCAGGGTCTTTGGGCTTACTATTCCTTAGATCTGGAACTTTTATTCCTCCTCTTTGAAAGCCTGGCCTTTTTGTCTCCTTTAGGTCTCAGCCCAAACATTGCCTCTTCAGAGCGGTCTTCCCTAACCACCCTATCTCAGATAGATCCCCTATTATTTACTCTCTCAGCACCACTCTCACACTTATTAATCCTTCCATGTATTTATTAACTTGTTTTATTCTTTGTCTCTCCCTCCAGACTCCCTCCAACTCCAAATAAGTAGAAACCATGTCTCTGGTTTAACCACTGTCTCCCCCACTCTTAACAGTGTCTGATGCATAAGTAGGACTGAATAAACATGTGTATGATGAATGAATGAATAAACACATTCACTGGTCTGAAATCATGGCCTGAATCTTTAACAGAAATAAACTTGACTCTGCTGTATTGGGATCTTGTTATTTTAGAATAAATTTCAAATTGAGGAAAACTGTTTCCTGTCAAAGGGCTCCTACTCCCACTTTTCCTTCAAAGTGTCCTGCCGGTGGATAGAACAGGCTGGGATGTGAGACATTGTTTATTGATTTTGATCCTTTGGGAAAGGGAGAAGAGTCCCCATCCGAAGAAGGGCAATGCTGCTTCGAATGTTTCTGGACACTCTTTGTATCTTTTCTGGCTTCAGTATTTGTGCCAAGGGAACATGTCCACAGTCCAGTAATAAGTAATTTGGTGCAGATAAACGGGAACTATTCAGGGCAAGACACAACAGTTATTCAAAGGCCAAAGTACCTGCTATCAAAAACATGTACTCTTTAGACAGAGAAAATGTTGTCACAGTCCCTCCTGGGTAAAGTTGACTACATTAGCTCTCTTATTTAAAGAGAGTTGGCTTTGTTTTGTTTGCTTTTTCCTGTTTTGTTTACATACTTTTACTTGAGGTGGCAGCACGGCTGTTACACCACTCAGTATGGTGATCACAATTGGTTATTGTGTTTTATTTATTTATATCCTACTTAATTTGCAAAAAAAAAAAAATTAAGATCGTGTATGTATATCTGCTCCTCACTTATCGACTATCTCATTATTAAATGTTTTGCATTTAGGACAATAGTAAAAAATCTACTATCCAACGATTTTGCGCATTAACGACCCCTCTGACATGCACACCCCTCCCACTTGCACCTCAGCCAGAGATCAGAGGGAGGAGTGGTGCTGCCCCCAGGGTATTTAACCCCAGTCTGGAACTCTCAGGGTGCCCAATGCTCTGGCTCCTTCCTGCTTGTGCTACCCCTCCCTTCTCCTGGCTTTCTCCTGTGTGCCTCTGGCACACCTCACCTTCAGCCCTGCGCTGGCCTCATGCAGGCACCGGCCTGCCTGCGGGCGCCAGGAGTGAGCACGGGCCTCTGCAAATCTGCCCCCTGGCAGAGTCCACTGGGTACCACCCAGCCCCTGCCACCCAACTTCCATACCAAGTGCACTGGGGAGTCCGAACTGGGACACTGGGCTGCTGAGGGTACCTGGCCAGCAGCCCAGAGTAGCATGGATTCTGATTGTGGCAAGCACAGCGAGGGCAAGCCCATGACCACCAAAGGTACAGAGGTGCCACGTGGCCACCCAGCTTACAGGGCTGGGGCCGGGGAGGAGGGAAGGCTGGGGCAGGAAATCTCAAGTATTTCGCATAGCACTGATTTTCCACATAACGACTGGTCTTTGGAACTTAACCACGTCAATAAATGAGGAGTGAGTGTATTAGTTTCCCATTATTTCGCCAACTTAACAGCCGAAGATAGCACTCATTTATTATCTCAAAGTTTCTATTGGTCAGGTGTCTAGGAACTTTTTTGCTGAATTATCTGCTCAGGTCTCTCAAGGCTGCACTCAAGGTGCTGGCCAAAGCTCATTTAGATGATTGGCAGGATTCATTTCCTGGCGGTTCTATGACTGAGGGAGTCCTGGTGGTGCAGTGGTTAAAAGCTACAGTGAGCTACGGCTGCTAACCAAAAGGTCAGCACTTCCAGTCCACCAGCTGCTCCTTGAAAACCCAACGGGGCAGTTTTACTCTGTCCTATAGGTCGCTATGAGTCGGAATCGGCTTGACAGCAATGAGCATTACTGGGGCCCCATTTTCTTACTAGCTATTGGCCAGGGACTGCACTAAGCTTCTCAAAGCTGCCTTTCTTCATAGGCTGTTCACAACCTAGCTGTTTGCTTTTTTTCTTCAAGTCCAGTCAGGGAAAAGGCTCTGCTTTTAAAGGGCTCACCTGATTAGGTCAGGCCCACCTGGGATAATCTCCCTTTTGATGAACGCAAAATCAACTGATTTGGGGCCTTGATTACGTCTTCAAAATCCTTTAGCCGAATAACGTAACATAACCATGGAAGTGATAACTCATCATCAGGGACAGATTTCCCGATAAGCAAGGTAAGCACGTGCTTAGGGCATCAACAAAACAGGGACAGGAGCTGTCCGAAGCAAAGACCCATAGATGCTGTCTTAGCCTGGGTTTCCTAGAGAAGCAAAATCAGTAAAGCATATAAATATATATGTAGAGAGAGATATATATCAAGGAAACAGCTCATGCGATTGTAGAGGCTGGAACATCCCAAGCCCATGGATCAGGATAGAGGCTTCTCCTGCTTCATGTACCTGAAAGGGCTGGCGAACCCAAGATGGGCAGGTTGGAGAGCTGGGCTTTTGCTCACAGACTGTGAAAATCCACGAATCCCAAGATCGGTAGATAAGCTGCTAGCTCAAGTCCCAAGAACCAGAGGTCAGATGAACAGGAGGCAGCTGCAGGATCCAGAGCAGGCAAAAACCAGGATGTCCACTTATATTCGGAAGCAGGCCACACGTACAAGGAAACGCCCTTTCAACTGATTGGCTACTCACAGCAGATCCCATCATGGGAGTGATCACATATAAACACTGAGAATCATGGTCCAGCCAAGCTGACACATAATCTTAACCATCACAGATGCCAAGCAGCCAGGACACAAGGAAAAGGGAGCACTGCAGTAGAAGGAAACTGGCAGGGCATTAAATGAAACTGACACTAGCTCCAGTGCATAAGAATGTGCTGGCTGGAAATAAAGTTCACCAAGGGGCACTGGGGCTCCCACGCACAAGGTTATTTAAGCTACAAGACCTCTACCACTTCAACACTGTTGACACCTGTCTCCCATGGTCCTCTCCTGTGTAATTGAAATTCCTTATCTTGGTGTGTCTCTTGGGAGTATACTATTTCTTTCTATAAAACAAGAGGTGGAGGTGGGTTATCCAGTCGAGCTCTTGCTCCATTCACGCAATATGCAACTGAATCCAACATGAGCAGTTACTGAGCAAGGATGGATTATATTAATAGATAACAAGTCTCTGATCCATTTTGAGAGAACCATCTTGTACATCCATGTCTGCTGATCCAGCAACTCCAGTTAGGAGGGCCAGCAATGCTCTTTGCCATGATACGAACACAAGGATATGGTCTTGCACACAACCTGGTAAACAACCAACGGGAACTCCAGTCCCCGGCCGATGCACAAAAGCAAGGGAACTCGAGTTAAATCAACCATTGCAATGAACTAAATCAAATTACTTTTTAACCACATAGCATTTGTGTACAGAGTTAGGGCCTAAGTTTTGTAAACAATAATACTTATCTTTAATCTTAAAATATGTTTGGCATACATGTGTATGCAATCTAACATACATTTAATATAATACTAACATGGAATAGCAAACATCCAAAAAATACTGGAAATATTATCTAACACAAAAAGTTTAAATTTATGTATCAAGTGAGTTTTGTTTTTTATTGTCTGTTGTGCAGGACACAATGCTTGCTATTACTCTACATATGCTAATAAATGAGCTGTTAGGCACACTAAGATGATGCAAAATTCAATTATTCATTTATCATACAAAATACGTCTGTTTTGCAAGGAGTGTGTTTCTAAATTCATCTTCCAAGAAAGCAATGAAGAGTGTAGATATACCTGATGAAGAATGCATGAAGGCATCCAATAAACTAGTGCAGGCTTATCCTGATGACTTAAATACAAACCTTTATGGAGAAGTGCAACAATTTCTTTCTTACGTGAGAACTAAGTTTATAGATCCAGGAAGGACAAATTTTACTTATGTAGGCATGTATGATTCCATAATAAAAGATAAAATGCAATGCATATTTCCCAATGTTGAAATCGCTTTATGCATATTCCTAACTTTAATGATCATGAACTGCACAACAGAACACTCATTTTCATCCCTAAAGAAACTCAGAAACCCTTAACGTACAACAATGATTCAAGAAAGACTTGATTCACTATCCTTATTATGTATGTAAGTAGATATGGTTCTGCAGCTTAATTGTGATGAAATCCTTGACAAATTTCTAAGAGCAAAGAATAAAAATGTTTTTAATTATAACATGTTAGAGATGAAAGATCTATCCAAAAATAAAATACAGTAATCTGTTGTAATATTTGTTTTCCGATCATTAAATTTTCTTTTATGACATCTTTTCACTTGTTCAATTATAATTATAGCATTTATTATGAAACAAGCATTAAAATTGAAGTATGAGCCGTTTAAAGCAAAATTGGCGAAAGTCAATTTTTCATTGTGGGAGATCCATAGAATTTTACATTGATTGTTAAAACAACTAAGTTCACTGATACATTTTCTTTGTTGTAGAATATGTGAAATATTCTTTTTGTAGAAAATGTGGTATATAATAAAAATCTTAGTACCCTGCTTCCACTAAACATTTCATAATCCAGTTCATCTCATTCCACTAAAATGGCATACGCCACTTTTGGGTTCAATTGCTAATATTATAGTCACATTTAAAAAGATGTTACATAGCTAAGACACACACACACACACACACACACACACACATGTATATATATACCTGTGTATATATAACTTACATGTCCCGTTTGAATTTGTGAGTAAGTATAGGAGGGAGCACCACAGATTATCAGGGTTTAGGGCCCTCACGTGCCTTAATCCGGCCCTGCTCATCATATTCACAGGTTCTGCCCACATGCAAGGGGAGGGGATTTTACACGGGTCATTGGGAGTCACCTTAGAATTCTGCCTACCATGGTTTATGACCAAAAAAAAAAAAAAAAGATGCTCCAAGTGTTAATAATAGATAAAGGAAGAAAAAAATAGCAACAGAGGAGAGAAGAAAAAAAAAGTGAAAATAATCCTGGAGGTCATTCATTCAGCAAACATGTCTGATGTGCCAGGCACTGTTCTGATTGCTGGGCATTCAAAGCCAAAAAGACAGAGTGGCTTGATTCAGCTTCTCAGGAAATTGTGCCTCACTTCCAAACTCGCCTGTGCCCGTAAGTCCTCCATGTTCCTGTCAGACTCTTTGGCTGACAGTCACCCAGCCTGACAATCCTCTGAGGAGGGTTTGGGGCAGGAGCTGCCTTCCCCTCCTTACTGACTGTGATTTACTGACTCAATCCCCATAAACTCCAAATCAGGTAGCTATGATCTTCATTTTTCCAGGACAAGTAACTATGACTCAGAGAAGGCAAGTTAACTTGCTCAAAGTCATGTAGCAAATAAGGAGCAGAGCTAGGATTAAAACCCAGATCTGTCAGAGCCCAAAACCTGTGCCCTTCACTGCAAGGTTCTACTCCCTTAAGAAGTACTGCCTATCCAGGCTGGCATTCTGTGCGGAAGAGTTCCTTTTTAAAAAAATCCTGGATCTACTCAGGATAGAAAGGGTACCAGCCAGGAAAATGCTAGGCCCAAAGTCAAGTGCTCTACTTCTCACCCTGTCAACCCTGCCCATAGCTTCTCCTGTTAGTTCTGATTCCCTTGTGTGCCGTGAGAAATTTTCATACCGTCATTGCCACACCCAGTATTTCCCAGATAACATTCTGTCTGTGTAATCACCTGCCGCTTGGGTGAGTTTTACTCAGTTAGGGTTTAGTTGAAAACCTTCATCTCCTTGAGTGCTTAACATCCTCAGGGTGGCAGGAAGGAGGGGTCTGAAGAAAGGCTATTGGAAGAGGGCGGTGACAACACAGGGAGAAGGCAGGAAGCACTCTGGATAGCCAGCGGAGGACTTAATAGCTTGTGGGCTGCCAGGTGGTTTGGCATCCCTGCCACCCTGCCTGGGCTCAGGCCGATGGACTGACTTCCCTGCACCGTCTAGCCCCTGCTTCACCCAGCTCTTCAGTCTGCAGCCCGGGTGATCGTTCTCAATCCGATCCTGCCACTCCACTTGCTAAAATCCTTCAATGGCTCTTTGTTTTTCTCAGGATAAAGTCCAGACTCTTGAATATCGTCCAAAGGTCCTTCATGATCTGGTCCCTCTGGCCTCATCTTTCAACATCTCACTCACCTCCAGCCATACTGGATTTCCTGCCTTTGTCCTGAACAAGCCATGCTCTTTCGAGCCTCCAGAACTTTGCACTTGCAGCCTAGTTATTTGTCCATGCCACCACCACCCCCGCCTTGTTTCTTTTTACCTGGCTAATGCTTCTTTATTCTCCCTCATTGCACCTCACCTTAGACTTTGCCAGCTCTGGGACGCCTTTCCTGAGCTTCCCAAGACTCTATCAGAGCCCTTCCCACTGGCACTCCTCCCCCTCCCCACCAAGTATGTACTGAATCACAGCAACTATCACAATGCATTGTAATGACTTGTTTGTCTTCCCAACTCACTGTGGTTCCTGAGTCATGGACTGTATCTTATTCTTCTTTGTATTCTCTGCATTTATTGAGAGGAAGGACTCAATAAATGTCCCCTGAGTAAATGAATGGGTGGATGGATGAAAGTCTGCGGCTGTGCCAGGGAAAGAACTGGGACCATATTTTGCAAATATCAACTCTGTTAAGTGACTATGTACCAGAGAACCCGAACACAAAATAAATGATATCCAGGCAATCTAGAAAAAATCTAGTGCATATGGAAACCTCACACATAAAGTTTCACTGAATTGAAGAGCCCTCTCAGGTAGCTGCTTCTTTACAATAAGAAAAGAACAAAGGAATATCAGGTTAAAATTGGGAAGAAAGAAAAAGAAATGTAAAGAAAGGATTAATCACTTGAGACGTGTTCCCTTTTTAAATGGGAAACTACTTTTTTTACCCTCTTTCTCTTTTAACCACAGGCTGAGAGATTGCTCAAGTAACAGAAAAATAAATGTGTGTATCAAATCCTAATCCTGAAGGTCTGCTGAGGAGGGCAGGTTGTCACAGCTAGAGCACCTAGTGTTTTCTGATGGGTGTGGGAATACTTGTTAAGGAGCTAAATTGCTCTGTGGTAAGGAAGGGCTGGGCTAATTAGAGGCCCAGGGGGAGGCAGGTGGGGAAACTAGAGCGTACCTTGCTTAACTGAGGCTGAGCCCTGAAAGGGGGCACACAGGAAAGAAGCCCCACTAAACCCTGAGAACAGAGGGCTGGGGAACCCCAACCTGCCCTGTGGGGATTTATGAATTTGTGGGTTGTCAGGTGTGTGATGAAGAACTACAAAACTAAACCAGACCATTGCTGTGGAGTGGATTCTGACTCATAGCAACACTGAATCCTTAGTAACATCTCCTTGGATCAATAATGTTTTTAGTACAAATGGGTTCATTCTGGGGAGCTCAGTGAGGTGGCGAGTGTGTGTACTGCCAGGCACAGGGCCAGGTCAGAGCCATTCTACAGAACATCTGGATTACACTCACATATGGTTATGGATTGAATTATGTTGAAGTTTTAACCCCTGGTACCTGTGAATGAGGAGTCCTGGTGGTACAGTGGTTAAGTGCTCGGCGGCTAACTGAAAGGTCAGTGGTTCAAAACCACCAGCCGCTCTGCGGGAGAAAGATGTGGCAGTCTGCTTCCTTAAAGACTGCAGCCTTAGAAACTCTATGGGGCAGTTCTCCTCTGTCCTGTAGGGTCGCTATGAGTTGGAATCGCCTCGACTGCAATAAGTAAGAGTACCTGTGAATATGGCCTTGTTTGGAAACCAGGTCTTTACTCTTTGATGATGTTATCAGTTAGCATGAGGTCATACGGGGGTAGAGTGCACCCTAATCTAATCTGAGTGATGTCCTTATAAAAGGGGAGAAGAGACACAGATCAGAAACACAGAGGGAAGAACATCATGTGTCAAAGGAAGCAGATACAGCTGCAAGCAAAGAAACATTAAGGATTGCCAGGAGCCACCAGAAGCCGGCAGAGACAAGAGAAGATCTTTCCCTAGAGCCTTAGGAGAGAGCATGGTCCTGCTGACATGCTAAATTTGGACTTACAGCCTCCAGAACTCTGAGACAAAGAATTTCTGCTCTGATAAGCCACCCAGTTTGTGGTACTTAGTTACAGCAGTCCTAGGAAGCAAATACACATATCTAGAAAATATTTTCAAAGATGCACATTGTTTAAAATGCCCATGTACAAGATGGGTAGCAGTGGGACAAGATATTTGCATTTGTAAAATCCTTTTCTTATTAAGAAACTATTTGCTATTGTTGAAATGGTCCTCGGATTTCAGAAGAATTGGTCACCTGGTCTTGCTATGGGACAACATCAATGGTGGGACATTTCAGCGTTTCCATCATTCATTCAGAAATCTTCATTGAGCACTGACTGTACTGCAGGTTCTGTGCTAGACTCTGGAGACAGAGTGGCCAACCAGCAGAACCAGCCTCTGGGTGCAGTGTGGCCTGGCATGGAGCCTCTGGACCTAGATCAGAGTCCAGAATCTGAAAACCTCACTGACCACCACTGGTTATATGTGCAACTGCATCCATTTTCAGTAAGTTCTGATTCTTTAATGATGGCCTAGAGAGGGCTTCGAAGTCCCTGGGTAGCACAAGCGATTAAGTACTGGGCTACTAGCCCAAAGATTGGCAGTTCATACCCACCCAGAGGTACCTTGGAAGACAGCCCTGGCAATCTCCTTCTGAAAAGTCACAGACATGAAAACCCTATGGAGCACAGTTCTAATCTGAAACACGTGGGGTTGCCATCAGTTGGAATTGACTCAATGGCGACTGGTGGAGGGCTTACCCCTGGAACAGACAGGGACCAAACTGAATTGTTCTGAATATGTTTACAGTTAAATATGTCCTAGATAATAAAATAGGAAGAATGCTCCAGCTGATTTGAAAGCAGGCGCAAAGGCTTTCTGAAGTGATGCTCCAGGCACTGTGGGTTTCAGGCAGGGATTCACTGGGGCTGCTTCTTCTCCACTTTTGTTTTTCTTGTGGCCGGGGGCTGCACTTTCTTTGGGAAGACTCTGCCTCCGTGCCCCTTGTTGGGAACTCTCCTCGTAGGAGAAGCTTGAGGAACGCTTCTCTTGAGATGAAAGTCCACCTGGAAGGGAAAGAGAAGTTAGGAGAGCAGAGTCATTTTTCTACCTTCTGGAGCTGAAATTGGGGGGAGCCAGTTTGGACCTTCTTTTGCCATAGTTCCAGGTTCTGAGGGCAAAGGACCAGGGAGAATTATTACAGCAACAATCCAGGGTAGCAGTGGTGTTGTCATATAAAAAAAAAACAAACCAAACCCATTACCGTCAAGTTAATTCCGACTCCCAGTGACCCTCCTGTCAGACAGACTTGGCTAATATTCCTCCAAATGTGGTATACAATCGCTGGTGCTGCATGAGGTCTACGAGATGAACTGAACATACATTTATTTTATATGTGTTACTTTGTTGTTAGGTGCCGTCGAGTTGGTTCCGACTCACCGCGACCCCATAAACAACAGAACGAAACACTGCCCAGTCCTGCGCCATCCTCACAACCGTTGTTATGCTTCAGCCCATTGTTGCAGCCACTGTGTCAGTCCATCTTGTTGACGGTTTTCCTCTTTTACGCTGACCCTGTACCTTACCAAGCATGATGTCCTTCTCCAGGGACTGATCTCTCCTGACAACATGTACAAAGTATGTTAAGATGTAGTTTCACAATCCTTCCTTCTAAGGAGCGTCCTGGTTGTACTTCTTCCAAGACAGAGCTGTTTGTTCTTTTCACAGTTCATGGTATATTCAATATTCTTTGCCAACACCACAATTCGAAGGCATCAATTCTTCTTCAGTTGTTATAAAACAATTATATCTAGCACATCAAATCATGATTTCCCCAATATTATTGCTTAGGCCAGAGCTATGATTGATTGTGCCGTAATAACCTGCTTGAGGCTGACTGTGTGAATCCTAGGTTCATGCTCGGGCAAGCCAGTGAATGTCTCATACCTTCAGAATGAATCCTTAATTGTTTGGGAATATAGATAGTGGAGATGATATAGATTACTAGGACGGATTCTTAAATTCTCAATGTCCATGCATCCTTCCGAGTGATACATTAAAACTTCCCTTCGGTGATAGCACACAGATTCGGCTTGCTGGCCTGTGGCCTAGAGTCCCTGCTCGGTGCTATCTGCCCCTGGCCTGGGGCTTCACAGCAGGGCCTTCACTTGGCGCAGTGGCCCGGAGATGTGCAGATGCTTTTGGCTGGTTGAAGTGGGGCATATTCTGGGCATGGGGAAGCTGCATAACCACCCCATGAGTGAATGGAGAGGGAGTGGCACAGTGACCACATTCCCCTGGGGCACCCCTGGCTTTCAGGCACTTGGAACAGCTTGAGCTGCTGAAACCAGCTGAGAGCAGAGAGACATGTGGCAGTGAGGCCTCTGCGTGGAGGTGATTTCCTGCCCCTTCCACAAAAAGCCATAATCAGTTTTCCTGCTAGTTTCCCAAAGAGGGAAATAATCAGAGCCGATTGCACTATTTCCTTAGAATAAAGAGACCTTGAAAAGAAAAAGGAGCCCTGGTGAAACAACAGGAGCCCTGGCGGCACAATGATTAAAGTACTTGGCTGCTTACTAAAGGGTTGCTGGTTTGAACCCACCAGTCTCCCTATGGGAGAAAGATGTGGCAATCTGCTTCCGTAAAGATTTATAGCCTTGGAAATCCTAGGGGGCAGTCCTCACTTGTCCTATAGGGTTGCTGTGAGTTGGAATCGACTCCATGGCAGTGGGTTTGAGTTTTTTTTTTTTTGGTGGTGCAACAGTTAAGCACTCTGGCTGCGAATTGAAAGGTCGACCATTCGAACCCACCCGGCAGCTGTTCGAGAGAAAGACATGGCAATCTGCTCTCACAAATATTACAGCCTAGAAAACCCTATGGGGCAGTTCCACTCTGTTGCATGGGGTTGCTATGAGGCAAAATCGACTTGACGGCACCTAACAACAACAGGAAAGAAAAAAGAAGAGAGACAACAAAATGAGAAAAGAACGGAGGAAAATGAAAATAACCGTGGCATCTGGAAAGCTGTGGGGAAAAGCAAAGAGAACATTGGACACTGAGAGATAGAGTCTAAATTATAACACAGAAAACTCTGGTTCAACAATGCTTTTCTTTTTCTTTCCCCAGCCAGATGGGTATGTGCTTTAGAATGCAAAGGGAGATCAATAAACAGATTCTTAGTTGTTACTGTGTCTGGAAATTGCATCCAAATGATAGATTTTCCCCTCAGAGTAACATTTGTTGTAATGAAGGGTTATGCTAATTTACCTACAGGAAATGTGATAAAGGAGGTGAAATCTTTCCAAATAGAATAACTGTGTAGCTCAAGAGGATTTGCAGTTGTTTGAATTTGGCACAGAATAGACTTACTGGTAATGCAAGACTTACACATGAAGTTGTCTACCAGTCACTTGATTTTAGGGTAGATGAGGAGCAGGAGGATAACAATTTGAAAAGAGAGATAGGGAATGAATTGGTTGGGAAACTGGAATTAGGCAACAGGTTGGAATGGAAGTGACTCTTTTCTTCCTGAATCTGCAAGTAGAAGTAATTCATAATATGTAGGGGACGTAGGTTTGCATCGTGCCTCCCCCTACTTACTCACTGGGTGGCACTGGACAACTTTCATCCTTCCAGTTTCAGTTTCCTCTACCACAAATGGGGAACTTATATCTACCTTACAGCTTGTTGTGAAGGTTAAATGAGATCATTCTGTAAAGGTCTCATATAGTATCTGATGCATAGTAACTATTCAATAAATAGTATATTTAAAAAGACAAGCTGCTTTGATTTTTGACCTGATTGCATTGAGTTAAGAAGGAAAGGAGAAGGGTCAGCTAAGCTCCAGGGCTGTACAGAGAAGGAAAGGACAGAGTAAGGAGGCTCTAGGAGAGTGACTTTGGGAAATCAGGTATGTAGATGCTCATTAAAGAGGACTGCCTCGTTACTCTTTCCTCATTTGAGAAAGATGAGCATGAGTGTCCGTGATCTCTGAGACTCTTAGCTCTGAGATCCTAATCTAATACAGCCAAAACTCAAAAGGCCCAGGTTGTATATCAAAGAAACTTTTTGCTTCTTATGTTATCCATAAGAGATAGCCATGGAGAGCTGGATATTGGAGAGAACGTGGCTCTTTGCTGCAGTGTGAGTAGAAGGCAAGGCTGTCTGGGCACAATGGGCCGCAGAAGAGGTAGGAGAGCGCCCTCTGGTGATAGTACTTGCTGATGGCACAGAAGAATGCAAGCTATGGGAGCCCGTGTACCTGGGCAAGGTCTCTGGGATTTACAAAATAACATTTGTTGAGCACTTTCTATGGTCAGTCACTGCTTTGTATACTCTCTTAAACCTCCTATGAAGAAGATATTATTATCACCAATTTACAGAGGAAGAAACTAAGGATGAGAGAGATTAGGTAATTTATCCAAGATCTGTAGACAAATTAGTTGGATTTTGAACCAGAGATAGTGCTTTCTATCACTATGCTATGTTAAAGAGAAGAAAGAAGAAAAGCCAAGAGGAAGTGGGGAAGGACATAATACGAGAGGCCAGAAGACAAATTAGGATATGAGAGCAATTAATTTAAAAAAAAGTCAAAGAAGGAAGCTTGGCAAAGATTAGAACTATGCAATCAGTTGTTTAAGACTTTTGTACCTTTATGGCGTTCTGAAACAGCCTAACTCACCAGTTTTGGTTCTGCAGGACCCACGGTCACACTCACTGTCTCTGGGTCAAACCCAGGTGCCGAGGCAGTGACGGTGTAGGTACCTGGAAGCAGCAGCCGAAAGTAATCACCATGATCACCTGAAAGTTACAAGGATACAACTTAGTCTGTTAATTAGAAAGTTGCCCCAAATGGACCTTGATATGAAAAAGGATCTAGGGGTTTCAGCTGACCACAAGCCTGGTTTTACTTAATAGCATGATAAAACTGGTTAAGATCAAAAACAGTTGTAGGCTCTGTTAACGGGAGTATGGGCCTCTGTTTCAATGTTTGAAAAGATACTGTGAAGAAATGATGCCTACTTAAAGAAATAAGAATGAGAACTAAGAGTGAAAATTGCAGGGAGGCAGATTTTGCTTAACAGAAGCAAAAATATGGCGGCAAATAGAGCTACCAAAAAAGAAATGGACTGCCTTATGAAATGGTGAGCACACAGCAGAGACGGAATCGGGGCCCCCTGTGAAGCCACAGTTACATTGTACTTAACCTGTATTCATGGATGCGGCAGCCCTGGGTTGGACCACCTGCTGTCCAGTGCATTGTATGTGGGTAATTTCATATTCAGTGGGAGGAGTGGACTAAGGATCTGATTTTGAGAATTGTATTTTTAGTATTCCTTCCATCATCTTCAAAACTATGTCAAAGGGAGAATAAAGTTCAAAGGAAACACTATGTGTTTTCTCCATGGTTCTGTTCATGGCAGAGATGTAGCATTTTGGATGATGACTTTTTAGCTCTTTAGAATCAATTGTGATGTTGCCTTTAAATTTTCTTTTAAGCAAATAGCAATGAATAATTGAAATAAATGCAATAAAGAATGAGAGACAATAATGAGGAAGTCACCTTTCTGCCCTTTACTGAATGTCTATAATTTACTTCAAATACTTAAGCAAAGGCAGTGTGTTATTACGCATATGTTGGATAGTTTAAGTTATACTCCAGGGGTTGTCATTTTCTTAATTGGGGGTTCACACCCAGGAATGATTAGCTGAATGGTGTGTCAGAAAGGCCCTACTCCAAAGGCTTCAGTTATCTTTATTACTAATCAACACTAGATGCTTTGCTAAGTAGCATAATGAATGTTAGCAATGGGTTTTCACTGGTGGAATTAGTGGTTTGTTAATTTAGCATAATGTGTGTTGGATGTGGGCTCTTGTTGGTGAAATTAGTGGTATTCAATATATGTTGATTGGCTCGAATGTTCCAGAGATATTTCCCAACCTTGCATGAATGTTGTTGCTGTTCTTACGTGCTATCAAGTTGATTCCCACTCATAGCGGCCCTATGAATAACACAACAAAACATGAAGAACAACATAAAGAAAACAAAAATCCTCACAACTGGACCAATAAGCAACATCATGATAAACAGC
The DNA here is from genome assembly GCA_030035585.1 of Dugong dugon. Taxonomy (NCBI): domain Eukaryota; kingdom Metazoa; phylum Chordata; class Mammalia; order Sirenia; family Dugongidae; genus Dugong; species Dugong dugon. The sequence goes on from CM057475.1 coordinate 53,015,476, forward strand.
AAATATTGAAGTTGTCGAGGATTTCATTTCACTTGGATCCACAACCAACGCCCATGGAAGCAGCAGTCAATAAATCAAATGACCTATTGCATCAGGCAAATCTGCTACAAAAGACCTTTGCATGAACAAGGTATAAGAATCTAGCAAACCCAGTAGTCTGTGCACTTAGAGATGGTGTCCAAGGTTTGATCCCTAAACAGTCCTTGGGCCCAGTCATTGGGTTGGAGGATTCTGGTTGTTTGACGTGTGGCTCTGAGGCTACAGAGTTCCGCCTTTAGAATATTGTTGGCTTTTCCTTGAATGAACCTTTCATGCTAGATGGGTTAGGATAACCTTAAAGAACATAAAACTGAGCTTTCATCAAGCTTAAACAGATTGTATGAGCTGTTAGATGCCTGCATGGTTACAAATATTTGTGTGGTGGGCCCATAAAACAAAATGAGACTAAATGGGCATATCAGCCCAGGGACAAGGATGAGAAGGCAGGAGGGGACAGGAAAGCTGGTAATGGGGAACCCAAGGTCAAGAAGGGGAGAGTGTTGACATTCCACGGGATTGGCTACCAATGTCACAAAACAATATGTGTATTATTTAATCAGAAACTAGTTTGCTCTGTAAATCTTCATCTAAAGTACAATTAAAAAAAAATTTGTGTAGTAACATTTGTCTGAGCCTTGCTGGTACTGAAGTTGTGGGGAGGTAGGCAAATCTCACCAACCCCTAACCATCGGTCACTGGTGGCTACTGCTGTACATTAAAAAAAGAAAAACTAAGAAACCAAAAAAAAACAACCCAAGAATTGTGCATGATCAGATTGGGCTGGGTCAGTTTGCAGCACCATTCTGTCAGAAGATATTCTGTACCCTCCTGGGAGACAGGTTCCTGGTCGTCCACCATTAATCTCACCCTGCAGCAAGCTTATAGAATGAATCTTGCTAACTTTTCCCTGAATGGTGGTGTAGCCAAATACTTGAGTCAGGGACAAGATTAAAGATCAGTTTTACAATCCTTCTCTTTTTTATCCCATTTCAGACCAGTATGGGAGCTATTAACAGCCTCCAGCCCAGAAATACCTCCTAACCAAGTTGTGTGTGGCAGTCACTCTCAATAATGAGAGAAGTCACATTTACATAAGTCTTTCCTGGTGCTGGAATCTCTGGGGGTGCAAACGTTAACCTAACTGAAATGTTGGAGGTTTGAGTCCACCCAGAGATGCCTTGGAAGAAAGGCCTGGTGATCTACTTCCAAAGTATCAACCATTGAAAACCCTATGGGGGGGAGAACAACTCAGAAAAGGAGGGTGAGAATAGTTGCACAACTAGAAGAACGTAATCAATGTCACTGAAATGTACATATAGAAATTGTTGAATTGGTATATGTTCTGCTGTGTCCATTCTCAACAACAACGAAATTAAAATAAATTAAAAAACAAGTCTATGGAGCACAGTTCTACTCTGACACACATGGGGTCACCTGGAGTCAGAGTCAACTCACCGGCAACTGGTTTTGGTTTTTGCCTTTCAGGGATTACTTGCTTCAAAAGCAAGAGATTTTTCTTCAGAAGTGAGAGATTTTTTGGTTGCCTGATCCAGCCTATTAATTTACTGTCCCTGTTTCTATTACCCTTCCTCCCTCCAGCCCTCCCACCTCCAATGTCCTTGACATTCCTGCTAGTCTCACTGGCTTACAAATTGGCCTCCTAATATTGCTGAGGAAGATGAGGGAGTGAAAGCATCCTTCCTACCCCACGAAGCAGTGGCCACCTACCTGAAGTGACATCATGGTTAATCCCACTGATGGAAATGACAGCACCTGCTAGATTGTTATAATTCTCATCAAGCACCATTCCCTTGATGCCCTGGTGAACCTGTAGGAAAAAATTTATAGTATATAGTTATGAACATAAAATATTTGTAGTGTTTTAGAGTCCTCAAAGCCCTTTCCCATGTGTTTCCACATTTATCTTCAAAAAGATTATGGTAATAGCTCCTTAACTGGTCTCTCTGCTTCCCTGCCCCCATCCCATAATGTTGTCTCAATAGAGTAGCCCGAGTGAGTCTGTTGAAACCTAAATCGAGTCATGTCAGCCTTCTGCTCAAAACTCATCTCAGAGCAAAAGCTAAAGTCCCTATGATGGTCTATAAAGCTCAAGTCCCTTATTAGTTCTCTGATTGCATCTCCTACTACCCTCTCCCTTGTTGTTAGCTGCTGTTGAGTCTCTCCCAACTCATGGCAACCTCATGCACAATGGGATCAGACCATTGTGATCCATAGGGTTTTCACTGGCGGATTTAGGGTTTTCATTGACTGGTTTTTCAGAAGTAGATCATCAGGGCCTTTCTTCCTAGTCTGTCTTAGTCTGGAAGCTGTGCTGAAACCTGTTCAGGATTACAGCAACACGCAAGGCTCCACTGACAGACAAGTGGTGGCATTGGCTGGAATTGAACTCTGTTCCCTAATTGCCCTCACCCTCTCCCTTACTCAGGCAATTGTTCCAGCCACACTCATCTCCTGGCCTTTCTACTGCTGTTGTGTCCCCTGCTGGGAACACTTTTTTCCTAGATATCTGCATGATTCTCTCTCTCACCTCCTTTAAGTCTTTATTTAAAGGCCTTCTCAGTAAGGCCTTCATAGCATTTCTCATCTTCTAACATGCTATATAATTTATTATTTTGTTTATGGTCCATCTCCTCACTAGAATATAAACTCCATATGGCCAAGGATTTTTGTTTGTTTGTTTACTCATCATCCCCATCATACAGTACATTGCCTGCAGACAGTGCCTATAGTACAATACGTGGTGCTCCACAAACGTTTGTTGAATGTATGAATGTCATTGGCAAAAAAAGTCCAGGTCTGTTGAATTGAGTCAGAACAAATGTCAGATGTGAGCCACACAAAAAAATCTTGCCTGATACTTGGAAAACACTTCTTTTTTACAACCATAAAAATTAAAAATGATATTTTTACCTGTTCCAAGAATTGGATCAGGGCCTCTCGATTACCCAGCCACTCGCGCTGTAACTCTTCTTGGCGGGGAAACTTGTTGCAACTCAATTCCAGCGTGATCTCGAAGCAGTTGGTGTGGAGATAATTAAAGTCTTGCATTCCTAGGGGAAAGTGGCAGACTTATACAACCAGGTTCCCACTCGATGCCCCACCTCATCTCTCTTTAGTCACGAGGTCTTCACTACTTCATCACCTTCTATTTTACCTCTTGACCTCTACTTCTTTTTCTCCTCCATAAAATCTTTACCCAATTTCCCAGTTCCATGTCTTACTCTGTTTCCATTTTTCTCTCCTCATAAATGTTCATTTTACTGTCTACAGCCTCTACCTTTCTTCCATTTCATGACTTCAATTCACTTCTTGTCCCTCTTATCACTCCCAAAGTCTGTTTATTTGTTGTGCCTCAGTATTAGACTAAGCAGATGTACTGCTCTCCGGGGAATGATTTTCTCTTTGGACTATGATGTTCTTCAGTCCAGAGAGGTTAGAGGTAGATAAATACCTTGCTTTCACATCCCGCCTACCTGAGAACACAACACTAATCTGAAAATGGTTATCTCACACAAAAAGAATCCTGAAGACACAGAAGACAGATATATTTTTCTTTCACCAAATGCTTGCCTGCTCCTATATTCTATAATCATAGTGTTTATTATTGAATATGTTTCTGATTAAAGGGAGTTTATACCACAAACTCATCTGGGTTATCAACTATTCATTTAATCAGTGTTCACCTGCCCTTTAAGCTGATGCGTACTAGCAGCTGTTCCAGAAACAATGGGGAAAGTTGGAAAACAATGACAGCCTGTTACATTGGTTCTCAAACTTCAGAAGAATCACCTGGAAGCCTTGTTAAAACACATATTTCTGGGCCTTTCAGAGGTGTATCTAAGGTATCGCAGGTATGCAACATGCTCTGGCACCACTTGAAGGGTGGAGAGGGCGCTGAGCAGTTTCTATGAACCATTGCAGTTTCCATCGCCAGCTGTGAGAGACCATTCAGCAAGTTAAAATTAATACTTTCATATTTGAGAGCCTCCATGGGTCAAGGCAGACTATAATCTTGCTCTGCTGAGTGCAGAAAGAGAAGAAACTAAAAAAAAAAAAATGACTTTGAGCACATCACAGACCAATTTTCATCAGTGCAAGCAAGGAAGGTGTAGCTGTGATTTTCATGTAGTGCAGTAATGTGTTAAGTGAAAGATTAACGATCTTGTATTTTTGAGCTGATATGACTGTAAAGTTATCAAAAAGATGGGTGTCGGATATTTGGACAGGGGCGCAGAGGCATAGCAAGGGGGAGTAGAGGTGCGCACTTGCCCCGGGGGCAAGTCCGATGGAGCGCCAGACAAGGTACAGGATGACACTCCAACACGCCACAAAAATAAAAGGTGTCTGACTGAGGCAGCCAGAGAAGAAGGCGGAAGGCATTTCTGCTGATGCATCACCGCTATCCACAGCTATTCATCTTGAAATGGGGTTGGGGGGCAATTTACAGATTGCCCCTGGGCACTCATTACCCTCCGTAAGCCTTAGCAGAGGTGCAATTTCAGTGCTTGCCATAGGCGCTGTTTGCTGTATATACACCTCTGGGCCCTTAGCCCCAGCGTTTCTGAATCAGGAAGTCTGGGGTGGGGCCTGAGAATTTGCTTGTCTAACATGTTCCCAGGTGATGCTGATGATGCTGTTAGCAAGATCACACTCTTGGAACAATTACTTTGATTAGGTTAATGATCTTGGAATTGTTATCACTGGAGACCTACTTAAGTTAGGGTAGTGATTCTCAGTGGAGGACGGGCCATGCTTGCCCAGAGGGTTTTATCTAAATCTAGAGTCAGGAGAGGGAAAGGAAAAAAAAAGGAACAAGTGTAGTGTAGTTTGAAAAAGTATATTTGATATTATAAACTTTTTTGGGAGGGGAAGCCTGTTGATTTTCTAATACAAATTAAAGAAAATAAGTTCAACAAAATCTTGCCTGGTGTTCAAGTGAGTTTTCAGCTGCAAGTGGTTCACCACCTTCCTAGTACGTGGTAATTCCTTAACCTTACTCCTCCTGGCTCTGCACGAGATCAACCTTGTCATCAACTCAGTCCTCACTAGTGAGCTTTTTGCCACCTGAGCTGTGACCAGATTAGACTTGAGAGGACAGGGAAAGAAAAGATGCTAAGAGATGATTCCTGAAAGCACCTGCCTGCTGCTTCAGACTCTTCCCTATCCTTAGGTTCACCTGGGAAGGTTCCTAAACAAACATTCTATCTAGACCCTTAGTGATGAAGAAGAGCAAGAGAAGAGATAGAGTAGCCTCCTTCCAGGAGTTTCTGCTCTTTCAGGCTACATATCAAGGGCCAGCATCCATGGTAAGCTCCTGCTGGTGGGTAGATGGGCCGGCAGGCAGGTTAAGGAGAGCACGTATCAGGGGAACTGGTTGTGCCCAGCCAGCTCCTCTGCTCATCTGTTGCTACGTGAGACACATCTCTATGCTACAGAAAAAATTTAAAAACTAACATTTACAAACTTGGCATTTCCAAACACATTGTGTGCAGTGTTTTATTTAACCCAATATCAAATTTTTGAGGTATTATTATTCTTAATGTACAGATGAGGAAACCAAAGCACAAAGAGGTTAAATAATTGGCCCAAAGTCACAAGACTGCTAAATGGGCAATCCAGGTTTTAACCCAGACAATATATCCTCAGAGCTCACACTGTCAACCACTTGGCTACACAATTTCTCTCCTGTGCCCTAATCTCCTGTGGAAACTGCCAGTTTTAAAGGACCACAAGGTATCCCTACCCTAGTTTTAAAGGATCACAAAACTTAAAAAACCAGACCAGTTGCTATCATGTCTATTTCGACTCATGGTGACCCCATGTGGATCAGAATAGAACTGTGTTCCATATGGTTTTCAATGGCTATGATCTTTTGGAAGTAGATTGCCAGGTCTTTCTTCCAAGGCACCTCTGGGTGGATTTGAATTGCCAATGTTTTGGTTAATACTCAAGTGCTTAACCATTTGCACTACCCAGGGATTCCATTAAAGTGACATTAAATACCAACCTGAGAATCTTCCCTGTTTCAGTTCTGTATTTGAATGCACTACTACACGTTTGTTAGTTTGTCTTACTGTGGTGGCGTGCATGTTGCTGTGATGCTGGAAGCTATACCACCAGTACTTCAAATACCAGCAGGGCTACCCATGGTGAACAGGTTTCATCTTAGCTTCCAGATTAAGATAGACTAGGAAGAAGGACCAGTCATCTACTTCTAAAAACATTGGCCAGTGAAAACCTTGTGAACAACAACAGAACATTGTCTGATATCGTGCCAGAAGATGAGCCCTTCAGGTTGGAAGGCACTCAAAATATGAGTGGGAAAGAGTTGCCTCCTCAAAGTAGAGTTGACCTTAATGACGTAGATGGAGTCAAGCTTTCGGGACTTTCACTTGCTGATGTGGCATGACTCAAAAGGAGAAGAAACAGCTGCAAACATCCATTAGTAACCGGAACATGGAATGTATGAAGTTTGAATCTAGGAAAATTGGAAGTCATCAAGAATGAAATGGAGCATATAAAGATTGATATCCTGGGCATAAGTGAGCTAAAATGGTCTGGTGTTGGCCATTTTGAATAGGACAATCATATGGTCTACTATGGCAGGAATGACAAATTGAAGAGGAATGGTGTCCCACTCATTGTCAAAAAGAACATTTCAACATCTATCCTGAAGTACAATGCTGTCAGTGACAGGGTAATATCCATACACCTACAAGGAAGACCAGTTAATACAACTATTGTTCAAATTTACGCACCAACCACTAAGGCCAAAGATGAAGAGATTGAAGACTTTTACCAACTTCTGCAATCTGAAATTGATCAAACATGCAATCAAGATGCACTGATAATTACTGGTGTTTGGAATGTGAAAGTTGGAAACGAAGAAGGATCCGTAGTTGGAAAATATGGCTTGGTGACAGAAAAACAACACTGGAGATTTCATGATAGAATTTTGTAAGACCGACTTATTTATTGCAAATACCGGTTTTTCAACTATACATGTGTACCTTGCTGGATATAATACACAGATACCAAATCAACTACATCTGTGGAAAGAGACAATGGAGAAGCTAAATATCAGTCAGAACAAGGCCAGGGGCCGACGTGGAACAGACCATCAACTGCTCACGTGCAAATTCAAGTTGAAGCTGAAGAAAATTAAAGCAAGTCCACAATAGCCAAAGTACAACCTTGAGTATATCCCACCTGAATTTAGAGACCATGTCAAGAATAGATTTAATGCATTGAATACTAAAGACTGAAGACCAGACAAGTTGTGGGATGACATCAAGGACATCATACATAAAGAAAACAGAAGGTCATTAAAAAGACAGGAAAGAAAGAAAAGACTAAAACGGATGTCAGAAAAGACTGAAACTTGCTCTTGAACGTACAGCAGCTAAAGCAAATGGAAGAAATGATGAAGTAAGAGAGCTGAACAGAAGATTTCAAAGGGAAGCTCAAGAAGGCAAAGCGAAGTATTATAATGTGTATAAATGTGTAAAGGCCTGGAGTTAGAAAACCAAAAGGGAAGAACACGCTAAGCATTTCTCAAGCTGAAAGAACTGAAGAAAAAATTCAGGCCTCGAGTTGCAATACTGAAGGATTCTGTTGAGAAAATATTGAACGACGCAGGAAGCATCAAAAGAAGATGAAAGGAATACACAGCATCGCTGTACCAAAAAGAATTGGTCAACATTCCACCATTTCAGGAGGCAGCATATGATAAGGAACCGATGGTACTAAAGGAAGAAGTCCAAGCTGCACTGAAGGCACTGGCAAAAAACAAGGCTCCAGGAATTGATGGAATACTAATTGAGAAGTTTCAACAAACAGATGCAACATTGGAAGCACTCACTGATCTGTGCCAAGAAATTTGGAAGACAGCTAGGTGGCCAACCGACTGGAAGAGATCCATATTTGTGTCCATTGCAAAGAAAGGTGACCCAACAGAATGCAGAAATTATCAAACAATAGCATTAATATCACACGCAAGTAAAATTTTGCTGAAGATAATTTAAAAATGGTTGCAGCAGTACATCAACAGGGAGCTGCCAGAAATTCAAGCCAGATTCAGAAGAAGACATGGAATAAAGGATCTCATTGCTGATGTCAGATGGATCTTGGCTGAAAGCAAACAATACCAGAAAGATGTTTACCTGTGGTTTACTGACTACACAAAGGCATTTGACTGTGTGGATAACGACAAGTTATGGGTAACATTGAGAAGAATGAGAATTCCAGAAAACTGAACTTGTACATAGACCAAGAGGCAGTTGTTTGAACAGAACAAGAGGATACTGAATGGTTTAAAATCAGGAAAGGTGTGCGTTAGTTAGGTCTGTATCCTTTCACTATACTTATTCAGTCTGTATGCTGAGCAAATAATCTGAGAAGCTGGACTATATGAAGAATGGGGCATCAAGACTGGAGAAAGACTCATTAACAATCTGCGATATGCAGGTGACACAACGTTGCTTACTGAAAGTGAAGAGGACTTGAGGCACTTACTGATGAAGATCAAAGACCACAGCCTTCAATATGGATTACACTTCCAACATAAAGAACAAAAATCCTCACAACTGGACCAGTAAGTGACATCATGATAGAGAAAAGATTGATTAAAGTTGTCAAAGATTTCATTTTACTTGGATCCACAATCAATGCCCATGGAAGCAGCAGTCGAGAAATCAAACGACATTTTGCACTGGGCAAATCTGTTGCAAAAGACATATTTAAAATGTTAAAAAGCAAAGATGTCACTTTGAGGACCAAGGTATGCCTAACCGAAGCTGTGGTATTTTTAATCACTTCATATGCATGTGAAAGCTGGACAATGAATAAGGAAGACCAAAGAAGAATTGATGCCTTTGAATCGCGGTGTTGGCGAAGAATAATGAATATACTATGGACTGCCAGAAGAATGAATTTATCTGTCTCGGGAAAAGTACAGCCAGAATGCTCCTTAGAAGCGAGTACAGCAAGACTTCGTTCGTCTCACGTACTTTGAACATGTAATCAGGAGGGACCAGTCCCTGGAGAAGGACATCATACATTGTAAAGTAGAGGGTCAAGAGGGTCAGTGAAAAAGAGGATGACCCTCAATGAGTTGATTGACACAGTGGCTGCAGCAATGGGCTTAAACATAGCAATGACTGCAGGGATGGTGCAGGACTGGGCAGTGTTCCATTCTGTTGTATGTAGGATCTCTATGACTTGGAACTGACTCGACGGCACCTAACAACAACAACTTGAATGCAAAATTCTACAGTATTCTTCTCCTTTCCCTGAGAAAACTGGGAATATCATAGGAGAAATGAGCACTATTCAACTTCAGCTTGCAGCTGAAATAATAAGCAATTCCCTGGACCCTCCTTACCCTTGCTGAGCGAATACCAGGAAGCCCCATTGGTGATGCCATCTGGGAAGTAATCCCCACAGTTCCAACCTTGGTACATCCATCCATGTGCATAGGAGTAGACCTTGGCTAGCTATAGGAAAAGCAGGCAGTGAATCACCTTGAGTATTCCCGACTTCTATGGCAACGCTGGAATTCTGAACTTGGGTGAAGACAAGAAGCCCACCAGGTATAAGCAAGTGACTATTTATTTTAATGAAAGAAAGTACCAGCAGAAATCGAAAGGTGGAGTGTGTGTGGGTAAGTATAGTGGACTAAAGTTAGGAGACCTGGATTCTAATTTTTCTATTACCTTGGATCTAGGTTTTTTCATGTGTAAAGTGAGGAGTAAGACTAAAACACCAAAAACCGGTTGCTACCGAGTCAATTCTGACTCATGGTGACCCCGTGTGTTTCAGAGTAGAATTGCGCTCCACAGAGTTTTCCATGGCTGTGATCTTTCAGAAGCAAATTGCCAGGGCTTCCTTCTGAGGTCCCTCTGAGTGGATTTGAATCACCAACCTTTTAGTTAGTAGCGAAGTGCTTAGCTGTTTGCATCACCCAGGGACTCGTTTGAACTATTATTTGTATCTTTTTCATGTGCATGGTCTATTTTTTCATTATAAAAGTAATATAGTCATGTTACCATAAAATTGTAAATTCGACCAAAGGAAAATTCTCATCTAATGGCACTAGCTTACCACTAGCATTGTTAGTTAATTGGCATATCTTGATTGTCTTTATCTTAAGTAGTTTTTATATCATGATAATTGTACTGTAACACTTTCCTTTTTATTAACTTTTTAGTGAATTTAAGGCTTATTTACATTATAATTATGTATATATATATATATATATATATATATATATATATATATAATTTACTTGGTTGTAAGCTCCTAATAAGAAGGCAGTATTTTCAATTTTTTTTTTTTTTTGTGGACTCTTCTCTAATAGTATCTTGTGTTACTGACTTGAAAGCACACCTTCTCAATCCCAAGTTCCTCTGATGATACCTCCCATGGGTGGGCAAACTGCTATTCTGCATACCTTCTGGAAAAGCTTGTCATCAGGCGTGGGGGTATTGGCAGTGCGGCGGAAACCTCGGACCCGATGCTCAAGGGACTTGTCATAAGGGTAATTGGCCACCACTGCCCCTCCGTGGAGATTGGCAGAAAGAACAAAGTTGAAGGAGCGTATCCATTGGATCACAGCCTGGGTCTCTGGTTCCACCTGTGAGGACATGAGAGCTTGGTCGTGAAGGTGCAGTTGGTCAAATAGTCATTTGAATAAGTTTGTCAGAAAGTGGCCTGAGGGGATATCATATCTCAACAAAACAAAGTCTTACTAGATGTGAGAAACCTAGTTGGCTTCTGAGGCACCTTTGCAGAAATTTAAGCAAATCTACTAAATAAATCTGGAAAATGCGGGTTTACAGTAATGGTTTTCAACCTCCTCCCTCCCCAACACATCTGCTGTAATGTGTGGAAGAATACTCCTCTGGTCATATCCAAGTTTAATGGGTTAGACATACTGTAATATGGGCAAGTCTTGGCTAAGTTGTGAAATTCCACCCCTTTTACTGCATATTGTATTGTTAGTGAGTGGCAGTATCCTAAAGTAAGCCTTGAATCTACTTGGACAACTTGCAGAATAAGTAAACAATTTCCAGTCTTTAGTGTTTTTACTCCTCTCAGGATGCAGATGATGTGATATTGATGTGTAATGGCTCCTCCTGGACCAAGGGTCAGCTGTGAAGGTCCCCATCATTGCCATCCCAAAGGGGACTGGATGAGTAGGGCTGAGTTTCATTTAATCAGAATTGATGTAAAACCAACGGAACAGTCCTGGCCCGTAGCCAGGGCTCAAAACCCTTCGAAGCACTCCTTTCTTTACCTCTGAGCCCCTATTCAACAGCACAAGGCCAACTGCTTACTAGTTCCTCTCCCTCAAGGCTGTTCCGTCAGGAACGAGAGAGACTGACTTCTCATTGTTTTGTTTCCTTCTAGGATCCAGACAGAAGAGTGAGTGGGGCTCTAATTATTAGTGGTTCAATTACCTTATATTACTTAGACAGATAAGTTTAATAAACCAGAACATTCTTTTGGCTAGATTATGCTAAGTTATTTTTGATGTGTTATTTACTTTGGGCCAAGAGCATAATTGCTATCTGAAATTTCAACATGTCAGCATGGCCTTTGTTTCATTTTCAAGGGGGAAAAAACCCGGGAAAATTCCATTTGGAAAACTCTCAGTATAAAGGCTTATACCTGTTTTACTTTTCTCTCTCCAATCACTGAGTTTAGATATTCACAAATTGAATGTTGCAAACTATCTTGTACAATGTAAAGAATAGGGTGGTGTGATGCTCCGAGGATGACAGTAGTTATTCCCAGGGGCAGGTCCACCATTCACATTACTGGGGGTAGCACCGCAGGCCTCCTGAAGGTAAGGCCTGGCGCATCCAATGGGTTCACTCCATCCCACAGGCGGGATGTACTCTCAAGTCTCTAATGCTTTTGACTTACTGTGGATCCTCCAATTAAGAGAGTAAGAGATGATACTTTTATAAACTTTTTCCCTTATCTGTTGTACTGTAAATGTAACTCAAAAATAAAGAATGAAAAGCTGAGTACTATACTTGTTAGGTGCTGTCGAGTCAGTTCTGACTCATGGCTACCCTATGTACTAGTAAACGAAAGAATCCTAAAAAAACAAAATAAAGCATAAGGAATCTAGAATTAGCTCCACCCCCCAATTCTGGGAAAAACTCAAGCTCCCTGATATTTCCTCCCAAAATGGAACTGGAAGTGGAGTGTGGGAGGAAGCAGGTATGTAGGGTTCAAAGTTAAAAGTTCAGTGAATAGGGTACACTTTGCAACATTCCTTTAGGTCTGTTTAGTGTTTTCCAGTTTACAAGGTGTTGTCACAGGTATTGCTTCATAGAGTATAGTGAAGCAGAAAAGGGAAGAGGAAAAGCTACAAAGCTTAGATTCTCCAAAACTCTTTCTATAGCTAATTGTTGATGACCGTATAGTTTGTCACATGTAAGAGAAACTTCCCTAACGAATGCTAGAATTCTCTGTCAACAGAATACCAAAAACCAAACTCATTGCCATTGAGTCAATTCCGACTCATAGTGACCCTATAGGATTTCCAAATCTATAGGGTTTCCAAGGCTGTAATCTTTACGGAAGCAGACTGCCACATCTTTCTCCCTGAGAGAGGCTGGAGGGTTCAAACCACCAATTTTTTGGTTGGCAGTTTAAACCACCGTGCCACCAGGGCTGCTTGTCAACAGAATAGTGTAGTGAAAAGATTACTGGATTAGGAGTCAGGTTTTAATTCTGATTCTCAATTACTATCTGTGTGAATTTAAATTATTTTATCTATAAGCATAATGTCTATAAAATAGGGATAGATAACACTGCTTGCTGTGTTCACCACACAGTACTACAAAAACTAAAAACGGGCTATAAAAAAAACTTTGTAAATTGTAAAGTACCATGCAACTATATAATACCACTTTCATCTCCTCCACTAGCATCAAACATTTAGTGAGCATGTGCTCCTTGGCGGGCTGTACGTTGGGGGAGGGAATAAATACAAAGAGGCATAAGTACAGTTATTACTGCTCTGAACAGGTTAATATGGAGTTGAGTTGGTGCTTAATTCTTGCTTATTTAGTTGGTGTGAAGATTGCTAGAAGAAATTCCAGATGCTGATACACTGTGCTTCTCTGTGCAAATATCAGTTCATACCTGACTTTTCCAGTTGTCTGGAAGGGGCAGGTGGTGGTTGGGGCCTCCATTCTTCTCATTGTAGTAGAAGTAGGTGTTGAGATCGGGGAAGTTGCGGTTCAGATCCACTCCATTTGCGTTGTTCCTGCCAACCAAATACCCAGAACTATCTGGGCCCTCAGGGGAAAATCAAAGATGAAAATGAAAGATTTAGACTTAATACCATATTTGAAGAATATATATATATATAAACAGACATTAGTTTAATCTATCAAGTGATGTAGCAATTTTTTATTTAACATATCCAAAATCCTAGCAGTGTGATTCAAGTTTCCCTGGGTAGACCATGTGCTGGAGGTAAAAATCCCAGGAGAAGCTCCAACAAGAGTAAGGTGTTTCAGGACAATGGAAACCCGTGTGTGTGTGTGTGTGTGTGTGTGTGTGTGTGTGAGTGTGTGTGTGTGTTTTAAGATAGCTTTATTGAGCTATAATTTACTACCATAAAATTCACCCATTAAGAGTACAATTGTATGAATTTTAGTATGTTTACCAAGTTGTACAACCCATCACCACAATCTAATTTTAAAACATTTCTATCACTTTAAGAAGAAACCTCATGCTTGTTCAGTTACTCTTCATTTTCACTCCATCCCTAGACAACCACTAATCTGCTTTTTGTCTTTATAGATTAGCCTATTCTGGACATTTCACACAAATGGAATCCTACAATAGTTAGTCTTTTGCGTCTGGCTTCTTTCACTGGACATAATGTTCTCTTTGATGACTGTGTATTTTAAAAATCTTCTGATTCTGATGCACAGCCATAAAGAGAACCATAAAGTTAAAACCCATTGCCATCGAGTTGATTCTGACTCATAGCGACCCTGCAGGACAGAGTAGAACTGCCCCATAGGGTTTCCAAGGAGCAGCTAGTGGATTCGAACTGCCGACCTTCTTTGTGAGCAGCTGAGCTCTTAATCACTGTGCCACCAAAGCTCCCCATAAAGTTAAGCATACTGATATTTTGAATTTTATCTTAGGAAATACAATAAAAGCTCATAAACTTTTTTCCTTCCTTACTATAAATGTAACTCAAAAATAAAGAATGAAAAGACTGAGCAACTCAAAAGATTAGATAAGAACCTTGGAGCGCAGTGAGTTTATGTTAACGAGCGAGGAGCAACTCAGAAAAGGAGGGTAAGAATGGTTGCACAGCTGGAAAAATGTAATCAGTGTCACGAATTGTACGTGTAGAAACTGTTGAATTGATGTGAGTTTTGCTGTGTATATTCTAAACAACAACAACAAAATAAAAAAAAAGAATGAAAAAGCTAAATACTACACTAGTAGAGGAAACAACCCTACAAAAATCTAATAAAGAATGAAGAATCTACTATTAACCAATTCTGGGAAAAGTTTGCGCTCCCTGATATTTCGTCCCAAAATGGAACTGGACATGACGTGTGGGAGAAAGAAGGGTATGTAGGGTTCAGAGCTCAAAGTTCATTGAACCGGAGTATTTTGCAATACTTCCTTGTATTTGTTTAGTATTTTCCAGTTTACAAGGTGTTGTCACAGATATTGCCTCACTGATCCTCACAACAAAACCCTCAGAACCAAGCCGTGAGGTCAGCTAGAGTGGTGTTGAGGGAAATGGGGCGCAGAGTGAGCCAACATTCATTGCCTCAAGTGTTACAGGGTTAATTGCAAGTTTTCGTACTTTATTTCTGTTTGTCTTTTCTCTGTTAAGTAGTATTTGGTTGTTTTATCTTGTATTTTTGAGTGACATTTACAGTGGAATAGATAGGACACACTGTCTGCTGGCTTTGACGTTATTCCCTAAGATGCCATTACTCTTTCCACGGCGCCACCTTCGGGCTCAGTACCTGGACAGCGGCCACTTCGTAGCCGTCGGGGTTCATGGACGGCAGGATGTGAATGCGCGTGCCCTCGATGAGCCGGGTGATCCGCTGATTCCCGTTCCGGAACTCCTCGCACAGGAACTCTGACAGTTGCAGCAGCAACTCGCGGCCCAGCACCTCGTTGCCATGCATGTTGCCGATATACTTAACTTCTGGTTCCACTGCAGGCGTGAGAAACGCACACGCAGGAAGATAAAAGATGGAGAACGTCTAGAGGCGCCACTAATCCCTCACCTTGCAAAGGGACTTTATCTCCTTTTAAAGAAATGAATTAAAAAAAAATTTCTTTTGTGCTTCCCTTGAGTCTTTTCCAATGACCCTTGAGTCCCATTCCCAACTAACTGCAATCACAAATGCTATAAAATTCATGCCAGAGATAATAATTACTACTGTTTATTGAACCCCTACCCTGTACTGGAGTCCCTGGGAGGTGCAAATGGTGGCTACTGACCAAAAGGTTGCCAGTTGAAATCTATTTAGAGGCATCTGGAAACAAAGGCCTGGCAATATACTCCCAAAAGTGACAGCCATTGAAATCCCTATGGAGTGCAGTTCTCCTCTGACACAGATGGGGTCACCATGAGTTGGAATCTCCAGCAACTGATTTTACCTCGTACTAGGTATTTTATGGAAACCCTGGTGGTGCAGTGGTTAAGAGCTACGGCGCTAACCAAAAGGTCAGCAGTTTGAATCCACCAGGCACTCCTTGGAAACCCTATGCGGCAGTTCTGCTCTGTCCTGTAGGGTCACTATGAGTCAGGATCGACTGGATGGCAATGGGTTTGGTTTTTTTTTGGAGGCATTTTATGTTTATTTTCTAATCTTCACAGAAAACCTGTAAAGTAGGCATTATTAGCCTGGGGATGAGGGCCCTGGGAATCAAAGAGGTTAAGTGACTTTCCTGGGGTCACCCAACTAATATGATAGCGGTCAAAGCTCATGTACCATTCGCAGAGCTGTACCACTTCTCAGAGATAAATCTTTTCAGGACTGTGTTTTCCCAAGATCTGCTCCCATAAAGTCTCTAGGTTATAACATAATAGTTCCTAGTCATTCCAGTTGAGAACTTAACTTTACTGGCCGTCAGGGAACTAAGATCTTTTCTTCATATCAGGAACGTTAGGTCCTGAAATAGGAAGGAGTCTACTTGTGTCTCATTCCTTAGTCTTCTCTTTGGCCACATTGACCGTTCAACTGAGGTGAGAATTGAGGCTCTGAAAAGAGACTCGAGAACCACTCACAGAAAATCATTCTCGCTCCCTGTTATGGATTGAATTCTGTCCCCCAAAAATATGTATTGTAAATCCTAACCTCTATGCCTGTGGTTATGATCCCATTTGGGAATGGGTTGTCTTTCTTATGTTAATGAGGCAGGATTAGTGTAAGGTGTATGTTGAGTCAATCTCTTTTGAGATATAAAAGAAATGAAACAAGCAAGCAAAGAGAAAGATGAGGAAAGAGAAATACCAAACCACAGGAAGATTGCCCAGGAGCAGAAGCTCAGAAGAAACAAGGATGTTCATCCAGAGCCAACAGAGAGAAAACCTTCCTGTAGAGCCGGCACCCTGAACTTGGATTTCTAGCTTCTAAACTGTGAGAAAATTAATTTCTATTTGTTAAAGCCATCCACTTGTGGTATTTCTGTTATAGCAGCACTAGATAACTAAGACAGAATTTGGTACCAAGAAGTGGGGGTGCTGCTGTAACAGATACCTAAAATATGGAAGTGGTTTGAAATTGGGTAATGGGCCCGGGGCCCTGGTGGCAGAGTGGTTAAGTGTTTGGCTGCTAACCAAAACGTCAGCAGTTGGAATCCACCAATCACTCCTTGGAAACCCTATGGGGCAGTTCTACTCTGTCCTGAAGGATCCCTATGAGTCGGAATCGACTCGATGGCAAAGGGTTTTTAATAGTAAAAGCCTAGATTTACTTGAAGAGACTGTCGGTAGAATTATGGACATCAAAGGCAATCCTGGTAAGGGCTCTGAAGGAAGTGTGGAGAGCTATAGAGAAAGTCTCTATGGTCTTAGAGAATATATATGGAGCCAGCAACAGAATGGTGCTAGAAATGTGGACATTAAATGTGCTTCTGGTGAAGCTGTAGAAGAAAATGATGAACATGTGATTGGACAATGGAGGAAGGGCGATGCTTTTTACGCTGTGGCAAAGAACTTGTCTGAGTTATGTTCAAATGTTTGGTGGAAGGTAGAACTTGTAAGTGATGCACTTGGATATTTGGCTGACGAGATTGCTAAGCAAAATCTTAAAGGAGCCACGTGGTTTCTCCTTGTTGCTTATAGTAAAATGTGAGAGGGAAGAGATGGACTTAAAAATGAACTGTGTAAATTGAAAACAGCACTTAAAGATTTGGAAAATTATGTTGTACAAACCAAGGACATGTGTCCTAGAACGTTCACCAAGGACATGGCTAAACAATCCTTTCTTAAAAGATTAAGCCTGTGACTGACAGATCTAACCAACTACCACAGCAGAAAACCCATCAGCTTAGACTGAAGGGGACAAAGAAAGAATGAAAGGAAAGAACACTGTCTGCTGCTTGGAATTCTACAGGCAGAAAACAGGCCTAAAGAGCTATATCCATTGTCCTCTAAGAAAAGAAAAGGATCATCCCTGGAGCAGCTGGGCAGAGATCAGCAGAACGGTTGGAAGGAACACAGGAAGCAGGGCCTTCTTGGTTTCAAAGGATGGGGCCACAGCCTCCTAGGTTCAAAGAGTCAAATTTTTGCCAACTCAGTTCGGGAGTGTGGGGCTACCTTTAAGATGTGCCAGGAGGATGGGGCCACTGCCCAAAGTTGAAGGGGCGGGGCTGCCATGCCCAAGGGGTAGAGGAACGGGGCCTGCCAGGGCAGAGGGATAGGGTTGCCACTCAGCTAGACTAGGAAAATGGGGCCGCCTAAAGCAGAGGGAGCAGATTTGCCATCCCAGAGGGCCTGGAAGGCAGAGCTGAAATCCAGGACTGAGGGCCTCAACCCAGAATCCAGAGGGCAGGGCCAACACCGAGAGTCTGGAAGGCGGGGCCATTGCCCAGATGATCTCAGAGAAGAGAGGATTATTTTCAAGACTTGAGAGCTCATGTAATTTGTTCTTCTGGTTTTTGACTAGCTTGGTGCTTATTATCCCTTCTTTCCTTCCAACTTCTCCCATTTGTAATGGAAATGTCTACGTCGTACCTGTTCCACCATTGTACTTTAGAAACAGACAACTTGTATTCTAGATTTCATAGGTTCAGAGATGAAGAGAAATTTTGCCCCAGGACGGAATATACCTAAAGCCTCACCCAGGTTTGATTTAGATGATTCAGAAGATGAGATTTTGGACTTAGAGTTGATTTAAGACTTTTGAGATGATGTAATGGGGTGAACGTGTTTTGAATGTGGCAAGAACATGAATTTTAGGGGGCCAAAGGGTGGAATATTATGGATTGAATTATGTCCCCCCAAAATATGTGTTGTATGAATAGACATATGCACACCCATGTTCATTGCAACATTATTCACAGTAGCAAAAAAATAGAAACAACCTAAGTGCCCATCAGCAGATAAATGGATTAAAAAACTATGGTACGTACACACAATGGAATACGACACAACGATAAAGAACAATGATGAATCTGCAAAGCATCTCACAACATGGATGAATCTGGAGGGCATTACACTGAGTGAAATAAGTCAATCACAAAAGGACAAATACTGTATAAGACCACTGTTATAAAAACTCATGAAAAGGTTTACACACACAGAAGAAACAATCTTTGATGGTTATGAGGGAGGGGAGGGAAAAACACTAACTAGACAATAGATAAGTGGTAACTTTGGTAAAGGGTAAGACACTACACAATACTGGGGAAGTCAGCACAAGTTGACCAAAGTCATGGAAGCTTCATAGACACATCCAGACCCCTTGAGAGATGGAGTTACTGGGCTAAGGGCTGGGGACCATGGTCTCAGGGGATATCTAGCTCAATAAGTGTAACATAGTTTATAAAGAAAATGTTGTACGTCCTACTTAGGTGAGTAGCATCTGGGGTCTTAAAAGCTTGTGAGTGGCGATCTAAGATACTCCACTGTTCCCGCCCTGTCTGGAGCAAGGGAGAATGAAGAGAACCAAAGACACGGGAAAAGATTAGTCCAAAAGGACTAATAGACCACAACTACCACAGCCTCTACCAGACTGAGTCCAGCACATCTAGATGGTGCCTGGCTACCACCACTGACTGCTCTGAGAGGGATCACAATAGAGAGTCCTGGACAGAGCTGGAGAAAAATGTACAACAAAATTCTAACTCACAGTCTCTGGCAGAGACTGGAGAAAACCTGAGCGTACGGCCCCTAGAGACTCTTTTAACTCAGTGTTGAAGTCATTCCTGAGGTTCACTCTTCAGCCAAAGATTAGACAGGCCCATAAAACAAACAATAATACACGTAGCTCAACCATGTATGAGACTAAATGGGCACATCAGCCCAGGGGCAAGGACAAGAAGGCAGGAGGGGACAGGAAAGCGGTATGAATGGAAACGGAGAACCCGAGGTCAAGAAGGGGAGAGTGTTGACATGTCATGGGGTTGGCAACCAATGTCACAAAACAACATGTGTATTGTTTATTCAGAAACTAATTTGCTCTGTAAACCTTCATCTAAAGCACAATAAAGAAAAAATATATATATATGTGTGTGTTGTAAATCCTAACCTCTATGCCTGCGGTTATAATCCCATTTGGGAATGGGTTGTCTTTTTTAGTGTAGGGCATATTTTGAGTCAGTCTCTTTTGAGACATAAAAGAGATTAAACAAGCGAGCAGAGAGAAAGAGATGGAGGAAGAGAGATGCCAAGCCACATGAAGATTGCCTAGGAGTAGAAACTCAGAAGAGACAAAGACCTTCCTCCAGACCCAACAGAGACAGAAAGTCTTTCTATAGAGACAGCACCCTGAATTCAGACTTTTAGCCTCCTAAACTGTGAGAAAATTGATTTCTGTTTGCTTAAGCCATCCACTTGTGGTATTTTTGTTATAGTAGCACAAGATAACTAAGACACTCCCCTTTGAAAAGGAAGTGATTTCCCTTCCACCCAAGATTTCCCTGCTTCCATGACTTTTCTGACTCTGTACCTCTTCATCTCCTCATGTCCAAATCCTCCTCACCATCCTTCTAGGCCAGTTCAAATGTGACTTATTCCGGGAAGCCATCTTGGATTCTCACTGCTAAAGTGAGCTCTCTGTTTAACTTTCCTTTATGGTCCTTACCACTTTCTGCTCTGGGTTTTACCTTTATTTCCACATGTTCCATTTCCTTTATTGGACCTGGCCTTAGGAATGTATACAATTTTTAATATACACTAGGACATAAACCATTGTATTTCTCTTAGTATATCTACGGCAATCTTTCCCAAAGGAATGTTTGTAATCTACAGTATCATGTAGTGGATTTTGCCTAATGTGTATTTTTTAGTCTTAGTGTATTTTATTAATCTTAGGTTATATCTTTTCTACTTTTCTTGGTAGGAAATGTCCTTTGTTTTAGGAAAGGGTGGTAACAATAGATGGCAGGTAGTTTTCTTCCACATCCTTATTCAGTAAAATAAAAATTGGAAAACCCATGTTAGTCCCTCCCAACCTCTCATTTATTAAAAACTTTTTTTCACTTCACTGTGAAATCCAAAAGTCTGGGAACCACTGCCCTATAGAACCTAGCATAGCGCCTTGCAGTTACTAGGTACTCAACATCAAATTATTTTGGCTCTACTTTAAATATATCTAGAATACAATTACTTCTCATAACAACCACTGCTATCCTTTCGGTTCAAGCCCCATGCTCTCATGCCTGTATTATTGCAATAAATCTCCTACTTAGTGTTGCTATGAGTCAGAATCAACTCAACGGCAACAGGTTTGGGTTTTTATTTTGTAGTCTCCTTGCATCTACCCAGTCCCATTAAGTTCTATTCTCCTGAGTCAAGGGTCAGAAAATTTTTTCCATAAAGGGCCAGACGGTAAATATTTTAGCCCTTGCAGGCCCTATGGTCTCTGTTGCAGCTATTCAGCTCTGCTGGTGAAAGTAGCCATAACCAGGTGCCATTGAGTCAACTGTGACTCATGGCGACTCCATGTGTGTCAGAGTAGAACTGCACTCCATAGCATTTTCAATGGCTAATTTCCTGGAAGTAGATCAGTAATTTCTTTTGAGGCATCTCTAGATGATACAAAAATGAATGGGCATGGCTGTGTTCCAATAAAACTTTATTTACCAAAATAAGTGGCCAGTCCTCAGGTTGTGGTTGGCTGAGTGATCTTTTTAAAATTTAAGTCAGTTAACGTCACTCATCTGCTCAAAACCCTCCAGTGGCTCTTACTTCTCTCACGGTAACAGCCAAAATCTTTACCAAAGCCTAAAAGGTCTCCTGCTTCGTGGTGTCCCCTACCACACTGCTCATCTCTACTCTTCCCTTGTTCACTCAGCTGCAGTGCAGTGGCTTCCTTTCCACTCCTCACACATGCTAAGCATGTCCTGCCCCTGGAGTGTTGCATTTGTGCTTCTCTTTGTCTGCAGTGTTTTCCTCCCCCATACCAGCATGACTTGACACTTCACATCCTTCAGATCTTTGTCCCAAAGTCACCTCGGTGGAGAGGAATTTCCTGAGCAGCAGTGACCACCCCCGCCCCCAACCCTGCAATGTATCCCCATGGCATTCTCTATCTCTCTGTCCTGATTTAATTTTCTCCATAGCTCTTATTTCCATCAGGTATAACATATATATTTAATTGTTTTTGTTGGGTGCCATCAACTCAGTTCCGACTCGTAGTAACCCCATATGACAGAGTAGGGGTTTTCTGCCCCATAGGGTTTTCTAGGCTGTGATCTTTATGGAAGCAGATCACCCAGTCTTTCTCCCGCAGAGCATCTGGGTAGGTTCTAACTGCCAGTCTTTAGGTTAGCAGCCAAGTGTTTAACCATTGCACCACCAGGGCTTCTTTTTTATTTACTTAGTTACCCATTTATTGTCTGTCTTATACCACTAGAATTAAGGCTCATGAGGGCCAGGCCTTTGTTTTATTCTCTGCTGTATACCCAGAGCCTACAAAAGTGCCTGCATATAGTCGATGATCACTAAATATTTGTGGAATGAATGAATGAAAGGAATAAATGGATGAACAGCTAAAGTTATGGGGCTTCAGAGAATAGAAGGGTCAGTGAGGACTAGAACAGTGTGAGAAAGCTTCAAGGAAGTCCTTGAATGCTCGAAAGTAGAGGGAGCACCAAGAAGGGGGCAGGGGCTGGAGGGCTAACCCCTTACTGTCCATTAGCTTCCATCTATAGCTTCTACAAAGAATGTACAATCTAAGTAAAAGCAGGTGCTTCAAAGCAAAGCCCTCAATCCCATTTCCAACCAAACAGCCTTCCCTGAGCCCCTCCTGTGTTATATTCTGATGCTCCCATGGCCAGAACCTACTGGGTGTAAGGTTGTCACTGCAGGTGTTTAAGCAGGGGATGAGAAGATTATATTGGTATTTAGGAAAATTATTCTAGCGTTTTGTACCAAATGGAGTGGATGGTTCAGAGAGTGGAGGCATGGAGTTCAGTTAGGAGTGCAGTGCAATTGTTTAGGTAGGTTGTGACAGAGTCTGGGTTAGGGTGGGCGTGTGGAAGTGCAGCAGAAGAGGGAGATTTGAGGTTGACAGTTTGAAGGAGGAACTGACATAACTTGAACGTCACAATTACTTCAAGAAATTAGAAACAACTTAAATAAACGTCCATCAAGAAAGGAATGGTTAAATACATCCCAAAAAGTGACATTGTAGATCTACAATTTCAGATAGGGCTGATATTCATAATAGACTATGAAATAAAAAAAAATCCTTGGTTTCATTTTATAACAATTAGATGTGTGTGTGAAGAGTGTTAAATATGCATTGAAAAAGGTCTAGAAGCTATTTTTCAATATGTAAACCGTGGTTACCTGTGAGTGGTGGGATTATGGGTGAGTTTCTTTTTCCTTTTCTTTTTCTTATCTATTTTCTAATTTTTAATATAAATATGGATTGCTTTTATAATGGAAACAAACTAACAAAAAAGTAGCCAATAGATAAAACTAATGCACTAGGCCTCAAACTCTCCCCAGGGTATCATACTCTATCATTCTCTGAAGAGTTATCCCTGGCAGAACTAGAAGGGTTAATTGTTTCTGTTTATATCCCTGAAGCATTGGATATGGAAAGACAGAATCATAGCAAGGGGGGGAGAAGAAGAGAGATAGAAGGGAAGGAAGGGTAATGAGAGGAGGGCAGGGAAGAAAACTCACCTCTTACTATTAAGGTCTTGGGCAAACATAACTCAAAAAGGAGGGACATACTGCAGCCTGAATTGGGGTTGGGGGTCTCTTGAGGTAGGGGCAGTTTGAGGGTTCAATAGGGAATATTTAGCATAGGTTGAGGAAGAGATAACATTTTATAAATGTAAGATTCCAAAGACCTCCTTGGAAACCACCCCAGTTACTGGATTTGTAGAGAGGGTCCTGCCCACACACCCCAAGCACTGCTCAGGACTTACAGGGCTCATGGATTCCAGGGTAGTCGCTGAATTCCAACACGTAGAGGTGTCTCCCTTTCACACTGCGCCCAATGCTGTAAATCCGAGTGATATAGGGGCATTCATTGTGCACCTTGTACAGCATCCGCATGAGGTCATCATAGTGGTGGTGGCGAAAGGTCACCAGGGCAGCCAACTTGAAGAGAAGGAGGAGGTGGAGGAAGACTGAGAGCAGACCTGACATCTTGCTGGGCTTTTTCAAAGAGAGCCACTGAAATGAGCCCCCCCTCTCCAAACAACCTGGCCTCTTCACCAGTCAAAATCCAAAGGCCCAAGAACAAGTTTTTTCTAGTTTCCCACCAGGAAACAGTGCAACAGCACCTGAGAAAGGAGTTCAGAACTGCCCCGTTCAAAGCTGGGAATTATTTATGTAGCTCTTGGAATAGCTCCTTATCTCCCCTCCCCCATTTCTTTTCTTCTCTTAATCCAGGAAAACCTTTCAAATATACTTCCCCAGACTGACTAGTTTCACTGATTCTGGTTCACTGATTAACTAGACTGTAAACAGCTTTCAATAAACAGCTGCTTATAACCCTTTGTTTCCTGGAGAATTTTAGGAAATTGGCCTATGGCTATTCTGTATAATACAACATTTGGGATATATTAAAATATATCCCTCTGTCCCTTTCTATTTATCCCATGTACTGCTGCCAGAACTATCTTTCTGAAGCACTGCTTTGTTTTGTCCCTTTTTTCCATTCAGTTAAGAAAGTGAAAAGTTTAGCCAAAGACTAGGAAAAATTATTTGCAAGATATCTGAAGGTATCTCTAAAATATATAAAGAACTCTTACAAAACAATAAGAAGACAAGAAACCCAATTTTAAAATGGCCAAAATATTTGAGTAGATATGCTACCAAAGAAGATACATGAATAGCTAATAAGTGCATGAAAATATGCTTAACATCATTAGTGTCATGGATTGAACTGCGTCCCCCCAGAATATGTGTCAATTTGGCTATGCCATGTGTCTTAGTCATCTAGTGCTGGTATAACAGAAATACCACAAGTTGATGGCTTTAACAAAGAGAAATTTATTCTCTCACAGTCCAGTAGGCTACAAGTCCAAATTTAGGGCGTCAGCTCCAGAGGAAGGCTTTCTCTCTCTGTCAGTTCTGAAGGAAGGTCCTTGTGATGCATCAGTCATCTTCCCTTGGTCTGGGAGCATCTCAGCACAGGAACTTCAGGTCCAAAGGACGCGCTCCGCTCCCAGTACTGCCCTCTTGGTGGTATGAGGTTCCCATGTGTCTCTGCTCACTTCTCCGCTCTATATCTCAAAGGAGATCAGCTCAAGACACTATCCAATCTTGTAGACCTCATCAGTATAACTGCCGCCAATCCATCCCATTAGATCATAGTGATTGAATTCACAACACATAAGGAAATCACATCAGAACACGAAACAGTACACAACCACACAATACTGGGAATCATGACTTAGCCAAGCTGACAGACATTTCTGGGGGACACATTTCAGTCCATGACACTCCACCCTTTGGCCCCCAAAAATTCACGTCCTTGCAACATTCAAAACATATTCATCTCATCATATCACAGCAAAAGTCTTAACTCCAAGTCCAAAATCCAAAAATTCCTCTTCATCTATGAAATCTAGAACACAAGTTATCTGCTTCCAAAGGTACAATGGCAGAAAAGGCACAAGCTAGACATTTCCATTACAAATGCGAGAAACTGCAGGGAAAGAAGGTATAACAGGCACCAAGCAAGTCAGCAGAACACATTACATTAGCCCTCAAGGCTTTGAAAATAATGCTCTGTTCTCTGAGACCATTCACACAATAGCCCTGCCCTCTAGACTCTAGGTATTGGCTACAGTCTCCGGATTCTGAGTGGAGGCCCCTTGGCCCTGGGCTTCTGCTCCACCTTCCAGGCCCACTGGGACAGCAACTCTGCTCCCTCAGCTTTAGGTGCACCATTCTCCTAGTCCATCTGAGTGATGACTCCACCCTTAGAAACACCAGACGGCATGGATCCACCCTTTGGAACCCCAGAGGTCACAGCCATATCTTTTGAGACTGAGGCAGCTTGGCTTCTTGTGTTCCTTGTCTCTTCAGCTTCTGCTTCCTGTGCCTTGCTTGCCTTCGGGCCTCACACCCGCATCTGCGCTGCTGGGGCAAGTGTTCCAAAGCTCAGTAGCTCCACCAATTAAGTGCCTGGAGGCACCCCACTCCGCCAGGAAGCCTCATGTGCACAGGCATTCAGCTCTCTTGCTCTGTGGGTCGGTAAGCCTAGCTCCACCAATAAGTGCCTGGGTCACCCTACTCCACCAGAAAGCCTCCTGCACACAGGCACTCAGCTCTCTCGCTCCATGGGTTGACTCCAGTGCTGTCTCACGCTGGTCTTCTGTTTCTGCTGCTGCTGGTTCTCTGCCACTTCTGGTCCTCTGCCGCTGCCACTCCTCTATCCATTCACAGTTTCAAAACCACTTCCATATTTTAGGTATTTGTTAGAGCAGCACCCCACTCCCAGTACCAAATTCTGTCTTAGGATTCTCCAGAGAAACAGAACCAATAAGATACATATACACATCTCTTTCTCTCTTCAGATAGATAGATAGATAGATAGTGTCTTAGGCTGGGTTCTCTAGGGAAGCAAAACCGGTAAAGCGTATAAATATATATAGAGAGAGATTTATATCAAGGAAACAGCTCATGTGATTGCAGAGGTTAGACCCAAGTCCGTGGATCAGGGTAGAGGTTTCTCCCAATTCACGCAGCCACAGAAGCTGGTGAGCCCAAGATCGGCAGTTCAGAGAGCAGGGCTCCCGCTCACAGGCCGTGAAGGTCGACAAATTCCAAGATCAGTAGGCAAGACCATAAGGTTTCTCCGGATTCACATAGCTGCAGGGGCTGGGGAACCCAAGATCAGCAGGTTAGAGATCAGAGCTCTGCTCACAGGCTGTGAAGATCAACAAATCCCGAGCTTGGCAGATAAGCTGGCAGCTCAAGTCACAAGAACCAGAGGTGAGATGACAGGAGGCAGCCGCAGGATCCAGACTGGCAAAAAGCCAGACCATCTGCTTATATTCAGATGCAGGCCACACCCCAAAGGAAACTCCCTTTCATCTGATTGGTTACTCATAGCATATTCAATCATGGGAGTGATCACATATAAACACTGAGAATCATGGCCCAGCCAAGTTGACACACAATCTTAACCATCATACCATGATTCCCAGTATTGTGTGGTTGTCTTCCATTTTGTGATCTGATTAGTCTCCATTTTGTGATGTGTTATAAATTCTACCCTCTATGCCTGTGGTTATGGTCCCATTTGGGAGTGAGCCGTCCGTTACGTTAATGAGGTAGGATTAGGTCATGTTAATGAGGATTAGGGTAGGATACAACACCCTTACTCAGGTCACAGTCCTGATCTGATGTAAGGGGAGTTTCCCTGGGGTGTGGCCTGCATCACCTTCTATCTTACAAGAGACAAAAGGAGAGAGAGAGAGAGAGAGAGAGCAGAAAAGGAGGGACACATTGCCACCAAGAAAGAAGAGCCAGGAGCAGAGTGTGTTCTTTGGACCCAGGATCCCTGTGCTAAGAACCTCCTAGACCCAGGGGAAGATTGATGCCGAGACACAAGGAGATTTCCAAGGAAAGCTGGGCCCACAGATGTTGAAAGGAAACAAGGATCTTTCCCTACAGACAACAGAGAGAAAGCCTTCCACTAGCACACTGGCACCCTGAATTTGGACTTCTAGCTTCCTAAACTGTGAAAGAATAAATTTCTGTTTGTTAAAGCCATCCACTTGTGGCATTTCTGTTCCAGCAGCACTAGATAACTAAGACAATTAGTCATTAAGAAAATAAAAATTAAAACCATAATGAGATACCACTTCATACTACTCACCACTGCACTAGTTGCCATCAAGTCAATTCTGCCTCATGGTGACCCCAAGTGTTTCAGAGTAGAACTGTGCTCCATAGGCTTTTCAATGGCTGTGACCTTTCAGAAGTAGATTTCTAGGCCTTTCTTCTGAGACACTTCTGGGTAGATTCAAACCTTCAACCTTTCAGTTAGCAGCTGAGCTCTTAACCTTTCGTGCCATCTGGGGACTCCTTACACCCACTGAGAATATAGTCACATAGAATGGCTATAATAAAAAAAAGATAGACAATAACAAGTGCAGGTAAGGATAGGGAGAAACTGGAACCCTCATACGTTGCTGATGAGAATGTAAAATAGTGCAGCCACTTTGGAAAACAGCTTGGCAGTTTCTTAAAAGGTTAAACATAGAGTTACTGTATGACCCAGCAAGCAATTTCATTCCTAGGTATATACCCAAGAAAAATAAAACATTTCTATACAAAGACTTGTATACAAATATTCATAGCTGCATTATTCACAATAGCCAAAAAAATGGAAACAATCCAAATGTCCAACAACTGGTAGATAGACAAACAAAATGTGTTGTATTTATACAATGGAGTATTATCTATCAGTTAAGGGGAATGAAGTAATGATTCACACTACAACATGGGTAAACTTCAAAAACACTATGCTTAGTGAAAGAAGCCAGACACAAGAGAACACGTATTATATGATTCCATTTATATAAAAAGCACTAAAAATCAAATCTACAGAAACAGAAAGTAGATTAGTGGTTGCCTAGGCCTGAGGGTAGGAACTGGAATTAACTGTAAATGAGCATGAGGGGTCTTATTGGAGTGACAGAAATGTTCTAAAGCTGGATTATGGTGATGGTTGCAAAACCTGGTAAGTTTACTAAAAATCATTGAATTGTACACTTTGAATGAATGAATTTTATGGTATGTAAATTATTCCTCAATAAAGTTTTTTGTTTCTTTTTTTTAACCTTCAGTAGATCCTCATGCACTAGGGGGTAAAATCCAAATGCCTCCACTAAGCTTTCAAGGTCCTTCCTACCAAGTCCAGTCATCACTTGTCAATCAGTCCATCTCTCACTCCAGTGCAGCCACACCACACTGCCTACTGTCTTTTGAACATGCTCTTATCACCTACCTTTCTGCTTTTGCTCATACTGTTTCCCTAGGCAGCTTAACTCAGCTCCAGAATCTGGGTCTTCCTCACCTTCCTTTGCAATTGCTGCCAAATAAGTCTTTGTTTTGCCTGTTCTTATCACTTTGCCAGTTATGTGTTTATCCATGGTGCTAGATGTTAGGATATAATGGTGAACAATACACTGTTCCCGCTCTCCAGGATGACCCATAGCCTCTAGCGTGGAGCCTGGCACATATGCTCAACATTTGTTGAAAGAATGAATGGAATGAATAAAAAACCTCAGTATTGACTTTCCCCTCCCCTACATGCTACTGCTCCGCATTAGAGAAATTTCCCAGGGAAATCCTATGCTTCTATAACCTGTCAGTAAAGACAGCTATTACCTCTTGAATATACTGGGTGAACACTATGTAGCCAGGCCAGTCTGGTCCACAGATGGTCCAGAGGTTGGCCTGAGCTAAGTTACAAATTGGTACTATTACAGGATTGCTTCCTTAAACCCATTACTAAGAGTTCATACTTTTCTGATGAGATCCTGGTATTCCAGGTACGAAGGCAGGAATCAAGAGAGAAAGCTCAGAGGTCATAACTAATGCTGCCACATTAGGCCCTTGCCTCTAGTCAATATCCACTGTCACTACTCTGGACTTGGCTTAGTGGCCCCAGGATAATCCCAAATTATTTCTCTGTAATCCCAAATTGTCCCATTTCTCTAGCAAATATGCCTATAGTTCCTCAATGGGCACTTTACTCATGCTAAACAGATGACTCCCATTCTCTAGGGCAGGAATGCACCTTCTCTGCCTGTTTGAACTGCATATTGTAAACTGAGAGTTTGTTGTTGGCTGCCATGGAGTAGGCCCCAACTCATGGTGACCCCATGAACAACGGAACAAAATACTGCCTAGTCTTGCACTGTCCCCATGATCAGTCGTGGATTGTACCATTGTAATTCACAGAGTTTTTATTGTCTGACTTTTGAAAGCAGCTCGCCAGGCCTTTCTTCCTAGTCAGTCTTAGTCAGGAGGTTCCTCTGAAACCTATTCAGCATCACAGAAACACACATGCCTCCACTGACAGACGGATGGTGGCTGCGTATGAGGTGCATTGCCTGGGAAGTGAACCTGAGTCTCCAGCATGGAAGGCGAGAATTCTGCTACTGAGCCACCATCGCCCCCAAACAGAGAATAAACAACAACAACAAAAAACGCATGCCGTTGAGTTGATTCCGACTCACGGCGACCCTAGAGGACAGGGTAGAACTGCCCCACAGGGTTTCCAAGGAGCTGCTGCTGAATTTGAGCTGCCGACCTTTTGGTTAGCAGCCAAGCTGTTACCACTATGCCATCAGGGCTCCAAAGAGGGAATACCCTCTGTGAATTAGGGCAGAGGTTGGGACTCTTAGTAGGCAAGTGCCGGACTAAATACCCTGAAGCCAGGCGGCATAAGACGCCTCTCAAAGCAACTAGAGGGAGTAGAAGGAGCATGGGCTTCGGTGTCCGATAGACAGGATTTCAAATCCAAGTTGGACTACTATCTGACACCTTGATTTGACTTTGGGCAAATTATTTAACATTTTAAAACCTCATTCTTTTTAGTGTGCTGTCACAGTATGGGGACAGCAAGTACAGTCACATAACAATGTATATATAAGTTTTTGTATGGGAAAATTGAAAACAAGAAAAACAAAAAACCTCATTCCTTCTGTATACAATACCAAAAAAAATAGCTCCTTCTTCGTGGGTTGTTGTGTGGATCAAACGAGATGATGTAGGTAGTGCCTTTTGCACAGAGCCTGGTACATAGTAAGGGCTCAATGTGTTCTAGCACTAGTAGTAACTGTAGCAGCAGCAGCATTAAGCACCTACTGTGTACTACAGACTACGCTGGGTGATGGGGATACAATTCGTTCATTCATTCATTCATTCAATAACTATATGAAGACTTTACTACTAAGACTAAAGTCTTTACATCTATTATCTTTTTTGATCTAGAACAAAGCCAGCAAAACTCCCTGCCCTATGGCACTTACTTTCCAGTGAAGAGACTGACAATAAAGAGTGAAAAAGACTGCCTCTGTCTTCCAAGATACAGGCAAGTAAACAGACATGCACAACACTGAGGGAATAGTGATGGATGTAACCACATGGGACAACTAAGCAGGGCCACCTAACCCAGTTTTGAGGTGACAGGGAGGGATTGCAGGAGAGTATATTGCAGGAGAGTATATACTAGAATATTTCTAGAGTCCTGTCTTCCCCTGTGGTGGGCAGAATAGTGCCTGCCCCCCCCCCACCCCCAGGAGGTCCTGATCCCCAGAACCTGTGAATACGTTATATTACAAAGCAAGGGAGAATTGAGGTTGTGGATGGAATTAAGTTTGCTAATCAGTTTACCTTGAGATGGGGAAATTATTTTGGATTATCCACATGGGCCCAATATAATCACAGGGTCCTTATAAGTGAAAGAGGGTGGCATGAGAGTTAGTTTTGTACAAGATGAGAAAGACCTGACTGGCCATTGCTGCTTTGAAGATGGAAAGGGTCACAAACCAAGGAATGCGGGCAGCCTTTAAAAGCTGGAAAAGGCAAGGAAACAGATTCTCTAGAATCTCCCGAAAGAACACAGCCCTGCTGACACCTTGATTTTAGCCCAGTGAGATCCATTTTGGACTTCTGATCTCCAGAACTGTAAGATAATAAATTTGTGTTGTTTTAACCACTATGTTAGTGATAGTCGGTTAGAGCAGTAATAGGAAACCAACACAGTCCGTAAAACCTTAAGTTTAGGACAGAGCTGCGGTTCTTTTAGGAAGACTGGAGCAGAAAGCTCACCTGTCCAACATCCTCCAGAGGTCTGGACTCACATCTTGGGAGGCCAGCCCTGCATATGACAGTGTTGGCCCAAACCGAATGGGATCTTCAGGGCTCTCTCTGATTTTCCTTTTCACCCTAATTTTAGGCACTTCCTTCTTTCCAGTGTCCGCAAAGCTGCCCCCGCCTGGATCAACAAGTCTCCACTCTGCCTTAGGTAAACATGAATAATGTTTCACAATTCTACCGTGCCTTATAGGGCACCACTACTGTACTTCCTCACTGAGTCCTCACAACAGCCTGGGTAGGAGGGTACTATAATCCATGTTAGAGGAGGGATTTGGCCAGAGTCAGGTAACTAACAAGTGGCGGAGGAGGGCCTGGACTCCATGTCCTCTGGTACAGTTAGCTCAATATCCTACTCAACTCACCCAGTGACACAGAGCAGGGGTAGGTAACCACCAGAGAAATGTGAGCAACGCAGAGGAGTGCATTAAAAATTGGAAAGGGTCCAGAGGAGCTAGGATACTTACCCTCAAGTAGGGAGGTGGGGGGCAATCATCCTCTTTCCTTCTGTCATCCCTCCATAGACGCTAGACAAAAGAGATAGGGAGGGAGGATGGACTGAAGGGAGGGTGGGCAAGTGAGCATGTGAGTGAGCGAGCCTTGTTTAAGCAAATGAACCAATTTTTCTAACCCACGTCTTAAGCAGTTATCTTAGTTTTAAATGGTCATCAATCCTCCAGCAGTAACTCTGAGCCTCCGGAGGGCAGCCTTGCTGTAATTTAACCCTGCTCAATAAATGTTAGTTGGCTGGACTTACAAATGAATGAAAGGTCCAGCTCAATTCAAATCACCAGTCACTCTTTCAGAGATCTTTGGGTTATGAGTATTATGAGAACGTAGAGCAGAGAGTCCCAGCCAAGCATGGAGAGTACGAAAGGCAGTCTTCAAGACAGGCCAAGCCCTGATTCCCTTTGCCGGGAATGTTCTTCTCCTACCTCATTTTTATACTTCTGATCTTAGAACAATGGCCAGCTCCAAAGAGAGACTCTCCCCTGACCTCATCTAAAGGGACCTCCCTTGGCTATGCTCAATCTTACCATCCAGCTCATTTCAATCAGAGTGTTGGACTTATCAGTCTGTAATCATCTTGTTTGTTTACTTGGTTATTTATTGGTTGTCTCTCCCAGTAGAAGATAAGCCCAGTGAAAGTCAGAACCAATTTATCTTACCATTCACCACCTAACTCCAGTACCATGTGCCAAATAAATTAAGAAATAAATGAAGGAAGTTATGTTTGAAAGAAGATCTGAGGTCTGAATGAGTTAGCCAGATGAAAAGACGGGGAGGAGTGTGCGTGTGAGTTGCTGAGAGAAGGGCTTGTTTGTTCCTCCTCATAACCCTGATTCTGTTGGAATCTGTCAGGGCTTTGTCCTTGAATTTCTTCTCTTTACTTGCACTTACTCCCAGGTGATCTATTCACATAAGCCACTATATAAAAAAACAAACAAAAAACAAAACCAGTTCTGACTCATGGCAATCCAATCCAATAGTTTCACATATGATTTCCACATACATTCCATGGGGTAGAACTTAGCCACGTGGCCATGCTTACGTACAAAGGAAGCTGATAAATGTAATCTTTATCTTAGACAACCATGTGCTGAGCTAAATATGGAAGGTTCGAGTTCACTAGGCGTTCCTGGGAAACCCTATGGGGCAGTTCTACTCTGTCCTTTAGGGTCGCCATGAGTCAGAATCGACACAAAGGCAGTGGGTTGGTTTTTTTGGTTTGTATTACCATAGAAAAAGAAGAGAATAGATAATGACGAACATTGGCCATCTCTAACACACCCTTAGTTGGGCCTTGCAAGTCTGCTCATAGAGGATCATTGGATGTACCACTCAGGACCATGATACTTAGATTTAGGGAAATCTGTCTTTCCCAGAGTCTGTGCAGGGATGTATTGGCTCTGTGTCCTTATGTATTTTTGATCAAAATTCACTTCATTTGACAGCCATTCTTCATAGTTTTGTATTATAATTTTTCCCTGTTTCATTGAAATTGAAAGTTTCATTATTTTTTGCTCTTTTATTTTGCTTTCAGTTGGTTTCAACAGTTGGAAATGAATTCAAAATGCCTTTCCTCCACCATCTTTAACTCAAATTTGCTAGAATAAATATTCTTGAACACTGCTTTCTTCAAAACACAGCCCTATAAAATCCTTCTGGGGTTTCCTCTACATTTTGAATCAAGTCCAACTGATACTGCTGGATTTTTTTTTTTTAATAATATTTTATTGTGTTTTCAGTGAAGGGTAATGCTGGATTTTCAGTGTTCTCTGTGAACATTGCTCTCATTGCTCCTCCTCTTCAGAGAAACTCCCCTCAGACTCCCACACATTGTCTGCTCTAGTCCCTTCTCATTTTCCAGGAAAAGTTTTGTAAAAACTGTCAAGTGCTGTAAAAATGGCGTGGGGGTGGCATCTGATCTCATCCAACTTCACAAGAGGAAAGAGAGAATCAAGATCAACAGCCCAAGGCTGATTCCTGTGAGGCTGAGGTCAGACGTGCCTCCTCTGTCCGCCATCTTTACCAATTCTGACACCAACCATCCCTCCCATAGCACTCTCTACTTCTCTGCTGAGTTCAATAATTCATTACAGTGGCCACACGGAACTCGCAGACCATACTCACAGTTAATGGGGGTTTATTAGGGAAGTAACAGGTTACAATTCAGGTTCAGGAATGCTCAGGATATAGTTCTTCCATCAGGATAGCCTCTTCTCAGCCTTATCTACAGACATGCCCTGTCTCTGACCCTCCACTCAGCTCTGGCAAGTTACAAAGCTCTTTTAGCTCTGCTGATAAGTGCCCCAAGGTACCCGACTCTATCAGTAAGCCTGGGCCCAAAGGCACTCAGCTCTAACTCTGTGTGTTGGCAAAAGTAGCTCCACCAAGTGCCCAGAGGCACCCTACTCTGCTAGCAAGCCTCCTGCCCAAAGGCACTCAGTTTTCTCACACGTGGGCTGGGAAGCCTACTGCACTGTCTCCTGGCTGTCCTTCTGCCACCATTTCCTTACCACCTCTTCTCGCTGTCTTTAGTATTATAGCTCTCTCCCTCCCTCTTCTCCTGGAGCTTTTCAGTGCAGCCAAAGGACACACTCCTCTCCTGGCTCTTCTTCCTTGGTGGTGGTGAGATCCTCTCTCTCCTGCCTCTGGGATGGCTCATTTTAAACCTAGCAGGATAGCAAAACTGACCAACCACTTCGTTAGGGTTCCATAGACCTACCCCCACACAGGTGTCATGAAGTTTATTTGCATTATTAGCAAGTTATCCAATCCCCTTGGTGGGCCACAACTACCCTCCCTGTTTAGTCTCATCCAGGTGAGAAAAGCCATACAAAATGATCCATTGCGCTGCAGTGCTACTTATATGATATTTGAATTTATTATTTTCTTATTACCTTGACTAGGATGCTTTGCCCTTTTGCCTATTCCTCAGGGACCTTAAACGCAACTGTTCAAATCTAAATACATCTCGTCCCCCATAGCCACGCCTCCTCCTCTTTCTATATCTTGGGAAATGGCACCACCTGTTGCCCAATTCAAAAATGTGGAAGTCTTGGCTCAAAAAATAATGAATATCACCCATAAGTACTATGCTCCTTTCAAAAATCATCGATGTGAGACTAAACGGTCAACAATTGCTTTACTGGGGCCCCATCCTCCTCAGTGAAAGTCCAAATTTCTTCACCTGGCAACAAGGCTGTCCCTGACCTGACATTTGCTGCCTGTCCAACATCAAATCTCCTGTTCCTCCCCAACACTCGCCCTTCATGCTAGCCAT
Organism: Dugong dugon; assembly: GCA_030035585.1. NCBI lineage: Eukaryota > Metazoa > Chordata > Mammalia > Sirenia > Dugongidae > Dugong > Dugong dugon. The sequence continues at coordinate 53,050,872 of CM057475.1, forward strand.
ACCAAACAACTTACAAACTTTCAAAAGCCCCTGAGCCTTTCAGCACCTCCTCTTCCTGCCTCTCTCTTCCCTCCTTTCAGAAGCTAACTGACTCCTAAGTTCAAACCTCATTTCCTCTAAACCTTCCCATCACCTTCTGGTCTGGTTTCAGTGTCCTTGCCTTGTGCTTCCATAGAACTCTATAAATCTCTCTCTACAAACACATTATGTTATTGTTGCTGAATTCTTTGTTTGTCTTCCCTGATCAAAATGTCTTCCCTGATTAAAATATGAGCTTGTTAAACAAAGATGAGAATGTAAGGAGGCAGGGAAACTAGATTAATAGAAATGGGATAACCAGAGCAGAAATAATGAGAATGTTCACACATTGTGAAGAATATAACCGATGTTACTGAACAACGTGTATAGAAATTGTTGAATGGGAACTTAAACCGTAGTGTAAACCTTCACTGAAAACACAATAAAATATTATTAAAAGCTGCATACACACACACACACACACACACACACACACATATATAAGATCCTTACGTCCAAGGACCGTATCTTATTTGTTTCTGGCTTTCCAGCCCCTAGCCTATGTCTGGCATATGATAGGTGTTTAACAAATGTTGAAAAATAATAACAAATAATCAACTATCTCCTGTGCATTTACATTTTATTGACTTTAAAACAGGGCAGGAGATGACTAAGTGGAATCCCAGAAACCTAGTCTCCTCCATATACCCCCACTAACCCTACTTTCCACCCGGCAATCACTGGTTCAATGAAATGTTGACTCAGATTGCCCTGGAGCCAATGGAAAGCATGCGTGCATGGCGTGGACTCTGTATCCATTTTGTGAGCCAGCATTGCCTAATTTGTAAATAGTTGGCACCTTTTCACTAGTAAAATGGTTCTTTTCTGAGTTTGAGGAAACTAATGTGATATGTATTTACTGATGTGACATCAAAGAGGGTATTGGGCAGAAGGTTAACTGGAAAAGAGGAGCCTGGCTCTAAATGACCTGGTCTTCTGGGATGAAGACATTGCCACATATTTGACTTCGAGTGACCCTGTTGACTGGACCAGTAAGGACTATAGGTCAGAACGTAGTAGGGGAAACAGTATTTCATTGATTCTAAGGTGTTCTTTATTTCACATTTTAATGTCTCTGAAACTGGAATATGTCTTAAAACAGACGACATCTTTAGATTCAGAGAAATACTGTATTATAATAGGAAAGTGTAACAGAAACCCATCATGTCACGATCATACCAGAGGACTATAATAACAAATATTGATTGATTGAATAGTGACTAAGCCAGGAATTTCACAAATTAAACCAGGCAATAGAGTTGGAGAAAAAGCAATATATGGCTTACCAAAAATGTCTAAAAACCTGAATTTGCACTAACTGTGGTAGAATTTTCAGTGAGTTGATAATAAAAATCATTATTTATGAGCCCCTTTTAATTGCCAGGCTACTCTTTGATGCTTTAAAATAGGTTTTATGCTTTAAAAAACAAATTCTGTGGATGCATAGAAATGTTTAGCTAGAGAAGAGCGGCTCCACTAAGGCCTTGGTCTCTTTGCTACCTACATCTGATTTGATCCTCTCATGCTCACCTCCGGCCAGGGCTGGGGAACAGGGAAAGGAGTTTGATGGTGGTTGCTTAGTTCAAGGAGTATGCTGTGGGAATGATGGCTACTGACTGGTAATAACCACTATCTTTAATCAAGAGTAGAACATATGGAGAGGGGTAAACGACCTGACCCATATTGAGCAAATAGTACTAAGTACCAGGCCATGTTTAAGTCCTTGCATACATAATTCCCTTCCATTTTTGAACTGGGTGGTCTGTTGGCACACATCGACTTTCCTCCTCTCTTTCTTCTATGCTTTCCCCAGGCTAGAAGCCTGGGAACTACGTTTCCCAGAATCTCTGCTCAGCAGGATCAAAAAGGATATAGAAGCATTACTGTTCTTTTAATAAAGATGGGCAGATATGTGGTCTGGAGCAAACATGATTTCTGCAGGGATCTCCAGGCATTTCCCCATGAATCATCTATGCTTCAGGCAGCTGTAACCATTAGCTGTGGTTTCCTGCAGTTCTGTTCCTGGGTGACAGTAGTAACTCCCAGTTACCTGAAAGCTAATAGTGAATCTCAGAGATCATAGAGGCCTGCTCTGCTTCTCTAAGCCTTCCAACAGTTTTATGTGCACCCAACTCCCTGTATTCAATCTCTTCCTGCTTAAAGTATCTGGATTGGTTTCTATTTTCCCTACTGCAATCTGGTGCAATTTTCAAAGTTTATGGCGGGTGATGTCTCCTTCAGGCCATGTTTTTTTTGAACATTTTATTGTCATTTAAAGTTTACAGAGCAAATGAGTTTCCCATTCAACAATTTATACCCAGCTTGTTTTGTGACATTGGTTGCAAGCCCCTGAATGTGTCAGCACTCTCCCCACTTCAGCTCTGGGTTTCCCATGTCCATTAACCCAGCTTTCCTGCCCCTACTGTCCTTCTGAACTTTGCTTTTGGCCATATGCTGTCCTTTAGGCCTCATATATCTGATTGCTCTGAAGTATACATTCCTCACTGGTGTTATTGTTCATTTTATAGGCCTGTCTATTATATGGATATAGTCTCCGTTAGTCATTTCATTTCCAAGTTTGAAGGGTGTTTAACAGCCATAGTCTCGGAGGTTCTACCAGTCTCTATCAGACCAGTCAGTCTGGTCTTATTTATGAGTTTGAATTTTGTCCTACATTTCTCTCTTATTCTGTCCATGACCTATTTTCGTCGTCCCAATCAGAGCAGTCAGTAGCAGTAGCTGGGTACTATCTAGTTCTTCTTGTCTCAGGCTAGTGGAGGCCATGGTTAGGCCATGTTTTCTGATGGTTCATTCCACACAGACTTTCTTTGTTGGAGTCTGATTGACAACTAAGAGGCTATGAGACTCTATACCCTAGCTATTGTTAACAAAGAAGAAGGATTGGTATTAGAAATTATAGCCTTGGTGATAGTAACTACACTGGAGACTACATGGTAGAATTTTGCAAGACCAATGACTTATTTACTGCAAATACCTCTTTTGTCAACAATATAAATGGCAACTATACAGGTGGGCGACTACAAGATGGAATACACAGGAATCAAATTGACTACATCTACGGAAAGAGATGATGGAGAAGCTCAATATCATCAGTCAGAACAAGGCCAGGGGATGACTGCAAAACAGACCACCAATTGCTCACATGCAAGTTCAAGTTGAAGCTGAAGAAAATTAAACAAGTCCATGAGAGCCAAAGCACAACATTTAGCGTATATCCCACCTGAATTTAGAGACCATATCAATAATAGATTAGGCACATTGAACATAAATGACCGAAGACCAGGAGAGTTGTGGGATGACATCAAAGACGTTATACATGAAGAAAGCGAAAAGTCATTAAAAAGAAAGAAAAGATCAAAATGGATGTCAGAAGAGACTCTGAAACTTGCTCTTGAACACAGAGTAGCTAAAGTGAATGGAAGAAATGTTGAAGTAAAAGAGCTGAACAGAAGATTTCAAAGGGTGGCTCAAGAAGACAAAGTAAAGTATTATAATATGAAATGTGCAAAGATCTGGAGTTAGAAAGCTAAAAGCAAAGAACACACTCGGCATTTCTCAAGCTTAAAGAACTGAAGAAAAAATTCAAGCCTCGGGTTACAATACTAAGGATTCTATGGGCATAATATTGAACGACGCCGGAAGCATCGAAAGCAGATAAAAGGAATACATGGAGTCCTTGTACCATTAAGAATTGGTTGATGTTCAACCATTTCAGGAAGTAGCATATGATCAAGAACTGAAGGTACTGAAGGAAGAACTGAGCTGCACTGAAGGCATTGGAGAAAAACAAGGCTCCAGGAATTGATGCAATATCAATTGAGATATTGATGAAAATCTGGAAGTGCTCACTTTTCTATGCCAAGAAATTTGGAAGACAGCTACCTGGCCAACCAATTGGAAGAGATCCATATTTGTGCCCATTCCAAAGAAAGGTGATCCGACAGAATGTGGAAATTATCAAACAATATCATTAATATCACAAGCAAGTAAAATCTTGCTAAAGATAATTCAAAAATGGTTGCAGCAGTACATCGACAGGGAACTGCCAGAAATTCAAGCTGGATTCAGAAGAGGACATGGAATGGGGGATATCAATGCTGATGTCAGATGAATTTTGGCTGAAAGCAGAGAATACCAGAGAGATGTTTGCCTGTGTTTTACTGACTAGGCAAAGGCATTCGACTGTGTGAATCATAACAAATTATGGATAACATTGCGCAGAATGGGAATTCCGGAACACTTAATTGTGCTCATGAAGAACCTGTACACAGACCAAGAGGAAGTCATTTGAACAGAACAAGGGGATACCGCGTGGTTTAAAATCAGAAAAGGTGTGTGTCAGGGTTGTATCATTTCATCATAGTTATTCAATCTGTATGTTGAGCAAATAATCCAAGAAACTGGACAATATGAAGAAGAATGTGGCATCGGGATTAGAGGGACTCTAATTAATTAATTAGAGGGACAACCTGTGATATGCAGATGACACACCCTTGCTTGCTGAAAGTGAAGAGGACTTGAAGCACTTACTGATGAAGATCAAAAGACCACAGCCTTCAGTATGGATTACACTTCAACATAAAGAAAACAAAAATCTGCATAAATAGACCAATAAGCAGTGTCATGATAAACAGAGAAAATATTGAAGTTGTCAAGGATTTCATTTTACTTGGATCCACAATCAATGCCCATGGAAGCAGGAGTCAAGAAATCAAACAATGACAGGGAACACAACAGAGAGTCCCTGTTGGAGCAAGAGAAAAGTGGGGTGTAGAACTCAAATTCTAGTTAAAAGACCAGACTTAATGGTTTGACTGAGACTGGAGGAACCCCAGAAAGCATGGCTCTGGACTCTCTGTCAACTCAGCACTAAAACCATTCCCAAGGCCAACTCTTCAGTCAAAGATTAGACTGGACTATGGGACATAAAATGACACTCGTGAAGAGTGTGCTTCTTAGCTCAAGTAGATACATGAGACTAAATGGGCTGCTCCTGTCCGGACATGAGATGAGAAGGCAGAGAGGTTCAGGAGCTGGTTGAATGGACATGGGAAATCAGGGGTAGGAAGGAGGAATGTGCTGTCACAGTATAGGGAGAGCAATTAGGGTCACATAACAATGTATGCATAAATTTTCGTATGAGAGACTACCTTGAATTGTAAACTTTCACTTAAAGTACAATAAAATAAAAAAGAAATCAAATGACACATTACATTGGGCAAATCTGCTGAAAAAGATCTCTTTAAAGTGCTAGAAAGCAAAGATCACACTTTGAGGACTAAGGTGGGCCTGACCCAGCCATGGTATTTTTAATCACCTCATATGCATGTGAAGCTGGGCAATGAATAAGGAAGACCAAAGAAGAATTGATGCCTTTGAATTATGGTGTTGGTGAAGAATATTGAATATACCATGAACTTGCAGAAGAACGAGCAAATCTGTCTTGGAAGAAGTACACCCAGAATGTTCCTTAGAAACAAGGATGGCGAGACCTTGTCTCACGTACTTTGTACATGTTATCAGGAGGGACCAGTGCCTGGAGAATGACATAATGCTTGGTAAAGCAGAGGGTCAGTGAAAGAGAGGAAGAAACTTGACAAGATGGATTGACACGGTGGCTGCTACAATGGGCTCAAACATAGTAATGATTGGGGGGCTGGACTGGGCAGTGTTTCATTGTGTTGTATACAGGGTCACTATAAGTCAGTTGGAGTCGACTCTAGGACACCTAACAACAACTACATTGTTATCACATGGAGCCCTGGTGGCACAGTGGTTCAAACACTTGGCTGCTTACCTAAAGCTTTGCAGTATGAACCCATCAGCCCCTCCACAGGAGAAAGATGTGGCAGTCTGTTTCCACAGAGATTTACAGCCTTGGAAACCTTGTGGGGCAGTTTTACTCTGTCCAATAGAGTCACTATGAGTCGGAATCGACTCAACAGCAATAGTTTTTGGTATTGTTAACACAAGAGGTTCCAACCATTCCCACAATCCAAAGCTAGGTGCTGTTCTCTTGGACAGAATTCCTTTAAAATGTCTCTCCCCCATATAGCTAACATTTTATCCATGGGAAGCACTCACACATCTTTTGATCCTCTGAATTCTAGGAGTGTAGGCCATTCCCAGCCTTCAGTATGGATTATACCTCAACATAAAGAAAAGGACATCATGCTTTGTAAAGGAGAGGGTTAGCAAAAAAGAGGAAGACCTCAACATGATGGATTGACATGGTGGCTGCAACAATGAATTCAAATGTAACAATGATTGTGAGGATAGCACAGGATTGGGTAATCTTTCATTCTGTGGTACATATAGGGTTGCCATGAGTCAGAATGTACTTAACAGCACCTAACAACAATAGGTTATTCCCAAAACAGCTCCAGCCATTGCCTCTCACCTTTAGACTTTCCTAGGAATATATCAAATCTAGCACATTGTGTTACCCCAAATCCTAGGAACACCTGTCAAGCTCTCTGTCTTAGTTATCTAGTGTTGCTATAACAGAAATACCACAAGTGGATGGCTTTAACAAAGACAAATTTATTCTCTCACAGTCTAGAAGGCTAGAAGTCTGAATTCAGGGCATCATCTCCAGGCGAAGGCTTTCTCTTTCTGTCGGCTCTGGGGGAAGGTCCTTGTCATCAATCTTCCCCTGGTCCAAGAGCTTCTCAGAGCAGGGACCCCAGGTCCAAAGGACAAGCTATGTTCCCAGTGCTGCTTTCTTGGTGGTATGAGTTCTCCCTGTCTCTCTGCTCACTTCTCTCTTTTATATCTCAAAAGAAATTGATTTAAGACACAACCTAATCTCATAGATTATGTCCTGCTTCATTAGCATAACTGCCACTAATCCCGTCTCAGTAACATCATAGAGATAGGATTTACAACACATAGGAAAATCACACCAGATGGCAAAATGGTGGACAATCACACAGTACTGGGAATCATGGCCCAGGCAAATTGATACACATATTTTTGGGGGACACAATTTAATCCATGACACTCCCCAAATAGTTCTCTTGTATGACCTGCTATGAAGGTGAAGCATCTTCTTCTATCCTCTTTAGTGAGCACAGGGAAACACACAAAACTCTGACAACTCACTCCTAAGAAATGCTCTTCCTTAACTTCAACCTTATGATATCCTCCAGGTGAATGAGAGGCCAAGGGTTGTAGAACTTACTTTTGGTTACCTCCTTTGCAACTCCTGATGGTGGTCTAGCACCCTGTTCTAAAATGTGGTCATATTTGGCACTTATAGCCTGGGAGCCTCAGCTGAAACTGGTTCAGAGAGTTCCATTTTAATGCACTATTACACATCTTTCGATAACAGTGTTGCATTGCTTTAATATTACCTCAATTAATCTTCATAATCCCTTTGAAAGTGAGTGTTGTGATCTCCATTTCATGGATGAGAAAATCAAGTTTGGGAAATATCAAAAGACTTGCTCAAAAAAGTGATATTTCTTCAATTTCCTCTCAACAGTGTACAAATGGACAATTAGATCTGTAATCCAGATGGTTCCAGATGTCAACAGTATCAAAGAAGAAAATCTCACACTCTGTTAAGAGTGAAAGAAAAAGGAGTTTAATGAGGAATAATTTAGCTCCAGCTGGGCAGGGATAAGCAAAAATACAAAGCACTCCATCCTTTAGGGTAGTGGGGGATTTTTATCAGGGCTTTGAACTGGTTCATTCTGGTTCAAACCCCTGCTGAGAATTTCTATTTCTAAAAAGTTCCAGGCAATGATAATGCTGCTGGTTAGGGAACAATTCTGAGAGCCACCACTACAGCAGTAGTTCTCAAAATTGATTATTAATAAGAATAACCTGGGGAATCTTGTTAAATTGTAGATTCTGATTCAGTATATCTGAGGTGGAAATGCAAATTCTCACCAGGGGTTCGATGCTGAACCAAAAAGGTTCGGAGCCCTGGTTTATATACAGAGAGAACAAAGGAAAGGTAGGGAGTTAATGACTGATTACAGATAAATCAGCTTCAGCTTCAAAGTCCTTTGATAGGTAAAGGTCAGCCATTTGGCTAGGAAGGAGTGACGATACTCCCTGGTGAATGGCACCAGCTGGTTCATTTAAACATGATTGGAGCCATAAACACCTTCTTTCCAGGAACAAATTGTTCACATCGTGACCTTTTGCTCTCTGGGAATGCACGTTGATTCTGCCTTTCTTATGTCTTGACATGAGGGCCTCCATTTGAAACTTTCCGTTTATACTAGCCTGTGGGCTATGTAAATCCTGGAGCTGGCCCCATGTGGCTTAGTCTCTGATGAGAGACCAAGTGAAGAGTATCATCCAGCTGCTGTTGTAGGGAAAAAGCATCACAAAGTTTAGCAAAGCACAAAGAAAAATTTTTTTGGCATATATTCAAAAAGGCAAAAGTGGAAAATCGGACAAGCATGCTGCTGGAGCCATGTCTGCCCAAATCCAAGGAAATTACAGAACAGGCAAGAGTGGGAAAATGGACAAGCATGCTGCTACAGCCATGTCTACCCGAGTCCGAGGAATTATTACAGAATAAGCAAGAATGGGAAAATCGACGATCATGCTGCTAGAGCCATGTCTGCCCAAGTCCAAGGAAATTACAGAATAGGCAAGAATGGGAAAACAAACATGCTGTTAGAGTCATGTCTGCCTGAGTCCAAGGGACATTACAGAATGACTAGTATATATTAACACTACAAAATGGGCAAAACCACTGAAAGTTTCACCTTTTCACAGATTGGCTGGAAACTGTGATCCTACGTTTTGAATTGTCTTTCTTAACAATCATTGGTATGGGTTTCATTAAGGAGGGTCTTCATTGGTCCAACAAATTTTCTATTCACTAAATGCTAATAGAAAAAGATAAGAGTGGAAACTCTTGTGTTCTATTTGATTGTTTTAGGTGAAATGTTCTCTAAAAGATATTTTCCAAGATTGCCCTGGCTATTGTTTTTGTGTCTCAGGGCCCAGTTGATGTGTCCTTGTGAGTCCTTGTGAGACCAGCTCCAGCTGGCTCACATTCTCTATGCTCATGAACAGGAAATAATTATTCCGATATTATTTCCTAAATCACTGCCAAAAGTAATTCAAAAGGAACTCCATTCTTTATTTCTGCCTGTCTTAGGCTGGGTTCTCTAGAGAAGCAAAACAAGTAAAGCATATAAATATATATATAGAGAGATTTATATCAAAGAAATAGCTCACGGGATTGTAGAGGCTGGAAAGTCTGAAATCCGTGGATTAGGATAGAGGCTTCTCTTGATTCACATACTGCAGGGGCTGGCAAACCCAAGACTGGCAGGTTGGAAAGCAGGGCTCTTGCTCACAGGGTGTGAATATTGATGAATCCCAAGATTAGCAGATAAGCTGATAGCTCAAATCCCAAGATCCAGAAGTCAGATGAACTGGAGGCAGCTGCAGGATCCAGAGCAAGCAAAAAGCCAGAATGTCTGCTTATATTCGAATGCAGGCCACACCTCCAAGGAAACTCCTTTCAACTGATTGGCTACTCACAGCAGATTAAATCATGGGAGTGATCACATATAAACACTGAGAATCGTGGCCCAGCCAAGCTGACACACAATCTTAACCATCACACTGCCTTTTAAAGAACATTGGAACACCGCCGCATTCCTCCCAATACCCTTCCCTTTCCTTCTCAATTTCCTTTCTCTCAGCAGCTTCCCTAGTATTTCTCACTTGTAAGTTCCCTGTCCTCAAGAGTAACCAAGCCAAATCAATCCTTTCCCACAGTCATCACCCTGTTACACATCTTTTTTTGGTGTGTGTGATTTAGGTGAAAGTTTACAGAGTTTCTCATTGGACAGTTAATACACAAATTGTTTTGTGACATTGGTTGCCAACCCCGCAATGTGTCAACCTGCTCCCTTCTCCACCCCAGTTTCCCTTTTCCATTCATCCAGTTTTCCTGTCCCTTCCTGCCTTCTCGTCTTTGTTTTTGGGCTGCCTGCACATCTCCTTTTGATCCTTCTTCCCTTATCTTTCAGCTTTTCATCATGTAGTTTAAGCTATCCTTAAACTACATCCCAAATCAAAACCAAAAACCAAACCCATTGCCCTCTAGTCAATTCCGATTCAGAGCAACTCTATAGGACAGAGTAGAACTGCCCCGTAGGGTTTCCAAGAAGCAGCTGGTGGATTCAAACTGCTAACCTTTTGGTTAGCAGCTGAGCTGTTAACTACTGTGCCACAGGGCTCCACACATCCTGTCAGAGAGAACTGTCAAAGAGAAAAATTAATAACAAACATCTTACTTTGATTTTAAGGTTTTTTCTTACCCACAAGACCAAATATTGACCACATAAAATCCTGACCCAAACTGCAAAAGCATTGACTCCCCCTACCACACAAGCTGCTCTACAACAATGTAAATTTGTCTTTTTCTGCTAGAAAACAGTGTTGTTGTTGTTAGGTGCCATATAGTTGGTTCCGACTCATAGTGACCTTATGTACAACAGAACAAAACACTGCCGGTCCTGCGCCATGCCCATAATCATTATGCTTGAGCCCATTGTTGCAGCCACTGTGTCAGTCCATCTCATTGAGGGTCTTCCTCTTTTTCCATGACCCTGTACTTTACCAAGCATGATGTCCTTCTCCAGGGAATGATCCCTCCTGACAACATGTCCAAAGTATGTGTCATGGATTGAATTCTGTCCGCAAAAAATATCTGTCAACTTGACCGGGTCATGACTCCCAGTACTGTATGATTGTGTACCATTTTGTAAATCTGATGTGATTTCCTTATGTATTGTAAGCTCTATCACTATGATGAGGTTATACTGATAAGGTTTACAGGATTAGATAGTGTCTTAATCCAATCTCTTTTGAGATAGAGACACATGGGAACCTTATACCACCAAGAAAGAACTACTGGGAGAAGAGTGCATCCTTTGGACCTGAGGTTCCTGTGCCGAGATGCTCCCAGACCAAGGGAAGACTGATGCATCACAAGGACCTTCTTCCAGAGCCAACAGAGATAGAAAGCCTTCTTCTGGAGCTGATGCCTTGAATTTGGACTTGGAGTCTACTAGACTGTGAGAGAATAAATTTCTGTTTGTTAAAAGCCATCCACTCATGGTATTTCTGTTACAGCAGCACTAGATGACTAAGACAGTATGTAAGACATAGTCTTGTCATCCTTGCGTCTAAGGAGCACTCAGGTTGTTCTTCTTCCAAGATAGATTTGTTCATTCTTTTGGCAGTCCATGGTATATTCAATATTCTTCACCAACACCACAATACAAAGGTGTCAATTCTTCTATGGTCTTCCTTATTCACTGTCCAGCTTTTCCATGCATATGATGTGATTGAAAATATGATGGCTTGGGTCAGGCGCACCTTAGTCTTCAAAGTGACATCTTTCACTTTCAACACTTTAAAGAGGTCTTTTGCAGCAGATTGGCCCAATGCAAGGTGTCTTTTGATTTCTTGACTGCTGCTTCCATGGGTGTTGATTGGGGGTCCAAGTAAAATGAAATCCTCGACAACTTCAATCTTCTCTCCATTTATCATGATGTTGCTTATTGGTCCAGTTGTGAGGATTTTTGTTTTCTTTATGTTGAAGTGTAATTCATGCTGAAAGTTGTGGTTATTGAGCTTCATCAGTAAGTGCTTCAAGTCCTCTTCTCTTCCAGCAAACAAGGTGTGTCATCTGCATAACACAGGTTGTTAATGAGTCTTCCTCCAATCCTGATGCTGAGTTCTTCTTCATATAGTCCAACTTCTCGGATTATTTGCTCAGCATACATAAGAAAACCATTACCTCATGATTTAATAAAAAAGACAGTGGGTTAACTTAATTTAAATTTGAAAAGGTCTCGTGGCTGTAGAAGGGTGGAGGGTCAAATTTTTAGCAGCCTGCGTGGATAGGAAGACCAAATGTTGTGAAAATGTCAATTCTGCCCAAAGTGATCTACAGATACAATGCAATCCCAATCCAAATTCCAATGGCATTTTTTAATGAGATGGAGAAACAAATCACCAACTTTATATGGAAAGGGAAGAGGTCCCAGATAAGTAAAGCATTACTCAAGAAGAACAAAGTGGGAAGCCTCACACTACCTGATTTTAGAACCTATTATGCCGCCACAGTAGTCAAAACAGCTTGGTACTGGTACAACAACAGATACATAGACCAATGGAACAGAATTGAGAATCCAGATGTAATTCATCCACCTATGAGCAGCTGATATTTGACAAAGGTCCAAAGTCTGTTAAATGGGGGAAAAGACAGTTTCTTTAACAAATTGTGATGGCATAACTGGATATCCATCTGCAAAAAACTGAAACAAGACCCATGCCTCACACCATGCACAAAAACTACCTCAAAATGGATCAAAGACCTAAATATAAAATCTAATACAATAAGGATCATGGAAGAAAAAATAGGGACAATGCAAGGAGCCCTAATACATGGCATTAAACAGAATACAAAACATAAGTAACAATGCACAAACACCAGAAGAGAAACTAGATAACTGGGAGCTCCTAAAAATCAAACACTTATGCTCATCAAAAGACTTCACCAAAAGAGTAAAAAGACAACCTACAGACTGGGAAAAAAATTGTGGCTACGACAAATCCGATCAGTGTCTAATCTCTAAAATCTACAAGATACTGCAAGACCTCAAAAACAAAAAGACAAATAACCCAATTGAAAAATGGGCAAAGGATGTGAACAGGCACTTCACCAAAGAAGACATTCAGGTGGCTAACATGAGGAAATGCTCACGATCATTAGTCATTAGAGAAATGGAAATCAAAACTACAATGAGATACCATCTCACCCCAACAAGGCTAGCATTATTTCAAAAAACACAAAATAATAAAAGTTGGAGAGGTTGTGGAGAGACTGGAACACTTATACACTGTTGGTGGGAATGTAAAATGGTACAACCACTTTGCAAATCAATTTGGCACTTCCTTAAAAAGCTAGAAATAGAAGCACCATACGATCCAGCAATCCCACTCCTTGGAATATATCCTAGAGAAATAAGAGCCGTCACACAAATAGATATATGTACACCTATGTTCATTGCAGCACTGTTCACGATAGCAAAAAGATGGAAATAACCTAGGTGCCCACAACGGATGAATGGATACACAAATTATGGTATATTCATACAATGGAATACTACACAACGATAAAGAACAATGATGAATCCATGAAACGTCATAACGTGGAAGAATTTGGAGGGCATTACGCTGAGTGAATTTAGTCAGTCACTGAAGGACAAATATAGTATAATACCACTATTACAAAAAGTCAAGAAAAGGTTTAAACACAGAAGAAAACATTCTTTGATGGTTACGAGGGTGGGGAGGGAGGGAGAGGGGTATTCACCAACTAGATAGTAGACAAGAATTATCTTAGGTGAAGGGAAGAACAACACACACTACAGGGGAAGCCAGCACAGCTGGACTAAACCAAAAGCTTAGAAGTTTCCTGAATACAACCAAACACTTCGAGGGACATTGTAGCAGGGGCGGGAGTCTGGGGACTGTGGTTTCAGGGGACATCTAGGTCAATTGGCATAACAAAGTTTATTTAAGAAAATGTTCTGCATCCCACTTTGGTGAGTGGCATCTGGGGTCTTAAAAGCTAGCAAGCGGCCATCTAAGATGCATCAATTTGGTCCCAATCCACCTGGCGCAAAGGAGAATGAAGAACACCAAAGACACAAGGAAAATATTAGCCCAAGAGACAGAAAGGGTCACATAAATCAGAGACTTCATCAGCCTGAGACCAGAAGAACTAGATGGTGCCTGTCTACCACCAATGATCGCCGTGACAGGGAACACAACAGAGTCCCTGATGAAACAGCAGAAAAGTAGGGTGCAGAACTCAAATTCTTGTAAAAAGACCAGACTTAATGGTTTGACTGAGACTGGAGGGACCCTGGAAGATATGGCCCTGGGAGTCTCTGCTAGCCCAAAACTAAAACCATTCCCGAGGCCAACTCTTTAGACAAAGATTAGACTGGACTATGGGACATGAAATGATACTTCTGAAGAGTGTGCTTCTTAGCTCGAGTAGATACATGAGACTAAACGGGCAGCTCCTGTCTGCAGGCAAGATGAGAAGGCAGAGAGGGTCAGGAGCTGGTTGAATGAACATGGGAAATTTGGGGTGGAAAGGAGGAGTGTGCTGTCACAGTATAGGGAGAGCAACTAAGGTCACATAACAACGTGTGTATAAATTTTTATATGAGAAACTAACTTGAATTGTAAACTTTCACTTAAAGCACAGTTAAAAAAAAAATTTCAGCAGCCAGACCAGAAACCACCTAGTAACGTGTTATCAGTTGATCTCAATAAAAGGGGGGAGCAAGGTTCAATCAATCATGTTAAAATTAGCTAATTGTTGATCTTCTATTCTTCTCCCGCCTCTTCTCTTTATAAACTTCATTGTAACTAGCCTACCTGGAGCCATATGCTTTTTTATAAAAAATCAAAATGGTCTCTCTATATGCATATAGAATAACTGCTCAGAATAAACCGTATGTTTCAATCTCTGTGAGTTTTGATTATTTTTTTAACAGAACCTAGCTGGCAAATTCAAAACTCTTCTTAGAATGCACGTAAAGGTGAAGAATCTGAATGACAAAAGGCAAAATTCCCCTTGGAAATGAAGATGAGAGTGGGAGGAAGACAGAGAACACTTACATGTTAATAAATCACATCAACGTTTAGATCCAAAATTTGCTATTTCAAAATTCCCACCTGTATAACTCAAGAACCTCAGCTCTAGTTTTAAAGTTCTTTTGCTCCCAGTGTCTCTGGAGTCTGAGCTGATGGCTTGTGGTAAATGAAATGAAAATGGAGTAGTGTGGTTTACAAAATTATATTGGCGGTCAAGTTGCACCACTAAAACTGGTCTTTACTAAAAGTTAAGCCTAGCTTTCCTGTAAATCAGGCCGTCCTCATTGACCAATGAGATTCTGACGTTGCTCTCACCCTTGATGACTAATGAAATCCTGGCAGTATTTCATTAGTAAACTGTATGAGCCAACCAGAAATAAACTTTTGCTTTCACGTGTTGTCAATATAATTCAATCTCTGCTGATAACTTGGTGGAGTACCTTTCGACAGGTGGTTTGGTGCTACTTGATTCATGAATTTTCTGCCTGGAAAAAGCTCATCTAATAGATTAATTTTATTATTGACTCAGTTTCTTTTGACAGTTGTATCTGAGTCATCCTTTTGTAGCAGCTGGTGTTCTCTACACTCCCCTGGGCCACTGCTGAGGCAGCTGCTGCTACTCTCCTCTTCTGGGTCCCCGTTCTTTTAGTGGCACTCAGTCCTTCCTTGCAACTTGCCCTCTTGCACTGCAACCCCTACCCCTGCCCTCACCACTTTTTGAACAGGTTATAGCTACGTATGTGTGAATCCTAGTTGTGGACATGGTTTGACTTCTTATCCAAGGAGGTTTCTTGGGTCCTGTGTAAAACAATGATTACAAATAGGTGGGGTGGGAGAGGAAGTTTGTGACAGGAATTTATCATTTAATTTCATCTATCTTATCCTGCTTAAAGATTCCCCATACCACACAGATTTCATTTACAGTAAAAATGGATTTTTGAGATTTGAAATAAAGTCAAACATAAAAAGGAAATCTATTGTGGAAACAAGGTTTTATTTTATGAATGTGGCAGAAATCATGTAAGTGATTTCAATTGGAAATAGCAAAATATACACAGGCCAATCTACGAATTTGTCAGTCTTAAAAACTACAGAAGTTAGCATATCTCCAAAAGTATAGAAATAGTGAAGGCTCCACTATTTGCTGATTGTCCTTCATCAAGGTCTTCTGCGGGCCTGGTCTGGTTGCACTGGAGCTGGTTTACGAAATGTTACTGGGTGGAAGCCCCAGGTTCTGATTGGCGTGACTCGCATTGGCCAACAAACAGGAGACCAAAGTGGGAGACTAGAAAGGTACCTTTATTTCACCGTGCAAGGAAAAGAAGCAGTCGGGACTGCAGCCACCAAGACTGCTTCTCGAGGGGAAGGGGAAAGGTTATTTTTAAGGGGTTTACAAGTAGGGAGTTCATACAAGTTCCATCAGCAACATTCTTAAGCATACTATGCAGAGGCAATGGGGTTTACATATAACTTCAAGCATCGCCAGGAGTTTAATGCAGTTACTGGGCAGGCAAAGCAATGGAACTAGGATTCTAGTGCAAAGTTGCAGGGCAGGCCAAGCAAGCTGCTTGAGGCAGTGGAATTTTCCTCAGCTTGGGGACCTCTGTCTTAAAAGTATGCTAAAGGGTATAAGAGTATTGTTTGTATACTTGGGCTTTTCAGAGACCAGTCATTTTTGTCAAGGGATTTGTAAATTTAAACAAATGTTCATCATGTTTTCAGTGAGTAGTATTTCTGTCCTAAGCAGTATTTAAAGTGAAGAGTTAGACTTGAAATAAATTTCTAGTAGGGGAAAGCAATTACTTTTACAATGCAAATGATTAAAAGATAAAAGTTCTTCTTTTATCTAGGAATAAAGCATAACCTGTAAGGTGGTGGAATGTTGAGAAGCCCGGTAACAAGAGGTTTGATGTTTAGTTCCTTTGGCTCAACTAGGGGCTTCAGGGAGAAGTTCTGCATAATGGTGGTGAAGAACAGGAACAGCTCCATGTGGGCCAGGCTCTCTCCAACACAGGCCCGTTTTCCTGGAAGGAGGAAACATCTCATTAGCTTGCTTCATGTTCAAATACAGTGTGCCCCCAAAACCATTGAAAATACCAGTCAGAAAGCTGAACTCATAAACTGCTGGTGGAAAATAAATTGGTACAGTTTTTCTAGAGGGATATTTGGCAATACTTATCAAAACTCTCTAAAGAAATTTACACTACTTAGTTCAGTGATTCTCCTGGGACTTTATCTGCAGGAAATAGAGATTCATCTACGAAGATATCACTTGTATCATTATTTATGATATTAATGAATTAGGTGAAACCTAGATATCCATCTAAATGGATTGATTAAATAAATCATTGTGTACCTATCATACAAGGCAACCTAAAAATGTTTATATGGAAGAAGATTTAATACTATGGACAATTTTTTAAAAATTTAATTTAATTTTTTTTATTCTACTTCAGGTGAAGCCTTACAGAACAAATAGTTTCTCATGAAACAGAAGTACACATGTTGTTTTATGACATTGGTTAACAACCCCACAACATATCAACCCTCTAACTTCTCAACCGCTTTTTTCTTCTTTTTGGTGAAAATACACATAGCCAAAGATACACCGTTTCAAAAATTTCTACATGCAAAGTTCAGTGACATTGACTACGCTCTTTGAATTGTGCTGTTATTCTCACTTAAGATGAAGGCTTACAGAACAAAATAGTTTCACATTTAACAGTTACTACAAATGTTGCCCTATGGCAATGGTTAATAATCTCACAACACATCAACAATATCCTTACTCATCCTTGGGTTCCCTATCACCAGCTTCCTTGTCCCCTTCTGCCTTCTGGCCCTTGTCACTGGACTCCTGTACCTCGCTAGTCTCATTTGGTTTTACGGGGCTGTCCACTCCCAGGCTGAACAGTGAACCTCGGAGGTAACTTCACCACTGAGCTAAAAGGGTGTCTGGAGGCCATACTCTCGGGGTTTCTCCAGTCTCCTTTAGGCCAGTAAATCTGGTCTTTTTTTTTTGTGAGTTAGAATTATGCTCTACATCCTTCTCCAGCTCTGCCCAGAACCCTCTGTTGTGATCCCGGTCAGAGCAGTCAGTGGTGGTAGCCGGGCACCATCTAGCTGTACTGGACTCAGTCCGGTGGAGGCCTTGGTAGCTGTGGACTAATCTTTTCCTTGTATCCTGTTCTCTTCATTCTCCCTTGCTCCCAAAGGGATGAGACCAGTGGAGTATCTTAGATGGCCGCTCGCAGGCTTTTAAGACCCCAGACACTACTCACCAAGGTAGAATGTAGAGCATTGTCTTTATAAGCTGTGTCAAGCCAATTGAGCTAGATGTTCCCCGAGACCATGGTCCCCAGAGCCCTCTGCCCAGCAATTCCTTCCCTCAGGGAGTTTGGATGTGTCTATGGGGCTTCCCTGACCTTTCCTTGTACAAGTTGTGCTAGTTTCTCCTGTATTGTGTACTGTCTCACCCTTCACCCAAGATACCACTTATCTATTGTCTATTTAGTATTCCCCCCTGCCCCATCCCTGGTAACCAGCAAAGATTGTTACTTTTTGTGTGTGAACTTTTTCGTGGGTTTTTACAACAGAAGTCTCATACAATATTTGTCCTTTTGTGATTCACTCATTTCACGCAGCATAATGTCCTCCAGTTTCATCCATGTTATGAGATGGTTCACAGATTCATTGTTATTCTTTCTCGTTGCATAGTACTCCATTGTGTGTATGTATCATAGTTTGTTTATCCATTCATCTGTTGATGGGCATCTAGGTTGTTTCCATCATTTTGCTATTGTGAACAATGCTGCTATGAACATAGGTGTGCATATGTCTATTTGAGTGATGACTCTTATTTCTCTTGGATATATTCCTAGGAGTGGGATTGCTGGATCGAATGGTATGTCTATTTCTAGCTTTCTGAGGAAGCGCCATATCATTTTCCAAAATGGTTCTATCATTTTGCATTCCCACCAGCAGTGAATAAGAGTTCCGATCTCCCTGCAGCCCCTCCAACATTTGTTATTTCCAGTGTTTTTGATTCGTGCCAGTAATGCCTGGGTGAGATGGTATCTGATTGTGGTTTTAATTTGCATTTCTCTAATGGCTAGTGATCTCAAGCATTTCCTCATTGTCTGTTGGCCATTTGAATGTCTTCTTTGGTGAAGTGTCTGTTCATTTCCTTTGCCCATTTTTTAATAGGATTGTTTGTCTTTTTGTTGTAGAGGTGTTGGATTTTCTTGTAGATTATGGAGATTAGACCTTTGCCTGACTTGTACTGTCCAAAATTCTTTTCCCAGTCTGTAGGTTCTCTTTTGACTCTTTTAGTGAAGTCTTTTGAAGAGCATAGGTGTTTGATTTTTAGAAGATCCCAGTTATCTAGCCTATCTATTGGGGTTTGTGCGTTGATGGTTATGGTTTGTATCCTGTTAATGCCATGTATTCAGGCCTGAAGTGTTGGTCCTATTTTTTCTTCTATGAACTTTATAGTTTTAGGCTTTATATTCAGGTCTTTGATCCATTTTGAAGTCGTTTTTATATACGGTGTGAGGTATGGGTCCTGTTTCATTTTTTTGCAGATGGATATCCAGTTTTGCCAGCACCATTTGTTAAAAAGACTGTCTTTTCCCCATTTGATGGACTTTGGGCCCTTGTCGAAGATCAGGTGACTGTAGGTGGATAGATTTACATCTGGGTTCTCAATTCTGTTCCATTGGTCAATGTATCTGTTGTTGTACCAGTACCAGGCTGTTTTGACTACTGTAACTGTATAGTAGGTTCTGAAGTCAGGTAGTGTGAGTCCTCCAACTTTATTCTTCTCATTCAGTAGTGCTTTACTTATTCGGGGCTTCTTCCCTTTCCATATAAAGTTAATGATTAGTTTTTCCATCTCTTTGAAGAATGTTGTTGGTATTTGGATTGGGATTGCATTGTATTTGTAAATTGCTTTGGGTAGAACTGTTATTTTCACAATGTTGAGTCTGCCTATCCATGAGCATGGTATGTTTTTCCATTTATGTAGATCCCTTTGGGTTTCTTGCAGTAGTGTTTTGTAGTTTTTTTTGTATAGGTCTTTTACATCCCTGGTCAGATTTATTCCTAAGTATTTTATCTTTTTAGGGGCTATTGAAACTGGTATTGTTTTCCTGATTTCCTTTTCATCATTCTCCTTATTGGTGTATAGGAATCCAACTGATTTTTGAATGTTTATGTTGTATCCTGCTACTCTGCTGAATCTTTCTATTAGTTCCAGGAGATTTCTTGTGGAGTCTTTAGGGTTTTCTGTGTATAGTATCATATCATCTGCAAACAGGGACAGTTTAACTTCTTCATTACCAATTTGGATGCCCTTGATTTCTTTTTCTTGCCTTATTGCTCTAGCTAGAACTTCCAGCACAATGTTAAATAGGAGTGGTGATAAAGGGCATCCTTGTCTTGTTCCTGTTTTCAAGGCGAATGTTTTCAGCCTCTCTCCGTTAAGAATGATGTTGGCCGTTGGTTTTGCATAGATGCCCTTTATTATGTTGAGAAATTTCCCTTCTGTACCTATTTTATTGAGAGTTTTTATCAGGAATGGGTGTTGGACTTTGTCGAATGCCTTTTCTGCGTCAATTGAGATGATCATGTGATTCTTTTCTATCCTTTTATTTATGTGGTGGATTACGTTGATTGATCTTCTAATGTTGAACCATCCTTGCATACCTGGTATGAATCCTACTTGGTCGTGGTGTATTATTTTTTTGATATGATGCTGAATTCTATTGGCTAGAATTTTGTTCAGAATTTTTGCATCTATATTCATGAGAGATATTGGTCTATAATTTTCTTTTTTTGTGACATCTTTGCCTGGTTTTGGTATCAGCGTTATGGTGGCTTCGTAGAATGAATTTGGAAGTGTTGCTTCCTCTTCTATGCTCTGAAATAGCTTGAGTAGTACTGGTACAAGCTCTTCTGTAAATGTTTTGTAGAATTCTCCAGTGAAGCCATCTGGGCCAGGGCTCTTTTTGGTTGGGGTTTTTTTTTAATTACCTTTTCAATCTCCTCTCTTCTTATGGGTCTGTTCAGATTTTCAACATCACTTTGTTGTAGTTTGGGTAGGCTGTGTGTTTCTAGAAATTTATCCATTTCCTCTAGGTTTTCAAATTTGTTGGAGTATAGTTTTTCATAATATTCTGTTATAATCCTTTTTATTTCAGTTGGGTCTGTTGTAATGTCCCCCATTTCATTTCTTATTTGGGTTATTTGTGTCCTCCCCTGTCTTTCTTTTGTCAGTCTGGCCAGTGGTTTGTCGATTTTGTTGATTCTTTCAAAGAACCAACTTTTGGTTTTGTTGATACTTTCTATCGTTTTTCTGTTCTCTATTTCATTTATTTCTGCTCTAATCTTTATTATTTTCTTTCTTCCAGTGGTTGTGGGCTTTTTTTGCTGTTCTCTTTCTATTTGTTTGAGTTCTGTAGTTAATGTTTTGATTTTTTCCCTTTCTTCTTTTTTGATATGTGCATCTATTGCTATAAATTGTCCTCTCAGGACTGCCTTTGTTGTGTCCCAAAGGTTTTGGTATGTTGTGTTTTCATTCTCATTTGATTCTAGGAATTTTTTGATTCCATCTCTGATTTCTTCTATTACCCACTGATGTGTAAGCGGGGTATTATTCAGTTTCCATGTAGTTGATTTTTTTTCCTTGCTCTTTCTAGTGTTAATTTCTACCTTGTTGGCATTGTGGTCAGAGAAGATACTTTGACTTATCTCAGTGTTTTGGATCTTGTTGAGGATAGCTCTGTGGCCTAAGATGTGGTCTATTCTGGAGAATGTTCCATGTGCATTGGAAAAGAATGTGTACTTTGCAGCGGTTGGATGGAGTGTTCTATATATTTCTATGAGATCAAGTTTGCTGATTGTTCCCTTTAGGTCTTCTGTAGCTTTTCTGAGTTTCTTAGTTGTTCTGTCCTTTACTGAGGGTGGTATCTTGAAGTCTCCTACTATTATTGTGGAACTGTCAATTTCTCTTTTCAGTGTTGTTAGAGTTTGTTTTATGTATTTTGGAGCCCTGTCATTGGGCGCGTAGATGTTTATTATGGTTATGTCTTCATGATGGATCATCCCCTTAATCATTATATACTGTCCTTCTTTGTCTTTTATGGTAGATTTCGTTTTAAAGTCTATTTTATCTGAGATTAGAATTGCCACTCCTGCTTTTTTTTTGGTAGTTGTTAGCTTGATATATTTTTTTTTTCCAACCTTTGACTTTTAATAAATTCACATCTTTGTTTCTAAGGTGTGTCTCCTGTAGACAGCATATTGATGGATCCTGTTTTCTTACCCATTCTGTCACTCTCTGTCTCTTTATGGGTGCATTGAGTCCATTTACATTCAGTGTAATTATTGATAGATGTGGGTTTGTTGCTGTCATTTTGTAGTGCTTTTTTTTGCGGTACTGATGTTTTCTTTGTTCTTCTTACTCTCTTGTGCTGAGTTACTTTTATTTGTGGATTTTTTTTCCAATTATTTTGTTTTCTGTAGGTTTTGTTTTTGCTGAGACTTTATGTTTTTCCTCTTTTTTTAAGTGAGTATGTTTGTTAACTTTCTTTGTGATTACCATAAATTTTACCCTTATCTTTCTAAGTTTGAAGCAGTCTACCATTACTTGGTATCGCCTTGCCTTCCTCTCCGTCAGAAGGTTCTATACCTATGCTGTTCGTTCCCTCTTTTATTGTCTTGATGTTGTTGTCATTTACTGATTAACTGCTCTGATTCCCTGTTGTATTTCTTTTGGTTTTGGATAGTCCTCGAGAGTTCATTTCCTAGATTGGTATCTGGCTGGTATGATCCTGCGTCCTAGGTTCTGCCTGTGAGCTGAAGCTGTTTGTCCTCAGATTGAAGAACTCGCTTTAATAATTCTTGTAAGTTTGGTTTGACTTTTACTTATTCCCTTAATTTCTGTTTATCTGGATATGACCTAATTTCACCATCAAATTTAAACGAGAGTTTTGCAGGATATATTATTCTTGGCTGACAATTTTTTTCTTTCAAGATTTTATATATGTCATCCCACTGCCTTCTTGCCGACATGGTTTCTGCTGAATAATCTGAGCTTAGTCTTATTGTTTCTCCTCTGTATGTGACTTCTTGTTTTTCACGAGCTGCTCTCAGGATTCTTTGTTTGTCTTTGGTTTTGGCGAGTGTGAATATGATATGCCTTGGTGATTTTCTTTTGGGGTCTCTTCTATATGGGGTTCGTTGAGCTTCTTGGATGGCCAGCTTTTCATCTTTCATGATACTGGGTAAGTTTTCTGTCAGCAGTTCCTCAATGATCCTCTCTGTATTTTCTGTTTTCTCCCCCTGTTCTGGAATTCCAATCACTCGCAGATTTTTGCTTTTGATTGTGTCCCACATAACTATCAGGGTGTCTTCATTTTTCTTTGTTCTTTTTTCTGAGTTTTCCTGAAACAGAGTTGTATCCAAGTGTTTGTCTTCAATTCCACTGCTCCTGTCTTCCACCATTTCAATACTGCTTCTCAGCCCTTCTATGACATCATCCATTTCTGAAATCTTGTTGTTTATCTTTTGGATTTCTAATTGTTGTCTTTGTATAATTTCTAGTTGTGAATTTATTTTGGCATTTTGTTCCTGCATTATTTTCCTGAATTCTTCCAATTTTTTATTCATATTTTCCATGAGTTTGTTTATTTTTCCCTCATGTTTGTCAGCTTTTTGCCTCAGTTCTTGGAGAATTCTGAGTATGAGAGATTTGAATTCCCTATCAGGTAGTTCTAGTGCATTTTCTTCCACAGGAGAGTCATCTGGTGTTTTATTTTGGACGCCTACTGGAACCATCCTGTCCTGTTTTTGTAAATGTTTTGTTATTGTCTGCTGTCTTCGGGGCATTCAGTAGTTATTTTTCTATTTTATTGATTGTAGGTTTGTTTCGTCCCTTTTTAAAAAAAAAAATTGACTATGCCTGACCTGGTGTACTGTGTGCTCTTTATCATTTGCTTATCTGTGGGCACAATACTTTTCACCTCTTTCTTCAACTGGCAGGGTCAGTCACTCAGATATGGTATGGCAGGGCAGGTCTAGCTGAAGAAGAGTTACTGGGACGGGTTGTTTTCGGCACTTACTACAGCCACCAGAGCGGGTTGGTAATCAGTGCAGGGCAGGTTCCAGTAGGCCGTGCCTGTGCTGCTTAGTGGTGTGATGTCAACCTCATGGTGCAGGTCGGCAGGATGCAGCGGGGAGATTGTTATGTGTGGAGCTAAGATGGATATGGGAGAGAGGAGAGAGGAACAGGAGCCAAAAACATACAAACAAACAAAAAAGAATGCTAGGGGAGCTTGCCTTTGGAGTGGAGAGATGAGAGACTATGAAATGGAGAAAAACAGAAAGGGGGGGAGGAAGAAAAGAAAAGAATGAATAAATAAGGATCAGAAAGGTTAAAGAACCGCAAAGTTCCCAGAGATCCCACCAGTGCAGCTATGAGACTGGGGAGGTCGCTCTCAGGTGTTGCAGCCTGGGTAGAAGGCATAGAGGTATACAACGCCAGGTATTCAGGCAACAGAAAGAGAAGGAAGATATAGAGAGACGAGAAACTGAGCAATGAAGAAAGACAAAAAGGGAAAAAGAGGAAAAAGAAAACAAAACAAATTTAAAAAAGAAAAAACAAGAAAGGCCCCCAAAGAAACAGAAAGAAAAAAAAAACCCAACGTAAAAAGAAATGCTCTCAAGGATCCCTCTGCATGTCTGTGGAAGCCAAAGGGGAGTCTCCCTGGCAGGCAGCTCAGCCTGGCCAGAAAGGGCTCCCAACTCAAGATAAGGAAAAGAAAACAAACAAACAATTCAAAACAAACAAACAAACAAAAGCTCCGGGATCCCACCAGCCCAGCAGCCCAAACCGGGAAGCAGCTCCACACTCGAACGGAGCTCCGCAGCCCCTCAGGAAGAAGCAAAGACGGCACACAGAGCCAGGTACTTGAGCAAAGGGAGGCGGAGGTGGCGAGAGACAAGTAAGAAATCAAAAGAAGCAGAAGAAAAAAAAAAAGCAACACTAGCAGCCAACTAATGGCACTCAGAGAGCCAGCTAGTGCAGGCAGGTGTTTTTGGACAAGAGACTGTGTCTGTGGGAAGCAGAGGGGGCTGAGTATGGGTGAAGAAGGGTAGAGATTGGGAAAGTGTATATCACAAATTACCGGAGCTCTACAGCCCCTCAGGAAGAAGCAAAGATGGCGCACGGAGCTAGGTACTCGAGCGAAAGGAGGGGGAGGTGGGGAGAGGCAAGGAAGAAATAAAAAGAAGTGGAAAAAAAGCAACACCAGCAGCCAACAAATGGCACTCAGAGAGCCACCCATTCGGGTGTGTGGAATCCAAGCAGCCGCTGTTTCCCGGTCAAGAGACTGTGGCCACGGGAAGCAGAGGAGGCCGAGTCAGGGTGAAGAAGGGTCGGGGGTGGGAAAGCGTATATCTCCAATTACTGGTTGTTTTGTCTCCCGCTGGAAGCTCAGTCAGGCTGCTTTCTCGTACCCCTTGTTTGCTGGTCTCCGATAGGAGTCCAAGATGGCAGATCCGCGCTGTGTTAGCTGGTAGGGGACCTCTGTATGAATCTCTCCTTGCTCTTCGTTCTCTGTCAGTTTTCTTACTCCATTTGGTGCTTGGCTGAGTTCTTTGTCTCTTCATTTGATGTTTTAGGGTTTCAGGATTGTTGTATTCTCTGTTCGGCTTAGTTTTTCGGATCATTGTTGTGGAGGGACGGCGTGGTGCTTCTGCCTAGAGCGCCATTTTGCCGGAACCCATGGACAATTTTTTAATCACAATATATTAAGTAAAAATAGTTTATCAAATAGATTATACAGAATGAACCAAATCTTATTTTAAAAATATACATCTATTATATACACATGAGCAAATGTTTGAAGTATATACAGTAAAATGTTAACAGTTATCTCTGTAGGGTAAGATTGTAGATAATTTTTTATTTTGCTTTTCTGCATTTTCCATTATTTTATGTTGAACATGTATTATCTTTGCAGCTCAAAACAAAACATATTAACTGTTATTTTTTAAAATAATAATCAAATGAGCAGCATAGAATAACAAGGAAAAAATACGTGTTCAACCAATCGTAAATTGTCTTTATGACCTTATGGGAAATAGTGACTGGGTGCTAACCAGCTCTTGTACAGAGGCAAGCGTATGTGGGGCTCTGAATTTCAGAGAGGAAGAAGGAAGACGAAATAGCCAAGGTCTCTTTGATGGCCTCTAGCTCTAAGAAACAGAAAATTAGTAACAGCTAACAGCTACACTTTGTGTCAGAAAAGTCAGTTTTACAAAGGAAAGATCAATAGACGTAAGTTTGCAAAGGCAGGTCCCTTTGTCATCTGGTAATATGTAACATCTGAATTGGATTGACTTGTTTTTGTTTCATTAAACTGCCATTATATTCAATCACCAACCCACAAAATAGTCCCTGGAAGACATACTTGATTCTACTGGAGAGAGACTTAAATGGCTCTAACTAAATTTGAATTATAACTGTGTGAAGTGATTGACTTTGCTATCATCGATGAATTACTTAGTGATGTAATAAATTCAGTGAAACTAAAAATTGTCCAAAGTATGCATGTGTGTGGTATGGGCAGGTTTATTTGTAATTACCAAGGGAAAAAGGCACAAAATATTCTGTTTTCTTGAAGCTGCCATTTTTATCCAAAAAGTGGCCTGGATCAAACTTCTCTGGGTTGGGAAACTGCTTGCAATCAAACAAGACGGAAGACAATAGTGGCAATATGGTAGTACCCTGGAAGCAAGAAATAAAGAGTTGAGAGATATTTTATCATTCTTATCCTTGGTTCATGAACAAGTTTAACATTCTTAGTTACAGCAGCTTTGGTAGGACTGAGCACCTTTAAGCTTGCCTGGTGAGGGACTGTCTTGAGTTATGGCTATTTTATACACACTATCATACATTGCCTTTTATCTAGAAGTAATAAGATAGTTTTCTGGGTAAAGACTGATGCTATGGTCAGTTGTTGAAAAACTGGGGTGTGCAACACACATTGTCTAGAGATCAGCTTTATTGTAATTGTTGCCTCAAACATGAAGAGCTTACTTTCTTGGAATTTTTTCTTCCTGGATTCAGATGTGAATGAAAGAAAATGAGATGTGGAATCTACTCAATCGAGTTCTACTTCCCTCACTTGTAAAAGAGGGAGGGGTGATAACAATAGGCAGCTTTCCTCCTTGCCTCGTAAGACTTCTGTGAGGTTATATGACAAAACAATAACGGTAGCTACCATTTATATTTGATGCTTCACATTTGCCTGACACTGTGCTAAGTTGTTTGTAGCTTTCATTTAATTCGCATTATCAACCATATCCAGTAGGCGCTCTTTTTGTTTACATTTTATAAATAAGGAAACTGAGGTTCAGAAAGGTAAAATAACTTGCTTGAGGTTATACTTATAGCAAATGACATAATTAGAATTTGAACCACATTCTACTTGATCATAAAATGCCCCTTGTAAGTAAAAGCTTCCTTTATCCATTTTTACTTTATTTTATATTCCCTTAAACATTGTACAATTATTGGAATAGATAATACATATAAATGATATAAAAAGTAAAAAAAAAAAAAAAAAAAGGATAAAAGAGTATAAAGTGAAAATAAGCCTCCCTCCCTTTCCTATGTCCAAATCCCCTTGGTTTCCTTTTTGGTGTGATTATTGTTATCAGTTTATAATATATCCTTTGAGATATAACACACACACACACATACATTCCCCCACACATGCTATACAAATAGTAGCTTCCTATACATAATCTTCTATACCTTGCTTAGTATCCCACTGTATAGAAATATCAGAATTTTTTAACAGTCTTATTTGATGGACGTTTTAAAAAAATCACAAATACTTTTCCAGTCTTCAAGTATCACAAATATTTCTGTAATGTATATTGTTTTTGGTAAAATATACACAAAGAATACATTCCTAGTATTGGAACTGCTCTTCAAAGTGTATGTGTATTTTGAATTTTGATAGATGATGCCACATTGCCTTCCTTAGAGGTTACACCAATTTATGTTATAAGTAAGACTATATAGTTTTTTTTTTACATCCTGCCAACATATTATAAGTAAAAAGTGCTTTTTGTAATTTTTATTTTCAATATATTCTATTTCGCTGAATGTCTTTCCACACATTTAAAAGCCATTTGTAATTTCTTTCACTCAAATTTTTATTTTGTGTCCTTTGCACTTTCTACATTGGTTTTTGGGTTTTGTTCATACTGATTGTAGGAGCTGATTTTATTTTTCAGCAATTAATCCTTTGCTCTTATGTACTATGCAAAATTTTCCCTCAATTTGCCATTTGTCTTTTGACTTTGTTTCTTTTTTGGGCAGATTTTTCTTATTTGCATGTCGGCAAATTTATTCATTCTTAAATATATAGCCTCTTGTTTCACTTTTCTTTTGGTCAATGTCAGAAAGTCTTTTGTTCTCTGAAAGTCTCAAAAGAATTATTGCTCTTTACCCTAGGACATTTATAGTTTAATATTCAATGTGTACATATTTGTGCCACCAAGAATAAATTTTCATGTAAGGTGTGAGGTAGGGATCTATTATTACAGTGAAACCTGTGAGAGCTGGAACTCAATAGGACTGCCTGGTTGTTCTGGGTCTCATAAGTTTTCTGCCTTCGACGGGGTACAGTCTTACCACTTTTCTATCACTCATTTTAGTGGAAAAGAAAATGTGAGTTTTCCTTCTCTGACAGGTTTCTGCCTTACACAGGTTCTGGCTTTTGCAGGTTTTACTGTATTTTTTTCCATCTCCACTGGGAGTTTACCAACACATGTTGAATAATCCAGAGTCCCAGCATGGTGAAAACAGTTAACACACTCGGCTGCTAACCGAAAGGTTGTAGGTTTGAGTCCACCCAGAACCACCTCAAAAGAAAGGGCTGGTGCTCTACTTCTGAAAAATGAGCCATTGAAAATTCTATGCAGCACAGTCCTACTCTGACACACATGGGGTCACCATGAGTTGGGATGGACTTGAGGGTAACTGGTTTTGTTGTTAGGTGCAGTCAAGTTGCTTCTGACTCATGGTGACCCTGTGTACAACAGAAAGAAACACTGCCCATTTCTGTGCTATCCTCATAATCATTGCTATGTTTGAGCTTATTGTTGCAGCCACTGTGTCAATCCATTTCTTTGAGGGTCTTCCTCTTTTTCAATGACCCTCTACTTTACCAAGTATGATGTCCTTCTCCAGGGACTGGTCCCTCCTGATAACATGTCCAAAGTATGTGAGACAAAGTCTCACCATCCTCTTCTCTAAGGAGCATTCTGGCTGTACTTCTTCCAAGACAGATTTGTTCATTCTTTTGGCAGTCCATGGTATATTTAATATTTTTTGCGAATACCCTAATCCAAAGGTATCAACTCTTCTTTGGTCGTCCTTATTCATTGTCCAGCTTTCACATACATATGAGGCAGTCGAAAACACCACAAGTTGGGTCAGGCACACCTTAGTCTTTAAAGTGGCATCTTTGCTTTTTAACACTTTAAAGAAATCTCTCGTAGCAGTTTTGCCTAATATAATGCATCCCTTGATTTCTTGACCGCTGCTTCCATGGGTGTTGATTGTGGATCCAAATAAAATTAAATCCTTGACAACTTCAATATTATCATGATGTTGCTTATTGGTCCAGTTGTGAGGATTTTTGTTTTCTTTATGTTGAGGTGTAATCCATACTGAGAGCTGTAGTCTTTGATCTTCATCAGTAAGTGCTTCAAGTCCTCCTCACTTTCAGCAAGCAAGGGTGTGTCATCTGCATATCAAAGGCTGTTAATGAGTCCCTCTAACCCTGATGCCATGTTCTTCTTCATATACTACAAGTTCTTGGATTGTTTGCTCAGCATACAGATTGAATAACTATAGTGAAAGGATACAACCATGACACACACCTTTTCTGATTTTAAACCATGCAGTATCCCCTTGTTCTGTTTGAATGACTGCCTCTTGGTCCATGTACAGCTTCTGCATGAGCACAATTAAGTGTTCTGGAATTCCCATTCTTTGCAATGTTATCCGTAATTTGTTATGATCCACAAAGGTGAATGCCTTTGCATGGTCAATAAAACACAGGTAAATATCTTTCTGTTATTCTCTGCCTGCAGCCCAAATTCATCTGACATCAGCAATGATATCCCTCATTCTATGTCCTCTTCTGAATCTGGCTTGAATTTCTGGCAGTTCCCTGTTGATGTACTGTTGCAACTGCTTTTGAATGATCTCCAGCAAAATTTTACTTGAGTGTGATATTAATGATATTGTTTTATAATTTCAGCATTCTGTTGGATCACCTTTCTTAGGAATAGGCACAAATATGGGTTTCTTCCAGTTAGTTGGCCAGGCAGCTGTCTTCCAAATTTCTTGGCATGGATGAGTGAGCATTTCCAGCACTGCATCTATTTGTTGAAACATCTCAGTTGGTATTACATCCATTCCTGGAGCCTTGCTTTTCGCCAGTGCCTTCAGCACAGCTTGGACTTCTTCCTTGAGTACCATTGATCATACGCTACCTCCTGAAATGATTGAAAATTGACCAATTCTTTTTGGCACAGTGACTCTGTGTATTCCTTCTATCTGCTTTTGATGCTTCCTGCGTCATTCAATATTTTGCCCATAGAATCCTTCAAAATTGCAACTCAAGTCTTGAACTTTTTCTTCAGTTCTTTTAGCTTGAGAAATGCTGAGTGTGTTCTTCCCATCTGGTTTTCTAACTCCAGGTCTTTGCACATTTCTTTATAATATTTGACTTTGTCTTCTTAAGGTGCCCTTTGAAATCTTCCGTTCAGCTCTTTTACTTCATCATTTCTTCCATTTGCTTTAGCTACTCTACGTTCAAGAGCAAGTTTCAGAGTCTCTTCTGACACCCATTTTGGTCTTTTCTTTATTTGCTGTCTTTTTAATAACCTTTTGCTTTCTTCATATATGATGTCCTTGATGTCTTCCCGCAACTCGTGTGGTCTTTGGTCATTAGCGTTCAGTGCATCAAATCTTTTCTCAAGATGGTCTCCAAATTCAGGTGGGATATACTCAAGGTCATATTTTGGCCCTCACGGACTTGTTTTCATTTTCTTCAGCTTCAACTTGAACTTACATCTGAGTAATTGATGGTTTGTTCTACAGTCGGCCCCTGGCGTTGTTCTGACTGATGTATTGAGTTTGTCCATCATCTCTTTCCACAGATATAGTCTATGATTCCTGTGTTTTCCATCTGGTGAGGTCCACATGTACAGTTGCCATTTACATTGTTTTTAAAAAGGTATTTGCAGTGAGTAAGTTGTTGGTCTTGCAAAATTCTTTCATGTGATCGCTGGAATCATTTCTATCACCAAGGCCATATTTTCCAACTACCGATCCTTTTTTGTTTCCAACTTTTGCATTCCAATCACCAGTAATTATCAGTGCATCGTGACTGCATGTTTGATCAATCTCAGACTGCAGAAGTTGGTAGAAATCTTCAATTTCCTCATACCTGGCATTAGTGGTTGGTGTGTACATTTGAATAATAGCCAGATTAACTGGTCTTCCTTGTAGGCATATGGATATTATCCTATCACTGACAACATTGTACTTCAGGATAGATCTTGAAATGCTCTCTTTGACAATGAACGCTACGCCATTCCTCTTGAATTTGTCATTCCTGGCATAGTAGACCATGTGATTGTCTGATTCAAAATGGCTAATACCAGTCCATTTCAGCCCACTAATGCCTAGGATATCAATCTTTATGTGTTCCGTTTCATTTTGATGATTTCCAACTTTCCTAGACTCATACTTCATACATTCCACGTTCTGATTATTAATGGATGCTTGCAGCTGTTTCTTCTTATTTTGAGTCGTGCCACAACAGCAAACGAAGGTCCTGAAATCTTGACTCCATCCATGTCATTAAGGTCGACTCTACTTTGAGGAGGCAGCTCTTCTCCATTGGTATTTTGAGTACCTTCCAATCTTAGGGGCTTATCTTCCAGCACTATGTCAGACAATGTTCTGCTGCTATTCATAAGGTTTTCACTGGCCAATTTTTCAGAAGTGCCAGGTCCTTCTTCCTACTCTGTCTCAGTCTGGGAGCTCAGCTGAAACCTGTCCACAGAAGGTCACCCTGCAGGTATTTGAACTAATGGTGGCAAAGCTTCCAGTATCTTAGCAACACACAAACCACCACAGTACAAGAAAATGACAGACCATGGTGGAATGACATAATCATGTGATTTTTCTTCTGAATTCTATTTATATGATGAATTTTCTTAAACTGGATCTCCTGGTGTTGAACCATTCTTGTGTTGCTGATATAATATTCATATGTTAATGGTATAATATTTTTTAATGTGATGCTAAACCTTAAGTGTTAATAGACTTCTACACAGACATTTGTGAGATTCGGGTGTCATCTCTGTTGTATAGTATTTCGGTCAGTTTTGGCATCTTTTTTTCTCTTCTATGTTCTAGAACTATTTAAATGTAATACCCAAGCCCTTAATCACTACACAAGACTGACTACATCCCCAGTATGCATGAAAACATTTTGACAAACACTAAGTGCTCTATGCATGTTAAATGTCAGGGGCAGCAATATCTCAAATGGTATATGAAGTCCTGGCAGGAGATAATTTGGATTAACAGAGAGTGAGAATTTGCTTGGGCTGCAGGCACATTTCCCGTCCCTCCTCCCTTTTTTAAATCCATCATGAAAAAATCAGATTTCAGTTCCAGAGAGATCCTTATTAATCAGACTTGAGAGTGGCAAGGGGCCCTGGAAACCCTACACTAGCCTCCTCCATTCTAGGAAGGCAGAAAAAGGCCTCCAGAGCCAAGGGACTGGCCTGAGGGCTCATTGTATCACAGTAGCAGATTTCAAACCCAGGTTATGTGACTCTGGCCTATGTTCTTTCTGTGACTCTCAACTGCCTCTCTTCCTGCAGCAGAACTGATAAGCCCTCTCACGTGCCCCTTGAGGTACCATGGCACCCCTACTATCCCAGTCAGCTTTCCCAGACATGTCTGACCTTGGGGATGATGAATTGTCTGAATTTTGTGTCCCGGATCACAGTATGGGGTAAGCTACAAGGAAGGAGGGTGATGAATCTTTGTATCTCATGCAACACGGCATTAGTATAGGGTAACTTCATCTTGTCCTTCATGCAGGGGCTTTGGTTGTGTCCAATCACACGGTCAATTTCTTCATGAACTTTGGCTGCAGAGACATGAATCATAAGTGCTACTCAGGGATGTGTTCCCTGGAAACCTGGAAATGCTTGCAATGTGTGACAGAAAGTGGCCTAGAAAAGAGTCCTGGAGGCCAAAGGTAGTTGCTAAGCAGCTCATTGCTTTGCTCCTGATGAATTTTCTGTTGTTTAGTTTGCTATCATAGGCCAATGTTGTATTGTTGTTGAGTGCCATTGAGTAGATTCTGACTCACAGCGACCCCATAGGACAGATAGAACAGCCCCATAAGGCTTCCAAGGAGTGGCTGGTGGATTTGAACTACTGACCTTTTGGTTAGCAGCCTGAGCTCTTAACCACTAAGCCACCAGGGCTCCATCATAGGCCAATAAAGGAACTTTATTGCAAGGAACTTTGCTGCAAGAAACAAAGTCTGGGTTGAGTACGTCCTCAGCCTCCTCCTTTAATAGGTTTGTTCTCTTGTACAGGTGAGGAGAGGACCTGTGTGGAAGGGATTATGGCTTCCCCCCCAGTTCTTGGCAAAGCACCTATACAGAGAAAATGTTTAACCCACCCTCTAGTGGGAGTATTCTCCTCGTCAGATTTACACACTCTCCTACATGTTTTGTGGGACCAGAAAATACCATTTTGTTGAGCAATATAAACACTTGCTTCCTAAAGTTGTGCTCTGAGAGTATTCTTTAGAAAATCTAGCTAATACAGTTTCATATTTAAATTTCAAATTATTTTGGAGCTAGAAATCTCCTTTGGGGAGTCTGGT
Organism: Dugong dugon; assembly: GCA_030035585.1. Classification (NCBI taxonomy): domain Eukaryota; kingdom Metazoa; phylum Chordata; class Mammalia; order Sirenia; family Dugongidae; genus Dugong; species Dugong dugon. Next base: position 53,084,651 of record CM057475.1, read on the forward strand.
CCATTTTCAAGATGGGAAAACAGAGGTTGCTTTAAACAAGATAAAATAATTCATTTGCAGTCACATAGTCAGGTATTGGCAGGCCCAGGATGAGAATTCATCATGGGAACCCATGTGTCCCTCATCTAATTATAGGGTTGCTATGAGTCAGAATTGACTCGAGGGCGTGGTTTTTTGTGTGTTTTTTTCTTTTTTTTTTTTTTTGTTCTCTGGCATTGTATCTCATATATAATATTTGGGATTCAGATGCTCCCCTCTGTTTTTAAGCTGAAATAAAAGTCTTTGAGTTCTCAAAAGACCCCTCTTTCTTTTCAGCATCATCAGACATGATTCTGATCTACAAATGGAAAACCACAAGGAATGGCCCTTTGCATGGTGCTCTACAAGGCAGCCCAGAGAAGGTGAAGCCCATTGACTGCAGTGTCTCCCCACCCTCTTTCAGTGCTCTGATCTCATCTTTCCTTTTGTTGATAGGATATTTGCTGTACCTTCCACTTCAGGGTGTTTCATCAAGAGCAGGAGCCCAAATCTCAGGGTGCTACTGGTTGTCTCTGTTCCTGCCACAAACAAATTACTTGCACAGGTGACCAAGTTCTCCAAAACAAATTCAGACTCCGTGTTGTTTTTCTCCTGATGATGGTAGAGTTAATGGCCACATGAGTTAAAGGGACTTTGACTTACTTACTTTAGACATGTTATCAGGAAAAACCAATCACTGAAAAAGGACATTATGTTTGGTAAAGTAAAGGGTTATAGAAAATAAAATGAGATGGACTAACACAATAGCTGCAACCATGTACACTAACATACCAATGATCATGAAGATAGCATAGGACCAGTAACGTTTTGTTCTGTTATACATAAGGTTGCCATAAGTCACAGCTGACTTGATGGCAACTAACAATAACAACATTATTAATGACAACAGTGTCCTCCATTGCTGTAAGGTATGGAAATATCAAGAATTACCTACATGGTGTGATTATGCTTTCATGCACTTCCATGGAATGATAAAGTATCAGGGAAAGACACTGCATATAGTACCTCCTCCATCTTGCTGAGGAAACAATCAATGAAGTCCCGAGGGTTATTATGATCCAGAGACCCTTGATGCTCTTTCACTTTTTCCAGTACAAAATACTTAACACCATCAAGTCTTTTTGAGAATGCTCTGTGCTCTCCAGGGAGACATTTTATGAGAGTTGGCCAGAGATTATAAATCTAAAAATGGAAAAAAGTATGCAAGAAATTCAGTTTGTGAAAAGAGACCAGTGTTTATGAATGGAATGCCTAACTCTCTGTGCCATCTGGCCAGGCAGTATCCCTTTCCGAGCTTCCAAGCAGAAGAGAGGGGAACATGATCATCACATACAAGAGAGCAACTCTTTCCCATCTGCTTGCTCAGTCCACCTTTGGCCAATCCCACAGTCATGAAGGGAGTAAATACGCTTAGGGACCTTAAAAGAAACATAGGTAATGGAATATTCTGCCTTCTTCTGGGGCATAAACTCATGGAGGGAAGCAGAGGGCAATCTTCCATAGAAGCCAGGTTAAGTGACATTGTACTCATTGTGCTCATGTTGACACTTTGCTCATGGAGTGAATTAGGAGCTCATAGCCCTTTACCTTGAAGACTACCAGTAATTGGATCAGTGAGATCAACCACAAATGCAGATACAGTCTTGGACTTACCTGGTTCCACGGAGAGTTTATCTGCCTAAAATTTTCATTTAATAAATTCATCAGGTAGAGGAATTTCTCATTACCGTACTGGAAATGCTCATTGAAGAGGATGGAGCAGATGGTGTTGCAAGGAGCACAGGAAAGGATGAAAGTGGGGTCAAAGGGTTGAGCTGATGTAAGAAAGGAACAACTCAAACATTAGAAATTTAATCATCCTGTATTACAATTTCAAGAACTAGGCTTCTCTCCTTTCAGATTAATACATATAGTTTATTGCTATATAGTATTATACTATTAATAACATATACTATAGTGTTATATGAATACTATGATCTAATAATAACCAGTACCAGTTGCTGTCAAGTTGATTCTGATTCATGGTGACCCCACGTGTGCCAGAGTAGAACCGTGATCCATAGGGTTTTCAATGGCTGACTTTTTAGAAGTAGACTGCCAAGCCTTTCTTCCAAGGTGCCTCTGAGTGGACTCTAACCTTTTAGTTGGCAGCTGAGTGTGTTAACCATTTGCACTACCCAGGGACTCCGTAATCTAATAATAGCAACAAGTAACATTATAAAGTATCTACTACATGCTTGGCACTGTGTAAGGAGCCCTGGTGGTGCAGTGGTTAAGCACTTGGCTACTAACTGAAAGGTCAGCTGTTTGAACCCACCAGCCATTCTGTGGGAGAAAGATGTAACAGTCTGTGTCCATAAAGATTACAGCCTTGGAAACCCTATGGGGCAGTTCTGCTCGGTCCTATTGTGTCACTATGAGTCAGAATTGACTCGACAGCAGTGGGTTTTGGTTTGGGCACTATGTAAATGTTTTATGTGTATATTATTTAATCCTCATTCTGAGGTTTGATTCGTAGCCCCATTTTTTTAGATGAGTAAAATGGGTCTTAGAGAAGCTAAGCAACTTGTCCAAATTTACACACTAGTGAGTGCTCAATTTGGGAAATGAATCAATACAAGAGGATTCCAGAGTCCTGGCTAATAGTTTTGAAGATCATTTTCTGCCCACCCCTTTTCTCCTAGATAACTCCCTGGGCCACAGAGTAACTCCCAAAGGAGGAATGTGTAAGGTAGTGTGTGTAGGAACTCCTTGCTCCCAAAGGGACAATCAGTGAGTTTCACCCTCTGTTTTCCTGAGCTCCTCCACAAGGTACTGAGCTTCCTCCTGGACCCTCTCCTCAATGCTTCTCTTTCCCATTCCAAAGTTCCTCAGGGTCATGAGGGAGAACCGCCTCATTTGCTTCCACCTCTCTCCACGACTGAAAATGATTCCTAGAAAAAAAGCAAAGAGTAGGAAAGTACTTTGTGTCATAGAGTCAGACTTTCCCTAAGGCTTATCTCTTGTGTCTACCCTGGATTGTTCCCAGTGCCCCTTATCAGGGATTAAGCAGCTGACAATTTCAGGGCACACATGTTCCGTGGTTTGGGTGAAATGTTTATCATAAAGAAAAGAAAACACAAGCTCTGGTCAAAAGGGGGAAGAGATGGTAGAATTGGGCAGGGGGAATCATCGGCAGGTGGAGAATATTCCCAAGCATAGAAGTACCCTCCACCTGTTTTTGTTAAAAGTAATAGAAAATGGCATGTGAGCTCATAAAACCCTTCCCCAGGCCTCTGTTTTTACACTTCTCTCTCTCTAACTTAGGTTTTAGCGCCATATGTGATTTTTCTCTATTACAAGATAAGCAACTTCAAAGCCAATCAATGAGAGATTTGTGTGTATTCTTCTCATAATTTACCACAGCTAGTGTTAGCCTACTTCAAATAAGAAGAAATGAAAGAGCAAAGGAACTCAACATGTTCCATACCGATGCTTTATTCTTTCTTTCTGTGTACAAAGCCAGTTACGTATTCTGAATTTCCTGTTTCTCTTAATGCATCATTAGTCTCCTATTACCCTCAAATTCAAATCTCAACTACATCTTCTCATCCCTCTTGCCCTTCACCCTACACATCTGCGTTGCTAAGCCTTGGTGATTCCATCTCTAAAATGTCTTTCTTGTCTGTCCCTTCTTGACAATTTATACTACACCACCATAGTTCAGGTTCTAACATCTTTAAAAATCTAAAAAGTTGCAAGTCACCTTCAGATCAGTTTCTCTGTCTCCTCTCTCACTCATTTAAATGCACGGTTTCCCAGATGACTCAAACGCAAATACAGGGAAAATCATGCTAGTGCTATAAAGCATTCAGTGGATTCCCAAGTTCTCAACCTGACAGCTTCAAACTCTCAGCCTTTCTACCATTCTCTCCCTTGACTTCATCTCTGTGAGTTTATGGACCAACCACAGCTGTTGGCTAAAATCACCACACTGTTCTGTATCCTCATTTTGCTCATTCTCTCCCTTTTGCTCACAGTTCTGCTCCTGCCCTATCTGCTTCTTTGAGTTGCTAGCTCTCTTTTAAGACCCATTGCAAAACCTTATCTTTGAAGTCTTTCCTATACTCCTCTACTGGAGGTAATCTTTCCTACCTTTTTTTTTTTTTTGGCATTGCTTTAACATAATTTATCTTTTCTGCCTTGTATTATAATAATTTGTTTACTTGTGCTATTCCTCTTAATAGGTTTTGGTCTCCTGTAATTAAGTATCTGGTTCACCCCCCAAATATTTCCTGTGATGCATGAGCCCTTGCTTTGCACATAGTTCAACACATAATGAGTTAAATATTCATCTCACATCTACTAAATTAGCAAGCATTTAAAAATTATAGTACCCTATGCTATCAAGCTTGTAGAAAATTTAGTGAATTCGTTCAGCTACTTTCCACATCGCTACCTATTTTAGAAATTAAAGCAATACTTTTAGTGAAAACTATTAAAATTGTCTTTGATCCATTAATTGCTCTTCTAAGAATTAATACAAAGAAATAATTCTACAAAAGGCATAAATGCGTACATTGCGATGCCATCTTTACTAACCTAAGAAATTTGTAAATAATGCAAACCCTAATGATAGTGTAATTATTTCCACAATTACAGTAAGTCAACATTAGTAATTAACAAATTAAGCAGCTATTAAAATGATGATTATGAAAACTATGTAGAAATATAAGAAATGTAAATAGCATTTTAAGAGATCAGTATACAAATATTTCTGTATACTATAATTACAGCTATGTAAAATATGTGTGCATATGGACCACATCTGGAAGATAATACATAAAAATAAAAATAGCTGTGTTAGTGTATTGAGGCAGTGTGCTGAGTGCTTATGGCCTCTAGAACTAGACAAACTGAAATCAAATCTCTGCTCCAAAACTTTCTAATTTGGGGAAGTTATTTATTTCTATTGCCTCAGCTTCTTCATCTGTAGAATGGAAATAAAAAATAGTATCTTCCTCATGGGAATACTGTATTGACTAAATATGATAATGTATATAAAACCTTACATTATGTATCTGGCACATAAAGTACTCAATATTAGCAGTTGTAATAATAATAGTTATTATTATTATTTTGTGGGATTTTTAGGTGTATTTTTATCTTTTAAAAAAAATTTAAACATAACAACCATTTTATTATGTTCACAAATTCTGTGGGTCAGTAATTTGGACAGGGCATAGCAGGGATGGCTTGTCTCTGCTCCACAAAGTCCAGGGCCTCAGTTGGAAAGGCTTGAATGGCTGGGGGTGATTTGAATAGCTTGGAGCTTGAAACATCTGAAAGCTGGTTCACTCACATGTCTGGCATTGGGGCTGGGATAACTCAAAGCCTGGGCTCAGCTGGGACAGTCGATTGGAGCATCTCCACGTGGCCTATCCTTGTGGCTTGGGGTTCCTCACGTCATGACAACTGGGTTCCAAGCAAGAGCATCTTGAATTTGGATTGGCCCTCGGGAATTGCTTGTGAGTGATAGAATCTGGTTACATATTCTGAGGTTTGGTCTGAAGGAGCTTTGCAGCTTCTGCTGCATTCTCTATAATGTTCACTCTCTAGATGCTTCTTGGGATGCTCCCTCCTGGACTCCAGGCACCAAGTGAGGAGAAACCCCAGCCACATGAAGAGGTCATGTTTAGATGCTCCAAATGACAGCCTCAGCTGAGCTCATCTTTTGGGTCATCCCAGCCCATAAACCAGACTTGTTAGTAAAGAAGCCTCCAGATGATTTCAGCCCTCAGCCATATGAATCACCCTCACTGTTCAATTTGGAAAAAATTGGGTGTCTGCCAAGGCCCCAGACATTATGGGGCAGAGAAAAGCCATTTCTACTGTTTGAATTCCTGACCCACAGAATTCATGAGCATAATAAAATGATTATTTTATACCACTGAGTTTGGGGAGGTTTGGTATGCAACAATAGCTAACTGGAACATTCTCCTATGTTTTATTTCTCACTTTGTTCAGAATCTATACTTCTTATGTAAATATACATTTTAAATACATTGATTTCTGTCTCCCACACCTGAATCTCTGCAGGCCTGGAGTGCTTCAATACCCTCCCCACACCCCAGTGCATTTGTATGGGTGCATGAGTGGGTTGTATAGTTACATCTTGTGTTGTTCATATTTATGTAGATTCCCTAATAGGTCTGCACAATTTATATTTCAATAGATGTTACTTTCCAAAAATGATATAGCCACAACAGGGGGTTCTGGACAGAGCTGGAGAAGGATGTAGAACAAAATTCTTACTCACAAAAAAAAGACCAGATTTACTGGCCTACAGGAGACTGAAGAAACCCCGAGAGTATGGCCCCAGACACCCTTTTAGCTCAGTCGTGAAGTCATTTCCAAGGTTCACTGTTCAGCCGGGGAGTGGACAGCCCCATAAAACCAAATGGGACTGATGAGGCACAGCAGTCCAGGGACAAGGGCCAGAAGGCAGAAGGGGACAGGAAAGCTGGTGATAGGGAACCCAAGGTTGAGTAAGGAGAGTGTTGATGTGTTGTGAGGTTGTTAACCATTGTCATAGGGCAACACGTGTACTAACTGTTAAATGAGAAACTATTTTGTTCTGTAAGCCTTCATCTAAAGTGAGAATAGCAGCACAATTGGAAGAGCGTAGTCGATGTCACTGAACTGTGCATGTAGAAATTTTTGAAATGGTGTGTCTTTGGCTATGTGTATTTTCACCAAAAAAAAAAAAAGGTCGAGAAGGGAGAGGGCTGACATGTTGTGGGGTTGTTAACCAATGTCATAAAACAATATGTGTACTTCTGTTTCATGAGAAACTATTTGTTCTGTAAGCCTTCACCTGAAGTACAATAAAAAAAATTTTAAAAAAATGTAGACAGGCTGAAAAAAAAAATGATATAGCATTTGCACTCTTCAGATAAGGAATGAGTGCCTGTTTATCCATATCTTTAAGGACACTGGAAATTATTTTAACTTTTGACATTTTAATGAGTGGACAATGGCATCTAATCCGGGTGTGTAGACTGCACAAATAAAGTAAAGTAAGGTTTGTGCTGCTGCAGTCTTTCAATGAGCTAAATGTATAACGATTAGGAAACTAGGCAAAACATTGAATTAACATTTAGCAGGAAAATGTTTCAACAACTTGATCAGGTATACATACATGGCAGGAATCTGCAGCACTGTATTATACTTGTTCAAAGGACTCAGAAAGCTCTTTAGTATTCCAGCAGATAATTTCATATAGAAAGGAGAACTAAAATATCAATGAATGGTTCCTTTCTTTGCTATTTTCTAGAAGAATAGAAAAGTTAGGGGAAGAAAGAATTGAATTATCTGTTCCCATCATGTGCAACTAAGGAGCAGTAACAAGAATTTTATAGGAAGCTTAGAAACCAATTTTTTCAGAGTTTCCATAACTGCAAGTCTTCGATAAATATTTTTGCCCCTCTTCAGTTCAATCCAGCCCAGTAGCTTCTATTTTCAAGTTAAGAATTAGTTTAATAGCTCACACACAGCCAGTGTAATCAACTTGTTTAGGAAAAAGGGAAGTAATAGAGGGAAGGCATGATTGTTTCCTTAGTTAAACAAATACAGCCTCATCTTATGTGAGAGAGATCAATAATTGTTTTGTTTCAGCACTGAATCCATTGCATTATATTTAATTAGTTATCCATAAATGTGCTTTGAAAATAAATTTTTCCCTCTTTGTTATGCATTGAATTGCGTTCCCCAAAAATGTATGTCAACTTGGCTAGGCCATGATTCCCAGGACTGTGTGGTTGTCCATCATTTTGTGATCTGTTGTGATTATCCTACGTGTTGTAAATCCTAACCTCTATGATATTAATGAGGTAGGATTAGAGGCAGTTATGCTAACGAGGCAGGACTCAGTCTACAGGATTAGGCTGTATCTTGATTAGGTTGTCAATCTCTTTTGAGATATAAAAGAGAGAACGGAGCAGAGAGGAGAGAGACCTCATACCACCAAGAAAGAAGCACCGGGAGCGGGGCACTTCCTTTGGACCTGGGGTCCCTGCACTGAGAAACTCTTAGACCAGGGAAAGATTGATGACAAGGACCTTCCCCCAGAACCAATAGAGAGAGAGAGGAAACCTCCCTGAGAGCTGGCGCCCTGAATTTGGACTTCTAGCCTACTAGACTGGGAGAAAATAAATTTCTGTTTGTTAAAGCCATTCACTTGTGGTATTTATGTTACAGCAGCACTAGATAACTAAGACACTCTTGACTTTGTTATTTTATTATTTCTAAGTGGTTTGGTGGAGACTTTCAGGCTATCCTAATTTTTTTATTGTGTAATACTTGATACGTAGCAAGGAATATATGTCTAAGTTTTGAAACATAATAATAAAATGAATTATTTGTGAACCTATCATCCATCTGAAGAACTAGAACATGACTAGTACCATTGTAGCTCCCGGTGCCTCACCTCCCTGGTCCTACCCTCACCACTACCACCACCACCACTACCCCTTGACCAACCAGGTTGCCACTGAAAACACAGTGATTTCTGTATCTAGTCATTTGTTTATTGCTGCTGCCACTGTACTACTGCAGCCTTTGTCCCATGTGAAACTACAACCCAAGCATGCTTTCCCCAGCTCTCCTGACCATAGGACCTCTGGGTAGCAACCTAAATAAGACTGTTTCAGCTCAATTATGTTCACAGAATTACTTTACAGGGAATTTGGAGTCTGTTTTTGATGGTCATCGCAATGTAGCTATCAGGGCATCTAATCAACTGCCTCGTGCAGAACAGATACTCATTAAGTTAGTTAATCAGATTTTTTTGGCTAACTATTCAGATACCAATGAAAATTGATGTGTATTTTGATTTGAAACATACCATATCCTTTTTGGGTATCCTCAATAATTGGCATACGTCCTCTGCCGAGGAATACGTCACCCCGATCAATCAGAGCTTCCTTCACTGCCTCATATCCATGTAAGACCACAGTGGGCTGGGGTCCAAGGTGCAGGGTATAAACAGGGCCATAGTCCTCAGCCAGCTGGAAGAGATGTGAGCAGTTGTGTGAGTGCTACTGTGAAATCTCTCCGTTGGAGGCTGTGAGTAGAAATTAAGTAATAATTTTACATATGACTTAGCCTTTGCTCCAACAATTACATTTTAGGGATTTAATCTGAGGTATAGTCATGGATTCATTCTTTCCTTCATTTATATATACAACTCTTCAACAAATATTTACTAAGCACCTATACTATGTCAAACACTGTGCATGGCCTAGGGGCCCTCATAGAGCTTTAAGCTTGACAGCAAACAAACTACATTTGCAATGCAAATTGAACATAATTCTATGAAGGAAAATTGTATTGGGCAGTAATGGGAGGACTTAATCAGATAAATTGGGCCTGGAAAGACGTCTGTGAGGAGGTAATATTTAAGTTAAAATTAAAGATGAGGAAGAAGTGTACAAGGTAAGGGCTTGGGGGAGAGCTCACTTTGCAGATAAAAACAAAGGATGAAATTCATATATTTACAGTAGTGTGTTCCAAAAGGAAAGATAGAGAACTAAAATAGTCAGTAATTGGGGGTTGACTTTCAAACTTATTTTATATCCATGCAGTGGAATTCAGAGCAGCCATTTGAAATTAGCTTTAGAAAGATACCTAATGGTATGGAAATATGTTAAAGTTCTAAATAAATTGCAAAAAAATAAAATTACATAAAAAAATCTGTTTGTATATTATGACCAACTTTTATTGGTTTATGATTATTGTCTCTAAGAACCTTTCTTTTGACTGCCCGATTTTTCTCTCTTGTCTTTTCTCTTCCTTCCTTCTGCTTTTTTTTTTTTTTTAATTTTATTGTGCTTTAGGTGAAAGTTTACAGCTCAAGTTAATTTCTCATTCAAGAATTTATACACATTTTGTTTTTAAACCCCTAAAATGTTTTGTAAGATTGGTTGTAATCCTCACAATGTGACAGCATGCTCCCCCTTTCCAACCTAGGTTCCCTGTGTCCATTCGTCTAGTTCCTAGTCCCTTCCTGCCTTCCTGTCTTGCTTTTGGGCAGGAGTTGCCCATGTGGCCTCGTTTATTTGGTTGAACTAAGAAGTATGTTCCTCATGTGTGTTATTATTTGTTTTATAGGCCTGTCTAATCTTTGTCTGAAAAGTGGGCTTCAGGAGTGGTTTCAGTTCTGGGTTAGCAGAGTATCCAGGAGTTCCTCCAGTCTCTGTCAGAGCAGTAAGTCTGGTCTTTTTTTGTGAATTTGAATTTTGTTCTACATTATTCTCCCGCTCTGTCTGGGACCCTCTATTGTGATCCCTGTCACAGCAGTCAGTGGTGGTAGCCGGGGCACCATCTAGTTCTTCTGGGCTCAGGCTGGTGGAGGCTGTGGTTCATGTGGTCCATTAGTCCTTTGGACTAATAGTTTCCTTGTGTCTTTGGTTTTCTTCATTCTCCCTTGCTCCAGACTGGATGGGACCAAAAGATATTTCTTAGATGGCCACTTGCAAGCTTTTAAGAACCCAGATGCTCTTCACGAAAGTAGGATGTAGAACATTTTCTTTATGAACTATGTTATGCCAATTGACCCTAGATGTCCCACGAGACTATGGTCCCCAGCCTCCAGCCTCAGCAGTTCTGTCCCTCAAGGTGTTTGGATGTGTCTAGGAAACTGCTATGCACTTTCTTTGGTCAAGTTGTGCTGACTTCCTGACTTCCTCTGTAACCTTCCTTCTTCTTTCCCTTTTTTTTTTTTTTTCTTTCCTGCTTTTCCTTTTTAATCAACTTTCATTTAAATGGTGGAGAAATTTGCCACTTTGACTCCTTTTCTCTAGCCTAGAAAAATGAAACTACTTTCTTTGTTCCTCTGAATGAGAATGTCTCTATATTCTTGGGTACAAACCTCCAGGACCTCGTCTTCCCCTTCACCCTCAGGTGACGGCTTACTCCCTATTTCACTAACAGAAATAATCAGAAGAGAGTTTTCATATGCTGATACCGTAGCATCTACACTTTTACCTGATCTGTGCCCATATACAAAGTTCTCTCTACTGTTACTATGAACTTGCCACATTCCTAAAAAAAGGTCAACTCCTGTTTTTTGTTTTTTGTTTTTTGTTTTTGTGTGTGTATGCACTGGATCTACCCTCTTCCGGCTACTGTGGCATGACACTCCTCTTTACAGAAAAACTCTGAAAAATTTGTCTATACCTGCTAGCTCCAATTTCTCCCCTTCATTGTCTTTTGAAATCACACCAGCCAGGTGTTGCCCACACCACTCCACTAAAATTTCTTTTATGAGGATCACTGAAAACCTCTATATTGCTACATCGAATGCATCTTGCATGGTTAAAATACTCCCTGAAATACGCTCTTCCTTTGGATTCCAGAACACAACACTCTTCTGGGGCTCTTCCTACTCGGTGGCTGCTCATGCTTGCTCACCTTTACTGGTTCTTCCTCATCTTGCTCCATTTGTTGAGGTGTCCTGGGATTTAGGGCTTGGTCCTTAGTCCTCTTATCTTCTCTAGCTATACTCATTCCCTACATGATCCCATCCAGTCTCATGGCTTTAAATACATTCTGTATTCTGACTCCCAAATTTGCATATGTAGTCTGGACCCATACCCTGAACTGGAGCTTTATATATCCAACTGCTTACTCACATGTCCACTCAGATGTTGAATAGGATTTTAAAACTTAATATGTCCAAAACCGAGCTCTTGATATGCTTTTTTGCCTACCTCCTCTATATCAAACAAACAAAAAACTTGGTTTTGAGGGAGAAAGACATGATGGTTAGGTAAGCAGCTGTATGCTCCCATTCCCCTCACAAAAAAATCAGAAAAAAACAAGTAGAAAGTACAAAGCAAGTCTCGATAAATTTTAAAAGATTGAATTCATACAAAGTATCTCCTCTGACAACCATGGAATAAAACTAAAAATTAATAACAAAAGGAAAACTGGAAAATACACGAGTATGTTGAAATTAAACAACACATTCTTAAACAGCCATTAGGTAAAGGAAGAAATCAAGAGAGAAATCAGGAAATACTTAAAGTTGAATAAAAATGAAAGCGCAGCATACCAAAACTTCTGGGGTATAGCAAAGGCAGTGCTCAGAGGGAAATTTATAGTGGTAAATGCCTCCATTCAAAGAAGAAAAATCTCAAATTAATAACCTAATTTTACAACTTGAGGAACTAGGGAAAGAAGAGCAAACTAAGCCCAAAGCTACCAGAAGGAAGGAAATAACAAAGAGTAGAGCAGTGTCTTAGTTATCTAGTGCTGCTATAACAGAAATACCACAGTGGATGACTTTAACAAAGAGAAAATTATTCTCTCACAGTCTAGCAGGCTTCAAGTCCAAATCCAGGGCATCAGCTCCAGGGTAAGCCTTTCTTTCTCTCTGTTGGCTCTGGAGGAAGGTCTTCCTTATCAGTCTTCCCCTGGTTGAGAAGCTTCTCAGTGCAAGGACCTCAGGTCCAAAGGATGGGCTATTCTCCTGGCTCTTGTTTCTTGATAGTATGAGATCCTCATGTCTCTCTGCTAGCTTCTCTCTTTTATATCTCAAAAGAGATTGGCTCAAGACACAATCCAACATTGTAGATTGAGTCCTGCCTCATTAACATAACTGCCGCTAATCCCATCTCAACACCGTAGAGATAGGATTTACAACACATAGGAAAATCACATCAGATGACAAAATGGTGGACAATCACACAATACCTGGGACTCAAGTTGACATACATTTTTGGGGAACACGATTCAATTCATGACAAGCAGGAATAAATGAAGTAGAGAATAGAAAAACAATAGAGAGAATCAATGAAACCAGGAATTAGTTCTTTGAAAAGATCAAAGATACCACATGCGAAAAAGAAAACTATACGCTAGTATCCCTAATAAATACAGATGCAAAAATCCTCAACAAATACTAGCAAACCAAATTCAACAGCATATTAAAAGGATTATATACCATGATCAAGTGGGATTTATCCCTGGAATGTAAAGGTGGTTCAACATGAGAAAATCAATTAATAAAACAAAGGAAAAGAATCATCTGATCATCTCAGTCAACACAGAAAAGGCATTTGACAAAATCCAACACCCTTTCATGATAAAAACACTCAACAAACTAGGAATAGAAGGAAAATTCTTCAAAATGATAAAGGGCATTTATGAAAAACCCACAGCTAACATCTTACTCAATGGAGAAAGACTGAGAGCTTTCTCCTTAAGATAAGGAACAACATAAGGATGCCTGCTGTCATCACTACTATTTAATATTGTACTGGAAGTCCTAGCCAGATTAACTAGGCAAGAAAAAGAAATAAAAGGTATCTAAATTGAGAAGGAAGAGGTAAAACTGTCTCTATTTGCAGGTGACATGATCCTAAATATAGAAAATCCTAAAGAATCCGCAAGAAAGCTACTACAGCTAATAAGTGAATTCTGTACAGTTGCAGGATAGGTCAGTACACAAAACTCAGTTGAGTTTTTATACAGCAGCAATGAGCCATCTAAAAAGGAAATTAAGAAAACAATTCCGTCTAAGAGAATAAAATACCTAGGAATAAGTTCAGTGAGGTGAAAGACTCGTACACTGAAAACTATAAAACATTGCTGAAAGAAATTAAATAAGACCTAAATAAATGGAAGGAAATTCCATGTTCATGAATTGGAAGACTTAATAGTGTTAAGATATTAGTACTATCCAAAGCAATCTATAGATTCAATGCAATCCCCATCAAAATTCCAACAGCCTTCCTTGCAAAAATGGAAAAGCCAATCCTTAAATTTATGTGGAATTTGAAGGGGACCCTAATAGCCAAAGCAATCTTCAAAAAGAAGAACAAAGCAGGAGGACTCATACTTTCTGATTTCAAAACATACTGTAAAGCTATAGTAATCAAAACCACAGTGATCTGGTTAAAACATACAGCACATTATGTCACTCCAGCCTTTCAGTGAAGCCTTCCTTGGACAGCCTATTTAAAATTTCAACCTCTGCTCCCCTTCTCTGTATTATTTTTTCTCTACAGCATTTATAATATCTAAGGTGCTATATGTTTTATGGATTTGTTTTGGTTATTGTCTGACTCCTCTCACTAGAAAGTAAGTTATGTGAGGCAGGGGTTTTGCCTCTTTGTTCGTTGCAGTATTCCCAGAGTTTGTCAAAAAGTATGGGCTCATTAAGTGTTTAATTATTTAGTGCTAAGGCTTACAATCAGAGAAGAAATCTCCAGGACTGGTTCTTCTTTCCTGGAGAATATACTTTTGCACAATGGACTCGTGGAGACAATATCTTTTCCCCAAGGAGTATTTCAAAATATTTGAATGTCAGTCCAGGTGGCAGGGCTCGGCTGCATCAGAGCAGGATGTTGGGGAAGGGAGAGTGGAATCACTCTTTAAAGGTAAGATCACTAAGTCTCCCGCACATCATTTAGTATAAAATAATAATCTAGAAGGACATTTATTACATTTGTCAACATTGTTCTAATAATTCGAATGCATTAGCTTAATCAATCTACACAATAACTTCACGGACTAGGTACTATTATTAATACCATTCACAGGTGAGTAACTTGCTTAAAATTACGCAACCATTACAAGACAACCAGGACTTTCATCCAGCTCTTATATGCAAATGATTTCTGTTCGTGGATTCCACTCGCCTTTTGGTCAGTGTTATATGCTGAGGGGATTGGAAGCCTTTCAATTAAAATACGTTCTGGTCCCAGAATTTTATCATTCAGTAGAATTCAACCAATATCTCAGTTCAGGTCAACACCCCTCACTACCTGCTCTAAAGTGATACAGTCCAAAAAGGAAAAGGATCTTTTGTGCTGTAATACAGGTATAGACACCCAAAATTGCCTTAGTGATGAGCAAAAGTAAGAAAGATTGAGGCAAGACAGCCAACATGCAGTGGTCTGAGATGCAAAGACTGGAGATGACCCCTCTTACCTGGAGATGACCAGCCCCAGAACTGAACCCTCTTACCTTGGACATGGATGCAGGGATGTCCTTGAAGTTCAGCTGCAGCATATTCCCGATGATGGGAAGGGGAGCTGGGCCAGGGGGGAGCCTTCTCATTGTGTGACTTTTCCTCCACACCAAAAGGAAAATCAGGCAAGTGACACAAGTCACAAGGGTAAGAGCAGAGATCTCAAGCGGCTCCATTTCAGTCACTAGATGTTAGGAACTGTCCAGGTTGCCTGTCCGAAAACAAAGGCTTGTACGTGAAGTGTGACCTGCCAGCCAAAGGCTATTCTAAGTTTTTGGACTCTCTTTGGGTTCAACCAGCTGGAACTGGTGTTGGGTTTATTTGCTTTGCTGAAGTTTGAGATTAAGGATTCATAGCTTTCCCACCTCTAATTCATAAAATCTGTAACTTTAACCCTTTGATCTTCTAAGCATTTCTATTACATGTAATTTTTTTTCCTTTCAACACTGATGAGTCATTAAATATAAAGCTGTACTGTATTTTTCATAAGATTCTGAAACTGTTCACAAGTTAGAAAAAATAGGAGATCATATAACCTCAGATCTGAAAGTATGTATTACAAACAGAGTTGTCAGAGTGATTCTACTCGAACATCATTTTATCATGTCTCCCATCAGTTAGGAAACCCTGGTGGTGTAGTAGTTAAGTGTTACGGCTGCTAAGCAAAAGGTCAGCAGCTTGAATCCACGAGGCGCTCCTAGGAAACTCTATGGGGGAGTTCTACTCTGTCCTATAGGGTCTCTATGAGTCAGAAATGACTCAACGGCAACGGGTTTGGTTTTTTCTTTTTTTGTTTCCCATCGGTTAAAACACTACTGTGGTTCCTGTTACTTATTATAGCAAACATTAAAAATCTATTTGGCACTAAAATTCTTCATTAGACAGTTTCAATTTCATTATTTCTCTCTCGTTTCAGAGTCACCTTTCTGTATTTCCCACAGACTATTTATATCAAACAAATTTGCTTATTAGACTGCACTCACATATCCATTAGCACAAGGACCAAGATGATGTTTATATAAAGGGCAAGGGCAGCAGAGCCCTTATGTGGGCTTTTGTGACTGGGTTCTTTCACTTGGTGTAATGTTTTTAAGGTCCATCCATGTTGTAGGATGTATGAGTTCTTCATTCTTTTTTATGACTGAATAATATTTCATTGTATGGATAAACCATATTTTATCCATTTGTCAGTTGATGGACAGTTGGTTTGTTACTACTTTTTGACCATTATAAGTCTGCTATGCACACCTATGTACAAGTCTTTTTGTGGAGCTATTTTAATTCTTTTGGGTAGATATCTAAGAGTGGAGCTACTGGGTCATTTGGTAATACATTCCTCCCAGTTAGGTAACCTTATCACACTTGGACCACCATGTGTCTGTTAGTTTGTTGTACTATGATGGCTTGCCAAAGATGAGGAAACTGAAGATTTTTACCAACTTATGCAGTCTGAAATTGGTCAAAGATGCAATCAAGATGCAGTGATAATTACTAGTAACTGGAATGCGAGAGTTGGAAACCAAGAAGGATCAGCAGTTGGAAAATACGACCTTGGTGACAGAAACTATGCTGGAGATGGCATGATAGAATTTTGCAAGACCAACGACTTACTCATCGCATATACCTTTTTTCAACAACATAAACGATGACTATACATGTGGACCTCACCAGATGGAAAACACAAGAATCAAATCAACTACATCTGTGGAAAGAGACGATGGAAAAGCTGAATATTATCAGTCAGAACAAGGCCGGGGCCGACTGCAGAACAGACCATCAATTGCTCATATGCAAGTTCAAGTTGAAGCTGAAGAAAATTAAAACAAGTCCGTGAGAGCCAAAATATGACCTTAGGTATATCCCACCTGAATTGGGAAACCATCTCAAGAATAGATTTGACACATTGAATACTAATGATCAAAGACTGGATGAGTTGTGGGAAGACATTAAGGACATCATACATGAAGAAAGCAGAATGTCATTTAAAAGAGAGGAAAGAAAGAAAAGACCAAAATGGATGTCAGAAGAGATTCTGAAACTTACTCTTTCACACAGAGTAGCTAACGGGAGTGGAAGAAATGATGAGGTAAAAGAGCTGAACAGAAGATTTAAAAGGGCAGCTCAAGAAGACAAAGTCAAATATTATAATGAAATGCGCAAAGACCTGGAGTTAGAAAACCAAAAGGGAAGATCATGCTGGGCATTTCTCAAGCTGAAAGAACTGCAGAAAAAAAATTCAAGCTTCCAGGTACAATATTGAAGGATTCTATGGGCAAAATATTGAATGATGCAGGAAGCATCAAAAGCAGATGGAAGGAATACACAGAGTCACTGTACCAAAAAGAATTGGTCAACATTCTGCCATTTCAGGAGGTAGTATATGATCAAGAACCGATGGTATTGAAGGAAGAAGTCCAAGCTGCACTGAAGGCATTGAAGAAAAACAAGGCTCCAGGAACTGACGGAATACCAATTGAGGTGCTCATTCATCTATGCCAAGAAATTTGGAAGACAGCCACCTGGCCAATTGACTGGAAGATATCCATATTTCTGCCCATTCCAAAGAAAAGTGATCCACTCGAATGCAGAAATTATCGAAAAATATCGTCAATATCATATGCAAGTAAAATTTTGCTGCAGATAATTCAAAAGCGGTTGCAGCAGTACATCAACAGGGAACTGCCAGAAATTCAAGCCGGGTTCAGAAGAGGACATGGAACGAGAGATATCACTGCTCATGTCAGATGGATCTTGGCTGAAAGCATAGAATACCAGAAAGATGTTTAGCTGTGTCTACTGACTATGCAAATACATTCAACTGTGTGGAACATGACAAATTACGGATAACATTGCAAAGAATGAGAATTCCAGAACACTTCACTGTGCTCATGTGGAACCTGTACCTAGACCAAGAGGCAGTCATTCAAAAAGAGCAAGGGGATAATGCATGGTTTAAAATCAAGAAAGGTGTGTGTCAGAGTTGTAGCCTTTCACCATACTTATTCAATCTGCATGCTGAGCAAATAATGCGAGAAGCCGGACTATATGAAGAAGAATGGGGCATCAGGATTGGAGGAAGACTCATTAACAACCTGCATTATGCAGATAGCACAACCTGGCTTGCTGAAAGCAAAGACAACTTCAAGCACTTACTGAAGAAGAGCAAAGACTACAGCCTTCAGTAAGGATTACACCTCAACATAAAGAGAACTAAAATCCTCACAACTGGCCCAATAAGCGATGTAATGATAAATGGAGAAAAGATTGAAATTGTCAAGGATTTCATTTTACTTGGATCCACAATCAACGCCAACGGAAGCAGCAGTCAAGAAATCAACAGTCACATTGTGTTGTGCAAATCTACCGCAAAAGATCTATTTAAAGTGTTAAAAAGCAAAGATATCACACTAAGGACTAAAGTGTGCCTGACCCAAGCCATGATATTTTCGATCGCCTCATATGCATGTGAAAGCTGGTCAATGAATACGGAAAACCGAAGAAGAATTGATGCCTTTGAAATATAGTGTTGGTGAAGAATATTGAATATACCATGGACTGCAGAAGAATGAACAAGTCTGTCTTGGAAGAAATACAGCCAGAGTGTTCCTTGGAAACAAGGATGGTGAGACTTTGTCTCACATACTTTGGACATGCTATCAGGAGGGACCAGTCCCTGGAGAAGGACTTCATACTTGGTCGTGATAAAGAGGGTCAGTGATAAAGAGGAAGACACTTGATGAGATGAATTGACACAGTGGCTGCAACAATGGGTTCAGATATAAAGACTGTGAGGATGGCGTAGTACCGGGCAGTGTTTCCTACTTGTACATAGGGTTGCTATGAGCCGGAACTGACTTGACAGCACCTAACAACAACAAACATCGCACTTGGAATTCTTTGCTTAAGGTCTACCTTCCCATGATTTTATTGGTAGAGACTGTGTCTGTCTTGCTCACTATTGTCTTGTTTACTGTCGTTGTATTACTTTATACATACTAGGTTTCCTGGCACATACCAGACAGTCAATAAGCATTTGTTGAATTGAATTGAATTTGATGTTCACATTGTTTCTCCTGTTGTGCCTGGAGGGTTGCTTTCCTTAGTTACTATTGGTTTAACGGTATACCAGCCACTTTTTATGCCTCTGGACCTCGTAGGCAGTATGTTATTCCAGTTCTAATGCATTAAGTGTCAAGGTGGGTCCTTTTTGAAATATGTGAAGCTCAGCAGACCAGAGTTGGAGCCTCAATTTGTGTAGGTTGTAGGTTGAACATCCTAATAGGTGATGCTTCCTGGATGTGTTAGTTATATACACTTTTGCCTTTTTTTCCCCTTTATTTCTGTGAGATAAGCATAATTATGTAAGCATAATTATGGCTTTCCTGTGTGATAGTTAGGGAGCCCTGATGGGTTTGTTTTCTTTGTCATATTTGGAAAACCAGAGTTTCCCATGTAACTTAATGGAAAGTTACCCGCAATAAGTTACCTATTTAGTTCTTATTGGTATATTGTCATACCACAGACTGGTGGTGCCAGAGTGCTACTTGCCTTACTGGTGGCTTGTATCACTAGATCGTATTTCTCAAAATCCATATCACCAACCAAAAATTTAAACACACTGAATGAATTAGCAAGCATGCATTTCAATACTGAAAACATATCCCATCAAAAAAAAATTTTTTAATAAAAATTTGGTAACAAAAGGGTTAATAAGGTTTTTGGAGTCACCTCCTCTATAACCACTTGGACTTTAGCTGTTCCTGGCCACATAAGCAGCCCATAAGTCTGGTTTTGTAACTCTTGTGACACACACGGTCTGGTCAGGAGATTAGTCATTAGGGCAAAGTTTGGGGAGTTGGAGTTCAGTAAACTCTAAAAGTTCAGGGTGCTATAGTTCAGTGATATTATGGCAGAAAGGCAAAGTCTCAGTGGAGCTCCAGCAGAAAAGGGTCTCAGGTGGGGCTGGAGGCTATACCCTCCTCAGTGACCTAAAGCAGACTGATAATTTTTCATAATGAAGGCTGCCTCAGACTTTTTTTGCTTTTGGGTTCTTCAGAGTTTAAAGTTCCATTCTTTGTTTTAGGCGTCTGCTCCAAGAAATGAACAACGGAAGATTATCTGTTGGCACAAAGTCAAGGTCCTGAAAGTAGAATAAATAAATAGGGATATCCTAATAGGTAAAGACATTATGTATGTGATAACAGTGTGTGTGTGCACGTGCTGTGTTTAAGCGCTTTTACCTTTAGGAGATGGTGGCTTAAAACAACCCAAATTTATTCTCTCACGGTTCTGGAGGCTAGATGTCTGTAATCAAGGTGTTGGCAGGACCATGATTCCTCCACAGGTTCTGGGGAAGAATCCTTCCTTGCCCCTTCTAGCTTCTTGTGGTTTCTGACAATCCTTGCTGTTCCTTAGCTTGTAGATGCATCACTCCAGTCTCTGCCCCCATCTTTACATGGACTTCTCCCCTGAGTGTCTCTGTCTCTGTGTTCAAATTTCCCTCTTCTTGTTAGGAAATCAGTCATATTTGATTTAGGGGTCCACCCTAATCCAGTATGACCTCATCTTAACTTGATTACAGAAGACCCTATTTCCAAATAAGGTCACATTCACAGGTTATGGGTAGACACGAATTTTGGTGGGGGGGGGAGGGGACATTATTCAATCCAGTACATATATAAATATGAAATTTCTAAGGAGGAAACCAAATATGATAGCTTTTTCTAGTGAGTGACCAATAAATATATGAAAAGATGCTCAATTTTACTAGTAATCAGAGAAATGAAAAATTAAAGCTACTATGAAGTATTTTTCATCTATCAGATTGACCAAAATTAAATATTCTGACATTATCAAATATTAACAAGAACAGAGGAAAAATGGGATCTCTCACACACTGCCAGCAAGAGTATGAACTGGTAAAAGCCACTATGGAGATCATTTTGGCAGTATCTAGTAAAATGGAAAATGTATATATCTTGTAACCCCCAAATTCCACATCTGGGTGTATACCCTAGAGAAATTGTCCCACATGCAAGGCATTGAAAAGACTGCTTACTACATCTTTGAAAAAACATGGAGAAATCATTAGTTGTCCATGTCTGTGAAAAACAGATAAAAATGAAAACCACGTAAATATCTATCAATATGTAAATGGTGACACTGTGTGGGCTGTTCGGCTGTTCATACAATGAGGTACTTCAAAAGTTAAAAGGAATGAATTAAGTGTATGAATATATATATTTCTGTTGTTGTTAGTTGCTGTTGAGTTGGCTCCAACTCACGACACCTTATATATAACAGAATGAAATGTTGCCCACTCCTGCGCTATCTCCATGAAATTTGATATGCTTGAGTCCACTGTTGAGACTATTCTGTCAATACATCTCATTAAGGGTTTCCTTTGTTTTTGCTGACCCTCTTCTTTACCAAACATGATATTCCTTTTCTACCAATTGGTCTTTCCTGATAATGTGTCCAAAGTAAACAAGATGAAGTCTTGCCATCCTTGCTTCTAAGGAACATACCAGTTATATTTCTTCTAAGACTAATTTGTTTCTTCTTCTGGCAGTCCACAGTATATTCAATGTCCTTTGCCAACATCATAGTTTGAATGCATCAATTCTTCTTCCATCTTCATTTCTCATTATCCAGTTTTTGCATGCATATGAGGCAACTGAAAAAGTCCATGGCTTGTGTCAGGTGCACCTTAGTCATCAAAGTGTCATCTTTGCCTTCTAGAACTTTAAAGAGGTCTTTTGCAGCAGATTTTCCCAATGCAACAGGTCATTTGATTTCTTGACTGCTACTTCCATGGATGTTGACTATTGATCCAAGTAGAATGAAATCCTTGATAACTTCAATTTTTCCTCCATTTATCATGATGATATACCTAATTCATATACGTATACATGTATAGCTCATACGTGTGGATTTCAAAATAAGAAACTTAAAAAAGTAAATTGCATAATATTGTTTCTTTTTCTTCTAAAGTAGACTTCTGATGAGGGTTGACTATGAAAAAATGTTCTCTTTTTTGCTCCCTGACAGGCTTTTAAAGGAGCAGATACATTAGTTTTTCATTTTTACAAATTTTAAATTGGATCCTCCCAACAAATGAAAATGTATCTCAATCTAGAGATTGTACATCTATGTCTCAAGAACCCATTCTGGCCTGTAGATATGTTTTGTTTGGTCCAGATTGTGTGTACTCTTTTTAATTAACTGCCAGGAAAAGTTGGAAGATGATATATAAATAACTGGATTTTTGGCTTCTCTTGACAAATTGGACTAAAATGGCTATAATGGGTCATGTTTTAGCTTAGCAGCAGTTAGCAAGTGAGCTACCTGTCCTTTTTAGACAGGAGGTACCCTCTTTAATTCCTCCAGTCCCATCAGCCTCCTCCTTTACTCAATTATATTTCCTTCTTAGTAAGAATTATGAAAACCAGTTACTGTCAAGTCATTTCAGACTCATGGTGGCCCCATGTGTGTCAGAGTAGAACTCTGCTCATAGGGTTTTCAATTATAGTTTGAAATACTCTAGCCTAAAACCAACAGATATAGCTTTTACCACAAAAGGGCATTGGAGCAGAGGAAATTTGTGGAAAGCCAGACTTATTTGACTTATTTCCTAGAGTAATAATGGAGCTAAGTAAAAGAAAAGGGTAGAGAAAAACAGTAAGGGGCTAGGAGCTGTGAGAAATCAAAGGCAGAAAGGCTGTGGTGAAACTACTAAGGGGAGCTTGGAGGCCCTCCCATCCTATTTTTGAGATGGCCTATTGACTTTTTCTCTAGGTATACAAATGCAGCTTTGAGACAAGTCGCCTGGACTTCCCTTTCAACCAGGTTGCTGCCCCTAAGCTCCATGTAGATTCAAATTCCAGATACACCACTGGAAGGGGGCGGCAAGGAGGACTAGAAGTAGAACAGAAGGAAAAGTGTAGGAGAGAAAAGAGTAGGACAGAGAAGGGAAAAAAGAGAACACAGAAAGAAAAAAAGGAAGTAGATGGTCTCCAAATTTACTAGGGTTTTATTATTCTGAAATTTATCAAAATTAAATCAAGATTAGGGGCAGTGAGTAATCACTGGGTCTATGTGAAGTTTCCTTAAACAATGTTTTGCTTAATTGTGGTCACAATAGTATGGTTTGTTCAGTGGTTTGGTTCAAGTCAATGCAACAAATTTTTTACTGAGAACCTAATATGCACCAGGCTTTCTGCACTAGAGATGAGAACACAGGGATTATGACATGATCTGTGTCCCAAGAAGCTCACAGTCTAATGTGGGATATGGATAAGTTTATCATCAATTGCAACACGGTATGATATACATTGTGATAAGTAAACAGAGAAGCAGCATCTAACCCAGTTTGGATCTGAGAAGTCTTGGGTGTGTGTTAAGTCCTGAAGAACCATTAGGAGTTAACCAGCTGGTGGAATAAGTAAACTTGTAGTGATTCACTGTCTACAGGGACAAAAGACACCTACTCCTCACTTATCGACTATCTCGTTATCTGACATTTCATAGTTATGACAACAGTAAAAAATCTACTATCCAACTATTTTGTGCATTAACAATATACATCTGGCAGTAACAAATGCTGAGGCGTGGGATGAGAGTAACACTGGCTGTGATGGTTAAAGTTATGTGTCAGCTTGGCTGGGCCATGATTCTCAGTGGTTTGTCAGTTAAGTAATGATATAATTTGGCAGTTATGTAATCATGTAGCCATCCTCCATTTTTGTATAACACTGATTTTTGCAAAATGACCTGGTCTTTGGAATCTAACTATGTCATTAAGAGAGGAGTGAGCGTACATGCTTTCAAGCACCATCTAGAAATGGTAAGGGGAGGAATTCTCTGGAGGAGCCCCTGTTTAGCACTGTGCTCCATGCTTGAATGTTGGTGGACTGTAGAACTTCTTTTCCTGCTGCTGCAGAAAAGTTCTGTTGTGTGTTGATGGCATTAATTGTCCCTGTAGTATGTCTGAGGAGCCCTGGTAGCACAATGGTTAAAGTGCTCAGCTGCTAACCCAAAGATTGGCAGTTTGAACCCACCAGCTGCTCTGTGGGAAAGAGATGTGGCAGTCTGCTTCCATAAAGATTTACAGCCTTGGAAATCCTATGGGGCTGTTCTACTCTGTCTTATAGGGTCACTATGAGATGGCAGTGGGTTTAGGTTTTTTGGTAGTATGTCTGGCCACAACTTAACTCACACAGTTCTACTCTGACACACATGGGGTTGCCATGAGTCAGAATTGACTCAACAGCAACTGGTTTAGAGCTGGTTTAACCCTGGGTCCAGAGTCTCTAGAACTACACACCGTTTCCTTTCCCATGAAAATTGTTTTCTCTTGACAAAAGGAGGCTGCAAAGGCCACAGGCTCACACTCTCCCAGCTGCTATCAGAGGGATTTAGACCAAATGTGATCCAGGGGCTGGTTTCAGGGGCAGCTTCCTTTTGCTCTTGGAAAATGCTGTATAATAAAAATAGCTAGCATTTATCAAGCCAGGCCCTGTGCTAAGGTCTCTACTTGCTATATCCCATTTAATTCTCAACACCTGTATGAAATAGATACAATTATTTTGAAGATGAGGAATGAAGAATTAGAGAGATTCAGTAACTAGCAAAGGGCTAGAAGTAGGGGAAGTGTAGCGGGTTGAATAGTGTCCCCCCAAAATTCACATCCACCTGGAACCTCAGAATGTGGTTTTATTTGGAAATAGGGTCTTTGCAAATATAATTAGTTAAGATGAGGTCATACTGGCTTATCCCTTTTGCTAAATCTCTACTGCAGGCCACACATCCTATAAATTGAATGACTAGTGTCCTTATAAGAAGGTCATGTGAAGACAGAGACACACAGACACACAGGGAAGGCCATGTAAAGACAGAGGCAGACATTGAGTGATGCATCTACAAGCCAAGAAACACAAAGATTGCCAGGAACTACCAGAAGCTAGAAGCAGCATGGAAGGATTCTTCCCTAGAGCCTCTGGAGGATTTCCCTGTCAACACCTTGATTTCAGACTTCAATCTTCCAGAACTGAGAGAGAACAAATTTGTGTTGTTGTAAGCCACCCAGTTTGTGGTATTTTGTTACAGCAGTCCTAGGAAACTAATACAGGAACCAAGATTTAAACCTAAGTCTGTCTGATTCTAGAGTCCACTAATCCAGCCGCAGTGGCAGTGCCCAGTTACTTAGAATGGTGGCAGCAAGTACTTAACAATGATGTCTCACAGCAGAGGTGAGCAGAGGTTGATGACTCCTAATTTGAACAACTTCGTGGGCCCCCACAGCCTGACAGGTCAGTTTTACACACTTGTAGAACCACTTCCAAAGGTTTATCTTTCTGGAAATAACTGTAACATTGTGCAGCTCTCCTACAGCACTTCTTCCAAGCCCCCCAGACAGCAGAAAAGTCAATCCATGGGTCATCACTTCCCATCACACAGTCATCGGTTTATCCCTTTTGCTGACCTCTAATGTAAGCAGAGATGTCACATTGAAGACTAAGGTGTGCTTGACCCAAGCCATGGTGTTTTCAATCACCTCATATGCACGTGAAAGCTGGATAATGAATAAGGAAGATCGAAGAAGAATTGATGCCCTTGAATTATGATGTTGGCAAAGAATATTGAATATATCATGGACTGCCAAAAGAATAAATAAATCTGTCTTGGAAGAAGTATAGCAAGAATGCTCCTTAGAAGCAAGGATGGCAAGACTACGTCTCACATACTTTGGACATGTTATCAGGAGGGATCAGTCCCTGGAGAAGGACATCATGCTTGGTAGAGGGTCAGCGAAAAAGAGGAAGACCCTCAACAAGATGGACTGACATAGTGGCTGCAACAATGGGCTCAAGCATAACAATGATTGTGAGGATGGCACAGGACCAGGCAGTATTTTGTTCTGTTTTACTTAGGGTTGCTATGAGTCAGAACTGACTCGATGGCACCTAACAACAATGTAGGTCATACAACCTCTGAAATCTCTTTAAATTCAAAGCTCCCATATCCCTAAAATTCATAGCTTCAAGGGAGAATGTAAAGGGTTGTGTGGTAAAGAGCTTGGGTCTGGAATATGAGAAGTTCAAAGCATTACTTTGCCAACCATTATTCATGTGATCGTGGGTAAAGCAACCTCTCTAAACCTTAGCTGTAAAATAAGGTTAACAGCAGAGCCTTATAGGGTTGTGAGAATTCAAAAAGAAAATGCCTGAGATGAGGACCTGGGCCATGCCCAATAAATGAAAACTGTTATTCATAAAGGCTTACAACAGAAGCCTATCACGCCTCCTAGAACTCTTCAAAGGGGCTCAATGATCTTCATTTTAAAATGCAACAGCATATGATGCTCCCACTGCCTGGGACACCCTCTACCATCACCCTCTTCAGCTGGCTTCCTTCTGTCCATCTTTAAAAATTCAGCTCAGATCAGTTATTGTCTTCTAGAAATCACCAGGCTGGACTGTCCTCATCTGTGGGCCCCCCAGCATCTAGTGTTCATCCTCCTGGAGTACTCATTACGTTGTTGTAATTGCCCACACACAAAGCTATCAGCATTTTTGTTGCTTCAGCTACCAGCACATAGTATGTGCCTAAAAAATATTTATATGAAGAATACAGTTAGACATTTTTGAAAACAGAGTAATGGAAATAGATGGAAGGGAGTAGAAAAATGGGTAAAAAGGAATAGAAAAAAAGAAAGATGGAAAGATAGGCACTAATTCCAAAGAAACATGGGGAACAATGTAAGGGGAAGTGAGTAAAATGTCATTCTGAGTTATGGGCTATGCAATAATGGGGACTAAGAGTGAGCAGTGAATTAATAATAAATCAGATCTAAATGTTTATACAAATGCAAGACATAAGGAGATCAAGAGAAGGCTGAGAAGCTGGCCCACCTTCTTGAGATATTACTAAAGAGCTGTCTGTTGTTTAGGTTTAGATTCTAGCTAGCTAGCTTAGCTCACAGCTGCTGAAGACATTATTCAATGTGTATTATTGTGCCTGTGTATGTATCAGGCACTGTGTTCATTCTGTCCACTGCAGGAACTTACAGCCCACCCAAAAAGACAGAACCATACAGTGACTCCTATACATCCTGAGTGAACTACCTTATCTCAGCAATTCCCATGTGCAAATCACTAGGTGCATTAACACATCATGTTGAACCACTGAAGAGATAAGTAGACAGGATAGGGATGCCAGGCAACTTCCCACGGATACATATTCAGTCAGTCCTGACATGGACACTGTAGTCTAGTTTCTAAGTCTGTTTCTCCATGTCTCTTTGCTGCCTTTAACACAGTACTTAAATAGGACAGACGAGTGGCTGTGGGTGTATAGGAGAGCTTATTCCTGTGATATCGACAAAGCCTTCACGTAGAAGTTGAAAGTGGAACTGGGCTTTGAAAGATGTGTTCAGTCTCTAAAGGAGGGTGAGTGCTTAAGTGACATGCTTATTTCCACCACTTGCCAGTATTTCATATTCATCTTTGTATTCTTTCAGGCAACAAAATTGACCAACTCATGGGTCAGGCACTAGGTTAGGCATTAGCAATAAATACAACCCCCAGCAAACAAGACAGGGATACTCCCTGCCCTGATAGATCTTAACATTTGTGAAAATAGACATTAAGCAGGTAATTAGGAGTGTGATGAGTGTTATGAAGAGGGAAAGTACAGGATGCTAACCTGAGTGAGTTCAGGGTGACCCCTCCGAAGAAGTGATGAAGACTCATTAGGAGTTAGCAAAGAAAAAATTGTTGGAGCTAGAAGGGAGGAGGAGTGAACCAGGCGGAAAGAGAAAAAAAGTGAATCAAGGCACAGAGAGAAAATGGTACATTCAAGGACCTGGGAGCAGAGAAGAGTGACTGGCCAGGTCAGTATGGGCCAGATCACGAAGGACCTTGTGTGCACACATTTGGGAATCCTAAAGCAATCAGAAGCCACAATTTCTAATTCACAAAATTCCATCACCACAACAAGAAGCAGAAATCACTTCATTTCTACCCCTGCCCTGCTTTTTTAAAAAAAAAGTGGCCAAAAAAAAGGTAAATTGCCATTTTAACCATTTTTAAGTGTACAATTAAGTGACATTAATTACATTCACATTATACAACTGTCGTCAGTATTTCCAGAAGTTTTTATTCACCCCAAACAGAAACTCAGTAGCCCTTAAGTAATAACTCCCATCCCCCCAACCCCTGCTGTGATGGTTAAAATTGTGTGTCAACTTGGTTGGGCAGTGATTCTCAGTGTTTATATGTGGTCACTTCCATGATGGAATCTGCTGTGAGTAGCCAACCAGATGAAAGGGAATTTCATTGGGGGGTGTGGCCTGCATCCAAATATAAGCAGATGTTCTGGCTTTTTGCTTGCCCTGGATCCTGTGGCTGCCTCATTTTCGACTGACCTCTGGTTCTTAGGACTTGTGCTATCAGCTTACCTACCTACCTTGGGATTCGTTGCCCTTCACAGCCTATGAGTGGGAACCCTGCTCTCCAACCTGCCAGTCTTGTGTTTGCCAGCCCCTGCAGCTAGGTCAATTAGGAGAAGCCTTGTGGTCTTGCCTGCCAATGTTGGGATTCATCAATCTTCACAGCCTGGAGTGGAAGCCCTGCTCTCCAACCTACCAGTCTTGGGTTCGCCAACCCCTGCTGCTATGTGAATCTGGAGAAGACTCTATCCTGATCCATGGATCTGGGATGTTCCAGCCTCTACAACCGCATGAGCCATTTCCTTGATATAAATCTCTCTATATATATTTACACACTTTAGTGGTTTTGCTTCTTTAGAGAACCCAGCCTGAGACATTTGGTTCCGAGAGTGGTTCTAGAGAAACAAAATTGTAAGGTTGAGTTTTTCTAAACTTGTTCGCAAGTCTGGTTAGTCTTAAAGATGTTAATGACTCTGCTTCCAGCCGTAAAGAGGGCACTGCTAATCCATGGCGTGAGGTAGTGATACAGATATGCAAAATATCACCACCAATAGATCAGGTATTGGTGAAAGGCCAGTCTCGGGGTGAACACATGTGTGATACCTTTCTACAGTTTTTTCAGAATGAGAAGTATAAGGAAACTGGTTGGTTTGTCCTACTTTCGCTAGACAAACTGGTGAAAGAAAGAGATGTGCTCAGGGCTTTAGAGTCAAAGCTCAAGTTCTGCATAAATGACCTCAAGGCTTCCACTTGTGCTTTAAAAGAAAGCCTTATTTCTTGTAGTAACAGAGCTGAAATTGCCAAAAAACAAACCCAATAAGAGTCTTATTGTAAGAGTGGCTGAATTATGCCAGCTCAATTGCCAACCTCGAGAGGTGTCTGAAGTTGAAGTAAGGGCATTGATTGGGAAGAAATGGGATCCTGGAACTTGGGATGAGGACATATGGGCAGATAATCAGGAAGCTGGGGGCACTGAGCCCCTAAATTCCATTGAATCACTCCTGCCAGCAGAACCACTTCCATTTGAAGAGATTACTTCATGTTTGTCTGCCAAACCACCGTGCCCAGAAAAATCATTAGCCCCTCCACTCCCAACTAATTAGATTAGCCTTAGCTCAGCTGCCTCTAAAGAGCCTTTGCCTGAGTCACTGCCTGCGGCATCGCCTGAGGTCGATGCTTTACAAGATAGTGCTGAATATTCTCAAAACAATTCCATACTACTGATTCTGGCTTCTAGACCTATAACTAGACTTAAGTCCCAGTGAGCCCCAAAAGGTGAAGTACAAAGTGTGACCCAGGAGGAGGTATGCTACACTCCAAAAGAACTGCTTGACTTTTCTAATATGTACAGACAGAAACCTGGGGGATATGTGTGGGGATGGCTATTAAGGGTGTGGGATAATGGTGCAAGGAACATAAAGATTGATCAGTCTGAGTTTATCGATATGCGTCCACTAAGCACAGACTCTTCATTCAATGTTTCAGCTTGAGAAGTTAGGAAAGGATCTAATAGTTTATTTGGTTGTGTTGCTGTAACATGGATTATGAGGTGGCCTAAACCAAATCAAGTTGAAGTACCAGACCTGCCTTGGTATACTGTAGAAGAAGGTATCCAAAGGCTTAGAGAAATTGGCATGCTAAAGTGATTTATCAGGTTAGACCCACAGACCCACACATGGAGTGCCCAGAGAACACATCTTTTACCACAGCCAGCAGGAAAAAATTTGTGAAGGGATCTCCAGCATCCTTGAAGACTGCTGTAATTGCTATTTTATGTAAATAAGATTTGACAGTGAGAACTGCCCTAACTGAATTCAGACACTTAACTACAATAGGGCTGATAGGACCCCATGGTGGTAGGGGCCACGTGGCTGCACCCAATCAACAGACAAGGTGGGCGTGGTTACAGTAATGGACAGTAGAGTCAAAGCAGTAATCAGAATAGTCTGACTCGTATGGACTTAGTTATTGGCTACGTATGTCATGGTGTCCCTAGGAGTGAAACAGATAGGAAATCCACTATTTACTTGATCTGTACAAACCGATGAATTCTGGGTCAGGTGAACAGCAGTCTAACTCGAATTGCCAGAATACAGTCACAGTCCCTCACTCAATTCCCAGATTTGAGCGAGTTTAAAGATCCACAACCCCTTGAATGAAGGGGAGGCTGGGTCCCCTTGAGGAAGGACTCCAACACACTGCCAAAAATTTTTACTGTTAATCTTTCTCCCAGCCTTCCCCAAAGGGATCTATGGCCTTTTACGAGAGTGACTGTTCACTGGGGAAATGGAAATAATCAGACTTTTTTGGGGATTACTGGATACTGGCTCTGAAGTGACACTAATTCCAGGAGACCCAAAACATCACTGTGGCCCACCAGTCAGAGTGGGGGCATACGGAGGTCATGTTATTAATGGAGTCTTGGCTCATGTCTGTCTCACAGTAGGTTCGGTGGGTCCCCAAACCTATCCTATAGTGATTTCCCCAGTTCCAGAATGCATAATTGGAATAGATATACTCAGCAACTGGCAGAACCCCTACACTGGATCCCTGACAAATAGAGTAAGGGCTATTATGGTAGGAAAAGCCTAGTGGAAGCCATTAGAACTGCCCCAACCTAAGAAAATAGTAAACCAAAAGCAATACCGCATCCTTGGAGGGATTGCAGAGATTACTGCCACCATCAAGGACTTGAAGGATGCAGGGGCTGTGATTCCCATCACATTCCCATTCAACTCACCGATTTGGCCTGTGCAAAAAACGGATGGATCTTGGAGAATGACAGTAGATTACTGCAAACTTAAACAGGTGGTGACTCCAATTGCAGCTGCTGTTCCAGATGTAGATTAATTGCTTTAGCAAATTAATACATCTCCTGGTACCTGGTATGCAGCTACTGATCTGGCTAATACCTTTTTTTCCATACCTGTTTCGAAGGACCATCAGAAGCAGTGTGCCTTCAGCTGGAAAGACCAGCAATACGCTTTCACTTGCCTACCTCAGGGCTACATCAACTCTCCAGCCCTGTATCATAATTTAGTCCGCAGGGACCTTGATGGCCTTTCTCTTCCACTAGACGTCATACTGGTCCATTACACTGATGAAATTATGCTGATTGGACCTAGTAAGGAAGAAGTGTCAATAACTCTGGACTTACTGGTAAAACATTTGTGTGCTAGAGGGTGGGAGATTAATCCCACAAAAATTCAGGCACCTTCCACCTCAGTGAAATTTCTAGGGGTCCATTGGTGTGGGGCATGTCGAGATATTCTTTCTAAAGTGAAAGATAAGTTATTGCATCTGGCTGCTCCCACAACTAAAAAGGAGGCACGTCTAGCGGGCCTCTTTGGATTTTGGAGGCAACATATTCCCCATTTGGGTGTGCTACTCCACTCTATTTATCAAGTGACTCAAAAAGCTGCTAGTTTTGAGTGGGGTGCAGAACAAGAGAAGGCTCTACAACAGGTTCAGGCTGCCGTGCAAACTGCTCTGCTACTTAGGCCATATGATCAGCTGATCCAAGGGTGCTTTGTCCGTGGCAGATAGAGATGCTGTTTGGAGTCTTTGGCAGGCCCCTACTGGTGAACCACAGTGCAGACCCTTAGGATTTTGGAGCAAATCCCTGCCATCCTCTGCAGATAACTACTCTCCTTTTGAGAAACAGCTTTTGGCTTGTTACTAGGCCTTAGTAGAGACTGAACACTTAACCATGGGACACCAACTCACCATGTGGCCTGAACTGCCCATCGTAAACTGGGTGTTGTCTGACCCACAGAGTCATAAAGTTGGATGTGCACAGCAACGCTCCATCATTAAATAGAAGTGGTATACAGAAGATTGCCCTGAGCAGGACCTGAAGGCACAAGTTGCGTGAGGAAGTGGCCCAAATGCCCATGGTCCCCCCTCCTGTCACACTACCTTCCATCTCCCAGTCTGCACCTATGGCCTCATGGGGAGTTCCTTATGATCAGTTGACTGAAGAAAACTCATGCCTGGTTTACAGATGGTTCTGCGCAATATGCAGGCACCACTCAAAAGGGGACAGCAGCAGCACTACAGCCCCTTCCTGGGACCTCCCTGAAGGACAGTGGTGAAGGGAAATCCTCTCAATGGGCAGAACTTCTGAGCAGCACACCTGGTTGTCCAATTTGGTTGGAAGGAGAAATGGCCAGATGTGCAATTGTATACTGATCCGTGGGATGTGGCCAATGGTTTGGCTGCTCAGGGACATGGAAGGAACATGACTGGAAAATTGGAGACAAGGATTTATGGGGAAGATGTTTGTGGACAGACCTCTCTGAACGGGCCAAAGAAGTGAAGATATTCGTGTCTCATGTGAATGCTCACCACAGGGTGACCTCAGCAGAGGATGATTTTATCAATCAAGTGGATAGGATGACACGTTCCATATAAACCAGTCATCCTCTTTACCCAGCTACTCCTGTCATTGCTCAATGGGCTCATGAACAAAGTGGCCATGGTGGCAGGGATGGACCCAGCAGCATGGACTTCCACTCACCAAGGCTGACTTGGCTACAGCCACTGCTGAGTGCCCAATCTGCCAGCAGCAGAGACCAACACTGAGTCCCCAATATGGCACCATCCCTCCAAGTGATCAGCCAGCAAGTTGATTATACTGGACCACTTCCATCATGGAAAGGGCAGCGTTCTGTCCTTACTGGAATAGGCACTTACTCTGGATATGGATTTGCCTTCCCTGTCTGCAATGCTTCTGCCAAAACTACCATCTGTGGACTTACAGAATGCCTTATCCACCATCATGTTATCCCACACAGCATTGCCTCTGATCAAGGGACCCACTTCATAGCAAATGAAGCCCAGCAGTGGGCCCATGCTCATGGAATTCACTGGTCTTACCATGTTCCCCATTACTCTGAAGCAGCTGGCTTGATAGAACAATGGAATGGACTTCTAAAGACACAATTACGGTGCTAAGTGGCAATACCTTGCAGGGTTGGGGCAGTGTTCTCCAGGAGGCTATATATGCTCTAAACCAGCATGCAGTATATGGTGCTGTTTCTCCCAAAGCTACGATTCACGGATCCAGGCATCAAGGGGTGGAAATGGGAGTGGCACCACTATTATCCCTAGTGACCCGCTCACAAGATTTTTGCTTCCTGTCCCCGTGACCTTATGCTCTGCAGGTCTAGAGGTCTTAGTTCCAAAGGGAGGAATGCTCCCACCTGAAGAGACATCACTGATTCCATTGAACTGGAAGCTAAGAATGCCACCTGGCTACTTGGGCTCCTTATGCCTCTGGATCAACAGGCAAAGAAGGGAGTTACCATACTGGCTGGTGTGATTGATCCTGATTACCAAGAGGAAATCAGACTGATATTACATAATGGAGGTAAAGAAAAGTATGTCTGGAATGCAGGAGATCCCTTAGGGCATCTCTTAGTACTACCACGCCCTGTGACTAAAGTCAATGGAAAACTACAGCAATCTAATTCTGACATGAGTGAAGGTTTGGGTCACCCCACCAGGCAAAGCACCATGACCAGCTAAGGTGCTTGCTGAGGGCAAAGAGAATATGGAATGGGTGGTGGAAGAAGGTAGTTCTAAGTGCCAGTTAAGGCCATGTGACCACTTGCAGTAACGAGGGCTGTAATTGTTATGAGTATTTCTGCTTTGTATGTGTGCATCAAATATTTTTGTTTTCTTCTAAGATGTAAACAGGGCTAGTGCGTTTTGGTTGTATGCATGTTAGCTGTATCATGTCAGGCACCAAGTATGACTTTATAATTGTCTTTATTCAGAGATTACATATGGCATAATGAGATACATACATGTGCCAAGTTGACAAGGGGTAGACCATGATGGTTAAGACTGTGTGTCAACTTGACTAAGGCCATGATTCTTAGTTTTTATATGTGATCACTCCCATGATTGAATCTGCTGTGAGTAGCCAATCAGTAGAAAGGGAGTTTCCTTGGGGGTGTGGCCTGCATCCGAATATAAGCAGACATTCTGGCTTTTTGCTTACTCTGGATCCTGCAGCTATCTCCTGTTCTTCTGGCCTCTGGTTCTTGGGACTTGAGCTATCAGCTTATCTGCTGACCTTGGCATTTGTCCACCTTCACAGCCTGTGAGCGGTAGCCCCGCTCTCCAACCTGCCAATCTTGGGTTTGCCAGCCCCGGAGGCATGAATCAAGAGAAGCCTCTATCCTGATCCACGGACTTGGGATGTTCCAGCTTCTACAATCACGTGATCCGTTCCCTTGATATAAACCTCTCTCTATATATTTATACACTTTACTGGTTATGCTTCTCTAGAGAACCCAGCCTAAGACACCTGCTAACCACTAATAAACTTCTGTCTCTATGCTTGTGCTTACTCTGTTACGTGCCTCCAAGCTGACTCCGATTCACAGCAACATCTTAGGGCAGAGCAGAGATGCCCCATAGGTTTTCCTAGGCTGAAATCTTTATGGAGCACATCATCAGGTCTTTGCTTGCACTGCTGAGCCACTTGGTGGGTTCAAACCGCCGACCTTTCAGTTAGCAACCAAATGCTAAACTATTGTGCCACCAGGGATCCTTTGCCTACTCTAGATATTTCATCTAAGTGGGACTGTGCAATATTTGTCCTTTTGTGTCTGACTTATTTCACTCAGCATGTTTTCAAGTTTTATCCATGTTATAGCACAAAATAGAACTTCATTATTTTCTATGGCTGAGCAATAATCTATTGTACATATATACCACATTTTGTTTATCCATTCA
This sequence comes from Dugong dugon, assembly GCA_030035585.1. NCBI lineage: Eukaryota > Metazoa > Chordata > Mammalia > Sirenia > Dugongidae > Dugong > Dugong dugon. Next base: position 53,119,903 of record CM057475.1, read on the forward strand.
TCTGCTGATGGACACTTGGGATGTTTCCACATTTTGGTTACTGTGAAAGAGTGCTGCAATGAACACTGGTGTACTAGTAAGAGTCCTTGCTTTAAGCCTTTGGATATTGTCTTAGTTATCTAGTGCTGCCACAACAGAAATACCCCAAGCGGATGGCTTTAACAAACAGAAGTCCGAATTCAAAGTGCTGGCTCTAGGAGAAGGCTTTCTCTGTTGACTCTGGAGAGATGTCCTTGTCTCTTCAACTTCTGCTTCCTGGGAGATTTCCATGTGTCTTAGCATCTACCTTACCCCCTCTCTCCTCTGCTTGTTTTCTCTCTTTTATATCTCAAGAGATTGACTATAGATGCTCAATACTAATCCTACCTCATTAACATAACAGACAACCCATTTCCAAATGGGATTATAACTATAGGTACCGAGATGAGGATTTACAACACATATTTTTGGGGGACACAATTCAATCCATAACAGGTACATACCTAGGATTGAAATTGCTGGGTCATATGGTAATTGTTTAACCTTCTGAGGAATGCCAAACTGTTTTCCAGGAATCACTTCATTTTAACACCTATTGAAAGCTTATAGGATAACTGGTTTGAATTAAATTTCCCTGGTCTGCACCAGCTGACATAGTATACTGTGGTCTTGGGTCCCAGAGCAATCTTGAGTAAAGGGGCTGCTTTCCTCCAAAAATCCTAATTACCACTTGCTGTTCCAACATCACTGTGAAAGTGTCCCTAGAGGGGAATGTAAAGAGCTTGAGAAGAGCAGGCCAAGCCTGGGTGAATTAGCGAACCGTTAGTGATAATCATTACCACTGCCAGTTATAGCTTATCCAAATTGTCCTTCTTCCACCTTGGGATACCTCCTCCCTTCCTCACTGTATTTGTTCTCAGGGAAAGGATTTAAGGAGGATTATGCTTTTTCCTCTCTTCCCTCCTCTGTTGCTGGCCCTGTCTCACAAAGAATCAGAACAGCATTCCCTGTTAAATTCCATGAGTCAGGGAAGAGTAGAAATCCTGTTTTTAACATCCTTTTATCAAAGGTGGTATTCTGGGAAAAGTACACGAGCCTCTACAGTTAAGTTAAACCATCAAATAAACTGGCTACCTAATTGAAATGGGCAAGAGAGCCTTACTGCTGTTAGTTGCTGTCGAGTCGACCCCAATTTATGGCCACTCCAGGTACAGCAGAATGAAGTGTTGCCTGGTCCCCCGCTACCTTCATGAACATTGGTATGCTTAGGTCCATTGTTGTGGCCACTGTGTATTTTGAATGCCCTGGGGCCCTGGTGGCCCAGCAGTTAAGAGCTACAGCTGCTAACCAAAAGGTTGACAGCTCGAATCCACCAGCTGCTTCTTGGAAACCCTACAGGGCAGTTCTACTCTGTTCTATAGGGTTGCTTTGAGTTGGAATTGACTCCTTGGCAATGAGTTTGGGTTTTTTTTTTGGTTTCCAACCTAGGGGGCTCATCTTCCACCACTATACTGGACAATATAGTGTTGTGATCTATAGAGTTTTCACTGGCTAGTCTGAAAGCTCCACTGAAACCTGTCCACCATGGATGACCTTGCTGGTATTTGAAATACCAGTTGTACACGAGCTTCCAGCATCATAGCAACATGCAAGACACCACAGTACAACAAATACTGACAGATGGGTGCCTTAGGAAACAGAAAAGAATGGAGACATAAAGAAAAAAACACAAAATCACTGATAGTAAAATAGTTTTATTTAGTTTCTTATTTTTAAAAAAGGTAGCATTTCACATATAAATTTAGACTTCAAGATTACAGTGTATATTTGCCAAAAGGAACATCCCTGAAGGAGGGACAGACTGAGAACTCACTGAGTGAGCACAGGGAAGCACACTCCATGGGGAGTTTAAGTGGAAGTTCTTTCTGTAAAACTTCATAATGGCATTTCCCTGTCCCTCAACCCCGACACCGGGGTTTGTGGCTTGTAAGAAAACCCACACCATCACTTCGGAGCAATAGCTTTTAGCTCATGTAAATAGGGAAAATCTCTAGGAATGAAAGCGCAAACATCAATGATCCAGATTTCCCACAACAATCATTATTTATCTGCAGCAACATTATGACAGGTTAAGAGTTTTTATAATTCAAAAGTTCTTTTAAGAGGGCTAAAGAACACAAAATTCATTCAGAAGGAAATTTATATAATTAATTGAGCAAAAAGAAAAAAAAAAAAAAGATTCTCTCCATATTATAAGTGCCTCTGACATATAAGACCCAGGAAAAAGACCCACTAGAATCTGGGATTTCCTTCCTTTCCCAAATTCAGTGTTTGGCACAATCCACAAGCTGTCCTGAGACTGAAGGGCTGACGTGCAGCTGGAAGCTTTCTTGGCGGTGGTCCCATGACTTCGGTTTGGCTTCCTCAGAGCGTACACAAGAAGTGTCTTAACAAGCTGCACAAACTCAGGCCTAACTGGGGTACACTGTTTTCAGGAAAGTTAATGTTTAAGGGGGAAAAGTCCAGATGAAATAGGTCTCCCATAGCCACAGGCTAGCTCTGCTACCTCTCATGGAAAATTAAGTCTACTGGATATCCAGGGAAGGTGAAAGTTGGAAAAACAACTTTGATTTCAGCATCTCAGGGCCAGGAGGGAAGAGAGAGATGACCAAGGATTCTTTCTATCCTTCGTTTCACACTATGTGGGCTCCTGATGAACAATCTTTAGAACAGTCAGTGTGCTAGCCACCATGGCAGCCCTAGGATTTAGCCTTTAGGGAGCAGTGCTGGGGCAAGTGAACATATCCCAAATCCAGTTTTAAAAACATTTCCTGCAATCATGATACAATACTGTGCAGTGAGTGGCTAGGAATTGTACACTGCTCCCTCCTATTTCTAGTTAAAGCCCTGTCCCACTCTTGGCCAGCCAGAGCTGAGAGGGACATGTAAGGAGTTGTCTGTGGCTAAAAACTGGGCACCTTAGTCACTCATGGCCTGGGGCAGTGATGCCGACAGTCATCACCAAAATGGGGAGGAATGCCGGGCCCCAGAGCTGTGGTTCAGAGCAAATGGCTTCATCTAACCCAAAGTGTCAAATCAAGCCCTCGTGAGCCATACTAATGCAGTAAACTTCTGATTAGGAATCTCTACAAGGTATCTCTGGTTGGGTGGCAAGGTGTACATCCCAGCAGGCCACCAACCGGACTGTTAGAAAACAGAAAGGTGCAAATCATATCAAGTAAACGGTTATTCAAGTGGAAGATCACTTGCTGGGGAACCTCAGCAGCCTAGAAGTCAATCACATGGACAAATGCTGCCACGGGACCCCACAAAGAGGGCCTGGGGTGCAGTCAGTCTTTATACCTACCATATCCTGACTGTCTTCCCTCTGGCCTCTCATCTCTAGAATGGCTGAGCACACATTTCCCCAGGGACCAATGTAAACATATAGATCTCAGCTTAGAAAAACACAGCTTGTTATATGTTTAGTGTTTAACATTCAAGTGCAGGCAGTATCTTAGCATCAGACTTTCCCTCATTCATGAGTACCAGTTTAGAAAGAAACACATAAATGACACTTGATAAAACTGCAGCTGAAAAGACCATGTGAGTGCCAGACAGCTGGCACTATCCTGCATTCAGTTGATAAACCAGGATTATCACAGGAGAGGCAGAACAGATGGAGCAAAAGTTCTCTGTAAATCTGAAGAGTCGGTATAACCACTGTTCCCACTTAACCCCTTGAGCCACATCTTGATATGGGAGAACATTTCCACCTCTTGCATCAACCTGTGCTCTCCTTGTTTTGGATGGGGCTCTCTCCAGAGGGTTCAAGAGCCTCCTTAGAGAGGAGAGAACTTTCTCTTTCAGTCCTAACATCAGAATATTTCAAAGCACAAGAGGAGTCCACAAACATGCTAGGGATGCTGCTGCCAAAGTATATCTTACTGTTAGAAGCAATGGCCTGGTACTTTTTGAGCTCCAGATATTCCGGGGTCAATTTGTGCTGTGTAGGGGCAAACAAGAGCAAAGACATCAGGATACTTTTGTGCAATAGTCATCTCTCTCTTTCCCTATATCCATTTTTTCTATTGTTCTTCTAAGTATCATTCTCAACTCTGAATTGCTGCCAATGACCCCATCTCACTTTTGAGTGTGGCTATCACATTAACAGTGATGTTCAAGACTTGAAGCTCCTTTAATGAACTTCTGTCCTAATGCAGGAGAAGTTATTAACTTCTTAATAAAAGGATGTAATGGCTAATTGGGGAAGGGAGGGGTTTGGGAATAATTAATAACTATCTAATGATAATCACTAATATTTCTATAGTGATTTAAGGCCTATAAAGTACGCTCTCATTTCATCTAGCTGAATTCAGCCTGGAATCTGATGGGAATTCCTGATTCAGAGAAAGGTGAACAGGTCAACAGATGGGAGTGGCAGAGCTTCAAAGGAAGGGGCTGTGACTTAGAGTAATCAAAACAAATATATAAAAACCCTACTTTTTCTTCTCAAAGTCCTGTCTACTTTCCAATCTCCTTTTAATGTTAGTGAACCAATGAGTAACCTTTTAATTCCCTGGGCTCATAACTTTATAATCAGCCATCGTCTGCTTTTCTTGACCAAATTCTAGAACTGTAAAAGGTCTCAAGAAAATCATCTAGTTTGGCCTCTTATCTTTACTCAGAAGCTGCATGTTTAAACTTTCGTGATGGGCAGATGTTTGTCAACCACCTCCCTAAAGATCTCCCCGTTACCTGCTGCAGTGTTTTGTTTTGTTTTAATCATGGTGCCAAAATATAGCCAATGAAAATCTGAGTTTGATTAAAATTCATTTCCAATTTTCCACGGAATAGACACTCCTCCAAAAGGCCCCCAAAACCTTCCCTAATGATCCTCCCCTCCTTGAGTCTCAGTCTGTCCTCTAGGCAAATGACCATTTTGTCCTTCACAGTTCCGAGTATCTATTTTCTGTGTTCCAACATTTCTGATGCCCTGGATCTATACCCCTCTCTAGCTGATCACATCCTCTGTCAAAACATTGTAACCAAATGTGTCACAGTACATAACCAAATTACTTCTGAAGGCCTTTTTACTACAGGTGGATACCTGAGTAGCATTTTTCAAAATGGTCGGGGTCTTGATACTTGTGCCTGGCCAGCTTCTTTCATTACAGATTTAGATTGCTAGTTTTATAAATGGAAGTTTCCCATCTTGCTTTCATCTTCACCAAATTCCAATCTGTTTCTATAGGGCTGTGTCCTCCAACATGTTAAGTTTATTTCTAAATTTATAACAGTTTTCAAAGTACTGACAACTCTCATTCTGTCTAACTACCATGTCTCATCATTTCTTCTGAATATAGTTTATGCTGTTCTTGCTAAACTGAAAGAGTTTAAGGCCTGTCTTACAGCTTGTATCTTGACTCTTAAGCCCTCAAGCTGCATCGTACACATCAGCAACTCCTATCTCAACCCTTTCTCTGTTCCAATGTACTCCACAAATAATCATCTTATAAATCTTGGTCATATCCTTCCCTTCTCAGAATACTGTAGGGGTTCTAGCTGCCTCATAAGTAAATAACTCCTGTTCACTCTCTAGCCAACCTACCCTTGTACTTACACATACACTGTTTACCCATCCATCACCCTACCTCCCTCCTCAAGTTACCACATATACCATTCCTCATGCCCGGAACTGTTTTCTATATCCTATAAATAAGCAGTTCTCAGCTGGTGGCATTTGGAAATGTGTGTATGAAGGAGGTAGAGTTTGGTGGCTAAAATGACCGGTAAGCAATACGGACATTTAGTGGACAAGAGCCGGGGATGCAAAATATCCCATGATGCATGAGACAGTCTTCAACAATTAAAAAAAAAATCTCACCCCAAAATGCCAAGAATGTCTCTGATGAGAAACACTGCTCTAAACCAACTTAACACCTATCAAAAAAAACCTACCTTATCTGGGAAGCAATGCTAGTCATTTCAGGTGAAAACCCTCAACTTCACTAATCACTGAGCCTTTATATAGCAGTGCAAATGAACGAATTTATGGCGTTTGATCTGTGTTTAATATCTGTTTGCCTTTGTCCTAGCTTCCACTTTTGAAAAGAACTATACAAAGTCCCCAACCTGGTAAGTGTGCAGTACCTCTTCCTAAGCCATTGGCTGATTCTGGAGGATGTGACAATCCTACCCTTTCTTGACACTAGATAAAATCTCTCTATCATATTAGAGCGCCCCCAAAGGAAAAGCAAACCCCTAAACCATACAACCAGGAAGGTGGCACACAGAGCCAGTCACCTTGTTTGAAGTGGCATATTTGTGTGCAGCATAAAACTCAGCATCTGCTTTCGCCTTCTCTCGGGCCAAGAATGCAGCATCTAGCAAGCAAAACAGAGTCAGGGTGTTTAAAACAAAGCAAAGTTGCCAATCTATTCCCTCAGCTATGTTAAGAGTTCAGACTCTACCATAAGGTAGGGGTCCCTTTCTCCACTGCCTGATAATTCAGGTACTTACTTTGCTTCATAAACTTACAACAAAATGAACAGTTTTCAAATCCGAGTCTGCAGATAGCTCTTTCTCAACAGGGAATACTCTTGTCACTGTAGAATAACTCTCAGCTCATTTGAGTCCGTTTAATTTTCCAGCCAAAGTTGCTCCTTCTTTCCTCCTCCTCTTACACTACCCACCTCCCATCAGCCAAACCTTCATTCTCCACCCAGGCTCTAGGCTTCAAAAAGAATAACTAAGTCCAGACATGGAAGTTCTACTCTGTCTACTCCATTGTTCCCAGCCCCTCAGAATTTGATCCAGCCTCCGTAAAGGAGAAAGATAGGAAGCAGCGGTATATAAGCAAAAGGGGTTCAATATCTGGTCTTCCAGTCTGCTTGTGAGCTAAGAATACTATGTGAAATCAAAGAGTTCAAGACGTTCTGTGAAAACTGGGGCCTCTTCCCTCCCACCCCACCCACCCCAGCTAATTTTATTTTTGTTGACAGATGGGAAAGAAAGTGGTGGTAAGCTTTATTATCTTGTGCATTCTTTACAACTGATTATGGGTAATTCTCATACTTTGCCTGGAAATGAAAAGTGTTAGCTAATAAGCCCCAATTTAAGGAAAGAAACTGAAAGGCTGAGTTATCCACAATCACAAACTAAACCAATAGATATGTAATAGCAATAGTGTATTTTTTTTTGTCTAGAGTATCAGGCCAGCCACTTTCTCCAGACAAGATTATTCTCTGCTATGGCCTTGCTACCCACCACAGACAAGAACACAACTCCCTAGGCAGGGCAGCAGTTCAGGACAGTCACAGCCTCACACTCTCCCTGATGTACCTTCAATTTCAGAAATGCGCTTTTCAGTTTCTTTCTCCATCACCTTCTGCTGAAATCGAATTTTTGCCACCTGTGCAATCTTCTCTGCTTCTATAATTATACAACAAAAGAAGACACATTCAAATGCATTTCTCTCATCCCTGTGGCACTTAGAATCAGCAGCACACAGTCTAACATTTAATTATATAAGATTATATGGGCTAATTGTTACATGAAGTCTTAACTAACCAGACTGTAAACAACTCAAAGGAAAAAAGGCAATTTATTTTCCACTTTACACTGTTCTATTCTGACAGTGCTAATTTTGTGGGAAGAAGGTATATAAAAAGTAACAGTTTCAGTCCTTCATGGGACAACTGATTTAGGAAATAATATTGGAGTTATTATTCCCAGTCCTTGAGTGTAGAGAATGTGACCCAGCTGGAGCTGGGCTCACAAGGACTCGTTAAGGGCTCACAAGGACACATCAACTGGGCCCTGAGGTATAAAGACAATAGCTAAGATAATCTTGGAAAGTATCTTTTAGGGAAACTTTCACGTAAAGCCAGTCAAACAGAACACAAAAGACTTTCCACTCTTATCTTTTTCTATTCGCATTTAGTGAACATAAATTTGTTGGACCAGGGAAGACCCTCCTGACTCTCGTTACTGAAACCTGTACCAATGATTGTTATGAAAGACAATTCAAAATGTAGGATCACAATTTCTAGCCAATTTGTGAAAAGGTAAAGCTTTCAATGGTTTTGCCCATCTGTAATGTTAATATATACTGACAGACTCTGTAATGATCTTTGGACTCGGGCAGACATGGCTGTGGCAGCATGCTTGTCCGTTTTCCCATTCTTGCCTGTTCTGTAATATTCTTTGGACTCAGGCAGACATGGCTCTAGCAGCATGCTTGTCCGTTTTCCCACTTTTCTGTTCTGTGATATTTCATTGGATTCGGGCAGGCATTCTAGCTCTGGCAGCATGCTTGTCAGCTTCCCACTTTTGTCCTTCTGAGTATATGCCGAATAAAACTTTATTTTTGCTTTACTAAACTTTATGATGTTCTTCCCCTACAACACAATATAGCAATGGTCCATAAGCTAACGGGAAAAAAAGACACTCTTACGAAAGTACCAAAGAACAAAAACAGAGCAACATAAATGCATGGCAGCACAGGACAATTACATAACGTAGCAGGAGAAAGAAAGAATAAGGAAGATAAGTTAAACCAGAGAAGGTCTTCTGGAAGAAATCTTAAAGGAAATAATAGACATGACCTGGGAGGACACACCAGAAAGCATAAACAAAGATGAAAGTTATGAATGAGCAAATCACAGTGGAGAGGTGATAAGGCGCCATCTGACAAGACAGCAGAAAAGATTAGACAAGAGGGCTACAGGACTCCTGTCCTGAATGACAAGTTAAGGAGCTTAGTTTCAATATAATCAGGATCAACTGTTAAATTACTATCAGGGGAATGACATGATAAAAATATCATCGAAGAAAGATTATTCTGACTGCTGTAGAAGATAAAACAGAAAGCAGGGTAATTCTTCTGAGAGTGTGAACATGTTAGCTGCAGCAGGCAACACTGGCTTACCCAAATCACCCAAGACTAGGTTATAAAGACTCTAATTACACTTTAAACTCAACTATTGCAATTCTTACATAACATTCTCAATTCTCCTTTTTTAGCCAAAGACACACACACACCTTATCTCTGGCCCCTGAGGGAAGTGCATTATAAAAAGAAAAACTCTAAGTGGGTTTCTTCTTTCCAGAAGACAGTATCCTTTACCAAACACTCCAGGGAATATTTGCTTATTTCTTTATCAGAGTAAAACCAATCCATATCACGCCATTCTAAAAAATAATCTACTATATTCAACAGGGCTAGAAATTTAACTGTAAGCAGAAACTCAAGATAAAACTTGAATCAAAGGTGAGGGATCTGGAGCCTGAAGCCAGAACCCAGACAATGTTGTCTTGGCATGGGAGAACTGTTGTGGTAATCCCATTCAACACTGCTCTGTGACATCTGAGTATAAACCAATAAGCAGCATGACCAGAATCTGTTTCTAGAAAAATGGTGGACCAGGTTAGTGAGAAAATCCTTTAGCTACTAACACCTTAAAATGCTAAATAAAATATATAACAACTTTGTTTTTTAATGCATAGCTAAATTTTTAAGAAAGAATGGGAGACAGTTAAGTGATGTAAGAAAAGGGAGAGCAGAGAGCCTGCACAGTAACAGCACCGGGGTAGGTTATTTAGACAAGTAAGGGAGAGGGACATGGGTCACTGCCCATGCAGGGTCAGGAGATGAGGCCTTGGGATGTCAGAACTGAGAGTCCTCAAAGCTGAGATCTTTAAAGGGTTACAAGTCCAGTGAAAGGGGGACTGGAAAACCTGACCCACCAGCCCAGTGAGAAGTACCTAGACACATCTCAGTGAAACTAAAGAGCACTCAAAGACAGAGAGAAAAACCTTAAAAGCAAAAAGAGAAGACAGACTGATTACCTAAAAGGAACAAGTAGACTTTTGACAGTATATATCTACACAGCTACAAGAAGTCAAACAAAAATGAAATAATACTGTTAAAGTGATAAGGAAAAAAAGTTTGGTTTAGAACTATAAGCTAAATTACATTCAAGAATGAGGGAGAATATAAAAAGCACTGAGATCAAGACAAGAAAGAACTGAAGAAATTTTCTACTCCTTAGCCTTCACTGGAAAAACTAGCCAAAAAAAAAAGGATTGCAAGAAGCAATGGAGAGGAAAAAAGTACTCAACATACATGTACATCAAAATAAATACTTACTGTAAGAATCAATGATAACAATGATCATACTTAATCGGGGAAATAAAAGCAACAACAATATGTAAGACTGGGGACAGTGATAAACATTCTAAAGTACTGTTCAAGAAGATGACATAGAGAATGATTAGACACTGTCAAGTCAGGTATGCTTGTTAATATTTTATAGGTAATGACTAGCTATACATTTGAGAAACAGAATGCAAAATTTCCAATTAAGTAAAAAGAAGAAAAGGCTAAAGAAAATTCTATCATTTTTATACCAGTCAGAAAGGCGGGGGGGGGGGGGGGGGGGGGTCAGAGAAAAGAAATGCATGGTAAATAGCACAATATTAAATGATACAAACAAATCCAAACACAGCAGTAATCACAATAAATATAAAAAGACCAAACTCACCAGTTTAAAAGACAGACTCTCACATTGGCTAAGACAACAAAATCTAGCTATATGCTGTTTACAAGAGACACACCTAAAACACAACACAGAAAAGTTGAAAGTAAAAGAACGGGAAAAGACACACCAGGAAAATAACTAACCGAGAGAAATCTGGCGTAAGTATACAATCACTGGACAAAACAGACCTTAGGCCAAAAAACATGTTTAGGGATAAAGAGGGCTATTATGTAACAGGAGCAATTCTCCAGGGAGCAGTAACCATCTTGAACCCGATACTCATTAATGAGATAGCCCTAAAATATATAAAGAAAAAAAAAGAAGTCAACAAATTCATGGTCCTAGTGGGAGAGGGAGATTTTAACACACTTCTCTCAGTTACAGCTCAAGAAGGCAAAAATTAGAATACAGAAGATGTGAACAACACAATTCATAAGTCTGACTTCATGGATAGAGAAACCTGCATCCAACAAATGGAGAATACACACCTCAATCTTTTCAAGTACACGAAGAACATTTATTAAAAATGACCATGTATGGTAGGTCACAAAGTAAATTTCAATAAATACTTAAGAATCCCTAGAACAGACCATATTCTTCTGACCACAGTGCAATAAAACTGGAAATCAACAATAAAAAGGTAGCCCCACAAAATCCATTCAATCAGAACTGAAAAATATACTACTGATAATTCCTGGGTGAAGAAAAAAATCACAATGGAAAATGTTTTAAAAAGAATGAAAACTGAATACCAATAAATAATCTGCATTTCAAAACTTGTGAGACATAGCTAAAGAAGGATTTAGAAGAAAATTTAGTTTCTAGTCTTTTCTAATGGAAACGTTTAAGATTCTAATGAATCGTTTAACTTGAGAAGTTAGAAAAGAACGAAAAAGTAAACTCAAAAAAAGTAGAAGGAAGGAAATAATAAAAATAAGGGTATATAATTGAAAAGAAAATGTCAATAGAAAAAACAAAAGCAAAAACCAGTTCTCTGAAAAGATAAAGACAGGCAGACTCCTGGTAAAACTGATCTAACAAAAGAGAAAGCACAAATAAATATCAGGAATAAAAAGGGTCATCCAGATATGGTAGAGGGTTTCAAAAATTGTAAGAGAATATTATAAATAAATTTATGCCCCTAAATTTGAAACATCAGAAAATGGACAATTTTCTAGAAAAATAAAATTACCAAAATGGACTTAAAAAAAATAAATAACTGAACAGACCTACACCCATTAAAGAAATTAAACCAGTAGATTAAATGTTACCACAAAAAACAAAAGAGCAAAAACCCCACTAGACAAAGACGGTTTTACAAGTGAGTTCACTAATCTTCAGAGAAGATAATACACATCTCATGCAAAATGTCACAGAACACAGAAAGAGGGGATGCTCTCCAACTCTTCTGAGGCTACTGTAACCATGACACAAAAAAACTTGCAAGTGAGAGTATAAGAAAAAAAAATATAAGCAGATCTCATTTATGAAAATGAAAGTAAAATCCTAAAGAAATAATCAGCAAACTATATAAAGAAATGTATTGGGAGGAACCCAATACATCATGGCCAAATGGGTTTATCCCAAGAATGTAAAGATGATTCAATGATAAAAAAATCTACTAATATAATTCACCATGTTAACAGTTTAAAAAAGAAAAATCATATGGTCATATCAACAGATGCAGAAAAAAAATCTAAAAGTTTTAACAACCATTCAGGATGAAAACTCTTGGCAAGCAAGAAATAGAAGGAAACTTCATTAACTAAAAAAAAGTTAACTACAACAAACATGATTGGGATTATTTCCTTTAAAGTCAGAAACAAGACAGGAATGCCTGTTACCATCTTTTTTTGTTTTCCCCCAACACTGTACTGGAAATCATAGGCTGAAGCAATAAGATAAGAAGAAATAAAAGATGTAGGGTAACAAAGAAATAAACAGAACTGTCCTTATCTGAAGACAATATGACTGTCACATGGGAAACACAAGAATCTATTAGAAATAACATTCTCAAAAAAAAAAAAAAGAAATAACATTCTCAGCAAGATTGCTAAATAGAAAATCTACAGCGTACTTATACAAAAGCTACAACCAATTAGAAAATATGTTTTTAAAGAAGATCCTATGGAGCCCTGGTGACACAATGGTTAAGAGCTTGGCTTGGAAACCGTATGGAGCCGTTCTACTACTTCCTACAGGGTCACTATGAGTCAGAAACGACTTTGATGGCAATGGGTTATTTCTAACAGCAAATAAACTTAATGGATATATATGAATAAATCTCTAACAAAAATGTGTAAGAAATTTAAGAATTGTTGAACTTTCTGGGGAAGATATTTCTTATAAATGGACAAATACAATACATTTATAAGACTCAATACCAAAATGATACAGATTCTCTCCAAACTGATGCATACATTCAGTACAATTCCAATCAAAAGCCCAATAAAGGATTTTACTCAACTTGAGGAGTTGATTCTAAGATTTATATGGAAGAATAAAGGACCCAGACTAATCCAATACAATTTCAGAAATAATTAGGAATAGTTAGTATTTAACAGGAATAGTTAGAGAAACTCACTCTCCCAGATAGAAAGACTTAATACAAAAGCTACAGTGATTAAAACAAGTTAGTACTAGGGACGGACAGACCAAAAAATGGAACAAAATAGAGATCCTAGCAACAGAACAATTATATATAGCACCATGGTATGTGACAGATGCAGCACCAGAAATTAAGTAGAGGAAATAATGAACTATTCAGGAAGTAGTCTAGGAAAATTGGCTTGCCAATTGGAAAAAATAAAACTGAATCCTTATTTCACACTAAACATTAAAATAAATTCCAGATGGATTATAGACCTAAATATGAAAAACAATATTTTAAAACTTATAATAAAATTATTACTTTGGGGTAGGGAAAAAAATTCTTAAAAAAGATAGGAAAAGCATAAACCATAAAGCAAAAGATGGATGAACTGACTCATCAAAATGAAATATATATGTCAAAGATATCATCAAGTTCAAAGAGAAATCAAAAATTTGGAAAAGATTTTTGCAATGTAAAAATCTAGGAAAGGTTAAGTATCCAGAAGATATAAAGACCGACAAGTGAATTAAAAAAAAAAAAAAAAAAAAAAAAGCAATCAAATTATGGGCTAAGGATATTAACAGGCAATTCATACACAAAAAAAAGGAAACCCTGAATGGCCAATAAACAATACTCGACTTTACTAGTAATCAGGGAAATTAAAACTGAAATTACGTGATACTCTGCCCACCATCAAACTGGCACATATTTTAAAGTCTGATAATTCCAAGGGTTGAGGAGGATGTGCAAAAATGGGAACTCAACAAGAGAGAATGAAGAAAACCAAAGACACTTGGGAAAGATTAGTTCAAAGGACTAATGGACCACAACTACCACAAGCCTCCACCAGAATGAGTCCAGCACAACTAGATAGTGCCCAGCTACCACCGGACTGCTCTGACAGGGATCATAATAGAGGGTCCTGGACAGAGCTGGAGAAAAATGTAGAACAAAATTCAAACTCCCAAAAAAAAAAAAAAGAAAAAAAGAAAAAAAAAAAGACCAGACTTACTGGTCTGAAAGACTGGAGAAACCCAAGAGTATAGTTCCCAGACACCCTTTTAACTCAGTACTGAAGTCACTCCTGAGGCTCACCCTTCAGCCAAAGGTTAGACAGGCCTATAAAACAAATGATAACTCACATAATTCAACCACGTATAAAAGACTAAATGGGCACACCAGCCCAGGGACAAGGATGAGAAGGCAGGAGGGGACAGGGAAGCTGGATGAATGGAAATAGGGAACCCGAGGTCGAGGAGTGGAGTATGCTGATACATCCCGGAGTTGACAACCAATGTCACAAAACAGTCTGTGTATTGTTTAAGGAGAAACTAATTTGCTCTGTAAACTTTCACCTAAAGCAAATTTAAAAAAACAAAAAGGGAACTCATACAGCAGCACAAAAATTGGATCTCAAGCACTGCAGAAGAGAGGGTAAAAATGGTAGAATCACTCTGGAGAACAATTTGGCGATATGCCATAAACTTGAAGATATGCATACCTATGACCAGTTCTACTTCTAGATATTCTAATCTCTATTCTACTCTAGATACTCCAGAACAGTGCTTCTCAAACTACCTGCAGGAAGGGACTATTTTGTATGTGTGTATATTTTAACCTGTTAGGAACCCATAAATGATAATAAAATGAGCTACTAGAAAGAAGAAATTAAACAGTAAAAACAAAAAATATAAGCCCATTGTTTATTATTAGATTTAACAGAGATAAAATTAATGTCTTAAGATGCCGTAAGAACTTGTAAAACACTCACTCTCAATCTCTGCACTTATCTCATTATGGATTAGACAGAAAAAGCTGGCGAAGGGACAGCAACACATACCATATGCTGTGAAGTGCTACTCCAGGGAGACTCTTACACACTGCACACAGAGACACAGCTAAGGTTGTTACTGTGCCACTATTTATAATAAAAGTAGACACTACCTAATTTTTCATTAGTAATTGAATTAACTGAGGTTTATCATTGAATGAAATAATACACAGCAGTTAAAGATGATCTAGATTTACTATTATCAACACGAATAAAACTCAAAAACAATGTTTGTTAAAAAGGCAAGTTGTATAATAAAAGGTACAGTTTGATATTATTTTTGTAGTTTAAAATAGGTAAAAATAATTCTATAAATTGTTTATGGATACATGTTTATAGTGAAAGTGTAAAAATATGGACAGAAAGGATAAACATCAACTTCAGAAAAGAAGCTACTCTGAGAAGAAAGGTCAAGGAATACCACCAAGGGAGGGTACAAAGGAGGCTTCAAACAGACCTATAATTTTTTTTTCCTTAGAAGACAATATGACCTAAAGGAAATATATGGCAAAATGTTAGGCTTTCATTATGTTGTTCTCTGTACATACCTGTATATGTGAAATATTTAATCAAAAACTTCTTAAATTTTCACCAGCCCAAGAGCAAACAACTGAGGCCTAAGAAGACAGTCTAAAGGTATCCTGGAGTGTTAGGAAAACCACTGTAATTCAAAATAAGCACAATTCTGCTGTACTTTCATAGAACACAGTATCTACCGATCCAGATACAACTAGGTGCATGTCAACAGCAAGGATGCATACTATAATCCTGAGCTTCCTCCAAAAAATTTCCCTTTTCTTATTCTATATGGATAAAAATCCTACTGTAGAGAGAGAATAAAGCTGCTGATAAGCCCTACCTACTCTCCCTGTCCTTGAAAAACACAATAAGACAGCCAGCAACAGGGCAGAGAGCCAAACCACTTCATTAAGTATTGGCTTCCCCTCCTTTTTAAGGCTTTAGGACATCTGAATGTGCAAAGGCGTTTCCAAAATTTTCCACTAAGTATGATGCAATCTTATTTGAGTCCCATCAATATCCACGAGACCGACAAAAAAAAAAAAACAGGACAAATTCATAACACATGTACCTAGAGACATCCATTTCAGAAAGAAATCCAAGTACCTATAACAGCCTTCTTCCTCTCTGTCTCAGCTTCTTTCTCCACAACTTTTTGTTTCTGTGCAGCAATAAGTAGTTTTGTCTTCTCAGCCTCCCTGTGGAGCAAAACATTATAAAAATCAGAAATGATTCTCATACGTGCAATCACAGACAGTAATTCTGACCCTACAGTGGATCAGAAGAACCATTCTATACCTAAACTTTCTGACCTATTAAGGTAGGCAAGATGGGTATCACCCTATTTTACTTAGCAATAAATCTGAGGGTGAAAGGTTAAATGATCTGCCCAAAGTCACCCAGAGCAAAGAGTAAAATTTAGTACATTTGAATTTTAGTCTAATTTTTTCCTCTAATTGTATCACAGAAAAGCCTATGATCTGGAAGGGAGTGTATCAACACTTCTTTGTTGTTGGGCCTCCTGCCAGCACATACAGCACCACTGTGCCAATTAGAAAAAGGCACTAGTCTCTGGGCAGCTGCAGCTTCTCAGGTGCACGATTTGGTAAGCAGAATGAAACTGGTTTTCAGCCACTGCCTGACTCAAGCGGCTACCTTGTGCAGTGGCCCTGTTTACTGTACAGGAGACATAGTTAGGTGGCAGTTATTAGGTGGTGAACTTGGGTTTAATGTAAGGAAGAATTTTCTAAGAATTTGAGCTTTCTAATAATGGAAATGGCTCCCTATCAGTGAGCACGTGCAAGTGGAGACTGGGTGACCACATAGCAGAAATGGTATTAAAAAAAGACTACTATTAGGTGGGAGGTTAGACTCAACGATCCCAAGGTGGTTTTTAATTCTGGAATTCTAACAGCCTATAAGATTAGGAAAGATCCACAAAATCTGAAAAGTAACTCCAATAGTTTCCCCAGAGTATTTCCCCCCAAACCCTTCCTCCTTTAGCCACCAGGACGCTGATAAACATAAAATGCTATGATGGATACTATGAATTGAGGATAGAGAACACACAATATTCATCCTTCTATCACCAGAAGCTATCATATTTAAAGACAAAGACACCCTGGGCCTTCATTAATATTTTTTTCAATAAATGGATCAGGCCCATGATCTGCCCAGCTTGGTACTCCATGCTTCATAGTTTTAAAAGAAGAGTGTTCCTTCTCTACAATGGAAAAGGAAAATAAAACTCCACATGACAGAAGATATAGACCTGGGTGCAAAAAGGACTCAGAAATAAATTATCCCACAAAAAAGTATTATTACTACTCCTTGGACCCCCTCTATCTATACATCTGTTGTATTCTTGACTTTCGCAGTTATTTTTCCAGCATCCTGTATCCTTCCTTTTGTTAACATATCCGCCAAATTTCCTAAAAGGCTTATGTTTCTTCTTTTCAGCATCTGTCATAAGAGAGTAACATTTCAACTGCAAGAAGTATTCCCCTAAAACGGACCCTCTAAAACACTTAGAAACTAATTTTCTATCAAGCAAATAACAACTCCTTGCCAGCCAGCCCTGAACACATAAAAGAGAAGACTGCAAGGAGTCAACTCAGGCAAGGCTTCACCAGAAACAAATGATAAAGATCCTGGTCTAATTTTAGATACACAATCACATACAATGGAAACCCAAACTTTATACCAACAAGGTATCTATTCTTACCATTACAACACAGTAACAAAATACACCTGCTCTGCTTTAACCTTATCTCCTTTTCTCCTCTATTAATATTTAATTCAAGGTACTATTCACATCCAAATTACAACTCCTTAGGCTTTCAGCAATAGTTACACAGTAAACTGCATCCTTGGCCACTCAACTGCCCCTGAAATGTCAATGTATAAACAGAAATTAAATATAAGAGTCAAATGGGAATTAAAATGTGAGAACAGGTGACACTATTAGAATAAAAGATATGGAAGATAGACATATATCCCACCCCAGAGCATAGTATCTCACACATAAGTCTCTTCTAGACTGGTGCATTAGTATGCAGACAACCCTAAATAAAAATATTTGGAATCCCACGCATATTACTCACATTAACTCAAAATTTCTTCGTATGGCTTCTGGGATTTTGGGTTTTGTAACACGCACAGCCTAAAAAATAAAAGTGAAAAAGCCAAAATATATTTGAAAACAAAGAAATCTTCAAACTAAGTGTTCCGCAGAAGAGCTCCTTAAATGGTGCTGATAAAACAACAACTATGATACAGCTGCTACTAACAAGCGTGGAGTTCCCACTAGAAAATCTGCTTCCATGCCATCGCACCAAGAATCAAAGAAAAGCTGGTTCCTGTTTCCTTAAAAAACGTCTAACTACGGGAGAAACCACTCTACCCACTAAGGAAACCAACTCCAGAGGGAAAAGGTTCCTGCTAAAAAGTATTTCACAAAGCTCTTTAGCTGGACACTTTAGCTTTCCTTTTCAAACTTGCAGGACAAAGAAACAGAAGGAAGTCAAAGTTCCAAGACTGAAACTGTAAAGCTGGAAACGATCAGTCAAAAAACAAAGAAGCAAACAAACAACCACCCAGGTCATTGCATACAGTTTAATCCAATGGACAGTAACTGAATTTACCATTTCCTAAACCTACAATCACTCAGTACTGACTAAACAGCCCAACAACTGAAGAAAAACAAATTACTTACAATTAATAGCTTATAACATTCTTTCTTCCTAAAATCTTACTCAGATCAAAGCCTACCTGTCTTTTTAGACATTGTTTACCACTTTTTTTTCCCCTAACCATAGCATACCTTTTATGTAATTAAGATTATAAACTACTTGGAAAGTGCTGTTTTTTGAAGCCAGACTTTATAGCATCAAGAACCTGATCTCTCAAAAACTTCTGATTTTACTAGTTAAATATTCCCTACCCCCACCCTCCACTGCAAACATACATACTTTGCTTAAGTTTTTTTTTTTTTTTACTTGTTTCTTTTAAATTTTAGTGTGTTTTAGGTAAAACTTTACAGCACAAATCAGTTTCTCATTGAAAAATTTACACACAAATTGTTTTGTGACATTGGCTGCAATCCCTGCAATATGTCAGCACTCTCCCCCTTTCCCTTTCCACTCTGCGTTCTCTGTGTCCATTCTTCCAGTTTTCCTGTCCCTTCCTGCCTTCTTAGCTTTGCTTTTGGGCAGGTGTTGCCCATTTGGCCTCGATACTTGATTGAACTAAGAAGCACGTTCCTCATGTGTATTACTGTTTATTTTATAGGCCTGTCTAATCTTTGGCTGAAAGGTGGACTTTGGGAGTAGCTTCAGTTTTGAGTTAGCAGGGTGCCAGGGGCCACAGTCTCAGGTATAGAGGCATATATTGTAACCCAAAAGCCAGTATTATATATTTTAAACCAAAAACCAGTATTAGTTACTCCTTTAAATAACACAGAAAAAAATATAAAGGATGCCCATTTTCATTACTCTAATTTACCACAGTAGCTGTCCAAGAAGAAAAATGGGGTATAAACACAGGGAGAGGAAAAAATAAAATATGGATTGTTACTGAGGTTGTTCATTCAACAACAAATATTTATTGATGCCTACTCTGTGCCAGGCACTGTTTGTTCTAGGCACTATGGACACAGTCATGAACAACAAGGCAAGATTGCTCTCATGGAATTTAACGTTCTAAAAGAGAGGAAACAGACAGTTAACAACAAGAAAGCAAATGAATGAAAGAATTTCAGACAGTTATGAGGGTAATCTGAAGAATTAAAACAGCATTTTAATTTGGGGACAGTAAAAGTACTAGGTTGTGGAGGAGCAATCAAGATATCTATTCTGGAATAATTTATATAATTGAAAATCAATCAAAAGGTTACTAGAGATGGTGAATCCAGCAAAGTTGTAGATGTAAGATAAATCCAAGAATCAACTGTATTCCTCAATTCTTAAAAAAAAAAAACCAAAAAACTACATATTCTATCGCATTAAAACTCATTAAATACACGAGAATTTAATTTGAGATTATGAGTTTCTCCCCACATCAGAAATTATGAAAGAAACTAAAAGGATGAGAGAACTAAGTAAAATCAAAAACTATGCTCCTAATTTTAAAAAGTGCATGCCACCTTAGGTACCTAATATAGCTTGAAAATACCAATGATGAAAACTCATCTGGAAGAAAAAGCTGGCACCCGCAACAGAGGTCCAAGAATAAGTGGTGCCCCCCAGCCCGTACAGCCAACATCACTGGGTGCTCATACTCCAGCTACAAAACTCACCCACCTACGTGCTCTAGGGAACGGGGAAACGCTTTTCTCCCAGACACTGAGGGGCAGCCGTCAGCCCCCTGCCTTACTCTGCGTGTGACCCCCTACTGCAGCCAGATATCCGTGCCTACACCAACCACCCATGCCTGTCTAGAACTGCAGGTAAGAGCCTGCACCACACACTTGGTAACTGACTACCTAGACACCTGAGATAAATCCATACAAGAAAAGTAAACGGACTAATGGGCTCACATAACTTAGTAACAGATCTAACCACCTGACGACAGGACATTAGAGTTTCAAAGGTGCCGATAATCAAACTAGCTCACACGAGCAGCCTATTTGGGCATATCAAAACAAAACAAAACAAAACAAGAAGCTAGGACACAGTAAGCAAACATAAAATAATTAAATATAATAACTTACTGATGGCTCAGAGACAACAGTCAACATCAAATCACGTAAGAGGCAGACCATGATGACTTCAGCAAGCTCCCAAAATAAAGAATCAAGGAATTTTTGCAGGAAGAGAATTAACCAGAATTACTGGAGGCAGAATACAAAACATTAATGTACAGAACTCTTCAAGACATCAGGAAGGAGATTAGGCAAAACGCAGAACAAGCTAAGGAACACACAGACAAAACGACAGAAATAGAGGATCTTAAGAAGAATATTCAAGAGCATAATGACAAATTTAATACACTGCAAGAATCGATAGAGAGACAGCAATCAGAAATCCAGAAGATTAACAATAAAATTTCAGAATTAAACAACTTAATAGAAAGTCATAGGAGCAGAACTGAGGCAGGAGAAGTCAGAATTAGTGAGACTGAAGATAAAGCACTTGACACCAACTTATCTGAGGAAAAATCAGACAGAAGAATTTTAAAAAATAAGTAAAATTTAGGAAATTATGTGGGACTCTATCAAGAGGAATAACCTATGAGTGACTGGAGTACCAGAACAGTGGGGGATAAGAGAAAACACAGAGACAACTGTCGAAGATTTCTTGGCAGAAAACTTCACTGATATCATGAAAGATGAGAAGATACCTATCCGAGATGCTCATCAAACCCCACATAAAGTAGATCCCAAAAGAAAGTCACCAAGACATATAATCAAACTTGCCAAAACCAAAGATAAAGAGAGAATTTTAAGAGAGGCTAGGGATAAACAAAAAGTCATCTACAAAGTCAAAAGGACTAAGCTTGGACTACTCAGCAGAAACCATACAGGCAAGAAGGCAATGGGATGATATATATAAAGGCTTGAAGGAAAAAAAATGGCCAGCCAAGAATTATATACACAGCGAAACTGTCTCTCAAATATGATGGCGAAATCAGGGCACTTCCATATCAACGGAAGTTCAGGGAATCTGCAAAAGCCAAGCCAAAATTGCAAGAAATACTAAAGGGAGTCACTCTGGTTAGAAAATCAGTAACATCAGATAACAACCCAAGATGAGAACACGTGACAGAGCAACCAGATAGGGAAGTCACAAAAATAAATCAACGCTAAAACACTGACAATAGAGAAACAGAGATGTCAATATGTAAAAGATGACAACATTAAAACAAAAAAGAGGGACTAAAAAATGTAGACATAGATTTTCCATATGGAGAGGAAGTCAAGGCAATATGAAGAGATAAAAGACTAGTTTAAACTTAGAAAAATAGGGGTAAATACTAAAATAACCACAAAGGAAACTAACAATCCCACACATCAAAATAAAAAATGAGAAAAATACAAAGACTCAGCAAATACAAAATTAACAACAATGAAAATGATGAAAACAAAATACACAAAGAAAAATGACTTAGCACAGAAAATTAAGTGGAACAAAGAAAACTGTCAACAACACACACAAAAAGACATCAAAATGAGAGCACTAAACTCATACCTATCAACAATTATGCTGAATGAAAATGGACTAAATGTACCAATAGAGAGACAGAGAGTGGCAGAATGAATAAAAAAACACGATCTGTCTATATGCTGCCTACAAGAGACACACCTTAGACTTAAAGACACAAACTAAAACTCAAAGGATGGAAAAAACTATATAAAGAAAACAACACTCAAAAAAGAGCAGGAGTGGCAATATTAATCTCTGACAAGATAGACTTTAAAGTAAAATCCACCACAAAGGACAAGAAAGGACACTATATAATGATTAAAGGATCAATATACCAGGAGGATGTAACTATAATAAATATTTACGTACCCAATGACAGGGCTCCAAAATACATTAAAAAAACTCTAACAGCATTCAAAAGAGAGATAGACAGCTCCACAATAATAGTAGGAGACTTCAACACACCAGTTTTGGTGAAGGACAGAACACTCAGAAAGCAGCTCAATAAAGACACAGAGATCTAAATGCTACAATCAACCAACTTGACATGTACTGAACACTTCACCCAACAGCAGCCAAGTATACTTCCTTTGCTAACACACATGGAACATTCTCCAGAATAGACCACATATTAGGCCATACAGCAAGCCTTAACAGAATCCAAAGCATCAAAATATTACAAAGCATCTTTTCTGACCATAAAGCCATAAAAGTAGGAATCAACAACAGAAAATGCAAGGGAAAAAAAATCAAACACATGGAAACTGAACAACACCTTGCTCAAAAACTACCAGGTTACAGAAAAAATTAAGGATGGAATAAAGAAATTCATAGAATCAAACGAGAATGAAAACAAATCCTACCAGAACCTTTGGGACACAGCAAAAGCAGTGCTCAGAGGTCAGTTTATAGCAATAAATGCACACATCCAAGAAGAAGAAAGGGCCAAAATCAAAACATTAACCCCTGCAACTCTAACAAGTAGTAAGATAGTAGCTAAAGAAGCCCTCGGGCACCAGAAGAAAGGAAATAACAAGAATTAGAGCAGAATTAAATGAAATAGAGAATAGAAAAACGACTGAAAGAGTTAACAAGACCAAACGCTAGTTCATTGAAAAGATCAACAAAACTGATAAACCACTGGCAAAACTGACAAAACAAAAACAGGAGAGGAAGCAGGTAACCCGTATAAGAAATAAGATGGGTGATATCACAACAGACCCAACTGAAATTAAAAGAATCGTAACAGAATACTATGAAAAACTGTACTCTAACAAATTTGAAAACCTAGAGGAAATGGACAAATTTCTAGAAACTCACTACCTACCTAAACTGACACAAACAGAGGCAGAACAACTAAGTAAACCTATATATAACAGAAGAAGAGATTGAAAAGGTAATTAAAAAACTCCCAACAAAAAAAAGCTCTGGCCCAGATGGTTTCACTGGAGAATTCAACCAAACTTTCAGAGAAGAGTTGCCACCATCACTACTAAAGGTATTTCAGAGCATAGAAAAGGATGGAATACTCCCAAACTCATTCTATGAAGCCAGCATAACTCTGATACCAAAACCAGGTAAAGACACCACAAAAAGAAGAAATTACAGACCAATATCCTTCATGAACATAAACACAAAAATCTCAACAAAATTCTAGCCAATAGACTTCAACAACATATCAAAAAAATAATTCACCATGATCAAGTGGGACTTATACTAGGTATACAGGGATGGTTCAACATTAGAAAAACAATCAATGTAATCCATCACATAAATGAAAGGCAAGAACCACTATCAATTGATGCAGAAAAGGCATTTGACAAAGTTCAACACTCACTCATGATAAAAACTCTCAGCAAAATAAGAATAGAAGGGAGATTCCTCAACATAATTAAGGGCATTTATACAAAGCCAATAGCCAACATCATCCCAAATGGAGAGTTTGAAAGCATTCCCCTTGAGAACGGGAACCAGACAACGATGCCCTTTATCACCACTCTTATTCAACACTGTGCTGGAGGTCCCAGCCAGTGCAATTAGGCTAGAAAAAGAAATAAAGGGCATCCAAATTGGCAGGGAAGAAGTCAAAGTATCTCTATTTGCAGATGATACGATCTTATACACAGAAAACCCCAAAGAATCCACAAGAAAACTACTGGAACTAATAGAAGATTTCAGCAAAGTTTCAGGATACAAGATAAACATACAAAAATCAGTTGGATTTCTCTATACTAACAAAGAGAACTTCGAAGAGGATATCACCAAATCAATACCATTTACAATAGCTCCCAAGAAGATAAAATACTTAGGAACAAATCTAACCAGAGACGTAAAAGACCTATACAATGAAAACTACAAGACATTACTGCAAAAAACCAAGAGAGACCTGCATAAGGAGAAAAACATACCTTGCTCATGGATAGGAAGACTCAACATTGTGAAAATGTCAATTCTACCCAAAGCGATCTACAGATACAATGCGATCCCGATTCAAATTCCAACAGCATTTGTTAATGAGATGGAGAAACAAATCATCAACTTCATATGGAAAGGGAAGAGGCCCTGGATAAGTAAAGCATTACTCAAGAAGAAGAACAAAATGGGACGCCTTACACTACCTGATTTAAGAACCTATTATACCACCACCACAGTCAAAACAGCCTGGTATTGGTAAAACAAAAGACACCTAGACCAAAGGAACAGAATTGAAAACCCAGATGTAAGTTCATCCACCCATGAGCAGCCGATATTTGACAAAAGCCCAAAGTCCATTAACTGGGGAAAAGACAGTCTCTTTAACAAATGGTGCTGGTATAACTGGATGTCCATCTGCAAAAAACTGAAACAAGACCCATACCTCACACCATGCACAAAAACTAACTCAAAACAGATCAAAGACCTAAAATAAAATCTAAAGTGATAAGGATCATGGAAGAAAAAATAGGGACAACGCTAGGAGCCCTAATACATGGCATAAACAGAATAGAAACCATAAGTAACAATGTACAAACACCAGAAGAGAAACTAGATAACTGGGAGCTCCTAAAAATCAAACACTTATGCTCATCAAAAGATTTCACAAAAAGAGTAAAGACAACCTACTGACTGGGAAAAAATTTTTGGCTACAACAAATCTGATCAGCATCTAATCTCTAAAATCTACAAGATACAGCAAAACCTCAACAACAAAAAGACAAATAACCGAATTAAAACATCGGCAAAGGATACGAACAGGCACTTCACCAAAGAAGACATTCAGGCGGCTAACAGACACATGAGGAAATGCTCATGATCATTAGTCATTAGAGAAATGCAAATCAAAACTACAGTGAGATACCATCTCACCCCAACAAGGTTAGCATTATTTCAAAGAACACAAAATAATAAAAGTTGGAGAGGTTGTGGAGAGACTGGAACAATTATACACTGTTGGTGGGAATGTAAAATGGTACAACCACTTTGGAAATCCATTTGGCACTTCCTTAAAAAGCTAGCAATAGAAGTACCATACAATCCAGCATCCCACTCCTTGAAATACATCTAGTCAAATAAGAGCTATCACGTGAATAGTTATATACACACCCACATTCACTGCAGCACTGTTCACGATAGAAAAAGATGGAAACCACCTAGGCGCCCGTCAACAGATGAATGGATAAACAAATTATGGTATATTCACACAATGGAATACTACGCAATGATGAAGAACAATGATGAATCTGTGAAACATCTTATGACATGAAGGAATCTGGAAGGCATTATGCTGAGTGAATTTAGTCAGTCAGAAAATGACAAATATTGTATAAGATCACTATTATAAGAACTCAAGCAAAAGTCTAAACATAGAAGAAAACATTCTTTGATAGTTACGAGGGTGGGGAAGGAGGGAAAGGAGTATTCACTAACTAGATAGCAGACAAGATTATCTTAAGTAAAGGGAAGGACAGTACACACTACAGGGGAAGTCAGCACAACTGGACTAAATCAAAGCTAAGAAGTTTCCTGAATAGAACCAAACACTTTGAGGGACACAGGAGCAGGTCAACCGGCATAACAAAGTTTATTAAGATAATGTTCTGCATCCCACTTCGGCGAGTGGCGCCTGGGGTCTTGAAAGCTAGCGAGCAGCCGTCTAAGATGCATCAATATGTCCCAATCCACCCGGAGTAAAGGAGA
This sequence comes from Dugong dugon, assembly GCA_030035585.1. NCBI lineage: Eukaryota > Metazoa > Chordata > Mammalia > Sirenia > Dugongidae > Dugong > Dugong dugon. The sequence goes on from CM057475.1 coordinate 53,146,186, forward strand.
ATGAAGACCACGATAGACACAAAGAAAGTATTAGCCCAAGAGACAGAAAGGGCCATGTAAACCAGAGACTTCAGCAGCCTGAGACCAGAAGAACTAGATGGTGCCTGGCTACCACCAATGAATGACTGCCCTGACAGGGAACAGAAGAGAGAGTCCTTGATGGAGCAAGAGAAAAGTGGGGTGCAGAACTCAAATTCTACTAAAATACCAGACTTAATGGTTTGATTGTGAGAGGGACCTCAGAAGACACGGCCCCTGGACTCTCTGTCAGCTCAAAACTAAAACCATTCCCGAGGCCAACTCTTCAAAGATTAGACTGGACTATGGGACGTAAAATGATAGTCGTGAAGATTGTGCTTCTTAGCTCAAGTAGATTTATGAGACTAAACGGGCAGCTCCTGTCCAGAGGTGAGATGAGAAGGCAGAGAGGGTCAGCAGCTGGTTGAATGGACACGGGAAATCAGAGGTGGAAAGGAGGAGTGTACCGTCACAGTATAGGGACAGCAATTAGGGTCACATAACAATGTATGTATAAATTTTTGTATGAGAGACTAACTTGAATTGTAAACTTTCACTCAAAGCACAACAATTAAAAAAAAATTATTCATCCAAAAAAAAAGTATAAACTGGCAGAAATACCAAAGGTCATCGTTTTTGAAAAGATGATATACCTTACCAGATTTTAAAATTGCACAAAAAAGTCAAGTTACTATAACCATATGGTAATGTGTTAAAAATAGGAAGGCTCTTCAGATAAAGATTGGACTGGACTGTGGGACATAAAATGATACTCATGAAGTGTGTGCTTTTTAGCGCAAGTAGATACATGAGACTAAATGGGCAGTTTCTGTCCGGAGGTGAGATGAGAAGGCAGAGAGGGTCAGGAGCTGGTTGAATGGACATGGGAAATAAGGGGTGGAAAGGAGGAGTGTGCTGTCACAGTACAGGGAGAGCAATTAGGGTCACATAACGATGTATGCATAAATTTTCGTATAAGAGACTAACTTGAAATGTAAACTTTCACTTAAAGTACAACAATAAACAAAAAAAGGAAGGCTGTTAAGACTTTTTTGGATTCAAATTATGAATGAGAAATTAGTAACACACTGTTCCACAAGGTAAGAAGTACTGCTGTTTGGCTGTATTTTCAAAGTAATTACTTCTGAGATTCCTATCCTCTAAAAATAACAGCTTTAGTAGGCATATCATTTCTTGAAAGCCAACCAGCAATAAAACACACAACTTGTCGGAGCTTCTGGGTTCCGAATTGGCTTTCAAATTGACCTCTTTAGCCTTAGACAACCCTTAGGTATTACAGAGATGACTTCTTTAAATCACTGATTGTCATAAAGATGACTAGTAGGTATGTCCAGTTCTCTATGCAATATTTCATACGCCACTTCTAAGGGAGTAAGCCATAAAGGCTTCCTCAGGTTTAAGAGAACAGTAATTTAAAGTACCTGGAAAATCAATGTTTCTGAATGTATGGACACTGGACTTGAGACCATCTCCAATGAAACCTTCAAAAGAATCTAAAAATTTGCCCTCCTTCCCCTAGCCTACCCAGGAATTTGACATTACTTGTGCCATGAATAGGAGTAAGTGAATATTAGCAGATTAAGAATTGATTTTGGCGCTGCCTATATATTTCCTACATCTTTTAACGTATAAATGAGTTTTAAGTTAATCCTTAAATTTTCTCTTAACCTATAGGAATTACAGTCCAGTTGGCCTGTTAATGGTACTTAAATTTACATTTTAATGACTGAAATTTGTGTTCCTGGACAAATCTGCAATATGATAATCAGATGTAGAAATCTTAAAACAGTGATTAGTTCACTTTCTTGTGTGGGTATACTCACATTTTAAAGTATGGACCACAGTTAACTAGTGGTCTCAGGGGTAGTGAAGACACTCACTTTTTTTTAAAGGCTTAGCTGAAGTATACTTAAGATGATGATCATGCTGTGTTCGTGATTTTGGGGGCAACTCATTAGCCATACTTTGTGTTGCCATAACAAAACTTTAAATGGTTGTCAATTACACTTTTCAACGAATTTATCTCCTATTTTATGAGGAATCCAGTGCCAGTCACTAATATTGTCTAATAGTGACATTTGCACAAGTCTTATAATAGTTAAAATTTATGAACTTAAAGGAATTATTACCATTATGTTTAAAGACCAAAAAAAAACCCAGGAAGGCTGGTTAAATAGATTGAAAAACTAAAAATGCATTCCAACTACTGTAAGAAACTATAACAAAACAAAAGCTACCAAAACAATGGAGATCTTGCCCTACCAATTTAAGAATGTATTTATAAAGCTACACTTTTTCATTCAATAAGTTTTTATAAAGAAAATAAATAAATTTAAAAAACCCTCTTGCTGCTGTGCAGAAAATGAAGTTGGTAGGGTAAAAGTGAAAGAGGAGAACATGGACAGGAGGCTACCGTACAAGTCCAGGCAAGAGGTGCTGGCTTTGTCTAGGAGGTGGGTGAAAATGGGCAGTTTTACATGGGTTTTGATGGTAGAATCAGCAGAGTATGGGGATTGATTAGATGCTATGGGTAGGGGGGGATATGTCAAAGATGCCTTCCATACTTTTAGACTGGTCTCCTGAGAGGAAGGCAGTGTCATTTACTGATAAGAATGAAAAACAGAAGAGAAGCAGACTTGACTGGAAAAGATCAAGGGCTCAATAACTAATAAAACAGAAAAATCAGTGGAACAGCAAAGTCCAGAAAAAGATTCTAGCATATACTGAAATTTAGTATACAATACAAATGTCATTTCTAACAGCAGAGGAGGAGAGGAGGAGGGAGGATAAATTCTTCAGTAAATCACAGCTGCTATCCAATATAGAAGAGGAAATTAGAGGCTACTTCACAATTGACATCAAAATGGATTCCAGATGGATTAAAGATTTAAATCTAAAATACAACCATAAAAGGAGAGAATAATTTTATAATTTCTGATTTTATTTAAATTTCTATAAGGCTCTTATGGTGTGCCAACAAAGCCAAACATCACAAAGTAAAAAAGAATAAAATGACTATGCAGAAGTTTAAAGCTTCAGAATTGTTAGGATAAAAAAGCTTCAGAATTGTTAGGATGAAAAAACCAAGTGACAAAAACAAAACAGAAACACCTGGGAGAAAATGTTCCAATGCATTTAAAAGAGTTGCAAAAACTTAAACATATTAACAAATAGTGTATTTAAATCACTGAGAAAAACTGATAAATCACCACCAAATAATTGATCAACACAACGAACAATTCACAAATGAAATACAAATGGCCAACAAATATCCTAGGACATTCAACCTCACTAAAACAAAAAAACAAAACAAAACAAAACAAACTGCCATCGAGTTGATCCAACTCATGAAGACCTCACTGTGTCAGACTAGAACTGTGCTCCATAGGGTTTTCAATGGCTGATTTTTCAGAAGTAGATTGCCAGGGCTTTCTTCCAAGGTGCCTCTGCCAACCTTTCAGTTTGCAGATGAGCACATTAACCATTTGGACTATCCAGGAACTCCTCAATCTCACTAGTCAGTACAACAGTAGATTAATTTTCTCCAAAAAGATTGAGAGAGAGAGAAAGAGACAGAGAGAGAGACAGAGCTTGCTGCATGCATCTGCTAACAACATGGGTGCAATCACACAATCAAATGTGCAGTGACTACAGTTCACTAACACTGCTGATGAGAAAGTGTAAGCTGTAGAAACTGCCGTGAAAGCTAATTTGGTAATATGTACCAAAAAGTCCCTAAAAGGGACATATACTTTGACCCATCAATCCCACTTTCAGGATTTTATTTAAAACATATGTATAAGCTTGGTCACTGCAAAATGTATACAATACAAAAAAATTAGAAACCAGAGATTAATTAGACATAACCATTAAAAGTGATGATGCTTCACACGATGGAATACTACGTAATGATAACGAACAACGATGAATCCATAAAACATAACATGGAGGAATCTGGACAGTATTATGCTGAGTGAATTCAGTCAGTTGCAAAAGGACAAATAATTGTATAAGACCACTAACATAAGAACTCAAAAAAAAGTTTAAACACAGAAGAAAACATTCTTTGATAGTTACAAGGGTGGGGAGGGAGGGAGAGGGTTATTCACTAACTAGATAGTAGACAAGAAGTATCTTAGGTGAAGGGAATGACAGCACACACTACAGGGGAAGTCAGCACACTGGACTAAACCAAAGCTAAGACGTTTCCTGAATATAATCAAACACTGTGAGAGACAGAATAGCAGGGGTAGGGGTCTGGGGACCATACTTTCAGGGGACATCTAGGTCAACTGGCATAACACAGCTTATTAAGAAAATGTTCTGCATCCTACTTTGGTGAGTGGCATCTGGGGTCTTAAAAGCTTGCAAGTGGCCATCTAAGATGCATCAATTGGTACTAACCCACCTGGAACAAAGGAGAATGAAGAACACCAAAGACACAGGAAAATATTAGCCTAGGAGACAGAACGGGCCACATAAACCAGAGACTCCATCAGCCTGAGATCAAAAGAACTAGATGGTGCCCAGCTACCACCAATGACCGCCCTGACAGGGAACACAACAGAGAGTTCCTGACGGAGCAGGAGAAAAATGGGTGCAGAACTCAAATTCTAGTAAAAAGACCAGACTTAATGGTTTGACTGAGACTGGAGGGACTTCGGAACCCATTGCCCCTGGACTCTCTGTTGGCCCAGAGCGGAAACCATTCTGGAGGTCAACTCTTCAAAGATTAGACTGGACTACAGGACATAAAGTGATACTCATAAGGAGTGTGCCTCTTAGCGCAAGTAGACACAAGACTAAATGGGCAGCTCCTGCCCAGAGGCGCGATAAGAAGACAGAGACGATCACGAGCTGGATGGACACAGGAAATCTGGGGTGGAAAGGAGGGAGTGTGCTGTCACAGTATAGGAAGAGCAACTAGAGTCACACAGCAATGTGTGTATAAATTTTTGTATGACAAACTGACTTGAATTGTAAACTTTCACGTAAAGCATGATAAAAAAAATAAAAATAAGAGTGATGATGCAACAAATCTGTATTTTTAACTTGGAAAGATGTTCATACATACTGTTAGTGAAAAACAAAAACCAGGTATGGTATGATTTCATTTTGTTTAAAATTTATTTATGTATGTCTATTCTATAACATATGTTCCTGTATATTAAGAAGAGTCTGGAATAACCTAATAAATTGTTAAAAGTGATTTTTTTGTTAAAAGTGATTTTTTTCTATATAGTAAGAATACAAACTGGTGAACTTCACTTTGTTCTTCATGCTTTTCCTACTACCTAATTTTTTTTCCACAACATACATAATGTGTGTGTATATAAATATGCAAAATATATACAAAGAACCATAACAAATCTGTAAAAAAGAAAAACAATCCAATGGAAAAATAGGCAAAAGATATGAATAGGCAATTTCCAGAAGAGAATATAAATGACCAGTAAAAATACCAAAAGATGCTTAACCTCATTAATAATCAAGGAAATGCAAGTCAAAGAGACATCTTCACACTATCCACAAAGCAAAAATTAAGAGGTCTGATTGCTTCAAATGCTGATGAGGTTGTGGGGAAACAAAAATACTCCTGGTAAAAATGTGTATTTATATACTCACTTTGAAGGATAATTTGATAATATCTGTTAATAACAAAAAGGTCCCTAGGTGGCACAAATGGTTTGTGCTCAACTACTAACCTACATGTTGGCAGTCTGAACCCACCCAGTGGTGCCATGGAAGAAAGGCCTGGCAATCCACCCTCTAAAGATCACAGCCAAGAAAACCCTACAGAGTTCTGCTCCATAACACTTGGAGACAAAATGAGTCGGAATCAACTCAACGGCAACGTGCCGACCCTACAATTTAGCAAAAAAACTTTGTTTATAGGGTCCTACCTTAGATAAACACTGTGCGTATTTATAAGGAAACATGTCAGGAACGCTCACTCCACTTTGTTTATTGATAGTAAAAAACTGGAAACAGTAAGGCAATGGTTAAGAAATATGAAGAAAAGAATTCTAGGCAGTTGTTAAAAGGAATGAGTTAGATCTCTAAGTAACAACCTGGGCAGAATCTAAGATTCTATGACAGTCACATTCATTTCTTGTTTTTGAAAATTAAACAGCTACTCCAGCCATAACTGACCGCATAACTAATAGATTTTATTACAAAGTTAGTTCTGGATGTTTCAAAGGACTCCTTAACTTTGCTGGTTCACTCTCAGGCACTATGTGAGCCAATGGCATAGCACAAATGAGGCCACAAGAAAAGCCCTGCCTGTCTTCCTAGTCTCATTTATTTATTTAAAGAATTGAGACACGTCTGACACCTAAGAAAGCTTTGTCTGTAGCTGCAGGTAACGTTTTTCACAACTATCAACTGATCTCCTAGAACCTCTGAGAAAGGACACCAGAGAAGCCACACTGCCACTTCTCAGATAATCCAGATCCAGAGCAGTGGCTTTCAAACATTACTGACCATGAACACAGAAAGAAATGCATTTTACAGTGAGACCCAACTGAAACGTCCACCCCCACACACTTACGTGAAACAAATAAAAGTCTCACAGAATATTTAACCTTATTACATGCCATGTGCTCTAATTTCTTTTCCTATTCTATTCCACTTTATTTAAAATGCTGTCCTCACCCATTAAAATTGATTCTACAACTCACCAATGAATTTCTACCCACAATCAGAAAAAATACTAATCCAGAATAGTAGGCGTATAGCCACTCACCATTCTATCTCCCACTGTCGCTAAATTCATCCGCTACCTTGCTTTTACTCAGGCCACCCCACCCACTGGAAATACTTTCATCACTCCTCTCCCCCATATAAATCGTAATAATTCTTCCACACCGAACTAAAATCTCAACTCTGTCATAGTCTTACCAGATCACACTCTCTTGAAATATTCTAACTCTTACAGCATTCATAATACAATCAATTCATCTGTCAATTAAAACTTTGTGCCATTTATTTTGTTTAGAATTATTGTTCAAATCTGAGGGCAAGTGTTACTCTTACACTGATTTATAGATACTACTATATACTCATAATGCCTCACGGGTAGCAAGTATATGGATTTTATTTCCTTTTAAGAACCTCAGCTTATCTGTTCCTTATAAGAGTGTTCATAAGAAAATGCCACTCATGGTAAGCCGTAAGAGTATTTTACTTAAAGTAAAAAATGAGAAAGGTAGTCTACAAATTACCATAGAACGTCAATTAAATAATTCCTGAATAAACAATTTGATGAAAGCAGGACTAAATTTAGAGCTCTCCAAATTCTCAGAGAACATCCCAAGGAAAAGGGCTTACCTGTATAGTGAGACCTGGAGCCATGACATTTAAATCATTCTGCAGAGCTTGCTTCAGGTTTTCATCTATTTGATCTGTTTTTGAAGCCAAGAACAACAGCTCTCATGACACTCTTTTTTTAAAATAACAAAACCAATCATTTTTAGACCTAAAGTTTCCATAGTACTATTCTTTAATAGAAAAACTGTTAAACTGCTTCAGATTAGGTGGGTAGGTAGATACACAGACATATATACACACACAGACACACACACACATTAATTCTGTTTTTCTTTTGTGTGGGAGAAAGTATGAGGAATTATCTAATAAAAAATTTAAGGAAGGAAGATGACAAGCAGCAGTCTACATTTATCCAATAATGAAGAAGCGGAGAATCTGGGTCTATAGTATTTTAATTCAGGGCTCTTGTGTCCCGATTCTCAGAAAAAAGCAAATTCCTATCTTCAGTCAACCTTTACCCAAATCCAAAAGTAACTAAATTTCATTTCCATGCACCTCAGCTTACAATTACTTTAGATTTAAAAAGAGGGAAAAAAGCTCACAGCAAGGTCTCTGAAGCACATACAGATGGGCAATAAAGATGTCACTTTGCTTGTAACTTGTAATTCATGGATTTTCTATCCACCTCAATGGTACTTTCACCACTATTAAAATGGTGACTAGCGATGTGACAAATCAGGACAGATAAGTTTCCTCATATCCATCAAAGTACGATAATCAAAGAAGAATCAATTGGTAGATCTCTAAATTGATTATAACCAACCCTGTGCCTCTTTCTCAGAAATTCACTAGGAATTCCAGAAGGGAGAAGTGAGCAATCAATAGCAGCAATGGATTCCCTGGTCAGAGCTTTCACTATCACAAATGAAATGTAACTTGTGCAGAAGAGTTAACATAGCAGGCCTGAGACTGAAATCCTTAGAGAGGCCTGTTTTTAAGATTGGCCCTTGGCTGCCATCTGAGTTGGATTTGGGGAGAATTCCCACCATTCCCAGAACTGGTAAGAGCAGCTGAACACCTGTTTTCCTTCTAGAGTCTGGAAGTTTGCTACATGCTAGGCCTACGTGACCAGCCCCAATAATACCTTGGGCGCTGACCCTGGTAGCCTATACTTCACAAGTGCTGTCACAATTTAATGCTGGAGGAATTAAGTATGTCCTGTATGATACCACTGGGAGATAATTCTTGGACGCTTGTGCCTGCTTCCCTCTGGACTTCGCCTCATGAGCTTTTCCCTTTGCTGATTTTGCTTTGTATCCTTTCGCTATAAAATCTCAGCCACAAGTATGACTATATGCTGGCTCCTGTCAGTCCTCTTAGTAAATCATCAAATCTGGGGCTGGTCTTGGGAAGCCCCCCAACAAGACTTAATTCCTCACAGCCTTCTAAATTTCCTCAAGTTATCTACTAAATTAGCAACAAAGCTAATTTTATGTTATCACAGTACAACCAGAATGTAGCCTGTAAGTAAATGAAGTTTTTCCAACTTCTACCAAGTTACGTATTATGCATTTCAGAAAATATCTATTCTTAAAATATCTTGTCTACTTAATTCACTTCATCATGATAAGAAATTTTAAACTTAAGACAAAAATAAACTATTTTAAAGACAATTACTCTATTATAAAATCAGAAGAAATGTTCATATAACATAAGGTTTTAACCAAAAAAAAACCCACTGCCGCCAAGTCCATTCAGACTCATAGTGAGCGACCTGACAGGACAGAGTAGAACCACCTCATAGGGTTTCCAAGGAGAGGGTGGTGGATTTAAACTGCAGACCTTTCAGTTAGCAGCCAAGCTTTTAACCACTACACCACCAGAGCTCCAACATAAGGTTTACTAACATTATTATGGCATCCATGTACAAGTTGAACAAGATTTCCACTTACCAAACAATTCAATGTAAACTTCTTGAAGCGTGTGGGCACTACAGAACTGGTTCAGCTCATGGTGGATTTTATTGAAGATTAGGGTCTTGTCATAATCTGCAGTATAGTTCCTCACGATATCAAACACTGAAGGAGAGGGACAATCCATGTTTGTTTTATGTAAAAGTGACCTAGGTATCTTCTAACTCAGTTAGGGTAAAAGTTACAGTGAAATAATGTACACGAGGAAACGTGTTAACAAAATAGTAAAAAATAAAACACAACTCACAAACCTTGTGATCCTAGTGCTCAAATTTTCCAGATTTTTTTAGCATTTGCAATACCAACGGGCAAACTCTGAATTCCGTACTAAGCAAAGTATACATCATTTTGGAGGTAACGGGAAACTTGAAGTTTTCAAGGAAGGGCATGGCACATTCAGGTTTGTATTTTAGCAGTCACATAATCAAATCTGTACTGGCAGCAATGTGAAGATGAACTGAGAGGCATAGAGACCAGAGGCAGGGAAGGTGGAAGGCAATCACTGCAAAAGTTTAGCTAAGAGGTAAAGAAGACCTGAGCTAATTGATAATAGTAGGAACAAAAGAGGGCAGCAGCTGCAGAAGACCATGTAAAAAAAAGGCATTTTAAAAAACAAATTTAAACATATATAAAATGCCTACTTCTAAAAACATTGTTTGGTCTAGGCTGTGAAGAACCAGGAATGCAGGAGAATGCACTTAAAAATGCGGTTTTGAAAGACTGTAAAAACGACACCCGGCTAGAAGGCAAAGAAGCTAACATTTACAGGATGAGGCCTTATGTAACTGACATACATCCGCACTTAATTCCCCCAAATATTCATAATTTTACATATTAGGGCACTGAGAACCAGAGAATTTCAGAAATGTGTCAAACGGAATACTAGCCCGTGTCAGAACCTGTGCTCTACCTACCAAAACATGCTGCTTTCTGCCTTCAGACCCAAGGACTTGCTCCACTGGCTTTTCCATGCAGGATATTGGATGCAATGACTCACTTGATCATTTTCCAAATGAATTGGTGATCTAATAGTTTCCTATTCATCTCTGCCTAGAGAACCATCAGTCTTCCCTTTTTCTGACTATACAGGCGGTCCCTGAGCTAGGAAGAGGTACCAGTCATTTATTCTTACGTAAATTTGCCCTCACTTTGAACCAACCCCTACTGGCAAAAAATGCTTCATCATAATCACCTTCACCTGCTGCATGTGCAGCTTTCAAATCATTGCAAAGGCTTCGAGCCTTTAGTTTTCTTGTAAGGGTAAATAAGAATCATATGCACCTGTTCTGGCTTACCTATAAATTTGACTTAAAGACACAGTTAGGAACTGATCTCATTCGTAATCTGTAACCTGGGGACTGCCTATAATTTATTTCAATGTTTGTGAGTTCCTTCTGGCTTTCTGCCTTGGTTCTTTGGAAAAACAGCTTGAGAGATTTTTCCCCTAAGCCCTGAAGAGTTATCTTTGCCCTAGTTTTCCACCCTAGAGGTTTTCTTACTTTTGTCCAGGTTAACTGACATTTCCTAAGTTGTAAACAACTTAGTTTGATACTTCTGTCTGATCCTGGACTGCAGCCTGCCCTGTAATTGGTATACGCCTCACAGGGATTGGTCAATGGGCTATGCAAATGAGCTGAGCTGTAACCCAGCTGTGCCTGCTATGCAAATGAAGTGTTGAAGTGTCTATGGCCTACCAAGAGTGGATTGGAGAGTTTGAGAGGGGACTGGTCAGTTCATGGCCCTGATGGAAGTGCCATGCCTTAAACTGACAAGGAGTTTATTTAAGCAGCCAGCCCCACAGAGGTTTAGTCAGACAGAAAGAAGAAGAAAAGCAGCAGGAAGAAGGCAGAAAGAAGAGGCAGAGAGAGAAAGGAGGCAAGGAACTTCCCAGAGCTGTAACAATGGTCAAGAGCTGTAACACTGAAGACAGTGAGAGGCCCAGCAGGGGCTCAGCAGCAGAGCCAGCCATCAACAGGCCAGGAGAGGGCCCACTGGCAGAGCTGACAGTGACAGAGGGGAGGGGCAAGAAGAGTTGAGGGAACTGTCCTGCACTGAAGAAGGGAGACCCTGCCCACATGCTTCCTGATCCTGATTGCTGAGTTGCAGCCTGTTCTTAATAAACCAGTTAACTGTAAGTATGGTCTGTGATGTTCTGTGTGGCCATTGCAACAAATTATTGAACCCAGAAGAAAAGCAGAGAGTGCCATGGGACAGCTGGTGTTAGGATTTTTAAAAAGGTTGGAGAGTGGAAGTATGTCTGACCTCCACCTCACAGGGATAGCTTTGGGCTGATCCCAGGCATTATCTCCCCTAAAGTTAAGACAGGTTCTGATGATACTATTAGTATTACTGCTACTACATGCATTTTACACCAGGGAAAGTAGACAAAAAAAGATAAGGAAAATGCTTAAAAACTGATCCAAATTCACTTGACAGCAATACAGCATGCTTTATGCTCTGAAATATTTTTGCTGTTTTTTCTTTTTGCCTATACCTGTGATGTTAAATTTAACATGGCCTTATATCCCAGTATATCTTTTTAGGTGTGTATCATGTCTGCTCAAGTAAAATAAAAACTCTTTGAGGGCAGAAGCTATAACTTCACCTCTGTGAACTGTCCTTGCCAGGCACAGTAGTACCCTGTACATACCAGGCATGCTAGTTTTTGACAAGAAGGATGAAGATAAATGGCAAATTGTTCTTTAGAGCTCTGCCAAAGCTTCTAATTAAGTTTTTTATTTGAACTGTGCCCATTCCATCTCTGTGGGTTTTCATCTTTACCAAGAAAATGCTTTCCCTTCACTGAAGACTTCCAGATTGCTTTGCAAGTGAGACCAAATATCAACTAGAAAAGACTTCTCTATAGTCACAAAATCAATAAACTACAGATTTTTACCACACAAGGAAATAATTTCTCATCCTGACAGGATAAAATGCTACTTTCCAATTCTAGAAATAATCAGTGATCTTCTTGCTCTTAGAAGCCACTCTACTCAAGAGAAGAGCAACCCATATAGTTGCAGAAAGTCAATCTGTCCAGAATATTCCACTGACTCTTCTCTTACATTTGTCAGAAGTCACTGATGTCATGAAACTTTCAAAGTACCTTCCTATTCCTCAGAGAATCTCTCAAATCGTAAGTTCTCTAATGAGAACTATTAAAAAAAAAAGTAGATGAGTACCATACCTGCGTAAGGAGCCAACATATTAACCACTTCTATTCGGTCAATATAGATCATGACCCCACCACTAAAAACAAAGAAATGGAAGACACGTAAGTCAAATATAAGCCTATGATAATCCCAAATTAATCCTATATGCCCACATGTATGCCACATAATAGAAATTTACAAGGAAAATCTATAGACATATGCTACTGCTTGATTAAAATGGCCCTTCTAAGGGCAGAGCAGGCACTCTACTATTCTGCCTACACACACTCACCTGGCTCCTCTCAATCAAATGCCCACCTCTGTAACAGCTGTGATCAAACTGGCTCACATGAGGACTAAATCTATAACCTAGAGCTACTTACTACTTTTCCCTAATTAACTGAAGTCACCAGCTAAGGCAGTGCACTTCTCTACTTTTCCACCAAGGAACCAAGGAAAGTAAAAAGGTTCCCAAGACGTACAGAGGCCAATCACAAACTGAAAATTTTTTTGATGTTCCCTGCCTTATTTTAACAATTCACCAGGATTTTAAATCTACTTATCTGTATTTATTCTAATATGAAAAGAATCTGCCCCCTTCAAGTAAAGCTGGCACTACAGAAAGACAGGTCTTGTTTATGGCTTCCTATACTTCCTGGGGGGCCCTGGTGGCACAGTGTTTAAGAGCTTGGCTGCTGACCAAAAGGTCGGCAGTTCAAATCCACCAGCTGCTCCTTGGAAACACTACGGGGAAGTTTTACTCTGTCCTATAGAGTTGCTTTGAGTCAGAATCAACTCAACGGCAATGGGTTTGGTTTTGGTTTGGTATACATCCTGACCTACCAGTACATACTCTGAAGGGCATGTGTACCTCAATTTAAGACACATGGAGTTAGAGATTTTCCAACTCTACAGAAATAACATTCTTCCTACTGATTTACATTTTTTTTTTTTTTTTAAATAAATGGTTAGCACCTGCTTACTGAAGAAAATCTGGGAAATTTAGAAAGGCATGAAAATAAAAATTATCCAAAATCCCACCAGCTGCCAATTTTAAGTCATCTCTAAAGGAAAACCATAAAAGAGTTACAGATAGACCTAGAGAGAACTCGATAATCAAATATATTAGCTTAAAACACGGCATTTGCTCCCGTTTTTAAAAGCATTTCTGTCCTTCTACAGATGTTAAAGGCTCTTTTACAGGCTTCAATATGTTGTTTCGGTCATTTAAAAAATACCGTGGACTTTACATACTTCTTTTGATACAATTCAATGTACTGATTATACTCTAGAAATAATCTGGGCCTTGCTTGCCTTTCTCTCCCTAAAGCTCTTTAGGGCAGTGATTCCCAAAGTGAGGTCCTTGGACTAGCAGCATCAGCACCACCTGAGAACTTTTGTTAGAAATGAAAATCCTTGGGCTTCACTCCAGACAACTGAATCAGAAACTGTAAAATAGATGGCATTTGAGACTACAGATGGGAAGAAGGTGAGATGATTTAATTTAAAACCACTTTGTATTGAGCAACTACTCTGGGCAAACTGCTAGGTTATGCACTTTATATGCACTAATCCTAATCCTTACAATCTAACTTTACAAGATAGGTCTTATTGCCTGAGTTTTACAAGTGAGGAAACTAAGCTTGGAAAACTCAAAAGCAGATGCAGCAATGCTGACATGTGATGCCAAGTCTGCTGTCTCTAAAATACATACTTTTTTTGATAACACCATAAGGGCTCTTAATATGAAACGCTTCCATTTAGAGACAAGCCTTTGCTCAAATAATGCTCAGAACAGAAATACTCCTGGGTTACTGTCGTGCCTGTTTGAATGAAGTCTAAGTGATCACAGTTTTATGAACAGAAACTCCATCTGAACTAACGGGAGGCTGGTAAGCAAGAGGAAAGCTTACCTTGTTCCACAAGGCACATTTTTAACTTCATCAGTTTGTAGTGTTGTCTGGGGAGGGAAAAATACATCAATACTCAGGACACATATCTTCAAAGAACTACTGACCCCAGGGGAAAACCCCTGGAGGGCTGCTGAGAAGCAAGTACAGGAGAGCTCCGTAACAATTTCAGTTCCCCAAAGATTAACTATCATAGGAATCATTTCTTTTTGTATCCTAGTAGAAATTAAAAATTTGAGACAAAATGTTTTATAGCTAATGTTTGAATAAAGATGCACCAGGAAAGGGTTCAAATGCTAATAAGTAGAAAACTGTTCTTTCAGAGTCCCACATTTGCCTGGTGCTAGCCTGGGAATGTAAGCAAACTGCACTGCTGCCCCAAGAGGATACTATAGCTAGGACCTGCACTCTGAACTCTGACTCCACTGCTCATATTACTGTTTACACTGAAGATAAAACATAACTATTATGTACTTCAAGCAGTCTATAACTCAAAGGTGCCCCCTGAACTCAACAGCAACCCTTCTTCTCTAAAGCTATAGTCAAGCCCTAGTGATCTCTCACATGGATCATCAATTTTCTTTGCAGAAGTGCCACCACCTGCACTGCTTCATTCTGGTGAACCAATAATCTGGTGCATGATTGTCTTGCCCATGTCACACCTTTGTTCTGATCCACGATGACTCCCCACCACACTCTAAGGCCTCTAATAGGTGCCTCCAATAGCATCTAGTGAGCGTATTCTGGACACACAATGCCTTATTTAAGCACACAGCAACATACTACCTTATGGAATACAAAAGAAAAAGGAAACCTGAGTCCTGTTTGCCAAGAGCTCACAATCTAGGAGAGGAGATAAAAACCTTACAAAGCAACCTATCAACAGGTACAAAACAACAAAGTACAAACTGTACTGTTATGTGTTAAGTGATAGAGAGTAAAACAGTAGTTTGAGCTGCTCTCTGAGGTAAAGTACTTATAAGCGAGGTCTACCAAAAACCAAACCAAACCCATTGCCATTGAGTCGATTCTTACTCATAGCGACCCTACAAGACAAGAGCACAACTGCCCCATAGGGTTTCCAAGGCTGTAAATCTTTATGGGAGCAGACTGCCACATTTTTCTCCCACAGAGCCACTGGGTGGGTTTGAATCGCCAATCTTTCAATTAGCAGCCCAGCATTTAACCACTTAACCACTGAGGCATGAGGGCTCCTAAGCCAGGCCTAGAGAGGGAGAAATAAGAACTAACAGTTGAGCCAAAGCAACATCTTCAGCTCAGTAAATGTCCTATTCAGATACACAAAGTTGAGGACAAACTGTGTGTATAGGAGACAGGAAGATGACCAGCTTGCCCAGAGCAGATGGGGCAATTTAGATGAGAGCTGAAATTCTGAGAACAAGTTGGTACTAGGTAGAGGAGAACCCTGAATGTTGGCTGGGAAGTTTGAGCTTTCCCTAGTCTACCTTACAGATAGTCACAAAATGAACCTTTCAAAAATATGTTCTTTACTTAATTCCCTTGCAAATACGTGATGTGGTTCTCATTATTTATTATAAATAGAAGCAAGAAAACCAGCTGGGAAACTCAAGTATTAATTTATTCAGGTTAATTTAGTAAAGGGCATGGAAATTGAAAGTTGTTAATTCAAGAGATATAGCAGAGGAAGAACTTGCTAACTGGCTGAATATAAAATTCTAGGAGGAGTGATGGTAAACATTAGTGACACTTCTAGGGAAAGTGAGGGTGAGAGGAATTCAACTTACTGCCTTCAAAACATTAACCAAATGGGATTTCCATATTCCACACCAACTTTCCGTATAATATACATTCGTATCTAAACCTAAAGGATATTCTCTGGTCAATTTTTGAACCAAGAACTAGGAAAGAGTTCAAATGTTAAACTTCAAGTTAACATTCTATCTCCATGACTGTTCTTCTTTTATCTTAAAAATTACTTCCCCAGCATAACAGAATATTGATTTTGAAAGCAAGTCTTTGGTTATTTTATACATACTCTACGGGTGAAGGTTTCAGATCATTTCTCTAAGCATCCTTTTCTCTTACATTATACATGGGATTTCACATTTCCCAAGACGCTTCATATATATTCCCTCCAATTACTGAGTTTCTTAAACCATTTATTTATATTGGGCTGTGTCTTTGAATGTGCTCAAAAAATTTCTAAAAAATGAATTTATGTCTCATTCTTATAGAACAACGTCTTAAAAGGATTTTATTAATGTAATTCTTCCTAGAATGTTCCTATTTCACATATAAAGTAAGAAAGAACATCCCTAGTCTCACTGGCCCTAACATTCAGTTTTTTGTTAGTGCAAAGTCTTAGTTTACACTGAAATCTTTTTACAAACTTCATTCACATGTCTCATGACAATTTGTGTGCATATACATATACATATATTTACTATATATGTAACTGAACTCTTAGATCTGTTTAATGTTTATTGTCTGTATCTCCTTTTTATGTCTCTCCATTGAATATGACTTAACATGCTAAGCTTTAAGAAGAACAGATTTACCTGGCTTTGAATACTCTAAAAAAGCCTCTTATCTCTAAGGGTTTGATGCTGCTGCTGCTAACATCAATACAGACTGTTTGTTTGGGCTCTTGGGAAAGTGAGGTCATGTAATTAAAATCCCTTCTTTTGCAGAGGAATAACTGAAGTCTACAATAGTTAAGTGATTTGCCAAAAGTCATGCAGCCAATTGGTGGGAGAGGCAGGGCCAGAACCTAAGTCTCCAGATTTCTGGCCCCAAGTTCACCACACCACACTACTTCCTAAGAAATCAGCTCAATTTAACAACTTCCGCCATAAGTGGGAAGGCAGAAGTTTAAGTATGCCACAACCCATGCCCCCAAGCCTCCAGAAGCATAGACTTTTTTGAAAGAAAATATACACAGGAACTTAGACATTATTAAAGGAAATAAGACCACGGGCCAAAACTTACAATACAGACTTTAAGAGCTACAGATGAGAAGAAGAGGGGTTTGAGATGAGCCTAAAAAAGGCTAGCAAGATTTAGGCAGGAAAAAAGAGAAGGAATGGAGGGAGAGATGGTAAGAGAAGAGGTGAGCAGGAACTAAGATAAGAGTGAATAAACGTGGGAAAACAACATGGAAATCAATCTGACTAAGGGAAGAACATCACATTTCTCTTCAGTAGACACATTCTCGCCCTAAGCCACCTAAAAGAAGACTAGAAGGAAACTCAGGGGATTTAAGTACTCATAGTGACACTCTTCCTTAGCAGGAAGCAAAAACTTAAATTACAAGGCTAAGATTAAATAGAGAACAGTGATGCTTCAGTGGTAGGATTCTAGCCTCCCATGCAGGAGACTCTGGTTTGATTCCTGGCCAGTGTACCTCATGTGCAGCCACCACCCATCCCTCAGCGGAGGCTTACATGTTGCTATGACGCTGAACTTTCAGCTGAGCTTTCAGACTAAGACAAACTAGAGGAAAGGTCTGGTGATCTATATCCCAAAAATCAGCCAGCAAAAACCCTACGGATCACACGGTCCACATGCACAGGGTCACCATGAGTCAGAGACAGGGTCACCATGAGTCGGGCTGACTCAACGGCCAACAAAATTAAATGACATCTACATTTTCCTGAGTTCTGAAAAATCAGCAGAATATGGTAAAGAAATATCTTCTGAATCCAAAAATTTATAATCATACAGAGCTTGCAAATGCAGTCACAGTCTAATTCTATTTTGTCATCTTACGTTAAAAGATACGTATTTACTGTCTCTCATGGTCAAGATACTCTTTTAGATGATTAGATGCTCATTTCAAATATTCTAGGATGTTGTCAAAACAGAACGTTCACTAAGGCTCCACATAAAATTGTGCTAATATACTAGGCAAAAAACTTAAGGCAGAAAAACTGTGTACATACAGAAATTCAGATCCTCCATGATAACAGTAGCTCAGGAGCCTGCCTCTATGGAAACCAAACAATGTTCCAAATCAAGGTTTGCCATTTCTAATTGTGTTCCCAATTCTTGCTTTTATTTTGAAAGCAGTAACAAATACGTACAGAAAACCTGCTGCATACCACTATAAAGATGGGAGAAGTCAGGCTTTCCAAGCTGCCTAGCTCATACTTCTAATGCATTTCAAGAGAGTGAGGTGGTTCATCATAACGTGTCCTATGACAACTGTTCTCTGAACTTTAACCCCTGCATTTAAGTAAATGCTACCATCTGCCTAAGCAATAAGGAAATCCATCTCCACCCAAGCTACCAAGTGTGGTAGGTGCTCCTGTTACACCTGTCTATCCAGTGTGGGGGCTTCCCTAGGAATCACTCACCTGCACAGATCTGAACGTAGTAATGAAAGGCAACATGATATGATAGCCTGGTCCACTGGGGCTAGTTAGTAAAGCTCCTCCCCTGCAAAAAGACGTTTCAATTTGACAAGATTATAAAGAGAGAAATTCTCTTTCCAAATCTAAAATGCTATAACAAATATTCACTCTTACTCATGCTACTGATCTACTAAAGCCTTACTAACATGAATTATTCTTGGTGAACAATTGCTGCTCCCTAAAATACCTGCCACACCCCAAAAGGTGAAAAGATCAAGTTAAATTGCTGGATGTTACACCTTGTTTCATAAGCTCGACCAACCGTACCTCTGGCTCTCCTGTACCGCTGTCAGGTTCAAAGGATTCTCCTTGGTGTTTAACCTTCTGAGAAATACTTTTAGAAAAAAACTCCAAGGGCTCACAGTTTAATCATACACAACAAGAGTCAGATCAAAACATTTAATCACTGGGTTGAAAAAAAGAAGACACAAACTTTCAAGAAAGCAGAAGATTTCTGAGGCTCAAGATTCTTTTACTCTATCTGCAAGGCAACTAAAATACTGAGGGTATAAAGTCTATATAAAAACAGGAGAAAAATTAGCATGGAAAGATGAATGGTGAGGGGGTAAGATTACAGATAGAATATGAACATGGACTTGTTCTCTGAACAAGGGAATGTAAGAAAGCCCACCTCAAAAATTATAAAAAATGAGGCATTTTGGGAACAAATATTAAAAGTCCTACTTTACATAGTTTGTAATAAATTCATAGAACTTAGTTTCCTATCCTGAAAATATAAATAGGTGTGCAAAGAACTCATAACAAATAACTAAGGAAAGATGAACTATTTAAGGTTTGTCTCTAACTCTTTGAGAGGCATACCCTGAAATGTTCTTTCCTTGGTTTCACCGTCAGGAAGAAAATGCTCAACTAGAATGGAAAACTAGACTAATCTGTCATTTCTTATGCTAAAATTGTAGTTGAAATTAGCTCCTCACACTGAAGACTGTTTCTAAGACTCAAGATGGATCTAAAAGAAGAAATATCAAGTTGGGGGGTGGACAAGTAAACAAGCAAAAAGCCAAAGCTCTTTTTGTAAACACCACTATGCCAACTTTTCCACAAACTGTCCTCTCTCTTACTCGTCTGTATAAAAATGGAACTGGTGGTAATTATCCTGAAAGAAAGGCTATGCAAGCTCAATTAGAGAGTAATATATTTCATACCATTCCTCTCCTCAACTTGAAATGTAAAAGTAAGGTGGGAGTAGGGTGGCCCATCAATCCTGTTTATGTCCCTCAAGATCCGGGGATACAACAACTACCACGGTCATCAAGGCCTTATAAGCCAGACACTCGGGGGCTTTAAGAGGAAAAAATCCAAGGAACAACCATAAACAGGTCTGGATTCTCTAAACAGCATCTAAAGTTACAAACTAAAAGCCTATGCAGTTATATGGAATATAATGACAACTTATCCATCTCTGTTACAGGTGGAGTGACTATTGCCTGCCTGCCTTCCTTCTTTCTTCGAACAACTGAGTGTTGTATACTAAAAATAACAGCCAGGAGTCTAAACCTCTGCAACAAAACGTATGTAGGACGAAAACTGTCCAACATCTGGAGAGTACCCCGCAAAAGCCTGCTGCTGTCCCTAAACTATCCCTTGGGCTGGAACGAAAATCACTTCCTAGGACTGAGAAGGGCTCTTCAGGACGCTGCAGAGGGACCAACTTCTAGACTCCACTCTAAAGGGAGTCCTCTTTCTCTCTGCTCTAGAACCTGAACTGGCTGCACACGTCGCTCACCTGTAGTACACAGCCAGGTGTCCTTCTTCGATCTTGTGGATGGAGGCATACAGGAGGACAACCACCAGCCCCACCACTGCAGCCACCAGAACCCGAGCTTGAGTCATATTCATCCTTGTTCCTCCTGGATGAGGGAGGGAAGGATCCCCAGCCTGGTGAGCGACAGGCGCACCCCCTCCAGTGACCACCCTCCCGCTACGGAGACTAGGCGCCCGACCGCAGGCCAAGCCGGGGAGTCCTGTGCCCCTTTCCCCTCATTTTTCCTTCCTCGCAGAGACCGCTTCCCCCTCGCCAATCCCTCCGCCCGAGACGGCCTGTGGGCCAACCCCGGGCAGGTGAGCCTCATGACACCTCCCTCTCCCAACGGTTGCTCTCCCGCCGGAAGGCACTAACTGAGAAGGGGCCCAGTGGCCGGTTCCGGAGGGAGGCCGACCCCCCTCGGCCGTGCCTCACCGATCAGTGACGCATCTCCCCCCACCCCCAGCCCGCACGTGCATCCGCCTCCCGGGCCGCGCCAACGCCGCCAACAACCGGCCCCGCCCACTTCTCCAGAACTGCGGCTGCGCAAGGACGCACAGCGACGCTGCCGCTAGCCCCGCGAGTAGAGACGGGGAGCGGACGGGACAAAATTCTTCCAGTCAGTTGCCGCGCAGTTTTTTGCGAGGATGTGTCTGTTGCTTTCTGTGCGTGGCTGGTGGTTGTCTGTTCCGTAAAAGGGTAGAAATCGATAGTCTGGAGTAAGCAAGAATGCAGAGGAAAGGAGAGGAGCTCCTGGATAAGGGACTGACTGGTCAGTATGTTCTTGTGCAGAGAGCCCACTCCCTCTCAGTGTGGTCGCTGTTACCGGTTATTTATCATTTTGTGGTTTATACCGAGCCTTACTGTGTGGCAAGCACGTGCTTCAGGCATGGCTTCTGCACTTCAGGAGCCCCCATACTTGCTGCAAGTAAAGTGCAGAGGACATTCGATCCAACGACATCATTTACTTATCAATTACTGTCTGAACACCTATGCTGGTTCATTGAGGGCTTTGTGAAGAACATACAGGTAATAACGAACAGAATGAGCTAAAACACGTAAGTGTGGAGGCTAGGACCAGAAATTGAAAGAGGCCTGAATGCCATTTTTTCTACTGGGAGGGGAACGGGGTGACTATAGGACAGAAAGCGATGGACTTATTTTCATTTCATATTCTTCTGGTCTTTTAAAATTCTGACCCATGTGCATATATTATCTGGTCAATAAAAAAGACAAGGGGAAGGAGTTGAGACGGAAATGAAAAGGAACAGGGGCAGCATGGAGTTCCTGGGTGGTGCAAACAGTTAACGTGCTCAACTGCTAACCAAAACGTTGGAGGTTCACATATACCTAGAGGGGCCTTGGAAGAAAAGTCCTGGCGATCTACTTCCAAAAAATCAGCCATCAAAAATCCTGTGGTACCCAGTATTGCTTCAACACACTTGGGGTCCCCATGGGTCTGAGTCAACTCCATGGCAACAGTTGCTTGTTTTTAAGACCAGCATAGTAGAGAAGCTAGACAATAATGGTGCAAGCCTCAAAAGGCTAGTGGTAGAACCAGAACTGGTGTTACAAGGGTTGGAAGACTTTGTGACCTTCTAAATAGGGAAATATGGGAAAGCAGTGCTTTAGGCCAGTGACTCTGCCAGAGCTAAGCAAGATGGCTTAGAGTGGAGACAGACTGACAGCAAGGAAGTCAAGTGGTAAGGAAACTGTGAGCCCACGGGTTACATCAGTAGTAGCAAATGGGAAGGAATATATACAATCCATTCCTCATTAAACCAAGCCCTCCCAGATCACTCTACCTTGTTCCTTCAATAAATGCACTTATCATTCAACTTTTATTACCTAGAAATGTCTGGGACCTTGTCTGTTCCAGACAAGTAGCATTTGGAAAGCTTAGCTATTTTAACTCCCATAAAAGCACAAAGAATAAAAAAAAAGTAACTTGCTCCAGCCCCTATCTTTTCTGGATGCATTCCCATGGTTTTTTATAATATTGCTTGGATTAGAGATAGAGGTGTAGAAAATTCACAACTGCCATTCAAAATAAACTATTCTCAACTTGTACATCAAAAATATGATGTCACTGTGATTGTCTGTTCTAACTCACACTACCTGCCCATCATGTGGATCAGGCTGCTCTAACATTACCCTAGCCACCATCAAACGGCCCCACCCTTTAGCATCTCTTTTACCAATCGTTAGGTGCCGTCGAGTCGGTTCCAACTCATAGTGACCCTATGCACCACAGAACGAAACACTGCTGGGTCCTGCGCCATGCTCACAATCACTGTTATGCTTGAGCCCACTGCTGCAGCCACTATGTCAATCCATCTTGTTGGGTGTCTTCCTCTTTTTCAATGACCCTCTACTTTACCGAGGATGATGTCTTTCTCCAGGGACTGATCCCTCCTGACAACATGTCCAAAGTATGTAAGATGTAGTCTCGCCATCCTTGCTTCTAACGAGCATTCTGGCTGTACTTCTTCCAAGACAGATTTGTTCGTTCTTTTGGCAGTCCATGGTGTATTCAATATTCTTTGCCAACACCACAATTCAAAGGCGTCAGTTCTTCTTCGGTCTTCCTTATTCATTGTCCAGCTTTCTCATACATATGATGAAAACACCATGGCTTGGGTCAGGCGCACCTTAGTCTTCAAGGTGACATCTTTGCTTTTCAATACTTTAAAGAAGTCTTTTGCAACAGATTGGCCCAATGCAATGCATCTTTTGATTTCTTGACTGCTGCTTCCATGGGTATTGCTTGTGGATCCAAGTGAAACGAAATCCCTGACAACTTCAATCTTTTCTCCGTTTGTCATGATGTTGCTTATTGGGCCAGTTGTGAGGATTTTGGTTTTCTTTAGGTTGAGGTGTAATTCATACTGAAGGCTGTAGTCTTTGATCTTCATCAGTAAATACTTCAAGTCCTCTTTGCTTTCAGCAAGCAAGGTTATGTCATCTGCATATCACAGGTTGTTCAGAGTCTTCCTCCAATCCTGATGCCGCATTCTTCTTCATACAGTCCAGCTTCTTGGATTATTTGTTCAGCATACAGACAGAATAGGTATGGTGAAAGGATAAAACCCTGATGCACACCTTTTCTGACTTTAAACCATGCAGTATCCTCTTGTTATGTTTGAACAACTTTCTCTTGATCTATGTACAGGCTCCTCATGAGCACAAGTAAGTGTTCCAGAATTCCCATTCTTCACAGTGTTACCCATAATTTGTTATAATCCACATAGTCGAATGCCTTTGCATAGTCAATAAAACACAGGTAAACATCTTTCTGGTATTTTCTGCTTTCAGCCAGGATCCATCTGACATCAGCAATGATATTCCTGGTTCCACATCCTCTTCTGAATCTGGCCTGAATTTCTGGCAGTTCCCTGTTGACATACTGCTGCAGCCGCTTTTGGATGATCTTCAGCAAAATTTTACTTGTGTGTGATATTAATGATCTTGCTTGATAACTTCCGCATTCGGTTGGATCACCTTTCTTGGGAATAGGCATAAATATGGATCTTTTCCAGTCTGTTGGCCAGGTAGCTGTCTTCCAGATTTCTAGGCATAGACGAGTGAGCACTTCCAGCGCTGCATCCGTTTGTTGAAACGTATCAACTGATATTCCGTCATCTTTTGAGTGCCTTCCAACCTGGAAGGCTCATCTTCCGGCACTATATCAGACAATGTTCCACTGCTATTCATAAGGTTTTCACTGGCTAATTCTTTTCAGAAGCAGACTGCTGGGTCCTTCTTCCTAGTCTGTCTTAGTTGGGAAGCTCAGCTGAAACCTGTCCGCCAGGGGTGACCCTGCTGGTATCTGAATACCAGTGGCATAGCTTCCAGCATCACAGCAACACATAAGCCCCCACCGCACAAGAAACTGATATGCAGGGGTTACCAGTTATTACAATGATATTATTTAGAAAATGCACGATCATTTACAAAAAACCCTTTTAACAACCCTGTGCTTGGATGGCTTACCGTGTTCAAACTCCCAGATAAACATTCTTCTATTGTACTGCCTGTGTTAACTGTGTCTGATCTTGCCATCTAGCTCAGTATCTTCCAAGCAACAGGCACTGAATAAATGTTTACTGATTAAAATCTTCTAGAACTAGGGAAGGAAGAGAGAGACTACCCAGTATTAACAGTTGATAGAAGACAGAATTTCCATCTTTAGAGAGACAGTGGAATCTGATGACTAAAAGGATATGAGAAGAACATAACCAACCCCAAGGTTTCAAACTTGGGTGACTGAGAAAAATGTCACCACTAGCAAAAACAAGGGTGGTGTGAAGATAAATCAGTTTCAGGGCAAGATATGGGCATGGTTTTTAGACATGGATAGAGGTGAAAGGACATCTGAGGGGAAAAGACCATATTAAAGCAGCTACCCAATACTATTTTCTTCCATAAGCCCTGTTTAATTCCTAAGAAAATTACAGTGAGAGTCAATATGTTATTCTGTGCTCTGATTCCAGTTCATTAAACCTTTGTATTTCCCAAATCATATTCAACAGTTCTATTATAACTGAATTTTAATGAATGGAGATTCAAAAAGTAATTTAAAAATCATTTAATACACAAAGTGAAAAACTGTCTAGAATACAAAAGCATTTCACATTTTTTTTTTAAACAATACCTTCTAAATTACTTAACAGATGTAGAGATCTACAGTCCTTTATCTGAAACCCTTCAGGCCAGATGTTTCAGAATTCTGAAATTTTCAGATTTTAGAAAGGTAATTCAGTGCATATACCATAGCATACCATACCACACTGTACACTACATAACCCCCCAGCAGGGTCTGAGGCAGCACCCCTAATAATCAAAAACATTAATATTTCTGCAGCAAAATAAATGAATATTCACACTAAATGGGATAAAAAGATTCAATGTCAGTTCAGATTAGATTTGCAAGCAAATGAGGTGTCAAAAAGCTTACGAAAAACCTTTAGTTTTCAGAGCTTTTTGGATTTTGGAATTACAGATAAAGAAGTGTAGACCTTTATAAACTTGTATGACATGACATGAAAGATTCTTTAAACAAATGACCCATTTTTACAAATGAAAAAACAGATAAGCTTTCAAATACATTATAAATTAACAGGTGTCTTCTCTGACATTATTAAATGTACATCTTAAATACATATACACACATAGCACACTTCTTAACACAATTTACAAGCCAGCTGGTATTAAAGGCACAGATGCAGAATCCTTACTGTAGGAAAGGAACACTGCCAAATGTGCAGTAAAATTGAAAATGGGATTAAGCCAACTCCTTCTGATGCCAGGAAGAACACTTGTTGAGTGCAACACAAGGAGGTAGAATTTATTCTCCAAGAAGTCCAATTTTACTTACGAGCAGTCTCCTCCACAGAAACACAGGCAAACTCTTACTTAAATGCATACAGAGGTTTTCCTCTCTGTATACACAACCACTTTTGGCCTTAAGTGCCCATAAGTTAAAACTTCAAAAGCTATTTTAAAATAAGTAATCTTTATACCAAGTTTGAAGACAACTGGATCACAATGATACTCTTAAGTAGGTCTAGTTATTTAAATAAACCCACTGACTTTTTATGAAACCGTATCTGTTCCAGAGGTTAAAATTACTCAAAACCAAAACATTGTGCTTGTAAAATCATGAATAGCTTCTTATCACAGCCATTTCTTCCATTGACTGGTGTCTGAAGAATAGTTTCATGGGGTAAAAACTAATTCCAACACGTGCAGAGACAACTTCTGTAGGTTTGGGACGGTGAACAAGTGGCAAGTCATTCTGCTAACCAACTCCAGTCAAGACTCTAAAACCAGGCATGAAAAAAGTTACAGTAAGATGATGAATTAAGTGACAGGAATATAGGTGTTCATTCTTGGAAGTTTTCTGTATGCTTGCACATTTTATAACGAAAAGTTGAAAAATCAAAAATACAAACGTTACAATTAGAATTCAGGTCACCTTATTTTCTGTTAATTTAAAAATATTTTAAAGAGTTTTTATAAATATTTGAAGTAAATAATTATTCTCAATGAAAGAGGAAATACAAAGAGTTAACACTGAGACAAAATTTAGTAAAAGTTATTTCAATGAGCATTTATTATAGTTTCTCTAAGTTCTAACGAATCAATAGTTCATAGTAACCAAATCTTAGTATCAGCACTTCTATTAATTACAACTATATTAACATTAATCATTTTACGTGCAGCAGTTACTATATTTGAATTATAGAAAAATCCCACCCTTTCTTATTGGAGAAAATAGACTGCTAAAGCAAAAAGGTGCAAAACATTCAACTTCACTGGTCACCTAGCAAAGAAAGCTCACCACTCATTTAATTTGACCAAAAATGCTCCTGTTCAAGATTATTGATGACATAACCCTAGTATATTCTTGGGTAACAGACGATGGGGATTTGAGGTTCAGGATATTTCTTAAATGCTCTTTCCTCTGATTACTTCTATTCCCCATATGCATCCCGAATGCCAGATAAGGCTAGCATGGAAAGTTAAACCCTTTGCACTCAACATACCTAAAACACATACTCATATCCACACAAAACTTACCATCATACTACCGCCCCGTTCCTCATTTGCTTCACGAATAATAGTGCTTAAATGGCCAAGACAATTCAAATTTTCTTCTATCATTTGTACTAAAGTCTCCCTGTAGGATGAAAGAGCAAAGCCTTTTCAAATTCAGCAAAGGGGCATATGGATTTCCTCTACCTCTGGTCTTCTGGGTCAGGGTGATCACTGCCCTTCCTGCAATCCAGCACCCCAGTGCAGGTGACTCTTAACAGTCTTCCATTTCCTCATCACGACCACTGCCCTGCCCCAAGGCAGAGACTGCTTACTACTTGGAGCGGCTGCCTCTGCCCAGCTCTAATGATAAGAAGTCGACTGTAACTCCAATCTGATTTGCCACTAAAATCTAAGTGGTGCACTTATATACAACCTTTATTTCCCCTAGAAAATGCTGACTGGGGAAGAAAAGAAAAAAAGATCCTTGTGGCATAGACAGATGAAAGACCTCTTCTTGTTTCTGGAATATTTCCATTCCCTTACAGTTGTGAAGAAACCAGCATGCTTACTTCACAGACACAAATGTTAGTGAAGATACAAAAATACAGTCTGTTATGCAGAGATCAGGAAAGGTAAAAAAAAAACTCTGGTTGGAAACTTTAGGTTGTAGCAACAAGGAAAACAAGCAAGCTGATTCCTGAGAACAGCAGAAGAAAACAGTGTGACAGGGGAGCTGCCCAGAGCCAAGAAGTATCTTTGGAAGTGTATATTTGACAGGAGACCCTGATTCTGGTTCCTCTCCTCCATGCTATCCTCTTCCATATGTCCTCTATCTTCTTCCTTTACAAATTCTCAGTGTCTATTAGAATTAGTTGTCAGCCATGGATGGTAACCACTATTAGCTTAGAACTAAATTCTGTTTCAGCTCTGATTCAACAGATGGAAAAAATGAGGCCAACAGTTTCCAATCCTTCCTAGTGATGAAGTACCATAGGTACATTATAATTGAAATCAATTTTGTTTTATAATGTATTCCTACCAGAAAATATATTTAAATTCTTATCAGATATACTTTTGCAAACAACCACACCTCAATTGGAAATTACTTGTATAGAGGTGACATTTGCAACCATAGCATTCCCTAACAAACCTAAATGCCTTTAATGAAAGCAAGAAAGGTTAATTATGTATTAAATTTTATTTACTTCAATTCTGATTAATGGAATGTTTCCTAAGGTTTATATAATCAATTATTGCCTATGCTATAGCTGTAGATGTATTATATTGGGCCAAATCTATAATGACCCCAAGACATACCCTGGAACTTGCTTTCATTAAAAAAATAAAATACCTGATAACAGCTTGCCTTCCTGCCATGTGCTTTTCTCTCATAAAAGTAGAGTACAGAATGTACAACTGCATGACCTCCTGAGCAGTGATGTAACATGGCTGCACTTCTGCAAAACTAATTATGGGCAGAGCTTCCAGGAAATGCTGGTGCTGAAGAGGTCTCCATGAGTTGTGAGAAAAGCGACAAGGCACAAGCTAGCAAAGAGCCACTGGCTCTGGATACGGCACATCTTATGCTGAGAAAATAACAGAAATGGACAGTTTTTAGCAAAAGAATAGGAATTAATAAAACACAGGGCTTCAAACTTGAGTTCTTATTTGCAAAACTGACTTAAGGCACTGAGGAAAAGTCTGACTGTAGAAATACTGAGTTATAAGTTGAGTAAACTTAACAATTTGTTAGAGGGAGGGGTAATTAAGGACCTCAAAATGATAAATATAAAAAGATAGCATAATTTCTCATAGAAATAAATGGTTAAGAAAGAAATAATGTTTGGGTAAAAGAAATTGCTAAGCCAATAACAGAGAAAGACCTTAGAATTTGGATTGACCTGGTAATAATAAATGCTCCATATTTACTTCTGAAGCACTTTACATATATTATCTCATCAAATTTTCATGTAAGTTTTATGAGACATTCCCATTTTACAGATGAGGAAATGAGAACATTAAAAAAGTCAAGTAAATTGCCCAAAGTTATTTACAAAGGGATGGTCAGGACTCAAACCATGGTCTATAAGGCACTGAAGACTATGCCTTAACCACTATGCCAATTGCCTCATTCCTACTACTACTCTAGAAAACACAACTACCTATTGTTACAAAGTGAACCCACCCATCTTGAGGAGTTACCACGCATGACAGAGGATGTTCACGTTCTGCTGAAGTTGGGGGCAGCCATGCTGATGCCTGAGGGGTTACTGCACCTTCTAGACTGGATCCTACAAGAGACCGGGCAGAACTCTGTGTCTGCAGGAAAAAGTAAAACAAAAAGATTACAGGCAAGCATCTCTGTTGAGTCCTACCACACCCATAAGTCTTACATTTTAATCACTACTTATTATGCACAACCAGAGTATTTCTGTACAAAACTATACTCACCTTTATACACCACTATTAACCATCCCGTCCTTCAGGATAGTTACTAAAACCCAGATGTATCTACCCTTCTAATTCCACTTTGGTTAGAGGAAAGAAAGAAAAAACAAAACCCAGTAGAACAAAGGGTTGGTTCCATTAACCATTCAGACAAATCTACCTGCAAGTTGAGTTGGGATACCACAGTGGTCCAGGGCTGGGAGGAGTATAAAAATAGACCGGAAAGGAGAGTGATAATGAAGGATGATCATAAAGTCCTGCATCTCAACTGCTAGTCAGACATCAGGCAAGGAATCTGAACATCAACCCAACACAAAGTACAAATGTCTTCCAAAGGACTCAGCTCATGCTGATAAATCCCTCTTGCAGGGAATAACAGCAAATTCGTGTCACATTAACAGATTCGTTAATCATTACTTACACAGGCAATTTTAAGGAGATGCCATATTTCTTTCTGCCTCTTTCCCTGCATAAACATGACCATATTGTCGGCTTCTTTGATGTTACTGAGGGCCACTTCCACCTTGGGGAGTAGATCGATAATCTTCTGCTTACAGCCTAATAACTTGCTGAAAAGATTAAATCAATGTCAGATACTTACACATCTCCCAAGAACGTACACCATTCTCCCAAATCCAGCTGGGAAATGAACCACAATCAGCATCAGATTTAATGACTGACCTCCGAAGCAATGCAGACAACAGGACACATAAATAAATACATGCAGTTGTGGCCACACTACCCAAGGCAGTGCCAGAACTTGTCTTAAGTCTCGTATATTTACCAAAGAGGGGTATTAAACTTTGAAAGGAACATGATAAAGGTAACCTGGCTTTTCAATAGGAAATGAAACAATTTTTCTACCTCAGATGACCAAACAGCTCCTTGAGAACACGGTCCTGACTCTGCACAGTATGCACAATGATCTTTACCATCTCCGTGCTGTCGCTGTAGGAGTGATCTGTAAAAGACCCCGGTCAGTGGATATAACCTCTCTCTTCTGCATGCAAATATCAACCTCCAAAAAAAGGTACTAAAAATCTGAAACTAGTTTTAACTTAAGGTCTCTAGGTGGTGTAAACAATTTATGCTCAACTACTAACTTAAAGGTTGGTGGTTCAAATCCACTCATTGGCTCCATGATCTGCTTCGGATACAGCCAAGATGACAGCCCAGAAAAACCTACAGAGCAGTTCTACTCTGTAACACGGGAGGTCACCATGAGTTGGAATAGACTCAACGGCACACAATAACAATAGTTTTAACTTATAAACATTTTCATTTAAATTCAAAATTGAATTAAGATAAAAGATTTAAGATTTTTGTATCTAACTACACATAAAATATAATAATATCCACACATAAAATTACAGATCTGTGAGTAAAATTGTTTTCACTGCCTTGAAGGAGGCCCTTGCCCCAACATGGCTGATTTGAATTTCATGTTTATCCATCCGTTTATAACCCATGAAACCACTGAAAAAACCTGGCTGACTTAAATCAAATCTGATGCACTGACAAAGGGGCTGACAGACACCTCTGAAGTTCAGGATGAGGGTAGTATGCCATCTTAAAGCAAACTGGCAGCTGACAAATATCTTCAAATGGGACGGCTGTGTGGTCACAGAAAGTGAGTTCTACAGTTTAGAGTAGATGCTACCTCAGGGAAAAAAAAAATTACTAGCATTAACGCTTATATTTCAGAAATGGCTACTTAAATTTTAAAACATTTGAAGGTTGCTCATGGATCCTGTTGGTATATTTCCTGGACAATTAATCAATCCTGAGTATAAAATTAATATTATTAATATTTGCTATCACCTGCTTACTATTTTCTTGTTTAAAAGTCCTATGGAATGGCTGCTTAAGTAACTGACACTTTTGTTACTCCCATTTTATCAAAAAGGAAACTATGAAAGGAGTATCAAAGGAGGTTTTAAAATAAGTTCAGTGTCCTTAGTCATCACTCCAAAGACCTCCCTCATAGCCCAACTTTATTTCCCATGCATCTCTCTCCATCTCTCCCTTACCAACCAGATACAGAAGTTCCAACTAGGAGCCTCTCCAAACAACCAGCTGCTGTCGAGTCGACTCTGACTCACGGCGACCCTATGTGTGTCAGGGTAGAACTGTGCTCCATAGAGTTTTCAGTGGTTGCTTTTTCTGAAGTAGATCGCCAGGCCCTTTCTTCTGAGGTGCCTCTGGGTGGACCTGAACTTCCAACCTTTTGGTTAGCAGCCAAGCACATTAACCATTAGCACCACCCAGGGACTCCTCCAAACAACCAAACCAAAACCAAACCTGTTGCTGTCGAGTTGATTCTGACTCATGGCAGCTCCACATGTTAGAGAAGAACTGCTTCATAGGGTTTTCTTGGCTGTAATCTTTATGGAAGCAGTTTGCCAGGCTTTTCTTCTGCAGAGCCAGTGTGTGGGTCTGAACCACTAACCTTTAGCTTATTAGCAGCCAATCACCACTTGTGCCACCAAGGGGCCTTCCTCTGAACGCCACTTCTTCCCAAATCCCACAGACCAGGCCCAGGAGTTTTCCCATAAATCTAGCTCTTTTAAGTGGTCAAAGACTTCAGAACTTCATTCAGCCTTCTCCAATACAGAGGATGAAGAAAGCTGGTTTTCACCATTTTCAGTGAACAAGACTCTAGCTGACTCTAAGCTAGGAAAAAAACACTGAAGACCATATATTAAGTGTGATTATTTAAGCCTCAACTATAGACGAAACTTTTGGTATTGCCAGTTTGTCATCCAAGGTGACTATCAGTTCAAAGAAGCTACCTGGATAGCAAATTTATTTCTGTGCCCAATGATATGCTGACATAGCTACTGCAAAGTTTTTTACAAAAACAATGCAAACAAATGCTGTCACTGACTCTGGAAAGTGAATGTACCTGAGTCAATGATATAAAATCCTCATCTGCAATTGATTCATTGGCCAGAAAAGTAGGAGTCATAAATATTGATTAAAGAAACAAAAAAAATTAGACTTGCTGTATTTGAAATCTTATTGTTAAATGTGAATATTTTACTCTAACCACTGCTTCTCTCAATGAAATCACTATTTTTCACATATCTTTAAATTTTTTGTCTTCTTATTCTTATTCCATCAGCAAAATCTTAACCCCAGGGCAATCTAACCATTTGCCTTATCAGTTCCTATACCCAAGCTACTAAACACTGTTGCTATTAGGTGCCGTCGAGTGGGTTCCTACTCATAGCGATCCTATGTACAATGGAAGGAAACACTGACCTGTCCTGTGTCATCCTCATAATCATCGCTATGTTTGAGTCCACTGTTGCAGCCACTGTGTCAATCCATCTCGTTGAGGGGGCTTCCTCTTTTTCACTGACCTTCCACTTTACCAAGCATGATGCCCTTTTCCAGGGACTGGTCCCTCCTAATCACATGCCCAAAGTAAGTAAGACAAAGTCTCGCCATCCTTGCTTCTAAGGAGCATTCTGGCTATACTTCCTCCAAACAGATTTGTTCCTTCTTCTGGCAGTCCATGGTATATTCAATATTCTTCACCAATACCATATTCAAAGGCATCAATTCTTCTCCAGTCTTTCTTATTCATTGTCCAGTTTTCACATGCATGAGGTGACTGAAAATACCACATGACTTGGGTCAAATGCACCTTAGTCCTCAAAGTTACATCTTTGCTTTTTAACACTTTAAAGATATTTTGCAGCAGATTTGCCCAATGCTATACATCATTTGATTTCCTGATTGCTGCTTCCATGGGTGTTGAATGTGGATCCAAGTAAAATGAAATCCCTGACAATTTCAATATTTTCTCCGTTTATCATGATGTTGCTGATTAATCCAGTTGTGAGGATTTTGGTTTTATGTTGAGGTGTAATCCATACTGAAGGCTGTAGTTTTTGATCTTCATCAGTAAGTGCTTCAAGTCTTCGCTGTCAGCAAGTAAGGTTGTGTCATCTGCACGTCACAGGTTGTGACTGAGTCTTCTTCCAATCCTGATGCAGAGTTCTTCTTTATATAGCCCAGCTTCTTGGATTATTTGCTCAGCATACAGACTGAATAAAGGATACAACCTGATGAACACCTTTTTTGATTTTAAACCATTCAATATTCCCTTGTTCTGTTCAAACAACTGCTTCTTGGTCTATGTACAGGCTTCTCAAGAGAACAATTAAGTGTTCTGGAATTCCCATTCTTCACAATGTTATCCATAATTTGTTATGATCCACACAGTCGAATGCCTTTGCATAATCAATAAAACACAGGCAAACATCTTTCTGGTAGTCTCTGCTTTTAGCCAAGATCCATCTGCCTTCAGCAATGATATCTCTTGTTCCACACCCTCTTCTGAATCTGGCTTGAATTTCTGACAGTTCCCTGTTGATATACTACTACAACCATTTTTGAATTATCTTCAGCAAAATTTTACTTGCATGTGATATTAATGATATTGTTTGATAATTTCCGCATCCTGTTGGATCACCTTTTTTTGGAATGGGCACAAATATAGATCTCTTCCAGTCAGTTGACCAGGTAGCTGTCTCCCATATTTCTTGGCATAGACGAGTAAGTGGCTCCAGCACTGCATCCATTTGCTGAAACATCTCAATTGGTATTCCGTGAATTCCTGGAGCCTTGTTTTTTACCAATGCCTTCAGTACAGCCTGGCCTTTTTCCTTCAGTATCATTGGCTCTTGATCATATGCTGCCTCCAGAAATGGATGAACATTGACCAATTCTTTTTGGTATAATGACACTTTGTATTCCTTCCATCTTCTTTTGTTGCTTCCTGTGTTGTTCAATATTTTGCCCATAGAATCCTTCAATATTGCAACTCAAGGCTTGAATTTTTTCTTCAGTCTTTCAGCTTGAGAAATGCTGAGTGTGTTCTTCCCTTTTGGTCTTCTAACTCCAGGTCTTTGTACATTTCATCATAATACTTTACTTTGTCTTCTCGAGCCGCCCATCAGCTGTTTTAGCTCTTTTACTTCATCATTTCTTCCATTCACTTTCGTACTCTACGTTCAAGAGCAAGCTTCAGAGTCTCTTCTGACATCCATTTTGATCTTTCTTTCCTATCTTTTTAATGACCTTTTGCTTTCTTCATGTCTGATATCCTTGATGTCATCCCACAACTTGTCTGGTCTTCAGTCATTAGTGTTCAATGTGTCAAATCTATTCTTGAGATGGTCTCTAAATTCAGGTGGGATATACTCAAGGTCGTACTTTGGCTCTCGTGGACTTGTTTTAATTTTCTTCAGCTTCGATTTGAACTTGCATATGAGCAACTGATGGTCTGTTTTGCAGTCAGCTCCTGGCCTTATTCTGACTGATGATACTGAGCTTCTCCACTATCTACTTCCACAGGTGTAGTCGATTTGATTCCTGTGTATTCCATCTGGTGAGGTCCACATGTATAGTAGCAATTTATGCTGTTGGAAAAGGTATTTCCAATGAATAAGTCATTGGCCTTGCAAAATTCTATCATGTGATCTCCAGCATCATTTCTATCACCAAGGTCATATTTTCCAACTGATCCTTCTTCTTTGTTTCCAACTTTCACATTCCAATCACCGGTAACTATCAATGCATCTTGATAACATGTTTGATCAATTTCAGACAGGAGAAGTTGGTAAAAATCTTCAGTTTCTTTATCTTTGGCCTTAGTGATTGGTGCGTAAATTTCAGTAATAGCTGTATTAACTGGTCTTCCTTGTAGGTGTATGGATATTATCCTGTCACTGACAGCGCTGTACTTCAAAATAGATCTTGAAATATTCTTTTTGACGATGAATGTGATGCTATTCCTCTTCAATTTTTCATTCCTGACATAGTAGACCATATGATTGTCTGATTCAAAATGGCCAATACCAGTTAATTTCAGCTCACTAATGCCTAGGATATTGATCTTCAAGAATTCCATTTCATTTCTGACAACTTCCAATTTTCCTAGAGTCATACTTTGTGCATTCCATGTTTCAATTATTAATGGATGTTAGCAGCTGTTTCTTCTCAATTTGAGTCATGTCGCATCAGCAAATGAAGGTCCCACAACCTTTACTCTACCAACGTCATTAAGGTTGACTCTATTTTGAGGAGGCAGCTCTTCTCCAGTTGTATTTTGAGTGCCTTTCAACCTGAGGGGCTCATCTTCTGGCACTATATCAGACAATGTTACGTTGCTATTTATAAGGTTTTCACTGGCCAATTTTTTTAGAAGTAGATCACCAGGTCCTTCTTCCTCGTCTGTCTTAGTCTGGAAGCTCCGCTGAAACTTGTCCACCATGGGTGACCCTGCTGGTATTTGAAATACGGATGGCATAGCTTCCAGCATCATAGCAACACACAAGACACCACAGTACAACAAACTGACAGATGAGTGGTGGACTAAACACTACCAAAAAAAAAAATATACTACCATTCAGATTGTTGCCACTACTAATTCACAGATTTGCACTTCTGCTCTGGATTAATACATGTTCTAGGTCAGCAACTTCCTACATTGCATACAGCAGCTTTTTAAAATCTTTAGCACACTCCTCAAATCTACAAGCTCACCACCACTTCCCACTTCAGGGTAGAAGGCCGTAAGGCAGTAAGATCTTCACCTTCCAACCTCTACCACCACAAAAGTATCTGTACCCACATCCATCGTCCTTCAGTGACGTCAAAGCTATTTGGGACCTTCCTCTCTACAGGTTTTGGACCCAAGTATATAAACATGCTCAAGTCTTCCTTCTTAAAGCTGACCTTGATTACACATATCTTTTCTCTTCTTTCCTTAACTTAACCTCTCATAAAGATTACAGCCTAGAAAACCTTATGGGACAGTTATACTATCACATGGAGTCACTATGAGTCGAAATCAACTCCACGGCACACAACAACCTCTCTTAACCTTAACCTATACTCTTTCCTTAACAGCCATGCTTCTGAAAGCAAGTCTAGATAAGCAGTTCTCAAACTTTTTGGTCTCAGGACCCCTTTACACTCAAAAATTCTTGAGAACCCCAAACAATTTTTCAGCAATTAAAACTGAGAAATTGAAAAGTATTGATTTATTAATTCATTTTAAAATAATAAACCCATTACCTATTAACATTTTTATAACCAAAAAACAAACAAAAATCGATATTTTCCAAAACAAAATATTTTAATGTCTAGCTTAATAGAAGATAGCTGGATTATCAGATCTGCTTCTGTAGTCAATCTGTTCCAGTATATTGTTTTAGCTGAAGTATCTGAAGAAAAGCCAGCATCGTATAGGTATGTAGTTGGAAAAGGGAGTATTTTAATAGCCTCTTCCAGTAACTGTGGATGTTCCTTGATACTACAATTGACAGTTTTTTAAAGGCTAACTATAATGTGGAATCTGAAACCATGCCCACTTCTTCAATGTTAGTGTTCCCTGGGATTCCATCCTTGGCTTTCTTATTCAACCCACTTTTCCAGGATGCTCTCTTGACCCAGCTGCCCTAATAAGAAACTTGGGAGGCATCCCATCTACCCCTGCCCTAGCCACCTATATTCAATCCATCACCCAACATGATCAGTTCTGCCTCTTAAATATCTCTTCTTGCCTTTACCTTTCTCATCACCCCATAGCCACAGTTCAGGCTCTCTGCCTTAGCTCATAACCCACCCTATGCTAAGCTATATTATTCCAACTGCCTCATAACTGATACCCCTGTCTCTAGCCTAGCCCCATTTTATTATCCACAATGGCAGGAAGGCAGTGTTTCTAAAATGCTAATCTGATCATGCTATTCCCCTGCTTAAAACTCTCTAGGTTTTCTCTGCATCATGATGAAATCCAGGCTCATCATGATTCAGCTCCATCTCTCTCTTTCCCCCTGAAACTCTGTACTCTATACTCCAGTCACACTGAATTTCCTCCGCTACCACACTGAGCTACATGTTCATGTCTTTACATATTATATTTACATATAGAAAAGTCCACCTCCTTTCACCTGGCTACTCTACTTATCCTTGAAGGCTCATCTCAAATGTCGTTTCCTGCAGGAAATCTCCTCTAACCCCCAGTCAGGGTTAGGTGCCTGTCTTATGTGTACCTCATAACTGTTTGTGGAAATAAACTGAACAAATTCCACTATAATAAAAACCAATGTGGAGAAGATCATCTTATTTGTTAAATACAACTTGCGTGTATGCTATGTTCTTACAAATTTTCAAGTATAAAACTGATGTTAATTATTTGTTTTTTTACTATTTAAACATATATATAGCAAGTTAGGGCATAGACTTCATCTTTTATTTCCTCTGTAACCCTTCAACGCAAATCAATTTCTTAACTAAAGGATAATACCTTGCAGGTGCATAACACTTTTTTGTTTTCAAAGCATTTTCACAAACATCCTTTCAAACACATCGCCACAATACACTCACTAAATTAGGAAAACTAAATTTCAACCTCATTTCACACAGAGGGAATTGAGATTAGGTGATCTGCCTGAGGTCACCCAGTTAGCAAAATGCCCTATCCAAAATTCAAGCCTTTTGATTCCTAACCTAGTGCCCTTTCCAGCAGACCATGCTCTGCAGTCAGCAGGTGCTCAACAGGAATTGTTTTGCTAATGAAACAAGCAATCAGTGACTAGTGCAGATGATGGCATAGTTTTCAAGGTAAAGGGCTTTGGCCTAGCAAATGGGCCTTCCCTCTGACCACATCCACGCCTGAACCCTACAGTATCACATTCTTTCAAACTGCTCTAATCCTGAACGATTCAAAGCATGTATCAGCAGTTATTTTTCTCTTTTCACACATTTTCTTGCTTTCTCTTCCACTTTTGTGAGTTCCCTTTTTTCCTTTTTCCATTTCTTTCTTTTACTTCCCTTTTTGAAACATTTCCACCTCAAGTTTCTTAATTACCTTTCCTTTCTAATCTCTCATCTCACAAACTTAAAGCTGTTGTACCATAAACATCCCAATGACCATAATAAAACTTGAATTAATTCTGCAGCTTGTTTAAAATCCAACCTCCCATATTTGTTAGGTTAGTGATGGTTGCCTAAAATGCTTTTATGTACAGTGGTAAGTGTCTTACCTGAAGGTCTATGCTTTAACTGCTTATATAGATCGATGGCACGCTGCTCCCTACAAAAGAGAAAACATGCCTCTTGTATGTGAAGGTAATTTAATGATTCCAATAATCCACAACTTGAAATGAACAATATTATTTGGACAGAGTAATGATTGCATTTTAAAGCAAGTACATATTGTCAATGAAGATTTTACAAAAGTTTTCATTGAGTAATAAGAAAGAATTATACAAGATTTTAAAATGCAAAGTTGAATGAACTTCGTATGTGCTCTGATCTCCCACCACATAAACAGCATCCTTGCACCAGAAACACTTAAATGGGTAAAAATCATGGCCCGTGATTAGAGAAAAAATCTAAAGTTTCTAATCTAAATGCTTAGGAAGTTAACCTCATTTAGGGCATTTAAGCAGCTCAATGCCTTGGACCAAAAGTATGGTAGGTAGCGAAACAGTTTATAACTTAGCATACTTGGGAAATTATTTTTAACTCTCCACGTGAAAAGACACCTTGATTAAAAAGGCAAAGAAGGTCAACCCAGAGCATTACTTCCAAAATTTTCTGTGACTAAGAAAAAGCATTCTTTTTAAATAAGATGTCAATATATTTGGGGAAAGGAAATCTATAGAGAAGCAGAGTAAGAGGCTTAATCTGCAAGATGCAAGCAGAAAGAATAATCTGCTACAAAAAATTACAGACACCAAGACCAACAACACAAGCACAGCCTTACAGAGATTCCATCAAGTCTCCCTGGCGTCTTCCATAGGGGCTCTTCTGTAGCTCCATGATTTCAGTGTGCAGGGACATGATCTGATCCTCCAGGTATCCAATGACACCAACCTAAGATACGATAAAAACACAAAATAAATTGGCAGGCTCACCACCACGCAACATAAAACAGAACTCAGATTTTAAGGATAGAGAATGACTTATTGCTATAGTTGCAAGACTAAGAGATTTAATATGAAACACAGATTTTGTTAAAGTCTTTTTATACTTCAGATTCTGACCCTTAATCTTTCACATAAGAACATATGCATCCCTATGCTTCCCTCTTTTCTCTCCAGATAAGACTAAACTACTAGCATTTGCTTTCTCCTCTTGAAAAGCAAAGAGGTAAAGGTGTCACTAACAAGACAGGGAAAAAGATTTCATCAAAACCATTGGTATTACTTGTATCTCACCTGTATGAGGAGCCATGGTGGTGCAGTGGTTAAGAGCTACGGTGAGCTACAGCTGCTAACCAAAAGGCCGGCAGTTTGAATCCACCAGCTGTTCCTTGGAAACCCTATGGGGCAGTTCTACTCTGTCCTATAGGGTCGCTATGAGTCACACTTGACTCCACAGCAACGAGTGTTCAATGTCATGATTTTCACTGCCTTTTATTCCTGATGGCCTTGTAACAAGTACACAGAAAGATAAAGACAATGGATTTCCCACCCCAGCATACCAACTACTCCATTCAGGTCTTCAACTTAACCAACAAAAGCAGGGTAAGTGACTGGCATTAAAGACAGCAACAACCTAGTGGGACCACCAACAGACATACAGGGCGAGGAAGGAATCTGCCACCTAAAGAATGATCTGTACGTATGATGACCATATAATTTATGGTCCAAACCAGTAAACTTTTGAGAATGAAAGAGTACTATTGATAATTACGGGAAGACATCAGGAATAAACTAGAACTGTCCCAGGTACACTGGGATCTGCAGTCACCCTAACTAAACCAGTCATAAAAATTATTGACTCTTATTTAATCCTCATAACCCTGCTAAAAAAGGTATTGTCCCCATAATATAATAAGGAAACTGAAGACCAGCAAGGCTAAGTAATTTCCCCAGCATTCCACTTGAAAGCCCTTGTTCTTATCTACTATGGTAGCTCCCTCCACACACACAAAGCAACTACCAGATATTTATCTGATATTCAGGAATGACATAAAAAAAACTATATATACCAAAAGCAAAGGAAATTTCTAAGGTATATCTCAGAAATAAATAAGAACACAGAACGAGCTCAGTGATTTTACCTCAGCATAGTGGATGGCCTTTTCTTCCATTTCTTTCCATGCTTTTAACATTTTTTCTGAGGCTAAAAAAAAGTCCGAATCGGTTACCAGAAATAACCACATCTTTAATTACTGGCCTGCCTACCTCCTCATCATATTAACATCAAAGATTTTCACTTAAAAAAAATTATAAAAGTAATACATAAACATTATTTTTTAAAAAATCAAATACTACAAAAAGTTGTAAAAAGAAAGGACTTCCTCTTTTTTCCCTCTCTCCTCCGCCGGAGGGAATCTTACTGTTAATCATAGACACACACCCTTTCCCTCACAAGTGAGACCATGTATACATACTTTTCTTGCCTTGCTTTTACCCCAACTTAAAACCTCAGTCATTAAAGATCCAGCTGATGTTTTAATAGCAGCACATATAGACCTACCTCATTCTTTTTTTAACAGTTGCATAGTATGCCTTTGACTAGTCAAAGATATTTAATGACAGAAATAAAACATCAATCATAGAAGCAGCTCTAATGGGTACATCTATCTGCCCAACTGGCCGTTACTGATCTGTTATTCCGAGATACACATACTCTGCTCAGGGCAAGTATACAAACAGTATTTGTTTCCCCAAAAAAGGATTCGTTTCATGAAATAAAACAGAAATGCTGATGATGACACCTTTAGTTTATTCAATCTTTAACTCTGCTTTTTACATTTCCTTAGTACATCTGAAGGAAAATAAGCCTGGAGTCAACTACTGAAAATTTGGAGGCTGCATACAATAAAAAGCAGTGGGACTCCACAGTAGGTATTTTGGAAAAGAAACAGAAGCTCAGAATTATTTAAGTTATTAGTTACAGAAAGGTAAGTAGTTTAAGACTCCTCTGGCTAAAAAGTCATTCCAGTACAGGCTTTGTATCTATTTAAAAAATGAGGTTTACTATCCAGATTCTTAAATCACTTCTACATTTTTCTGGAGCCAAATAATTTTAGTTCAATTATGAAAAAAAAAAATATTTAAAGTTGCTCAATTAAGGGTTAAAAACATTAACACTAACATTGAAGACAAACAAACACGGTTTATGATGATATGAGCTGTTCTCTCTCTTCTTCCAATGTGATTATCTAAGTAAGTGAAACAACTAGCTATGAGTCAAGAAGACAAACCAGCAGATGGCTTCAAGAGACTAGAGACCCCAGGCCCCTTTCAAACACATTACCCGAATACTTACATATCCCATATGTCATCTGCTCACTATATCTCTCCAAGTCCAGCTGAATACTTTTGTGAAAAAACTCCAATTTAGCTTTCAGTTGCTGAGACGCTGAGATCAAAGTGTTCTTCATTTTTGTCAAGTTAGCATTATATCTAAGAAGACTTAACCTAAACCATAGCCAAAAAAAAAAAAAAAAAAATCACCATATCAGAAACAAAACACTCAACAAAAATTTAAAAACTTAAATTGCCATGAGTCCAAAGCCTGAGTTTCTATTATCAGTCTGTGAGAAGTAGCTGATGTCTAGAATCCAGTCTCTAAAAACTTCCTGCCTGTGATTAGTCTATGATAAAACAATCTTCTTTTACTAGAACCATTCTACTCTCAAGCCACTGCAATTGGATGGTTTCAGACCGTTAGTAAGAGTTCTGTAAGCCTGATCAGAACACGCAAACTGGCCCAATTTTTAAATACTGCATGGAATGCGGATTGGTAAAAACACGACACTGTAGTTATAAACAAGAGAATCCGCTTACATTGCTGCTCTTTGTCCCTGAAAGAGTCTGCTGTAGTCTTCTTTTAGCCCAGATACATAATGCACTGCTTCAGCCCATACTTTCCGCAGTTGTATAATTGGTAACTGTATTTTGCTGTCCTGTACTATAATACAAGAAGATGGGAAAAAGGGGAGGGGAGTTACTTTTTTTTTTTTTTTTTTAATATATATTTTATTGTACTTCAGGTGAAAGCTTACAGAGCAAATAGTTTCTCATGAAATAGTAGTACACATGTTGTTTTTTGACATTGGTTAACAACCCCACAACGTATTAAGCCTCTAAATTCTCAACCTTTTTTTTTGATGAAAATTACAGATGGCCAAAGATA
Organism: Dugong dugon; assembly: GCA_030035585.1. NCBI lineage: Eukaryota > Metazoa > Chordata > Mammalia > Sirenia > Dugongidae > Dugong > Dugong dugon. The sequence continues at coordinate 53,188,855 of CM057475.1, forward strand.
CACCGTTTCAAAAATTTCTACATTCACAGTTCAGTGACATTGACTACGCTCTTCCAACTGTGCTGTTATTCTCACTTAAGATGAAGGCTTACAGAACAAAATAGTTTTTCATTTAACAGTTACTACACATGTTGCCCTATGACAATGGTTAACAATCTCACAGCACATCAAGAATATCCTTACTCCACCTTGTGTTCCCTATCACCAGGGGGCTTCCTTGTCCCCTTCTGTCTTCTGGACCTTGTCAGTGGACTATTGTACCTCTTTAGTCTCATTTGTTTATTTATTTATTTATTTATTTTTATTTTATTTAAACACCATTTCAAAACTTTTTACTTACACATTTAAGTGATATTGACTATGCTCTTCCAATTGTGCTGCCATTCTCGCCCAAGATGAAGGCTTACAGGACAAAACAGCCAGGGGAGTTACTTTTTAACATCTTAAGTGTTCATTTATTATTTTCTGTGATTTCGGGCCATGCAAGTAGCATTCCCATAGATGTTGGAAAGAACCACTTGTTAGCATTACTGAGCACTTTCAATACACAACCCTGTTCCAGGTACAATGTAGAATTTGCTATTATCTGTCCTTTTGTTCTTGCTTCTCCCCAACCTGGAATACTCTTTTTCTCTCCATTGAACCAAAGTCTTTATTTCTTTCAAGTTCTAAATCAAGTCCCACCTCTACAATCCACCACAGTCTTTCCTGCCTCTAATTTTCATCTCCTGGACCCCAACCCAGCTTCAGGAATGCATATAGGGTGAATGGTAGTCTAATAAGATACACTTTCTTTGATGTCAAACTTATGAAATTATGACTATCTCTTGCCTTTTCTTTGAGGAAGGGAATGCTGCTTTTCTAAAACCATGGCAAGTATGTGATAAGTTCAATGAAATTTCTATTTAACATTATGAAATTCTCCATGATTGAAAGAGATTTAGCCTATACTTTAAGGTGACCAAGTATATCTTCTACTATTCTTTTCTTAGGAAAATCTTCAGAGAATGGTTAAGTAGAACCCGCCACACTAGTGCTCATATTGCAAAAACACATTATCTGAAGGAGACTTTAAAAAAATAAAGCTATATATCCAGAAAAATCTCTGCCTCCTCTAATAATTATTACTAGCCTTAATTAAACATTTTCCCATTCTACATACCCAAACTTCCTCTTATGGTTTCCTAAAATAGACAGAAAACAAAAATGAAACAAACAAATGAAAAATTCTGGGGGAGGGGGAATTGACAAAAAGAAAAATCAAAACTTTAAAAATAAACTCTGAGAACCTAAAAGAAACAACACCCCAGTAGCAAAGAACACACTTAGAACCCAGATCATGGTTTCTAATACCATTCTCCTTGGAGAAATGGCTGACTCTAGGACTGGGGCAGGGATACAAATGAGCCTGGAGCATACTGTAGTGCCAGAAAATAAGTGCTAAAAAAACAAACAAAACCCTGCTAAAAAAACAAATAAAACCCTTCACAATACTGATGCGGGGCGGGGTGTGTCAAAAGGGCACAGGAGCCAACTGAAAGAGCTCCCGAAGACCAATGCTGGAACAATTTAAGTGATGAAATAAATATTTGTATTGGATTATAATCCAAAGTATAAAATAAGTATCTGTGAGTTCATACTGATATAAACAAATGATTGAATAAATTAATAAATGGGAAAGAAAAGACAAATCTCCCATGCAGAAGAATTCCAAATAAATTATGTAGATACTCTAAACAAAGGGGAACATAACTTCCAACTCCTTAAGTGTAGGCTACACATAGTGAGTTCCTTTCAAAGAGTATAGTATGTAAAGAGGGAGAAAAGACTAACCTGCCTGACAAACACTACCTCAGCCAGGTGATTAAGGACATACCAAGAGTCATAAATCATATTGATTGTATGTACCCTTGATATAAAGAGCCCTGGTGGCACAATGATTAAGCGCTTGGCTGTTAACCAAGAGGCTGGAGGTTCGAACCCACCAGTGGCTCTGCAGAAGACCTGGCGATCAGCTCCTGTAAAGATTTATAGCCTAGGAAATACTATGGGGCAGTTCTACTCTGTCCTATAGGGTCACTACGTGTCAGAATCAATTCAATGGCACACAACAACAACCCTTGATGTGACAAAAATGGTACTTTACCTGTAGATCTTTTTCTCTCAAAAAACCTTAACCTCAGTCTAACCATGAGGGAAAATTAAAAAAAAAAAAATCAAATTCCAATAGCGGGTCATCCTACAAAATGTCCTACTCCACAAAACTGTCAAAGTAATCAAAAACAAGGAAAGTCTGAGAAACTGTTACAGCCAACAAGAGTCTAAGAAGACATGACAACTAAATGTAATGTAGCATTCTAGATGGGATCTTGGAATAGAAAAAGGACATTAGGTAAAAACTAAGGAAATCTGAATAATATCAATAGTGGTTCATTAACTGTAACAAATGTACCATACTGATGTAAGATGTTAACAACAGGAAAACTGTGGGGGGAGTGGGGGAGGAATATGAGAGTTCTATCTGCTCGATTTTTCTGTAACTCAAAAATTGTTATTCAAAAAAAAGTCTATAATACACCAATGTTCATTGCAGCAGAATTCACAATAGTTAAAAGATGGAAAAGACCCAAATGCCAATCAATAAATGAATGGATAAACAAAATAAATGTGATATATCCATACAATGTAATATTGTTCAGCCAAAAAACGGAGTAAAATTCTGATACATGCTATGACATGGCTAAAATGAAAATATTATGCTGATGGAAATAAGTCAGCCACAAAAGGACAAATATCATACGATCTCACTTAGATAAACTATCTAGAACAGGTAAATGCATAGAGACCAAAGCTTAACCTCGGTTACCAGGGGCAGGGGGAAAGGGGGCATTATTGCTTCAGGAGCACTGAGTCTCTACTAACAGTGACGAAAAAATTTGGAAATGGATAGTGGTGATGGTTGCACAACATGGTGAACGTAATTAATGTCACTGAATTGTACATGTATAAAGGTTAAAATAGCAAGAGTTTGTTTTATATCTATCTGTCTGTATATAAAACCAAAACCAAACTTGTTGCCATTGAGTCGATTCCAACTCACAGCGACCCTATAGGACAGAGCAGAATTGCCCCATAGGGTTTCTAAGGAGCAGCTGGTGGATTTCAACTGCCAACCTTCTGGTTAGCAGCCAAGCTCTTAACCACAGCATCAACAGGGCTCCATATATGTATGTGTGTTTGCGTGTGTGTGTGTGTGTGTGTAAATATATATATACACACACATATACATACCATAATTTTTTAAAAGTGTATTAATAAACAAATAAATAACTATAGTGTAGGAGAGAGGAAATTGACTGCAAAGAGACATGAGGCAACTTTCTGAGGTGAAGGAAATGTTCTGTATCTTGATTGTGGTGTTGATTACACAGGTATATACATTTGTCAAAAATCATCAAACTATAGATCTGTGCATTTTGCTGTCTGCAAACTATGTCTTAATTTTTTAAAATCCAAAAGAAAACCAATAAAAAAAATAACAGAGGGGAAAGATTACGTATAATTTATCCCCTACACCCAGTATTATTCTGGAAATAACCTAATTTTGGTTTGGCTGAGCATAAATTGACCGCTCAACTCCTCCAAAAGAACAGAATAATTCTCACAGGCACAATTAAAACATTTAACATCAAGCAGTATTCACTGGACAAAACGAAATAAATATTTGAACATGCTTCGATAATGGTTTAATTAATAGTAGGGATTCATTCTTCTATCTGTGAGAGCCCTATCCACAGCAAAGTAAGTATTCTCACAAATGAGGGATCTGGTAAAATCTACCTTTCGACCTTCTATTCAATTTTCACCACATACAGAAACCTAAAGTATGAGAGATACAGAACAGAAACACCGAGAGTCCATTCCTACTAATCATGTTAAAGTCAAAATTATATTATTTCAGGTTTAAGCTCAGCAGTAAATGGACTATACTTACCAATATAATTTACACAGTCAGATAAACTTCTGGAAGCAAATGGCCCTTCATATACAGTCTTACTTTTATCAAACAAATAAACCATATAGCTATCACAGCCTCTCTGAAAAAGATACAAACAATTAAAATTCTACTCAAAGATCCTTGAAACTGCTAGGTTCTCTAAAGACTTAAGCACTAGATTTCCTACTTTGAAATACAAATGAGCAGAGCAATGTACATTAACATAACCCTATAGATTTAGGGTGTAAATTTTGTTTAGAAAAAAATAAATAGCTATGGTATGGGCTAAAGTAAAAAACATCACCAGACCCAAAGGGACAAAAGCAAAAAGTCATAACCCCATATAGCCATACAATGGGAATACTATTCAGCAATCAAAGGGAATGAAGTACTAATATATGCTAAGACATGGATGAACCTCAAAAACAAAACGCTAAGTGAAAGAAGCCAGACACAAGAGACTACGTATCATATGATTCCATTTATATAAAATGTCCAGAAAAGACAAATCGATAGAGAAAGAAAGTAGATTAAGCAGTGGCTGCCTGGGGCGGGTAGAATGGGAATTAACAGTTAATGGACATGAGGGATCATACTGAGGTGATGGAAATATTTTAAAATTGACTTACAGTGACCATTGTATAACTTGGTAAATTTATTAAAAAATCATTGAACTGTACACTTGAAATGGGTGAATGATATGATATGTAAAACATACCTCAATAAAGTCATAAAAGGAAAAATGGAAAAAAAAAAAAAAGTCATGACCACAATCATATTTTACCATCCACATATCCTCAGGCAGGACTTAAACTGCTGGTCTAATTTCAAGGCACTAGGCTTCAAGTAACAGAAGCCCTGGTTGCAAAGTGGTTAAGCACTCAGCTGCTAACTGAAAGGCTGGCGGTTCAAACCCACCAGCTGCTCCATGGGAGAAGGATGTAGCAGTCTACTTCCGTAAAGATTTACAGCCTTGGAAACCCTATGGGGCAGTTGTACTTTGTCCTACACGGTCGCTATGAGTCAGAATCGACTTGACAGCAACAGGTTTAGGCTTCAAGTACAAGAAGGAGAAGAAAGAGGAAGGACAGATCTGGCACCAATGAGAAAGTCATAGAAAGTTCACAATGACAAGGTTTCATTTCTATCTTGTTCATCTTGCAAAACAGTGATAAGAGTAATGAGTAGGATACAACTAAAGAATTATAAGATGTACACCACTCCTCAAGGGACCCCAAGTATGTATCAGAAAATGCAGGGTATGCAATCCCTTTATGCAAACAGATTTCTTATACTCTAGGTATATTAGAATTTTCTTACAACTCCATCTAGAACACATTGAGAGGCTGGTTTCCGAGGGTCCAGAGAAATTCCCGTCTCTGAAAGAAGCTCTTGAGAACCAGTATTTATCCCAGTTTCACGCTCAATACGAGACTGTAGTGAATGAAGACTTTCATCAGGTGGCAACAAAAAAGAAATTATCTTTGCAGAAGTCATATTTAGGATGTGTACTATCTGTATAAATAAGAAAAAAGACAAAGGATTACTGATCACTTGCTATATGAAAGATTCAGTGCTAAACACTAAAAGCGGAATCAGAGCAAAAGGCATTCTCTCTGCACTAAGCAAGGTTCAACATTCTCCAGAGTGAGATCTCCTTTTATAACTATACAATGACACTCTGAAAACTGAAGAGCAGAGTTTAATTTTCTACAACAGAGGTTAATGTCAGCAAATAAAATTTCAAAGTTCTAGGGATGCAATAAAATTCAAAAAAACAGTAATTTATTCTGAGAAACAAATCTTTATGTTCCCACTTATAAAGTATCTAATAAATGCATAACATTTTGCATAATATCCCTGTCAATTAATCTTCTAATCTCCATTCTGGAATCAGGGAGAAACCCAGGCTGTAAGAAGTTAAATAGCTTGTTTGGTATCACACAGCAGATAACTGGTAGAGCTTGGATCTAAACTCATATCTGACTGCCCCATGCTGCTTCAATAAATAATCCTCTAATAGAGGCACTAGGCCTCTCCTTAAACAAGAAAAGCACTGTTATCCTCATTTTTCAAATAACTCAACCACATCTCAGAGCAGTTAAGTGACCCGCCTAAGGGCCCAAAGTTAGATAAGAAAGCTATCTCACTGCTCTCACCTAAAGCCTCAGTAAAAGTAGTCTCGTGAAGCCAAACGAGCGTGAGGCTGAGTCAGGAAGGGCTCTATCCAAGTAACCAAGGACAGCCACGGAGCTGAAGGTCAGTCTTTTGAACACAATATGATTTTAAATTCTCTTCCCTTGTCCTTGGATAAGCCATGCAAATTAATACCTCAGTTTCTCCATACCTTACAGCTAAATAATACATAAAAATGATTAAAATTATCTCTGTTCAAAATGCTTACAGAGGTAAGGCATTAATCCAAGGCCACTATTATTTCTACTTACAAATCCTGACATAGATGCTCAAATAATGGGTGTTACAAGAATACTAAATTGTATCGCTAAACTGAAATTAATCCTGTTTTCATGTAAACTCCGAATGTCACAACATGATTGCCACTATTTCTCCTAGCAGACTATAGGAGGCTCTCCTTTAATATGTAATAATAACATTTTATGTTTAAAAAGGCGGGAGGGGCAGGGAAAGCAATCTTCAAAACTGACATGGGGTTACAACACACGTAAATCATCTAAGACCTTGCATGCCTTCCCAGCCTAGGCAGACTTCACACTATGACAGCTGCCACTGACAGCTATAGCAGAATCTTAGGATAAAAATTCTGTGGTGGACCTTTACTTTTACACAGGATATATGTTAAGCTAGGTTAAGTGATCACGGCGCCCCACTCACCAAAGCTCTGAGCCTTAAAGGAAATAAAAGAAAGGGAGAGGAAATACATCTGAAATGTATCCATTTGTTCACTCAAATATTTGGACAAAAGAATAAAAAGCCATTTCAGAAGATGAGGTGGGCAGTTCATGCTGCATGGACTACCGAGAGGGAAGTAAGTATGGAGGCATAAAAGCTGAGCAGGAACCTTCCTCACCAAATCAAGTCTAATATGATTAGACCTAAATGAATGAGGTGATTATGGAAAATCTAAAAGTTGCTTCAAAGGAGTAATCAACAAAGACCGCTTACAAGCCGAACGAGGGAGAAGGCTTGTTAAAGAAATAAAAAGCACCAGCTCTATAAATATCATTTTCTTTTTCAATAAACATCGGTAAAAGATTATTAAAATATATTTATGCTAATTTTCAAAATAAATTTGAACTTCAATGCAGGTCTCAGAAAGTAGACCCCATTAAAACTAACCTTCAAATTCAGAATGTAATCCATTAATATGAAACATCTTGGCTGCTTCGAAACAAGATCAACAGGTCCCCCTCTCTGCTGAGGATCCCAGTTCAGCATCAACTGCAGCCAATTCTCCATGGATTCTACTATTAAACTAAAGAATGTACAAAAATAGGGTAAAAATCATATTCAGATGTTCTAATTTTCCTTTAGTATTATAAAAATGGTAGTTTTATTGGTTGTCCACTTTCTTTCCCCTTACCTGTCTGTACCATTTTATATCTTATTTTCAAATAGTTAATGGAATAATAGGGGACAAACTTTTTCCATAAAAAACAACAACAACAACAAAAATAGACATTTAAGTTAGTTTATGGCAACTCCAACAGATGAGTCCAGTTAGAACTCACTCATTTACTTCATTATCCCAAGAATCTTAGCACATAAGCCAATCAGTTGAACAGCAGCAGCTCTTATTTCCACTAGACCTGTGCTATCCAATATAGTAGTCACTATATCTACATCTCAGGAGCCCGGTGGCACAGTGGTCAAAGCACTCAACTGCTAACCGAAAGGTCGGCGGTTCGAAATCACCAGCCAGTCCACAGAAGAAAGATGTGTCAGTCTGCTTCCATAAAGATTTACAGCCTTGGAAACTCTATCGGGTCACTCTGAGTCAGAATCGACTTGATGCCAGTGGTTTCTTTTTTGGGGGGCGGGGCGGGTTATAGCTACCTTTACATTTAAATTAATTAAAAGTAAATAAAATTTAAAATTCAGTTCTCAGTCATTCTAGCCACCTCTCAAATGCTCATAGCCTCATATGGCTAGCAGAGATATCGAATATTTCCCTTATCACAGAAAGTTCTACTAGACGATGTTACTTGAGGCAGACAACTACTCTACTGTTCTCTTACAACCCTGGAGAAACTGAGGCAAAATTCCTCAACTAAAACACACTTACCTACAAAGGCTATTTGGTTGAGGTAAATGGCTACTGAACCGAACTTCTCCAGTCATCTCTTCACATGCAAATATACACTTTGGATCCTTCTTCTTAATCTTCTCATGCCTATAAAACAAAAGCTACCTCAGCTGACAACCTGATTCTGACACTCTTAAGATTTCTTGCCATTTAATTTTATTTAATTTTGTGTTTAAAAAAGACAATTATAACAAATTAGAAAGAAAAAAAATTCCATTCCTATTAAGCACGCCAAATTTTTCTTCCATTTCTTACCAGGTAAATGGCTGCAGATGATGCAAAAAAGGCCTATATCCAGCAATACATTCAAACACCATGGTCCCAAAGCTCCAATAATCAACTGTGGCTGTGTAAGGCTTATTCTCAAAAAGCTCTGGGGCCTTAAAAAGAGAAAATGCTTTAAAAAACAACAGTATATGAAAAAGACTACTTCATTTTTGACTACTATATTCATAGCCATCAAGAATAAGAATAACAATCTTACACACTTAAATTCAAAGAAACAATACATGTCTCACCAGATACTGCAGTGTTCCCACAAAAGATGTACACAAACTTCCTTGATCAACGTCTTTGGCATATCCCAAATCAATTATTTTATGCAATATCTGCAAAATAATAAGACAAAGTATGTTTTAAATGGTTGAGAAATCTGAAAACAAAAGACTGTAGAGAGGATGGTGGTGAAGAGTTTGGGCTCTGGAATAACAAACATGTTTCAATCATGAGCTCCACATCTTACTAGCCTTGTGATCTTGATCAAGTTACTTATCCTGTTTCCTATATAACTACTAACAGTACCTACATAATTACTAACAGTACCTACTTCACAGAATTATTAGTAGGATTCAGTGAAATAGTGACGGTGAAGAACAGTGCCCGGCATATAGTCAAAATTAAATATAGATTGGCTATTAATTTTTATTTTAGTATAGTCAAAATACGCTTGACCCATTAAACTGAAAAACAGAGGGAAGAGTAACCTCCAAACTTGAAGAACCATCTTAGAGTGGATCAAATGTGAGTAAGCACCTACCTAACTTCATTTTAAGAGTATCCTGAAATCTTTGGATAAAAAGAAAGCAGAGATAGTTGGTGCCAAAAATAAATGAAAGGTTCCTAAGAGAAGCATCACCAAAGTTTCATTACCTCCAACTGCCTACCATATTCACTAACTAAAGAGTCAACCAGTTCAATTCAAGGTTAAGACAAACCAACTCAAGGTTAAGACTCTTGGCTTTAAGTCTTTATTGGAATGGAACTTGAATGCAAGAAGCAAGAAAAATGCTCAAATTGTTCTGATAAAAACAAGCATTTAAGGAGTCAATTCACAATTTCTGGTTATTTTCAAGATGATTTATTTAGGAATCTGAGAAATCAAGGTTTTAAATTTTAATTAAATATAGAAGTCAGTACTTTTGGGGAGGAAAATTATTTAAACAAAAACATACATTTTCTTCTTAAAGTAAAGCGAACTCACAATGAGTGTGTGTATGTGTTTGGATGTATTTCATAAGAACAAAATAGCGAGGATTAACAAATTACTTACTCACTACCTACTATCTATGCTAGATACAATGCTGGAAAGATAGAAGTAAACAAGACAGGTGTCGTTCTTTCCCTAACGGAGCTACTGTTTACCAGAGGAGACAGACAACCAAACTCACAACTACAGTTCAATGTAGTGAGGGCTGTGAAAGAAAAAGTATGAAGTGCTACGTGTACACAGCAAGGGCACCAAACCTAAAAGACTGACCAGATTAGGGAAACTATATTGAATAGGCAAGGAACATTTCTTCAGGTTTCACATACCTTCCCACCAACATCCTGAAGAACTATGTTTTCAGGTTTTAGATCACGATGTATAATTTTGTTTTCATGCAAATATCGAATCCCAGACCCTAAATAAAGTTTAAAATGTATTTAGAGGTAATAGAAAACATGGAGTAAAAAAAAAAAAATTCATTTCACATTTTGTACATATCTGCTCTGACACTCAAATCTACATGGACCATCATAACTACGTGACTAATGATAATATAAGGTTTCAGCGGTTCAGATTTTCTCCATAGAAAATCCGGTAACATTAATTAATACTTTAGAATTATAATATATACTCAATTAACTAACGAGAATTAACATTAAACAGAAATGAAACAAGCAACTGAGAAAATCCCTATATTTACCCTTATGGCCTTTCCCTCTCACTTAAATCACCCTCTTCAACTAGACCTTGGCCCCGTGATCTAGAAAAGGAGCACAACCAAAATATGTAAGGAAACAAATTCTTGGCTTCTGAGCTTCCTCCAAGGGCCTATCAAAACCAAACCCGTTGCCATCGAGTTGATTCCGACTCATAGCGACCCTACAAGGCTGAGTACAACTGCTCCACAGGGTTTCCAAGGCTGTAAATCTTTACGGAAGCAGACTGCCACATCTTTCTCCTACAGAGTGGCTGGTGGGTTTGAACTGCCAACCTTTTGGTTAGCAGCTGAGCACTTTAACCACTGCACCACGAGGGCTCCTTCTCCAAGGGCCTACGTACTGGTTATTTTAGGGATTTTTCAGAAGTAGTTCTGATTAAACAAAGATTTCTACCCTGAGAGCAACTTTAGAACCTATACCCAAGAGATGCAATTCTATTGGAAACAAAATTACTATGCTAATGGGGGGGGTAAAAATTAATGAGGTAATTTCATAACATTTTTTTTGTCAGCAATTAGAACAGCTATTAGCCAAGATGGATGCCTAGTCAAAAACAAAAAATAACAAAATATCATAATTTTAATTTAGCATCAATATTAATAGTTAGATTTTTCTGATTTCTTATAGATGTTAAAAAAAAACCTATGATTTGTGCGATATACCAACCGAACCTCAACCCACTGCTGTGGAGTCGATTTTGACATATAGTGACCCTACAGGACAGAGCAGAACTGCACCAGAGGGTTTCCAATGAGTGGCTGGTGGATTTGAACTGCTGACCTTTTGATTAGCAGCCGAGCTCTGAACCACTGTGCCACCAGGGCTCTAATATACCAGCAGTCCTTAATTCCCAGGTAGTATACAGAATCTTCTATGAACCAAAGGGGCATTAAATTACGATGGTAATTTCATACAGATTACATACCTATATCACTAAGTAAAGACAGTATCTGGCTTTCTTTAAGTCCACAGCAATTTTCTGGTTTGTTGAGTAGCTGAAGAAAAAAAAAAGTTAAAAAATGTGTACTAGCAATATTGCTGGGCAACAACAGCTATATACGTTAATGACTATGCACTAAGAGAATATTCAAATGACAGAATAAGTCATGATAAAAAAAAAGGGGGGGGGGGGCGGAAATGACCAAATCCACACTGAGGAGATGCAAAATCCACTATGAGCCTTACTCATGACAAGGCTCATAAAAGTAAAGATAAAGGGGGAAAACTATTTGAGCTTGGAAAAGGTTGAAAAAAGTCTCACAGATATAGATAAAAATAGCCATATGGGAAGATTCAAAATGAAATGTGAAAAAAAGATTGACAATAGAGAAAATAACCCTTTTATAAGCATCTTAACACAAACACTGACACTTGGATCTAACAACATCAATATAGTCCTTTCTTACAACAAAAAAATGTATGTTCTAAATCAGGGGTTGGCAAACTTTTTCCGTAAAGGGCCTAACAGTAAACACTTTAGGCTACGCAGGCCATATGTCACTATAGCAGGAAAGCAGTCATAGGTAATAAAGAAATGAGCATGGTTGTATTCCAATAAAACTATTTACAAACACAGGTAGCAAGCTGTAATTTTCTGACTCCTGTATTATCATACTGAATGTGATTCTGCTAAAGTACATGATTTACTGTCTCATCATCTCAAAACATCCATACTACCTTCCGAAGATCTCCTCCAGAACAGTATTCCATTGCTAGAAGAGGCACATCATTAATCAAAACATTGAGTTCCTCAGGAACATCACAGGCCTTTACAACATTGGTATGGTTCAACCTAACCAGAAAGGGAAAACATTGTAATAAAAAATTTTCTCCATTGAAAAGGGGTTGGGTTTGAAATGGTAGTTAATCAGGGGAGGGAGGGTCACTACTTATAATTTCTCACTTACATAATTAAAAATTAATATTTTGTTTTTACATTTAAAAATAAAATACAGACAAACATACTATCACTATTATGCTACCACTACTACATTTCTGTGTCAAGCAGTGTTGTAAGCACTTTACATGTATTAACTCATTTACTTGTCACAATAGTCCTATTACAGGTAGATGAATATTCCCATCACTCATAAAGTTCATTGGTGGTTACCAGGGGCAAGAGGGAGGGGAAAAGGGGGATCATTCTTTAGGAAGCATTGAATATGTGTTAATGGTGATGGAAAATTTGGCAACGGATACAGGGGATGGTTATACACCATGATTAATGTAATCAATGTGACTGAACTGTACCTGTAAAAATATTGAATTGGCAAATATTGGGTAATATATACTTCTACCACAATAAAAATTTAAAATAAATACTGAATTATACTGTATATTGTTTTCTAAGTTTTTTTTTTTTTAACTTAACAATATATCCTCTCCATCATCATCTGGCAGTGGACCTTAAAACTAGAAGTGATTCCTAGGCCCCAGGGACCTAAAGAAACAGAATTTCCAAGTAGCAGTACCTGAATGTCTATACTGCTAATAAGCTTTCTTGGTGATTTTGCCACACAGCAAAATTTGAAACCATTAGTGAGTGGAGAACAGACAATGCAGTCAGAAAACAATCACATCCAATTCTGACTCTATGAACTACTAACTGTGTGAATCTATGAGCTTCAACTTCCTCAGCTATACCTTAATATAGAGTTGCCAGGACAATTAGAATTATCTGTAAAGCATTTAGCGCACTATATGTAGACTCTTTAAAATATGTCTACAAATTATTTGATATTTCTCCAGTCAAGAACTTAAACCCCCTCCCCTTGAGTAACTCATTTCTAACAAACAGAATCTGGTGGAAAGGATGGAGGGCAACTTCAGAGGGTAGGTCACAAAAGACATGGCAGCTTTCATCTTGCTCTTTCCCTCAGTTCCTTTGCTCTGGGGAAAGCTAGCTGTTATGTCATGAATATTCAAGATTCCCTATGGAGAGGCCAATGTGGTGAGGAAGCAATGCCTCTAACTAATAGCCACATAAGTGAGTTTGGATGCAGATACTCCAGCCCCAGTCAAGCCTTTGGATAACTGCAGGTCCAGTCAACAACTTGATATTTATCAGGAGACTCTCCCCCCACCTCCGACCCATTATTATCCAGCCAAGCCACTCCCAAATTCCTAACCCACATAAACTATAAGATACTAATGTTTGTTGCTTTAAGTCACTAAGTGTTGGCTTAATCTGTTACGAAGCAGTAGATAAATACACTAACAAAAGCAGGTACAAAAGAAATGGGGTAGTGAATTTTATTTAACTAGAAAGTATAATAGATGGGCATTACCCCAGATCCAGAAGAAACAGATTCACCCTCAGAAAGCTGAGTCTGATAATACCTAGCTTTTTAAAAAAAAAAAATTTATTGTGGTGAAAATATACATAACGAAACACATGCCATCTCAACCATTTCTACATTTATGATTTAGTGACATTGATTACATTCTTCAAGATGTGCAACCACTATCGTTATCCTTTTCCAAACTGTTCCACCACTGTTACATAAACTCAATGGCTCCTAAGCAAAAACTCCCCTTTTCTCTCTCCCTTCCATCCCTGGTAACTACTAATAATCTTTGGTTTCCATATATTTGCTCATTTCATTTAAGTGAGATCATATGATATTTGTCCTTTTGCAACTAATTTATTTTGTTCAGCATGACGCTTTCAAGGCTCATCCATGTTGTGGTATGTATCACGGCTTCATTTCTTTTTATGGCTGAGTAGTATTCCATTGTGTGTATATATCACATTTTGTTTATCCATTTATCTGCCGATGGAAATTTTGGTTGTTTCCACCTTTTCGCTATCATGAAAAGTGCTGCAAAGAACCCTGGTGTACAGGTTTCCGTTTGTGTTTCTGCTTTCACGTCTTCTGGGTATACATCTATGATTGGGATTACTGAGTCATATGGTATTCTATGTTCACCTTTTTTGAGGAACTGCCAAACTGTTTTCCACAGTGACTGTACCATTTTATATCCCCACCAGCAATGGATGAGGGTTCCAGTTTCTCCACCATCTCACCAATACCTGTTATTTCCCATTTTTTAACCACTGTCATTCTAACAGGCGTGAGGTGGCATCTCATTGTAGTTTGATTGCATCATGGCTAATAAGGAGTCCTGGTGTCGCAGTGGTTAAGAGATCGGCTGCTAACCAAAAGATCAGCAGTTCACATCCACCAGTCACTCCTTGGAAACCCTACGGGGCAGTCCTATAGGGTCGCTACGAGTCGGAATCGACTCGACAGCAACAGGTTTAGTTTTCTGGTTTAATAGCTAATGAATACCTGACTTTTTAAACTAAACCTTCTTAATCATAATGTAATGTCATTATTTGAAACAGAATACATATTTAATTAAACAGAGGCAGATATGTTCCCAAGAAGATACTGAGAAGAGCAGATTCCTGGCCTCCTTCCCTATGATCACATCTGGCTGGGCTCTAGGACTGGTGAAATATAAGTCATCAAGTACACTTACTTCTTCATGATCTGGATTTCGTGGCACCACCGTTCCCTGTTTTTGGTACTTAGCTCTAGGCGACAAGACTTAATTGCTATCTTATGATGAAGCTCCTGCCAAAACAGAAAAACAACAGAAAGAAGTATAAATTAGGTTCTTGTGTAGATTTGCTTACTATCAAAGAAATGTCAAGCTGGAGGGAAAAAAAAAAACTCTTTAGCCTTACTTATTAAGCATATTTATCCACAGTTTTTTTTGAGCCACCACTTTTGGTAAGTAGAC
This sequence comes from Dugong dugon, assembly GCA_030035585.1. NCBI lineage: Eukaryota > Metazoa > Chordata > Mammalia > Sirenia > Dugongidae > Dugong > Dugong dugon. The sequence continues at coordinate 53,204,091 of CM057475.1, forward strand.
CACAAGACTATTAAACCAATGATTCAAAGCTGACCTTTAAACATACCAACGTACACAAGCAAAAACTGACTGAGGCTGATCATATGGCAGGTCTCCTCAGAACACTGTCTCATATATAAAACCAAAAATAAAACCATTGCTGTGAAGTCAACTGTGACTCATAGCAACCCTACAGGACAGAGTAGAACTGCCCCATAGGGTTTCCAAGGCTGCAAATCTTTATGCAAGTAGATCGCCACATCTTTCCCCCAAGGAGAGGCTGGCTGGTAGGCTCAAACCATTCGACCTTTCAGTTAGCAGCCGAGAGCTTAACCACTGCACCACCAGGGCTCCTAGGTAGGTCTCATATACAATGCTAGAAAAATACAAAGACCCTGTCTCCCCAATGAACTCCTTTAGTCAAGACAACTAACAAGGGCTCCAGCCTCCAGCACAACTAGAATGAAGAGGATAATTTAGGGGTTCCCTGGCCTCAACCTCAAGAAACAGTTTTAACATGACCAACCCTAATGCAAAAAAAACCTCCAAAATTAGGTACTAATCTTAGCATTTTAAATGACAAGGAAAAAACCCTAACAATGATTGTACTGCAGTTTACATCTGTAAGATGAACCTACCAGCTCCTCCCTATGACTAGTAACTTAGCCAATTTTGACTAAAATTAAACCCATCCTGACGCACATTACAGGAACTAGCTAGACCTCAACACATTCAGCACCTACCGGTACCAACAACAGCCCGATCAAGGCCAAATAGGCTGCACTATGTTTCTGACATTGTGATGAAAATCCAAAACGACTTCTGAAATGTACAGTCAGACATAAACCAGAGCTGTAGTAAAGGCTATGAATGAATAAAGAGGAAAGTGTCCAGGAATTAGGAGAAAAAAAAAAAATTTAAACAAAACTATAGAAGGGGAAGCAAGACAAAGCTTGAAAACTGAGATTGTCACAATGAGGGGAAAAGAAGCTAGAGATAAGACAGTCTATGTATACAGAGAAGGAGCCCTGATGGTGTAGTTTGTAAGCACTCGGCTGCTAACCAGAAGGTTAGTAGTTCAAATCCACCCGAGAAAAGATCTGGCAATCTGCTTCCATAAAGATTACAGCCTAGGAAACCCTGGGGTAGTTCTACTCTGTCCTATAGGGTCACTATGAGTTGCACAACAATAACATGTATAGGAAGAGAAATAAGGAAATAGGACAACTATAATCTAGCCTAACTACAATCCTCACTCCCTTCAATCTTTCTTTTGTTATGAGTAGGTGGCTAGTGAAATTATTGTTAGGTGTCCTCAAGTCAGTTCTGACTCATAGCCACAAAGGAATGAAACACTGCCTGGTACTGTGCTATCTTCACAAATGTCCAGTGTAAATCTTTACCGCCTCGGAGACAATCTAGTACAGTCATGAACAATGTTCAACCCTAAATTTGCATATGAATGAGGCAGGAAGATATCCGTTTCAAAAAGATCCCACCCTTAAAAATCCTTCAACTATTCTGTGAAGACCTTCCCTACTCTACCTTTTCATAAAGAATGTTCTGTGGACACTTACAGATACCCAGCAACAAAAAAAGTGCTAAAATAAATTTGAAAAATACCAAGTTCTTTACTATGGAACTTCTCAGAGCTCTTAATATGCTAATGTAGGTTATAAATCTCCAAATGAAGGAAGAGTATATGCAGCATTTACCCAATGTATTTATATATTTAGCCACAGTACCCATTTTTCACAGTTATTTCATAGGATGTTTTCCAAACACACTTTCAGAAGTGCTACCCTATTTCCTAGAAAGAATTCTTAGGTTACTATGTCATGTTTCCATATCACTTTGCAAATACCTTCATTATATAGGTTGCCACACTGTACTTTAATTGTTTCTGTGTCTATTTCTCTCACTAGACATGAAATTTCCTTGAGGGAAGGGAATACCGTTTTTGTTGATTTTGGCACCAAAAACACCCACACAGTAATAGGCTAAATAAACCATCTCACATCCTTTTTCTCTTCCTCATTGTGCTTTGACAGGTGTAGATGAAATACTGGGACATGGCTTCCATCAAAAATGAGGATCTTGAAAGCTGTAAATGCAAACCTCAAGTAATGCTTGGGAAAGCAATGATGTTGTTTGCAAATCTTATAACAGAGTATGTATTCCTTCTCTCCTCAGGTCCAAATGTTAAAGGTCCCAGTTTTGGGGAAGGGTCACTCTGGACAGCTACAAAGTTCCTGAGAGATTTCTGTGATTCTAGAGAGACCCAAGTCTCTTCCACTTAAAAAGTGATGAGTTCATCCAGGCCCAGCCAGAGACCCAGAGAAGCACAAAAGCATGTTAGCATACAGAGTTCTTCTCTTGTGGCCAGGCTGATGTGCAGGCTTAGATAACAAGGTCACAGGTAACATTCTGCTGGAAGCACCTGGTTTTCCCTTTTTTCTCTTTGAGTGTCTTATGTCCCCTCTGATAGTGTGAATTATTAAATTAACTACTTGTCTAGCTATCAAAGTACTTGATGTCTTAGCCATTCATCTTCCATTCTCCTTCTTGCCAAGACTTCCTTCTATGCTGTAATCTATCTATACTGCTGCGATACTGGAAGCTATGCCACCCATATTACAAATACCAGCAGGGCCACCCATGGTGCACAGGTTTCACAAGAGCTTCTAGACTAAGACAGACTAGGAAGAAGGACCTGGCAGTCTACTTCTGAAATAATTAGCCACTGAAAACCTTACGAATAGCTGCAGAACACTGTCTGATATAGGGCTGGAACATGAGCTCCTAGAGTTGGAAGGTACTCAAAATACGGCTGAGGAAGAGCTGCCTCCTAAATGTAGATCAAAAAAAAAACAAAAACAAAAAAAAAAAACACCTCACTGCCATAGAGGCAATTCCCACTCACAGTGACCCTATAGGACAGAGCAGAACTGCCCCTTAGTGTTTCCAAGGAGTGGCTGGTGGATTCGAGCTGCTGACCTTTTGGTTAACACGAGCTCTTAACCACTGCAACACGAGCGCTCCCCAAAGTAGAGTCAACCTTAATAACATGAATGGAGTCAAGCTTTCGGGACCTTCATTTGCTGATGTGGCATGACTCAAAGCGAGAAGAAACAGCTGCAAATATTCATTAATAAGCAGAGTGTGGAGTGTACGAAGTAAAAATCTAGCAAAATTGGAAGTCGTCAAAAATGAAATGGAACACATAAAGATCAATACCCTAGGCATTAGTGAGCTGAAATTGACTGGTATTGGCCGCTTGGAATCGGACAATCATATGATCTACTATGCTGGGAATGACAACTTGGAGAGGAATGGCACCGCATTCACCGTCAAAAGAATATTTCAAGATCTATCCTGAAGTACAGCACTGTCAGTGATAGGATAATATCCATATGCCTACAAGGAAGACCAGTTAATACAACTATTATTCAAATTTACACACCAACCACTAATGCCAAAGATGAATTGAAGATTTTTACCAACTTCTGCAGTCTGAAATTGATCAAGCATGCAATCAAGATGCATGGATAATTACTGGTGATTGGAATGCAAAAGTTGGAAAAAAAGAAGACGACTCAGTAGTTGGAAAATATAGCCTTGGTGATAGAAATGATGCCGGAGATCACATGAAAGAATTTTGCAAGACCAACAACTTATTCATTGCAAATACCCTTTTTCAACAATATAAATGGTGACTATACACACAGACCTCGCCAGATGGAATACACAGGAGTCAAACTGACTATATCTGTGGAAACAGATGATGGAAAAGCTCAACATCATCAGTTAGAACAAGGCCGGGGCTGACTGCAGAACAGACCATAAATTGCTCATACGCAAGTTCAAGTTGAAGATGAAGAAAATTAGAACAAGTCCAAGAAAGCCAAACTATGACCTTGAGTATATCCTACCTGAATTTAGAGACCACCTCAAGAATAGATTTGACGCGTTGAACACTAAAGACCAGAAGAGTTGTGAGATGACATCAAGGACATCATACATGAAGAAAGAAAAAAGGTCATTAAAAAGACAGGAAAGAAAGAAAAGACCAAAACAGATGTCAGAAGAGACTCTGAAACTTGCTCGTGAACATCGAGTAGCTAAAGCAAAAGGAAGAAACAATGAAGTAAAAGAAATGAACAGAAGATTTCAAAGGGCAGCTCAAGACGACAAAGTAAAGAATTATAATGACATGTGCAAAGACCTGGAGTTAGAAAACCAAAAGGGAAGAACACGCTCAACATTTCTCAAGGTGAAAGAACTGAAGAAAAAAATTCAAGCCTTGAGTTGCAATATTGAAGGACTCTACAGGGAAAATATTAAATGACGCAGCATCAAAAGAAGATGGAAGGAATACACAGTCACTGTACCAAAAAGAATTGGTCGACATTCAATCATTTGAGGAGGCAGCACATGATCAAGACACGATGGTAATGAAGGAAGAAGTCCAAGCTGCACTGAAAGCACTGGTGAAAAAAAAGGCCCCAGGAATTGATGGAATACCAACTGAGATGTTTAAACAAACAGATGCAGCACTGGAGGTGTTCACTCATCTATGCCAAGAAATTTGGAAGACAGCTACCTGGCCAACTGACTGGAAGAGATCCATATTTGTGCCCATTCCAAAGAAATGTGGAAGTTATCAAACAGTATCATTAATATCACATGCAAGTAACATTTTGCTCACGATAATTCAAAAACGGTTGTAACAGTTCATCGACAGGGAACTGCCAGAAACTGAAGCTGGATTTTAGAAGAGGATGTGAAACAATATCATTGCTGATGTCAGACGGATCTTGGTTGAAAGCAGAGAATACCAGTAAGATGTTAACCTGTGCTTTATTGACTATGCTAAGGCATTTGACTGTATGGATCATAACAAATTATGGATAACACTGCGAAGAATGAAAATTCCAGAACACTTGATTGTGCTCATGTGGAACCTGTACGTTGACCAAGAGGCAGTCATTCGAACAGAACAAGGGGATGCTGCATGGTTTAAAGTCAGGAAAGGTGTACGACAGGTTTGTATCCTTTCACTAATTCAATCTGTATATGGAGCAAATAATCTGAGAAGCTGGACTATTTGAAGAAGAATGGGGCATCGGAGTGTAGGAAGACTCATTAACAACCTGCAATATGCAGAAGACACAACCTTGCTTTCTGAAAGTGAAGAGGACTTGAAGCACTTACCGATGAAGATCAAAAACTACAATCCTCAGTATAGATTGCACCTCAATATAAAGAAAACCAAAATCCTCACAAATGGACCAACAAGCAACATCATGATAAACAGAGAAAAGACTGAAGATGTTAAGGATTTCATTTTACTTGGATCCACAACGAATGTCCACGGAAGCAGCAGGCAAGAAATCAAATGACGCACTGCATTGGGCAAAGCTGCTGCAAAAGACCTCTTTAAAGTGTTAAAAAGCAAAATGTCACTTTTAGGACTAAGGTGTGCCTGACCCAAGCCATGGTATTTTCAATCACCTCATATGCATGCAAAAGCTGGACAATGAATAAGAAAAAGCGAAAAAGAGTTGACGGCTTTGAATTACGGTGTGGACAAAGAATACTGAACATACCATGGATTGCCGGAAGAACCTAACAAGTCTGTCTTGGAAGAAATAAAGCCAGAGTGCTCCTTGGAAGTGAGGATAGCGAGACTTTGTCTCACATACTTTGGACATGTTATCAGGAGGGACAAGTCCCTGGAGAAGGACATTATCCTTGGTAAAGTAAAGGGTCAGCAAAAAAGAGTAAGACTCTCAATGAGATGGATTGACACAGTGGCTGAAACAATGGGCTGAAGCATAATAACAATTGTGAGGTTGACACATGACTGGGCAGTGTTTCATTCTGTTGTACATAGGGTCGCTATGAGTCAGAACCAACTCAATGGCACCTAACAACAACAGAAATCTGCTTCACAAAATTTCCTCAGTTCTATCAGTGACATTTTAACTGCTCCACAAACATGACTATTCCCTCTCACATAGACTCCCATCTCTCTTTGCTTCCACCTCACAATATGGGCTCTCTACCCACAGCCATGTTCATTAAAACAGCAAATCAGGATTTCTCCTCTTGAGTTCACTTCTTCATTCACAGGCCAAGTGCAGACATTTTAGTAATAGCTTAAGTGCTTATCTTGCCCGTAAGTTTTTCCATTCAAATTCATCTTCTACAAAATAATCTTCCTAGAACACCACTTTTATCTTAACATTTCTTTTAAGGCCAATGACTGATGATGAGGATGATAACAGCAACAACACATGTTAGCAGCTAACATCTGAGGGCTTACCATGGGCCAGGCATTGTAGTTTTACATAATCTTATTTAACTCTCAAGCAGATCCATGAAGTATATACATTATTATACCCATTTTATAGATGACAAAACAAAGGCTATACTGCAGGGATTATTATTCCAGGGTCTATACACCTAAAAGGTTTGTAAATGTGTGTCAGGAGACTGTGAACCTCCTCAATGGCTATGTCTAAGGTTGTGTGGACGTACATTTTTGGGGGGAAAGGATTCATCGCTTTATTCGAATCTCAAAAGATGCATGACTTGAAGATGATTCTTAACTGCTGCTACAATGGTTAAATATTCTCAGTTAAATCAAAATAAAATTCATGAGTCTGATGTTAGTGCACTCCACCTACAATCTTATCTCCTTCCCTTGTGAAGCCACATTGATCATTTTCACCAGCTTGTCCTCAAACTGTTTCCTACCTGAAAGGCATCCTCACCTCCAAAGCCTACCCATGTTTCCAAAGGCCTAACTCTAGACCCTCCATGAAGCCCTTCCTTGTCTACTCTGGTCCCTACAGGTATCACACTCACAGGCCTCCAAGCACAAACACGAACATACACATTCCAACAGACAGCCAAGCTTTAGTCCCATTTTCTCACCCATTTCCTGCTCACACATACAGATTCTGACATTCATCTGCCTCACACACTCTAACACTGTACATTCACAAAGAGACTCATAGAAGCACTGTTACACTCACTAAACACCTTGTCACATCTTGCCACTCATACCAAAAGTTACCCCTAATAGCTCTATCTCACACACTGACCCAGGGCCACTATCACACGTTCCTACAGGTACAATATCGGACTCAGTCACCCAAGCTCACAAGCACAATATCACATGCACACACATACCCACTGGCCCACAAGTACTGTCTCAAATTCTCACTGACAATCTCTCACATACTGACTAATATTCCACAGACGCTATGACAAACACCAATCATCGCTCCCTTGCGCGCCCCGGCTCACCCGATGCTGGTACAGGCAGACGTTCCCGAAGCCGCCGGTGCCCAGCCGCTCCTGCATCACCCAGGGCCCGCCCGCGCCGGACCGCAGGCCCGGGGGCCCCTCCATGGGGCGGGAGGGGAAGCGTCCTTACGCGCCGCTGCTGTTCTAAGGCCGGTTCCGGGACGCCGAGACTCGCGCGCCTTTCTTCTCGCGAGATATGCGTCACTTCCGGTAACTGGCCAAGGAAAGGGTCCGCCCACGTTGTCCCGCGCTCGGTGGAACGCCGCAGGCGAAAGGGTGGGGTAGGCGTAAGCGCGGACGGTAAGCCTAGTCGGCTTTCCAAAGTGCCGTGGGTATATTCGTGGCTCAGACCAGTCACGCGTGTTTTTTCCAATATTGAAAATGTAAGATCTCTCCAGATCTTACATTACCTTCAAATGACTTTCCAGTCCCTCCCGTATGCGTTTTTTCAAACTTCAGATTGTTGCCACTCCTGTATACACTTCTTTCCTCAGACTCCTGCCATGTATTCTCCAACCCAGTCACTCGCTGAACTGGCACTGGCAAAGGCTACCAATGATTTAATTATTAGAGAATCTCAAAAACTAGGAAGAATTCTGCGCTAAAAGGCCCACTGGTTTGCTCCTTAAACGTCCCCATTCTGGATCCCTTATATGTGGCATAAATAGTATACAGACCATAACTAACAATGCACGAATACCAGAAGAGAAACTAGATAAACTGGGAACTCCTAAAAATCAAACACTTAAACGCTCATCAAAAGACTTCACCAAGAGTAAAAAGAGAACCTACAGACCGGGGGTGGGGGTGTGGATTTTTGGCTACCACATATCCAATAAGTGTCTAATCTAAAATCTATAAGACACTGCAACACCTCAACAACAAAAAGACAAATAACCCAATTAAAAAATCAGCAAAGGATATGAACAGGCACTTCACCAAAGAAGACATTCAGGCGGCTAACAGACACATGAGGAAATGCTCACGATCATTAGCCATTAGAGAAATGCAAATCAAAACTACAATGAGATACCATCTCACTCCAACAAGGCTGGCACTAATCCAAAAAACACAAACGAATAAATGTTGGGGAGGTTGTGGAGAGATTAGAACATTTACGCACTGCTGGTGGGAATGTAAAATGGTACAACCACTTTGGAAAATGATTTGGCGCTTCCTTAAAAAGCTAGAAATAGAAATACCATATGATGCAGCAATCCCACTCCTAAGAATATATCCTAGAGAAATAAGACTCGTCACACAAATAGACATGCACACCCAAGTTTATTGCAGCATTAGTCACAATAGCAAGAACAGGGAAACAACCTAGGTGCCCATCAACAGATGAATGGATAAACAAATTATGGCACATACATACAATGGAATACTACACAATGATAAAGAACAATGATAAATCCACAAAACATCTCACAACATGGACAAATCTGGAGGGCGTTATGCCGAGTGAAATTAGTCAGTCACAAAAGGTCAAATATGGTGTGAGATCACTATTACAAGAACTCAAGAAAAGGTTTAAACACAGAAAGAAGCATTCTTTGATGGTTACAAGGGTGGGGAGGGAGGAGGAGGAGAATTCACTAACTAGATAGTAGACAAGAATCGACTTCAGTGAAGGGAAAGACAACACACAATACAGGGGAAGTCAGCTAAGAAATTTCCTGGACACATCCAAACACTTTGAGAGACAGAGTAGCTGAGGCTGGTGCCTGGGGACCATAGTTTTGAGGAACATCTAGGTCAATTGGCATAACAACATTTATTAAGAAAATGTTCTGCATCCCACTTTGGTGAGTGGCATCTGGAGTCTTAAAAGCTTGCGAGTAGCCATCTAAGATGCATCAGTTGGTCCCATCCCACTTGGAGCAAAGCAGAATGAAGAAAACCAAAGACACAAGGAAAATATTAGCCCAAGAAACTAAAGGACCACATAAAACCAGAGACTCCACCAGCCTGAGACCAGAAGAACTAGATGGTGCCCAGGTAGCACCAAATGACTGCCTTGAAAAGGAACACAACAGAGCGTCCCAGATGGAGCAGGAGAAAAGTGTGGAGCAGATCTCAAATTCACGTAAAAAGACCAGACTTAATGGTCTGACAGAGACTGGAGGAACTCCTGAAACTATGGCCCCCAGATGCTGTTAACCCAGAACTGAAACCATTCCCGAATCCCACCCTTCAGAGACTAGGCAGGAATATAAAACAAAAATTAATCCACAAGGAGTGTGCTTCTTAGTTCAATCAGATACACGAGACCAAATGGGTGGCTCCTGTCTGGAGGCAGGGATGAGAAGGCAGGAAGGGACAGGAACTGGTTGAACGGACACAGGGAACCTGGGGTAGAAAGGGGGAGTGTGCTGTCACATTGTGGGGATTGCAACTAATGTCACAAAACAATATGTGTATAAATTTTTGTATGAGAAATTAACTTGAGCTGTAAACTTCCACAAAAAAAAAAAAAAAAGTCTACATTCTTAGGGATGCTACATAGCTCGTTTTTTTTAAATCCCAGCCTGGTAGGCCCCAGGCTCCACAATCATCAAGTCTGTGAGTCCCAGTTTCTTCAGGTGTACCTACCCTATAGAGATTTTGTAAGGATGAAGTGAAATCCAGTGTCTGGGCAATAAACCTGTTGCCATCCAGTCGATTCCAATTCATAGCGACCCTATAGGACAGAGTAGAACTGCCCCATAAGGTTTCAGACTGTCACATCTTTCTTCCCTGGGCCACAAGTGCCCAATATATCAGAGCAATTATTTTTTTTATAGTCTCCTGGGATCTCTCTTTTTGCTTCTTCTTCATGTACTTGTTGGATCACTCCATCTCCAAGCACTCCTTGAATAGCAGTATTTCTCAGGTAGTCATCTTCAGCTTAGAACTTTATTCACTCTTATTTTCATCCATTCTTTTAATTTCATTTACTGCCTATATCCTGATGATCCCCAAATCCTTATCATCAACCTAAATCTCCATGAGTTTAGAACTATCCAGCAGCACACAGGATACATCTGTTACAAATTTTAGGCATCTAAAACTCAACGTATCCAAAGCAGAATTCATCTTCTTTTCTTAAATCTGACCCTTCTCTTCCCAATTAGACTGTAAACCATGGGACAACAGGGACCATGTTGGGACATGACTATACTCCCAGAACCTAGAAAAATGCCTGGCACATAGGAGTTAGATATTTGCTGAAGGACTGAATGAGCTTTTATGCATCAGTAAGATGACTCCTATAAAGGTGGCAAAGGCCTTGAGTCCCTTCTCAAAACTAGGTTGCTCAGGGAGGAGCCACCCTGTGTGATTCTGGGATAACAGCTGGACCTAAAACCCTGGTCCCTCCTATTGCATACACAACCTCCTTTCAATGATCACAGGTAACACAAACACAAGACACTTCTCAACCACAGAAAAGCCTTTTGATTTTATTTGATAGTTTACATGTTTTTTAAAATGTTGATAAACACAAGCTTGTACTTGGAGCTGGACAACAGGCATGCTTTTAACATAGGACTTTCATCCTAGAATGCGACTTCTTCCAAAAATTATTCAGTCCTAGCCTAGACCTCTTGCTATAGGCAAGTTCCATGGGAATGCATGAAAGAGAGGCAGGGAAACAGTCCCCATGGGAGACTGCAGTTTCTTTAAAAACAGCCTAATGAACCTGTGAAGTTCATAAAGTGCCCTTCCCTTTAGTTAGTTATCCAGAGTGAAGTCAAAGGGCTCAAAGTCCTTCCGGAAGCGGCGGGCTAGGGTCTCTTCCTCTTCTTTGCTGATCTGACACTGCCTCCAATCAGACTTGTCAGGAATATTAAGGATGGCTTCACTGGCCAGGACTTCCCTGCAGAAAGGGCACAAAAATGGACAGCATCAGCCCCAAATCCCCTTGTCTTAGTCATCTAGTGCTGCTATAACAGAAATACCACAAGTGGATGGTTTTAATGAAGAGAAGTTTATTTCCTCATAGTCAAAGTAGGCTAAAAGTCCAAATTCAGGGCATCAGCTCCAGGGGAAGCCTTTTCCTGTCTGTTGGCCTTCTCATCAGTGCTCCCCCCGACTAGGAGCTTCTCGGTGCAAGGACCCCAGTCCAGAGGACGCGCTCTGTTCCCAGCACTGCTTTCTTGATGGTATGAGGTCCCCCTGTCTCACCGCTCACTTCTGTCTTTTATATCTCAAGAGATTGCCTCAGGACACAATCCAGTCTTGTAGATCAGGTCCTGCTTTACTAACACAACTGCCACCATCCTCCCTCATTAACATCATAGAGGCAGGTTTACAACATACAGGAAAATCACACAGTACCAGGAATCATGGCCTAGCCAAATTGATACACACATTTTTTGCGGACATAATTCAATCCATGACACCCCTCCTCCCTCTGTTCCTCTCCAGCCAGACAGCTCTCCTCAGCATCACCCAAAGAAGGTATGCAAATTCCTCTGACTTTGCTCACACCATTCTCCTGCTCTGAAAGTCACTGCTGCCATCTGTCTACCAAAATTATACCCATCTTAAGTAATCAGCTCAGGTCCTACCTCTTTCCTAATACCTCGTACCAGATTAACCTCTTCTCTTGAACAAACTTGGAACTATAAAATTGGTACTTAGAGAAGCAATATGGCACAGTAGAGAGGGCAGGACCTAGAGTCAAAAAGACCAGAGATAGATTTCATTCCTAGCTCAGCCACATGCTGTCTATGAATTGAACAAATGACTTTCATCTGTGAGTCTTGATTTCCTCGTCCATGAGAATACCTAATACCACCTACCTTACGAGGTTTTGTGAGATGTGGAGAAAACACAGAGCATCACAGTAGTTGTGCTTACATTCTGCCTTAAACTCTAGTTTTGACATCCCAACTAGATCATGAGTTTGCTGATAGCCTGGTACAGTCAGGCACTTAGTGTCATACCCACTCTGACTTGAAATTCCTCTACCTCTCCTTCTAAGGACTTAGGTCTAGATAGGCATAGTGGCATAAATCCACTGTCAACAAAACAACTTATCTTGGCCCTCGGGACTAAAAAATAACCACACACAGACACACACATACAATGCCACTACATAAAGCTTTCTTCTAATTGCCATTGCTTTTTTTATCTTTATTTTTACTTATTTTGATATATCAGAAATAACTCTATTTGCACATCTATATGGTCCATATTCCACTTTGAAGCTATGATAAATAGAAGGGCTGAATCCAAAACACACAAATCCTCTAAAAGTCAAAGGACCTGAACTCAAGTTCTAGCTCACTAGGCAAACCTTTCAGCCTACTTCTTCATCTATAAAATGAAGATGGCACTATCACTCTTGTACAGCTGTAAAAAAAAAAAGCTTTTTCAAGTATTTTATTAACTACAAATAGCTGTAAATATATTTTGGAAATACTCGATGTTGAAAATACAACTGACTATCATGAACACAAAACCATTCACAGAATCCCCCTTTTGTGGGCTCTATATTTTTGATCATGTGCCTATGTCATCAGTGTCCACATCTGCATCTGTTGCTGAGGCAAGAACAAAAAGATAATGTCATAACATTAACAATGCTCATAGCACACTTACTCTCATTTATCGATTATCTTTTTAAAAATGTAGACAATACATTAACTAGATTTATCCAACGGTGGCAATCTCTTGGAGGCTTTCCAAAGTAGTCCAATAAGCGTTCAGGACACTTGGAAAAAAATAGCTGCAAACTACAGACACCAGCATCAGATAATCTCTTCCACCCATTTTCTACTCCTCTCCATACTCTTGCCTCTTCTTGCCAGCTCATCCCTGTTGTCCATCTTTGCTTAACTTATACCAGTCCCCATATGGTTTTACAGTTACGTACTGCCTGATGTTGGGATCAGAAATGAAGCCTCATACAGGCCTTTAAGTCCGTACAGAATAAGGAGGTTAAGGCCTCACGTTTTGGGGTACAACAGGCCTGCAACTGTGAGACCATGGACAAGTTATCAAACCCCTCTAGAGCTGTGCTGTCCAATACAGTAGCCACTAGCCAGGTGTGGCTATTTAAATTAACTAAAATTAAAAATTCAGTTCAAGTGCTCAACAGCCACATGTAGCTAGTGCGGGCAATGCAGATATATAGAGCGTTTCCATTATTGTGGAAAGCTCTACTGAGCTCTGCTCTAGAGCGTCGCTCTCCACATCAGTAAATTGGGATGGAAGTACCTACCTAAAAAAGTTGTGAAATAACTCAATTCATGTAAAATTCTTGGCGTAGAGCATATGCTCAATTAATGGTAGCACTTTACTACCTCTAGCTGGAATACCTCACCCCAATCTTTGCCTCTAAATCTACCTCTCAGGTCCAGTTTCAACCCTTTCATGAAGCCTTTCACCAAGTAGAAATGAACTCTTCCTTCTCTGAATGTCTAAAGTATATTGTTCCCCAAAACTTTGTCATGATACTTTTCACATTATGCATTATATTACTATCATATATGTAAATATCTGACTTGCCATAAGACTGTATAGTCCTTGGGACAAGGACTATATCTTATTTTGCTTTGTATCAATTGTCCATGGAGCCTAATATTTTGTTCATAGTAGGTCTAGTAAAAATACATTTAACAGAAGAAAAATATACAAACCTTCCAAACTGCAAAGGAAAATTCTTTTTAATTCTGTGGAAAAGCTTCTCTCCTGTGTCCAGTTCAACATAAAAATACGCTGCTCCTGGTTGGGCAATCTAAAGTAAACAGAGTTGTATGAAAACATACAATAATGCTTTACAAATCTAAAATCCTTGCACATCTCCTCTAAGCTTTAATTTGGCAAAGAATTCAGTCTAGAAGCACAGAAGAAATAAAAAATAAAAATAAAAAGATGGAAGTAACTATAGATTCTAAATCACTTACTGGATCCAGATTTTTAAAAGCCAAACTGGCAGTTATTACCAAGATCCTATGAATGGTACTCATCCTCTTAAGTTTCTACCTTATGAAATTTCTAATTTCTTGCTCTTACCAGAAAACACTAGGACTTAGCTGTAATGCCACCTGAATCTCCAGTCTAATCAAAACCCTGTGCTCTAGTTCCAAATTGTCACCTGCCTACTTAACATTTTTGGAATGCCTTGATAGTTCCTCAGATCAACGTGTCAAAAACCAGATATTTACTTCTCCCTGAACATCACCTTCCACTCCTGTCTCACCTGTTTGATGTCAGAGTGCTCTGGAATTTCTAACAGCTCTATCTGTTGTTCCTGAGCCTGGGAAATGAAGGCGTCTTTAATGTCATCAGTGGCACAGCAGCTCAGTGGCACAGGAATGACCTGGGGGAGAGGGGAAAGACTGGAGAATTTCTTTGTGCAGGTCCCAGGGAGGATGTGCCTGCACAGCCCCTGAGAAGTAGCAAATCCATCACTGGGGTGGAGAAACACCCCTCAGCACAGATTCTCCTCATGCCAGCAGGCCTATGTTGGCCTGTCTGTAAGGTCTTAAACTTACGAGCTAGCCTGCCACATGTGGAAGCCAGTCTCTGATATGGGAAGGCTAGAGAGAGATCTCTTTCTCATCAAGCCTTTACCAGCTCCTCTGTAATATATGTGGCAGAGTCACGCCCATCTGAAAACTTAACAAATGAGCCAGAAAGAAAACCACCACAATGACACATTATCCGTAACAGTGTGCAAATGTCTAAGAGCTGCTAGCCCCGTGAGGCTCTACGACTATTACCTACCTCTAAGCTTTTGCTCATGTTGGGCCTCCACACAAAGTATTCACACCCTTCCAAACTCCATCTATCAAGGTCCAAGTCTTCAGAGTCTTCCTCAACTACCATTCCTTTTCCACACAAAGCACTTAAGTGTCTGTGCTGTTCACTTGCACCGACCATGCACTTCCCTGTGAAATCTCTGGAGTTATCACCAGACACTCTCTAAATAACTTTTAGTGAATGTTATTTAAATATTAACATGAACATTTATATAAAATGTTTTAAATATTAAAGTTAAATATTTAAATATTAATTAAAGGATGCCCTTTATCACCGCTCTTATTCAACATTGTGCTGGAGGTCCAAGCCAGACAATTAGGCTAGAAAAAGAAATAAAGGGCATCTAAACTGGTAAGGAAGAAGTAAAAGTATCTCTGTTTGCAGATGATATGATCTTATACACAGAAAACCCCAAAGAATTCACGAGAAAACTACCAGAACTAACAGAAAATTTCAACAAAGTATCAGGATACAAGATAAACATACAAAAATCAGTTGGATTCCTCTACACCAACAAAGAGAACTTCAGAGAGGAAATCACCAAATCAATACCATTTACAATAGCCTCCAAGAAGAATAAATCTAACCAGACACATAAAAGACCTATACAAAGAAAACTATAAGACACTACTGCAAGAAACCAAGAGACCTACATAAGTGGAAAAACATACCTTACTCATGGATAGGAAGACTCATTGTGAAAATGTCAATTCTACCCAAAGCGATCTACAAATACAATGCAATCTCGATCCAAATTCCACTGGCATTTTTTGATGAGATGGAGAAACAAATCACCACCTTCATATGGAAAGGGAAGAGGCCCCAGATAAGTAAAGCATTACTCAAGAAGAAGAACAAAGTGGGAGGCCTCATACTACCTGATTTTAGAACCTATTATACCGCCACGGTAGTCCAAACAGCCTGGTAGTGGTACAACAACAGATACATAGACCAATGAAACAGAATTGAGAATTCAGATGTAAATTCATCCACCTATGAGCAGCTGATACTTGATAAAGGCCCAAAGTCCATTAATTGGGGAAAAGACAGTCTCTTTAACAAATCATGTTGGCATAACTAGATATCATCAGCAAGAAAACTGAAACAAGACCCATACCTCACGCCATGCACAAAAACTAACTCAAAATGGATCAAAGACCTAAACATAAAATTGAAAACAATAAAGATCATGGAAGAAAAAATAGGGACAACACTAAGAGCCCTAATACATGGCAGAAACAGAATACAAACCATTAAGTAACAATGTACAAACACCAGAAGATAAACTAGATAATTGGGAGCTCTTAAAAATCAAACACTTATGCTCATCAAAAGACTTCACCAAAAAATAAAAAGACAACCTACAGACTGGGAAAAAATTTTTGGCTACAACAAATCCGATCAGTGTCTAATCTCTAAACTCTACAAGATACTGCAAAACCTCAACAACAAAAAGACAAACAACCCAATTAAAAAATGGGCAAAGGATATGAACAGGCACTTCACCAAAGAAGACATTCAGGTGACTAACAGACACATGAGGAAATGCTCACGATCATCAGCCATTAGAGAAATGCCAATCAAAACTACAATGAGATACCATCTCACCCCAACAAGGCTAGCATTAATCCAAAAAACACAAAATAATAAATGCTGGAGAGGTTGTGGAGAGACTGGAACACTTATACACTGCTAGTGGGAATGTAAAATGGTACAACCACTTTGGAAATCCACTTGGCGCTTCCTTAAAAAGCTAAAAATAGAAGTACTATATGATCCAGTAATCTCACTCCTTGGAATATATACAGAGAAATAAGAGCCGTCCCACAAATAGATATATGATACCCATGTTCACTGTAGCACAGTTCACAACAGCAAAAAGATGGAAACAACCTAGGTGCCCATCCACAGAAGAATGGATAAACAAATTATTGTACATTCACACAGTGGAATACTATGCAATGATAAAGAACAATGATGCATCTGTCAAACATCTCAACATGGATGAATTTTGAAGGCATGATGCTGAGTGAAATTAGTCACAAAAGGATAAATATTGTACGAGACCACTATTATAAGAACTCAAGAAATCGTTTAAACACAGAAAAAACATTCTTTGATGGTTATGAGGGTGGGGAGGGAGGGGGTATTCACTAATTAGATAGTAGATAAGAATTATCTTAGGTGAAGGGAAGGACAGCACACGATAAAGGGGAAGTCAACACAACTGGACTAAACCAAAGCTAAGAAAATTTCCTAAATACAATCAAACACTTCGAGGGACAGAATAGCAGGGGCAGGGGTCTGGGGGCCATGCTTTCAGGGGACATCTAGGTCAACTGGCATAACGAAGTTTATTAAGAAAATGTTTCGCATCCCGCTTTGGTGAGTGGCATCTGGGGTCTTAAAAGCTAGCGAGTGGCCCTCTAAGATATATCAATTGTTCCCAACCCACCTGGAGCAAAGGAGAATGAAGAACACCAAAGACACAAGGAAAGTATTAGCCCAAGAGACAGAAAGGGCCACATAAACCAGGGATTCCATCAGCCTGAGACCAGAAGAATTAGATGCTGCCCAGCTACCAGCAATGACTGCCCTGACAAGGAACACAACAGAGAGTCCCTGATGGAGCGGGAGGAAAGGGGGGTGCAGAACTCAAATTCTAGTAAAAAGACCAGACTTAATGGTCTGATTGAGACTGGAGGGACCCCGGAAGACATGGGCCCAGAACTGAAACCATTCCTGGAGCCAACTCTTCAGACAAAGATTAGACTGGACTTTGGGACATAAAATGATACTCGGGAAGAGAGTGCTTCTTAGCTCAAGTAGATACATGAGACTAAACAGGCAGCTCCCGTCCAGAGGCGAGAGAGAAGGCAAAAAGGGACAGGAGCTGGTTGAATGGACACAGGAAATCCAGGGTGGAAAGGAGGAATGTGCCATCACATTATAGGGAGAGCAGCTAGGTTCACATAGCAATGTGTGTATAAATTTTTGTATGAGAAACTGACTTGAACTGTAAACTTTCACTTAAAGAACAATAAAAGAAAAAAAATTAATTAAAATTCAACACTAACATTAACATTATTTAAATAAAATAAATAGCACTTAAATATTATCAATATGAAGGCCCTTATAGAGCCCCTCCAAGTTCCTGGGCAGGGACCACCTACCTGTAGCTGGAGGTGATGGCTCTTATAATTTCTCTCAAAGAGAACACAACGCTTCCCTCGACTCTTAAAGAACTGCCTCAGTGTAGCCTTATACTTCTCCACTTCCTCCACCACCTCTGTTGAAAGCTCCAGCACTGACTGGTAGTGTCCAATGGGCAGGATGAGGACATGGTCATCAGACAAGCCTCCTTTGGCCAGAGCAAGGTAGCACTGAAGAGAAAGCACACAGAACCAAGACGTCAGCACTGCATGTATGATTCTCCAGGAAGAAAAGCCTGTGCAAAGAGTCAGCCTGAGAGTGGAAAACAGGGCTCAGAAGGCCAGCAGTAGAAATTCTGACTTCTAACAATCTGATTTTAGAGATTATAACAATGTTCTCAGGTATCTGTCCAAGAGTAAGGTTAGATGCAACAAACTGGGATCAAATTGGGATTTAGTATCAAATAAATTGGGAGCAAATGAATTAGGATAAGAACATAAGCAGACTTTTGGCTTTAAACACACCAGTGCTAGAAGAGGCTGGAACAACAAACAGTTGGATTTTGCTCCCAGGCTCCTAAGTTGAAAACAATTTTTCAGTTATTATCACCAGTCACAAAAAGATATCACTTCTGATTTAAAGATGATCACTTTCTGCCTCCCAATAATAGCACCCATCTCCACCCCTCTTGCCAAATATACTCCCTGAGCTCACAAAAAAAGGCTAAGATGACATGATTAGCATCCTATAGCTTTAAGCTGCTCACTGATCTCTACTAAAGGGAAGAAAACATATAACCTAATGGGGTAGAAGGATGAAGGAGAAACCTCAAACTCAGATACATGCAAAGAGGTAGAGAACTAAGGTTCCCAACAATGGATGTCAGCCTTTAATAACAAAAATATTTCTGTCAAAACCAGAACATGCAGGACTGCTCTGCCACTCAGACACGCTTTGAAGGGAAGACACTGTGATGTGCACTCTGAGGCTACTGAGGGTTTCTAGTCAAGACTAAATAGGTCCCCACTACCGTACTTCAGGAGCCCTGGTGGTGCAGTGGTTAAGAGCTATGGCTGCTAACCAAAAGATCAGCAGTTCGAATCCACCAGCCACTCCTTAGGGGCAGCTTCTACTATGCCCTACAGGGTCGCTATGAGTTGGAATCGACTCAACGGCAACGGGTTTGGTTTTTGTTTTTGTTTACAGTACTTTCAGTTCTTGTGAATAGTTTCACACTTGCCCAGCCTCCTCCCTCCCTCCCTTTCAGTCACCTTCTAATCTGTTCTATGCTTGGATTATCTTTGTTGTTCATTGCCATTGAGTCAATTCCGACTCATCATCTCTAACAATATATAACTAGAACCTAAATGAATGTTTCTCCCATAAGTACAATGCCTGGATTTTGCAACAGTTATTTTGGACCCTTAGTAGCCTTTCTCTCATTTTGCCAATTTGTGGCTATGGGCCATCAGCATCATTCCATGTACATCCCTTGAGGATGGCATGGCAAAGACAAAGAAAGCAAGGAAAAAAGTAACAAAATGAGATCAAGAGGAATGGGTGCAGGGAGGGACTCCCAAATCTTTTGCCAGACACCAAAAGGCACCACAGTTCCCCAAAAGGTTTCTACTAAAAAAAAAAAGACCTGTTAAAAAAAAAAAAAACCTGTTGCCCTCGAGTGGATTCTGACTCACGGTGACCCTGTAGGACAGAGCAGAATTGCCCCATAGGGTTTCCAAGGAGTGGCTGGTGGATTTGAACTGCCAAACTTTTGGTTAGCAGCTGAGCTCTTAATCACTGTGCCACCAGGGCTCCAAACAAAGCACAGTTCAGGTAAATGTAGACTTGATTACCAGGTAGGCTCTGAGCTACAATCCTCAGGTGGCTTCCTACTTGTGGTGTTGGGCTGGGCCACAAATAAGACCTGAGATGCCTTCTGCCCCTGCAGTTCAGGCCTAGATGAGAAGCAAACAGAGTGGTTTCCTTGATCTTCCCTTACACCCAAACCCTGAGCTAGATACCCTGGATTAGATAAAAGAGAATGGAAAGAAAAGGTCATTCATCCCTGAGGCCTAAAGCAGAACTGAGCTAAGTCACCTACTCTAAATCTCTTCTCCCTATGTGGGATCTAGACCTGCTGGGACTTCCCAAATGGAAGGCAGCCAAAGCCTACCACAGTATACAAGTTGTGTGGGAGAGAAGAATGGCACAAACTAACCCAAGGAAGTAAAAAAGGTCTAAGAGAGATAATCTAGGAAAGGCATTCCTGTAAAAGCAAAAGCTTTCAAATTTGCTTTTCTTTTCATTGAAGAGTCCATCCACAGGCTCCATGGCCCAATTGCGTCATGGGCCTTGACCCCATTAGTGCTCTACCTAGAGATAGGAGTGTTTTAATAAGCAGAACATAAAAAAAAAAAAAATGTAAAAGATGGACTCTTCAGTCTGAAACAAAGGAAGGAGAGGGATGTGAGTTAAAGTGTAAGATGAAATTGAAACTCTAATCAGTCTATAGGAGGTCACAATAAAGGGCCCTCAGATTGTTAGGCTAAACTGAGAAAAAGATCATTCTCAGAAACCAAAATTAGAAAAAAATCAATGAAAAATGGATGAAAGCATCTGTCTGCAGAAGAACTACATGCTAAGAAATGGTTTGTAAGTATTTCCCTCAGGAGCCTTGGAAAATATCCAATTCTAGTCACAGGTGATTAGGGCACAACTTTAAGCCTGGAAATTAAGCTTTCTTCATTCTAAGTGAATAAACAAGGATGATGGTCTACATAGAGCTCAGACATATGAGCATTAAAGAATAGTATTATTTAATGTTTAATCGAACCCTACCCAAGGAAAGGAAACACTGGTGGTGCAGTAGTTAAGAGCTATGGCTACTAACCAAAACACTGACAGTTCGAACCCACCAGGCGCTCCTTGGAAACCCTATGGGGCAGTTCTTCTCTGTCATATCGGGTCACTATGAGTTGGCATTGACTCGATGGCAGTGGGTTACCCAAGGCAAAGTATCTGGAGAAGTCTGAAATAGACTGGTTTTACTACGAGACACACATAGTCCATCAAGGTTTTCCAGAGCCTGAATAAAATCCTCCTCAAAGTCATCCAGCTCCTTTAATCTGATTCAGCGCTTACAAAAGTAACACTATAGTTATTATCTTGGTACCCACACCAAAAAGCAGATATGGGTATTCCCGACACTAGAAAGCTACATCCTCTACTAGTAGGCAAAACTGAAAATTTACTACTTTAGTCTTTCATATGATTGGTTAGTGTGAATCAGTCCCCAAATAGATAATTCTAAATGAAAACTAATAAGCTCAATTTTCTGAATCTGTAGCTAAAAAAGAATATCAACATTTAAAACCCTATCTGGATATATAAGCAACAGAGAGCTTCCCTTTTAGGACAAAGAAAATCCTTGTTTTAAACAGTTAGTAATTAACAAACAACTCATTACTCCCAAGTAGTATGAACTAAAAATACAGAAAGTTCAAGAAGTATATAAAAACCTTTCAGCCAAAGATTAGACAGGCCCATAAAACAAAATGGCAGTAAATGGGCACACCAGCTCAGGGGCAAGGACGAGAAGGCAGGAGGGGACAGGGAAGCTGATAATGGGGAACCCAAGGCTGAGAAGGGGAGAGTGTTGACATGTCGTGGGGTTGGCAGCCAATGTCACAAAACAGCATATGTGTATTAATTGTTTAATGAGAAACTAATTTGCTCAGTAAACCTTCATCTAAAGTATAATCAATCAATCAATAAAAGAAGTATATAAAAGTATCATCCTAGGAGATCCACACCATTTGTAAAAAGAGGGAGGAGAGGAGGAAAAGATCTTATAAGACTAGCTCTACAAAACCACAGGAGAATGGGTATAACCAGAAAGATGACAATAACAAGTGTTATCAATGATGTAGAAAAACAGGAGCCTTTATACACTGCTAGTGAAGCCACTTTGGAAAAGAGTTTGACAGATTAAGAAATTAAACATAAATTTACCATATGCAATGGTTAAGATTGTGTGTCGACTTGGCTGGGACATGATTCTCCGTGTTTTAATGTAATCACTCCCATGATTGAATATACTGTGAGTAGCCAATCAGATGAAAGGGAGTCTCCTTGGGGGTGTGGCCCGCATCTGTACATAAGCAGACGTTCTGGCTTTTTGCTCTCTCTGGATCCTGCGGCTGCTTCCTGTCATCTCATCTCCTGTTCTTGGGACTTGAGATGTCAGCTTATATGCCGAACTGGGATTCGTCGATTTGCACAGCCTATGAGTGGGAGCCCTGCTCTCTGACCAACCGATCTTGGGCTTGCCAGCTTCTGCAGCTGTGTGACTTGGGAGAAGCCTCTACCCTGATCCACGGACTTGGGATGTTCTAGCCTCTACAATCGCGTGAGCTGTTTCCTTGATATAATCTCTCTCTGTATATATATTTATACACTTTACTGGTTTTGCTTCTCTAGAGAACCCAGCCTAAGATACCATATAACCCAGCAATCCCTAGGTATACGCCCAAGAGAAATGAAAACACGTCCACACAAAGATTTGCATATGAAACTTCACAGCAGCATTATTTGTAATAGCCAAAAAATAGAGACAACCTAAACGTCCATCAACTGTGGTGCACACACAAAATGTGGTGTATCCATACCACGGAATACCATTTGGCAATAAAAAGGAATAAAATGCTGATATGTGCTACAACATGGATGAACCTCAACAATATTAGGCTAAGTAAAAGAAGCCAGACACAGAAGACCATATACTGTATGATTCCATTTATACGTAATGTCCAGAAAAGGCAAACTATGGAGACAGAAAATACATTAGTGGCTGCCTGGGACTGGGGATAGGGATTAAATGGAAATGGGCATGAGGGATTTTACTGGAGTGACAGAAATGCTGTAAAACCATTATGGTGGATGGTTGCAAAAGTTGGTGTATTTACTACAAACCATTGAACTGTATACTTAAAATGAGTAAATTTTATGATATGTACATTATGCCTCCATATGCTGAGCAAATAATCTGACAAACTGGACTGTATGAAGAAGAATGCAGAATCAGGATTGGAAGAAGACTCATTAACAACCTGCGATAAGCAGATGACACAGCCTTGCTTGCTGAAATCAAAGAGGACTTAAAGCATTTACTTGATGAAGATCAAAGACTACCACCTTCAGTATGGATTACACCTCGACATAAAGAAAACAAAAATCCTCACAAATGGACCAATAAGCAACATCATGATAAACAGAGAAAAGACTGAAGTTGTCACGGATGTCATTTTACTTGGATCCACAATATACGCTCATGGAAGCAGCAGTCAAGAAATTAAACAACTGAGAAACCCTGAGAGTATGGCCCCCAGACACCCTTTTAGCTCAGTGGTGAAGTCATTTCCAAGGTTCACCGTTCAGCCGGGGAGTGGACAGCCCCATAAAACGAAATGGGACTCATGAGGCACAGCAGTCCAGGGACAAGGGCCAGAAGGCAGAAGGGGACAGGAAAGCTGGTGATAGGGAACCCAAGGTTGGGTAAGGAGAGTGTTGATGTGTTGTGAGGTTGTTAACCATTGTCATAGGGCAACATGTATACTAACTGTTAAATGAGAAACTATTTTGTTCTGTAAGCCTTCATCTAAAGTGAGAATAGCAGCACAATTGGAAGAGCATAGTCGATGTCACTGAACTGTGCATGTAGAAATTTTTGAAATGGTGTATCTTTGGCTACGTATATTGTCACCAAAAAAAAAAGGTCGAGAAGGGAGAGGGTTGACATGTTGTGGGGTTGTTAACCAATGTCATAAAACAGTATGTGTAAAAAAAAAAAAAAGAAAGAAATTAAACAATGCACTGCATTGGACAAATCTGCTGCAAAAGACCTCTATAAAGTGTTAAAAAGCAAAGATGTCACTTAAGGACTAAGGTGCACCTAACCCAAGCCACGGTATTTTCAATCACCTCATATGCATGTGAAAGCTAGACAATGAATAAGGAAGACTGAAGAAGAATTGATGCCTTTGAATTGTGGTGTTGGTGAAGAATAACAAATATACCATTGACTGCCAGAAGAAAGAACAAATCTGTCTTAGAAGTACAGCCAGAATGCTCTTTGGAAGGGAGGATGGTGAGACTTTGTCTTAGGTACTCTGGACATGTTATCAGGAGGTACCAGTCCCTGAAGAAGGACATCATGCTTGGTAAAAGAAGAAAAGAAGCAGACTCTCAGTGAGATGAACTGATACAGTGGCTATAGCAGTGGGCTCAACCATAGCAACGATTGTGAGGATTGCGAAGGACCGGGCAGTGTTTTGTTCTGTTTTACACAGGGTTGCTATGAGTCAGAACCGACGCAACCGCACCTAACAACAACAACAACATCCTTCAATAAAATAAAATAAAACAAACAAACAAACAAAAAAACCCACAGATGTCTCCTTCTCTGAAAAAGGTCCATGAAAGTAACTCACATGTGTGCCAACACTGACCACCAAATGCTTTTCTACTTCAGGGCTGGCCAGACAAAACCAGCAGGATCCTGGAGGCTGAGCTGCATGTGGAAGGAAGACAACTGTTACTATGGTCCACATACTACCACACAAAATCATCCTAGAGAACTCAACCTTGTCTGGTCTTTACATCCTGCAAAGACTGGTATACTGCACTGCCACAATGGCTGGGCCCATTGTGCTCTCCACTATGACACCTCCACAATACCACCATTATCAATAAAACTAAATGTCTATTAGAAAAGTTCTGAATGTGTACCCAATCCACAGGTAGGTTATCCCCAAGTGGATAACCACATATTGACTAAGTAGCATGAAACTGGTGGCATGATGCAGTGAAAGAACACTGAACTGGATGTCAAGAGCACCAATTCTAGTCCCAGTTATGCTACTAGCTAGCAACATGACGCTGGGTAATAAATATAACCTCCCACAGTCAGCTTCTTTATCTTTGAAACAAGAAGGTGGGGAGAAATGATCTAATAACTCATTGTACAATTTTATTCTGCCCGAAGAGTCTCCCTCAGCAATGCCGCTTCCCAAACAAGACCCAAAATAACAGTTACTGCTCACATAGGAGATCTCTGGAACCAAGGTACTCACGAGGTTTGCAAGGCTGCTTTGGGTGAGGAGAGGATTTGCCATCTCTGCCTGTGGATGAACGCTTCCTTCCCTGCTTTTCATTTAAGTCAAAGAAGAACTGACAGGCTGATTCTTCCTGGAATGGCCAAAAGGTAGAAGAGTAAATATTATTCAGCTCACCTTTAGACAAGTAGTCAGACATTCACATACAAGGGAACATTCCTGCCACATCATGTCTATCTTTCCTCCCAGTCCTTTCTGCCTCTTGTAAGGAAGAAAAATATCTTTCCAATCCTGGTGCCTAGACTCTCAGCCATACTTCTCAATATTTATCCAAGATATCACCAAATTAATCTCTTTGGAAAAGTAAGTTAAAATACAAGTTATAGAGTGATTCTTGCCCAAAATAGAACAATATGAACCCACACAAATTCCTGTTCCTTTCTCCCTCAACAGGACCACAGTGAATCCTACAAATTTACAGGTCAAACAAGTCCAGTTTAGCTTTAATAAAAAAGATGACAAGGCTGCTTACAAAGAAAGAATAATGTGAGAAATCAGACCATACATGCTATCAAGGAAACTTGATATCCCTTGCTTTAGTGAGGAAATAATTAATTCCAGAAGTCTGCTATTAAGAACATTTCTTCAGAGTGCATCTTATTTAACTACTAGCATTCATCATAAACTCACAAATTACACTGCCAAGTATTTGGATCCTTGTCTGAACAGCTAAGAATAGCTAATGAAGTTTACACAAAGAAAGAACTAACGTATGACATTCTTAATCCCAACATAAAATCAAGCGTAAACAAGGAAAGACTTAACGTAAGAAACCATTAACCCTAAACAACAATTAAAAAAACCCTGAGCTTACTTGAAATCTTCTGAAGCTTTCTTACCACCACCATGATTTCCCAAGGGGAAAAAGAAAGGTTTATATTGTAAGTACTAAACTTGTTTCATGTACTAAACCACAAGGAAAGAAAGTCTCCACCAGGAAAAGTACACGTGTAACGAATGGGCAATCCTGCCCAAAAAACGCCCCCTCTCCATCAGAACATACCTCAGGGGCAGGAGTTCGCTTTCCTATGGTTGTGTCCTTCCCAGATTTTCGGTACGGGTTTTCAGTGACATCTGGAGGCTGTTTTACCAGTTCCGCTGCATCCATCAGTTTCATGGGAATAATACTGAATGCATAAAGATACTTCGGAGGAAGAAAAAACACAATAGTCTTAAGGGAAATGCTGTTTATCTAAGTGTAATCATTCTATTTTGTTGTGAAGATTCCATAGAAAGCTTCAGAAACTGAGTAAATTTAAAAGCAGCAACCCGCTCATCTGTCGTTCAGAGAATACATAGTAAGTCAAATGCCAGTTCAGTGACTGACCAATGCAGGGGCTGACAAGGGCTGACAAAGTAACAAGCAACATATCAAATCCCCAGCCCTCACACAAGTCAGGAGTCCTCACTCAGATGGGCGAATCATGACAACCATGATTACAAGCCCCAGAGCAGCTTGCTTCTGTCTCTGAGTCCTTTATATACTTTTTGTCAGTAGAATCACAGCACTGCCATTGTTTTTTCTTAATGGAAACTACCAAACTGGACACCTTAGAATTTCCCTCTCTGATACGATACAAATTTTGCTGTACGTGCTGATAAATTTTCCTAGGGACTAGTAGCAAAAAAGTAAATATTCATATAAATATCTAGAATCTTAGACTAGTGAAACAAAACTGGAAAAGCTTAGATGAGATATGAATAGATGCTCCACCTCAGTACTCAGCAGGTAAATGCAATCAAAGTAACAATGATACACCATTTGTTCATCTATTAGACTGGCAAAACCTTAACAAACGTTTGACACTACCTGGTGAGAATCCCCAGATACCGCTGGTGGCGGGTGTAAATTGAAACAAAATTTGCAGGTGAATTTAGTAATGCTGGCCAAATTTAAAAACATGCACACCCTTTAAAGTATGAGTTGTTTATGGCTGAGGCCAGCATGTCCCTGATGGTAGGCAGTAAACTGAAAATACCGTGAATGCTATTCAGTCTTGAAACGGCTGTAAAAAAAGTATACATCTAAAAGTTGCTAAGAATGAATTGGGCTTAAAAGTTTAAAATGTTATGGAAATAAATATGTATTTGGTTATCTTTTTATGCATAATGTTTGACATGTTACAGTGGAATAATATTTAGATTATTTACTATTTTTCCATTTGACTGATCACTTTGATCTTAGCTATCTCAATCCACAGTACCCTGCTTTTGGCCCTAAGGAATTACAGATTCTCTCAGGGATGTGCAAAAGATAACCTACTTTTCAGGTATTGTCTTTCATTCACCTGCACTGCTTTCCAATAGAAAGACAGACTCCAGCTATCAGTAAGATTTCCCAGAGCCAAGGAGGGCTTAGATAAATCCTTGGGAGGATTTTATTATTTCTGCTAAATGAAGTTGCCAAAAGAAGCAAAGCAAGAGTAACATCTGAGGGCAAACTCATGAATACCCGTACAGAGAGCCACAGGGATACGGGAACAAATGAACAGTGTTCATTTGAAATTTTGCCTTTGTACCACTAGGTCTGTTTCTCCAAACCCTTCTCTAAAATCTCCTACGAAGAACTCAAGGAAACCTGACCTTTCGTTATCATTATCTTTTCAAAGGTGTCACTAAGTACCTTGCCGTTGGGGAGAAAAATAGATCTGAATGCTGAACTGGGGAAGAGGAGTATTTATCAGGGACACAAGGAGTATTAACCTACCAGCAAATCAGCAAATCTTTACCTTTTTCTTGTCTGGGTTTCCAACGTTTGCCAGAGCTATAAACCGGGTGGCATGCTGTGCATTTTCCTGTAGAACAATGTGGTTTCTAAAACATTTGAGAGAGAACAGGTTACCAACAAACTTCACATTTGAGTTGCATTTATGAAATTAAAGTAGACTCCATGGGGCCACAAAAAGAGCACAGGATCGGAGTCCATCACGGCAAGTAATGTAACCTCAGATAAATCAGTTATTCGCCCAGTAGGATAATAATCTACTTCACGGGGCTGTTGTTAGGAAGAAATGAGATCATGTACAGTGAAACCTGTGAGAGCTGGAACTTGACGCAACTGCCTTTTTTCAGGTCTCACAAGTTTTCCGCCTTTGACAGAGTGCAGTCTTACCACTTTTCTAACACTCTCTATTAGTGGGAAATAACCTTCTCCGACAGGTTTCCACCTTACACAGGTTCCAGCTTTCATAGGTCTTACCTTTTTTTTTTTTTTTTTTAAGAAATTAAAAAAAAATTTTATTGTGTTTTAGGGGAACATTTACAGTGCAAATTAGTTTTTCTTTCAAAAATTTTATATACAAATTGTTTTATGACATTATTCGCAATCCCTGCAATGGGTCAGCACTCTCCCCCTTTCCCTTTCCACCTTAGGTTCTCAGCGTCCATTCATCCAGTTTTCCTGTCCCTTCTTGCCTTCTCGTCTTTGCTTTTGGGCAGGTGTTGCCCACCTGATCTTGTATGCTTGATTAAACTAAGAAGCACATTCCTCACGTGTGTTGCTTGTTTTATAGGCCTGTCTAATCTTTGGCTGAAAGGTGGACTTCAGGAGTAGCTTCAGTTCTGAGTTAGCAGGGTGTCAGGGAGCCATAGTCTTAGGGGTTCCTCCATTTATCCCTGTTACGGCATGTATCAGTATTTCATTTCTTTTTCATGCCCAGTAATATCCCATTGTATGAAATGCTACTCACCGATATGGAAGTCTCTCATAATAGGTCTTTTCCAAAGCAGCAAAATGATATCTTGGTTTCAAGACTACCGCAAGACTGGAAACCAAAGCAGAGCCACATTTTTTGGTATCCACTTCTCCCTATTAAATAGAAACTCAGTCATCCATAACAGACCTACTAGTTATCAAGAAATATCAAAACACTTTGAAATGTCTTTGGAATTTATATGTGGATGCAAATGTGGGCAATGTGATTTGCACAGTGATTTTCAAACTTTTGGCAATCAGAGAAATCTCAAACACAAAAGGGGAGCTGGGGTAATACAGAAAAAGAAATAATTTGTTGGAAGACAGAGGTTAAAGGGTAAGGTAATTCCTGCATACTAGTACCCAAAAAATGGTTTATTAAAACTTTTTTTGGGAAGTAAGCCCTCTGTGGAACCCACAGACTGTGCTTCTAGAATTTGCTTTGTAGCATACTTATAGTTCTAACAATGCCGATAGTCATAGTCAATGCAGAAAATAAAAATGAAAAACTAGCCGTCACAGCCCCTAGGATCATAAAGAATATTTGGTATGGAATATTCAAGGACCTAATCGCATAAGCATGTAATTCTTTATTTTGCTTCAGTTAAGGAAGGTATGGTTTGCAGAAGGGCACAACTGCCCACTGTAACATAAAGCTTGTCAAAAGTTAGGCCTGTTATGGATGTTCTCATCTGTAACATTGTTAATAACTCTATTTTAAGAAAAGGTATTGGCTGAAAACAAAGAAATTACCAAAGTTTATTTTCTATTAAGTAGAGCAGGACCTTCCTTTTGTCTTAAGCTTGCCTCCTTCAGATTTCCGCTGAAGGGCAAAGAATTGGCCTTCAGGTTAGTTACAGTATCTTAGGAACTGGTGAATTATTCTGTTTTCTCCCCATGAATATCTTTTATGATTATTTATAAGCCTTAACCAAAACCCTGTTTTAGCCCTTCCCCCCACTCCAATAAAAGAGCCTCATTTTTCTCATCCTTCCTTACAGAGCATCACGTCCTCTTTCTCCCTTTCATCATCATTTCAGCAGCCCTTCTCTGGATCTTCCCTAGTTTGGCAGTATCTTCTCTGTACCACAGCCAGCACTGCCCCTTGTATTTATTCCAGGTAAACAATAATCATGGGCTTGCGGAAGGGGAAGATAGCATTGCCCCTTTTGCTTTCAATATCCTCCCTGACAATGCCAGGTATCTTGTTGGCCTTTTTGGTCATACATCGTGCTGAAGCTGGCAGGGAGTGATCTATAGGCTTCTTTGCTGCGTCATCACTGATGACTCTGAATCCATTAATTGAGATTTATTGTACCTAAATGCATTCTTACATTTCCCTTCATTGAAGGGCTTTCTGCCCTAACATACACATTCACGATCTTCCTTAGACTTACTTCCATCAATGTAGTATTTCACTCCCCATGATAGGTGTCACCTACCAACATCGGGTGCACCCTCTTCTAGATTACTTATAAAAATAATAAGATCAAACACAATAATGAGTTCCAATGCATCCCAAAATTAAAGTTTTCCCATAGAGAAGCACCAAGCTTTCAACACCTTGTTTCCCGTGTTTAGATCAATCTCCTCAATCCCATAATGACTCAATTTTATAAACTATTTTGATAGCCAAAAAGCTATCATCTGGAAGGGGGAAAATACAACTGCAGAGCTGCCACTAGCTGTGAATCTTTTTACTGAAAGCTAGTGAACCCTCAAAATATATTCTTAGGAGGCTTGAGAGAAGGCACTTGAAGCAGAGAATATAATTTAAAGACCCATTCATTCGTAATTAAGATTTCAGCAATCTCATCTGTGGATCATGCTTTCTTAAGATTGACTTTTGTTTTGGTCAGTTAATATAGCTTTTAGTATCTTGAAAAAACTCACAAAAGATTTCTACTGAAAGGTACCAAGAGCTAAAATATTCAGTATGGGGGTGGGGGTGGGGGGAGGAGCCCAAATTAAACCAACGCACTTTACTTTTAGAAATTCCAACTAAATAAGCACTACTCACAGAAGAATTCCCAAAGTTCCCCACATACTTGGGCCATGGGGATGTGAGCAAGATATCAACGCCCTTAAACTGGGATGCTGAGCACAGCATTGTTCTCAGGGAAGACACATCCTTGGGACTAAAACTGTAACCTGGGACCAGCTCATTTAAGGACTCTGTCCCACTGACGTACACAATCTGCAGCCCCGAGGTTCCAGTGAAGACACCTTTACGACCTGTGTTAAAAGGAAAATTGATAAGTTTTAGTCAAAACAGCAGAAAAAAAATGTCATTATGGTGCTGAATCCCTCTCTCCTTGCCACGACTCTCCTACCTCCCTGCCAGTCTACACTCCTGAATGAGGTTAAACTCTCCTGTAGCCCCACTTCTGGCTGCTAACATCAACTGGACAGCCACAACAGTATTCCTGTTTAGTCAGTAAGAGAAGCACTTCCCAACTGGCATGCCATTACAAGTAGGTCAAGGCCTCTGGAGCCCGCACACCAGTCTGTTTACCCCAGGAGCCTTTCAAAAATTATTGAATAGTGGAAACTCTACATGGACTAAAACAAACCCAGACACCTAGACAGAGGAAGATGCAATGAGGAAAAGAAAAGGTAGTTGCAGTTCTGAGGACACTATAACCCAGAAAAGATGTACTCTCGGACAGGGAGCAACTTCCTAGTGAATGGAAACATTTGGAAAGAGCAGTTGTTGGGGAGAAATTAGATTCTACTCTCTTCCAAAGTTATCTCCTTGATTCTGTTCCTTCCTGTCCCCTCTAAGTCTTTGCTCCATCAATTCTCATCTCTTATCTATTGAGTCTTTTCTCTACTGACTCTTTCCTTTGCTGTAAATGAAACTGAAGAAAATGGAGTAAGCTCAGGCCTCCCCATCCAAAATGAACACGCACAACACACATACTAACAAAGGAACTTCCTCTTGTTTATTTTCCAACTTTCAAAAAAGTAGTCTGCATTCTCAAAGTGCTTTATCTCTTAATTAACCCACTTCCTTAACGCACTGAAATCTCTTTTCCTCTCTCATCACTCTCCTGAAGGTCACCGACTATCCCGTAACTGCCAATGGTCCCCTCTCCTAAAACAATGCTCTCTTCCCTTAGACTCTGTGACCTTGACAATATCTTGACCTCTCCAACACTCTTCTGATCACCTTCACCTTTCTTTGCCTCCCCCCCAGATGAAGATGTACCCCAAGGTACTATCATATTACCCGCTTCCCTTCCATTTCTCCCTTAATAATTTCATCCTCTCCTCAGCTTTACTTTTCATCCTTATGGGACCAACTCCCCAAAACCTATACTCTGTAACACTAATTTTGTTTATAAACTCTAGAAAGAACTATCACTTCCAACTATACATTAGATGTTCTGTCAGCACTTCACCCTCAACATGTTCACTATCAAGCTTACTGCTTGCCCTCCTGTTGGATCTCAAAAAGCCTATTTCACAAAAATAACCCAGGTACCCAGGCTGCTTTTTCTATTCCTGGCACTAAATTCATATGGCAAAATGGCTGCCAAATATCTACAGTAGTGCTCTTAATCCTAATCTAGCAACTAGACTGATAATTGCCATAAGTCAGGCTGGTGTTAAGATCTACAACAAATTTTGATCAGAGATTCTACAGAAGAGTCCTGATTAAAAGGGGGAAAATACAGAACACAATTTCAAATTCTTATGGACTCCAGACTTTCTGGAGCCATGGAGGCTAAATGAACCTCTGAAACTACTGCCCTGAGATAATCTTTAAAACTTAAACCAAAAATATCCCCTAAAGTCTTCTTAGAATCAAACAACAGCTGTAGCATAAGCAGTAAAAAATGTCTGCCTTGAGAGAGGGTTGACATGTTGTGAGGTTGTTAACCAATGTCATAAAACAATATGTGTACTACTGTTTCATGATAAACTATTTGTTCTGTAAGCCTTTACCTGCAGTACAATAAAAAAAAAAAAAAGTCTGCCTTGAGCATTATGCTCTTTTAAGAGCTATTTCTATGGGATTAAAGTGACAACAGCAACTCATAAGATTAGATAAGAACCTTAGGGGACAGTGTGTTTATGTTAATGGAGGAGGAACAACTCAGAAAAGGAGGGTGAGAATAGCTGTACAACTCGAAGAATGTAATCAATGTCACTGAACTGTACATGTAGAAACGGTTGAATTGGTGTATGTTTTGCTGTGTATATTCTCAACATCAATTTTTTTTTTTTAATTAAAAAAAAAAGAATCTACAACCAAAGGATTTCAAATGTACATCTCATAACTGGTTAAAAAAAGCAAACAAAAATCCCTCCCTCAATTTTCTGTTTAAAGGAGCCCCAAATGACTGAAGCAAGATGAGACTGATTACATGAACACCAAAGCCAGATGTAGAGAATAAAGGCCGAAACAGAATACTGCAGGAGGAGGAAGGCATTTACAGCAAAGGAAATGCAGAAGCTTTCTAGAGAAATGAGAGACCAGCAAAGAGGAAATGTGAAGAGCAGTGGAGCCATTTTAGAAAAAATGAGTTGAATGATCCAGGAGGCAGCAGAACTGACAGCAGGTAGAGGAAAAACAGAAGCAAAATTTGACAGTGGTTTTTAGAACAGTCAGACATTAAAAGAACCACTAAAAGAGATTCAGAGGCTGGTGGAGGGAACAACTTTAAACTGGAATTGAAGAGTGGACACTGAATCAGAAAAAGGACATAGGGATAAAAAAAAAAAAAAACAACAAAACCTCAAGGATCAGCACTAAAACTTGAGTTGCCAAAACCTTACAGTGAGAACTAGAGCTACAGCTAGTTAGGAGTCTAACAAGTAAGCTGTGTATGTCTAGCAAGGTTATACATACATGGAATTTCCTTTATTTGAGCATAATTTATACTCTAAGTACTCTAGATACTATAGTCAAGGAGTTTATCGCTCTAGTTGGCTGAAAGGGTATACAATGGGTTATGGGGACTCAAGATTTGGAGGAGGTAGAGAAGACAAGAAAGGAAAAATGTCATAGTCCTAAGGGCACAGATACAGACTTTGGAAAAGAACCCACTTACCTCCATTTTCTCAGGCAGTAATGGCATTAATATAATGGCTGTACTGTTCATTACGAGCACAAAAAATATCAACTTACCCAGATAAGTAATGTTTTCAGCTAATTCACACCCATCAGCATCTTGGAAATATTCTACTGTTTCCTTGCTATTTGCACCCAGCACATATGTCTGAATAGGGGCTAGTAAGGGAAAGAGACACAACACCATATAGTTACCGGATCTGCTTTGGAACTTGAGAAATGCTTCCCCATAGACTCATAGCAAAAGTAGAGAACCTGTACATTCCCCCTCATAGCAATCCTATATGGAGAACATGCTCACTGCTTTAGGATATCCTACACCCAGCCTTGTGGTCTGACCATTAAACAGTATCACCAAGCCAATAAAGTGACATATTAAAGAGAGTGGTCAATGTATAATTAAGAAAACAGAGACCCTAAATAAAAAACACTAGAACTGGAAAAAGGAAAGAACATATATGGTTACGTTTATTCAGTTTCTGCCTACTTAGAAGAGTATTCTTTTCTGGAGCTAAATCCAACCAAATTCAAAATGTGAACATTTGGATTATACATAGGTATTCTACCCAGCTCAATGCAGGCTCAAAGAGGAATTTACATTACTAACATATGTAGTGAAAATAATCCAGAAACAAGTGTAGCCCTTGAAACTTTGTTAGAAATCATATATTAAATAAAAATAATTTCTATACCTTTCTTGATGCCAGTCTTATATTCCTCCCATTCAGCACTTGGAGTGGACCCAAAGAAATTTCCTACACACAACAGCAGCTAAAATGAGTTTTTTAAACAGATATATGAGATTTTTAAATTCAAACAGCATACAACTGATAGTAACATTTACCTAATTATCTCACTCTATGGTCTCAAACCAGGTTTTTATTCTTAATCAGTTTGCAGAATTTCAATACACAATGTTTTAGCAGCAATTGTAGTAGTTACTCTGATTCTATAAATTACTAAATCTTGCCCACTGGTTGTCAAATTCAAGTTTGGGATGGGTGGATAGGGTAAGGGAAGTGAGTTATCAAAAGAACCTAGTATTTGAGTGGTCCTCAAATATTCCCGGTCCCACTCTGCCACTTCATGGCTTTCTCCATCATCCTTCTTCCTTGAAGCATATAGTGATGGGGAGCTAGACCTTTAAAGAATCCCTCTGTGAAATACAAAACTAAAATATTAGGTACCGTTAGGGATAACCAAAAAACCAAATCCACTGCTGCTGAGTCGATTCCAACTCATAGCAACTCTATAGGACAGAGTAGAACTGCTGCATAGGGTTTCCAAGACTATAATCTTCACAGAAGCACATTGCCACATCTTTCTCCCTTGGAGCAGCTGATGGGTTTGAACCACTGGCCTTTCAGTTAGCAGCCAAGCACTTAACCAGTGTGCCACCGGGGCTCCTTATATTTCCTGCCTCTTGTCTTTACTCAATCTTTAACCTAGCGAAGAAATCATACCCATATCTAGAACACTCTTTTGTTCTCTAAGGAGTTTATAATCTAGTTGACAACCACATATAACATTTATATAGAGCGCTTTAGTCCTTGGGTGGTGCAAACAAGGAACATGCCTGGCTGCTAACCAAAGGCTGGCAGATCAAGTCCACCCAGAAGCACCTTGGAAGAAAGCCTGGCAATCTACTTCCAAAAAATCAGCCATTGAAAACTCTATGGAGCAGTTCTACTATGACACACATGGGGTCGCCATGACTTGGAATCAACTAGACAGCAACTGGGTAGTTGGTAAAGCATTTGCACATATGTTATCTGACTTAATCCACTCCATACACTCCCGAAATAGATGTGTGCTTCCAAAATCCAGCTGGTTAGAATCACCTAGGAAGGTTTTGCTAGTCTGTTTTTAGTTTTTTAAACAATAACAAAGCAACAGGATCCAAATTCAAAAAGTACAAGAAGGTCTACAGTAAATAGGTCTCCCACTCCCCAGCATTCCCAGCTATCCCAGCTGACAAAAGGAACTCAATCTAACAAAAAAGGAAAAAGTACGTGTTCAATCAAGAAGTCAATAAAGGAGCCCAAACTTTTAGTATGTTTGACTACAATACCAAAAACCAAACCCACTGCTGTTGGGTTGATTCCAACTCATAGTGACCCCATAGGGCTTCCAAGGCTGTAAATCTCTACGGAAGCAGACTGCATATCTTTCTCCTGCAGAGATGCTAGTAGTTTCGAACTGCCGACCTTTCAGTTAGCAGTCGAGCGATTTAACTACTGGGCCACCAGGGCTCCTGTGACTAAATAGCAAAATTAAATTCAATAAAAAGAAACATCTTACATCAAAGTTTCCACTTTTCTTCTGAATTGCTCGAACTCTATTGAATAAAACATCAAACTTTCCTTCAACATCTCCACAAGCCAAGCTGCAAACAAGAAATTCAACAGACAAACATTAAGGCAAGTTAGGAAACGCAAACCAACCTGCCAAGTTTCATATATACTTGTCTTCCTGGATCAGGTAGATATGTGATCCAGTCTCTCTGGGGTTACCTGGGAGTGCAGTGCATGTAAACTATTACTGACTCCTGGGCAGCTCCACCTGAAGTTCTCACCAACCCCTCCAACTCATCATATCTAAAATTTAGCTTAGCATTTCCTCCAAAATGAAGCCAACTCCTTCTCACTTCCCAAGTTTTATGGATGAATCTTTTGCTAACTTGGTCACCAAGAGTCAAAAATCCCCCATCTTGTCACCAAGTCCCATCAATCCCTTTTCCCAAACATCTTTCGTATTCATTCCATCCTTTTTATTTCCATTGCCATGATCTTAGAACAGGACTTCAGTCATCCATTCAGCAGACATGTACTGGACATCTACAATATGCTAACTACAATATGCCATGTACTACGCTAAGAATGGGAGTCCCTGGGGGATGCAAATGATTAAGCACTCGACTACTAGCTGAAAGGTTGGTGGTTCAAACCCACCCAAAGGCACCTCAGAATACACACCTGGCGATCTGCTTCTGAAAGGTTACAGCCTTTAAAACCCTATGGAGCAGTTCTACTCTGCACACATGGGGTCACCATGAATCTGAATCGACTTGATGGCAACCAACAACAAAACGCTAAGAATATACTAGAATGTAGGTGTTGCTTACATATCATTATAGACAATAGAGCACACAAGGGCCACAGTGAGGGTAACTTCTTAGACATAACCAAATACATCACAGGACAAAGTTCCTAGGCTTGTAGGTGAAGGACCACAGACTCGGGGGACATCTACATCAACTGGCACAACATAATTCATAAAGACAAAGTTCTGCAACCTACTTTGGTAAGTAGTGTCTGGGATCTTAAAAGCTTGGAAGTGGCCATCTA
Source organism: Dugong dugon (assembly GCA_030035585.1). NCBI lineage: Eukaryota > Metazoa > Chordata > Mammalia > Sirenia > Dugongidae > Dugong > Dugong dugon. The sequence goes on from CM057475.1 coordinate 53,241,588, forward strand.
AGACACAACTATTGGTCTCTTCCCGTCTGGAGCAAAGGAGAGTGAAGAAAACCAAAGACTCCAGGGAACAATTAGTCCAAAGGACTAATGGACCACATGAACCACAATCTACATGACCCCAAGACCAGGAGAACTAGATGGTGCCCAGCTACCACTACCAGCCACTCTGACTGGGATCACAAGAGAGGGTTCTGGACAGAGTAGGAGAAAAATTGTGGAAAAAAAAATCAAATTTACAAAAAAGACCACATTTATTGGTCAGACAAAGACTGAAGGAACCCCCAAGACTATGGCTCTAAGACACCCTTCTAAACTGGAACTAAAGCCATTCCTGGAGACCACCTTTTATGGACAGGCCCATAAGGTGAACAATGACACCCAGGAGGAGCATGCTACTTACAACAATCCGTTATAGAAGATCAAAAGGGCAACATCTGCCCAAAAGCAAAGATGAGAAGGCCAGAAGGGGTAGAAAATCAGGATGAAAGGAAGTAGGAAAACCAGGATGGAGATGGGGCGAGTGCCAACACACTGTGGGGAATAGGACCAATGTTGTAACCAATGTTGTAGAACACTTTAAGTGCAAACTATCGAATGGGAAACTAATTTGCTCTGTAAGCTTTTACCTAATGCACGATAAAAATTTTTTTAAAAAAAGAAGTTTTTGAGGACTAATGGACCACAACTACCACAGCCTACACCAGACTGAGTCCAGCACAACTAGATGGTACCCAGCTACCACCACTGACTGCTCTGACAGAGATCATAATAGAAGGTTTTGGACAGAGCTGTAGAAAAATGTAGAACAAAATTCTAACTCACAAAAAAAGACCAGACTTACTGGCCTGACAGAGACTGGAGAAACCCCAAGAGTATGGCCCCTGGACACCCTTTTAGCTCAGTAATGAAGTTACTCCTGAGGTTCACCCTTCAGCCAAAGATTAGACAGGCCCGTAAAACAAAATGAGACTACAGGGGCACATCAGCCCAGGGGAAAGGACGAGAAGGCAGGAGGGGACAGGAAAGCTGGTAATAGGGAGAGTGTTGACATGTCATGGGGTTGGTAACCAATGTCACAAAACAATACGTGTACTAATGTTTAATGAGAAGCTAGTTTGTTCTGTAAACTTTCATCTGAAGTACAATAAGAAAGAAAGAAAGAAAGAAACTTTTGGAGGTGATGAATATGTTCACTGTCTTGATTGTGGTAATGGTTTCATGGCTATACACATGTGTAAAAACTTATGAGTTTGTGCACTTTAAATATGTGCAGTTTATCATATGCATATTATAACGCAGTAAACTATTTAAAAAATAAGAATACATTAGAAGCACAAAGAGGAGTAACACTCGGTTTAATCCTCAAAGAACTCACAATCAGAGAGCGAGAGAAACTCTAATAATTATAAATTTGTATGAAAAGGGCTATAATAGGAGGTATGTGGAAAGTGTTGTGGGGTAGTGCGAGGTATGGACCCCTCTGCATGAAATTATTTGGCCCTTTCGTCCTGGTTCTGAAAGTAGGCCCACACCTGAGGCCAATAAGTAGGGGCCAACCTAAGAGGGATTCCCTGGGGCCCAATGCGCACTAAGCCTCCAGAGGCTGGTGGTGAGGCCAATAAAAGCCTGTATACATAATGTATACATAAAAATCACCTGGGGGATCTTGTTAAAATGTATACATAAGAATCACATGGGATCTTGTTAAAATGTATACATAAGAACCACCTCCGGATCTTGTTAAAATGCAGATTCTGATTCAGTATATCTGGAGTGGAAAGGCAAATTCTCAGCAGAGGGTCAAACCAGAATGAACCAGTTGGAAGCCCTGCTGGGGACACGGAAGATCTGCTGAAGAACAACCCTCCTCTCCCTCAATCCTTGTCCCAGGGTGGAGACAGGAGAAGAGATTGGAGATTCTTCAGAAGAGACTAGCAACCAATATGTGTGTAAATTTTTGAATGAGAAATTAACTTGAGTTGTAAACTTTCACCTAAAGCACAATTTAAAAAAAAAAAAAAGAAGAAGAGACTGGCACCGTAACAGCAGAAACCCTGGATCCAGTAGAAGGCAGAGCTGGGAGAAACAGGGGCAGAGGCTGGAAGAAAGCAGACACTGGCATCCGCTGAACAGAGAAGTGGCAGCAGAGTGGTCTGAGAAAAGTGGGCTGAGAACTGTAACGCGCACTTAGGGCTGCTCCAGCACTGGAAGCAGCAGCAACCAGGTGCAGTCCAGGACAGTCACTAGCGGGTCCGGGCAGCAGAAGAAACCCTACCCAGAGCATGTGCAGGGGCCGAGCCTGGGTGTGCCCCATGTTGGGGTTGCCCTCGGAGCAGTTCTGCTTTGAGACTTGTCCTGAGGCTGGCCCAGGGCTGTCCCAAGGCTGCTGGGTAAGAGCTGGACCAGCAGTGAACATGCTGACACATAAACTGTGCCAGCCCATTGACGTGACATGACATAAGAGTAAATATTGATTTTCCATCATGAAACTTTATTTAAGAGTGAACACTGATTTCTATTTAATGTTTGCTATTTATTTTCCATGTGCTGATGCTCTAGGAGCATCTTGTGTGTTCTGACTCTAATCAGATGGTCATGATATTTATGGAAAGATCATTATTAGTGAACAACCTGTGTGTGCACCACAATAATAAATTTGTATTGTTTAAACTACCTGTGAGTGTATCACAGGTAGGAGGCGGAAGGTGGTAAGAGCTGGGGTTGGTAAGGTGGACTGGCCCTAACTTGTGAAGTAACTTGTTTTATCATCTCATTTCTTAGTTTTCCCAATTCTGATTTATATGGTTCTTTTACTTCTTATATCATTTTCTCAACGTCTTTAGACTTATCTTGAAATTAGTTTTAGCATACTGTTTTATCATATCATTTTATCATATCTGTATAATATCTAGCCCAAGACATTTTGTCAGCCTATCTTTCTGGTGTGTTCTTATTATCCATATCATTGAACATTTTCAATCAGGGGAGTGATAGTATCTTATCTGTTTTAGAAAATGATCTTGTTTTGGTTACAGAGTGAAAGATGGTCTGCAGGGACAAGAAACTATGAGCAAAAATACAACAAGAAGGCCAACAGGTGGAGATGGGGAGGAGAAACAGATGAGAAATCTAGAATGGTGAAAAACTGAACTGGGGAAGTAGGGTGGGAAATGAGGGAGAAGGAGGAGAGGAGGATGACTGCAAGGCTGAGCAACTGCGATATGGCAGAGGCGGAATCCGAGAGAAAGACAATGAATCTGGTATTGGGCAGAACAGAGATTACGCTGTTTTCTCTAATGCCTCCGATTCTTTCTATCCATTCTATATAAAGCCATCAGTTTAATGTTCTGCTTCCCCCAGCCTGCAGAACCACAGCTATCTACAAGGCCCTGACTTGTCTTTCCAGTGCTTTCTCCAAGTTTCCCCAACAGAAACCTTCCTTCCTGTCGATGTGATCACCTTCTGCCTCTGCCATTCCCTGGAGTAACTTCCTCTCCTAATATGTCCTCCACATTACCCCCCGCCTCATGCCACCCTACTCTAAGATTTTTTTTTCCCCATACTTCAAGGCCTTGCATATCCCTGAAGACTTCCTGACAGTCTTAGAAGTCACTCTCTTCTCAAAACTTTATAAATCCATATAGTGTTTCAAAGCAAACTCTGTCATAAACTACTATGCCTTTTTACTTGTCTTCTGAGCACCACCTCTTCTAGGAAGCTGTTCACAGCCCTCTGGTCTCTATCAGCCACCAATTCCTGCACTTCTTCTATTATGGCAGTTATCATGTGTTATTACACTTGCTCCTGAGAGAACCACTGTCTGGTTTGTACATCACAGAGCACCTCAAAATTCATCATCTCATCTGGGCTCTTTTCCACTGTTCCGTATTCCACTGAAGAAAGACAGAAATCTATGACCTCACAGTGTCAACTCTTTCTCCCTCACAACCAACCATCACCAAACCCACTGCCGTGGAGTTGATTCCAACTACTAGTGACTCTACAGAACAGAGCAGAATTGCCCCTACAGGGTTTCCAAGGCTGCAAATCTTTACAGAAGCAGACTTGCCACATCTTTCTGCCACTGAGCAGCTGACGGGTTGGAACCTCCGACCTTTCAGTTAGCAGCTGGGCTCTTTAACCACTGCACTGCCAGGGGTCCTTAAACTATCACCAAGCCCTGTATCTCCGTAATAAATCTTTCATCCCTGTACTTCTCCACTGCCATCCCTCTGCCGAATCCTAGTTGTCCTCTACTCTGGTTCTAATTTCTCAGCATTGCAACCAGAATCACTTTCCAAAAAAAAGTTGATCTTGCCATGGCGTGCTTATACATTTCAATGACTTTTTTAGGATAAAGACAAAAATATTTACCAGGCTCAATTCCCAATTCCGCCGGAAAGCCTTCCTTGATTCCTCAGCAAATACCCCTATTATGCACCCTTCCAGAACCGTGAACTTTCTCTTCGTTACATTTATCGCTATCGTTATCTTACATTTATTTGGATACTTTAATATCTGTTACTCTAGACTATAAGCTTCATTAAAACAGTCACTCTACCTGTGCAATGGCTAGCACAGCGCCTGGCACACTGCAGTTGCTCAACGAATATTTCTTGAATGAATGAAGTCCCCTCTTCCTCTCTCCACCGCGGCCCCCCTAACTCCCCCCAAAAAGTGAGCCAAGGCAGAGGCCCTATCTATCCTGCCCGCTACTGTTCCCAGCGCCCAGCAATGGGCTCGATGCCTACCTATAAGTATTTGGTTAATAAATAAATCGGGTGAGGGAAGAAATGAAGGGGAGATAGTGAGTCAGAGGCCGGGACAACCTAGGACGGAGGAGGCCTGACGCCGGGAGCTTCGGCCTCTCCTAGAGAGTGTCGCCAGGAGAGTTCCCACCTCGGAGCCGAAAACGGTCCAGAAAAGAGGCCGGATCCTGCCAGGCCAAAACGTGACCGGAGCTCCCCAGCCCCTAGCGAAGTTTGCTCCACCTTTTCCTATCACGAGAAAGACCCCCACCCGTCATTACACAAACACACAGCCTTCTGATTCAGGGTTACTCACAGGCGCAGCGGTTTCTGAGCCATCGATCCCAATAACCTGGGTTCTGACAAGCACTGAGAATCAAGAACCCGAACCCCCGCTCCACGGAAAAACGCAATCGAAGTACAATGAAACGTCAACACACTCCAACCAATGAAAACTCAGTTATCTACGGAGAGCGCTGAGGGACAAAAGTTTCTCTTAGGTGGCTTCGTTTTAAGGAGGTGTCAAAAAGGAAGGACAGTAGTGGAGGAAGAGAAAAGGACTTTGTTGTTGTTAGTTGCCACCGAGAGTTGATTCTTACTTATGACGGTCGCCATGAGGGAGAGGACTAAAAGGGTTCTAATTATGATTTTTCATTCCAGGGCAATTTAACGAAGTTATTGAGTTGCTAGTTCCCGGCACAAAGCTGGGCACTAACTTAACCTGTCAGTCTAGAAAGGAAGATGGAGTCCCTCCACACCTTGATAGGTTTTGTTAAAAACTTATCAAAAAGTTAAAAGAATAATGGCCATCACCTCAATTCAGTAAGTGTCAACATGTTCCCATATCTCTCTCTAGGTGCACAAGCACTTTTTATTTTCACTGACTCATTTGAAAATAAATTGCAAATGTGACTCTTCACTCCCAAACACTTCAGTGTGTCAAGACTAAGGACATACATAACTATAACACACCTAGGAAAATTAGCGTTTAGTTCGATAATATCACCTAATACACATCTATATTTAAATTCCTCCGTTTGTTCCCCAAAATTTATTTTATAACTAGAGTTTGTTTTCATTCAAGGTCCAATCAAGTTTCACCCTTGCATTTGGTGATATCTCTGTTGTTTTTGGGTGCCGTGGAGTTGAGTCTGACTCATAGCGACCCCATGTGACAGAGCAGAACTGCCCCCATAGGGTGTTCTAGGTTGTAATCTTTAAGGGAGCAGATCACCAGGTCTTTCTCCTACTGAGCCGCTTGCTGGGTTCCGACCGCCAGTCTTTCAGTTAGCAGCCGAACACAACCGTTGCACTATCGGGGCTCCTTGGTAATATCTCTAGTCTCTTTTTAAAAATCTGCAATAGTCCACCTATCTTTTTGGTTTTGTTTTTCATGACATTTACATTTGTGGAGAGTTCAGGCCAACTGATAGGAGAAATCAGTGTGTAAAAGTACGTGGAAACAAAGGAGTTCCTGACAACTAAAGAGCGGGAAGACTCATCAAGGGCACCCAGGTAATTAAAAATTAATTAAAGCATAAAATAAGTTTAAGGAAGAACCACAAAGTTTTGATTTTCCCACAACTTCTACAATGCTGTTTTGGAAACTACCAAGTTCCTTGCCTCACATATACTGATGCCCCTACTTTGTTGGTCCCCTAAGCACATGTTTTTTTATACTTTTTGGGTAACATAGTACTGCTCAGGAGTGGCATCAAGACTGAATCATCTACAATTACCTATCTACTCTTCTACAAGAAGAGTAGAAGTTTGCCAAACATGGGCAGGTAATAATTCCAGGAAGAGGAATTTTGTACTATCTTTGCAACTTTTCTGTGAATCTATTCTAAAATATAAAGTTTATGAAAAGAAAACTTATCCATGGGAATTTAAGGTAGCTGAAGATAGCTGAACACAGTGCAAGTATAGTAGGAGCAGGAGATGAAATCGAAGGGAAAAAAAAAATGTGGGTCCTGTATGCATCCTAGGAGGGAAGAGGTTTGTTCAAGGAGAACATAAGTAGTCCCTAAAGGATTCTGTTGTTAGGTGCCATGGAGTCAGTTCCGACTCATAGCAGCCCTAAGTACAACAGAGTGAAACACTGCCCGGTCCTGCACCATGCTCACTATCGTTGCTATGTTTGAGCCCATTGTTGCAGCCACTGTATCAGTCCATCTTGCCAAGGGTCTTCCTCGTTTTTGCTGACCTTCTACTTAACAAAGCATGATGTCCTTCTCCAGGGACAGTCCTTCCTGATAACATGTCCGAAGTACATGAGACAAAGTCTCGCCATCCTTGCTTCTAAGGAGTATTCTGGCTGTACTCCTTCCAAGAGAGAAGATTTGTTCCTTCTTCTGGTCGTCCATGGTATATTAAATATTCTTTGTCAACACCATAGTTCAAAGGCATCAACTCTTCTTGGTCTTCCTTACTCATTGTCCAGCTTTTGCATGCATATGAGGCAACCGAAAACACTATGGCTTGAGTCAGGCGCACCATAGTCCTCAAAGTGACATCTTTAGTTTTCATCACTTTAAAGAGTTCTTTTGTAGCAGATTTGCCCAATGCAATATGTAGTTTGATTTCTTGACTGCTGCTTCAATGAGCGTTGATTGTGGATCCAAGTAAAATGAAATCCTTGACAACTTCAATCTTTTCTCCATTTATCATGATGTTGCTTATTGGGCCAGTTGTGAGGATTTTGGTTTTCTTTAGGTTGAGGTGTAATTCATACTGAAGGCTGTAGTCTTTGATCTTCATCAGTAAATACTTCAACTCCTCTTTGCTTTCAGCAAACAAGGTTATGTCATCTGCATATCACAGGTTGTTGAGAGTCTTCCTCCAATCCTGATGCCACATTCTTCTTCATATAGTCCAGCTTCTTGGATTATTTGTTCAGTATACAAATTGAATAAGTATGGTGAAAGACTGCAACTGTGATGCACACCTTCCCTGATTTTAAGCCATGCAGTAGCTGGCTGTTCTGTTTGAACAACTGCCTCTTCGTCTATGTACACGTTCCACATGAGCACAATTAAGTGTTCTGGAATTCTCATTCTTTGCAATGTCATCCATAATTTTTTATGATCCACACAATAAAATGCCTTTGCATAGTCAATAAAACACAGGTAAACATCTTTCTGGTATTCTCTGCTTTCAGCCAAGATCCATCTGACATCAGCAATACTATCCCTCATTCCATGTCCTCTTCTGAATGCAGCTTGAATTTCTGGCAGTTCCCTGCTGATGCACTGCTGCAACTGCTTTTGAATGATCTTCAGCATAATTTTACTTGCATGTGATATTAATGATATTGTTCAGTAATTCCAGCATTCTGTTGAATCACCTTTCTTTGGAATAGGTGTGTATATGGATCTCTTCCAGTTGGTAGGCCAGGTAACTGTCTTCCGATTTCTTGACATAGACAAGTGAGCACCTCCAGCGTTGAATTTATTTATTGAAACATCTCAATTGGTAGTCCATCAATTCCTGGAGCCTTGTTTTTCGCCAGTGTCTTCAGTGCAGCTGGGACTTCTTCCTTCAGTACCATCTGTTCTTGATCATATGCTACCTCCTGAAATGACTAAATGTCAACTAATTTTTTTGGTACAGTGACTCTGTGTATTCCTTCCATGTAATTGTCTGATTCAAAACGGCCAATACCAGTCCACTTCAGCTTACTAATGCCCCGGATATCAATCTTGAGAATCGTTCCATTTCATTTTTGAAAATTTCCAATTTTCCTTGAGTCTTACTTGCTGCATTCCACGTTCCGATTATTAATGGATTTTTGCGGCTGTTTCTTCTCATTTGGAGTCATGCCACATCAGCAAATGAAGGTCCCAAAACCTTTACTCCATCCATGTCATTAAGGCCAACTCTACTTTGAGGAGGCAGCTTTTCCCCAGTTGTATTTTGAGTGCCCTCCTACCTGAAGGGCTCATCTTCCAGCATTATATCAGACAATGTTCTGCTGCTTTCCATAAGGTTTTCACCGGCCAATTTTTTAAAAAGTAGACAGCTAGGTCCTTCTCCCCAGCCTGTCTTAGTCTGGAAGCTCCACTGAAACCTGTCCACCATGGGTGACCTTGCTAGTTTTTGAAATACCAGTGGCATAGCTTCCAGCATTACAGCAACAGACAAGCCACCACGGTATGACAAATTGACAGACAAGTGGTAGTAAATGATTCCAAGCAGGAGTAATGTGGCCAGTTTACCTTTTAGGAAGAGTGCCCTGGCAGCAGTGTAGAGGGTAGACTGGAGGGGTGGTTAAGACGAGAAGAGAGACCACAGCCAATAGTCCAGAGAAGTAGAGGATAAATGATGGTGGTCTGGAACAGAGATAGTAGGAATAGACAGAGAACAGAATTAAAAACTATTTTGGAGGTAGAATTGGGAACCGCAGGCACCTTTCTAGCTGCTAACACCCTATTCTGGGTAAGGTTGCCTGTCTTCCAAACCAGTATCCCTCAATCATTGATGTCTTTAGTCTGTAAGGAAGACATCCGGGTCCCCAGGACCCTCCTGACCCCTCAGACACAAGTAGGAAAATATTTCATAAAATGCTTGATTTTATGAGTGGCAGCCCCCACCTCCTCATCCAACACATACACATCTTGTCTTGGTCTTTATCACATTTCCAAAAAGGAGCATGTGCCAATCAACCATCCCCAGACATCTGACATACAAAGAGAAGAGACAGGAAGGGCCCATCACATGCACCAAGCTATCAGAACACTCCTTTCACTGTTTCTGCTCAGTCTACAAGACTTGGCCTGGAATTATTTTAAGATGTTCTGTTATTTGCAATGTTATGGAAAAGTAAATTACTGACATCCAGAAGGTGATAAACTGCAAAGGACAAGTTTGTTTTGTTTTCCTTTTTTAATTTAGATTCTTGTCAATAATACATTAGCATCATTAATAGCAAAAACAACCATTTATACAGTAACTTAAAGACCAGCCATTTAAGAAAATAATGAAGTACTCAACCACTACCAGAGAAAACAGGTCCTTTCATCTGATTCTACTGAGAAGCCCAGGTTTATTCTGAACTTTGAGTCTCTGTCCTGAATGGATGGTAAAGCACTCAGGTAGAAGGAAAGGAGTTACAAGTGTGAGTTTTTGAGGGATACTGCCTCATAGGAAGTTTAGGAGTAGCCATAGTCCTCCAGTTTACTCCAGTGTTGGGATGTTCCAGCATCATTTCCTTTGGAGGAGTTCTGACAATTCCATCAGCCCCAGGATTCAGATCTTATAAAACGTTCTTACACTTTAAAAAAGACTCTGTCTCATAGCAATAGGTTTTTCATCGCTTCTCCAGCTTCTTGTACTTGGCTTCTGCAGAGGGGAGGAAAGAAGAAAGTTACATCTTTTAAAACTGGCTCTTCTAAAGATACTTTTTCAGTTAGCATTTTCAGGCAAATTTTGAAAATATCTATTATATTTTTTAAAAACTCGATCAGCTTCAGTCTCATCATCTGTCCAAACATACAGATCATCGATGTAGCACAACTTAAAATAAGGAGTCAAGCATACACACACACACAGAATTGAGAACCCAGTACAATTTCACTAAGCTCTAGTCCTGTCAACAGCACCTGCCTGTACAGCTCCACCAGGATTAGGCAGATCTACTTGTACTTGACCTACTGAGCCCTAAGCACAGGAAACTGCTTTTGCCTGAATGTCCCAGGCACCCTCTGGGAGCCAGGCTGAAATGCTCAGGAAGTATAAATGTATTTTTCTCCTTTTATTTTCTTATCCCTACAACTCACTCCAGGAAACCAATTTTGAAAGATGTAGAGATTTAAAAGGCCATCAAATAAGCTTCTTAATAGATTCCCTTTTTCTTTTAAAACCTTCAAAGCACCTGGCAACACGCCTTCTACATAGTAAAGTTCACAGTAACCATTTACTAAACATAATGATGGACAATGAAACTGTGAATCACCACCCACATCAAACCTCAGACTACTGTAAACCACTCTCTTTAAGTAGTCAATAATTATTAATGATGAAAATAAAATAATCTGTAAATTATATCTAGGGCAAAAACAGATTAAACATTTTTAATCATGGATGTAAGAGTCGGAGCCAGTTAGCAAGTCAACGCTAAATGTACCTCCTTAAAGGAAAATTAATCCTTCAAGAAAACTCTTAATTAGCCAGTTTTTGCTTTTTAAAACTTATGTTTTTACATTATTAAAGTTGCTTCAGTCTGCTGAACCATGATTAAGAGCTTGAGCTTTGTGGTCAAACAGACCTAGTTTAGAATATGGCTCCTTCACGTACTAGCTTTGTGACCTTGAGCAAGTTACTTAACCCCTTAAATCTCAGTTTCCTCCCCTGTAGAATGGGGATGAAAATTGTGTACTTACTGCAAAGATTACTGGAAGGAAAAAAACATAATACACGTGAAGCGCTAAGAACAGTGCCTGATGTATCATTAAGTACTCAGGAAATGTTATTTCTGTTAATAATAAAATTACTCTCACTGGGTTTTCATGAAGATTAAAGGATAGAATACTGTAGGCACTCAAAAATGCTAACTATTCATATTTACTTGGGACATACTGGCAGGGAGTACTCCTTATCAAACCAAAACAGAAATAAAAATTACCCAGTTTTTTTGAATATGCATCCAACTTGTAGGCTGCCTGCTCAAGGGCTGCTACCTGCTCCTCAATTAAATTGATCTGATCCAGATAAGGCTGCAGTCCAGCATCTTTAAAAACAAAGACAAACCACATGTTTGTATGGGATCAACAAGGAGTGTAGAAAAAGGGTGGAAAAGTAAGAATGCTAATGTCTCTAACTGCTCTGCCTAAGAAAGACTAGGTGGGCTGCCATGAATTCTGATCACTAGTAGCACAGATGCTTTAGAAGCTAGCTCATCAGGTACAACTGTGGCCCAGACAAAGTAAACCTCTCTCATAACTAATGTTCCTTTCTTTTTAATTCCTTGTTCCTCAGGCAATCTTTCCATTAATGATTCAGTTTCTTGAGTACTCTCAAACAAAGAAAGAGTGTCCTGGAGATAGGGAACACAAATATAAGTCAATGGAAAAATATAATTCACCATTCTAAATCAGCATTTTCCATTTATAGATTTTCTGTTTCTAGAATATTCCTTTATGGATATTAAATCAATTCACTAGAATTAGATCACCCCTCCTCTGCTCCCTCCTTTTCCAAGAATAAACTGATAAAATTAAGATTCAAAGACAGAAATAACCCAGCCTCTGCTCCCTTCCTAAGAATAAACTGATAAAATTAAGATTCAAAACCAGAAATAACCATGCCGCAAAAGCATGCTAATCCTCAGAATGTAAGAAACTCACCCTAACTTTGTAATTCATTTTTAGCAAAGGACTCCCTTAGGACAGAGGCCATGTTCCCTTCCCTTCTCCACAGCCCTAAGCACAAAAGGACACTAAATACAAACATACTTAATTATAAAAAGTATTACTTACACTTCTGGTTTAAGTCCTTTAAGTTTCTACTAATGTTTATAGCAATATCTTTCATTTCAAGATACTTCAAGCTGGTTAGTTTATTCATATTTTCCAGGAGCTTATAATCTTCACTGGTGGCTTTAAAATAAAAAGAAAATGGATGCCTTTAAGATTTGTCTTGGATCACTGGAATGTGAAATTATGGACAAATTATAGTTTAAGGCAGGACCTAGGAGTATCAAAGGAACAGGCCCCTTTTAATTTATGACATTTATAATCACTCTGTGTGCTTTGAAGGTCTAAGTGAAACCCAGGCAACAATCAGCAAACTATTCAAACCAAACAAGATTCAGAAATTTCAGGATCCTGGTTAGAAAGGGAAAAGATAAACTCACATGCTAAGAAAAGGGTGGCCAAAAAGTCATAGTATCTCAGTTTCTACAGCATAAAAACATGTATTTTAGGGGATAGCATTTAAAAAAAAAAAAAAAAAGTATACCATAAACTAGGACCTTACCCCTCCTCAGTAACTGATTTATTATTGTGCATAATTCTATATTGCATTTTATACATGATTTTTCCAAACCACTAGATTGCTCCTCAAATCCTCAGTTCCCATCACCACTCAAAGGAAAAGGCCTCTACTGCAATTTTCTGAAAACCAAGTGACCTTGTTTTAGAGACTAATTTGGTGGCAGTGAGAATATGGATATGGGGTTGGGGGGTGGGGTGGTAGACAAAAGACATGAACAGTAGTTCAATGAGAAGTGATGGTCTGAAACAGTGATTGTAAAAGGAGTGGGAAGGAGAGCATGGGTGTAAGAAATCTGCTGCTAAGACTCCATCAACCTGAGACCAGTAGAACCAGATGGTGCCCGGCTACCACCAATGACGGCCTTGACAGGGAACACAACAAAGAGTCCCTGATGGGGCAGGAGAAAAGTGAGGTTCAGAACTCAAATTCTAGTAAAAAGACCAGACTTAACGGTCTGACTGAGACTGGAGGGACACCAGAAGACATGGCCTCCAGACTCTCCATTAGCCCAGAACTGAAACCATTCCCAAAGCAAACTCTTCAGACAAAGATTAGACTGGACTTTGGGACATAAAATGATACTCGTGAATGCAGTGCTTCTCAGCTAAAGTAGATACATGAGCCTAAATGAGCAGCTCCTGTCTGGAGGCGAGATGAGAAGGCAAAAAGGGACAGGAGCTGGTTGAACAGACGTGGGAAATCTGGGGTGGAAAGGAGGAGTGTGCTGTCACAGGGAGAGCAGCTAGGGTCACACAGCAATGTGTGTATAAATTTTTGTATAAGAAATTGACTTAACTGTAAACTTTCACTTAAAGAACAATTAAAAAAAACATGCTGCCAATAAACTGTGGAAGCACAAAAAAAAAGAAAGAAAAGAAAACCTTACAGAGTACGCGTCTACTCTGACACATGAGGTTGCCATGAGTCAGAATCAACTCGATGGCAACTGATTAAGTGAATAAAAGCAGTTATAAAAATAGTATAAGCTCATAAAAACACACTTTATGTGTAAAAGACACATATAGAAAAGAAGCTAACATCTGTCAAAATGTTAACGGTGGCTACCACTATATAGTTAGATTAAAAGTGATTTTTATTTAAAAATAACACAAAGAAATCTGTTGTTGTTCTTGTGTCCCATTGAGTCAATTCCAACTCACAGCAACACTTCATGACAGAGTAGAACTGCCCCATAGGGTTTCCTAAGCTGTAATATTTATGGGAGCAGATTACCAAGTCTATTCTCCCGCGGAGCTGCTAGGTGGCTTCAAACCACCAACTTTTAGGTTAGCAGAGAGCACTTAACCATTGTGCCCTAGGGCTCCTGCAAAGATAATGCAGAAGTGGAATTTACAGGACATCTTGAAGTGGGTACTGATGAGTGGCAGCAGCCTAAGGTATATCTGAAGTTTTAAGCTTGGGTAACTGAAAGAACAGTGGTGCAATTAACCAAAATAGGAAAGCTGGAAAGAGGAACTATGTTGAGTGTGAAAATAATGTTTTCAGTTTTGGCTTGACGTAAGCCAGGTGTTTGCATATTAAATATGTAAGAAAATTATTCACTTCCACAAAGAAATATGCTCTGTCCTACTTCTTGGACCACGAAGTCCTCTTGGTCTATCATTCACTTTACCAGTTTTGATAGAGACAACAACTAATAAAATCAACAGTATTAGAACAGTAATACATGGCAATGAACTCAGGAAAGGGGAGAAAACAGGGAGTGGTGGGGATAAACTGGACAGCACTAGAGCTTTCTAAAGGTGACAGCTGCTCAGCTGTAGTCAATTATAGCCTTACAGGAATGGGTGCCTACTATTGACAAATCTTTGGAATTTTTAAAGAGAATTTAAAAATCTAGGTTTTGTTACTTGGCTTCTCTTGCTCAAAAATAAATAAATAAATCATCAGGCCAATAAATTAGAGATTTACAACATTTCCTATTCTGCACCAAGCCTTTCCTCACAGATTCTCGTTCACATATTTAGCTCACAGCCATTTCCTAGGGAAGTGAAGCAATATACTAAATGCTTGTGAACCACAGTGAACCAGACTGCAATTTCTGGATCCTCCTGGACACATGGGTCATGATTACTGCTCACCTGGAAACACACACTGGGCCAAGAAACTAATCATGCCCCAAGGGTGGGTGATCAAATCCTCAGACCAACCCACTAGGTCCCTAAATCTGCAGGTCACTTCCTAAAAACCAAATTTCATTTCTCTATATTCCAGCAAACATGTCTGCTTTAGCCAAACAAACTGCTTGCTTATATCACCTCACTCCTTCAACTTCTATCATCCCCCCTTTTCTTCAATCATTCCCTTCACAATGCTGCTCAAAATACCCCTCCCCAAGGAAGCATTTCTTTTTTCTTTTTTTAGGAAACAACTTTTTTTTAAATTGTGCTTTAAGTGGAAGTTTACAGTTCACGTTAGTTTCTCATACAAAAGTTTATACACACATTGTTACGTAACACTAGTTAGGAAGCATTTCTTGATTAATATTACTAGACATTAACTCTATGTTGCTTTCTCAACATTAGTCTACGCCACAGAGGCCTACACACAGGTGTCTTAAATATTCATATATGTGCGTCTGAAAGTAGGTTTCTGAGCTTCTCCAAGGAAGGGATGGACCTCTTTCCGTCCTATTCATGACTCCCCAAAATAATAAAAGGCCGGTCTCAGGGCACGTGGGATAGAGGAGGGAGCGGTAGATTGACGCTGCAAAAGCACATCACAGGTCTCCAGGAGCCAAACCGCGGGTGGCAGGGAGTGGTGCACCGCCATATGCCGAAAAAACCCGGACCCCGTCTCACCCGTCAGCTCCCCAGTCAGGTAAGTGGCCATCTTGGAGAACATGTCCCGGCACAGCTCATTGATGTCAGCCTCAGCGGGCTCCTTTGCTTCCTCAGCAGTCTCCACTGCAACATCATCTGCATCAAGACAGAATAAGTAAGTGTCCTGCCCTACACCCAGTCCTAATTGAGCCAAAGGAGCCACTTCCACATCCCTCCACCTGCCTTTACTCGAGCAAATTAAATCCATTCTTCATCTGCCATAATCTCAAACCCCTCATCCGACCTTGCACCACCTGACACGCCAACTCTGTCCCCGTGCACCGACCCCCCGCTCATAACGGATCCCGCGGCCAAACCATCTCAGTCGCCCTCACAGGTCAAACACTCACACAGGTGCGCCCCTCCGACCAGCCAGCACCTGCCAGGTGAGACAACCACACACTCAGCCCTGCCTCCCTGGGTCCTTCACCCGAGGCCGCCCTCCTGCGGCCCCTAACCAGAGCCCCAGACCTCCTGCCGGACAACTCGTTCCCATCCACTCCAGGTACCTCGAGCCGGTTCTTCAGTTCGGTTCCCGGGGATGGCCTCCGCTGCCGCCGCCATACCGAACCAGCGCTGCTTCCGGTTCTGGGATGCCCGCGCACGCGCACTGGGCGTGGTCCGCCCACCCTCGCCTCCCGAGACATTCGGAAGGTGCCGGGCCTGGTTTCGCAGCTGTTTGGTCCTCGGCGTTTCCCCTAGGTCATGCTTCAAATAGTGAATTACAAAAAACTGTAACCTTTTTTTAAAGAACCCACCCAGCGACTCCACGGGAGAATAGACTTGGTAATCTGCTCCCGTAAATATTACAGTCTCGGAAACCCTATGGGGCAGTTCAGGAAGCCAAAATTGAAGCTAAGGTAGGCTATCGTTAACTGATCCACTGCCAAAAGTCGCAACTCTGGGACTGAACCTGAGCTCATAGCTGCAGTCACACCTTCTACACCCGGTTGGGGTTGGAGCCCACGCTGGCCTGATGGCCTGAGTCACCGGAGACAGGTTGTTCTCTCCGCAGAGACTCCGCAGTCTGGCTGGTGTTAGTCACACAAAAAGTTTGCCCAGGGGATCCATGCTTTTGGAAGTAGTCTCATCCAGGCTTTGGGAAACCTTCAGAGATTGGTCCCTGATCCTAAATACTTTCCATCCCAGTATCCTGGATTAATACTAACTTGTTAGCTCTTTTTCCTTAAACTGCACGCTGGCACCTACTCCTCTTCACTTGATACGGCCTTTCTTGAAGAAAGCTTAGATTGTAACATCTTTAGGGCTGAGAATACACTCTGGTTATCTTAATTGCAAGGAGCCTTGGTGGCTCAGTGATTAGGAGCTTGGCTGCTAACTGAAAGGTTGGCATTTCAAACCCACCAGTTTGAATCCACCAGCCACTCCAAGGGAGAAAGATGTGGCAGTCTGCTTTGGTAAAGATTTACAGCTTTGGAAACCCCGTGGGGCAGTTCTGTTCTCCTCTATAGAGTCGCTGTGAGTCAGAATTAGACAGGATGGCAATGGGTTTTTTGGTATCTTAGTTGAACTTACCTGTTCACAAGTCTCCTGCTGTCCTTGTGTGCGGATGGAGTCCATTCCAACTTATAGCAACCCTATAGGACAGAGTAGAACTGCCCCATAGGGTGTCCTAGGCTGTATTCTTTGCAGGAGCAGAGCCACTGGTGGGTTCGAACCGCTGAACCTTTGGTTAGGAGCTGAGTGCTTGACCATTGCCACCAGGGCTCCTCACAAGTCTCCTAGGTGTATCCAAACCAAAAACCAAACTAGTTGCCTTCCAGTGAATTCTGACTCATGGAGACCCCATGTGCAAAAGAATAGAACTGTGCTCCACAGGGTTTTCAGTGGCTGTTTTTTTAGGAGATTGCCAGGCCTTTCTTCCGAGGGTGTCTGGGTGAACTGGAACCACTGACCTTTAGGTTAGCAGCCTAGCGTTAACTGCGCACCCCCACAGGCTCCCCAGGTGTCTTAAAAGGACGGAAGAAGAGGAGTAGGTGATGGAAATGGATGAGAAAAGTGACTGGGAAGCAATGGAAAGTGTAAAATGAGGAAGGGATAAATGGCACAGGGGAAAGGAGAGAGGGTATGTAGCAGGTCTCAGGACGCAGGCTTCTAGACACCCAACATCTTAGTGTAGGATTTTGTCTTATCCTTGGTTATCATCCCTCTGCACCCCCTCACCCCACATGCTGTACATGTGCACACTACAGCTACACCACGTCCCAGCCCTCTTAACCTTACTTTCTCCATCCTGAGGTCCAAGTCTCCCAGATCACTCTCTCCTTCATGGTACAATCACAGTGTCCTCCATTTCAAACTACTCCTAAGAGTCAGTAGTTCTTACTTCAGGACTCCTGGGGCAGTCTAGCTTCTTTGCCTTGTCACTACCTCCAATCCCATACCTACCAGAGGAGATGAGCCTTCCCCAGCCCAAGTACAAGGATGGCCCACAGTACCAGCCTCTCTTCTTCCCCACTGCAATCCCAAAAGCAAATGCAAAGTCCTAGTTTTTTCTAAGGATTTTTATTGACAGTTACTAGGGGAATCTACATTGCTATGTGGAAGATTAGAGTCAGAGTGCACCGCATTTGAGTCCAAAGATCTCCAAATCCTGAGGGCATTCCCTTGCCTGCTTCATCTCCTGGCTTACAGCCCCCTCAGTTGCCAGCATTCAGTAGAATATCAGGATGCAGGCTCCTCCACAGGGCCTCTGTTGACTTCTGTGAGGGTATCACTCCAGCACATCTGCAACAAGGTGAGATTCACTCCTCTCACTCCTCTTCTTCCTTCTCTTTTACAGGGAACCTCTATGGAGAAGACAAGAAACCCACAGGTGCTAGCAGATCTCTAGATACATAAAGGATAAGAAGATTCACTGGCAAGTAGGAAGACATCTAGACACTGCCTGCTGTCTCGGATCCTACCTTTTTCTCAAATCATGACTATCCAAGTGTTTGGGGGAGAGTTATTACCCTCCCTTCCTTTATTCTGTTTGTTATTGGCATTTTTTATCACCACAGCACAGCTAGGAGCAGAGGGACTGAGAGGCCCGGAGGGAAATGTTATTTCACAGTGCTACAGAGCTACGTGGCTACACACACAAACACTGAGTCATAAGCCTAAGCATGATGCCCAGCTACACACAGATACATTGCTCAAAGGCCAGACACAGGTTTGGGCCCAGCAGCAGCAGTGGTGGGACCTGCTGCCCTAAAGTGGAGTGTGTGTGGGGAAGGAGCTTCTAGGGAGGCAGTGAGAAAGGAGCCTGCTGTCTGATGATTCAGGGCGCCTCCCTCACCACTCTCCTGCCCACCCTGGACTCCCCAGGGAGCTGGGGTCACAGCTAGGCCTGGCTGCAGATGCTCCCAAATGGCATGTTCCTCCTGGAAGAAGAAAAAGAGACAGGTCTTTTGAAGGAGAAGTTTATGTCCCATTTTCCTTTTCTCTGGACCTGATTCTCCAGCCCCAGCCATCTCCTAGAGCCCGAGGCAGCCCTTAGGCCAAGGCAACCAACTTCCAGACCTTCCCTCTACCCTCCATCCCTGCTGCTACACTGACTATGGATGTGTTGTCCCAGGGGCCTGAAAGTGTAGGTCTTCAGAAAATGTTCCACCTCCATCCACTGAGTGGAAAAGATGGTAGTGTCAGCTGTGGGGAGCTAAGAGGACCCAGGTGATGGCCACTTACCAGGCCTGGGGAGAGAGCCAGGTGCCCCTTCCTTTCCAGCATCTTCAGCTTTGAGCCCACAGATTCAACCCAGGACACGACTCCTTCTAAGACAGTCTCCAGCTGCAGAACCCTCCTTGTCAGCCTGTGCAGGATTTGAGAGAGACCGAGGGAGCAGAGCTATGTGTCTAGAGGGTGGGAGGGCTGAATGTCTACAGAGGTGGGGGAACAGAACAGCATGTGGATGGGAGCAAGGAAGGTAAGGCCCAGCCTCGTAGGGGGAACTGAAGGGGAGCAAAGGGTTTCTCCCCAAACTAGGATAGGGAATTGGAAGGTTGTAGAAAGAAGCCCAAGGTAGGAGATAACAGACACAGCCGCCCCTGGGACTTTGGCATTACATACGTGTGGAATTCTTCTCCTGAAACCCAGCCACCTGCTCTGGCAGCCTCTGAGCCCAACTCTCCTGGTGGACTACTCACAATGCACTGGCCCAAGTTCTCAATCTCAGCACTGAGGGCCACCTGATCAGGAAGTCAGAGGCCAGAGGGAAGAGAATGATTCTGGAAGTCATCAGCTTCTGTTCCATCACCTGCTCTAACGGGCTCAGGACCAAGCCCTGGGCTCCAGTTCTTGCTATGCCTCTCCCCTCAGACTCTAGAGACAATAGGGCTGGGGTGGTGGTGAACACAAACCTGGCCCACCCTCTGGAGAGGGTATCACCTCCCAAAGAAACAAACTACAAGCTTGAAGCCTTGATTAGTGAGGTGTTTACTAGAGACCACCTCAGTTTGGGACAGAAGGAAACCAGTTGCCTTCAAGTCAACTTCAACTCATGGCAACCTCATGTGTGTCAGAGTAAGACTATGCTCCATAAGGTTTTCAATGACTAATTTTTCAGAAGTAGAATGCAAGCAGCCTGTCCGAAGGCTCTAGGTGGACTCAAACCTCCAACCTTCTGGTTGGCTGCCTAGTGCATTAACCATTTGCAGCACTCAGGAGCAATGCCAGAATTCCTGAGCCTTCCCTCTGAGCTGCCATCATCTCCTGCCCTGGACTTTTCGGGTCTACACTGAATAGGGATGGAGCAGGCATAGCAGGGGCAGCCAATGATCAGAGTTGGAAAACCCCAAGGACAGGGCAAGTCCTCAGAGGGAATTGTCAGGGATTCTTGGACAATTGGTCCATTTTTTGTAAGAGTGTGTTTTGGAGCTATGGCTGGTCACATATTGGAATCACCAGGGGAACTTTTAAAAATACTGGTGTCTGGATCAGATTTTAATTGGTATAGGGCATGTGGCCTTAATATCAGGATTTTTAAAAGCTCCCCAAAGTATTCTAATGTGCAGCAAAGTTTGAGAACCAGTATTCTTGAGAGTTTTCCTGCCCATCTATCAGAGGATTTTTCTATGCTGGGTGTGTAGGGGGGATGGGAATTTCCTTACACTGCTCCCCACCAGCCAACCAGGAAGGAGGGCAAGGGTGGCTCACCCTCTCCTCCAGATTCTGTCGCATTTGTGCCTGCTCCTTCTCATCCAGGATGCAATTCCTGTCTTGGTCAAACCTGGTAAAGGCAGCTGTGAGCTCTGTGATTTCATGCTGTGCGTGTCCCAGTCTAAGAACAGGATAATGAAATGACTTTTGACCTGTAGTAGCTGTGATCTCTCTAATATGGGCTCGCCACTCTCTTGCCAGACTCAATGCGTGAGGGTCTTGCTCTTTAAGGAAGATGGGTACCACAGGGGCAAGCCAGGATCTCCAAGGTCTAGGAATTTTACCCCATGAAATCACTTGAATTGATCTCTTATTCTTCCCCAAACTCCTGTTGCCTAGGTTCAAGCTCTTAGGATCTCCTATGAGGATTATTGCAAAATCTGTTTCCCTCTAATTCACCTGCAACCCTTCTGCCTCCCACCCTCACTCCCTATGCCTGAAATCCATCTTCCATAATGCAACCAAAGTAATTTATCTTTCTAAAATGCAGGTCTAAATATATCCCCTTCCTGGAAACTAGCACAACTTGTACAAGGAAAGGTCATGGAAGCCCCATAGACACATCCAAACTCCCTGAGGGACTGAATTGCTGGGTGGAGGGCTGTGGGGACCATGGTCTTGGGGAACATCTAGCTCAACTGGCATGACACAGCTTATAAAGACAATGCTCTGCATTCTACCTTGGTGAGTAGTGTCTGGGGTCTTAAAAGCCTGTGAGTGGCCATCTAAGATACTCCACTGGTCTCATCCCTTCGGGAGCAAGGGAGAATGAAGAGAACAGGATACAAAGAAAAGATTAGTCCGAAGGAGTAATTGTCCACAGCTACCAAGGCCTCCACCAGACTGAGTCCAGTACAGCTAGATGGTGCCCGGCTACCACCACTGACTGCTCTGACCAGGATCACAACAGAGGGTTCTGGACAGAGCTGGAGAAGGATGTAGAGCATAATTCTAACTCACAGAAAAAAAAAAAAAAAAAAAGACCAGATTTACTGGCTTAAAGGAGACTGGAGAAACCTCAAGAGTATGGCCCCCAGACACCCTTTTAGCTCAGTGGTGAAGCTACCTCCGAGGTTCACTGTTCAGCCTGGGAGTGGATAGCCCTGTAAAACCAAATGAGACTAACGAGGTACAGGAGACCACTGACAAGGGCCAGAAGGCAGAAGGGGACAAGGAAGCTGGTGATAGGGAACCCAAGGTTGAGTAAGGATATTGTTGATGTGTTGTGAGATTGTTAACCATTGTCATAGGGCAACATTTGTAGTAACTGTTAAATGAGAAACTATTTTGTTCTGTAAGCCTTAATCTTAAGTGAGAATAACAGCACAATTGGAAGAGCGTAGTCAATGTCACTGAACAGTGCATGTAGAAATTTTTGAAATGGTGTATCTTTGGCTATGTGTATTTTCACCAAAAAAAAAAAAGGTTGAGAAGTTAGAGGGTTAATATGTTGTGGGGTTGTTAACCAATGTCATAAAACAACATGTGTACTACTGTTTCGTGAGAAACTATTTGTTCTGTAAGCCTTCACCTGAAGTACAATAAAATATTTTAAAAAATTAATAAATAAATAAATATATCCCCTTCCTGAAGGACAACACACACTACAGGGGAAGTCAGCACAACTGGACTAAACCAAAGCTAAGAAGTTGCCTGAATACAACCAAACACTTTGAGGGACAGAGTAGCGGGGTGGGGGGTGGGTCTGGGGACCATGGTTTCAGGGGACATCTAGGTCAATTGGCATAACAAAGTTTATTAAGAAAATGTTCTGCATCCCACTTTGGTGAGTGGCATCTGGGGTCTTAAAAGCTAGCAAGCAGCCATCTAAGATGCATCAATTGGTCCCAACCCACCTGGAGTAAAGGAGAATGAATACCACCAAAGACACAAGGAAAGTATTAGCCCAAGAGACAGAAAGGGCCACATAAACCAGAGACTTCATCAGCCTGAGACCAGAAGAACTAGACAGTGCCCAGATACCACCAATGACCACCCTGACAGGGAACACGACAGAGAGTCCCTGACGGAGCAGGAGAAAAGTAGGGTGCAGAACTCAAATTCTAGTGAAAAGACCAGACTTAATGGTTTGATTGAGACTGGAGGGACCCTGGAAGACATGGCCCCCAGACTCTCTGTTAGCCCAAAACTAAAACCATTCCCAAGGCCAACTCTTCAGACAAAGATTAGACTGGACTATGGGACATAAAATGATACTCGTGAAGAGTGTGCTGCTTAGCTCAAGTAGATACAAGAAACTAAATGGGCAGCTCCTGTCTGAAGGCTAGATGAGAAGGCAGAGACAGGAGCTGGTTGAATGGATACAGGAAATTGGGTGGAAAGGAGGAGTGTGCTGTCACAGTATAGGGAGAGCAACTAGGGTCACATAACAATATAAATTTTTGTATGAGAGACTAACTTGAATTGTAGACTTTCACTTAAAGCACAATTTAAAAAAAAGGAAAAAAGGAAAGGATAAATAAATACATTCCCTTTCTGTTTAAAATCCCCCCTAGGCCTCCCATTTTTGGATAGAGTAGTGATGTTCAAGGCCTTTCCCAATGTGGTCCTTGCTCATTTCTCTGGCCTCATTTCTTGCTATCCCCATCTTTCATTTGATACCTTTAGCAATGCTCAACTGCTTATAGCTCCTGTATATGTTGTTCAGTTTCAGACCTCTATGCCTTTGAGTATGCTTTCATGTCTTCTTGGAATGGCCTTCCTCTGCTTGTCCACTTGTAAGCTATTTATTCTCCAAAACTCTATTCAGACACGACCTCTTCGCAGGAAGCCTTCTCGTAAGTTCAAAGAAGGAACCTAGCACTCTCTTCTCCATACTCTCTCTGCTCTAGCTACATCTGTTGATGACCTTGTTCTGTGATTAAGTTTATTTGCTTACATGTCTATGAGCCCCTGGAGGACAAAGACTTTGCCTCACTTAATTGTGCTCTACTCCATGCCTAGTCCACAGTTGGTGCTCACAATATATTTGTTCAATGTTTGTTAATAAGTTTGACTGGGAAGCAGAGAGAAAACAGCTAAGGGAACAGACCAGTATTTGATGGGCCACATAGAACCAAGATCAGAGTTTTGTGGGAGTAGGGGTGTATACAACGATAAGGGAACTACATTTATTACATTAGGGCCTAAGGGTTGTTCAACAATGCCCAGAATGCTATATACTATGGTCAAAGGCCTTTAAACCAAGGGCAGAATTCTGAACGTCAGCTTTAGAGACCTAGAGGCCTATAAGCCAAGGTCAGAGGCCCATAGGCCAAGATCAGAGGCTTATAGGCAAAGAATGTATAGTTGAGTGTCAAGGTCTTATAGGCCAAGGTCAGGGAAGGTTGATCTTCAGTTGCTCACTCCCTCAAGGTGTTGGTGAAATCCTCGAACTGGATCTCCTGCTCCCCACCTTGCAGGACCTTCTGCATATCTGAAACTCGCTCCTTCCTCAGACGCAGCCTCAGTAAGGTCTTACTGTAGCCCTGGAAGAGAAAAGGGAACAGACACCAGTCCCTGCAAGCTCTTTATCATCCGTAGCCCCCACCCCCCACCTATAGGGTGCCGGGGGGGTAATTTCAAGGCACACAAGGGCATAGGCCCCTACACCAGTTAGGAGCAGACCAGAACACAGAACTTTGGACCTGAGCCCTGATGTAGATGTGCGACTCAAGAAAACTGGGTCATCACCTGTTTCAGAAGGTCAGAAAGCTGCAGCTCATCCTTCTGTCCAGCCAGCTCCTCCTTGACCTCTGAATAGGTGTCATTGATGATGGCCAGGAACATGTTCTGGAGGATAAGGCAGGGACATTTGTCCTTACCCCCAGGTCGCCTGAATGACCCCCATTAATTGGCTAGACATGTTCTAAAGGGGCCAGTGCTCTTAATCCCAGCTCTGCAGCCCACCAATCCCTACCTCTTAGGGTTCCCAGAGCCCAGGCTTTCAGTACAATCCTGTTAATGATGGATCATGCTTCCTCATCATCATGAGGTCCTCACTCTTAGTTACTGCAGTAGCATTATTGACCAGAAAGATATACCCACACATGCTGCAGACGTTGCTCTATGTAACCAAACCACCAAATCCACTGCCACTGAGTTGATTCTGACTCACAGCAACCCTAAAGGACAGAGTAGAACTGCTCCATAGGGTTTCCAAGGCTATAAATCTTTACAGAAGCACACTGCTGCATCTTTCTCTCACGGAGTGGCTGCTGGGTTCGAACCATCGACCTTTAGGTTAGCAGCTGAGTGCTTTAACCACTATGCCACCAGGGCTCCTTGCTCCTTATATAAGGAACTAATAGCTAAAACCAGAAATTTGTCAAGGTGAGAGTACAGTTGTGCTCCTCTTCACCATCTACCCCAAATCCATGTCTGGATCTCCACCCATTGGTTATATTAGTAAGCCTGCTGGCTTTATTAATAAAAATCAAACCTTGATCTTTCATGGTTGGCAGGGAGGGAGAACAACTACAAAGAAGTGGCAATAGAAATCAGCAAGAGATCCCTAAGGGAAAGGGGAGTCCTGGAGAATAGGTATAGAAGCTTCCAGGTGCAGCCACTTCTCATGAGGCACTTTCTTCTCTTTTCTATCCTTTGAGAATAGGGGTTTGATTTTACAGAGGGAGCCTGCAGGTTCCCTTACACTCTGGAAACTGACCATGCTGATCACAATGAGCACATTAGCCAGCTCTCAGAAGATCAAGACGTTTCCCCTCACTCTTCATCCTTGATTTGAGAAACCCATCATAGTCCTGAGTAGGGGAGATGGGAGTCAAAACCCCACCCTGAAAGCCCTCCACCTCTCCACCCCTCAGGCTCCCAAGTCTCCAACTCTCAGAGAGACCCTTACCAGAAGCACAAAGAAGACGAAGAAGACGTAGGTAACAAAGTAGGCAGGACCCAGGATGCGGTTGGCATTGTCAATAGCATTGTAGTCAAAGTCCCCAAGGATGATCCAGAACTGAGTGAAACTGAAAGAGCAGAGTCTGGGCTTTACCCAGAGCCTAACCATAACCCTGTCCTCAATCCACAGCCATCCTACTTTCCTAACTACTGCCCCTGGGTGAATTCAGACAGTCCCCACACCTCACCTCCCGCCCAATCAGACAGGGACAGAGCGATGCACAGGGAGTACTTGAGCACACACACCAGGGCTTCTTGATACTCTTTCACAGATCTTTTAAACACAAACACTCTCACATACATCTATGCAGCTTCCCCAAGGATACATACTACCCTAGAGCTGGAGGGTGAGGGGTCAGGGAGGACTGAAGGGGGTAGGACACCCACATGCACTTGATGAAAGTGCTAAAGTTTTCCACTTGGGTCCCGAAAAGTAGGTAGCCGAGTTGGGCATAAGCGAAAAAAACGATGAAGAACATGACGGCGAAGCCCAGGATGTCCTTGGCACAGTGGGCCAGTGTGGAGGAGAGTTGAGTCATGGTTTTGTTGAAGCTGATGTACTTGAATATCTGGAATGGCCATGTTGAACCAAGTGATGAAGGAGGATAAGAGAAAAACTCTGAAAAGTCTACCACAGTGGCTTATGGAGGCCACAGGAGTTGCCAAACCAAACAACAAAAATGAAACAAATATTGAGTAAGGGAGAACGAATGCCCAGAGGCAGAGTGGTGGGTGAGGAGTCCCTGGGTACCTTGATCCAGGCAAAGAAGAGGTTGACAGCATTCATGTTGTTGTACTGTGTCTGCCAGAAGGCGAGGAACTCGAAGTCAGCATATGTGTTTGGCTGCTGCAGGAGCTTCCCCATCAGTCGATTCATCTTGAGTGTTCGAAATATGTGGAAACCCACAGCCACAATGGAGAGCTGTCATCACAGAGGTCATGGGGTGTCAGAGAAGTCAAGAGCATCTCAAGGGAAGGTCAAAGATGAAGTCCCAGGGAGAGTTGGGGTAGGTAAGACAGGTGGGGGAAAACTTCCTTCCCTACTGAATTCTTGACTATCTCAGGTTCAAACGGACCTGGCCAGGATAATTGTGAAGCATCTTAAGTATTTTAAAGCCCAAGGGAAGGCTGTGGGGCCAGTGGGAAATATGTCAGCATCACTGCAGTTGAAATCACTGGTTGTAAAGGGCCACAGGGAATTGGAGCCAAGTAATTTTAGCTCCCACCACCATTTCCTAGGCTTAGTCAGGAAATGAGTGTGTCCTGTTAATAGGAAGGAGGTGGAGTGGCAGGATAATCAGAATAGAAGAGAAGATAAATGGCAGGGTTTCAAGAGGATAGCTCATAAAGGCAAGAGACATAAAAACAGAAAATATCAAGTACTTAAGAAAAGAGCAGGGCCCATATCACAGACCTGGAGGAGAGGGGTTGTGGGAGACAGTTTTCTAAGGGCTGAGCCAGGGAAACATCAGCCTCTCACTTAGGGAGCTGTTGCACAGTGATTTGGTGAGAAGTCACAAGGAGGACTTGGGGCTCCAGAAGAAAGCCTTGGAAACTTGGAGCCCCTGTCCAGGTGGATCCCACTCGTCCTCCCAGTATGCCCTGAGTTCAGGATAGCTGTCCCTCACCAAGATGACAACCAGGTCTAGGATGTTCCAGATGCTGCTGAGGTAGTGAAGGTGGTGGATGTGGAGCTCCAAGATCTCCTTCACCACATAGTAGAAGATGAAGACACAGAAAATGATCTCACAGCCAATGATAAAGAAGTCCCAGTTGCTGACGTAGCGGATCAGCTTCACTGTGCGGATCTGCCAGGATGGAATTGCACCTCCTGTAGCTGGAAACTCCACCACCAGCCTGTGTGTGGGAGGGGGAGATGGCTGGTGGGGTCTGGGATAGGATTATTCCTCCCACCTCTTCTCCTCCCCACCCCCAACATAGGGTACAAATTTAGGGAAGGATCTCAAGCAGAGGAGAAGGGAATCAGGAACCACAGGTGGAGAAATGCCACAGAGAAAGGGACCCACCTCAAAACACAGAAAAGATTGATGTTGGCATTGTAGACTGAGAAGTCAATGAAGACCACACGAGTGCCCCGGTCCAGCCACAGGCCCTCTTGTAGGTCCCGGAGAGTCTCTGCACTGGCTTGTCGAGATCCCAGGAGGTCCAGGTAGTAGCCACCTCCACTATAGCTTGTGAGCTGGCCCCAGTGGGAGGAGCCCCCCAGCTCATCCTGTGAGTGGTATGTCCACCTGCCACAGAAGAAACTATCTGAGCAAAGAGAGGCCTGAGCTAGCCCAAAAGCTCATCCTCCAAGGCAATGGCAACACTTCATGATCATTGGGCTTTACCATTTCAGGTCTATCTCAATACATTATCTTGTTTGATACTAACAGCTGTTTGAGGAGGGAGGGCAAATAGTACCCAGATTTTACAAATGAGGAAACTGAGACTCAGTGATGTCTGAGATTATCCAGCTAGTTAGTAGCAGAACTGACACTCAAAGGCACATCTGATTTCTCACCATGTCACTCAAGGCTATGAATGACAAACCCAAGGCCCACTATTGGCCTCAGTCTGGGAAGTCCCCATAAGGGAAGCACATGGACCATTCAACCCAGAAAAGATCCTTCCAGCTCTTGTGATTGTACAGCTGACTGCTTAAACCCATGATTCTCTGTTCTATCCACCAAACTCTATTCCCTGGACTCGAATGTCCAGGAAAGAGTCCGACCATGACTCCTATGGCAATGGCAATGCTTCACCAACTTTCTACACCTCCAAGGAAGTACGCTTGCCTGGCCGGTCTATCCCCAGGGTAGGACAAGTGTGACTGTGACTTATATGTGGGAACATGTCTGGAGGCTATTGCTCTGTCTGCACCTCCTCTGTTCCTAAGTGACAAACTCTAAGGTCTCTAAACAAACACAGATGGAACTCAAGGAGATGCCCCCCAAGACCCCATTGCCCCAAGACTCTATAAGGCTGCACAGTGGAAGTGGTTCCCAAAACTTTGTGGTTGGTGCCAGGCTGGCTACACATCCAAATTGCCTATTAAAATGGAGATTTCTGAGCCTCAGTAGATCTGGGGTGGGACCTTGGAATTAGCATTCAAACAGTTTCCTCAGACAAGTTCAATGTGAAGCCAGGCTTGGAAAACTCCACTCTCTGGGTCTCCCTCAGATTCTGGTCCTCAGAGGGGCGAGCCTTGTGATATTGGGGGGAACTCACTCACGCTGTGCCATTGAGGGGTCCAAAGGGGAGCTGCTCTTCCTTATCCGGAGAGTAGACGTCGTAGCAGCTCAAAATGTCCTCGCGGAAGTCCTCATGCACCAAACAGGAGTCATTGCGGACCCTCACCTGCCGCAGCCTTGGAACCCCCAGCAGCAGGTTCTCGTAGTAGATGAAGGAGTGGGAGCCGTGGCCGAGGCTCTGGTTGTTGTACCATTTGGTCCAATACAAACTGTCCAGGAGTGGGCCCTGGGCAAACTGGACCACAAGCTGGGTTGGCTCTGACCAAGCCTTACCCTGGCCCCTACCCTTAGAATGACCTTTGCTTTCATTCCCTGACTCCCAACTTGTCTCCAGTCTGCTTCTGTTGGATGCCTTAGCTGACCCATAAATCTTGATCAGGTCCAGACCTGACATGGCCTTACTCTTTATGCAAAATACGTTTTGAATAAGCCTTACCTTTGACCACTAATCCTAGTTCGAATCCTGGCTTGATTCCCTGATCAACAGTCTGTCCCTCACCCACCTCCACCTGAACTCTAGCCTGACTCATTAATTCTTGCCTGACCCTTTGACTCCACCTGATCCCTGACTGACCTGATCTCTGTCCTAGCACTTGATCCATTGTCTGACCTCCCTGAGCCCTGGCCTATGGCCTCAGGCCTCAGGCCCTTGAGAAGGAAAGGGGAGGGGTAGAGGAGATTTCATACTCACATCCCAGAAGTCCGCCATGCTGCTGATGGTCTGGAAGGAGACACCGGTGTCTGACGGAGTATGTAAGAAGAGCTCAGACATCATTTTGTTGTAGTAATAGGCACTGGAGCTTGTCATTCCGTAAGTCACTAGAAACCAACCCAAAAGTCTGTATCTTGCTCACTGTTCCCATCTCCATCTCCCCAGAGGAGACAGGAAACCCCTTGCTCTGGGGCCAGGGATAATACCTAGATAGGAGCCCATCAGACCTACAGACTAGGGTTGGCTGTGGAGGTTGATGGCCACGCTGGGGACCAGGGAATAAATTAGGGAAGGTTGTGGCTACAAAGTCTTCCCTCTTCCTCCCAACTCACCTTAGAAAGACTGAACTCTGCTCAATAATTTTCTCTTGACACTGTCATTCTGAAAATTCACTTTCCATTTCCTAAACCATCTTAACATCCTAGTTCTCATTCCCAATAGCCAAGATATTTCTCTTCTGTACTTTAGGTAGTATTTCCTTTTATTTATCCTATATCTGTGTCCTTTGGAAAGTGCCTCCAAATTCTAGAGTACTCCAAGACCCTGGCCAAACACGCTGGTTGGAGATGTGGTCTCCTGATTCCTGAAGTCAGTGACTTTGCAGCCATGACAGTAGGAAATATGCATGGCACCCATCTAGCCCTGGCAAGACTAGTACCTCCTGATGGGCACGGTTGTCTCCTGAGACAGAGACTCAGAGTGTTCCCAGATGAGAAAACAGCTGGCCTTGCCTGGAAGAACTAGCTCTCCCTCAATCACACCAACACACACACTCAGTCTCATGCACCTAAATACAGCTGCCAAGAGAAGCTCTAAGTTTTCTGGTTAAAAGGCAAGGTTGGAAGATAACCAACCATTTATTTTATAGATTGTCCTTCAGTTTAGGTTTGTCTGATGTTTCCTCATGACTAAATTCAGGTCACGCATTTATAGGAGGAATGCAATACAAGTAACGTTGTATCCTACTCAGTAAACCATATCAGTAGGCACATATTGGCTATTTGTCTCATTACTGATGATGTTAACTTCAATCCCTTTTAAGGAGGTGTCTTTCAGGTTTTTTTTCAATATAATATGATTCACTTTTCTCTTTGTAATTAATAAGTATTTTGTGGGGAGATACTTTGATGCTATGCAAACATCCTATTACTACTCATCAATCTTTCACCTACTAATCTGAGCATTCATTGATGATGTTTGCCTGATTTTTACTGTCATGGTTGCCAAATAGTGATTTTCTAATTCCATCATTCCTTCTACGTTTATTAGTTGACATTCTCTATAAGGAAGAGCTTTCCCTTCTTCTTCATTTATTTATTCATCTGTTTATGTCAGTATTGACTCATGGACTCTTGCTTTTTTTTCCCCAGGGTATAATTTCTTAATATTTTTATTTATTTTATTACTCAAATTGTCCCATTTTTTAGCCAGGTCATCAAAGACAAAGAGAGACTGAAGAATTTTTCCAGATTAAAAGAGATGAAAGATACATAAAAACTAAATGCAATATGTGATTCTGGAATGGGTCCCAGACCAGAATTTTTCTCTTTCTGACTTGGTGAAATTTGAAAAAGGTCTGTTCATTAGATGATAGTACTGGATCATTGATAATTTTTTGACTTGGATAAGAGAATGCCCTCATTTTTTAGAAAACACACATTAAAGTATTTAGGGGTAAAAGGGCATTATGTCTGTAATTTACTCTCAAACAATTTATAAAAACAATGTGTGTGTGTATCTACATCTGTACTATATCTATCCATCTATATACGTGTGTGTGTGTGTGTGTGTGTGTGTGTGTGTGTGTGTGTGTGTGTGTGTGTGTGTGTGTGGAAAGAGAGGAAAAGCATGGTAAAATGTTCATATTTGAGAAATCTGGGTGAAAGGTGTTATGGATTGAATTATGTCCCCCTAAAATATGTGTTGTAATTCCTAACCTCTATGCCTGTGGTTATAATCTCATTTGGGAATGGGTTGTCTTTGTTATGTTAATGAGGCAGGATTAGTGTAGGGTGGATCTTGAGCAATCTCTTTTGAGACATACAGAAGAGATTAAACAATCAACACAAAGACAGATGGGGTAAGATAGCTGCCAAGACACATAAAGATCTCCAAGGAACCAGGAAGCAGAAGCTAAAGAGAAAAGGACCTTCCTCCAGAGCCAACAGAGAGAGAAAGCATTCTTCTGGAGCTGGCACTGAGAAAGTGGACTTCTAGCCTTCTAAACTGTGGAAAATAAATTTCTGTTTGTTAAAGCCATCCATTTATGGTATTTCTGTTATAACAGCACTAGATAACTAAGACAAAATGTATACAGAAATTCTTTATGTTATCCTTGCAACTTTTCTGCTTGTCTATAATTATATCAAAACGTTGTTGTTGTTAGGTGCTGTTGAGTCAGTTCTGACTCTTAGTGACCCTATGTACAACAGAAGGAAACACTACCTGATCCTGTGCCATCCTCACAATCATTGTTATGTTTGAGCCCATTGTTGCAGCTACTGTGTCAATCCATCTCATTGAGGGTCTTCCTCTTTTTAGCTCACCCTCTACCAAGCATGATGGCCTTCTCCAGGGACTGGCTGCTCCTGATAACATGTCCAAAGTACTTGAGACAAAGTCTCACCATCCTCACATCGAAGGGACATTCTGGCTGTACTTCTTCCAGAATAGATTTGTTCCTTCTTCTGGCAGTCCGTGGTATATTCAATATTCTTTGCCAACACCATAATTCAAAGGCATCCATTCTTTTTAGGTCTTCCTTATTCATTGTCCAGCTTTCCCATGTATATGAGGTGATTGAAAATATCATGGCTTGGGTCAGGTGCACCTTAGTCCTCAAAGGGACATCTTTGCTTTTTAACATTTAAAGGGGTCTTTTGCATCAGATTTGCCCAATCCAATACAATGTTAGATTTCCTGACTGCTGCTTCCATGGGCATTGATTGTGGATCCGAGTAAAATGAAATCCTTGATAATGTCACTCTTTTCTCCATTTATCATGATGTTGCTTACTGGTCCGGTTGTGAGGATTTTTGTTTTCTTTATGTTGAGGTATAATCCACGCTGAAGGCTGTAGTCTTTGATCTTCATTAGTGAGTGCTTCACCAGGCATCTGTCAGTTTGTCATACTGTGGTGGCTTTGCATGTTGCTGTGATACTGAAAACTGTGCCACCGGTATTTCAAATACTAGCAGAGTCACCTAAGGTAGATAGGTTTCAGCAGAGCATCCAGACTAAGACAGACTAGGAAGAAGGACCTGGCAGTCTACTACTACAAACTTGGCCAGTGAAAACCTTACGAATAGCAGCAGAACATTGTCTGATCTAGTGCAGGAAGATGAGTCCCTCAGGTTGGAAGGCACTCAAAATACGTCAGGTAGATACTCAAAGTAGAGTTGACCTCAATGATGTGGATGGAGTAAAGGTTTTGAGACCGTCATCTGTTGATATGGCACAACTCCAAATGAGAAGAAACAGCTGTAAATATTCATTAATACTCGGAATGTGGAATGTATGAAATATAAATCTAAGAAAAGTGGAAGTCATCGAAAATGAAATGGAATGTATAAAGATCAATATCCTAGGTATTAGTGAGCTAAAATGGACTGGTATTGGCCATTTTGAATCAGACAATCATATGGTCTACTACGCTAGGAATGAGAAATTGAAGAAGAATGGTGTAGCGTTCATCGTCAAAAAGAACAT
The DNA here is from genome assembly GCA_030035585.1 of Dugong dugon. Taxonomy (NCBI): domain Eukaryota; kingdom Metazoa; phylum Chordata; class Mammalia; order Sirenia; family Dugongidae; genus Dugong; species Dugong dugon. Next base: position 53,274,916 of record CM057475.1, read on the forward strand.
TTCAGGATCTATCCTGAAGTATGACACTGTCAGTGATAGGATAATATCCATATGCCTACAAGGAAGACCAGTTAATACAAGTATTATTCAAATTTACTTACCAACCACTAATGCCAAAGATGAAGAGATTGAAGATTTTTACCAACTTCTGCAGTCTGAAATTGATCAAACATGCAATCAAGATGCATTGATAATTACCGGGGATTGGAATGCGAAAGTTGGGAACAAGGAAGAGGGAACAATGGTTGGAAAATAAGGCCTTGGTGATAGAAATGATGCTGGAGATTGCATGATAGAATTTTGCAAGACCAACCACTTCTTCACTGCAAATACCTTTTTCCAACAATGTAAATGGCAGCAACAGTACATGTGGACCTCACCAAATGGAAAACACAGGAATCAAATTGATTACATCTGTGGAAAGAACTGACGGAAAAGCTCAATATCATCAGTCAGAACAAGGCCAGGGGCTGACTGTGGAGCAGACTATTAATTGTTCGTGTGCAAGTTCAAGCTGAAGATGAAGAAAATTAAAACAAGGCCACAAGAGTCAAAATATGACCTTGAATATATCCCACCTGAATTTGGAATAGATTTGATGCATTGAACAATAATGACCAAAGACTAGATAAGTTGTGGGAAGACATCAAGGACATTACGTATGAAGAAAGCAAAGAGCCATTAAAAAGACAGGAAAGAAAGACCAAAATGGACGTCAGAAGAAACTCTGAAACTTGCTCTTGAACATACAGTCTAAAGTGAAAGGAAGAAATGATGAAGTAAAAGAGCTGAACAGAAGATTTCAAAGGACAGCTCAAGAAGACAAAGTATAATATTAAAATGAAATAGAATTAGAATTCGAATACCAAAAGGGAAGAACATCCTCAGCATTTCTCAAGCTGAAAGAACTCAAGAAAAAATTCAAGCCTCAAGTTGCAATTTGAAGGATTCTATGAGCAAAATATTGAGTGACGCAGGAAGCATCAAAAGCAGATGGAAGGAATATACAAAGTCACTGTACCAAAAAGAATTGGTTGATGTTCAACCATTTCAGGACGTAGCATATGATTAAGAACCAATGGTACTGAAGGAAGAAGTTCAAGCTGCACTGAAAGCATTGGCGAAAAACAAGGCTCCAGGAATTGATGGAATACCAATCAAGATATTTGGACAAACGGATGAAAATCTGGAAGTGCTCACTTGTCTCTGCCAAGAAATTTGGAAGACAGCTACCTGGCCAATCGACTGGAAGAGATCTATATCTGTGCCCTTTCCAAAGAAAGGTGATCCAACTGAAATGCTGAAATTATAAAACAATATCATTAATATCACACACAGGTAAAATTTGCTGAAGATCATTCAAAAGCAGTTGCAGTGGTACATCAACAGGAAACTGCCAGAAATTCAAGCTGGATTCAGAAGAGGACATGGAATGAGGCATATCATTGCTGATGTCAGATGGATCTTGGCTGAAAGCAGAGAATACCAGAAAGATGTTTACCTGTGTTTTATTGACTATGCAAAGGCATTTGACTGTGTGGATCATAACAAATTATGGATAACATTGCGAAGAATGGGAATTCCAGAAAGCTTAATTGTGCTCATGTGGAACCTGTACATAGACCAAGAGGCAGTCGTTTGAACAGAGCAGTGGAAATACTGCACAGTTTAAACTAAAGAAAGGTGTGCTTCAGGGTTGTATCTTTTCATCATACTTATTCAATCTGTATGCTGAGCAAATAATCCCAGAAGCTGGGCTATATGAAGAATAATGTGGCATCAGGATTGGTGGAAGACTCATTAACAACACGTGATATGCAGATAACACAACCTTTCTTGCTGAAGGCGAAGATGACTTGAAGCACTTACATCAAAATACTTAAAAAAAAAAAAAAAAAAGGATTTGTCCACCTCCTGTGAACAATTCCCTTTAAGAATTTTCCTTTTCAGATGTTGAAACATTTCTCTCACCACCCCTTTTGGAAAGGAAATGGCTTGGATTGGACTGGAGCTCATCCATGATCTTGGAAGAAAGAAGAGGCCTATGAGTGGTCCTAAACTGGGCACAGGAAACATCATATTTCTTCAGGGGGAAAACTCAGCAAAGAAAGAGGCATTATTATTTCACTTTTCCCCCTCCCACACTACTAAGTCCAAGAAACTGCTTTACTTCTCTCTAACTCAAATCTGTGATTACTATTCTTAGTATCTGGAGAGGGACTCAAACTCAACTTTTCTGGATCTGGAAAATGGGTTCCCACTGGAAATCAAACTCATGTGGGCTGAGTTCATCATGCAGTAACAACAGATGGTCAGCGAGCTGAGCTTGCCCTAATGATGTAAGGATAACTAAATTGTTACACCTCTAAATAACCACTAGGTGGTAGTGGTTACTATAGCTTTTTCTCTTCTCCAATAAATGTCGCTACCCAGAATTAGGAGTCCTGGTGGTGCAGTGGTTAAGAGCTCAGGCTACTTAACCAAAAGGTCGGCAGTTTGATTCCACCAGTGACTCCTTGGAAACCCTATGGGGCAGTTCTACTCTCTATTACTCTGAACTGGTTGCCAACCATTTATGGAGGCATAATATCCATGATTATTGTTCAAGGCAGTCAGACTATGTCTTCTGAGGAAAAGGGCTTCACTTGGTCAAATGCTCACAGACCGTTAGAAATTCAGCACTCACTCTTCTTTGTAACTTTTTAATTGAAATATAAAATACTTACAAAAAAGACCAAGAAACTACCTTAAAAAGCCACTAAATTAGAGTCTAGACCTGGCTTAGAATCTATTCAAAACCCTCTCCCCATCCAAACATCCTCTCTTCCTTGTTAATTTGTACATTGTACTTTGTCTCATGAGATGAGGAGTGCTTTCCCCTATCACTCTATGAAACCCAAACTCACTATTTCTAATGCTCCAAATTGATACTTACTAAAACCTGTACATATAAGAGGCAGTCGTTCGAATAGAAGAAGGGGATAGTGTGTGGTTTAAAATCAGGAAAGGTGTGCTTCAGGGTTGTATGCTTTCACCATACTTATTCAATCTGTATGCTGAGCAAATAATCCAAGAAGCTGGACTATATGAAGAAGAACGTGGCATCAGGATTGGAGGAAGACTCATTAACAACCTGCGTCATGCAGATGACACAACCTTGCTTGTTGAAATCGAAGAGGACTTGAAGCACTTACTGTTGAAGATCAAAGACCACAGCCTTCGGTAGGGATTACACCTCAACTTATAGAAAACCAAAATCCTCACAACTGGACCAATAAGCAACATCATGATAAACAGAGAAAAAATTGAAGTTGTCAAGGATTTCATTTTACTTGGATCCACAATCAACACTCATAGAAGCAGCAGTCAAGAAATCAAATGAAGCGTTGCATTGGGCAAATCTGTTGCAAAAGACTTCTTTAAAGTGTTAAAAAGCAAAGCTGTCATGCTAAGGACTAAGGTGTGCCTGACTCAAGCCGTGGTGTTTTCAGTCATCTTATATGCATGTGAAAGCTGGACAATGAATAAGGAAGACAGAAGAAGAGTTGATGCGTTTGAATTATGGTGTTGGCAAAGAATATTGAATATACCACGGACTGCCAAAAGAACCAACAAATCTGTCTTGGAAGAAGTACAGCCAGAACGCTCCTTAGAAGAGAGAATGGTGAGACTTCGTCTTACATACTTTGGACATGTTATCAGGAGGGATCAGTCCTTGGAGAAGGACATCATACTTGGTAAATTAGAGGGTCATCAAAAAAGAGGAAGACCCTCAACAAGATGGATTGACACAGTGGTTGCAACAATGAGCTCAAGCATAAAAACAATCATGAGGATGGTGCAGGACCGGGTAGTGTTTCTTTCTGCTGTAAGTAGGGTCACTATAAGTCAGAACCGACTCGATGGCACCTAACAACAACAACAAGAAGACCATATTATCAGTCTATCAACCTGGATTAATCTAAAGACATATTTTATATTCATTTAACAAACATTATTCAAAACCCATTGCTGTCGAGTCAATTCAGATTCATAGCGACTCAAAGTCTACCATGTATAAAATATCTTGCTAAGTAGCATAGCAGATACAAAACATAACTATAAAATGGTTTCTGTCCTCAAAAAGTTCTATTAAGGAAGACATATTCCAGAATAATCTTGAAGTAGTAGAATGAGCATGAGCTTTGGAGCCAGACAGACCTACGTTCAAATCTCAGCTCTGCCACTTACTGTATATAGACTTGCATTCTGAGCCTCACTTTCTCATATGTAAAATAGGAACATAATACTTTTCTTGAAATGTTGTGAAGATTAAAGATGCCGTATTTCACGTGCACGGCATACATTAGGTGCTGAACAAATGATTCTATTCATGTGCCTCAAGGACAGGAACTGTGTTTTATTCATTTAGCACAGTGCCTGTTATTTAATAGGTTCTCAAGCATTTGCTGGGCTGAACTAATAACGAAAAATAAGATCGGGTAGAATGAAATAAATATATCATTTTCAAACTAAGTAAAGTGTTATGACTCCATATTTGGCCTAAAATAGCACTGATGTCAAAATAGTCAAGGACAAGTTCTATTTAGTGAATGTTGGACTGAAGCTGGAACATTCCTTGGTCCAAAGAAGAGAACAATAAATATATACAAGTCTTGGGTAAAAGAAATGAAGCCAGTCCTTGGATGGCCTAAGAAGCAAGCACTGTTGGCCAGTAACCCTTATACAGACTGAGGGTAGAAATGGTGCTGGCAAAACTCGATCTGCCTAACAAGTCACCCGTCCAAAACATCAGATGAGCATCAGGCTCGGAGGCTGCAGCAATCTGAATCCAAAAGTAGGGCAGGGGGAAGCCCAAGGTTTCTAGGTGGGGTGATGGTTCCAGCTGTAATGTTTCTGTCCCCTTTCCTTAGCCCACTGATTATCAAACGTAAACTGGCGTCAGAATTACCTGGAAGGCTTGTTAAAACACAGATTGCTGTAGGCCTGCGGTGGGACCCAATATTTACATTTCTAACAAGCACCCAGGTGATGTTGATGCTCTTGGTCCTGGGACTACACTTTGAGAACCACTGTCTTAATTATAAGTGAGCCCTAGTGGCGCAGTGGTTAAAGAACTTGGCTGTCATCCAAAAGGTCAGTGTTTGGAACCCAGCAGCCTCTCCTTCGCAGTCTGCTTCCGTAAAGATTTCAGTGATTCTCAAGATTGACTCCCAAGAAAAAATTGGCTTCCAAGAAAAATGCCTCTCCCGAGGGGCTCTCAAAACCTCCCTGTGGAGGAGAGAGCTTTTTCAAACTACACAGACCTCTCAGAGCACACCTCCCTGTCCCAGGGGAAGATCATTGAATCGCTGCCCATTGGCACCACTGGCATCCATGGGAGGACGTCACACTCGTCAGGTGTATTGTGGTGAAAGAAGATTGAGAACAACTTGGTCTTTCCTGTTATCTCCCTCCCCATCACTGGATTAGTTTCTAATTCAGGTGATAAGGATCATTGTTTGACTTTACTGTGAGGAACCAGCTTGTCTAAACTGGGACACTTGGTCCCGAGATTTCTGAATCTGACAGGGACTCAGTATATCCATTTCACCACCATCCTTCTCCATACCAAGAGGAAGAAATGACCAGGGTAGCCACTTTCTACCCCTCAGAACACCTATGATGTGGTCCCGTGCTAAGTAATTACTTCATTTAATCCCATAACAACATTATGTGGTAAAACCAGAAAATACCAAACCAGTTGACAGTGGAGTAGATTCCGACCCATGGCGACCCCATGTGTTGCAGAGTTGTAGGTGCTATTACTTCCTCCATTTTTATATTTCAGAGAGCTTAAGGAACTTGCCCAGGGTAAACAACTACTGGAGCCAGGATTCAAATGCAAATGTCTGACTACATAGTATGCTGTTTCTGTACTTCTCCAAAGACAGAACTATATCCAAGGGATAGAAGTTATAGGGAAGAAAAATCTAAGCTCCATAAAAGGCAGACCTTCCTAACCATTAGCACTTTTCATTATAAAATGGGCCACTTCACAAACATCCATTTCACCTCTGGGAGGGTCAGCAAAGGACTGCCTGTTGAGGATTGTGTTGGAGGGGAAGTAGCTAGCCCTGGGCTGTAGCTGGCTTTCCTGGTTCCTTCCTTTAAGGAAGGAGTGGAATTTCTCTATATGGTTTCAAAAGGTGACACTAGACTAGAGAATGGGTGGAACAGAAAGCAGCCAGAATTTGACTCAGTAACAGGGAGAGCTCATTGAGGTGGTAGGGGCCTCATTTCAGAGACTGGACAGTGACTGTACGAGAATGCTATGAAGGGGATTCAGACCAGATGATGGTTTCTCCATTCAATACAGAGAGTATTTGGGTTTTTTCTCTTAGGCAGAAATTAAGTTCTCCTACCACATTATCCCCCATGTGTCTGGCAGTTTGTCATACTGTGGGGGCTTGCTTGTTGCTGTGATGCTGGAAGCTATGCCACCGGTATTCAGATACCAGCAGGGTCACCCTTGGTGGACAGGTTTCAGCTGAGCTTCCAGACTAAGATAAACTAGGAAGAAGGACCGGCAGTATACTTCTGAAAAGAATTAGCCAGTGAAAACCTTATGAATAGCCGCAGAACATTGTCTGATATAGTGCCAGAAGGTGAGCCCCCCCCCCCCCCCCCAGTTGGAAGGCACTCAAAAGACGACTGGGGAAGAGCTGCCTCCTCAAAGTAGAGTCGACCTTAATGATGTGGATGGAGTCAAGCTTTTGGGACCTTCATTTGCTGATGTGGCATGACTCATAATGAGAAGAAACGGCTACGAACATCCATTAATAATCAGAACATGGAATGTACAAAGTATGAATCTAGGGAAATTGGAAATCATCAAAAATGAAATGGAACACATAAACATCAATATTCTAGGCATTAGTGAACTAAAACTGACTGGTATGGGCCATTTTGAATTGGGCAATCATATGGTCTACTATGCTGGGAATGACAACTTAAAGAGGAATAGCATTGCATTCATTGTCAAAAAGAACATTTCAAGATCTATCCTCAAGTACAATGCTGTCAGTGATAGGACAATATAAATACGCCTACAAGAAAGACCAGTTAATACAACCGTCTTAGTCTGGGTTCTCTAGAGAAGCAAAACCAGTAAAGCCTACAAATACATATATAGAGAGATTTATATCAAAGAAAGAGCTCATGTGATTGTAGAGGCTGGATTGTCCCAAGTCCGTGGATCAGGATAGAGGCTTCTCCCAATTCACATAGCTGCAGAGGCTGGTGAACCCAAGATTGGTAGGTCGGAAAGCTGGGCTCTTGCTCACAGGCTGTGAATATTGACAAATCCCAAGATTGGCAGGTAAGACTGCAAGGCTTCTCCTGATTCACATAGCTGCAGGGGCTGGCGAACCCAAGTTCAGCAGGTCGGAGAGCAGGGCTCTGCTCACAGGCTGTAAAAATCGATGAATCCCAAGATCGGCAGATAAGCTGATATCTCAGGTCCCAAGAACTGGAGGGCAGAGGAACAGGAAGCAGTCGCAGGACCCAGAGCAAGCAAAAAACAAGAACGTCTGCTTATATTCGTCGGCTGGCCACACTCCCAAGGGAACTCCCTTTCAACTGATTGGCTACTCACAGCAGATTCAATCATGGGAGTGATCACATATAAACAGAATCATGGCCCTGGCAAGTTGACACACAATCTTAACCATCACAATGACTATTATTCAAAATTACACACCAACCACTAAGGCCAAAGATGAAGAAATTGAAGATTTTTTACCAGCTTCTGCAGTCTGAAATTGATCGAACATGCAATCAGGATGCATTGATAATTACTGATGATTGGAATGCAAATCTGGAAACAAAGAAGAAGGATCAGTAGTTGGAAAATATGGCCTCGGTGATAGAAACGAAGCTGGAGATCGCATGATAGAATTTTGCAAGACCAACGACTTCTTCATTGCAAATACCTTTTCTCACCAACATAAATGGCAACTATACACACTGACCTTGCCAGATGGAATACACAGGAATCAAAATGACTACATCTGTGTAAAGAGACAATGGAAAAGCTCTATATCATTAGTCAGAACAAGGCCGGGGATGACTGTGGAACAGACCATCAATTGCTCATATGCAAGTTCAAGTTGAAGCTGAAGAAAATTAGAACAAGTCCACAAGAGCCAAAGTATGACCTTGAGTATATCTCACCTCAATTTAAAGACTATCTCAAGAACAGATTTGACACGTTGAACACTAATGACCAAAGACCAGACCAGTTGTGGAATGACATCAAGGACATCATACATGAAGAAAGCAAGAGGTCATTAAAAAGACAGGAAAGAAAGAAAAGACCAAAATGGATGTCAGAAGAGATTCTAAAACTTGCTCTTAAACCTCAAGTAGCTAAAGCCAAAGGAAAAAATGATAAAGTATAAGAACTGAACAGAATATTTCAAAGGGTGGCTCAAGAAGACAAAGTAAAGTATTATAAAGACATGTGCAAAGACCTGGAGATAGAAAACTAAAAGGGAAGAACATGCTTGGCATTTCTCAAGCTGAACGAACTGAAGAAAAAATTCAAGCCTCAAGTTGCAATAGTGAAGGATTCTATGGGGAAAATATTAAACAACACAGGAAGCATAAAAAGAAGGTGGAAGGCATAACTTCATCAGACACTTCATCAGCCTGAGACCAGAAGAACTAGGTGGTGCCCAGCTACCACCAATGACTGCCCTGACAGGGAACACAACAGAGAGTCCCTGACGGAGCAGGAGAAAAGTGGGGTGCAGAACTCAAATTCTAGTGAAAAGGCCAGACTTAATGGTTTGATTGAGACTGGAGGCACCCCAGAAGACATGCCCCCTGGACTCTCTGTTAGCCCAAAACTAAAACCATTCCCAAGGCCAACTCTTCAGACAAAGATTAGACTGGACTATGGGAAGTAAAGTGACACTCCTGAAGACTGTGTTTCCTAGCTCAAGTAGATACTTGAGACTAAATGGGCAACTCTTGTCCAGAGATGAGATGAGAAGGCAGAGAGGGTCAGGAGCTGGTTGAATGGACACGGGAAATCAGGGGTGGAAAAGAAGACTGTGCTGTCACGGTATAAGTAGAGCAACTAGGGTACATAACAATGTATGTATAAATTTTTGTATGAGAGACTAACTTGAATTGTAAACTTTCACTTAAAGCACAACAATTAAAAAAAAGAAAGAAAAAAGGTGGAAGGAATACACAGAGTCATTATGCCAAAAAGAATTGGTCAATGTTCAACCATTTCAAGAGGTAGTATACGATCAGGAACCAATGGTACTGAAGGAAGAAGTTCAAGCTGCTACTGAAGGCACTGGCGAAAAACAAGGCTCCAGGAATTGATGGAATATCAATAGAGATGTTTCAACAAACAGATGCAGCTCTGGAAGGGCTCACTCATCTATGCCAAGAAATTTGGAAAAGAGCTACCTGGCCAACCGACTGGAAGAGATCGATATTTATGCCTATTCCCAAGACAGGTGATCCAATCAAATGTGGAAATTATCAAACAATATCATTAATATCACACACAAGTAAAATTCTGCTGAAGATCATTCAAATGCAGCTGTAGCAGTATATTGACAGGGAACTGCCAGAAATTCAGGCTGGATTCAGAAGAGGACGTGGAACCAGGAATATCATTGCTGATGTCAGATGGATCCTGGCTGAAAGCAGAAAATACCAGTAAGATGTTTACCTGTGTTTTATCGACTATGCAAAGGCATTTGACTGTGTGGATCATAACGAATTATGGATAACATTGTGGAGAATGGGAATTTCAGAACACTTAATTGTGCTCATGAGGAACCTGTACATAGATCAAGAGGCAGTTGTTCGAACAGAACAAGGGAATACTGCATAGTTTAAAGTCAGGAAAGGTGTGTATCAGGGTTACATCCTTTCTCCATGCCTATACAATCTGCATGCTGAGCAAATAATCCAAGAAGCTGGACTATATGAAGAAGAACGTGGCATCAGGATTGGAGGAAGACTTATTAACAACCTGCGTTTTGCAGATGACACAACATTGCTTTCTGAAAGTGTACAGGATTTAAAGCACTTACCGATGAAGATCAAAGACAATAGCCTTCAGTATGGATTACACCTCAACATAAAGAAAACAAAAATCCTCACAACCGGACCAATAAGCAACATCATGATAAATGGAGAAAAGAGTGACATTATCAAGGATTTCATTTTACTCGGATCCACAATCAACACCCATGGAAGCAGCAGTCAAGAAATCAAAAGACGCATTGCATTGGGCAAATCTGCTACAAAAGACTTCATTAAAGTGTTGCAAAGCAAAGATGTCACCTTGAAGACTAAGGTGTGTCTGGCTCAAGCCATGGTATTTTCAATCGCATCATATGCATGCGAAAGCCAGACAATGAATAAGGAACACCAAAGAAGACTTGACGCCTTTGAATTCTGGTATTGGCGAAGAATATTGAATATACCATGGACTACCAAAAGAATGAACAAACCTGTCTTGGAAGAAGTACAACCAGAATGCTCCTTAGAAGGAAGGATGGAGAGACTATGCCTTACATACTTTGGACATGCTGTCAGGAGGGATCAATCCCTGGAGAAGGACATCATGCTTGGTAGAGTAGAGAGTCAGTGAAAAAGAGGAAGACCCTCAACGAGATGGATTCACACAGTGGCTGCAACAATGGGCTCAAGCATAACAATGATTATGGGCATGGCACAGGACCAGGCAGTGTTTCATTCTGTGGTGCATAAGGTCACTATGAGTGAGAACCAACTCGACAGCACCTAACAACAACACACACATTATATCATTCCGCATAGCCTTGGCCTGTATAGATTAAATTCACAATTGCTAAATAATGAGCTTTGCGTACATCGTCTCATTTAATCCTGAAAATAGGAACTACCATCTCCATTTTATGCAGATAACTGAGATTTGAAGTATTATTAACTAACTAGCAAGCAAGTAGAACTTGGATTCACACTTAGGTCTACCTTACTCCAAAGACCATGAATTTACCCACCACTCTACCTCCCTAAATCTTTATGATTAGGGACTCTAACTCTCCTTTCAAAAATCGATCCAAAGAGGTAGGGTTGTACAAGTTTATACTTATATGCAAACTCTATTTAAATAGTTTAATATCTGTGTCAGGAGGTGAATTGTGGAAGCGTTTGTTAAGCTCAAAAGCTGAAAGAAGCTTTAAAAATGTTCATTCTGGTGTAAAGTGTGTGTCTTATTTATCTAGCGCTGCTATAAGAAAATACCATAAATGGGTGGCTTTAACAAGCAGAAATTTATTCTCTCACAGTTTAGGAGGCTAGAAGTCTGAATTCTGGGTGCCAGCTCTAGAGGAAGGTTTTCTCTCTCTGTTGGCTCTGAAGAAAGGTCCTTCCTTGTCTCTTCTTAGCTTTTGCTCCTAGGCAATCTTCATGTGGATTGGCATCTCTCTTCCCTCATCTCTACTTCTATCTTGCTTATTTAATCTTTTCTGTATCACAAGAGATTGACTCAAGATACAGCCTAATCCTGCCTCATTAACATAAAAACATAACCTAGTCCTCATTAATATAACCTTATCTTGCCTCATTAACACAATCCATTTACAAATGGAATTATAATGACAGGCAGAGGTTAGGATTTATAACACATATTTTGGGGGGACACAATTCAATCCATAACATGCCACCCTTTGACCCCCAACAATTCACATCCTTGCCACATGCAAAACACATTCACCTCTTCACATCATCCCAAAAGTCTTAAATCAACTCCAAGTCCAATATCATATCTTCTGAATCATCTAAATCAAATATGGATGAGACTTTAGGCATACTCCATACTGGTGCAAAATTCCTCTTCATCCGTGAACCTGTGAAGTCTAGAATACAAATTATCTGTTTACAAAGTACAATGGTGGAACAGGCACAATTTCCATTATGAATGAGAGAAATTGGAGGCAAAAAAGAGATAACAGGCACCAAGCAAGTCCCAAACCCAGCAGAACAAATTGCATTAGTTCTTAAGACTCGTAAATAATCCTCTCTTCTCTGAGACCATCTAGGTAATGGCCCTGCCCTCCAGACTCTGGGCGTACGCCATGCCCTCTGGATTCTGAGTAGAGGTCCCTCAGCCCTGGGCTTCAGTTCCACCTTCCAGGCCTACTGGGATGGCAACTCTGCTCCCTTGGCTTTGGGTGACCCCTTTGTCCTAGTCCATCTGAGTGGCAACCCCACTCCGTCAGGCCCAGTAAGCCCCATTCTTCTACCCGTTCTGCATGGCAGCCCTGCCCCCTCAGCTTTGAGTGGCAGCCCCATCCCCCTGGCACACCTTCCTCCCAGCCCCGCACTCCAGAACCAAGTTGACAAAGATCCAACTCTTTGAAACCTAGGAGGCTACAGCCCCACCCTTTGAAACTGAGAAGGCCCTGCTTCCTGTGCTCCTTTCAACAGTTCTGCTGATCTCTGAGCTGCTCCAGGGATGGTCCTTTTCTTTTCTTGGAGGACAACAGATGTAGCTCCTTTGGCCTGTTTCTTGCCTGTAGAATTCTAAGAGGCAGATAGAGTCCTTTCCTTTCATCCTTCTCTTTCCCCCTCAGCCTGAGCTGATGGGTTTTCTACTGTGGTAGCTGGTTAAATCCATCAGTCACAGGATTAGTATCTTTAACAAAAGATTATACAGCTGCATCCCTGGTGAACGTTCTAGGACACGTTTCCTTAGTTTGTACAACAGAATTTTCCAAATCTTTTAAATTTTGTTTCCATTTTGTGCAGTTCATTTTTAAGTCCATCTCTTTCCTCTTGCATTTTACTATAAGCAGCAAGGAGAAACCACATGGCCCCTCTAAGATCTTGCTTAGAAATCTGCTCAGCCAGATATCCAAGTTCATCACTTACAAGTTCCACCTTCCACCAAGCATTTGAACATAACTCAGACAAGTTCTTTGCCACTGTGTAAAAAGCATCACCTTTCTTCCCTTGTCCAATTACAAGTTCGTCATTTCCTTTTAAAGCCTCACCAGGAGCACATTTAATGTCCATGTTGCTAGCAACATTCTGTTGCTGGTGCCATGTATATTCTCTAAGACAATAGAGATTTTCTCTACAGTTCTCCTCCTTTCCTTCTGAGCCCTCATCAAAATCACCTTTAACATCCATAATTCTACCAACAGTTTCTTCAAGGAAATCTAGGCTTTTACTATTTTACTTAAAATTCTTCCAACCTCTACCCATTACCCAATTCCAAAACTGCTTCCACATTTTAGTTATCTGTTAGAGTAGCACCCTACTCGTGGTACCAAGTTCTGTCTTAGTTATCTAGTGCTGCTGTAATAGAACTATCATAAATGGGTGGCTTTAACAAACAGAGATTTATTCTCTCACAGTTTATGAGGCTAGAAGTCTGAATTCAGGGTGGCAACTCTAGGGGAAGGCTTTCTCTCTCTGTCAGCTCTAGCGGAAGGTCCTTGTCTCTTCTGAGCTTCTGCTCCTGGGTGATCTTCATGTGGCTTGGCATCTCTCTTCCTTCATCTCTACTTCTATCTTGCTTGTTTAATCTCTTTAATATCTCAAAAGAGATTGACTCAAAATACAACCTAACCCTGTCTCATTAACATAACAAACATAGCCTAATTCTCATTAACATCATCTAATCCTGCCTCATTAACACAATCCATTCACAAATGGGGTTATAACTACTGCCAGAGGTTAGGATTTACAAGACATTCTTGGGGAACACACTTCAATCCATAAGTGTATAATAATGTAGAAATTCACACCAAGAATAATACTCTGACATAGATAAGTCCCAAAGAAAGAAAAGGCCACCTGCACAAAAAATATTGCCTACCTGATTAATGTAATCAGTGTCACTGAATTGTACATGCAAAAAATGTTGCATTGGTAAATACTGTGTTATATATATATATACCACCATAAAAATTGTTGCCTCGGTCATTCATGATATAAACAAAAATATTTCAAATAACCTAAATGTTCTACAGGGAGGCAATGGTTAAGTAAGTTATGATATCATTGAGCCACTTAATGGAGTATGATACAGTTATTGAAACGGTAATAAAAACAGAGCTCGAAATTGGATCCATGCTATGGGTTCAGGGATGAACATGTAATCCATTTCAGGCCAAAGAGACATGCAGAGAAATTCCTAGGACCTTCTGGGACCTTCTCTCTCCTACTGGATATGAATGAGAAAAACCTAGAGGAGTTAGGCTTAAGATGAAACTGATTGTGCAAGCTGAAAGAACTGAGTACCAGAAGCAGACAGGATTTTGATAATGTCATCAAGCAATGGACTGATCAACCGTGAATCCTGCTCTTATTTGAACTTTCATTACCAAAACAATAAATCCTATAATTGTTTAAGCCACCTTTCATCGGGTTTTATTTCATTGCAACATAGTTCTTACTTATAACGAAACCATGACATTTCCAAAAAGATTCCATTATTTTTGAAAAAATTGAGCTAGGAAAGCCAACTAATGGTAATATTCAAGGAACATGCCACCCATTAATTCCTCGAGGCTTTCCAAGCTTTATTTCTGGGTAAAGTCAGATCTCTCTAGCATACTGCACACCATGAAAATACACATACACACACATATACATACACACACACATACATATACAGCATACACGTGTGTATCCTTATCCTCTAAATTGCCCTTACAGAATGAGGATTTAACATGGGTTTTAAGGGAGGCAGATTTAAGAAACAATCAAATGAAAAGGCGTAAAGTAGCTCCAATTTTTTAAATTGTTTTTATCCATTATGATATTCTATGTCCTTTATATAAAAACCACCAACATCAATTCTTCTCAAAGTTAGCATCTCCTTATTAACTGGTATGCTTTTTTCTTATCAGCAATGAAAACTATGCTGCCTGTTTGTGTTTTTTTCTTTGCTTTGGCTGCCAGGAGCCTCAGACTTTGTTCTCATTTGCAGTACTTTTGTTTATCTTAAATTTTCTGGTACAAGTTATCTTCCTCCCCTCTTTTCCCACTTCTTTTGCTAAATCTTTTTATTTATTCTAGTTCTAATGAGCTATATTTTATTGCATCTGTGCTTTTTAATGTAAGCTGTTGTCTTGGTCATCTAGTGCTGCTGTGACAGAAATACTGCAAGTGGATGGCTTCAACAAAGAAAAATTTATTCTGTCACAGTCCAGCAGACTACAAGTCCAAACCCAGGGCATCAGCTCCAGGGAAAGACTTTCTCTATCAGCTCTGGAGGAAGGTGCTTATGGTGCATTAGTCTTCCCTTGGTCTGGGAGCTTCTCTGCACAGGAACCTCAGATCCAAAGGACGTGCTCTGCTCCGGGCATTGCTTTCTTAGTGGTACGAGTTCCCCTATACTCTGCTTGCTTCCCTTTCCTTTTATCTCTTGTAAGATAAATGGTGGTGCAGGCCACACCCCAGGGAAACTCCCTTTACATTGGATCAGGGATGTGACTTTAGTAAGGGTGTTACAATCCCACCCTAATCTTCTTTAACATAAAATTACAATCACAAAATGGAGCACAACCACACAATACTGGGAATCATGGCCCAGACAAATTGATACACACATTTTTGAGGGGACATAATTCAATCCATGACAGCTGGCTCAGATCCCTTCTAGAGGGTAGGTGGGGCTTAAATATATTGTTATTAAAGAGGTATGACTAATAATTATTTTAATCGTTATCATCATGAGCTTGGGTAATAACCCGATTTTATCCATTCTTGTGTTACGGTGGAGACTGAATATTCTTGTCCTCTCTTCTGAACAGCTGGTAGACCTTCCCAGCTCAGAGCCAGCATTTGCTTTATGCTTCTCCTTTCCCAGGCGATTGCTCTACTGAGTCCTTCCTACTCTTAATTACTGTTTAGTGGAGGATAGCTGTCCTTCTCTGACATTACTCTCCTTGGGCAGGAATGGAACCCCTTTTCTCAACTAATTAGCAAAGAACCTTGGAGAGATGAGGGTACTTCTGCCAGTGAGTTTATAGTTCCTTTTTGGGTCTATACTAACCCTCTGCTGGAACCTCTGTCCCTTCAAGTTTTTAACACTCAAAACCAATTGCCCCTTCCTAAGCTGGTGGATGCTGAGGAGAAGCATTAAAGGATGCTTTTCCAGAAACCTGAGGGTGTCTTCCACCCCCAATCCCAGCCCTGACAGCCATTGCGTTCATAGAGCCTCCACTATTCTATCAATCCAACTGTTGAAGGGTTTGAAGTCCCTTGAGCTTCCCCAACTCTATAAATTTATCCTGCAGCTCCTCTGATGGCCTCTTCTTGAGCCACTCTTACCACCTGACTTATTGAAAAGTTCTTTAAAATATCTCTACCTATTTCTTGGTACACTGGATCCAGCTTGGCTTCGATCATATAAGTAATTTTGGGGGGTCCTGGGTCTCTATGAATTGAAATTGACTTGAAGGCAACAGGTTTGTTTTTTTGGGTGGTGGTGGGCAGATTATCCCTACAGGGTGATCTCACGTTCTTGTTAAATAAAACACAGTGTCCTGAAACGATCCCTTCTTTTGCCTCCCCAACAGCCTTTGAAAATAGTTTCACAATAGCTTAACTAGCACGTGAACACTCACTCCTGGTGGAAAAGAACCAGCTGTCACCAATTTTCCCAATGACTGTCTTAGGGAGATCATTTAAATTACTGCCTTGATTTCTCAGGGATCCATTAACTGTTGCTGTCCCCATGCCAAATTATGAACAAAATTTCTTCTCCCCATATCTGAAACAATTTCTAGTTATCTCCCAATAACTTTCTGCCTTTCATACATGTATATAATTTTATCTAGGGACACATGACTGACCAACTAAACACTGTTACCCACCCTCCCTTGCAGCTAGGTGTGGCGACCATTTGATTAAATTTTGGCCAGTGGGATATAAGTAGGGTGTTGTGCTTCTACTTACTACTTCTTGTCCTTAAAAGAAATGAACCACTTCTCTTTCCAGCTTCCTGCTAGCCAGAGTATGGACAGAATAGCAGGAGATGGAGGATGAGATAGGAGCCATATATTAAGGATGGCAAAGTAATAAGGTAAGAGGATCCTGGGCCCTACATGATTGTGAAGTCCCGTATCAGTGTAGGGCTTTTTATACTCCAGACTGTTATGTGAGAGAGATAAACTACCTTATCGAAGCTACTGTTATGTTGGCATTATTATTGCAGCTAAACCAATATTCCAACTGATGAACTTTATCTGAATAGATCCATGTCAGACGGGTACTTTGCAAAAGAGACTTTTCTAAGAAAATAAGGATAGGCGTTGTTGTTAGTTGCCATTGAGTTGATTCTGACTCATGGAAACCCCATATGTGCAGAGTAGAACTGCTCCATAGGGTTTTCAAGGTTGTGACCTTTTAGAAAGAGATTGCCAGGTCTGTCTCTGAGGTGCCTCTGGGTGGGTCTGAACGGCCAACATTTCAGCTAGTAGTGGAGTGCTTAACCATTTACACCACCCAGGATCTCCTAAGGATAAGCATAGGAAAGGAGGAAAAAAAAAAAAAAGACGGAGCTAAAGTCAACAAACAGATAGCACAAAGTTCCTATCTGGAGAAAAGTCCAGTCTAATGACAGATCTCTCAGTTAAAACCACTTACTGGATACAGAGAACCCTGTTTCTTTTCTTAGTAGAAAGTCTCCTACTAAAAAAAGTCTTTTGTTATTGTTCTGAGGCACTTCCTCCTTATAATCTCTTCTTTGCTTTCTACCCCACCCACATGCTCTGCTTGATACTACTGGGTTACTCCAAGTTGGATTCCAAATACCTCGTTTTTCTCAAGATGGACACTAAGCAGAAGAAAGCTGGGAAATGATGAAATGAGGAAAGGGTTAACTCCTCAGTGAATACACTACAGGGTTGTGGAAAACCTGAGAATTTCACAACAGTGTTTCTACAGAGACTACAGCTCAGAGATCTGGCTCATTCACATCAGTAACTAAGCCTACGAGCATTATGAAGCCTTTTAGGGTTTAAGTTCTGGAGAAACTGTGACTATACATGTCCAGTCTCTTATTAGCAAATCAGATTCAAGGCCAATGAGTTTTATGAGCCCCTGTTGAGGAGAATGAAATCAGGCTGAAGGTGATCACTCTAGAAAATGGTAAACGGATCCAGGAACTGATTAGTGATTCCTGTAAAGTTTCTGGTAGCCCTTAGGCCTTAGGACTGGAGGAAGAAAGGTTTGTAAATACTTGTCCATGCTGAATCAATTAACAGATTATCTCAGGGGACAGTATACTGAACTCAGATACCTGGAAGATTGGAGACGGGACAAGGGAGCAGGTCACAAAGGACACACTTTGAAGATTATATAATAATCAATACCAGGACCAAACCATATAGTCACCCAATGCCAAGAATTTATTCTCTCTGGGATGTACTGGGTCATCATGGTTGGTTTATGAAGTACTGAAAAGTGAAAGCAGTCCTTAAAAACTGAACGAAAACAGCTTTGGTCACCCCAGATCAATGCATCACCTCCATTACTATAGGGTATGTTCACTCATCACACCACAGAAAGCTCTCAAATGGGCCTACATACAGAGAAAGTGTATTTAAGTAATTAAAATATTATATTTTTAAATAATTTAACCAGAAACTGATGCCATTACCACTTTGAAGGGCATAAATTCCCTGAAACACTTCCTCAAACTTCCCCTGGACTGTAAGAACTAGAAGTGGGAAAATATTTCCCTGGAGTTTCCAAAATCTCAAGAAGCCATAGGCTGTGTCAGGGATAGGAGGAGAGGGAAGCTGCTGTGAGGTAGTGGGCAGGGGAGTAAAGAAGAGGTATCAAGAGCTGTGGGCAGGAGCAGCTGAGAAGAAAGCAGAGTGAACCGGTGCCTGGGGAGAGAGAAAAGGGAGAAGAAAACAGGTGCTTGCCAAAGCTGTCCAGAATGGAGAAGTATGCAGCAAGAAGCACTGATCCTGATTTTGTGCTTCACAGCCGGCTGGTAGCCCCTTGCAGTTATTTTGCAGCATGAGTTATTTTCCACAAGGTACATTGAGAGATCCTCCTATGCTGACTTTACTGCATTGCTATCAACACCTTAAGAGAGCCTCCCACACTGCATTTGCCACCATCAGCTGGACATTTCATCTTACAGCATTCATGTTGACTTCATACATCCTTCTAGTGTGAACCAACCAAATCTTCTTATATAAAAGTTATATATACTTATATGTGCCCAGAAAAAAAGCTGAAATGACATACACCAAACTATTTGCCATGGTTATAGGGAAGGGCTTTGACATTCTCTATATTGACTTTTTTTCAGTGACTATGTATTAGTTGGGCAGTGCCAGTTCAGTGGTAGAATTCTCACCTTCCACACAGGAGACCCAGATTCAATTCCCAGCTGATGCAGCCACCACCATCTGTCGGTGGAGGCTTGCATGTTGCTCTAATGCTGAACAGGTTTCAGCAGAGCTTCCAGACTAAGATAGACTAAGAAGAAAGGCCTAGTAATCTTCTTCTGAAAAATCAACCAATGAAAACCCTTGGATAACAATGGTCCGATCCCATTGTGCGTGGGATTGGCTGACTCAATGGCAGCTAACAGTAACAAAAACAATGTATTAGTTAAAATTTTAATAAAGATAGTCTTAGTTTTTGGAGCCCTGGTGGCGCAGTGGTTAAGAGCTTGGATGCTAACCAAAAGGTTGGTAGTTCAAATCCACCAGCCACTCCTTGGAAACACAATGGGGCAGTTCTACTCTGTCCTATAGGGTCGCTATGAGTCGGAATAGACTTGACAGCAACAAGTCTATTCTCAGTTTTGGAGAGATAGGATTTTTTTTTTTTGTAATGGTGTGCTGTTTTACTTTTCTTCTCATACTTGCCCTTTAAGACTGACTATTGCATAGTCACAGCCTGAGGCCTTAGTAAGCTAGTGCTACAGTACTTCCTTAAACCTCGGTCTCCTACAGGTTGAGAGCCAAGGATATTAAACTACACAAGGAAGCAAACACCTTGCCCTCCCTGGCAATGACTCTGTTGTTGTTAGGTGTCCTCGAGTTGGTTCCAACTCATAGCGACCCTATGTACAATAGAACGAAACACTGCCCAGTCCTGCGCCATCCTCACAATCATTGCTATGTATGAGCCCATTGTTGCAGCCTCTGTATCAATACATCTCGTTGAGGGTCTTCCTCTTTTTCACTGACCCTCTACATTACCAAGCATGATGTCCTCCAGGGACTGGCCCCTGCTAATAACATGCCCAAAGTATGTGAGATGAAGTCTCGGCATTCTCTCTTCTAAGGAGCATTCTGGCTGTACTTCTTCCAAAATAAATTTGTTCCTTCTTCTGGCAGTCCATGGTATATTCAATATTCTTTGCCAACACCAGAATTCAAAGGCATCAACTCTTCTTTGGTCTTCCTTATTCATTGTCCAGCTTTCACATGCATATCAGATGATTGAAAACACCATGGCTTGGGTCAGGTGCCCCTTAGTCCTTAAAGTGGCATCTTTACTTTTTAATACTTTAAAAAGGCCTTTTGCAGCAAATGAGTGGTGGCTGAATCTGTGGATGTTGTTGTGGTTAAGTGTCGTCAAGTGAATTTTGACTCATAGTGAACCCATGTGAAAGAGTAAAACTGCCCCATACGGTTTTCTAGGCTGTAATCTTTACAGAAGCAGATCACCAGGTCTTTCTCCCACGGAGTTGCTGGGTGGGTTCAAACCGTCAAACTTTCAGTTAACTGTTGGCCAAACACTTAACCATTATACCACTGGAAGAAGCTGCATAGGCCCGGCTCACTACTGTTTACTCCCCATTGCTAAACGCCACATTGTCTCATGATCTTGTTTTTCCCTCCAGTTCCAGTCTCCACAAAAGGTTTAAGATTAACCAATGTTCCTCCTTGGAGGGTGGAAAACAAGTGATAATGATATAAGAATGACAAACCAAACAAAGCACCTATCCTGGGACAAGAAAACCAGGATGTCGCCAGATAACCCAGAGAAAAGATTAACTCATCTGGGACGTGACCACGTCAAGGGGGAACTAACACAAACTTCTAAGACCCATAATTCTGTCCCTATAAAAGCCTTCAGCTGATTTCCAGTGGGGGAGACAGGTTTTTTTGGAGGAATCTATTCCCCTCTGTCTCCTATATATCAATATATAATAAAACCTTGCTGCCCACGTCACTCCTGTCTCAGAATTGGCTATTGCAGCAGGCGGCTCCAATCCGCATTATTGTGGTAACACCACCCGGGCTCCTGAATCTGTGGATCCAAAAAACCCATTGCTCACAGTGACCCGAAAGCACAGAGTAGAGCTGCCTCATAGGCTTTCCAAGATTGTAAATCTTTATGGAAGCAGACTGCCACATTTTTTTCCCGCAAAGCGGCTGGTGGGTTCGAGCCGCTGAACTTTTGGTTAGCAGCTGAGGGCTTTAACCACTGTACCACCAGGGCTCCTTGAATCTATGGATAGAAACTTGAAATTCACTAAAAGAAACCAGAGTGAGCAGAGACAGGTATTTCTTTAGGACCAGCGATTGATAAACAGCATCTAATTGACTTTAATTGATATATAAACATGAATCACCAAAGGCCAGAGTCTCTGCCCTCCTCCCTAAATCCATGGTTACCGGATCCAGCTTTGTCCTGGCTCAGAGCTTCTCCGGTACAGAGCCAGTCCCAGGTGCCCCTTTGAGATAACAATACTGTCTCCTAAAACAAACAGCTGTTCTTTCCACACAAAGACCTTCAATGTTTCCTCCATCAACAAAAGGCTACTGCCATCCGCCAAAAAGACAAAAGGCTGGAAGCCCTTTCAAAAATATCATGATATGTATATGTGGTGGTGGTGATGGAGGAAAGGCAGGAAGATCATTCTCCAGCATTTGCTATGCTGAGGAATCGGTGGGGCAGGACCAACTCCACCCATCAGGGATGGTTCTGAATGACCAATCATTCCTGAACTATTTATAATAGCAATATTAACAGTGTCCTAATCTGTGGAAGGGAAATAATAAAAAATATCTATCCCTCACAGGATTGTTGTTGGGATCAAATGAGATAATAAGTGTAAAATCTCTTTGTATGCTTTAACAGGCTACACAATTGCTAGTAGGGGCTATTACTAGAAGACTGATGGTTCACCCACACTGCCTGCATAAAAAAGATAGCTCCACTTTAACCAGATGAGACTCCAAATAGCCCTGGTTCTAAGTCTGCTTAGTTCCTAGAACAAAGCATGTTGTTGTTGCTGTTAGCTGCCATGGACTGACTCCAGACTCATGGTGACCCTGAGTCACGGCGATCTCATGTACAATGGGATTGGACCCTTGTGATCCATAGGGTTTTCAATGGCTAATTTTCTGAAGTAGATCACCAGGCCTTTCTTCCTAGTCTGACTTAGTCTGGAAGCTCTGCTGAAACTTGTTCAGCTTCATAGCAATGCCCAAGCCTCTACTGACAGATGAGTGGTGGCTGCACATGAGGTGCTTTGGCTGGGAATCAAACTGTCTGCCACATGAAAGGTGAGAATTCTACCAGTGAACCACCGTTGTCCCCTAGAATACAGCAAAAGGCAGAAGAAATCAGTATGGCTGACCACTATAGTTTACTAGGGCCCATCCTAGGCCAAATTGCTGTTTAGGTAATGCCTAACTTTGTTGACTATTCTTTCCACCCCCAGGAAACCAGATCCTAGAAATGAGACCCCAAGTGGTTGGTCCTCCACCTAGGATCAAATGCTCCAAGCTACATCTACCATCCCTTCTCCTCATCCCTCTTAAAATATATATTTCTTATACAATTTACAGAAAAATAAATACAAATAGTAAATTAAAACATGAGAAAACTGTGCATCCTCACTAGCAATCAGAGAATAAATTAAGGCCAAATTGTACCATTTTCTATTTATTTAATAATAAAAATTATAAATGAGAATATCCCATGTTGATGAGGTTGTGTCAAAATTGGTATGATCTTACAGCACTTGTGATATAATAAATTTGTATAATCCTTCAGAGAGGCAAAATGACAACACGTAGCAAGTACTAAAGAGAGATTACTATCTTTTGGCCTAGTGGTCCCTCTCCATGGAATTTGCCAAGGAAACAATTCAACAAAAGTGAAAAAGCAGCAGACATAGATATATTTATCATAATAGGCAAATAAGAAAAATGTTTTTGTGGTATGACTGTAGTCATTAAAATGAAAATATAAAAATCACTTAGAATTATGAGAAAATGTTTATCATGAGGAGCCCTGGTGGCACAGTGGTTAAGTGTTTGGCTGCTAACCAAAAGGTCAGCAGTTCAAATCCACCAGCTACTCCTTAGAAACCCTATGGGGCAGTTCTACTCTGTTCCATAGGGTCCCTATGAATGGGAAACGACTCAACAGCAATAGGTTTGGTTTATGACGTCATTATAAGTGAAAGTGTATAATATGATGCAACTGGGTAAAATATGTATACGTATGGATAAGGTCTGGTATTATGAAAAAGTGGAAATATCTTTGGTGTAGTAGTGAACTTTGGGTGAATTATATTTCAAAATGTTCTTTAATGTCTTTATATCATCTTTTACATAAAGCAGTTAAAAGAGAGAAAAATGATCAGCTGGTAGAATTCTTTCAAGATCCTCCTTCTGTTAGGGTAGGGCAAAGTTATTCTTGCTAAGGTGTTGATGAGTGTTAGTAAATTAATGTGTAATATATTTGCACATAGAGAGAATCTAGTGACCAAGAGCCTCAGAATTTGAGTCAAGCAAACAGTTGCTGAATTAGGTTCCTGCCAGTGCCAGTTACTTGCTGTGTGGCCTTGGGCAAGATATTTAATCATTACCAAATTATTTTTTGCTTTAAGATTTTGTAGATATAATGTTTTGTCACTAACGGAATACATGCTGAATAAGTGAATGCTTTTAATTTTTTGTTAGGTATGATGGATTTTGATAAATACTATGTGGGACATATATGTCCCAATGGACTCTGGTAGTAGGATAGGTGGGATGAAGCATGGGAAATATTCACTTCAATATGGTAGATGTAGCTTGGCGCCTTTGACCCTAGGCGGAGGACCAACCACCTGGGGTCTCATTTCTAGGATCTGGTTTCCTGGGGGTGGAAAGAATAGTCAACAAAGTTAGGTATTACCTAAACCTAACCCTGAATGCTGCATCTTCCCAATAACACACAGGAAACAGTAAATATACTTACAAGCCTTATCTTGCTGTACAGAAACCCAAAAAAACAAAAGTTTTATACTATCACTCCTCCAGGATGTACCACCTCATAGAATAACCTCTCAATACAACAATATGTCTCTAACTAACTTTCCTCTGTTTTATGTAGTTATGCAAGTAAGTACCCACCCCAATGCCAGCAGGTGCTATACGTGGGAGAAAACCCTCCCAAGAAACCCCAGAGGCAGAAAATGTAAGCGGTACTCATATGTACCACGGGTTACACAAGAGGTAACAACAACGAAGCTAAGCCTTTCCTGATTTGTAAAATGGGGATGATGGTGGTACCAATTTCACAGAGGCATTGGGAATATTCAGTGAGATAATATACATAGCATTGTGCCAGGCATGTTGAAAAATTACTCAATAAATGTTTGTGCTGTTATTAATAATAATGCTAATGATGATGAGGGTGGTGGTGATAAACTGAGACCTTCTGGAGACAATACCTTAACTTAAAGATGTAGTGTCAGAAGTGAAGATTTTGATGCTGTTCAAATGATGTTGTTGTTGTGTGCTATCTGGTCAATTCTGACTCATAGTGACCCCATGTGACAGAGTAGAACTGCCCCATAGGGTTTTCTTGACTCTAATCTTTATGGGTTGCTATGAGTCAGAACTGACTCAATGGCACTGGTTTGGTTTTTGTTTTTTAATCTTTATGGGAGCACATGGCCAGGTCTTTCTTCCACAGAGTTGCTGGGCGGGTTCGAACTGTCAACCTTTCTTTTAGCAGCTGAGTGCTTAACTGTTGTGCCACCACCAGAGCTCCTTGTACTACCCCTATATGCAGAGCCAACTACAAACCTTGAAAGGTATTTTTTACAACCAGTCCAGAGTACCAAGTGAGTGTTTTAATACAAAACTAATACAAAGATAATTGCTACCAGTGTATGTGTTAGATTCTTTATACACGTTATCTTCATAAGACAGTATTATTATCCTTGTTTTATTACCAAGGATATGTCAAAGATCACATAGACAGTAACTGGAGGAGCTAGGATTTTGATTCAGTTTGTCCCACTCTGGTTTTCTTATCTTTCCACTATGCTACAGTGTTTGCCCCAATACGGAAGATCTGCACCCAGTCACAGGAACTGACAGGGAAGAAAGATACTTGCCAAGGTGCGTGAGCAACGACATCTCACTCAAGCTATTTGAGGACAGCATCCTGACAGAACAACACATCAGCCACCTTGCTTTGTGCCACACTCTAGGGCCAGGATTACATTCTCCTTAAGCTTAGGAGAGCTTAGTCAGGATACTGATTAGCAAAATTAAGCAGGTCTAGTTCAGTGTTTCTCAGTCTTTTTTCTTGTTATCTGCCTTCTCACCCAACCCCCCAGCCTCTTTAGATATTTTCTTCCTAACCTGCTCCTCCAACTAAATTGTAATATCACAGATATATTCTCCATCTGTTATGTACTGTGGCCCTTTGGAGGGCCACAAACCATTGTAAGATCTAAGATCAAGAAATAATTTTCACTCCCTTGGGGGTTATATCACCCTCATTGAGAATGCATAGTCTAGCTGCAAATGGCCAGAGCTCAGGGAGGTTGATAGGGAGCTGAGGCCACATAGAGGTGAGGCCAGGACTGTGGAGAGCACCAAAGTGGCCCTATAGAGACTATGCCTGGAGCTCAATGTTGCCTAAAGATTTGCCAAAAAGAAGGAAGAGACAGGAAGAGGATGGGGGTGAGGAAACTAGGATTAGTCTTTTACTATACGTTGTAGGAACTATCAGAATGTAAACCAAAAAACCACACCCATTGCTGTTGAGTCAATTCCAACTCATAGCAACCCTATAGGACAGAGTAGAACTGCCCTGGAGCAGCTGGTAGATTCAAACTGCTGACCTTTTGGTTAGTTCGAACTGTTGACCTTTTGGTTAGCAGCTGTAGCTCTTTAACCACTACACTACCAGGGTTCCTATTAGAATGTGAAGGCCTCTAAATTCTGTTTTATGGGTAAGTTCTTGCGGAGGCTGGCACTTAGTGGGTGGGGACTTCAGTTCTCAAGGTCAAAGGCAGTTAATGGCTCTCTTGGTTATCTAGTGCTGCTGTAACAGAAATATCACCAGTGGGTGGCTTTAACAAACAAAAATTGATTTTCTCACAGTTTAGGAGGCTAGAAGTCCAAATTCAAGGTGCCAGCTCTAGGGGAAGGCTTTTCCTCTCTGTCGGCTCTGGAGGAAGGTCCTTGTCTCTTTGAGCTGCCCTTGGGTGATCTTCACATGGCTTAGCATTTCTCTTCCCTCACCTCCACCTCTGCTCACTTGTTTAATCTGTTTTATATCTCGAAAGAGATTGACTCAAGATACACCCTACAACACTACACTAATCCTGCCTTATTAACATAACAAAGACAAGCCATTCCCAAAGGGATTATATCCACAGGCATAGAGGTTAGGATTTACGACACATATTTTGGGGAGATATAATTCAATCCATACCAATGATGATTTCAAGGTCTTTACTAACAGCCCAATATTTTCAGAGGTTTAAAGGCATCGGGTTAATACTCTCTTCCTCACCCCCCATCAGTGGTTGAGTTCATGACACTACAGTTTAGTTTTGTGGTGTCTGTTGTGAATTGAAGATAATAATAGGTATGACTTACCATGTGCCAGAGTCTGATTTAAGCATGTTGTTGTGTGTCATCAAGTCAACTTCGACTCATAGCAACCCTATAAGACAGAGTAGAACTGCCCCATAGGGTTTCCCAGGCTGTAATCTTTAAGAAAGCAGACCACAAGGTCTTTTCTCTCGTGGAGCCACTTGTGGGTTCAAACTGGTGAACTTCCTGTTAGCAGCTGAATGCTTAACCACTGTGCCACCAGGGCTCCTTGATCTAAGCATATTAGTGGGCTATTTTATTTAATCCTCACAATTATCCAAGGCTACGAGAGATTAGCAAAGTTGCCCAGGACCACAGAGCTGATAATTGGCAGTACCAGTTCTTGAACCCAGACAGTCTGACTTCAGAGCCCTAGTGCTTAATTGTTTCAGTGGTCCTTATAAGGTTGTTGTGAGGGTTAAATAAGATAGCTCATTAATATGCTTAGCAAAGGAATATCGTCTTTCCTAATCAACCTTCCCAGAGATACCTTTTTGATCCAAGGTCTATGGGTTTATCATCTTCTAAGAATTACAAGAACTCAAAATTTATCACATCACTCCTATGATTATAACCCTTCAATGATACTCTCCCACCACAGCACTCAGAATAAAGTCCAAATTCCTTATAGTTGCTTATAAGGCCATTCATTATATGCCCCTGCTTATAGCCCCAGCCTCATCTTTTACCACTTTGCTCCTCAAACTCTCCATTCCAGCCCCACGGATGTATTCACTCCCACTTCACTGTGGCCTCTGTCATCTCTGGGCCTTGGCAGATATTGTTCTCTTTTCCTGGAAATTCCCTCCTCTTCAACTCCCTTTCAAGGGATAAATATTCCTCATCTTTCAGGTTCTAGCTCAGACATCACTTCCTCTGCATGTTCTCATACAAAAAAAAAACAAAAACAAAAACCCAAACCCATTGCCGTCAAGTCAACTCATAGCAACCCTGTAGGACAGAGTAGAATTGCCCCATAGGGTTTCCAAGGCCATAAATCTTTTTTTTTTTCTTTCATACTTTAGATGAAGGTTTACAGAACGAACTAGCTTCTCATTAAGCAATTAGTACACATATTGTTTTGTGACACTGGTTACCAACCCCACGACATGTCAACACTCTCCCTTCTTGACCTTGGGTTCCCTATTACCAGCTTTTCTGTCCCCACCTGCCTTCTCATCCTTGCCCCTGGGCTGGTGTGCCCCTTTAGTGTTGTTTTGTTTTATCGGCATGTCTAATCTTTGGCTGAAGGGTGAACCTCAGGAATGACTTCATTACTGAGCTAAAAGTTGTCCAGGAGCCATGCTTTGGGGGTTTCTCCAGTCTCTGTCAGGCCAGTAAGTCTGTTTTTTTGTTTTGTTTTGTTTTTGAGTTAGAATTTTGTTCGACATTTTTCTCCAGCTCTGTCCAGGACCCTCTATTGTTATCCTTGTCAGAGCAGCCAGTGGTGGTAGCCAGACACTATCTAGTTGCGCTTGACTTGGTCTGGTGGAGGCTGTAGTAGTTGTGGTCTATTAGTCCTTTGGACTAATCTTTCCCTTGTGTCTTTGGTTTTCTTCATTCTTCCTTACTTCAGATGGGGTGAGATCAGTGGAGGATCTTAGATGGCCACTCACAAGCTTTTAAGACCCCAGATGTTACTCACCAAAGTAGAGAGTAGAACATATTCTTTACAAACTATGTTATGCCAGTTGAGCTAGACATTCCCTGAGACCGTGGTCCCCACAGCCCTCGGCCCAGTAATTTGGTCCCTCAGGGAGTTTGGATGTGTCTATGGAACTTCCATGACCTTGCCAAGGCCGTAAATCTTTACAGAAGCAGACTGCCGCATCTTTCTCCCACCGAGTAATCTTTCAGTTAGCAGCCGAGTACTTAACCACTGCATCACCAGGGCTCCTTTCATCTCCTCATAGAACCCCCAAATATGGATACAATGGAGAAAATAGTATCACCACACTACTCTGTACTTCTCAGACTGCCTGTGGAGTATTTGTCCGGTACTGGGAGTCATGAAGACCAGGTCTGGAGACAGGCAACCAGGGTTGTGCACGTTCTGAAATAATTTTTACTATATGCCAGGCACTGAGTGAATGACTTAGTAGATATTATCTCATGTAATCTTATGCAATCCTACTGAATTTGGTAGGCACAGATGAGGAAACTGAAACCCTATTGAATTTGGTAGGTACAGATGAGGAAACAAACTCAGAGAAGTTAAGCAACTTGCTCAAGTTCCCTCAACTGGTACATGGCAGAGCCTGGTATTTGAACCCAAGTCTGTGTAAATTCAGAGTCCATGCTTTCAATCTCTGCATAATACCACCTCTGAAAACCATATTATCATGACTGATTTATTGAGAAAATTGAATTTCTTTAACCTGGAGAACAGGTGACCAAGGAGAAACACAATAGCTACATTCAAACAGTTAAAGTGTTGTCACATACTGCTTCAGAGAATAACAAGGAAGTAGATGACTCAATAGAAGAAATAAAGTTCTAAAGAGTAGAAGGTGAGTCCATTGAGGGGAAAG
Source organism: Dugong dugon (assembly GCA_030035585.1). Lineage (NCBI taxonomy): Eukaryota > Metazoa > Chordata > Mammalia > Sirenia > Dugongidae > Dugong > Dugong dugon. Next base: position 53,304,338 of record CM057475.1, read on the forward strand.
GTCTAAGTATCAGTCATCTCTGTATCCCTCAGTCCAACGTTTGGAAGAGAAGAGGGGGCTCCACAGGCGTCTGGTGACTGAAGGAAGGAAACAGAGCTTCCCAACAGTAATGGGTTGCCCTGTGAAACAGTGAAATCCTCATCAATATTCCCCAGTCTGAGGCTAGTTGGCCACCTGACAAGGCACCATAGGAAGGATCACAGGAGGGATGGCTGCACCTTCTCTATCTTTGAACCAGATGCCCTTGAAAGCCCCTGGCTGCTCAGTGATTCTATAATTATTGGGCTGAGTCCATGACTCAGGCTTTGGCAAATCCCAGACTGTCCGGCATTCACCAGTGCACTGAGATCTCATAAGGTAGAGAATATGATTGATTGGGCTTCTGTGCTTCCAGAATCCAAGCTTCCACACCTTCCAGCCCCATTAAGAGGAATCAGAAATGGTTTACTGTAACTCTAGGGGGTTAGAAACCTCCCAATCCTCTTCCAAAGGCTAATCTGGAAATAGAGACATTTGAGTCATTTAGAAAGAAAGGATATTTGCCTGTGAGTTTCAGCTGCTGTCATGGGATCTGAAAAAGGAGAGGAGCACTCCTTCCTAGCAGATGGTTAAGGGAAAAAAAATCAATGTCCACAAATGAATTCCTGACAGTCATTTGCTGAAAGGAATCAAATGGGCCCCACAAAATGTACACTGGGTCTGCTGTTGTTCCCCACATGCCCCGATTCCTTTCATTCTATGCCAAGTGACTGGCAGATACTCAGAACTGCCTCCTATCTCCAGCACAGAGTGAGTCCCATCAGAGTATATCCAGGGGCAAGTGCTTTCTGCTCAGCTTTCCCAGAGGGCAAATATGGGTGGGTCATAAGGATGATGAACTCTCCTGTTGACACTTATGTTAACAGACTTTCAGATTCTACTTTCAAAAGATTCATGTACCCTAAAAGAAACAGAATCTTCTGTAAGGTAAAAAGCACCCAGTAACAGGAGATACCTTAGTTATATGTTCCAATCTACAGCTTTAATCGATACCCACGTGTCATGGATTGAATTGTGTCCCCCCAAAATATCTGTCAACTTGGCTGGGTCATGATTCTCAGTATTGTATGATTGTATACCATTTTGTAATCTGATGTGATTTCCTTAAGTGTAGTAAACTCTATCACTATGATGTAATAAGATGGATTAGCGGTAGTTATACTGATGAGGTTTACAAGATTAGATAGTGTCTTAAGCCAATCTCTTCTGAGATATAAAAGAGAGAAGTGAGCAGAGACACATGGGGATCTCATATCACTAAGAAAGCAGTGCTGGGAGCACAGCGTGTCCTTTGGACCTGAGGTTCCTGAGCAGAGTCTCCCAGATCAAGGGAAGATTGACAACATGGACCTTCCTCCAGAGCCAACAGAGTAAGTGTTCCCTTGGAGCTGATGCCCTGAATTTGGACTTGTAGCCTACTGGACTGTAAGAGAATAAACTCTTTGTTGAAGCCATTCACTTGTGATATTTCTGTTATAGCAGCACTAGATGACCAAGACACCACATATACACACAAGTCTATTAAACTAGCCAAACTTTGCTTGTTACACACATTTTTAAAGAAGTAATTAACTGATTACAGAGTGGCACCTTCCTGTCTCTAGGCCTCAAAGTATCTGGTCCAACTGCATTATTATTATCTACAGTTTTTTATTAGACTTTATGCTTCCATGGTTCATCCTTCTATATTTCATCTGCTTCTCTTAACTTAAAGACCAAACTTTCCTGGTTTGTGTCTACAGCTAGAGCTTCAGATAAGTTTCCCTCAACTGCCTTTGGCTTAGTGCTCTCTTACATGGATCTCAAAGGGATCTTAACTGTGTTCGCCACCACCCCACCAATTGTATCTCTAACCCTTTTATCAGTGATCTGAGCTCTAAGGTCTCCTGAATCTTTTTCTTCCTGCTTCTAAAGAAATGTGGATCTGACATAGTACAATAAGTTTGTGAAGCCCATCAAAACTTTTTTTTTCCCCAGACAGAAAGGAATGGTCTCTACTCTTTGGGTAAAAGCTTCCACCTGCCAAAACAAAACAATGGCTGCTGATAGATGTCAATAACTTAAATTTAAAAACTGGGCTCCCCTTGCAATCTCTGACAAAGTAAATTTTATTAACAGCTTTCTAACAATCTGCCTTCTGCTGAACTCAATGGCAAGTTCTTTTTATAACAAAATATCTTAAGCTGAAGAGATAATAAATAGGATTTGAATATTGATTTAAAGTTCCTAGGACATAACTTGCTTACACAGATGGATGCTGTCCCCACAGACGTTGCCAGTGGAAATGTGTACACAGATGTTGCTCACATAGATGCTTCTCACAGATAGATGTACACAAAGACAGATGTTACTCACATAGACAGATGTCCACCAGGAACACGATATAACCAAAAGCTCCCGCAGGGTGGTCTTGACATAAAGTTCCCGGTTCTCAGCTGTGTTCTCAGTCAGAGTTGTTCCCCAGAGTCCTAAAAGCATTGGAGAGATGCCCAGGGTCCCCTGACAACACAGTCCCTCCCAGTTATCACCACCTATCTGTCCCTGAACTCTACCTCCATTTTGACCCCAGCCCTTTTCCCTACCTATCACTTTACCCTTGACTGAATCTGGCTACTCTAACCACACCTGTGTCTGCCCTCCTCCATCAAGCTCCCTGAGAAAAAACATCCTAGGTAGAGGCATGGGTCGAGGAGAATAAAGGCATGAAAAGGAGGCACTTGCTCCAGGCGGAGCAGTCCAGGATATCATAACGCCCGTGTCCTCCCTCAAACTAGCTCCACATACCTCTCTGAACCCCCAAGTGATAACCACACCAGGCTTCTCCATTGGGAGACCAGTAGATTGTGTTCCAGGGACATACAGCTCTAGTGCAGACAAGTCACAAACCAAAAACCTACACTGAGATTTCACTCTTCTTTGGGTCATCGTTCCCCCTAAATGCTTTTGCTGACCCCTTCTTCCTACTCCAATATCGCAGGAGAACCTTCCCCCTACCAGGTACCTCTGACACCTCGACAGATATGGAGGCAGCAGCTGGACACTAGCGTCCTGTGTGCCTTCTCTTGGGGTCCACCTTCAGGCATCTTGGGTTGAGGCTGGGGGGACACCACACTGGAGATGGTGCAGATCCTCTGTGTCCCATGTGGAGAAGGGGGACTGCTGTAGGCAGGATTTTCCCAGGCTCCGTTCCCCAGATTTTGCAGTTCCTGCCCTTCAGGACTTTCCATAGCATTCATGGTGAATGAAGTGGAGGACCTGGCACCCCAGGTGCCCACTCTCACCTGGAGAAAGAGGAGGCTACAAGAGGCACAGCCCAGCCAAGCCAGCAGAGGGCAAAGGAAAAGGAGTCCGACAGCAGCTGGTCTCACACAGCCTCTGTCTCCTGTCCTTTTGTAGGGGGAATCTGTGCTGGCTGGGGGGAGGGAGAGGTAGAGGAGGAGGGGCGGGGAATGACCATCAATCCTGTCAGGAGCTCTCTCTCTCCCCCTCTTGCTGCAAGTCCCAAGGGACAGAAGAAAGAAAGTGGGAGGGAACTAGGAGGCAGGGGTTTGAAGAGGGGAAAGATGGGAGTGTAGAGATGGGGGTAGAAGGAAGAGTGGGTGAAAGAGGTAAAGGCTGGGGGTGGTGCTGCTTGCAGATGGGCCTGGTGGGGGGCCGGTCCAGTGGTCAGACAGAAGAGGTGATGAAACAGCAATGGAAGGAGCTGGAAAAGAAGGAGGCTGGGGGACTCCATTGTGGGCCTGAGCTAATTTCCACTAAAAGCTCCTGAAAGGGCCGACTTGGATTGTGGTGGGGACCAAGGCCAGGAATGAGAGACTGAACTGTGCCGCCTCCCTACCAGAAGCAGTGTTGGAGCTCCTTTAATGTCTCACCTTGAGCTGTCCCCAGGTGGAGTGGAGAAGGGGGTTCCCCTCCCTCACTCCACCCTCATTGCTAGGGGAAAAGGATGGTGGCAGGAGGATCCCCTGTCTCATACACATAAAAGACAGGTCTCTGACCCCTGATGGGGAAGGGGGAAGGACTGCAGAGCTCCAGGCTGTCTGTGTCCTTTTTCCTGAAGTTTGTCCTTCCATGGCTTATGGGTGAGGTATACCAATAGAAGGCTGTTCCTTAAGTGTGTGGGGCTCAGCCTAGGAAAAAGGCTAAGTCCTGATTGAGAGGATAAGCCAGAAAGCAAAAGGCTAGGACAATGACTTGGGGTACCTTAAGGGGAGTGGATATCTGGACTCATGTCAGCTGGCAACCTTATCTCATGTCTCTGCTTAGTACTGGGCCTAGAATGGCGAGCTTGAGCACAAAATGGAAATGTAAATTAGGTTGAATCTGCTTTCTTTCTAATCTCAGGTCTCTGAATTCAAACCCTGGTATGCCCAGCTCCGACTTCTGATCACCTGCCCTGACTCACCTACAGGCATGTGCTGTGCCTCAGAATGGGGCTGGTCCCACAACAGCTGGTAGTATATCCTTCAGTCCCTTATCCCTGATGGCTGGTAGAGAAGCTGTCCTCTCTCCAACTCCTGGATCTCCATCTGTTTCTGTTGTTGTTAGTTGCCATTAAGTCGATTCCAACTCATGGTGACCCCGTGTGTGCAGAGTAGAACCGCTCTGTAGGGTTTTCAAGGCTGTGAACTTTTGGAAATAGGTCAGCAGACCTGTTTTCTGGGGTGAGTTTTAACTGCCAACCTTTTGGCTAGTAGTCAAGCACTTAACTGTTTGCGCCACCCAGGTACACCCAGGCTCTCCACCTAGGGCTACTCTTGCTTCAGTGGCCTGAAGTCCACCTTCACGTTGGGTGAAACATCAGCCTGGTTGAAGTCACCTGTCTTGAGTGTCCCCATAAGGAAATACTGATCCCAGACAATCTAGGGCTGAGCTCAGCTCCTTGATAACTAAGTGTACCCCAGCTTCTCAGACTGGGTTGAAAAAGCAGCTCCCGCCTCCCCCGCCCCAGGGTCTGCATAGCTTTCCTGCCCCAGGCCCAGATACTACAAAGAGAATGAACTCAGGATGCTCGGTAAGTCTTCCTGATGGAGTAGGACCCCATCTTTCCATTTCATACAACAGTAAGACACACTTCACTGAGACCTTATGTATTAGAGTAGAACTGCTCCATAGGGTTTCCTAGGCTGTAATCTTTACAAACGCAGATCACCTTTCTTCCACAGCGCCTCTGAGTGTGTTCAAACAGCCAACCTTTAGGTTAGTCATTGCTGTTGTTAGGTGCTGTCAAGTAGATTATGACTCATAGTGACCCATGTGACCCAGTAGAACTGCCCCACAGGTTTTTCTAGGCTGTAATCTTTGTCTTTCTCCCACGGAGTCAACGGGTGAGTCAGTAGTCAAGTGCAAACCGTTTGCACTACCCAGGGACATGGGATGGCCAAGAGTTAGAATTGACTCAACAGTAATGGGGTTGGTTTCTTGTTTGTTTGTTTGTATGTTTAAGACACAGTTCAAGGTATTTGTTTTTTGGGGAAGAAGACGGATAAGAAATTTTGCCAGTATTGGCTGTCTTGTGTTAAAACAGCTGAAGGTGAAGGAAAGGAAGCTGCTGCCTCTTAACCAACCAGCTTTTCAAACAACTGCAAAAGGCCCATTGGCTTGCAAAACTGGACCTAAGGATGGGGTTGATGAACAGAAAGCTAACAGTCTGTTGCACATAAGTGGAGCAAGGAACAGGAAATAGTTACTTTCTTTTATTTATTTATTTTTTTTCATTTTTTCCATACAAAAATTTATACATACTGTGTTATGTGACTATAATTGCTCTCCCCATACTGCAACAGCACACTCCTCCTTTCCACCCAATTCCCCATGTCCATTTAACCAGCTCCTAACCCTCTCTGCCTTCTCATCTCACCTCCAGAGGGAAGCTGCCAGTTTAGTCTCTTGTATCTACTTGAGCTAAGAGACACATTCCTCACGAAGGTCATTTTACATCCCACAGTCCAGTCCAATCCCTGTCTGAAGAGTTGGCCTTGGAAATTGTTTTAGCTCTGGGCTGATAGAGAATCCAGGGGCCATGCTTTCCGGGGTACCTTCAGTCTCAGTCAGACCATTAAGTCTGGTCTTTTTACTAGAGTTTGAGTTCTGCACCCCACTTTTCTCCTGCTCCATCAGGGACTCTCTGTGTTGTGTTCCCTGTCAGGATGGTTATTGATGGTGCCGGGCACCATCTAGTTCTCCTGGTCTCAGGCTGATGCAGTCTCTAGTTTATGTGGCCTTTTCTGTCTCTTGGGCTAATACTTTCCTTGTGACTTTGGTGTTCTTCATTCTCCTTTACTCCAGGTGGTTGGGAGCAATTGATGCATCTTAGATGGCCGCTCGCTAGCTTTTAAGACCCCAGACACCACTCACTAAAGTAGGATGCAGAACATTTTCTTAATAAATTTTGTTATGCCAATTAACCTAGATGTCCCCTGAAACCATGGTCCCCAGACCTCCACCCCTGCTACTGTGTCCCTCAAAGTGTTTGGTTGTATTCAGGAAACTTCTTAACTTTGGTTTAGTCCAGTTGTGCTGACTTCCCCTGTAGTGTGTGCTGTCCTTCCCTTCACCTAAGATAATTCTTGTCTACTATCTAGTTAGTAAATAACCCTCACCCTCCTTCCCCACCCTCGTAACCATCAAAGAATGTTTTCTTCTGTGTTTAAACCTTTTCTTGACTTCTTATAATAGTGGTCTTATACAATATTTGTCATTTTCTGACTGACTAAATTCACTCAGCATAATGCCTTCCAGACTCCTCCATGTTTAAAGATGTTTCATGGATTCATCGTTGTTCTTTATCGTTGCGTACTATTCCATTGTGTGGATATACCACAATTTGTTTATCCATTTGTCTGTTGATGGGCACCTAGGTTGCTTCCATCTTTTTGCTATTGTGAACAGTGCTGCAATGAACATGGGTGTGCATATATCGGTTCCTGTGACGGCTCTTATTTCTCTAGGATACATTCCAAGGAGCGGGATAGCTGGATCGTATGGTACTTCGCTTTCTAGGTTTTTAAGGAAGCGCCAAATTGATTTCCAAAGTGGTTGTACCATTTTACATTCCCACCGACAGTGTGTAAATGTTCCAGTCTCTCCACAGCCTCTCCAGCATTTACTACTTTGTGTTTTTTGGATTAGTGCTTGCCTTGTTGGGGTGAGATGATATCTCATTGTAGTTTTGATCTGTATTTCTCTAATGGCTAATGATCGTGAGCATTTCTTCATGTGTCTGTTAGCTGCTTGAATATCTTCTTTGGTGAAGTGCCTGTTCATATCCTTTGCCCATTTTTTAATTCGGTTGTCTTTTTGTTGTTGAGGGTTTGCAGTATCTTGTAGATTTTAGAGGTTAGACGCTGATCGGATATGTCATAACCAAAAATCTTTTCCCAGTCTGTAGGTTGTCTTTTTACTCTTTTGGTGAAGTCTTTTGATGGGCGTAAGTGTTTGATTTTTTGGAGCTCCAATTTATCTAGTCTCTCTTGTGGTGCTTGTGTGTTGTTTCTTATGGTTTGTATTGTGTTTATGCCATGTATTAGGGCTCCTAGTGTTGTCCCAATTTTTTCTTCCATGATCATTATCGTTTTTGATTGTATATTTAAGCCTTTGATCCATTTTGAGTTAGTTTTTGCTCATGGTGTGAGGTATGGATCTTGTTTCAGTCTTTTGCAGATGGATATCCAGTTATGCCAGCACCCTTTGTTAAAGAGACTGTCTTTTCCCCAGTTAACGGACTTTGGGCCTTTGTCAAATATCAGCTGCTCATAGGTGGATGAACTTACATCTGGATTCTCAACTCTGTTTCATTGGTCTATGTATCTTTTGTTGTACCAATACCAGGCTGTTCTGACTACTATGGCAGTATAACAGGTTCTACAATCAGGTAGTGTGAGGCCTCCCACTTTGTTCTTCTTCTTGAGTAATGCTTGATTTATTGGGGCCTCTTCCCTTCCCATACGAAGTTGGTGACTTGTTTCTCCATCTCATTAAAAAATGCCAGTGGAATTTGGATCGAGATTGCATTGTATCTGTAGATCACTTTCAGTAGAATTGACATTTTCACAATGTTGAGTCTACCTATCCATGAGCAAGGTATGTTTTTCCACTTATGCAGGTCTCTTTTGGTTTCTTGCAATAGTGTCTTGTAGTTTTCATTGTATAGCTCTCTTACGTCTCTGGTTAGATTTATTCCTAAATATTTTATCTTCTTGGGGGCTCTTGTAAATGGTATTGGTTTGGTAATTTCCTCTTAGAGGTTCTCTTTGTTGGTGTAAAGGAATCCAACTGATTTTTGCATGTTTACCTTGTATCCTGAAACTTTGCTGAAATCTTCTATTAGTTCCGGTGGTTTTCTTGTGGATTCTTTGGGGTTTTCTGGGTATAAGATCATATCATCTGCAAATAGAGATACTTTGACTTCTTCTCTACCAATCTGGATCCCTTTATTTCTTTTTCCAGCCTAATTGCTCTGGCTAGGTCCTCCAGCACAACGTTGAATAAGAGTGGTGATAGAGGACATCCTTGTCTGGTTCCCGTTCTCAAGGGGAATGCTTTCAAACTCTCTCCATTTAGGATGATGTTGGCTGTTGGCTTTGTATAAATGCCCTTAATTTTATTGAGGAATTTCCCTTCTACTCTTATTTTGTTGAGAGTTTTTATTATGAATGAGTGTTGGACTTTGTCGAACGTCTTTTATGCGTCGATTGATAAGATCATGTGGGTCTTGTCTTTTGTTTTATTTATGGATGGATTACATTGATTGTTTTCCTAATGTTGAACCATCCCTGCATAACTGGTATAAATCCCGCCTGATGGGGGTGAATTATTTTTTTGATATGTTGCTGAATTCTATTGGCTAGAATTTGTTGAGGATTTTTGCGAGTTTCTGACTTCCTTGTGGTAATTTTGAATTCTGGGGAGACACCTGTGATCAGTGGGGATTTGGATAGACTCAAGGAGGTTGATCACGTGACAGGTCCCACATCTGGGGAGCTCAGGAGCAGGGCTGGGTTGCTTATGGTCACCTACCTGGACAGCATTCTATCGCTCTTCCCTGCTCAGTCTTGAGCACTCCCCCATGTGTGTGGATCAATCCATAATACTCCTAGGAGCACAGGTTATGAATCACAGCTTGAGAAACTTTCTCAAAAGGCTTTCTGCATTCCTAGGGTGTTTAACCTTGCTCAAGAAGCTATAAATGTGCTAATCAAGTGGGATTTCCTGATGATTTTGTGTCCAGCATTTCACCCTGTCCTCAAGCTTCTACCGGCACTTGACTTTTCCTGGGTGACCAGGACCTGTTAAAACAAAGGGGAAGCCACCAGTTTCAGGGAAGCCCTGCAACTCAGGCTGCCTCTTACCCGTTCAGCAAAACCCCAGAATCTTAACCTTTAAACCAAAACTCCTGGGTTTAACTCTGGGCTCAACAACTTACTAGCTATCTCGTTCTAGGCAAGTCACTTTTGAGATGTATTTTACCTACTGACTTATTTTAAAGTAGTGATAGTAATGCCTACCCTAAGGAATATAAGGACTGTTTCAGGATTAAAATAAGAGGATATAAAAGTCTTTATAAACTGTGTACTATAAAGCACAGAACAAATTTGATTGTCTTACCATGGCATTCATCCTGCGCAGTCTACTCATACACAGCAATTCACGGTTAAAGTAGGTACCTTCAGCCAAGACTCGGTTGTCATTGTCTCTGAGGGGCAAGGGTCCCCACAACCATTCCTTTTCCTGAAGCTAACACCTGCAGACTTGAATAACGGTATTTGGGCTGAAGAGTATTACAAAAGTAGTCTTTGAATGCAACTACCTCTTAAAAGATTTTGATAACCACATGGCAAGCCTTGTGACCCATCAAAACCAGAAGTACCTCTTCGTCATGATGCCTCTTAGCTCACCTGGCAAACTGGTCCCATTGCTTCACTGGTGATTAATTTTTTGGTCACATGCTATCCTAGTGCAGATTCTGGGAAAAGGATTAACCAATTTCTGCCATCATTTTCACACCATGCTCATCCTAGCCAGCTTCTTCAGTGCCACACAGATCTACTAGACCCTGATAAAGAGCCCAGAGACATCAAAGTTGATAGGAAGGAAACTTGTGACTCATCTTCTTATGAGCTCTCCAGAAAGAATCCCTGAAATAAGTCACCTTCCATATTTTAGAGAAAAGAACCCTGGGATGAGTCACATTTCAGCTTCTATAGGGAGAAGTAAGCTACATACCACCTTCTATATTCTACATAGTGATTCTCAACCTTTTTTTACCCCAATAAACGTAAACAATAGGACACACTTCATAAGTAACAGTGTTCACGATGGCAATGATTCTCAGTGGAAGCTATCACAACTCATATATCTATAAGAAAGAATCCTGGGTATAAGACCTTAAGCTTCACCGATACACCACTAGAGTCATCTATGTGAAAAAATACTAGAATTTGAGTATTCTAAGTTTTCAGTAACACATATGGTGAACCAAGCAAGCAGACATAAGTAGACTAAGCCCAGGAAGTCCTTTCTTATCTGTTTTTATGCAACAGACACCACAGCACTGCACCGGGCCCTCCATGAGACCATCATCCATTGGAAGGTTTAGGTGTATGAAGTCCTGTTGCAGGTTACCTCCAGCCTAGGAAGGTCTTCCTTGTGGTAATTATTTTTTTGATATGTTGCTGAATTCTGTTGGCTAGAATTTTGTTGAGGATTTTTACATCAATGTTCATAAGAGATATTGGTCTGTAATTTTCTTTTTTTGTGGTGTATTTACCTGGTTTTGGTATCAAGGTTATGCTGGCTTCATAGAATGAGTTTGGGAGTATTCCATCCTTTTCTAATGCTCTGAAATACCTTTAGTAGAAGTGGTGCTAACTCTTCTCTGAAAGTTTGGTTGAATTCTCCAGTGAAGCCATCCGGGCCAGGGCTTTTGTTTTTTTGTTGGGAGTTTTTTTAATAACCTTCTCAATCTCTTCTTTTGTTATGGGTTTATTTACTTGTTCTACCTCTGTTTGTGTTAGTTTTGGTAGGTAGTGAGTTTCTAGAAATTTGTCCATTTCCTCTAGGTTTTCAAATTTGTTAGAGTATAATTTTTCATAGTATTCTGTTATGATTCTTTTAATTTCAGTTGGGTCTGTTGTGAAATCACCCATCTCATTTCTTATATGGCTTATTTGCTTCCTCTCCTGTTTTTCTTTCGTCAGTTTTGCCAATGGTTTATCAATTTTGTCGATCTTTTCAAAGAACCAGCTTTTGGTCTTGTAAACTCTTCCAGTTGTTTTTCTGTTCTCTATTTCATTTAATTCTGCCCTAATTCTTATTATTTCCTTTCTTCTGGCACCTGAGGGCTTCTTTTGCTGTTCTCTTTCTACTTCTTCCAGTTGTAGGGTTAATGTTTTGATTATGGCTCTTTCTTCTTTTTGGATGTGTGCATTTATTGCTATAAACTGACCTCTGAGCACTGCTTTTGCTGTGTCTCAAAGGTTCTGGTAGGATATGTTTTCATTCTCATTTGATTTTATGGATTTCTTTATTCCATTCTTAATTTCTTGTATAACCCAGTAGTTTTTGAGCAAGGTGTTGTTTGTTTCCATGTATTTGATATTTTCCTTGCTTTTTGTGTTGTTGATTTCTGCTATTATGGCTTTATGGTCTGAAAAGATGCTTTGAAATATTTCGATGTTTTGAATTTTGTTAAGGCTTGCTTGATGGCCTAATATGTGGTCTATTCTGGAGAATGTTCCGTGTGCATTGGAAAAGAAAGTATACTTGGCTGCTGTTGGGTGGACTGTTCGATTTATGTCTATGAGATCAAGTTGGTTGATTGTAGCATTTAGCTCTTCCGTGTCTTTATTGAGCTTCTTTCTGGATGTTCTGTCCTTCACTGAAAGTGGCGTGTTGAAGTCTCCTACTACTGTTGTGGAGCTGTCTATCTCTCTTTTCAGTGCTGTTAGAGTTGGTTTTATGTATTTTGGAGCCCTATTGTTAGGTGTGTAAATATTTATTATAGTTATGTCCTCCTGGTGTATTGACCATTTAATCGTTATATAGTGTTCTTCGTTATCCTTTGGGGTGGATTTTACTTTAAAGTCTATTTTTTCAGAGATTAATATTGCCACTCCTGCTCCTTTTCAAGTGTTGTTTGCTCGAAAAATCTTTTTCCATCCTTTGAGTTTTAGCTTGTTTGTGTCTTTAAGTCTAAGGTGTGTCTCTTGTAGGCAGCATATAGATGGATTGTGCTTTTTTATCCGATCTGCCACTCTCTGTCTCTTTATCGGCACGTTTAGTCCATTTACACTGAGTGTAATTATTGATAAGTATGAGTTTAATGCTGTCATTTTGATGTATTTTTTGTGTTTTGTTCACAGTTTCTTTGTTCCCCTTAATTTTCTGTGCTGAGTCGTTTTTCTTTATGTATCTTCTTTTCATCTTTTTCATTGTTGTTGATTTTGTGTTTGCTGAGTCTTTATATTATCTAGTTTTTTATTTTGATTTGTAGGATTTTTAGTTTGCTTTGTGGTTACCTTAATATTTACCCCTATTTTTCTAAGTTTATACCAGTCTTTTATTTCTTTATATTGCCTTGACTTCCCCTCCATATGAAAAATCTATGTCTACATTTTTTTAAGTCCCTCTTTTTTTGTCTTAATGTTGTCATTTTTTACATATTGATATCTCTGTGTCCCTATTCTCATGTTTTAGCTTTGATGTATTTTTGTGGCTTCCCTATCTGAGTTGACATCTGGTTGCTCTGTCTTGTGTTCTAGTCTTGTGTTATCTGATGTTATTGATTTTCTAACCGGAGGACTCCCTCTTGTATTTCTTGTAATTTTGGTTTCATCTGGAAATGCTCTAATTTCACCATCATATTTGAGAGACTGTTTTGCAGGATATATAATTCTTGGCTGGCAGTTGTTTTGCTTCAAGGCTTTATATATGTCATTCCATTGCCTTTTTGCCTGCATGGTTTCTGCTGAGTAGTCTGAACTTATTCTAATTGACTCTCCTTTGTAGATGACTTTTCTTCTATCCCTAGCCACTCTTAAAATTCTCTCTTTATCTTTGGTTTTGGCATATGATTATAATATGTCTTGGTGACTTTCATTTGGGATCTACCTTATGTGTGGTTCGATGAGCATCTTGGATAGATATCTTCTCATCTTTCATGATATCAGGGAAGTTTTCTGTCAACAAATCTTCAACAATTCTGTTTGTATTTTCTGTTATCCTCTCCTGTTCTGGTACTCCAATCATTCGTAGGTTATTTCTTTTGATAGAGTCCCACATAACTCTAAGAATTTCTTCATTCTTTTTAATTCTTTTATCTGATTTTTCCTCAGATAAGTTGGTGTCAAGTGCTTTATCTTCAATGTCACTAATTCTGACTTCTACTGCCTCAATTCTGCTCCTATGACTTTCTATTGAGTTGTCTAATTCTGAAATTTTTTTGTTAATCTTCTGGATTTCTGATTGCTGTCTCTCTATGGATTCTTGCAGGCTATTAAATTTGTCATTATGCTCTTTTTAAAGTTCCACTACTACTTTGTCTGTGTGTTCTTTGGATGTTTCTGCATTTGGGAGTATTTCCTTTCTAATTCCTAGAAGAGTTCTGTATACTAATCTTTGTATTCTGCCTCTGGTAATTCCAAGAAATTATCTTCCTCCAGAGAGAATTTATTGATTCTTTATTTTGGGAGCTTACTGAAGCCATCGTGGACAGCCTGTTTATGTGATTTGATATTGACTGTTGTCTCTGAGCCATCAATAAGTTATTATAATTTTATTTTATATTTGTTTAGTGTGTCCCAGCTTCTTGTTTTGTTTTGTTTTGATATGCCCAAATAGGCTGCTCATGTGGGCTAGTTTGATTATTGGCATCTTTGAAGCTCTAATGTCCTGTCACCAGGTTACTAAGTTATGTGAGCCCGAGAGTCCGTTAAATTTTCCTGTATGGATTCAGCTCAGGTGTCCAGGCAGTTGGTCACCAAGTGTGTGGTGCAGGCTCTCACCTACAGTCTTAGAGAGTCATGGGTGATTAGTGTAGGCATAGGTATCTGGCTGCAGTAGGGGGTCACGTGCTGAGCAAGGCAGGGGGCTGACGGCTGCCTCTGAGTGTCTGAAAGAAAAGCATGTCCCTGTTCCCTAGAGTGAGTAGGTAGGTGAGTTTTGCAGCTAGACTATGAGCACTCTACTCTGTTGGCTGTAAAGACTCTGGGGCACCACTTATTCTTGGAGCCCTGTAGCAGGTGGCTAGGTGGCGTCAGTGGAGCCACCAGTCCTCAAGCCCCTGATGCAGACCGGTAAGATGCCTGCTTAAAAGGCAGAGCAGTGTCAAGCGTCACATATCTGCCACTTCACAGCTGAAACAGTTGAAGTTAGACTTCAGGTGTTTACCCTGTTGTACTGTGGTAGTGAGGGCTTACAGTGTTGAGATGGGTCCACACAAGTCTATACAGGGGTGGAAGGCACTCAAAGTCTGTAGACCCCTTATGCCTGTGCCTAGGCAAAGGAGCTGTGCCTACCCTGAGTTCTTGGCTTAGGGGAGCCAGTAGCTTATTTTTTCCCTGTTTGTTAATTTGTTTCCTCTCCAAGGCCAGGAGAATGGGTCAGGGTGCCTTATGGGATCTACTTCTGGCCCAGGGGACTCAGAGATCTCTGAAGCTAGCCAGACTGGTGCAGAATGGGGAGGGAGGGAGTAAATGAGAGAGACGTTTTTCCCAAATGGGTTTTTTTTTTTTAAATCCTCGTAAAAGGCCACATGCATGCACTTATCTTTAGCCAGTTTTTTCACTGGTTCGGAGTGTCCAAGCAGAGTCTCTGCTGCCGGATCTCTCTCAATGTGGAAACTGCCTCCCGAGCAAGCACGCGGAGCTGTATGCCCACCTCACTGTGCACCCCAAGCTGGTCGGGGCTGAAGAGCTGCTGTTCCCACCACGTCAGGTCTGGCAACTCCTCGCTTCTTCTGAACATCTCTCTCTCCCACTGCCACTCAGTCCGATTCCTCAACTTTGCCTTGTTCTGGGCTCCTAGATATTCATATACAATCAAATCACTTGTTTTTCCACGTCTTTGTTGTAAGAGGGATATAGGAAGCCGTCTGACTACTCCGCCATCTCGGCCCCGCCTCTCTGTTCTTCTTCTTGAGTAATGCTTTACTTATTCGGGGTCTCTTCCCTTTCCATATGAAGGTGGTGATTTGTTTCTCCATTTCCTTAAAAAATGCCATTGGAAGTTGGATCAGGATTGCATTGTATCTGTAGATTGCTTTGGGTAGAACTGACATTTTCACAATGTAGAGTCTTCCTATCCATGAGCAAGATACGTTTTTCCAAATATGCAGGTCTCTTTTGGTTTCTTAAAGTGGTGTCTTGTAGTTTTTATTGTATAGGTCTTTTATGTCTCTGGTTAGATTTATTCCTAAATATTTTATCTTCTTGGGGGCTATTGTAAATGGTATTGATTTGGTGATTTCCTCTTGGAAGTTCTCTTTGTTGTTGTAGAGAAATCTAACTGATTTTTGTACGTTTATCTTGTAACCTGATACTTTGCTGAAATCTTCTATTAGTTCTGGTAATTTTCTTGTGGATTCTTTGGGGTTTTCTGTGTATAAGATCATATCATCTGCAAATAGAGATTCAAGTGGGTCGTTTTGATGAAGAGGTAGGTTACCTCCAGCTTCTCTGTGAGGTTACAGAATAACTTGAACAAAACGATATATTCTTGACTTCCTAGGCTGGAGATAACCTGCAACAGGACTTCATACACCTAAACCTTCCAATGGATGATGGTCTCATGGAGGGCCCGGTGCAGTGCTGTGGTGTCTGTTGCATAAAAACAGATAAGAAAGGACTTCCTGGGCTTAGTCTACTTATGTCTGCTTGCTTGGTTCACCATATGTGTTACTGAAAACTTAGAATACTCAAATTCTAGTATTTTTTCACATAGATGACTCTAGTGGTGTATCGGTGAAGCTTAAGGTCTTATACCCAGGATTCTTTCTTATAGATATATGAGTTGTGATAGCTTCCACTGAGAATCATTGCCATCGTGAACACTGTTACTTATGAAGTGTGTCCTATTGTTTACGTTTATTGGGGTAAAAAAAGGTTGAGAATCACTATGTAGAATATAGAAGGTGGTATGTAGCTTACTTCTCCCTATAGAAGCTGAAATGTGACTCATCCCAGGGTTCTTTTCTCTAAAATATGGAAGGTGACTTATTTCAGGGATTCTTTCTGGAGAGCTCATAAGAAGATGAGTCACAAGTTTCCTTCCTATCAACTTTGATGTCTCTGGGCTCTTTATCAGGGTCTAGTAGATCTGTGTGGCACTGAAGAAGCTGGCTAGGATGAGCATGGTGTGAAAATGATGGCAGAAATTGGTTAATCCTTTTCCCAGAATCTGCACTAGGATAGCATGTGACCAAAAAATTAATCACCAGTGAAGCAATGGGACCAGTTTGCCAGGTGAGCTAAGAGGCATCATGACGAAGAGGTACTTCTGGTTTTGATGGGTCACAAGGCTTGCCATGTGGTTATCAAAATCTTTTAAGAGGTAGTTGCATTCAAAGACTACTTTTGTAATACTCTTCAGCCCAAATACCGTTATTCAAGTCTGCAGGTGTTAGCTTCAGGAAAAGGAATGGTTGTGGGGACCCTTGCCCCTCAGAGACAATGACAACCGAGTCTTGGCTGAAGGTACCTACTTTAACCGTGAATTGCTGTGTATGAGTAGACTGCGCAGGATGAATGCCATGGTAAGACAATCAAATTTGTTCTGTGCTTTATAGTACACAGTTTATAAAGACTTTTATATCCTCTTATTTTAATCCTGAAACAGTCCTTATATTCCTTAGGGTAGGCATTACTATCACTACTTTAAAATAAGTCAGTAGGTAAAATACATCTCAAAAGTGACTTGCCTAGAACGAGATAGCTAGTAAGTTGTTGAGCCCAGAGTTAAACCCAGGAGTTTTGGTTTAAAGGTTAAGATTCTGGGGTTTTGCTGAACGGGTAAGAGGCAGCCTGAGTTGCAGGGCTTCCCTGAAACTGGTGGCTTCCCCTTTGTTTTAACAGGTCCTGGTCACCCAGGAAAAGTCAAGTGCCGGTAGAAGCTTGAGGACAGGGTGAAATGCTGGACACAAAATCATCAGGAAATCCCACTTGATTAGCACATTTATAGCTTCTTGAGCAAGGTTAAACACCCTAGGAATGCAGAAAGCCTTTTGAGAAAGTTTCTCAAGCTGTGATTCATAACCTGTGCTCCTAGGAGTATTATGGATTGATCCACACACATGGGGGAGTGCTCAAGACTGAGCAGGGAAGAGCGATAGAATGCTGTCCAGGTAGGTGACCATAAGCAACCCAGCCCTGCTCCTGAGCTCCCCAGATGTGGGACCTGTCACGTGATCAACCTCCTTGAGTCTATCCAAATCCCCACTGATCACAGGTGTCTCCCCAGAATTCAAAATTACCACAAGGAAGTCAGAAACTCGCAAAAATCCTCAACAAATTCTAGCCAATAGAATTCAGCAACATATCAAAAAAATAATTCACCCCCATCAGGCGGGATTTATACCAGTTATGCAGGGATGGTTCAACATTAGGAAAACAATCAATGTAATCCATCCATAAATAAAACAAAAGACAAGACCCACATGATCTTATCAATCGACGCATAAAAGACGTTCGACAAAGTCCAACACTCATTCATAATAAAAACTCTCAACAAAATAAGAGTAGAAGGGAAATTCCTCAATAAAATTAAGGGCATTTATACAAAGCCAACAGCCAACATCATCCTAAATGGAGAGAGTTTGAAAGCATTCCCCTTGAGAACGGGAACCAGACAAGGATGTCCTCTATCACCACTCTTATTCAACGTTGTGCTGGAGGACCTAGCCAGAGCAATTAGGCTGGAAAAAGAAATAAAGGGATCCAGATTGGTAGAGAAGAAGTCAAAGTATCTCTATTTGCAGATGATATGATCTTATACCCAGAAAACCCCAAAGAAT
Organism: Dugong dugon; assembly: GCA_030035585.1. NCBI lineage: Eukaryota > Metazoa > Chordata > Mammalia > Sirenia > Dugongidae > Dugong > Dugong dugon. Next base: position 53,322,384 of record CM057475.1, read on the forward strand.
CCACAAGAAAACCACCGGAACTAATAGAAGATTTCAGCAAAGTTTCAGGATACAAGGTAAACATGCAAAAATCAGTTGGATTCCTTTACACCAACAAAGAGAACCTCTAAGAGGAAATTACCAAACCAATACCATTTACAAGAGCCCCCAAGAAGATAAAATATTTAGGAATAAATCTAACCAGAGACGTAAGAGAGCTATACAATGAAAACTACAAGACACTATTGCAAGAAACCAAAAGAGACCTGCATAAGTGGAAAAACATACCTTGCTCATGGATAGGTAGACTCAACATTGTGAAAATGTCAATTCTACTGAAAGTGATCTACAGATACAATGCAATCTCGATCCAAATTCCACTGGCATTTTTTAATGAGATGGAGAAACAAGTCACCAACTTCGTATGGGAAGGGAAGAGGCCCCAATAAATCAAGCATTACTCAAGAAGAAGAACAAAGTGGGAGGCCTCACACTACCTGATTGTAGAACCTGTTATACTGCCATGGTAGTCAGAACAGCCTGGTATTGGTACAACAAAAGATACATAGACCAATGAAACAGAGTTGAGAATCCAGATGTAAGTTCATCCACCTATGAGCAGCTGATATTTGACAAAGGCCCAAAGTCCGTTAACTGGGGAAAAGACAGTCTCTTTAACAAAGGGTGCTGGCATAACTGGATATCCATCTGCAAAAGACTGAAACAAGATCCATACCTCACACCATGAGCAAAAACTAACTCAAAATGGATCAAAGGCTTAAATATACAATCAAAAACGATAATGATCATGGAAGAAAAAATTGGGACAACACTAGGAGCCCTAATACATGGCATAAACACAATACAAACCATAAGAAACAACACACAAGCACCACAAGAGAGACTAGATAAATTGGAGCTCCAAAAAATCAAACACTTACGCCCATCAAAAGACTTCACCAAAAGAGTAAAAAGACAACCTACAGACTGGGAAAAGATTTTTGGTTATGACATATCCGATCAGCGTCTAACCTCTAAAATCTACAAGATACTGCAAACCCTCAACAACAAAAAGACAACCGAATTAAAAAATGGGCAAAGGATATGAACAGGCACTTCACCAAAGAAGATATTCAAGCAGCTAACAGACACATGAAGAAATGCTCACGATCATTAGCCATTAGAGAAATACAGATCAAAACTACAATGAGATATCATCTCACCCCAACAAGGCAAGCACTAATCCAAAAAACACAAAGTAGTAAATGCTGGAGAGGCTGTGGAGAGACTGGAACATTTACACACTGTCGGTGGGAATGTAAAATGGTACAACCACTTTGGAAATCAATTTGGCGCTTCCTTAAAAACCTAGAAAGCGAAGTACCATACGATCCAGCTATCCCGCTCCTTGGAATGTATCCTAGAGAAATAAGAGCCGTCACAGGAACCGATATATGCACACCCATGTTCATTGCAGCACTGTTCACAATAGCAAAAAGATGGAAGCAACCTAGGTGCCCATCAACAGACAAATGGATAAACAAATTGTGGTATATCCACACAATGGAATAGTACGCAACGATAAAGAACAACGATGAATCCATGAAACATCTTTAAACATGGAGGAGTCTGGAAGGCATTATGCTGAGTGAATTTAGTCAGTCAGAAAATGACAAATATTGTATAAGACCACTATTATAAGAAGTCAAGAAAAGGTTTAAACACAGAAGAAAACATTCTTTGATGGTTACGAGGGTGGGGAAGGAGGGTGAGGGTTATTTACTAACTAGATAGTAGACAAGAATTATCTTAGGTGAAGGGAAGGACAGCACACACTACAGGGGAAGTCAGCACAACTGGACTAAACCAAAGTTAAGAAGTTTCCTGAATACAACCAAACACTTTGAGGGACACAGTAGCAGGGGTGGAGGTCTGGGGACCATGGTTTCAGGGGACATCTAGGTTAATTGGCATAACAAAATTTATTAAGAAAATGTTCTGCATCCTACTTTAGTGAGTGGTGTCTGGGGTCTTAAAAGCTAGCGAGCGGCCATCTAAGATGCATCAATTGCTCCCAACCACCTGGAGTAAAGGAGAATGAAGAACACCAAAGTCACAAGGAAAGTATTAGCCCAAGAGACAGAAAAGGCCACATAAACTAGAGACTGCATCAGCCTGAGACCAGGAGAACTAGATGGTGCCCGGCACCATCAATAACCATCCTGACAGGGAACACAACACAGAGAGTCCCTGATGGAGCAGGAGAAAAGTGGGGTGCAGAACTCAAATTCTAGTAAAAAGACCAACTTAATGGTCTGAGGAACCCCAGTAAGCATGGCCCCCCGACTCTCTGTCAACCCAGAGCTAAAACCAGTCCTGAGGCTAAAACTTCAGACAAAGATTGGACTGGACTATGGGACATAAAATGATACTCGTGAAGAGTGTGCTTCTTAGCTCAAGTAGATACATGAGACTAAATGGGTAGCTCCTGTCCAGTGGTGAGATGAGAAGGCAGAGAAGGTCAGGAGCTGGTTGAATGGACATGAGAAATCAGAGGTAGAAAGGAGGAGTGTGCTGTCACAGTATAGGGAGAGCGATTAGGGTCACATAACAATGTATATATAAATTTTTGTATGACAGACTAACTTGAATTGTAAACTTTCACTTAAAGCACAACAATTTAAAAAAAAAAAAGACCCCCTTTTATCCTTTGACATCCTCCCTGTCATCTCTCCCTTGTCAGAAATCCTGCTGGAATACGTTTTGCATCTTCCATCTCTCCAAAGAGAACCTTTTGAATGAGACACTCAGCTGTCCTCCCATTTTTTAGAGCAACCTCGTGAACATAATCTTTATGTCTATTTGTCCAGGCCTTCCACAGAAGTTGGTACGGATAAAGAAAACCAATTAAATCTAGGTGGGTGGGAAACAAATGATACATCCACAGAAATATGAAAGCAAGTCTTCGGTTCCCTGAGCCCCTGGAAACTTAGTGCTGATCATGCCCCTGAAGTGCTCCCTGCTTGCTGTGTGTAGTCCAGACATCACGTGTTCATGTGGCCGTGGAGTAATCCATCAGCATTATCACTTCTAGGCAGAGCTCAGCTGCATCAGAGTTCTATAGCTGATCCTGCATATCAGTCAGGCCGCTTGCTGGAGTGCCCTGGAGAAGAAAGGTGCTGCATGTGAGTTTGAGACAGCAGGCTGGAAAGAAAGAGAGGGCCCCACCTCAAGGGGAGGAGAGGAGAAAAAAAGACATGTGAGAGAAAGGGGTTGCTCAACAGAGTGGCTTGGGAAAGAGGACCTGAGAGAGCTCAGTTCTCTTATCCTCATAACTACTTGTCAAATTCCACCCGAGGCACAGTTGGATCAATGTCCAAAGCCCATGAAGAGGGGAGATTGGAGCACCAGGGTGGGTCCTCCCCGTGCACACTCTTCCAGCATCATTTTAAGACCTCAGAGCAGTCACCCAAGATATCTCCTTGTCCCAGCCTCTGAGGGCCCTATTACAGGAGACACTTATTCTTCCATCCAGAGTCCTCGCTCCAGTCATCAATTCATTCCAGAGATATTTACCAAATGCCAACTATATGGTGGGAATTATGCTTAGCCCTGGAGTTCCTGGATGGTACAAATGATTAATGCACTGGGCGGCAAACTGAAAAATTAGAGGTTTGAGTCCACCCAGAGGTGCCTCAGAAGAAAGGCCTGGTGATCTACTTCCAAAAAATCAGTCACTGAAAATGGTATGGAGCACTGTTTTACTCTGACACACATGGCAGCATCATGAGTCAGAGTCGACTTGACGGTCAATGGTTATGCCTGGCCATAGGGAGGACAAAGCAGTAAACAAGACCATCATTGACCCTGTGTCACGGAGCTTACATTCCAATAGAGAAGGCAGGTATTACATGAAGAATTATACAACTAACATCGTTTATAAGTATAAAAAGTGCTACAAAGGAGAAGTAAAGGGTGCCATGAGAATATATAGCAGGAGACTGAATTTCTGGAGCCACTGAGTTATGGAATGATGATCTCTAGTTCTCTTCCCCCTTCTTCTTCTTCTTCTTTTTTTTTTTTTTAATTGTGCTTTAGGTGAAAGTTTACAGAGCATATCAGTTTCTTGTTAAACAATACACATGTTGTTTTTGGATGTTGGTTGCCAACCCTGGGACATATCAACACTCTCCCTTTCTCAACCTTGGCTTTCCCATTTCCATTCGTCCAGCTTTTCTGTCCCCTCCTGCCTTCTCGTCCTTGCCCCTGGGCTGGTGTGCCCATTTAGTCTTATATACGTGGTTGACTACATGTGTTGTTGTTTGTTTTATAGGCCTGTCTAATTTGTGGCTGAAGAGTGAACCTCAGGAGTGACTTCAGTACTGAGTTAAAAGGATGTTTGAGGGCCATACTCTCGGGGTTTGTCCAACCTCTGTCAGACCAGTAAGTCTGTTCTTTTTTTGTGAGTTAGAGTTTTGTTCTACATTTTTCTCCAGCTCTGTCCAGGACCCTCTACTGTGATCCTTGTCAGAGCAACAGGTGGTGGTAGCTGGGTACCATCTTGTTCTACTGGACTCAGTCTGGTAGAGGCTGTGGTTCTTCCCCTTTCTTGTCCCTGCAGTAAACAAGGTTTTCAAAAATGTTTTACTGCTAATAAGCATGGGGAAACAGTCCAAGTTAAAAGAGCAAATAAGAAGAAAGTTGCAACACTGCAAGAAATGTTAAAACTTCCGGTTTATGGTCACTGAAATACGAGTTAAGCTTGCATTATATTCTTGCCTTAAGATACGGAAGCCCACCATTTTCTTCATTTCTGGAATCGGTTATCTCCTAAAAACCTGGAAAAGAGACAAGGATTAGTAAAGGAACCGAAGTAGCTAGTGAAAGTACAAATTTTCTGAACAGGAATTCAGAACCAAGAGTCTTATTTATTTATTTTATTCCCTTGACTCTATAATCCCAAGTCTGGAAATCTATCCGGATATTTGTATCAGCATTATTGATAATAGCAAAAAAAGTGGGGGGAAAAAAGAGGAAACCTAAATATCCAACCATAGGAAAAAAAAACGAGTAAATAAATTATGATACATTTACATGACGTGTTATTAGGCAGAAATTAACAATATTTTTGAAGAATATTTAATGTCACAAGAAAATGCTTACCACATTGCCTCGGTCATCTAGTGTTGCTATAACAGATATACCACAGGTGATGGCTTTAACAAAGAGAAATTTATGTTTTCACAGTTGTTGTAGGGGAAAAACATCATAAAGTTTAGTAAAGCAAAAAGAAAGTTTTATTCAGCATATATTCAAAAGGACAAAAGTGGGAAGCCGACAAGCATGCTGCCAGAGCTAGAATGTCTGCCTGAATTCAAAGAACAGTTACAGAGTCATGTCTGCCAGAGTCCAAAGACCATTACAGAATCATCATCATATATTAACATTACAAATGGGCAAAACCATTGAAAGCTTAGCCTCTTCAGATTGGCTAGAAACTGTGATCCTACATTTTGAATCGTCTTTCTTAACAATCATTGGTACAGGTTTCAGTAACGACAGTCAGGAGGGTCTTCATTGGACCAACAAATTTCTACTCACTAAATGCTAATAGAAAGAGTAGAAAGTCTTTTGTGTTCTGTTTGATTGCCCTTTGTGAGAACTTCCTTAAAATAATTTCTGAGATTGTCCCATCTATTGTTTATCTCAGGGCCCAGCTGATGTGTCTTTGTGAGTTCGTGAAGGCCCAGCCCCAGCTGGGTCACATTTCTCCATGCTCAAGGTCAGGGAATGATGACTCCAAATGTTATTTTCTAAATCACAGTAAAGTAGGCTAAAAGTCCAAATTCAGGGCATCAGCTCTAGGGGAAGGCTTTCTCTCTCTGTTGGTCTTCTCACTAATGTTCCTCCAGACCAGCAGCTTTTCTACGCACGGACCCGGGTCCAAAGGACACGCTTTGCTCCCGGCACTGCTTTCTTGGGGGTATGAGGTCCCCTTGTCTCTCTGCTCACTTGTCTCTCTTATATCTCAAGAGATTGCCTCAGGACACAATTCAATCTTGTAGATTGAGTCCTGCTTTACTAACACAACTGTGCCCGTCCTCCTTCATTAACATCATAGAGGCAGGATTTACAACATACAGGAAAATCACACAACAGTGGCCCAGCCAAATTGATACACGCATTTTTGGGGGGACATAATTCAATCATGACACACACGGTATGTGAAAAATTCTGGTATATGCACCTGTGTTATAACAGAATACAAATTTTATGTGTGTACTATACTTATATACATGCCTAGAAAAAAGGACGAACAGTAAATGAATCAAAAATTGAGCAGTGGTTATCTTTACGTGGTGTGATTACAGGTGCTTTTTATCTCGGTAGTTTTTTTTTCTGTAATGATTATGTGTACTTTTATGTTTAGCAAAATAATTATTTTTAAAGGCAAGTGCTGAGTGGTTATGTTCATAAACACATAAAGTTCATTTTTATCTCAGACTTAAGAGGAACTCTTGGCTACTTGCCTTCACCACATTAGCTCTCCGCTTATCAAAAATTATTATTCAATATTTTATTTCTTGACATGGACATCATCCATGATTTGACTTTACTTATCTCCTGCTGAGGCTAAGATATTGTGTTACTCACTATCTTCTTGGAAGTGAGTGGGAGAAAGAAATAGGTAAAATGTGACAGGTATTCAAATAGCTACAATGAGAGGTAGAGCATCTGGCAGTGGTTCAGAAGCAGAGAGTCATTGTGTTAGGAGGTGGGGAGGTCAAAAAAATGTTTGTGTTTTTTAAAGAATTTTGTTGTCATTGTTGTTGAAAATGTACACAGCAAAACATACCTATTTGACAATTTCTACATGTACAAATCAGATATTCTTACCCTCTTTTTCTGAGTTATTCCTGCACCATTAACAGAAACTCACTGCTCCCTAGTTTCTTCCTAACCTTTCAAGTTGCTGTTGTCAGTTTGATGCCATATAAATAGTTCTTTAAAAGAGCACAATGCTTAAGGCAGACACTTTTTAAACTACTGTTGGATTTAAAGAGGACTTTGGGGATTTTTTGGCTTCATATTTAAGGTTTAAAGATTATCTAGGGCAACAGTTTTGGGGTTTCATCCAGCCTCCATGGCTCCAAAAGTCTGGATTGCATTAAAATTTGAAATTCTGTTCTGCATTTCCCCTCCTTTCGATCAGGATTCTTCTATAGACTCTTTGATCAAAACATTCAATAATGGTAGCCAGGCACCATCCAGTTCTTCTGGTCTCATGGCAAAGGAGGCAGTTGTTTGTGGAAGCAATTAGCCACACATTCCATTTCCTCTTCCTACTCCTGACTCCTTCTTCCTCTGTTGCTCCAGGTGAATAGAGACCAATTGTTGTACCTTGAATGGACACTTGCAAGCAAAAAAAGGAATTTTGAAGGGAATGGTATGGAGATGGACTTTGAAGGATGAGTAATACTTTAAGAGACAGAAACATTGTTAGTTGCCATCAAGTTGATTCCAACTCATGGCGACCCCATGTGTGTCAGAGTAGAACTGTGCTCCATGGGGTTTTCAAGGCTGTCACCTGCCAGAAGCAGACCACCAGGCCTTTCTTTCAAGGTGCCTGTGGATGAGTTCGAATTGCCAACCTTTCAGCTAGTAGTCGGGCACTTAATTGTTTTCCCCACACAGGGACTCCTAAGAGCAGAAATAGAGGATAGTTATATTAATTGACCACCCACATGCCAGACACTTCACAGCGCACTCTTGCAGTTAATTCTCTCATAATCGTATGGGGTGGGATTTTATTATCTTTATTTTACAGGTATAGAAGTTGAGGCTCTGAGAGAAAACATAGTGGAATCAGGTTTCAGAACCGGGTCTGTCTGACTGCAGAGATAATGACTTCTTCTGTATCATCTGTACAGGAAAGTCACCATAAGCAAAGGCAGGCAGGTAGGAACACTGGGTACTCTTTTGGAAGAATAGTTCCATCTTGGCTGGAAAATGGGACATAAACCCAGAAAGAGGGTTGGGGACAGATAAGGAAGGCCTCAAATGCCAGACATTTAATTCATCAGGCAACAGAAAGACAAAGAAGGTTTCAGAGCAAAGAGTAATGTAATCAAAGCTGTGCTTTATGAAAAATAGTCTGACAACCCTGGATAGGATGGGTTGATTTGGGGCAAAATTGGAAGCAAAGAAACTGGTTGGCAGATTTCTGTGCTAGTTCAGGGACAGATAATGAAAGCCTGCATTATGATGGTGAAATAAGAATAGAAACGAATAGACAAATATGGTTGCACAATGGTTAAGCTCGGCCGCTAGCCAAAAGGTTGGTGGTTTGAACCTACCTAGCGGCTCCTCTGGAGAAAGACCTGGTGATCTGCTTCCATAAAGATGACAGCCAAGAAAACCCTATAGGGCAGTTCTACTCTGTTACATAGTATCTCTATAAGTCAGAATAGACCCAAAGACATCCAACAACAACAATAAATCTGAGCAGAGCCACAGAACAGGGAGACAGCCACGAAGCTACTTTGCCTACAGTGGCCACAAGGTGGCAGCAGAACCCACACTCCCATTTCTATTACTGTGGAGGGACTGGAGAAGAGAACTTGGTGACTAAAACAGCAGACTAACCAGAGTTTGGAGAGTTGTACACTTAAAGGAACCATTCCTCTCCCCAGCTCCTTCCTAACACACTTTTCCCCTGGGCAGCTCTGAGGGCTTATGTCTGACCATGCTGAAGGGTCCTAACCCATAGGGATTTACTATTCTGGAGGCCTCGTATTCTGTATTAAGCCCGGTCCTTTGAGAAGCAGATGCTAAGACTAGATAAACATGCAAGAGGTTTAGAAGGGACAACACCTGTGAGAGAAAATAAGGAGGGGCCCAAGATGTCTGGGAAGAGCTGTCAGACCATGATGTAATTCTGACCCCGAGTGAAAGAGAGTATGGGAAGGCTGGGGGCATAGACTACGCGGTGTGGTCTAAGCAAGGGCAGATTAGCCAATAGGCAAGGTAGGCATGGTGCTTACCTTGCTTACCAGATCATCTGTAGTGAACAATTTCACATCTTTTTTCACCACATCAAAGATTCTGCTTCTAGGTATGGCTGGCATCTGTCTCTCTCCCAACCCCACAGCACCTTCCTACAGAATCAAAGCCTGTTTTCAAATTTACAGTCCCTAACAGGGACGGATTACCAGTGAGCAAACTAAACAAAGGCTTACTTGTGTTTACCTCTAATCTGTAGTGAACCATTTCACAGATTAAGAGGTAAGTAAAAGTAAACCCATGCTTATCCTACTGGGTAATCCACCCCTGAGTCTAAGAAAGGTTTGGCAAGACCTTTGAGGAGTCCTTGGCCAAAAATTGGTCATCAGGAGAGTTCCGTGTCTCCCAGGAAGAGGCATGCCAGTTCGCTCATCAATTGAGCTGCTCCTGGGCTGGGAGCAGGTGGGTAGCATGGCCCTAGGTGAATGCTTTTGGTCAATTATGCTACCTATAGTTGGAGGTCTGTGAGGCCCATTCTCTTACCCACCACACCTTCCTTTGGAGAAGGAACAGCCTCAGCCCTCAGGAGCTTCTACAAAATGCCACCATACCTGTTCCCTGCCTCTGAGGGGGGCAATTCAATCCCCACCTCTCAGCTCTTGTGATGATTTCGCTGCACTCTCCCCTCCACTCCCCTAGTGACCAGGGACCAGGCTTCTCTCATCCTCTAAATCAGACTCTGTTCCTGTTCTCCTGCATGAATCCAGGTACACTCTCCACCCACCCCCAGCAAGCCCTACCTCTTCCATGCCTCTGCCCTTGGCATCTTCTTGCTTGTAAGTCCTAAAACCTGAAGGGTGTTGGCTTCAGCCACGACCCACAGGCCCAGGAGGCAAGAAGCCGATTGGGTGGCACCAGGCCCCCTCCCTTTCCTGGGGTCCCTGCTGCCTCAAGTGGCCCTCCCCTGGCACCAGAGTTGGCAGTGTGGTTCTGTCCTCAGCCAAAGCCAATCTATGTGATAGGCAGCCACAGTTTTGCTAGGTGGCCCAGAGGGCCAGGTAGCTCTTGGGGGTCAGAAAGAAGTTGGCATTTGTCAGGGGGAAAACGGGATTTTTGTCAATAGAGTGTTGGGGGAGAAGAATGCTGGGTGCCTGGTGTGTCCTGGGGGCTGACAAGGTCAACAGCTTCCTGTGGGCCTCTGTGAAGTTGTAAAAGTTGAGTTGGGGCAGAGGAGCCTGCTGTGAATGGGGCTCTAGACTTGGTTTCTCTCTCCCCTTGGCTGGTCCTCAGGTGAAAAGTAGGCTTGGGAGGGATAGGATGAGTGCAGTTGGCTCTCTGGGCTGCTATTTGGAAGGAGGACATGGGGAAACTGAGGACTCTGCAAGAGCACATCTGGGCTAGATGACATTGCAAATCCAGTGTCCCCCTGCAAAATGAGAAGGAAATAACACTGCACTGTAAAAGGGAAAAAAGACAGCAACATAGCCTGGAAATCTACTGTGATTACATTATTTTACATGTTAGAAGCCAAAGGCGAAGTTGAGAACAAGTGTGGGATTTTCCCCTCTCCCTCTTGGCCAGGGAGACGTGAAGAAAGGTGAAGCTGGGGAGCAGAGTAGAGGAAAGGGCCTCTAGTAGACCCAGGAGGGCTTCCTGGCTGTAACTTGCCCAGGGACTAGGACTCTAGATTCCAGGGTTTATGCAGACTGAACGGGGGCTGAAGTGAGACCACAACAGGGGGCAGTGGTGGTGGTCACAGGACAAGGGAGAAATAAGGCTCAGCAAGTCCCCTCACTCCCAATTTAGCACGTTGGTTCTGTGGCTGTAAAGAATTACTTGCTAGACAAAATGTAAGAAGTACCCAGCACACACCTACCAGATGTCAGGCAACTGATATATCCCCATCACATCACCCCCCGCCAACAACCCCCGGCTAGTACAACTTTTCTTAGCATTGCAAAATGGGGGTGAATATACGTGTAAATATTAATAGATCATTGAAGCACCTAGCACAGTGCACATAAAAAAATTCTGTGTCTGTATCTCAAGCCCATTCTCTTCCCCTAACCAATTCTACGGGCGCCTCTTTTAGGAAGAGCACCCTCACTCCCTTCCCTGAACTTTTATCCTATTTAATATGGTGTGTTTACCCTCAGCAGTCATCAGATACTTTCCTGCCCAGTTGCTATGGTGCTTTGTCCTGTTTCCCTTAGAAGTTTGTGAGCTCCCCAGGGGTGGGACCAGAACTTTGGCTCCATTTTCCCCATATAGAGCAGAGAAGTAATTCTGCTGGGCACAGGGCAAGCTCAGTCAATACTCAATCCCCAGGTGGATCTGCTGGCTCAGAAGGACGGAACGGGAGAGAAGCGGACTCTTGGCTGGGAACGTGCTCTGTGGGGAAACGCAGAGGAAGACTGGCCTCAGACCCAGCCAGCTGCCCTCTGGACCTCACAGCTCTGCTGGGCCTGGCTCAGCTGCGGTGTCAGTGCAAAGTGGCGGTGACATCAACTGTGGAAGAGGTTACTGTCAGGCAAAGGAAAGGAGTGGGCTGATTGTGCTTCCTGGGTGCGCAAGGCTAGGTGCACTGGGGGAAAGTTTGCCTTCTGTGGGGGAGTTCTGGTGGGGCCTGTAGGGAGCAGCAGCCAGGGAGGGGAAAGAGCAAAGGAGAAGACCAAGACTGAGGGGCTGAAAGATCAGGAAGGGCTAGGTTGGTTGTGACCTCCCTACCCACCACCCCCACCTCAGGGCGCTATTAGTACCCTTAGGAAGCAAGTGGTGGTTACACCACTCTCTGGCCACAAAAGCAAAGAAAAACCTTGTACTAGTCCCTGTCCTCTTCCCACTTTGGTTTGGAAATAGAGTTAAAGCAGGAAAGGCTTTCCATTTGCCTCCTTTATTTCTTAATGGGGGTACTGGGCTTATAATGGTTTCCAAACACACTATCTGATCTGCAGGCCCCAGAGATAGGTTGTAATAACCTGAGAAGGCCCCTGGTACACATGCCTGCACGTGAGAACATGCTGGCACAGGCACACACATGCATTAGTTGTTCTGTGCTTTACAGGGGAGAGCCTCAAGGAGAAGGGCTGGAGGGAGGGGTAGGCCTTAGCCCTACGGAGAGTGGGACATGCAGATGTGAGGTAACTCAGGGAGTTAGGTCAGAGGGCAGCACTGCACCTTCTCAACCAGGATCACTCAGTGGAACAACTGCCAAACCATCTCTTCAGCTTGGGACCCAGACAGGCCATTTTTTAGGATCTTAATCAGAGGAGTCTCAGTTTTGAGTCTCAATCAACTTACCCTTCTCCACACCCAGCCCGTTGGCCCTTTGGGATTTAGCACCACCATCTCCTCCAGGAAGACCCTAGCTGGGTCTGGTGTGGGCTTCTCCTCTGGAGTCTATAGTACCCTGTGCTAACCCCTATAACCCTGGTCATAAGGATTGCCTCCACTATGGTGAACGGCCCAAGGTCAAGGTTTCCTTCCTCCTTATTATGCCAGCGCATCCTACTATGCATGGGACTACATGGATGAGTAAACCAGGATATTCATGGAGGTGTGGGGCCCCATCTCTTGTTTTCCCCAATCTCTTCCTGAAGTCAGTGATGTCCAGACAGTCTCCAGAAGGGCAAGCCAGCCTGGTCCCCTCTCCTCTGTGCAGGAGGAGAGGGAGTCCACCCACACTAGCTGTCCTGGCTGTCTGCTACTTGTGACTTAGTTTGGACTGCTCAGGAGAGGAACAAGCGCCTGCCCCCTTGTCTTGGCGGAGAGCTGGCTGGGGCAAACACATGGGCAGGCGCTGGTGCTGGTTTCCATCCCTTCCTCACACTGCCCTCTATCCCCTGGGGAAGCCTGGGAGGCCAGGGTTATGAAGCAGTTTCTACAGCTCTGGCCTCTTGCCCTGATGCCATGGGCAGTGCAGATAGGCAGATACGTGGGGCTGCTTGGATGACAGCGTGTCTCAGTGTGCTTGTTTATTTGAGCAAGAGGATCTGGAGTAGCCAAAGCTACAGGGACTGGGAGAAGGCTTGTGTCCAGTACTTGTCTGTCACGGGGGAGGAGTGGGCCTAGTTTCTGTCTCTTGTGGAGAGGCTCTGTGGCCAAAGGAGTGTATTATATTTACTTACATACACCCAAAAGTTGGCTTCAATGAGTGTTAAAAAATGTAAAAGAGTAAGGAAGGTGAAGATAAACAAGGGCAGAGCTGCAAGGCAGTTGAGGCAAGAGATAGCCCCAAAGTCCCTGAGAGGCTATGGCGTTCACAGTCAATCCTAATGTGAGCTCTCCCTCCCCAGGGCTGAAAGCCTGTGGTTGCTTTTCTTTTCAGGGAATGCCAAGTGAGCCATCGAAGTTGCATGAAAATCTGTGAACATACTCCCTCTTGGTGGCATCTGGCTGGGGACAGTCAAGGCTCTCAAGATAGGTGTTAGGCAATGACTAGTTCTCACCACTAAGCAGCAGCTCTTATCTCCTTCTTTCTTTCTGCAGCAAATGTACCATAATCCCAGGCATGTGTCCTCAAGCTTTCTCTCCCTAAACATGTCAAGAAAAGGGAAACCAAAACTGTCCCCAGCACTGGGGCATGTTCATAAGTGGGCATTCATGGGAGTCACATGATTTCCTGGGATAAAGGCCACACATGTGCAGAAAGCCTAACACAGGGACCTTCATCCTCTCCCCAAGTAGATGTATGGACTTCCCAAAGCCAAGGGACTACATGGGAATTTCAGTCTGTTTTCTTCATTCACAGGAGAAACTGAGGGACAATGAATGAGAAAGTCAGAAATGAAGCTGGGACTAGAGTTGGAAGAGGAAGAAAGAGGCTCCAGAATCTTGTTATTTTACATCCCCCCAAGTGCCAGCTTATATTCTGAGAATGGTCGGCTACGATGTCACCCCCTTGCCTTGCCCACTGTGAAATAGGGAAAGAAACTGAAGCATACAAATCTTGGCTGGTCACAAAGCAATCCAGAGTCAGTATCACAATGCTCAGGACTCTGGAGTCTTCAAAATGAGCCTAGGAAGCAGAAAAACCAGAACACAGAATGTGCCCATAAATTTCATACCCTTAGCCAGGCCATGTCAGCTTCAGCAAGAAGGACTATCTTCTTACGGCAACTGATTTTGCAGCCAAGATTGATTCACAGCCAGAGAGGTGAGAAAGGCAGAGTCAGCATGCCCCACTGGAAAGCTTAGGAGAACTCTGGGAATGGGTCACCCTTCTCACCCTCTACCCCCTGGAAAACTTCCCTCACAGGCAGATCATGGCTTCCCAGGGAAGTCTACTGCACTATCATTGGGCTGCTTAGACTGGGAACCCCAGAATCATGCCTGGAGTGGTGAGGTCACTGAAGGGAGGCCTACATATGAGGAGAGGGGAAAGGGCTGAGGTCACTCCTGAGAATGGCCTCCACCATTCAAGAGCATGGTCCTCTCTCATCTCTATTGGCAGTGACATGCTGGAGGTCACGTCCTTTCTTCGTGGGTAGAAGGAAAGTTTAACAGGACAATGCAACAACTTGGCCCTCCTACCAGTGGAAAGAGGCAGAGGAGTCCTCCAGGCCTCCTTCCAGATGTCCCTATGAGACAAAAGTCAGGTAAACATGACGGCTCAGGGACCAGGGTAGTTCAGCTGCCAGGACTCTGACGGGAAGCAAAATAAAAAAACTAAACCAAAAACCCACCGCGATCAACTTGATTCCATATTGACCCTATAGGACTGAGTAGAACTGCCCCCATGGGGTTTCCAAGGCTGTAAATCTTTACGGAAGCAGACTGCCACATCTTTCTCCTGTGGAGCGGCTGGTGGGTTCGAATCGCTGACCTTTTGGTTAGCAGCTGAGAGCTTTAATCACTGTGCCACCAGAGCACAGAATTCCAAGTCCTCAGAAATATTCTCACCTCTGGCAGAGGTCAGGAGGGGTTAAGAGTCCAGGTCAGAGAAAGGGCCACATAAATCAAAGACTCTATCAGCCTGAAACCAGAAGAACTAGATGGTGTCCCGTTACCACCAACAACCCTGCCCTGACAGGGAACACAAGGGAGAGTCCCTGACGGAGGAGGAGAAAAGTAGGGTGCAGAACTCAAATTCTAGTGAAAAGACCAGACTTAATGGTTTGATTGAGACTGGAGGGACCCCAGAACACATGGCCCCCAGACACTCTGTTAGCCCAAAACTAAAACCATTCCCTAGGTCAATTCTTCAGACAAAGATTAGACTGGACTATGAGGCATAAAATGATACTCATGAAGAGTATGCCTCTTAGCTCAAGTAGGTACATGAGACTAAATGGGCAGCTCCTGTCCAGACGTGAGATGAGAAGGCAGAAAGGGACAGGAGCTGGCTGAATGGACACGAGAAATCAGGGGTGGAAAGGAGGAGTGTGCTGTCATAGTATAGGGAGGGCAGCTAGGGGCACATAATAATGTGTGTATAAATTTTTGTATGAGAAGCTAACTTGAATTGTAAACTTACACTTATAGCACAATCAAAAAGAAAAAAGAAAGTCAAGGTCAGGAGACTCAGGCTTCTCTGGTTAGCTCTGCCTTCAGGCCATCTCCTGGAACCACATGTTCTTTTGAAGCCACCTGGTGGAGATTCTGTCTAATCCAGGCCCAGTCCTGGCCCAGTCCGTGATGACAAGCTAAGAAAATTAGTAAGCACAAAGACTGAAGTAAAAAAAGACGTGAGCTTTGTCCGGGTTCCTCTTGAACAAAGATGATGCCCAGAGTCCTCTGCCTTCCTGTATTTTGTAGAACAATTTAATCTAAATCTTCTGATCTTTTTTTTGACATCTGACATTATATGTCTATTTGCTTATTTTGTTAATTGTTTCTCCCCCCAGAAGCATAAGCTCCATAAGGGTAGAAACATGGAGCTTGTTTACCAGTGTCTCCAGTACCCAAAACAGTGCCTGGTCCACAGTAGGGGCTCAATAAACATTTGTTGAATGAATGAACGAAGCAACTTTTCGCACCCCTTCTAGGCTTGGGGGTGGTGGTTCAGTGGTAGAATTCTCGCCTTCCATGCTGGAGACTCAGATTCAATTCCCGGCCAATGCACCTATTCAGCCACTACTTGTCTTGTCACCAAGCCCTAGTGGCGTGGTGGTTAAGAGCTGAGCTGCTAACCAAAAGGTTGGCAGTTTGAATACACTAGCCACTCCTTGGAAACCATATGGGGCAGTTCTGAGTCAGAAACTGTTTGAATAAAAACGGGTTTGGCTTTGTTGGACTTGTCTGTCAGTAGAGGGTTCTACGTTGCCACGGTGCTGAACAGGTTTCAGGAGAGCTTCCAGACTAAGATGGACTAGGAAGAAAGGCCTGGCGATCTACTTCCAAAAATCAGCCAATGACAACCCTATGGATTGCAACGGTCCAATCCCCAAGTGATTATGGGATGGTGCAGGACCAGGCAGCACTTCATTCTGGTGTGCAGGGGATCACCATGAATCCGGGGCCTACTTGATGGCAGCTAACAACAACAACAACTAGGCTTACACTCTAGTTCCTACCTAATCCTAAAACCCGAAACATACTCACTGCTGCCGAGTCAATTCCAACTCATAGCGACTCTACAGGACAGAGTAGAACTGTCCCCATTAGGGTTTCTAAAGCTGTAAATCTTTACAGAAGCAGACTACCACATCCTTCTCCTGCAGAGTGGCTGGCAGGTTTGAACTGCTGATCCTTTTGGTTGGCAGCTGAGCGCTTTAACAGGGCTATTTTACCTAATCCTAGTTTTTTAAGTTGAAGTATAATTATCATACGATAAAATCTACAGATCTTAAGTATTCAATGTGATGAATTTTGATGATTGTAAATACTCAAGTAACCACCACCCAAAACGAGATGTAAAAAACATTTCCATCACCAAAAATGTCCCTCAGGCACCTTTCCAAATCAATTCCCCCTATCCCAGGCAACCACATTCTGATTTCTATCACTATAGATCAGTTTTCCCTATTACTGAATTTTATATAAAAAGAATCACTCACGATGAACTTGCTTTGTGTCTAACGTCTTTGGTGAGCACGTTTTTGAGAGTCATCCATGTTATGGCATGTATTTGTTGTTCAGGCTTTTCATTGCCGTGTAGCCATTGTATGAATAGTCCATATATTGTTTATCCATTCTCCTTTTGATGAATTTTTGGGATGTTTCTCATTTGGTCTATTATGAATAAAGCTGCAATAAATTTTCTTGTACAAGTCTTTTTGTGGACATATGTTTTCATTTTGCTTGAGGAAATTCCTAGGAGTGGAATTGCTGGATTTTAGGATAGACAAATGTTCGATTTTATAAGAAAGTGCCAAGTCGTTGTCCGAAGTAGTTGTACCATTTCACGCTCCCACCAGCAGCGTCTGAGAGTTCAGTTGTTCCGCACGCTTGTCAACATTTAGTGTTCTCAGTCTTTTTTTTTTTTTTTTTTTTATCTTAGTCATGCTAGTAAGTGAGTATTTCTGTAAAAATGGTGTGGCAGGGGTGTCTGACCTCCTGTAACTTCACAAGGAGGAAGGAGAATCAAGATCAACAGCCTGAGGCTGATTCCGATGAGGCTGAGGTCAGACATGCCTCCTCCCTCTCCCTTTTTCACCCGTTCTGACACCAACTGTCCCTCCCACGGCATTCTCTACTTCTCTGCTGGGTTTGATAATTCATTGCAATGGCCATACAGAACTCATAGACAATACTCACAGTTATGGGGTTTATTAGGGAAGTAACAGGTTACAATTCAGGTTCAGGAATGCTCAGGATACAGTTCTTCAATCAGGACAGCCTCTTCTCAGCCAACCCTGCAGGCACACTTCTCTCTTGCCCCTCGGTCTCTTGCTCCCTCAGCCCAGCCTCTCTGCCTTGCTTGGGCAAGTGTTTCAAAGCTCTTTTAGCTCTGTCAGTAAGTGCCTGGAGGCACCCACCTCCACCAGTAAGCCTCATGCCGCAAGCAGTCAGCTTTCCTGGTGGGCCAGGAAACCCCACCGCAGCCGTCTTGCGCCAGTCTCCTGATTCCCGCTGTCGGGCATATAGTCCAGCTTCTTGGATTATTTGCTCAGCATACAGATTGAATAAGTGTGGTGAAAGAATACAACCCTGACACACACTTTTCCTGACTTTAAACCATGTAACCCTGTGCAACCACTAATCAGCTTTCTATACGTATAAATTCACCCATTCTGGACATTTCATATAAATGAAATCATACACTATGTGGTCCTTTGTGATTGGCTTATTTCACTTAGCATAATGTTTTCAAGGTTCATCCATGTTGTAGCACGTATCAGTATTTCATTCCTTTTCATTGCCAAATAATATTCCATTGCATGGATATACCACATTTTATTTATCCAGTCATCCGCTGACAGACATCTGGGTTGTTTCCACTTTTTGGCTAAAATGAGTAAGGCTGACATGAATAATTGTGTACGAGTTTTTGTGTGGACAAACGTTTTCAATTCTCTTGGATATATATATCCAGGAGTGGGATTGCTGGATCCTATGGTAACTCTGTGTTTAACCTTTTGAGGAACTGCCAGACTGTTTACCGAAGTGGCTGCACCATTTTACATTCCCCCCAGCAATGTATAAGGGTTCCAATTTCTCCATATTCTGCCCAACGCTTGTTGGATCTTTTTTATTACAGCCATCCTAGTGGGTATGAAGCATCTTGTTTTGGTTTTGATTTGCATTTACCTGATGACTAATGACATTGAGCATCTTTTCTGTGATTATAGGTAATTTATATATCATCTTTGGAGAAATGTCTATTTAGATCCTTTGCCCATTTTTTTGTATTGGGTTATTTGCCTTTTTATTATTGAGTTGTAAGAGTTCTTTATATATTCTAGATAAATTCCCTTATTAGATATACGACGTGCAAACATTTCTCCCATTCTGTGGGCTGTCTTTTCACTTTCTTGATGATATCTTTTGAAGAACAGAAGTTTGATGATGTCCAGTTTATTGATTTTTTTTCTTTTGTTGCTTGTGCTTTTAGCGTCATATCTAAGAAACCGTTGCCTAATCCAAGGTCACAAAAATTTAAACCTATGTTTTATTCTAAAAGTTTTATAGTTATAGCTCTTACGTTTAGATCGTTGATCCACTTTGAGTTAATTTTTATATATAGTGTGAGGTAGTGGGGCAACGTCATTCTTTTATAGGTGAATATCAGGTTGTCCTAGCACCTGTGTTTAAAGGACTATTTCCCTCACTGAATTTCTAGGCGCCCTTGTCAAGAATCGATTGGCCATAAATGTATTTATTTCTTTATTCTATTTCATTGGTTTATATGTCAATCTTTAGGCCAGTACCACACCGTCTTAATGATTGTAGCTTCTTTGTAAGTTTTCAAATTGGGAAGTATGAGTTCTCCAAGTTTAGTCTTCTTTTTCAAGATTGTTTTGGCTATTATGAGTTCCTCAATTCCTCATGAATTTTAGGATCAGCTTGTCAATTTCTGCAAAAAAAAAAAAAAGGTAGCTGATATTTTGATAGGGATTTCATTGAATTTGTAGATCAACTTGGAGAGTATTGCCATCTTAACAATATTAAGTCTTCTGATCCATGGACATGGGAAGACTTTCCATTTATTTAACCAAAACCAAAACCTGTTGCTGTTAAGTTGATTCCAACTCAAAGCAACCCTATAGGGTAGAGTAGAACTGCCCCATAGGGTTTCCAAGGAGCAGCTGGTGGATTTGAACTGCTGACCTTTTGGTTAGCAGCCGTAGCTTTTAACTACTGTGCCACCAAGGCTCCTTCCATCTATTTAGGTCTTTTAAATTTCTTTCAACAATATTTTGTAGTTTTCAGTGTATAAGTTTTATACTTCTTTTGTTAAATATGTTCCTAAGTATTTTATTCTTTTTGATACTACTGTCAACTGAATTGTTTTCTTAATTTCATTTTATAATTATTCATTGCTAGTATATAGAAATGCAACTAATTTTTGTACACTGATCCTGCATCCTGTAACCTCGCTGAACACATTTATCATTTCTAATAGTTTTTTAGTGGAGTCTTTGTTGTTATTGTTAGGTGCCATTGAGTCAGTTCCAACTCATAGTGACCCTAAGTACAACAGAATGAAACACTGCCCAGTCCCGCGCCATCCTCACAATCATTGTTATGCTTGAGCCCATCATTGCAACCACTGTGTCAGTCCATCTCGTTCAGGGTCTTCCTCAATGATTCCTTAGGACTTCTATATACAAGGTCGTGTCACCTGCAAATAGAGATAGTTTTACTTCTTCCTTTTCAATCTGGATGCCTTTTATTTCATTTTCTTGCCTAATTGCCCTGGTTAGAACCTCCAGTACAGTGTTGAATAGAATGCAAATGTGAACATCCTTGTTCCTGATCTTAGGGTGAAAGCTTTCAGCATATCACCATTAAGCACAATGACGGTTGTGGGGATTTTGCAGATGCCCTTTATCAGATTGAGGGAGTGAAACTAGTTTGTCTATTACTAGTTTGTTGAATGTTTTTATCATGATGGGATACTGAATTTTGTTAAATGCTCTTTCTGTATATTGAGATGCACATGTAGTTTTTATACTTTATTGATGTGATGTATGACATTAATTAATTTTTGGATATTATAGCAACCTTGTATTCCTGGGGTAAGTCTCACTTGGTCACCGTGTATATATTTTTTTTTATAATTGCTAGATTCAGTTTGCTAGTATTTTGATGAAGGTTTTTGTGCCTGTATTCATAAGAGAGATGGGTTTGTAGTTTTGTCTGATTTTGGTATCAGAGTAATACTGGCCTCACAGAAGGAGTTGTGAAGTATCTCCTCCTCTTCTGTTTTTTGGAAGAGTTTGAGAAGGATTGGTGTTAATTCTTTAAATGTTTTGTAGACTGCACGAGTGATGTAAACTGATCCTGGGCTTTTCTTTGTGGGAAGGCTTTTGATTACTGGTTCAATCTCTTTACTTGTTATAGGTATATTGTCATTTTCTATTTCTTCTAGAGTAAGTTTCAGTAGGTCGTGTCTTTCTGAAAATTTTCCATTTTATCTTAGTCATTTAATTTGTTGGCATACAGTTGTTTATAGTATTCTGTTATAATTCTACTTATTTCTGTGACATTGGTAGTAATGTCCCTTTTTCATTTCTGATTTTAGTAATTTGAGTGTTCTCTTTTCTTTTTTCTTAGTCAATCTAGCTAAAGCTTTGTCAATTTTCTTGACCTTTTCAAAGAAACAACTTTTGATTTCATTGATTTTCTCTATTGTTTTTCTATTCTCAGTTTTTAAATTTCTGTTCCAATCCTTATTATTTTCTTTCTTCTGCTTGCTTTGGCTTTATGTTGCTCTTCTTTTTCCAGTGTGTTAAGGTGGAAGGTTGGGTTGTTGATATGAGATCTTTTTTAATGTAGGTATTTATTTCCCTCTAGGCATTGCTTTCATTGCATCCCATAAGTTTTGGTATATTGTGCTTCCCTTCCCATTCATCTCAAACTCATATCTTCATTGGAGTTTTAGTTTGCAATTTTCTGATCACGAATGATGTTGAGAAATTTTTGCTGTGCTTATTGGCCATTTTAATATCTTCTTTTGTGAAATACATGTTCAAATCTTTTGCCATTTTTTACTGAGTTGTTCATTTTTTTATGTGCTCTGATACAGGTTCCCAGTCTTTGTCTTGTTTATTTGCTTTCTTAATGCTTCCTTTTGATATACACTTTTAATTTTCATGAAGTCCAATTTATCCATTTTTTCCTTACGGCTATTACTTTTTGCCCACCACTCATCTGTCAGTTTGTCATACTGCAGTGGCTTGTGTTGTGCGATGCTGGAAGCTATACCACCAGTATTTCAAATACCAGCAGGGTCACCAATGGTGGACAGGTTTCAGTGGCACTTCCAGACTAAGACAGACTGGGAAGAAGGACCTGGCAATATACTTCTGAAAAAATTGGCCAGTGAAAACTTTCTGAATAGCAGAGGAACATTGTCTAATATAGTGCTGGTCGATGAGCCCCTCAGGTTGGAAGGGGCACTCAAAATACAACTGAGGAACATCTGCCTCCTCAAAGTAGAGTTGATCTTAATCATGTGGATAGAGTAAAGTTTTGGGGACCTTCATTTGCTGACGTGGCACAACTCAAAATGAGAAGAAACAGCTGCAAACATCCATTAATAATTGGAACGTGAATGTACAAAGTATGAATCTAGAAAAATTGGAAATTGTCAAAAAGGAAATGGAATGCTTGAAGATCAATATTCTAGGCATTAGTGAAATGAAATGGACTGGTATTGGCCATTTGAAATTGGACAATTCTATGGTCTACTATTCAGGGAATGACAGACAAATTGAAGAGGAATGGCATCACATTCATTGTCAAAAAGAACATTTCAAGATCTATCCTGAAGTACAGTGCTGTCAGTGATAGGATAATATCCATATGCCTACAAGGAAGACCAGTTAATACAACTACTACTCAAATTTAGGCACCACTAATGTCAAAGATAAAGAAATAGAAGATTTTTGCCAACTTCTGCAGTCTGAAATTGATCAAACATGCAGTCAAGCTGCATTTATAATTACTGGTGATTGGAATGCAAAAATTGGAAACAAAGAAGGATCAGCAGTTGGAAAAATATGGCCTTCATGATAGAAATGAGGCTGGAGATAGCATGATAGAATTTTGCAAGACCAACTACTTATTCACTGGAAATACCTTTTTCAACAATGTAAATGGTGACTATACATGTGGACCTAGCCAGATGAACTATACAGGAGTCAAATCAACTATATATGTGGAAAGAGATGATGGAGAAGCTCAATATCATCAGTCAGAACAAACCCAGGGGCTGACTGTGGAATGGACCACCAATTGCTCATAGGCAAGTTCAAGTTGAAGCTGAGCAAAATTAAAACAAGTCCATGAGAGTCAAAGTATGACCTTGCGTATCTCCCACCTGAATTTAGAGACCATCTCAAGAATAGATTTGATGCATTGAACACTAATGACCAAAACACAGACGATATGCAGATGGCACAACCATGCTTGCTGAAAGTGAAGAGGACTTGACGCACTTAACCGATGAAGATCAAAGACTACAGCCTTCAGTGTGGATTACACCTCAACATAAAGAAAACCAGAATCCTCATAACTGGACCAATAAGCAACATCATGATAAACGGAGAAAACATTGGAGTTGTCAAGGATTTCATTTTACTTGGAACAACAATCAACGCCCATGGAAACAGCAGTCAAGAAATCAAACAACATATTGCATTGGGCAAATTTGATGTAAAAGACCTCTTTAAAGTGTTAAAAAACAAAGATGTCACCTTGAGGACTAAGGTGCGACAGACCCAAGCCATGGTATTTTCAATCATCTCATATGCGTGCAACAGCTGGACAATGAATAAGGAAGACCAAAGAAGAATTGATGCTTTTGAATAATGGTGTTGGCAAAATGGACCGCCAGAAGAATGAACAAATCTGTTTTGGAACAAGTACAGCCAGAATGCTCCTCAGAAGCAAGAATGGTGAGACTTTGTCTCACGTACTTTGGACATGTTATCAGGAGGGATCAGTCCCTGGAGAAGGACATCATGCTTGGTAAAGCAGAGGGTCAGTGAAAAAGAAGAAGACCCTCAACGAGATGGATTGACACAGTGGCTGCAACAATGGGCTCAAACATAGCAAAGATTGTGAGGATGGTGCAGGACCGGATAGTGTTTCGTTCTGTTTTATACTGAGTCACTATGAGCCAGAAGCGACTTGACAGCACCTAACAACATTATTTTTTTGCATCCAGTCCAAAATCTTTGCCAGCCTCAGTGTCACAAAAATATTTTCCTGTGGTTTTATATAAAAGTTTTATTATTGTGGGTTTTATTTAGGACTATAATAACTCTCAAACTATTTTTGTGTATCAAGTGAAATAGGGTCAAATTAATTTATTTTATATGGATAGTCAGTTGTTCCAGCAGTATTTGTTTAAAACAGAAAAAAAAAAAAAAAAACTTACGTCTCCTATTGAATTGGCTTCATCAACACCACACTGTCTTAATTACTCTAGCTTTCTAGTAAGTTCTGTAATATAATTAATTCTGTAATTCCTCCTACCTCGTTCTTTTTCAGATTGTCTTGGCTATTCTAAATTCTTTGCATTTCCATTGAAAGTTTAGAACTACCTTTCATTTCTTCAAAGAAACCTGATGGATTTATATAGGTATTGAATTAATCTATAGATAACATTGAGTCTTCCCATCCATGAACATAGTATACCACCATTTGTTTAAATCTTCTTTAATTTCTCTTTGTAGTATTCAGTATAAAGATCTCGCATGTGTTTTGTTAGACTATTTGTAGTTGATACTTTTATGCTATTGCAAGTAGTATTTTTAAAATTTCACTTTCCAATTATTCTTTAATAGTATATAGACTAGAACTGATTTTTTTTTTTTTTAATTGACTTTTTATCCTATGGTCTTAATAAATTCATTTAACAGTTTTGGCTTTTTTTTTGGAGGGGGGAGGTATTCCATAGGATTTCCCATATACACAATCACAGCTTCTACAAATAAAGAGTTTTACTTGTTCTTTTCCTACCTTTATGCCTTTTATTTCTTTTTCTTGCCTTATTGCACTAGCTAGGACTTTTAGTGCAATGTTAACTAGGAGTAATGACAGCAGACATGCTTGCCTGTTCTCAGTGTTAGGGAAAAGAGATTTAATATTTCACCATTAAGTACAATATTAGGTGTAGGCTTTTTGTAAATGTTGTTTATCAGGTTTGGAAAGTTTCCTTCTATTCCTAGTTTTCTGAGAAATTTTAATTTTGAGCCCAAGAGATTTTTATTTTCCCAAGTTTTAACAACAGTTCTGGGCCTTTTTAGTATTTCTTTCTACCACATCAACCTTACCCAAATGCACAGTTATTTGCCTTACTCTTATCGATCAGCTCAGAGCCAAAGAGCATGAGGGACAGGTCAATGAGGTCAAAGTATCTCTAAGTATCTTACTCTTGCCAATCAGCTCAGAGCCAAAGGGCTTGAGGGACAGGTCAGTGAAGTTAAAATATCTCAAAGTATCTTACTCTCACTAATTAGGTCAGAGCCTAAACCATGAAACAAACGAAAGAAGGCAATAGGGTCCCTGTCTCAAGGAGCTGGGAGCTTTACTTCCTGCTCCCTTGAGTCACAGAATCAAAATAAAATTTAAAAACTGCCAAGGAGCCTTGTGACGCTTTTCACAAAGGAATGTCTATAACTCCAATCTCCATCTACCAAGCATATTTTGTACTTTCTTAAAATAGCTAACAGCTTAATCATTGTATAACTCTGTTCTATACAAATATTGATCATATACTTACTTCTAACTTCTAATTTGTCACTGAAATACTTCTTCCTACCAAGCAAGGCTCACACTTTCCCCATAATCTCACTTCTACAATGCAGCCTTATTTTGTAAGCAGTAGCAAGTTACCAACAGTTTTAAAGTAGTGGGTAACACAATCATAGCCATGTGATATGCACCAGATGAACTTCAGTGAGGAAGCCCAAGCTAGGGAATGGGTCATATTTCTATTATAGTTATCAACCATGAAATAGGCGCTGATCTTTTCTTCGTGAAGCTCCCTCTCCCTAATCCACACTTTTCTAGACTTCCAAAGTTTTCCCTACAGGGCAACATCCTGTCTTTAGAGAGGAATACAATACTCCAGTTCTACATTTTTGTCTCGACAGGCCTCTCCTTTCTTTTCCTAGGAAGAAAATGAATGATACGGCACCTGGCCTAGCACTTAGTAATAATAACAGCAGTAATATCTTCCTGAGTCTAAATGACTGGGAGGTGAGCTTTCTAGGGGACTCTGATTTTTCACACTGTTTTCTGATGGAGTCCAGGGTCTGGAGGAAACAAAGGTAGAATGTTAAGGAGAAGAAAGCCAGTCCCAGTGACAGAGCTAGTTTCAGCCACAGTAAAAGGCACCTCCCAAAGGAAATCCTGAGTCTTCTCCTTTGAAGTGTAAACCCTGCAGTTGGTACAGAATTAAGTAAGTCAGATACTGCAGAGAGAGTCTGAAGAGGTGCAGCATGAGTATAGACTTCTGTTCTTTGCACTGAGCACTTCTGAACCTTGACTAGATGACCTGTCCTTATCTGAAAACACCTAGTCTCATTCAGAACTTTCACACTGGACATGGAGCCAAGACTGGAATGGAGAAATCTGGTGACTGACTCGGGAGTTGGCCCGACCCTGCAATTAATAGCCAACAAGGGAGCTACTTAGTCTTCCCAGGCAATCCCAAGTGCCTGTCTTCCTGAGAAGCCATTCGCTGGCATGGAGGGAAGGATAAGGAGCCAGCGCAGAATCACCGAGGTCGTGGGATAATATTTGGGGAGGCATGGATATGGAAAGAGGCCTGGAGAATGCATAGCCTGCCCAGCTCCACAGCTACTCTCTTGGTAAGGCTCCCCCAGCCCCAGAAAAGAAGGTGTGGGGACAAGGCCAGTGAGGTCAAAGCACCTCAGGGACCCAGGGCAATATGGTCCTAAGCAGAGATTAAGAGCTTGGGCTATACTACAATATTTTTTTCGTTCAAATCCTAGCTCTACCACTTACTGGGTACTATGGCCATAGGCAAGCTACTTGATCTCTCCATATCTCAGCTTAAAGAGAATCTTTAACATGGAATAATGGAGTACTCACCTCATAGGTTCACAGTGAAGATTAAATCAGATGATTCATGTGAATTGGCTTGCAGTAATAATTCAATCCACCACCCGCCTGTCAGTTTGTCGTGCTGTGGTGCCTTGTGTTGCTATGATGCTGAAAGCTATGCCACCGGTATTTCAAATGCCAGCAGAGTCACCCATGGTGGACAGGTTTCAGTGGAGCTTCCACACTAAGCCAGATTAGGAAGAAAGACCTGGCAATCTACTTCCAAAAATTAGCCAGTGAAAACCATGGATCACAACAGAATATTGTCAGATATAGTGTTGGGAGATGAGCTCCCCAGGTTGGAAGGCATTCAAAAGACACAATGGGCAGTAATAACGGACTTGGGCATGATTGTGAAGATAGCGCAGGACCAGGCAATGTTTCCTTCTGTTGTATGCAGGGTGGTCCTGAGTGGGAGCCAACTCCACGGCAACTAACTACAAAAACAATTCAATACCTGTTAGCTGTTCTTATTCCCCACGCAAGTCCCTTTACCTGCTTCTAGGCAAGAGATCATGTCTGTACCTCTGCCCTCTTCCATGAAGGAGACTTAAAAATTAACAACCTGACAACCTAAACAATCTCCAAAACATCCCACCCATGTTCTGGAGACGTGGACATAGGGATGACATTACTCACTGGTGCCTAACGGTGAGCGTCCCTTGCTGAGGTACCCAGGGACTGAACATTGGGCACGCGTGCAAGTACGCCTATAGGTGTATCTGAGTGCAGGTCTGTGCAATGGTGTGTGTCAGGGAGATAGGGCCAGAGTTGAATGCAGTCTCTATAGTTAGCTAGTGTAGCTGGTGGGCGGGGAAAAGCCATTGTTCGGCAGAGAACACAACCCTGGGGACTCCAGACTGAGGGGACAGGGCTTCAAGAGCCCTTTTTACATTCTCTGGTTGAAGCCACGTCTCCCCTCCTGTGCCTCTCTGGAAACGAGAAGATTGGCTGGAATTGGAAGTAGTAGTCGCAACCGTGGCTTCCCCACTGTTTCCAGCGAAACTTCCCCAGCGTCCACCCACCCGTGGTACTCAGGGGCCAGTCCTGAGCTTGTTCCCACCCCCCGACCCCCGGCCGGGTCTTCTCCTTCTTCCAGAAAGAAACCCCCAGAGCGCTTCCGAGGCCGTGGGGTGCCGGGCCAAGGCCCAGCGGCCCGAGGAAGAGAGGGAAAGGAGAAAGACAGGGGAGGGGGAGCGAGGAGCTCGTGGCAGAAGGAACAGCAGATTGCGCCGAGCCAATGGCAAAGGCAGGACGAGGTGGCACCAAATTCCCTTTGGCCAATGACGCGCCAGAGTTTACAGAGGCATCATTAGCATTTCCCCAGCGGCCGCGGCGGTGTCTGCAGCATCCCGGTAATACAGCCCTGGCCCCTGCACGCCTCGGCTTTCTGTCTCCTCCCCTCGCCAGTCCTCCGGCACCTCCACGCGGGGCAGCCTCGGCCAGCCGGCCACGCGCACTTTGCCCCTTGTTGGCAGCGAATAAAAGGGGTCTGAGGAAATACTGGAAATCGTCACCCACTGCCGGTTGTAGCCTTTAAATTCCAAGATTCGGGAGGTCTCGGCACTGCGGACCCGGCCTGGACACGGATCCAGCGCACGAGGAGCAGAGAAGGGCTCCGAGTGCAGTGCTGCACACCGCCGCGCAAAAAGCGGGATCCGGAACAGAAGTCCACCCTCTGTGCCGGCTGACCGGAACTCAGCTCCGCAGTCTCAGCCCTGGAAAAGTGATTCCAGCATCCGAGAGCCGACATGCCGGTCCACTTGCTGCAAGAAGAGGTGAGCTTCCAAGCAATGGCCCCCCAGCCCGCGGGTTCGCGGGCGCTGCTGGGACTTCTAGGTGACTGGCTGGTGGGAGAGAGAGTTGAGAGCTCCGACGAGAACTTGCCACCTTTTGCGAACTGACTTTGTTTAGTTTATAGGGAAGGTGGATTGTAATAAGTAAACAGCTTTTGTTTCTTAAGCTTTAAAATGAAGAACAATCCAGTCGTGGCGGTACCTTTGTGAATGTCTGTGGGGACTTCCTTTGTATGTGTACAGGGGTGGGAGTCTTTTACTTCTCCTTATTGCCCCTTCACCTTGAGGTTTCTCCCCCCAGTCTATCCGCACAGTTCCTGGGAACTTTCCCCTCTTTCAGCTCCGGGTAAACCCCGCCCCCAATTCGCCTGGGGAATGGGGCAGGGTCTATGCCGGTGCTCTCGGTTTGAGAGTGAAGTTGTCCCTGCTGCGTCCACGTGTAGTCTCCTGGTTCTCTCCTCCTGACTCTCCGCGTCCTCTCCCTTCCAGATGTCTAGCTCCTACACAACCACCACCACCATCACAGCGCCTCCCTCCAAAATCCTGCAGAATGAAGGAGGCAAGTTGGAGAAGACTTTGCTACACTTGGAGGAAGAAATCCGCCCGGAAATGAAAGACGATATCTATGACCCAACCTACAAGGATAAGGAGGGTCCAAGGCCCAAGACTGAGTATGTCTGGAGAAACATCATCCTTATGTTTTTGCTACATTTGGGAGCCCTGTATGGGATCATACTGTTTCCCACCTGCCAGTTCTACACCTGGCTCTGGGGTAAGCAGATGCCCTTGTCCTCCTCCTCCTGACCCAGTACCCCAGTTTTCTCACCACTGTCTTAATATGGTGGGATCTTACATAGAGCCAGGGCACCCGCTCCTTCTGTCGTTGTTTTCCCAGCCGTTTCTCTTTGGTGGCCTGAGAGGCTAAGTGGGCTGGAACACAGCCTGGGGGGATTGGGATGCAGGAGTGTCAGTTCTGGGGCCCCTTTAACATGGGTGTTGTGGGGGAGCCCTGAGACCACCTGCGGGCTTTGAACTGAATAGACCTGTGCCAGAGAGGCAGCTTGCCCTGAAAGGCAATCTTCAGTTTGAGTCATTTGCATGGCTGCCTGTCTCAGCCCTGCCAGCCACAAGAGTCCCAGCCCCTACTGGAGAGGCATGGGAATATGGGACTAGACCAGTGGCTTCATGAACTAAGGCTGAAGAAATGTTTCACGCCCCACTCCGCATCTACCCTGCTCCAGCCCGTCTCTCTTAACCCCAGTCCTCCCTGACCCCTACCCTCCCCCCTTGCCAGGGACAGCCAGGCACCCTGAGGCTGCTGCAATGAGATGGGAACAGTTCCCAGTGTGTCCCTGACCTGCCCTGAGCTCGCCTCTTTCAGGGATCCATCAGTGTGTGCTTTGCAGGCATTTCACCTCTGCCACCATAAACCTGAGTTGGAAAGGGGAGAGCAGGCAGTTTCAGAGACCCAGGGCCCCCAAAATGCTACTTTCTGCCCTTCTTTCGGAGGAACAGTGAACCTGAGCACTCTCTCCAGAAAACAAGCTCCGCCGTTTCCAGAGCAGTCTCAGGTGTGGGCTGCTTGCTGGCAGCTGCACTCTTGGAGGGTGGTTATATAGAAGAACTGGACAGCCAAGTTTTAGCTGTTTCCCCTATGGCCTCTCAGCCTTCTAAAGGTGACAGGATTTGGTCAGTGAAGTCCTCTAAGTGCCACAGATAGTGAAGTGAATACAACTTGGAAGAACGCTTTTTTCAGAAATCTCAATTTTTCTGGGTACAAAATGGGGCAACAGTACTTTTTGAGGATTAGGAAGGTACTGTTTCTTAGGTTACAGGTGTGTTATTGCTGAATAAGAGCAGACCAGGTACAGGAAATCAGATCATCTGCAGACCAGGAAGGGCTCTTAAATTTGTGAGGGGAGGGAGACATCTGTTCTCTAGCCCCTCTGAGAACCTAGTCAATTGTAGCATGGGGAATCAACAGCAGGGATAAGGACTTCCCAGAGAGACTGTGGACTCCTCTTTCTTCCCCTTTTCCCAAAGAAGGGCATCTTCACAAGTAGCTTTGTCACCTACAAGCGCTTTCCAACCTTCGGACTCCACTCAGTACCATCTCTGTAGGCCTCAGTGAGTCCCGTGTAGCCAGACTGCCTCTGCTTGGTCCTCATCCTTGGCTGCTAGAGCAGGGAGCAGAATGCTATTCCAAAGCCAGGGCTGTGCCCGCTGCCTTTTTGGAGCCCCACCTATGGGTGTGTGCTGTGCCTTTGGATAGAGAGACATGGCACACAGGGACTGGTTGGTGACTTGAGTGGGGCTTCTAGTGACTGGGCTTCAGCAAGACCTTTTTTCCTTTCCCCAGGCCCTTTGGTAGGTAACTTAGCTGATGGAATGAACATCTTGTAATGGGGATTTTTGGATGAAAGGGGCCAGAGGTTTCATCTTCTCTTCCTACCCACAGAGTAGAGGAGCTTGGCTTCGCCTTGTCTTGCCTTATCTGCGTGCCTTGTGTCCCTTTTATTCTGGAGCCTCTCCGAAGGGCCTTAGAGTAGGGCTGAAGAGACATCTCTGGCAACCCTGAGGGCCAAGGGGCTAAACTTCTCTAGTCCCTTTCTTAGGGCCAAAGCTATGAGATTTTGCTTAACCATCGATGACAGAAAGACTGCATCTCCAACTGATTTACGCTCCTCTGTTTGATAGGCAGAAAGAGCCCTGGTGGTGCAGTGGTTAAGTGTTCGACTGCTAACCAAAAGGTCAGCAGTTCAGACCTGCCAACTGCTCTGCAGGAGAAAGATGTGGCAGTCTGCTCCTGTAAAGATTTACAGCTTTAGAAACCCTAATGGGGGCAGTTCTACTCTGTCCTGTAGGGTCATTATGAGTCTCTATCAACTCAGTGGCAATGGGTTTGGTTTTTTGGGTTTATGTGATAGGCTCAGAGGTGTTAACAGAAAAAGGCACTAGAGTCCCTGGGTTCTTTTCCCAACTCCCCTACTAATACTGGGATCTTATGTGCTTTCTGAGCTGAGTGCTTCTGCTTTAATGCCCATTTTTCTACCTCCTTGGTCACTGGGTGGGGGGTGGGGGGTGGGGGGGTGCTCTGGCTCAACTGTTGTTTTTCCAGGTCCCAAGGCATATATTTGTGTAACTGGGAAGTTATCACTACCTGGTTTGAGGACAAGAAATCACCTGGGTCCTTAATCCCAGCTCAGAGGGAGTCTGGTTAAAACTGTCATTGGGATAGACTCTGGCTCTATGACTCTCCTTAGGATCCTGTAGGAGGAACAGGATAGGATGGAGGAAGGTAGGATAGAGGAGAGAAGGGGGCTGTTCAGGAAGCTGGTGTCTGTGGCTGCAGAAGGACACGGGACAGTTTGTTACAATGTGTGGTGTCTCCAACTGCAACTAAATTCTGTGGCCACTGAGGGCCCATTGTTTCTAGCTGTTTCCCTAGGAATGAAACATTGTCAATAGTCACTGCTATTAATCTGGCCACTCTACCAAGGCCTCAGCCCCGGCCTTCTAGAGCTACTAAACAGGAAGATGGATACCCCAGCAACCCACTTCCCAGTTAGAGATTATACCTGGCACCCCCTGAGCCTCCAGGAAGATGGGGCTGTACAATGTTAGGGTGCCCCATTGACAGCTTTGAGTACATCTCGCCAGTGTCTAGAAAGAGCCTTGCCCAGACGAATACGAGCTGACAGAGGGATGTTGCAGAGAGACACAGGAACTGTGTCCATATCTTGGGAGGTGTAACAAAAACGTGAACTGCTTGTTGACAGGAAACCTAGATTCAGACCATGGCTCCATTTCTCAATAGCCATGGGACCGCAAAACATTTCATCTCTCTGAGCATCTATTTCTTCAACTGCAAAGTGAGGATATTAATACTACTAACACATTCAAGGTATCCAATGAATTAATTAGAGTATCAAAATTATTGGTAAAGCTTAAGACACTGCAGATACGACTTATGTACAGGGCTGATTTTTCCCTAGTGTGGCCATACTGCCTGCTAAAAATTTAAATGCTTTTGTACCAGTTGGTAAATAGTCATAGTTCTGAGTCCCCTGAGTGCCTCCTACTATACAGGCCCTCCCCTAGGACTTACCAACCACCCACAACTCAGCGATTAGTAATGCCTGGCCCAGTAGAGAGCCTCCAGGGCCCTGACTGGTCAGTGCCCAAGCCACACTGGCTATTAAAATTTTAATATCACCCTTGCTTATGGGTCCTAAGCTCTACAGGAGTAGCTTGTGGTTCTTAAAACCTCGGAGAAGGTTAGTGGAAGGTCAAAAGAGGTAGGACAGATGATAGTGTCCCACCAGACTCAGAATGACGAACGGCTGCATAATGAGAACCCCATTCTCTCCCCTGCCTTCCTAAAGTTCCTGGGACTGCTGTACTACTCCTTATCTCAATTCCTAGGCTGAGAGGATGGGGGTGGAGGGGGTGGTGATGGTGGTATATTTTAAGTGGTAAAATCTGAGAGAGCAAGATATCCCTAGAGTTCCAGGCAAAGCAGGTCCTCACCTGAAGCCTAAAGAAGACACAGACTCTAGCATCAGGGGAATGAATATCCTGTGATGGGCTTTCCCAGGTGGAACTCACTCCAGTTAGTGACAACACCCCCATTGTCTTCTCTTGGCAGTGTTTTTCTACTATATGATGAGTGCCCTGGGCATAACAGCAGGAGCTCATCGCCTGTGGAGCCACCGAACTTACAAAGCTCGGCTGCCTCTGCGTGTCTTCCTGATCATTTGCAACACGATGGCGTTCCAGGTAAGAAGCCTGCTCAGCTCAGCTTTCCTTTCTCGACTCTATTGATGATCTTTAGGGGCAGAACAGAGGGGATGGTGCCTGGAGATGAGCAACACCTGGGCAGCCATTTCACTTTTTACCCTCTCTCGTTGTAGTCATCTCAGGTGCAAACTCAGTCCTTAAGTCCATAAAGCACAGGAAAAGAGAAATAGGAGTGTCTCAGTCATCTAGTGCTGCTATAACAGAAATACCACAAGTGGATGGATTTAGCAAAGAGAAATTTATTCTACAAGTCCAAATTCAGGGCGTCAGCTCCAGGGGAACGCTTTCTTTCTCAGCTCCGGAGGAAAGTCCGTGTCATCAGTCTTCCTTTGGTCTGGGAGCGTCTCTGCACAGGAACCTCAGGTCCAAAGGACACGCTCTGCTCCCGGCACGCTTTCTTGGTGGTATGAGGTTCCCATGTGTCTCTGCTCACTTCTCTCTTTTACATCTCAAAAGAGATTGCATTAAGCCACTATCTAACCTCATCAGTATAACCTCATCACAGTGATAGAATTTACAATACATAAGGAGATCACATATAATCTTATCATAGTGATAGAGTTTGCAACACATAAGGAAATCACATCAGATTACACAATCATACAGTATTGGAAATCATGACCCAGCCAAGTTGACAGATGTTTCTGGGGGACACAATTCAATCCATGACAAGGAGGTAAACAGGAAATACTCTGTAGACATAGGATTTTTTTTTTGAATATGTGGTCCCTGTGTTATCACACAGTCTGGCTATTGTGGTCCTTCTTCATAAGGGGCCGCAATGCATAAGCCAGGGACTGAGCCCAGCTTTCTCTGCCCTAACTCCCTGGGCAGATATTGGATAATAAGTGACTATTCTAGGGGAATATTTTAGGACCTCACCACAGTGGGATTAAACTTTGTGTTTCACAGATTTACAAACTCTGTTGTTTCTAGATAATACTTTTATAGCACTGTGTGCCCAGCATTGTTCTAAGCACTTGGCATAGAATATACCTCGTTAAATCTTCACAACAGTGTTAAGAGGGAGATACTATTATTGTCATCCTCATTTTACAGATGAGGAAACTGAGTCACTGAGAGGTTAGAAGACCAATTTTGGCCCTGTCTTGGGCTGTTCGGCTGGCTGAGTCAAGTGTTGAGGAGAAAGTTTTATAGCAAAGATAGAATGAAGGGAATTTGGGAAAGGGGATTCTCATAAGATAGCTATTAAGTGGTAGCAATGGGCAAAGGATAGCATGTGGTGTGGGGCTTAGCTTGGAGCAAGAGATGAAAAAAAGGAAACCAATCCTCTTCACCATGCAGTATCCCAGGTACTTCCCACAGCTGCATAATATCTCTGATGTAGCATTTCATACCTTAAAGGTTCCTGACAGTGTCCCTGTGAGGCAAAAGGAAGAAATGGAAGATATTGGCACATTCTTTAAGAGATAAGAGTCCCAGAGAAACCCACAGGTCATTTCGAAATGGGTCATGATCTTGACTTACATGCCCGGCCTTGTTAGTGGGTTATATGAGCAGTCTCTTGCCAAGGACATCAGAATGGAGCTCTCTGCAGCCTCATCCCTCGACCTTAGAACTATCTGAGCTCTGTATGATCTCCAATCCAACCACCATAGAATCTTCAAGAAGCAGCCAGTCCTATCCATGTAGTCTGGAGACTTTTAAGTTGCTTCTCCCCTTCGGTACCAAGTTGGGAGAAGAGGAGACAACTCCATGGCTCCCTCCTTTGGAGGCCAGACTCCTGGGTATTTGGAGCAGTTGGGCTGAGAGCCATGGGAATTCCCCTAAGAGGGTGTCTGCCCTCAAGCCTACATTTCTCTTCTCTGTCCCTCCAGAATGATGTTTATGAATGGGCCCGAGACCACCGTGCCCACCACAAGTTTTCTGAAACGGATGCTGATCCTCACAATTCCCGACGTGGCTTTTTCTTCTCTCACGTGGGTTGGCTGCTTGTGCGCAAACACCCAGCTGTCAAAGAGAAGGGCAGTTTGCTGGACTTGTCTGACCTAAAAGCTGAGAAGGTGGTGATGTTCCAGAGGAAGTGAGTGAAGTGATGATGGAGCTGGGGATATGGCCTGAGCACCTGGCGTTTGGGAACCCCCCTTTTCTCCTAGGATTTATAAAACATAAGCTGAGAAATTACTGGGTTTGCATGTACAAAATCATAATTGAAAACTCCAACTTTTAATGTTCCACAGGCCTACAGCCATAGACTTGCTCTGTTCCTTTCTCTCTGAGCTATCTTAATTAAATCAATTAAATTCAACAAATGTTTATTGACCTTGAACAGCCATGGATACAAAGATGAATATGGCATAGACTTTACCCTCAAGGAATCTGTAGACTATTGAGGGGTGAGAGGATAAACCAAGTACCCGAAGAACCATGATACAAGGTAGAATATACTCTGTACCAGGAGAGGCACGAAGGGGAGGAGTGAGGAACATCAGGGAAGGATTTTTGAGAAGAGTAGCACTGGATCAAGTCTGCTGGATGGGTAGGGATTTTGATAGTTCAGGGGTAGCATGGGGGGGCAGGCAGTGCAAACAGAACATAATGAACTAATGCATGAAGCATGTTTCAGGGATAGTCCTTTTGCTTGAAGTAATAGGGTGTGGTAAGAAATAAGACTGGAAAGAGAGGCTGATGCCATTCTTGTAGGATTTTCTTTTTTTTTTTTAATCCAGGATTTAATTCAATAGGCAATAG
Source organism: Dugong dugon (assembly GCA_030035585.1). Taxonomy (NCBI): domain Eukaryota; kingdom Metazoa; phylum Chordata; class Mammalia; order Sirenia; family Dugongidae; genus Dugong; species Dugong dugon. The sequence continues at coordinate 53,358,359 of CM057475.1, forward strand.
GAAGCTATTTATAGTTTTTTTTGAGCAGGAATGTGACATAGTCAAAGATGTGCTTTAGAAAGTTCACTCCGAGAACAGGTGAAAGGAGCCATTGAGCCAAAGAGATGAGAGGCAGGAATACAAATTAGGAAGTAACTACAAGTGAACAGGTAATGAGGAGCCATGCCAGGGATGAAGTGGTAGGAATGGAAGGGGGTTGGATGCTTGGGACATAAAAGTGTAAGACTTCACTGCTGAAAGGGAGTAGGAAGTCAATTCTCTTAGAATGTCAATGGCCTGGTCTACGTATGAGAGAAGAATCGGACAGGGCCTCCAGAGGGACAGAGATCTACAAGCGGTCAAGGATACTTAGTGCGCCTCTCTGAGGAAAAGAAGAGCAAAGGATTAGAGGGTAGCTAGCAGGAAATAGGAGGCATGACACTAAACACAGACTCTATAAAAGAGCGCTGATAGGCAAGAGAAAGAAGCCCAAAAGCAGAATGGAAAACCAGCCTGGGAAAGAGAGCTCAGTTTATTAGTTTTAAATTTGGACCTCACCTGTTTTACCAGTGTGGCATTATGCTATAGTAAAAAAGAGCAATGGATTTAGAGTCAGAAGAGGAACATTCCAATCCTTGCTCCACTAGTTCCTAGTGGTGTGATCCTAGAAAGTCACTTAACCCCTCCTCGTGACCTCATCTAAAAAGTGAGAGAATAACAAGACATTCTCAAAAGATTTCCCACCCGTCCCCTCTTGCTCTGTTTTCTCACACACTACTCATGTAGGAGGACACAGAAAGCCCAGCCCAATGATTGTGGGAAATCCAGGTAGGTCTGAGAGTCTTCTCTCCGCTGACTGAATGTGCTATCTCTCCATGTAGATACTACAAACCCGCTATCCTGTTGATGTGCTTCATCGTGCCCACACTTGTGCCATGGTATTTCTGGGGTGAAACTTTTCAACACAGCTTGTTTGTTGCCACTCTCCTGCGTTACACCATGGTGCTCAATGTCACCTGGCTGGTGAACAGTGCTGCCCACCTCTACGGCTATCGCCCTTATGATAAGAACATTAGCCCCCGAGAGAACATCCTGGTTTCATTGGGAGCTGTAGGTAAGTCAGCAGTCCACAGCAAGACCAGATCTAGTGGTCTGTTGATTAGAGAAACCAAGTTAGCCTTTTTGTGTATTTTCATCTCTCAGTTTTTCCACTGTAAAGCTGTTAGCTGCTGTAGAGTTAGCCCGACTCGTGGCGACCCGCACACGATAGAATGAAATGCTGCTTGGTCCTGAGCCATCGCCATGATTGACTGTGAGTCGGACAGTTGTGATCCATAGGGTTTTTGTGGGCTGATCTTCGGGGCCAATATATCAGAAAACCTTTATGAGAATCAGGCAAAAAGTCTTATGTACAGAGGAAGGGATAAAAAATGACAATTCCTTTGATTCCAGGTTCCAAAACAATCTCCAGGTACTATGTATAAGTCCCTTGGAGTTTTCCATTTTCCAGTCACCTCTGGGCTGGACTATAACCTTGCCTGAGGCAGGGAATGCATAAATGGAACAATAGGGGGATCTGGCTGGCCTGTAGGCCTCCTGTTTTATATTTAAACATGCTGTAAAAAATGTTGAATAAATAATTACAGCTTAGTTCAATAAACTTTTTTCTTTTTTATCTCTCCACTATATCCAGACAAGTCATACTCATTGCTCACTGTGCCAACATGAAGGGCATCAGGGCAACTGTTGGTGGCCTTTACCACCACCTACCACTCTTGTCTTCTTGTCCTTTTTCTCTCTCTTCTACTTTTATTCTGTGCCAGGGACACCCTCTCCCCTAACATGGCTAACGAATCCCGCTAGGAAACAGTTTGACCACAAGTTCCTGCTCCTTGATCTAATTTATGAACTTATTTCTCTTTTTAATTCCAGTCTCAACTGCCAGCCAGAGTCTAAGACAACAGGGCTCTACCTTCTATCTCCATTTTCTGTCTATTACTCTGTCCAGCTGAATTATGTACCCTGACGAAGGCCTCTAATTCATTTTCCTTAAGCAGACCAGTGGGCTCCTCTTCCTCACCAGTGATCAGTGCTACTGGCCATCCAATATTCCCTAGACACCACCCTGTTCCACATAATTATGCACACCATGGCCTAACACATTTTTTCTGTGTTGAAAATCTTCCTTCATGTTCTCAACACTGACCATCTTTACTCTCTTGACTAAAGGCATTTTTTCCTATCTCTTACTTTGAACCATGTTTGAAATAAATTACCTAGGCTGTACAAGTCTGAGATTTTCACAGAAATGAGATTTGCTGGAATGAAGATTTGTCCAGTGTTGCAAAGGAGTCTATAATGAGCTTCCCCAGCTCTAGCCTCTCCATAACTACCAGTTACCTCTTACTTTGTGTCAGTTATCATTCAAGTCTCCATACCTGCCGTCCTAGTAACTGCTCTCCTCCCTTATCACCTCACCCTTTGTTCCCCTCCAGCTCTGTTTCCTGACATGCTGATCTTTTTTTTGCGTTTTCCCCCACAGTCACATGCTCTTCTTCTCTCTGCCAAAGCTTACCTCCTCCCTTGAGCCTTTCTTGGGCTGTCTCTTGCTGCCCCAATTGCAAAGCTTTGTTCTTCTAGCATCTTCTGGCCCTCCTTTTTTTTTTTTCTCCCTTATCTATGTGTGCCTCTGATTCAGTTTTAAATCTGGTAAGTTTGGGCCTGTTTAGTGGTAATACAGAGGCTAGCTGGAAAACCATTTATGGAAATTGGTAATACTCTCTGGTATCTTTAGCCTTGGGCTTAACCCACCCTCATACTCAGTTCACACTGTGGATAATCAGATGTCACAGAGGGAATATATGCCTTGTAATGTACTGGATGGAAACCCTGGTGGCTTAGTGGTTAAGAGTTCAGCTGCTAACCAAAAGGTCAGCAGTTTAAATCCACCAGGTGCTCCTTGGAACCTCTACAGGGCAGTTCTCCTCTGTCCTGTAGGGTTGCTATGGGTCGGGATTGACTCGATGACAATGGGGGTTTAATGTACTCGATGAGGAGCCCTGGTGGCACAGTGATTAAATGCTTGGTTGCAAACCAAAAGATTGGCGGTTGGAACCCACCAGCTGCTCTGCTGGAAAAAGATGTGGTGAGTCTGCTTCCGGGAAGTTTTACAGCCTTGAAAACCCTATGGGGCAGTTCTGCTTTGTACTACTAGGGTCGCTATGAGTCGGAATTTGATTTGATGGCAATAGGTTTGGTTTGACGTCCTGAGTGGTGTCATTTACTTTGCAGGACTTCCTTCACTTGCTTATTAATATTACTACTCTATCTGGGGTACTTTTTTCTTCAAAGGGTCCAACAAGCTCTTTTATTAGCCATTCTTTATTCCCGGCCTGTGATAAAGGTCAGTATTGTTGAATGAGGTTAGAAAGAAGAATCTTAACCAAGGTTGGTGAACTCTTCGTAGAGTTTCCAAAGCTTTGCCCATTACAGAAATTATCCTGAATCCAGAATTTCATTGTTTTCCTCCATCCAGCAAAATGAACTGCCTATTCCAATAGTTCGTAGAATCCCAGCGGTTAGAGGGAACATATAACCATTTTGACTCTTCCCTCAGAAAGCTTCTGCCTTGTCAGCATCACTCATTCATCAGAGTCAAAGCTCAAAGAATTAGGAACTAGAGCAGCCTGCTCTGAACCAGCAGTGGCTGAGGAACACTCAGGCCCCTGGGCTGGGCCTCCTTTCTTCTGGCTTTGCGCTATTGCCACATGTTGTGCTGGTACCTCCAGCCCTCAGGGGTAATAATATAAGGACAGTGGGGGAAAGGTGTGCTCCTTTGCTCACCTTTGTGAGAAACACAGCAAAAGTTCTTCATTCTGAACTGTCTCCACTCCCCACCCTAACACATGCCCGTATACACAGAGCCCTCAGGGTCCCAGACCAATACTTAGCGAAGCTCTGGAATTTCCCAGTCTAAAATCTGTTCAAAACAATGACAGTTTCTCTCCAGCCATTTTGCAATCTCTTGAGAGAAACTACCAGTCCTCCTCCTACAAAGGCTCCCGGATAGCCATGGTTTCCCAGATCCAGTGTTTCCCCAAACATTTTTTTGATGTGTACGCGGAGATCTATTTGGTTTAGAGTAGAAAAGGCTGCAAGCACTCATTCATTCAACAACAGAGCTTCCACCGGGTTTGAGGTACTCTGCTAGGTAACAGGTGTGCAAAGATCTGGAAGACAGCAGTCTTCAGTAGAGCTCCATAACTTCTCTTTGCTTTTGTTCCAGGTGAGGGCTTCCACAACTACCACCACTCCTTTCCCTACGACTACTCCACCAGCGAGTACCGCTGGCACATCAACTTCACCACCTTCTTCATCGACTGCATGGCTGCCCTCGGTCTGGCTTATGACCGGAAGAAAGTGTCCAAGGCCGCCATCCAGGCCAGGATTAAGAGAACTGGAGATGGAAGCTACAAGAGTGGCTGAGTTTGAGTCCCTCAGGTTCTTTTTCAAAAGCCAGTGGGGCAGAGGTTTAATGTTCTGTTTATTAACTACTGAATAATGCTAACAGGATGCTAAAGATGATGACATTAACCTATTCCAGTACAGTATTCTTTTAAAAATGCACAAGTATTGAAAGCCAGCAACTCTGCCTTTATGATGCTAAGCTGATATTCTTATTTCTTCTGTTATCTTCTAGTTCCATTGTCCATCTCTTTGCTTTGTTCCTATCACCTTCCTTTCCCTTCCCCCTCATTGCCTCCCAGGCAAGCAGCTGGTCAGTCTTTGGTGGATGTCAAATTTCCAAAGCCTAGACAACCTTTCTATAGTGTAACACTAGTGGCCTTTGCCCCAGATAACTCTCTTTCCTTGAGCTGTCAGGGGAGGTGGCTCAAGCTAGAAATACAGCAAAATTTTCTGAGAATGCCCCTGTTGATTATCTTCAGCTCACGCTTTTGCTAGTTGGAATAGAAAATTATTTGGCACAAGGCTTTTCTAAGCAGGTAGATTGTCAGGAGAGAGAGTGAGCATGCATAGCATGATCAATAAATAAGGATGGGAGTAGGGTGAGAAACAAGGCAAGAGGAAGCTCCTGCCATGCTCATATCTATAACTGCCTGTCTAGTGAGGACTTCAAGCCCCACCACACAGCATGCTTCCTTTCTCTCCTGACTCTGAATAGGGAATGGCCACGGAGCTTGGCAATGCTAGAACACAAAACCAAATGTCAAGATTTCAGTATTGTTTAGGCTGGGGATAATGAAGAAGCATTTGATTTGCAATAAAATTGGTCTCTGCTGGGGAAGGTGTTTTTTTTTTTTTTTTTTTCCTTTTCTTTTCTTGCATAACAGGGAGATTTCTTATTTCATATAACAAGAAGTCTTGAGGTTGAATGTCTCCAGAATTAGCGAGTCTGGCAGCTCACAGAATCATCAAAGTTCTTTCATCTTTCTGCTCTGCCATCTCAGAATATTGGTCAGCTCTTCTCATAGTTTTGAGATGGCTGCAGCATTTCCAGACATCCGAACAAAGGGTTTTAGGAGGTGGAGTTGGGGCCAACATTTTATATACAAATATATACACTTTGCTTGGAACGCTAAAATATTTCACTTAGAGGGATCCCTGAAAGAGGGATGCTTAAAGAAACTTTGAAGGAGTTGTCTATTTCCCCCTTGCTGCTGGGCAGAGGATGGAGGGTTTAAGGGGCAGAGTGTATAGGCAGTTCCTGAGAGATAACCTTACAAAGGAAAGCCTCTAAGAACACATTGCCAGGGGATTCAGAAGGTTACTGACTATGCTATTGGGCGTCCTGATTTGAAAAATGGTTATACGAGCAAATAAAATCCATTAATTTGATTTCTCCTTGGAATGGGTAAAACTTTCTCCCCCGTGTCACCCCCTTTTGCTCATTCCTTGCTCTGTTAACATCTAGCCTAGTGTATAGAACTGCCTGGGGGACGAGGCAGGAATCCCTCTGATTCTTGATTCCTGGCTTTTCCCTTTCTGTCCCTTGTCCTACCGGTTCTTTCTCTTCCCTGACATTGCCTTCTTTCTGTGGACAGGCAGCTTCCTTTGTGTTGATCCAGAGGTAGTGATGGCTCTTGCTGTCCAGGCAGTTCCCTCTCCTGCAGACAGAAATGCTCAGGGTCACTGAACCACTGTTTCTCTGTATATAAAGTAGCTAGCTGCTACTTTCATTTGGCCTCCAGAGTGTCTCCACCTTACATCCCTGCATTCCCCTGCCATGCTGATGACTCAGGACAAGGCTGGCAAACTGTACTAGAAACATCCTTAGCTCAGAGAGGCTCTCTCATGAGACACAACCAAGCCAAATGCCCATGCTGTGCCAGTGAGCCAGCCACAGAGGAAAAGAGGGTTTGTTTTGAGTCTCCTGTATCTGGGTCAGAACCAGAGAGCAGGTTGGATGCCCCCTGCTTGCTCAGTAAGTCTGCCCAGTCTGAGTCAGTGCCCCCAGCTGACAGTGCAATGCTTGTGGAAGTAGAAGGGAGCCTCCTCTTCACTGGGGATATGCAAGAAGCAAAGGCAAGTTCCAAAGTGCCTTACTTCGGAAGGAGGCCCTGTTCCCTGGAACCAAGGTGTACTGTAAAGCTTTCACGGGGACTTGGGATCTGATATCATGAAATTTGCTGAACAGACTCTTAAGCAAACCAGCATTCCCCACAACACAGCCTAGGGCAGACAATAGCATAGAAGATGCATGAAACTAACAAAACTCTGGAACACTCCTGTCCCTGTACCTCAGTAGTTAACGCAGAAACTTGACTTTTTACTCTAAGATTGCAATTGTACAACACCAAATACTCTGCCTACTGTTAAGCCCCAATGGTGGGAGAGAAGACAGCCTTTCTTCTTGCATTAATTGAATAGAGGCTACAGGGGGTTAGCCTACGCTACCGGCATCCTTCTCTTTTGAGCTGATCATCTCAATAGGAAGAAACTGAATGGAAGATCACTAGTTTTTATCTGCTAGCCTGTGTGCACCTACCCCTTGGAAATCTATTGGGTGGTTTCGATTCCACAGATCATCAGGTGCCTGCTTTATAGTATAAGAACAATAAAAACAACTTTCTCTTCTAATTGTGTTCCATGGATCTGATCCAGACCATAACCCTACACAAGGCTGGACTGAGTTCCTCAGGCTGAGGGGCCCAGTGTATATGGGGGTGTGTAGGTGGGTGTGTATCTGCTGAGCAAGGAACACTTTTTTCAAGATTCTAAAAGCTCAATTCAAGTAACACATTAATGATCCAGAAACTCAGATCTGATCAAGAGTCTGGATTTCTAACATCCTTGCTTTGTGGGTATGCTAACAACATAATTGGGTGCCTTACATCTTTTCTAATCAGTGTTGCATATGAGCCTGCCCTCTGCTCCTCCCCCTTACTCTTCTGTGGAGGTCCTTTGCACCTGAGAGCCTACAGAAGTAGCTGGGGGAAGAAGGGGCCTGCCTGGAGAATTTTCAGTACAGCTATTTGCGGGATTCCCTTCCGGGCTTCATTCTGGAAACTTCTTAGGGCTGTTCTGTTGAGTGCCCACATCTGATAGAGGGTGGAAGTAATTTGAATGTATTTGATTTATAATTTTTTAGATTAAAAGATGGCTGTAGCATTTAAAATGAAAAATTTTCTCCTCGGTTTGCTAGTATCCTGAGTGTATCCTCTGTAAGTGTAACTCGAATGGATGGGTCAGCGTGAGAGATTGAAGAAATCCATGTGGCAATGTTATGCTGGTGGTTAAGGCCAGGACCTCTCCTACCACTGTGCCACTGACTTGCTATGTGACCCTGGGCAAGTCACTTAACTACAATGTGCCTCAGTTTTCCTTCTGTTAAAATGGGGATAATAATACTGACCTACCTCAAAGGGCAGTTTTGAGGAATGACTAATGCTTTTTATAAAGCATTTTGGGATCTTTTAGCAGAGGAATTCTCGTAAGTCCTGAGTATTTTCATAGCAGCAGTATCCACCAGGAACTTAACATGTCCATGTCCTGAATGGTATCATTAGTCTCTGGTTTTCTCCAAGGGACTGAATGAGTCCATTGGCTAGGTGGTGGATGACTAGCCAGACAAAGTTTGAGAGTGCATAAACTCATTGCTATGGAAACATACACAAGAAACCCTTCCTTGACTGGATGGGATTTTTCCTTTTTTATGTGGGATAGTAGTTATTTGTGACCTAAGATAATTTTGGAATAATTTCTATTAATATCAACTCTGAAGCTAGTTGTACTGATCTGAGATTGTGTTTGTTCATAATAAAAGTGAAGTGAATCTGATTGCACTGTGTCTGGGAGTTTTTTGGCTGAGATTCAAAGTCCCCTGCTCCTCCTGGGATTTATCTCCGAGGTCAGGTACCCTATCTATGACCTGTACCTTTAAAAGTAAAAAAGAAGTAGAAGCTACGACAGTTGACTCATACCCCAGTAACCTGCCCTGCCCTGCCCTGACTAAGGGTTACTTTAGGTTAAATTCTGGGCCTCAGCAGCGGGAAGCCAGGAGTGTCTAAATCAAACACATTAACACCAGCTGGCACCTCTGCCCTGGGGAAATGCCAGGGCTCTCCAGTGTCACGTGGTCACATGGACTCAAGATAGAGATACCAAGAAAGGGAAAGAATATTTTGAGAAGCACTCTCTGGGAAAGCACTTCTTCACCTGCAACTCAGGCTGGGCAGTCCAGTTCATTCCTTCCTGTTTCTGAAATGTAGTTGCCCCCAGGGAATGAAATCACTTTCTGAGAATGTTGATCCTCCACAGCAGAAAAAAGGGGAATACAATCCAAGGGAAGGTTTATAAATTCCTAGAGTAAAAAGGGCTTCATGATCCACCTCCATAAAGTGGAAAAGACTTTCTCTTTTACTACTCATCTGAGAGGCCTCATGTAAAAAAGAGAAAGGCAGACTTTTTGCAGTTTGAGGAAGCTGCATATTCCAGCAGGAGCCACCTTGACCAATACCTAGACTTCTAAGAACTCCCAGAACCAGCTCTGCCGGTTCACCTTACTTTCTAATCTAAGGTTGTCCTCCCCTTGGACAAAAATCAGGACTCTTCTCAGTAATTCTGAATATCCAGAAATCAAAGTCTGTATTCACTGAAGCTTTGCCAGACCTTAATAACTTAAATTAATGGTGTTTTCTTCAGTATTTAATATCTGACTTTCCACCGTTAGCCTCTTTCCCTGTTTATTTTGTTTAAAGTGTTCAGACCAAATATTTTTTCATTTGTTCTATATCTGCGCTGTTCCTTCCAAGTCTCTGCTTTGTTTCCCATTAACTGGCATCCAGTTTAAACTGTTTATCCTCACAATGTTCTCTGCTACTTTCTTTTCATTTCCTATTTCACACTTGGCTGTCCTCACTGATTAAACATACCTCTAAGCCTCCTCCAGGTACTCTCTATTATTTTGTATACTTGTTACTTCATCCTGTGGGAGAAAGATGTGGCAGTCTGCGTCCATAAAGATTACAGCCTTGAAAACCCTATGGAGCAGTTCTACTCTGTCCTATAGGGTCGCTATGAGTCAAAATTAACTTGACTGCAACGGGTTTGGATTTTTTGCTACTTCATCCTGGGACTCTTTTCTTATTCCTATTTGCAAAAGTTCCAGAAAGGAAAAGGGCAGGGGAGAGATCTTAGACCTAGAAAAGAACTGATTAATATGTCCAGCCGAATTCAAGACTGAGAGGGAAAGGGAATAAATTAATGAGCTTACCTATAAGGACGAGTTATAAGAGCTGATAGAGGAAAAGTAATGAACTGTTTTTGATATGTTTAGTACGGGAGGGTATAAAGAGATTAAGGTCCTGTTTAGGGATCCAGATTTAACCATTAGGACAACTCAGTCAGTTGGGATACTATAGTTCACAAAGTTCATGTTCTGCATGCTAGTGAGTGAAGTGAGTAGCATTTGGGATCTTAAAAGCTTGCAAGTGGCCCTCTAAGATACAACTACTAGTCTCTACTTGTCAGGAGCAAAAGAGTAAGAAGTTATCCAAAATCTCAAAGAAGAAACAAGTCTACAAGGCTGATAGCCTACACAAGCCAGGGCGTCATCTACTCTGAGACCAAAAGAACCTGGCTGCCACCACTGACCATTCTTACCAGGGTCACAATAGATGGTCCTGGATAGAATGGGAGAAAAATGTAGAAGAAAACTAAATTCTTTGAAAAGGCCAGACACCTGGGGTCCCTATGCTGAGAATCTCCTAGACCAGGGGAAGATTGATGCCAAGACACGTGGAGATCTCCAAGGAATGCCGGGCCCACAGATGTTGAAAGGAGACACGGACCTTCCCCCAGAGCCAAAAGAGAAAGCCTTCCCCTAGAGCTGGCACCCTGACTTCAGACTTCTAACCTCCTAAACTGTGAGAAAATAAATTCATTAAAGCCAAAAAAAGTAAAAAGATTACAGCCTAGGAATGAATCCCTGTGGGGTAGTTCTATCTACTCTGTCATAGAGGGTCACTGTGAGTTGGAATTGACTTGATGGTACACAACGATGACAATATCTATTAAAATTCTAAATATGCATATTTAAAAAAAAAAAAAAAGGCCAGACTAACTGGACCTCTTGAGACCAGAGGACTCCCCAACTGATGACCTCAGACACTCTTTAAACCTGGAACCAAAACTATCCCCTGAAATTACCTTTTAGCAAAATAGCAGAATGGCACGCGAAATAAAGGCTATTACCTGTAAGAACGGTGCTCTACTAAAAAACCATCTGTAGGAGACCAAAAGGTCAACATTTACTCTAAAGCAAAGATGACAAAATAAGAGGGCAGAGAAACTACAGTACTGAAAACGGAACAAGCAGAGCACAATTAAAGAGAACGTTGACAAATGTAAAGAGAATGTGAAAAATGTAACTAAGGTCACTAAACAATTTGTGTGGAAATTGTCAAAGGAGAACCTAACTTGCTGTGTAAACTTTCACCAAAATACTAAAAAAAAAGATTTAACCATTGGACTAAAGGACCGAAAAAAAAAAGTTAAGCTAACAATAGAGAAGAGCATAGAAGCAAAATTCCTGATGCTCTGTAGCTACCAGTCTTCCCCTCCTCCCTAGAAGACCAGGATTAAAAAAAAAAAAAAAAATCATTGCTATCAAGTCAATTCTGACTCATAGTGACCCTATAGGACAGAGTAGAACTGCCCCATAGGGTTTGCAAGGAGCGGCTGGTGGATTCAGACTGCCAATCTTCTGGTTAGCAGTCAAGCTCTTAACCACTGCACCACCAGGCTCCTAGGACAGAAGACCAGGATAGACCCTAAAAATGCCTGCAAGGACATTTAAGCAAGAAATAGAAATAAAAAGCATCTAGATTGGAAAGGAAGAAGGAAAACGATCTCTATCTGCCAGTTCACCTCACTTATCTCCATTTGATGACATGATCTTGTATACAGAAAATCCTAAAGAATCCACAAAAAAACTATTACAACTAATAAATGAGTTTAGCAAGGTTGCAGGATACAGGATCAATATACAAAAATCAATTGTATCTCTATACACTATCAATGAATAATTAGAAAATAAAATTAAGAAAACAACTATTTATAATAGCATCAAAAAGAATAAAATACTTAGGAATATATTTAACAAAAGAAGTGCATAAGACTTATACACTAAAAACTACAAAACATTGTTGAGAAAAAGTAAGGACCTAAATAAATGGATTGGGAAGCTTAATATTGCAAAGATGGCAGTACTCTCCAAATTGATCTACGTATTCAATGCAATCCCTATCACAATTCCAACTGCCTTTTTTGAAAAGTAATTTTATAATTGACAAGCTGATCCTAAAACTCATAAGGAAATGCAAAGGACCCAAAATAGCCAAAACAATCTTGAAAAAGAACAAAGCTGGAGGATTCATATCCTGATTTCAAAATTACTTCAAAGGGTGAGTGAGTAATCACGACAATGTGGTACTGGCATAAAGGTAGACATATTTCAGTGGAATAGAATTGAGAGGGTGGAAATAAACTCATATTTATGGTCAATTGATTTTCAACGAGGGCGCCTAAACAATTCAACGGGAAAAGAATAATCTTTTCAGCAAATGGTGCTGAGACAACCAGATATCCACAAGTAAAAGAATGAAGCTGGCCTACTATCTTACACCATATACGAAAATTAACTCAAAAGTGTCTGCTAACATTATAAAACTCTTAGAAAAAAACATAGATGTAAACCTTCATGACCTTGAATTGGGCAATGTTTTCTTAGATAAGATATCAAAAACAAAAGCAACAACAACAAAAAAAGATAAACTTGACTTCATCAAAATAAAAAAAAATGTTGTGCTTCAAAGGATATTATCAGGAAAGTGAAAAGGCAACCAACAGAATGGGAGAAAATATTTGCAAATCAAGTATCTAATAAGGGACTAGTATCCAGAATATAAAAGGAATTCCTACAGCTCAACAATGGAAAAACAAATAATCCAATTTAAAAGTGGGCGAAGGATTTGAAAACATATTTCTCCAAAGAAGATATGCAAATGACCATTAAGCACACAAAAAGATGCTTCACATCATTAGCCATCAGAGAATACAAGTCAGGGAGAACCACAATGAGTTATCACTTCATAACCACCAGAATGACTGTAATCAAAAAGATGATTAATAATAAGTTTTGAGGGCGATGTGGAGAAATTGGAACCTCAGGTATTGCTGCTGGTGGGAGTGTAAAATGGTGTAGCCACTTTGGAAAACAGTTTCGCAGTTCTTCAAAAGGTTAAACGTAGAGTTACCATACCCACTGCCGTGGAGTCAATTCCAACTCATAGTCACCCCATAAAGGTTTTCAAGGCTGTAAATCTTTATGGAAGCAGACAGACGCACTTTCTCCCGCGCAGCAGCTGGTGGGTTCGAACTGCCGACCTTTTGGTTAGCAGCCAAGCTCTTTAACTACTGCACCACCAGGGCTCCTACAGAGTTTACCATATGACCTAGCAATTCCAATCCTAGGTATATATACCCAAGAGAATCGAAAACATGTTCACACAAGAACTTGTATGTGAATGTTAATAGCAGCATTATATGATATATACTATGTATTATAATTGACAGATTGCATTAGGTAAATCTGCTGCAAAAGATCTCTTTAAAGTGTTAAAAAGCAAAGATACCACTTTGAGGACTAGGGTGTACCTGATCCAAGCCATGGTATTTTCAGTCACCTCATATGCATCCGAAAGCGGGACTATGAATAAGGAAGACCGAAGAAGAATTGATGCATTTGAATTATGATGTTGGCAAGGAATACTGAATATACCATGAACTGCCAGAAAAATGAACAAAACTGTCTTGGAAGAAGTACAGCCAGAATGCTCCTTAGAAGTGAGGGCAGTGAGACTTCATCTCACGTACTTTGGATATGTTATCAGGAGGGACCAGTTCCTGGTGAAGGACAGCATGCTTGGTAAAGTAGAGGGTGGGCAAAAGAGAGAAAGACCCTCAACCAGACAGGCTGAGAAAGTGGTTGCAACAATGGGCTCAAGAATAACAACGATCACAAGTGTCTTAGGCCAGGTTCTCTAGAGAAGCAAAACCAGTAAAGCCTATAAATATGTACGTATAGAGAGATTTATATCAAGAAAATGACTCACATGGTTGTTGAGGCTGGAATGTCCCAAGTCTGTGTGTCAGGATAAAGGCTTCTCCTGATGCATGTAGCCACAGGGGCTGGCAAACCCAAGACTGGCATGTCGGAGAGTAGGTCTGTTGTTCACAGGCTGTAAAGATCGACAAATTCCAAAGATCCACAGGCAAGACCGCAAGTAAGCTGCTATCTCAAATCCCAAGAACCAGAGATCAGATGAACAGGAGCCAGCTGCAGGATCCAGAAGGAGCAAAAGCCCACAAGCCTAGCCAGATATCCCCCTATATTCAATGCAGGCCACATGCCCAAGAAAACTTCCTTTCAACTGATTGGTTACTCACAGCAGATCCCATCATGGAGGTGATCACATAATATAAACTCTCATCATGGAAGTGATCACCTCATCACACAACTATCAAACCACTGAGAATCACGTCCCAGCCAAGCTGACACACAACCTTAACCATCACAATGAGGACGGCGCGGAACAGGCAGTGTTTCATTCTGTTGTATGTAGGGTTGCTATGAGGTGTAAACCAACTTGATGGCACCTAACAACAATAAGGAACCCTGGTGGTGCAATGGTTAAGCACTCAGCCACTCACCGAAAGGTTGGTGGTTCAAATTCACCTAGCTGCTCCGAGGGAGAAAAACCTGTTGATCTGCTCCTGTAAAGATTATAGCCTAGGAAACCCTATGGGGCAGTTGTGTCCCATACGGTCGCTATGAACTGGAATTGACTCAATGGCATGCAACAACAGCATATACTACAATAGCCAAAAAGTAGAAACAACCCAAATTTCCATCAACAGATGAATAGATAAGCAAAATTTTATCTCCTCTAATACAGTAATATTATTTTGCCATAAAAAAGAAGTAAGTACTGATACATGCTACAAAACAAACCTTGAAAACATTGTCCTAAGTAAAAGAAGCCAGACACAAAAGACCACATAGTGTATTAGTGTATGATTCCATTTATATGAAATGCCCAAAAGAGGCAAATTCATAGAGACAGAAAGCTGATTAGTTGTTGCCAGGGGCTAGGGGAGTAAGCAGTGGTCATGGGATTTGGGGGGAGGTGATGAAAATGTTCTAAAATTGGATTGTGATAATGGTTGTACATTTCTGCAACTATACTAAAAACCACTTAATCATACTCTTTAAAAAGGTGAATTTTATGGTCTGTAACTCATATCTCAATTTTAAAAAAATTATATGAGGAAAAAATACCCCCCATTTTAATGTTTTTGCTGTTAATTATGGCTGAGGTTCAAACTCAAATATAGCCAAAGGAAGTACTCCATCTGCTCTTAATTTTACAGTGACATGATCTCTATTCTCAAACTACAAGGGGGCAAAGACAGTACCCACATGAGAAAAGGTAGCTGCTATAAGCTGGAGATTCTAGGATGACATTCTTGCTATACCAGATTACTTGGGGAAGTCCAGATACCATGTTCTCCTTTAGTTAAAGGGGCTTAGGCCACTGTATAAACACAAATCTCCTTTCTTTTTAATGGTGAAATCCAAGTTCAGAATCCATGAGACTTGGGGGTGCAATGATAATAATATCAACAACAGCATTTACTGTAGCCAGACACTGTTCTGAGTGCTTTCCTGTGCATTGTCTTACTGCATGGGAATTAGGTGCTATTAGTATCCCAATTTTACTGATGAGGTAACAGTTCTGAGACAAAGTAAACTCTAAGAGAGTGAGTAATGGAGCTATGATCCGATTCCAACACCAATCTTAACTATTCCTGGATGTGGAGTAGATGACAAGCTGGACAAGCCCAGTCCATAAATCTCTCACGTATTCAAGTAAATGCCCTGAAATACTCAGAGACAACACCTGGTTGTGTAGTTCTTCTCCCTAGAGGGCAATGGCAGGGAGCTTGACTTATGCAAAGTCAAAACTGCAGATGTGCCTTCTGTTCCGGAAGAATCCAACTCACCCATCTTAACCTTCAGCCACACCTGAATTTTAAGCTCTCCTCCCAAGCCGTAGAAACATTTCTTGTATCTCCTCTAATACTTTTCCAAACCACCCACCCTCCGGTGAAGTTTTGAGCTGCGTAAGGGCATATTCTTCTTTTAGAAATGTCTTCCAGCACCTAAACAATCAGTGCTTGATTGTAATACTGAACAATCAGTGCTTGATGGAATGACTGAAAAATCACATGTCTCCTTTCAAATTCTGTCTCTGCTACAAGTTGTGTGAAATGTCACAGGGAGTGGGAGTCATAGTCTGTGACCTGCAGTTAACTTTCTGCACAGCAGGCGAAGCGCTGATTCGTGTGTACACTGACTTTGGGGCAAATGCCACCGGCCCTAATTGCAGGCTCCAAGGAGCTGAAATTCTTTCTATACAGGGGGTGCGAGTGGGGGAGTTGCTGGAGGCTGAAGCTTTCCGTTTTCAGGACCCAGGTCTGCCCCTCCCCCACCCAGGGTGGCCCAGCCTGCTACACCGTGGCCACAGAGCGCTCACAAAGGCGCAGTGTGTGCTGTGCTGACTCACAGTGGTTCTCGGCCCAGGCGAGTGGCTGACTCCGAGGGCCCAAAGGGGCCCCTCCTGCCTGGCCATTTCCCGTAGAGAGCAGAGTAGCCAGGGCGATGCTGAGCTTTAAAAACCTATGACTGACTTCAGCCAAGAGAGGAAAGTAAAAGCAAAAGGCAGAGGAGGACCCAGGATTATTCGTGACTATATTGCTTGGGTTTAGTTTTTTGGATATGCCTCTTCCTTTCTTAGAGATTTCTGAATTGAAGCAAGGAGTCACCCTTTATTCTTTTTTGTTTGTTTCAGATATAAGCATTTTTAAATTAAGGTAAAATTCACATAACATAAAATGAAGCACTTTAAAGTGAACCATTCAGTGACATTTAATACATCCACAATGTTGTACAGTCACTACTTCTATCTAGTTCCAAACACCCCAAAATAAAACCCTGTA
Organism: Dugong dugon; assembly: GCA_030035585.1. Classification (NCBI taxonomy): domain Eukaryota; kingdom Metazoa; phylum Chordata; class Mammalia; order Sirenia; family Dugongidae; genus Dugong; species Dugong dugon. Next base: position 53,374,919 of record CM057475.1, read on the forward strand.
CCCATGAAACAGTCACTCCCCCAATCTCCTCTCTTCTCCAGCCTCTGGCTGCCACTAATCTGCTTGTTGTTTCTATGGATTTACCTCTTCTGGATATTTCGTATAAATGGAATCATACAATATGTGACCTTTTGTATCTGTCTTCTTTCTCTTAGCATAATGTTTTCAGGGTTCATTCATGTTGTAGCCTGTATCTGTACTTAATTTTATTGCTGAATAATATTCTATTATACAGATGAAACATGATTAGTTTATCCATCCATCTAGATGGACATTTGGATTGTTTCCACCTTTTGTCTATTGTGAATAGCACTGCCACGAACATTCCTCTACAAGTATCTGAGTAACCGTTTTTAATGTTTTTCTTTTTGGTATATACCCAGGAGTGGAATTGCTGGGTCATATGGTAATTGTTTAACTTCTCGAGGAAACACTGATCTGTTTTCCTCAACAGCTGCACCATTTTGCATTCCACCAGCAATGCACAAGGGCCACCCTTTATTCTTAACATGTACCACTTGTTCCTTTTCTCTTCCCCTTCCGACTCCCTACTTCAAAAAGAAAATCGGTCTCCAGACTTCCCTTTCCTCTGGAGTAGAGGGTGGGAGAAGTTGCACTTTTAGATTGTTATCAGGCCAAAGCTGAGCAGTAGGAACCCACTCTAGTCTTTTCCACAAATAGGATACTGTGACAGGAACAGGTGAGAAGAGGTTGCCAGAACCCTATGGCCACGAAGGCACACCCGCTACAGCCATTAATGTTACCCCATAACTACCCGCGCAGCAACTTCCAACACCTTCGTCCTCACACGGAACATTCCAGAAAACCCTCTTAAACGGTCAAAGCTGAGGGTGGAAAGGAAGCAGCTCTTTGTGAGTGGGCTGTCAGCCCTAGCTCAGATCTGCGGGCTTGTGTTTAACTCTCAGCTCAAGCTTCAGATCTCTGAAGACACAGCCCTTCGCTTCGTCCTACCCAGGGCACCCCTCCCCCCCGCACCTCCCCGCTAAAGTGCCTGCTGTCTGGTCCTGGCTGGGAGCAGACATGAATAGAGAGAAAAGGCCTCCCTCTCCACCCTCTTTCACCGGGTTACTGTCGGTCAAAGACCAGGGGCCCTCAAGAGCTTATTTACATTTACAACAGCCCAACAGCGCCTGACCAAGCCACAGCCAATCAGCAGCCCCCAAGCTTGTCTGATTCTGCCTGCTCCAATCAGGAGGTGCGATCGTTACAACCTCTTTCTCATGTGAATCTCAGGTCCGCCTGGGGGCGGGGAGAGAAGCCTGGCTCAAAATTCTTGCTTTTCTAGACCCCAATTATGCCATTCTTTGGAATGGGGAAAATGCTGCAGTGCCATTCAGTTGGGGAGACGTCAGCGCTGTAGGGCTCTGAGAGTTTTTAACTCGGCGAGCACGTTCCTTCTGCTGAGATACAATTGTTTTTCTGTTGTGAAGAAATGTAAAGCGACAATTTAGCCTCCCTCACCGCCAGCCCCTCCCTAACTCAGAATTGCAAATACGTGTTCTTAAGCACGCAGCCTTTGAGGTGGTGTCAGACCTTGCTAACCAGGACAGTTCAGTAGGATGACCTGATTTTAATTTTTGTCTGCACTAGTGCAAATACCGCCCTTGTAACAGATGGAAAGAGGACAGAGTCAGCAAAACAGACTAAAGACTGGATAGTCACAGGAGACAGCATGAGTAAAAGCAGCACAGAAACAGGAAAGTGCTCCAGAAATATTCATGGCCGATGTAATGAGCGTGAAGGTGATGTGTAGTGGGAGGGAAAAGGAAAGAGCTCTTGAATACAGGGTAGAAAGTTTAGACTGGCTTCTGTAAGTGCGGGTAGTCCCCAGGTTGGAACGTATTCCAGTTAGGGCAAACTACACTTAGCACCGTCTGTTGTTTTTTTGTTTTTTGGTGCAACTTATAGTTAGTAATATGTACTACATACAATGTTAAAATGTATCTGTAAGTTTATATGTAATATTTCCAACCCCCAAAGACAAAGATCAGATTTATAAAGACACTGATAACAAAAGGCAATAATAATGAAAGAAAAAAAAAAAAGATTCGACTTATGATGGAGTCATTGGAACGGAACCCCATTGTAAGTCAGGCACTACCTGTAATATGGGGCCATCAGATATTTTCAGACAGGAGAGGAAAATGATCTCTGGTTTTCATAAAGCTAATTGCTGGCCACATAAAGAGTGCATCAGAGGGGGACCAGATGAGGGGCTGGAAGATCAGTTATGAGGCTATTGCTACAGCTCAGTTGAGCAGTGCCCAATTACCCAGTAAGCTTACTAAACCCTTGCTTACCTTGTTTACTGGATAATCCAGGGATTGTAAATTCGAAAAGATGCTTTGATTCTGTAGGAAGGTGCTGTGGGATTGGGAGAAAGACAGATGCCAGCCATACCTAGAAGAAGAATCTTTGATGTGATGAGAAAATGTGAAATTGTTCACTACAGATGATCTGGTAAGCAAGGTAAGCACCGTGCTTACTTTGTCTACTGTATAATCTGCCCCTGCAGGTGAGAGGTCGTAGGGCCTAAAAAAGCTAGGATAATAATGGTGGAAAGGGAAAGAAGGGGCACAGCTGAAAGGCATTTTGGAATAGACTCAATAGTACTTAATCGATTGGATATGTGAGATGAGGGAGGCGAGGAGTCAGAGATGACTTTGAGGTTTCCAGCCGGAATGACTGGAAGGGCGGCAACATCACTAACTGAAATAGGTAGTAAAAGAAGAGAAGCAGATTTTGCAAAGGGAGGAAGAGTTCAATTTTTGACATTAGGAGTTGAAATTCAAGAAGAACATTCATGTGGAAATAATATCCAGGAGATAATTGGGAATAAGGATCTAGTGTTCAGAAGAGAAGTGGAGATGAGAACCAAAGAGTTTACGGTGATCACTTAGGAACAGATTATAGAATAACGAAAGATTCAGTGACAGAATCTTGGGAAGTATCAACATTTAACATATAGAAAGAGGACAGAGTTAGCAAAACAGACTAAAAAGTATCAGAAGAATATGGAAAAAGAAAACAGAATAGGGTAGTATAATAAAAGTGAAAAAATAACTTCAGAAAGAGGGATCAGGACATTGTAAAAAATAGATAACCTGATAACAGGGCATCAGTTAAATTCATTAGGAAACATCCACTTCATGGAATGCTAAATTATGCTGTAAAACTGTATTCACTGCCACTGAAAAATTGTCGATACAACTTGTTATGAGAAACATTCAAGCTAGAAAATAATATGTACAAAATTATCCCATTTTAATTACATATATGATTGCAAAGGGACACAAGGGAACTTTTTAGGGTGAGGGAATTACTCTACATCTTGATAGTGAAGGTGGTTACACAACTATGTACAATTATCCAAAAGCCTCAAAGCATAATGCCTTAATGAAAACAACAACAACAAAAAACGGTGGGGGGACTGTTGGTGGCACTTACTTTACAGGGTTGTGCTGGGAATGAAATGACGCAAGACAGCACAGCACCTGAAACGAGAAGGGAAGGATGGGGCAGCCTGGACCACTGCATGGCAGAGGTGGGACTGGGAGCAAAGCTCGAAGAATGAGTAAAGACAACACAGGGCCCTCAAAAACAAAAATGGGTTCAGACAAAAAGAAAGTTAAAGAAACTGAATACAGGTAGTCCCCGATTTATGATGGGCTCCATTCCGACAACTCCATCATAAATCGGTTCTGACATAATTCAAATACCTCATTTTTTTTTTGAAGTTTTTATTTTTATTAGCTTTTATTATCAGCATCTTTATAAATCTGATTTTTATTAGTCTTTGGGGGTTGGAAACATTACATACAAACTACAGATATATTTTAACATTGTATGTAATACATTTTACTAACGATAAGACGTACCAAAAATAAACAAACAAAAACACTAAATGGTCAATTGTAACTTGAATACGTCGTAAACTGGGGACTATACTTTTAGGCTGCAAAGGGGAGGTTTATGAGGGAACTTGGTAGTCAACTTAAAATAACGCTACGGAAGTGTTAAGAGACCTATTCTTTATTGCTCCAGAGTATTCAGTAAAGGACTGAACCCAAGTGGGAAGGAGAGTGTGGCTGTGGAGGGGGAGGGGCAACAGCAGGATATCAGGTTCATTTGACTCAAGGGCAACACAAAGAGTTTGGGGGTTGGTTTTTTGGACAGTGCCTTGGGAGGAGTGAGTCACTTCTCCCCAGAACCTGTCAAAGACACTTTGAGCAGGTTTTTTGCATGGGATGAGGTAATGGACTGGATTACTTCGTGAGGTCCGACCTAGTTTTAAGACTCTATGATTTCAAGTACATCAAAGCCTTACCTTAACCAAAGGTAAGGTTATTTTCAGCCTCGGAAATGGATGTCAACCTTGTCTCTTTCGACTGACCGGATATATCCCATCTGTTCACTGTTTTAAGCAAACTATCTTTATGACCTGACATGGGCTTAAAAGTACCATTTATTGTTGTTAGATGCTCTCAGTTGATTTCAACTCACAGCGGCTCCATGTGACAGAGCCGAATTGCCCCATAGAGTTTCAACTTAATGTCAGTAGATTTGGATTTAGTTTAGACAGCCACATCTTTCTCCCATGGAGATGCTGGGTGGGTTCAAACCACCAACTTTTCAGTTAGCAGCTGAGTGCTTAACTGTTGAGACACCACTAACTGTGTTTTTGACTAGGCCTCTGTGTAGAAATATAATTATTTGATTGTAATATGAATTCTCATTATGCTTCATATCTGGCATTCTGTAACATAATCAAGAACCAACTAGACTAGAAGTCAATTAAGACCTAGGTTCAAGTCTTGGTTCTACAGTTTACTAGGTGCATGACTTTGGGAAACATATTTGACCCAGAAGTTTTCAAAATATGGTCCATGGTCCCCTGAGGGTCCCTGAGAACCTTTCAGGAGACCTGTGAGGTCAAAATGATTATCATAATAAATTAAGCCTTTGCCTTTCTTCACCATGTTAACATTTGTATTGATGTTTCCTAAGCAATGGTGGTTAAACCATTTGCACCTTGGCAGGAATCAATGCACTAGCACCAAACTGTACTGGTGGTCATTATTTTCTTCACTGCCATGCACTCAGGGGCGAATATCTAGTTTTACTTAAGAATGTCCTTGATAAGGGGAGCCCTGGTGGCGCAATGGTTAAGCTCTCGGCTATTAACCAAATGTTAGCAGTTTGAACTCACCCAATGGCTCTATGGGAGAAAAACCAGGCGATCTGCTCCTGTAAATATTACAGCCTAGAAAACCCTATGGGGCAGTTCTACTCTGCACACATGGAGTAGCTATTAGTTGGAATTGACTCGATGTCACCCAACAACAACAGTTCTTGATAAAGGAGTAAAATTATTAATTTTATTAAATCTTGACCCATGGGAAGATGTCATTTTAAAATTCTGCGTGATGAAGTGGGAAGTACGCATAAATCACCCTTGCTTCCTAACAGCGCACTGTGATTGTCTTGAGGAAAGCATTTGTGTGGCCATTTGAATCAGCTGCTTTTTTCATGTAATACCATTTTTACTTAAAAGAATGACTGACAGGCAAACTATGGTTATTCAGACAAGTATTTTTCACTTAGAATAATGTTTTCAAGGTTTATCCATGTCATTCCTCTTTTTTTAGACTTTGTTTTCTGGAGCAATTTTAGGTTTATAGAAAAATTGTGCAGATATTTGCATGTGGGTTTTTATGTGGACATATGTTTTCGTCTTATTTGGGTAAATACCTAGCAGCACAATTGCTAGATCAAATGGTAAACCTCTGGCTTCATTCCTTTTTATTGCTGTAAAATATTCCATTATATGGATATACCAAATTATATTTATCCATTCATCAGTTGATGGACATTTGGGTTGTTTCCATTTTTGGGTTGTGATGACTAATGCTGCTATGAACATTCGTGTACAGTTTTTGTGTGGACATATGTTTTCATTTCTCTTGGGTACATACCTAGGAGTGGAATGGCTGGGTCATATTGGAAACCCTGGTGGCATAGTGGTTAAGTGCTATGGCTGCTAACCACAAGGTTGGCAGTTCAAATCTACCAGGTGCTACTTGGAAACTTTATGGGGCAGTTCTACTCTGTCACTATGAGTCGGAATCGACTCCACAACAGAGGGTTTGGCTTTTTATGGTAACTTTGTGTTTAATATTTGAGGAACTGCCAAACTGTTTTCCAAAACAGCTGCACCATTTTATATTCCCACCAGCAGTGTATGAGATTTCAATTTCTCCACATCCTCACTAACACTTCTTACTATCTGTCTTTTTGATTATAGTCATCCTGGTGGGTGTGAAGTGGTTTCTTGTAGTTTTAATTTGCATATTGCTAGTGACTAATGATGTTGAGCATCATTTCATGTGCTTATTGGCCATTTGTATATCTTCTTTTAAGAAATGTCTATTCAAACCCTTTGCCAATTTATTATTATTATTTTTTATTGTTGAGTAGTTAGAGTTCCTTTTATATACTAGTCCCTTACCAGATAAATGATTTGTAAATATTTTCTCTCATTCCATGGGTTGTCTTTTCACTTTTAAAAAAATTTTATTTATTTTGTTGTTGTTGAGAATATACATAGCAAAACATATACACCAATTTGACAGTTTCTACATGTACAATTCAGTGACATTGATTATATTATTTTTCTTCATTTCATTGATAGTATCTTTTGAAGCCAAAAGTTTTTAATTTTGATGAAGTCCAGATTATCTATTTTTTCTTTTGTTGCTTGTGTTTTTGGTGTCATATCTAAGAAACCATTGACTAACAATCCAAGTTATGAAGCGTATGTTTTCTTTTAAGTTTTATATTTTAGCTCTTACATTTAGGTCTTCAAGCCATTTTGAGTTAATTTTTATATATGGTGTGAGGTACTTTTGATCTCTTGAGATCAAAATGTCTGAGAATCACTGAACTGACTTTTGTGAGCCTCATTTTCTCATCCATAAAATGGTGACTGTATTTGCCCTACCACCTTATAGGCAGCTATGACGTCAAAAGACATGATATAAATGATTAGACATGATAAAGTGTTATTCAGATATGTTATTATTAATGCCATCATTTCCTATGTACGTGTTATCTTCTCAGCCTGTTGAAAGATCCTTGAATCCTTCCGCTTGTTCTTAAACTGTCACAGCACCTTCCTTCTACTAGAATACATAGCAGATCCTCAGTAAATATTTATCCTTAACTGATTGATATATCATAAACAATCATGCCTATGTTCTAAGATGGGTAGAAAGAGGAGCATTTACTTTTGTGGTTTTGGTTTTTTCCTAGCCACTTCCTCCTATCAACTCCCTAAGCTTGCCGTTAGTCCTTGTCATGGATTGAATTTGTGCCCCCCAAAAGTATCCGTCAACTTGGCTGGGTCACGATTCCCAGTATTGTGTAATTGTGTACTATTTTGTAATGTGATGTGATTTCCTTATGTGTTGTAAACTCCATCACTGTGATGAGGTTATACCGATGAGGTCTACAGGATTGGATAGTGTCTTGAGCTGATCTCTTTTGAGATATAGAGCGGAGAAGTGAGCAGAGACACATGGGAACCTCATACCACCAAGAAGCAGTGCCAGGAGCAGAGCGTGTCCTTTGGACCTGAGGTTCCTGCACTGAGATGCTCCCAGACCTAGGGAAGACTGATGCATCACAAGGACCTTCCTCCAAAGCCGACACTTCCTCCAGAGTCAACAGAGAAAGCGTTCTCCTGGAGCTGACACCCTGAATTTGGACTTGTAGCCTAATGGACTGTGAGAGAATAAACTTCTCTTTGTTAAAGCCATCCACTTGCGGTATTTCTGTTATAGCAGCACTAGATAACTAAGACAGTCCTCATAGAATTTTTCACTTGAATTGTTAAACTAACTCTTCCCCATCCTGTGCTTTTTAAATTAAATTTTTTTCAACATAAGCATGGAACTTTAAAAATATCCCTAGTAAATTTTATTTATTTGGAACCTGTAGAGGGCTTTTTGAATCCTGTTTCTTTCTTCCCAGGTTTTAAATATCCATTCAAGCTTTGTTTAATTGAAAATAGGATAAGCATGCCTCCTCTATCGTAGATAAGAGGGTTGTCTAGGTCAGAGCCAAGGACAGATTGAAATGTTTGGTTTTCAACTAATCTTAAATGAGACACTCTTCTCCCCGCAGTACTGTGCAATGAATGGATAAGCACATGTGGTCCACCAGGGTCATTCCAACTTTGTCCTCCAAACAGTTCCCTTATTTATGTCATGGACCAGCCTGAGAATCAGAGCCAGTAGAGTTGCTAGTGAAAGAGGAAGGGAAAATATTCCAGAATTTGGTAGGTAAAGGGTAATATTCAGTACAAAAACAAAAAAAAATAGCCACAGCTAATAGTAACTCTGTCTTTTTTCCCTGATGAAGGCAACATAGTGAAGTGAAAGGGTTAAAAAAAAAAATTCTGTTACCCAAGTGTTAAAGACTTGGCAGGGGGAGTACCTGCCAAAGGCAGATGGATCCCAAGGCCATTCCAGCCTTTAAAGGAGGAGAACCAGGAGAAAGAAGCAGAAGGGGACTTAGTTTTGGAATCAAGATATTCAATGGCATGTAAGGAAGAGGAAATACATTAGGATAGAAAAGACCTGGTTTTTAATATTTTTAAATTTAGTAGCCAAAATCCAAACCAATTGCCCTAGGGTTGATTCTGGCTCCTGGCAACCCCATGTGTTTCAGATGGCAACCCCATGTGTTTCAGAGTAGAACTGCCCTCCAATAGGTTTTCAATGTCTGTGATCTTTCAGAAGTAGATTGCAAGGCTTTTCTTCCAAGGTGCCTCTAGTGGATTTGAACTGCCCACCTTTCAGTTAGTAGTCCAGTGCTTAACCATTTCCACCACCCAGAGACTTCAGCAGGAGACCTTTAAATTGTCTATTGAGAAGTCATCTACTATAATGGACTACACTAACTGAGAGGTATTCCAGAGCTCCTAACAGGATCCTGGCAGAGCAGATTACAGATTGAACCAGTGTCTCTCTTTCTTCTATCAGTACCCTGTTATGGGTGTGTCTTTGCAGTGGCGAAGGGAAAGGTTGATGAGATATGAGATAAGGTTGTGGCAGTAGATTATGAGAGGAGTGTGTCCCAATGGGCTCTGTTCACTCGAAAAGTCTCCTGTAGTTTCTTTGTATTTTATTTTACGCCGAAGTTATACTTGCATGTAGTTTAAAGAGTCAAATAGTTTAACAAGATTTGTTTTGAAAATAGCAGTTCCCCATCTACCTCTCCCCACCATTTTCTGCTCCTCAGAGGCAATCACTCTGAACTCTTTTTAGCTGACTCTTTTGGTACTTGCCTCTGTATCTCTACATGACATGCTTATATGGCTACTTAGTGATTTTTTTTTCAATTTTATATATTATTTGTTGATTTCCCACCATGGAAGATGAGAATTTCATCTTTTTCACCACCACCACCATCACTACAACATACACACACTCATTCATTCTCACGGGCATGTGCAGGCTTCACATTTCTCATCCTCCCAAACAGTCATGTTGTAATTTTGGTTAGGTCAATATTCAGTGTTTATATTACTATGACTATGTAAATGTTGTTCACACATGAGCCATGTAATATAGCCGCAATTTCTCTCTTGCTCAACTTTTTGTTTTCTCTTAACTTAATGATTATCTTTTTTCTTTTAGTTTTCTATGTACTTATCATTAATTGAACTCAATCTCTCCACCAATTGTCTACATGTCTTCTCTGTATATTTGGTCACATCAGGTATTCTATCGATTTCATTTTCTTGAAGACATCTCTCCTGGAGCCCTCTTGTCTGTTTCACTGGACTAGTTGCTCTCTAAGCCTGCTGCAGAGGTATTGTCCTTGGAATTCTCTTTAATATCATTCTAGAGATTCACTTTTCTTCTCTCCTATGTTGAATCTCTTGTTCCTTGATCCCGAGTCTTCCTTTTTCTTGATTTACTGTCTTATTTTGGAGAAGCCCACTCTCCATTAGTTTCATGAAAAAGAATCTTTTAAAGATACTCTCTTTGCCTCCAGTTTTCCAAAATTTCATGATGATGTGGCTTGGTTTGGATCCATTTTCACATATCCTTGGGGACCCTTTCAATCTAGAAATGCTTGTCCTTCACTTTTGAGATTTTTTGTTTTTTGGATTAATTCATTGAGGATTTCCTCCCCCTCCGTTGTCTTTGTTCTCTCTCTCTCTCTTGAATCCCCAGAGGTGATCCTCTATTAAAAAAAACTTTTTTTTCTCTTATAGTCATGTGTTTGTCTTTTCCTTAGCTTTCTAGGAGACTTCTTCAACTTTATCTCTCAAACCTTCTGTTGAGTTTTTAATTCCTGCCATCATACTTCAATTTCCAAAAGTTCCTTTTTGTTCTCTGAATGTTCCTTTTTATTGCATCTCATCTTGTTCCATGGATGCAGTATATTCTCTTATGCCTTTAAGAATGTTAATGATAGCTTAGGGGGTATATTTTTATTCTCCTCTGTAATCTCTTGCCCTCCAAGTGTTGTTTTTTCTTGTTTTCCTTTTTGGCAGATCCTTTTCTGCAGATAACTGATGATCCTTGGCTGTCTGTTCATGTATAATAGTGGGGCCCCATGAAAGACCTCTTTAACGTGTTAAAAAGCAAAGATATCACCTTGAAGACTAAGGTGCACCTGACCCAAGCCATGGTGTTTTCAACTGCCTCATATGCATGCAAAGGGACGATGAATAAGGAAGACCGAAGAAGAATTGACCACTTTGAATGATGGTGTTGGCAAAGAATACTGACTATACCACGGACAGCCAAAAGAACAAACAAATCTGTCTTGGAAGAAGTACAGCCAGAATTCTCCTCAGAAGCAGGGATGGCAACTAGTCTCACATACTTTGGACATGTTATCAGGAGGGGTCCATCCCTGGAGAAGGACATTATGCTTGGTAAAGTAGTGAAAAAGAGGAAGACCCTCAATGAGATGGATTGACACAGTGGCTGCAACAATGGGCTCAGGCATAAGAAAGATTGTGAGGATGGTGCAGGACTGGACAGTGTTTCGTTCTGTTGTGCATAGGGCTGCTATGAGTTGAAACGGACTCCATGGCACCTAACCACAACAACAATGAAGCTGACTGGAGGCTTCGAGCATGCTGTAGGGCACATTCAATGTGAGCAGATCTCTGGCCTCCTGATTGGACTGTTTCTTTGGGTAATTCTCAATACAAATATCATAGTCTTTCCTTTAGGTTGTCAAATTCTACAGATAATCTCCTGCTTGAAGAATTCAGGCCTGGCTGCCAGCATTCTAAAAGCTAAAAGAGGAGAAGGGACTGGGGTGCCTAACATTCGGTATGCAAATATTCCACTTAATTCTCCCCTGCCCTTTTTTGGATAATACTGTGTAGTTTCTGTCTCCTGGTTGGACCCAGACTGATACAGTACCCCTACTCTTAACTGAATCTGGTGTTCTCCAGTCAAGAGAATCTTGATTTTACTCCTTCCAGTGAATAAACCTCTGGTGTTTTGCCTGCAATTAGGGGGATCCTCTAACAATATTTTGAATACAGCAGTGACCCTGTTCTCAGCCAAACCTTCACCCTTCTTCCAGAGGTAGCTGGTACCACCAAATCCTGAATCTTTGTGGATTCTTTAGTGTAAATCACATTGCTTCTTGATTATCTCCACCGCCTGCTTAAATTTCAGCTTTCCAGGTTCTACTAAGACAGTGATCACTCATACATTTGTTTTCCAGCCTCCAAAGTCTTATTGTGGTCTCCTCCCCCAGCCCACCCCCCTTTTTTTGTCTTTTTGGGATAATACCTTTTAAAAAATCACTTTATTGTAATTTTAGTAAGGTTTGGGGAGAAGGCAAATGAATGTAATCACAACACTTTTCTTACCTTTAAAAGCTCCTGTAGTTTCTTAGAACCTATGTATTTATTCATTTACACATATTTATTGAGTGCCTAATGTATGTTGTTGTTGTCATTAGGTGCCCTTGAGTCAGTTCTGAATCATAGCAACCCTATGTACAATAGAACAAAACACTACCTGGTCCTGCACTATCCTCACAATCATTGCTATGTTTGAGCCCACTGTTGTAGCCACTGCGTCAGTTCATCTTGTTGAGGGTCTTCCACTTTTTTGCTGACTTTCCATTTTACCAAGCACGATGTCCTTCTCTAGGGACTGGTCCCTCCTGATAACCAAAACTCGAACCAAACCCGCTGCCGTCAAGTCAATTCTGACTCATAGCGACTATGAGTCCTCTTAATAACATGTCCAAAATATGTAAGATGAAACCTCGCCATCCTTACTTCTAAGGAGCATTCTGGCTATACTTCTCCTGTGGTGCAGTGAATTACTTAATATGGCCCTTCTTGCCATGCATGGTGTTGTGACTCCTTCAAAATGAATGGGTGGAACTAGGCAAATAATGTGCTTGTGGCCCACCAAGGGGATTGAACAGCTTTGCTAAGAATGCAAATAAGGTGAATGGAACCCCTGTGGGGGTGGAACCATGCTAATACAGTGTATGAAACCCTAACAAGAGGATTAGTCAGTTTTGCCATCCTACTAGGCTTAAAGGGAACCAGTCTGAGAAGTGAGAGGGTGACCTCACTTCCATCAAGAAAGAAGAGCTAGGAGTGGAGCACATCCTTTGGACCCAGGGTCCTTGCACTGAGAACCTCTTATGCCCAGTAGACAGAGAGAGAGTGCTGTAACACCAGAGACAGTATGAGACAATGAAAAGCAGCAGTATAGAAATGGTGGCAATAGAACTAGGAGACCAGCGTGAGACGGCACGGTGGGCTTCCCAGCCTGGTGAACAAGGCAGCTACAGTGGGGTGCCTCTGGACACTTACTGGCAGAGCTAAAGACATCTGTAACACTTGCCAGAGCAGGGTAGAGGCCAGGCCTGAGGGGGCCAAGGGCCATGGGCCAAGAGAGGAGCCTGCCTTCAGGGGGCCGAGAGGAGCTTGCATGGCGAGAGGAGCTGAGAGAGTTGTCCTGCACTGAAGAAGGGAGACTTTGCCTAATGCTTCCTGGTCCTGATCCTGAGTTGTAGCCTGTTGATCCTGATCCTGGCTTATAAACTGTTACTTCCCTAATAACCCCCATAAATGTGAGTATGGTCTGTGAGTGTGGCCACTGCAACAAATTATCGAACACAGCAGAGAAGTAGAGAGTGCCATGGGAGGGATGGCTGCGTCAGAATTGGTAAAAAGGTTGGAGAGAGGAGGTATGTCTGACATCCAATTCATAGGAATAAGCCTTGGGCTGATGTTAATGTTGATTCTCCCCCTTGTGAAGTTAAAGGAGGCCTGATGCCAGCATACCATTTTTACATGTTTGTTCATTCTTTTAGCAGTCCATAGTATAGTCAATATTCTTTGCCAACGCCATAATTCAAATGCATCAATTCTTCTTCTGTCTTCCTTATTCATTGTCCAGCTTTCACATGCATATGAGATTAAAAATATCATGGCTTGGGTCAGGCACACTTTAGTCCTCAAAGTGACATCCTTGCCTTTTTAACACTTTAAAGAAGTCTTTTGCAGCAGATTTGCCCAATGCAATACATCATTTGATTTCTTAACTGCTGCTTCCATGGGCGTTGATTGTGGATCCAAGTAAAATGAAATCTTTGACAATTTCAATGCTTTCTCCATTTATCATGATGGTGCTTATTGGTCCAGTTGTGAGGATTTTGGTTTTCTTTATGTTGAGGTGTAGATTCATTAACAACCTATGATATACAGATGATACAACCTTGCTTGCTGAAAGTGAAGAAAACTTGAAGCACTCACTGATGAAGAGCAAAGGCTACAGCTTTCATTATGGATTACACCTCAACATAAAGAAAACCAAAATCCTCACAACTGGATCAATAAGCAACAGCATGATAAATGGAGAAAATTATGGTGTTGGTGAAGAATATTAAGTATACCATGGACCGCCAGAAGAATGAACAAATCTGTCTTGGAAGTACAGCCACAATGCTCCTTAGAAGCAAGAATGACGAAACTTCATTTTACATACTTTGGACATGGTATCAGGAGGGACCAGTCCCTGGAGAAGGACATCATGCTTGGTAAAGTAGAGGGTCAGCAAAAAAGAGGAAGATCCTCAATGAGATGAATTGACACAGTGGCTACAACAATGGGCTCAAACATAGCAACAATTGTGAGGATGGCACAGGACTGGACAGTGTTTCGTTCTATTGTACATAGGGTTGCTATGACTTGGCTCTGACTCAATGGCTCTTAACCATAACAACAACATATATGAGGCACTCAGTAAATACATGTAGAATGAATAAATACTACTCCTACTGGCTGAGCAGTATTCCATTGTATGTATATACCACATTTTGTTTATCCATTCATCTGTTGATAGGCAGTTAGGTTGTTTTCACATTTTGGCTATTGTGAATAGTGTTGCAGTGAACATTGGTGTACAAGTTTCTTTTTGAGTCTCTGTTTTCAAGTCTTTTTGGTATATACCTAGGAGTGGAATTACTGGATCATATGGTAGTCTATTTTTAGTTTTTTGAGAAACCACCACAATGTTTTCCACAACGGCTGTACCATTTTGCATTCCCATCAGCAATGAATAAGGGTTGCAATTTCCCCACATCCTCGCCAACACTTGTTATTTTTTGGGTTTTTTTGTTGTTGTTGTTATTTTCTGTTTTGTTTTGTTTTTCATCTTAGCCATCCTAGTGGGAGTGAAATGGTATTTCATTGTGGTTTTGATTTACATTTCTCTGATGTCTAATGATGCGAGCATCTTTTCATGTTTGGTGTCCATTTGAATGTGCTTTTTGGTGAAATGTCTATTCAAGTCCTTTGCCCATTTTATGATTGGGTTATTTGTCTTTCTGTTGTTAAGCTGTTGAAGTTTTATATGTATTTTGCTTATTACATTCTTGTTAGATACATGGTTTCGAAGATATTTTCCCAGTTAGTAGCTTGTATTTTCACTTACTTGGTAAAGTCTCTTGATAAGCAAAAGTTTTTAATTTTTATGAGGTCCCATTTATTTATTTTGTCTTTTGCTGTTTGTGCTTTTGTTATTATATTAGATAATCCATTGTTGAAAGCTAGGCCTGACAGCATTGCCCCTACTTATTCTTCTAGGCATTTTATGGTTTTAGTTTGCACATTTAGGTCCTTAATCCATTTTGAATTTGTTTTTGTGTATGGTGTGAGGCATGGATCCTGTTTCATTTTTCTGCATGTGGAAATGCAATTTTCCCAGCACCATTTATTGAAGAGACTCTTCTTTCCTCATTGAATGGACTTAGCACCCTTGTCAAAAACCAGTTGACCATAGATGTGTGGGTTTATTTATGAACTCTCAATTCTATTCCATTGGTCTCTGTGTCTATTGTTATACCAGTACTAGGCTGTTTTGATTACTGTAGCTGTATAGTATGTTTTAAAATCAGAAAGTGTGAGTCTTTCTACTATGTTCTTCTCTTTCAACATTGCTTTAGCTATTCAGGGCCTCTTGCCATTCCATATGAAGTTGAGGATTGGTTTTTATATTTCTGTAAAGAAGGCTGTTGGAATTTTGATCGGGATTGCTTTGAATCTATAGATCGCTTTGGGTAGTATTGACATCTTAACACTATTAAGTCTTCCAATCCATGAACATGGAACATCTTTCCATTTATTTAAGTCTTCTTTAATCTCTCTCATCTGTGTTTTATAGTTTTCATTGTATAAGTCCTTCACATTCCCAGTTAGATTTATTCCTAGGTATTTTATTCTCTTAGATGCTATTGTAAATGGGAATTATTTCCCTAATTTTCCTTTCAGATTTCTCACTACTGGTGTGTAGAAACTCAAGTGATTTTTGTTTGTTGAGCTTGTACCCTGCAACTTTGCTAAATTGCTCTATTAGCTCTAGAAGTTTTCTTGTAGACTCTTTAGGATTTTCTATATATAGGATCATATTATCTGCAAATGAAGAAATTTTTACTTCTTCTTTTCCAATCTGGATATCTTTTATTTCTTTTTTTTATCTTGTTGCTCTGGCTAGGACTTCTAACACAATATTGAATAGAAGTGGTGAGAGCAGGCACCCTTGTCTCGTTCCTGATTTCAATGGGAAAGCTCTCAGTCTTTCTCCATTAAGTATAATGTTGGCTGTTGGCTTTTCATATATGCCCTGAATCATACTGAGGAATTTTCCTTCTATTCCAATCTTCTTTAGGGTTTTCATCAAGAAAGGGTGTTGGATTTTATCAAATATCTGACAGGCTTTGTATGGTTAATATTTGGTTTCGTGGATAAGAAAAACCTTAAAATCAAAGTAAGACGTCTGTTATTAATTTTCCTCTTCAACATACTTTGTCATCCCCACTCACCCATACTTTATTCCCCAGCCCAGGTTCTTACAGACTGACTTCCTGATCAGATGGCCAAGTAATGTCTTCTGTTCAGAGTCACAACCAAAGGCAACTAACTTTTCAGTGAGTACTTATGTGCCCAGCACTATGCTGATGATTTAACTGTTGATGCACAAAACAACCTTATGAGGCATAAATTACTGCCCTATTTTCAAATGAGGAAGGTGAATCTCAAGAGATTAAATGACTAGCCTAAAGTCACACTAAGGAGCCCTGGTGGCACAACGGTTTAAGTGCTCAGCTGCTAATCAGAAGGTTGGTGGTTTGAACCTACCCAGCAGCTCCATGAGAGAAAGACCTGGTGATCTGCTTCTGTAAAGATTCCAGCCTAGAAAATCCTATGGGGCAGTTCTCCTCTGTCTGTGGGGTCACTATGAGATGGAATCGACTCGAGGGCACCCAACAACAACACAACAACAAAGTCACACTGCTGGATTGAATTCTGGCTGTGCCACCAAGCCAGAATTTAACCCAGGTCAGTCTGACTCCCAGGCGCAAGCCCTTGTCCTCATACCATGCTGCGTTCTTAGAATAGTCTCCTTGAATTGCATTTCAGAAAGTTTTATGATTCACCACATACAGAGATTAAGTTGAAGGGTTTTGAAATGTGAGCAAATTAAGCTTAAGAAAATGAAATGAAATCTATTTTAATAGGTAATAAATTTAGGAAACTCATTTCTCTAAGAGAGGCTATTAAAAAATATCAATGGGTTTTTTATACATAGTATAAATACTTTATTTGTTGCTTTGATGTATCTGTTGAGCATTGTGTATTTGTTTAGTATGCTTCTTTATAAATGTTTTTTTAAAGGGTTGAACAAATTCATTGGCAGAAGCATAAATATCTGCTAAGAGCACCTAGGATGAGGCTAGTGGGGCTGAAAACCATCCTGATCCTTCTCAGTCATGTTAAGTACTATAAAATAGTACTCTTAACTCCAAGGATTTTAATTTTACCTACTGGTAAATTGGGAGTCCCTGGTGATGCAAACTGTTAACTTGTTTGCCTGCTAACCAAAAGTTTGGAGGTTGGAGTCCATCCAGAGTTGCCTTGAAAGAAAGGCCTGGCAATCTACCTCTAAAAAATCAGCATTGAAAACCCTATAAAGCACAGTTCTACTCTGACACACATGGGGTCACCGTGAGTCAAAATAGACTTGAAGGCAACTGGTTTTATTGGTAAATTAAATTGCTAAGGCGTTTTAAAACAAATAATGCAATATAAATTTAGCTTAACATCTCCTAGTCTAAGTTCCTTACATTTACCTCTTATTCCTAGATTTCAAATATATTTAATTAAATTTGCCTTTTCCAGTTGTCTAACATGTGAGTACTACATAAATCATGAATATGCAGAATCTACCTTCCACCCAATTTGATAGCTTGAGAGATTTAGACCAAGGGGCTCTTGCCCTCTTTTTGCATCCTCCTCACCACCCCAATTTGGGTGAGGGAGTCAGGGGAAGGTATGGCCTGGGACCCTTCCATGCTAATGATCTCATTTTTGTCTGTTACATACATAATATAAAACAAGAATCCTTTAAATGGAAACATCTCTGGAACATTTATGCTTTTGTAAATATATACATTTATACATATTCATATGTTATATATCTAATACAATTATACAAATCTATACACATTATTTATAATATATCCCATCTTCTTCTGAAAAGAATTTGAGGTTGCTCAAGCTCTCAGCTACTAACAAAAAGGTTGGTAGTTCAAATCCACCCAGAGACGCCTTGAAAGAAAGGCTTGGTGGTCTACTTCCAAAAAAATCAGCCATTAAAAATGCTATGGAATACAGTTATATATAGTCTGACACACATCGGGTCACCATAAGTCAGACTCGATGGAGACCCCTAAGTGTCGCAAATGGTTTGCGCTTGACTACTACCCTAAACGTTGGCATTTTGATCCCACCCAGAGGCACTACTCAAGAAAGGCCTGCTGACCTGCTTCCGTAAAGATTACAGCCAAGAAAAGTCTATGGAGTGGTTTTATTCTGTAACACATAGGATTGCCATGAGTTGGAATTGACTTGATGTCAAGCCAGAGTTTGAGAGGTGGATGGGCGTACAGAAACAGAAAGCTAATAAAGTTAAAGTTTTAGTTGTTGTTGTTGTTAAGTGATGTCAAGTTGGTTCTGACTCATAGTTACCCCAGGTACAACAGAACGAAGCATTGCCCAAACCTGCGCCATCCTCACAATTGTGCTGTGTTTGGGCCGGTTGTTGCCATGTGTCAATCCATCTCATTGAGGGTCATCCTCTTTTTCACTGACCTTCTACTTTACCAAGCATGATCCTTCTCCAGGGACTGGTCCTCCTGATAACATGTCCAAAGTATGTGAGATGAAGTCTCGCCATCCTCGCTTCTAAGGAGCATTCTGGCTGTACTTCTTCCAAGACAAATTTGTTCATTCTTCTGGCAGTCCATGGCATATTCAATATTCTTTGCCAGCACCATAATTCAAAGGCATCAATTCTTCTTTAGTCTTCCTTATTCATTGTCCAGCTTTCGCATTCATATGAGGTGACTGAAAATACAATGGCTTGGGTCAGCGCACCTTAATCCTCAAAGTGATCTCTTTGCTTTTTAACACTTTAAAGAGGTCTTTTGCAGCAGATCTGCCCAATACAATACTCTGTTTGATTTCTTTTCTTTTTTTTTTTTTTAGTTGTGTTTTAGGTGAAAGTTTACAGCTCAAGTTAATTTCTCATACAAAAATTTATACATATTGCTATGTGACACTAGTTGCAATTCCTATAATGTGACAGCACACTCCCCCTTTCCACCTCAGGTTTCCTGTGTCCCTCCAACCAGCTCCTGTCCCATCCTGCCTTCTCATCCTGCCTCCGGACAGGAACTGCCCATTTGGTCTCATGTGTCTGCTTGAACTAAGAAGGACACTCTTCACTAGTATTATTTTATGTTTTATAGTTCAATCTAATCTTCATCTGAAGAGTGGGCTTCGGGAATGGTTTTAGTTCTGGGTTAACAGAGCATCCAGGGACTATGGTTTCGGGGGTTCCTCCATCATTTGATTTCTTGACTGCTGCTTCCATGGGTATGGATTGTGGATCCAAGTAAAATTAACTCCTTGACAACTTCAGTATTTTCTCCGTTTATCATGATGTAGCTTATTGATCCAGTTGTGAGGATTTTGATTTTCTTTATGTTGAGGTGTAATCCATACTGAAAGCTGTAGTCTTTGATCTTTATCAGTAAGTGCTTCAAGTCCTCTTCACTTTTAGCAAGCAAGGTTGTGTCATCTGCAAATAGCAGCTTGTAAATGAGTCTTCCTCCAATCCTGAATGCCACGTTGTTCTTCATATAGTCCAGCTTCTCTGATTATTTGTTCAGCATACAGATTGAATAAGTATGGTGAAAGGATACAGCCATGACACACACCTTCCCTGATTTTAAACGATGCAGTATCTTCATATTCTGTTCAAACGGCTGCCTCTTGGTCTATGTACAGGTTTCACATGAGCACATTTAAATGTTCTGGAATTCCCATTCTTCACAGAGTTATCCCTAATTTGTTATGATCCACACAGTCAAATGTCTTTGCATAGTCAATAAAACATAGGTAAACATCTTTCTGGTATTCTCTGCTTCCATAAAGATTATAGCCAGATATTTGATGTGGTGAAACCCAAAGGTATGGTGAAACACATGAAATTGTGCACTACCAATTAGTAACTAAGAACAAGTAAGCCTGTGCGTGCCTTGCTTAATGGGTAATCCGCCCCAGTCCCTAAATAATATGTAGCACCACTTGACAGTATTTTAACCTTTATATGAAAGATATCGTAGGTTTTATTCTGAAGCCTTATTTCTTTTCCCCCCACTCAATATCATATTTGTAATATTAACCTTTGTTGATACATTTATTTACAGTTATTCATCCATTCTCCTTTTGATGGGCATTGAGCTTGTTTTCAATTTTTTGTTATGAACATTAGTATATATGCCTCTTGTAAATATGTACAAGAGTTTCTCTAGAATTGGAATAACATTGCTCCGCTTCCTTACCAACATTTAATATTGTCAGACCTACTTTCCAACCTACTTGCTGTAATTCCCACTGCTCTCCTTCATGAATCTTTGATTCCAGCCAAATTGGAGTACTCACTGATCCCTAAACATATTCTGCAATTTATTTTCCTCCTCCTTCAAGTATTTTTTGAGTAGCTACCCTATGTCAGAAACCCTGCAAAAAGTTAGGAAGACAAAGATGAAAAGACGTGGCTCTGGTGGTAAAGGAGTTTGTAGTTTACTGGGGAAACAGACTTGCAAACAACTGTGACAATATACGATTGTTATACAACATACAATTGTAATTGTTACAACAGAAGTATTCACAAATCATAGTATGCAATAAGGCAGAAGGAGCACATAAGTCTACCAGAGGTCAGAGAAGACTTCACCGAGGAGGTAGTTTAACCATGTTTTCACTTATGCAGTTACCTCTGCCTGGAAGATCCTTCCCTCTCATCTTGGCCTATTCATGGCCAGCTCAAGTGCCAACTCCTCAGAGAATGTCTCAGTTTACCCCAGGAAAGTACTTTGTACTTTTCTTATAGCTTGTATCACATTGACTTGTATTGTAGATATTTGAATACGTGTATTTTACCTCCTCTACTAGATTATAAACTCATTAATGGAAGTGTTGGCCTCTTACACATCTTTACATCTCCTATACAGTCTAGACTACTGCTGACACACAGTGTATATTTAGTAAATGCTTTTGAATGAAAGAATAAGACAAAGGAGTGGGGGCTACATCACTTGGCTTCGATTCTCCCAGATCATTGACCCTTCAAACATTTTAAAAAATTGCTAAACTGGACTGCACATTATTTGCTATTGCCAAAAGTAACAGGAAGATTTTTTTTTTTAAACAAAGAGTCAAAGCTATCTATCCTACTCCTTTGGTGCAAAAAACTTGTTATATAACATTGTAAAATGTTATATAGTAAAGAGGGCTTCCTCTAGTCTTGTGTTTCATGCCTCTGTAGTAAACTCCACATTGCCATTTTGAAAAATCTTGCCAACATTAACTCACTACCACTGTTCTCATCAGTAGAATGAAAAATATTGCAAATCTCTTTGGTACAGCAACGGGGAAATGAGGTAGGAAGAAATTCAGGACTTGGAAGCTGGTGGCTTTTATACTGTCTGTATGAGTCTTCCTCTCTCTAGTAGTGGAAGAGAATAAAATGCTATGTGCTTTCAGCTTTTTAACATATACAGTAACGTTTTTATAAATGAACTCAAGTTACTTACAATCAGAATGATAGGAAAAGTCTTATAGCCTTTACTTGGACTTTGGGAATGCCTATAGACATTCCAATAAGATACCAGTAAGGGATGAGCAGTAGAACATGACGAAGACAATGCAGTCAGAATTCAGTGAATGATTACCCACTACTTGTCAGACACGTTTTCCAAACTAAGCTCCCACCCCATATTGAAAAAAGGAGTATGATTCTGCTCCAGGGTTTTGTGAAAAATACATACTAGTTATTAACTATGGGCTTGTATGAAATAACCGGTGTTTTCCATAGCTTTTTATACGTATCTACTTAACGATTCATCTATCCCTATAGATGAAATCAGAAAGCTATGCAAACATTAACAGGTGAAAATATTTCCATATTGGCCTTTAAATTCTCTGTGCTAAAAACTAACATGCAACCTTCCCAGACTGAAGGGTTGGCAAAGAGACAAAGCAGGCACTAAGGGCATCCCTTAGGTTACCCTACTTACCTGGACGTATTTGTGGGAAGCTGAATCCACTAACAAGGAGTTGCAATGGGAAATGGTGATCCTTCATTAAGAAATATAAGAGACAAGTATTTTCATACCACAGTAAGAATCTTTATATTTCTTTCATGAGGGAAATTCCATTTGCATCTAGCTGTAGGATCAAGATGGGGGAATTCTAGGGAAAAAATAAGATTTTATTCATGAAGACATTTTCCGTAACAACTGCAAGATTTCTTATTTTCTTTAAACATATCACAGAAAATCTATTTTTGCGATGATTTGGTTACCACAGGAGTTGGGAGGAAATAGATAGAGATTCACTCATTTCACCCTTGCA
The DNA here is from genome assembly GCA_030035585.1 of Dugong dugon. NCBI lineage: Eukaryota > Metazoa > Chordata > Mammalia > Sirenia > Dugongidae > Dugong > Dugong dugon. The sequence continues at coordinate 53,397,489 of CM057475.1, forward strand.
CTGGAGGACCAATGTACACTATTTATGGTTGTGTTTCCAAACTTCAAGACGAGAATAACACTTCTCTGGGTTACTGAACTTGTCTGTGAGAAATATATATTAACTATTAACTATGGGCTTCACAATGTTTCATTCAATAAGGGACTTTCTAGGTGTGCATGGTTACTGGGTGGCGCAAATGGTTTGCTCTCACTACTAACTGAAAATGCTGTCATTTAAATCCATCCAAAGGCACCATGGAAGAAAGGCCTGGTGATCTACTTTCGTAAGATCATAGCCATTGAAAATGCTATGGAGCAGTTCTACTCTGCAACAGGTGGGGGTCTCCATGAGTCAGAGCCAACTCCACAGCAGTGGGTTTGGTTTTGGTTAGTATGTGATAAGGAGGATGGTGGGTCTCCTCAGTCAGGTGGAGGCTCTGAAATTCAGTGGTGAAAAGCTGGTGCTGGGCAGGATGACTGCTTAGAGGGGAAGGAGTAGGGGGATCTTCTGCTCCTTCTGCCAGTTGTGCTCCCTTCCCATTTTGTGAGACACACACTTCTCAGTCAGCACTCTGTATATTCACGTCTTGTCTACTCTCCGTCTGTGAAGAAATGGACACTGGGCCCTTCATAGCCCTGTTCTTGGTATAACACGGAAGGGTTTACCTTCAATTATCTTTGGCTTAGGGAATCTATACTTCTTTCTCCCCAGCCTGGTAATTAAATGGGTGATTCAATAAAAGGAAAAGGTATTGGTCAAGCTTCTTTCTCTATCAGTAAGAGGCATACCTTCCTATTATTTTTCTTCATCCAAATGTTGTTGTTGTTGGGTGCTGTCAAGTCGATTCCAACTCATAGCAACTCCATGTGACAGAGTAGAGCTGCATCCAAATACAGCTACTAAAATTTTTAAAATCCTGTATTTGTAATCCGGTGAGGCCGCAACTGACTTAAGCCCAGATTAGAATAGTGTCACATTCAACCTCAGACAGACTGGACTATGCCAAGATTTCAACACTGATGGATGCTTCTCCAGTTTAGTTGAGCATCCCTACTCCCAAACTCTGCAAACAGAATTCTAGGATCTTAGAACTGGAAGTGCCATTTGTCTGTATGACTACTCCTCATTTTGCCTCCAATGATTTCCCTTTTATGTGAAGTAGGACCCTGGGGCAGCCCGAGGTTTTTGGTCTGTTACCTGTTTGTAATCAGAGAGGGCACAACTAGCTGAGATTGTTGTCAGTATGTGGGTGTGGCTGAAAAATAATACTCTCTCTGACCAATAGTCCTTTCTTCACTGTACACTGCTCTCATGCTGTTTCTCATGAATAAAACACATTCACATGACATTTTGTACTTTCTTTCTTTATTCAGTTTATGCAGATAGCTACTTCCTTTGGGCAGTAAAACAGAAGTGTTAGCTCTGTGAGCTAGAGTTTAAGAAACCAGGAATGAAGAAGCTAAAGAACTTGCTGAAGAGCACATGGTAGGACCGTGTGGGATGGGATGAAGAGTGAAAGTCACGAGCTCTGGGCCCATACATTAATCTGTTTTCCTCCCTTTAAAAAGCTTGTTTACTTTCCAGGACAACTGACAATTCCCAATAATTTTTTTTCTGGGAGCAAATGTTTGTGTACCAGACCAAGAAGGAAGGAGAGAAAAAAGGAGGGAAGGCAAGAAAGAGGGAGGGAGTCAGACTAGTTTTAAATTTAAACTAGTCACAAACATACAAACTTCAGACAGTTTGAAAGCATGAACCCTTAGTAAACAGAACACCATATGTTTGTTTTTGTAGAACAAGGTGAATTATTTGCAAGTTCTCATAAAGTAACAGCAGTTAGTTTCACTCTGGATTGAGTTAAGACAGTGATACATTCATCCTGAAATGTTAAAGGGAGTTGTAGCTCCTCTAACCAGGTCTTGCCATTTTCAGTCACTAACCTGCGACCTCTTTAAATTGGCTGCTGAGAATGTGTTGGGTTTTCCCATAGCTAAGTTATTCTTGTGCCAGTTTGGCTTATGAAATGTTTACAAGCTGTTTAAAGTATTCTGACCAAAGGCAGATAGGTCCAGAGGGCTTTTTAAACCACACTTTCTTAATTCCTTTTTTTTTTTTTAATGCTAAGGTAGAAGCAAAGGTTACCATGAGGATTTTCAAAAGGCCTGCCTCTAATATTTGCAGGGCCCTGCAAGAGTACAAATGAAGGCCTGCATATATATGTTTGAGTATTTAAAATGTATAATTCAAGATAACAAACTATTGTTAAAGAAAATAGGATTAAAATGTATTCTTTTCTTTTACCTTGACCTATATACTTTTGTAACAACCTGGAAGGCTAGATCTGGATTTACAATCAGACTCCTCAGAGTTCCACACCACAGAGTGATGTGTGGGAAGAGCCGGCCCCCAGCTCCCAGCCCCCAGGCTCTTTCCCGTCTCTCCCTGGCCCAGTTCTGTTCCACACGGTCAGGGTGGTCTTCCTACTTATTCATGAGAACACATGTTTAAGTTCCAGCCACACACCCTTCAAACAACTCCCTCCTTGGGCTTAGTGACGTGTGCACTGGTGGTGCAGTTCACCCTCGGGAGGACAGACCTACACAGGCTCTGCAAATGGGCTTTGGGCCATTTAGGCAAGGAATTCTGGGCTTCCAGGTCCCCAGATCATAGTCTAGAAGCAGGGGAATTGGGGGAGGAGACACAGATTCAGGCTGGTCTCTTGGTCCTATGGATGCCTCCACACCTTGGAAGGATCAAAGTGGGCCCTAAAACCCGGGGCTCAGGGCAGGGGCTCCTCTCGCCCAGGTTTAAGTGTATACTAGCATTTTTAATTTTTTATTTGTTTTTATTAAAATAATACATATACATAAAGGCAAATCAAATAGTAAAGACCAGTTTATATAATGGGATGTACCCTCTCCCTCCTCTCCTCGAAACCATTCCTCAGAGGCAAACTCTTTGAACCACAGCAATTCTAATGTTTACCTCATAGCCGTAGAGTATATGTTCTTACATCTACTTATTAATTTATCTACTTTGAACATTATCTTTTTTTATATAAACAATCTCAAACTCTAGAAAAGTTGCAAGTATACAAAGAACTTTCTTCCTGAACCATTTGAAAGTAAGTTGCCAATATGATACCTCATCACCCCTGTTTTCTCTAGAGTGTATGTCCAACAAACAAGGGAATTCTCCTACATAACCACATTACAACCATCAGAATCAGGAAATGAACATTAATGCATTACTATATATAATCATCAGATCCCACCCAATTGTCTCAATGTTCTTTTTAGCAAAAGAATCCAATCTAGAATCATTCGTTACATATAGTTATCATGTCTCTTTAGTTTCCTTCAATCTAGAACAGTTCCTCAGTCTTTTCTTGACTTCCATGATCTTGACACTTTTGAAGATTACAGGCCACTTTTTTTTTTTTTTAAAGCATGTCCCTCAATTTAGGTTTGTCCAATATTTCCTCATGATTAGAATCAGGTTATGCACACTTTTGAACACCTCCTATTTATTACAAAAGGAGCCCTGGTGGCACAGTGGTTAAGAGCTTGGCTGCTAACCAAAAGGTCAGCAGTGCAAATCCCCCAGCCATCCTTGGAAATCATATGGGGCAGTTCTACTCTGTCCTATAGGGTCACTATGAGTCGGAGTCAACTCAAAGGCAATGGTTTTTTTTATTATTATTATTTATCACAAAAGTGATGATGCTATGTTTTTCTCATTGGATCCATCAGGGGGAACATGATTTTTTTAAATTTTTTTATTATTGTACTTCAGGTGAAGGCTTACAGAACAAATAGTTTCTCATGAAACAGTAGTACACATATTGTTTTATGACATTGGTTAACAACATCACAACCTTTTCTTTTGGTGAAAATATACATAGCCAAAGATACACCATTTCAAAAATTTCTACATGCACAGTTCAGTGACATTGACTATGCTCTTCCAATTGTGCTGTTATTCTCACTTAAGATGAAGGCTTACAGAACAAAATAGTTTCTCATTTAACAGTTACTACAAATGCTGCCCTATGACAATAGTTAACAATCTCACAACACACATCAACAATATCCTTACAATATCCTTGGGTTCCCTATCACCAGCTTCCTTGTCCCTTTCTGCCTTCTGGCCCTTGTCACTGGACTCCTGTACCTCGTTAAGTCTCATTTGGTTTTACAGGGCTGTCCACTCCCAGGCTGAACGGTGAACCTCGGAGATAACTTCACCACTGAGCTAAACGGGTGTCTGGGGGCCATACTCTTGAGGTTTCTCCAGTCTCCTTTAGGCCAGTAAATCTGGTCTTTTTTTTGAGTTAGAATTATGTTCTACATCCTTCTCCAGCTCTGTCCAGAACCCTCTGTTGTGATCCTGGTTGGAGCTGTCAGTGGTGGTAGCCGGGCACCATCTAGCTGTACTGGACTCAGTCCGGTGGATGCCTTGGTAGCTGTGGACAATTAGTCCTTTGGACTAATCTTTTCCTTGTATCCTGTTCTCTTCATAGGGGAACATGATTTTGAATTTGTCCCATTACTGGTGGTATTAATATTGTTCACTTGATTAAGGTGGTGAAACAAGGGTAGTATTTAATAATTATTTTGGGGGGACATATTTTGAGACTATTTAAATATCCTGTCCTCATCAAACGGATGCCTTCCTCAGTCCACTTGGGATCCAACACCCCACACCAGGCTGTCCCCCAACAAGGATGCTCTCTTTGCCCTGCTCAGGCTCTGACAGCCCATGCTGGGCCACCACATCACATTGAAGCCCTCTTCATCTCTCTCGGGATCTGACACCCAGCGCCAGGTGCTGCCGCCAGCCCACTCAGGTTCCAACACTATGCTAGGCAGCCTCCTGCATAGACACTCTCCTCACCGCTTACTCGAACACCCCACTCTCGCCTACCACTGCTCTCTCCCATCACCACCACCACTCCCACCATGAAGACACCTATCTTACTTACCTAATGGCTTCTGGACTGAAATTGTTCATGAAAGGAAAGGAAGGGAAAGGTAGGAAAGAGAAGGGAAGAGGAGTGAAAGAGGTAGAGGAAAGGGAAGAGAAAGAGCAATACTGATATATTTTTTAGAATATGCTAATACTCTAAATCAATGTTAATTCAACGTTAGGAAACACTTCTTTTGCATCTGTAAACAATAAGGGTTTATTTCTTATACTAACTTTTAATCATTATTTTTTTCACTGTTGGTAAAATAAGCTGGTACTGCGATGTTTAGCATGGAAAAACTAACAAAGGGATTTCTCTAGGTCATATGGCAAATCATTTGCTAAGCTAGGAACAAAAATTCACAGGGTCAGGTCTATCACCATCTTGTCTCTCTTACCTTTGTCTGGCTAGCTCCTGCCTTTTGTTTACAAAGTATAGGCAGAGTTAGTAGTGTCTATACAGTGTGATTTGAGGGCTACCACAAGGTCCCAAATATCTTCTGGAACAAATCTTCCTCATTGATCTGTCATAGCTCTCCTCTCCCTTCTACATGCCCTGAAATTCACATGGCTAGTCACATATTCTGGGAAGATTTTTTTTTAAAAAAAGGATTGGGATGAAGCTTCCAGTGTTTTTATTTAAATGCACATCTGTTGCCTGAAAGACAGTTGGGCTGGACAGATGCAGGAGTCATGAGGATAGAGAAGGCAATCAAAGCCACAGAGTATCTGAGATAATCAGTTACTGTCAAGTCAACTCTAACTCATGTAGACTGTATGTGTGTCAAAGTAGAACTGTGCTCCATGGGGTTTTCAATGGCTGATTTTTTGGAAAGTAGATCACCAGACCTTTCTTCCAAGGTGCCTCTGCGTGGACTTGAACCTCCAAACTTTAGGTTAGCAGCTGTTATGGACTGAATTGTGTCACTCAAAAGTATGTGTTGGAATCCTAACCCCTGTGGATATAATCCCATTTGGGAATAGAGTTTTCTGCTATGTTAATGAGGCCATATCCATGTACAACCAAAACCCATTGCCATGGAGTTGATTCCAACTCATAGCAACCCTGTAGGACAGAGTAGATCTGCCCATAGAGTTTCCAAGGAGCAGTTAGTAGATTTGAACTGCTGACCTTTTGGTTAGCAGCCAAGCTCTTAACCACTGTACCACCAGGGCTCCTATCAGTGTAAGGCGTGTCTTAAACCTACTCACTTCTGAGATATAAAAAGAGCCAAATAGGCACAGAGAAGCAAGCACATATGAAAGGGAAAATACATGCCCCGTGGAGATTACCAAGGAATCAAGGAATGCCAGAGCTACAGAAACCGAAAGAGATCTTTCCCCAGAGACGACAGAGAGAGACCCTTCTTGTAGAGCTGGTGCCCTGAATTTGGACTCCTAGCCTTCTAACCTGTAAGAAAATAAACACGTGTTCTTTAAAGTCACACACTTATGGTATTTCTGTTACAACAGCACTAAGAAACTAAGACAGCAAAACAAAGGTTTAAGTTGTTGATTGTGTGCACACCCAGTTTAGAATAAGAAGAGAAAATATCCTAGGAGAACACCCTGTGGAAGTAATATTTAAGGGTCATGCAGAGGAGAGTAGCAGCCAACAAAAGGGACTAAGAAAGAGTGACCAGAGAGTTAGATGTAGAAGGAAAACCAGAAGAAAATGGGATCTTGAGATTTAAGGGAAGAGTTTAAGAAGGAAGGAGGAGTCAACCATGCCCAGTACTTCTGAGAATTCAATCCACCATTGATAACAGTTTCCATACAGTGGAGGGGCAAAAACCAGAATGAATTAAGGTGAAAGTGGAAAGAGACAAAATGGTTGTAGCAAATGTAACCAGCTCATTCATTAATTTATTGGATTAGCCAGTTGTCATCTTTAAAGGTTTAATCCAAAGAGGATAAAATGCAGAAATTGAATTAAAAAAGAAGAGAGAGGATAAAGTGTGCCAGCAGTCAAGCCCTTGATAAGGAAATAACCTAGAGGCTGGAGCCAAGAGGAGTTCTCTAGAGTGAGTGCCTAAAAGTGGGAGGGGAGTAGGGCAGAGAACTTTGATTATTTCATCATTTTGCCTTAGGTCAGCCCTAATCCTCACTTTCAAAGAAGGTCAAAAGATTTACTGTGAGGATTTAGTTAACCCATGGAACTCCACCTCTTCCACACAGATTTTGTTAAAGTCCTCACCCAAATAGCAAGAGGATAAACCTTTGCTGAAAAAATTTAGGACATTTTCTCTAAGATTCTCAACCTCTCTTCCATAAGGAAACTCCAGTGGAGAGCAAAGAATATTTAAAAACAACAACAAACCTCTCTTAGCTGAGAAATTGGGAGATTAATAGTAAATTAACCTGTTTTTTTTTTGGTTCAAGGATTCGATTTGTGTGTATTATCATTCTTGCCCCTTATCTAGTTATAGGGATGTTTGGAGAACTAATAAAACCATTTGTGTGAAGTGTTTTAAACCTAAAAGTCAATGATAAAAATACAAGGTGATACTTCCTTTCCTAAGGGTTAATAAATTAAACATTAACCTAAGTGCCATTTACCACTGGAAGTTTATAGATTCAACCTAATTACTAACTAAACAATCTTTGAAAATGGAGACATAAAGTACAGATTTTATCTCTGATCTTGACATTTCTAAAATTATACGATCAGCGAAAGTTGGCATTCAAAATGCCTTTCCAAGCCTTAAGTACAGAAAACCAGAACCCCACAACAGCCCTCACCACTGAGGTCTCAAACTGACCTTCAAGTAACCTGGGATCCTAATAGCTCTGCAGTCAGGAGGTCACACACCCCATCTACTTTGTCCTGGTGGGCCAGTTCCAGCTCTTTGCTTCAAGACCTTATCTTCCTAGGTTAAAGGGTTAGGGAAAAGTCTCCTCTGCATTCTCTATGTCCAATCATTTTTACTACCACGCCTATCAACATGCCTAATCACTTTCAGAAGGGGCTAAAGTTGGTTTGAATTGAAATCTGAAAGAGTGTGTGAAGCCAAATTTCTGCTCAGAAAGCAACATCTCCATGGCACATATGAGACTCTTATTAATAGGAAGGTGAGTTCAGAAATTAGGCAAAATTAAGGAATAAAGAAATGACGAGAATGCAGTCCTTTCAATGTACTTTGGTAACAGCAAACTTGTTCTTATGTGTATGTGTTTCTCACAAAGCTCTCTTACAGGCAGACATTTGTGATAATGAGGATTAAGGGGCTTAGAGGCAAGCTCAAAAATACCCAGGACTGGAGCTCCAGAAAGTCACTTCTTCATTCCCTTAATCTCTTCTACTCCAGAAAAGTTTTTCTGTGCATCATAAATTCCTTTCTACCAACATTTCTAACTATTATTATAGTTTAAAATAACAGGACCCTTAAGTCTGTCTCTAAAATTCATTCATTCAACAAATACTTATTAAGTTCCTTTTATTTTTCAAAATTGTGCCTAGCACTGCATATACAAATGTGAATCAAACATGATCCTCGACTTCAAGGAACTTATGTTCTAGTGGTAAATCAATAATAAATAAATTTAATGAAACAGGATCCATGTGTCACACCACACACACACAAAAAATACAATTCAAAATGGATCAAGGACCTAAATGTGAAAACTAAAACCATGAAATTCTTAGAAGAAAATGTAGGACTGAGGCTGCGGGACTTAGTTCTTAAGGACACATTATCAGACATAACAACAAAAGCACAAGCTGCAAAAGACAAAATAGATACACAGAACCTCATAAAAATTATGTACTTTTATTCTTCAAAGGACTTTATCAACACAGTAAAGAGAAAACCTACAGATCAGGAGAAAATTTTTGGGAACCATATATCCAGTAAGAGTCTAATATCCAAAATGTATATAAAATTTCAACAACTTAACAACAAAAAGACAAACAACCCAATAAAAAAAAAATAGGCGGAGGATCTGAACAGACATTTCACCAAACAGGATGTTCAAATGGCCAACAAGCACATGAAAAGATGCTTAAAACGCCATTAGCTATTAAAACAAACCTGTTGCCATGGAGTTGATTCTGACTCATAATGATGAGTAGAGTAGAACTGCCCCATAGGGTTTCCAAGGCTGTAAATCTTTATGGAAGCAGACTGCCACATCTTTCTCCCGCGGAGCGGCTGGTGGGTTTGAACCACCAAAGTTCAAGTTGGTAGCCAAGTGCTTAACCACTGCACCACCAGGGCTCCTTGTACAATATACTTAAAAAAAAAATTGCTGTTGAGTTGACTTCAGCTCATAGGGACCTTATAAGACAGACTAGAGCTGCCCTATAAGGTTTCTAAGGAGTGGCTGTGGCTTCGAACTGTCAACCTTTTGGTTAGCAGCTGAGCTCTTAACCACTGCGCCACCAGGGCTCCTCACTGGCTGTACCATTTTACATTCCCACCACCAATGGATGAGTATTCCAGTTTTCTCCACAACCTCACCAACACCTATTTTTCTTTTTCTTTTATCATTGTATTCTAATAGGGGTGAAGTGGTATCTCATTGTAGTTTTAATTTTCATCTCCCTCACTAGCCATTAGGAGTGAGTCAGTTCTGAGTGGGGGCAATTCTGATTCACGGAGATCACCAGCCAGGGCTTCTTTTGTAGATAAGTATCGTCTTCTGATTTTGTATTATTGAACCATGCTCTGAGTCCAAATACACCTGTGTATGCATATAACCTCAGGTGTTTACACTGTTAAATTTTAAACTTGTCCTTAAGTAGAGGGCTTTTGCAGTTCATCCGTTCTTGGGTTAGTTTCTGAGGTATTTCTCAATACTGACTTATCAGATGATGTACTCATATCCACCAGTTTTGAGAGTCAAATCGCAAACTTGATAATAAGCACAAAGTACAGTGTCCAAGAATTTTCTGTTTTCCCTGATCTGATGGCTTTGCTTGCCTTGTTTTGAAGCAACGTATGCTTAATTCAGTTAGTTTATTAAATTATTAAGTAGAATTTACATTTAACAAACAGCTTGGCAAAGCTGAATTTTGGCACTTTCTATTTTGTTGATTCATTTGACTATCTGAAAAGTGTTTTTACAATCTAGCACGGTATCTGGGCTCCTAAAATTTGGCAAGTTTTCCTTAAGCATTACACTTGGTGTTTGAAACGGAGATGAACAGCCAAAGTGAGACAAGAGTTCAAAATGTTTTACCGTGATGATTATTTAATACCCTTTTTCTTTGATTTTCTAATTATGTAGTCAAAGTTTTGACAATTATTCTAAACTTCAGTCTGTATACTGTCAGTTTAATGAATGTTGATAATTGGCATAGAACTATATGCAGCCCATGAGCTTGAAATCAAGTTATCTTTTGTACAATAAGTATTCAATCTTCATTTCATTCTTTCTTTCAACATTTATTGAGTGCCTACCAAGGGGCAGAAGGAGCCCTGGTGGTGTAGTGGTTAAGCACTTGGCTGCTAACCAAAAGGTTGGCTGCTCGAAACCACCAGTCGCTCTGCGTAGAAAGATGTGGCAGTCTGCTTCCTTAAAGACTGCTGTTGTTAGGTGCTGTTGAGTCAATTCCAATTCATAGTGACCCTATGTACGATAGAACCAAACACTGCCCCGTCCTGCACCATCCTCACAGTTGTTGCTATGCTTCAGCCCATTGTTGCAGCCACTGTGTCAATCCATCTGGTCAAGGATCTTCCTCTCTTTCACTGACCATCTACTTTACCAATCATGATGTCCTTCTCCAGGGACTGGTATGTGAGACAAAGTCTCACCATCCTCACTTCTAAGGAGCATTCTGGCTGTACTTCTTCCAAGACAGATTTGTCTTGTCCCAAAACGGGTTTTGGTACTAAGGACAGGCAGGCATTACTGTAGGTGCTAAGAATATATTCTCCACGCGTCTGTCGGTTTGTCGTACTATGGCTTGCATATTGCTATGATGCTGGAAGCTATGCCACTGGTATATCAAATACCAGCAGGGTCACCCATGGTGGACAGGTTTCAGCTGAGCTCCCAGACTGAGACAGACTAGGAAGAAGGACCTGGCGGTCTACTTCAGAAAAATTAGCCAGTGAAAAACTTATGAATAGCAGCAGAACACTGTCTGATAGAGTGCAGGAAGATAAGCCCCTAAGATTGGAAGGTACTCAAAATACCAATGGAGAAGAGCTGCCTCCTCAAAGTAGAGTCGACCTTAATGACATGGATGGAATCAAGATTTCAGGACCTTCACTTATTGATGTGGCACTACTCAAAATGAGAAGAATCAGCTGCAAACATCCATTAATAATAGAAATGTGGAATGTATGAACTATGAATCTAGGAAAACTGGCTATTGTCAAAAATGAAATGGAACACATAAACAGATATCCCAGGCATTAGTGAGCTAAAATGGACTGGTATTGGCCATTTTGAATCAGACAATCACAATCATATGGTCTACTATGTCGGGAATGAAAAATTGAAGAGTAATAGCATTGTATTCATTGCCAAAAAAGAATATTTAAAGATCTATCCTGAAAAACAACACTGTCAGTGATATGATAATATCCATACAAGGAAACCAGTTAATATGAGTTTAATTCAAACTTATGCACCAACCACTAAGGCCAGAAATGAGGAAATTGAAGATTTTTATCAACTTTTGCAGTCTGAAATTGATCAAACATGCAGTCAAGATGCATTGATAATTACTGGTGATTGGAATGAGAAACTTGGTAACAAAGAAGAGGGAACAGTGGTTGAAAAATATGGCCTTGGTGATAGAAATGATGCTGGAGATCACATGATAGAATTTTGCAAGACCAACGACGTCTTCATTGCAAATCCCTTTTTTCGACAACATAAATGGCAACTATACACATGGACCTCACTAGATGGAATACACAGGAATCAAATTGACTACATCTGTGGAAAGAGAGGATGGAAAAGCTCAATATCATCAGTCAAAACAAGGCCAGGGCCCAACTGCAGAACAGCCCATCAATTGCTCATGTGCAGGTTCAAGTTGAAGCTGAGGAAAATTAAAATACATCCACAAGAGCAAAAGTACAACCTCGAGTATATCCCACCTGAATTTGGAGACCATGTCAAGAATAGATTAGACGCATTGAACACTAATGACTGAAGACCAGACAAGTTGTGGGATAACATCAAGGACATCATACATGAAGAAAGCAAGAGGTCATTGAAAAGACAGGAAAGAAAGAAAAGACCAAAATGGATGTCAGAAGAGACGTGGAAGCTTGCTGTTGAATGTAGAGTAGCAAAAGTAAAAGGAAGAAATGATGAAGAACACTGAAAAGAAGATTTCAAAGGGTGGCTCAAGAAGAAAAAGTAAACTATTATAATGAGATGTGCACAAAGACCCGGAGTTAGAAACCCAAAAGGGAAGAACATGCTGGGCATTTCTCAAGCTGAAAGAACTGAAGAAAAAATTCAAGCCTTGAGTTGCAATATGGAAGGATTCTATGGGGAAAATATTAAATGATGCAGGCAGTATCAAAAGCAGATGGAAGGAATACAGAGTCACTGCACGAAAAAGAATTGGTCGACATTCAGCCATCTCAGGAGGTAGCATATGATCAAGAACCAATGGTACTGAAGGAAGAAGTCCAAGCTACACTGAAGACATTGGCAAAAAAGAAGTCTCCAGGGAAACAACCTAGATGCCCATCAACAGATGAATGGATAAACAAACTATGGTACATACACACAATGGAGTACTATGCAACGAGAAAGGACAACAATGAATCTGTGAAGCATCTCATAGCATGGATGAAACTGGAGGACATTATGCTGAGTGAAATAAGTCAATCACAAAAGGACAAATATTGTATGAGACCTCTATTGTAAAAACCCATGAAAAAGTTCACACACAAAATGTAACAATCTTTGTTGGTTACCAGGGATGGGAGAGGTGGGGGGGAATACTAAATAGGCAATAGGTAAGTGGTATCTTGGATGAAGGGTGAGACAGTACACAATACAGGGGAAACTAGCACAACCTGTACAAGGAAAGGTCATGGAAGCCCCATAGGCATATCCAAAGTCCCTGAGGGACTGAACTGCTGGGCGGAGGGCTGTGGGGACCATGGTCTCAGGGAACATCTAGCTCAATTGGCATGACACAGCTTATAAAGACAATGTTCTACATTCTACCTTGATGAGTAGAGTCTGGGGTCTTAAAAGCCTGCGAGCGGCCATCTAAGGTACTCCACTGGTCTCATCCCTTCGGGAGCAAGGGAGAATGAAGAGAACAGGATATAAGGAAAAGATTAGTCCACAGCTACCAAGGCCTCCACCGGACTGAGTCCAGTACAGCTAGATGGTGCCTGGCTACCGCCACTGACTGCTCTGACCAGGATCACAACAGAGGGTTCTGGGCAGAGCTGGAGAAGGATGTAGAGCATAATTCTAACTCACAAAAAAAAGACCAGATTTACTGGCCTAAAGGAGACTGGAGAAACCTCAAGAGTATGGCTCCCAGACACACTTTTAGCTCAGTGGTGAAGTTTCCTCCGAGGTTCACCATTCAGCCTGGGAGTGGATAGCCCCGTAAAACCAAATGAGACTAACGAGGTACAGGAGTCCAGTGACAAGGGCCAGAAGGCAGAAGGGACAAGGAAGCTGGTGATAGGGAACCCAAGGTTGAGTAAGGATATTGTTGATGTGTTGTGAGATTGTTAACCATTGTCATAGGGCAACATTTGTAGTAACTTAAATGAGAAACTATTTTGTTCTGTAAGTCTTCATCTTAAGTGAGAATAACAGCACAATTGGAAGAGCGTAGTCAATGTCACTGAACCGTGTATGTAGAAATTTTTGAAACGGTGTATCTTTGGCTATGTGTATTTTCACCAAAAAAAAAAAAGGTTGAGAAGTTAGAGGGTTAATATGTTGTGGGGTTGTTAACCGATGTCATAAAACAACAGGTGTACTACTGTTTCATGAGAAACTATTTGTTCTGTAAGCCTTCACCTGAAGTACAATAAAATAAAAAAAATAAAATAAAAAAAAAACAAGTCTTCAGGAATTGATGGAATACCAATTGAGATGTTTCAACAAACCAATGCAACTCTGGAAGCGCTCACCCTTCTATGCCAAGAAATTTGGAAAATGGCTACCTGGCCAACTGACTGGAAGAGATCCATATTTGTGCCCATTCCAAAGAAAGGTGATCCAACAAACTGCGGAAATTACCGAACAATATCATTAATATCACACACAAGTAAAATTTTGCTGAAGTTCATTCAAAAGTGGTTGCAGCAGTAGATCAGCAGGGAACTGCCAGAAATTCAAGCCAGATTCAGAAGAGGACGTAGAATGAAGGATATCTTAGCTGATGTCATGTGGATCTTGGCTGAAAGCAGAGAATAACAGAAAGACGTTTACCTGTGTTTTATTGACTATGCAAAGGCATTCGACTGTGTGGGTCATAACAAATTATGGATAACATTGTGAAGAATGGAAATTCCAGAACACTTAATTGTGCCCATGAGGAACCTGTACACAGACCAAGAGGCAGCTGTTTGAACAGAACAAGTGGGCACTACATGGTTTAAAATCAGGAAAGGTGTGCATCAGGGTTGTATTCTTTCACCGTATTTATTCAATCTGCATGCTGAGCAAATAATCTGAGAAGCTGGACTATATGAAGAAAGGGGCACCAGGATTGGAGGAAGACTCATTAACAACCTGTAATATGCATATAACACAACCTTGCTTGCTGAAGGTGAAGAGGACTCGAAGCACTTACTGATGAAGATCAAAGACTACAGCTTTGAGTATGGATTACACCTCAACATAAAGAAAACCAAATGCTTACAACTGGACAAATAAGCAACATCATGATAAACAGAGAAAATATTGAAGTTGTCAAAGATTTCATTTTACTTGGATCCACAATCAACACCCATGGAAGCAGCAGTCAAGAAATCATACGACTCATTGCATTGGGCAAATTTGCTACAAAATACCTCCATAAAGTGTTAAAAACCAAAGATGTCACTTTAAAGTGTTAAAAAGCAAAGACTAAAGGGTGGCTGACTCAAGCCATGGTATTTCCAATAGCCTCACATGCATGTGAAAGCTGAACAATGAATAAGGAAGAGCGAAGAATTGATGCATTTGAATTATGGTGTTGGCAAAGAATACTGAATATACTATGGACTGTCAGAAGAAAGAACAAATCTGTCTTGGAAGAAGTACAGCCAGAATGCTCCTTAGAAACAAAGATGGGGAGACTTCGACATATTATCAGGAAGGACCAGCCCCTATAGAAGAACATCATGCTTGGTAAAGTAGGGAGTCAGCGAAAAAGAGGAAGATCCTCAATGAGATGGATTGACACAGTGTCTGCAACAATGGGCTCAAGCATAGCAACGATTGTTAGGATGACGCAGGACTGGGCAGTGTTTCATTCTGTTGTACATAGGTTCGCTATGAGTCAGAACCTAAAAACAACAACAAGTATATATTAGTGAACTGAACAGGCCAAAGTCTCTGTCCCTGTGATTTGCATATTAGCAGAGTCTATATTCATTTAACCGAAAACCCAAACTCATTGCCATCGAGTCCAACTCATAGAGACCCTATAGGACAGAGTAAAACTGCTCCTTAGGGTTTCCAAGGCTGTAAATCTTTACAGAAGCAGACTACCATATCTTTTTCCTGAGGAGCAGCTGGTGAGTTCAAGCTGCCTACCTTTTGGTTAGCAGCCGAGTGTTTTAACCACTGTGTCACCAAAACTGGAGTTCATTCTCAAAACTGATTACTTAGGGAGTCATTTAGCCAAAAATCTCAAATAATCAATTTTAAGAATGAACTCCACTTTCATGGGGGAAGGGAAACCAATGACAAAAATCCTAACTCATTTGAAATTGCAGTATGATGTATTACTAAAAGGGACACTGGATTTGCAATCGGGAGACATGGATTGTAGTCGTAGCTGTACTAATCCTCCTTGTTATTTTCGGGGTCTTAGTTTTTCTCAACTGTTAAATGATAGCACTGAATTTCAAAATCTCAAAAGTCCCTTTTGGACTGAATAGTCTATTATTCTATGATGTCCACCAGGCATTTACTTACTTATTTAATTAAGGTAAATGTATATACAGTAAAATGTACAGATCCTAGGCATTTACTTTTTAAAAGTAAGGAAATGCTCAGGAGTCAACCCCATGCCTTCTGTAGCTACAGTACAGAACTATGTATCATGTTCAGAGTAATGATCCTGAGGCACTGCAGGATGCTGAACCAGTAAGAGAAGATTTAATTATGTTCATTAGACTACTTATTAAAGTAACAAAATGGACTGAGGCAATTTAGAGAGATTTTTAGTAAGTGTTGAAACAAAAAGAGTCTTCTCATTAGCCCACAGTTAATCAGAAACTCAATTAACCAGTATATTCTATTCCAATATTTTATTGTATTTAGACTTATTTATTCTTCTTTACAACCATGACCAAATCATTGATCCAGATCCCAGCCATTTCACATTTATCCCACTAACATCAGTGGATTATTTCTTCCCCAACCAATATGAATAAAATGCTCCCACCAAAACAATCACTTCAGAGACAGAAAAAAAAAATCATTTAAATAAGAAATAAGTATAAGTAAAATGATAAGACTCCAACTTTTGCTTTAAAGTACTTCAGATTTATTATTTTATGTACAGATGCAATTAAAAAGGATATGAAAACAAGGAGAAAATCTATTTTCCAAGTATGCTTTTGTTTCAATAAGTCTTGTCGGTGTGTGCTGTTGAGTCGATTCTGACTCATAGTGACACTACAAGACAGAGTAGAACTGTCCCATAGGGTTTCCTAGGCTGTAATCTTCACAGGAGCAGATCGCCAAGTATTTTTTTCCATGGAACAGCTGGTGGGCTCGAACTGCGGACCTTTGGGTTAGCAGTCATGGGTGTAACCATTGTACCACAAGGGCTCCTCCAATAAATCTTAGTCCTTTCTAAATTCTAAATATCTATAAGAATTAAGATATGCTCAATAAGGGTCTCTGAAAAATGTATCTCCGTGTTGCTTCCTCTTTTATTCACTGTACCTAAGAGGCTAAGGAGTCCTGGTGGCACAGTGGTTAAGTGCTTGGCTGCTAACTGAAAGGTCGGCAGTTGGAATCCACCAGCTGCTCTGTGGGAGAAAGATGTGGCAGTCTGCTTCCATAAAGATTTAGCCTTGGAAACCATATAGGGCAGTTCTCCTCTGTCCTACAGAGTCACTATGAGTCAGAATCCACTGGAGGGCAAAGGGTTTGGTTTTGTTTGTTTGTGTGGTTGAAGAAGCCAAAGCTAAAGCAGAATTCTTTGAAATTTTAGTGAACGCTTAAACTAGTTCAACTCTATAAAACAATAAAGCATTCAATGATTTAGCATTCAGTATTCAATTACAGGGTTCAGGGTTTATTTTAAGCTTGGTCTACTGTATTGAATCTGTAGACTCATTCATCAATATGAATTCATTCCAAAATTACACTTTTCTTTCACAGGATACACCTTTTACCATTCATTTTTCCTTCAATCAACGAGGAAATCTTATTTCTTCCTATTTTGACCAGGAATATCTCTTCAGAAGTTCTATTATCCACAATATAATTTTCATTTTATGGAAAAACTAGACTCCAGCATCCTTCCTTCACGTTGCCTTTGATTAGATCTTCTCTTCCATTTTCCTTTTCTCAGCTACTGCCTTTCATTGGTCAGCCAGGCCAATCTTTCAGAAACATTTTTTATTCTTTTTCCTCCCTCTCCTCTACTTCTCACTCTTTTAAAACATCTTTGCTCATTATTCAACCTAAATATTTGTACTGAGCAAGTAGTGCATGCCCATCAATGTGGGAAAGGTGCACACAGGATATAAGATATAAGAATATAGGTGATCTGGGCTTGCAGCCTGCAGTCGTAGGGCTTACTGTAGTTAGGGAGACAGCAAACATGTCAGGGAAAACAAAACAATGAGGAAACCATTAGACCAGACCATGTGATCCTGGCTACCGGTGTAACTAGAGTTCAGAAAACCAAGCAGCTAGAAGAGTCAAAACAGATAAACATAGCAAACAACCATCAGCCAGGAAATTTTATGCAAATCTATAGAGGTATATATGCTTCTCAGTGTTAAATCTTCTAACTTTGGGGCCTAAGTGCTGCTATTAGGAAATAAGAAGAGGAAACAAACAGGTCAATTGGTGGGTTTATGTAAACTTTAATATATCTTCCTTCTAGTCCTATTGATCATGTAAACATGATTAGGTCACTGTAAAGGTAACCAGTAACACAGTTGCTGTTAGTCAATTCCGACTCATGGTGACCCCGCATGTGTCAGATTAGAACTGTGCTCTACAGAATTTTCAACAGCCAAATGTTTGGAAGTAGACTGCCAAGTCTTTCTTCTGAGGCACCTTGGTGTGGACTTGAACCTATAATCTTTTGGTTAGCGAGTGCGTGTTAACCATTTGCACCACCCAGGGGTTCCTTTGCAAAAGCTACCCAGGTATAAATATCAGAAAACTGCGTGTATGTGTGTATGTGGTGTGTATGTTTATGTGTGTGTGTGTGTATGAGAGAGAGACTTAGCCAGGTGGGAATAGAGCAAAAGGTGCATACTCAGAACAACAATACAGTGTGACCCAACTCCACTCCACCAACATAAACCTCTGTGTCATTGCGTAGAATTATCACCAGACAAGAGGCCAGATATATCCATTAATGTCTGACTCATGTGTACCATAAAGGGAAAAGTCTTTCCAAAACGTATCCGACAGTAGGTACTACCCCTGATAGACGTATTTATAAAGTCACATAGTGACCTGGGGACCATCATAGTCTTAGCCTTACCAAGACTGTCATTGAGATTAGCTTTTAACCTCCTCACAAGGCTTGCTCATGCCTAAGCACTTACTCTCTTCCCCAGCTTACTCTACTTCACAACGTGGAAGGTTTTTGATTTCTGATCTGGCAGGGACGCTCCACCCCATGGCTTCTCTCAAGGAATGTTACTGAGATCATCCTTGCGGGTACAGCAAAGAAGCGTTCACACCTAAAAACGTGATGAAGTGGTGCCCTCTGCAGGGCAGGACAAACTTGTAACTGCAGTCCAGTGATCTATTAGGACAGCGTACTGCCAAAAGAATGAACAAATCTGTCCTGGAAGAAGTACAGCGAGAATGCTCCTTAGAAGCGAGGATGGCGAGACTTTGTCTCTCATACTTTAGACATGTTATCAGGAGGAACCAGTCCCTGGAGAAAGACATCATGCTTGAGTCAGCGAAAAAGAGGAAGACCTTACTGAGATGGACTGACACAGTGGCTGCAACAATGGGCTCAGACATAGCAACGATTGTGAGAATGGCGCAGTACCGGGCAGCATTTTGTTCTGTTGTACATAAGGTCGCTATGAATCGGTACCAACTCGATGGCACCTAACAACAGTTAGTCAGCATTATATTGTGTCTCCACAATGAGGCGCTGCTGTTCTAAGTGTCATTTGCAGCCAGCTTAGAGTAAGAAGGGCTTGATGAGTTGAGCTCCATTCCAAAACTTTCAGACGGAGGGCAGATAATGTACCTATGTGAAGGGGCAGGGAACAAGAAAAAAGGGAGTGATGGTTTTATAGAACCAAATAGAGCTGGAAATTGTATACCCTACATATTTTCTTTACTTTTTTGAAATTAAAATGCATTTTGAAACAATTTGTTGACGAATAAAATTTGTCTTTGAGCCCAGAGAAGTCAAGTGACTTGCTCAATGTTACTTAAGTAGTAGTAGAGCTGGGCCCACAGTCATAATGTGAATACTCTGTTTACCATGCCATGTAATAGCCTCATGAGTAGAACTCAATAGTCTCCTTCTTTAGCACAAGACTGAACACCATACCCAACTGGGGAAAAGGAAAAACAGCGTTGTGAAATCCCAACTCAGAGTGTTACTTTAGTTTTGACTACTCCCTCAAACAGAATTTTCTTAAAGCAAAGCAGCCTAGAGTTCACCGACGAGGTCTTTGCCTAGTGGTCCTGAGTGCCAAGATCACTCACACTGCAGGCAAATACCATCAATTATTTTGTGATGGACCTTAACACTATTTAAATGTTTATTTTCAAAGCAACTAGAACTACTTCACAGTTTATATCCTTCCTGAGAGAATCATCTACCTGGCAATGGTGGTCAAAAACAGAAACTATCAGACTGTATTAGTCTTTAAAGATGTCCCCAATATATTGTTAAGCAGAAAAACCAAATTGCAGGGGGAAAGGTATATAGTAAAATTATAGAAAAATACATATATAGTAAAAAGATAGAAAAATGTCTGGAAGGATATATATTGAACTCTTTAATAGTGAATATCTCTGGGAAATGAAATTGGGAGAGGAGAATGTTTCTTTTTTATTTATATACTTCTGAATAAAAAAACAGCATATATAATTTTTGTGCATTTTGTTTTAAAAAATTATATACTGATGTTAGGTACATGGCAGTGATGATAGCACAGTTATTTAATCTCTCTAAATCCCAACACTGAGAGAACAAATAGATAGCAAAACCAAAATCCATGGACCACATTTTGCAAAATTAGGTGACAAGATATCCCCACGAGCCTCATATACAAGCAGGTGAAAACAAATCACCAACAGCCACAGGATCTGCATAATTTCAGCATCTGTGTGGGAGAAAGCAGAGGAAGTAGCAGGCATCTGACAGACCTCAACCTGGAAAACCCCAGCATAGCCAACATGAAAACGAGGTAGGTCAACGTGAGAACAGGACGTACAATTGGAGGGATTTTGCCGAATCCTATTAGTGAGTGAGTACATGAGGCCCATGGCAAAATGTGAAGAGGCTAGAGTAATCCAGTCCCTACAAACTCTTGAAACTGACCAATTAGGGCTCCATTCCAGGACATGGCCATACACTGAGGAAAAACGTCTTGGAGCAGAATCAAAATTAAGCAGGATAGGGATAATAAGGTTAAGGAGAGAGAAGGTCCAGATAAAGCAGGGGAAGGGAACAGTGTCAGGAGATCTCAGAAAGCAAGTTCCCAGATTTTTTCTATGTTTAACTTAAAAAAATTATTGTGGTGAAAATATATAACCAAAACATTTGCCAATACTACTTCCACATTCTTCATGTTGTGCCACCATTATCTCTATCTTTCACCAAAATATTGTCACTATACTTTTAAACACTACACTCATGTCTCCTAAAAAGTTCAGGAAAACCAACATCACATAAAAACGAGCAACAGAAAAGTATCAAGGTTAAATCCAATAAAAATTATTATAAGGAAAAGGAGACTAAGAAACAAAATAACATTTCTGCAGACAATGAAAACACACCAGAAACAGATTAAAACTGCTACACCTTGCTTCAAAACAAGCTTAAAAAAAATTTAAAAAATTATACAAGACATATAAGAATAGCAGAAGTCGAAATAGAAAAACTCAGAAATGAAGTGACAGAACTCATGAAAGAATTAGAAACAAAAGAAAAAAATTCAGAAATAAAAATTAAATCAGGAATATCAGAGTGAATAAACACAACAGATAATGCCTTAAGAAACACAGATCAAAAATAAGGATTTCTTTTTAAAAAACCAAAAAGAAATTTAAAACATTAGAAAGTTACACATACTCAAGATAGGAAAAGAATGTCTGACATACAGATGGATAATGGGAGATTGTGAAGAAGAAAACCAAAGTAAAAGGGAATATAACATATATTAAAACTATAATTCAAGAAAACTTTCCAGAAAGAGAAACAAGATTTAAAACTACATTTTGAAACAGCACACTGTGTACCTGAAAATATCAACCTGGGATAATTAGCCCTAAACATATTCTAGAAAAATTATTGTACTTTAAAGAAAAAACAAAACATCAAGATTATCATTAGATTTCTGACAGCAGTGCTTTATAGCAGAAGAAAATGGGGTAATTTATTTAAGATATTCAAGAGAAGAAAATGTCAGCCAAGGATTTTATATTCCACAACACTTTTATGCAAATAACACAAATAACCTGTGCCTTCTAGGTTTGTTCACCAACTGTGCCCCCCCCCCCCCCGCAGGGTATTTTCATAAGCACACTATGCTAATTTTTTTACAGCAACATGTAAAAAAAAATGTAAATACCTTGGGGGGAGGGCAAAGCTGGCAAACAAACAGAAAAGGTGTGCATTATTTGCATAAAATACAGTACTTTCAAGTAAAAAGGACCCAGACAAACTGTTACCAACATGCAAGAACTCAGGGAGTGTCATTTTCATGAGTCCTTCCTTAAGAATCTACAAGAGAATGAGCTTCAGACAACTAGTATAACTAGAGAGACATCAACATAAGGTCTGGTGATGAGCATTAAACTTTTAGTTACTTGTAGAACTAAAGACAAAATGAGTATTAAGACATAATGAGTATTAAGACGTGATGGCTATATGTTTGTTGTCATTGTGTGCCATCTAGTCAATTCAAACTCATAGCCACACTACAGGACAGAGTAGAACTGCTCCATAGGGTTTCCTAGGCTGTATTCTTTACAGGAGCAGATTACCAAGTCTTTTCTCCCATGGAGTGGCTGGTGGGTTCAAACCATTGACTTTTCAGTTAGCAGTCGAGCACTTAACCATTGCATCACCACAGTTTAGAGGGTTAAGAGGTAGACAGTACAGTATGTAATGGGTATATGTTTAGACAATGTAAATATAGTTCAACTACCAAAACAAGAAGAAAGAACAGGAAGACCATATGCAAAACAAAACCAGAGAACAACAGTGTTTAATTGTTCTCAACAACTACATTGGTTGTTGTAGCATTAATATTGTTATTCTGAGATTGTTATGTGTATAATATGGGATAAAATAAATGAGTAAATTAGTGACTATTCTAATTCTATCATCACTTATGTCCTTGACAACCAGGATTCCCAATGTGGAAGAAATGAGATACAGATGTAGTAAGGAAAGTCAAAAAAAAAAAAAAAAAAACAATACCTGTAGTACTGAATTTGAATTGGAATTACCAGTGAACTCATGAGAAATTTTATTTTTAAAAATACTCATCTATCTCTGTCTACTGAAGAGACTGTGCCCAGATTGTGGTCCTGAAAATCTGTTTCCCACTAACAGAAACCATGAATTCTTGGGGACATGGCTGATTGCAGGTCTGAGGCAGGAAATATCGAAGATGAGCTCAGAAAATCTTGTCATACCAGATAATAAGGAAGTTATCATCACTACAGTCATGTCAAAAACACTCAGGAACCAACATGAAGAGGTTCCCACCAGCCAAAGATTGGACAATTAGAGCTTCAAAAAAGGACAAAAATTGAAAACCCATCAAATATGTTTAAATTTATGAGTTTATAATGGTATTTTTAAAAACTATCTTCAGGGGGTTATAGGTAAAACTTGTTAATAAATGGAAAGAACCAAAAAATTTTGCTGCCTTTCCTATATGAGCTATGCCACTAGGTAACCAAATAATAGATAATGGGAAGTATCTTTTTTATTAAAGTATTCCAACCAATGAATGAAAAACAAATGATAGAACTAGAATATCACCATTTTGCAACTCTCAATAAATTAATGGATCTGGGTATCCTTTGAGCATCAGCAGCTGCTAACATCATAAGAGAGATAATCAAATATGTGCTTTTGCTCAGAGAACACAATACCACCTACAGTCTTGACAAAAGGGTAAAACATGAATCTGATCAAGCCTCTGAATTCAGCTGCCAGTTTTCAGGAAATACAGAGGACAGAGGACCCTGTTAAATTTCCCCACAAATATGCAATCAGCAAAACAAAACCCAGATTGGGAAAAGCTCTACAGGTTGAATGTCCTAGATTCTTCATCACTAGATTGTTAGGAGAGCCAGTTTAGAGCATCCAGCTAAGCAGGAAAAAAGCAAGAGACAAGAAGAGACATTTTCTTTTCCTGAATTATAGCACATTCCAAAAAGTTAGAATGGAAGCAGAGCCAGTGTTAGAGTAAGGAGCTAAAGTACCAGGAGATTCCATTAGATTCAATGAATACTTTTTGAGCCCCTACTGTGCACTCAATAACTGTTAGGTTCTGTAGAGACAATCATGAACAAGACACAGTTCTTACCCTCAAGGCCCACTTACTACATAACCCATTTTAGGATGGCATTCTCAATGGTTCTCATTTTCCTTTTGGTATGAAAAGCAAGAGGGTGAGTTTTCTTTTCAAAAAAGGAAGTCAGCTTTTATTCTTGATAAGCTAGAAGATTACGTGGGCCTGAGCAGAAAAGATAAATTTTCATAGCTTTAGATAGAAAGTTCTGAATTGAATTTTAAAAGCCCAATTGCATTCAGTGGAGAAAGGGGAGTCTCTTCAACAAATGATGCTGGAACAATTGGCTATTTGTATGCAAAAAAATGAACTTTGATACATATCATACATAAAAATTAGCTCAAAATGGGTTATATGCCTTAATAGAAATCCTAAAACTATAAAACTTCTAGAAGAAAACATAGGAAAAAATCTTTGTGACCTTGGGTTGGGCAAAATTTTATTAGATATAATGCCAAAAGCGTGATCCATATAAGAAAAAAGAAAGATAAATGGAACTTCTTCAATATTAAGAATTTCTGTTCTTTGAAAGACATTAATGGAATGAAAAAGACAGGCAACAAACTGGGCGCATATATTTGGGAATCAAATATCTGATAAGTGACTTGTATCCAGAATATATGTTGTTGTTATTGTTGTTAGCTGCTGTTGAGTCAATTCCGATTCATAACAACTCCATGTATGGAGAATAGAATTGTGCCCTGTAGGGTTTTCAAGGCAGATTGCCAGGCCTAGCTTCGGAGGGACCTCTGGGTACGTTCAAACTGCCAACCTGCAGCTAGTAGTTGAGCACTTAACCATTTGTACCACCCAGTGGCTCCTTCTAGAATACTCTTAAAACTCAATAATAAGAAAACAAACAATTCAATTAAAATGTGGGGAAAAGACTTGAATAGACAACTTGCCAAAGAAGATACACAGATAGCAAATAAGCACATGAAAAGATGCTCAACATCATTAACATTAATCATCAGGAAAATGTAAATTAAAACCACAATGAGGTACCACTTCACAACTAGTAGGAGAGTCATAATCTGAAAGACTGACCATACCGAGTGTTGGCAAGGGTATGAAGCAACTGGAACTCTCAAACACTACTGGTAGAAATGTAAAATGGTACAACCACTTTGGAAAACAGTTTGGCAGTTTCTAAAAATGTTAAGCATACATCTACCATATGACCCAGTCATTCCATTTCTATTTACCCAAAATAAATGAAAGCATATGTCTATACAAAGACTTGTACCAAATGTTCATAGCAACTTTATTTGCAATAGCTAAAAACTGAAAACAATCCCTATGACCATCACAGGTGAATGGATAAACAAAAGTGATATACTCATACAATGGAATGCTACTTAGCAATAAAAAGAAATGAACTACTGATTTAGGAAACAACATGGAAGAATCTCAGAAACATTATGCTGAGTGAAAGAATAATTCCATTTACTCATTATTTATTTATTTATTTTATTATTCCATTTATATAAAATTCTAGAAAATGCAAACTGATTTATAGTGACAGAAAGCAGACCAGTGGTGGCTTGGAAGATGGGGTGGGCGCCTGGGGAGAGACAGGAGAAGGGCAGGAATTATGAAAGAGTGATAGATATGTTCATTATCTTAATTGTGGTGATGGGTTCACGGGTGTTTACATAAGTCACAACTTATCTAACTGTACACTTTAAATATATGCAGTTTACTGTATGCAAATTATACCTAAATAAAGCTGTTAAATATTTTAAACATAAAATTTTAAAATTATAATTGCATAAGAATTGGTGATATGTTGCTTATAGGCATTCATGTAAGAATATCTAATGGTTTTAGATTATTACATACTGAAAATGAGCCAACATCATTATTTTTAAAAAGTGAATGCATATGAAACAATGATTATTTACTTTTTAGCCTGTGTACAATAGAACGTCAACAAATATGTGTTTGCATGACAACATAGATGGGAATAGAACTTGTCACCCAATTCCCAGTACTCTATCCATGGATCACAATTTTTTCTCAAAATGAGAGATTAGGGAATGACTGACAAAGAAAGGATAATCATGACTGGTGGGAAACATACAAAAAAAACCCCCTCAGCAGGAAACCATCTATACCACTTTATAGCCACATAATAGTTGAATGGGGACAGCTTTGTATATTACTTGGTGACCATTTTTTTAAAATATGGAACAAATTTCTTCAAAGGTCTAGAGTAAAACAAAATCCCAGAGAGTTTCTGTGAGGGCTGGCTTTTGGATTGGCTCATGTGGCCATTGGATGTCATGTTTCACTCTTGAAAGACTTACCATGTGTCTCCTTGAGTTGTCCTATAATTCACCAACTAAGGCATTCTTTGTTTCCTATCCAGCATGTCCTCTTGCAGATTGCTGTTGTTGAAACAGAGTAGCTTGCCTTTATTATTCTTTTCTTTATCCTATTTCCTCTTGCTCCAAACCATCTCCTTTTCTAAGTTCCACTTTTTTTAATAGCATCCCAGTCATCCAGATTAAAAAATCTCAAATTCAACTTTTGACTATTTCTTCTCTCCCACTTACTAGGTCCAATCAGTTTCATCTGTAAGTTCTGTTGATTGAGTCAGCCTCCAAAATATGTTTCATATCATCAGTCCCTTCTTTTCCAATCCCTTTGTCACTACCCCAGTCTAAATTCTTGTTACTTCTTGCCTGGACAATTGTAAGAGTTTCATATGTAATTGTCCAGTCTCCAGGACTGAGTATCCTCTTTGATCCATTCTTTACCAAATTAACTCTCCTAAAAAATTTCAATCATGTTATTTCTCTGTTCCGAAAAATCTTTGACGACTTTCTTTATAAAATATGGTGTCCCTAGCCTAGTATATAAGGTTCTGCATGACCTGCCCTGACTTATCTTTCTGGCCTTATCTCCAATAAGCATGGCATGACTTCAGGGGACTGAAAAGAAGAGCCATTATCAACATACAAGGCATAAATGCATCTCCACTGAGACCATGTCATAACATGATTTGATTAGTGCTCTCATTTCAAAGAATGCATTTCCTACTCTCAACCAGTCTAAGTGCACAGGCCATTGTGAAATTCACAGGCACTAAAAGTGAAACGTTCATGCTTCTTGCCTGTCTATTTTTCTTTTGGAAACAACAGAAACCTAGTTCCTTCGGAAAATCACAGAACCAAAGTACTAGGAAAATGTTCGTCATCTGTCCACTGCTCTTCATGTCCACTGCTACCAAACCGCCATCACCTCTCACCTGGACTACCACACTATGCAACCAGAACAAATTTTTCTAAAAGACAGATTATATCACGACACTCTCCTGGTTAAAACTCTCCCATGGCTTCCCGTTGCTCTTAGAATAAAATCCAAACCCTATCTGAGCTAGTTTATTCTACCTCTCTGACCTCATGTCCGACTACTCCCCGCTTTGATTGCTATGCCTCAGCCATACAGGTATTTTTATTCCGTAACTTGCCAAAATTGTCCCTACATTTGGACATTTGCATTTACTGCTCCTTCCACCTGTAATGCTCTTCCCTAAATCTATGCTAGATAGCTCTTTTCTATCCTTTAGGCCTCACTTCATATATCACCTCCTCAGAAGGGCCTTTCATGACCATACAACTTAAGTCCTTCCTAAAGAAATTGTTATCTTTTCTCATTCTTTATGGACTGGTTAAATTGATTTTGTGTAACAGTAATGATTTTTTTAATTAGGCTTTCTTCAATACTAGTTCTGTTTCTCACACTTTCTAACATCATTGCTCTTTTCTGGTCCTTGTTAAAGTTTTCTGTCTCAAGCTTCATTTGCCAAGTCCAATACTGATCACAAATACTACTACCTGAAATAAGGACTATGTAAGAAAACCTAACTTGTAAGTCCTTACCTTATAAAGGGCAGTCCTTATTTCACCATGTCTCTTTCTTAATCTCTTTTTCTATAGGCTCCACGTGTGTTTTCATAAAAGCCTATTGTGAAAGTGCTTGGACTTCCTCAAGAATCTGTAGGTTCAAATAAGAAGACATTGTGAAATAGCTAAGGGATGCAGGTTCTAGAAAAGCCCCTCAGCATGGCTGGAGCATCTGTGTTTTGCCCATTCCACACAAAACAGGCACAAGGTTTGAAATTTCAACAACTCAGAGAAAGGTTAAATGTGTTAACAGTTAAATCATACTTTAGTGTGAAGTTAAGACTAAAAATGGACTTTGAGGGTAAAACTCCACAAAGTTGAGGTGGGAAGAAAGTAAATAGACTGAGGATCCTATAAACTGCACTAGCAAGCCTATCCATGACTAGAATTTAGTTCTGTTATGCAGTGTAGCCCTGTGGTTAAAATAACAAGCTCTACACCTTAACAACTGTGTGGACCTGGGCACCTTATCTTGCATCTCTAAACCTTGGTTTCTTCATCAGTAAATGAAGGTAATAATAATAATGTATCTTTCATAGAGTTGTGAGAATTAAATGACTTTATTTGTGTAGACCCCTTTACAGTGTTATAGGAATTGCTCAATACATTTTAGCTACTACTATGAATTATATGTTCTCTAAATTTATTCATTTCTGTGGTTTCAAATTTTATTCTTTAATTCCTCAAACTTTAAAAAAATTAAAGTTCTTATCAACTATATAAAAACCTTGTCTTGGCTAAACTAAAGAAAGGACTTTTTTATGTTTTAGTCAGGATAGCTAGCAGGATCAGAGTATATCGAGACACACATACGGGGATGGCAGCAGCCATCCATGCTTGTATAGCCCTCTGAGACTATGTAAGCTTTAATGTATGGGGAAAAGAGCAACCAAAAGCACTCAGCACAATAGGTATCCATAAGTCCCTGTGTGAATGTAAATGAATGTTTTTTTACAAATTTGTGTTACAGAATATGACCAGAGATGAACAGAGGTCATGATGTGCAAATAAAACTACCATCTTCTGGGATGTGCTCAACACTTTCCTCACAGTCTAAAGGTGAATGACAATCCTACCGGGAAACAAGAGGAAGAGAAAAAAGATAAATATTCTAGCCTAGTGAATAAGAGCAAGACAAAAAGTTGGATACACAGTCTAATGAGAGAGAACACTACTTACCTAAAGATATGAGTTCCAACTTATTCTGTAAGAATTAAAGCTAGTACTCATAAAATCTTATAAATGGTGGGGGGCAGGGAGGGAGAATAAATCCACATCAGCAGGAGAAAGCAAGAAAGAGCATCGCTAGTCTCCCAGAGATGTTAAGGGGATTTGCAGATAAAAAGCAGTCAAGGTAATCGTATAGAGTGGCTGAGGTGGGAGAGAAATGAAAGTGCTCTAAGTTTATCATCTTATTCAGAAAAACTATGTAGATACTGATTAACTTCAGATGTTAATAGAAAATATAAACTAAATATACAGTTTAGAATGTAAGGATAACCACTAAAGAAGAAGATTAAGATATATAATTTCTAAACAACTAGAGAAGAATCGTGGAGCTAACTTATGAGGAGTGATGATGGCGATGAAAGAACAAGACTTCATAATAAGTAGGTAACAAAATAAGATAGGTGGATACATTCTACCTAATCGGTTATCACCAAAAAATGTGAATGAATTGAATTCTCATGTTAAAAGACAGGCTCTTGGATAGAGTTGAAAATAAAAGCTCAGATTCACAGTCATATGCTATTTATAAGACACATGCCTGAAACAAAATGAAAAACATCAAAAATGATGGAATAAAAAAAATTATACCAGGTAAATGCTAATGAAAGGAAAGAAGGTAAAGATGAATTCAGACAAAAATAGATTTTAAGGCTAAGAACTTCAACTAGAACACAAGGGGATATTTCACAACAATAAAAGTTCAAACCATGACAACAGTATAACCATCGTAAAATTTTATACACTTAACTCACAGCTTCAGAATTTATAAAGAAAAAAAGAAACAAAAATATGAAAAACTGCATGATCATCATGAGACGTTAATATATGTCTCCTAGAAATTCATAAACTAAGTAGATTAGAAACACATAGAAGTAGCATGAATTCATGTTTTGCTTATTATAGGTACAGATGGTTACATATTGAAATATTTATAAATACGCATGTATACACAGGTTAGTGTATACACATATATTTTATTGCTCTGTAAGCTGAGAGGCTCTAGAAGCAACAATACTTCAGCAGCAATGAGCATACCTAGTGCCCAGACCTTGGTTTCTAATGCCATTTTTTGATAAAAGAAACCAGAGCTCCATGGAGAAATGGCTGATTCTAGAACTGGGGCAGGAAACATACAAGATGAGTCTGGAGAATCTCATAGTGCCAGAAAGTTAGAAAATGCTAAAACACACACACACACACACACAAAACTCACAATAATGGGGCTTGTCAAAGGGACATGGGAGTCAACTGAAAGAGCTCCCAACAAAGCCTGAGTAACAAAAATAAAGTAGTATTGAAATACAGCCCAAAGTATAAAATAAATATCTATGAGTCCATACTGATATAAATAAATGATTAAATAAATTAATAAGTGGAGTAGCGACAAATCTCCCATGTAGAAGAATTCCAAACAATTAATGTAGACACTCTACCCTCAAGGAGATGGAGCATAATTCCCCATTTCTTAAGTGGGGGCTGCACATAGTGGTTTCCTTACAACGATAACAGTATGGAAAGGGGGAAAAAGAATAACCTTACAGTTGCACACAAATACTACTGATAAACACTATTTCAACCAGGTGATCAAGGTCAACATGAACAGTGCAAAGATATAGTGATAGTATATACCCTTGATATGATGTGATGAAAATAGCACTTTACTTCTGTGGTCTTCCTCCCAAAAACGCACAACCCCAATCTAATCATGAGAAAAACATCAGACAAATCTTGAGAGACATTCTACAAAGTATCTGACCAGTGTTCTTCAAAACAATTAAGATAATCAAAAACAAGGAAAGGCTGAGAAACAGTCACAGCCAAGAGTAGCCTGTATTAGAAGCAACTCTCACAGTGAAAATATCTAAAAATTCTGAATAAAATATAAAAGCATCTTTTTAAATGAATCTATGAGCTGAGTTTCCAGAAAAAAAAAAGTAACTTGCTAAGACTGACTCAAGAAGAAATAAAAACCCTGAAGAATCCTATAACCTGTAAGGAATTGAAGCAATAGTTAAAAATCTTCCCATAAAGAAATCAAGTCCAGATGGTTTTACCAGTGAGTTCTAACATATATTCAAAAGCCAAATAATCTGAATTTACATAAAGCAACCCAGAGTACAGAAAAGGATAGATCACTCCCCAACTAATTTTGTGAAGCTAGCAAAATCTTTTTTTTTTTTTTTAGTACACATATTGTTTTATGACATTGGTTACCAACCCCACGACATGTCAACACTCTCCCTTCTCGACCTTGGGTTCCCTATTACCAGCTTTCCTGTCCCCTCCTGCCTTCTCATCCTTGTCCCTGGGCTGGTGTGCCCCTTTAGTTTTGTTTTGTTTTATGGGCCTGTCTAATCTTTGGATGAAGGGTGAACCTCAGGAGTGACTTCATTACTGAGCTAAAAGGGTGTCTGGGGGCCATATTCTCAGGGTTTCTCCAGTCTCTGTCGGCCCAGTAAGTCTGGTCTTTTTTTATGAGTTAGAATTTTGTTCTACATTTTTCTCCAGCTCTGTCTGGGACCTTCTGTTGTGATCCCTGTCAGAGCAGTCAGTGGTGGTAGCCGGGCACCATCTAGTTGTATTGGACTCAGTCTGGTGGAGGCCGTGGGAGTTGTGATCCATTAGTCCTTTGGACTAATCTTTCCCTCGTGTCTTTAGTTTTCTTCATTCTCCCTTGCTGCCAACGGGGTGAGACCAGTGGAGTATCTTAGATGGCTGCTTACAAGCTTTTAAGACCCCAGATGCTACTCACCAAAGTAGAATGTAGAACATTTTCTTTATAAACTATGTTATGCCAGTTGAGCTAGATGTTCCCTGAGACCATGGTCCCCACAGCCCTCAGCCCAATAATTCAGTCCCTCAGGGAGTTTGGATGTGCCTATGGAGCTTCCATGACCTGAAGCTAGCAAAATCTTGATACCAAAATTTGACAAGGACTGTATGAAGAAGGAAAATTATAGGTCAGATTCAGTCAATAACATGGATGCAAAAACCTAATAAAATGTTAGAAAATCAAATCTAGTAATGTACAAAAATGATAGTACATTATGACCAAGTTGGGCTTATCCTATGAATGTAAGCTCGGTTTAATATTAGAAAATCAATCAATATAATTCACCATATTTGTATATCAAAGAAAGATAATATGTTCATTCAATAGATGCATAAAAAATGCACTGATAAAATTCAACACCAATTCATAATTTTTAAAAACTTTTATAAAACTAAGAATAGATGGGAACTTCTTTAACCTGATAAAGTCTCTACAAAACTCCCCAGTATTAGTCATCCATTGCTACATAAATTATCCCAAAACTTAACAGCTTAACACAAAAATAAACATTTATGTTCTTACACATTTTCTGTGGGTCAGAAATCTGGGAGCAGCTTAGCTGGGTGGTTCTAGCTTAGGGCATCTCATGAGGTTGTGGTCAAGAATATTGGCTGGTACTGCAGTCATCTGAAGGCTTCACTGGGGCTGGAGGATTCTCTTCCAAGGTGGCTTGCTCAGAGCTGGCAAATTGATGCCAGGTGCTGGAAGGAGGCCCCCTTGCCACACTGACCCCTCCATAGGGCTGCTTCAGTATCCTTTCAACACAGCAGCTGGCTTCCCCTAAAGCAAGTGATCCGAGAGAGAGCAAGGTGGAAGCTGTATTGTCTTTTCTAACCTAGCCTTGAAAGTCATACACCATCAGTTCTGCAATATCCTATTGGTTACACAGGTCAACCCGATTCAGGATTGGGGTGTGAATATCATTAAGTAAAGATCATCTGGGGACATCTTGGGGACTGATTATCACAGAGCCATATCAAATACCTTATTTTAAGGTGAAATGTTAAGATTATTCCCTTTAATTTTATAAACAAGGCAAAAATTCCATTATCACCACTTCTGTTCAACACCGAACTAAAGGTCTTTGCTGACACAGTAACTCAAGAAAATGAAACCAAAGGAATAAACAGTCACTATTTTCAGATCATATGTGTCAACACAGAAAATGCAAAGGACTATATCACAAAATAATAGCATTAAGGTGAACAATGTTTCTGGATGCAAAGCCAATACATAAAAATCAACTGTATTTATATATGCTAGCAACAATCAGTTAGAAAATTCAATTTTTAAAAATGATTCCACTTACAACAGCATAAAAAAATGTCCCCAGAGATCACCTTTTGGCCAAATAATAGACGTGCCTATAAATAAATAATAGCACACTTGAGAAAAGTGCTCATTAGAACAATCATCTACATGAGACCAAAAGGACAACATATGCCCAAAAGCAAAGACGAGAAGGCAGGAAGGGGCAGGAAAACCAGACAAATGGAAATGGGGAACTCAGGGTGGTAACAAGGAGAGTGCTGACACATTGTGAGGACTGCAACCAATGTCCTATGTCTATAAACTATTGAATGGGAAACTAATTTTCTCTGTAAACCTTCACCTAAAGCACAATTAAAAAATAAAAATAAAGAAAAACAAACAAAAAGTGAAGTAGCTAGGAATAAACCTAACAAAATATATCTAAGACCTTCATGGAGAATATTATAAAAATTCATTACAAGGCATTACAGAAGACCTGAATAAATGGAAAGCTATATCATATTTATGAACTGGAAGCGGCAACGAAGTGAAGATGCCAATTCTTCCCAAACTGATTTGTAGATCTGATAAAATTCCAATCAAAATCCCAAAAGAGTTTTGGGAGAAGTGGGAAATTGACAAGCTGAATCTGAGGAACAATTAGAACAACTTGATATATAAAATATAAAGAATTATTATAAACCCACAGTAGCTAAAATGTATCTCACTGAGGTAGATACAAATAACCAAAAAAACCAAACCTGCTGCCATCGAGTCAATTCTGACTCATAGCGACCCTATAGGACGGAATAGAATTGCCCCATAGGGTTTCCAAGGAGTGGCTCATGGATTCAAACTGCTGATGTTTTGGTTAGCAGCCGAGCTCTTCACCACTGTGCTACTAGAGCTCCATAGATAAATAGAACCAATGAAATATAATAGTCCAGGACCAGACCCACATGTAAATGAAAACTTGACTTATGATAGAGCTGGTATTAAAGAGCAGTCGAAAAAGGATAGATGGATAGATTTTTCAACAAATAGTGCTTTGTTATCCATACGGAAGCTAAATTGGACCGGGATCTTACACCATACACAAAAATCAATTCCAAGTGAATCTGAAATCTAAATGTAAAGAGCAAAACTATAACAATTTTAGAGCACAATATAAGAAACTATCTTTATAACCTACGGGTAGGGAAGGATTTCTTAAAAAAGACAGAAAAGGTACAAGCCATAAGTGATAATGGTAATACTACTACTACCAATAATAATACCAGCAATAACACTAAATTTCATTGAATCTCAGATGCCAACAATTTTAAGATGCGCTATTATTTTAAGAAAGAAAAAACACCACCAATGAAACTATGAGATGTTTCTCATTACTTAGAGTTATTAATCTTATACTATTATAGACTTATTTAAGCACAGATTTTTATGTGCATGCATAAAAAAGAAAATTTATGGAAGGTAGTTGTTGTTGTTAGGTGCTGTCAAGTCGGTTCCGACTCATAGCGACCCTATGCACCACAGAACAAAACATTGCCCGGTCCTTCGTCATGCTCACAATTGTTGTTATGCTTGAGCCCATTGTTGCAGCCACTGTGTCAATCCATCTCATTGAGGGTCTTCCCCTTTTTCGTTGACTCTGTACCTTACCGAGCATGATGTCCTTCTCCAGGGACTGATCCCTCCTGACAACATGTCCAAAGTATGTAAGATGTAATCTCACCATCCTTCCTTCTAAGGAGCATTCTGGTTGTACTTCTTCCATGACAGATTTGTTCGTTCTTTTGGCACGCCATGGTATATTCAATATTCTTTGCCAACACCACAATTCAAAGGCATCAATTCTTCGGTCTTCCTTATTCATTGTCCAGCTTTCGCATGCATATGATGCTATGGGCTTGGATCAGGCACACCTTAGTCTTCAAGGTGACATCTTTGCTTTTCAACACTTTAAAGAGGTCTTTTGCAGCATATTTTCCCAATGCAATGCGTCTTTTGATTTCTTGACTGCTGCTTCCATGAGTGTTGATTGTTGATCCAAGTAAAATGAAATCCTTGACAATTTAAATCTTTTCTCCATTTATCATGGTGTTGCTTACTGATCCAGTTGTGAGGATTTTTGTTTTCTTTTATACTGAAGTGTAATCCATACTGAAGGCTGTGGTCTTTGATCCTCGTCAATAAGTGCTTTGAGCCATCTTCACTTTCAGCAAGAAAGGTTGTGTCATCTGCATATTGCAGGTTGTTAATGAATCTTCCTCCAATCCTGATGCCCCTTTCTCCTTCATATAGTCCAGCTTCTTGGATTATTAGCTCAGCATACAGATTGAATAGGTATGGTGAAAGGATGCAACCCTGACACACACCTTTCCTGACTTTAAACCACACAGTATCCCCTTGTTCTGTTTGAACAACTGCCTCTTGATCTATGTATCGGCTCCTTGTGAGCACAATTAAGTGTTCTGGAATTCCCATTGTTCGCAATGTTATCCATAATTTGTTATGATCCACATGATCGAATGCCTTTGCATAGTCAACAAAACACAGGTAAACATCTTTTCGGTATTCTCTGCTTTCAGGCAGGATCCATCTGACATCAGCAATGACATCCCTGGTTCCACGTCCTCTTCTGAATCTGGCCTGAATTTCTGGCAGTTCCCAGTCGACATACTGCTGCACCCGCTTTCGATTGATCTTTAGCAAAATTTCACTTGCGTGTGATATTAATGATATTGTTTGATAATTTCCACATTCAGTTGGATCACCTTTCTTGGGAATAGGCATAAATATGGATCTCTTCCAGTCGGTTGGCCAGGTAGCTGTCTTCCAAATTTCTTGGTACAGATGAGTGAGCACTTCCAGTGCTGCATCTGTTTGTTGAAACATCTCAACTGATATTCCGTCAATTCCCGAAGCCTTGTTTTTTGCCAATGCCTTCTGTGCAGCTTGGACTTCTTTCTTCAGTGCCATTGGTTCCTGATCATATGCTACTTCTTGAAATGGTTGAATGTTGACCAACTCTTTTTGGTATAATGACTCTGTGTATTCCTTCCATCTTCTTTTGATGCTTCCTGCACCATTTAATATTTTCTCCATAGAATCCTTCACCATTGCAACTCGGGGCTTGAATTTTTTCTTCAGTTCTTTCAGCTTGAGGAATGCTGAGGGTGTTCTTCCCTTTTGGTTTTCTATCTCCAGCTCTTTGCACATGTGATTATAATACTTTGCCTTCTCAAGCCGCCCTTTGAAATCTTCTGTTCAGTTCAGTTCTTTTTTTTTTTTTTTTTTTTTAATATATATATATTTTATTGTACTTCAGGTGAAAGCTTACAGAGCAAATAGTTTCTCATGAAATAGTAGTACACATGTTGTTTTTTGACATTGGTTAACAACCCCACAACGTATTAAGCCTCTAAATTCTCAACCTTTTTTTCAGTTCAGTTCTTTTAAGGAAGATAAGCAGGAAGATAAACTATTCCTAAAACTTGTTTATATTCAGAGTTTGACTCTTTTTGACTCCATCATTAGCATCTGTGTTTTTCCACACAGTAGCATCCTCTTTTCCATCAAGAACATTTCTTACAAGAGTGCTCCCCAGTGTCTTCAGGATTTTCTTCCAAGTGACTGCCATCCTTTTTTGCAAATTGTGATGCTGACATTTGCTTGATCTTACAAGAAAGTGTCCACAGAAAATTTTCAGGACTTGCAGCCCACTTTCACGTAGTCTTTAAATAGTTTGTTGTTTCAAATGTCGAAGTTGCAGTTGTTCAGTAATAAAATCAGGAGTGACAACCAAGTTCTGACACGTGCAGGCAATTAACAACTACGTCATGACTTTTTGCCTGGCTGACAGGGGTCATAAAATGCCATAAATTATAAGAGATGCTGCTAAGCTTCTTATAGCTGCTGAAACAAATGGCCACTATCTTGGTGGTTTAAAACAGCACACATTTATTCTCTAACAGTCCTGGAGGCCAGAATTCTGAAATCATTTTCTCTGGGCTGACACCATGCTGTCATCGGCAGGACCATGCTCTCTCCAGAAGCTCTAAGGCAGAATCCATTTCCTTGCCTTTTCCATTTTCTAGAGCTGCATTCCTTGGCTCATAGCCCCATCCTCCATCTTTAAATCCAGCAGCATAACATCTTCAAATCTCTCTCTGCTTCCATCATCATGTTGCCTTCTGCCTTCTGTCTTTGTAGTCAAGTCTTCCTCTGCCTCCCTCTTATAAGAACACTTATGATTACATTTAGGACCATCTATAGAAAGATAACACAGGATAACCTCCCCATAAATTAACATCCTTAATTTAATCACATCTGCAAAATCACTTTTGCCATATTAGGTAATATTTAAGGGTTGTAGGGATTAGGACCTGGGTATCTTTGAGGGCCATTATTCAGTCTACCAAGGATGCTAAAATGTGAAAAATGTTTATCTAAGAATCAGTTAAATATGATAATATCAATAATAGCTAACTTTCATAGTATGTACTTACTTTAATGTGCCAGGTACTGTTCTATGCATTTCACATATGTTTACTGGTTAAATTAAACACAGTTTAAGAGACTATACTACATACGATCTATTTCTGAAAAATAAGCCATTGAAAACTGTGGAGCACAGTTCTACTCTGACACACAAGAGGTTGCCACACCATGAACTGGAATCAATTAGAAGGCAACTGGTTTAGAATTTCCTTATAAAGAAAGGGAATTCTGAGTAGAGGTTAAATACTATGAAAGAGGATCATTGCCAGAAGTAATATTATTCAACATTAAACTGTATCACCCAGGTATTGCTTATTTAAGTTGATGCAGCCTTTCTGGTTCATGCAAAGGCTTATGCTCAGCTTTGGCCCCCTCCATTCACTATTACATGGTTTTCAGTTCTCTGTCTTTCCCTCTTTTGTCATCTATTTTCAGAAAGTTTTTTGCTATCTCATGCTTCTGCTTTCTGATCTCAGTATTCTTCTGTTATACAAAAAATACATGGGACATTCAAGAGACACTGAGAAGCTCAACATGAGAGAGATACTATTTTCCTCTCTTTCTCTTTCTCATCCAAATTCCCAGGGAAGGAAACCTGATTGGCTCAGTTGGGGTCAGTACCAGTACCAGTTGCTGTAGAGCGAGTATCCATGTGATTATAATCATTTGCGAGGAGGGTGCGGGAGACTGTCATGTGGTACAAAATCGCTGCCAAAGCCACCACTGGAGGTAAAAAACCAAAGCCAAAATGGTTGCCATCGAGTTGATCGAGACTCATAGTGACCGTATAGGACACAGTAGAACTGCCCCATAGGGATTCCAAGGAGCAGCTGGTGGATTTGAACTGCCGACCTTTTGGTTAGCATTGAGCTCTTAACAACTGTGCCACCAGGGCTCCATAGAAGAGGTCGTTATGAGCTAGGCAGACACTCTAACAGTGGTCTATTAAAACTATTATTTATAATAATTCAGTGAAAATCCTGATCAACATCGTTTGGTTACTTCCTAAGGATAAATTCTTAAAGGTGGAATTATTGGGTCAAAGTATATTAATATGCTTCAAGTTTTTAATTCATGTTATCAAATTGCTCATAAACAAGTTGGATTAATTCACGCTCCTAACAGCAGTATAAACTATTAGCGTTAGACAAAATACAATACCTTTGCCAATATTAGGTCTCATTTTTTAAACTTTTGCCAATTTGTTAAGTTAAGGTGTTGTCTCATTGTTTCGTTTTTTTTTATAATTCGTAAAGTTGAACATTTTTATGCTTCTTGAATTTTTTTTTATTTTTTCATACAAAAATTTATACATACATTGTTATGTGACTCTAATTGCTCTCCCCATACTGTGACAGCACACTCCTCCTCTCCACCCCTGATTCCTCATGTCCATTCTAACCCTCTCCGCCTTCCCATCTCACCTCCTGACAGAAGCTTCCCATTTAGTCTCTTGTATCTACTTGAGCTAAGAGACACACTCCTCACGAATGTCATTTTATGTCCCACAGTCCAGTCCAATCCCTGTCTGAAGAGTTGGCCTTGGAAATTGTTTTAGCTCTGGGCTGATAGAGAATCCAGGGGCCATGCTTTCCAGGGTTCCTCCAGTCTCAGTCAGACCATTAAGTCTGGTCTTCTTACTAGAATTTGAGTTCTGCACCCCACCTTTGTTCTGCTCCATCCAGGACTCTCTGTTGTGTTCCCAGTCAGGGCAGTCATTGGTGGTAGCCAGGCACCATCTAGTTCTTCTGGTCTCAGGCTGATGAAGTCTCTGATTTATGTGGCCCTTTCTGTCTCTTGGGCTAAAACTTTCCTTGTGTCTTTGGTGTTCTTCATTCTCCTTTATTCCAGGTGGTTGGGACCAACTGATGCATCTTAGATGGCCGCTTGCAAGCTTTTAAGACCCCAGACGCCACTCACCAAAGTAGGAAGTAGAACATTTTCTTAATAAGCTTTGTTATGCAAATTGACCTAGATGTCCCCTGAAACCATGGTCCCCAGACCCCTACCCCTGCTACTCTGTCTCTCCATGTGTTTGATTTTATTCAGGAAACTTCTTAGCTTTGGTTTAGTCCAGTTGTGCCGAATTCCTCTGTAGTGTGTGCTGTCCTTCCCTTCACCTAAAGTAATTCTTATCTACTATCTAGTTAGTAAATAACCCTCACCCTCCCTCCCCACCCTCATAACCATCAAAGAATGTTTTCTTCTGTGTTTAAACCTTTTCTTGAGTTCTTATAATAGGGGCCTTATACAATATTTGTCCTTCCGTGACTGACTAAATTCACTCAGCATAATGACCTCCAGCTTCCTCCATGTTATAAGATTTTTCATGGCTTCTTCATTGTTCTTTATCGTTGTGTAGTATTCCACTGTGTGGATATACCATGAGTTGTTTATCCATTCGTCTGTTGATGGGCACCTAGGTTGTTTCTATCTTTTTGCTACGGTGAACAGTGCTGCAGTGAACCTGGGTGTGCATATATCTATTCGTGTGACGGCTCTTATTTCTCTAGGATATATTCCAAGGAGCGGGATAGCTGGATTGCATGGTACTTCGGTTTCTAGCTTTTTAAGGAAGCACCAAATCGATTTCCAAAGTGGTTGTACCATTTTACATTCCCACCAACAGTGTGTGAGTGTTCCAGTTTCTCCACAACCTCTCCAGCATTTATTAACTTGTGTTTTCTGGATTAGTGCTAGCCTTGCTGGGGTGAGATGATATCTCATTGTAGTTCTGATCTGCGTTTCTCTAATGGCTAATGATCGCGAGCATTTCTTCATGTGTCTGTTAGCCGCCTGAATATCTTCTTTGGTGAAGTGCCTGTTCATATCCTTTGCCCATTTTTTAAATTGCCAAATTGGGTTATTTGTCTTTTTGATGTTGAGGTTTTATAGTATCTTGTAGATTTTAGCGATTAGATGCTGATTGGATTTTTTGTAGCCAAAAATTTTTTCCCAGTCTGTAGGTTGCCTTTTGACTCTTTTCGTGAAGTCTTTTGATGAGTGTAAGTGTTTGATTTTTAGGAGCTCACATTTATCTAGTCTCTCTTCTGGTGCTTGTGCATTGTTACTTATGGTTCGTATTGTGTTTATGCCATGTATTAGGGCTCCTAGCGTTGTCCCTATTTTTTCTTCCATCATCTTTATCATTTTCGATTTTATATTTAAGTCTTTGATCCATTTTGAGTTGGGTTTTGTGCATTGGTGTGCGGTATGGGTCTTGTTTCAGTTTTTTGCAGATGGATAGCCAGTTATGCCAGCACCATTTGTTAAAGAGACTGTCTTTTCCCCAGTTAATGGACTTTGGGCCTTTGTCAAATATCAGCTGCTAATAGGTGGATGAATTTATGTCTGGATTCTCAGTTCTGTTCCATTGGTCTATGTATCTGTTTTTGTACCAGTACCAGGCTGTTTTGACTACCATGGCAGTATAATAGGTTCTAAAATCAGGTAGTGTGAGGCCTCCCACTTTGTTCTTCTTCTTGAATGATGCTTTACTCACTCGGGGCTGCTTCCCTTTCCATATGAAGTTGGTGATTTGTTTCTCCATCTCATTAAAAAATGTCAGTGGAATTTGGATAGGGATTGCATTGTATCTGTAGATTGCCTTTGGGTAGAGTTGACAGTTTCACAGTGTT
Organism: Dugong dugon; assembly: GCA_030035585.1. Lineage (NCBI taxonomy): Eukaryota > Metazoa > Chordata > Mammalia > Sirenia > Dugongidae > Dugong > Dugong dugon. The sequence continues at coordinate 53,438,893 of CM057475.1, forward strand.
GAGTCTACCTATCCGTGAGCAAGGTATGTTTTTCCACTTATGCAGGTCTCTCTTGGTTTCTTGCAATAGTGTCTTGTAGTTTTCATTGTATAGATCTCTTACGTCTCTGGTTAGATTTATTTCTAAATATTTTATCTTCTTGGGGGCTATTGTAAATGGTATTGATTTGGTGACTTCCTCTTCGAGGCTCTCTTTGTTGGTGTAAAGGAATCCAACTGATTTTTGTATGTTTATCTTCTATCCTGAAACTTTGCTGAAATCTTCTATTAGTTCCAGTAGTTTTCTTGTGGATTCTTTGGGGTTTTCTGTGTATAAGATCGTATCATCTGCAAATAGATACTTTGACTTCTTCCCTACCAATCTGGATGTGCTTTTTTCTATTTCTAGCCTGATTGCTCTGGCTAGGACCTCCAGCACAATGTTGAATAAGAGTGGTGATAAAGGGCATCCTTGTCTGGTTCCCGTTCTCAAGGGGAATGCTTTCAAACTCTCTCCATTTAGGATGATGCTGGCTGTTGGCTTTGAATAAATGCCCTTAATTTTATTGAGGAATTTCCCTTCTATTCCTATTTTGTTGAGAGTTTTTATCATGAATGGGTGTTGGACTTTGTCAAATGCCTTTTCTGCATCAATTGATAAGATCATGTGGTTCTTGTCTTTTGTTTTATTTATGGATGGATTACATCGATTGTTTTTCTAATGTTGAACCATCCCTGCATACCTGGTATAAATCCCACTTGATCATGGTGAATTATTTTTTTGATATGTTGCTGAATTCTATTGGCTAGAATTTTGTTGAGGATTTTTGCGTCCATGTTCATGAGGGATATTGGTCTGTAATTTTCTTTTTTTGTGGTGTCTTTACCTGGTTTTGGTATCAGGGTTATGCTGGCTTCATAGAATGAGTTTGGGAGTATTCCATCCTTGTCTATGCTCTGAAATACCTTTAGAAGTAGTGGTGCTAACTCTTCTCTGAAAGTTTGATAGAATTCTCCATTGAAGCCATCTGGGCCAGGGCTTTTCTTTGTTGGGAATTTTTAAATTACTTTTTCATTCTCTTCTTTTGTTATGGGTTTATTTAGTTGTTCTACCTCTGTTTGTGTTAGTTTAGGTAGGTAGTGAGTTTCTAGAAATTTGTCCATTTCCTCTAGGTTTTCAAATTTGTTAGAGTACAATTTTTCATAGTATTCTGTTACGATTCTTTTAATTTCAGTTGGGTCTGTTGTGATATCACCCATCTCATTTCTTATATGGGTTATCTGCTTCCTCTCCTGTTTTTCTTTTGTCAGTTTGGCCAATGGTTTATCAATTTGTTTTGATCTTTTCAAAGAACTAGCTTTTGGTCTTGTTAACTCTTTCAATTGTTTTTTCTATTCTCTATTTCATTTAATTCTGCTGTAATTCTTATAATTTCCTTTCTTCTGGCACTTGAGGGCTTCTTTTGCTGCTCTCTTTCTACTTGTTCCAGTTGTAGGGTTAATGTTTTGTTTATGGCTCTTACTTCTTTTTCGATGTGTGCATTTATTGCTATAAGCTGACCTCTGAGGACTGCTTTTGCTGTGTCCCAAAGGTTCTGGTAGGATGTGTTTTCATTCTCGTTTGATTCTATGAATTTCTTTATTCCATCCTTAATTTCTTCTATAACCCTTGAGCAAGGTGTTCTTCAGTTTCCATGTGTTTGATTTTTTTTTTCTTTGCTTTTTCTGTTGTTGATTTCTACTTTTATGGCTTTATGGTCAGAAAAGATGCTTTGTAATATTTCGATGTTTTGGATTTTGTTAAGGCTTGCTTTATGGCCTAATATGTAGTCTATTCTGGAGAATGTTCCATGTGCGTTGGAAAAGAAAGGGTACTTGGCTGCTGTTGGGTGGAGTGTTCGGTATATGTCTACGAGATCAAGTTGGTTGATTGTAGAATTTAGCTCTTCCATGTCTTTGATGAGCTTTCTGGATGTTCTGTCCTTCACTGAAAGTGGTGTGTTGAAGTCTCCTACTACTGTTGTGGAGCTGTCTATCTCTCTTTTCAGTGCTATTAGAGTTTGTTTTATGTATTTTGGAGCCTTGTCATTGGGTGCATAAATATTTATTATAGTTATGTCCTCCTGGTGTATTGACCCTTTAATCATTATACAGTGTCCTTCCTCATCCTTTGTGGTGGATTTTACTTTAAAGTCTATTTTGTCAGAGATTAATATTGCCACTCCTGTTCTTTTTTGAGTGTTGTTTGCTTGATATATTTTTTTCCATCCTTCGAGTTTTAGTTTGTTTGTGTCTTTAAGTCTAAGATGTGTCTCTTGTAGGCAGCATATAGATGGATCATGTTTTTTTATCCAATCTGCCACTCTCTCTTTATTGGTGCATTTAGTCCATTTACATTCAGCATTATTATTGATAGGTATGAGTTTAGTGCTGTCATTTTGATGTCTTTTTTTTTGTGTGTTGTTCACAGTTTCTTTGTTCCACTTAATTTTCTGTGCTGAGTCGTTTTTCTTTATGTGTTCTTTTTTCATTGTTGTTGATTTCGTGTTTGCTGAGTCTTTATATTTTTCTAGTTTTTTATTTTGACTGTAGGATTGTTAGTTTCCTTTGTGGTTACCTTAATATTTACCCCTCTTTTTCTAAGTTTATACCAGTCTTTTATTTCTTTATATTGCCTTGACTTCCTCTCCATCTGAAAAATCTATGCCTACATTTTTTAAGTCCCTCTTTTTTGTTTCAATGTTGCCATCTTTTAGATATTGACATTTGTTTCCCTATTTTCAGTGTTCTAGCTTTCATTTATTTTTGTGACTTCCATATCTGGGTTGATATCTGGTTGCTCTGTCCTGTGTTCTAGTCTCGGGTTGTTATCTGATGTTACTAATTTTCTAACCAGAGGACTCCCTTTAGTATTTCTTGTAATTTTGGTTTGGTTTTTGCTAACTCCCTGAACTTCTGTTTATCTGGAAATGCCCTAATTTTGCCATCATATTTGAGAGACAGTTTTGCTGGATATATAATTCTTGGCTGGTAATTTTTTTCCTTCAGGGCTTTATATATGTCATCCCATTGCCTTCTTGCCTGCATGGTTTCTGCTGAGTAGTCTGAGCTTATTCTAATTGACTCTCCTTCGTAGATGACTTTTCTTTTATCCCTAGCCACCCTTAAAATTCTCTCTTTATCTTTGGTTTGGCAAGTTTGATTATAGTATGTCTTGGTGACTTTCTTTTGGGATCTACCTTATGTGGCTTCGATGAACTTCTTGGATAGATATCTTCTCATCTTTCATGATATCAGGGAAGTTTTCTGTCAACAAATCTTCAACAATTCTGTTTGTATTTTCTGTTATCCTCCCCTGTTCTGGTACTACAATCACTCGTGGATTATTCCTCTTGATAGAGTCCCACATAATTCTTAGGGTTTCATTTTTTTAAATCCTTTTATCTTATTTTTCCTCAAATAAGTTGGTGTCAAGTGCTTTATCTTCAATCTCACTAATTCTGACATCCATTGCTTCAATTCTGCTCCTATGACTTTCTAATGAGTTGTCTAATTCTGAAATTTTATTGTTAATCTTCTGGATTTCTGATTGCTATCTCTCTATGGATTCTTGCAGCCTGTTAAATTTGTCATTATTGCACTTCTGTAATCTTTTTAATTTCCTCTATTGCGTGTTCTGCACTTTGCTTAGTTTCCTTCCTAATTTCTTGAACAGTTCTCTGTATTAATCTTTTGTATTCTGCCTCTGGAAAATTTCTAGATTCTTTATTTTGGGAGCTTGCTGAAGCCATCATGGATTGCCTCTTTACGTGATTTGGTATTGACTGTTGTCTCTGAGCCATCAATAAGTTACTATATTTATTTATTTTATGTTTGCTTACTGTGTCCTAGCTTCTTGTTTTGTTTTGATATGCCCAAATAGGCTGCTCATATGAGCTAGTTTGATTATTGGAACTTTGAAGCTCTAATGTCCTGTCACCAGGTGGTTAGATCTGTTACTAGGTATGTGAGCTCAGGAGTCTGCCCACTCCTCCTGTATGGATTCAGCTCAGGTGCTCATGTAGATAGCCACCAAGTGTATGGTGTAGGCTGTCACCTACAGTCCTAGACAGGCATTGGTGATTGGTGTAGGCACAAGCATCTGGCTGCAGCAGGGGGACACACTCTGAGCAAGGCAGGGGGCTGACAGCTGTCCCCGAATGTCCAGTCCCTGTTCCCTACAGCACGTAGGTGGGTGGGTTTTGCAGCCAAATTGTGAGCACCTAATGCTGTTGGCTCTAAGGACTGGGGGGCACCTCTTATTCATGGGTCCCTATCACAGGTGGCTAGATGGTGTGAGTGGAGCCACCAGTCCTCAGGCCCCTGATGTGGGTAGGTGAAGACCCTGCTTAAGGGGCAGAGAAGTGTCAAATGTCAAGAGCCTGAAACAGTTGAAGTCAGAGTGCCAATATATACCCTGTTGTACTCCGGTAATGAGGGCCTACGCTGTTGAGATGGGCCCACACAAGTCTATGCAGGAGGAAAGGCACTCGAAGTCCACAGTTCCCTTATGCCTGTGCCTAGGCAAAGGAGCTGTGCCTACATTGGGTTCCTGGCTTAGGGGAGCCGGCAGTTTATTTTTTCCCCCATTTGTTAATTTGTTCACTCTCCAAGGCAGGGAGAATGGCTTCGGGTGTGTGACGGATCCTGCTTCTGGGCCAGGGGACTCAGCAATTGCTGAAGCCAGTCCAGTACCCAGTGCAGAGCAGGGAGCGGGGAGCTAAATGGGAGAGAGGTTCTTCCCTAAGGGGGGTGTTTTTGATCCACATGGTAAGCCATATGCGAGTACTTATCTTTCACCGATGAGGGCTGCTTCTCACTGGTGCTGGGTGGCCGTGTAGACTCTCTGGCACTGGGTCTCTCCCGCTGTGGAAAACGCACCTCCCGAGCACCACTGCTTGCCTGCCTCACCACTCACCCACGAGCTGCTCAGGCCTGAAGGGCTCAGGCTCTCGCCCGGTCAGGTCTGGCAACTCCTCGCTGCTTCCGAGCCATCTCTCCCTCCCCACCCCTGCTACTCAGTCCAGTTCCTCAACTCTGCCTTTGATGTTCAGGGCTCCCAGATTGCCATATATAATTGAATCACTTGTTTTTTCAGGTCTTTGATGTGAGAGGGTCCACCAGAAGAGTCTGACTACTCCGCCATCTTGGCCCCGTCTCTCCTGAATGTTTTTATTTCTGTATTTTTGAACATCCTGTTCATATAAATACCTATTTTTCAAATGGGCTTTTTTTTTATCCTAGTGGTTTGTAATAGCTCTTTATATATTAAAGATATTTACTTTTTAGCAGGTATATTGAAAATATTTCTAGTTTCTTTTATTCTATTTTGTTTATAGAGGGTTTTTTTTTTTTTCCACACCCGGTTACATTTAAAATGATGCTTTTATCTAAATATTAATTGTCCTCGGATCAACTTTAATTATAGATTTTTAAAAACTATTCTGGAGAACAATTGATTAAATATTAATAAATGAGTTAATGAGTACTTAGTAAGTAAAAACTACCAAGCAAATATTCAATCATAGCAGCCTCCATCATACTAAATATCTATTTCCAGCCTCTTCTATTCACTACCATAGTTCAGCCTTTGTCTTTTCTCATCTGGGTTTCTGCATCTGGTCCAAAATTGTTCTGCCTCTTCTAAGCCATCTTTCATTGCTGCCAAAAAATAATTCTTCTGATACACAAAATTTTATGCCACATATCTGCTTAAAACCTTTAATGGTTTCAGGTTACCTTTGGGAAAAAATCCAAAATCCTTACTAGGGCTGCAGTAAGAACAGTACTAGTATATCACCTGCATCCTACCTAATTTTTCTGGTCTTCCTGCTATATCCATGTTACACACACTCCAGCCACAATGTACTAATTATGGTTCTCCAAATGTACCTTGTTGCTTCACTGATTTGTAGTACCTTTTGCTATTCCCTCTGCAGAGTTTCTGGATGGTGCAAACAGTTAAGACACTCAGCTGCTAACCAAGTCTGCCCAGAGGTGTCTTGGAAGAAAGGTCTGATGATTTACTTTGGAAAAATCAGCCACTGAAAACCTTATGGAGCACTGTTCTACTCTGACACACACGGGGTCACCATGAGTCAGAATCCACTTGATAGGACCTGGTGGTGGTGGTGGTGATGGTTGGGACCTTTTGAGAAGCATCTCCACTGTGGCTGCAACCCTTCCTGCCTAGGGAACAGAAGGGACAGCAACTCAGAGAAGTGTGAACAAGAAGCATGGTTGCCCTACTGGCTTCACCATTCCTTTACCAGAATTTAAGAGGGTAGGGACTTTGTGGTCACTTTAGTCTGCCTATTGTAATCTCACCTATTCTCTGAGGCCCAAATTCTAGCTTCTTTAGAAAACCTTCTCTAAATAATAAGCCTATCTGAGTTTTAGTCAGTTTGTAGCAATTTTAATAATTTATTAAATTACATTCTTATATTATACCCTTGCTGCGGTTAGTTGCCATTGAGTTGATTCTGACTCATGGTGACCCCACGTGTGCAAAGTAGAACTGCTCCATAGGGTTTTCAAGGCTGTGACCTTTTGGAAGCAGATCACCAGGCCTGTATTCCAAAGTGCCCTGGATGGGTTCAAACAGCCAGTCTTTTGGCTAGTAGTCGAGTGCTTAACCGTTTTCAACACCAAAGGACTCCTGTATTATCCCCTTAATAGGCTGTAAATGTCTTGAAGGCAGAAATCATGTTTTGCTTTTTAAAATTTTGTACCATGCCTAGCTTAGAGTTGAGAATGTACTCGGTTAGGTGTTCAATAAGTAATTGTGTGATGGGAAAATTGAAAGGAAGAAACCATCCAGCTCCCTGAAGTCTCCTAATCTTCTTTCTAACTTAGAATACAGGAGACAACTGGGTTGTATCTCCTCATTCTCAAATCAGAGGGCAGAGGTTCACCCAGTACTTGGTATATTTTTTCTGATGAGAACCATCCTGGATGCAAATTAACTCTCACAGCACTACAAAGGACAACCGGGAAAGCACAGTCCCTTCTAAATCCTTCTTGGGGACCAGGCTCTCCCTGTGTATATGTCTGTGTGTAAGTGTGAGTGGGGTGGGGGGAAGGTTGCGGTGGTGGTGGGAGGGGATAGGCAAGAGGGAGGAAAGAGAGACTCCATGCAGTGATTATGTGGAGGGGATTTGCTATGTCTCTTTTCCTCCCCTCCCCTTTCTTTCTTTGTCCTCTTTCTCCGTGTTCCTCTCTTTGTCCCCTTTTTCCTCGTCCCCTTCTTCTGCATTTGTCTGGGAGGATCCTGGAGTGTTCTTTTGATCAACTCAATCTTTCTCTGGCACTTGAGTTCTGATTGGCTGAAGGACTTAGAGGAAAAAAAAAAAAACCTTTAATTAAGTAGATAATCTCTTCTTTGGAAGTTTGGCAGCTCCATTTCACCTCCCCTTAACTCTGTTTGGGATCGCTTACCCACCAAGAAAGTTGGGGTTTGAGGAGAATTCCATCCTACTACCACTGAGGAGAATACTTTCGCATCTTACTTGTCTGTCTCCCAAGTTTTTAGAATTTTCTATCTCTGTTCCTCCAGAGGATTGTTTCTTATGGAGCCTTCTGTGTGCGTCTTTCTTTTCACCTGTGTCCTCCAACTCAGCCACACCTGGTAAGTAACCTGGACTCCTACGTGAACTGGGAATAGGTAAATGTATGTACTGTGTTGGAGAGAGCGCACCTTCTTTTCCAGAAATGTAGGAAGCCTTGGGATCCCTCCTGGAGGGAATTGTTCTATATAGCAGGGCTCTTCCTAAATTTATGGCTAGTTTCAGTAAATTTTTAGTACCTCTACCAATAAAGGAATGGATTCAAAGATTTCCTATTTTTATAAATTGCTATCCCACAAGTAGTCCAAGTGGTTTTGGGGAAAATGGAAAGTAGCCCTTTTTACCAAGTCCTGATGTTAGTATTTGCGGAAGATGGAGATGGGTTCAAAGCAAGTTCTACTGCATGTTGAATCTGATCATTGACATGAAGGTAGAAGCAAAATTTACCGGGATCTGATTTTGTACCTTCTGCCTTAACTTTACTTTTATCTGAATATTCTAAGTAACTGCTCATATCCATATTATCATTTGCTAGATTAAAATTTTACTTGAGCTACTGAATTGGTATTGGGTTAACAAACATGTTTGAAATCAAATATTTTAGAAATCTAATCTTCTCTGCAAATTTATTTAATCATTTAATGCACAAATATTTCTAAATTGCTCAGAAAAGAAGATAATATATGTGAAAGTGCTTTGTAAACTATAACCATAGCACAAATGATAGATGAGTTTATCATTATTCTTATTTAGCTCTTGGAAAACACCACTGTATATCTTCACAGATAAAGTACATGCAAATGTTAATAGGCAAGTACACAATAACAGATTCTGTATGACTTGGGAGATGTATGTTGCTAGGGATTTGAAGTTCGCTCCCAGTTCACATATAAGCGCAATCTCTCTCTTCATCAGTTCTCACTTTGACCATTTATTTAACCAAGATATGAATCCAATTGCTACATCAACTATTGAGGAAGCAAGAATAGGAATTTCTTTGTTGAAATCAGTCTCCTGTGCTAATTCATAGTGTATTCTTATCGTAAGTGAGTACAGCCATCTCTTTTAGAGGGTTGATAAGAAATATGTCAAATTAATGCAACAATTTGCAGGTTAATGCAACAATTTGCAACATTTCTGATTATACACTTAGCTACCAAATAATTGGTCAATTTTTAATTGGCATTTTAATTAAATATTTCGATGTTCAAAAAAGAAAAAAACCCTCTCCTCTCCCCATGAGAACAAAAAGACAAAAGGGAGAGGAGACTATTTCAGAGCATTTCTACTGATGTTCATGGTATTCTTCAGCTGATTCAGTATCAGCAAAAGAGAAACACGAGATTCCTTTCCCCAGTCACCAGGGCAGTGTGAAGAATAGTTCTATAAAAAATACCTTTACTGTGTGTTCCCTTCCCTGCTGGAGGGGGTCATGTTCATTTCATTCTGATACTGACACAGCCACACTGAAAGGTGGCTGGGTTGCTTGTCTGTCCAAATTCAAGTGTCTGGATTCAAAAAGAAAAAAGAAAAAAGAGACGTGAAAGAAAGTTCTAATTTGAAAACAGGGTTTTAAGAAACCTTTCTCTCCTTGCCTGACTTTGAGAAGAAAATGTAAAAATCTCCTGAATAATGCAATTGGATTTTAATTGATTTTTTCCCTCCATAAGCTCCAATTGGAATTAAACATTTACACATTGTCAAGAGTCTGGTTTTGATAGCATTTGAAAAGTGACTTTCAAATTTAACATGAAATCTTGATTATTCATGAGTTGGAATCCATATGATGGTAGGGTTTTTTTTTTTTTTTTTTTTTTTTGGATTCTTATAATGAAAGTATCAGGGTTTTGCACAAGGCAACCTAACCCTTCATGCTGTGCAAAGAAAATTTGACCAACCACAGCTTTGAGATGTTTCTCTTACTATTTCTTTATCAATCTTTTATGTAAGGACCTCAAAAGCACTTAACAGAGAACCACAATTTCTGCCTGGCTGTTTGATTGTAGGCCTGCCTGAAATGACTGTCTAAAAGAGTCTGTCAACAGAAATTCCTATGCTTGAAAAGGAGAGCATAATGATATTCACTTACGATATAGTTTTACTAGGTAAATCAGTAGCACAATAATGGGCGGGGGGGGGGGGCATTCTCCACAGTTTCTTCGTGTTGGGACCCTTCTGAGGAAAATTATCCTTAAGTAACTAAAAAAAAAAAAAAAACTTTCCTTTGAATTTGTTTTTCTTAATTCTAAAAAAGAATGGAAATACATAATACAGCCAAGCAGATGATGATCGTTAATAGTGGCCAGAGATGAACCAATCTGATTTTTTACTTCCAATGCACTTACTCATCTGGAGTGAAAACCAAAAATCAAACTAACTGCCATCAAGCTGATTCTGATTCATGGTGACCCCATGTGTGCAGAGTAGAACTGCGATCCATAGCATTTTCAAGGCTGTGACCTTCCAGAAGCAAGCAGGTCATCAGGCCTGTCTTCCAAGGCACCTCTGGGTGGATTCAAAGCACCAACCTTTCCACTAGTAGTCAAGCGCTGAACTGTTTGCACCACCCAGGAACTATCTAGGGTGCACAGGCCTAGAACACATTTTTGCTTAACTGTTACCCTCCAAATGATGTCTCCGGACTACCGGGTCTTGCCCAGTTCTGTCCATTTCTCGTTCTATCTTTGTTTAGCTCAAGCACCAAAGCAGAAAGATGTACTGGGACACAGAGGAACAATGACACTGCTCTCGTTCTTCAACAGAGACCACTACCTCTACTTCCTTCCAAAGTCCTGAAGTAGGGATATGTAGGGTCAGTTTCTCTTTTGCAGTAGAACAAGAATTTTATTTGAAATCTTAAGGTTTTAAAACAGTTTTTGAAAAACACCATCCCTTGGTTCTTTACATCACTGTTTTTAGAGTTACCTTTACCACAGGTCTTGAAATTGCTACTGATAATGACTATTGGAATCCCTGATGAAGATGGGACTCACTTATTGTAAGAAGGGCTTTGAATCCATATCTTCACTAAGCATTATCTATAGGTAATATAATTGTTTTCCACATATTTGTGCCACTATTTTTCAAATGTATATTGTAAACAATAAAATACGAACTCACTTAAAAAGTATTGAATTCATGGTAGTTTTTTGTCATATTAAGTTTTTGTCATGCTGAGTTGTTCCCACTCACAGATATAAAAAGGACAATTACAGTCAAGTGAGGATCCACTAAACTTTGCCACATTAGAAAGGAATCCTCATCCTCACAGAGGCTGGGAATCCCTGAAGTTAAACAAAAAGTAAGGTCCTTTGGAATCTGGAAAGCAATATTCCAATATAAAAGATTCACATACCACATAACTGCTCTGGTCCATATGTGTAGTCCATACAAAAAGCTTGGTATTCCAGGAGTAATTCTGGAGAGTACTGGATTAGCAGCTACTGTGTAGGAAGTTCTTCTGAAGGCTTTAGACATGACCAGGGAAGTTTAATTCTGTGTTTTGCCACTGATTTCCTCATTGAGCCCTGGGTGTTTACTTTCAGAGTCTATTTCTCCAGTATGGAATTATTATGGTGAAACCTGTGAGAGCTGGAACTCGATGGGTCTGCCTTGTTTTTCTGGATCTTGCAAGTTTTCTGCCTTTGACAGGGTGCAGTCTGACCAATTTTCTATCGCTCTCTATTAGTGGAAAATATTTGAGTTTTTCCTTGTCTGACAGGTTTCTGCCTTACACAGATTCCGCCTTTCACAGGTTTTCCTGTATTCTTATTATTTACAAAGGCTATGAGGTTCTGGGAAGACACACTTCATTACAGCTTTTTTTATGATACCAGTTTGTGTAAGTGATAAGGATGATGGTCCTAGGTGCCCCTTCATTGGTGTGTGTGTGTGTGTGTGTGTGTATAGTAATATGACACAAAGAAGGATCTGCTTTTGTGATATTATATGGAAATAAATTGGGTATAAAAAGGACCAGCAGAAAAGGAGTTTTAATCCATGGAAAGAGGTGACTTTTTTCCCCTTTTCCCAGCTAGGCCAATTGGTTTAATGCTGCTGTCTATTGGGTAATGCTATTCTCTCTTGAGGCTATTAATAAAATTCTTTTTCCCGGACTCCCTTGACTCTTTTTTATTTCCATCAGAAAGGCAGAGGAAAATTCATACAGCTTAGAGAGTGAGGTCAATACAATTTTTCTTAGGATAAACCCTTTTTTTTTCAGAAAGCAGATTTTTTTTTTTTTTATTAGGTAAAAGACCAGGCTGGGTTAACAGTTGGGGAAACTCTGAGCTTGGTTCACATAAATAACATTCCCCATTGCTTCCCACTGAAATATGCCTACAGCCTGAGGGCCTCTCAAAAGAAACTACCATCCACTTTGGACAGACTCTCCAGTCTCATTACAAGCCAAACTTCTATGGCTTGTTTTTCTCGATCTTTATTGTAGACCCCTGTTATTGAACATATCATTTCTCTGTATGCCTTTTAGGTCAGGGCTTCCTCCAGGCCAAGAGAAATTCAGACCTTAAGGGGATCATTTAGATTCACCATAATCTGACAAGTCTAAATTCACTTTTTAAAATAAGTTGTTTTCCCAACTTCAGCAGCATCCTGTAGCAGCATATATGAGGCTATGTCCCAATAAGACTCTCTAGGTGGGCCAATAGTTTAATCTTTCTATGTAACTCCATAGATGAAATTCTTATATTCTCCAGGTCAAGATTAAACCTTCCTGCATAAGGAGACATTTCCCCCTCATTCAAAACTGCAATTCCATTTTGTGACCAAAGAGCTCAGTCCTTTTCCCTTGCACAAGGTCTTCAAGTTCACTGTATCAAAGACTTTGAAGGCTCTACCCCACACCAATATCCAGGATAATAAATAGCAAACAAGTAAACTGGCCAGATTACCCTGTCTGGCATTTTTCACCTTAGTCCAAGCTGTCTGATGGAACCCAGACTGCATAGCTGATTGTTTCCAGAGCATTCTGTTTGTTTTAAACTTTTTATAATGTGGACAATTTCATTGTTTTACAAAGGTAGAGAGACGAGTACATCTAATCAACCCCCATCGCTCACCTTCAACAGTTATGGAACCCTGGCTAATCTTGTTTCATCTATACTTTCTGTGGCATTTTCAACTGCATGTATTTCTCTTAGTCTAATTCCTCCAAATACTACCAAAGCCCCCAAAAGGAAGAAAAGCATAGGAAAAGGAGTCTCCTTATCCTGTGTCCACGAGATCTAGAGTCACTAATGAGAATGAATCTTGGGGAACATTACACATATATGACTGCCTTTGCTGGGAAAAATCAAGTATACAAATTATTTTTTTAAAAATTCATTCAAATACATGTTTGAGTTTATTTCCATTTGAGCTGGGGCTGGCTAGTAAAGCCAACAGAAATTGATGGTTGGGCCAGACTGAGGAGAGACAATTTTTGCTATCCATATGAATTTAGTTCCATTAAGTACTGTAAATGGTACTAAAGGGCTAAAGCTTAGCAATTCTACTCATTGAACTGTCCATCTAGTTATTTTATAGGATAATTCTTTACAGTTACTATGTAAGCTTATCTTCTTGACCCTGAAATAAACTAGTATAGCATCCATCAATGCAACTGAGAACATGAATATCTCCTAAAGTCTATACTACAGGGACTAAGGCAACAAGATCAGAAAACAAGACAAAATCTGCTGCCTCCATAATGATCCTGGAAGAGGTACCTGCAATCCCAGGCTTTCTGGAAACAGTGGCTTGAGCTGTTCCTTAGCAGCTTTCACTTAGAGACCAAGGAAAGGAGGGTGAGTACAGCGTATTCCCAGTTAGAGAGTCCTCATTGAAATGCTAAGTGCTGAAGTGCTTTTTTGTAGCTCAGCATTTCTCAGCAGTTCTTGCTACAATACATAAAGAAGGAAGGAAATGAGGACAAGGAAAGACTGCCTATCATTCTATAAAATATCCTGGGATAAAGATGAATTATCAGTGTCAGGAGGAAAGATTTTCCCTTGAAAATCAGTGATTTGCTTTGGAAGGAATCTGCTTGAATATGGTTTGCAGAGATCCGTGGTACCCAGCTGCCCCTTAAAAAAAAACCCAAACCAAACCCACTGCCGCGGGGTTGATTCTGACTCATAGCGACCCTGTAGGACAGAGTAGAACTGCCCCATGGGGTTTCCAAGGCTATAAATCCTTCCAGAAACAGACCGCCACATCTTTCTCCTGCAGAGCAGCTAGTGAGTTCAAACCATCGACTTCTGGTTAGCAGCCAAGTGCTTTAACCACTGCACCACCAGGGCTCCTAGTTGTCCCTTATGCATATTGTATGGTCTTTGCCGGTAATTGTTTGACAAGGGCTGCATTTGAGATAGTGTGGGATTTTAGTGTACATTTTAATATAAGGGCTGTTACTAAAACTGACATACAGCTGTTTTACAAGATTTTTTTTTTTTTCCTATCTTAGGGCACTGAATTTTAATACAGAAAATTTACCCTTACAAAAAAATTTTTGAGAATTCTTCCTAGGGCTGAACTCCTTTTGAAGAAGGAGAATTTAAATCAGGGTAATAGATACAGTGATATGACCAAAAGCTACACATAAATTTTTCCTTTTATACCCATCTTGAAAAAGCGTTCAGTTGGCTCCAATCTCCGTCTCAACCATTTCTCTTTCTCCCTTTATTTTCAATGGCATAGTCCTCCAATGAGTCTACGTTAGCTGCTTTCATTTAATAACTTTTCACTCTCTGTAATCTGGCTTCTGTTCCATTGCTCTACTCAGATAGAGCTCTCCCCTAATACCACCTTTGTTCCCTTTTGACAAATTATTTAGTAGGAGAAATGTGTCTCTGAATTTCTGAAGACTTCCCTTTCTTTAAGACTTCCGCTATCTTGTGCCTGCTACTTCCTAATCCCTTCTCCTAGCTAAATAGAAAAGAACCTAATTTCAACTATTTATATTTTAGAATGGATAAGAATCAGTCACAGTGTTCACCCTTGAGAGAAAAATTGCATTTTAAACTTAACTTTCTCTAATTGTAGAATGAGTTGTTCCTAGTTTAAATACCCTTGGGTATTGTTGGGGGGTCGGGGGAGTGAAGAAATTTTTTGGACCCTGAAATAAACTAGTACAGCATCACAGTCTGTTAGTACATTCTGCCTTCTGTGTAATTGTGTGTGGGTTTCTGTACACATGTGTATGTATTCTCATGCATGTGTGTTTTGTGGGTCAGATTTTGTGAAGGATTAAGAGTGGCAAGGAATCTCATTCAGAAAGAGCTGTCTTTGGGCTCTCCTTCACACAAGGCATCTTGTGACTCTTGTGGGGTGAAAAGACACTGTCAGAAACTATATTCTAAGAGAAAGTTGCTTCACTGGGGTACCTTCTAGCTACAGCCCCAGGAAGCTCCCCTACTCTAGACCCTCTCCTTAACCTTTTTACTTCCTTTTCTCTGGAGTCTCCCTGTGCCAAAACTCCAGATGGAGAAGATGTACAGTCTACATTTATTCACTACTACTTCTTTCCCCTGGCCATCACCCCAAATTATAGGAACCAGATTGCATCTCCTGGAGTAGGCAGCTGGAGCCTCATGACCCAGAGATGTTTTGTGGACAATGAGAGACTGGGATAAAGGTTAGGGAGAAGCTGAACATGATACTCAAAGACTTGTAGGGAAAGTGAAGAGAAGAACAAAGGAGTAGATCGGGGGCATTAAGAAGAAAATCTTGGGCATTGAGAAGAAAATATCAAATTCTGGGGATCCATATTCAAAATCTTTGCTTTTTTTAATAATTGATTTTGTTTTTTGTTGTTGTTGATGTTGGAAATATACACAGCAGAACATATACCAATTCAACAATTTGCACATGTTCAATTAATCACATTCTTCAAGTTGTGCAACCATTCTCACCCTCCTTTTTCAAATTGTTCTCCCTTATTAAGGTAAACTCACTGCTCCCTAAGCTTCCTATCTAACTTTTCAAGTTGCTGTTGTCGCTTTGATCCCATATAGATAGTTCTTTAAAAGAGCACAATGCTGAAGGCAGATATTCTTTACTAATTAAGCTAAACTATTGTTTGGTTTAAAGAAGACTTCAAGGGATATTTTTGGTTTAAGGCTTAAGCCAAATCTTTGCTTTTTAAAATATGTGTAGGGGAGGGAACAGGGGAATCCTCATCAAAGTCTATCAAGGCACACCTGGCAAACTAGCGAGGCTGGCCAGAAGAAGAAGCTTGGTGCATGAGACTGAGTTGCTTCCTGGGAATGATCTGTCCTGCTGAGTGAGGCGAGAAGGAGTCCAGCACACAAACTTGACCTAGTAACAAGGTCCTAGTCATGCGAAGGGAGAAGTAAGTCTGAATATAGTATGGTGCTTGGCACTCCTGCTCCAGTGCCCATCTGTGCCTTGGGCTGTCCTTAGAATTGAATCAGGCACAGGTTCTCACCATGGCTGCTAAACTGAACCATACAATGCAACTTGGTATAGACTGCCTCCTGGGGTGTGCTAGTTTAAAGACCCATGGCTGTTGAGTTCAATCCTAAAGGACAGAGTAGAGCTGCCTTATAGAGTTTCCAAGGCTGTAACCTTGACAGAAGCAGAGTGTCATATCTTTCTCCTATGGAGTGGCTGGTGAGTTTGAACCATTGACCTTTCAGTTAGCAGCCAAGTGCTTAACCACTGCACCACCAGGGCTCCTTTAGTTTGGAGAACCACCCCAAAATAGGGAGAAATGGTTACAACTAATTGGAGAGTTGTTTAAACCCCTAGTTCACTATTAGATATAACTAACAGAGAATGGGACCATGAAATTTTCTGTGAATTTCCTAAGGTGAAAGAATAATGTAAACATCTTCAAATGGTATCCAGTGAAGAGAGACTTTGAAAAATAGTGTATACAGATCTATGGATAATAAATGTTAGGTTAAAAAAAACATAAACAAAAAAGAAAGTTGGAGACTTTCTGTTATGGATTGTATCCCCCTAAAATATGTGTTGGAGTCCTAACCCCTATACCTGTGGATGTAATTCCATTTGGAAATAATGTTTTCTTTGTTATATTAATGAGGCCATATCAGTGTTGGGTGTTTTTCTTAAACCTACTCACTTTTAAGATATAGAAAGAGCAGATTATGCACAGAGACGCAAGCACAAACCAAAGGGAAGATACATGCTGCATGGAGATTGCCAAGGAATCAAGGAATACCAGGTCTATAGAGACTGAAAGAGATCTTCCCCCAGAGATGACAAAGAGAGAGTCTTCCCCTAGAGCCAGTGCCCTGAATTTGGACTCCTAGCCTCCTAAACTGTGAAAAAATAAATTCCCATTCTTTAAAACAACCCACCTGTGGCATTTCTGTTCTAGCAGCACTAAGAAACTAAGATACTTTCAAAGCGCTAAAAGAGAAGCTGTGGCATTTGTATTTGATTGATCCAAAGTCCCTCCCCTCCTGTCCCAGCTCTCTGAGAAAATTTTTTACTGGTGACCAGGCTGAGTGTGGAATAGCCAATTTGGCAGGCAATACAGCCCATGAGAGAAGCTGCATAATGCTGAAAGCTGTGCATGTTTGAGGAGTGATAGTGCCCTAGATAAAAGAATTTTGAACTATAGCTAGATCATGCCATCAGACTGTTGCAAAGTTAGATGGTCCCTAGAGCACAGAAGCAAAGAGAAAATGACTTAAATTCCATAGGGCTCTGCTTTAGAGGTTACCCAGAGCCTCAAAACTACTAATGCATCTGTATCTGTGGACAGCTGTTTAACACAGTGGAAAAGATATTTAACTCATGAAGAGAATAGCAGGGATGTAGACACACACTAAAAGGAAGAAGAATATTCCAAAACTTCCACATAAGTGTTGATATTAGTGGGGGTATGGCAGAAGGTATGAATGAAGACAAGGACAAAACACTCAGTTTGGCTAACCATCCTACATGGGAGCAAGTGACAGCAGGAGCTGTTTACAGGGAAACATTATTGTGAGAGCTCAGACTACATGAGAGAGAGACACACAGACACACAGAGAGAGAAACACACCTCTGGTCACTATCCCAAATTCTTATTGTTGGTAAATTAACTTGAGAGAAGGATAAAGTGGCATCAGAAGCTTGTAGGAAGAAGTATTAACCAAAGAGCGAGCTGAAGATTCACTTCAGAATGGTGACAAGAATGTAGGGGTGATTTAAGAATTTAAAGTGATAGCCACGGCATTAAAAACTTCTGTGAGTGGAGGTAGCTACCGTGCTTCCTAGAGGACAGGTGGCCTCTAGACAAAGACTCAGAATCCTGGCAGACATAGTCTACTCCCTAAAATATTTTACTCCTGGTATGGGGAAGGTGGCATAGATGTCCACTGTAATAGTCAGGAAAACCACTCTATGATACAAAAAAAAAAAAAAAAAAAAAAAAGATGCAGGGAAGGAAAAAGACACGCAATTGTAATATTCAGTGCCATGAGAGACCCATCTCCTCATGGCAATGACCAGTGAGCGGCCTTGTCAGCTACCAAAACCGCAAGGTTCTCACTCAATCTAGACATAAAAGATGAGGCCCTCTAGAGTCAAACTCCAGAATTAAGAAGCAGAATGTCTACCAGTTTGTTACTGTTGAGGTTTAAGCAGCCATTTTCCGGAAGATTGAAGCAATAATTTGAATCTCCCAGGCCCTCAAATTATTACTTGGGTATTAGATGCTTGAAGTCACCTACCTGTTCTCCATCTCGGCTAGTGTTTCTCAAAGTGGAACCTGAGGATCATCTGCAATACAGTCATTTGAGGAACTTGTTAAACATGCAGATTCTTACCCCCCCACTCCTTGGGGCCCCCATCACTACTACTGAGCAAGAGTCTCTAGAGCTTGGAACTAGGAATCTTCATGTTTAATAAACTCCCCAGAGGATTCTCATGCACTCTACAGTTTGAGCTTTACTGCCCTAGACTGATAGAACACCTCTAAAAAACTCTAAAGCAAGACAGATGTGAGGAGATAGGAGCAGGGTAGGGAGAGAATCCAGACCTGTCCAGATCAGGCACTATGGCAACCTGACAGTTAAAGGAAGCTGGTTTGGTGTGGTTGTTGCCCACGTCCTCCGCCATAGGCATCATAGGTCTCACAGTAAGGCCAGGGGCAGATCTGTAGGAGAGACTCTCACCAAAGCCACCCTCTTCAGGCATCTGGGGACAGGGACAGGGCTACAGCTTCATTCAAGGTCTAGTTAAGGAATTATTCTCCTTATCTGGTTAGACCTTAGTCCCCATATGTTTGCTTTTGGGCCAGTGGAAACTTCCAGTTCCCAAGGTGATAGAGAGCCTTAAAAGGTCATTCCCAGAATCAGAATGAACATTATCACTCGTTCTTCAGAGAGCCATTATAGGGGTGGAAGAGGTCCAGGGTGAATGAATCAATATGGCCAGTGTGCAAACTGAGGCACACTGCTCCTGGATGGGTAAAAGCACTTTAGCATGAGAAGGTCAGGGTCCCTGAAGGCTGAGCCCAGGAAGTGTGTCAACAGGTCACCAGAAACTGTTTTTAAGACTTTTTTTTTTTTTTTAAGTTGCTCTTTTTTTTGCAAGGATGACATCCTTTGAAAGGGTTCCAAGCTGAGTCCACCTCTTGGATTCAGTATACCTGGGTAGGAGAATTGGTAGGACTGTAGGCCTCAAAAGTCTGTCTAAGTGAGTGACTACGGAGTCTCCCCAGGAGATAATTCACTCTAAAGGAAGAGAATTTAGAAGATCCAGCAATGAAGCTTGTCACTTGAATTTGTCAGCTAGCCCCTCAGTTTCAGTTCAATGAGAGGGTTGGAGGGTTACTAGGAGGAGATGCTATAAGCAAAAACTGAAAGGACTATTTTACTCAAACTCTGTAAGACCCTTGTATACAGATGGCACAGTTTTGATATCTAAGTGGAAAAGTAAAACTCTCAAGAGGTTAAAAAGACATTTGTCCCCATTTTTTAATGCATAGAACCCAGTGTGAGCAGCAGCAGTCTCCAGAAAATGTGCCCAGGGGATATAGTGGTACCCAGATAAAGCAGAGACTATGCCTGGGAGATATGGGTGCCTGGTGAGCATGGAAGCAGAGGGGAAGTCTGGAGCAGTGGGAGAATAAAAAAGTAGCAGAGAAAATGTGATAGTTACCTAGGCTGTCTTATGAGTGTGTGCAAAACATCACTGAGACCTCCCAGAAATACTTATTGAGAACTTTTTAGGGATCAGGAGTCCTGGATTAGTAGTGGGAATAAGAGCAAGAAAAATAGGGGTTTCAGGAAAATGTATTAATTAAGGAGTACACGCTCTACAATCAGACTGCCTAGGTTCAAATCCTGACTTTACCATTTAACTAGCTGTGACATGAGATAACCACTCTCTGTTTCAGTTTCTGTATCTGTAAAATGGAGAGCATAATTGTTTCTATCTTATATAATTGTTGTGATAATTATATGAACTAAAAACATGTAAAGCACCTAGTATTTGGTGTACACAGAATAAATATTCAATAAATAACACAGTATTTACTCCATGGGGTTGCTATGAAAATTTTAAAAATTAAGAAAGATATAGGTAAAGCACTTAGAAGAGTTCCTGGCATACTCAATAAGTGTTATCTATTATTCTGTGATAGAATTAAATTTTATACAGTATCAGTATATACATACAAACTAGAAGACTAACAAAAGGAGAAGAAACACTGATTTTTTATTTAATTTAATTTTTTATTTTTTATTTAATTTTTATTTGGCAGTATAAAAGCAAAACTAACTACAGTTATTTATGTAAATTGCTCACCACTTACACCTAAGTACTATGAAGCACAATAACAATTATATATAGCATTAAATGTGTCAGATTGACTATGCTAAAAGGTTTGATTTTAACACTAGCCTCTGTGTACATATGCTCAGTGCTCATTGTCACTCTTGTACATGATCATTTGCTAATGTAGCATGGTCATCTGCTCACAGTGTTACAAAATTAGTGGGAGGACTTCTGGTGAATATGGCACCTTAGATATCTGCTGACAACAAAGACTCAAGAAACGAAGTAAAAATGACACACACAAAAATGACCTAGGATCCCAGAGCATCAGAAAGAGAGTTGAAGAAACAGACTGAGCACTGATTGGACAGAGAGGCAGAAAGAGGCCAGCAGGAAAACAGATTTTGGATCAACCACGCCCTACCTGCCGGCCAGGAGCAATGTGGTCATTCTGGGACAGCACTGAACAACAACTCAGGGTGAGGAACCCAGGAAAGCAACTACAAAGAGAGCACAGCTGGTGGCAGAGATTCTGTGCAAACAACCCCAGAAAGAAATGACAAGGTGGGCAGGACATGACCAGGGATGGGGCACCCCTTGGGGGAAGCGAGGAAGTGGTATGGCTTTGAAACCAGGGAATCACGGGGAAGTGCCTCTAGAGCAAATGAAACAGACTGAGTCATCTGAGCTTTAGAGAGGGAAAAAGTGTAGACAGGGGTGTACAATTGCAGGGTAGCAAAGGGGAGGAACAGAGGGGCGGATGAGAGTTCCAGACCCTCTGGTGAGTGCAAGAAGGGAGGAAGCTAGGTATTAGTGCAGGGACTGCTTGTCAGTGGTGGCACCTGGTCATTTATACAGGAGCCACCCAGTGAAAAATCAACCCACAGAGTAAAAACTAGAGCTTCCACCACCCACCCCCCAAGAAATGGCCCTGTGGAAGCAGTCACTCTGCCTGCCACGTGCATTAGTGTGTGCCCTGAGGCACAGGCAGACGAAGCCAAGGTTGCAAGTCTGGCCTCACCCACCATCCGCTCCCAGAGGTGCAGGCTGCTCACACTTATGTTCACAAGCCTGGCACCAGCCCACCACCTCTTCCTTGAGGCACAGGAGGCCACCACTAATGCTGACTTGCAAGCCTGGCCCCGTCCACCACCCCTTCCTGAGAAGCAGGAGGCCTTACCTGATGCCGGCAAGCCCAGCCACGGCCATGGCTACTACCTCTTCTTGAGGAGCAGGTGCTCATGCTACAGGGCACAAGCCTAGCCACACCCGTTAACCCCTCTCTGAGATGCAGATGGCTCACAGTTGTGCACTAAAACCCGGCCCTGCCCACCACCCACTCCAGAGGTACTGGCTGCTCACACTTACCCATGCAAGCCAGGCCACACCCACCACCCCTCCCTGAGATGCAGGCCCTGACCACCTGTCAATGAGTGGTGAGCACACAAAGCACCTAACCTAGCGACCATCAAGAATGTTCCCTGCACCCATACCCCAGTGACCAGCCAGAGAGACACATCACCTCACCAGCAACCCCAGTCACATCCTGACAGGTGCCATCTGCATCTCTGCCAAACCAAGAGCAGAAGATCCTAGTCCCTTTATCCTCCGTATCTGCAGCATCACACATCCCACACCCAAACAATTCCTACATGTCATCTGCACTTGCACTGAAACCCCTTTATACCACACCACTTGCTGAAATGTCAATTCGCGCATGCACAGCAGATCTACTACCCCCATCCATTTGGCTAGCAGTCCCTCTCAGCAGATATGGAGATGGCCTGCCTTGATCTCCAGAGAATGCACTAACTGTTAGCACCAACCCGAAAGGACCCCACCATCTTACAAGGGCTGTGGAGGAACCCTGACAATCCAACAGCTGTCACCTAATATCAGGGAAAGAACCTGCTCCCACACCTCCACTCAATCCAGTAAGGAAAGACATATGAGCTTAAACACAGAGGACTCACACATAGGTATGACCCACCATACTCACTAGTGAAAGGAAATCACACCCAGCCAACAGACACCACCAAAGTCACACATAGACCAGAACCACAAAACAACAACAATTAAAATCATACAGAGGAAGAAAAACATTCTAAAGAGGAAAAGAAAACACAAAGCTCTGGATACATTAAAACAAAACAAAAAAAATCAGCTCAAAACAAACATTCATACAATCAATAAAGCAATATTTAAATAAATAACACCTTAATGCCTCAGACACAGCAGACAATAACAAATCATATGAATAAACAGAAATAGATGGCTCAAACAAGTGAGCAAAATAAAGGGGCAGTAGGAGCCCTGGTTGCTTAGTGGTTAAGAGATCAGGCTGCTAAACAAAAGGCTGGCAGTTCGAATCCACCAGCCACTCCTTGGAAACCCTATGGGCAAGTTCTACTCTGTCCTATATGGTTGCTATGAGTCAGAACCAACTCAATGGCAACGGATTTGGTGGTTTTGTTTTGTTTTGGTTTTAAACCTTCCTGAGAAAGAAATGGTAATAGAACTACCTGATAAGGAATTCAAAAGACTTATATGCATCCTCAAAGAGATCAAGGAAAACACAGGCAAAGCCCTAGAAGAATTAAGGAAAACAATACAAGAACAAAATGACAAAATAGACAATTAGAAACCATACAAACACAACAACTAGAAATCCAGAAGATTAACAATAAAACATCAGAAATAGATAACACAATGGAAGGACACAGAAGTAGAATTGAATCAATGGAAGAAAGAATCATCAAAATAGAGGACAAATCCCTTGATACTAATCTGTTTGAGGAACAATCAAAAAAAAAAAAAGAGTGAAGAAAAATGAAGAAAGTCTAAGAGTTATATGGGATACTATCAAGAGGAAGAATTGACGCATAATTGGAATTTCAGAAAAGGAGGATAGAGAAAAAAGCACAGAGAAAATTTTTGAATATTTGACAGAAAACTTCTCTAGTATCATGAAAGACAAGAAGTTTTCCATCCAAGAAGCTCAACGAACCCCATACGGGATAGACCCCAAAAAAGAAAGTCACCAAGACTTAGCATAATCAAACTTTCCAAAATCAAAGACAGAGAATTCTGAGAGCAGCTTGTGAAAATGAAATATCATCTACAAAAGGCCACCAATAAGACTAAGCACTGATTTCTTGGCAGAAATCATGCAGGGAAGAAGACAATGGGATGACATATATAAAACCCTAGAAGAAAGAACTGATGACCAAGAATCATATATCCAGCAAATTTGTTTTTCATATATGATGGTGAAATTAGAAAATTCTCAGATAAACAGAAATTAAGGGAATTTGTAAAAACCAGACCAACCTTACAAGAAATATTAAAGGGAATCCTTTAGACAGAGAACCAGTGACATCAGACAACAACCTAAGACTAAGACACATGATAGCATCACTCAGATACAAACCCAGATAAAGAATTCTCAAAGTAAAATAAAGCTGCAAAACTGAAAACAGGGAACCTGAGATGTCAATCTGTAATTACAACAACTTCAAAACAAAAACAGAGAATAAATGGTGTAGCTATAGAACTTACATATGGAGAGGAAATCAAGGCAATATCAAGATATAACAGACTGTTTTAAACTTAGGAAAATAGGGGTAAATTTCAGAGTAAACAAAAAGAAAATTAATCTACTCACCAAACTAAAAAAGAAGAAAATAAAAAAGACTCAGTAAACACAAAATCAACAACAACGAAAGGATACGAAAAGAAAATCCATCAACAAAATATAACTCAGAACAGAAAATTAAGTGGAACATAGAAGCCATTAACACCACAAAAAAGCATAACAAAATGACAGCAGTAAATTCATACCTATCGATAATCACACTGAATGTAAATAGTTTAAATGCACCAGTCAAGAGACAGGAAATGGCAGAGTGGATTTAAAAACATGACTCATCAATATGTTGCCTACAAGAGACACACCTTAGACATAAAGACATAAACAGGTTAAAAATCAAAGGATGGAAAAAAAGATATCAAGCAAACAGTAACCAAAAGAGAATAGGAGTGGCAATAATAATCTCTGATGAAATAGATTTTAAGTCAAAATCCAGTATAAGAGAAAAGAAGTGCATTATATAAGATTAAAGTGTCAATCAACCAAGAAGACATACCATAATAAATATTTACATACTCAATGACCAAACCAAAACCAAACTTGTTGCCATCAAGTAGGTTCCAACTCATAGCGACCCTGTAGGACAGAGTAGAACTGCCCTATAGGGTTTCCAGGGAGTGGCTGGTGGGTTTGAACTGCTGATCTTTCGGTTAGCAGTTATAGCTCTTAACCACTGCACCACCAGGGCTCCTACCCAATGACAGAGCTCCAAAATACATAAAACAAACTCTAACAGAATTGAAAACAAAAATAGACATTTCTACAATAATAGCAGGAGACTTTAACACACCACTTTTGATGACGGTCAGAACAACTAGAGAGAAACTCAACAAAGATACAGAAGATCTGAATAACACAATCAACTTGATCTCATAGACATATACAGAACACACCACCCAACAGCAGCACAGTACACATTCATCTCCAACGTACATGGATCATTCTCCAGAACAGACCATATTTTAGGCCACAAAGTAAGCCTCAATAAATTCAAAAACATTGAAATAATGCAAAGTATCTTCTGCGATCACAACACTATAAAACTAGAAATCAATAACAGAAGGAACAAGGGAAAAACTTAAGTACATGGAAACTGTATAATAGCTTACTTAAAAACTACTGGGTAATAGAAGAAATAAAAAATAAAATTAAAAAATTCTTAGAGTCAAAATGTTCTGCATCCCGCTTTGGTGAGTGGCATTTGGGGTCTTAAAAGCTAGCGAGCAGCCATCTAAGATGCATCAACTGGTCCCAGCTCACCTGGAGTAAGGGAGAATGAAGAACACCAAAGTCACAAAGAAAATATTAGCGCAAGAGACAAAAGGGCCACATAAACTCCAACAGCCTGAGACCAGAAGAACTGGATGGTGCCTGGCTACCACCAATGACCACCCTGACAGGGAACACAACAGAGAGTCCCTGATGGAGCAGGGGAAGGGTGGGGTGAAGAGCTCAAATTCTAGTAAAAAGACCAGACTTAATGGTCTGACTGAGATGGAGGAACCCCAAAAGGCATGGCCCCTGGACTCTCTGTCAACCCAGAACTAAAACAATTCCTGAGGCCAACTCTTCAGACAAAGATTGGGCTGGACTGTGGGACATAAAATGATACTTGTGAAGAGTGTGCTTCTTAGCTCAAGTAGATACATGAGACTAAATGGGCAGTTTCTGTCCGGAGGTGAGATGAGAAGGCAGACAGGGTTAAGAGCTGGTTGAATGGACACGGGAAATCAGGGGTGGAAATGAGGAGTGTGCAGTCACAGTATAGGGAGAGCAATTAGGGTCACATAACAATGTATGTATAAATTTTTGTATGAGAGACTAACTTGAATTGTAAACTTTCACTTAAACTAAAAAAAAAAAAAAAAAAATTCTTAGAGTCAAATGAAAATGAAAACACAACATCCCAAAACCTTTGGGACACAGCAAAAGCAGTGCTTAGAGGAGTATTTATAGCAATAAATGCACACACCAAAAAAGAAGAAAGGGCCAAAATCAATAGCTTAACCCTACAACTCAAACAAACAGAAAAGGAGCAGCAAAAGAAGTCCACAGTCGCTAGGAGAAAGGAAATAATAAAGATCAGAGAAGAAATAAATGAAATAGAAACAGAAAATATAATCAACAAGATTAGAAGTTGGTTCTTTGAGAGGAACAATAAAATTGACAAACTAGTGGCCAAACTGACACAGGGAAAAAATAAGAAGATGCAAATAACCAAAATAAGAAATGAGCTAGGGGACATTACAATGGAACCAACTGAGATAAAAAGTATAACAGAATATTATGAAAAATTGTACTCTAACAAATTTGAAAACCCAGAAGAAATGGCCACATTTCTAGAAACACACTACCTACCTAAACTAACACAGAAACAGAAAACCTAAATAGACCCTTAACAAAAGAAGAAATTGAAAATGTTATTTAAAAAAAACTTCCAACAAAAAAAAGCCCCAGCCCAGATAGCTCCAATGGAGAGTTCTACCAAACATTCAGAGA
This sequence comes from Dugong dugon, assembly GCA_030035585.1. NCBI lineage: Eukaryota > Metazoa > Chordata > Mammalia > Sirenia > Dugongidae > Dugong > Dugong dugon. The sequence goes on from CM057475.1 coordinate 53,465,379, forward strand.
AGAGTTGATATCAATTCTACTCAAACTATTCCAGAACACAGAAAAGGAAGGAATACTCCCTAATTTATTCTATGAAGCCAGCATAACCCTGATACCAAAGCCAGGAAAATACACCACAAAAAAAGAAAATTACAGACCAATATCCCTCATGAATATAGATGTAAAAATTCTCAACAAAATTCTAGCCAACAGAATTCAACAGCATATCAAAAACAAAACAAAACAAAACAAAACAAAACAAAAACATCACAACCAGGTGGGCTTCATACCAGGGATGCAAGGGTGGTTAAACATTAGAAAGCCAATCAATGGTAATTCACCACATAAATAAAACAAAGGAAAATAATCACATGATCATCTCAATCAATGCAGAAAAGGCATTTGATAAAATTCAACATCCTCTCCTGATAAAAACTTTCAGAAGAGTGGGAATGGAAGGAAAATTCCTCAACATAATAAAGGCATATATACAAAACCAACAGTCAATGTTATTCTCAATGTAGAAAGATTGAAAGCATTTCCCTTTGGAACGAGAACGAGACAAAGATGCCCATTATGACCACTCTTATTCAATATTGCACTGAAGGTCCTACCCAGAGCAATAAGACAAGAAAGGGAAATCAAGGGCATCCAAACTCGTACTGAAGAGGTAAAGCTCTCCCTACTCACAGATGGCATGATCCTATATATAGAAAATCCTAGAGATTCCACAAGAAAATTACAGTAACTAATAGAAAGTTTCAGCAAAGTGGCAGGGTACAAGATCAACATACAAAAATCACTTAGATTCCTCTACACTAACAAAGAGAACTCCAAAAAGGAAATCAAGAAAACAATACCATTTACAATAGCCCCCAAAAGGATAAAATGCTTAGGAATAACTCTAACCAGGAACATAAAAGACTTATACAAGGAAAACTACAAAACACTACTGCAAGAAACCAAAAGAGACCTACATAAATGGAAAAACATACCATGCTCATGGATTGGAAGACTTAACATTGTGAAAATGTCAATACTACCTAAAGCGATATATAGATACAATGCAATCCCAATCCAAATCCCAACAACATTCTTTAATGAAATGGAAAACTAATCTCCTACTTCATATGAAAGGAAAGAGGTCCGAATAGCTAAAGCGTTATTGAAGAAGGAGAACAAAGTAGGAGGCCTCATACTTCCAGATCTCAGAAATTACCATACAGCCAAGGTAGTCAAAAGAGCCTGGTACTGGTACAATGACAGACACAGAACAATGGAACAGAATTGAGAACACACAAGTAAATCCATCCAGCTATGGACAAAGGGTCAAAGTCCATGCAATGGGGAAGAGATAGTCTCTTTAACAAATTGTGCTGGCAAAACTGGATATCCATTTGCATAAAAATGAAATAAAATCCATACTTCACACCATACACAAAAACTAACTCAAAATGGATCAAAGACCTAAATGTTAAACCTAAAACTATAAAGTTCCTGGAAGATAACATAGGGACAAAGCTAGGGATCCTAATATATGGCATAAATACACTACCAAACATAACTAAAAATTTACAAACAACAGAAGATAAACTAGATAATTGGGACCTCCTAAAGATAAAATACTTATGCTCATCAAAAGATTTTACTAAAAGTGTAAAAAAAGAACCTACAGACTGGGAAAAAAAATTTGGCAATGACATACCCGACAGGGGTCTAATCTCTAAAATATATAGAAAACTTCAACATCTCAACAACCAAAAGACAAACAACCCAGTCAAAAAATGGGTAAAGGATATGAACAGGCATTTCACCAAAGAAGACATTCAGGTGGCTAACAAACTCATGAAGAGATGCTCAAGATCATTAGCCATTAGAAAGATGCAAATCAAAACTACAATGAAATACCATCTTACCCTGCAAAAATGGCACTGATAAAAGAAAAAGAAAACAACAAATGCTGGGGAGGTTGTGGGGAGATTAGAACTCTTTTACACTGCTGGTGGGATTGTAAAATGGTACAACCACTACGGAAAAATGGTATGGTGCTTCCTCAAAAAGCTAGAATAGAAATACCATATGATCTAGCAGTCCCACTGGGTATATTTCCTAGAGAAATAAGAGCAGTGAATGATTAGACATATGCACACCTATATTCATTGCAGCATTATTCACAGTAGCAAAAAGATTAAAACAATCTAAGTGTCCCTCAGGAAACCAAAAGTTCAGCAGTTCAAATTCACCAGGGTTTCTTGGAAACCCTATGAGGCAGTTCTATTCTGTCCTATAGGGTTGCTATGAGTCGGAATCGACTTGACAGAAATGAGTTTTTTTTTTTTTTTTCAAGTGTCCATCAACAGATGAATGGATAAACAAAATGTGATACAGACAGTAGAATACTATGCAATGATAAAGAATAATGATGAGCCTGCAAAACACAACACGGATGAATCTGGAGGACATTATGCTGAGTGAAATTAAGTCAGTCACAAAAGGACAAACATTGCATGATGCCACTTTTATAAAAAGTCAAGAATAGGTTTACACAGAAAGCAATATTCTTTGATAATTACTAGGAATGGGAAGGAGCCCTGCTGGTGCAATGGTTAAAGCGCTCAGCTACTAACTGAAAGGTAGGCAGTTTGAACTACCAACCACTCCACAGAAGAAAGATATAACAGTCTGCCTCTGTAAAGATTACAGCCTTGGAAACCCTATGGTGCAGTTCTACTCTGTCCTATAGGGTTGCTATGAGTTGGAATCGGCTAGACAGCAATGGATTAGGGATAGGAGGGGGAAGGAGGGAGAATCACTTACTAGACAGTAGACACCTGTTAATCCTGGTGAAGGGAAAGGCAATTCACAATATGGGGGAAGTCAGCACAGTGTGACCAAGGTAAATGAAGACACTGAGAGGTACGTAAGAATAAAGGACAACTACGGTAAATGCTATAACATATACAATTCTGCAACAACAGTAATAACAACCAAAAATCTGTGAGTGGTTACACAGGTAGATACGTATGCTATATTGGTGTGGGAGAGCATATGGGAGTACATGCATGTGCATATATAGGTATAGTTGTGGGCATTTGTATATACATATCTGTATGTGCTACATATATATTCATATGTATAATAGAGCCCATAGGGGTCAGAGTTATGGAAAATTCTTAAACATATCCAAACATCTCATGAGACTGAGTTACTGGATTTGAAGGCTAAGGACCATAGTCTCCGGGGACAACTAGGTCAAACTGGCATAACATGGTTCATAAAGATAATGTTCTACATCCTAATTTGGTGAGTAGTCTCTGGGGTCTTAAAAGCTTGCAAGCAGCCATCTAAGATACAACTATTGGTCTCTTTCCATCTGGAGCAAAGGAGAGTGAAGGAAACCAAAGACTCAATGAAACAATTAGTCCACAGGATTAAACATCCACACGAACAACAGCCTCCTCTAGCCTGAGTCCAGAAGAATTAGATGGTGCCCAGCTACCACTACCAACTGCTCTGACCAGGATCCCAATAGAAGGTCCTGGATAGAATCAGAGAAAAATGTAGAACAAAACTCAAATACATAAAAAAGTCCAGACTTACTGGACTGATAGAGACTGGAGAACCCCTGAGACTATTGCCCTAAGACACCCTTTTAACCTGGAACTGAAGCCACTTTCAGAGGTCACCTTTCAGCCAAGTAATAGATTGACCTATAAAACAAACAATAACACCCATGAGGAAAGTACTCCTTAGAACAATCAACTATACAAGACCAAACGGGCAACATTTGCCCAAAAGCAAAGATGAGAAGGCAAGGAGGGGCAGAGAAACTGGAAGGATGGAAACGTGGAAGGCCGGGTGGAAACGGGGAGAGTGCTGATACATTGCGGGGATAACAACCAATGTCACGAAACAATTTGCGTATAAATTGTTGAATGGGAAACTAATTTTCTGTGTAAACTTTCATCTAAAACACACTAAAATGTTCGAAAAAAATTAGTGGGAGCACTGGCTTGCAACAGACTTCCTTCTCACCTCTCCTAAATCTTTTTTTCAGTCCTTGTTCTCCTCAATATGTTGTGGCATCTCATGATTCTCTTACGTTTTTCTCAAACTCCCCTAATTCAATCCATTCTTATAGAGTACTTAGTATGTTCAAGGTACTATGTTAGAAGCTGGAGGGACTACAAAGACAATGAAGGCAGCCCCTATTTACAATCCAGTATAAGAAAGTAAAGGGAAAATCTGATATGAGGCAGAAAAACAGTGGTGTGCGGTTTCAAAGAGAGAATAAATCTGGTTGTGGCTTTTGAACTAGATATTCAAGAATAATTAAGATTTTTTAAATAACAGCTTTGCTTAGATTTAATTCACATACCATAAGATTCACCCTTTTAGAGTGTACAATTCAATGGCTGTTAGTATATTCACAGACTTGTGCAACCATCACCACAATCAATTTTAGAACATTTCATCACCCCAAAATTAAACTTCATACCCATTAGCAGTAGCTCCCCACTTCTTCCCCTTTCAACCTCTGGCAACGACTATTCTACTTCCGATTTCTATGGATTTGTCTATTCTGAACATTTTATATAAATGGAATCAATACAACATGTGGCCTTTTCTGTCTGGCTTCTTTCACTTAGAATAATGCTTTCAAGGTTCATCCGTGTTGTAGCATGTATTAGTACTTCATTCCTTTTAACGGCTGAATAATATTCCATTTATGAATATACCACATTTTGTTTATCCATTCATCAGTTGATACACATTAGGGTTGTTTCCACTTTTAGCTATTGTGAATAATGTTGCTATGAACATTCATGCACAAGCTTTGTGTGGACATATGTTTTCAATTTCTAAGATCGGAATTGCTTGATCATACGGTAACTCTGTATTTAATCTTTGAGGAATTGCCAGACAATCTTCTAAAGTAGCTGTATCATTTTACAATTCCATCAGAAATGTATGAGGATTCCAACTTCTCTGCATCCTCGTCAGCACTTGTTATTGTCTGTCTTTTTTATTTTAGGCATCCTAGTTGGTGTTAAGTGCTATCACGCGGTTTTTAGTTGTAGTTTCGTGATGACTAATGATATTTAGCATTTTTTCATGTGCTTATTGGCTATTTGCATATCTGCTTTGGAGAAATATTTGGATTCATTGTCTATTTTTTAATTGGGTTATTTGCCTTTTTATTGCTGAGTTGTAAGCGTTCCATCCTTATATGTTCTGGATACAAGTCTCTCATTGGATATATGATTTGCAAATAATTTTCCCATTCTGTGGGCTGTCTTTTGGCTTTTGTGGGGACGTTCTTCGAAGCACAAAAGTTTTAAATTTTGATGATGTCCAGTTTATTTTTTCTTTTGTTGGTTGTGCCTTTAGTATCATATCTAAGAAACCATTGCCTAATACAAGGTCACAAAGATTTACACCTACGTTTTCTTCTAAAGTCTTATAGTTATAGCTCTTACATTTATAATAATCCAGGCAAGAGAAGGTGATAGCTTAGACCAGAGTCATTGCAGTCAAGGTGCTGAGAACTGGTCAGACTGGATTTATTCTGATGACCGAATGTAGGGTGTGAGAGAAAGAGAGGAGTAAAAGATTACAGCAAAATTTTTGTTGGAGCAACTGGAAGGAAAAATTGTACTTTAATTAATCGGGAAGACTACATAAGGAGCAGGTTTGCGATGCTGGTGGGGAAGGTCAAGAGTTCAGTTTTGGACATCTTAAGTTTGAGATACCTGTTTGTGGTGAGTTCAAGCATGTATTAGTACTGATTAAGGAAAAAGATATAACCACAAGACAGCAGTGTTGCACAACAAGCTATTTATTGGGGCCAATGCTTTGACAGGTTTGCATGCAGTCCCCTGCAGCAGGAGATCCTCCAAAGGGAAGTAAAAAAGGTGGCTACCAGAAGAAGAGGGCAAGGGTATTCCTGCAGGGAAAAGGGGAAGTGGAGGGGAGCTTACATGTCTAGGTAATATCCCTCAGCAGTAAGGTGGGGAGTCTCTGGGTCAGAGAACTCTGAGGGAAGCAGCAGCTTAGGGTCTTTATAACTACAGGATTTATCTTCTCTATGGCTAGTAGATGTTGGGCATAGTTCTGCGGAGTATGCAGAACAGATGGGTTCTAAATGGCTAAAACTCTGCTTAGTTGGGCAGTTTTAAAAACAATTGGATATGTAAAAATTTGAGTTTGGCACCAGTGGGCTCTTGGGGCTTACACGCCTCAGTCTGTTATAAAGAAATAAACAACTTGGGCCAATACACGGAGACCATCTTTGGCTCATTTGTATCACACTATTAAGCACTGAAGTAGAGACATCAAGAAAGTAGTCGGATATGCAAGTCTGGAGTTCAATAAAAGGTCTGAGAATAGATGGGAGGGTCCAGGAAGACAACACCGTTGAATGGCCCCAATCTGGGTAGTATCGCCAGCAACTGTACATCCTTCTGGGGAATGGGAAGCCTGTACCTCCATCTAGGAGTCTGTTGATTGTGCAATGCTCTGTGGAGTTGCTCCCATCTGTTAAACATATTTTTATCTTCCACTGTTTGTTAGCATCTTTCCTTCAATCACATGACTGTTCCTAGGTGGCATACATCCAAACACTTAAAATTCTTTCCCTTTTCCATCTTCTCACATCACACACTCACTATTCCTTCTGTCATATTACATTTCTCCCCAAAAGCACATCATGCCATTGTCCCATTAATCAAGGACAGATCCTCCTCCTTTAGTGTTTATCACAAGAACACACAGTCTTTTCTTAATACTAGATATTTTGGATACGTGTAAATCAGCCATGTGTTTCAAGCACATCTGCAAAAAACTTGGAGGTTAACGACACAACTCACTTTATGGGTGTGTTGTCCAAATAGGCCATGGTAGGTTCTCAATTGCTGAGTAGTATTCCATGGTATGGATGTACCACAGTTTGTTTAGCCATTTATCCTTCAAGGGTTGTTCGGGTAGTTTATGATTTGGGCTTATTATGAATAAATCTGCTAGGAGCTGTATACATGATACATCTTCTTGAGTGAAAATAAGTCCGCAATTGTCAGCGATAAATGCCCAAGAATCCAGTTGCTGGGTTGTACGGCAAATCCATTTTTAGTTGTGAAACAGCCGAACTATTTTCCAGAATCAGATTATTTATTTTTGGAATTTAATTATGACTGAATACCTAGAGAGATATTCTACTGTTTACCTCTCCTTGGGGTTAATTGGGCAGCACAAACAGTTAAGCACTTGACTACTAGCCAAAAGGTTGGTGGTTCAAACCCACCCAGAGGTACCTTGGAAGACAGACCTGGTGATCTGCTTCCAAAAGGTCACAGCCTTGAAAACCTTATGGAGCAACTCTACTCTGAACTCATGGGGTTGCCATGAGTTGGAATTGACTCTGTGGAAACTAACACCATCACCTCTCCTTGACTAGTAAAATATCTATCTCAGAGGTCTGTCAAGTCAGACCAGCTTGGCTTCAAGTCCCATTTCAACCACTTATCAGCTGGATGAGCTTGGTCAAGATAACTTTTTTGGGTCTCAGATTCCCTATTTGCAAAATAGAGATAATGCCCTAGATGGCAAAGATATAACAAGAGCAACATGCGAAACACTTGAGAGTAGAGTGTGTGGTACAGAGTAGTCAGTTAATGCTAACTCTCTTCCCACTCATGGCAAAATAATTATCAAATGATCCTCCCAATTTGTATGGTATTGGAAATTTTAACTGACTTTAAAATTCCAAAGAAATCACACCACTAGCTCCTTTTTCATATATTCTTTTTTACTAAATAAATTAGCTTTAGTAGACTAGTTATGCATAATTTTCCTTGACAAAACCATTTTCCCTTTCTACCTATCAGTTCAATTTGCTTAAGTAATCCTTACAACTATTAGAAGCAGAAAAGAGTTGGTGTCTCTTCATTTATATACCTTGGTTTGTCTCTCTTCTAGGTCAGTGAACAATTTCCTGATGACTGGTCCAAAGGTAAGAAAAAAAAATCCTTTGATTCCTTTAGATTTCACTAATTTTAGCTTGTTGACTGAAGACTACACATTTCTTTTCATTATATCCATCCTTTATTATGCTGTATATACCACAGATAGAGAAACTGTGGCACAGAGAGGGTTAGGGACACACCCTAAAGTACATAGCAAACTAGGGTCAAAGCCAAGACAAGAACTAAAGAGTACCGAATCTGAATTTATGGCTGGAATTTCCAGATCTAGAAAAGTCAACAGCCTTTCATGGGTGTGTCAGGCTGCCACACATTCTTCTCAGTGCAGTGGTGGGATGCAGTAGTTTCCCATCTTTAAAATGTTGAAATTGTCCTGCATGATCTCTAAGGTCCTTTCTAGCTCCAAAATGTTATTTTCTAAAATAGTAGTGGGATGAGAACAGCCAAAATTCCATGAGTTACATGATTTGGGTTTATTTTGGAAAGGTGGTATAGTGTAGTGAATAAGGATATGGGCTCTAGAGTCTGATAGACCTGAATTTCATTCCTAGTTCATGCCATTTGCTAGCTATGGGACCTTGGACAAATTACTTCATCTTTCTGAGACCCATTATAAAATAGTACCTATTTCACAGGGTTGTCTGTGGTGTTAAATGAGACAGCGTATTTAAAATGCTTACTATGTCATTATTTTGGGAGAGTGGACAGGAAGAGAAGTATTTGGCCACTTTAGAGCAAATGCCTCCCAAGTTCAGCTGCTTTGAGTTGAATTCTGACCCCTGTGTTGCTGCAGGCTTACTTGATCTACTCCAGCAGCGTAGCAGCTGGTGCCCAGAGTGGTATTGAAGAATGCAAATACCAGTTTGCCTGGGACCGCTGGAACTGCCCCGAGAGAGCCCTGCAGCTGTCCAGCCATGGTGGGCTTCGCAGTGGTAAGGAAAGCCTCGGCCACAGCTCCCTGGACCCCCTGGCCACAGGTTAGAGCCCCACTCTCCAGGGATGGCCCCCTGCTTCCTCTATACCCTTATTCCTCACCTGGCCTCTTCTCTCAAGTGAACTCTCTGTTTGGTGTCTTCTCTTTTCCTTCTTTAGCTCCTCTTTCCTGCCTAATTTTTTTCTTTGCTCCCCGATACTTTGCCTGCTCAACGAATGGACCTTGCCTCACCCCTAATCCTATACCACCCTGGGCCTCCCAGTTAGCTAAAAGGTTTCCTCATATTATGCGTGTGCGTAACACCAGGAGGTAGGTGGGGGTCATAATTCCTTATGCTCTTAGCCCCTTTACCCAATCTTTAGTGGGCTCAGCACAGAGGTACTAGGTAAATAGGAACTGACTTGGAGACCAGATTCCCATGAAGAAGATAAGGTGTAGCCAAGGCAGTAAACGAAAGGGCTGCCTCGCAGGGCTTCTTTTCAGGACTAAGTGGGACATGACTTTTAGACACTAATATTCCAGGAAGAAGTAGAAATAGGTTCTTCACAACCTGACCCTCAGATTCATCTCCTTCCCCACTTCTTTCTCAGGCTCTTTCCCACCTAAACCTTTTAAGACCATGTATGTCAACAAGAATTGAGCCACCTAATCATAAAATGTGTGACTGAAAGGATGGGAGGGGAAAAGAATAGGGCTGAGGCCAGAGCTGGAGGAAATTCCAGAAGAAGGTAAACAAGCAACAAAAACACCCAAACCCTTTGCTGTCAGGTCAATTCCAATTCATAGCGACCCTATGGAAGAAGGTAAGTTATGTTATAAAAATGGGGGAATAGGTTAGAGCTGAGAAAGGAGAGTATAATGATGGTATTAGAAGAAGGTAACAGGACTGGCATTTCCTTGGGCTGCAGCCCCTCCTTATAATGCCCCCAATTTTTGGTTCCTGGCAGCTAATCGGGAGACAGCATTTGTACATGCCATCAGTTCTGCTGGGGTCATGTACACCCTGACTAGAAACTGCAGCCTTGGGGACTTTGACAACTGTGGCTGTGATGACTCCCGCAATGGACAACTGGGTGAGTAGTGATATTGCAGTGGGGAGGGCAGGCCAGTTTACTCAGAGAATGAGCAGCTTGGTGGGTAGTTTGATGGGGTGAAGAATAAAAATCTGCAGAGTTGTATTCTTCCAAATCTCAGGAATATCATGCTGAAGATGGGTGAACCAGTTTGAACCCAAACCCTACAGTGAAAACCAGCCTAAACATGGCTCAGGGAATCTCATTCTCTAACTAAGTCGTTTTCTTAATGTAACAAAATAATAACAAAGAAACAACACTGGCTGCTGACTCAATCCTTTCTGCCCTCTCACAAACATGAGGCGGGGGGGAGGGGCGGGGATTTCCTTCTATGTGGCTTATCCCCGTCTCCTTTCCACACTCTGTCTCCACTGCCACCTCTAATCCTCTGTGCCCTTCCGTTCAACTTCTCACTTCGTTGCTCCATGTTATTTCAATTGCAACCTTCTCTCCCCTTCAATACTGGCGCTTCGCTCACTTTTTCCCTGCCATTTTGTTCTTTCCCAGCCTCAGTTGCCGGCTGGGCACGTGCACACTCTGCCCAATGGCGGGACACACTGTAACCTGAGGGGCGCGTGATCATTGAAGCCACTCGGCAACTACTTACATCATGGAGCTATGAGCAGGGTATTGGCTGAGACTGGGAGGGAGCGTAAAGGTGGCACACACACACACAAAAAATCTTCTGGGTTTAAACTAATCTGGATACAGGGGACTCACCCAACCTTAATCCATCCCATCCCGGATCTCCCAAACCCAATTAGACAGAGTAGCCCCGGAGGCTCCGCGCCCGCCTGCTCAGTGACCGTTGCTCCCCTGCACTTTTCCAGGAGGACAAGGCTGGCTGTGGGGAGGCTGCAGTGACAACGTAGGCTTCGGAGAAGCAATTTCCAAGCAATTCGTCGATGCCCTGGAGACAGGACAGGATGCCCGGGCAGCTATGAACCTGCACAACAACGAAGCCGGCCGCAAGGTAAGCCTCGCAGCCCCTGGGATTAGGCAGTACGCTCCATCCACTAACAACTCTCCAATTAATTTAACAGACTGGGAAAACGAGGTGTCATGCAGGCTAGCCACGTGGACTAGCTAGACGCCTTGCAGCCTCTCAGCTGCAGCGGCCTGCTCACTCCTCGCTCTCTTCCCAGGCGGTGAAGGGCACCATGAAACGCACGTGTAAGTGCCACGGCGTGTCTGGCAGCTGCACCACGCAGACCTGCTGGCTGCAGCTGCCTGAGTTCCGGGAGGTGGGCGCGCACCTGAAGGAGAAGTACCACGCAGCACTCAAGGTGGACCTGCTGCAGGGTGCTGGCAACAGCGCGGCCGGCCGCGGCGCCATCGCCGACACCTTCCGCTCTATCTCCACTCGGGAGCTGGTGCACCTGGAGGACTCTCCGGACTACTGCCTGGAGAACAAAACGCTGGGGCTGCTGGGCACAGAAGGACGAGAGTGCCTGCGGCGCGGGAGAACCCTGGGCCGCTGGGAGCGCCGCAGTTGCCGCCGGCTCTGTGGGGACTGCGGGCTGGCGGTGGAGGAGCGCCGCGCCGAGACCGTGTCCAGCTGTAACTGCAAATTCCACTGGTGCTGTGCTGTACGCTGCGAGCAATGCCGTCGGCGGGTCACCAAGTACTTTTGTAGCCGCACGGAGCGGCCGCGGGGGGGTGCTGCGCACAAGTCCGGGAGAAAACCTTAAGGGTCTCGTCTCCCCCCTTTTTTCCCCATTTGTACTTGGCTTCTTTTAGGGATCTCGATATCATAGGAACCTAGGGAATGAGAACCAGCACTTCCAAGCCCAGGGATCCTTAGAGGGAGAGGCTCTGCTTTGCAATCTCTTAAAAGCTTACAACTTTTCAGTGTTTTCCTCTGTGAGTTCCTGCAGCTCTGTTCCCAAGGCCACATTAAGTCTGGGCACCCTCTCTTCTGAAGATTTCGAACTATTGTTCTTCTTTGGCCTACATGAGATAGGCATTCCTTCTCCGCTTCCTAGCTGCCTTATTAACACCTGAACCGGCCTATGAAGCCTTAGGAATTGAAAGAACGTTCATAGATATGCAGGGCCCAGGTATAGCGTTTATCTTTCGCCCATTTTCTAGCCAAGCACCCACCCCCCCTTTTCTGTTGCCGGGTCCCTGCCATAGCTGCATTTTCTTTCTGCAGAGCCCCGTTGACCTGATTCCCTGCAGTCAGCAGAATCCCTACGAATTTCAAATGCTCTCCCCTTCTTTTCCTTTTTTCTGTAGCAAGCCTATTGACCCAGCAAAAAGCATGTATTTGGGGGCTGGCTCCTAGAGGCAGGAATCGAAGATGAAGTGGGAACCCTAGAGTGCTGACTTGCTGAAACCTAAGGTGCCACTCATTCTTGCAATACCCTCTCTAACCACTCTTCAATGACTTTTACTAGTGGGACAAAGACCTTTCCAGACCATCGCCCAAGGTACCCCAGACACGTACCCAAAATGTCTAGGAACTCCCTAAAAGCCAACTGCCTGTCACTTCTTGTTCTTTAAAGTTACCATCTCCCTGCCCCTAACCTATTTCCTTTTAACAACCAACTTTACTTCTCCCCCAAAGCATCCTTGTTCCTCTGAGCCAAGGCTGAGCTAAAGAAAGCCAACTTCCCATTCAGACCCTGGTCTGCACTTCTAAAGGAGGGTCATAAGGAAGGAGAAATTGAGACCCTTCCTTTTCACTAACCTGGTTCTCAAACAGATAGGATTCAGGGCATTGGATACCTTCCTCCAAGAAGTAAACTTCCTGCAATGAAACTTGCTAAAAGGAAGTTCAGCACCTTGAACTTTAATTTATTGCAGTCGCTGTGATGTGTGCCTGCGTTCCCAGGTACTGTCATACTGGGGTCAGGGCCTTTAGCTCTCTCCTCCCTCCCACCTTACCAGTATACCACCCTCCCTACAGCCTTACTTCTCTGATGGTCTAAGTAGTTATTCTGACTTGAGCGAGGCTGAACCTGCCACCAACAATTAGTAAATCATTCACATAAATCTTCCACTAATGGCATGTACTCAGTACCCAAGAGCTTGCTGCTTGTGGTGCTCGAGTCTTCTGGTTCCATTCTTAAAGTAGTCCAGCAGGGACTTATGAAATAGGGCTCCGGGGAAGGAAGAGCCAATCCCTGACAGATCCTCCCTAGTCCAAGGAGCTTCCCAGCCAGCTTCCTTCCCCTATGTCACTCCTGGGTCTGGACACCAGGCAGCTCTTCTGGAGTAGAACTGGTCAGATGCTAGACCACATTATCCAGAGTAGGGGCAGGTGCAGAGGAGGTGTGGCTCCAAGTCGGAACCAAGGGCTAAGGCTCTAAGGCCTAACCTGTAAGAGTGGAAGGGCTCCCATATCCCAAACTAAGACAATAGCCAGGTCAGATTCCAAACCCCTGGTCCCACCCCTACCCATCTTTTGATCCTATGAACACTTACTGAGGAGAGATGTTCCCCATACTTCCTTACAAAGGAAATACTTCCCTTCAGGGTCTCCTAGTGCTTCATTTCCAGCTCTATCAGCAAAAGCCCCTTTGCTCCTTCCCTCAGCTTTTATCTGGGCCTTCTGAATCCCCCAACTTGCCCTTCTCACCTAATCAAGCAACAGTATATACCAACCTAGCTGTCCCACTTGGCAGAATTACTTGACAGTGAACAGGAAGAAAGTCTGGCAAGGCAGCTAGAAAATACTGAAGTCCAGTGTTGGAAAGCAAAGCTGCATTCTCCAGGAGGCCTCTCAGCATAAAAGCAGGGAACTACTGTGCTTCATTCTAATAACTCCAGGCTAGTATTCTAAATATGTCACGCTGCCAGAAAGTTCTTTAATAGGTTATTGTTTTGTATCCCAAAATAGATATGATTGATGCCAGATTCATTCCAGTTCTATGAAGAAAAATTACTCAGCTACCTTAGATCTGTACTGTATCTTTTCCCCTCTTGCATTATGTATTCATTCATGTGTTCATTCGGCAAACACTAGACTGGAAAGAGTGGCAAACGACACGTAGACACAGTCCCTGCATTCATGAAGACCAGGCTGTGGTCTATGCTCAGTTGCTGGGGCTCAGTGTTTCCCTTTACAAATGCAGACAACTCCAGAACTCTTGCCTGGGAAGACACCCTTGAGGTCTGCTAGTCAAACCTTTGGTTTTACAGATTTAAACTGATGCTAAGAAAGATGACTCACTTGTTCCATCAACTAGTAAGTTACTGTGGGGTGAGTACTGGAACCCAGGCCCCCTCCTCCTCTGTGCTCTTTAGGAGCCCATCTGTCTCAACTAAAGGACAGAGGCAGAGGGAGGTCCTGAGAAGTGACAAGGACACTGGTTGGGGTGGGCAAAACACTGTCTCCTTCCTGTCCCTGGCCTGTGAGCTTACACACAGGCAGGGCTTTCTTTTCTTGAAAAGAATCCCAGCCTCAACTGGCCTTAGCAGCAGGTTAGGGCAAAGACAGACAGGGTCGTCCTCAGTGCTGGTGGTGCTGGTGGTGGTGGGAGGGGAGGGCAGGCCAGGGCACTTGCCTATTGTGGGTCTGGATTGGATGCTTCCACTCATTCATTTCCTTTTAATTAACCCGCATTCCTGGAGGAGAAATATTTATGTTGGCTCCCATAGAGGCAATCCTCAGACTGGAAAGAAGGGGAAGAAAGCCTGCCTTAGCAAAACAATATCTCTAAAGAGCTCAAGAAGAGAAAATAAGGGAACAAAATGCCATTTAAAATAGCCTTCTACCCCCACTGAAGTCAATGAAAACTTCATTTCACATGCTAATCCCCCACTCCGCCCCCTTGTCTTCTCACAACACCTTTTCCGAAAGTGTTTGGGAAAAGTCTCTGCAGTCAGTACACAGCTCCCTGCAGCTCAGACTTCTCCTTGTGTTAGTTCAGGGCCCCAAGTGGGGCTCTCACTCCAGCAGCGGCTTTTTTCTCCCCCCCTTTAATTTAAACAAAGACTTCGGAGTTCATCAACCTCCCACTGAAATTCACAGCTGCTGAACAAACTAATCCCCTCTCCCGGCCTTTCTTCCCTTCAATGGGTTCTTGGCTTCAAAGACACTTTGGGAAAGGACTTTGCTGGGGCTCACACTGCTTCATCAATAGAAGTTAGTGCAAGTATTATCTGAAGAGCAAGTGGCTTTACAAACAAATACTGCCTAACAATCCCTCCCTCCCAAACATACACATCTAGCCTGCAGACATGATGGGATCTACAACAGGATTAGGGCTAGTACCCCTGGCTTCACACCCAGCCCCTTTGTGCAGCTGAGCTCAGCCCTGAAGTGGTGTGGGGAAAACCCTGGAGCTGAATGTCAGGCACGGCCAGACACACACACATGCGCACAAGCGCACACACACCACACACACCACCCACCCCCACCCCCACCCCCACCCACACACAGCAGAGTGGCCACAAATGCTGCAGGGAGACAGCCTTGCAGCCTAATTCACTTGGACTGGATACCTCCTTTCTTCAAATCTCTTGACTCCCTATCTCTCCCCAAGCCTCTCCCCTGAATTATTAGGGTGCAGGGAACAAGAACCAAGAGGACTAGAAAAAAAGGTAATGGTAAAATAGGACCCAGAGGAGACAACGATTGGTAGATGACTGAGGAAACCCATCAAGGAAGCTTTATTACACCATTAAGTGCATCTGTGCATCAAATGCAGCATCCAAACATGAACATGCAGCCAGAGAAGGTGGCCCTGAGATATATGGTGGCTGAGGGGCAGAAGGGCCCCCAAACCTCAAAGAACAGTGCTGGAAGAGTCTTTTGTTAATATAGTTCCTATTCCAGAATTGGGCTTGTAGTCACAGAATGGTCTAGGGCCTTGGGCCAGGGCCCAACCGTAAGTGGAATCAGGGGCCATTCCTCATAGGCTGTGGTCCCTCTACTCCTATTTCATAGCCTAAGACAGCTCCCAGCAAAAGACATACACCCCTTACACCTTATACTTTCCACCTGACCTAGCCCACCGTTAATAACGCTGGCAGAGGGAGCAGCTCCATTGAAAAAAGTCCCCTCTCTCAGTTCTGCTCAGCATGACTTCATGCTCATGTCCATGACTTGTTCAAATAAGTCAGTTCTACCCCAAGCCCCTGGGGCTACAGAGAAATATGGACCTGGAAATAGGAAGTCAGACACAGGGAGAGGGTAAGATCAGGCTCATACCCCACAAAGGGTAAAAACAAAAAATCTGCAAGATTAGTATAGCATAGGTAGACTTGGAAGTAACAATCCTGTTCACCCTCTCAGAAGCCACTTCAACAGGATATCCCTGGGGGAGATGATATCCTGCCCTAGGTTCTGTCAGAGTGTGATATTAGAGAAAGTGAAGAACTGGCCCACAACCCTGCCTCTGGGGCTGACAGAGGCTTGAGCAGATCCTAGACGGCAAGGAATAAAGGGGTTTAAAGCAGGCACTCAGCTGGTTTGGAGCCAAGTCTATAACATCACATACCTGGCAGCATGGAAAGAGGGTTGGGAAAGGCAAACAGAATCTGTTCCGAAATTCCCCTTTTCTTAGGGGAGGAGTTGAATAACAGCTGAAGTGGCCTCCTGGCAAGAGAGGTTGCCTGGCTTAGACCTGCAGCTTCTGAGCAATGGTGAGGACAGCCTTCAGGATAGGCATGAAGCCGGACACCTTGCTAAAGCTACTGCAGCCCACCGCCTGGGCATGTACTGCAAGGCCCTGCTCAAAGCTTCCTGCATCCACACACCACGCTACCTTGCAGAGCCCAGCCAGAAGCTGAGGTGAGAGCTGTGGAAGGATTGACACAGGTTAGTAAGCCCAACCCAGACCCCATCCTGGCAGGGACAGGAGGGGACTCAAGTTTTAGAGCCCAATCCAGGCAAGATGTATTTTGAGGGGAACCCAGGTCAGTAAGACAATATAGGAAGAGAAGGCACTGGGTACCCTTTGGCCATGGGTGATGGTGGAAGGGCAGGAGGCAAAGGTACACAATAGGTGTACTTACAGTCCTCTCCCAGAGCTTCTCATATAGACATTCTAGTCATCGGGCTGCTTCATCCAGCTTCCGTTTTGTCTTCTGCAGGGAAGGAAATGGACTCTGACCCTAGTCCCTAAGTCTAACACTACCCAGGACTATAAAGAATCACAGGATGTTAGAGCTAGAAGGGCTTAATGCTATCTCCTTCATTTCACAGAGGAGGAAACAGAGGTCCAAAGAGGGTTAAGTGACTAGCTCAAGCTGACAGAGCTAGTGAATGAATGGCAGGCTTCCTAACTCCTGGCTTCACCTCCTTCCAGTACTCCCTGCTACCTTGCCAAGAGTTAACTCTTGATGCTTGGGTCCTGCTACCAAGGAGCTGGACTTCAGAACAGATTCCAAACCCCTCCCCTACTCCTCATGGACATCAAATTAAGTATAAGATACAGACACGGCAGGTCCAGAGGCAGTGAAAACAATCATACAAGGAACTGGTCTATAGCTGAGGGGGTCCTGGAACCAGCTAGGGGCATGAGGAGGGCATTGTGGGTGAGTTGAGGCTTACTGAGTCAGTGGCAGACAGGGAGCAGCACTGTAGAAGTACCTCAAAGTTGATCTTCAAGGACTGATGCTCCAGGGGCAGCTCTTTCCTTTCCATCTTCTCAGGTGGCAGTTGCTGAAGGTGATGATGAAAAGGAGCAGGGAAATAGGATAGATGGGCAAGCTGCCCTTCTCACGGCATCCCTAAGGACTAGTCTTCAGTGACTCACGAGTCTCTAGAGCAGAGTTGGGGAGGGGTCACCCTCCCCCTTCTCTGCAGTAAAGACACCTGGTCCCTGGTCCCCATCTCTTTTAGCTCAGACTGCCTCTACCTTAAGGAATGAGGCCAATCTGCCATAGCCCCTCCTTTCTGCAGAATCCATTTCCTTCCCAATGAGGGCTCAAAGGTCAGCCAGGGGAGGGGGGCATGCTGTCCCTGTCACCTGCAGGCTTAGCTCTCCTGGAGCCCCGGGGGGAGCACGACCCACATCAGGGACAGGAGGCTGTGAGGAAAGGCCCTCTCGTGGCTCAGGGGTGAGGCTCATAACTGGAGCAGTAATTGGTGCTGGGGGTGTAAATGTCTCCAGCAGGTAAAGAGAGAGAAAGAAAGGAACACGAGTCTATGCTGAAAAGACTCCTCAGGTCCTAGTTTTGGAGAGTGGCAGAAATTTTGAGTGAAAAAGAGACAGAATAACAAGGGGGAACTGGGAAGTGGGAGGACTGGTGTATGTATGTAAGAGGGAAAGAGGAGGAAGAAAAAGAGTGAGTGGGGAAAGAGAGGACAGAGTGGATGCCTGAGAATGGGGAGGACTGGGCTGAATTCTTAAGGAATTAGAACCCAGGTCATTGGTGAATGTATGAGTGGTGGTGGTGGTGGTGGGACAGGCACTGACCTTTTTCCTCTGGTGGTTCCCCCTTGGGGCTGACACATCTTTCCAGGATTTCTGAGACCCTGTATAGTAAAAAAGATAAAGGTATTTACAGGCATGTTAGGAACACTGGAAATTTTTGACCTGAAGGTCAACAAATTTATTCTAGTTGGAGTCCACCATTCCTCCCTCTACAGATCAGTCACACTCCCACTTGATATTCTCCAACCCAAAGAGCCCCAGTTCACTGGCTTGAGGGGACAGACTCCCAAGGTGGTAGCTGGGGAGGAGAGGGAAGTAATGACCCAGAAGAGAGAAGCCATTGGAGGAAGACTGACCTGGGTGAGGAGTCAAGATGCCAGTGGTTGGGAAGGCGCTACAGTATGAAGCACCTGGCCCTCTTGGAGGGTATGCTACAAGGGAGCTCGTAGGAGGGGGCAGGGTCTGGGAGCTCATACGGCTGGGACCTGGTGGTCTCACAGGAAGCAAAGGGAGGAGTTGAGGAGTCTCAGGCAGGGAAGTAGAGTCAGGCTGCATGATGTCTGGGGATGCCATGGGTGGAGGCGGACAACAAAGAGGCCACAATCCAGGGAGTCCCATAGGGTTAGGAGCTTGGGTCCTTTGCCCTTCTAAGACGTGTGGCTGAGATAGAGCTGAAGTACAGTAGAAATAAGTCGTGTGCCATTCAACTTCAAATTGGGAGAGACCCTGAGCATATCAGGGAGGAAAAGGGCAGCAATAAAAAATAACTAAATAATAAATGATTAATACATGTGAATAGAGATCTACCATTTATAAAATACTTTTAACTATATTCTTATTTGACTCTCAAAACAATCCTGTTGAGTTGAAATGACAAACATAATAATTACTCTCATTTTACAAAAGAAACAGAGTGGCTAAGTATATTGCCCATGGGTCCAAAACCAGTTAAGTGACAGTGCTGGGAATTCAGACTTCAATTTCTAAGCTTCTTTCAATAGAATAACATACGGCCTCCCAGATCCCTGCTGGCTTTGCCAATTGCTTTCCTGAGAACTCCGTGCTCTGCCAGACAGATCTTCACTCCCTCATTTACTCACCAGGCTTCACCCCATAGCCCAGGGGCAAAGGCTGGGCTGCCTGGGGCCCAGGTACCCTGTAGACACTTATATTTTGGGCTTTGGAACTCTGATAAGGGCTAGGATAGGAAGATGTCAAGGGCATCACTGATGGTGACTGAGGAGTGAAAACTCTTGGCCTTGGTGATGGAGATGAAACCTGTGAAGATAACAAAGGGTCAGCTCTTACACAGGAAAAGAAAGGGAATTAATTGAAAACAGAAAATTAATGAAACAAAAAGCTGGTTCTTTGGTGGGGGGAAGTCAGTAAAACTTATAAACATCTAGAAAGATTGATAAAAAGAGAAAAGACACCCAAAAAACCCATTGCTGTCTAGTCGATTCCAACTCATTGAGACCCTATAGGGTTTCCAAGGCTGAAATCTTTACAGAGGCAGACTGTCACACCTTTCTCCTGCCAAGTGGCTGGTAAGTTTGAACCACTGACCTTTTGGTTAGCAGCCGAGCACTTAACCACTGCACCACCAAGTCTCCACAGAAAAGACATAAATCATCAAATATCAGGAATAAAATAGGGGATATCACAACAGATCCTGCAGCCATTAAAAGGATAATAAAGAATACTACAAACAACTTGACACTCATAAATTGAACAACTTAAAAAAGAAATGGAACAATCTCTCAAAAATCACAAACAACTAAAACTCAGCCAAGATAAAACAGATAACCTGAATAGTCCTGTAACACTTAAAGAAATTGAATTTGTAAATAAAAATCACTGGAAAAAGAAATCTTTATGCCCAGATGGTTTCACTGGAGAATTTTACCAATATTCAAAGAATTAACAATCTCTTCCAGAAAACAGAATAAGAGAGAACACTTCCTGTGATGGTTAATCTTATGTGTCAACTTGGCTAAGCCTATGGTATCCAGTTGTTTTGTCAAATACTAGATGGTGTTATGAAGTAGTTACATGTGATTAAATCAGTTGGCCTTAAGTAATGCAGATTATACTCCATAATGTGGGTAGGTCTCATCCAATCAGATGAAGGACTTAAGAGCAAAAGGGAGTTTTCCCTAGGTTTCCCTGCCTCCATACTATATAAACAGACATCTTGCCAGAACTCCTCCACTCTTCCCATCACCTGACCTACAGATTCTGGGACGCAAGACTTAAGGAATCTCCTGTTGCCTGACCTATAGATTTTGGACTTGCCAGCCCTCCAATCAATGAGCCAATTGCTTAAATTTATCAGTCTCAATCTCTTTCTGAGTGTGTGTGTATTTTACTGGTTCTGTTCCTCTAGAGAACCTTGATTAAGACACTTCCTAATTCATTTTATGAGGTATTATCCTAATACCAAAACCAGACAAAGACCACAAAACTACAGACCAATATCTCTCATGAATTTAGACACAGAAGTCCTCAACAGAACTTTAATATATTCAAATCCAACAATGTATATAACATTATACTCATTCTGAAACATTCCCTGAAACTGTTCCCTCCCTCAGCCCCCTTCCCCTACAAACACACAGTGAATTGCTTTCTTGTGTGTGATTCCATGGCACCTTATCATACGTCAATCATGGCATTTATCAATTTTACTAGTCATTTTTTACATCTATCTTTCCACTAGACTATGAGCTACTTAAGGGCAAGGATCACATTTTGTACACTTTTCTGTTCTAAGAGCCTAATAGGTGTTTAATAAAGTGACTAGAAAAATAACTGAAACTATATGCTCTATAAGGTCAAGAATTTTCATTGGTTTTGCCATTAATATATTCCAGTGCCTAGAACTGTACCTGGCACATGGTAGGCACACAGTAAATATTTTGGAATTAATGAAAAAGTGGATAAACAAGTAAAGTATTACCTTCTGAGAAGGCTGAAATCCCAATCTATAAAATGATGTCTCTTTAGAGTCGGGGGTAGCTCCCACAACAACCTGGGGGAAACGAAAAGGGGGAGACCGTTGGCCCAAGACTCCAGAACCCTGGGCATAAAAAAAGCCTATCTCTCAGCTGCTGAACTGGTGCCTGCAAAAGTTGTGATAAGGAAGAAATGTGTTAAAATTAAAAAAAGCAAAACAGCCTCTTGTAAGCCTGGCCCCATACAGAAGTCAAACTTCAGCTGACCCTCTCTACACTCTAGCCACTTTAGAATGACTCAAAGTCCCCTAAGCCCTGCTAAGTACTTGCACTTCTCCCTCCTTGCTGTTCTGTCTGTCTAGAATGTTCTACATCTGCTGGTAAGCTGCTTCTCTTTGAGGGTCCAGATCAACTATTTTAACCACTGGAAGCCTTCCTTGATTCTTCCAGGCAAAATCAGACCCTTCCCTAAAGTCTCACAGTGCTTTGTACAAGCCTCTGTTATGGCACTACTAGTTACTGACATCTCATCTTCCCCCAGTAGTGCGCTGCTTTTGAGGGACTAGACCTCATATACCATAGAAGCTTCAGCATTCGGCATAATGCCTAGCACATGATAGGTGCTCATCCAGTGTGAGATGACTGAATGAAATCATCTGTTCTCTTTATAGTGCCCCACTCACCTGAGCACAGTCACTGGGTAGGTAGCCAATGGCAGTGGCCAGGCTGCCCTGGGATGCCAAAAGGCTGGCATACTGAGTGACAGTGTGGGCTGTGGCAGGGCCTAGGCTCACCCCATCAGGACCCAAGAGTAGCTCCAAGCCCCTGATGAGGACCACCACCTTCTGCATCAGATCCTATAGGGACAAGGATGAAGGTGGTCAGCCTTCGTACCACACGCTGCTTTCTAAGCCCAGGCGGCTTCCTCAGGGATTTCCCACTATGGGTAGAGGTGAGGGCAGCATTTTCTGGCTATAGCCAGGTGAATGCAGCAGGCAATGATATGTAAGAGTCACGTGAGCTATAGAAGGGCCACTTGGCCTCACCTCTCAAGCTGCTGAATGGGGTCCACTGGACCTAGCTGGGTCTTAAGACTCTCATACATCTTTGCCTCCTCTTTTTGCTTTATTTATCCCTTCTAGTGTATCATCAATTATAGACTCTTATACTATTGTTTCATGTGTGACTTTTGTCTATGAGCCTGTGACCCCACCTTCTCTGGCCACCTACAGAATGCTTGGTACAGGATAGATCCACAGAACTTTTCACACCAGCTAACAGAAGGGCCAGGCTCACAATTACCCAAATACAGAATTAACTTGTATAACCAAACCTGGATTGGGAAAAAATTATGAAGGTTAATACTCAAGTAGTTGCTTCTTAGTCTCCCCTGACTGTGAAGGATAGGGGCAGATAGATAAT
Organism: Dugong dugon; assembly: GCA_030035585.1. NCBI lineage: Eukaryota > Metazoa > Chordata > Mammalia > Sirenia > Dugongidae > Dugong > Dugong dugon. The sequence goes on from CM057475.1 coordinate 53,488,050, forward strand.
ATCTCACCCTTGGAAGAAAGTCCCAAGTGCTTAGGCCCCTTTTCTTCCCCCTAACACCCTGGCTCTAGTGGTGTTGGGAGTTGCCTCTGACATCCTTGCCCATCTCCAACACTAGCCTCTCTCAAAGGCCTGGTATGGAGTATCCAGTACCCTGCAGAGAGGAGTACCTGCAGTGCCATCAGGGATGCAGCCTGGTGGCATTTTGCCCAGCATTCCACCAGCCACTCCACACTCCCTGAGCACACATAACAGAGTCTGGCTTCAGAGGTTAGTGCCCTGCCACCCTCCTGCTCCACGCGAGTTCTCAGCATGTCTGCAGAGAGAAGGACATTTCATTAATGGCACAGCTTCCTGTGCTCTTCTTCCTTTTTCCTGTTTGGAAACAGATGAGGAACATGAATGATAGGACAAGTAGCTATGGTGGCTATAAGACAACATCAAGGCTAACCCTGCTCTACACTGACAGGCAAAGTTATTATTATTTTTTTTAATATGCATTAAATACCTTTAATTACAGGTAAAATAGCTAGTGTAGACTAGGGAAAAGGGAACATTCTAATTCAGCAGCCACACTTTAATCACATTACATATAGCATTTTGCATTAACAGAAGGTCCCATATGATAACTCTTAATGTAGCTTATTCTATTTGGAAGGTACAAATCATGGTTATGTTTTGGGGGAAAAAAAAGGTGGCATGCTCCATAAAAAACAATAAGCACCCCAAGGCTTCGAGCTTTAAAAAAATCCCACATATGTGTTAAACACAAATATTAGTACTTTTCAATAGGCAAAGTTCTTGCATCAAGTTGCAACAAGAAAAAGTAAAACAAGACAATAAATGACCCCTACTGAAGGTAAGGGCATGCACTGTAATCCCCGCCTCCTAGCCAAGCCAGACCTTGGCCCTGACAACATGGCCTGGCCTCTCAGAACTCAGGCTTCTACTCTGCCTCCTCCCTCACTGAGTCCATTGACAAAGGAGCTTACATAACTCCATCCAAAAGCCTGGGAGGCAGTAGGGCCACACTTACCACAGAGCTCAGGGAATTCTTTTGGTCCTGAGTATGTCAGTAGCAAGGCCAGTGCCTCCTTCCAGTTCTGCAGATTACAGGCACACACCATGTCCTTCCAATTCTTCTGCACAACACAGGCTAGAAGCTGTAACGGGCAAAGAGGGAAGGAGGCCATCGGTCATCCATCCACACAGGCAGCAGGAGCCATGCACAGTATGTGTTAAGAAGAGTCACTTATAAGCAGGTTTCCTCTTAGACCACTGACTAGAGGCTGGGGTGGAGGTGAGGTAGGGGCAGTTAGAGTGGGGAGAGAGAGAGACAGGGAAGTACTCTAAATACCATTCCCAAGGTATGGGCATCTACCTGACAAGGTCCAAGTAATCCCATCCCCTCCTCTCCTGCACGGTGGGCAGTTACCAAGGAAATTCTGGTTTTCTTCTTGGCCAAGTAGTGCTCCTGTGTTTGCTTCAGCAGATCTGGGCTCCTAGCCTGGGCCAGGATGATAGCATCAGCAAAGCGTTCTTCCTTCAGACACAGCTCCGTGGCAGGGCCCAGTTCCCCAAGTAGGAGAGCATGGCTCAGGAGTCCATCAGTGTCTGCAGGCAGAGGCAGTCCCTCCCCATGAGATTTGTTTCCTGTCCCCTGCAGAGCCCATATCATACCTCCCATGTCTGTATCATTTAGCTTCTCTTGCCCCAAACAAAACCCCCAACCTTCATTCCTCAGCAATGGGACCAGGGGTACCCAGGTCCAGTATTACTCTTTAAGGACAGGGCCCAAGACGAGGGAGAGGCCTCATGTAGCAGTATCATAGGCGTGATGTGTACATGCTCAGCAAGGGCAGGGTCGCAGTCCTTTAAACAAACAGACAAAAAGGATAGAAAAAAATATCTTGGTAAAAGTGTCCCATAGGAAGGACTCATCCATGAAAACCTACAACCAAAGAGAGCTCCAAGAAAAGACCCTCCCAGCATTTGAGATGATGGGAAGGAGGCAGGGGACAAGAAGTGAGTATCTTCAAACCCAGGAACTTTGGGCTCACTTACTCCCAAGCAGAGGGCTCCTTTTCCCTGGGGTCAGGGTACCTTCTGTGATGGGAATCTACCGTGGAGTCATGTTCTGAGGGACCAGTTAGTCAAAGAAGGCTGAGGAGGCAGGGGTCTCCTCTGTAGTATGTTTGGAGGCCTGTACAGGGAAGGACAGAGGTGACTACTTAGGAATTGAACCCAGAAGTGAAACAGCTGGCTTAGTGACTATCTCTGGGAGCTCTACTATTTGGTCCTTAATGGTAGAGCTAAAGAAGTAATCAGACAAGGGGTACTTTGGAAAGAGTCCTAGTTCATGGTTAAGACACAGTTCTACTGCCAGCCCGAAAGCTTATGGACTCTTGTGTCTCACTCTGGTTCCAAGAGAGATCCAACAAGCTTGAAGACTTCTACAAAAGCTGAGCACTTATTGAAAGCAAAGCAAAGGACCAGGAAGAGGAAGGTGTCCTAAAGTGAGGTCTCCTGTGCCACCCTCAGTCTGGCTGGCTGGACTCCCACAGTACCTGACAGCAGAAGGTCTGTTGTCTGGAACCGTTGAAGTCATTTCCCTCAGGCTGAGGGCTCTCACTTAGCCCCAAGTCACTCTTCAACCATATGGTCACCTGCAGGGAGAGACCTGTGAGAACCACCTTCCCCAGCATAAAATCAAACCAGCATTATTTTCTCTTCCCATCTCCATATCCCACCAACTGGCCTCTCTAAGATCCTTGAGCTATTTTCCTGGGAAAAATCCTAACCCCAGGAGGCCAAACAATTGAATGTTCATTAATTAAGGAAGAGGTATTCTGAAACTGTTTTCTCTGACACGATACTTTTATTCTTTACATGAAGTTTCTGATGTGAAGAGTAGCTTACCTTCTTCTGCAACTCATCTTTACTGTATCCTAATAGCTTTAGGAATTTCATCCTGGAGTCTTGCTCTAAGGTTGCCTAAGGAATCACAGGACACAGAAAAGTCTCCATTAGATGAATGTGAATGATCCTCCTCCTGCACCGAGCTGGGCATCTGTGCCAGTGTTACCTTGTACCCTCAAATATAGTACTTTGTACTACTCGAAGTGCCCCTGTTGAGGCCAACGCCATCTCTCTTTTTCTCCCCAGATCTGACTTACTGCTGGGCTGTAGGCAAAACATGAACGAAACCCTTTCTGCCTCTGCATGAGCATTTAACCTTCACTGGCATCTTCACTCTGTTACCTGATAACCTGGAAAGAGTAAAATGTCAACTATGTTTCCAGGCAACATTGTTGTGATTGGTAAATTGCATCTGGACTGGATGGAACTATAAATAAACTACAAATAATTGATGAGGACACCCTGATTACAATGACTCCTGTAACTGGACAGACAGATCCCTTGCAAGGACTTTGGAAGCTATACTTATGGAGTTGTTACAAGATACATTGGCTCCTGTGGGGCATGAAGCTTCTAAGTGAGGGCAGCTTACACACCTGCTCAACACATGTCTCATCTCCTTGCACCTAAGCTGTCTTCTGAGGAGCTGAAGAAGAGAACTCTTGGATGGCTATGTGAATTGCTGCATGGACTGCTGCAAGGACTCCCACAGAAGGGTACCTGATGCTGCCCTGCTGACAAGCTGTGGTTCCTGGCCCATATCCTTCCAAAGAGACTGATGCCACGTATGGCCTATGGCAGTCTTGTGAGTCTAAATGTCTAGTTGAGAAAACCCCCGAATACACTTGCATGGATACAGTAAACAGAGTCAACTTACTTACTTGGTGTCTCAGATACTGAGGGCAAAGCCCCCCTAATCTGTGTTAGCTGATCTGGTCCCTTCATTTATCCCACACTGAACCCTGAACTCTAACTATAGTCTTTCTCATAGCCTCTCAGAGCCCCCTCCTGTTCTGTGCTCTTCCTTTGGAAAGTCATCCATACTCAGCTTCAGGAACCACCATGATGGACAGCTCCTGGGTAGCTTTTAAACCAGATTCACCTTGGTCTTACAGGCAATCACCACCTCTGTTGTTCAGCAGAGTAAAGGCTGAGCTCCTGATCACTCCCTCTAGTCTCCTTCTGTCCCCTCCACACCTGGAGCTATTACTTGTATCTTGCTTATAACATAAGCATCATTTATTACTCTTTTCTTCCCACATCTTTCTCTAGGTTCACTCTACAGTTGATGATCTTTCTCAAATCCTCTTTTCCTTCCCAGCTCCTTGGTTTCTACTCTCATAAAGTCCTACTATGTCTGAAGCACAGATCCGAGTCCTTCTCAGACACCTAGGGATAGGCCCTGTCTTTTTCTTCCTACATTCTTCTCTATAATCATAAAGACTTGACTAAACCTCCCACTGCCTGTCCAGTTAGTTACTTCCCTTCCTTCAGATCTCTCCTCTCAGTTTACTCAATTTCTTTGACAGGTATAGCACTCCTCCAGGTGTCATAAGCAACTTGAAATTAAATGAAAAATGGAACTGAACCCATGCCTCCAGAGTCTAGTGGGACCTGAACCCTGAGTGCCACCACAACGACTTGCTTTGGGTTATTCAAAATAAACTCACAGCCTGCTCATGACAATGAACCTGTCCAATCAGTCCTCTTCTTTCTTTTCCCTCTCCTTTCCTTTCCTTTCTTTCTTCTTCCCTCCCATCACCCCACCTGTCTTTTGCTATGACACTGTGAAAAGCCTCCTTTGGCTCTGGTAAAATATCCAGTGCATCAGCAATAGGAACAACAAAGGAAACCATCCCATGTATTCCCCATCTTTCCTACCTACTTCATAAATGGTTTCTGGGCCTCCGATAAAGGGTGAAGATTTTGTGTCCACAGGATGGGTGTTGTGTAGGAAAAAAAAAAATAGGGGCTGGAGTCACTGTAATCTGGGTCACAGTGTGGGTTTATGTGCCCTGGATTTGACATAGGTTGGAGTGTCAGACCTGGGTTCCAGGCTTTGGGGAAACACCTCTAAGCAGCCAGCCTTCAGGCTTCCTACCTTCAGGAACTGCCAGAGTATCTCTTCCCTTTGCAATGAAGTTTGCTGGATCTTGTTCTGACAATAATTCAGGAGATTTCTTGATCTCAGGGCTGCCTGCAGCTCAGCTGACTGCATCAGGAGTTCATATTCTGTGGTTACTTGACTGATGAAGATGAGGCCGGGGCAAGGCTGTGGCACCTGATGGGCAGGGGTGCTGGGGAGGCCAAAGGTAACCAGCTTCCCCCCAAAACTAGTAAGGAAAAACAAAGAAGGGCAAAGGTCATACCTTCAAGCCAAAAAATAACACCAAGTGAGGATCCAGGGAACGCTATCGGTCAACCCCAGGACAGAAAATTCCATAGTCGGAGAACTCCTAAAGATGGAATAGTATTATAAACTGAGTATTGAACGTGCCCCCATGCCAAAACCACCTCTGCATTCTTAGCACCACCAGCTTAAAACTTCACCACATCTTCTCCTCACCTGTCCTCGTACCACTATTCTCCCAGTCAACTGAGCATCATTACATCTTTATATACCCACTATAACCAAGCAACAACAAAGTCTTAACTTTTCTTCTTGTTCAGTGTCTCTCATGCAGGTCCCCTCCATTCCATTCCCAGTGCCAGCGCACCTAGGTTACTAGAATAGGCTGATAGCCTCTGTTTTTTCCCCTCTTCTAATCCAACCTTAGACTACCACCCTATCACAGTTGCTACTCAGGAGCTTGTAATGGTTTCACAAGGCCCCAGGTTAGACCTTAAGCTCCTCTGCCTCTAGTGCACAAAATCCTCTAAAATCAGGGTCATACCTGTCTCTCCCAGCAACTCTCTCCCTGCCCATTTATGTGATCTCTCCACACCCCTAAAGTGCTTGGATTATTCCTACTTCTGTGCCTTTGCTCACAACACCCCACCTGACAAATTAGGTACTTTATATAAAGCACCTGGCACAAAACAGGAGCTGAAGTTCCCTTACTCCAGCAGTTCTCAACCCTGACTGCACATTAAAACCACCTGGAGAGCTTTTAAGGAACTAATATTCAGAGTCACCAGGCCACACCCCAGGCAATAAAATCAGAATCTCTGAGGGGTGGAACCAGACATCAGTATTTTTTAAAGTTCTTTAGATTATTCCAGTGTGCAGCCAGGGCTGACAACTACTGTTCTACTCCCTAACCATTACTTCCCTTCCCAAGCCCCACCTCCTTAATAAACCTTCCCGCCCAGAATTCTTATTTCTCTTAAACCTTACAGCACAAAATCTACACCACAGTTTAGTGCTAAACAAAACTATCTTTTTATTTGTATAGTACTTTATAGTTTTACAAGTGCTTACATATATTCTCATTGGCAGGTCATGTCAATTCACTAACACAAGCTGAGCAGGTATTACTATCTGCATTTTATAGATAAGAATACTGAAGTTCTGAGAGGTTAAGTGACTTGCCCAAGGTTACCCAGCTAATAAGTGACAGGGCTATGATAAGAATTCCAGCTCTTTGATCTTTAGTTCAGAATTCTTCACCTCACTGCCTCTTTTTTTTTTTAAAAAAAACCTCACAGCCTCTTGAGTGTTAGCTTTACCTCCTTAATAAAACCGTTGGCCGTGAAAACAAGAATCTCTACTTTGATACATCTGTTTTCAATTCAACCCTAATATTTAAAGCATTTTGTTAGATGCTTTAGAGCCTTGCTACTCAAAGTGTGGTCCTCAGACCAGCAGCAAGGGAATCACCTGGGAACTTGCTGGAAATTCAGAATCTTGGGTCCTACCCAGAGTCCCTGGGTGGTGCAAATGGTTAACACGCTCAGCTGCTAATCTAAAAGTTAGAGGTTCAAGTCCACCCAGAGATGCCTTGGAAGAAACACCAGGCGATCTACTTCCAAAAAATCAGCCATTAAAAACCCTATGGAGCACAATTCTACTCTGGCGCACGTAGGGTCGCTATGAGTCGGACTTAACTCGACAGCAACTGGTTTGGGAGTCAACCTAATGTCTCCCTAGGCCCAGGGAAGCAGAATCTAAATTTTAACAAGACTCCAAGTGATTTGTACGCACATTAAAGCTTGAGAAGCACTGCTTAGGGGATGTAAAAATGAACAAGACATGCTCCCTATCCTCAAGTAGTCTACTGCTTAGTAGGGTGTCCCAGCATGTATGTGTGTATACGTATCTATATATGTGTGTGTATATATACATATATATATATATATGTATACACACACACACACACACACACACACGGCTTTAGTACAGTTAAAATGTATCATTGCAGGAATACAAATCTGTGGAATTACAGAAGTGAGATTAATTTTCACTAGGGTTAAAGAAGGGCATCATAGAGGGGGTGATATTTAAGCAGGGCCTTGAAAGGCTGTAGTAGGATTCAGTGGGCAAAGGAGAGAAGATGGAAGGTAGGGTACAGGCAGAGGCAGGAGAGTTGAGGAGCTATTCATGGGAAAGAAAGTAGTCACATGTAACTGGAGCACAGGGAACACAAGGGGATGAAACGGTAACACACACTGGAAAGGCAAGTGGGGCCCTATGTGCATTTGGCCTTGAGTCTATAAGGCAATGAGGGCTCAAAACGGTTTTGAGCAGCCGAGTGACAATGATGAAATCTACATTTCTTCTTTCCTTCTTTGTTTCCTCGTTACCAGTCCAGACATGTAAGGGTTAGAGAAAAATTAGGTGGAAACTCAGGCTATTCTCCACGACCAAAAGGTCTAAAGCAATCACTTCTTTTAGACAGGACTGAGATGGCAAGAAGGAGCCCTGGTGGTGCAGTGGTTAAAGCAATAGACTGCTAACCGAAAGAAGGTCGGTAGTTTGAAACCACCAGTGGCTCCGCAGAAGAAAGATGTGGCAGTCTGCTTCCACAGAGATTTTACAGCCTTGGAAGCTCTATGGGGTCGCTATAAGTCAGAGTTGACTCGATGGCCATGGACTTGGTTTATGGCTGGGCAAGCAAGCACGGTGTAGGATGGGTGAAGGGGTAGAGAGGAAGCTATAGTAATTCTCAGCTTGAGAGATAAAGTAGGACCTTATCTTGGGCACAGGCAGTGAGAAAAAGAAAATTCTTACAGAACTCAGTTCCATGCTGGGCATGTGGTGGACTTCACAAGTACATAGCCATAACCCAAAAAACACATACTCACACACACACTACACTTACAGCAAACGAAATGCCTGCTGGCCTTCTAATCCATTTGAGGGGTTTTTTCAGGGAAGGTATCAACGCAGCTTGGGCCACGTGCTCTGGCACCTGCAATGGTGGGAAAGGCTGGCCTTTGCTGAAGGAAGAGGAGATCTGAGGGCAAAAGGACACCTGTATCACCAGCATGAAGCAGAGGCTTAACCAGAAACTCCACCTACAAACTCCATTTTTGGAGGAACCCTTGGGACACTCAACTTAGGAAGGTCAGACTCCCATATTCCAGGGGATGGGACTGGGAGTGAGGGCGGGACTTCCATGCAGTAGGGTGACTCTTGGAGAACCTACTGCATCCATGGTCTACAGTGGAGTATGACATAAAACGGGTCTGTGGGAGAGAGGAAAGCAAGGGTTGATACTCCTAAAGTAACGGTCCCACACAAGAGTCAAGGTGAGGGCCTCCTTTGTGGTGGCAGGAACTGACATCCTGCCAGGAAGGTAGGCAATGTAGCAAAGATGCGGCCCTCCCAAACCCAGGGCCCTGGTCTCCTAGTGTCCAACAGCCTCCATCTCTTCCCAAGTCATATGTCCTTCTGTCTTCCCCCAATAGAGAGACCCTCTTCCCTCCAGCATTCTCCACCAAGCCCTTCAAACCTTGTCAGCTTGTCTCATCTGCTGGACTTCCTAGCTTCTACCCATCACAGAATACAAACTGATCCAGCCATCAAAGGAGGCAGCAGAGAACACTGGAGGGTTCCGAGGGCACCACTGCACATCAAAGCACCAACTTCTCTGTGTGGGTAGCTTATACACCACCTAATATGAGGGAACACAACCATTAGGGACCATGCAGTCCATGAAACCCAAAACACACAGCTGCAGTAGGGAAACCTCCACTATCTCATTTCCCATCCCAATACTCTCACAGAAGGGCCAGCCTACCTCGCTGCTCCCCAGATTCCAGCACAAGATCTGGTTGTCCTTGGCACTACTGAGCAGCAGCTCAGCATCAGCCTGGCTCCATGACACTGACAAGATACCCCTAAAAAGGAAAAGAAAAAGGAACTAATATTTGTTGAATGCCTACTATGAGTAGAATGACTTAATACATCTTAGATAAATCTCAGCCTTAAAAATGGGTGGTCTGATGTCATTTTACAAATGAGGAAAACAAGGCTTTGAAAAGTTAAGTGACTTTCAGACAATTGCAGAGCCAGAAAGTGGCACTGGGTGAGACCTGAATCCAAGTCGAACTCCAGTGCCTGTGCACTGTACCACGCTGCCTGCCAGGGTCACTGCCAGATGGCCTCTTTCTTTTTCCTGATTATAGGGTGAGAACTCTGAATCAGTATGAATCAGGCAAGCACCCATTCCTATGGCTGAACCCTCTTCTACTGAGGTTTTAGCCTTGGAAGGTAGTGAGGACCTAACTCTCAAAAGTTGCCCAAGAGGTATATAAAGGCAAAACGGTTCTTTGGTTAGAAAGAACAGACTGTGGGGCTGCTCCCTATGCTGTGAGCCCACGAGCTGCAGGTTCAGGTGAAGGCCTATTAGCAGGATAGATAGGAGCCAAGTTGCTCTTGTTAAGGAAGGAGACTTTGAGGAGGCAACCTCATCACCTAAGGAAATGAGCATTATCCTCAGATAAGAGCCTGGCTTCAATATTTCTCACGACCCCATTCCCACTCCCATCTCTGGAAGTTAGATGGAACCTCAGGCTATTCACCACAGACTGGGTGACTATGTTCACTGGGATGGCTTTAAAGTCAGAGAGGATGTTTGGTAGCTAAAGCAAGGCAACCTTTGCCTCTTACCTACGTCAGTTATGTCCCACAAGGATGGGGATAGAGACTGAAATGCTACCTGCTGTGGCTCTCCAGCACCATCAGGGGTGAGGAGGCAAAGCGCAAGTCCCACAGCTGGATCACTGGGAGACGATCATCCTCTGAGCATAGCACCAACTGGGTGGCTATGTCTGGGTGCCAGGCCAGGCCTGAGCAGTGCATCTGGGAACAAAGAAGATCCCAGTGGGTGATGTAACCTGACTCCCTTGGTTGTGAACCTTTTCTGCCCAATTAGAATGGGACCACTCTGAGGGTAGGTCTGTGTCTTCTTCTATGTGATTAGGAACACCATAGCATCAGGGCATAGTGATGACCATGATTAAGTAAGGGATGGTAGAAACCTCCAGATCAGCTCTGTTTAGCTTCCCCAAGCTTTCACTCTCAATAGGAAATCTGCTAAGGGGCTTTATTCACATGTGCAGCAGCTGGAAGCAGAACCCTGGCCAGAGAAAGGGTAGCTCCAACTGCTAGGCATGAGAGGCCAGACCTCAAGCCTGTGTTCTGGCCTCTCCTACTCACCCTGTTGCTATCATCGCTGACTTTGATGACAGGCTGATTTTTTCTGAGATTCCACACTACTGCTTTGCCACTGGGATGAGCAGAAGACAGAATGTGTTGGACTTGCCAGTTCCAAGAGAGTGCCCTGATGTCTTCTGGGGGTTGCTGAGGCAGGATGGGGGTGGGGAGGACAATTTGTCACCTCCTGGACCAAGCGACATCCACTGCTCCACAGCTCCCAACCAACCACAGAAAGCCCAAGAGTATACACTGGCTGCCCAAACGAACACTGTTTCAGGGAATTCCAGGGAGGGTCCTTTAGGGTACTATGGTAGAAGCTGAGGGAATGGAAGGCGTACTTAAGTTTTACCCCTAATCCAAGATGCTCCTGAGAGGACAGAGTTAAGATTAAAAAACAGTTCTCTTGTCTATGACAAAGAGACGGAGAGAAGGAGGAAAAGTAGGGGGAAGGGACACAGACTTCTAGTGAGGGAGTGAGGCAGAAAGAGAAACCTCTGCTACTCTCAGGGCATGAGGTGCTATCAAATGCATATTCAACTTACCTCACGATACTGTAAGCATAAGACAGGGAAAAGCCAGGAAGCAAAAAGATGGGCCCAGTTACAGACTGACACATAGGCACACTCAAGAGACAGAACCCATACCAGTCCTCCTACTACATGGGATAGCTATGTCCAGAGAAATGAGATAAGGCTGACCCTCTCCACAAAAAAGACAAGGAAATATCTGAGTATCCTACTCTTGCTCCCTCTCTGTTGAGTCTAGGGCCCTACCCAACCCTGCCTAAACTATACTATGATAAATAGCACTCCCACTCCTTTCCTCAACATCTTTTACTGCCTCCTACCTTCTTCATTTTCCTCCCAGAAGCCCCTAGGACAGTTAATGACCAGGAACCTTCTCCCCCATTCCTGCTACTTAGCTGGCCGGTAGCACCTTAGTCCGTGGAGCTTTATTGCCCTCCAGTGGTACAGCCTGAAATTGCCTTGCTCTGGCTAGGCCCAGAATTCAAGATTTTCCCTTGGGAAAACCAGCTGTATACTCTAAGCAGCAGCCCCGGGAGCCTCCTCACCTGTGACTTGGATCCTGGGATCATTGGCACACTCAGGTTATTCAAATCCCATATGAAGATTTCAGAATCACTGGCCCCTGAGGCTAGAAGATTGCCCTGTATGAAGAAAAGGCCTTTGGAGACAACCATGCCAGGAGAGATGACAGCAGGAAAGGAAGAAGCCCACATTCAGGGCTATCCAAAGCCTTCCCGGTAACATCCTGGGAAGGGTTCAGATTACAGATGAGTGGTCACAAGTGAATGCTTCCATTCAGATCCGCTGTTCCACGTGTGGCCATGTTTGACCAACTGAAACGTAATACCTGGAAAGGATTAAAGTTGAGGGCTCTGACAGCCCCTGTGTGCTTCTGTCTCTGGGCAATCACAAGCTCCTTTCCCGAAGACAGGATGTGGGTCACACTGTATAGAGAAAGTATGCCATTGTCCCCACTGCCTGCAATAACCCCAGAGCCTTCCAGAAACCCACTGCCAAAGGTCCCCCAGATCAGCTTGTGAAACCTACAAAGAGAAGGAAGTGGCATCAGCATCTACTCAGGTCCACATCAGTAAGCAGACAGTGGGCATCTTTGTCAGCCTCTGCCATTAATGCAGGCATCCCCCCACCAAGCCAGGGCCTACCTGTCTCCCTCATTTCCCTGACACAGAAGGTCAGCTCTGGTCCTGCCCTTTCTCTGAAAGAATATTCCATCTCTGTCACACTAGAAGCCTGGAGGCCGCTGCCTCTAAGTTGTGTGTGGGGTTTTTCTTTTCTTTTAAAGTTAACATTATCAGGGTTATAGAGCCCAGGCTCTGTGATACATACTTCAAAAAGATCACTTAATCCTCACAACTCAAACAGGCATGTAATGATAGCAACAACTAACACCTGTTGGATGCTCACTTTGTACGAGGCATTGATCTAAGTGCTTTACACATATTAGCTGATTTTATACTCAACAACCCCATGAAGTAAATACTACTATTATTATCTCCATTTTCAATTGAGGAAACTGAGGCACAATTAAGAAACTTCTGTACATACAGCTATAAATTTTATCCCATTTGACAGCTAGGAAGTGGCAGAGGCAAGGTTCAAAACCAGGACCATCTCATTCCTGAGCCTGAGCTCTTAACCATTCTATAATACTGCCTCCTGTTTAGAGGAAGATCCCAACTCTTCTGTACCTGATGAAAAGCAGGCTCCTTAGATCAATAATTGCTGTTGTCTTTTCCCTCTCACACTAAAAGGGAGAAAAGACTCAAGACCTCCTCATGCCTGGCCCATGGGAGCTGCCATACAGCTGCAAGGCAGACAGAGGCATGAAAGGATAAACGGCCCTTCTGGGAAACACTTTTCTGGCATTCTGTTTCCAATAAGGCACTGCTAGTGTCTTACACAAAAGAAAAAAGACTGACCTTGGGCTCCCAAGTTTGGGTCATCTGAAAAGCCCCTAGGGAAGGCATGTGAAATCCCCAAAGCCTCATAGGTGGTCTGTCTTCCACTTCACAGCTGCTAGCCAAGGACATTTCGACAGACCTTCGGAGAAGCCAGATTTCACATCAAATGATGTCACAAGATCGCCAACTGCAAACTGCTGTATCAAAAAGCAATCAAATGTTCCCACACCCGGGGAACGGTCAGCAATGAAACTGAGTGGAATGGTAAGACAGGAACCTGTGTGTCCAGTCATTAGACCAGAACCAACCTGTCAGAAGTAAAGAGATAAGCACCAGTTCAGGTCTATGATGTCTAAGGTAGCATTGATCTTAGTATGGCAGAAGAACATGCTCCATCCTGGCTTAAGAGGCTGCCATGCCATCCAAGGACTAGAGCTCACCTGGGCAGAGGGCAAGTCAAAAGAGTAGCTAGACAAGCCCATATAGGTCACACAGGAAGCAGAGGAGAGTATGGCCAGTGAAAAAAGTCACAAAGGAATGGTAGGAGAGGTTGCAGTGAGCTCTGTATGGTCAGAGCACATGGCATATAGATCAGGGTAAGAGGTACTTAAGACCTTAAGGAGAGTTACTTCAGAGTGGTTAAAATGCACAACTCAGGGTGTGAGTAAATAAATTTCCTTCATGTAGAGAGTACATTCCCACTGTTAACCACTTTGCTAGTGAGGGTGAAAGTTGGTACCTGAATGGGTCATGATGCAGAACACCTGGGAGAGTGGGGGCACTGCTGACAGATAAGCAAGGAAGGAGACTTGATCATCAAATGGGCTCAAGGAATGTCAATCACCTCTGCTGTGCAAATGAACAGGGAACAAGGATCACCTTGTATGTGCGTACTCGTGCATGTGTATGCATGTGGTGTATAGAGCAAGTAGGGGAGAGAGAGAGACAAAATGTTAACGATTGGTGAATCTAAGTAAAGGACACATGGGTGTTCACTGTACTACTCTGCAACTTTTTTGTAAGTTTAAATTTTTTCAATATAAAAAGTTAAAAAACAAAAATATGGCCTTAATCCTGAAAACATGAACTAAGTGAAAGGTTTAAGGAGAAGGTATAGGAAGAAGAGTTCTATAGGAAAGTGGGAACTTTCAAAAATAAAAATATAGGTGCTAAAGAGGTTCCCAGGTTAACAATGGCAATAATAAAGACCATAGCATCATAGAATGATGGGTGGTACCTAGATTCTTTGACTCCTACCCAGACCTGTGAAGCAGAAATTTCCAGAATCAGTCCCTCAGAATCTACATTTGTAACAAGAACTCCCCAGGTGATTCTAATGAGCATCCAGTGTTGAGTACTGTACTAGATACATCAGATCTGCAGACCAGCCTAGAACAATAGGAGAGGAAGCTGAGTTTCATAAAGATACTATCAGCCCTAACAACTAGCTCATGATTATGCTTCTGGCAACATGAAAGAAGCAAGGCTGAAGAGAATAAACTAAGGCCTGTGAGATCAGGAGGTTGTACCAGCTAAGGTAATCTAAGGCTGAGCTTTATCTACTTTATGATTAGGAATATGTGCTGTATAAATTCTTGCTTCTATGATTTATGTATTTCCTTGTTTTGGATTTTGCTTTTATTTGCTTAATAAAGTTCCTTTTGAAAAATTCCAACCTCATTTAAACACAGAAGAAAACATTCTTTGATGGTTACGAGGGTGGAGAGGAAGGGAGAGGGGTATTCACTAACTAGATAGTAGACAAGAATTGTCTTAGGTGAAGGGAAGGCCAGCACACACTACAGGGGAAGTCAGTACAACTGGACTAAATCAAAGCTAAGAAGTTTCCTGAATACAATCAAACACTTCGACGGACAGAGTAGCAGGGGCAGGGGTCTGGGTACCATGCTTTCAGGGGACATCTAGGTCAATTGGAATAATAAAGTTAAGAAATGTTCTGCGTCCCACTTTAGTGAGTGGTGTCTGGGGTCTTAAAAGCTAGTGAGTGGCCATCTAAGATGCATCAATTGGTCCCAACCCAACTGGAGCAAAGAAGAATGAAGAACACCAAAGACACAAGGAAAATATTAGCAAGAGACAAAAGGGCCACATAAACCAGAGACTTCATCAGCCTGAGGCCAGAAGAACTAGATGGTGCTCAGCTACCACCAATGACCACCCTGAAAGGGAACATAACAGAGACTCCCTGACAGAGCAGGTGAAAAGTGGGATGCAGAACTCAAATTCTAGTAAAAAGACCAGACTTAATGATTTATCTGAGACTGGAGGGACGCCAGAAGACATGGCCCCCAGACTCTCCGTTGGCCCAGAGCTGAAACCACTCCCGAGGCCAACTCTTCAGACAAAAATTAGACTGGACTATGGGACATCAAGTGATACTCATGAGGAGTCTTCTTCTTAGCTCAAGTAGATACATGAGACTAGATGGGCAGCTTCTGTCCGGAGGCAGAGAGGGTCAGGAGCTGGTTGAATGGACACAGGAAATCTGGGGTGGAAAGGTGGAGTGTGCTGTCACAGTATAGGGAGAGCAACTAGGGTCGCATAGCAATGTGTGTATAAATTTTTGTATGAGAAACTGAGTGGAATTGTAAACTTTCACTTAAAAAGTACAATTAAAAAAAAAATCCCAACCTCATGTTAAAAAACAAAAGTGAAAAAGAGTTTGTCCACATCCAGGCCAAAACAGCTGGGGAAATCCAAGTTTCCTTAAAGGGCAAACAGAGTGATGAAGGCAGTGCTCCAAGCTGATGGATAAAGACAGTGGAATGGAGCAATGGCTCTTAGAGAGGTGAACTATCTTCTTCTGAAGGCCTACCATGTACCTGGTACTAGCCTAAATTTGCATGGAAGTAAAAAGGGTCAGATAAGTTAAATAATGTGTCCAAAGCCAAGCCCAAACCCACTGCCATCCAGTCAATTCAAATAAGGTACCCAAGTGGACAGTAAATGGCAGAGCTGGGGTTTGAATGCAGGCCTTCCCAACAGCAAAGCCCATGCTTTCTTCTCTATTCTATGGTCTGATGCCTCTAGAGCAACAAGTCTTGGGAGCAAGAAAACTAGGTAAGATACATAAATTGATCCTTTTCTGCTTGATGTTGTCCCTTACACAGGCGCCCAAACAGACAATGCTCCCCAAGTAGCTAGAGCTGAGATAAAGGTACAAGACAGATCATTTACTATCACCATGTCACTAGAGGAATGGTCATACAGAGGTTATAGAAGCCATTCAGAGATCTAGAACCTCAGTGTAGAGAGAAGGTGGAATGTGGCAGATCATGTTGGCCTCTTACACTTGGGTTATAACAGGCCCAGCAGCTCTGTCATCAGTCCAAAGATCAGTGATGTAAACAATGCATTATTCTCTCAGAAACATTTCCTCTTGAGTAAGATTCATCTAACAAACTAAACATCACTTGCTTCATGCACACAGTAATCCACACTGATTCTGACTGCATCCAGTGTCATATATCCATGCACTCCCTTCAGTATATTTACAGCTTCAGGCTGTCCCTTATCTACACCCAGGTGTTCACAACATTTCTCTCTTAGGTATTTCCAGATAGATAATATTTCTCTGATGCATCATGGATTGGGGGAAAGGGGATCTTCAGGGTCCAAATTTGGTTAAGGCATGGGTGTGCTGAAAAATGCAGCCAGAGGAAGGGAGACAATTTTGAAAAGCATATGTTAATAATGAATAGACACAGGAAAGGGTAAAAAATATATAAACAAAAAAGGAAGGAGAATAAGCTAAAAAAAAGAGAAGAGACTGAACATAAGAGCTCACAAGGTCCTCTGAAGTCACCTTGTACAACCTCTTTGCACAGAAATGAGAAAACCCAAAACCACTGACATAACTCAAGTTGACTTTATTAGTGTTACAGTCAAGCAAATTTGCTTTCCACTACACCATGCAAAAGATCACACAGAAAAAGAAGAGCGAGAGAGAAGCATAAAGCAAAGGATGGGTAACTCTTTAATGACCCTGCTAACTTCAGTCAATAGTTTGTGATAGGAAGCCCTGGTGGCGTAGTGGTTAAGAGCCATGGGCTAACCAAAAGGTCAGCAGTTCAAATCCACCAGGCGCTCCTTGGATACTCTATGGGGCAGTTCTACTCTATCCTATAGGGTCGCTATGAGTTGGAATTAAACTTTTGAGTAAATGATCTAACTCAGGCTGGAAGAGAAAGAAATGGTTATCTTAAACCCTGGAGTGTCTATGATTTCTTCAGAAAAGCCCCACTGGAGCTATGTCAAAAGTAATTTCTTAGATCTTTGGGAATGAGAATCAATCTTTGAACACTGAGTGGCGGAAAAAGAAAGTAGAGATAATATTATCAATAGTGCTAACTGTATCATTTATTTTGTCTCCACCCCCAACTCCCTGCAGGTTAGAACAAGGGGATGAGGTGAAGTTCATGACTTCCAAATTCAGTACCAACATTTCAAAAAGGGTCCCTTTAACCTTGTTGACTACAAAACAAACAGACTGTCATCCTTGAAAGGCTCTTAAGGCATTAAGACTAACTTGGTTGTAACTAATTGAAATGTTGAATATGAATGCTTACTCAGTTTGGGAACCCAGAAGTTTCTAACGTCACTTGTTCATTCAACAAATGTTTGTTAAGCACCCACCATATGCCTGGCACCGTTCTAGGTGATGGAGATACAGCAATAAATAAAACACAAAAATCTCTGCTCATATAACAGTTTATAAAGAAAACGTTCTACATCCTACTTTGGTGAATAGCATCTAGGGTCTTCAAAGCTTGTGAGCAGCCAGCTAAGATACTCCACTGGTCCCACGCTATCTGGAGCAAAAAAAAAAAAAAGGAAGAAAACCAAAGATACAAGGGAAAGACTAGTCCAAAGTACTAACGGACCACAACTACCACAGCCTCCACCAGCCTGAGTCCAGCACAACCAGACGGTGCCCGGCTACCACCACTGACTGCTCTGACAGGGATCACGATAGAGTGTCCCGGACAGAGCTGGAAAAAAATGTAGAACAAAATTCTACCTCACAAAAAAAGACCAGACTTACGGGTCTGACAGAGATGGAGAAACCCCGAGAGGATGGCCCCAAGACACTCCTTTAACTCAGTACTGTAGTCACTCCTGAGGTTCACCCTTCAGCCAAAGATTAGACAGGCCCATAAAATAAACAATAACACATGCTGTATCAACCATGTGTGGGAGACTAAATGGGCTTATCAGCCCAGGGCAAGGACAAGAAGGCAGGAGGGAACTGGAAAGCTGGATGAATGGAAATGGGGAACCCAAGGTCAAGAAGGGAAGAGTGTTGACACACTGCAGGGTTGGCAACCAATGTTATAAAACAATATGTGTTTTAATCGCTTCATGAGAAACTAATTTGCTCTGTAAACCTTCATCTAAAGCACAATTAAAAAAAAAAATCCGCCCACATAAATCTTAGATCTCAGTTTCAAGGTTTCTTTAGCACTTACATTGCCTCTTTAAGAATTCTTAGTCCTATGGTGCCACTACTGTGCTGAAGCTGTTGCTTGACTTCTTGAGGATTAGAGCCTTTGCCCACTGCCCCTTTTCTTTTTCAAGGAGTATAATCATTTTTGAATTAGCCCATCCCTTTCAGAGACCCTTCTGGAATGCAAGCTTAGGGACTAAGAACATATCATTATTATTGGTAAATCCTTGAAGGCCTGCTCTTCAGAGGGCACAGGTATTGGAAATACAAAGAGATGTAAGAAACTGCAAAACATGAGATACTGTCATGAAGTGATATATGCTGACCAGAAAGGTGGGGGTGGTTTTTAAAATTATTCAAAATTAGGGGCTCAAGAAACGGAGAACAATAATTAACCTTTCATTATTAGGTTAAATTGTGAAAAAGAAAGAAGAGGGTACTTTCGCCTAAATATCTTAACTGATACCTCAGACGGACCACGAAGTGTACAAGGGGTTCATTAATCATTAGATGGAAAGTTGCAATCTAGACCAGTAATCATTAAAGTGGGTGGACAAGATAATTCATCAAGCTGTAAGAAAAACATTTATATTTTTAATTTAAAAAAAAAGTAGAAACTGTACTTTATTAATAGAACCGCATAGTAATACATGTATATTATTTATATTGAATATATAACTTGAATACAGTGAATTTCACATTTTTCCTGATGATATAAAAACTTGGGAGACCACTGCTCAAGACTGTAAGCTCCACCTTTATGAAACTTATAAAAGAACAGTTGAATAATGGAAAGAAGGTAAGCTCTGGAGTCAGACAGGCCTAGATTTAAATCCCAGCTTCTCAAGAGTTTCAGTAAAATGTATTTTACAGAGTTTCACCTATGTAAAGTGGGAATAGTGGTACTTATCTCTTAAGCTTATTTTGAAGAATGAGTAAGATAAGACAGCACCCCCTAACACAGTGCCTGCCATGCACATATGTGCTCAATGCGCAACAGTACTGAGCCCTGAAGGTCTGGCAGAGCCAGGAAATTCATGAGTAGCCAATCAGTGCCGGACAGCAATGAGGAGAGGATCATTTGTTCTCCTCACTGGCAGAAAAAGGAAATATTGTGTAAGACTGTTATCTTCACAACAGCCAAGGGAGGAAGGAGCCAACATCCCTGGGTTCAAGGAGCAATCAGGTACACGTGGGTCCAGGCTTGTATGAGGCGTTTCTATCACATGCATTCTGCCTGACACTGCAGCTGCTGTTGCTTCTGACCAGAAAGGTGGAGGGGGATCTTTTTAAAATCGTTTTGCAAAGTAAACCCAGAGTTAACTTCTCTACAGCTTGGCAAAGTTCCTTCTCCCCTCCCTTCTCTCCCTGTGAGCCCTGAGAAACCACACCCCTCCCAGGATCCACATCAGGATCTGCCCTGCATACCCATCAACAGTTTAGACATAGTACCTGCTTAAGGTGGAAATGACTCCCTTGCATTTCAGGTCTAGAGATGGGTCCCTGAAATCAACCTCAAAGATTTCCAATGTGCCCTTTGTGCTAAAGGAGGTATCTAGCTGCTGGGCAGATATTCCTAGGCACAAGAAAAGAAGAGGCAGCATATGAGCAACAATATGTGCATTAATTTGGAGTATAAATGGGTTAGGGAGTGGAGAGAAGGATGAACAACAGAAGACTGGGTATAAAACCAAAACCAAACCCACTGCCGTCGAACAGATTCTGACTCATAGAGACCCTGAAGAACAGAGTAGAACTGCCCCATAAGGATTTCAAGGCTGTAAATCTTTTTGGAAGCAGACCGCCACATCTGTCTTCCTGGGAGTGGCTGGAGGGTTCGAACCGCCAACCTTTCAGTTAGCAGCTGAGTGATTAACCACTGTGCCACCAGGGCTCCTATAAGACTGGGTGTACTCTTTCTCAAATGGTAACTCTGAAGAAAGCATGAGGTGCCTAGCCTTGAGCCATATTCCAAGGCTGCCCTAAAGTACCAAAAACATCCAATATTCCCTTGCTTATGCTACAAGCCATCTTCTGTCTTTCTGAACCTAGAGCTTTCTCAGATGCTCAACAGAGAATTCTGGATTCTAAGTTTTACCTCACCTATGTACTTCCAGTGGCTCCTACTCCACAGTATCACCTTACCTGTGGCCAGATACATAGGGAACTGGCTAGCTGGGCTCCACACTTGGACAGCTGGTCGTTCAAGTTCCTTCAGCTTCATGATCTGTCCTGTATGTGACAAAAAACTGACATGGCCCTCGGCCCAATGAAAACAGAAACCAGCAAGCTTAATGGCTAGATTTGGGGAACATCTGTGGACACAGGATCAGGATCTTGTTTCTTTCTTTCTACCAGAGGATGGGGCATTTCAGGGCAACACAGGGTGACAAATACACGACCATTTGCAGATCTGTAAAGAGAGCTCATTTACCCAATCACTAAAATATAATTCTTTAAGCTCAAAAGGATATTCAACCACACTGGTTGCAACAGACCCAATGGTGATGACAACCATTCAATCAAATCATTTATCAGTGCTCTCATCCATTCCCTTGGCTTTGAGTATTAACCATATGGTGATGACTCAAAAATTTATATCACCAACACAAATCTCTCCTGGAGCTCCAAGCTCTTATATACAACTTGCTAATCAAGTATTTCCACCTGTATATAGAAAAGATACCTAAAAATTAGTCTGCATAAAATGGACTTCTTTATTCCACCACCTCCTCCCTGACAAACCTCTTTTTCCTCCAGTTTTCTTCATCTCAATAAATGGTACCACTATCCACCCAATTTCTCAAGCCAGAAACCTAAAAGTGACCCTTGATTCCTCTCTCTCCCTCACTGCTTTTCAATCCATGATTAAGTCCTCCTTATTTTACCTCCAAAATATATTCTAATCTGTCTACTTTTGTCCATCTCCACTGCCACCACCCTACCTGAAGATGCCATCATCTCTCACTTGGATTATTACAAATCTCCCAAATGGTTGTCTCCTAGCTACTCTGCCATCCTCATTCATTCTCTACATAACAGCAGGAGTAAACTTTTAAACTCTGAAATAGGATTTTGGCATGCCCACGCTTAAAATCTTTCAATGACTTCTATCACACTCAGAATAAAGTTCAAACTCCTAACCATGGCCCTGCCCAATCTAGCCTACCGCTCTAACCTCATCTCTCACTACTTTCCCCCTTATTAATTTTGCTCCAGTCACACCAGGCTTTTTCATTTCCTGTTTTTTTCCTACCTTAGCACCTTTGCAAATGCTGCTCCCTATACCTATACCTAAGAAGCCCTGGTGGTGCAATGGGTAAGTATCTGGCTGCTAACAGAAAGGCTGGCAGTTCAAACCTACCCAATCTGCTCCTGTAAAGATTAAAGACCAAAACCAAACCAAAACCATTGCCATTGAGTTGATTCTGACTCAGTAACCCTATAGGACAGACCAGAACTGCCCCAAAGGGTTTCCAAGGAGGGGCTAGTGGATTTGAACTGATGACCTTTTGGTTAGCAGCTGTAGCACTTAACCCACTGATAAGCCTAGAAAACCCTATGGTTCTACTCTGTCACATGGGGTTGCTATAAGTCAAAAATTGACTCTACAGCACCTCACAACATACCTATATCTATTCTTCATTCTCTGAATGACTAGCTCTTTATCTTGTCCTTCTGGGCTCAACTTCTCACCTCCTCAGAGAGGTCTTCCCTGAGCACTCAACCAAAAACAGCCTCAATTTTTTTGTTCTTAGCAACTTATAATTATGTATGCATTTACAATGGTGGTTTATCCCACTAATTTGTAAGCTCCATAAGACCTAGCACTGTGTCTGCTTTGTTCACCATGTTATAACTAGTGCCTAGGACAATGCCTGGCACATAGTAAGTGCCCAATAAATATTTGTTGAATGAATGCAGACATCCATTTCCAATACAATCTAATGTGATTCAAGGTTCCATTCCAACAAGCTAGCAAAGCAGCAGAAAGGTTTAAAAAAAAAAAGTAACACTGAATTTGTGGAAGGAAACCTGGGACCCACTGTGACTTGCCTGAGCAAACCACAAGTAAGTCTCACCCACACAAACAGGACGTAGCATTACTTAATCTCTAACGTGCTCTCCAGTGTGAAGAAACTTTAAGGTTGCCAATTAAGCCAAGCTTTCCATGGGGCCTGGAAAGATGTGTGGATACATCAGGTATCCTATGATGAGTTGCACACCATACTCTACAGCCACCAGTGCCATATGCTGGTCACAACCATTTTCCGGTTTCTGGGAAAAAAATACAAAACCAAACCCATTGCCGTCAAGTCAAACTGCCTACCTGTCAGTTAGCAGCCAAGCACTTTAACCACTGCGCCACTAGGGCTCTTTCCTGGGGAAAGAACTCCTAATAACAAAAGTAGGAGCTGTGATTCGCACTGTGCATTTGACCTGCATTATTTCATTTAATTCTGACAATAACTCTGTGAAGTAAGCACTATTATCCGGGTTTTAGCGAAGGAAATTGACTAGGTTGTGATGTGAGCTCCAATCAGCCCCTAGAGCCCGTACTTTTAATCATTACACTAGCCTAAACTCCATGAAGTGTTTAAATCCCTGACAACCTGGGAATTAGGAAGATGGGTCCTTAATTCACTTTGTTGAGAGGCATTCCTGCCTACAAGGGCCCCCGCTGAGCTAAGAAAACCAACGAGTGGCAATGGTTGGGCCGGCGGCGGCGGGAGAACTATAACCATTCCACCAAGAGCTGAACAGACTCTTGCAAGGAAGGAAGGCGCCAGCTACCCTTGGCAGTCCAGTCCTTAGCGAGAGTGGTCAGTACAGCCTCTCTCGGCCTTCCCCAGAGCGCGGCACGCCAGGGTCAGTAATGACAGGCCTTCCGGCTAAGCCAGGACGCAGAGACTCAGGGCGGGCTCCAGACCCAGGTCAGGGCGGGGGGACCAGGGGAGGGGCCGCAGTCGCGCTGCGCTGAAGAGAACCCTCGCCGGGCTGGGAGACCCCGGCGCGGCAGGTGGAGTGAAGCCCAATCCAATGCAAAGGCAGAAGTAGCAGGGGCCCCTGAACGGCGTACAGGCCGGAGCTCCGAGGGCGGACTAAACCGGCGGTCGACGACACGTCAGGCAGGGGTCTCGACAGAGGGCGAGTTACCCCCAGCACTCTCTAGAGGGAGGAGCGGCGCTCTAGTTCTCCAGCACCTTCTCCACCCAGGCCCGGGCGTCTGCCTCGGCGACTCATGGCCCAAAGACAAGCCGGGACAAGCATCCTGCGCAGAGGCAGCCCAAGTCAGGGATCAGCTGCGGCAAGCTAGGGCCGGCCCTCTCTAAGCGCTTTCCAAACGGAGCGCTGTGGACGGCGGCTGCGGAGGGCCAAAACTGGTCCTAGCCCGCTGGCCACCGCTGCCCACGCGCGCTGCGGAGAAAGGTTAGCGGAGGACTCGGGCTGAGCCATAGACAACGTGTCCACATAGCATTATGGCTTTTCATCAAGCCATAGAGAACGTGTCCTCATAGCATTACAGCTTTTCATCGAGCCTGCCTCAACTGCCCTGTGATTGCGCAGTTCTGGCGCAGTGGGTCAGATTGTGCAACCAGTAAGTTCTGGTCTATTCAATTTGAGCCAGGCTTTGGGGGCGAGGGGTAGGGGCGGGGTGAGGCAGCCTCTTAAAAGGGAGCGCACTAATTATCTACTTATTGAAGCGGGAGAAGACCCGGCCCAAGTCCCAGGAGCTCTCAGTGGAATCCATTTAGTTGAAAAGGTAAAAATCAAACGAGGCCACAAATAAGTGGCAGTGAGTGACACACTGATGCCGAAAAGCTGTTGGCTTAACTGAATTAAGAGCTATAGGTGTGCGGAGGGCGAGATTACTGTGAACCAAGGGATTTCTAGAACGCGTTCAGGAACGTGAGATGGGTGTTACTCCTTGGAGCTGCGAAAAGACAGGTGGTCCATCAAGGATAAAAGGGCCCAACAAGCTAATAAGCATCCTGGCATACCCCATACTGTGAACAAACGAGGCTGGGCTTCGGAGAGTGTGGACTGGCTGCAGACTGTGGAATACCAATTTAACTCTGCAGATAGTTCGGAGTTACTGAAACTTAAGTGTAGGGATGCAATAAGATGATTGTATTGAGACCTGTAGTGTGGATCCTCTTGGAGAGCAGAGCTGGAGGCCGGGATTCAAACTAGGAGACTAACAGAACAATCCAGATACCAGGTGATGACAGCCTGGATGAATATAGTGGTAATGACTGTAAAGGAGAGCTGGACAGGCTCTTGAGACTGATTAAGGTAGGAAGTTCAAGATTATGGCCTTGAGCCTGGAAGACTTTTAAGAACAGTAGGGCTATTAACAGAACTAGAGAACTTGAGGTGGGGCTAGAGGTGAAGAGATTTTTTTTTTTTTTTTGAGGGAATTGTGGCAATTCCAAATAAATGTGCCCTGTAGGCAGCTGAAGATCTTAGACCTAAGTTTTTGATTCAAAACTTGCATTTAATGCATGAATTCTACTGTATTCCTGCTTGAATTTACCTCTGAAGATCGGGAGTCATTTATCTTATGGTGTTGCCCAAGAGGGATTTTGAAGTCAAAAGACAAATTTAGGGTATATTATCTGTGCCTGGCCCACTCTTCCCACATATTAAGCATTCAACAAGTATTTCTTGAACTTCTTAGCACCGTAACATACCAAGATGATACCAAGAGAAAGTAAAGAGAAGGCTGAAAACTGAACCTTAGGCAACACCTAGAATTACAGAATAAAGCAGAAGAGCCACTGATGGGAGTGTTCCAAGGGAAATTTGAACCAAAGTTATCAAGTCAATTTCAAGCAGGACATGGTTTTAAAAAAAGTACATTCTTCTCTCAACTCACATCTCGTCACCTTGTTTTATAACTGCTGGCCTCTTCTTTAGGTAACTACTTGAAGGCAATTATTTTGTCTTGTTCAACTTTATATCCCCAAGGTCTATCAGTGTCTGATATATATTAGGTACACAGATGCTTGTTAAATAAATGATTATCAAATACTACAGAGGACAGAGAGTGAAGACAGTGGTGACCTTTAAAGAGAGGCATTTCAGTAGAAGCACGCACTCCCTGATTTCACAAAGGTCTCTTTCACTGCCTGGACAACCACTACAGGCCCCACTCTGTAACTTGAATGGACTTGCTTCAACAGACCACATTGAATGCATGTTTTTTACCCCCTGTGGGGCAGGTTTTTAGGCAGTATAACTTTTAAAAATATCCCCCAAAGGGGCAAAAAAGAACATGAGCTGGTTCACTTAAAAACAGATGCTATGAGGTAGACTCTCAACAACAGGGTTTTGTTCTTTCTAAAGGAGCCCTGGTGGTGCACTGGTTAAGCGCTTGGATGTCAAGCCAAAGGTTGGCAGTTCCAACCCACCAGCCACTCCACAGAAGAAAAGATGTGGCAGTTGGCTTCCATAAAGATTACAGCCTTGGAAACGCTTTGGGGCAGTTCTATCCTGTCCTGTAGGGTCACTTTGAGATGAAATCAACTCAAAAGCAAGAGTTTTTGGTTGGGTTCTTTCTAAGGCTATTATCAAAGCTTGGATGAATCATCAAGGTAATGAAAACTATGCATAGATTCAATAATCACTCATTGAACTGTCCTCTGATTCAACTGATTCAACTTATTAAGGAGTTATGATTCAGAAGTTGCTTTGGAATACATATTCTTATAACAGAAATAAGATCAGAGGCAGTTACAGCCCTAGGCCAGTCCAAAAACTTCTATTTACCTTAAAAAATCAAACCAAATCCGTTGCCGTTGAGTCGATTCTGACTCCTACAGATCCTCTAGGACAGAGTAGAACTGACCTATAGGGTTTGCAAGGAGCAGCTGGATGGATTCCAACTGCTGACCTTTTGGTTAGCAGACAAACGCTTAACCACGGAGCTACCAGGCCCCCATTTACCCTATAACGTACTTGAAATGGGAAGTTAGGAACATACCTGCCTTCTTCCTTGACCCTGCTGCACTACCCTTCCCACTTGCTGCACAACTGGAACCTTCAGTTACCTTCAGAGTCCCAGCAAAATTAACAAATCAACATCATCTTGTGCTTACCCCTCCCCCACCCCTCCTATCCTTTCAATCCCAGACAGTAGGCAGGAATTAAAAAAAAGGAAAAGGATGAGGTTCCTCACGGCAGTGGCTATTTCTGGGGAAATGAGGCACAAATACCACAGCACTAAGTTTTATTAGGGATTTCATTAAGGTTAATCTCTAGGAACAAGAGAGTCCTAATTAGGGGGCACAAAAGCCCTGGAAGCCTCCTCAGATCTCATAGTGAACCACCGGCTCAGGCTCTTTGCTGGGATCGCCGCCTCGTTCCAGGTACAGATCATTGTAAGGATACTGCTTTGGCCCCTAAGGAGAAAACACAGGTCAGCAAGAACAACATACATGCAGCGAACACCTGGCTACACCCCACTCAGAGGTAACAATCACGCATGGTAAATGGGAATGCACAGCAGCCTCTGGTCAGACCCAGCGAACACCTGGCTACACCCCACTCAGAGGTAACAATCACGCATGGTAAATGGGAATGCACGGCAGCCTCTGGTCAGACCCAGCTGGACTAGGACAGCAGGAGCAGCATTCTTCCCCGCTCAGCCCAAGGCAGAGAGAAAGCCTAGATTGTAAGAGAAGTGGCGTCTACACTGTTCGAGACAGCGAGAGTCAACGCTTTCTAAATGAGATGATGCATCCATCCATCCCAGTCTCTCTCGGGGTCGAGACAGACTCAATCTCCTTTAAGTCACTCAGCCTCTAATGGTTCCACCACTAAAGTGGCCTAGCAAATGAGGCGTGCAGGAGCAGCGGTGGGGGAAAGCACAGAGGAGACATGGCTGGGATGTGCTTTAGGGGCTGCTGACTTTACCAACAAACAGCTGTCAGAGAACACAGCTCAAGGGGAGGAGAGAGGGTGATGTGCTTACAGAACTGAAAAATGGAAGAGCCACACTGTGTTTCTTGCTCTCCTGAAGTGAAGTTAGTGCTCACACCAGCCCTACGTGCACTCTCCAGCTCAGAGCCCCTGGGGCTTGGTAGGAAGGCTCATGTCAGTGCACACAGACATACCAGCTACCATAAGGACATTGATTATCTCTGCAGAGGTAGCACTGGGCAGCCAACTGCAAACACAGCAGCCTCCCTGCTTTCAGTTCCTCTCCCTCCAATCCAGCCTGTAGACTACTCCCAGATTAATCTTCCCAAAAACCCACCCTTCATTATGTCACTGTGCTGTTCAAAAACCCACAATGGCTCCCTGCTGCCTAGAGGCAAACCAAGGCATCAATGTATCCCCAGCCCCTAGCACAGCACCTGGTATGTAGTAGGGGCTCCATAAATATTTGTTGAATTAATGAGTTACTACACCATCCAGTCCAAATCCCTCAGCCATGTAATAAAAGCTGCCCAACCTAACTGATCATCTCACCTCAGAATATTTTTTAACATAGTGATTTCCAAACCTGGGAGCTTGTTTTAAAATATCGATTCTAAAACCCCACCATGGAGTTACAGAATTAGGATCTCTAGGGAATGGAGCCTAGGAATCTGAATTTTTAACAGCTCTCCAAGTAACCAATGCAGCTGATTGTCTAGGAACTATTTTATATATCTATTTCACTCCAGTTAATTCATCCTATTCCCTTTCATTCTGTTCTTATCCCAAATGTTCTCTCCAACTTCTTCCTACACTCAAATCCTATATATATGTATATATTTAGCATCTAATACAACCCTTCTCCTTAACAGCACCTCATACCCCTTAGCACATACATTAACATATATATGTACATACAAATTGTGCCAAACTCTCACATACCTGTTCAAATGTTGCTTATCATGTCATTTTATCTGAATTTCTTTTCAATCAAATTAAACTTCCTTAAAGCTAGAGAATATGTTTTCTATGTCCTTTACATTCTCTCCAAAATACAGTTGTCTGTGCTTGTAGTAGACACTTAATTCCTTCCAGTTCCTGATGGAAGTAAGTGTCCTTCACACCTCCAGCAAAGGATAAAGGTTCAGTTCTAGACTCCTTAACTCTACGTAGAAAGATCATTTGCTGGAATATAAGTGATGAGTACAGTGCCCAAATGGCAAGTCTTGACAAAACACAGCTGGCTTCCATGTTCTCATTCCTCACCTAGTCCTAAACTGTTTCTTCTCACCCACACTAAGATGTAGGGGTGGAGCCATGCTATGGTACTTGTGCCAGGCCAGTGGGTAAAGCCTTCATATCTTGGTATTGGCTGGATCCTTCCTCCAGAGACTTCAATCCCTTAGGAAAAGGGGCTAAGCAAACATGCTTAAGGGGGCACTTCCCAGATACTCACCACAGGCTGGTAGGAGGGGTACTTCTCCCCCACCCAGAACATGAACAGCATGAAGGCCACAAAGCCGAAGAGATGCTTACACATGACATCCCAAGAAACAGGCGTGGGGGATGTGTCCACACGGTTCCGTATGTACATGTCTAGGTCCCAGTGGAGCTAAGGCAAAATGGCAGATAACTGTTACATACTACTCTTCCTGCAAAAGGCAGGCAGTCCAGAGTAACCAGGGCCTGATACAAGTCTCAAAAGAAGCATTTTACTGCCCTGGGGCAATATTCTGAGAGCCAGGCCTGAGATCCTGCAGCCCACAGAACTGAGTGCTGGCCTGTCTAGGTTCTGCTGACCAGAGACAACTCAACCATGGAAATTCACAACTTTCACAGTACAAAACTTCGATTACTTCCAGAAGTCTCATTCTACATGCTACACATGGAACCTCAGGTGTCAGATCACTGGACCTTGATTCCTTGGGCAGAAAAGCTTAGTGTTATTTGGACAAGAGGTGCCATTTGAGCTAAAGAAAGAATACTCAGAAAGACATGGAGATGGAAGAAAGGTTACAGGGGATATAATTTTCTCACCGGCTCACCCCAGTTCAACCTCAGGTCCGAGTGGTCCCAGTCATACCATGGATCCCTCTCTTGCTGTGAGCGGTCAGGGAGCTTTGGGTAGTCACCATACCTGAGAGACAGGAAGAACTACTGAAAGGTGCTCTGAGCAGCCTTAGACAATTCAGTCTCCTCATGTGAGAGATGAAAAACCAAGTGACAGAGATAACTGCCTCATCTAAGAACAGAGGAATGGGCTTTCAAATCCAGATCTCAAGTTCTAGTCACTAAGTACAGAACTAACCACATAAATACAAATTGTAATTAAAAGCTCATGTCAAACTCTGTAACATTATAACATATATAAACTTTCTTTGTCTTCTTTCAACAAAAAGGAAAAAACACACAATGCTATGTCAGAGCTGAAAGTGAACTTAGCAATCAATTCCCTCAGACAGAAAAGCAAACTGAAATTTAGGGTCTGAACCCAAGGTCATCCACTAACTAGAATGAAAACAAAAAGATTAGATCAGTGTTCTAGATTATAAGAGTATTCTTTTCATTGCAGCTATGTTCCTCAACCACCAAGGAGTTGGCACACATCTCTATGACTTAGAGATCTCATGAGATTTCTTGCTAAGCAGGGTTTTCCCCCCAGCAGATCCGGATTCACCTTATACAGACTGCTGCCAAAGCTGCTCTTGTGCAAAACACAATAAAAAATGGAGGAAATGATGATAGCCAGACGTGTGTCATAGAAAATTATTATAAAACAGAGTAAGAAGAATAGGAGCTGCTAAAACCAAGATTAAAAGAGCGGTACTAGAACAGGAAAGTGGGCGATGGCAATCACTTCAGATAATTAACCACAGGGATGTTACGTGGAGACTGGTTGGGAAGGCGGGAAAGGGGAAGGCATAGCATCAACTGGAATAAGGGAGTTGGCAGTTTAATCTAACAGCTGCTATGATTTCCAAAGCTCTAAAGAAAAATAGGTGCACAGCGGCAAAAAATACTTTCTAAAAGAAATACATACACACACGTATAGAGTACTCCATCTACAAATAAGGTTCTCATGACAAGAATCCGGCTCCAGCCTGGTCACGTGCCTGGATAACAGCACCTGAGCCCAGCAGATGCTCAATCTAAATGAAACCCAGCGCTGTGGATGGAGCCAAGGAGGGTTCCTGCTATTCCGGGGTCCTCAAGGGAGCCATTAAAACCTCGGTTTCCTCATTTGAGGAAACAGCCTGAGCCAAGGAGAAAATTGAAGTCCTCTCTGCTACAGCTGCTCACCCACCCCCCTCCCACTTCGCTCCACCGAGAAAAGCATCCACATCATTGACTCTGTGGGGTCACGAGAAGGTTCGGGGGAAAAGGGTCAGGGTCGATCCACCCAACCCAGCCGTCCTTCTCCCATCACTACCCCGGTGCGAGCAGACCTTCTCTGCCTCACCCCATGCCGTCATCCGGGTACGGCTCGTAGTCTTCTACTCGCATATTATACTTCTGGGCGGCGGCTGCCCGTTCTTCTGGGGTCTTGGGATAAGGACCGGGGAGCATGTCCTTGGTAATGTGGGAGGCTGGAGCGAAGAACAGAGCAAGTCAGAAGCAACCCCGCTCCCCTGCCCCCCCGAAAGCTTCAAGCTGCAGTGAATGCGGAGGCCAAAACCCAGGACTTAGCAGGACCAGCGGGACCCTCCACTGCCTGTTCCGACACAACCCTCGCGGTATCCCATGACACTCCCCCTCCTGGCAGAGCAAACCTCAGGCATCCCCTTCCCACTCTGAGGCCTCCCCAGTTCTCGCCGACCTGTCCGTGTACCCAGCGGCACCATGTTCCGGGCTGCCCTTTGCAGCCATCGTACTCCCAAGACCCCCGCCCTGGCCGCCGCCATCTTCACCTTCTTCACGTTTCAGCACGCACATGCGCAAAAGTCTCGTCACGGCGGCTGAGCCGGGCCAAATGCCACGCGGGAAGCTGGTAGTAAAGAAAAATCCAAAAAAGGTTCAACCAGGGCGGGACTTCAAAGGTATTGGGAAGTCAGTGGGAACATGAAGGGGTTGGAGAAAAACAGGGAGGGATAGCGGAAAGGAGAGAAAATCAGGTAGGTTACTGCTTTGATATTTCAGATTGTTGTGTCCCTTTTCTCCCTCAGCTTAGACCCACCCAGGGATAATGGGGACTCAAAACCTGAACAGCTCAGGTGGATAGCTTCCCCAGGAGCTGTCCAAGTAAAATGAATTTTATCCTCTTCTTTTCTGGCTGCTTCATCTCCTTCACTGGTTTTCTTCCTCCCATCTCCAAACGTGATCATTTTTCAAATTCTGCTTTTGGTCTTGTTCTGTTCTTCAAATTCGTTGATATCCTTCACTTTGATGCATGGTGCAACACAAAAATCAGCCCTCAGTTCAGTCCGTGTTTACATCTAGATGTCCCATTCATCTCAACCCAACCTATCACAGGGGGCAGCTCTACTTGGACTGACTAAAGTCTCAGATTAGCTAAAACCTGGATAAATTTCAAACTAGATCACAATTAACAGACTCTAGCTTAACAAGAATGGGGAACATTACTATGTTTGCATATGACTATGGTTTTCACTTTATTTACACAAGTGGGGTTTGCGTAGTCTACGCAGTATAAATTTACACATTTCCAGCCAATTTTAGAGTGATCACTATTTGGGGGCAGAATCCATTATTATAGACATTCTTAAATATGTATCAGAGCAATAGAAACTGATACATACTATTTAGTATGTCAATGTTGGGGAGGACTACTTCACAGCAGCTTGTTCTCTTGTAAATGAGCATCACTAGTTGATATTCAGAATAATTGGACAGCCTCTGCGTTCAACCAATTGCAAGTCCTGATCTAATTTGGGTCAAGAAACAGAGTTGATCTAATTTATTTATTTGTAGTAATTAAGATAAAACTGACATACCATAAAATTCCCTCTTTTGAAATGTACATGTAATTGAGTGATTTCACAAAGTTTCACAAAGTTGTACAACCATCACCACTAATTTTAGGACATTCTAATCAGCCCCAAAAGAAACCCATACCCGTTAGCAGTTACTCCTTATTCTTCTAAACCCTTAACCCCTGGCAACCACTAATCTATTTTCTTTCTCTATGGAGTTGCCTATTCTGAACATATTATATAAACAGAATCATATGATATGTGACCTTTTGTGTTGAACTTTTTCATTTAGCATAATGTTTTTAAGATCCATCCCTGTTGCACCATGTAACAGTACTTTGTTCCTTTTTATGGCCAAGTAATATTCCATTATGTAGATATACCAAATTTTATTTATCCATTTCTCAGTTGATGGACATTTGGGTTGTTTCCACTTTTTGGCTATTATGAATAATGCCACTATGCACATTCTTGTACAAGTTTTTGTGTGGGGTATATTTTCAGTTCTGTTGGATGCATACTTAGAAGTGGAATTGCTAGGTAATATTGTAATTATATGTTTACCTTTTTAGGAATTCCCAAACTTTTTTAAGTCACTGCATTTTACATTCCCATAAGCAATGTATGAGGGTTCCAATTTCTCCATATCCTTGCCAATACTTTCATTTGTCCATCTCTTTTTTTTCTTTTTTTTTTTTTTGTTATTATTATAGTCATCTTAGTGGGTATGAAGTAGTATCTCATTGTGATTTTTGTTTACATTACCCTGATGACTGATGTTGTTGAATATCTTTTTGTGAACTGACTGACCATTGTCTATCTGTATCTTCGGAGAAATGTCTATTCAAATCCCTTGTCCATTTTTAAACATGGCTATTTGTCTTTTTATTGTTGAATTTTAAGGGTTCTCTGTATAATCTGGATACCAGTCCCTTATCAGACATATGATTTACAAATATTTTCTCCCATTCTGTGGGTTGTCTGTTCACGTTCTTTTTTTGTTGTTGTTGAAAATATACACAGCAAAACATACACCAATTCATCAGTTTCTACATGTACAATTCATTGATTACATTCGTCAAGTTGTGCAGCCATTTTCACTCTCATTTTCTGAGCTGTTCCTCCCTCATTAACATAAACTCACTGGCCACTAAGGTTCCTATCTAATCTTTCGAGTTGCTGTTGTCAATTTGATCCCGTATAGATCGATCTTAAAAGGGCATAATGCTCAAGGCAGACATGTTTCACTAGTTAATCTATTGTTTGGTTTAAAGATGACTTTAGGGGGTATTTTTGGTTTAAGGTTCAAAGATTATTTCAGGGCAATAGTTTCAGGGGTTCATCCAGCCTCCATGGCTCTAGAAAGTCTGGATTCCGTGAGAATTTTAAAATTCTGTTCTACATTTTCTCCCTTTTGATTAGGATTCTTCTAGAGAATCTTTGATCAAAAATGTTCAGTAATGGCAGCTGGGCGCCCTCCAGTTCTTCTGGTCTCATAGCAAAGGAAGCAGTTGTTAATGGAGGCAATTAGCCACACATTCCATTTCCTCCTCCTATTCCTGACTCTCCTTCTTCCTCTGTTGCTCCAGGTGAATAAAGACCAATTGTTGTGCCTCAGATGGCCACTTGCAAGCTTTTAAGACCCCTGGCACTATGCAACGAACTAGGAGGTAGAACAGCAGCACTAAACACATTATTAGGCCAGTTAACTGGCATGTCCCATGAAACCATGACCCTAAACCTCCAAACCAAGGAACCAAATCAGATGCAGTGTTTGGTTGTACATAAGCAGCTTCAGCAGCTACTGTTTTTTGTTGTTGTTTGTTTGTTTGTCATTGCAGTAAATGTATCTCTCACACAACTTCTGCCAATTCAACTTTTTCTAGGTATACAACTTATTGACAGAACTTAAAATAATCAGCTTTGCAACCCGACCCTTAATCAATGTGATTTTTTTCCATCGCCGTAAACCAAAACTCAGTACTCCATAAGCAGTAACTACCCCCCTTTCCCCACCCTCTGTACATTTGCCTTTTCTTGTCTTTTTGTTTAATTGAGGTCATACAATATTCATCCTTTTGTAATTGACTTGTATCACTCAGCATAATGTCTTTAGTCTCTATCCATACTGTAGCATGTATCAAGACTTCATTTCTCCTACAGGCTGAGTAGTATTCCGTTGTATGTATGTAGCACATTTTGTTTATCCATTCATCTGTTGATAGGCATTTAGGTTGTTTACACCTTGTGGCTATTGTAAATAGCCATGCAATGAACATTGGCCTACAAATGTCTTTTTGAGTCTCTGCTTTTGAGTCTTTAGGGTATATACCTAGAAGTGAAATTGCTGGGTCATATGGTAATTCTGTTTTTAGCTTTTTGAGAAACTGCCACACTGTTTTCCACAATGGCTATACCATTACCATTTTACATTCCCACCAGCAATGGATAAGGGTTCTAATTTCCCCACATTCTCACCAACATTTGTTATTTTCTTTTTTGTCTTAGCCATCTTAGTGGGAGTGAAATGATATCTCATTATGGTTTTGATTTACATCTCTCTGATGGCTAATGATGTTGAACATCTTTTCATTTGTTTGGTGGCCATTTGAATGTCATCTTTGGTGAAATGTCTATTCAAGTCCTTTGACCATTTTATGATTGGGTTATTTGTCTTTTTGTTAAGTTGTCAAAGTTTTATATATATTTTGGTTATTAGGTTATTGTCAGATATATGGTTTCTGTTCACATTCTTTTTTTTTTTTATTTTTTTATTTTATTGTACTTCAGGTGAGGGCTTACAGAACAAATAGTTTCTCATGAAACAGTAGTACACATGTTGTTTTATGACATTGGTTAACAACCCCACAACATATTAACCCTCTAAATTCTCAACCATTTTTTTTTTCGGTGAAAATACACATAACCAAAGATACACCATTTCAAAAATTTCTACATACGCAGTTCAGTGACATTGACTATGCTCTTCCAATTGTGCTGTTATTCTCACTTAAGATGAAGGCCTGCAGAACAAAATAGTTTCTCATTTAACAGTTACTACAGATGTTGCCCTATGACAATGGTTAACAATCTCACAACACATCAACAATATCCTTACTCAACCTTGGGTTCCCTATCACCAGCTTCCTTGTCCCCTTCTGCCTTCTGGCCCTTGTCACTGGACTCCTGTACCTCGTTAGTCTCATTTGGTTTTACCGGGCTGAACCTCGGAGGTAACTTCACCACTGAGCTAAAAGGGTGTCTGGGGGCCATACTCTTCGAGGTTCCTCCAGTCTCCTTTAGGCCAGTAAATCTGGTCTTTTTTTTTTTTTTCTTTGTGAGTTAAAATTATGCTCTACATCCTTCTCCAGCTCTGCCCAGAACCCTCTGCTGTGATCCTGGTCAGAGCAGTCAGTGGCGGTAGCCGGGCACCATCTGGCTGTACTGGACTCAGTCCGGTGGAGGCCTTGGTAGCTGTGGACTAATCTTTTCCTTATATCCTGTTCTCTTCATTCTCCCTTGCTCCCGAAGGGATGAGACCAGTGGAGTATCTTAGATGGCCGCTCGCAGGCTTTTAAGACCCCAGACTCTACTCATCAAGGTAGAATGTAGAACATTGTCTTTATAAGCTGTGTCATGCCAATTGAGCTAGATGTTCCCTGAGACCATGGTCCCCACAGCCCTCCGCCCAGCAGTTCAGTCCCTCAGGGACTTTGGATATGTCTATGGGGCTTCCATGACCTTTCCTTGTACAGGTTGTGCTAGTTTCCCCTGTATTGTGTACTGTCTCACCCTTCATCCAAGATACCACTTACGTATTGCCTATTTAGTATTTCCCCCCCACCCCTCCCATCCCTGGTAACCAACAAAGATTGTTACATTTTGTGTGTGATCTGTTCACATTCTTGATGGTGTTGTTTGATGCACATACAAAAGAAGTTTTTAATTTTGATGAAGTGTAATTTATATTTCATTTTATCACTTGTGTTTTGATGTCAGATCTAAGAAATCATTGCCTAACCCCACATCACAAAGATTTACTCCTATGTTTTCTTCTAAGAGTTTTATAGTTTTAGCTCTTACATTTAGGTCTTTGATCCATTTTCAGTTAATTTTTGTCTATACTATGACGTATGGGCCAAGTTGATTGTTTTGCATGTGAATACTCAGTTGTCTCAGCATCGATTGTTAAAAAGACTATTCTTTCCCCCATTGAATGTTCTTGATATTCTTGTCAAATATCAATTGATCCTAAATATATGGGTTTGTTTCTGGACTCTCAATCGTATTCCATTGATCTATATGTCTGTCCTTATGCCAGTACCACACTGTCTTGATTACTATAGCTTTGTAGTAAGTTTTGAAGTCAGGAAGTGTGATCCCTCCAACTTTGTTCTTTCTCAAGATTGTTTTTGCTCTTCTGGGTCCCTTGCATTTCTATATGAATTTTAGGATCAGTTTGTAAATTTCTGGAAAACTGGCAGCTGGGATTTTGTTAGAGATTTCGTTGAATCTGTAGATCAACTTCGGAACTATTGTCTTCTTAACAATATTAAGTCTTCCAATCCATAAATGGACATCTTTCCATTCATTAAGTCTTCTTTAATTTCTTTCAACAGTATTTTGAATTTTTTGTGTACAAGATTGTACTACTTTTATTAAATTTATCCCTACATATTTTATTTTTTTTGATGTTATTATAAATGGGATTGTTTTCTTAATTTCATTTTCAGATTATTCATTGCTAGTGTATAGAAAGAAATACAAATAATTTTTGTATCTTGTATCCTGTAACCTTGCTTATTTATTAACTCTAATTGTGTGTGTGTATTCTTTAGGCACTTCTGTATACAAGATCATGGCATCTGCATATAGAGAGAGTTTTACTTCTTCCTTTCTAATCTAATCTGAAGGAAAATGGATGCCTTTAATTTATTCTTCTTGCATAATTGCCCTGGCTACAACCTCCCAAATGTTGAATAGAAGTGGAGAGAGTGGACATCATTGTCTTATTTCTGATCTTAGGGAGAAAGCTTTCAGTCTTTCACCATTAAGTATAGTGTTAGCTGTAGGGTTTTTGTAAATGCCCTTTATCAGGCTGAGGAAGTTGCCTTCTTATTCCTAGTCTGTTCAGTGTTTTTATCATGAGAACATGTGAGAATTTGTCAAATGCTTGTTCTGCATCTCTTGAGATGCTTATGTGGTTTTTGTTTTTTATTCTATTAACATGGTGTTAACATTGATTTTCAGGTGTTGAACCAACCTTGCATTCCTGGGATAAATCCTCCTTGGTCATGTGATACATGTAATCTTTTGTTTGTTTGTTTTTTAAGCGTCATCCATTAATTCTGCAGGAATAGGCTCCCATACCATACTATTTGCTGCTGAGTCAATTCCAACTTGTGGTGACCCCATGTGCATCATAGTAGAACTGTGCTCCATAAAGTTTTTTTTTTTGACTGCACTTTAGATGAAGGTTTACAGAGCAAATTAGTTTCTTATTAAACAATTAATACACATTTTGTTTTGTGACATTGGTTTTCAACGCCATGACATGTCAACACTCTCCCTTCTCAACCCTGGGTTCCCTGTTACCAGCTTTCCTCTCCCCTCCTGCCTTCTTGTTCTTACCCTTGGGCTAGTGTGCTCATTGAGTCTCATTTTATTTTGTGGGCCTGTCTAATCTTTGGCTAAAGGGTGAACCTCAGGATTGACTTCAGTACTGAGTTAAAAAGGTGTCCGGGGGCCACACTCTGGGGGTTTCTCCAGTCTCTGTCAGACCAGTAAGTCTGGTCTTTTTTTGTGAGTTAGAATTTTGTTCTACATTTTTCTCCAGCTCTGTCTGGGATCCTCTATTGGGATCCCTGTCGGAGCAGTCGGTGGTGGTAGCCAGGCACCATCTAGTTGTGTGTAATTTTTTTTTCTTGTGATATCTTTAACTCGTTTTGGTATCAGGGTAATGCTGGCCACACAGAAGGAGTTGGGAAGTGTTACCTCCCCTTCTATTTTTTGGAAGAATTTGTGAAGGATTGTTGTTATTTCTTTTTTAAGTGTTGGTAAAATTCACCAGTGAATCCACCTGGTCCTGGGGTTTTCTTTGTGTCTCTCTAGGAATCTGTGAGCCAAAATACGACCTTGAGTATATCCTACCTGAATTTAGAGACCATCTCAAGAATAGATTTGACACCTTGAACACTAATGACTGAAGACTAGACAAGCTGTGGAATGACATCAAGGACATCATATATGAAGAAAGCAAGAGGTCATTAAAGAGACAGGAAAGAAACAGAAGGCCAAAATGGATGTCAGAAGAGACTCTGAAACTTGCTTTCGAACATAGAGTAGCTAAAATGAATGGAAGAAATGATGAAGTAAAAGAGCTGAACAGAAGATTTCAAAGGGTGGCTCATGAAGACACTGTAAAATATTATAATGAAATGTGCAACGACCTGGAGTTAGAAAACCAAAAGGGAAGAACGTGCTCAGCATTTCTCAAGCTGAAGAAAAATTCAAGCCTTGAGTTGCAATACTGAAGGATTCTACAGGGAAAATATCAAATGACACAGAAAGCGTCAAAAGAAGATGGAAGGAATACACAGAGTCAGTGTACCAAAAAGAATTGGTCAACATTCAGCCATTTCAGGAGGTAGCATATGATCAAGAACTGATGCTACTGATGGAAGAAATACAAGCTGCACTGAAGGCACTGGCAAAAAACAAGGCTCCAGGAATTGATGGAATACCAGTTGAGATGTTTTAACAAACAGATGCAGCGCTGGAGGTACTCACTCGTTTATGTTAAGAAATTTGGAAGACAGCTACCTGGCCAACCGACTGGAAGAGATATGTATTTGTGCCCATTTCAAAGAAAGATGATCCAATAGAATGTGGAAATTATTGAACAATATCATTAATATCACACACAAGTAAAATTTTGCTGAAAATCATTCAAAAGCAGTTGCAGCAGAATATCAACAGGGAACTGCCAGAAATTCAAGCTGGATTCAGAAGATGGTGTGGAATGAGGGATCTCACTGCTGATATCAGATGGATCTTGGCTGAAAGCAGAGAGTACCAGAAAGATATTTACCTCTTTTACTGACTATGCAAAGGCATTCAACTGTGTGGATCATAAGAAATTATGGATAACATTGTGAAGAGTGGGAATTCCAGAACACTTAATTGTGCTCATGAGGAACCTGTACATAGATCAAGAGGCTGTCGTTCGAACAGAACAAGGGAATACTCTGTGGTTTAAAGTCAGGAAAGGTGTGCATCAGGGTTGTATCCTTTCACTATACTTATTCAATCTGTATGCTGAGTAAATAATCCAAGAAGCTGGACTATATGAAGAACAGGGCATCAGAACTGGAGGAAGACTCATGAACAACCTGTGATATGCAGATGACACAACCTTGCTTGCTAAAAGTGAAGAGAACTTGAAGCACTTACTGATGAAGATCAAAGACTGCAGCCTTCAGTATGGATTATACCTCAACATAAAGAAAACAAAAATCCTCACAACTGGACCAATAAGCATCATCATGATAAACGGACAAAAGATTGAAATTGTCAAGAATTTCATTTTACTTGGATCCACAATCAATGCCTGTGGAAGCAGCAGTCAAGAAATTAAACGACGTATTGCATTGGACAAATATGCTGCAAAAGACTTCTTTGAAGTTTTAAAAAGCAAGGATTTCACTTTAAGGACTAAGGTGTACTTGACCCAAGCCATGGTACTTTCAGTCACCTCATGCGAATGTGAAAGCTGGACAAGGAATAAGGAAGACCGAAGAATTTACACCTTCGAATTATGGTGTTGGTGAAGTATATTCAATATACCATGGACTGTCAGAAGAACTAACAAATCTGTCTTGGAAGAAATATAGCCAGAATGCTCCTTAGAAGCAAGGATGGCAAGACTTTGTCTTAGGTACTTTGGACATGTTATCAGGAGGGACCAGTCCCTGGAGGAGGACATCATGCTTGGTAGAAGGTCACCAAAAAAGAGGAAGACCCCCAACGAGATTGACTGACAGAATGGCTACAACAGTGGGCTTAAGCATAGCAAGGATTGTGAGGATGGTGTAGGACCTGGCAGTGTTTTGTTCCGTTGTACCCAGGGTCGCTGTGAGTCAGAATCAACTTGACAGCACCTAACAATAACAACAGGAATTTGTCCATTTCATGTAGGTTATCTAATTTTGGGGCATACAATTATTCATAGTATTGTTATAATCCTTTTTTAGTTTTGTAAGGTCAGTAGAACCTTTTGAGGATGCTTTCATTCCTGGTTTTAGTAAGTTGAATCTTCTCAGTTTAGTTTATTTTTAATTACCATGGCTACATAATAATACATTCTTGTAAAACTTCAATCATTTCAGAGAAAACAAAGTCTTGATTGCCACCCCCAGCCCTAACTTCCTCCACAATGATAACCATTACCACTTGACATAGCACAGTTACTTGTATATAGCAGTG
Source organism: Dugong dugon (assembly GCA_030035585.1). Taxonomy (NCBI): domain Eukaryota; kingdom Metazoa; phylum Chordata; class Mammalia; order Sirenia; family Dugongidae; genus Dugong; species Dugong dugon. The sequence goes on from CM057475.1 coordinate 53,528,825, forward strand.
TATTTGTTTTCTATTGTTACAACAGATTACCACAAGTTTAGCAGCTTAAAACACCACCAGTTTATTATTTCACATTTTTCATGGATCAATCCAGGCATAGGTTAGTTAGATTTCTGCTCAGGATTTCACCAGTTTGAAATCGAGGTGTTAGCTGGGATTGCCATCTCGTCTGAGGCTCTGTGTCCTCTTCCAGGCTCATGGTTGTTGGTCAAATTCTGTTCCTTTTGATTGTTAGACTGAGGCCCCTGCTATCTTGCTGGCTGTCAACTGGAGTCTTTTTCAGGTTCTAGGGGCTACCTTCCATTCTCTGCCACATGGCAGCTCACTCCCAACAGGATAGCCTCTGGTGTAGCTTCAAATATCCCTGACTTCTTCTGTCTCGGACCTCTAGACCCAGATTAGTATAGTGATTAGGTCAGGCCCACTCAGGATAATATCCTGATTGTCTCCCTGACTGATTTCTCTGATATCTTGAGTTCCTGTTTTTGATTAACTCAAAGTGAACTGATTAGGAACCTTAATTACATCTTTGCCATATAATGTAACTTAATCAGAGGAGTGATATCCCATCATATTCACAATTCCGGCTCTCATTTAAGGGGAGAGAATTACACAAAGCATGTACACCATGGGGTAGGAATTTTGAAGTCCATCTTAAAATTCTGCCTCCCACAGCCAGTCAAAAGAACTGTCTAAGTAAACAATACAGTTAGTTGATATGGCCTTTATAACTAATATAGATTGAAAATGTGGGATATCCATGGTCATCCAGTAATTCAGGTGTACAGCTGTAGGTTACTGCTAGAAAGCGCTCCCCGAATCCTAGGCCTCACGTCCTTAGCATCGCTGGACCGCTCTCTCGCGCAGTCCATCTCTATGGTTTCTGTTGTGGTTTTATCCGGAATAGGCGGGCTTCCGGTTCCGGTGGGGCCGTCCCTAGCGGCGGAGATGGCGGCGGCGGCGGCAGCGGCCGAGGTTGCCGCCTCGGGCTCTGGAGGGCCCCGGGAAGAGGCTGAAGCCTCCGGTCCCGCCTGGGATGAGTCTCAACTGCGCAGTTATAGCTTTCCGACCCGGCCCATCCCGCGTCTGAGTCAGAGCGACCCTCGGGCGGAGGAGCTTATCGAGAATGAAGTGGGGGCGGGGCCGCGTCTAAAGGGCGGGGGGAAGGGTATTGGTGGGAGGAGAGGTCAGAGGCGAAAGATGAAAGAAGTGGTAACTGACAGGGCTGTGGACTAGGGCTTAAGAGGTGATAGAGAGGTGAAGAGAAATGGGATTTGAGGGGTTTATGTTCATTAGCGGGAGAAATTATTCTGAAGTTGGGAAGTAGTTGGAATCATGGGACAAGAACTCACCAGTTCCTTGGGGCGTCTTCATTTTTTTTTTTCTTTAAAACCTTGTGTTTTCGCTTAGGAGCCTGTGGTACTGACCGACACAAATCTTGTTTATCCTGCGCTGAAGTGGGACCTTGAATACCTGCAAGAGAATATTGGCAACGGGGACTTCTCTGTGTACAGTGCCAGCACTCACAAATTCTTGTACTATGATGAGAAGAAAATGACCAATTTCCAGAACTTTAAGCCGAGGTCAAACAGGGAGGAAATGAAATTTCATGAGTTTGTTGAGAAACTGCAGGATATACAGCAACGAGGAGGAGAAGAGAGGTAAGTTCCAGATTATGGTTTTCCATTGGATTTAGGGCATCCATTTTCCTTTTCAGTACTTGTTTAAAGGAGGAGTTGGGAGAGTAGAGATTGGCATCTCACATCTCTGGGTTCCTGCTGAATGAATAGTTTGCTTTTCCAGCCTGTGACGGGTTTGAGTTGTTCTTAGTGATTCTTGGAGCTACAGCCAGCCAGTCTGTTAGCTTGAGAAACGAGGGAATGATTAGACTCGAACTGTGATTCTGTATGTTTTTGTCTTCCTTTTCATAAAGTGAGACTCACAGTTGCCTAGAAGGGTCAGGTGGATGAACAAAGTGAATGAAGTTGTCTAGGTGGGAACTATGATGAAGTTGAAGGCATATGCCCTATTCAAAGTGAGAAGTTGTTACTTGACTCTGCTTGTTTTTATTTGGGAGTTGCCAGGTAGTCTAATTTGTTTAAGAGAAGCCAGAAACCACGATTTTAATTAAAATCTTTCGGCTTTTTAATGTGGATGACTAATTCAAATTTTTGAAAATGCTGCATGAAAGCCAAACAAAAAAGTCTATATTGGATTTAGCCCTGAGATTGTCAGTTTGCATCCTTTGCTCCAGAGCATTAAGCTGGCTGAGGACAGTTCAAATGAAAAAATTTTATAGATTGTTGTGATTCTGGGTAAAGGATATCAGGATTCTCTGGAGAAGATCAGATTGGATTGGAGTGGTGGTATGTTGTCAGTGTTCGATGTTGTGCCACTGATAGCAAACACAAGACACATATGAGAGAGTGATTCGTCCTCTCTGCTTTTATCTTAACTTATGCGAATAGTCTCTTATGTGGTCACAGACAGCATTCAGTCCTACACTATAACATTTCCTCAGGGGAACTGCTTTCACTGAGTCGATGAATAGGTTGGTGTTCCTTCATGGTGAATGGCCATCACACATTTGGTGCCCAGCCCTTGGCCTCTCCCTAATCTTGTTGCCTCAGTGCTCTTCTTGAGTCCCTGTCAGCAATGTATGGCTAAATGAATGGATTTGAAATACCTGTTTTTCTTTTTCCTGGCATCCAGCAGTTGTCATAATGATGGGACTTTGACCAAAAGAGTTTCCAAAATCTGAAATGTGATTGATCTGTCCTGTTTGTCTCTTAAAGACTGGTTCAGTTCAGTCAACTCCTGCATTAATTTTCTCAAATTTAACACACACACACACACACACACACACACACACACACACACACACACACACACACACACACACACACACACACAGTGTTGAGAGACAGAGCTCAATGTAAATGGTGCTGGTAAGGTGTATAATTCCGTTGAGTGTACGTGTTCTGGAATGAGTATGAAGTAAGACACCTGAATCTTGTGATTCCTCAGTTACTTTTAAGTTTCTTGCCCACCCTATTGTTGTTGTTGTTAGTTGATGTTGAGTGGGCTCTGACTCATGGTGTCCTGTATAACACAATGACACGTTGCCTGGTCCTGCTCCATCTTCATGATCTTTGATATATTTGAGCCCATTGTGGTTTTTGTGTCAACCCATCTCATTGAGGTTTCCCTCGTTTTTGCTGACCCTCTGCCAAACATGATGACCTTTTCTAGGGATTGCTCTTTCTCAATGATGTGTGTCCAAAGTAAGCAAGATGAATTTTTGCCATCCTTGCTTCTAAGCATTCTGGCTTTATTTCTTGTTTAAGACTGATTTGTTTGTTCTTTTGGTAGTCCATATTCTTCTCCAGCACCACGATTCAAATGTATTGATTCTTCTTCTGTTTTCTTTTTTCATTGTTCAGCTTTTGCATATCTCCCATAGCGAGAGTGTTTTGCCTCACTGAGCATGAGATATGAGTATAATTTGTACAGTGTATGCCATACGAGTATAATCACCTGTAATGGATAATTTAAGAGATTGCCAAGGAAAACATTTTGCTGTGTATAAGTTTTGTCGTGTTGACTTTAACACCAGACAGTTCCATAGTATAATCATACAGGTTGTTACAATTCTGGGATAAAGTATATTAGGATGCTCTTTGAGTCATTTTGAGTGTTTACTGTTTATGTATAATAGGATTGTTGTTTAGGTTTATGTTTGGGGAATGTCCCTGACTCTTTCAAAGTTCTTGGCAAAATTTTTGTGTGAACATGTATATAATCTCTGTAGAGCATCCATAGGTTCTATTTGAGTCTTGAAGGGTTCTATGTCCCAATCAGGATTTCTAATTAATGTGCCTTAAACATTATGGTTCTAGGTAATGTGATATTTTGAGCCTTTTGGAGTAACATTCTCAGGACCAGAACAAAGCTGCTTTCTGTCTCCTCTATTCTTCTTGTTTACCCCTTGATTAATAATGTTTCTTGTGGAGCTTGATCAAGTGTGCCTGGGTTCCGTATCCCTTAAGTAACCTCTGACCGTCCTCAGACAGGTTACAAACCCTGGGCTGTTGAAAGCCTGATGAGGTATCTTCGAGTTTACTTTAGCTATAGAAGGCTCCTACACGTTGGTGACTGAAACAATAAGGTAGTCTAGGCTTCAAGCCAGAGCTCAATGGCTTAAAACAACAAAGATTTATTTCTCACTCATGTAATATGTTCATTACAGAACGCCTGGGGGCTCATCATTTTTACTCTGGGACCCAGATTGCCTAACCAGCTACTACCTGGAACTCTGCTGTGGCAGAGGGAAGGATGTGACAGTAGTGTGTACTGGTTTTTGAAGTTACAGTTTGGAAGTAACACGAGTCACTTCTGTGGACATTGCATTAGCCAGAGCAAATTGAAAGAGCAAGCCTGACTTCAAGGGGTTGTGGTAGAATAACTCTCCTACTGGGAGGGAATTAGTTCTTGGTAAACAGTAATACAGTCTACTGCAATGACTGTCACAGGTGAGAGGGGATATCTCAGACCTGGAGAGTCTCTAGAGCAAGGCTGATTCATCATTCTAGGGTCTATGGATAGGCTTCCAGGAATCTGTAAAATTGTATGAAAAGTTCTGTGTGTATGTACATTTTTCTGGGGAACTGGCCTTGGATTCTTAAAGTATTCGTGCTGTGTCCTAGAAAAGGTTAAGAATCACTTCTTTAAAGTAAAAAAATTTGATGTTGAGAGCTCTAAGAAAGATAGGAAAGAATTCAGCTGAACTCTGCTCTGAGCATCTGTGTTGGCTAAGATTCACGTGACTGCAGCTGTCGTCTGTGGGAGATGCTGGTGTGGATTTGGGTCTGGGTTTGTATTTCCAGATGTGTGGAGGCTGTGCCAGGGACTGTGTACATGCACTAATGGGATTTTCTTCTTGGGGAACATAGGTTGTATCTGCAGCAGACACTCAATGACACCGTGGGCAGGAAGATTGTCATGGATTTCTTGGGTTTCAACTGGAACTGGATTAATAAGCAGCAGGGAAAGCGTGGCTGGGGGCAGCTGACCTCCAACCTGCTGCTCATTGGCATGGAAGGTAAGAAATCTTTCAGAAGGTAGCATGGCTTAGAGCCATACAAACCTGATCCTTTATCCTGTCTTCACCACTTATTAGCTCTATGACTTTGAATAAGTCATTTAATTTTCTTAACCCTCAGCCTCTTTAGCTGTAAATGAGCACAGTGATATCTTATAAATAGCTATGAAGGTTAAGTGAAATATAGTGAATGTTAGGAGCCCTGGTGGTGAAGTGGTAAAGAGGTTGGCTGCTAACCAAAAGGTCAGCAGTTCAAATCCACCAGCCGCTCCTTAGAAACCCTATGGGGCAGTTCTACTCTGTCCTGTAGGGTTGCTATGAACCGAAATCAACTCAATGGCAATGGGTTTGGTGTTTTTTGTTTTTTTTTTTAAATGTATGTTAGGTCTTTATGATAGTATTATGCACTGTTAAGAAGAGTTAGTTCCCTTTTGCGTTCTTCAACTGCTGTGCAAGTGTATATATTCAGATACTAGGGACCTCTCTGAAATACTGTTGTGTTCTATTGCATCTGTCTATATTCAGAAACTTTTTATCCTCCCAAAAGAGGAGAAACTTATTTGTTTTCAATTTAATTTTAGCTTATTGTTTTGAATAGATAATACATTCATGGAGTTGAAAATTCGAAAGACATAATAGGGTATGCAGTGATAAATCTCTTTTCCACCCCTATCTCCCAGCCTCCCCATGTTAGTTGCTTGTGTATCCTTCCCAAGAATTTTATACATACAAAGCAAATATATAACCGTGCTCTTTGTGGGTTCCCCCTCCCCGAACAGAGGGAGAGGTCTTTAAACTCCAGTCAGAAGGAAGAGAGCTATTTAGGGGCAGGGTCATTTTCTTATTCTTATTTTTATTTCTGGCACTAACTCAATGCCAAGCCCAGAGTAGGTATCTAGTAAATAGTGAATAAACTGGGTTGAACAAGAAAGTAGATCTTGTCAGCTACACAGTAATTATTTATTGTCATTTACCACTGAGCTCTGTGAAGACTTTCCTTCCCCTTTGATTGTCTTTTCTTCAGATTCTGTTCCTTTGTTGCCAGTATCAATAAAGGCTTCCAACGATGCATCTTATGAATTGACACTTATCTGCCACCTTATAACTAATTTTTGTTTGGCGTGCCAGTAGCCAGTTCTGGTTTACTTGATTTTGAGGTTTTCTCTTGCCTTCCTTTCCTGTGGTAGGTACAGGGAAGCAGATCCCTCACATAGATATGGGAGAGCAGCTCCCCTTTGAGGATGCTCAAGAACTCTGAGCACTCAAGAAAGCAGCTGTCATGGCATACCCAGGCAGAGCTAGGAAATGTTTTCTAAACTCCATACCCTGGAGAGGTGTGTGTTCAACTCTCAAAGATTGTGCAGAAGATAAGCAACAGATGCGGCTTCGGTCATAAAGGAGTAGATGGAGCATCCATACACTAGGGCAGAGTGAATTAAAAGGTGGTGAACATGTCACCTTATTCAAATTATGCGACGCTCTTTTCAGGAATCTGATATGCTTCCCCCCAGATGAGACTCAACAGCCCCAGTGTTACTCTAAGAAGTGTTGTGTCCCACAGGTGTGTTGAAGTGGGAGCAAATGTTGAGACTCTTTGAGCTCAGAAGAGCTGCCCAAAGCAAGGGCATATTCATACAGCTGAAAGTGAGTGGTTATCTCCATCAGAGTAGATCATTGTTGACACCAGTTGTTTCTGTTTTGCTGCCTTTAAATTCTTGCCGTAGTCAAAAAGACTATAAGTACACCCAGTATATTATTTTGCCAAGCTTATTGGTAGCACCTTTAGGAGCTATTGCTTCCAGTGCAGCAGCCGTCATTTAGAAAAGTCTACTTTGCTAGTCAATCTTGGACCCTTAGCCAGTGACTGTTGGTAGACTTACTACCCATTAAAAGTGTAATACCTAATTTGCTGAAAGTTGTCATTGCAGTTTCTCTGATTCTGCCTGAAATTTTGGTTAGAACCCTTAGCTGGGAGGGCAGGTTGGGCTTCTTTGCAATGCTTGGACCTATGTTCCAGCTTGTGCCATAGAGCCACTACTCTGGATAAGATAATGTCTTTGCTTCTGCAGGAAATGTGACACCTGCTCACTATGATGAACAACAGAACTTCTTTGCTCAGATCAAAGGCTACAAACGATGCATCTTATTCCCTCCAGATCAGTTTGAGTGCCTCTACCCATACCCTGTCCATCACCCATGTGATAGACAGAGCCAGGTGAGCATGTGTAGTCTGAGAAGGGTGTAGAATTCTAGATTCTAGGAATTCCTTTGGGATCAAAGGCTGGAATATCTTTCCACTTCCCTGTGGTTGTATGCTAGGTTCAGATTACAGGCAAGTCTTGCCTTGCAGACAAACTCAGAGAATAATTTCATAGTATAGCTTATATATTCCAGGTCCTGGTGGTGGTCTCCCAGTGTTTGTAAGCATAAACAGCCCTGTGGAGCTAATGCTGGAGGGCAGACCCCATCATTGGTGCTGGCTGGTTCTGGTTACTCTGTTTGATTGGCTTGTAAGTTCATAGAACAAAATGCTTGTGTTTCCATTGGATTTACTCATTGTTTTCTTTTGTCATGGGTGCTACTTCTCTTTGATTTGGAGAAGAGCGAATAGAATTGAGATGTGTCACTTAGAACATTTGCTGGATCTGGGTGAGGTATGTGGTTGACTTTGTGGCCAGCCGGAGAGGTCATCTCCTTTCTTGAGAGAAGGTTGCCTGGCCATTTCATTTAGGAGTCTTTGCCAGTTAGAATTTGATGTTAGGAGAAAGTTTCTGAAGGTTTGGGTGAAGAATGAGTGCTAGTTCCCTCATATCCTCAGGCTGTGGTTTCCTTGCCTCAGGAGCACTGAAGCCTAGGATTCTTTATCACTTAGCATCATTCTCAGAGAGAATCTGTGTGTGTGTTAAATGTGAGTTGTGTCTTCTGCAGGATATTAACTTTTTTTTTAAAGCATCTTTTTTGACTACCAAGTAGTTACTGATAAAGATTTGGTGATTGACTGATTTTTTTTCTCTTTTTTGAACCTCTCAGGTGGACTTTGACAATCCTGACTATGAGAGGTTCCCGAATTTCCAGAACGTGGTTGGCTATGAAACAGTGGTTGGCCCTGGTGATGTTCTTTACATCCCAATGTACTGGTGAGGAGGAGGCTAGGGCTGGGTGCTTCTTGGGAGCTTTCTTTCCTATTTAAAAAGCCTTACTTGTGTCCGTTCTTCTGAACTGCAGCAGGATTGGTCCTGTGTGGTCCACAAGAAGGTTGATATGTCCTTATGTGAACATAGAGAATATGGGGGAAATGATAACTCTGTTTAAGTCCAAAGAGGTCCCAGAGGCTTGGAGCTGGAGAAACTGTTCTTGGCCCCTTGGTATTTGTAGGCTGAACACCACTGCCTGTAGCCCCAGTATGTGTTTTACAGGATGAGTGTAAAGATGCAGTCTTTACTATTTCCCTAACCGGACACTACCTAGTTTTCCATTCCTCCCTCTGAAAGTATTGGTGGCAAAGAGAGTCTGTTTGTTTTCTTGCAGGTGGCATCACATAGAGTCATTACTAAATGGGGGTATTACTATCACTGTGAACTTCTGGTATAAGGTGAATATGGTTGATTTTTTTCTAGATGGGACTGGGGTGGGGTAGGTGTAGTAAATGATTTGGAGCAGGGTGGGGTGGTGGACTATCCATGGAAATGATTCCCAGGGCTTTGGGGAGATGAAGAGGGGTTTCTTAGACGGAAGGATGGTGCAAAGACAGTGGGGTGACACTGAAGTCTGCTGCGAAGGGCATTTCCTGAGCTACTGCTTTCTTCGCAGGGAGCCCCTACCCCTAAGAGGATTGAATATCCTCTCAAAGCTCATCAGAAAGTGGCCATAATGAGAAACATTGAGAAGATGCTTGGAGAGGCCCTGGGGAACCCACAAGAGGTATGTGGCTGCCCCGAGGTGGCACTCCTGTTGCTTGTTGGGCTGATTGACCAGAAAAAGTCAGAATTGGTGTGATAGTCTCCATAGCTCCTCTGTCTCAGTATCTGGTGTCTTCTCTCAGCATAGAGGTTATGGGTACGTTCAGAAAATCCTTGTTTTCTGGAGAGAGCTGGGCTTGACTGGCGGATCAATTAAAATCTGTTCCGTGCTAGTAGTAATGTTCCCCATGGGGCTTGTGTGCCAGCTGGGGACCCCTGAGGGGATTCTTCTGGAATCAGAAGTGAGCAGTAAAGCATCTCCTTACACTGTCCCAGCTGTGCCAAGGCAGCTGTAGGTAATGTTGAGACCTGTTTCTCACGTAGGTACTCCAATGGCCCATTGAGCAGATGGGGGGCATTTGTGTTTATAATGTTCTTGCCCCCTTCCTGTGGGTGGCCATGCATCTGGAGGACCTTTGGGGTTGGGAGGTGGCACCAACCACAATTGCAGGTGACCTTTTGAGAGGATATAGAGGCATTTAACATTCTTAAGGCACATTTGAGAAACATGTAGATACACTCTTGGATGTTTGGGGATCAGCCCCTTGGGCCTGTTTGTTAGTTTGGTGCTGCTTATAGTTGCAGGCTATTGTGAGACCCCAGAGATAGGGCCATGTCCTAAAATACTGGGTTTACCTCCAGGAAGAGAGTTGGTTAGAGGGTTTACAAGGTTGAATTCTCCAGACACACCCATCCAGCTCTAGGGCCAGGGGACAGGCAGTTCTGACTGGCTCCTCATGTCTCTTCACAGGTGGGGCCCTTGTTGAACACAATGATCAAGGGCCGATACAACTAGCCTGCCAGGGGTTCGAGGCCTCCTGCCAGGTGACTGCTACCCGTCCACACCGCTTCATTGATGAGGACGGGAGATTCCAAGCGCTAGTATTGCACGCTGCACTTAATGGACTGGACTCTTGCCATGGCCGTGGAGGCAGGTGTTTGGGGCAAGGCAGGGAGGTTGGCACTCCACTCCCGTTTGGAGGGACTTCTTGCCCTTGCCTCTTGTGCCCCAGCACCTTTCTTCTCTGCCCCTCTAAAGTCCTGCATTCAGTGTGTGGAGTCCCAACTTCTGATTGTCTTCATGTCTGTGTGTGTCAGTCTGTCAGCCTTGGGATGTGTGTGTGTCTGTGTGTCTGTTCTTTGCAACCTCAGTGCCTCAGCCTGAGAGAGGAGATGCTTCTTGGACCCCCACTGCATCTGAGCTGCAGGGCCAGAGCTGTCCTGCCCATTAGATCAGTTTTCCCCCCTCCAGCTTTTACATAGTCAGACTCTAAGCTGGGTGGGAATGGCTACTGGAACTTTAATGCGGAAAGGGAGGAGGAAGCTTGCCTTTGGGAGCCTGACAACCGTCCTCTGAGAGAGAGCATTAGGTAGGGTTCCAGTTTAGGCTTTCAAACTCAGGTCGTACATAGGAAGGAGCCTTGTGACATAAAAACCAAGGATTGTGCGTAAGTTCCAAACTGCAGACACATACATCTTCTCTTTTAGCACCAGCTGTTTCTCCCTGTGCTAGACACCAAGGGAGTCTCCTAGTGGTGGCTTCTCTAGGTTCTCGGGATGCAAGCCTGTGTGTGTGTGTGCGTGTGCGCGCGTGCACATGCATGCGTGTCCACACTGGCCAGCCTCAGCTTACCAAGGTTCTCTACTGCTTAACCTTGTCCAATGGGACAGTGCAGTGGGAGTCCCAGGGAAGTACTGCCTGATCTAGCCTAAAGCTTTTTAACTCAGATTTTAGCCATTGTTTGTTGGTCAGGTCTTAACTGCAACCACCCTGAGGCTGACTGCTAGAGCCTCAAGGCCCTATGGCTCTCCCTTGCCCAGACCACATCCTCTACTCCTGCTGAGCTTCCTGGCTGAGTAGATGAAATGGGGTCAAGCTTAGGCAGCTAACTCACCGCCTGTCATCCACCTCAAGGCAAGGGCATAAGTGTAGCCTTGCCTCATAAAGCCAGCGCCTCTGCCAGACCCAACTCTAATGCTCCAGAAACACCCTCGAAAGTCAGGGCAACTGGTGGAGCACAGAAGTGGAATTTCCTTTTCTGTTAATAACTACTCGTGGGAACCCCTCTCAGGGCTTACAGCTGGGCATCTGTGCAGCTCACAACTCGAAAGGCCATCATTGACATCTGTTCAGTGAGAGTAGGGCCCTGGAGTGAGTGTGATGGCCTTCTGTCTTATCACCTCCACTCCCATCATCACCCTTCTCACTGAAAGGAAAGAGGAGTTGGAAGTCTCTGGTTTTAATTTTTTCCTTTCTTTTGGCCAAAGGTTTACTTCCAGCGTCTGAGTTATGGCTCTGATCTCCGAAGCTCAGTTTATAGTGCACTGATGGGCTGAGAGGATGTGTGTGGATGTGTGTGTGCACCTGTGTGTGTATTTGGGGGAAGGGATGTTTGTGTTTATTTTTAGTACTTCATGCTGGGGTTTTCTGATAGAGCATGGGTGTGCAAACACGGTACCTTTTCAAGTGTAGTTCTTTCAAATATAGCCAATGCTGGAAAATGAGGGCTCTGCATCCCTCCTCCATCTTTTGGGAAAGAGGAGTGCAACAAAGAAAACCAAACAGACGGAGGGTAAACTTGGCCACAGCCACACTTAGAAAGGTCATAGATTATGTTCATTCTCCTCAGCAGGTCTCCTGCATTCCTGGCTCAGCCTCAAAGATGTGGGTGATATGCAGCAGGGAGGCGGGCACCACTCATCTGGTCCTTGCTGGGTACTGTGCTGACACAGGCCTGACCCAAGGTGTTGGCTGACTGGGGAGGCTAACTTTGGAACCTTCACAGGATTGGTCCTGATCCTTGGGTAATATAGTAAAGACCCCCCAATTATTAGATTTCCTTATATGTGCCTAGTGCTTTTATTTTTGTTCATCACCATCCTGCAAGGTAGGTATTCTCATTTTACAGATGAAGAAATGGGCGCGGAGAAGCCAAGTGATTAGTGGCAATCAGGATTTGAACCTAGTGCTGTGTAACAGCAAAACCCTGCTCTTTCCATTCCACCAAACTATGTTTATTCTCCTGCCTTATTTCCCTCCCTTGTACTACAGCCCCTGGCCTCAGATATCACCCCACAGGGCACTGTATGGCACAGGCAGGCTCAGCCAAGAGAGTGCAGAGAATCGGCTCAGGGAGAAAGCACTTCTGGGCTCCAGCTAAAAGCATCTTGATAAAACTTCCCAGGAAGCTATAGTAATGGTTTAAGAGTGCTAGAAGGAGGTATGGAGACCTGAGTTCTGGATCCCATTGGGTTACTTGTGTGTCCTTGAATAGGTCCCGTAACTTCTCCCCAGCTTGCTTCTGCATCTGTAGAACTGAAGGTCTAGTTCTTGGTGATCACTAAGAGCCTTGATTCTTGTTCTGAGATCAGAGCTCTTCCCTTCACTCACCTAGGTTAGGACTCTCTAGGCTCAAGTTCTGCTTGCAAGGGAGGAAACATTCTCTGCAGTTGGCTACCATCCATCCTAGTGGATAGCGTGGGAGGCATACACACCGAGGGAGTTGGGGTTATGGGCCTGTCTAGAGGTCAGCCAAACTGCAGGCTTCTGTTTTTCACCAGCAGGTGTGGAGGAAACTATTGTTTCGTGAAGTCAAATATTTGTTGGGGGGTTGGGGTTGGGTGTGGGGGAGGAGCTGTTCTGGGCATCAGTTGAGCAGATGCCCAGGATGCCTGGGGGAGACTAGCTTCCCCTACAAATCAGAGCTCTAAATTACAAGGTTTTTACCAACGTGAACAGTTGGGGGAAGTCGTCTGCTCTCATTTGCGTAATGGTTTCTGTCACTGGTGATTAGACACAGGATGAAGGAAAAGAAATTTGACAATTAGGAATGAGCGATCATTAATCTGAATCTGTTACGAGACAAGAGAAGGGAAGGATCCTTATCAGTGGGCCAGCTCAGTGTGGGGATACATTCCCTCCCTCTGCCCCCAACAGACCTCTGGGTCACACACCCTTTCAGTATTCCCACAAGCGGGCTGAGCTTGTATCTCTTAAAAAAGACTAGGTGGGCAGCCTGAGGTGAATACAGGAGCAGACATTTATGGGCCTGAGCTAACAAAGATAAAGATAGGTTGGTGTCGAGTACAAGCTACAGGGCAAAGAATAACGAGAATAGTTTTGATGTGTTTACAGTTTGTAGAAAATGTCTTTGTAATAGTCAACACTCCTGATAACCCCACCTGTGACAAGTATTTGTTCCAATCCAGCATAACGGTGTGGAGAAAACCAGGTCTTTATCCCCAGGAGCTTCTGAAACAGCCAGAGGTTATGAAGCCCTATCATTGCGCTCAGTGTGGACCGTGTTAGGGGTTGTTGAGAGGGAGGGTAGATAGCTGAGAACAAAGCTCTACCTCCAAGCTCCTCCAAATCCCTGGGCTCCCCATGGGAGGGCATCTTCACTCTAGGCCCTCCAGCAGTGCTGGTATGTTTATGTTTCTGTGTCATTGCAGCTGTCGTTATGTGGGGAGCATTGAAGCCACTGGCCCAGATGTGTGAGCCATTGATAAGGTTAAGTAACTGGTTGAGTCTTGCAGTGTAGAGAATCCCAACTTGGATCTTCCAGGTGGCTGAGTTACCTCTCCTCTCACCTCCTTAGTCTCTTCATACTTTAAGGACATTATTTGCACCTGTTAGTACTTGTTCCTCAGTTTTGTAACTTGAATGCAGGGGTTCCTTAGAGGTTCCCTCAAGGGAGCATGGGGGGTGGAAATGGGGAGGGGTTCTCTGTATTCTCTCAGAATGTGAGCTCCCCAAAGATAGGCTTTTGTCTTTCCCCTCAGTGAATTCGCTACATCTGGATCTTCCACCCTTTAAAATCCAGTGCAGGATTTAGCAGTGCAAGGAATTACCCTCAGTGAATGGTTTTACTCCAGACTGGTAGATGATGAGAGAGGGGTTATCACCCAGAAGTGGCTCATGGGGTTCCAGAGACACTGACCTTTCAGTCCACATCTACCCTTTCTCTGGAACCTGCAGTTGCTTGTTGTCTAGCTCCCTGCCACTTCTCTGGTTTCCTCTCAAACTCCTTTCTCTAAAGGAATGTTCCAGCCTCCCTATCCAGAAGTCCTTTAATTTCACGTACCCAACTTCCCTCTGCCCAGTCTCCAGTGCTCCCTTCAGCAAGGCCGTTTTTCCTAAACAGTTGCCCTTCCCTCAGGAGCTCCTTGACTGTGCTTGGATAAACTGATACTGTCTCTAGAATTGCTCTCCCTGGGGTCATCCTTGTTCATCATAGTTTTATCTTTTCTGACCATGGTAGCTGTTTTTTTGCCTAGGGTTAGTTCATGTACTCTGTGTCTGCTCCATCCTCTTGCTGTTCCTTTTTCATGTCTGCACATCCTGGTTTATTTCTGTGCAACTCTGGTGGCCCTTTTGGCCTATCTTTGACAAGCTCTGTTTAAAACTCACAGATGGGGTCCTGAAAGGAGCCCTACTGGGCACTTTTGGGGCATTTCTGAAGGTCTTCAGAACTTGGCAGCCTCAGGACCCAGGGGCCAATGATCAGTAGGCCCCCAGAGATAAGTTAGGGGAGAGTATCTAGAGAGGGTGGATGATGTGGAACCAGCAAGGAGGGGGTCAGGAAACTCCCCAGGAGTGGGGCTGGGTCTGGCAAGTCAGGGTGGAAGAATTGGAGTTTTTGTTTCCATCTAAATGCATCCTGTGTGCCTTCAGGTCCAGTGATTCAGAGATGATGAACATTTTGTGAATGTCTTACTTCTCTCAGGTGTCTGATGATGCTCTGAGTCACCAAGTTTAGTTGAACTCTGCAGTCCAGTTGCTGGAAGGGAAGCAGCATATTGAGTAGTCAGATGTCAGGAGTGGAAGTCGTAGATGAGAAAAGTCCTAGAGGCTGGGGGTAACAGAGTGGAAGTCTTAGATGAGAAAAGCGCTGGAGGCAGGGGTTAACAGAAGAGAGGGTCCCAGTGCTTAGCTTATACCCAGACAATCTCTCCACTCTTGCAAGAGTTTGAATATGATACTGATTAAAGAAGTTGATAAATTAGGCCCTGCCTTCTTCCCTACCTAAACTCTGGTCTCTAGGCAATGTTTTGGGAAGGAGAATGTGTCCTTTGACTTCTGGTGGGAAACAATCTAGCGTAGTGTTTAAAAGCATGGACTTTGGAGTCACATGTCTTTTTTTGGTTAGATTTCTAGCTTTGCTCCTTACCAGCTGAGTTTGACTGTGGTTGATTTACTTAACCTCTCTGAGCCTCAGGTTCCTCAGCTATAATGATCTGTGTGGGGGGTGGGCTTGGGGAGGGAGTGTGGAAAAAACCCTGTGCCTCAGGGTTGTTGGATTAACTGAAGTAATGTCTGTAAAGCTTTAGCACAGTGCCTGGCAAGCACTTAATAAATCTTTGTGGTGGTGGTGGTAGTAGTAATATTTGTTATGTAACTTATTCAGAAACTTGGTTTCAGTGATCGCTAAATAGATTTCCAGTGATTCCTTCCCTCTGAAGAAAAGCATAGGAAAGAATAAGGAGAAACACCCTGGAGAAACCCATATTGAGTTGGGACGGACAGAAGAGTCTTGGCTCCTAAACCAGTTCCAGAGAAAAGGAAACAAAGGTGTCTGATGCTTCTTCTCCCTGGGAGCCAGACTCACAGCCATTCTCAGCCTGGGGTCCAGGCTGAGAAGCTGTCAGGTATGACCACCTTTACACTGTGTGAGGGACTGTGGTCAGTTGAATGATTTCCTGTCACACTTGGAGAAGTTGTTGGCACCTCACACATGAGACACTGTAGCAGTCAAACCAGGCCCCATTGGTTCAGTTTTATCCCATCTCCTTCACTGTATTTAAATTAATGTGTATTAAGGCACAGATATTCAGAAGAGAATTCAGAAAAATACAAGGCTAGAGTCTCAATGGCTACCATTTATTGAGCTATTTTGCTCCAGGCGCTGTGCTAGTCCCTACCCACGTTCATGCTGTGGTTCACTGGAGGAGACAAGCAGGCAGTTAGAGTTATGGGTGTGCAGAGGAGAAGCAGTTGATCAAGCTCAGGTGTTTAAGGTAGGCTTCCTGTAGGAGGTAGACAGCATCTAAGTGGTTATCTGGAAAATGAGTTAATGGGGGGGGGGGGGGGGGGGGCGGTGGGTGTAAAAGACAAATTTCTTCTCTGGCTTCTCCCAGTCCAAAAACAAAAACTTCTCTATGAAGGGTTTTGTTGCAAATCAAAAGAGCTGGGCAATTGACCCCCCCCCCCCAAAAGAAGAAGAAAACCCTTGGGTTAATCACAGAAATCTTAGTTGCTGGCCCAGATCTGTGCTGGAGTGCACATGGGTTGAACATGCTCATTTGTAGCCCTTTTGCAGTCATCTTCCTCAGAGGATTGTGGAGGGGACTTCCTCCTGAAGCAGCATAATGTATTGGTTGAGAATGAGAGCTTTTCATACCTGGCTTTGAATCCTGGATCTGCCATTCTTTGTGTCCATTGGAAAGTGACAAAACTATCTGAGACTCAGCTTCTTTGTTTGTGTGGGGATAACATCACCTGCCATGTTAGATAAGCAAAGTAAGGTACAGAAAGAAAGGCTTAGCAGAGTGCCTGGCCCATAGCAAGGGCTCAGTCAGTGTTAGCTCCCAGTGGCCCCTTCCAAAGCCATTACCTCTCCCCCTTCTAGCTTCCTGACTAAGGTCCCGTTTCTAGCCTCAGGGCATGGCTAGTTATCAGCTAATGAACAGAGCAGAGGTCTGAGCATAAACTTCCCAGTTAGTTAGCAAGCTACTATACCTTCTCAGTGACCTCAGACACTCACAAGTACCCTATCACCACCTCCATTGCTGGGGAATGATCTTCCAAAATTTCTTTCCTGCAGTATTAAAAATACTGAAACACACAGTCAATAAAAATAAAAGGCATCAGGCCTGCTGCCCCCCAAGAGGCTAGGAAGATGGTTCCGTCCAGAGGCTTTGGAGGCTTGTGCCAGCTGGCAGCACAGTCAGGGCATGGAGGAGATGCTGGATGTGTGTAGGTTGCACAGAGGGCAGGGACACAGGAGATCAGTAGAATGGTTCAGAGGCTGCCCAGTAGTCTAGAGGCAGGAGGATGAGGGCTTGAGATGAGAATTACAATTCCAAGTGTTTGGATTGTAACCTTTTGACAATGTTATTTGAGCAACACCCCACACATTTTACAGTTGGTGTGGCTCTTTTTTTCATGAGGATCTGTGTGATGTACTGACAAGAACAGAGGCTTTAGAAGTGACTCCTGGGTTTGAATCCCCACTTGTTGCTTTCTAACTTCATCATGTTGGGTAAGGACAAATAAATGTCTCTAGGCCTCAGCATCTTCACCTATGAGCTGTGGGAAATAGCACAAAGCTTGCACCATTGTTTTGAGGGTTTGTGGTAATGTTTTTAACCAGCTCAGTGTATGCACTCAGGATATAGTTTTATTATGAAGACTGAGCGTCATGAACAGGGTATAGTTAGTGCTGGAGAGAAGGAAACTACTGGCTGCACGGCTTTTCTGATTCTACTCTGACTCTCAAAGTGGAATCAGAAGAGACGACTTGGGGTGGAGGAAGCAAAATGGAAAAAGTTCACAACGTTGTGGAAGGGACTGAAAATCCATAAAGGGTGGGGCTTGGGACAAAGATAGCTTTGCTAAGGTAGGATCTTGGTAAACAGAAGCAGAGACCTAGATTCTAGGTTACCAGCAAATCCCCAGGAGAATAAAGGAGGGGGTGGCTGTGGAGGACACACTGTGGTTGAGTGGAAAGAACACAAGGTTTGGGGCAGTGAACGTTAAATGTGAATCTTAGATGTACTTCACATAGGCTGGATGTCTTGGGGCATGTTAGTCTCTCCATGCTTCAGTCCCCTCATCTTTAAAATCTGGTTAATAACACTGCTACCTTCCTTACAGGGTTGATGGGACAATGTATGAAAATGCTATGTAAACTGAGTGACATATGTTAATTGTTGGGGGTTGTTGGGAGTTGGGGTTCTGTAGTGCTTTTCTAGAGTGGGTGGGGCACAGAATTGCTGGAGTCCCAAGATTAGAGCTTCGTACTTCTCTAGCAAGAAATCAGTAAAGCAGCATTTTCCACCAAAATAGTGTTCTTTCACTCTGCCAAAATTTGACCAGTAATGATTTAAGAAGGAAAAGTGGTATGGTGAGAAAGCATAAGGTTTAGAGTTGCACGGACTAGGTTTGAATCTTGGTTTCACCATTTACTAACAGCTGGATGGTCAAATTACTATCTCAGAGCTTTGATTTCTTAGCGGCCCCCTCATGTGGCAATTGGGAATGAATGAGACAATTCAAGGGAAACATGAATTCAGTGCCTAGTAAGCGCTCAATAAATGTTAGTTCCCTTCCTTCCATTTCTTTTCCCCTTAGGAAGCATCCTGTTTACCCAGCATAAAAAGGAACCCAGTTGTCCACACCTTTTCTAGGTGACATCAGTTGCCCTACAGGAGTGGGAGTGAATGGGGAAGAATGATGGAGAAGGGGGCAGGACTCTACAGTGTTAGAGATGGAATGGGGATTCTCTGGTCATCTGGTTGGCAATGGGGTGGGACACAGAAAGGCCCATGCTGAGAGATGAGAGTTTGAGAAGGTGGTGCTGAGTGCTAGAGTGGAAAAGGCAGACGTCCTGGGGCAATGTGGAGTAGAAGATAAGACACTGAATCAACAGACCAGAGTTCTGTCTGGAGAATGACCTTAGGAATTGTGACTGTAAGTTAAAGTTGTGAGAGAAATCCTGCATTCTACCAGGTATCACCTTAATACCTGTAAGAGTTGTGTTCCTCCCAGAAAGGAAGGATATAAAAAGAAAGCAGAAAGACATCTAAGCATTTTCAGAACCAAAGAAATACACCACCCAGTCAAGGCACATGGCAGTCTAGGTAGGGTTCTAGGCTTCTGTGAGAGAATGTAGTTAGGTACTGAAGAACAATAAACCCAGGGATATGGCTGGATAACCACTTCTTTCAAGTAATGGAAACCCTGTGACAGGCCATAAATAGGGCTTTCTGGGTCCTTTCAGAATCCAGTCAATAGTCCAACTAAATGTCTCAGCCATCTGAGAAGGTAACCTCCAAAATATATGAATGGTATCAATTGTTTCCTTGATAGGTAAGCGTCTTTTAATGCTGGAGGCCTTAGTATGAAAGACAAGTTTAAGAACATTAAATCCATAGTGTTAATAAGCTCACCTTAAGGAATCTGTGCATAGTTTGTATTTTAAGTCCTTGACATGTGGAAGAGAATTTGCCTGTTAAAGTAATAGATTTGCCTTGTAATTCCAGTTTAAAAATGTTGAGTAATTTATTTAGACTTAAAATTTTAAGCTGAAATTTTACTAAGTTTCTATATCATTTTGGAACATTTGAAATGAATTCAGATTTTCTGTATTTATAAATTAACTTATTGGTGATACAGTAATTAAGTACTTGGGAAAGTTTGTTTTGGTATAGTAATGAAATACTTAAGGAAACCATATATATTAAATGTATAATTGCCATTTAAATGCTTAAAGAGTTCAATTAACCGTAAATTGGATCAGTCATTAAATCAAGCTCCTTTGTTTCATAAGCAAAATAATAAGTGGGGTTGCAATAAGTTGGAATGAACTTAATGGCAACCAACAACAACAAGCTGAACTTAAAAGGATTTTGAATGTGTAACTTTGAAAAACTGAATATAAGTTTTTTAAACCAAAATAATTTCTGAATAATTATTCCTATACACAAAAGTCACCCTTGCAGACATCAAAAAACTCACCGGGAAGACTCTAATTGTTAACTTACCATAAACCCCAGTCACTTAACCTCTCCAAGTACAAGGGATCTGGCAGCAATTAAAAGATAGCTGCCCTGGGTCAAATTGGAGCCACAGATGTTTTTGTTTGGTTTCTACATGTTTTTTAAAGTTTTTTTTTAAAAACGAGTTGACAGCATTTAAGATTAAAAAACGTTCATATGGAAAAAGAAAAAAAAACTTTCTGGCTTCTCTGGAAAATTGGAAGATCTGGCAACACTGAAATTACATTTCCATGTGACAGCAACGGAGCTGAGTAGCAACTGCCTCCTTGGGCATGTTCCTTCCAGTTTGCTGGAGTCTCAACCCCTCTTTACTGTATCTTTCACCTGCTTTGTTTCACTCACTTATGTGACCTGCCTGGCCCACACAGGCATTTGTGTGTGTGACCCTTGAACTAGAAGTTCTCTGAGATTTCTAACAACTAACATTGTATAGCCTAGAATTAAAAAAAAAAAAAAGGCGCCACTTAGTTGATTCCAACTCATGGTGACCCCATATGTTACAGAGTAGAATTGCTCCATAGGGTTTTCTTGGCTGTAATTTCTGTGGAAGCAGATTGCCAGGACTTTCTTCCATGGCACTGCTGTGTTCAAACTGTCATCCCTTTAAGATAGTAGATGAGTGCAAACCATTTGCACCACCCAGGGACCTTAGAATAAAGGCTAAGGAAAAGTGCAGGCCCGGTCCTTTCTACTCTTATCCCCACTCCAGCCAGGCTGTCTTTTGCCGTCTGACCTGGCCCCAGGACTGGTTCCAGCCTGATAGGAAATATGTAAGAAGTTCCCAGGCTTGGACTAATGAATGTTTGCTGCTCTTATCCGTGACCAGACTGGTTCCTGGTCCCCTCTTGCCCAGACACTTAGCCTTGGTTCTGACCTCGTATCTCAGTTCCTGTGAATATCCTGATCACCTGCTTAGTTTATATGGTCTGTAAGGGGCCTCAGGCTCTCTGCTTTATGAAGTTCTCATACGTAATTGCACCAGATCTTTCTGGCCTGGTTCAGAATCTTCTGGCTCAGATTCTCAAACCCTGATTCCGTCTCCATCACTGCCCACTGTCTGGGCTATATGGTTACTCAGCTGTGGGATGGAAGCCAGACTGCTGAAGGTTCAGGAAACGTAGGAGGTGAGATTGGAAATGTTTAGGTTTTCAGGAGAAGGACAGAGGCAGAAGCCAACCAGAATTTAAGGAGGCAGCTGGTAGCATTTTAGGTTAGGGAAGCCACTGCACATATTTGTAGGCAAAGGAGAAGAAGCCACTGGAAGGGGAGATATTGAAGAGTCAATTTAAGTCAATTTAAGTGTGGGATTAATGTCTCAGGAGGCATGGAGTTGTGGGTTAGCAAAGATTATCACTCAGGAAGATCCTCAAGCTCAGAAGCATCTTCCTATCATCTCAAGTGATCCAGGAGGGGGCGCCATTGGGGGTCTGTAATCTCCTGAAGTTATGGTTGAACAAATAATGCCCGAGGTTTGAAGGGTAGAAAGAGATGATGTTGGGGCCATAGCCTGGGGCAGAAGAAATTTCCAGCAAAGCAGCTGATAGAGCCTCTCACGATACCTATAGACATAGCAGAGACACCTGAACCGAATGGCCATGAACCTTGGTGAAAAGCCAGACCCAGTGAGGGTTGGTTTATGGATCCATGCCAGCCTAGACTAGGAGGACTCCAGCCCAGCCGGATGCCTTAGCGTTCAGTCTGGGCCTGTGTCCTGTCTGACATTTTTATTGACAAATGATCAAGGCAGCAGGCTCATCAAGTTTGCAGGTGATAGAGCTAGGAGGGGCAGTTAATACTTTGCATGAAAGAGTCAGGATTCAAAACGATTTCAACAGGCTGGAACACTGGGCTGGAACCAACAAGATAAAATTTAACAGGGATAAATGTAGAGTCCTGCACTTAGGTTAAAACAAAATCAGTGACATAAGTACCGGTAGGGGGCGGACCCGGCTTGACAGCAGTTCATGAAGAAAAGACCTGGGGGGGTTAGTTGACTGCAAGCTCAATATGAGTCAGCTATGTGATGTGACTGCTAAAAAAACCTTTAATACAACCACGAATTGCATTAACCAAGACGGAGTCTCCAGATCAGGGGAGGTGTTCACCCCACTGCTTTCTGAAATGATCAGGCCACCTCTGGCATGCTGGGTCCAATTCAGAGGTCGTTTTTTAAGAAGGTTCCTGGCAAGTGAGAGAATAGTTTCAACAGGCATGGTTATAAGCCTGGATACTGTAAGAAACTTGCCAGAAATTTTACAGTGCTGAGATTCTGGAATGAAGGGCAGAAGTCTAATCTGACCCCAGGGAAAGACAGCTGTATCTGGGGCACTTTTCTGGTATTTGGAAAAAATACATTTGTCTGCTTTCCCTCACTTCCTGTTGGTGCCCAAAGGTGTTGGCCTGTGACTGTCATCCCAGGCCTTCCTGAGAGGGGGATTAGGGGCTAGTTAGAAGGAGTCTAGGTTGGAGGTTAACGTGAGGGTGGGTAGGAAGCCGGGCAGTGAGGTGGGAAGAAATCTGGAAACAAGGACCTTATGTACCCTATACCCAGCGCACTCCCCTGGGACATGCAGTCCCCACTGAGGCCACAGCGTGGCGCCCTAGCACCATTCGGGGATTCTGAGCCAGCGCGGGGAGCAGAGTGGGCGGTGAGGGTGAGGCTGAGGCTGCTTTTCTCTTCTCACACTGTCCAGGGCGGGGAGCCTATGGGGCCTGCTCTGCGTAGGCGCGGTCGGCTTGGGATTCCTGTGTAGTAGCAGGAAGACGTGGGGTGTGGAAAAGCCCGCCCGCGCCACAAACACACGTGGGATCTACATATGACTTCTGTTGGGGACACACATTCTAGCCTGAGCTACTCTGCACGTGGCGTCTTGTGTGTCCTGGCGCGAAGCCTGTGGTGCAGAGGGCCGCTCCTCTGACTGGAGGGCCCCAGAAACGAGCTCCATCCCTGTGGGGTCATGGAAGAACCCGAATCTCCAGTACCTGCCACTGACTGGCTTTGAGACTGCCAGCAATTTACCTAAACTGTGTGTCTTGAGCTCCTTGTCTATGTAAAGTAGAATGACTGCCAAGTTCACAGCGTTGTTAGAGGATTGAATGAGTCAAGCATCCAGGGCAATTATTTGAACTGCTGTAGGAATTACCAGAGGAACGTGTTGAAAAATGCAGATTTCTGGCCCCACCACCACAGGGTCATTTAATAGTTCTGAGTGAGGCCAGGAATCTATTTTTAACAAGCTCTTCAAGTAATTCTGATGTTTCTCTTCCCTCACTTTGAGAAACTGACCTAGGACGTACAAGGTTACCTATTAGTTCTCTTCCCTTCTGAGTCCTTGAGAGGGACAGTGTGACAATCATGGGACTGGGATGACAAGAGTACACAGGCATGCTCTCCAGATGATTGTAGCCAAGATGGGGGGATAGGGGTCTGGGATGGGGGCATGATGTGTGAGATCAAAATGGATGTTTGAGACCTGGGGGGATGGAATGTACTGAGGGGCTGAGGTGTTGGCACCAGGGCGGGCAACACTTAGGGTGATGGGGGTGTGTCGGTGTGTTGGAGTGTAGAGTGTGACGAGTTGTTGAAGAGGATGGGGTCAGAGTGCACTAGGAGGAGAAAGCGGGAGAGGAAGGACCTGATAGGTGGGGTGGAGATGGATATTCCTTATACCATGGGGTGATGAAGACTGCGATGCTCAGATGCTCAATGAAGCCCTATGGGGGCAGCCATGCTTTGTGATTTGTGGTGAGGCATCCAGCCCGAAGCTTCTGGCAGTTCTCTCTTTTGAAGTAAGAGGGGAGGGGGCTGTTTCTTAAGAGCTTCTTGGGGAACTTTCCAGCCCCTTGTGGTAACCCCAGTGGTATAGGTGAATGTATGTGTGTGTAAGGGGATGGGCTATATCTTATACAGTGAGATGCTCAAAAGTCCCTTCCTAGATTTCCTGTATAATTTGACGAGAGAGAGTGAGTCTTCAGGACACTCCTCTGTCTCCTACCCCCACACACGGAATATTGTTTGACCCTTCTGTTTTCTCTTGGATCTCAAGTCCCCAAAAGGGAGGGCAACCCTCTTGACAGCTCCCCAAGAGGAACACGTGGATGTCAGCTGACAGAAGACACCCCCAAGAAACTCTGAAGACCTTCCAAGAGGAACATTCTAGAAGGAATCCTAAAATTACCAAATCCTTGAACACTGGAGCTGGAAGAGAGTTTAGACACCATCCAGTGCAGCCTCCCCCAGCATGGTTTTGCGGAGTAGACAGCTTATGTGAATGCCTTGCCTTTGAAGATCCCAAAATCTGATAGGGGAGACAAGACTCATACATTACCTAGAGAAAAGGGAGATACAGTAGAGTGAAATGCTGGGTTGTGAAGTTCTGCCAGTAAACACCTAGGTCAGAGGAGGGTGAGAGCCTACCAAAGGACAGCTGCTGGAAGTGCACCTTAAAATGAGTAAACCAGTTGCTGTCTAGTTGATTCTAACTCCTGGTGACCCCGACTAATGATGATCCTATGTACTTCAGAGTAGAACTGGGCTCCATAGGGTATTCAGTGGCTAATTTTTAAGAAGTAGATCACCAGGCCTTTTTTTCCGAGGCGCCTCTGGGCCTTTCAATTAGCAGCCAAGTGTATTAACCATTTTCACCACCCAGGGATTCCTTAAAATGAGTAGGATTTATTTTCTGATTATGATTCCATGAAAAATAAAGAAGAAAACAAAAAATGTTGAGATGGGAGAGTGGCGCATGTTGGTCTGCTCCAGAAAGATAAAGAAGGGGAACAAACAACGGCAGGTTGAATGAGCATCTGAGGTTTGGAGGACAGTGAAGAGACCAGCTTGATTGGAGGTCAGGGACCATTGTTGGGGCACAGTGAGAAAGGAAGAGGGCTGGGCACAAGAGTGAACATGCCAGAGAAGCCTTTCCCAGACAAATAGGTGGGGAACCAAGAGAGGGGAGGTCATTGAGATGGGGACAAGGGACAGGAGGGGTGGTCACCATGGTCAAACTCAGAGGAGTTTGGGTGCAGGAGGTGGAGGTGAGGACCTAGTGAAGGTCACTGGAGTTGTGATTAAGAGATCAGCAGAATGGTAAGTTGGTAAAAAGGAAATAGGGGCAGCCAGTGTAGACAACTGTAGGTTATCCTTTGAGAAGTACACAGAGAAGGACTAGAGATAGGCCTGTATTTTGAAAAGGAAGCTGCAGCAAAGCTTTGTTAATCAGAGGGAGATGAATGAGTCTGTAGACAGAGGAGAAGGAGTCACTGGAAGGGGAGAGAGTGAAACCACAAAAGAACAGACACTTGGAGAGGCCAAACTCTAGAAGGGAAAAAGGGACAAGGAGCCAGGGCCTGGAGGAGGCTGAAGCCTCAGAGATGGGAGGAAAGGGATTCAGTCAGGTCCCAGGCTTTGCTTTCCAAAAAGCAGGAGTTCAGATTGAGGGGTTGGCTGCTCTAAGTGAGGGTGGCCAGGGCAGGACTGGCTGGAGGGATGAAGAGGGAAGGGTGGAATTGCTGTTGTGGGGAATTTGGTTGGGAATCAAAGGAGCAGTCTGGATGTCTGACATGTTAGCCAGTAGAGCTGGGGCGCAATGATGCTGGGCTGGGTCTGATGCTGTGAAGCACGACTCTGCTTCCAGGAGCAGGGTGAAGCAAGCAGGCCACAGTGTAACCCAATTACAACAGTCTCAGCACCCAGAGGAGCCTGGGGGCCTGGACACCTTGAGGACAGTGAAGGACCTCATGTACCAGCATGGGGGTCAAGGGCCTGGGCCCTGGAGTCAAGGGTTGAGTTCAAATGTGAGGCATTATTGTTATTATTTTTAAGTATCTGAGGTGGGATCTGGGTGGAGAGAAGAACACGAGGAGCTGAAGAAAAGGAGCACTTGCTTTGTGCCAAGTACTGTTCTATATGAACCAATTTAATCTTCACAAAACCACTATGTGTTAGGTGCTATTATCATTACCATTTTACAAATGAGGAAATTGAGATTCAGAGAGGGGAAGTAAATTAGCCAAGGTCACACAGCCAGTTGAAGGCATCAAAAGGTTTTTCGGATTCCAAAGTCTGTTCTTTTTATTATCCCCTTTTATCAGTTACTAGTTGGATGACCTTAAGCAGGCTACTTAATTTCTCCCTCAATTTCCTTATCTGTAAAGTGAGGATAATATTACTATCTTATAGGGTTGTTGTGAGGATTAAATGAATTAATATCTATAAAGAGCTTAAGACAGTGTCTAGTACCTAGAAAGTGCTGCTCAAGTATGCTATCATCGTCATCACCACCATCATCATTATAATCATCATTACTCCTCACAACCTCCAGCCAGAAGCTAAGGACTTTGAGGAAGTTGAAAGAAGATCCTGGAACATATTTAGAGAGGATTGGGTAGTGGGAGAAGGTGAGAAAAGAGTATCCAATGAATAGTCCTCAACCAGGGACATGTTTGTTGTCACAGTGACCTGGAGGAGCTACTGGCTTTTAGTGGGTGGAAGATGGGAATGCTAACAGTGGTCAGTCACATCTCAGTTTAGAGTGTGCAGGAGAAACTCAGCTGGGAAGAGTGCTTGGGATTTAACTCCTCAGAAGAGTAGTAGATCTGGAGATTGGAGAACTGCTTGAGCAAGTGTTGGGTGTTTACAGTGAGCTTGGAGATCTGTGAGGGGCAGGGAAGAATCAGACTCTGTTGAAGGAGAGGCTTCCTGGGGGGAGGCACAAAAGGCCAGGCTGAGTGGTCTGGATGATGAGCAGGAGAAAGGGAGAGTCATGGAGTTCTGGGCAGGGGTTGACATATTTAGGAAGGTCACTCACGCAGCTAGGGAAGAGGTTGGGTTGGACGGGGAGAATCTGGGGACCCATTAGGGGAGTAAGGTCAAACCCTAGCAGTAAAGGTGTGTGGGCTAGACTGGGGTGTGGGGTTGGAGTGAGCAGAACATGTGCAACACTGAGGGACTGTGAAGGAAAAATCCCATTGTGAAGATTGGACACCCAGATCTAGCCTGGGATGCCGTGGGATAGGGAATTCTGGGAAAGGTGGGCTGATTTGGCACTCAGGGTGGTCACACTGAATTTAAGATGATAATTAGAAGTCTTGAGATGTCCAGTAAAGAGCTGGAGATGCTGGTTAGAAGTCAGTACTGAAGTACTGATTTGGGAGTCATTAATCAACATCTAATGAGTACCCAAGGTGCTCAATACACATAAAATAGGGCCCCTTTGTGGGTCATTCCTATGGGGTTGATAGTTGAATTTGAAGTCCTGCTGGTAGATGAGTTTGTTACAGGAGAGAGTATGGAGGGGGAAGTGGTGAAAACCTTCAGACTGAGCCTGGGCCCCTTTCCTGTATAGAAAGAGGAGAAGGGCAGCCGGTAGGGAATCAGAGAATGTCAGAGAGGTCCGAGAACTAGGCGCAGGAGGGCTGTGGAAGCCAGAGGAGCTGAGTGTTTCCAGGAGGGCCCCGCCATTGCCAGCTGTTGCAGAGTGAAGGCCTAGGAGCTGGCAGCTTCCAGAGCAAGTGATTCCTGGAGAGTGGCAGAGTGGACACCAGAAACAGGCAGCGGGGCTGCTGAGGGAAGGAGGCAATGGGAGAAGATGGCTGATGGGCTGGAGAAGTCTGGAAGTGGGATAGAGCTGTGGTTCAGGAGGCAGGGTGAAGAGGGTGCTTATGAGAGAGCGAGAGAAAGGGGTGAGCAATCAGTCGGAGCTGTAATAGAGAAGCCTGAATTTGCATGAGGGGGAGGGGGGAGGAGAGGAGGTTCTTCCCTGAGCTCACGGTTCACACCCCTGAGAGAACCCTGCCCCCACCACCACACCCGAGGTAGAAAGTAGTGGATTTTCCAGGCTCTGTTCTCTGACCATTTTTCTCCCTCTACTGTAACCTGTATTTTGAGACTATTTCTTCTGCCCCAGCCTTCAAGGAACATAGGAAAACAGCCTGTGTCCATGTGACTATCCTGATTTATCTGGCTTTCCTGTCCTGCTTCCAGACTCAACAGATTCCTGACTTATCTGCCTTCAGCCTTCTCTTCCTTGGGTTAAAGTTCAGCTCCCTTAAGGTGACTTACCTTCACAGTTTTTCCTGTTTGCCATCCACAGTCTGGTGTGGGCTTCTCAATAGTTTCAGGACCACCACCACCCTTCCCCCACACCATTCTCTTTTACCACCCCTGTTCAGGCAGTCTTGCCTGTTTTTGGCCCCTGCTTTGATCACAGTCCCTCAGGGAAATAGTGCCCTGACTCCCTCCCCCACCAGCTCTGTCTCTTTGAATCTGTCACCAGAGTTAGGAATCAGCATAGGATGTTGAAAACTCCTCTCCTCTAGGAATCCTCCTCCAATTGGGCTCATTCAATTCTTATTGCTTCTTTCCTCTGTTGCTTCTGCAGATGGGGGGTCCGGTTAGATGACTTTGCAGATAAAAAGCAGCACGTGCCCTGGTATCTTACTGTTTGGGACCCATTCTTGCTGTTATTGCATTGTAAGATTTTGGGAGGGACCTAGAGACACCTATTCCAGGGGTTTCAGAGTCTTTTTTTTAACCTTAGAACCTTCAATTCTGGAAGCATAAAAACACATACACAGATAAAAGCAGAGGTGCTGTGACTGAAGCTTGCTTGCCATTGCTGCAACCCTCATCCACAGCAGCCCTCATGCTCCTGAGATCCCCTAGAGCTCTGCAGAGCACATTTGGAGAGTCCAAGGCCTTCATTTACAGATAAGAAAACTGCAGCCCAGAATGGTGAAGGGACTTGTCCAAGGTCACACAGCAATAGTAGGAACTCAGGATTCCCCGAATTCTTCCCAGTTTTAGCATTTTAGGATTTATTAACTTCTGGCTGACTTATTAACTTCTCTTTGTGTTTGCCATTCATTCACTCAACAAAATGTTTATTGAGCACCTACTTTGTGTCAGGTACACAGTAGGCCCTTGGGTCAGATACTGTCTGCCCCCGTAGGGCTTTCAGTCTAGTGAGAGGAGCAGAAAGTAGTCAACGAATCACTGAAATACATGTAAAACTACATCTGTGAGAAATGCCATACGGAAGAGAGAAACAGTATAAGGAGGAGCTGGAAGTGGGGAATTTAACCTAGTTAGGAAGTGACCTGGAGCCCAGAGCTAAAGGTCAACTAGGAGAATAGAGGAGAGAGGAGTGTTCCAGGTGGAGGAAGCAGCATATGCAAAGGCCCTGTGGCAGGAAGGAGTGAAGTGAGGCTGAGGGACTGAAAGGCTTGTGTGGCTGGAGCACAGGGAGCAGGGGACCTGTGGCTGGTGAGGCAGGTGGAGACCCTACCATGTAGGGCTGCACAGGCTATGAAGGAGTGCTGGGCTTTAGTCTAGCCCCAGCAGGGTGATGTGGAGGGAGCAGGCAGCATGGTTACATTTGTGTTTCAAAAAGATGTCTCCAGTTGCAAAGGGTAACTAAATGCCCTGTGCCTACCCTGTCCCAGTGGGGTTCCTTTTGTTCCATCTCTTCCTTGTGTCTGCTTTTCTGATTTCAGTCACACACTGCTTGGGGCGTTCTCAGCAGGGCTTCTTTCCACCTTTTTGTGTATGGTAGTGTGTGAATGTGCTGCCAGTGTATCATTTATTCACTCAATAAATATTTATTAAATTTTAAGTGCTATTATCAGCCAGATGCTGCTTGATGATCAATGTGGGCAACCGATATTATGGGTGATTGTGTGTCTGTGTGTGATACATTGTGTCATTTTGTGTGAGTCCTTGTATGTGAATGCATTGACTATGTGCTCTGTATGACTGCTTGATTGTACAGTTGTTGGTGTAAACCTCCTTTAGGTGTCATGTGTGACTGTCATTGTGGCTGTTGTGTGTAACTTGATGAGACAGCATCACCAGGTATGGCTGACATTGTGGGTGGTTGTGTGTGTTGCTGGGTAGTGTGAATGTACGACTGTCAGCATGTGGCATGCAGGCCCCAACTGGGTGAGGCTTGGTTGGTGTGGTGTGTCAGGGGGAGAGGGGTGTGTGGGAAACCCCCGCTCCTGCTGTAAATCCAGAGGAGAACGAGCTTCCTGGGACTGTTGGAGGCGCTCTCCATGGCCCCTGGGATGATTGATGTCAGGAGTGAAGATTCCGCCTGCCTGGTGCAGCCCTGGGATGTTGGGGAGCCAGAGCCTCCCCTGCAGGCTCTGGAGGGAAGAGGGGAGATGGGGGCGACTGGGCGGGCCAGGGCTGGCCAGACGGGGCCAGATTAATAAAGAGGGACCTGGGGGAGGGAAGGCAAGGCTGGCGCTGTGGCGGGGAGGCGGCCAAGATGAAAGTGGCCCGGCTGGCGGGCAGGCAGGTGGCCTCTCCCCTGCCCTGTCAGCACTTTTTAATGTCCCCTTGGTTAGAATGTGTGGGAGGAGTGGAGCAGGGGAGCTGGAGCTCACCTTTCCCAGGCCCTGAGGAGGGGGCTGGGGCAGCCACGGGTGGGGTTTTCTTGGTGGGGTGGGAGGTATATGTCTCATAGGTGTAACTGAGAGGAAGAGCCAGGCTCATGCCCCCTCCCTTGCCCCACTAAAAAATCCCCTTAGCTGAAACTGTCTAGGGAAACAGGATTTAGAAGCAACTGGAGAAACAGAAAAACAGAAAGGGAGGTGGAAGGTGATGACTGTGTGAGATTGTGTATGTGCAGGTGTGTATGTATCTGCACAGGTAGGTTACTGTGGTGTGTGTGTGAGAGAATCTGAATCTGAGTAAATAAATGAGTGTGAGTCTCAGTGCATGAGAATGTGTGAGGAAGACCAGTCTGTGTTTGTGTTTGTTCAGCCCTCTGTGAGTGGGAATTTAAATTTTAAAACAGGGGCTTGGATCCTGACTTGGCCTGTTGCTGGTGTGTGGCTTTGAGCAGATTATTTGACCTTGCCAAGCTTTGTTGCTTCATCTCTAAAGTAGAGATAAGGGTATCTGTTTCACAGGATGATTGTGAGGCTTAAATGGAATGAAATGCATAAATGTGTAGTATCATCGCTAATAATCTGCACATGGGTGTGTGGGGTGACTGTGCAATGCTGTGGGTGGGTCTAGGGGCCTGAGCAGCTTCGTGGATAGGTCATAGCGAGTATCTAGATGAGAGAACAAGTATGTTGGTGCATTTGGGACTCTCTGAGTCTGTTGTGGGAGTGAGTATACAAGTGTGTAGCTGTGTATTTGGTATTGGTATTAAAGTATATGAAAATATCTGTGTGAATCCAAGGGTGGTGAGTGTACGTGTCTTTGTGTGGCCATGAATATGTGAGTTTGTCTCAGGCTGTCTATGCTGTTGTGTATGTCTATTCACAGTAGATGACTCTGTGTCTCAGGAGAATCTGAGTTGCCCTGGCACCTGCGGTTGACGTGTGCATCTTGGGGTGTGTTGGCTGTGAGGTGTGTGGTACGTGTTTGGTGTGTCTCTGGGTGTGTGTCCCAACGTGAGTTGTGGCTGAATGTGCCTTTGTCTCGGCCTTGTGCATGTGATGGTGGGGTGTGGTGCCTTGGTGTGGTGTGTGTGACTCTGTGTGTGTGTGTGTGTGTATATATATATGTGTGTGCGCGCGCGCGCGTGTGAGTATGTGTTTGGTGAGCGGCTCTGCTGCCTTAAGCACCTTTCGAATACATTGGCCACAGCTCATTGAATCCTTTAACAATCTGACTCTGCTCTTCCTTCCCCGTTTTTTCTAATTCAGTTCCTCTTATTACAAAAATAAAAAATAAAGCGCTGCCCCTTTCCAGTGGCTGGCCCTGCGGAGCCCCGCCTCGGGACCAGCCTCATTTCACTCCATTTTGGAGAAAACGGGAAGTCGGTAATTTTAAAAAATATTTTCTACTTTATTTGGGATTTAATGTTCTTACAGAATCCTGCTGCCTCCCTCTGTCCCCCGCCACCATCCACCCCCAGCCCCACATGCAAGAGGCGTAATGGCCCGTTCAGCATATTAGGGGAGCCAACCACGCGTGTGTGTGTGTGTGTGTGTGTGTGTGTGTGCACTAACACACACACACACACACACACACACACACACTTGGGTAGAAACACACAGAGACCCACAGCAGACACATACAAATGCACAGAGCTCAAATGTATATACTCAGACATAAACTCACTCTACAGAGACCCATCCCCAGGTACAGTCACACTCTGAAGGGAAGCACAAAACCCAGGAACCCTGTTAGGGGACCCTCTGGAGACATGGAGGGCATCTGACAGGCAGCAAGTGGAAGAAGGAGAAAGACAGGTTCACAGTAAGAGACAGATTGAAAGCAACTTTTGTTCCATAAACGAACATGAATAGAGTGGCTCATGGGAATGAGAGGGTGTTTGGTCATCCCTGGGCCAGGTGTTGCCCCATTTTAGACAAGGGGACACTGCAGGGTCAAGGAGTGATTATGCAAGGTCATGCAGGTAGTCAGGAATAGATGTGGGAACAGAAATAAAGAATCTTGTACCACTTTCCTCTGCCCTGCTGTTGGGGTCTTAGGACAGTAAACTCTGAGTGTGTGTGTAAGAGGTGTTTTTGAACAACACTAACTTAAGTGCCATACATATTATTGTTGTATGCCATTGAGTCGATTCCAACTCATAGTGACCTCATATGACAGGGTAGAACTGCTCATAGGGTTTCCTAGGCTGTAAACTTTATGGGAGCGGATTGCCAGGTCTTTTCTCCCATGAATCCTCTGATGGGTTCTAACCACTGACCTTTCAGTTAGCAGCTGAGAGCTTTAACCGTTGTGCCACCAGGGCTCCTTCATATACATATTAGGCTCAACAAATGTTTGCAGAGGCTGCCAGAATATGTGTGTGACACTGTATGTCTGTAAAGGTATGTTTGAGAACCTGTATGTGCACACATGGGAGCGTCTACCATGTGTATATACCTGTGTCAGAGTGGACATGTCTTTGCATAGACTGTAAGCCCCAGGGGGACAGGAACCATGTCTATCCTTTTCACCTAACAAAGGGCTTGGCATATAGTAGGTGCTCAATAAATATTTTTTTGAGAACAAATTGATGAATGAAATCACTCTGGGAGCTCAGATAGCTTTGGGAGGGCCTGACCACCATTGGTGAGACACCTGGCGCAGCCAAGCCTCTGGGCAGAGGGGAGATTATACACCATGAGGTGGGATGGTAACTCTGGTGATCTTGCCCTGCCACCATCTTTCTTGCTGTGAGATGTGGGTCTGTGGTCTGTACTTTGTCCAGGGAAATAGGTCTCATGAGTTAGTTCAGATCATCCTGTGGAGGAAAAAGCAAAAGGAAACAAAAGAGCTATGTTTGTTAAATATGGGACAAGTGAGGGAGAGAAAGGCAGTGGTGGACAGAAACTCAAGATGAATGGGTGGGCAGAGAGACAAACATACTGCTAAACACATAAACTAATGAATAGATTTACTTCTAGACAGACCAAATGATAAAGAAAGACACAGATAATTAGATGTACAGATAGACACACACAAAGTGACGTGAATAGGCAGGCAGGCAGACAGTCCTGAGGAGTGATTGACATATAGACTAACAGACAGGCAGACCAATCGATAGACAGATAAATGAATGGACAGCTTATTGCATACAGAAGACAGATGTAGAGCTCAGTATACAGAGTGGGGCAGGCTTGGTTGGTAGACTACCCAACAGCCATGCCCCACCTTCTGTCCTTCTTCTTTCCTGCTAATGGAACCCACTTTTGTTTGGTGTTTGGAGACTAAGCACTTGGGGAAATATTGAATCCCTCCCTTGTCCCAGAGGTGAATTTTAATTGGTCTAGGAAAATCATGGTATTTCCATTCCTCTTGCCAGTTAGGACTGGGCACACGATACAATTCTGACCATTGAAATGTTGGAGGAAGTCTGCTGAAGAGCTTTTTGGGAAAATCTACCTCTTCTTAAAAAGGGACACAGGCAGGGGATGTGCCTCCTTCTCTCCTTCTGGATTTTGGACTTTGCTATGTGAGTATGTAATGTGTTGAACTGCTGCAGCCTTTTTTAAACCCTGAGGTTCAGCTAGAATTCAAAAACTGACATGACAAGAATAGCAAAGGAGAGATGTGAAAAGAATTTGGGTACTTAATGATGCCACTGGGTCACATTAACCAATTTGGGAGTCTCCTTGCCCCAATCATCTTGTTATATAGGAAAAAATATATATATATATATAAACATCTAAGCCACTTTTGGTAGAGTTGTCTGTTACCTGCAGCCGAAAGCATTCTAATTGCTACACAAATCAACTGACAGATTGGCAAACAAATAATAGAGAACTGGAGAGTTGGATGAGTGGAGAGACCAACCAATAGACAGGAAGACATACAGGTAGAAAGATGATCAATAGACCAGCAGTTAGACAATAAACAGATTCTTCAACTGACAAAGACAGGAGATGTTTGGTAGATGGATACTAGGTAGGCAGACAGATGGAAAGAGATGGATTAGACAAATGGAAATATGGATTGTAGCATGGGGGCATAAATGGAAGAACTGGCAGATGGAGACACAGACAGACAAACAGTCCATCAGGCCAGTAACCTCCAGAAAATCTTCGTGACCCAGTATGATTTAGATTTTTCTCAGTGCTTCCATGGCTACCTGTATACAACACTGCTATGTGGTGAAAATGGGTTTCCTTCCCACTCTCCTTCACAATAAATTCCAGGTCACAAGTTCCTTGAGGACAGGAATTCCATCTTTCTCACCTTTAATATCCCCAAACTAACACAGAACTGGGCACACAGTAGGTGCTTAATAAATATTTATTTGTTGAATGAATGACTGAATGAATGGCTGTAGATGGATGGATAGGTGGATGAATGGGTGGATAGAAGGAAAGAAGGAAGGAAGGGACAACAAATAGGAAGATGGATAAAAAATTGTGCAGATAAATAGATGGACAGACAATCTGGCAAACAGGTTGACAGATCATCAGGGAGACACAGAGAGAGTATGTTCACGTGTGTATCAACATGCTTATTTCAGACAGACAAACAGAGAAACGGAATGATCAGTGTACAGACAGATGTGTGTGTGATGTGGGGAGGGGAGGGAGAATGAACATGGTTGAATAGAACACTAACTGGCAGGCAGGTATATTGTGGATGGATGGATGGTCAGCCATACGGTTAGATGGATTAAACAAAACAAAACAAAAAACCAGAAAAAATAAATGGGTGGGTGGACAAAGAGACAGACAGCTAGGCAAACCTAGGACATGTAGATATCTGGCTAGCTAGACAAATTAAAAGGCAAAAAAAGAGAAATGGGTATATAAATAGACGGATACATAGACTAATAGAGAGATCAACAGCAGATAAACTGGGGAGCAGATAGTTGGAAACAACCAAATTTAGAGATTCCAACGTTTCTTACCCATTAGATACTTGTTTCCACTGATTAGGTATTTTTCTTGTTTGGGAAACATTCATTTATTAATATTTTCTCTCTCCTTCTCTCTCTCCCTCTGCCTCTCCCTCTGCCTCTCTCCTCACTGGGGAGTGTGGGCAGTCAAAGAAGCTGTCACGTATTAAACAATGCCTGGGCTGAGTTTAGAAGGGTGAATAAGGGTAATATAGGCAAAAAAAAAACCCACAAAAAACAAAAAAGAACCCAAAGCCAAGGAGGGGTATAGTGAAAGTAGAGTTTCCAGCAAAGATGACACAGAAGAAGTAGTATGGACCCAGATCTGAAGGTCTGCTCTGCCATGCTAAAGAATGCGAGTTTTTCTATTAAGGGAAGGGGGAGCCCTTAAAGACTTTGGACAATAAGTGACCTAATTAAGATTTGCATTTTAGAACAATCCTGGCACTGCTACTTACTAGCTGTGTTACTAATAAGTTACTTAACTTTTCTGTGCCTCAATTTCCTTATCTGTAAAATGGGAACAATAATAGCGTCTGCCTTTTAGGGTTGTTGTAAGAATTAAGTGAGATAGCGTAAGTAAGACATTTAGAACAGTAGCTGGCATGTGGTAAGTCCTCAGTGAAGTTTAGCTATTAGTATTAGCTATTGCAGGCTAGCCCGGAAGTAGAGGGATACCAGTGGAGAGTCCAGTCAGATGGCTACTGCAGGTAGTCAAGAAGGATGTGATAAGGACCACAATTAAGGCAGAGGCAGTAGAATTGGGGGAGGGTGAGGCCCAGTTTAAAAGCTTTTAAGATTTTAAAATTTATAGGACTTAAGTTGCTTCCGTGAAAGAGGTAATTTGAAAAAAAATGGCATTCACAATGACCTTCAGGTTTCTGGTATCTAATTCTGGGAACACACAAATGGATCGTGGTGGGGGCGGTGGTGGTTAAGTTCATTTTAGATGAGTTGAAATGGAGATTCTTGAGAAGCCTCTAGCTGAAGATGCTGGTCTGTTGTTCCGAGCTGAGTTCTGAGAGGTCTGAATGAAAAAAAAGTGTGGGGATCATTTGTGTCAAAGTGGTCAGTGGAGCCATGGACTTAGATGAGATCACTGAGGTGAATGTGTGGAAAGGGAAGAGCTGTGAGCCCATGATGGAACCATGGGAAACACCATAATTAAGGGAGCTTCTGAGGGAAACAGAAGAAACCCCAGAGAAGCAGGAGGAAACAAGGAGATGCCGCTGTCCCGAAAACTGAGGGAGTAGAGAGGCCCAAAGAGGTGCCAGCCACCATGGCTCAGTGCCACCCAGAGAGCAACAAAGGTGAAAGTGGCTGAATCTGTTGAGGAGGAAGGTGGTTCCTGGTGGTTGATCTTGAGGCGAGCAATTTCATTAAAGTGGGAGAGAGGTGAGTGGAAGTCAGGTTGTGATGGTTTGAAAAATGAAGAGGAAGCCGAGGTAGCACATCTGTAAATGGACAGACGTGTGGATAGAAAGATTATCCAGGGATCATTGCTGGATCCCATCCAAATGAAATCTTTCCGAATGGCCTTTGCTTGCATGCCCCTGTCATGTTTTCATCGCAGACTGCCTTTGTCTCTGTGTCCCTCCTTTACCTCCTCTACTAGAAAGTAAGCTCCCTCAATGTAGGAATCTCATTGGCTTTCATGTCCTCCACCATGCCAGGTATGGAGCTGATGGGACCTGCAGGTCATCAGCAGTTGCTTCTCGAGTGAATGAATGATCTGAGGTGAAACCATGAAGCAAGTTTCCTGGTTTGCAGACTGGTTGGTCAGCAGAGAAGCAGTGAAACTTATTTCTGAAAGAAGATGTCTGGTGAGAAGAGGGATGACTGAGAATATGGGAAGTGTGAATCAAAGCACGTTGGGGAAAATAAATACAACTGCCTTTTGAGCAGAAG
Organism: Dugong dugon; assembly: GCA_030035585.1. NCBI lineage: Eukaryota > Metazoa > Chordata > Mammalia > Sirenia > Dugongidae > Dugong > Dugong dugon. Next base: position 53,565,901 of record CM057475.1, read on the forward strand.
GTCTTAACCTTTTTTAAATCTTGGACCCCTTGGAGACTCCAATGTCAATAATGAACACTCACCCCAGGAAAAAATACACATTCACTCCCAGGCTGCATATAAATTCAGGGGCTTCACAGTCCTTGCCCCAGTGGCCCATCAATGGACCCCCTACCCCATGGCGGTCCATCATGGAATCCAAGTCCAAACATGGAGTGTTTATCAGTCCTGTGACCTTGGGTACTTCACTTACTCCTTCTGGGACTAAATTTTACACATTTTTGCAAGTCATTTGGTATCCAGGTATTTTACATACCAGAATTATTCTACTCTCTTAGTATCATTAGTTTCATTAAAGTTTCTTTAAAGTGGGAGAGAGGTGAGTGGAAGGCAGGTTGTGATGGTTTTAGAAAAGAAGCTGAAGCTGAGGGGAGCACATCTCTAAATGGACAGACATGTGGATAGAAAGATTACCCAGGGATCATTGCTGGATCCTATCCACATGAAATCTTTCCAAATGGCCTTAGAATTATCCCCATTTTGAAAATAGGGACATGGAGTATCAGAGTTCAAGAAACTTAACCAAACGTACACATGAGTAAGTTAAGTAAGTGAAACCTCTTGCTTTCTGCTCTTTACTCTCTAAATCCTCTCTTCCAACAACTTCTGCTATGACCTCTAAGCAGGTGACTCCCAAATCTATGCTTTAGTCCAGAACCTTATTTCAACGACCTGCTGGTAGTTTATCACCTAAATCAGTGGTTCTCAGACTTTACTGTGCATCAGAATCACCTGCAGGGCTTCTTAAAACACAGATTGCTGGGCCCCACTCCCAGAGTTTCTGATTCAGTAGGTCTAGGATGGAACCAAAGAATATTTTTTACAGCATTATTAAAGTATAATTGACATACAACTGACTGCACACATTTAAAGTGAACAATTTGGTAAGTTTTGACATATGAACATCCCACTGAAACCAATACCACAATCAAGATAATTAACATTCCCATTCCCCTTTATAATTCCTCTTTCCCTTGACTTCCAACTCCACCCCCATTCCCAGGTAACCACTGATCTGTTTTCTGTTACTATAGATTACTTTGCATCTTCTAGAATTTTATGTAAACAGAATCATATGATATTTTGAGATTCATCCATGTTGCTGCATGTATTATATGCTCATTCCTTTTTATTACTGAGTAGTAATCGATTGTATGGATATATACAATTTGTTTATCCTGTTGATGGGAATTTGGGTTGTTTCAAGTTTGGAGACTAGTACAAAAAAAGCTTCTAAGAACATTCATGTATAAATCTTGGTGTGACCAGAAGAGAAACTAGATAACTGGGAGCTCTTAAAAATTAAACACTTATGCTCATCTACAGACTTCACCAAAAGAGGAAAAAGAACCTACAGACTGGGAAAAAAATTTTGACTATGACAGATCAGGGTCTAACCTCGAAAATCTACAAGATACTGCAAAACCTCAACAACAAAAAGACAAATAACCCAATTAAAAAATGGGCAAAGGATATGAACAGGCACTTCACCAAAGAAGACATTCAGGCAGCTAACAGACACAAGAGGAAATGCTCACGATCATTAGCCATTAGAGAAATGCATATCAAAACTACAATGAGATATCATCTCACCCCAACAAGGCTTGCATTAATCCAAAAAACACAAAATAATAAATGTTGGAGAGGTTGTGGAGAGACTGGAACACTTATACACTGCTGGTGGGAATGTAAAATGGTACAACCACTTTGGAAATCGATTTGGCACTTCCTTAAAAAGCTAGAAATAGAAGTACCATACAATCCAGCAATCCCACTTCTTGGAATATAGCCTAGGGAAATAAGAGCTGTCACATTAATAGATAATATGCATACCCATGTTCATGGCAACACTGTTCACGATAGCAAAAAGATGGAAACAACCTAGGTGCCCATCAGTGGACGAATGGATAAACAAATTATGGTATATTCACATAATGGAATACTACGCAATGATAAAGAACAACGATGAATCTTAGAAACATCTCATAACATGGATGAATCTAGAAACCATTATGGTGAGTGAATTTAATCAGTCACAAGAGGACAAATATTGTATGAGACCACTATTGTAAGAACTCAAGAAAAGGTTTAAACACAGAAGAAAACATTCTTTGATGGTTACTAGAGTGAGGAGGGAGGAAGAGGGGTATTCACTAACTACATAGAAGATACGAATTATCTTAGGTGAAAGGAAGGACAGCACACAATATAGGGAAAGTCAGCACAACTGGACTAAACCAACAGCTAAGAGGTTTCCTGAGTACAACCAAACACTTCAAGGGACAGAGTAGCAGGAGTGGGGGTCTGGGGACCATGGTTTTAGGGGACATCTAGGTCTATTGGCATAACAAACTTTATTAAGAAAATGTTCTGCATTCCACTTTGGTAAGTGGCATCTGGGGCCTTAAAAGCTAGCGAGCAGCCATCTAAGATGCATCAATTGGTCCCAACCCACATGGAGCAAAGGAGAAAGAAGAACACCAAAGATGCAAGGAAAACATTAGCCCAAGAGACAGAAAGGGCCACATAAACCAGAGACTCCATCAGCCTGAGACCAGACCACCAATGACTACCCTGACAGGGAACACAACAGAGTCTCTGATGGAGCAGGAGAAAAGTGGGGCAGAACTCAAATTGTAGTGAAAAGACCAGACTTAATGGTCTGACTGAGACTGGAAGGACCCCGGAAGACATGGTACTCGGACTCTGTTAGCCCAGAACTGAAACCATTCCCGAAGCCAACTCTTCAGACATAGATTAGACTGGACTATAAGACATAAAATGATACCCGTGAAGCAAGTGCTTCTTAGCTCAAGTAGATACATGAGACTAAATGGGCAGCTCCTGTCTGGATGAGAAGGCAAAAAGGGACAGGAGCTGGTTGAATGGACACAGGAAATCTGGGGTGGAAAGGAGGAGTGTGCTGTCACATTATAAGGAGAGCAACTAGGGTCACATAATAATGTATGTATAAATTTTTGTATGAGAAACTAACTTGAACTATAAACTTTCACTTAAAGCACACACACAAAAAATTCTCAATGTGAACATATGATTTTATTTCTCGTGGGAGTGGAATGACTGGGTCATATAGTTCTTGTTGTTGTTAGCAGCTGTTGAATTGGCCCCCAACTCATGGCGACCCCATGTGTTACAGAGTAGAACTACTCCGTAGGGTTTTCTTGGCTGTACTCTTTACGGAAGCAGATCACCAGATCTTTTCTTCTTTCAGTGAGTGGCCGATTACAAACTGTTTGGGCCACTGACGCTCCTTGGGTCATACATATAGTAGGTGTATGTTTAACTTTATTAAAAACTGCCAAACTGTTTGTCCAAAATGGTTGTACCATTTTACATTCCCACCAACAGTGTATGAGAGCTCCAATTGCTCCACATCCTTGTCAACACTTGGTATGGTCAGTCTTTTTAGTTATTTTAGTGGGTATGTAGTAATATCTCATTGTGATTTTAATTTGCATTTACCTAATGATTAATGATGTTGAGAAGCTTTTCAAGTACTTATTTGCCATCCATATATCTTCTTCAGTTAAATGTCTGTTCAAATCCTTTGCATACCTTTATTTTGGACTGTATTTCTTCTTCTTATATGTATGTTCTTTTATATATATATATTTTTATATAGTCTAGACACAAGTCTTTTGTTGGATATATGTTTTGCAGGTGAGTTCTCTAAGTATGTGACTTGGCTTTCATTGTTTTAAACAGTGCCTTTTGAACAGTTGACATTTTTAATTTGATGAAGTCCAATTTATTGATTTTTTTCCTTTATAATTTGTGCTTTTTTGACATATTTTAAAAATCTTTGCCAACCCCAAGATTATTAAGATTTTTCTCCCATATTTTCTTATAGAAGTTTTATAGGTTTAGCTTTTTTTTTTTTTTTTTTTTTTTTTTGGCAATGAAGGAGTCTTTATTAGGGAGATTTATACACCGAAGCAGTGGTCCCCAACAGCAGGAGGACCAAAGCAGATCTCTGCAGCCAGCAGCAGGGGGGACAGAAATTTTATAGTGGTCAAGGACAAACATGGCTTTGAGCCAGAGAGTTACATAAGACTTCTTCAGCAAAGTCACATAACAGAGGCTTTGAAAACGTCAGTGAACTAATGGAAAGCATGAGGGAAGCCATGTTTGGCCTCTCAAAGCCTGTTTTCCCATTCAATTACTCTTTGCTGTGTTATTTTAGTGATTGCTTTAAGGCTTATACTGTACAATATAAACTTATTCCAGTCTGTTTTCAAGTGATATTACACTACTTCATGTACAGCATAAGACTCTTACAACAGTATACTTCCCATTTCTCCCCTCTTGGCCTTTGTGTGTGTGTGTGTGTTTTTAATAATATTTTATTGTGTTTTCAGTGATGGTTTACAGAGAATTTTAGGTTTCCTTTCAACAATTTCTAAACAAGTTGTTCAATGACATTGGTTACATTCTTCACAATGCATGAACATCCTCATTATTTCCATTCTGGTTGTTCCATTTCCATTAATCTAGTTTCCCTGCCCCCTTACATTCTCAAAGTAATTGTTGACTGTTTGGACTCATATAGGTGGTTTTTTAAAGGAGCACATTATTTACAGGTGATATTTATCATTTTTTGAGCCAGTTTGTTATCTAGCTACAAGATGACCTCAGGAGTTAGTTTTGGTTCAAGGTCTGAAGAACATTTCAGGGCAATATTCTCTGGGAATCCTCCAGTCTTAACTAGAGCAGTAGGTCTAGTTTTTTTTTTTTTAAAGAATTTGATGTTCTGTGCCACATTTTTCTCCTAGTTTATCAGGGTCCATCTATTGTAGCCGTAGTTAGAAGTCAGTAGTGGTAGCTGGGCACCATCCAGTTCTTCTGGTTTCAGGGTAGATGAGGCTGTGGTTCATGTAGATTGTGTCCTGTAGATTCTTTTGCATTATTTTTGTTATACATTTTACTTCTATGTATATTACAAATCCTACAATACACTGTTTTTATTTTAACTTGTTTTTTTTAACCCATGCGATTACCTTTTCCTTTGCTCCTCAATCCTTTCTGTAAATCCAGATTTCCATCTATTATCATTTTCCCTCTGTCTGAAAGACTTTGTTAACATTTCTTGTAAGGCGGGCCTGCTGGTAATGAATTGCTTTAGCTTTTGTATATTTGAAAAACCCTACTTTGCTTTTGTTTAAAAAAATATTTTTGCTGGATATAGAATTCTAAGTTGACAGCTTGCTTTCAGCACTTTATAGATGTTGCTCCACTGTCTTCTCACTTGTGTTGTTCCTGACAAGATTTCTGCTGTCACTCTTACCATATATTCCTCCGTACATAATGTCTTTTTTCTCTGGCTGCTTTTAAGATTTCTCTTTATCACTGATTTTAAACAATTTGATAATAATGACCCTTGGTGTCATTTTCTTCATGTTTCTTGCACTTGAGGTCTGTTAACCTTCTTGGGCCTGTGGATTTGTAATTTTTACCAAGACGGTAAAATATTTTGGTAATTCCTTCTTAAAATACTCTCCCCACCGCCACCACCTTTGGGGACTCCTAATCACACTTCTTGAAGTTTTCCCACAGCTTACTGATTCCTGTTCATTCTGTTTTAGTCTTTCTTCTGTTTCATCTTGGATAACTTCTATTGCTATGTCCCTGACACTTTTAAGTCCATGCCTTCCTCATTGGTTTTGGTTTTTAAAAAAAACCTGATATTTTACAAAAAAAGTATGTATTATTTTAATGTGTATGCCATGGATTGAATTGTGTCCCCAAAAAATATGTGTCAACTTGATTAGGACATGATTCCCAGTATTGTATGATTGCCTGCCATTCTGTCATCTGATGTGATTTTCTTATGTGTTGTAAATCCTATCACTGTGATGTTAATGAGATGGATTAGCGGCAGTTATATTGATGATATCTACAACATTAGAAGTGTCTTAAGCCAATCTCTTTTGAGATATAAAAGAGAGAAGCAAGTAGAGAGACAGAGAGATCTCATACCACCAAGAAAGCAGAGCGTGTCCTTGGGACCTGAGGTTCCTGCACAGAGAAGCTCCTAGACCAAGGGAAGATTGATAACAAAGACCTTCATCAAGAGCTGACAGAGAGAGAAAGCCTTCCCCTGGAGGTGATGCCCTGAATTTGGACTTGTAGCCTGCTGGTCTGAGAGAATAAATTTCTCTTTGTTGAAGCCATCCACTTGTGGTATTTCTATTGTAGCAGCACTGGTTAACTAAGACTGTATACATATTTTAAATTCACATGGTTGCCATTTTATAACCTATTGCTGAATCATTGTGATATATTGGTTTGGTTGTAGTATTACTGGAAATGTGACTTATCAATATTTTAATTTACAATAGGTTTATCTCCTAGGAGATGAAGGATCAGCCTTGAGATGCTGTGTTTCCTTTTCCTGTCATTTGGCTAATTCCTCTTCTTGGTGTACTCTGTTGATTCTCTTTTCAGATCTTGGTGCATCAGGCCCTGGGTGCTGATCATCTGCTGGACTTCTTTTCTTATTGGTTCTTACTTTCAATACTGGTGCTCTTATTACGTGTTGCCTTTGGTTTTTTCCTCATCTTGCTACAGTTCTCACTTTGAGGTGGTAATATCTGTAGACACACTTCATAGAGATTTCAAAATTTTTATAAACATACACTTAACATATATTTAAAAGAAAAAACCAACTTGAAATTAAATATGTCCTGTTATATTTACTATTACTTTACATTACAACTACTTTATATGAATTTGCCTCTCCTATAAATAAGTATGGGCACCTGGTCTTTCATATGCACCAGTCCAGTACCAGTTGCCATTAAGTCAACTCTGACTCATGGCAACTCCATGAGTATAATGGGGGTATACTCAGAGTATAACTGCTCCACAGGGTTTTCAATGACTGGTTTACCAGAAATAGATCACTAGGCATTTTCTTCCAAGATGCCTCTGGGTGGACTCAAGGCTCTTAACTTTAGTTTAGAGCTGAGCATGTTAACCGTGTGCACCACCTAGAGGCTCCTTAACAGGCACAGCGTGTTCCAATTAACTGTAATTATTTTCTTTTTAATGAATAAATTGCTGTACTTCTGGTTAATGGGACTCCTTTGTCCCTTCAGCACCCCCTCAGCATCCTTGAAAGTCACATTGCTTTCAGCCAAACAGGATGTTCCAGGTCCATGCTGGCTTTTCCTCCTCCAAGGCGTAGAATCAGGCACCTTCCCAGAATACTGGTTCCTTTTAGAGGAGTGTGCATGGGAGTTGGTGGTAAACAAAACCATGCTGCACTGTTAGAAGTGACAGAAGTGAAGATGTGTCATTGTAGGGACAGGAGTTCACTTTTTCCAAGTTAACAAATTCTGCTGCTGAAACTAACTTTTCCTGTAATCTTCGGTTTCACCAGTCATGAAGACTTTCTACTGCCTGACATCCAATAGTGGTTTGCGCACCATTGTAACTATGTGCTTCCCAGGTCTTCTCAGTGCGGGGCAGGTCTCCTCAGCGCGAGCTATGGCTGCCGTAGGTTTCCCGGGTCTCCTCAGCGCGGGCTATGTGCCGTGTGCTTCCCGGGTCTACTCAGCGCGTACTATGGCGTGTGCATTCCCAGTCTCCTCAGCGCGGGCGATGGCCACCGTATGCTTTCCAGGTCTCCTCAGCGCGGGCTATGTGCCGTGTACATCCCGGGTCTCCTCAGCGGGGGCTATGGCTGCCGTGTGCTTCCCGAGTCTCCTCAGCGCGGGCTATGGCTGCCGTGTGCTTCCCCTGCCTCCCCAGCGCGGGCGATGGCTTGTGCATCCCCGTCTCCTCAGCGCGGGGCTGGTCTCAGCGCCGGCGACCGCCCCTAGTTTCTTACCCCTGGTCTCCGACGTCGGTGAACCTGACGCAGCTGCTCCCGCTGGACACTCGGGGTAGAAGCCTCGACGTCGTGCACGAGCCCGTCCTTCCCGGCAGTGAGGACGGGGGCGTCTCGGGGAGTCCCCGGGGACCCGGGCATCTCCGCGAAAGGCCACCCAGCGCCCCCTCCCCGCCCCGCGCCTTCCGCACGCCTAGGTTTAGATTTTATATTGGGTCTATGATCCTTTTCAAGTTAATTTTTGTATATGGTGTGAGGTAATTTTTTTTTTTTTTGCATACGGATATCCAGTTGTTTCAGCATCAATTGTTGAAAAGATTGTTTTTTCTCCATTGAATTGCTTTGGTACCTTTGTAAAAAATCAATTGACCATACAGTATGGGTCTATTTCTGGATTCTCTGTGTTGTTCCTTTCATCTGTATGTCTATCTTTACACCAATAGCACACTGTGTTACTGTGTATTTATAAGTCTTGAAATCAGGTAGTGTAGATTTCCAGCTTTGTTCTTTTTCAATTATTTTAGCTATTCTATAAACTTCACACTTCCATATACATTTTAGAATCCATTTGTCAATTTATACAAATAAAAAGTCTACTGAGATTTTGATTGAGATTGCATTCAATCTATAGATCAATTTAGAGAGACTGACATTTTAATACATGAACATAATATTTCTCCATTAATTTGGGTCTTCTTTAATTTCTCTCAGCGATGTTTTGTAGTTTTCATAGTAAAAATCTTGTACATCTTTGGTCAAATTTATCTCTCATTCTCTGCATGTATCTATCTCAGCCCCTCTAAAGAGACTGTATGAGGCTGAAGAAGGGCCCACAATGGATCAAGAGGAAGAAAGAAGCAATTGGCACAAAGTAAGCCAAGAGGCATCCTGTATCTGGCAAGGACAAGACTGTGGGAGAATTATTACACTTGGTCCAGCCTGCCTCATAAGAACAAACAACTAATATTTACTAAGCACTTGGGATATGCTGACACCATGCAAAGTGATTTACATGCATTGTCTCATTTAATTTAATCCACCAACAGCCTATAAGATTGGCACTAATATCTCCCCTATCATACAAGTGAGAAGACTGAGGTTCAGAGGGGTTAACCAACTTATCCAGGGGCACAGAGCTTGTAAGTGGCAGAGCTGGAACTAAAACTCAGTTCTGTATAATTCCAAAACCATGATTTTAACCATGTGCTAGGTTTCATGAGATAGCTGTCTATCCCACTAAATAGTGGTGTCCTGGCATATATAAAAGCCATGACCTTTTTATTTCTGCTTGCCCTGCAGTACCACCACATTATCTGCTATGTCTTCAAGACTCAACAAATTGGTGAACAACAAAATAATCAAAGAAATGTTTTCCACTTCTGGGAAGATGGAATAGACATGTTTTTCCTTATTCCTCTCAATAAGTACAACAAAAAACCCTGAACCTTATATATAAAACAAATAAAAGGAGATTCTGAAAGGTGGAGAGAAGAAGCCAGGCCAGCTAAGAACTTCAGCACCCAAGAAACGCCATGGTGGTAAGTTCTGTGGATTTTCTTTTTGCCTTATATATCCCCAATTTGGAGCTAAAGAAGCCAGCAACCTGGAAATGCCAATAGAGGCAGACAAAAATGTCCCAATAAAAGCATGCTCTCTCTAGCCAGAGGGCCAGGAAAGGCGCAGCCTATCAAGACAGAAAACTTTTAGACAATAACAGCTCTATCCCAGCCAAATACCACAAAAAAGACTGCAGCCCCATCTCCACTCATGCCAGCAAAAGCAGAGTGGGGAGCCCAGACTTCCACCCTCACAAGGCTGTAATGAGGTGCCCTAACCACCCCACTGGGGTGGTATCAGAGGATGAGTAGGGAGCCTGGATGTTTATCCCCATCAGCAGTGACAATCCCCACACCTGTGTCAGTAGAGACCGTGTAGGGAACTTGGACTTCTACCTTCACCTGGTAGTAATGAGGCACCCCTTCCTCTCTTCATTGGGGTGGTGTTAAAAGAAGCCTAGTGGAGAGTCAGGACTTTCATCACCACTGTGGTAAGAAGGCCACCATCACCCCCTGCCCCCGTGGTGTCAGTGGAGGTCATGTAAGGAGCTGGAACACCCACCCACCCAGGGAGGCTGAGTGGGGAATGTTGACTTATACTTCCACTTATCAGTAACAAGGTGGCACCCCTGCTTTCCCTGCTAGAACAGTGTCAGAGGATGCCAGCTATAACAGAAGGTTTAAATGAGATCTAGAGTCTCATAACATAATACTAAAAGTGCCCAGGTTTTAATAAAAAAAATCACTCATCATACCAAGAACCAGGAATATCTCAAACTAAATGAAAAAATATCATCAATAGATGCCAACACCAAGATGACAAAGTATTAGAATTATCTAACAAACATTTTAAAGCAGCCATCATAAAAATACTTTAACAAGCTATTGGAAACACACATGAAACAAATGAAAAATAGAAAGTCTCAGACAAGAACTAGAAGATGTACAGAAGAATGAAATGGAAATTTTAGAACTGAAAAATACAATAACTTAAATTAAAAAAAAAAAACCCTCAAATTGATAGGCTCAAAAAAAGAATGGGAGGGACAGAGGAAAGAATCAGTGAAGTGGAAGATAGACCAATACAAATTACTCATTTTGAACATCAGGGAGAAAATAAACTGAAAGGAAAAAAAAAAAAGAACAGAGCCTTAGGCATATGTAGAACTATAACAAAAGATTTAATATTCATGTCATTAGATTCCCAGAAAGAGAAGAGAAAGAGGACTGAGCTAGAAAAGTACTAGAAGAAATAATGACTGAAAACCTCCAAAATTTGGCAAAAGATATAAACCTGTAGGTTTAAGAAGAAGAGCAAACCTCAAACAGGATAAATGCAAAGAAATTCACACCAAGATACACCATAGTCAAACTTCGGAAAACTAAAGACAAAGAAAAAATCTCGAAAGTAGCTAGAGAGAAATGACACATTACTTATAGGGAAAAACGATTCAAATGACAGGGGATTTCTCATCAGAAACCATAGAGGCCAGAAGGAAGAGCTTTAACATTTTTCAAGTGTGTAGAAGATAGAAATGTCAACCCAGAATTCTATATACAGCAAAAAAATATCTTTTTGGAATGAAAAGGAAATTAAGACATTCTGAGGTGAAAAAAATTTTTTTTTCTCCAGCAGACCAACCCTAAAGAATGGCTAAAGTACATTCTCTAAACAGAAAGGAAATGATAAAAGAAGGAAACTTGGAACATTAGGAAGAAAGAACATGGTAAGCAAAAATTTGAGTAAATACATAGAGTTTCCTTCTCCTGAGTTTTCTAAATTATGTTTTACAGTTGAATCAAAAATTATAACACTATCGTGTGTAGTGGAACTATCTAAGACAATTATATTATACATGGGGAAGAGTAAGGAGATATAAAAGGAGGTGAGGTTTCTGCATTTCTCAAACTGGTAAAATTTATCACCAGTAGACTGTGATAAATTATGTATATGTAATGTAATGCCTAAAGCAACCAATAAAAACACAGAGACAAACTGAAAAATTACTATAGAAAATCAAAACAAAATTCTAAGATATGTTCAAGTAACCCACAGAAAGGCAGGAAAAAGAAGACAAATTAAAAACAGAGAGAAAAAACAGAAAACAAAAAACGAAATGGCAGATTAAGCCCTATCATATCAATAATTACACTAAATGTAAATGGTCCTAAATACACCAATTAAAACACAGAGATTGGCAGAGTGGATTAAAAAACACAACCCAGCTATATGTTGTCTACAAGACACTTACTTCAAATGTAATGATATAGGCAGGTTGAAAGTAAAAGGATGGAGAAGATATATCATGCAAATATTAATCAAAAGAAAGTAGGAGTGGCTATATTAATGTCAGATAAAATAGACTTTAGAGCAAAGAAAATTACCAGAGACATAGATTTTATATTATATCATTATATAATGATAAAAGGATCAATCCACCAAGAAGACATAGCAAATCTAAATGCATATGCACCAAACAACAGAGCTGCAAAATATGTAAAGCAAAAACTAATAGAACTGACAAGAGAAATAGATAAATCCACAATTACAGCTGGAGATTTGAACACCCTTTTCTCAATAATTGATAGAACAACCAGACAGAAAACTAGAAAGGATAAAGAATAACACAACAGCATCATCAAATAACAGGATCTAATTGTACTTGTAGAACCCTCCACCAAACAACAGCATAATATACATTTTTTTTCAAGTGCCCACAGGGTATATACCAAGATAGGCCTTGTCCTGGGCCATAAAACAAAACTCAATAAATTTAAAAGAATTGAAATCATACAGAATGTGTTCTCTGACCACAAGGAAATCAAACTAGAAATTAATAACAGAAAGATAAGAGAAAAATCTTCAAACAATTGAAAAAAAACCACACACACACACACTTCTAAATAATCCAAGGGTCAATAAGGAAGTCTCAAAGGAAATTTAAAAAGTATATTGAACTGAATGAAAATAAAATATATAAAAATTTGTAGGCCACAGCTAAGTAGTACTTACAGGGAAATTTATAGCATTAAATACATACCTTAGAAAAGAGGAAAAGTCTCAAATAAATTATCTAAGCTCCCACTTCAGTAATCTAGAAAAAGAAGAGCAAAAACAAACCCAAACCAACTAGAAGGAAGGACATAATAAAGAGTAGAAATCAATGAAATTGAAAACAGAAAAATAATATTTCAATGAAATACGGAGCTAGCCCTTCAAAAAGATTAATAAAACTAATAAACCTCTAGCAAGACTGACAAAGAAAAAAAGAGAGAAGACACAAATTACCAATATCAGGAATGAAATGGAGGCTATCACTATTGACCCTACAGGCATAAAAAGGATAATAAGAGAATATTAAATAACAACTCCACATACATATACTTGACAACTTAGATGAAATGGACCAATGCCTCAAGAAGCACAAACTACCACAACTCACCTAATATGAAGCATATAATTTAAATAGGCTTATAACTATTAGAGGAAACCCTGGTAGCAAAGTAGTTAAGAGGAACAACTGCTAACCATTGCAGTTCAAATCCACCAGGCACTCCTTGGAAACCCTATGGGCAGTTCTACTCTGTCCTATAGGGTCGCTATGAGTCAGAATCAACTCAATGGCAAAGGGTTTTTTTTTTTTTTTTTTTTTGGTTATAACTATTAGAAGGACCTGTACATAGATCAAGAGGCAGTTTTTTGAACAGAACAAGAGCATACTGTGTGGCTTAGAGTCAGGAAATGTGTGCATCAGGGTTGTATCCTTTCACCATATCTATTCAATCTGTATGCTGAGCATATAATCCAAGAAACTGGACAATATGAAGAATGGGGCATCAGGATTGGAGGGAGATTCATTAACAACCTGCGATAAGCAGATGACACAGCCTTGCTTGCTGAAAGTGAAGAGGACTTGAAGCACTTACTGATGAAGATCAAAGACTACGCCTTCAGTATGGATTACACCTCAACATAAAGAAAGCAAAAGTCCTCACACCTGGACCAAGAAGCAACATCATGATAAACAGAGAAAAGATTGATGTTGTCAAGGATTTCATTTTACTTGGAACCACAATCAACACCCATGGAAGCAGCAGTCAAGAAATCAAACGACTCATTGCATTAGGCAAATCTGCTGCAAAAGACCTCCTTAAAATGTTAAAAAGCAAAGATGTCACCTTGAAGACTAAGGCATGCCTGATTCAAGCCACAGTATTTTCCTTTTTTTGAAAATTCTCCCAGCACTGGTTTTATTAACTGTAACACACTTTCCACTTTCTTAAAAAAAAAAAAAAAAAAGATAAAAGGAGGGGTAAGCACTCACAAACTAAATATGTCACAGGTCACCACTCCTTTTTTTTTTTTTTAATTAAAAAAGGAAACATCTAAATCTGATGTTCAAACAACCCTTTCGAATTTGATCCAGTCCTTTCTCCTTAAAGGACATTTATAAGTGGCCCAGATCTTTTTTTTTTTTTTTTTTTAATTGTGCTTTGGGTGAAAGTTTACAGCTTAAGGTAATTTCTCATACAAAAATTTATACACATATTGTTACGTGACACTAGGTGCAATCCCTACAATGTGACAGCACAGTCCCCCTTTCCAGATCGGATTTCCCGTGTCCATTCAACCAGCTCCTATCCCTTTCTGCCTTCTCATCGTGCCTCTGGTCAGGAGTTGCCCATTTAGTCTCGTGTATCTACTTGAACTAAAAAGCTCACTCTTCATGAGTATTATTTTATGTTTTATAGTCCAGCTTAATCTTTGTCTGAAGAGTTGGCTTCAGGAATGGTTTTAGTTCTGGGTTAACAGAGTCCCAGGACCATTTCTTGGAGGGTTTCTCTAGTCTCAGACCATTAAGCGTGGTCTTTTTATGTGTTTGAGTTCTGTACCTCACTTTTCTCCTGCTCCATCAGGGACTCTCAGTTGTGCTCCCTGTCAGGGCAGTCATTGGTGGTAGCTGGACACCATCTAGTTCTTATGGTCTCAGGCTGATGGAGTCTCTGGTTTATGTGGCCCTTTCTGTCTCTTGGACTAATACTTTCCTTGTGTCTTTGGTGTTCTTCACTCTCCTTTACTCCAGGTGGCTGAGACCAATTGATGCATCTTAAATGGCTGCTTGCTAGCTTTTGAGACCCCAGACGCCACTCACCAAAGTGGGATGCAGAACATTTCTTAATAAAGTTTGTTATGGCAGTTGACCTAGACATCCCCCGAAACCATGGTCCCCAGACTCCCACCCCTGCTACTCTGTCCCTCAAAGTGTTTGGTTGTGTTCAGGCAACGTCTTAGCTTTTGGTTTAGTCCAGTTGTGCTGACTTCCCCTGTATTGTGTGTTGTCCTTCACTTCACCTAAGATAATTCTTGTCTGCTATGTAGTTAGTGAATTCCCCTGTCCCTCCCTCCCCACCTTCATAACCTTCAAAGAATGTTTTTGTCTGTGTTTAAACCTTTTCTTGAGTTCTTATAACAGTGGTCTCATACAATATTTGTCCTTTTACGACTGACAAATTTCACACAGCATAATGTCTTCCCAGTTCATCCATATTGTGAGATGTTTTGCGGATTCATCATTGTTCTTTATCGTTGCATAGTATTCCATTGTGTGGATATACCATAATTTGTTTCTCCATTCATCTGTTGACGGGCACCTACATTGTTTCCATCTTTTTGCTATTGTAAACAGTGCTGCAATGAACATGGGTGTGCATATATCTATTTGTGTGATGGCTCTTATTTCTCCAGGCTATATTCCAAGGAGTGGGATTGCTGGATTGTATGGTACTTCTATTTCTAGCTTTTTAAGGAAGCACCAAATCGATTTCCAAAGTGATTGTACCATTTTACATTCCCACTAGCAGTGTATAAGTGTTCCAGTCTCTCCACAACCTCTCCAACATTTATTATTTTGTGCTTTTTGGATTAATGCTAGCCTTGTTGGGGTGAGATGATATCTCATTGTAGTTTTGATTTGCATTTCTCTAATGGCTAATGATCATGAGCATTTCCTCTTGTATCTGTTAGCTGCTGGAATGTCTTCTTTGGTGAAGTGCCTGTTCATATCCTTTGCCCATTTTTTAATTGGGTTATTTGTCTTTTTGTTGTTGAGGTTTTGCAGTATCTTGTAGATTTTAGAGATTAGATCCTGATCTGATATGTCGTAGCCAAAATTTTTTTCCCAGTCTGTAGGTTGTCTTTTTACTCTTTGGTGGAGTCTTTTGAAGAGCATAAGTGTTTGATTTTTAGAAGCTCCCAGTTATCTAGTTTCTCTTCTGGTGTCTGTGCATTGTTAGTTATGCCATGTATTAGGGCTCCTAGCATTGTCCCTATTTTTTCTTCCATGATCTTTATCATTTTAGATTTTATATTTAGGTCTTTGATCCATTTTGAGTTAGTTTTTGTACCTGGTGTGAGGTATGGGTCTTGTTTCATTTTTTGTAGATGGATATCCAGTTATGCCAGCACCATTTGTTAAACAGACTGTCTTTTCCCCATTTAATGGACTTTAGGCCTTTGTCAAATATCAGCTGCTCATAGGTGGATGAATTTACATCTGGCTTCTCAATTCTGTTCCATTGGTCTATATATCTGTTGTTGTACCAGTACCAGGCTGTTTTGATTACTGCGGCAGTATAATAGGTTCTAAAATCAGGTAGTGTGAGGCCTCCCACTTTGTTCTTCTTCTTGAGTAATGCTTTACTTATCTGGGGCCTCTTCCCTTTCCATATGAAATTGATTATTCCAAGCCATAGTATTTTCAATTGCCACATATGAGTGGGAAAGCTGGACAATGAGTGACGAAGACCAAAGAAGAGTTGACACCTTTGAATTATGGTGTTGGTGAAGAATATTGACTGTAACATAGACTGACAAAAGAACGAACACATCTGTCTTGGAAGAAGTACAACTAGAATGCTCCTTAGAAGGAAGTTTGGCGAGACTACATCTCACATACTTTGGACATGTTATCATGAGGGCTCAATCCCTGGAGAAGGACATCATGCTTGGTAAAGCAGAGGGTCAGTGAAAAAGAGGAAGACCATCAATGAGATAGTTTGACACAGTAGCTGCAACAATGGGCTCAAGCATAGCAACGATTGTGAGGATGGCGCATGACCGGGCAGTGTTTCGTTCTGTTGTACATAGGGTCGAGATGAGTTGGAACCAACTCCACAGCACCTAACAACGACATAATTATTAAGGAGCCCTGGTTGCACAGTGGTTAAGAGCTACAGCTGCTAACCAAAAGGTCAGTAGTTCGAATCCACCAACTGCTCCTTGGAAACCCTATGGGGCAGTTCTACTCTGTCCTGTAGGGATACCATGAGTCAGAATCAACTTGAAGACAATAGGAAAATAACTACTAAAGGAGCCCTAGTGGTGCAGTGGCTTAAGAGCTCAACTGCCAACCAAAACGTTGGCAGTTCAAATCCACCAGCCACTCCTTGGAAGCCCTATGGGGCAGTTCTACCCTGTCCTATAGGGTCGCTATGGGTCGGAATCGACTCGAAGGCAACAGGTGTAACTATTGAGGAAACTGAATTTGTAATAAAAACTTCCAAAAAGGAAATCTATAGACTCAAATGGTTTCACTAGCAAGTTCTACCAAATGTTTAAAGAAGAATTAACACAGTGCTACACAATCTCTTCCAGAAATTAGAAGAGGAACGAACACTTCCCAATTCATGTTATGAAGCTAGAACTACTCTGGTGCCACCACACAAAGAAGTACAAAAAATAAAATTACAGACCAATATACCTCATGAATATAGATATAAAAATCCTTTACAAAATGTTAGCAAATAGAATTCAACAATGTATAAAAAGAATTATACACCATGACCAACTGGGGTTTATTCTAGGGGTGAAAGCCTGTTTCAATGTTTAAAAATCAATGTTTTACACCATATTAACAGGCTAAAGAAAAAAATCACATCATCATATCAATTGATGCAGCAAAGACATTTAACAAAAATCAACAACCATTCATGATTTGTTGTGGATTGAATAGTGTCCCCAAAAAATATGTGTTGTAAATCTACTATACCTGTGGTTGTAATCCCATTTGGAAATTGGGTTTTCTTTGTTATGTTAATGAGACAGTATTAGTGTAGGGTGTGTCTTGAGTCAATCTCTTTTGAGATATAAAAAGAGCAGATAAGGCATAGAGAAGCAAGCAGAGATAGGAGAAGATAGACGCTATGCCACATGAAGATCACCAAGGAGCCAAGGAAGAGAAGCTGAAGAGACAAGGACCTTCCCTCAGAGATGACAGAGAGAGAAAGCCTTCCCCCAAAGCCAGCACCCTGAACTTGGACTTCTATCCTCCTAACTGTGAGAAAATACATTTGTTAAAGCCACCCACTTTTGGTATTTCTGTTATAGCAGTAGTAGACATGATTTAAAAAACAAACAAACAAAACTCAGTAAAATAACAGTAGAGGAACTTTCTCAATTTGATAACGAGCATCTACAAAAATCCTGTAACTGATATTATACTTAATGCGTTATGGCCCAGGACATGGCCTATCTTGGTATATGTCTCCTAAGATCTGGAACAAGGTGCAAGGATGTCCCATCTCACCACTTTTACTCAACACATTGCTGGAAGTTCTAGCCAGTGCAGTAAGGCACGAAAGGGAATTAAAGGTACACAGATTAGAAAGGAAGAACTAAAACTGTCTCTATTTGCATATGACATGATTATCTGTGTAGAAAATCCCAAGGAGTCTACAAAACAAGACAAAATACACCTAAAGCTAATGAGTTCAGCAAGGCTGCAGAATACAAGATAAACATATCAAAATTATTGTATTTCTATATACTAGCAATGAACATACGGACACTAAAATTTAAAATACCATCCATTTACAGTCACTCAAAAAAATGAAATAGGTGTAAATCTAATAAAACATATATAGAACCTTTATGCTGAAAACTATAAAATGCTGATAAGAGAAATCAAAGATCTTAAAAATAGAGGGACACGCTGTGTTCATGGATTGAAAGACTCAACATAGTAAAGATATCAGTTGCCCCAAGTTGATGTACCGGTTTAAAGCAATTCCTACGAAAGTCCCAGCAAATTTTTTTGCAGATGTAGACAAGATTATTCTAAAATTTATATAGAAGGGCAAAAGAACTAGAATAGTTAAAACAAAGTGGGAGGAATTAGTCTACTTGATTTTAAGACTTATTATACAGCTACAATAATCAAGACTGTACTGTATTGGTGGAGATAGAAACACATAGATCAATGGAAAAGAATAGAGAACTCGAGAATAGACCCACACAAACATGTCCAACTGATTTTTGACACGGGTGCAAAGGCAATGCAATTGAGGAAACATCATTTTTTCAACAAATGGTGCTGGAGCAAGTGGACATCCATAGGCAAAAAAAAGAAAAACAGACCTTGACCTAAGCTCACATCTCACATAAAAATTAACTCAAAATGGATCATGGACTTAAATGTAATACATAAAACTACAAACCTTGTAGAAAAGAACATAGGAGATAATCTTCAGAACGAAAGGCTAGGCAAAGAGTTTTTAGACTTGACACCAGATGATACAAGGAAAAATTAATGAACTAGACATTATCAAAATTAAAAACTTTTGCTCTTTGTGAAAGACCCCATTAAGAGGATGAAAGACAACCTACATACTGGGATAAAATATTGGCAAACCACATATTCAACAAAGGACTAGTATCTGGAATATATAAAACCCATTGCTGTCGAGTTGATTCCAACTCATAGTGACCCTATAGGACAGAATAGAACTGCCCCCATAGGATTTCCAACGAGCAGCTGGTGGATTCGAACTGCCAACCTTTCATTTAGCAGCCAACCTCTTAACCACTGTGCCATCAGGGCTCCAGAACACATAAAGAACTCTTAAAACTCAACAGTAAGAAACAATCTAACTAAAAAATGGTCAAAGACACTAAGAGATACTTCCCCAGAGGATATACAGATGGCAAATAGGCACAAGAAAAGGTGTTCATTAGCCATCATGGTAATGCAGATCAAAACCATGATGATATATCACTACACACGTGTTAGAATGGCTAAACTAAAAAATAGTGACAATACCAAATGTTCGCAAGGATGTGGAGAAACTTGATCACTCATACATTGCTGTGGATATATAAAATAGTTCAGTCACTCTGGAGAACAGTTTGACAGTTCCTTAAAAAAACAATATGCAACTACCATATGACCCAGATATTGCACTCTTGCGCATTTATCCCAGAGAAATGAAAATTTATGATCACACAAAAATCTTAACATAAATGTTTAAAGAAGCTTGGTTGGTAATAACAAAAAAACTGGAAACAACCCATAGGTCCTTCAGTGGGTGAACGGTTAAACAAACAATGGAACACTGCTTAGAAATAAAAAGGAACACACTACTGACACATGCAACAACCTGGATGAATTTCCAGAGAACTATGCTGAGTGAAAAGAGCTAATCCCAAAAGGTTACATACTATATGATTCCATTTATATAACATTCTTGAAATAACAAAATGATAGAAATGGAGAACAGATTAGTGGTCGCCAGGGTTTAAGGACAGGTGGGGATGGGGATGGCTATAAAGTGGCAGCATGAAGGATCCTTGTGGTGATGGAAATGTTCTTTATCTTGACTGTGTCAATGTCAATATCGTGGTTGTGATATTGTTCTACAGTTCTGTAAGATGTTACCATTGAGGGAAAGTGGATAACCAATACATGGGATCTCTCTGTGTTATTTCCTACAACTGCATGTGAATCTATAATTATCTCAAAGTAGAAAAAATTTTATTTTAAAAAACGGAAAAAAAATTAGCACTGCTTTGCCCAAGCTCTTGATAGACTTCACCCTGGGAAATGGAGAACAGCTGAAAATATATATAGAATCACAAACAATCTAAATAAATGCATGGCTAACAGCCCCTAAGGCATTCTGTAATCCTTGTGGTTTCTCCTTAATGTAAAGAGGGCAGCCACATCCCCTCTAACACTATTTGGGATTCTTTTCTATATGGAGACCATAGGGCAAAGATGGAGGACAAGTCCGAGATTTTGTTGGAGAGAGCTTTCAAAGGAGTTGGCCTCCCTTTAGTTCAACCCTATCTTCTTTTATTTCAACTGAATCTGGATGGAATCTTAAAATCTTAATTACAAAATAAAGGAAGAAGAGCAAAGCTACATTTTCAATGCCTAGACTCATGACCTCAACATACCAGCAGCTGAGCCACACACCAGCTTGGTTTATGGGTACACCTTTGCATTCAAGTTTCTCACCTCATCCCTGGGTGGATCAAGCATGGTGGGTTCATGCAGAAACTCTTCATAGAGCTTTCAGGTTAGCTGCCCTCTCTGAGAATCTGTTCTCTGGCCAGCTGCATGCCCCTCCACCTCAGAGCTGCCAAGCCCCCAGAGTGCTGAATTTGCAGTCCCCTTTCCATTCCTGTTTCTCTTGCCTCCTGGGTGACTCTCATCCTTGGAAGAAAAGGTCCCACCCTCACCCTCAGGAAGTTTCTCCCTGCCCTCTTAAATCCTGGTTACCTGAAGTACACTTACTAGCTGAGGCTTAAACCAGTTGTCTGGGAGAACTTGGCTTCCTCACTTAGGTTCAGGCTGAGACTTGCATCTAGTCTCTCCACTGCCTTGTGGTTAGATGATGACACTCTGCTCCCCCGAGCCTCATTGGCTCCATGGTTCAATCCATGGCCTGGAAAAGATTCCTCATTTCGTGCAGTTTGTTCTTCCTGCCTGGAATGCCCCTCCCTCTTTTCTTACCTGACCACTTTTTTTTTTTTAAATAGTGTCATTAAGTTATTTGTTTATTTATTTTTACTGTGCTTTAGGTGACAGTTTACAGCTCATGTTAATTTCTCATTCAAAAATTTATACACGTGCTGTTTTGTGACATTGCTTGTGATCCCCACAATGTGACAACATGCTTCCCCTTTCCACCCCAGGTTCCCTGGGTCCATTCATCCAGGTCCCGTCCCTTCCTGCCTTCTCATCCTGCTTTTGGACAGGAGCTGCCCATTTGGTCTTGTATGTTTGATTGAACTAAGAAGCACGTTCCTCATGTGTGTTATTTTTTGTTTTATAGGCCTGCCTAATCTTTGTCTGAAAAGGAGGCTCGGGAATGGTTTCAGTTCTGGGTTAGCAGAACATCCAGGGTCATTGTTTTGGGGGCTCCTCCAGTCTCTGTCAGACCAGTAAGTCTGGTCTTTTTATGTGAATTTGAATTCTGTTCTGCATTTTTCTCCTGCTCTGTCGAGAACTTTTACCTGACTGCTTTTTAAATATCCTTGGAATCACAGCTCAGATGTCACCTCCTCCTGTAACCTCCCCACATCCGCATCTGGTTTGGGTACCTCTCCTCAGTGCTGGGTGCCTTTTTAGTTCTTATAACATTTTATTGAAATTGACTGGTTATTTGCATGTCTCCCCCCACTGGACTCTGAGCCCTGCAAGAACCTATGTCATGTTCACTGGTGAGTCCCCAGCACCTAACAGTGTTTGTCATGTAGTAAGTGCTCAATAAATGTTGCCTATTTAATGCATTCATCAATCAATAATTGAACATCTTCTCCTTTGAAGGTCTAAGCTACTAACCATCAACTTTTCTTTGCTGTATAAGGATGGTTCTATCTCCCTGATCATGTGTGGAGCAGAATGACTTTCATTCCCTGACCCTAGTGAATGAACAACCTCAGGTCACCCAGACACCACCTCCTCAGCTCTCCCAAAGAATTCATTCTTCAGGGGTTCCTAGAAATCTTAGCTTCCTATTTCTATAACCCATTACCATCAAGTCAATTCCAACTCATGGCGGTCCCATGTGTTACAAAGTAGAACTGTTCCATAGGGTTTTCTTGACTGTAATCTTGACAGAAGCAGATTGCTGGACCTTTCCTCTGTGGTAAGGTTCGAATCACGAACTTTTAGGTTAGTTGTTGAGCACAAACCATTTGTGCCACCTATTGCTATAGGTTTTCCAATATTGAAAATATTCTGTGTACACAATGCATTAGTCAGGATAGACTGGGTTATGCAACTATAAAACAAAAAAAACCCCAGTGTCATCAAATTGATTCTGACTCATAGTAACCCTATAGGACAGAGCACAACTGCCCATAGGATTTCCAAGGCTGTAATCTTTATAGAAGCAGACTGCCACATCTTTCTCCAGTGGAGTGGCTGGTGGGTTCAAACTGCCGATCTCTTGGTTAGCAACTGAGTGCTTTAACCACTGTACCACCAGGGCTTCTCCATGCAACTATAACCCCTAAATCTCAGTGGCTTACGGCAGGAAAGGTTTATGTCTCACTCATACCACATGTCCATCATGGTTGAATTGGGGGGCTCTGCTTTAACATTGTCATCTCTCAAGGACACAGGCATGACTCTGAGAAGTTCAAATAAATAAATAAAAATAAAATCCTGCTTATATTTGTTTAACCTTCTGTTTCCCAGATTATTTGTCACTGAACTCTTTTCTCGTGTAATACCTATATACAGCTTTTGCTCAGAAATGCCAGTCTGGAGGTGGTTGTAGCATCACAAGCCTTTGTTGTATATCTAATAGGTGATAAAATCTAAGTAGAGCAGCCTCTGCCCACATTTATTCATTTTTAAAATGTATTAAACAAATATCTGTTGAGCTTTTACTTTGTGTCAAGTGCTCTGCTAGGTGCTGGGGATACAAGAGTTGCTGAAACATACGTGGTCCTTGTTCTCATCAAACTTCTGTTCCAATGAGAGAGACACATATTAAACCACAAATAGCCATTCCCACTATGCATGCAAAGTAAATCAACTCCAAAGTGCTATGGAAAAAAAAACACAGGGTATGCTATGGGGATGTTTAACAGGATGATCTAGCCCGGTCATGTAAGGCCTCCCCAAAGAAATTAATCTGCCATCTGCAGGATGAGAAGTTAGTCGAGCAAATTGGGGATGGACTGCAGGATTGCGGGTAGAGGTGGGAAATGCTTTCATGACATCTTATGTCATCCTTGCAGCAGCCCTCTGAGGGTTTAGTCCAAGTATTGTTATAGATGGGGAATCTGAGACTCAGAGAGGTACGTGACTTGCCCAATGACACACAGTGAGCTAATCCAGGAGCAGGCTTCCACATCTGGATCATTTGACTTCTTAGGCCAGCCATGCAGAGAAAGCACTGGCCCTGCATAAATCATTCCTGGAGTCTATGTCCTCACAGGCAAGGAGGACCTTTTATTGAAGGGCTGTAGGGAACAGTGGCTAAGTACTCAGGCCAAGAGTCTGCCAAACTAGGGTTTAGATCCCAGCTCAGCAACCACTTACTAGCTAGGTGTCTAGCAAGTCATTTAAGCTCTCTGACCCACAATCTCCTTATGTGTAAAATGGGGATACTCATACTAACCTTTAAGGGTTGCTGTAAAGATTAGATCAGATAATGTATGTGAAAGTGTCTGGCATATAGTAGGAGCTCAAGAAATATCAGTTGGTTGGATTTTTAGAGAGATAATTGTTCTTTTATCTTTGAACCTTGGGAGACACTAAATGTGGAAGTTAAATGAGGCTCAAGTCCCTTCATATCAGGGTTCATTGTATATGAAATGGGTTGAATTCTTGTGTGATTTGCAGACATTCAAGCTAGTACAGAGTAGAAACAAGTGCTGGGGCCCTTCTCAATAATGATATTGATGTTCAAAATGCAGTCTTTTCAGCTAAGACTTCTACATTCTAGACTGTGTAGGGGAGTTCTGCAGATGGTAATTTCCTGGGAGCGAAGTGCAGAGGAGTAATTGCCCAGGTGTCCTCCCAGGTGGATATCATATGGTGGCCTTGACAGCCACATTCAAGGAGCTATCTAGGGGTCAAGACCCTGGGGAAGCAGCATTTAAAGGTCTCAAAGATCTGCTGAAAGGCCTTCTCAGGGAGTTGAGGAAGGGGTATTAAGGTGAAGTGTGGGGGCCTGGAGCATAGGGAATAGCTGTGAATCACAGGACTCACTGGGAATCCCTGGCCATTTGTGGGGCTTCTAATCCAGGACAAAGTGGACCTTGGTGGGACCCTCTGTCTGCCCTGGGGCATGATGTCATACTCTAAGAATTTTGTGTAAGAGTTTTCCTGGCTTTGCAATTAATCTTTGCTCTTGCAGATGAGCCTGCTAGAAATGGGTGGTAAGCTGAGTAAGGTCTTGGGTGACAATAGTCTAATCAGTGACTCTCAAACATTTTGCCCTTGACCCACAGCCTGAAATGCATTTTCCATAGTGACCCAACACACACACATGCATGCACACACACATAGAGACTTGAAATAAAAGTTTCATTAAACAATACCTACACTTACATATGTGATGCATGCTGGTGTTTTATTTTCTATTTTATTCTATTTCATTAAATTGATTTCATGGCCCACTAATGGATTGCAACCTGCACTTTGAGAAACATTGGTGTAATAGATGATGACTTGTCCTTGACAGTGATTGGAGAAGATGTTGTTTGTGAATAATGAAATTCAGATTAGCAATAGCAAAGGCTGAACAGCCTGCCTGTGTACTTTAAATGCCCATAGCAGATACAGAATCTGGTTTTTGTCACCCTTGTATATTGAGGTTGGTGATAGTAAAAATAACAACAAGAAGAATAACAGCATTTACTGAGGACCTACTCAGTACAGAGCACTGGGTTAGGTACTTGAGTGGGATAAAAGTTTGAATAGGCAATGCTTTCCGTCCTTAAAGGAGTTCATGACCTAATGGGACAGATGGACTGGACTCATAAACACAAAAATATAACCGGACTCCAAGTCAATATGGGAGACTGAGCTTACATGTGAAGACATCCCCCTCTAGAAATATAAACTTTGTAGTTGTGTGTATACACATACACACACTATAATTTAAAAAATATGTAAAATATAACTACTGAAAGTACATAGTCATATTTTAAAGCAATAAAGGGAAATACTTAAGTGCCAGGAATGAAAAGAAAACTCAAAGCCAAAGCGACCAGAAGGAGCTCACAGACGCTTTAGAACCCGTGATATGTCATAAGAGGTAAGTTTAATAGTAATAAGGACCAGGTGCAGATTATCCCATAGGCAAGGTAAGCACAGGCTTACTTGTGCTTACTTACTAATCTGTAGTGAACAATTTCATATGGGTTTCTGTGAAATCAATGTCAAAAGATTCTGCTTGTAGGTATAGCTGGTATATGTCTCTCTCCCAACCCCACAGCACCTTCCTGCAGAATCAGAGTCTCTTTTCAAATTTACAATCTCTGACAGGGAGTGATTACCCAATCTTTGATGCAGGGAAAACAGGTGAAATTGTGCACTACAGATTAGTAAATAAGCACAAGTAAGCCCATGCTTACCTTGCTTACTGGGTAATCTGACCCTGATAAGGACAGAAGAGCAGGCCCCAGGGTTCTGTGTAGTGGGGGCTTGGAACTGAGCCCCCTTCATGAAGTTAGGAGCCATGAAGAACTACCTATCCATGCAACAGGAACCAGAAAATCCCACTCACTGTTAGAAGTGAGAAGCTGTCCTCTTTCTGGGACTAAGGGTGGGAGAAGAATCATCTGTAAGAAATTGGAGCCCTAAGCTTGTGCCAAACATGGGTGTGAAGCACCAATTTGTACTGCTCACAAGGCATAGGAACCTAATTTAAGAAAATGACAAAGAAACTGGTCCAGAAATGGTAAAACCTTAGGGCCTCACAGAGGCAAAATTGCTCGATACAATGCCTCCAAGTCTGAGGTCATGCAAGTCTCCCATAGAAACTGAGTCCTGGTGGAGATGAGATCACAATAAAAAACTACAGACCAGAGGAGGACTGAACCACTACAAGAGAGTCAACAAAAACAATACATTGGTGAATTCAATTAACTTTACAGATTGAAATAGGAAAAAGACTTAAAACATGTATTTGAAATGTTTCAAAAATAAAGAATGGAATAAAATCCAAAACGTGTGAATAAAGCACAGTTAAAAAAAAAAAAAAAAACAGAGTTGAAAGGGAACAAAATATAATTTCTAGAAAGAAAATTATATTTAAATTGAAACAACTTAATGAAGGGCTTTAACAATTGACAACACTACTGAAGAGAGAATTAGTGAATTGAAAGACATAGTGGAAATTACCCAAAATGCAGCTCACAGAATTAAGTCACAGAAATTTGAAGAAGAAGTTAAAAGACATAAGGGATGAAATGAAATGGTTCAATAGAGACATTAGAAATTTCAGAAGGAGAGAAGAAGGGGAGAAGCAATATTAAAATGGTGGAGAATTTTCCAGTTCTGAATGGAGAAATTGAAGGAGCACAACTGGATTCATGACCAGAATAAATAAATAAAGGCTTAAACCCAGACACATTGTAGTGATATTACAGGACATCAAAGATAAAAGTCTTCAAACTTACCAACAGAATGACAATCAGACAGACAGCAGGTTTCTCATTAGGAGCAATAAAAACCAGAAGATACATAATTACTGCCTCAAAATGTTGAAGGAAAATAACTGTCAACTTAGAATCGTATGCACAGAAAACTATCATTTAACAGGAGGGTTGAAATAAAGACAATTTCAGATACAAATATGATCTACTATTCACAGATCCTTGCTAAAAGAATTTCTGAAGCATGTACTTCAGCAAGAAGGAAATTGAACCCAAGAGGAAGAGTTGGGTTAGTAGAAGCAATAGTGAACAAAGAAATTGGTAAATATATAAGTAAATCTAAATAAGTATTCATGATTAAAATAATGCTAATAAATTAATAATAACAATGACTATTTTGAAAGGGTATAAAATATAGTGGAACTAAAATATTCATCAATAAATAACATGAAAGATGGAAGAGGTTGGTTTGCATTCTAAGATCTTTCATTTAGGAGGAGAATGGAAATAGAGATTAATTTTAGTTTTTATTAAGTAAGTAAAATATACATTAAAAAAAAAAAGCTAAAGGCAACTCTTATTTCTCTAGAAATAGAATTCCAAACCAGTAGAGAAAAGAATAAAGAGAATTAAAAAAAACCATCAGTCCTATAGAAAGGCATGAAAGAGGGAAAAGAAAACAAAGAAAAAACATGGTAAATAGAAAACACAAAGTAAGACGGTGGAAGTAAGTCCAAATGCAGTGGTAATCACAATGTTGTTGTTAGTTGCCTTTGAGTCAATTCTAACTCATGATGACCCATGTGTGCAGAGTAGAACTGCACTCCAGAGTTTTCAAGACTGTGACCTTTCAGAAGCAGATTGCCAGGCATTACTTCTGACGTGCTTCTAGGTGGATTTGAACAGCCAACCTTTCAGTCAGTAGTCCAGCATTTAACCATCTGTGCTACCCAGGGACTCCAGTAATAACAATAAATATAAACATATCAAGCTTGCCCATTAAAGAAGACTTTCAGATCAGGTTTTTAAAAAAAATCTAGGTATAGGCTGTTCATAAAAGATATGCCTGAAACATGAAATCACAGAAAGGTTGCGAATGAAGATATAGGACAAGATATTCTAGGCAAGTATTAACAAAAGGAAGCTGGACTAGCAATATTAATATGAGACAAGCATTTAAGAGCAAAAGCATTAATAGGGATAAAGAGCAACATTAATTGATAAAAAGGAACAATCCAACAAGGAGGTTTACTCATTAGCAGGCTTCAGAGATCCTGTCTCAGCAGCTTGCAACCAGCCAATGCAGGGTCCCCTGTTATGGGTGGGGATGGGAGGAAGAGCTTCCTGCTCTGACTGTATTTGCATTGGCTTGTACCTACCTGGGCTGGGACAGGTGCAGGGTGGGGTGTGCCCAGCCCATCTTGTGAGCACAAAGTCAGGCCACTGCTGGGAGAAAACATACTTCTCATATGCAGGTACATGTTTATTTAGTATTTGGATTTTTGCAAAGTCTAGGGGTTTAGAGGAGAAGAAGCCACTAACCAGAATTCTCCAGTAGTGGGCAGAGGTAACCAGGGCTGGGAAGAACTGAATCTTCCTTGAGGCTCAAAATGTTAAATACCACTGCTGTGCAAATGTGCTGCCCTTGGTGTTTCTTTCAAACTCACTTCTATGAGTAGGAGGGACCTAGGGGGCTCTGAGATGTGAGGCCAATGTGGAGGGTTTGGTATATACCCTTTAGTGGATCAGGTGACAGGAAAACAAGGTGGCAGGAAGCTGGGTAATGCTTACCATCTGGAGACCCAGCACCTGTTGTTCAGTCTCAACCTGAGACATCCATAGACACTCAGAACTGTACCTTTGGGACACATCTCTCCTTGCATATTGTTGTCCCTCCAGACCTATTACAGAGTAATTGGTCCATGGGACTTGGTAATGTGGCCTTGTTGGTCTCTTCCTTCAGCTCTGGCCAGCACACCCTGGAGCCAAGGCCTTGCCCTTTATTACTTTCATTGATAAAAGGAACAATCCAACAAGGAGAGTTACTAATCAGCAGGCTGGGTGATCTGGAGTTGTTCTTCTCAAGAGTTCTTATCTACCCATCTCTGGCAGAGTTTATGTGTGTTATTTCTGTGATATGTACCTCTTGGGGGTATCTGCCCAGCATCTCTGGGAACTATTCCTCCCCACCCACAGGGGTGGATTCCCAACAGCCACATTTGGCCACAGTTGATTGAAGCAAGGACAGATACCTCACACAAAGTTGGCCAATCAGATTCCATCTCCTGGGAGTTGGGAATTTGAACTCATGGGACCAGAGACTGGCAGGCTTAGAAGCAGAATCACATTAATGGCCACATGAAGGAGAAGGCAGCTGGATGCCCAGAGCTGCTTTGGCTTCTGCCCTTCCCAAGCCTGGATGTGTGAGATACTCCTGGATACTCCCAATAAACATCAGTCTGTGATTAAGCTAACTCAGGTTACTTTCTGCCATTTGCAGTTTTATTAACGTGGTTTAGGTAAAGAGGGAGTCTCCTCCTCATTAGGAAGAACCTTCTTTTAGCAATTCACACTAACTGCCCGTTCAGAAGCTCCGGTTTATTGTGGTCTAAGGACTTCAATACAGTAGCAGGTCAGCCCACCCAAGAGCAGGTACAGTGTCTGCCTGTCAGCTGTTGAATTGGGCTGTCTTATCTCAGGAGCATAGCTGGAAGGTGCTGACCTGGGTTTGCTCTGCCAAGCAGGCAGCCCAGGCTTTCATTGTATCAAAGTGCCCCATCCAACAGAGTTGGGCCAGGCAGCTGGAAAACTGCTCCAGGATTAAAAATGTGTTAGAAGTACCAACCAGGGAATCAGGGCAAGAACTCATAGTGAGTTTTTGTGCATTCCAGAGCTGCATCTAGAGGGCAGGTGATCCTGCAGGTAGTTTTCCAGGGGACCATGGTTGTATCTGGTTGTACAGGATGAGGTCCCCTGTAGACCACAGGAGTACCTGGTCCTATGGGGAGGTGTCCTTGGGGCCACAGGTACACCTAGGCTGCTGACTGGTAGAGCTGCTTCCACAGGCATGGTATTCCTAGAGACCATAATCATGCCTGGTCCTGACCAGCACAGCTTCCCCATTCTTACCAAGACTTCCTATATGGGAACAGCCTCCCTTATGAAAAATAATGCTGATATAGAAGAT
Organism: Dugong dugon; assembly: GCA_030035585.1. Taxonomy (NCBI): domain Eukaryota; kingdom Metazoa; phylum Chordata; class Mammalia; order Sirenia; family Dugongidae; genus Dugong; species Dugong dugon. The sequence goes on from CM057475.1 coordinate 53,595,936, forward strand.
CATCAACTAATAAAGTAGAAGGAATTAGAAAAATCACTATTTTTCAACAACTATAGTCAGTTTGTCGTACTCTGGTGCTTGCACGCTGCTGTGATGCTGGAAGCTGTTTTGTTATTTAAGTATTATGACACATGCAAAGACCTGGAGTTAGAAAACCAAAAGGGAAGAACATGCTCAGCATTTCTTAAGCTAAAAGAGCTGAAGAAAAAATTCAAGCCTCGAGTTGCAATAGTGAAGGATTCTATGGGCAAAATACTAAACGATGTAGGAAGCACCAAAAGAAGATGGAAAGAATACACAGTCACTATACCAAAAAGAATTGGTTGACATTCAGTAATTTCAGGAGGTAGCATATAATCAAGAATTGATGGTAATGAAGGAAGAAGTCCAAGATGCACTGAAGACATTGTTGAAAAACAAGGCTCCAGGAATTGATGGAATACCAATTGAGATGTTTCAACAAACGAATGCAGTGCTGGAAGTGATCACTCATCTATGCCAAGAAATTTGAAAGACAGCTACCTGGCCAACCAACTGGAAGAGATACATATTTGTGCCCATTCCAAAGAGAGGTGATCCAACAGAATGCAGAAATTATCGAACAACATCATTAATATCACACCCAAGTAAAATTTTGCTGAAGATCTTTCAAAAGTGGTTGCAGCAGTACATTGACAGGAAATTGCCAGAAATTCAAGCTGGATTCAGAAGAGGATGTGGAATGAGGGATATCATTGCTGATGTCAGATGGATCCTGGCTGAAAGCAGAGAATACCAGAAAGATGTTTACCTGTGTTTTATTGACTATGCAAAGGTATTCGACTATGTGGATTATAACAAATTATGGATAACATTGTAAAGAATGGGCATTCCAGAACACTTAACTGTGCTCATGAGGAACCTGTACATAGACCAAGAGGCAGTCATTCGAACAAAACAAGGGGATACTGTGTGGTTTAAAGTCAGGAAAGGTGTGCGTCAGGGTTGTATCCTTTCACCAGACCTATTCAATCTGTATGCTGCGTAAATAATCCGAGAAGCTGGTCTACTTGAAGAGGAATGGGGCATCAGGATTGGAGGAAGACTCATTAACAATCTGCGTTATGCAGATGACACAGCCTTACTTGCTGAAAGTGAAGAGGATTTGAAGCATTTACTGATGAAGATCAAAGACCACAATCTTCAGTATGGATTACACCTCAACTTAAAGAAAACAAAAATCCTCAAAACCGGACCAATAAGCAACATCATGATAAACGGAGAAAAGATTGATGTTGTCAAGGATTTCATTTTACTTGGATACACAATCAATGCCCATGGAAGTAGCAGTCAATAAATAAAATGACACATTGCATTAGGCAAATGTGCTGCAAAAGGTCTCTTTATTTTTTTTAAAGTATTTTTTTAAATTGTACTTTAGATGAAGGTTTACAGAACAAATAGTTTCTCAGTAAACAGTTAGTACACATATTGTTTTATGACATTGGTTAACAACTCCATGACATGTCAACACTCTCCCTTCTCGACCTTGAGTTCCCTATTACCAGCTTTCCTGTCCCCTCCTGCCTTCTAGTCCTCCTCCCTGGGCTATTGTGCCCCATTAGTCTCATTTTGTTTTATGGGGCTGTGCAAAAGACCTCTTTAAAGTGTTATAAAGCAAAGATATCATTTTAAGGACTAAGGTGCGCCTGACCCAAGCCATGATGTTTTCAATTGCCTCATACGCATGCGAAAGCTGGACAATGAATAAGGGAGATCAAAGTAGAATTGATGCCTTTGAATAATGGTGTTGGCAAAGAATATTGAATATACCATATCTGCCAAAAGAACAAACAAATCTGTCTTGGAAGAAGTACAGCCAGAATGCTCCTTAGAGGCAAGGATGGGGAGATTGTCTCGTATACTTTGGATAAGTTATCAGGAGGGACCAGTTCCTGGAGAAGTACATCATGCATGGTAAAGTAGAGGGTCAGCAAAAGAGAGAAAGACCCTCAGTGAGGTGGACTGACACAGTGGCTGCAACAATGGGCTCAAACATAGCAATGATTGTGAGGATGGCGCAGGACAGAGCATTGTTTCGCTCTGTTGTATATAGGGTCACTGTGAGTCAGAACCAACTCAGTGGTATCTAACAACAACATAGTCATAATTAATGCAGGTGAGAATCATTAATGGATGCTAAAACCACTGGATAAAAGATTCTCAGAGAACAGGATAGCCACACAATCTCATGTCCCCATCCCCACAGATAATGTATTAATCTTGAAGGGAAAGGGTACATTTACAGTGGAGAAATCTGGATACTACCACCTTAAAAATGATCAAAGTTATCACTAATAATGGGATAAAGTGGTATCGTGTGCCTCCTGATCTGATGCACTGAGAAAGACACGTCCATCACCTATGTGGATTCCTGCCCAAAATGTTTAACCTGAATTTAATCATAAGGAAACAATAAGACAAATCCAAATCGGGGACATTCAAAATATCAAATTCACAAAGGCCAGGAAAAAAAAAAAAAAGCTGGGGAACTGTCATAGTCATCTAGTGCTGCTATAACAGAAATACCACAAGTGGATGGCTTTAACAAAGATAAATTTATTTTCTCACAGTCTAGTAGGCTAGAAGTCCAAATTCAGGGTGTCAGCTCCAGGTGAACGCTTTCTCTGTGGGCTCTGGAGGAAGGTCCTTGTCATCAATCTTTCCCTGGACTAGGAGCTTCTCCGCACAGGAACCCCAGCTCCAAAGGATGTGCTCTTCTCCCAGCACTGCTTTCTTGGTGGTAGGAGGTCCCCAACTCTCTGCTTGCCTACCTTTCCTTTTATCTGTTATAAGATAAAAGATGGTGCAGGCCACACCTCAAGGAAATTCCCTTTACCTTGTATCAGGGATGTGACCTTAGTAAGGGTGTTATGATCACACCCTACTCCTCTTTAGGATAAAATTACAACCACAAAATGGAGGACAACCACACAATACTGGGAATCATGGCTCAGCCAAATTGATACACACATTTTTTGGGGGACATAATTCAATCCATGACAGGAACTACTCTAAAATAAAGAGATAAAATAAATGCAATGCAAGACTTTGGATTGGGGTTTGTTGTTGTTGTTGTTAGGTGCTATTGAGACACATGGGGGGGTTGAGGTAAGGGGAAGCTATAAAGGACATTATTGGAACAATTGAGGAGTTTTGAATATGGATTCTATATTTAAAAAATGTTAAATTTCTAAAGGTGATAATTACACTGTTCTATACAGAAGAATGTCCTTGTTCATAGAAGATAAATGCTGAAGAATTTAGTGATGAAATGTCAGTATGTCAGCAACTAGCACACAAATGTTTCAGAAATAGAAAGGGAGAAATAAAACAAACATGGGAAATAGTTTACAAATTGGTGAATCTGCATAAGGCCACATGGGTATTCATTGCAACAATGAACCGTAGATTTAAATTTAAAATTTAGATTTAAAATTATTCAAAATAAAAAGTTGGAAAAAATAAATAATTTACAAACAAATAATAATAACGCCTAATAATGGATGTAGTCAATGATAGTAAATGGCTGCTAAAATCATTAGCTGAAAAGCTGATAGAGGGAGAAAAGCTGACGGGGAACTTTATAATGGACAGAGCAGGCTCACAGCAACGGAACCCACTGATTAATCTTAATATTAGAAAAAGAAAGACAGGAAATATGTCGTCCTGATTTGAAGTAATAGGAAGTACACATCCCCACCTACATTCTTGCCAAACAATCAAATCTGAAGCTAAGCAACTCTAGAATCTGCCAATATAAAGGGGCAGAGAAACATGTTAAATTATACCATAGGGTTGCAATCATCAAAAGCCAGAATGAGGGAAATTCCATAGGACAAATGGCCTCCAGTTTCTTCAATAAATAAATTGAAACAAGGAAAAAAAAATAGGAGTGTAGCTTGTGGAATGAAAAAAACTTGAGAGCACCATGACCAACATAAAACGTGTGAACCTTGATTAGAACCTAATTAAGGGAAATTTGAACATGGAATGGACATTTGATGACAGTAAGGAATTATAGCTAATTTTTATTTAGGTGAAATGATGGTATTGTGGTTATGTTAAAAGAAGCCTTAACTTTTAGAAATGCATATTGAACTATTTATGGGTGAACTGATTTGATGCTGTGATTTGCTTCCAAATAATCCCGGGGAAGGGAATGAGGGGGTATAGATGAGTTAAGATCTTCATGTGTTGACAATTGTTGAAGCTAGCTGGTAGATACATGGAGTTTTCTATATATTTGAAATTCTCCACAACAAAAAGGTGAAAGAAAGAAATAAACCCAAGACACTCCAGTGTTTTCCCAGTATTGTCTCCTGAAGGACGCTCCCCAGTCTTGGAAAGAGTGGCTGTCCTCTCAGAGGTGGGGCACAAGTGCCATCAGAGAGAGAACTCCAAGAGGAGGGTAAAAACAGGGGCCATTTTGAGAGCCAAATCCTCCTTCAAGTGGAGCACAACTTAACTGGGAAAGGCTTGGTGTTGTGCTTTTTAAACCAGACAGTTCCCTGTTAGGTGGGAGAAGCAAAATAGAATTATCTGAGCAGCTCTCTGCCCCAACCTTGGTTAAGGAATGAGATTCGTGAAGACTAGTGGGTTGGGCAGAGGGAGGGGGGGGGGGGGGTCAATTTTTTTTCTTTCTTTTTTTTCAAATTGTGCTTTAAGTGAAAGTTTACAATTCAAGTTAATCTTTCATACAAAAATTTGTACATACATTGTTATGTGACCCTAGTTGCTCTCCCTGTACTGTGACAGCACACTCCACCTTTCCACCCAGGATTTCTTGTGTCCATTCAACCAGCTCCTGACCCTCAGTGCCTTCTCATCTCACCTCTGAACAGGAGCTGCTCATTTAGTCTCATGTATCTACTTGAGCTAAGAAGCACACTCTTCATGAGTATCATTTATGTCCATAGTCCCATCTAATCTTTATCTGAAGAGTTGGCCTTGGGAATGGTTTTAGTTTTGGGCTAACAGAAGGTCCAGGGGACATGTCTTCTGAGGTATCTTCAGTTTCAGTCAAACCATTAAGTCTGGTATTTTTTTACTAGAATTTGAGTTCTGCACCCTACTTTTCCTCTGCTCTGTCAGGGACTGTCTGTTGTATTCCATGTCAGAGCAGTCATTGGTGGTAGCCAGGCACCATCTAGTTCTTCTGGTCTCAGGCTGATGAAGTCTCTGGTTTATGTGGCCTTTTCTGTCTCTTGGGCTAATACTTTCCTGGGGTCCATGGTGTTCTTCATTCTCCTTTACTCCAGGTGGGTTGGGACCAATTGGTGCATCATAGATGGCCGCTCACTAACTTTTAAGACCCCAGACACCACTCACCAAAGTGGGATGCAGAACATTTTCTTAATAAACTTTGTATGCCAATTGACCTAGATGTCCCCTGAAACCATGGTCCCCAGACCCCGCCCCTGCTACTCTGTCCTTCGAAGTGTTTGGTTGTGTTCAGGAAACTTCTTAGCTTTGATTTAGTCCAGTTGTGCTGACTTCGAGGGGGGTCAAATTAAATGCCTTTTTTGTGAGGCTTTGTTTGGGCTAAAGTCAGAGACCAGAGGTCAAGGATGAGGTTGGAGGCATGGGGGCTTCACTAGGTGGTGTGTTCTGCTTCGACCTGAAGGGCTTGGAGCAGCCTACTCCCCTGTTCTCAGGGTCTTCCTCCTTGGTGCTCTGGTTCTCCTCTGGGACGGAGACAGCAGTCCTGGCCTACCCCTCCCCACCCTCATCCTCATACAGCTCCATCCCTAGACCCATCTTCTTCCCAGCCCATTCTTCTTTCCTCTCCAGCTCATTCTCTGGCCCATTGTCATCCCCCCCTCCTCGAGCCCCCTTCTCGTCTCCATTCTCCATTTCCTGTCCTCTGCCCTACCAGACACCCCAGTTCAGGGTCCAAGAGAAGGACAGCTTTTACGTGGCTTGTAAAATTCTATTATATCTGTATTCAAAACCTAGCAGCTGAGAAACACTGGTAATAAGCGTGTTATTAAGCGTGTAAATACACTTCCACTCCAGGGCCTCCAAGGGGCAGGGACCAGATTCTCAGCCAGGGTGTCTCCCCCGCATGGGAGTCCCTTCCCACCTGATCTCCACCCCAGACTTGGACCTTGTGCCGGAGGCCCAGGCCTTCTCCAGTCTCCAACCACCACTGACCTGCAACTCCTAAACTCTTGGAGAAAGGGGGTGGGGGAGAAGGCTGAAGAAAAAAAACATTAGGAAAAAAACTCCCACCCAGAGAGCATTGTTTCTGCAGCACTCAGGAAAAAGGATGTCTCACAGGGGACGGGAAGGCGAAATTTTTTCACATCCAAATGGATTGCAATTTCCCTCCATTTAGCACCTGAAGGTAATTAGCTCGAAGAGACTGCCGAGTGCGAAACACGTTCACGGAACATTAACTCTCACACATTCTCCAGTTGCAGGGAATTAATAGGAAAGATTAAAGTTTAAAGAGAGCAAAATGCCATTACCTCGCCAGCCACCTCTCTCCGCGGCAGTATCCAGCCCCCGAAAACCTTCGACCACTGCTTCAGCCCTGAGCTCAGGTCTCAGCCTGCAGCCTAGCTGGCTGGGGCCTCTGAGTGTGCCCTATCAGCGCTGCTGGCATGCTCACAGGCACACATATGTGCAAAACAGGGCAGCTCTGACCCTTCCCAAGGCCGGTGCATCTGAGCCCTCCCACCTCCACAAAGTTTGGGGTGGCCAGGGACAGGCATGTTCTCTTATAGGCGAACACCATTGGTGTGTGCCGAGGGCCTAGGTGGAGGGATGTGTGCTAGGAAAGGTTATTAGCATGGGTATGCCCAATGATTTGGGGGTAGAGTGTAAGATCTGCCAGCTTGGCCAGCAATAGAGAGGTGGAGGATGTCACCCCACCTTGATGTGTGTAGATACTCAGTTGAGGTGATGGAAGGAGTCGCCTCCTTGCCTCTCGTGTGAGACAGGCAGGATGCACAAACATACGTGTGCACACACCCAGTTTCCAACTGCTACACACGGTCATCCTTTGTAAGGCTGCTTTTTTCAAAGTTTATGTAGGCTTCAAATTCTAAAGGTTTCTGTGTTGATTCAGTATTTTAGGAAAAGACAGAGGAGACGGAGAGGGAGACAGAGAGGGGGAGAGAGAGAGGGAGAGAGAGAGAGGGGCAGAGGCAGGCAGGAGAGAGAGAGAGCGAGATGAAATTGAGACATGGAAGAATTTATTGCCCAGAAAATTCCATTCTGCTATCTGATTCAAAAAGTCCAGTCCCCCCAGCTTCGGAAAATCTATTTTCCACATTTTAATACCCTGCAGAACAGTCCTCATAACTCATCCGAGTGTGTTAAGCACAGTTTTATTAGATCTGAAACAAATTTTGGTGGGGAGATACTATAGGTCATTAACCATGGAGTAATTTTATCCTTGTTTCCCTAATGATGCCATAATGGCGAGCGAATTTCTTAACTAAAGACCAAAGAACATTTTGAAGGTCAGTTTCATCTGTGAGCTCCTTCAAGCGCTTCTCAGAGAAGATTGGAAAACTCGCCGATTTTTTGAAGAGTCATTAATAATGTGAAAGCTGAAAGCACCCTCCATTTGCGTTCCTGCTTTTTACCTTTTAATTTTATATCGTCCCCGCTCAGAGCCCGGCTCCCACTCCTTCACCCTCCTCTGGACCTCCCGCCTGCCTACCCACCCCACGCAGGGAACAAGGCTGCCTGATACCAGGTAGCAGACTGGCTGTGAGGGGGCAGGTGAGGAGCTGCAGGAGGGGAGGCAGAAGAGCTGGGGAGGCCAGAGAGACCCCTCCGGCCGGGGCACCCCACTGAGATGGGAGTCCTTGGCTATATTTACAGAGTGCAGTGCACTGTGTGAGGGTATTGTTACAGGCATGGAGTATGTGTGTGTGTGTATATACATGTGCAAATGTGTGTTGTAGGGGACCAAAGTCTCTAGACTGACATGCTGGCTGTGCACATACATCTCTCTATAGGTGGGAGCACCCTGTTGGAAGTAGGCTAGGAAAAGGGACTAAAAACTAACAATGAGTTAGTTGCCTGGGCAGTGGGACAATTGGGGGACTTGTGGTCTGTTGGTAAGGCAGGGGTCTCCCAACAGAGATGGATACCAGGTAATGTGCTTGAGACCAACTATAGCATGTTGTGAACCCTAATTGTGTGTGTGTTGCACGTGTATTCTGGGGGTGGTGAGGTCATCAAAGCAAGCACCCCAAGACCCCTCCCCACAAGTAAATATCTAGACACTAGAGACAGTGACCATTATCTGGCCCCACCCCTTACCCTTGGCCCACTTACCCCCTGGTTCCCTAGGCTTGGAGCCCCTCATTCCCCCACTTCACTTACCTCCTGATCCTCCAGCCCCTGGCTCCTTGAGTCTCCCAGTTCTACCTCCCCCCAGCTTCCACGCCCATCTGATGCTGTCGCTGCAGGGTGCCCAGCCAGGGGCCACAGCAGGGCAGCACTGCCCTCTGTGCATGGGTTTGGGGAGGAGGGGGTGGCGTGGTGACACTCCATGCTCCCAGATGTGGTGGCAGCAATAATTCCAATTTTATGCCTTTGTTATGGCTTTAATCACTTTCTTTATGCGTTTTGTTCCAGTGATCAGGGAGAGACACCTGATAGGCAAAGAGGATACCAGGGGAACCATTTTTATTTGGAATGTGGTGAGAAGTCTAATTAGAATCTGAATTCTGCTGAGCCTTGAAATGGCCAGCACTTTATCCTGATCGCCTTAGATATTGTTTCGAGTCAATCATCTGTCATGGTGCGGCAGGAGAGGCGCTCCCTTCACACCACACTCCCTTCCGCTTCAGGCCCGGCTTGGGCGCACTTGAGGAGGGGTTGGCTCAGAGGCCCCCACCCTTATGGGGCCTATGCCTCCTCCTGGGGAGGGCCGTGTTTTGTGTGGCTCTCCTACCCCTGGTCAGGTCTGTCTTTGCTGGGATGCTGAGTTTGAGCTCCTGGGAGGGGGGCTGCAGGAAGAGGGCAATGAGGGTCCTGTGTTAGAATCAGGAAAAGTTGGGGTGGGGCTGAGCTTGTCTGAGGCACCTCCTAAGTGTCCCCAGCTCACTGGCCACCCCACTATCTCTCCGTCAATGGCCCACAGTTTCTCTCTCATCTCTTTGCTGTCTCCCAAATGTATTGTATCTCTCCTACCTCTTTACTATAGCCAAAATCACCACTCCCCTCCCCAAGCATTCACTGGCCCACCATTTGCCACTCTCTTCTATGTTAAGTCCCATTTCTCTGACTTTCTTCACGCTGGTTCTGCCGCTAGAATGCTTCTCCTGTTTTTTCTTCCTTGGGTCAAGTCCCCACAACCATTCTACCTCCTCCAGTAAGCCACACAGTGAGCTCCCTGAGAGGAGGGTCAATCACAGCAGGGCTAACGCAAACACCATCCCATCAGATTTTGAGAATGTCTGTCTATCCCTGCCTTTAAATGGCTTCCAGTTGTCCTCTCTTTTTCTTTAACTGTTTTGGTTTGGGCGTATGTGTTTTTTCCTAAATTCCCTCAAACACCCTTTCAGCATGGCAAAACGTAAAGTAGAAATAAATATTGCTCTGAATGACAAATTCATCTCCCCAACTACATGGTGAGCTCCCCACAGTTTGACCATTTTTACCTTGTTTCCTCCCTTTTCCACAGTGGTTCAGTGGCAGAAATCTCACCTTCCATGCGGAAGACCTGAGTTCGATTCCTAGTTAATGTACCTCATGTGCAGCCACCACCCATCTGTCAGTGGAGGCTTGCATGCTGCCATGATGCTGAACAGGTTTCAGCAGAGCTTCCAGACTAAGACAGGCTAGAAAAAAAGAGCAATCTACTTCTGAAAATATATTGTAATTGGGGTAGCCGTGAGCTGGGGGCTGACTTGACAGCAGTTAAAACAACAACAATGATGAGTGCACAGGACTAGGCACACAGAGGGGAGTTGCCCCATCACCTCCAGAAAGACACAGATTCTCTGAGGCTTCCTGCCTCCTGTCTCCCCTCCTCCCCACTCCCACCCTCTACCATACACACCTGCCATGTGGTAGATACGGGCATTGTTGGGGGATGATCAAGGTCTATCTGTATCTGTAGTAAGTGCTGTTTCCGGTAGGGAGGAGGGGACTGTGTTCTATGGGCAGTGTCTCCATGGGAGATCACCTGGACAGCCAGTGCCTCCTTTTAGGGTCAGGGATTCCCCCTATAGTCAATGCTGGGAGTGCTTTTGGAGGGCTGGGGTACTCTGTGTTCTCCTGGCTGGTCAGCATGCCCCATGTAGCAGACTGTCCTCATGGATGATCAGTGTTGCCATATGCCTCATGGATAGTCATTGCCCTCCAGAGATCATCAGTGTAGTGAGGGTGACTTATGCGTGATCCAAGGGCATCATGGTTACATCCCCTGTGAGTTACTGATAGACTCCAAGGGTCCCAGAAGACCTTTCTCAACCTCCTCACCTCACCATCCCCATCTGAGCTCTACTTTGAATGAAATCCTGACTCATTTTGTTCCTAGATGGTCTCTTTCCCTCTTGGTGCCTCGGTTCCCCGTGGTTCCCAAGCGCTAGATGGTCTAGCAAACTGTGGGGCTTGTTGTCAGGATCTAGAAGTGGTTCTCTGAAGTGCATTGCGAGGACCTAGTCCTTGTTCCCTCCCAGCAGCCCTTGTCCAGAAGGCCTGGCTGCACTGGCACAGCACCCATGGATGGAGAGTGAAGAGATGTAGGGTGATGGGGAGGGGGTCCAGGTGTGAGGGTTCTGATTTCTAGAGGAGGGCAGGACAGTGGTTGGAGGCGCTTAGGAGCAGGCTTCCTAGTGGCAATTGCAACCAGCTATTAATATCTGGGTATAAATTAATATATCAGATAGTGTGTGTATGTGTAAGAGAGAGAGGTAGAGGATCAGTAGGTGAGGGGCTTAGGCCCCTGGAGGGAAGAAGCAAGGGGCCCTGGCACACTTGGTTTGTGCATGCAGAAGGTGGGGAGTGGGAGGGTGGCACTTTCCTCTGGCTGTTGCTTCCCCATCTACACGAGCTGGGGTGGGGGTGGGGGGTGGAGATCAGGCTCCCATCCCAGGGAGTGCTTGTGCTGGGGGAGGGGGGCAGATGGGAGGACAGAGATGCCAAAGTGGTAAAGGCCTGGCTGCTTCCCATCTCAGACACCCTCAAGGCACCGTCCTCTCTACATCCAGAGCTTGGCTATAGCGGGTATAGATGAAAAGGAGGAGAAACTGCTGGATAAAAAGACATTCGAAAAAAAAGTAAGTGAAATATTCAAACTGGAAAGTGATATTATAGAAACTGCAGCCCACGGCTCAGTGCATTCAAATTTATTCAAACTCGGCGCCTGACAGTGATGGATGCGGCAGCTTTTCCCACAATATGGAGAAGGCGCAGGGGCATTTAGGACTGTGGGTCCCCTCCGGGAGGGTGGAAGCCCCCACCACTTCTTGTGCCTTGCTCCTTCTAAATGGGAAGCAAGGTTCTGGGTCCTGTTCCCCTGGCCCCCAGCCACTTCCTTGGCCCCAGTGTCCTGAGGGACCTGGGTATAGTGGCCCAAGTGCTTGGGGTATAGCCAAGGACAGAGGCAACAGGCTGTGGACCAGGGTGATCTTCAATGCCAGGGAAGAGGATGGCCAAGCATGTCCAGGGGACAACTGGACATCAGAGAGGAAGAGCACTGTTGTGTGTTTTACTGCCAAATAAATAGCATGAGCCCCAGCAGTGGCCCAGGTGTGCTGAGATCTGAGGGTCTTGGGGACCCCAAATAAGTCTAATTGATTGTCACTTTCCTCCCCAGGCCAGGTTGGCTGCTCCATCCAGAAGAGGGGCAACAAGGCTCTGGGGAAACCTCAAGGCTGGAGGCTTGGTCTGAGCAGTGGGAAGGTAATTGAGGGCCTTGAACTCTACGCCCTGGTGTCCATCTACACACTGGTACCCCTGCTCGGGAACACCCTCCATCCTGGCTTCAGGTGCCTCCACTCCACCAGTGCTTCTCTCCACAAGACTGCCATGGCCTCCTGTCCAACCTCCTGATCACCAACAGACCCCACATCTGATTCCCAGGCCCCATCCCATGGAAACTCTTGGTGACACTGGTCACTCCCTAAAACTCAATCCTCTCTTGATTCCCTTGCCCATTTGCCCATTGCTATCTCCTGCTTCTCTAAACCTCCTTCTCTTGCCCCATTCCCTACACCCTCCCCCAAGGTGAATACAGTGCAAAATTCTCCACTGTCCTATCCCTACAGTCTCTCAGGAGGTCTCTTCTTCTCTGGCACCTTTAGCTAGCACCTCCCTGAAGGTGATGGAAACATCAACCTCTAATTCTAAGCATCTCTTGAGATCTGAACCCACAATTCAGGGAGTATAAGCTTAATATGTTCAAAAGGAAACTCCCAAGTCTCCTCTAGAACCAGTGACAACTTGTGACCCCCCACTTTGTTAATAGTCCTGTCACCCACCCACCAGAAACTTGGAGCCTCTATCTCTTCTTCCCTCGCTCTCATCCCTACCTTCAATCAGCTTACAAATTCAGAGATATTACTTCTTGATGGCTTTTGTACCTGGCCTTGCCTCACCAACACCACTGCTCCTGTGAAGGTCCCTATTATAGCTCTCCTAGATCATTTTAATTTGGACAACAAACTGTTACTGAGTGTCTACCATGGACCAGTCACCATGTGAGGTGTCTTCCTCCTGGCAGAGCTCTCTGCCTTTAAGTTCTACCATCTCCAATTGTTCTACATACTGTTGCCAGATAAATTTTCCTAAATCACAGCCCTGATCATGTCACTCCCCTGCTCAAAAATTCTCAGTGGCTCCCCAACCAAACCAATTCAAACCCGTTGCCGTCGAGTTGATTCCGACTCATAGTGACCTTATAGGACAGAGTAGAACTGCCCCACTGGGTTTCCAAGGCTGTAAATCTTTACAGAAGCAGATTGCCACGTCTTTGTCCTGAGGAGTGGCTGGTGGGTTCGAACTGCCGAACTTTTGGTTAACAGCTAAGCACTTTTACCACTGCACCACCATTGCCTACTAAATAAACTACAAACTCCTTACTCTGAAATTCACAGCCCTTCGTGACCTGGCCCCTACCTACCTCTCCCTCCAAGCCTTCCCATTACTCCCCTTCGTGCTCATATTTGCCAGCCGAATTGGGTTCTGAGTGGTTCCCCTGAACATTCCCCACCTAGCGAGTTCCCACCTCTGTGCATTTGTTCATGCTTTTTTTCTGCTGTGAGACCCACCTTCTGGAATGGCATCACCCTCCAAAAGCCTGACTCATCTGCTGGTCAATATTCTAATCCTTTTGCAAGATCCAATATAAGTAAAGGCATTTTCTAGAATATTCCATATAAAATGCTTAGCAAAGTGCCAGCTAGCTACTGTTATTATTATTATTATTATTCACCACCACCACCACGACTATCACCATCAGCAGCAAAAGAACTTTCTCCTGTCTATAAACCCTATAACCCTCTTCACAACTTTTCTGGCTCCTATCATAGCTTTCCTGATACTGTTAATTGTACATTTGCCTTACAGCTGTCCTGGACTATAAACTTCTTAAAAGCCAGAATTATGTAACGTTCATTTGTGGCCCCCTCAGCCCCTAGCCCAGGAGACTCAGTAAATGCTTGCTGAATGAAGGAATGAGTAAACAAATGAACCAATACAACAAAACTGGCCAGGACATGGCCATGGGGCACAGACTCGGCTCTTCTGAGCCTCCTGTTCTGGGCAGTGACCACCTAAGAGTTTCCTGTCATTGCTCCTGGTCCTCCTGACATGTGTCCAAGTGAACTGGGACACGTGTGCAGGCTGTATGACAGGTGTGTCATCCCTCCAGAGTGAGAAGGGAGTGTGGCAGAGTTCAGGCTTCCCAACCCATCAATCAAAGGGCATTAAATGACAGCTCCTGAGAGCCATCTCTGAGCTCTGCTGGATTGGGGGTGATGAGCAGGGGATGAGAGCTGCCCTCTGGGGGTTCACAGTCTAGTTGCTCCTTGCAGACAGGGCTGGCTTCTACCCCTTGACTCTCAGACCATAGGAATTCAGAGGGCATCCATCAGTGGCCATAGACAGGCCTGGGCACGATGATGGATAGGGTGAACCCTTTCCTCCAAGTTGCCATGTAATGCTGCTTAATTCAAAAGTGTCTCTTTTACCCTTTTGGTGTAGCTCTTACTGCCCCATTCAAACCATGAGCTCCCCTAGGAGATCTGTTGCCTTCTCTGGAATTCTTCCCTAGAGCCCAGAACTACACAGCTTAAAGCTGCTATATGAATGGATGGATGGCTGCTGTGAATTTTTGACTAAATGAACAACTAACTAAATACACGGATGAACAAAGTGTTGGATGGATTGACAAGAATAACAATAACCAGCATTATTATTTATGGAGCATCTACTGTGTGCCAGGCCCTGTGCTAAATCCTTTACCTGCATTGACTCATTTAATCTTCCCTGCAGTCCTGTGGAGTAGTAACCATTACGATGATTTCATTGAGGAAGAGGAAACTGAGATGCGGAGGTGAAACAACTTATGAGAGCACCCAGGTGATAAGTGACAGAGCTTTGACTTTCAGCCAGGCAGATGTATCCCACAGGGTTTCCCCTAAACTCTGGGCTGTCCTTCAATGCCCTTTGGTCCGGGCACCTCCTCCTCCCCAGACCATCAGCCCTTTGGAGGGGTGGGGGGTACAAGAGGTAGACTCCTGGTGAGGAGTTTCACATATGAGTGGGGAGTATTGTAAGGTCCCTGTCCCCTCATATGCATGGGTAGGGGACCTCTGGGCTCTGAGTTTTCACTCCTTTGTTGGAGAGCTGGAGGAGTTCAGAAGAGACATAGCTGGGGTGCCTCTGTTTCCAAAAATGGGATTTTCCAGCCCCCCAAGCCCTCCTCCATTTGAGGAGGTGCGACGCCCCTCAGGCCAACAGCCTCTCCAGGAGTGTTTCCGGCGCTGAGGGGGAGCCCCCCGGCCCCCGTTCCACGGCGCCCCCGCCCCTCCCCCTCGAGGCCAGCTACAAACAAGCGCGCTAAACTCCGGGAGATTTACAGCGGGCGGCTGGGCGCGCGGGCCCCCGGCCGCCGGTGAGATATCTCCAAACAGCGCACTAACCACTTTCCATTTTATACCTCACCAGCTTTATAGCATCTTAAGGATTTCTGTGCACGGCTGGCTTCCCGCCCAGGGAAAAAAACCCAGCCTTGTAAATAAATACTAAATATATATGAACAGAGACGACAGCGAGAGGCGCGGAGGAGGGGGAAGGAGGCGAGAGGGGTCCTACAGGGTGGGGGTGGGGGTAGCAGCCCAGGGCCAGGCGACCGATGGGGAGGAAGGGGGAGGGAGGGATATATTGGGGTGTCCAAGACAAAGGCGACCGGGAAAAAGCAGTTGACAAGCAGAGTGAGGGAAAGTGACACAGCAGCAGAGAGAGACAGAGGGATGGAGGCGGAATGGAAGTGCTCCCCGCACAGAACCTGTCGAACCTGTCGGGTGTGTGTGTGTGTGTGTGTGTGTGTGTGTGTGTGTGTGTGTGTGTGTGTGTGTGTGTGTGTATCCGTATCCCTGCCACCCCTCCCTCCCAGAATTTTGAGGAACTGGGACCCAGGGATGGGTATCCCACTTTGTGTGTGTGTGATGGTTGGTGTTTGGGGTGCATGTGGAGCCCTGGTGGCACAGTGGTTAACAGCTCAGCTGCTAACCAGAAAGGTCGCAGTTCGAATCCACCAGCCGCTCCTTGGAAACCCTATGGGCCAATTCTACTCTGTCCTATAGGGTCACTATGAGTCAGGTTTTTTTTTTGTTTGTTTGATGACAGGGCTATATCATGATGTGTTCTAATGTTAAGCTGAGGAATGGTGTTTAGTTTGAGTGTGCAAAAGCCTATGTGTGTTTGGGGCAAGTGGTGTGAGTAGAGCTGGGCCAGGGTGAGTTGAGATGCTGGTGGGCATGTGGGGTGGAATGTCTGTGGGGTGTTCAGGGTGTGTTGGGAGGTGTGTGTATGGGTTAGAATATACTGTGTAGGGGTGAGGGAGCAAGGTGAGTTCTGAGAATGTGTGAAGCTTTGGGATTGAGTTGTGGAGAGGTGAGCAAGGCATATGTGATCACGGGTATCTGGGTGTCTTGGGGTGTGTGGGTGCCTAGGGGAAGATGGGGAGCAAGTATTGGCTTCAAAGGAGCAAGTATTGGCTCTGACAGCAAGTGTCCTTTTGTGTGTTGGGGGCTGTGGGGGTGAGTTTTAAGGTGCTGCCAGGTGATCACGCCATTTCCTCCCCATCCCTCCTTCCTGAGCCTTTTGGAGGCTCTGGGACCTTCTCTGCAATGGCCACTGGGGTGAGGGTCCCCTGTGCTGACTGAAGCCCCAGTCTTACCCCACACCCTTGTCTCTGGACAGGAGCCAGAGTCAAATTGGGGGGCAGGAGGGACCATCTTTCCCTTCTCAGGGGACCCAGCGATCCCTTGTCATTTCCCCCTTGTCTTCGATATTAAGTATTCAAACCTCATTTACATCCTTATTTTTCAATTTGCTGCCACAGTAGTTTAATTTATTCGATATAATTTCTTTTTCTGAGGGGACATTAATCATTGCCCTGTGCTTTTGGGCGCCTGTGGGATCTCTGTGTATATATGTGTGTGTGCGCGCGCGCGCGTATGCATCTGTGTGTGTGCGGGGGAGGGACTGTGTGTATCTATGAGTGTACATCTGTACCCATGTGTACTTGTGTCTGTGTGTACGTGAGGTGCAAGTTTGTTTATATGCGGGTGTGTTGTGTATGAGAGAGTGTGGGTCTTTGTGAGAGGTTTTTTATGAGTGTGAGAGAGTTTGGGTGGGTGAGTAGGTGGGGGGGCATGAGTGTGCTAAATTGATCAAGTCCCTTTCTTCACAGCCCCCCTTGTCCTTTCCAGGATATCAACAAGGAGGAGAAGGGGCAAAGTAATTGAGCAGCAGGAGACGCCCCTCACACCAGCTCTGAGCTTCCTTGGGCTGAACATCTGGGTTCAAAGACTCCCCTACCCCAGGGTACCCCCAGGGGTGGGTTCCTTCCATTGCCGCCTGCTGGGCTCAGGCCAGTTTTTCTTTCCTGAGAATGTGCTTTGGACAGATGTAGCTGGAAAGTTCTAGAATCCAAGGTCTTTCAAGAAAAACAGACAGACAGAGGCACAGGCAGGCACAGAAATAAAGACAGAGAGGGCAAGGCAGGCCATGGCAGGAAAAGAAAGAAAGAGGGGGGAAGAGACGTGGACATGACGGAGAGAGGATCAGGAGTGGGAGTGAGGGAGAAGGGAGCTAGCCAGCAGCGTCTCAGCCCATAAAGTCCCTGGAATGGGAGGCAGGGGCGAGAGAGACTCTCACATCAGCTCAGGCCCAGCCATGGCTCAGTGCAGAGTGAGGCAGGGGGCAAAGGGTTAGAGCTGGTTTTCTTCCAGGAGCTGAGCTGACTGAAGTGACTTGGGGGAGGCTTGTTTGGAGAAAAGAGGCAAGAAGAAGGGGTAAGGGGGAGGGAGAGTAGAGCGAGCTTCTCTCTCCTCCTAGGGATATAATTCAGGGGAATAACTTCAGGGGAAATTTTAGGAGATATTCAAGGGATAAGGGGGAGGAAGTTCTCAATGCTAACTCTCCTCCCATCAGCTCTTCTCCTCACCTCTCTCAGGGTGTCTGGGAAATCCCCATCTTCCTGAGACCCTCTTTTGGCTCCCAGTCCAAGAAACCCTCAGTTCTCCATCTCTGGCACACTCTTGAAGTCTTTCTCCCTAACAGCAGGGGCATGAGAGGAATGGCCAGGAATTAGTGGGGTAGGCCCACTGCCTGCTGAGTACTGTACTGGGATTGTACTGTGGCATCTTGTTTAACCTTCACAGCAACTCCTCAGAGTTAGAATTTGTCTCCTCACTTCAGAGGGGAGGAAAGGGCCTTAACAGCAGAGGTCAGGGGCTTGTCCCAAATCACTCAGAGAGTGCAGAGCCAGGATCTAATCCACTTGACACCACGTGCCAAGGTTTTTCTGCTACCTTTTGCTGCCTCCTGAGATTAGGTCCATCCTGCCCCTGTCCTTGCCACTACACACACACTAGTGTACAAAACAGGATCTGGGGCCCCAAGGCCAAAGTGAGAAAGCCTTTTGGGTCAGCAGTCAAGAGACTGGGGATGACCTACTACAGCTGTTCTTCCAGCTTCACAACCCAGGAATGAGGACTTTGCCATGGGGAAGAGGCCCCTGCTCCATCGCCTCCAGAGTTAGAGAAGGTGCAGGCACAGACCACCCCAAGGGCTCTTTGGAACCCTGCCTTCCCTCTCACCCAGGGCTCAGAGGCAGAGAAAGGACTCCTTCCAGAAGATGGTGGCTACACCCTCTCAGGCTCAGGGACAGATTGGCTTTATTCTGAAGTCTGGTTTCTGTTTCCAGGACCTGGGTCAGTTTCAAGCCCAGCTTCAAGCAGCTATGACTTGTCCATTTTAACTTCATCCAAATAGTGGCCTGAGGCCCAGGGTTTGGGAGTGGGGGCTTCTTTCTCTTGGTCTGAAAGTCTGAAAAATGGAGGATCATTCAGGTACCTACCTTAGCATCTGAGTCTCCAAACACCCAATTATCAGGAGTTGTACAGATTTAAATATCCTAGTACCAAAATACCTGTGTGTCTGAAGGTCCACAGATCTGACCATCCAAGGTCCTCCACATCAAACATTTGAGGGCTCAGTTTACTGAGCACCTACAGGCCATTGACTGAGTGTCTACAGTGGAAAATGTGAGATGCAGGAGGGTGGGGAAGGAGGTCTGCACCACTCCAGGAACAGCTTTTCAGGCCCCACTGTCTTCCTGGTGCTCTCTGATTCCCTTCAGTCCTGCCAACCTAGAGAGCCCTCTCCATCTTCCACCCAGGGGTTTGGCTAGACCATCACACCCAGGCCCACAACCCAGACATGTCACACAGGAACCATTGCCCACTAGGGTCAGTGATGACTGGGTGATCACAAGAGGGGGTCTGTGGGCACATGGGGGAGGGGCAAGGGGACAGGCCTGGGGCCAAGGAGAAGGTAGCGCATTCATTTGAATAATGGGCAAAATCAAATTAATTCTACATTAAATAGTTGTGAATAAAGGGTTGAAGTCAGCAGTTTCAAACTTGTTTTCCTTAATTACTTTCCGTGTTTAATGTCATTAAGAAGATTAAAAATTCATTAACAAGAGTACTAAAGTGGCAAATCAGGAAAGCGATCACTCCAGGTTAGAAACTCCGCTGAGGCCGCACAGTGAGTCTTCTGTAGGGGGGTATGGGTGGGGGTGGGGGCCGAAGAAGGCTGGGAACAGACACACACACACACTCACACACTGATACTCAGCAACAACTTAAATACACATCCATAATAACAGTGAACATTCACGCATACACACACTCAGATATTTTCTGCCCGTCCGTCCGTACCTAGGACTTCTGTGATTACAGAAAGACAGTGTATTAGCATCTGTAGCTAATCAGGCCCCCAACTTTATCAACCCCTCTCCTAAGAAGGGGAATTAAAGATCAAACTTTTGTGACAGGCAATATATGGCCACAGGAATCAGTGTCAGCCCTTCGGTCTCTGAGTTCACTGTTTTGTCTCCTGGTCGTCTTGCTGTCTCTCCCTGTCTCCCTTTCCCTCCCCTCCCACACTAAAGGGCTCTCAGGGGCAAAGCGATCACTTTCCTGGGAGGAGCTTCTGTCTTTGAGGCTTAATTATCCTGCAAAAGGATCCCTTTTGTCTCCTTAGCAGGTTGGGGATGTGGGGGACTGTAGCGGGAAAGAGCCCTGTTCCCTCCAGGGAAGAGGAGCAGGGAGAGAAAGGGGAAGATAATCAGGGGAAGGGTAGGGCAGAAACAGTTGGGAAGTGAACCCAAGTGTCCTGGCGTTCAACTGGATCCTGACCTCAGTCACATGGCCTCCCGTCTCAGACAGGGTCTCCTATCTCTTACGCCTCACCCTCTCACCCTGCCTTTTCTCCTTGTCTTGTTGGCTGACCCTCTTCTTCTCAAATCCAGACTTCACCTTCTTCTCCAGGAAAGGACTCTCCCCGCAGCATTGGGATGTTCTTCCCTGTAGCTGTCACCATCTCTTCTACTGCTTTTCCATCGTTTTCTCTAGGCCCATCCTCAAGAACCCTGTGTCTAGGTCACCTTGGGTGCATCTGTTTGCACCTTTGTGGCTATAGTAGGTGTCCAGGTGGCTGCGTTGGTGATTGTGAGTATGGCGATGCTGTGTGTGTGTGTGTGTGTGTGTGTGTGTGTGTGTGTGTGTGTGTGTGCGCGCGCGCGCGCGCGTGTGTATCTGAGCATCTGTGTCTGTCTGGCCATGTGAGAAAGTCACAACCTCAGCCTGAGAACACCATGTTAATCATAAATGCAGCTGGATAAGCTCGTGAAGAATTCCATTAGAATGAGACCTCTCTTTTTACAGATGGGGAAACTAAGTTCTAAAAAGACGAAGTTTCATTCCTAGGTACATACCCAAGAGAAATGAAGACATATATTCACGAAAAAACTTGTACAAGAATGTTCATAGCAGCATTATAGCCCCAAAGAGGAAATAACTCCCCTCCCCCACCCCAAGAAACCCCCCTGCCATCAAATCTATTCTACTTATGGTGACCCCATTGTGATCCATTGGGTTTTCATGGTTGTGATCATTCAGAAGCAGATCACCAGGCCTTTCTTCTGAGGCACCTCTGAGTGGGTTTGGACCACCAAGTTTTTGGTCAGTAGCTGAGTGCTTAACCGTTTGCACCACCCAGAGACTCCTGGAAATAACCCAACGTCCAACAATTGATGAATGGATAATTAAAATGTGGTACATCCATACAATGGAATATTATTTGGCAATAAAAACTAGACGCTACAACACAGATGAACCTTGAAAACATTAGGCTAAGTGAAAGAAGCCAGTGACAAAAGACCACACGTTGTACGATTCCATTTATATGAAGTAATGTGAATGGGCAAACACAGAAAGACAGAAAATAGATTAGTGGTTGCCTAGGCCTGGGGGAAGTGGGGGAGGGGTGGTGGAAGGGATAGGAAAAAAAGGGGAGTGACTGCTAATGGGGGTGAAAAAATGTTCTAAAATTGCTTGTAGTGATGGTTGAATAATTCTGTAAATGTATTAAAAACCACTGAATTGTACACCTTAAAGCGATGAATTGTCTGGTACGTGAATTGTATCTCAATAAAGCGGTTATTGAAAAAAAAAGATGAAGTGACTTGCACAAGGTCACCCAGCAAGTGGGAAGTACAGCTTGTACTAGACCTGGGTCGCTTGACTCTAAGTCAGTGCCCTTTCCACAAGACCTACAATGCCTCAAAAATTTTACTGCTGGATTCACCATCTTAACAAAGACTTGGCGGTCAAAATGGCATATTCAACAGTGTGGGTGGCTGGACACATGGCACCTGGTTTTTCTGCAGGGCTGTCGGGTTTCTCTCTGTGATGGTGGGTCTTATCATGTATGTGCACATATGGACTGTGGTTTCAGCAGCTCTGTGGGTCTCAGCAAGCGTGGCTCTGCACATCTGCATCCAGGCCCATGGATCCCTGAATTGTGAGTTTTGTGTCTGTTTGGAGTATGTCTGTGTCCACCCGTGCATCTCTGCTTGTGGGCTGGATCTCTCTCTGTCTGCATTTGTAGGTGTATCTGGGCATACCCATGTCTCTGAATGTCAGTCTGTGTGTCTGTGCCCATGAGTCCCTGTGACTTCATGTGAGTGTGTGTTCACATGTCCAAGCACGTCAGTGTTTCTGCCTGTGTAATATGTCTCTGTGGGTGCCCGTGGGTTTCTTCATGTGTCTGCTTATGAATCTGGGCTCCTTCTTCTCTGGGTCTCTGCCTGTGATGTGTCTTGGTGTCTCTCTGCACGTGTCAGTCTATATGTGGGGACTCTGGCGTCCACACAGGTCCATCTATGGGAACCTGCATCTGTGTATCAGGGGACTATAGCTCTGTCCATCTGAGTCTGTTGTCTGAGCCCCTCCTCCAGGCACCAGTCCCAGAAAGCGCCTGCCTCCCCACCCCCTGCCTCTGACAGCCATGGAGCGAGCCTCACAGTAAATTCATGGCTGCCCGGCTGGGAAACAGGCGGCTGCAATGGAAAGGAAGTGTGGATTTGCATATTGAATTAAAATTAAGAGCTAATTATGCAAATAAATTATGACATTTGGCAGGAGAATTTGCTTCAAGATCATTTATTACGTTCTTTTTATAACAGTGTGAGCATTTAACGGTCAAAGACAATATTTTAAGGGAAAATTAATGCAAGATTATTAACCTAAAAACAATTCCACGTTAATGAGATGGTGAGCTGGGCACCCCCCACACACCTGGGCAGGTCTACGGCTGGGCTGGGAAGGCCTCTTTCTCCTCCCCTCCCTCCTTCCCCCAGTCTGCAGGGGTAGGGGAGTTGGGAGGGGCTCCAAGGATGGAAGAGGGAGACTTTGGGGTCTGTATCTTCTTAGGTGGGGGGTTGTTGTCTGAGCTGAGCTCCCCTACCTGAGATCAGAGCCCTGCGCTGGGATTAGGATGCCACACAGAGGATGAACCATGGCTCCACTCCCAGACACGCTCAGTCTGATCATGCAAAACATGTTCCTGGCCCAAGGGAGCCCCCATTTCTAAGGAGGAAGACTGACCCCCACCCTAGAAATGACTCTGTAAATACCAGTTGGGATGGGACCTAGATAGTGGGATTTAAACGTTCTCCTGACAGCCTCCATCACCTCCTCCCAGTTTATAGAACCCCAAACTCCCTGGTGTCCCCCAGACTCTGGGTGCTCCAGGGCTCTGAGTTGTCTGCCTGTCTGGGCCCCACTGTTTCTCAGTTTTCCTATGACCCTAATCTGCTTATCTTTCCTGTTTGCGGGGTGGCCAGGGAAAAGGAGCCCTAACCTGGGTTTCCCTGGGATCCCCCAACCCATTCCACATCAAGTGGGGAGTGAGCCCTAAAGGAAGTGGTGGGTGATGTCCTCCAAAAAGCAAAATCAAATTTGTTGCTGTTGAGTCAGTTCCAACTCATGGTGACCCCATATGTTACAGAGTAGAAATGCTCTACAGGGTTTTCTTTTTCTTTTTTTTTTTTTTATTGTTGTACTTTAAGTGAAAGTTTACAATTCAAGTTAGTCTCTTATACAAAAATTTATACATGCATTGTTGTGTGACCCTAATTGCTCGCCCTGTACTGTGACAGCACACTGCTCCTTTCCACCCCTGATTTCTCTATAGGGTTTTCTTGACTGTAATCTTTACAGAAACAGATCTCTAGGCCTTTATTCCATGGCACCACTGGATGGGTTTGAACCACCAACCTTTAGGTTAGTAGAAGAGCGCAAACTGTTTGTACCACCCAGGGACCTTGATGTTTCTCCTCCCTGTGTGGGAGAGGAGGGGTGGGCTGTCCTATCTGATTCTGGTGCTAGCTCTGTGGTCTGCAGACTCTTTTAGGGGAAGACGGTTGTCCACAGTGTGGCCATGGAAGGGCCTCCCCCATATCCACAAGGTCTCCCCATGGGCTACTCTGCTGGGTGAAAGCCTGGGGTTTCCAGAAAATCCCTGCTCCTATGCAAACATACTCCTGGGAATTGAGATGTTGTTACCTATCACCACCAGATGTCATTATTTGGTCCCTCCTGGGGTGGCCACAAAGAGGGACTGCCTTTCCTCATGCTAAGTTGCACCTCCAGGCCCAGCATCTCATCTGAGTTGTGCAAAACTCCTGTGAGGCAGGGGCAGGTACCACTGGGGCAGGGCAGGGAGGTATAAAAAAACTATGACTTTACTTGCGAGCAGCCATCTAAGATACAACTATCGGTCTCTTTCCGAAGAGAAAAGGAGGGTGAAGAAAACCAAAGATTCAAGGAAACAACTAGTCCAAAGGACTAATGAACCACAGGGATCACTACTCCACTAGCCAGAGACCAGAAGAACTAGACAGTGCCCGAAACCACCACCGACCGCTCTGACCAGGAACACGATAGAAGGTCCAGGATAGAGTAGGAAAAATATAGAACAAAATTCAAATTCATAAAAAAGACCACATGTACTGGTCCGAGAGAGACTGAAGGAACCCCTGAGACCGTGGCCTTTAGACACCCTTCTAACCTGGAACTTAATCCATTCCTGGAGATCACCTTTCAGCCAAGTAATAGACAAGCCTATAAAATAAATAATAACACCTGTGAGGAAAGTGGTCCTTGGAACAATCATCTGTATGAGACCAAAAGGGCAACATCTGCCCAAAAGCAAAGATGAGAAGGCAGGAAGGGAAAGGAAAAAGGGATGAATGGAAATGGGGAACTCAGGGTGGTAACTGGAAAGAGTACTGACACATTGCGGGGAGTGCAACCAATGTCATGGAACAATTTGTGTATAAACTATTAAAGTGGGAACTAATTTGCTTTGTAAACCTTCATCTAAAGCACAATTTAAAAAAAAAAAAAGACTGTGGCTTTAGACTTAGGGGACCCTTAGACTCAGGAGTCCTGGGATCACAGCCTCTCTCTGCCATTTACAGGCAAGTCACTTCCCCCTGTGCTGGGGGAATCCACTCCCACCCTTCTCCCCCTGCTCTGTGCCCTGGATCTGCACAGTCTGCATCAACGGTCTCCCTGGGGTTTAACCAAAAGGGGCCCCAGCAGGCTATGAGAGGGAGGAAGAAGAGGGAGGTCAGGGTACTTACTTCCCTGGCTGCTTCCTTCCAGGTTGCTGCAGATTGACTGTCGCTCTATACCCAAGGCCACACCTCCTGGCTGGCAGCCCTCTCCATATAGCCCTCTCCCTGTTCTGGTAACTTTTCTCCAACCATCCTTGTCCCTTTAGGCCTGGGGTGTACAGGGCTTCCCACTGTTACTAGCCCTGGGATGCCACACCATCACTTGTACTTTTCCTAGCCACCCCGTTCCCCTGCCATACCTTGGTAAAGAGTTACTTCATTAAACTCTCCCCAGATGACCCAATAGAGTATGTCATCTGTTTCCTGTCAAAACTCTGGTACATTCCCAACGTCCCTCAGTTTCCTCATCTGTACAATGGGGATAATAATATCCACCTGACAAGTTAACAGTACACATCAGTGAGATCATGTGCTTTGTAATTAAGAGAATACAAATCCAAATGCTTATTCCCAGGTAGAAACTAGGCCAGGAATTAGGCTGGTTTCAAAACCATCTCTGCTATGAAAAATCTGTGTGACCTTGGCTAAGTCACTCACCTTCTCTGGGCCTCAGTTTTCTCATTGATAACATGCAAAGGCTGCACTCCTAAATTTAAGATCCAGTTGTAGAAAGTGATAATTCTGTGATCATTTTGCCATTGAGAGAAGAGAGGTCAAATGACTTGGCCAAAGTCACACAGCAGGTTCTTGGCCATCTGCCCATGAGCCTCAGTCTATCTGGGGCATAAAGAGCCTGAGTGGGGCCCCACTATTGGACCCTGGAGCCGTGTTGGAGTAGACAGGCCTGGCCATAGGTGCCTGGGCAGGGAGACTGCCACCAGGTTCAAGCCTTCCGGGGCAGGGAGGGCTATACCCTGGAGAGAGGGGGTGGGATTATTAACAACAACACTAATAAGAGAGAGAAAACAAAGCCAGCAGGGGCTGAGCATTTTTTAAATAAAGAAATTTTCCTCATCTTGTGGTTAATTTAAAAGGTTTATTTCTTGAAATGAATCCTCTTCATCAAACCCCCGATCCTTGAAGATCGGAGGCGACTGCCAGTGCCAGTAATGAATTGATTTGTAACGTGAGCGACGTGGCGCCCTCCCGTCCATGCCCACTGCGGGCCCTTGATCTGTGGTGTTTAAGGGGGAATGAGCTTCTCCATCTCTCGGCCTGAAACTCAGCATCAGGCAGTGGGGCCAGCAGGCGAGGCTCAGGCCCAGGCCCAGACCCAGTGAATGCCCCCACCCAGGAGGGTCTGGCAAGCCACCCCCTCCCTACTCCCAGCACCTCTCTTTCTTCCTTTAGAGGGGGAGTCCGTACAGCACCCCCCACCCCCGACAGCAGTAAAATCTGCAACTAACTTGAACCATCCGTAGCCACCAGGCCCACAACCATATGAATAGACACACCCACACACCCACACCCGTAGTTACACTGACCCATAATCAAAACACAGTTGCACTTAGACACACAATCACTCAAAGTCACATAAACAGTCTCCTTTCAGGCATAAGATTCAGAAACATAATTACACAAAACATCCATACTTATTAATACAAGGCATCCAGTCATAGAAATGCATCCAGGATTGGGTGTCCACACACAGGAACGCGTACCCTGAACATGAGACCCAGGCTTTTGCAGACATGACAATTAATTGGTGGATATTTGGCAATATGGGGGCCGGGCAGCAGCACTGCGTAGTGGAAAGAGCATGGGCTTTGAGCCACACAGCCGGGTTTGCATCTAAGTCTCATTATTTCCAACCTGTTTGACTTCTCTCAGCCTCAGCTTCCTCATATGTAGAATGGGGCAACAATATCTCCCTCATGGCGTTCTCGTGAGGACTACATTAGATAACATATGCAAGGTACCTTTTAAACTGTTAGCTTCATGAATGAGATCATATATGTTGAGTACTTAATACAGCTTTGCATAAAGTAGATGCTCGATAAATGCTAGGTATTATCATAATCAAGGAGGCAGTGGTGGTTCCGTGGTAGAATTCTTGCTTCCTATGCAGAAGAATCAGGTTCGATTCTCGACCAATGCACTTCATGCACAGCCACCACCCATCTGTCAGTGGAGACTTGCTTGTTGCTATGATACCGAACAGATTGCAGCTGAGCTTCCAGACTAAGACAGAGTAGGAAAAAAGGCCTGGTGATCTACTTCCGAAAATCAGCCAATGAAAACCTTATGGATCACAACAGTCTGATCCACAACTGATCATGAGGATGGTGCAGGACCTGGCAGCGTTTCGTTCTGTTGTGCGTGGGGCTGCCACGAGTCAGGAGCCAACTCCATGGCAGCTAACAACAACATTATCATAATCATCATACACTACTGTATCCTCAACACCTACTAGAGTGCTTGATAAAAGACAAAAAAACCAAAAACCAAACCCGTTGCCGTCAAGTCAATTCCTACTCGTGGTGACCTCATGTTACAGAGTAAAATTGCTCCAGAGGTTTTTCTTGGCTGTAATCTTTACGGATGGAATGATACAGTGGCTGTAACAATGGACTCAAACAGCAAACAATTGTGAGGATGGGGTAGGACTGGGCAATATTTTGTTCTGTTATACATAAGGTCGCTACGAGTCAGACCTAACAACAATCTTTACAGAAGCAGATTGCCAGGCCTTTCTTCCATAGTGCCACCGGATGGGTTTGAGCCGCCAACCCTTAGGTTAGTAATCAAGTGCAAACTGTTTGTGACACCCAGGGACCTTAGTGCTTGATATGAATTTTAAAATAAATTTATGTTAAGCTATGCCTAACAGTTACTGTGCCATCGAGCTGATTTCAACTCATAGTGACCCCATGTGACAGAGTAGAAATGCCCCATATGGTTTCTTGGCTGTAATCTTTACAGAAGCAGATTGTCAGGTCCTTCTCCTGTGGAGCCGCTGGGTGGGTTCGAACTGCCAACCTTTCAGTTAGCAGCCAAGCGCTTAATCATTTGTGCCACCAGGGCTCCTTATGCCTAATATGTAGTCGGTATTAATAGAATGGTAATGATGAAAAAGAAGGAGAAGAAACCATTATCATCTAGTGAGCGCCTGCAATGTGCCAAGCACTGTGCTAAACAGATACAGTAAGTTATTTCATTGAATCCCCTCAGAAACCCTGAGATTGCTCTGAAATATACCAGTTTTGCAAATGAAGAAACTGAGGCACAGAGAAGTTAAGTAACTTGCCCAAGATCACACAGCTAGTAAGTGGAGGAGGAAGCATTTGAACCTAGGGAGTCTGACTCCAGGACCTACTTGGATTGTGGGTAATCCTGAAAAAAAAAAAAAAACATGTGCACATGCTTGCTTTTAAGGAGGACCCAGGCTTCAGTGGGGGAGAGCCAGCTGCACCTTGCGGCTGCTGCCTTGAAACTAAACTTGAAGGAAGGTTACTCTGAACCTCTTCAAGTCACAGGCCAGAGACTTGAAGACACCTCTGGTGGCAGGTCTGTGCCAGGTAAATGGGCAGTGCCAGCCCTGGTGGCTCTCAGACCTGTGTGGACAAAGCCTCCAAACCTGGCTTGATCTCTCTGTGCTTCCAGCTCCCACCAACTCATCAGCCTTGAACTGACCTTTGGTGCAAATCCGGACACTTTAAAGTGAGGTGATCCCCAAAATGAAATGCCCCTGGGCACAGGCCCAGTGGCAAACTACTATCTCCTGCCTTCCACCTTTCTGCTTCGGCCACTGTCATTTTTGCTGCCACCACTTCAGAGCCAGGAAGGTCACAGCACTGCCCCTCAATTTCATGGTCTCCTTCCTTCCGGGGGAGGGGTCAGCAGCCCCAGCTGGAGTCAACAGAGACAGTGGGCTGGTCACAGGCAGATCCAGGAGGGAGGAACCACCCTCTGGGTCTCCACACGGCTTCAAGGTCAGTCTTAGTCTGGGTCTGCCTCCCCAGGGTTCCTGACAGGCTTGTCTCCTCTTCCTCTTGCCCACGGTCTCCCCCCAACCTGGTCCCACCATCCCAGTCCTAGGGATACCGAGGGCTTATGGACCTTCCTAAATGTCCCTCCAGGTCTCTGTCAGGCCAAATGGTCCCACAGCAGTCCTCGAGGAGTGAAACACCCTATCTCCAACCCTAAGACTCCCTTGAGCCTCTTCCAACTCTCAGTACTGCTCTGCAAAGCCAGAAGTGCAGTGTCAGACAGGCACCGGGTGGGGGAGAGGGGTACCTCCTGTCCTCCTGCAACTTCCTAGAAGAAAATCATTTTTTATAACTGTTGGAATCCTGACTGAGCTGTCAAAAGTACATGAAACCAGCTACATAAATGGTAAACTATCCATCAGTCACAGGCCTATTTGTTCTGAGACAGTATAAACATCACACATTTTTCTTTGAGATAGAAAATAATCCTTACCCCATCGCAAGCAGGTAATTTGGCCCCCACCCCAAAAGGAAACTTACTAGTCACACTAGCCTGTGTTCCCCTTCTTGTCTCCCATATCTTTTTATTGTCACCTACCTGTCTTGCCTTCCAGAGCCTTTTGGCTTTCTCACTGTCTGTTGAAAACCAGATTTATTTGTACCCCCTCCCCTAAAAATTAATAAATTCTAAGGAGAATTAGGAACCCCTGGGTGGTGCAAACAGTTAACATGCTCAGCTGCTAACCAAAACGCTGGAGGTTCAAGTCCACTCAGAAGCATCTTAGAGGAAAAGCCTGGTGATCTACTTCCCAAAATTGTACCATTAAAAACCTTCTGGAGCACAGTTCTACTCTGACAAACATGAGGTCACCACGGGTCAGAATCGACTTGACAGCAACTGGTTTGGTTTTTTGGTTTTAAGGAGAAACACAAAGGAAATCACTCTCGATGACACACACAGTCTAGTTTATCTTCCAATGTACAGATGCTGGTCCATTGGGTGGGCACCAACACAGATAGAGATGTGGTCAGTTCCCAGTTTGCCTTCTGAGCAGTGTGATGAGGCCCCTCCGTTCCACCTGGTGTCTGCCCACTGGTCTAGGGTGGTTAGAATGAGGAAAAGGATGCACTCACCCTTTTGGGTGAGACCCCGGCCCCTGCACACCTGGGCAGGGCTTTGTCCTTTATAGGTACTCTGAACTCCAGGTAACATATCGCAGGAATGAGGGTCGTTTTTGAGCTAGCTAAACGAGGTCATGTCCTCTCTTACCCTTCCTCCAGTCTCCCATAGCTTGATTTCCAAAAAACTTGACCCAGGACAATTATCCTAGCTTCTGATAAATAGATGATAGATAAATGATAGATAATAGATGATAGATAGAAACGTACATGCAAACACACGCCTACATTCATATCCCCACACTGTGCATATAGACATGTGCGGTGCAGCATGTGGGTTAAGAGTAAAGGCTCTGATGGCATTGTTTAAACCTGCCTACCTACTTGCTCCACTCCTCTCTAGATATGTGACCTTGGGCAAGTTAGTTGACCTCTTCAGCATTCCTCAACAGGAAAATGAAAATAATAATAGTATCTACCTTGTGGGGTTGTGAGGATTTAATGATAGTCATGGTTAGCACAGTGCCTGGCATAAAGTAAATGTTCAATAAACTATTACTATTATCATTATACAAACTTTGCACACACTTGTAGGCAATTATGCCAATCAGAACCTCTTATAAACTTAGATAATGCATGTTGTTGTGTCCCATCCAGTTGATTGATTCGTACTGACACTATATGACAGAGTAGAACTGCCCCATAAGGATTCCTAGTCTGTAATCTTCATGGGAGCACATTGCCAGGTCTTTTCTCCATGGAATCACTGGGTAGGTTCCAACTGTGGATCTTTTGGTTAGCAGCCGAGAGCTCAACCATCGCACTGCAAGTGTTCCCAAGATAATGCATACCTGTTGCCATGGAGTCGATTCCAACTCATAGTGACCCTATAGGACAGACTAGAAATGCCTCCTCGTAGGGTTTCCAAGGCTGTAAATCTTTACAGAAATCTTTACGGAAGCATACTGTCACATCTTTATCCTTCGGAGCAGCTGGTGAGTTTAAACTACTGACGTTTTGGTTAGCAGCCGAGTGCTTAACCATGTCGCCACCAGGGCTCCTAGATAATGCACACCTATATGCAAACAAATATATGCTGACATGTAGGGACAGCCATGGCATAGAGTGGTGCTTAGGAGGCACTCGAGTCAAACTGAGTTCAAATCCAAACTCTGCCACTTAGTAGCTGTGTGATTTTTGAAGAAGCTACTTAACCTCGGTTTTCCCATCTACAAAGTGGGAATAATAATAATAGTCCCTACCTCAGAGAATTATTGTGAGGGTTAAATTAGTTAATAAATATGAAGCACTTAAAATACTGCTTGGCACAGAGCAAACACTATGTAAATGCTTGATAAGCATAAATAAATCCCACAACCTTGTAAACTAATACTTGTTTAGCTACTAGAGTTTGCATGACCCTTTCACATGTATTATCTTATTAGATTTTATCAATAAACCCAGAGTCAGGATTATTATCCCCATTTATAGATGAGGAAACTGAAACTAAAAGAAATCAGTGGTTTGTATAAGTGGTGGATAATTCAGGTCTCTTGGCTTTAAATTCCATGTTCTTTTCATGAAGCCACATACACCATGAGTATACATGTAAGCGTGTATGCCAAGGAGGCTTTCTCTGCCTTTGGATCAGGTCTCCACAACCCTCCTTCACCCCTTTTTCTCTCCCCTAAGAACTCCTACGCCTAGGGAATGGTCCAAACCAGTAGTTCTCAAAGTGTGGTCTAGTAGCATGAGCATGATCTGGGAACTTGTTAGAGATGTAACTTCACGGACCTCACCTCGGCCCATTGAATCAGAAACCGTAGGAGTGGGGCTCCGCAAGAAGTGTTACGGCAGTTCATGAGAACAGAGTGGGCTGGGGAAAGCTTCTGGAAGAGGAGTGAGTGGCTCTACCTGGGGTAAGAGGGGAGAACTATGAAGAAGCTGGGATGAACAGCGCACAGTGAGAGAAGGCAAAGAGTCCGGCCTGGTTTAAGTGAGGGTTTCAAGTTAGGAAACTGAAGCCATTTGGTGTGTGTCTTTTGGTCGGTCTTGGACACCATACGCTGGTAAGTGATCTGTCCTTGAATACCAGGAAGAGAGATTTGTGGGAATTTATCCTCTAAGGACAAACCCCAGTGGAGACTCACCTGCAGGGTTGCAGCACTGCTGTAGCTAGAGATGCCCCTCTACCCCCCCATCCCCGCATTCCCTGAATTTGTCCACAGAGTAGCAGCCTCCAACCCTGACTGACTGTGGGGGACCCCGGCCTCATTCCCATCAGGTCCCGATTCCTGAAATGAGGGGTGTTTTGCAAGGGGAATGCGGGCAACTGTATGTAGCCTCTCCTCCTCACTTCTCTGGGAACTGAGCCAGCGCCATCAGAGGCACCAGTGTGCCCAGGAGCCCTGCTAGGTCGGCCGCTCCCTCTGCGCGCACACGGGAGGCTGACAAACCAGGGCTGGGAAGAGTCCAGAGTGAGCTGGCCAGGGGCTCCAGGGCTGGAGAAGAGCAAGCCGAATGCCAGCGCCTCCCCAGCCCACTGTGTCCTGCCCGGGGCTACCACTAGGAGGCTAATGAAAAGGGAAGATGCTGGCCGGGGCTTGAGCCAGCAGGAGACAGCAAGGGGAACAATGTGAGGCAGGAGGGGGTGGCCCTCGGGCAGGGACAGACAATGTCCCCAGATGGGAAGCAGACGGAGCCGCCCCGCCCCCTTGGTCCCGGGGCTTCTGCGGCGGCAGGCAGCACTCTCAGCGAAACGCCGAGGCTGGTAGTTTGCACCGGGAGAGGAGCCCGCTGAGCCGCTGTAGGGAGAGGTGGGGAAGGAGGGCGAGCTCTCACTTCAAGATCCGCACAAAGGATCCCGGCAGGAGGATCTGGAGCCTGGAGCACGCAGCCACAGCACTCACATGCATCCACACACAGGAAGATAGCTTTCTGGCTATTTTCTAAATATTTTTAAATTGCACAATAATACACGCTCAAGGTAAAAGATGAAAATAATACAGAAGTAGGCAGAGTAAAATGTGACAGTTTCCCCTCATGGTCCACAGCCCCACCAACTTCCTTTTTGGAGACAGTTCCTTTTAATCCTTGTCTTGAAGCAAAGGTCACTTCTGAGTCCACGGTGGATCTGTTGCCAGTGGGGGCGACTCCACTCTGCAGCTAGTGCAGGCTTTCCTGGGGGCAGAGCATTGTGGAGGGGCAGCTAGGACAATGTAGACTCACACACAACCCTGGCCTGCCCGTCAGCCAACTGGGAGGTATCTGGCCACTGAGTCCAGGTTTTAAATAATCTGTAATGATTCCCCTTCTACCCAACTTTATCAACTCTCAAGGATTTAAAAAAATCTCCTGTCCTTATCTGTTAATGCCCAACCCCATTTTTAGTATTATGAGATTCTCCCTTTTTTAAAAATTTCATTCAGCTTGTTTGGTTTTGCTCATAAATTATTTTTTCATAGTAATCTAAAGGTATGAATGAACATTTAAGAGATTCACAGTGACCTGAGGGACTGGAGCTTTCTGAACATCAGGACATGGCTAGGTTATACACACATCTTCCAGTTGTTAAAACCAAGCAGAGGTTCTGCTCCTCTCTGGGACAGCCCCAAAAGACACCCTATTTGGGACTAGGAATTACACCAGTCTCTTCCCTGGGGATGGGAACTAGCAATTATTGGGCCCCTACTATATGTCAGACCTTTTATATCTTGTATCAGTCAGGACTTATCTGGTTGCAAGTGACAGGAACCCAATTTGAATTAGTTTAGGCAAAGAGGGACACTTCGGGTTCAAAAATCAAAGAGTAGGGTTGCTATGAGTCAGTTTTTTGTTTTGTTTTTTTTTAGTGTTAAAATCAAAACTGAAAGAAACTGAAACATAAGGTTTATTCCAAGCAGTTATTCTATATGCATATAGGGAGACCATCCTGATTCCAAAAATAAATCAAATGACTTCAAGTAGTCTAGTTACAATGAAGCTTATAAAGAGAAGAATAAAAAATCAACCATTGCCTAATCTTAACATGGTTGATTGAACCTTGACCTCCCCCTTTTACTGAGATCAATTGATATCAGATTACTAGGTGGTCTCTGGCCAGGCAGCTGAAAATTTGGTATTGTGGGTCAGAAAAAAAACCTTAAAATCAAAGCAAGATGTCTGTTATTAATTTCTCTCTTTGACAGTAGGCAGGGCAGAGTTGCTACTCAACTTCAGGAATATTCAGAACAGGGCCTGGATGGATACCAGGATGTGCTCTGTCTCTGGGGGTCCTTCCTACTTTACAGCTCCCACCACCAGGGAGGGATCACCTCTCCTCTTGATTCTAGTGTTGAAAGATCCCAGAGAAGGACCTTAATTGTTCTCCACAAGTCAGATGTTCAGTCTAGAACTAAGTACACTCTGGCCAGAGATGAGATAGGGTCAGGAGACTCTCTCTGTGATCATGTGGTTGGTTTCCAAAAGAAAGGGGCCACCGTTCCCAGGGAGTCTTGGCCAACAACACCAGATGTCTACTGCAGTGTGTCAGCTCATCTAATTTTCACAAGTCTGTGAGGTAAGAAGTGTTAACATCCCCATTCTCCAGGTGAGTAAACTGAGACTTAGGTCGCAGACTAATTAGCCCTAGAGCCTGGATCCAAAGCCATGTCTGTTTGACTCCAGTGCTGATTTCCTCAAGGAAAAGAACAAGTCAATATGAAAGACCTTTCTAGTATGCCAGTTATATACCAAGCACAGTACTAGACTGTGTGTGGCAGTCAAAGATTAGCCAGGTGGCAGGTTAACTGTAGTGAGAAAGGAATCTCAAAGG
Organism: Dugong dugon; assembly: GCA_030035585.1. Taxonomy (NCBI): domain Eukaryota; kingdom Metazoa; phylum Chordata; class Mammalia; order Sirenia; family Dugongidae; genus Dugong; species Dugong dugon. The sequence continues at coordinate 53,630,473 of CM057475.1, forward strand.
AGTCACTTCTCATTAGATGATCAGTAAGGGAGGTTGTGTTTGACCTCTTCTTCAGGGGTGAGTGATACTTCAGCAGGTAGGGATACTGAGGTTCAGGGAGGTATTTCCAACCATAGGAATCAGTGTGAGCAAAAAGACAGATAGGCCAAAGATGTATTTCAGGAACATTAAATAGACCAGTTTGCCAAAGCTTAGAATATGAGCAGGAAAGGAATTGGAAATGAAGCCAGCCTTGACTGGAGGCAAAATTGCCCAGAGGTTAAGGGGGCAGACTTTGGGACCTCAGCTCAAGGTGTATGATCCTGAGCAACTTATTTTGGATCTCTGTGCCTCAGTTTCCTCATTGTAAAAAAAAAAAAAAAAAAAAAGGGATGAAATAAAAAAAGCTACTTCTAAGGATTGTGGTGAAAACTGAATGAAATAATATATGGAAAATAATGCTTTGAAACGATAGCTATCATCATCAGGTGAGTTTAGACTTTAACATACACTGGAAGCCATTGAACATTTCCAGGTAGGGCGGCGAATGGTCAAAGCTGTACTTTGGATAGATTAATTTAGTAGAGGTGAGCGGGATGAACTGCATCCTAGAGAGAGGCAGCAAGGACTGCTTAGGAAGCAAGGAGTGAGGATCTGAATTGGCTGGTAACAGAGGGAATGCAGATTTTATAGGACCTGACAATTGATGAGTTGGGAAGGGATGAAGAAGTGGGGAGAAGATGATGTCCAAGATGATTCAGAGGCTTTAAAATTGGAAGGATGAAAGAATGAAGGAATGAATAGGCGGTAAGGAGGAAGAAGAAATACAACAACAATGCTCCTTAGAAGTGAGAACGGTGAGACTTCAGTTCACTTGCTTTGAACACATCATCAGGAGAGACCAATCACTAGAAAAGAACATCATGGTTGATAAAGTAGAGGATTATTGAAAATGAAGAAACTCTCAATGAGATAGATTGACATAATAGCCTAAACAATTGACTCAAACTTACCAATGATCATGAAGATGGCACAGGATTGGGCAATATTTCTTTCCGTTATACATAGGGTCACCATGAGTAGGTACCAACTCAACAGGAACTAACAACAAGGAGGAGGCGAGCCCACTGGATGCTAAGCTCTTTGAGGGCCGGACTGTGTCCTTCACTTTGTATCCTCGGTGACTAAAAGTGTCTGGGCATTGTAAGTGCTCGAGAAATGTTTGCCAAAGATATGAATACTTGTAAATTTGCACATGGTGAATTTGATGTACCAGTTACAACAGGCAGGTTCAAGCCTGTCATTTGGGAGATAGAGTTTGGGGTTGGAGATCTCAATTGGATGTTTATTTCCAGAAAGATTATAGGCCAAGTTGTGACTGATAGAGTTTGTGAAAATGCAGAGAGGGAAGGAAGATTTGAGGGCAGAATCATGGGGCACAGTTGCATGTAGGGGGAGGGAAAAGGCCGAGGACCCAGTGGGAGGCCAGAAAAGAAACTTCAGAGATGGAGGAGGGGAAGCAGGAAGGTGCAATGTCATGGAAATCAAGAAAGGAGACCGCTTCAAGGAGGGGGGGTGGAGCTGCTGCCAAATGCTTCAGAGGTCGAAGAGAAGAAACACTGAGAGGAGCCTGTGGATTTGCTAATTAGGAGAACAGCAACCGCGTCTCCACCTGGTTAGGGCAGGAGAATGTGAGGAGGACCTACCGGGGCAAAGGCAAAGAACCTAAGAAGAGAAGGGGTGCGTGTGCTTGTGCAGGTGTGCCTGTGTGCGCACACTCTCGCACTCTTCGGGACTGTGTGGGGACCTGGTCAGTCTAGGAGAGAGAAAGTAAAAGGAAACAAAAGGCCCATGGTGTGGAGGGGGGTGAGCGTGGGAGGGCTCGGTTTGCAAGTGAGGGGATGACCAGACGTGGTAGAAAAGAGACAGTTCAGGGAAAGGGGGAGTCACTCTTAGTGCCAGATGAATCTTCTTTGAGGGCTTGGGGTGGAGAGCAGTGATGCTGCAGGCAGAGGAGAAAATGATGCCCAGCCCTCAGATCCCGGAGGCTGCTTGTTGAAATTTCTGCTGCATCTACCCTTGGTGGTGGTGAGAAGGGATGGGAGGCCTAGTCTTCAGTCCTTTACTCCTGCATGGAGTCCCCACTATTGTCAACCTTGTTTATCACTGTATCCCCAGGGCCTGCCACAGTGTCTGGCACATAGAAGGTGCTTAGTAAACAACAAGAAAGTCATCACCACTAACAACTAAGATCAGCTAAACACCTACTATACGACAGCCACTTTACATCTATTATCTCATTTAATACTCAACAACATTTCTATGGAGTAGGTACTATTATTATCCCCACTTAACAGGGGGGTTCTGATTTAATAAGTTTCCAAAGGCCACTCAGCTAGGATGTGGGAGATGCAGGATTTGAACCCAGATCTGTGTGACCTTAGAACTGTCACTCTTGACCATTATGATTACTACCCTGCAAGAATGTGTGATTCTGTGTGGTGGGGTGGGGGTGGGGGTGTCTGTGTCACGTGATATTATGCATTTATTTGTGGGTATTTGCAAAGTATATGCATGTGTCTACTTGTGTGTGTTTCTCTGTAAAAAGCGTGTATCTTTGTGGGTTTATAAGTACAGATGCTGCTCCCCACCCCAGAGCTCCCCCACGTTGTTGCTTCTGCTTGGAGAAATGATGATTGAGTTTGCCTCTCGGTCCCGAGCCCACCTCCCCCTCAGTGCGCCCATGAGGGGTCCCTGCCCCCCATAGTTCTGCCTGTAACTCTCCCTCCTTGTTTAAAGAGGCCAGTGGGTTTAATGATTAGTTACCGCCTTGTCAATATTCTCGCTGAGGGAGAGGATGAATGGAGGGGCACTGCCCCTGCCCCTGAGAAGCACAAATTCTGTGGCAGATTAAGGATGAGGGAACGGACCCTTCAGCAAGGGCACTTGGGGAGGGAAGCTCCAGAGGAGGCTCTGCAGGGATTTTGGAAGGGCCCTTCCTTGTGATTTTCCAATTGCTGTCACAAAGCAGGGAGAATGGGTCCCCTCCACCACCATCCCAATTCCTCTTCTCTCCAGGTTCAGGGAGGCAGTGAAAGACTCCCTGCGGACGGACGGGAGGCTCCTCCTGAGGTGGGAGAGCATGCCTATCCAAGTTCTCAGTGTTGTACTTGAGAGAGTGTATGCGTGCATGTTTCTGCTTCTTTGTGAGTTTCCAATTTCACGCGCTTTGGTGACCCGGCCATTCATGTATCCATAAGTGCAACACAATCCATAAGTGTATTTGGGTCTTTGTGTCACTCTATGTTTATACATGGCTGCTTATGCCCATGGTTATGTGTGTATCCACACACCATGCTGGGCTATATCTGTGCCTGTGTGCATACGGGTGTGCACAGGCACTTGTGTGTGCCAGTGTCTGTGTCTTTTATGGTACTTCTGTGTCTTTGCCCTTCATAGTTGTCCAAGGTGGATTTCCTTCCATCCTGCTCTGGGTCCTGCACCCCCTTCCTGATGTCCTGGGATAGAGTCGGTCCTCTCTTGCTCAGGGGAGTTGGTGAATGAAGCTTCCATCTTTCTTCTCTCTGGGCCTCTCTAGACAGTGAGTTATGGATCCCCTGACCTCATCTCCAAGGAGCCCTGGTGGCACAGTGGTTAAGCTCTCAGCTGCTAACTGAAAGGTCAGTGGTTTGAACTCACCAGCAGCTCTGTGGGAGAAAGATGTGGCAATCTCCTTCCATAAAGATTTACCTAGGAAACCCTATGGGGAAGTTCTACTCTGTCCTATAGGGTCACTATGAGTCAGAATTGACTCAACAGCAACGGGTTTGATTTTTGGTTTCAGTGACCCCATCTCCAGTATTTGCTCACCTAGGACCCTCCCTGCTGGGCTCCTGTACCCAAATACTCATGGTCCTGAACCTGGATCTCATTACTCTGAGTGTGTGTCCACACTACCCTCAATGGGTCTCACTGCCCTGTGCCTAGAGCCTCAGGAATTTAGTCTGCACATGTTCTACCACCCAGCCTCTGGGCCTCCCTGATCTCACCTGATCAGAAGGCAACCCACATCCATTTAGTGACTCACCTTATAGCATAAGGAAACCCTCGTGGCATAGTGGTTAAGAGTTCAGCTGCTAACCAAAAGGTCAGCAGTTCAAATCTACCAGGCGCTCCTTGGAAACCCGGTGGGGCAGTTCTACTCTGTCCTATAGGGTCGCTGTGAGTCAGAATTGACTCGACAGCAATGGGTTTGTTTTTGGTTTTCTATAGCATAAATATCTTTGGGCAAATTCTAAAGCACTGCCACCACTTCATATCTTCTAACTCCACAACTCTTGACCCCTCCTCTTTGGCTTACAGCATCTGCCCCTCAACCTAACCTCACTGGAAGAAAGGAGAAGAAAAGGGGAAATGCACAGTGAGTTGTTCCCCTTATTTCAGCACCCCAAACCTGGGGAGGGGAGATGGAGGTCTAGGGCACATGAAAGGAGGAACAGGAAGGAATGGGCAGGGCAAGGCTGAGCCTGGCAGACAAGAAAAGCTAGACTCAAGTCCACCCTCCCACAATCCCCCTGCCCCTGCCACACACATACTCACACACACTCACCCTGTTGGAAGGTGACATTTGCTATTAACCTTATATTGGGCCATTTTGTAAATCAATGTCACTTACATTTAATAACAAGTGTAATCAAAGGAATTATGCAAATTTAATTTGATGCTTCTTGAATTATGCAAATCTGCGGTGCACATAATGTTCTTTGACATGTGCCCGTTGGAGAGACAGAGCAAGGGAGAAAGTGAGGAAGGGGTAGGGGAGGGAGGCTAGGACTGGGACAGAGGGTAGGAGGAGGATGGGGGTGGGCTGGGACTTGGGACTGGGGGGCAAGGAAGGCAGGGTGGTGGAAGGCAGCAGAGCAGCTGTGGCCCCAGGTACTCTCCATCAGAGTGGGATGGGGTAGATGAGGTCATTGGCTTGGAGCCATCAGCCTTGAATTGTCTGGTACATCCACCTTCTTTCTCCAGCTCCAGGCTTTCATTCCCTCTCCTCTGCACAGATTCAGCATGACCTTGATGGTCACTCGTCCTCAATGTCTCTTTCTGTGAAATGGGAGTGGCCTGTGAGCAGAATAAGGGACAGAATGAAGTTCAGACAAGCAGGAGCCAAGAAGTGCTGGCTGTTCATGAACCAAGACTCCTGATACAGCTTTTTCCTCTGAGAGGTCAGCTTCTTAGCCCTCTAACCCCATGGCAGGGTGAACTGTTGTGGCACTAGACAATATTATTGTCTTTCTTTTTCTTAATGGTCTTGAGGTCATGGCGGAAGGAATTGCGCCATCCACTATGTGACAATGAAAACCTACTGACCCATCCCAGGCACACACTGTGACAATCCTAGCAGGATGATACACACAGCCATTCACATACAGTATAAATGTACACAGTGACAATCAAACTGAGATCCAGGGACCTGCATAAAGGCAAGACAGACACTCAGGTGCATACTTAGACACATGAACATTCAAAATGTCACCTGGACACATATGGGCCCAAGGGTCATTGATTCCTAATGGTATACACAACCCAATGCATGCTGAGACTCATGGCGAAACTTATCCTAACACCGACATGTAAATATGGGGTACATTCCCTGATGCTGACACACCTCACTGACTCTTAAAGCAAACTCAGAGGTCCAGGAAGCTCATGGCTGAAATGGGTAGCCCTCTTTACTGGTCAGGATATGTCTGATGTTTATTTGGACCTGCCGTCGGTATAATGTAGAATAGAGCAAATAGCATGACACTCTGAACAGAAGTGACTTCTGCAGTGTGAAGACATGGGTCAACATGATGCGAAAGACCACCCAGGTCGTAAGATTGTTCCCTAAGCCCTGGATACTGGTTAGAGCCACTAAGAGACATCTCAGGAAATTACATCAAGGTCTCAGGTACGGACCAGTCCCCCAAAACCCTCATCTCTCCCAGTCTCCAACCACCATTAAGGCCATCACAGACTAGTCAAGGGCCCTTCTGCGTGAATGATGCAGAACAATACTCTGGATCCAGCTTTCAATTATTCCTTGTAGGTGGGTGTAAAGAAGAGATCTTTCCCTTCCCTGAGATGTCAGCATGAATCCTCAAGGGTTTTTGTGAAGAGTAATCAAGGTAAGTCTTCTGTAAGTATTAGCCATCATCACTATTATTATTTTCCATCTTCTGTCTTGGGTTTGCAGATGATGTTTTCACTGTTTCTACTCCTTTCTCAGCCCTACCTCATGCTTGGAGTCCTAGAGGCCTGTTTCTACCTAGACAGGCCCTGTACTATTGATTGGATAGAGTGACTAGGGGTATGGTAGGTGTTGGGGGTGGGGTCAGGGGTCAGGGTGTATCTATCAATGAGGATATGGGAATGGCAGAGTGCTTGTATGTAAGTGTTACTATATATCTGTTAAGGAGCCCTGGTGGTGCAATGGTTAAGCACTCGGCTGCTAACCAAAAGGCTGGCAGTTAGAACCCACCCAGCAGCTCCTCAGAAGAAAGACCTGGTGATCTGCTTCCATAAAGATTACAGCCTTAGAAACCCTATGAGGCAGTTCTATTCTGTCCTATAAGATCACTATGAGTCAGAATCAACTCGATGGCAATGGGTTTGGTTTTGTTGTTGTTGTTGTTGTTTATTTATCTGTCAAGGAGCACTGGTGGCTCAATAGTTAAGTGCTACCAAAGGCTGGCAGTTAGAACCCACCCAGCGGCTCTGAGGGAGAAAGACCTGTCAATCTGCTTCTGTAAAGATTACAGCCAAGAAAACCCAATTGGACAGTCTACTGGGGTTGCTATAAGTTGAAATTGACTCAACAACACTCAACAACAGCAACAATATGTATATGTCATGAGAGTGTTTCTGCTTATCATTGGGTGTCAGTGAGCCCTTTGCATGTCCACGATTTGGAGTATGCTTGCGTTCATTGTTTCAGTTATCATTTCTGTATCAAGGAACCAGAGAATTTTGTTGCAACCTAGTCTTCATGTGTGTCGTATTCTGTGAATGTGTCTCACCCTCTCCTATGTGTCAGCATGTTTGAATTGTCACAGAATGTGTGTCACTATGTTTGATATCATACAACATGTGAATAAATGAATACTTGATATGTCACAATGTGAACATCATCATGTTGGCATTTTTACAATGTGTCATGAGACTGTGTGTATGTTACCACATTTGAGTTGCCAAAATGTTTGTGTCATCACATCGGAATTATCGTAACGTCTGAGCTGATGTGATGTAAGCTTAAATCTTTCTCACCATGTTTGGATTGCCCCAATGTGTGTCGCCATGTTTGATTGTCATCATGTATACTTATGAGCTAGCATATTTCAATGGGCAAAATGTGCATCAGTCAGCATATGTAAATCATCACCATGGGTGTATCGTTGTATCTGCATTGTCCTAATGTAAGTCTGGAGCCCTGGTGGCACAGTGGTAAAGAGCTCGGCTGCTAACCAAAAGGTTGGCGTTTCGAATCCACCAGCTGCTCCTTGGAAACCCTTTGGGGCAGTTCTATTCTGTCCCATAGGGTCACTATGAGTCAGAATCCACTCGATGGCAACTTTTTTTTTTTTTTTTTGTGAGTCTGTATGTGTTGACAGGTTTGCGTTATGAGTTATCAGGAGGTATCATTGTCTGTAATCCACTTTGAGTGGCCACCGTGTGTGTAATTGGGTCATCTTATTTTGGATTAGCCCCAGACTGGGAGAGTGTCACCAGGTTAGAATGATTGTGGTGTGTGTTTGTGTATGACTCCACATTTGAGTTGTCATGGTTTATCTTTGTGTGACAACATATTTGCATTGTAACAACTTGATGTGTCTCTCTCTCTGTTTGAGTTGGCACAATATACATGCTATCCTGTTTAAGTTATCAATGTTTATGCGGTTACAATGTGCCTGTGTGAATCATTGTGTTTCAATTGTCACAGTGTGTGATTGTGTATCACAGTGTACCAGTGACGCATCTGTATTTATGTTATAACGTGTGTCTGTGACTATCATGTTTGAGTTGTCACGAGGTGTATTGCCATGTTTGAGGTGTTACAAAGCCTGTATGGCACAATTGTTGAGTTGTCATAATACATATTAACAAGTTTGGCTTGTCAAAATGTATCTGGTTGTTGCCATATGGAGATATCGCAGTGTTTCTCCCTGTGAGGTTGCACACTGTATTTGAACATGTTTGAGGTGCTACAATACCTGTGTGTCAGAATATTCAAGGTGTCTCTTAAAATGTGTGTGATGACCAGCTTTTCAGCATGGGTTCGAAAGTGAAAGACTAGGAATGAGAGGGAAAGAGGGGGAGATAAATAAGGGAAGAGGCTGGGACATAATCAAGATAGGGTGGGATGGGGGCTGGTGGGGGTTAGGGACAGAGTGAGCTCTAATTGGCCCATGGTGAATTATTCACATGTATAATCCTCGCAGAATTTCAGCACGGGCAGTGCCAGTAAATGCTGTGCATGTTTAAAAGTCATTTCCATAAGTAAGTGCAATTTCTCTACTGTTTGCCCCTGTTTAATGAAGTGAAATCTTGTTTGCATTCCTCCCAATTTCCCAACGAAAGGCGCCCAACCGTTTGTACCAAAATTACACCGCCCAAATTAAAACTCGTGCTCCAAGGGAGGCGAGGGGACCACTGCACTGGGCCCTTCCGGGAGGGCCGATGGAGGGGTGGGGGCAGGCAGGAGCCGGGCCTAGGTTTTTTTAGCTCATTACTTCCCTATGGTTCTAGTGATTTTCAAGCGCCCTCCCCACACCTGCCCCCATGGTATTCTTGTCCCCCTTTGCTTCCTCTACATTAAACGAACCCCTGGGGTACAGGAGCTAAGTATGATGTATTTGTTGGTGTATATGTAAATGAAGCCCTATATGCATTTATATACATGTTCATGTGTATACTTGTGAAATTGTGATGTACAGCCATACACTGTGACAACTGAAACAATGATTCACACAGACACACACTGTAATAACAAAACACAAATGGGTACCTGTGTGTATTTACTTATGAACTCTGCCTATATGTGTATGTGGATTTGTGTACCTGCCTAGCTTTATGTGTTGGGTGTATTGTATATGTCTAAGATGAATAGCTAAATTGACTATATCGATAAAGGGGGTAGGGGGTGCAGGTATTTGTATGGTTTTCTCTGGTTGCCTAGTGTGGAGGCCTTAGCTCTATTGCTAGAAACTACACCTTCCTGAGTGGTGAAGGTGGCCCAGCATGGTGCCTCCCTCACCCACTCACAGCTGACTACACTGGATTTGCAGAGTTAGAGGAATCACTTCCTTCCATTCCATACCCAGTAGGACCTTCTGGCCCTGTGAGACCAGCGAGATGACTAATGTTCCAGCTACAACTAACCCATCACCATCGAGTTGATTCTGACTCATAGCGACCTTATAGGACAGAGTAGAACTGCCCCATAGGGTTTCCAAGGGGCAGCTGGTGGATTGGAACTGCTGACCTTTGGGTTAGCACTGAGCTCTTAACCACCAGGACTCGCCAGCTACAACTACAGCTCCCCATATGGAGCTAGAACAAAGGTACTCCAGAATAGGCTGGTAGGAGACCCCCTCAAGGCTCCACTCCCTTGAAGATCCACCCCCTCCAAGTGCCCAATGGCCACTTTATGGGGGTCACTTTGGCAAGGAGCCTAGAACATAATTGCAGATTGCCCTTATTTGGATTAACTTGAAAGAGTGATGGGAGTAGGTTGAGAAGAGGGCATAGAAAGATAGTCCCACCCACTAGGGTCTGCCAGTGACCTCTGGAAGGGAATCCTGAGAACCCAGGCTCTGGAGGCAAAAGAGTGAGTGGTGTTGTGTCCCTGTATGAGGTTGTCTGTCCTCAGTCTTTGTAGGTATGACCACTTTCACCAGTCTAATCACCTTCTACTGCCCACCTTCTTCCAGTTTGCCATTCATTTTGGATAGGACAGAACAAGTAAGTCATACAGCTAAAATGGTACCATTACCCACATATCCACAGACATTAAGACCACCATTCCCTCCTCAACACATCACTGCAGGAAACTAATGGAGTAGCTGGAAGAGGTTCAGCTTGCTTGCTAAAGATCTAGTGGAGAAAATCATTTACAAGTGAAATCCTAAGTGAAAGGAATTCAGGAGGGGCCAGAGAGGGATGGATTGATGATTGAGTTTGGGTCCCCCTTGGAGAGAGCTTCTTCTCTCACATCCCTTTGATCTCCTTGGGGAGGTGGGACATCCAGGCACAGAAGCAAAGTGCCATCCTGGTCATGACCCCCCACCTTATCTTTTTCCCTCATTTATTCTACTATCAATGTAAACAGCCCAAAGCACAGCTCTAACTTCTCCTTCCACAGCTCAGACACCATCTATGGCTCCCTGCTGCCCAAAGCATAAAGTCCATATTCCTTCTGCTGTAAGGCAAAACAAGCCCTTCACAATAGGACACTCCTTTCCCCTTCAACCTGTTTTTCTAGGCTTGGCTTCTGATGCTCTCCCTGCCTTCTCAACATACCTCCTAAACCCCATCCAAGCAAGTAAGGAAACTAGATATTTCTCCAACATTCCCCTTTTCCCCTCCTTTGTCCATGTTCTTCCTTCTGCCTCAAATGCCACCTCTAGCCTCACCCCATCCCAATTTCTACCTGTTGGAGTCAAAACGATCATCAAAGCCAAGTTCCATGCCACTTTTTCCAAGAAAACCTTCATGCTGACCCCACCATGACTAGCATCACACCACCAGCGGTTCCTTTGTAATACAAATTTATTGTCCCTCTTCCTGCCTGCTGGGGACCAGACCTGCTGAGCTCCAGTCTATGTGCACCAGGCTTTGAACACCCCTGAATGAGGTCAGAGAGAGGCTCCATGAAGGCGTTTTGGATGAGCCAAGGGTTGGCTGAAGAAGCATGTGTGGAGAGTTAAGGTGGGTTTGGGTGCATATGGCAAGGGTAGAGTTTGTGTTTGGAGCCCTATCCCAACCCAGCAGAATTAAACCCCAGCCCCAACTCTCCATGCCCCCATCTTTATCCTGTTTCTCTCTTTGTGGCAGCAGGAACAGTCCATCTCATGCCCTTGGATAGAACTGACTCTCCATGCTACCCTGGGGGACCTACATCCTGCCCACAAGGAACCACCAGGCTACTGCTGTCATTAACGAGGCCCTTCCCTCTTAATAGGGGAAGACTCTGCAGTTAATGTGCTGACAGCCCCACTTCTTCTTTCCTGGGCCTGCCTTCCATATTAGCTCCACCATCCCTCCCACCAGGAGTTCCCTAAGCCCGTCACCAGACCCTCCACTTATCTCCCCTTAATCCCCAACACCATCGCACTGATGTCCTCCATTCACCACTCCTATCCTTATGTGTTCCCCCCATTTGGCCCGCCCTCTCCCTCCTTGACTAAGCCTTCTTGCTCCACCTTCCCTCCCATTCTCTCGCTGAACACCCCCTCCCTTCCCTCTGACCCCTTCACCATTCCTGCAGCCATTCCCTGGCCAGACCAGGGCACCTAGCAGTCAAAAGCCACAGGAAGAAGGCTTCAATTCGATTTCTACACTCCCAAGCCCCATCACCCTCCCACGCGGAGCCAGTCATCCCAGCTGGGTGCTTAGGGTAGGGGTGGTAGGGGTGGGTTCTAGACAGGAAGGAGGCGTGTGCTTCAATCTGGAAGGCCTCTGCGGGCCCTTCCCCCTCCCCTGGGCGAGTCTGGGAACTCGGCCCGAGCCGGGTCCTCGCTCCCCCGCCCTCGCTTCTCCGCGCTTTCATCAGAATTCAATTTCCGCCCGTAAGTGACTCCGCGGGCCCCTGATCCTTCCCTTGATGAATGAGCCGCCCGGCCCGGCCCCGTCCGTCACCGTCACCCTCGCCTCGGCCCGGGCTGCCGCCGCCCCCAACCCTCGGCCCCTCCACCGAACGCCGGCCCCGACCCCCCACAGCTCCCACCCAGACCTCTGCCGCCTCCACCCCTCCCAGTTCCTCTCCTACCTCGCCCCACCCCCATAGCTCGCTTGGCTTCCTGGGTCTCTCGTCTCTGTCTCTCTCTGTGTTATTCTATCTCTCTGTCTCTGCGTCTTTCCATTCCTCCCTCCTTCACGCCCTCCCTCCTTTCTCTTTCTCCCTCTCTCCCTTTAACACCTCTATTCATCTCTGGGAGCAACATCATTTATTTTGCACTTCCCAGATAATTTACTTTTTTTCCCTTCTACAGGAATTCTCCATTTCCCTATAAAATGAAAATTCATCTAGAATTACATCTTATGTCATCATTATGTTTATTAAGCGTGGATGATGTATATGAACAGGACGGGCTTGCTGCTGAGTGCTTAATGGTGCATAAGATTAAGCCGAGGCTCTCAGCTGCGCAGCGACTCCCCTCCGGTTCCCATGTTGTCGAGGCATGCTGGGAGTACAAGTTCCGAGCGCACCGCCAGGTGAACGCGCCGCCGCCGCCGCCGCCGCCGCCGCGCCCCCGCCCGGCCGGCCCCGCCCGCCGGGGGGCGCCCACGCGGCCTGCGTCCCCAAGTCCCCAGATCGGCGCCCATAGGGGCGCCTGAGCCTGCGGTCCTACTTGCCCCCCCACCCAGGGCTTGGCCCCCAGACGCCCCCCGGGACCCCTTCCTCCTCCGGGGTCTCCCCCTCTCAGCCCCGGGAACTGGGAGCTCCCCACCCCCACCCCCTCTCGCCTGCCCTCCATCCTTCCTGCTTCCCTGTTTCCGCCCCTGCTGCTCTCTCCCCACTCCGCCTCTATTTATCTCTGTCGTTTTTCTTGGGGCTCCCGTCTTTCTGTCACTCTGCGTTTCTGTCTGCCTCAAGTCTCCATCTCTGTCTCTCTCGCTCTCTCCTACTGCGTTGTGTCTCTGCGTTCGTCTCTCTCTAACTGTCCCACGCGGCGTCCGTGCGTCCGTCCACCTCTCGCGGTCTTCTCGGCTCCCCCCGTCCCTCTCTCCCCCTCTCTCTCCTCTCCCCTCTCCCGGCGCTGGCGGCCACCGCACTGCAGCGCGGCACCAGCAGTCTATGACAAAAACATTATCCTTCTGCTGCTAAACAATCCAATAAACCTCTCCACAGGGAGAAAGTTAACCTCTTGTCTCTTCGGCTGATGCCTTCCCGCCCACGTGACTGCTGCCACAGTAAATTCAAATCATTAGTCTCCTCACCCCATCAAAAAACTTCTATTAGTAATGGAGACCTCGCCGGAGACCTTCCGCGGAGAGCGCTGCCTTCCCAATTCCCGGTGGAAAAATTCTGCGCGAAAAACTAATTCTACTTTTAATAATCTGTCATCAGGACCAGAGGCAGTCATAAATTATATGGGAGCGCGTGCGAGAGCGCGCCACAAGAGGGAAATCAGGGCGAAAAATCAAAGCCCAAGTTTGACAAACTTTCCTGAAGATAAATAATAACTTACAAACAGGATTAGTTGTAAAGTCACGCTCCGGCGCACAGCCACCGCGGCAATCACGTCTGCCGAGGGCCGCCACTGCCGAGGCACCTGTCACCGGCCGCCACCGCCTCCTCGCCTTCCTCCCCGTCCTCCTCCTCCTCTCCTCCTCTCCTCCTCTGCCTCCCCCTGCACACTTCCTCTTCCTCCTAGTCATCCTCCCCTTCCTCCTGCTCTTCCTCACCCTCCACCTCCTTATTTTCCTCCTCCTCTTCCCCCCTTCCCAGCCTCCTCTCCCCTCCTCCCAGGGCCTGAGTGGGTGTCCAGGTTCACCTGTCGGGTGGGAGAAGGAGCTTGGTTCTTCCCCCTCCCCCCATCCCACCCACGAGGGTCCCCAACCGCCAGGGCCAAGGTCAGAGGAGGGTGAGAGGATTCTCAGGAATACAGTCGGCAGGGCCTGTGACCTCGAATGGGGGGCTCACTGTGAAAGGGGAGTGTGGCTGCGACCCGAGGCCCCCTTTTTTTGCGGCCTCCCCTGGTTCACAGCCCCATCTCAAATCTTCTCGTTCCCCGCCCCCATCAACTCCAGCGCGACCAGACGGACGGGTGTGTGGACAGTGGGGGCGCAGTCCAACCCCAAGGTTTATGTGTCTGTGTTAGTGCGGGGTGGGGGTCGGCTCCGCCGGAGCGCGGGCCAGGTCCCCAGGCGCGACCATCCCCCACCTCACCCACCCCGCCCTCGCCCCGCACAATCTCTGCGCTGACAGCCGAGCGGGTGATAAATGCCGGCGACGCGGGGAAGGAATTGCGCAAAATAAAGAAGCATGTTCCAACAAGTCCTGTCAGGATTGTATTGATTTAATCATCTGCAGAAATACACATTCTGGATTACTGTAGCGTGCCCAGCCGGAGAGAGGCGGGCTGGCGGGCCAGGGCCGAGGGCGGGGCGGAGCCGAGGGGGAGAGGCGGAGCCTGAGTGACCCCGCCCTCCCACAAGCCCCGCCCCTCCGGCCTGTTGTGGGGCGCCGCGGGGCCGGGGGCAGCGGAGCTCAGACCAAAGGTTCCACAGAGGTAGGTTTTGCAGCGCGGGGCACTTCCTTCTGCAGCAGCCCTGCGGGCTGAGCCTGCAGTCCCGGAACCTCTGAGCTGCAGACGGAGGTCAAGGAGTTGCCGCAGCCTCACGCGCCCCCTGGACAGAGAGGCGAGAGCGGTGGGAGAGGAGAGCAAAGGCCTTGCGAAAGTTTCAAGATGGTTCCCTGCCCTATTATTTCTTACCTGGGCCAAGATCTCAGCTCCCAGGTTTGGGAGTGCACGGAGGGAGGCAAGGCACTCCAATACCACTTCCGGGGGCGACCTGTACCCGCAGCTATTTCGAAGACGGGGATAGGTGAGAGCTTCAGACACAGCCCTCAGGGAGCCGAGCTTGGCTTGCACTCGGTAGATGCTCAGTAAATGTTAAACAAGCCAACATTGTAGCTTCTCACTTCTGCGCCACAACCCAAGCTCATAGCCCGAGGCAGGGGGACTGGAGCAGGGCTGGATTTTGTTTTAGTCGAAAACCTGGCCCTTTGGAAGCAATACACCCAGAATGGGGTGGAGTGGCAAACAAATGGAGAGATTGAGCAGCCCCTGAGTGTGGGGGAACCCAAAGGGAAATGGAGGAGAAAAGAAACCAATTTATTTATTCAATGATGGATCGTAACGTATTTTATCTCATGGAATCCTCCCAACAACCTAATGAGGTTGTTATTATTAATATCAATAATATTATTAATTTTATATGTGAGAAAAGAGAGTTTCAGAGAGGTTTAGTGGTTGGCTCAAGGTCACAGTGGTGGTAGGTTCAGGAGCCTAGCTCTGAAGCCAGGTCGTCATACGCCAAACTTCTCACAGTCGTGGGTCTGGGTGGGGGATTGCTGCTGTAGGTGTGAAGACTGGACAGAGAAGGTGATGGGGAGACAGGGTATGAGAAGCACAGAGGAGCCAGACCTGGTGAGCAGTAGGCTTTGTCCATGCCAAAGAGGGAGGGTGATACTTGATGCTAGAGATCAGGTAGAGAGGGGGTTTTATCCAGAGCTGGGGGAGACCACCAGAGAGTAAACTTATCACAGTGATACCTACAGGTGCCATCTGTGCATTAGTCCTGGCTGGGGGGAGGGGAGAGGACTTCAAGAAAAGAAGAAATTATGAAATCAAGGAGAGTGAGAAATGCAGACTAGTGAGGGAGGTGGAGCTTTATCTCAAATCAGAGTCTAGGCATTAAGTTACCAAGGGTGTCGGGGTGAGGTCACTCATGGTAGAAGAGACAGACAGGATTCAGAGTGGCTTCATCAGTGAAAAGCACAGCTCCTCCCTGGGTGACCACCCACTCACCCAATAGGAAGCCAAAAGGAATGAGCAATAATTGAAGGGCACAAGTATGACAGAAGAGCATGAAAGACCACAAGCAGAATTGGAGCAGTTGTGAATAACTGAATAGGACTGGGAGTGGGAAATGGTGAGACGGGAGATGGACTTTATGTCTTTGCATGGTGCTGGGGGAGAGTGGGTGTAGGCTGGAGCAGAAAGACCAGGAAAATGGGGTAATAGAAAGAGGGAAGAAGGAAGCAGGGGACTTCCTTCTGAGAGGGATAAGACATCTGCCCCCTCCTGTTATGAGAAGGGTGCTAGCTTACCCTTTTCTCCCCATCTGCACCCATTGCTTTCTCTTCAGTTCCCACCCCCCACCTCCTATCAGTCCAGGAGAGATGGGGGAACAAATTTATTTAATCAATAAATATTTTCATAGCACTTACTGTCTACCGGAGCCCTGGTGGCACAGTGGTTAGGAACTCAGTTGCTAACCAAAAGGCCAGCAGTTTGAATCCACCAGACGCTCCTTGGAAGACCTGTGGGGCAATTCTACTCTGTCCTGTAGGGTCGCTATGAGTCAGGAATCGGCTCGGTGGCAACGGTTACTCTCTACCAGGCACAGTTGCAACAACTTTACGCAGATTAAATCAATTAATCCTCATAACAAGGCTATGAGGGGTGTAATAGCACGCTCCCATTTTATAGAACAGGAAACGGGGGTAAAGGAAGCTTTATTAATTTGCTCTTGTTTACACGGTTAGCAAGTGGTGAAACAGACTAAACCCAGGCAAACGCTTAGCCACTGCTGGATGAGCCCTCAGTGCTAACACTGGACTGGGAGTGAAGGCACCAGTCTGACCATGACCACGCTGTATGACCTTGACCAATACCCTTCCCTGTTCTGGGCCTCAGTTTCCACTTCTGTAAAGTGAGAGGATTGGGCCAACGCTGCCTAAATCCCTTCCAGACCCAAAGTGCTACAATCTGTGACCCCTCCCCCACCAACCCTTGTTCCTTGACCCTTCCCGAGTATCCCCTCCCTACTCCGTCCCAGACCAGGCCCCCCGCGGTGCCTCGCGCTCACCCGCCCCGCCCTCTCCCCGCGGGCCCGCGCGTGACTTTAGCGCGCGCGGCTCGGCCCGGAAGGTCACCTCCTTCATCACGGATTCTATTTGCATCCGGAATCGCATGTACATGAAAAATGTGCCCGCGCGCAGCCCCGACTGCAGACGCAGATGAAATTCTGTGCCGAGCCTGATGCGCGGTAACCTTTGCAGATGGCGCCGCTATTGCTGAGAAATGGATTGCTTAATAAAGCGTATCATCCGGCATATTTGCTGCTTGGCTAGCCAAATAGAAGTTGTTTTTTGCACAAATTTCCTTGTCAAATTTGTCAATGTTCATGTCATTTTTGCTTTAGGTCACAGAGCAAGGTGCAAATTCCTGGCATCTTTACTAGTTGCAGCCAATTTCGGCGATTTCGACGGTGACGGGGATTCTCCAAGGAGCCGCGTGCCCGCGCGCGCCCGCCTGTCGGCCCCTGCAGAGCGCGGCCCCGACACCTCCTCCCGGAAGCCGGCGGCTCCACCCAGGTTTGGGAGGAGAATCTTGGGGCCTAGGGCGGAAGGTGTCTTCCTTTCCTAGGTGCCCACACCCAGACACACCCCCCCAGCAGGGACGCTGGGGGGCTTGAATAGAGGCTCCAGATCCAGTTCTCCCCGTGTCGCCTCTTCTCCCCAAGCAATGGCTCTTTTCCCTTCTTCCATTGCCGCCCTGACCACACAGCGAGGAATAAGTGCAGGAGGAGCCCTCTTTCTGTTCTTCCATAAGAAACTTGGCCTCTCAGTGCGGGTCTCTATGAGTCAGAATCAACTCCACCGCACTGGATTTCCGTTTGGATGCCTGGATTTCCACCATTTGAACTCTAATCTTTAGGGATAGTCCAGGCCCTCTCCAGACTCATTTATGAAAAACAGGTTATGCTAAGTGTCACTCGGGAATTGGGCTCCTCAATGTGAGGAAGTTTATCCAATTATTTCCTCCCAATTAATGTCAACAACAAGGAGTCCTGATGGTGAAATAGTTAAGCCCTTGGCTGCTACCTGAAAGGCTGGCATTTCAAACCCAGTGGCTCCATGGGAGAAAGACCTGGGGATCTGCCCTGTAAGGCAGCTCTACTCTGTCACATGGGGTTACTATGAGTCAAAATCGACTTGATGGCACCCAATAACAACACAAATTGAACAACTAGTATTGGGAAATGCTTACAGATGTCAGGCTCTGTGCTAAGCACTTTACATGGATTTTCTCATTAAATCATTTCAACAACCCCATGGGGTATTTACTAATATTATCCCCATTTTACAGATGCCAGAACAGCTCTGAGGAGATGGACCCACCTGGGGAGTTTGGATGAAGTTTGGGCCTGTGAGGATAGGTGGCTGCTAAAGGGATGGTGAGAGGTAGGGGTGGATGAGGATAAATGGCAGGAAGGGGACTCCAGTGAGGCAGTCATGGCAGGGTTACTGAAAGCCTGTCCTAGTGCGAGCTCCCCGAAGGGGAGCAGGTATAGGGGAGAGAGTTGTGTGTAGATAGGGTTCTGTCCGGGAATTGTGTATGAGGACGGGCAGGAGATTTGGGGACATGTATGGAGGGATAGATGCTGGGGACAGGAATATGGGAAATGGCATAACTGGAGAAGAGTCTGAATAAGACATAATTGGGACAAATGTGGGGAAAGGGCACGAGGACAGGTGTAGGGAGCAGGCAAGTGGGGAAGATGTATGAGGGCTGGTGGGTGTGGATGTGGGTATGTGGGGACAAGCGTGAGGGTCAGGAACATGAAAAGGGTGTGAGAGGATAGGTAAGTGGTGACACTATACTCCAAGAGTCTATCCATGTCTGTGTTGGCTGCTGTATTCCCAGATCCAGCACATGGTAGGAGCTCAGGCTATAGGTGTGGAAGGGCTGAATGGGGAGAGGGGTTGGTGGGGGACAGGTTTGGTCAAAGGTGTGTTGACATGATGGAGGGTGGGTGAGCAGGTTTATCATGAGACGTTCTTGGGCGTTTGGGTGCTTCCATCTGCTTCTCCTGCACTGCGGCAGGCTGAGGAACCGTCAGACCTGCTCCCCTAAACAGGAGACCAGCTCAGGAAGGGAGCTCAGTGAGTTTGGGGCTGCAGAGCATTGGATGATGGCGGGTGGGGGTGGGGTGGGTGGGGGAGGGCCGCCGTCAGATTATTAATGGCCTTGCGTTGACTCAATTAAATCCAGCCTGCTTTTGTTGGCAGGCCTCCGCAATTATGCATCTCATTACGGGCGGCCGCCCAAATGCATCCTGGGAGGAGACCAGAACTCCAAATTAACTTTTCTTGGCGCTGCCGGGGCTGGTTGGCCGGCACTGCCTGCGTGGCACCCAATCAGTGCTGGCTCCAAGGGGGGCGGGGTGAAAGGAAGGGCGAAGGGAGGGGGCGGGTACGCTGCCTGGGCTGGGGCGGGGGTGCGAGTCTAGACGAGATCTGCTGAGGACCTGCCCTGTCCAGCCAGAGTATATCTCCCAAGCCGATCTGCCCCTCTCCCCACCAGGGAGCTCCCCTGGGTGCTTGGGCTCAGTCTCGAAGTGAGTCTGAGCCTTGTTCGCTCTCTGTGGGTGAGGTCACCCCAACAGTGAGCACAGAGAACCAGGGGTCCCAGGTCCCATTTGGTTCCCCCACCTCCCCATCCATGCATGATCTGGACTAAGTGTGATTGCAGGTATGCACCAAACCACAAGAGGCCTGGGAAGTGAGGGGTGGAGGTGCAAAGAGGACATCCTTCTGGGTGTGGGGAGACCACTCTTGGGGTTGGCCAGCCTGGCTTCTGCCCTGCTAGGTGTCGCTGGTGTGTCAGGGTGTGTATGTTTGTGTGTGGGTGTGTGTGTCTGCTCACAGCCTGCCTCTGCAGTTACACCACCAGTATAAATCGCTTCATTAACCTGTCAGTCAAAGCCCGATTTTCTCCAGCTCTCCTGCTCTGCCCTTCAATAGCCCATGTGTATGTGTGCACCTCACGTTGGGCCATCCTGGGACCACTTGGCCTTGCTCAGCCTTCTACACAAACATGACTCCTATTGCCTCTCTTAAATCCCCTAAACATTCGTGCCTTACCCAGAAGAGCCTGGGGCCTGGTGTTGCCTGTGTGTGGTGTATGTGTATATAGAACATTATCTTATTGTGTGGGTGGCCTTACTCCTAGCCATGCATTTGTGAGAGATGACTGTTCTAAAAATTAGAACACCTTGGACTAATATGAAGAGACCAGGCTCTGAGCTGTGTGACCTCAGACTTGTCACCTTCCCTCTCTGGGACTTAGTAGCCTCATCTGTATAAAGCGATCTGGTTTGAACTAGATGATCTCTGGTGTTCTTCCTCCTTCCAACCTTCCAAGTGTGGATGAATGTGGTTGATTCTCCACCTTCAGAATTGTACACTCATAGGCACGTGGCCTCTCACAGCTGTTTTACCTCCCAAGGACCCGACGGTGCAGGGGCAGGAGACTGGCTGCAGCAGGACCACTGAAGACCAGAAACTGCTCTTGACCTCAAAGGAGTGTGTGTGCCTTTTTGAGATTCCACACATCACCATCCACTGGCATCCACTCACAGGGACAGACACACTCGCTCACATCCACACACTCACTTACTTTGATCAAACTCCTACAGGGCAGCCACTGTGCATGCCTAAGATGGGCACCCATGCAGAGGTGCACCCAAGCAGGTATGGGCCCACGCAGGATATGCCTCCAACATGCAAGATCATCTGAAAGCCCCCAAGCTTCCTGGTTGTGGGGTCCTAGCCTTGTTCCCACTTGCTAGGCCCATCCATGGAGAAAGAGGGGGTATGTTGCATGACAGGGGAGGGCTCTGTTTACCCCACTTGTGGTTTCTTTATCGTGTGTTAATGAAACCCTGTTTCTGCTGGGCGTTTAATTCTTTCCATCTATTATGTTTAGACAACTCATTAACAATCATTCGTTATAATTAGACTTCAATTTTAGGCTCCTTTCTCAGGGGAGGCAATGCAGAGCTTTTACACATATTTGCATCATAAACAGCTTCCAAATCTCGGAGTGCGACCTCTGCACTGTCCCACTCTAGCTCCTGTCCCTCCTTTTCTCTTTTTCTTCCTGCCCTTCTGCCCCCTCCTGGCCGCTCCAGATCTAGGGGTGAAGGTGAAGAGGGAGGAACTGAGTGTGCACGCAGGGCCCTCGAATCCTGCTGCTCCAAAGTCCCTCTGGCCTGTTCTGGCCCTCATTGAGTGGCTCTGATGTGCCATGCAGGGTGGGCTTCGCTGGAAACAGATTCTGTCCGCTGACCTCAAGGAGGGGCACCAGACTTCCTTGCCCCCCAGTTCCTGCCCCTTCCTCTGGCCGTGGGTCTTTGGGTGTTCCCCAGGTGGATTTATATGCACACAGATGTGCCTGCCCGCACAGACACCCACGTACAAGTGCGTGCACCAGACACAGACAGCCACTCGGGGCGGCGGAGGGAGTACCTTGTCAGGGTTTTTCTTTTTCACCTTCTAAACTGAGACTCTGGCTCCCTTTGCCACACCCCCCAAATTCCTTAAAGTCTAAGGACACCTATCCCTTTTGGTCCTTACTTGTGAAACCATAAGATCTCTATTTGACAAATGAATGGTTGTTGAGGGAATAAACAAACAAGGTTTAGTGAAAATGGCATGGACAGTACAGTCAGACAAACTTGGTTCAGATCCCAGTCTGTAACTGATTAGTCATGTGACTTCAGCACCTGGTTTAACCTCTCTAAGCCTCAGTTCACTCATCTGTAAAATGAGGGTAATATTGTCTACCTTGCAGGGCTTTTGTGAGGATAAAGGGAAGTAGCTACAAATGTAAAGTACCTGGCATTTTATGAGCATTTGACCCTTGGTGGCTATTACCATACCAGTGAATGATTGTATTAATAATTTATGAATAATTATTATAATAATAGGTCTCCAGGTGACAGAGACAGCAAAACGTGCGGCTACTAACCTAAAGATTGTCAGCTCGAACCCACCCTATGGCACTGTGGAAGAAAGGCCTGATGATCTGCTTCCATAAAAGTTACAGCCAATAAAACCCCATAGAGCAGTTCTGCTCTAACCCATGGGGTCAGCAGGAATGGACTTGACAGCAACGAGTTTGGTTTTTGGCTTTGTATTTTTTTTTGTATTATAATAATCCCAGGAAGAGGCCTCATGGGTCATCCTGTGTAACTTCCCTTCCAGGGGGCAGCCTTTTCTACAGCTTCCTCAGTGGATACTGCTTGAACACTTCAGGGGTGGGGAGTTCAGCACTGTCCCATTGCATTGTTGGACAGATCTCATCGTGAGAAAGGTTTTCTTTAGATCCATCTACAGCCAGCCTCCTGGGCTAATCTCAACCGTTCACCCTGCATCTGGCCTCTAGAGCCTCTGGGAATTGGCCTCCTCAGTGGACACCCTGGGAAGCCCTCACTGGGGAGTGTAGAAGAGAGCAGGATGGGGGCAAATGCCCTGGTAGGGTGGATCGGATCGGTTGGGAGAAGGAGGCAGAGAGGCTGATGGGAAAGGCAGGGGCTGAGGTACAGCTGGACCCCTCAGAGGCTGTGGAACCAGAGGGAATCACAGGAGGGGAGACAGAGACAGAGAGGGGACACCAGGGGAGAAGGATTTTCTATCAACAAAACAGCAGGACAGATTCTGGCTGGTCTCTGAAAACATCTTCATCCCGTGCCTGAGGCCAGCTCTGAGCTCCTTTTAGCTCATTACCGGCAATTAGTCCTCTGGGCCCAGCCTGGGGGAGGGGGGAACTATTAGCTTTCACTCCCCTGGACACACACACACCCACCCACCATGAATCAAGTTGACAACTTTGCCCAAGCCTGCCCTCCTTGCCCAGCTCTGTGTGTGAAGTGAGACGCGTGTGTCTACATATGTGAGGAATGTGAATGCGTGTGTATCTACATGAAGATGTCACAGGGCAGGAAGCGTGTACACACATGCATGGCCTGTGTGAACGTGAAATCGTGAGACTGTGCAAACTAGTAGGAAGTATGTGTATATATGCGTGCTCTCCAGGAGAATTGTATATGTATAAAATGAGCATGTGAGGATAGAAAGTATGTGCACACCTGTAGGGGATGTGTGTATATCCATGCTTCCTGGGAGAATGGGTGTGAGGATAGAAAGTATGTGTGTACATACTGGAGCCAGGCATTGGGAGGGGGTGAGCTGCCATGGGAACCTGTGACTACTTTTCATGGGCTCTGGTGTTTTTAGGAATCCTGGCCTGGATGGCTGATACTTGGGGCTGGAATTCAGGGGAGGAAAAGGCAAAGGCAAACCCTAGAGTTCCTGCCCCAGCTTCATCTCAGAAAGGCTATCCTTGGGGAGCCCCTTTCTCTGAAGTGGAAATCTAGGACTCCAGTGGGGAGAATCCCAGGGACAGACACACAGAATTTGCTCCCCTACCGAAACCTTTCCCTTCTCTAGTCCAGCACTGTCCAACAGGAATATAATGCAAACATATATGTAATTTTAAATTTCCTAGCAGCTACATTTAAAAAAGAAATAGGTGAAATTAATTTTAATAAAATATTTAATCCAATATCGTAAAAATGACATCATCTTAGCTTGTAATCAGTATTTCCAAAGTACTAATGAGACATTTTATATTATTTTTTCATACTAAATTTTCAAAATTCAATCGGTATTTTTCACTTACAACACATTTCAGTTTGGACAACTTAAATTTCAGGTGCTCAATAGCCACGTGTGGCTAGTGACTACCATATTGCATGGGACCAATCCAGAGCCTGGCTTGGCTTGTTCCCCACAAGCCAGTGAAAGGTGGTGTGTGTGTGTGTGTGTGTGTGTGTGTGTGTGTGTGTGTGATGGTAGCGGGGAGGGGAGCAGGGAGAAGTCAGAGTGGGCATCCATGCACTCTCCAGTCTCACTCTATCTTAGATCCCGCACTCTGGGAGTCACTAGGCTCCTCTCTGACCACACCCATCCCTTAGTCCCAAAGGTCACAGCGCAGACCCACAGATTACTTCTTGGGTCCTTACTCTAGGAAGTTCTTCCCTTTGTCTCATTTCTGTGCTTCCTGCTCCAGGTGACAGCTCATTTCCTAGTTTTTGGATCCCTTGTGCCAGACCCAGTCTATGAGCCCCTCACTCCCCATCCAGCTTCAGCTAGGAGACTTTGAGCTGGGAGGAGAGACCCTTTCAGAAACTGACGTGGGATGGGAGAAGGGAGTAGGAGATGGGGGCATGAAAGGCTAGAGAAGCCCTAAGTGCCTAGGAGGACTGGGGAGGTGATGGCGGGGTGGAGTAGTCAGTGACCACAGAATAAAAGAATTTCTAGAGGATGACTTTTCAGCACCTTGGTCCCCTTATCCTTTCAAATTTTTAGTCTCCTTAGCCTCTCAGATTTCTTGTGCCCACCTAGAGGCCCCCATTTTTACCCCTTCCCTTTATTTTCCTCTCCCCTCAGCCTCTCCTCACTTCTACCTCCTAACCTCTGTATCTCTGTCTGCCAGTCTGTCTGTTTCTCAGCTTCTCAGCCTTTTACCTCCTCAGCTCCCTTCCGGCTCCCACCCTCCATCTTCTATCCAACCTCCAGCCCAGGGAGCTGGGACAAGGGAAATTTGGGGGGCAGAGATCCGGAATGGGGTGTGAGGGCCTGAGCTAGCAGCACCTCCAGGAGCGAGAAGGAAGCAGGACCCTCCCAGTCCCCTCCCACCCTCTTACCCCTCCTCCCAAAACCCTCCCCCACGGGGGCAGCAGTGATTCCACAGTCTTGGGGCTTGAGGGTCTCGGGGCCCCTGGCTAATGTAAGGTTATTGTAATTGATATGAAGGTAATTGATAATGTGTTACGGTGAATAATGTCTTCAATTTTCTGCTAAATCCCATTTTTGTAGCCATCTGGGCTCCTCCAACTGCCCCCCTGGGACGCTGGGTAATAGAGAGTAATTATTCTCAAGTCATTTACTTTTTCAAAGTGTTTAGTGCTTATCTGTTTTACAATTAAAATGGAAACGACCCTGATTCACTTCCTTTCTTTTTTATTTAAATAGCACTCACCACCCCCCCACACCTCACCACACATTCTCAGTCACACACAACCACACAGGCACACAACCCCTAACAAACACCACACATGCTCAGTCACACACAACCACACAGGCACACAACCCCCCAACAAACACACACGCGCACACACCACACATACACACACAGTCTCCTTGGATGCGGCAACATGTCCACATTCAAAGACTCATAAAAACACATGCATATTTTGATGGTCAGCCACACACAAAAACACACGTACACAACTTTACATTCAGAGACACAGACTCAGTGACCTAAACAAACATACCTTTTTGCCATTCTCCTTTGGTGTGAGAGGGTTAGAGGTGGGTGTTGGCAGGGTGGAGGATGAGGGGGAGGGGGTCACCTTGGATGTGTGTCTGCATGTGCAAGGTTATATTTGAATATGGAAGGTGAGTGTGCTCTGGATGTATAT
This sequence comes from Dugong dugon, assembly GCA_030035585.1. NCBI lineage: Eukaryota > Metazoa > Chordata > Mammalia > Sirenia > Dugongidae > Dugong > Dugong dugon. The sequence continues at coordinate 53,655,778 of CM057475.1, forward strand.
TTCAGAGTGTGGCTCATAAGAAGCTAAAAATGTGCAAATTTAAAGCACTACTGTGAGAGCAAATTCATAGCCTCGCTTCCGCATTTCCACGTGAGCTACTGCTGTGGGCAGGTGTGTATGGAGGAGTGTTCACACCCAAGCAGCTACACACTAATGCAGGACCCTGACTGCAGCCCCTGCTTGGACGTGTGGTCCTCAGAAGAATGGTGAAACCAGAATCCCAGGACCCAGAGAGCCCCCCACCTAATCAATGAGATCTGACCCATTTATTTTACCTGAAAATGTCACAGGAAAACATTCCATGGAGGACCAGGAAATACAAGGAATGCAGAGAGTGGGGAGGGGAAAACAGCTCCCACTGACCCCTCACCCATGCCCCTCTGGCTTATGGACTGACTGCCCTTCCTGTCCCAGGACCTTCTCCCTGACCACCCCACTGACCTCTCTGGTCCCCTTACTGAGCCCTCTGCTGGCCCCTTACTAGCCTCCCCACTGCTTGACTCCCTTAACCCTCCCACTGGCTCCTTCCCTGAGCCCAGTCTGGTGAACTGTGTGAAGGCAAGCAAAAAAAAAAAGCAAACAAAACCCACTGCCAGTGAGTCCATTTCGACTCGTGGTGACCCCACAGGGTTTCCAAGGCTGTAAATCTTTACAGAAGCAGACTGCCACATCTTTCTCCCTCGGAGTGGCTGGAGGATTCAAACCACCGACCTTTTCGTTAGCAGCCAAGCGTTTTAACCACTGTACCACTGGGGCTCCCAGAGTGACCCTCAATGACCAGAGAGCTTCCTGCCCTTCTCTTGGGCCATTCCCCACGGGATGGGCTCTATGGCCACAGACATCACTGACAGTGAGGTGCTCACTGCAGGAAACCAAAGCACAAGATCTTACACACCCCAGATCCTTCCACATGACCAGGCAAGGCATCTCTCAAGTGTCACAGAGGCCTAAGGGAGGACAACTAAGCCATCGTGGGAACACTTTCACCTGGCACTCAGGTTACCCAGTGGCAGGGAGGTCTGGGAACCTGCTTTGCATTGCACAGACTGAGAAACTGAGTCACAGCATGGACCAGGATGGCCCTGGGGCCCCACAGGGAGTCAAGCCAGCAGGGGACCCAGGAGGCCTATCTGCTTTGCTCCAAAACCTCCTGTCCCCAGGATCTCAGGCTTGGAGCTCCCCAAGCCTTTCACCCATTCTGCTGCTGAGTTAAGTGCTGAGCAACAGCAAGGGCAGGATCCTGCCCCTGCGGCCAAGACCTCCTAGCCCTAGACAGGCTGCCTGGACAAGTCCTCCATCCAGGTCCAAAGAAAGACAGGCTGTGGGAGCAAGGCCTTGAGCCCTATTACCACGTCACACCCCTCCGCCTTCCTCCTCACCCAGCACACCTCCGGGAAAGGTTCTGTTTTTCTTTTCCTTTTTAAAATGGGGTAGGGTGGCATTTATGGGCAAAGATTGCCTTCTTTCTGCTTTTTCTCCTTTCTCATTTTGTGGGTGCTTGCCTTGGCCCTCCTCCCTTCTCTTGAAGTCTGTCTTTCTTGGTCGGTCTCTGTGTTCTGTCGTGCTCTGTGTGTCTTCAGCTCGCTCTCTCTTTCTCTCTCTGTCCTTCTCTGGGTCCCTCTGCTCTCTGTGTCTCTGAGCCTGTCTTTCTGTACTTCTGTCTGACCTGCTCTCTCTCTCTGTCTGACTCCTTCCTCTTTTCTCGTCCCACGCTCGGTTTCTCAGTCTCTGGCTCCGTGTTTCTGTCTCCGCCTCCGTGGCCTCGATCGGTGCCTCTCTGGGCCCGTCTGCCTCTCCCTCGGCCCCTCCCCGACTCCGGCCCCTCACACCTTCGCCGAAAAGTAAACATTTAATTTTTTTTTTTTTTTTTGCTGTTAATAGATTTAATGTTCTTTTGTTGGTAGCCCAGGGGCAGAAACGCGTGACATTTCAAATAATTGTTGTTTCAGGGGTATCCTCTGGAGGGAAATGCGGCAAAAGTGTGGGGAAGATTTAAGCAAATGACTGTGTCAGCTTCTGTTTACTCCTGACAGGATCGCCGGGGGCACGGCTGCGAGATAACCATTAGCGCGGCGGCCGATAAAGCGGGGAGGCTGCATTTCTGAAGACTCCGCGGCCATTACGGGAAAGTTAGTGTGAAACATGTTAAATTATCCCCAAAGTGGAGAACGTGGGGGAGGCGGTGGGGCAGCCGGCGTCCTGGGTGCTGACGCGCCTCCGCCGGCCCGGGAGCAACGTGGCTCCGCGGCCGGGCGGGGCGGCGAGAGGCGGCCGCGGGGTACCCACCCTGGTGGCCGCGCGCGCCGGCCGCGCCCGAAGACCACCAGGGGGCGGCCTCGGGCAGCCCGAGCCTCAGTCTTCCCGCCGCGAGGGTGGGTGGAAGGCCCAGCCAGCGCTCCCTGCGGCTGCTGGCGGCATCTGCGCCTACCTGGCACTTGCCTGCACCGACCCTCTAGGCGCGGCCCTCCACCTCCGCGTCCAGCCCTTTGCCTTCTGTCCTCAGTCCCAACCAGCTGGCCCCTAAGCAGCGGGGTCTGAGGTGGAGTCACCGAGAACAACTCATCTGACCTTTCCCAGGAAATGGCCTAATGTAGGGCTGAAGCTTGAGACAGTTCGGCCTCCTCTCTCTTAGGGCCTTTATCCATCCTTAAACAACCCCCTCAGGTGTGTGCAAGTAACAGCCTACACTGAGGTTTGTGCATGCATTAAGGTTTGTGGACAGCTGGAGACAGGAGTTCTCTTAGACCTGCCTCGAAGTAATTGGGTGGCCCTGTGCAAGTCCGCTCGACCTCAGTTTCCCAATTTGTAAAATGGGAGTAATAATATCTGCCCCACATAACCTCACTCCCTGAGGATTAGTTGATGCAATGAGACCATATAAAAGTGCTTTGAAAAACCATTAAATGCAATACAAATGGTGACTACTATTATCGTTGTCGTTACTGGTGTTAGGTCCTATCGAGTCAGTTCCAACTCACAGCCACCCTACGTACAATAAAACCAAACATCACCGGGTTCTGCTCCATCCTCATAATCGTTGCTATATTTAAGCCCATTGTTGCAGCCACTGTGTCAATCCATCTCCTTCAGGGTCCTCCTCTTTTTCACTGACCCTCTACTTTACCGAGCACGATGACCTTCTCCAGGGACTGGTCCCTCCTAATAACATGGCCGAAGTACTTTAGATGAAGTCTCACCATCTTCACTTCTAAGGATCATTCTAGCTATACTTCTTCCAAGACAGACTTCATTCTTCTGGCAATCCATGGTATATTCAATATTCTTCGCCAACGCCATAATTCAAAGACATCAGTTCTTCTTTGGTCTTCCTTGTTCATTGTTCAGCTTTTGCATGCATATGAGGCAACTGAAAATATCATGGCTTAGGTCAGGTGCACCTTAGTCCTCAAAGTAACATCTTTGCTTTTTAACACTTTAAAGAGGTCTTTTGCGGCAGATTTGCCCAATGCAATACATCATTAGGTTTCTTGACTGCTGCTTCCATGGGCGTTGATTGTGGATCCAAGTAAAAAGAAATCCTTGACAACTTCATTCTTTTCTCCATCTATCCTAATGTTGCTTATTGGTCCATTTGTGAGGATTTTGGTTTTCTTTAAGTTGAGATGTAATCCATACTGAAGGCTGTAGTCTTTTAACTTCATCAGTAAGTGCTTCAAGTCCTCTTTGCTTTCAGCAAGCAAGGTTGTATCATCTGCATATCCTAGGCTGTTAATGGGTCTTCCTCCAATCCTGATGCCGAGTTCTTCTTCATATAGTCCAGCTTCTTGGATTATTTGCTCAGTTTACAGATTGAATAAGTATAGTGAAAGGATACAACCATGACGCACACCTTCCTAATTTGAAATCACACAGTATTCTCTTGTTCTGTTTGAACGGTTGCCTCTTGGTCGATGTACAGGTTCCTCAGGAGCACGATTAAGTGTTCTAGAATTCCCATTCTTTGCACTGTTATTCATAATTTGTTATGCTCCACATAGTCGAAGGCCTTTGCAAAGTCAATAAAACACAAGCGCCGCACACTGTTATCTTTGATTGTCATAACAATTCTGTGGGGCAAATACTATATACCCTACTTCTTCGATAAGGAAACTAAGGCTCAGAGAGCTCCAGTAACTAGCTGAAGGCCATGCAACCGTCCTCAAATTGGAATGAATGAAGACTAAATGAAGTAGAATGCCTCCCCACTCCACCCCACCATTTCAAGGCGTACTTTAAAAGAGATTGAATTTACTTTGACAAACCTCATGCACAACCTTTTTCAATATCTCTTCATTCAACTGTTTTCTGCATGTCTACTAGGTGCCAGGCATTGGGCTGTCTCTGGGGTACGGAGAATAAAGTGCAGACCCTGCCCTCGGGGAACTCATGGTCTAGTCAGGGAGGAATATGAACCACAAAGCAATGTGCAAGGGGCAGGTCACAGGTGCTCTGGGCCAGCAGGAAGGGATCAAAGTCAGATATGGGGGACCAGAGAAGCCAGGTTATGGTCTGGCAAGAATTAAGTCTGAACAAAGGGAGTTTGCTAGCTAAGGAGGTGGGGCATGGGATTCCAGGCAGAGGGAGCAGTAAGCGCAAGAGAAGAGGAGGGAGCCATGGCCTTCCTGTGTGTGGAGTTTGAGGAAGGTGGGGGAGGTGATGAAGTGGAGGCCAAAGAGGCTTCGAGAAGCCAGGTCACATCCATTGGCCAGAATGAGGAGAGGGGCTTAGACTAATATTATTTTCACCAAGTAAAATCAGTTTAAATAAGGGAATCCTCCTTCCTTCACACAGGAACCTCAATTTAAAGTCATCTTTCAATACTTTGTGAAAATCAGGACGTTTAATTGTTCTTAGTATGGGCTATCAGGCCTGCAGAGTAGGTCTCATCATCTCTGTTTCACACATGAGGAAACTGAAACTCAGAGAGGTTTTGTGAGCAGCCCAAGGTCACCTCAACTTATAAGTGGTTTCAGGGGATTTGACACCGTGCATTTTCCCTGTTACACTGCGCTATCTTCCAAACATTGCTAGAATTTCTTTAGCTCCTTTCCCACAATGGGAATCCCTGATTAGTGCACATGTTGGCCTGGTTGCAGCTGGGGGCACGTTGATCATGGCTGGATTCATTCCCATTTGTTTCCTTCACTGTCCTGGCTCACCTTTTCCTTTGCCCCATGGCTTTCAGTGGATACTACTTTACCTCCCACCACCGTCATTGAACAACTTCTTTGCAGGGACACACACCTTCCAGGAGGCAGATTTTAGCTTTCTCATTAAGAAACAAATTTCTAACCATTAGAGCTGCCTGAAAGGAAAGAGGTCTGCCTCTGGAAGGAGTGAGTTTCCTGCACTGGAGGGGTTCAAGCAGAAGCTAGAGCTCCCCACAATGGGTACATGGTGGGTAGCCCGGTGAAATCCCTGGCTTCTAGAATCGCTTGCAGCTCCAAGGCTCTAAGTTCATCCCCAGAGGAGGCGGATGTGGTTTCAGGGGATTTGACACCAAGGCTGGCACTTTCAGGAGGATTATTTTGACCAAGAAACTAAAAGATGGTTCAGGCTAGACACAGGGATCCCTTATTATGGGGAGGGGCAACAAAGACAAAGTTTGACCTAGGTTTCCCTCCCCAAAGGGTCTCTGAAACTGTGCCAACCTTGTCCAGCTGTCTTGCTTCCCCTACTGCCAAGCCCACAGGTTCTCCACGTGATCTACCTCTTCTCACTATGGTTCCAAAACATGAACACAGTACAGCAAGGAGCAGGCAGAAGGAGGAAGATGGCAGTGTTTAGGACATTTGAGATGTCACCATCAAGTACACTTTGATGTGGGACTTGACTCCTGGGGTTCAAGGCTGGCACAGAGAGGACACACAGAAAGTACCTTTCTTTCTATGTACTGTTTTGGAAAAAAAAGATATTCGTTCACTGTAAAAATGATAAGATATACAGAAAATACAAAAAAAAAAAAAAAAAAGCAAAAAATAACCACTAGAGTCAGACAACCACTGTTGACATTTTGGTGACCATCCTACCAGACACCTCTTTATGCCTCTAAACAAACATAGATACAGGTATGCAGTATGATATGTTATTGTTAGTTGCTTTTGAGTTGGCCCTCAACTCTTGCAACCTCATGCGAAACAGAACTAAAGTTGGTCAGTCCTGCATTATCCCCATGATCGGTTGTTGATTGGATTGTTGTGATCCATAAGGTTTTCACTGACTAATTTTTGGAAGTAGATTGCCAGGCCTTTCTTCCTAGTTCATCTGGAAGCTCTGCTGAAACCTATTCAGCATCATAGCAACACGCAAGCCTCCACTGACAGATGGGTGGTGGCTGCGCATGAGGTGCATTGGCCAGGAATCGAACACAAGTGCTTTGCGTGGAAGACGAAAATTCTACCACTGAACCACCAATGCCCTTGCCATATGATATCATTTTTTTTTTGAGAGATGATATAAACAGGATCAAACTCTATGTTCTGTTCTGTAATCTGTCATATTAATAAAAGATATATGATGCACATTATTCTGTTTCAACAAATATGTTGTTGTTGTGTGCCGTTGAGTTGATTCTGACTCATAGTGACCCTATAGGACAGGATAGAAGTACTCCATAGGGTTTCCAAAGCTGTAATCTTTACGGAAGCAGATTGCCACGTCTTTCTCCCATGGAGCAGCTGGCGGGTTCAAACCACCAACCTTTCAGTTAGCAGTCGAACACTCAACCGCTGCACTACCATGGCTCCTTTTCAACAAATACAGAGCTAGGTAATTATTTTAATAGCTGCATTACATTCCACTGTGTTATATTCTGTACCAGTCCTCTGTTGATAAATGTTTAGGTTACTTCCAATTTTGCACTACTTTAAGCACCCTAAAATGAATATGTTTTTGGACAGATCTTTTTGCACTTCTATGATTATCTCCTTAGGGTAAACTCTAAGAAAATGGAATTATTAGAACAAAGAAAATGTACATTTTACATACACACATTATCAAACTTCCCTTTCAAAAGGTTGCACCATACCACCTCATACCCACTAGGATGGCTATGATCAGGAAAACAGAAACTAACAAGCGTTGGCAAGGATGTGGAGAATTTGGAATATTCGCGCATTGATTGTAGGAATGTAAAATGGTGTAGCCACTGTGGAAAACAATTTGGCGGTTCCTCAATAAGCTAAACATAGAATTACTAGCAATTTCACTCCTAGGTATATACCCAAGACACTTTAAAGCAGAGACTCAAACAGGTACATGTACATCAAAATTCACTGCAGCGTTATTCACAATAGCCAAAAGGTGGAAACAACCCAAGCGTCCACGAACAGAAGAATGGATAAACAAAATGTGGTATATAAATCCAAAGGAATGTTATTCAGCCACAAAGAGAAATGAAATTCTGATACATACTATGACATCGATGAACCTGGAAAACATTATGCTGAGTGAAATTAAAAATCAAAAACCAAACTCATTGTCGTAGAGTAGATTGCGACTCAGCGACCCTATAGGACAGAGTAGAACTGCCCTATAGCATTTCCAGGGAGCAGCTGGTGGATTCGAACTGCCTATCTTTTGGTTAGCGGCTGAATACTTAACCACTGCACCAACAGGGCTCCAAGGCAGGCACAAAAGGACAAATATTGTACGATCCCACTTACATGAAATATCTAGCATAGGCAAATGAATAGAGACAAAAACTTATCAGTGGTTACCAGGGGCTGGGGAGAGGGAAAATGAAAGTTATTACTAAAGGGGTATTGAGTTTCTGTTTGAGGTGATTTAAATTTTTGGAAATGGGTAGTGATAATGGTAATACAACATGGTGAAAGTTATTAATGGCACTGAACTGTACAATTAAAAGTAGTTAAAATGGTAAACTTTTTGTTTTATATATATGCATATATTTACCACAATCATATATTTTTGAAAAAATTTTTTAAGGTTATACCACTGCTTAAGGAGCCCTGGTGGTGCGGTGGTTAAGCCCTTGGCGGCTAACTGAAAGGTCTGCAGTTTGAATCAACCTGCCGATCCACGGAAGAAAGATGTGTCAGTCTGCTTCCATAAAGATTACAGCCTTGGAAGCCCTATGAGGCAGTTCTACTCTGTCCTGTAGGGTTGGAATCTACTCAACAGCAATGGGTACGGGTATCACTGTACATTCCCATCCAAAGAGGGCATTGCCAGCCCTTCACCCTTTGCTTAAATGAATAGGCCCTTCTTCAAAGACAAAACAACAACAAAAGCTAATTCTTCAGACCAGTTTTTGTATGTGTGCATGCATTTGTGATTATACAGGTCTAGATGAGCCTTATGTACAAGCATAATTGTATGTCTCTGTGTGTTCGCCATATAATACTGAGTCACTACCTCACAAGCTCAAGTTCTGCATGAAAATTTTCAAAAAAAGGTTATAATCCCTCCAAATCCTCTCCTGCCACCTCATCGCAGAGATGGGGTCTGTTTTAGCGTGCCTGGCCCCAAGGATGTTCACCCACTGTCATCCTTGCCATTATCTCTGAAGGCTCCTGGTCAAGGTTCTTAGGTAGAATGGGAGGTTAGACTCAGTTTTCCCACAGTGGGACTTCCAGAGTCAACCCAGACTCTCCTCCAAATGTGCTCCTGACACCACAGCTAAGGGACATGAGGCTGTGTCTGCATCTCTGTGTGATGGAAACATCCCAAATCAGTAAGTCTAAGTTGGCCGTAGATCACTGTAGAAGAAGAAGGAAGGGGAGTGATAAGGCTCAGCCTCTTTCTGCATCAGGCGCCTACTTCCACTCCTTTCTGTTCCATCAGCCCACTGTCAGTAGCTCTCACACATAGATCACCCCTGCACTCCCACATTTGCATATGATCACATTACCCATAGATTCCCCTTGCAGTCACACCCTCATTTTCACATAATTTAACTGTAATCATTTTCATACAATACAGTCACAGAATTGGATGCTTATACAGGCCCACTTAATGTAAACACACACGTTATCACACAGCCAGTCACCTCATATTCACTCCTACAGTCTCACACTGTCACACTTTGTTCTAAGGAGGTGTAGTCACAAGTTCCTCCTCCTCATTGTCATTTATGTTGTTGCAGCCATGCCTCTATACCCTACAGCCCCACCCAACACTCGCCCTCATATACTGAGTCCCACAAAATACACAGTCATACTTTCGCATCCTAATCAAATCTCAAGTCCATACATTTACTGAGAGAATCTTAAAATGTCATAGCTCATCTAGACTACACTCTTTGTTTTAGAGATAGGATAACTGAGACTTAGAGAAGACAAAAAGTGACTTGACTAAGGTCACACAATTAGTTAATGGCAAAGCCAGGGCTTTGACTCCAATCTCATGACTCCCACACTAGTGCTCTTTCTCCTATGCCAAAATCCCTCTCTCTCTCAGTTTCCCTTTGATACCACTATGCCAAACCCTCCCTGGTACAGACTCTCAGAAACATTCACATAAAGGAGGATGGCTCTTGGAGAGGCAGACAGCAAGGTGAGTGGAACAAGCATGACTCTGGAATACAAAATAGCCTGGGTTGGAATACCAAACACCTTGCAGGGTGGCGACTAGCTCAGAGAATGTATGTAAAGCACCTGGCACAAAGTAATAACTGCTAACATTTATTGGGCACTTGCTATGTGCTAGGCACTGTGCCAAGCACTTCATGTACATTATCTCATTTAATTTTTATAGCCTCTTTAAGTGTGATTATCTCCCTATCAGAGAAAAGGGAAGTGAGGCCCAGAGAGGTTAAGTCACTTACCCAAGGTCATTCAGCTAGTGAGGTTGGAGACCAAGATTATACCTTGCTCTGAATACACGTCTGGTGTTCATGTATTATATTGTGCTTCTTCTCTCAACAACAAAGGCCATTCTTCATTGAATACTTACACTGTGTCCCAGACACTGTGTTGAAGACTATATATGCATGGTTTCTATACGGTGGGTAATAAAACCCCCACTTTACAGATAAAGAGACTTGAGGCTTGGTAGGTGTTCAGTGAATCGTATCTTTTATTGTTATGGGAAGGAAGATTCTAACCTTAAAATCAACTTTAACTGTACTTGATTTTGTCACCAGGTAAATTCCTCAGATTATGCAAGTCTTCAGTGGATCTGATCATTCCTATTGATAGATTCATTTCAAAACAACCTTCCTTCCCTACTAATATGTAAGTCCCTGCATCTCCCACTCCAGTGCATCACAGGAAGGGGTCCCTGATATGACCACATACGCAGTTCCTCACTTCCAGTCATTAGATGAAGTCATACCCAGGCACAAGTTTTACACGCAGTAATAAGGCCATTGTGGTTTAACCAATTAGCAAGAACATTAGGGAGTGGAGTTAAAATACCTAGGTCCTAGTTCCATCCCACTAGCTGTAAGACCACAGGCACATTACTCTCTCTGCCTCCGTTCCTGCATTTGCAATACTAGAATACCAATTCCTACCTCCCAGGGTTGTTCTGAGTTTAAGAAGTTATATCATTAGAGAAAGGCTGGCATACAGTAGGCACTCAAAATTTGCCACCCATGGTCTCACACACAAAGATACAATACCAGCACTCATACCAACCCAAGCAGAGACAGCCACACACCTCTGCAGAGGCCCACACAGCACACCAAAAGGCAGACATGCTCAGATCTGCTGGTGGTAAGCTGTCAAAATGGTTGAGAGCAGGGGACCTTAAGTGATCTTGGGCAAGTCACATAACAGCTCTTTTTAAGAAAAAATAAAAATTTAAGATAGGCACTTTTAAAAAAAACATAAGCATAGTATCATTATCACACTTAACAAAATCAGCAATAATTCCTTGATATCATCAAGTACCCAATCCATATCAAATTTTCCCATCTTTTTTTACATTTGGCTTTTTCAAATAAGAAACCAGACAAGATCCACCCAACAATATATTTGGTCGTTATCTCTCTCTGAGTGTGTTTTAAAACTCGTATGACTCTCCCTTCCCTTTGAAGAACCTAGTCATTTGTCCAGTAGAATGTCTCACATTAAGGGGGAAAAAAATTACACTTTTTAAAACTTATTTTAATGCACAAGTAATACATGAATATATTCTTGGTTGTAAAAGAGAAATCATGCACTTTATCTAAAGCTAAATTCTCCCTTTACCATCCCCAACTCCAGTTCTTTAATCTCCCTAAATCTTGATCTTCTCATCTTTAAAATGGGAAATCTTTTCTTCCTAGGGTTGCTGTGAGAATTATACGGAGCTTGGAAGAGCTTAGCTCAGTGCCTGGCTCACAGCAATCCTTCAATAAAAGTCGCCTGTAACGATTTTTAGTCGCTGTTGTTACAATCCCGGCAAACAGAGAACAGACGCCCAGCCGCTGTGCGTCCTCAGCACCACGGACAGAGGCGGCGCCCGTGCCCAGGCCAGCCTGGGCTAGCCGCTCCCGAGAGTATCTGTAAATAAAGCCGCCCAGCTTCCGGCGGGCCCAGTTCAGGCGATGAAGGGGAAAGAAATCCGGGATTTTCTGACCTGCCTGCTCTGGCTCCTCGTCTGGCGGAGACAACTACCCGGATACGCTCGGGATGGCTTCCCCAAGGTCCCAGGTCATTACAGACCTAGGCCGCCGCCCTTGAAGCAGGAAGCCAGGCCGGATGGGGACCGAGACAGTGCCTCAGTCTCCCGGGTTGCAGAATAGCCCAGGGCGGGCGGGGGAGGGGGGGAAGGAAGAGGACCTTGGAAATCGCCCGGAAGGCCCTCCGGGGGCCTTCGCCCCCACGTGTCCCCCAGCAGGCGCCCACCCCGGCCCCCAACATGCTCGGAAGTGTTTTGAGGAGGAGGGGGACGGCGCTGGGGGAGGGGGAATTGGCTTCCGGAGGCCGACTCAGTGTACAATTAGCAGGGAGCGGAGACGCCCGCGAAAGCTGATTTAATTAGGTGACACGGTGCCAGGCAGGGATGCGGGAGAAGGGGAGAGCAGGGTCAAAACATTTTGTAAAAATCTGTTTCACAAACGCTGCTACTCCCCTCGGGGCAGAGAGAGATTACTGCATCTTTGGTGTCGATCAAGGCAGGCAAGAGGCGGCCAGGAGAGTGAGACATTTCTTTTCCTCAGCCTCTGTCTTTTGTCCAGTCCCCCAAAACAGTCCCAGGAGCCGGCAGCTCCGCTGGGGTGGAGCGTGTGGGGGGTGGGGGCGCTGACCTGAGGAGACCCCTCTAAGGGGGAACAGAGTGAATAATATCAGCAGTCATTGCAGGAAGCACGTACTTTCCAAATCTGTCATTTGCTGAGGGAGTACTGTGCCATTACTAGCTGTCTGATCTTGGTTAAGTTATTTAAACTCTTTGTGCCTCAGTTGCTTCATCTTTAAAATGGTAAGGACCCTTCTAGAGTTGATGTGAGGAGTAAAGGAAGCAAGTATGTAGTAGTAAGCACTGTTGTTATTACTATTATTTTTATTACTTTTCAATGCCAGGCTAATTGTCTGACATCTTTAGTCCCTAATCCTCAAAAGAACTCTATGTCATAGATGTGATTTATCCCCATTTTACAGATGTGGAAACCAAGACTCATAGTTTAAGTAACTTGCTGTGTCACTGACCTGCCAGGAGCAAATCTAGGAAGTGGACTCAGAACTGTTTGGTGTGAAAGCCTGTGCTTTTCCACCATTCCACTGCTGAGCTGTCTCAGTTCCCCCTTGTGACTTATCTCAGTTGCTCTCACCAGACCCAACAATATAACCGTGCATGCCTCGCCCCTTCTGCGTCTGACACAATCAAGCCCACCTCAGGTTCCTGCACATTTGCATGGCACTGAGTAAGAGGAAGCTGCAATGCATACACACATATCCACATGTGCATATGTCACCAGAGACCATCATACAGGGTCACCCTCCCACAGAGAGATGCTCTCACACTCACCACCTCACTCAGAAGTAAAGTGACCCACACACAAGTGCCTACCCACCCACAATCACATACAGAGCACCCCGTCACAGAAAAAGGAGATTGTCATGTAGAGAAACAGTTATACCCAACACTGCAAGAGAGATGTAGTAATGTACAGATACACAAACACACAAAGTAGGTAACACTTTCACATGTACAAATACACTAAGCTAGTAAGATGAACAATCACACATATAGTCACATACACAGGAAGATAAGTTTTTTTGGCAAGACACTATTTACATAAATACATACAGAGATACATAGTCACAACACGCCCACTATCACACTGTCACACAGAGTCTCGTGGAGAGAAGACTACACACCCACCATAACACCACAAATCAAAAACCAAACCTATTGCTGTCAAGTCGATTCCGACTCATAGCGACTCTATAGGACAGAGTGGAACTGCCCCATAGGGTTTCCAAGGAGCAGCTGGTGGATTCGAACTGCCAACATTCTGGTTAGCAGCCGAGCTCTTAACCACTGTGCCACCTGGGCTCCATAACACCCCAATACACTACATACTTGAGAGATGATGCCAGACGTACGTATCGCACAGAAAGAAAACTAGTCAAAACCCAGTTCCTATACACACACTCCGCAGACACACCTACACAGATCAGTGGAGACAGGGAGACATCATCTCCCAAGCGCACACACACACACACACACACACACACACACACACACACACACACACACACACGCACACACATACTCAGTATTCTCTCAGACCCTCTGGGAAACTGGCTTTGACCCAGGAGCTTCCTGCCTCCTAAAGTCTTCAGGGTATGGGGGCCAGTTGAGTCCCCTCCCCTTCCTTCTCCCAGCTGAGCCCAGGACAGCAGGGATGGGCAGCAGGGACACAGTCCAGCAGCAGTGGGGACGAGATCTCGGACAACTAGTCTTGTGGCTGCCTAGCACCATAGCCAGCCCAAGCTGGGGCCAGCCGGTGGGACTTGGGGGCTGTTCTCCTATCTCTCGACTCCACTCCCCCCGCCATCCCAGCCTCAAACCCCAGCATTAGCTTTCAGAAAAGGGAGAATGGATTCTTCAGCAAACTCCTTTCCTGGGGAGCAAGGGCTATCTCCTCAAGCCTTTCCTCCACCTGTTGTCACCTACCTGTCCAGGTGTTCTGTCTCAGCAGCTAAGAGCTTCAGCCTAGGCAAGGTCCAGAAGGCAAATGGGTGGAGCCTGGTTCAATCCTCTGCACCCCCCACCCCAGTTCTAGTTCCCCCTGCAGCTGCCCCCTTCCAGCTCCAGGCCCCTGAGCAGCCCCCTCCCTCCCTGTTGCCTGCTCACCCAGTGCTGCTTCTCTTCACTGAAAACCAGACTAGGGACTGGGGGGGAGGGGAGGATCCCAAGAGAGGAAGTGGCATCTGACGGCCCCAGCACCAAACCTGGGGGGCTGCAGGGGGAGGGGAGGAGCAGGAAGGCTTCTCATTGTGTGAGGGAAATTTTATTTTTAACAGATGCTAAGGCAGATGGCGCAGAATTAACAGAAAATGGGCGAGGAAGGAGAGGAAGAACATTACTGACTCCAGAGAGAGTGGACATTAAAAAAATAAAGAATAAGGGAATGAAAACAAGTTTAAGTGCTCTCTCCGGGTGGGGTGGAGGGGAGGGAAGGGTAGCTGAGAGGCAGAGAGGGACGGAGCAGCGTGGTGATAACCAGAGGCGTGAAATTACAAAAGTAAAATTTGTGGGACTCGGGAGGGGCTGCGAAGGCCCCAGTTTCATTGCAAAACTCACTCAGAAATTACTGATGTGATGTTTGAGCTTTTATCATTAATAATAATTGAGAGGGGAGGGGAAGACAAAAGGATTCTTGTGGGCTTTGTCGGGGCAGGGGCGTTGAGGCACCAGGAAAAAAGTTGCTTGAGCCAGGGGGGAGAGGGGGAGAGAAGAGGCATCTCTGACTGGAAAAGGAAGGGAAGAGAGAAAAACTCAGAGAGACACAGCAGAAACTGAGAGAAATGGAGAGACGGGCAGAATAAAAGAAAAGGCAGGAGAATATACAAGGGAAAAGGGGAGAAAGAAGGAACAAAACAGAAGGGGGTAGGGGGGAATGAAAGGAAACTAAAGATTGGTGATTCAGAGACAAAGCAGCTGAGATAAAGAAAGAGACCGAGATTGGGGAAAAGAGAGCCGGAAAGACAGCATCAGAAACTGAGAGAGACAAAACACACCTACAGATTAGCGGGCAGAGGAAAGTAGCCCAGAAGATGAGGGAGTATTGTTACAAGTGACCAAGAGCAGGAGGACCAAAAGAAAGAGGAGGGAAAGACAGACAAAAGAGCAGAGGTCCAGACAGAGAGAGACGGATGGGGGAACAAAAAGGAGACGGGAGAGCGAGAGACCAAGTGAAAAAGACAGAACACAATGGAGAAAACAAAAACTAAGACTTTGAAAGAGATATAAAAAGAGTTGGAGAGACCGAAATTTTCAGAGATAGAAGCAGATCCCCCACAATCAAGACGAGAAAGAGAAGCGAGACAGAGAAGAGGAGAAAGAAAAACTGAGCCAGAGGCAGAGAGAGACAGAGAGACGTAGAGGCTGTGGGGGCGACAACAGAGAGGGCAGGAAGGAAGGAAGGAAGGAATGGGAGACAAAGAGGAATGGCCGGTTATCTCTCCTCCCAAATTAATTGCGGCTACATCAGCCTGAGCCACTAAAACGGAGCGATTATGAATGGGTTAGTCACAGGTGGAGTTAAAGGCCTTCAGAGGGATATTAGCCAAAATTGAGTGGCTTTTAATTTCTTTCTAACGAGAGACTGTGGCTGGGGAACCAGGCACCGCCTCCGCTCAGCTCCACTGCTAAACACGGCGTGGGGGCGGCCTGGGCCACTCGCCACCTGACCTGTGTGGTACAGGCAGCCAAGTGGAAATGGCCATGCCTGCAACATGCTTACAACATGCGTGGAACAGGGGACACATGGTGGGTGGCCCAATGGGGGCCGGTAGGGAGGGGGTGAGAGGTGATCATCTTGGAAGTGGCCAGGCCGGAAGCACACAGGCAGGGCAGGGAGCACGGGGCAGGGGCTGAGCAGTCTGGGGTGTGTGAGACGGGCAAGTAGACAGCAATGAGAAAGTCCTGCCATTGCTGTAGGGCTGCCCACTTATCCCTGACCCTGCTTCAAGGAAAGAGCTGTGGCCCAGGACTGCTTTTCTCCAACCAAAAAGTTACTGATTCGAACCCACCCAGCCACTATGTGGGAGAAAGAGCTGAAAATCTGCTTCTGTAAAGATTCCAGCCAAGAAAACCCTATGGGGCTGTTTTACTCTGTCACAGGGGGTCACCGTGCGTCGAACACGACTCAACGGCACCTAACAACAACAAAATCCGAGACTGAGAAACTATTGCCAATTTATATATGAGTGACAGTGAGGACCTGCACCCTGGAAGCAGAATGGTGAGGTGAAGAGAGCACTGAGACATGAGTCCAGAGACCTGGATGTGAGTCTCAACTCCTCTCCTAACTCATGGCTGAACCCTGGACATCATCCCTCTGATGGGACCCAGTTTCCCCATTTACAAAAAGGAAGTTAAAGGCTCAGATCCCTTCCAGCCCCAACATGCTATGATTCTATGCAAGCCAACTTCCTGTCTTAGGTCTTATCCAGGGGTCTCTGCCACTGTGCTTGGGACATATGGGATAGGATATATGACCCAGGTGAGCATTCGTGACCACTAGAATAAGGTATGTGAATGGAATTGGAGGTTTCTGGCCCAGCAGGGTGTAAGTCACAGCAAGGGCAGGGACAGTCTCAGGAGGTGGGTAAGCAGGTGATGAACACCAAACAGGTCAGCCTGGGTGGTGAGGGCTAAAGGAGGCCAGAGTAGGGGGAAGATCAGTGTGGCACAAGGGAGCCCAGCAAGGGTGTGGCTTGGGATGGGCCATGAATGGTGGGTTGAGCAGGAGGGTAGAGGGCATTCCTAGTGGGGACACTGAGAACAAAGGTGCAGAGGTGCCAACCTGGCTGGAACTGACTCTACATAGGTATATGCTGAGCAAGGGATAGGGAGGACAGAGGGGAGATAGCGGGCCATGACCACACAGGGCTTTGAGGCTCGAGTGAGAACTTGGAACTCAATCCTGTAGGCACTTGGTAGAGGGCACACTGGGTTTTTGAGCAAGGACAGGTGAGTGTAGTGGGATATAGGTTATTTTGAGACGTCACTATGGGGCAAGGATGAGCAGAGAATATGGTAACAGGTGAGCAAAAAGGGGGCTAGTGTAATAGGCCAGGTGGACTCAAGCAAAGAGGAGAAGAGGGGGCAGATATAAGGGAAGAAATGTCAGGGCTTGGTGACTGACGGTGTGGGGGCTAAGAATAGGATAAGAGTAAAAGATGACATTGGGGTATCAAGGACAGTGTCCTGGAAGACACTGGTGCCAATAACAAAATGGGCAGAGTTGGGTGGGAGCTGAGATAGACACAAGGATGTTGGCCTGCATCCAACAGGACAGAAAGGGACTGAGGTGAGGCAGTGTGGTTCAACGGAAAGTGCGTTCGTCCAAGTGTCTGTCATATCTACCTTCTTGTTCTGCCTCCACCACTAAGCAGCTACGTGCACGAGGACAACACTCCCCATTTCTGGGCCTCAGTTTGTTCGCTCTTAAATGTGGGAATCAGTCTGGGCTCTTGGTAAATTTCCCTCCGGGTTCATAACTCTGAGACTCAGAGACAAAGCCAGGGCCAGAGACCTGATGGGAGCAGAGACAAGGGCTGGGAAAAGAGACCAGCGATGATTCTCTCTGCCCTCGAGGTCCCCTGAGCCAACAGCTGCGCCCCCTCCCCCTCGCAACTCCATTAACACTCAATTAGGGGGCCTGATGGCCTCCAGCCTGGAGAACACCCCCCCAACCTTGTACACAGGCGGTCCCCATTCAAGTGTCTGTCTGATGAGCCCACGGGGGAGGAGGCTTCACTCAAATTTATCACTGACTCCAGCGAGGGCCCAGCCGGCCCCGGCCTCCCCTCTCTGCTTCCGCCCAGGGCGGGGCCCACAGGGCAAGGCCGAGCCCACACTGGAGACCCAGAGATGAAAGGGGAGCAGGCCCGAGAGGAGGAAACCGGCGGCGTGGGAGAGGAGAAGTGAGGAAGAGCGCGTGAGAGTGTGTGAGAGAGAAAAATGACAGGCCCTGAATATTGGGCGCCCTCACTTTAAATCAAGATAAAAGACTGAAGTGGAAAATGAGAGTCCTGAGAAGCCCCGGCCGGCTCCGGGCGCTAATGGAAACACATGGCTGCCGGCTGCGGGCTTGTCAGCTTCCCCCGGCGCTGCCATTCCCGTCTGATAATCCGGCCTGCCATAAAATTAGACTAGCAAATACCTCCTGACAAAGATGCATGTTTCTCTCTATTGTGCCATCATAAAAAAAACTCCGCTGGTGACTCGGGGAGCCGCAAACTTCAATTTAAATTTACAGTGCTGCGGAAGGAAAGTGATATGCACTCAAAAATTTTAATAACCTATTAAGTTACGACTTCAATTTCATTTTATGAATATTTTCCTTGGGGAGCACGGCTATCACAGAGAAAGATAGAAATTTAAAAAAGATAAATAGTGCCATTAATCTCCAACATTTCTCTTCCATTATCCTTGAAAATTAGGAGTTATTTTTGTTCAGATCTTCATGTAATTAGCTCCCTCCACTTGATTCACTAGCCAGAAAATGACCATGTTCAGAAAATTAAAAATTTGTCATTAAGTGGAATTTAACATAATATCATTTATCTTTATCTATTCCCCAGCTGACAGCAGGAAGCCTTGGCTGCCTTACCGGCTGGTGTGTCAGAGTGGGGAGGGACTGCCTGGGGAGAGACATAGGGAGAGACAGAGATAGAGACCCAGGGAGGGAGAGAAGGCCAGACGGGAGGTGGTCAGAGCCAGAGTGAGGAGGGAAGGGAGGAGGCCCTGGAAGCGGAGGTACCAGCCAGCACTGGGAAGCAGAGGAGGCCGAGGGTGGCTGGAGAGGAGACGGAGGCTGCTGGTGTCAGCAGGGATGTGGGTATCCACCTGAGAGCAGGGCAGATGGGAGGAGTTGGGTGGAGAAGAGGAGAGCCAGAGGGGGACACCAGTAGCAGGTGCCGAAAGAGGAGGGAGGCTGATCAGTAGGGCTAGGGTGAAGAAGTGACTTGGGAAAACAGGAATCCAGCAGAAAGGATGGAACTGATAGGAAAAGGGAGCTGGAGATGAGGGGCAGAGGTCAGGGATCATTGCCCTGCCCCTTAGGGGGAACTAGACCTGACCACAGTCTAGCTTCACAGGAAGACAGAGAGAGACAAAAAGAGACCATCAGAGACTCAGAGAGGAAGTAAGAAAGTGATATGCCATCAGAGGCAAAGATGGAGTGAAGCAGCCAGTAAATGTGAGTCACAGAGGTGGAGAAGATGAGACGTGAAGTGGACAGACAGACACAAGGGGCTCCATTGGTGAACTGGGGCCCCAAGAAGGCTCCACATGTGAGACCTTGAGAACAGCCCTTGGATTTCTTCTCACAGGGGCTGTATGGCTCCCTCTTCTCCCCCTCCTCTAAACAGCCACCACTCTAGTCCCCCCAAGTCAGAAATCATCCGATAAACCATTCAGACCTCGTCCTGGGTGGAAAGAACTGTGGCCGAGACTAAGAGACTGAGAATTGGATAAAGGGATTAAACAGCGGCACATTAGTGAGAGATTTAGAGTGTAATAAACCCATTTCATAATAATATGTGCGTTGGGGCTAGCGATCCATCATCGCAGGAGCCTGTCCAAGGCGGGGGGGAGCACTGACCTGCTGGGAGGGGACCTGGATGGATGGCTGATGTTTTTTCTCAGGGTCTCAGAATATAGTTAAGGGGTAGAGACTAGGGGGGCAGGAAGGGGCACGGGAATGCTGAGGGTACCTTTGGCTCAAATAGCCAGAGGGACCAGCTATGGTACAGCTGGGGAACCTGGGCTCCAGAGGAGACCCGGGGGCCTAAGAGACTCCCCTGGTGTCTCAGCCTAGGATGTTGGCAGTAAGGGTAGAAGGATCCTTTGGGGGCAACTCCGAGCTGCAGAGTTCACAGCTTACGGAAAGGACCCAACAAGCTTAAGCCTCTCAAAGAAGCTCGCTGCTCCTTCCTGCTGGGATGCTCATCCACTCTTTTCCACCAGAAGAATTCCTATCGGCCCAGAGAGGCTACTCCCTCCCCTAAGTCTGCCCTGAGCTCCCCACTGCACAGCGTCCACCTTCCAAAAACCCCTGCAGTTCTCCCTGAAAGCGCTAAGGTTTCAGAGTTAGGGCCTAGATTTGAATCCCAGTTTTGTCATTTACTGGCTCTCTGATCTTGGCAAGTGACTTCACTTCTTTGAGCCTCAGTTTCCCATCTGTCATATGTGAATAATCAAGCCTACCTACGTCATAGGATTATTATGAAGGTCACCTGAGATAATGTATTTGAAATTGTCAATAAAACTGAAAAATCTTGGGAAAACATTGTTATTACTGTGATTCTCCTACATTTGGCCCCCCCAGCCCAGGCAGACTTGAAATGTCTTTTGGCTTGCTTATTGCTAGGAAGAGTTTCATCTTCCTAACCGGACTTACTCAAGGACCAGTAAAAAATGACATGCTGGTTATACATATGGTTTACTATTTAATCTGTCTTGTTAATAGAGCCGGGGAAAACATTCTCTTGTTCTTTATCTCGTTGAGGTAACCAGCGTCAAGGATTAGAGAACAAACTTCCCCTTGCAAAAGGGATTGAGAAATAGGAACGTACCAGTTAGGTCTCCCGGTTTTCCATCTTGAAATGTTGGGAGTGGGAAGAGAAGGGAAGATCTAGAGATGCTGAGAGCAAATGGAGATGCCTTCCTAGGAGGAGAGGGCCCTGGAGAATTTGGGCTGCAGTGGGTGATGGTCTGGGTGGTCCAGGAGAATGTGGCAGGAGAGGGTAGAGGAGGGGTGGGGAAACCAGACACTACTTCTCCAAGAATCAGCCACACTAGCCACCTCCTTATTTCTCCATTGTTCCCAGGTACTTCATTCCCCCATCCCTGCTCAGAGAGGTCAAGTGGGCACTGCCTTCAGCTCCAGCTGAGATGCAGAAGGTGCCCCCATAGGCACAATCTGCACCATCACAGAGGGTAAGTGATGTCATCCTCAATCCTAGTTTCAACCAGACTCCAGTCTGCTCTCAACTTTGACTCAACTCAGCTTCAAACTCTCTGGTTAATTCTAGGAACACAAAGCACCCTGAGTCCCCCACGTTACCCCACCCAAATTAGAACCTTCCTGAACCCTCAATCCAGCCAAAGTCGTCACTGACCCCTTCAGACTCTAAAGTTTCACTGATACTAGTGCCATCCCCCTCAGTTAAATAGTCAAGGGCTTCACTGGCTTGCCTGCTCCCACCAGAAGTCAATTAAATGCCACTGCCAAATCCCCCAGCTACTGGGAAGATCTTACAGATCCCACAAAGAACAGGGATGCAAAACTAGTTCTTTGCTTTCTTCCAAAGCTCAAGCTAAAACATTCTTTGTTTCCTTCTGTAAGTATTTATGGCATGCCTGCTAAATCTGAACACAAATACCTGTGCTATGAAGCAGACAGTGCACCATAAGTTCCCTGTAGGTGATGCGGAGTGCTCTGGCGTGCCAGAGGGGAAGAACTCAGCAAGCTGGCAGGGACAGGGAAAGGATTCATGGGAGAAGTGCTATTGGAGCTGGGCAGGATGAACAGGTAGAGATGCAGGGAAGGAAGAAACCAGTACTTAAGGAGCATCTACTCTGCCAGGCACATGTTGGAAGCTTTCATCCGTATTATCTCATTTAACCTTTCCCATTATCCCTCGAGATAGGTGTTATTATCGCCATGCATATAAAAGAAAAACTGAAGTTCAGAGAGGTTAAATGACTTGCCCAAGATCACACAGCTAGTAAGTGGCAGAACCTGGCTGGAACCTGGAACTGGTTGCCTTGAAATCCATGCTCTTTCCTCTACACTGTAGTGCCAGGTATGATTGGGTAAAGGGGAGCAGCTCAGTTTGCTTGAAGGAAAGAGTGTGTGAAGGGGAAATAGAAACTGCCCTACATTGGTTACTACCCAGCAAGGGGATTGCCAAGGGCCATTCCTTGAGGAGATCTGGCCCAAGAGTAATCACATCTGCCTGTGTCCCCTTGCTGCCAATGCCCTCGGGAATCCAGGAGAAGCTGGGACACAAGGAGAGGCAATCCTCCAAGCACATGTTCCTTCAGCATGTGCTTCAGTACACTCAAGAACGTGCTCCTCTCTTCCTCCAGCATTCCCAGTCTTGCCCTCTCCCCTAGCTCCTCCTCTCAGCCTTGAGAGTCTTCCTTCTGTGCCCCACACTCTGTATCTAGTATCCTATTTTTCCCTTCCCCTAACTGTCAAACATCTCCAGTCCTGATATATACTTGTTACCTCCACCCTCCACCACCTATTCCCTCCCTTACCCCTCTGCTCCCACTCACCAGATCACCAATGACCTCCTCATAAAAAAAAGCTCCAATAACTTCTTATAGGTTTGCAACGCAGATCCATTATTTACTGGCTTGATAGTTACTGATTAGGTCTGAGTTTCAGTTTCATCAACTGTCAAATGGGAATGATAACAGTACCTAATCTGTAGCATTGAGATAATCCAATGAGATAAAATAAGGAAAGGTCTTAGTCGTTCACAGCACCCAGAAAGCATTTAATAAATATTGGCTGATATTATTATTTTTCTCTGTCTTGGTCTTCTTGATCTCAAAACCTCAAAAATTCAATGAATAATGGATTGAAAAGACATTAAATGGTACCCCGTTGCTTACCAAAAAAGACTCAAAGCTCCTTATCCAGGTTCTTTAGACCCCCATTGCTCAGGACTCAGACGTTCCATTCACTTCTCCCCCATGTGGAAGGACATGCTCTGATGGAGCGGTGTCCAATCTCGGGTCCATGGAACCTTAAAATTCCTTAGAGGTATTTAGAGGGTTCACAGAGTTTTCATGTGAATTTTTGTATAAAGATATACTCTTTGAAACCTTAATAAAAGGACATAGGTTCACAGATATGCTATGAACTGAGTTTGAATACATTAGAAGTTACCATCATGATAAACGTGTGTGCTAATTGATATATTTTTCCTAATAAGTAAAAAAGTTAAATTTTGAGACTTCATAATTATACTAATAAAATACTATCTTTCTCAATTTTGTACGTTGGGTTTGTTTTAAAAGGGGGATTCTCTACATAAGGAAAAAGTTTTGAAACCATTAGTAAAGTGGAAGAAGTCACACAAACCTGGGTCCTAGTCCCAAAATGCTACTTCCATTCAAGTTAAGTTTCTTAACTGCTTTAGGACTCGGTTTCCTCATATATATCAACCATACAGGGTTGCCAGTAGGCTTAAATAAAACAATATCTGAGAAAGTGCCTTGCACTGTGCCTGGCAGAACTTTGGTAATATCAAAAGCTTATTGAGTACTATATGCTAGGCGCTGGGCTAAGAGTTTGCATATATTATTGCATTTCACCCTTGCAACAACCCCCAAAGTAAGTTTTACCGCTAATCTCATTTAAGCCCAAGGTTTGGGGTGATTAAGTAATTTACCAAAGATCACAAAGCCATAAACAGTGAAGCTGGACTTTGAATGTAGGCTGCTAGAGCCCGCATTTTTAAAAATACTGAGCACTTACTGTGCGCCAGGCATTGTTCTAAGTCCTTTTACATGTTTTAATTCATCAAATCATCACAACTACTGTAGCAGATTGTTTCCAAAGATTGCTGGAACCTATCCCTTCCATCCCACAAGACTTGTGCAATGTGACTTCGCCACAAGAGGTGGAGTCTATTTCCCCTCCCTTGGAATCTGGGCTGACCATGCAAATTTCTTGACCAATAGAACGTGGCAGAAGCGACACTTTGTGATTTCTGGGCTTGGGTCTTAAAAGGCCTTGCAGCTCCCTTATCCACCTCCTTTGAAGCCAGCTATCATGCCCTGCTGGAGAGGCCAGTGGAGGGAGAGAGGCCCTGCAGTCTACATGGAGGAGAACCAAGGCTTTCCAGCCAACAGCCAGTATCTACTGCCAGACATGTGAGTGAGGCCATCACGGACATTCCAGCCTCAGCTGAGTTCCTAGATGAATGCAGCTGCATGAGTGAACAGAGACAGCACAATACAGAGCAGAAGAACTGCCCAGCTGAGCCCATTCAACCCACAGAATCATGAAAAATAGTAAATCATTGTTGTTTTTAACCACTAGGATCTGGTGTGGTTTGTTATACAGCAATAGATAACTAAAACAAATAAGAAGTGTATTACCAGTTCCTCATTTTACAAATGAGAAAACTGAGGCATAGAGGGTTAAATAACTTGCCTAGGATTAGGCTACTAATGAGTGGCAAAGCCAGGGCTTGGGCTGAGGCATTCTGGCTCCAGAGACCACATGCCTAACCACTAGGCTATACAAGGTATGGTAGGCTGAATAATGGTCCCTCAAAATGCCCACAGCCCCTGATCCCTTGAACCTATGACTATGTAACTTTACATGGTAAAAGGGACTTTTCAGATGTGATTAAGTTAAAGATCTTGAGATGGATAGATTGCCCTGGGTTTTCCAGTTGGGCCCAGTGTAAACAGAAGGGTTCTTAGAAGAGGAAGGCAAGAGGGTCAGAGGAAAAAGTGATGTGATGATGGAAGCAGAGGGAGAAAAGGCAGTGTGAGGTGGGGCCATGGGCGAACGACTGAGGACGGCCTCCAGAAGTCGGAAAAGGCAAGGAAACAGATTCTTCCCTAGAGTCCCCAGAAGCAACGAGCCTTGCTGACACCTTGACTTTAGCTCAGTGAGACTGATTCTAGACTTCTGACCTCCAAAGCTGTAAGATAATAAATTTGTGTTGTTTAAGCTACTAAATTAGTGATAATTTGTCAGAGCAGCAATAGAAAACTAATATGCAGGGCGTCTCCTATTTAAAGAGAGCCAGATCCTTCCCACTGGCTCCAGTCAGCCTAGTCTCCTTGTCCCCTGTCACAACTGGTGCATTCCATCTTCTAGGCTTCTCAGGTTCTTGAAATTCATTTCTCTCAGTCTACTTCATTCATTCCTACCCACCTCTTCCAAGAAGTCTTCTCTGGACACCCTAGATCACACTGCTCTGACCTGTTTCTATAGCACTTGATGTTGCACACCTTCTTACTCAGCACTTACTAATATCGGTGTTAATGTGCTGGCGGGCAGCCCGGTGACATTTTTATGAGTGTGAGTCATTGGATCCAAGGACATCAGGCTGGAGAGGCCCTTAGAGAATCTATCCCTTCATTTTATGGATGATGAAACTGAGTCACAGAGAAGGCAAGAAAGCCACTTATCCAAGGTCACATAGCCAGGGCTCAATGACAAGCCTTTTGACTCCAAACCCACAAGCTCATTCATTTAGCAAGCACTTCTCTAGCCCTTACTATGGACCCAGCACTGAGCTGGGTGCTAGGGAATCATGGAATCATAAGCAGATCAGGTCCTTCCTTTCATAGGGGTCTCCAATATAGTGAGAGAGACAGACATTAATGCTGTTAATCACATGGTTATATAATTACACACTATAATAAGTGTTAGGAAAGAAAGTTCCATACAGCAAGCTGTGGAAATGCAACCCACACGGACTTCTTCTAAATTGGAAAACCAGGGAAGCCTTCTCTGAGGAAATGACCATCAAGCTGAGCTATAAACAATGAATAGAGTTAACTAGGTGTTTTCAGGGATGGGAGGAGGAGAAAACTGTTTTAGGCAAAGGCCCTGGGGACAGGAGGAAGCAGAGCTGAGGGAAAAGAAGGCCAGGATGCCTGGAGAGCCACATCGACAGGGAGAGACGTGAAGGATGAGGCTTCAGAGGCCAGCAGTGGCCAGACCATGGGGCTTGAGAGGCCATGATGAGGTTTTGATCTTAAACTCAGTGGCAACAGGAAGTCACAGGAGAGGTTTAAGCAGGGCAATGACATGATCGTATTGGAATTTTATGATGCCCCCTACCCCTCCAGGGTCTGCTCTCATCTCTATAGACATGTTAGAGATCGTTATTACCAGGAGTTTTATGCCGCTCTGTATTCCGCTCTGCACCTAGCCTTAGTACGAAGCAGGTGCTCCATATAAATATGTGTCGATTAACCTCTCAGCAGCACTTGCTGCTGTTACCACCCCTTCCCTCTTGAAGCGCCCTTCCCTTGCCTTAACGCTGCTGCACGCTCTGGCTTTTCCTCTCACTCCTCTTACTACCCTGCCCCGGGCCCCCATTGGAATGTTTCTCATGGTTACATCTTCACCCCCTCTCTTCTTTGTCCACAATCTCACTTGGCCACCGTATTGCCTCCAACAAGATTGATATCTTCCCTCTAGGCAGCACTTAAGTTTCATGAGAGCTGGGACCTTGCCTGTCTTTTCATACTGCTGCATCCCCAGAGCCTGGCACAGTGCCTGGCACACAGCAGGCACTCAATGAATTGTCTGATGAGAGTGCAGACTCTCCTGATTCTGTTTATATGAGGCTCAAGCACAGGCAAAACTGATCTATGGTGATCAATGTCAGAATAGTGGTTAACTGTGGGGAGAAAATGACTGCGAAGGGGCATGAGGGAACTCTGTGGGAGCTGGAAATTTTTATCTGAGTGGTGGTGGCATAGGTGTGTGCGTATGTAGAATTTCATTGAGCTGTACAATTAGGATTGGCATTCTTTACTGTATGTGCGGTATAGCTCAATAAAAATGTACAAAAGAATGCAATATCACTGTCCTGAGAGGAAGCTTCTGATTTCTAACTACTTCATGCATCCACCTAGATGCCACCTCATTGTCTTTCCCAGCCACCCAAACCAGCTTCCTCCTGAGTTCGTAGTGTCACCACTATGCTCCTCATTACTCAGTTTCCAAACCCCAGAGCCATCTTGTCCCGCCCCGCCTTCATATATCACTTCTCACCCAGCTTTCCAAGACACGCAAACGCAAGCAGTCCTATAGTATACCATTAAGATGGTCCCATGACTCTCGCCCGCTGGTGCTATTCCTGGTGATTATTCAGGTGGGCCTTACCTAATCACATGAGTTCTTTACAAGCAAAGAGCTTTCTCTGGCTGGTGGCAGAAGAGGAAGTCAGAGATTCCAAGTACAAAAATAATGAGCTGTTGCTGGCTTTAAAGATAGACCAGGTGTAAGAACCAGAGAGTGTGGTTTTAGGAACTAAGAGTGACCCCTAGCTGAGAGCCAGCAAGGAAACAGGGAGCTAAGTCCTACAACCGCATGGAACTTCATTCTGTCAACAAGAGTGAGCATAGAAGCAGATTCTTCCCCAGAGCCTCCAGATCAGAGCCCAGCCCAGCTTCCACCTTGATTTCAGCCTTGTGGGAATAAGCAGAGAAATCAGTCAAGCCTACCCAGACTTCTGACCTACAGGACTGTGAGATAATAAAAGGGTGTTGCTTTAAGCCACTAAGTTTGTGGTCAACTGTTACAGCAGCCATAGAAAACTAATAAAACCCGTTGCCGTCGCATCGATTCCAACTCATAGGGACCCTATAGGAAGGAGTAGAACTGCCCCATAGGGCTTCCAAGGAGCGCCTCGTGGATTCAAACTGCCAACCTTTTGGTTAGCAAGCCATAGCTCTTAACCACTATGGAACTAATACGTATCTTAAATCTTATCTGTTCTCTGTGGCCTTCACATCCATCCCTCCTTCCCATTCCTTTGGCCCCACCATGGTTCAGCACTCCCTGACCTTATTTCTGCCCAACTGAAATACTCATCCCTGGGCCTCTCTCTCCAAAGTCGTCCATCCTGCTCACTGCTGCCAGATTAATTTTCCCAGGTCACGAGCCTGATCACACCACTCTCCTGATCAAAAATCTTCCATAGCGGCGTAGCTTGGTGGTTACATTCTGGAGCCAGAGTGCAGGGTGTGAAGCCCAGCTCCACCTCTTAGTAGCGTGTGACCCAGATCAAGCTGCTTAATATATAAATTGGGAGTAATAGTACCATCTTTATGGGAGAGTTGCAGGAATTAAACGAGATACGCATGCCGAAAAATAGTTATGCATGGCCTGGCATAGGTTAAGCGCTCCATTCAGTGAATAGTGGTTATTGGTGTATCACTATCAACAGCTCCAGGGGGCCACTTGCTTGTGCTCTTCGGACTGGCCTTACAGACCCTCCCCACAGGCTGCCCCCCCCCCCCACGTACATATCTCTCCAGCCTTTTCTCCCACTCATCTTCTGTTAATTCCATCCTTTTCCCTCCATCTCCGCCACCACTCCCTTCATCCTCATTACCATCTTCTATTCTCCGTGATCTCCTTCCTGATCCACATGCTTCCACTCTCTGCAGCCAGCGGAGTCTGCTAAAAACCCAAGCCTGATCGTGGCACCCCATTGCTCTCAAGATAAAATCCAGAATTCTTACCACAGCCTAAGAGACCTGGACAGCCTGGCCTGCCAACATCTCCAGCCCCATCCCCTTGTTCTCTGCACTCGTCCCACGTACTCACCAGGTTCCTTTCTGCCACTGGGGCTCTTCCCTCTGCCTGGAACACTCTTCCCTTCCCTCTTTGCCTGGTTAACATCCCCTATTCGTTCTTCCAGTCTTTGTTTAATTCAGTGGGGGAATTCCTCCAGTAAGCCTTCCCTGACCTCCCTGACTAGGTCAAACTCCTCTATTAGAGACTTTCAGAGGGCCCAGACTGTTCTTTTACAGATCTTCTCACAGGAGCCTGTCAATGACCTTCTGATACCTCTTTGGATACTTAACCGCCATAAGCTCCACGAGGGCTGGAGCTATTTCTGTTTCCATCACCATCATATTTCCAGGGCAGAGCACAGTGACTGACCCAGAATCTGTGCTCAGAAAATGCCTATTAAATGAATGAATGAATGAAATGCTTCAGCTAAACTGGATCGCTTTTCCCAAAGATGTTTTCTTGTCTTCATGCCTTTGCTCATTCATGTTCTTCCACCTGATATGCCCTCTTACCAACCCTATTGTTCTGCAAATCTAACTCACCCTTGGCAGTTTCTTCCAAATACTCTTGACCAAATATTTGAGCCTGCACTGTCCTCTATCCTTAGCCCTGTCCCACCAAGAACATCTAAACAATCAAAACCAAAAAACCAAACCAGTTGTCATGGAGTCAGTTCCAACTAATGGCAACCCCATGTGTGTCAGAGTAGAACTGTGCTCCATAGGGTTTTAATGGCTGATTTTTCAGAAGTAGATGGCCAGGCCTTTCTTCTGAGGCATCTCTGGGTAGACTCAAACCATCTACCTTTCAGGTAGCCGTGAGCGCATTAACCATTTACACCACCCATTATTTCTTTCTGTTTATAAAAATAATGCATGCACATTGTAGAAATTTTGGATAAAACAGATAATTCAGAAAATATAAAAGAAAAAAGAAAAACACTTCAAATACCACTACCCAGAGATAATTGCTGCTTTTATTGTATTTTCATCCATTTCCCCATGTATAAACATGAAGATCTTTTTAAACCTCACCAAGTCAATGAGGTTCATATTGTTCGCCCTAGTTTACAAAAAAATAAAAGGTTCAGATAAGTTCAATAAGTTGCTCAAAGTCATAGAAATAGTAAAGAACAGAGCTGAGATTGAGACCCATGTCTCCAATCTCCCTGACTCGGAGCCCCCTGCCTCTCTGCCATCCCCCCTATCCTCCTGGCCCCTTTTCCCTCTCCATTTCCTCTAATTCTTGCCACATTACTGCTCTCTCTCCCTTTAAACCCAAAGCCAAAAATTCCTCTTGTACATTCCCTTTAACCCAGCAATTCTACTTCAAGGACAGGCACCTTGATGTTTTTTTGCAGTAGCCAAAGACTGGTAACAACCTAAATGCCCGTAAATAACAGTACATCCCCACAATGGAATATTATACTGTTGTTAAAAAGAACAAGAGAGATCTTCATGTATTCCTCTGGAATAATCTGTAAAATATTTTGTTAAGTGAAAAAATAAGATGCAGAACAATGTGTATAATTTGCTATCGCTTGTGAATGTAGAGAATATTTCTACAGTGATGCCCTTTCCAAAACATAAGACACCAGTGGTTGCTTCTAGGAAAGAAAATTTTGAGAATAAAGTGCAGGGTGAGAGGGACTTAATTTTCACTATATGCCCAGGTAGAATATTTACATTTTTACCACATGTCATAAATTTAATAAGTAGAAAAGCAAAAGCAAAAACAAATGTTTCCATACTTTCTCTGCTTGTCCCACTGGGCCCATCTTCAGTCCATGTATGTGAATGTATATGTGTCCCCAATGGGTACATGGGTGTGCCTTGCTTCCCTTTTCTGACAGGCTTCACAGTGAGGGTCAACGTTCAACCATTTCAGGAGGTAGCATATGATCAGGAACCGATGGTACTGAAGGAAGAAGTCCAAGCTGCACTGAAGGCATTGGCGAAAAACAAGGCTCCGGGAATTGATAGACTACCACTTGAGACGTTTCAACAAACAGATGCAGCGCGGGAAGTGTTCACTCGTCTGTGCCAAGAAATTTGGAAGACACCTACCTGGCCAACTGACTGGAAGAGATCCATGTTTATGCCTATTCCCAAAAAAGGTGGTCCGACTGAATGTGGAAATTATTGAACAATATCATTAAAATCACGTGTAAGCAAAATTTTGCTGAAGATCATCCAAAAGCGACTGTAGCAGTATATCAACAGGGAACTGCCAGAAATTCAGGCCGGATTCAGAAGAGGACGTGGAACCAGGGATATCATTGCTGATGTCAGGTGGATCCTGGCTGAAAGCAAAGAATACCAGAAAGATGTTTACCTGTGTTTTATTGAATATGCTAAGGCATTCGACTGTGTGGATCATAACAAATTACGGATAACACTGGAGAGAATAGGTATTCCAGAACACTTAATTGCACTCATGAGGAATCTGTACATGGATCAAGAGGCAGTCGTTTGAACAGAACAAGGGGATACTGCATGGTTTAAAGTCAGGAAAGGTGTGCATCAGGGTTGTATCCTTTCACCATACCGATTCAATCTGTATGCTGAGCAAATAATCCGAGAAGCTGGACTATATGAAGAAGAACTCAGCATCTGGATTGGAGGAAGACTCAATGTGCAGATAACACAACCTTGCTTGCTGAAAGTGAAGAGGACTTGAAGTACTTCCTGATGAAGATCAAAGACCACAGCCTTCAGTATGGATTACACTTCAACATAAAGAAAACAAAAATCACATGACTGGACCAATAAGCAACATCGTGATAAACAGAGAAAAGATCAAGGTTGTCAAAGATTTCATTTTACTTGGATCCACAATCTCAACACTCACGGAAGCAGCAGTCAAGAGATCAAAAGACGTGTTGCACTGGGCAAATCTGCTGCAAAAGACCTGTTTAAAGTGTTCAAAAGCAGAGATGTCACCTTGAGGACTAAGGTGGCCTGACCCAAGCCATTGTGTTTTCAATTGCCTCATATGCCTGCGAAAGCTGGACAACGAATAAGGAAGACCGAAGAAGGATGGAGGCTTTTGAATTGTGGTGTTGACAAAGAATACCGAATATACCATGGACTGCCAGAAGAACAAACAAATCTATCTTGGAAGAAGTACAACCAGAATGCTCTTTAGAAGCAAGGATGGGGAGACTACATCTCACATACTTTGGACATGCTATCAGGAGGGATCAGTCCTTGGAGAAGGACATCATACTTGGTAAAGTAGAGGGTCAGTGAAAAAGAGGAAGACCCTCAATGAGAAGGAGTGACACAGTGGCTGCAATAGTGGGCTCAAGCATAACAATGATTATGAGGATGGCGCAGGACCAGGCAGTGTTTCGTTCTGTTGTGCGTAGGGTCGCTATGAGTTGGAACCGACTAGACAGCACCTAATAACAACAACAATCACACTTTGGCAATGTTTGCCTTCCCAGCTAGACTGCAAACTCCATGAGGACAGGGACTGTATCTTGTTCGTCACACCTAGCATGGTGCCTAGCACTTGTTGAGGACTCAGTAAATATCTGCTCTGACATCTCCCTTGTCCAGACCCTTGCCCCGGATTCTGTCTCCTGGTGGATATTAGCAGCCTCCCCCGGCCACTCATGAAAGAGGGGTATTACTGGGAAACAGGCCCCTCCATTCCTGTTCTTCTCCCAAAGCCCCTTCTCCTACCTGGGGCATCAGAGCTTGAGATCTTCCCCGACATCACTTCCATGGAGCTTTGGGGACCAGGGCAGTTCTCTCACTCCCTCCCTCCAGTCTCTAAAGCAAGTTCCAGCCCAGTCTAGGCCTCTCCCTCAGGGCAGGGCCCCACCCAGGCCACAGCCAAGCCTAGCTGGGCTCCCTGCCCCCAGCCCAGCCTGAGAACTCGGTGGCCCAGCCTAGCCTGGCGGCCCCAGCCCATCAATCGTACTCCCAGGGGTACAAACCAATTTCTCTTGCTTTCCCCCGCCCGTCTTCCTGGCGGAGCCTGGAGGAGCCTTCAATCGCATTAATCCCAGCCTGGCGGCGGTGACGAAGACGGATTTCTCCACCAAACGATCCATTTGTATCTCTCGTGCACTCACTTGGTTTTTTTCTGTGCGGATGTTCAAAATATCATGAAAAAGGCGTTAGTCGGGTAGCTGTGGTGCAGCGAAATAATAGAGTGATCCGGCAATGCGCTCCTGACCTTGCAGGACAGCTAATCCATCCGAACATCTATCTTAATTATTCTCGGCTACAAAAGAGAAACTCCACCAACCATTCATTCCGGGCTGGCAATTCCATTTTCCACCCCCACTCACGCAGCATCCTTTCTCCACCATTCCCCTAGCCAGATAGGCCCGTTCACCACGGCTACAGCAGACACCGGGGGCAGTCCCCTCCGGCCTGTCCTGATCCCCACCCAAGTGGCACCCCTGCCCCTAGCCTACTGCTCCCTGAGATCAGAAGAGAGGGACTATGTTCCCCTCCCCCGGAACACTGACTTGTGTCCATGGGGAGAAGACCAGCTGCCAACAGGATGAAGGCTCAGCAGGGATGCACACACTCATCCAAGCACTCTCCTCATGCACAGGCACACACACACACACAAAGCACACCTTCGCAAAGGCAGCTACGGACTCACAATCTCATCCAAACCCTGAGCTTCGGCTTCCCTCTCACATGGACAAGCGCACACAGGCCCATACCCTCCCCATCCTAAACCAGGCCATTTTAACTCTTCTGCTGCCTGGCACTGACACTGGGACAGATGTGAGGATGGGCATTGTGGCTAACAGCAGGCATCATGGGGGATGTGTGAGTCTGTCTGTCTCCCATCCCCAAAGCCAAAGACCCCACCCACTGTATCCTCCCAGGCCTACTCATCAATACAACCTAGGCAGGCCAGTGCCAAAGGAGAACAGTGGGGCTTGGGAGAGCAAGAGAGCAGAAGAGGAGGAAGAGTGAGGAGAAAGAGTTTGAACAGACATCGGGCAAGTAGGAGAAAAGGGAAGAAGGACGAGGGGTGGAGGGGGGTGTGGTGAAGAGATCATTGAGACAGTATGTGAAAGTGTCTGTTTGTGTAACACAATTCCAGTTAATTGTACCAGATTCACTTTGGGAACGCCTATGCCAGTCTCTAAAGCCCTTTCTAATTCTACCCCTTAATGTATGATTTTCAGATCCCTCATTCTAATGATTTTAATGCAATCAGCAAAACTAGGCATGTAATTGTCTTGGCTCTGTGGTTGGTTGTGGGAACCCTGGCTCCCGGTTCCCATGCCCTTTCCACCAATCCTTCCCTCCCTCCTCTTTTACCTCTCACTTCAGCCTCAGTCAACAAGTACATAGTGAGACTTCTTCCGCTCTTGGGGCTATGAGGGAAACTGAAAAGAGGAGATTCTGTTCTGGGCCTCATGGAGCCCAGATTTGGCTGAGGGAAGGACACAAGAGTGTCGAGGCCAGAACCAGGCAGGGAGTACTGCCAGGCGGCCCAGCATAGCCAGTTTAGTGGAGCTAGAGAAGGAGAAGGGCTTTCTGGAAGAGGTCAGTGGGCTGCCCCCTCCCCTTCCCAGAAGCAGCAGGCAGCCTGGGCTGGGCCTGTGGGGCGGGTGTGCTGGGGAAGGGCCATTTGTCCTGAGACAATGGCAGAGAAGGGGTCTCTGAACGGCTGTTGAGAGCCAATTTGTAGTGGTGACGGTGGAGGTTGCTCCAAAGGCTGGGAACAGCTGGAGCTCCGGGTGACTGATGGGTGGGCCCAGGAGAGGGGCCATTGGTCTGGCAGACACAAAGGCCCCGATGACTCACGGGTGGGGCCCGTCAAAATCATTAAATGCTGAAGATGGGAGCCTGCCCATTTCAGATGGGACCAGGGAACTGGGGGGAGAGGTCAGGAGTCTGCTCCTCCCTCCCTGCATCCCGTCCTCCATCCTTGTCCTTACTCTGGAAACCTGGCCACCCACAGTCCATTATCATGTTACTTGCATAGATGACACACATCCAGACTTCCAGGTGCCTGGCTTCACTCCCTTGAGAGTCCAGGTTCTTGCCCTGTTTGAGCAGGTCTGGCTCGGGGGTCAGCCCCCGAACTGGGTAGGCCTGCCATTGACTCTTTGGGGGCCTAACCCACCCTCAGGCATTGTATTCTCCAGCTGGTGACTTCATCCACTTCTCTGCATCCCTCAGGGAACAGGGCAGCAGCCTCAGCTCAGGACCACAGAGGGGCGCTCCTCTCAATTCCAAAGGGGAGATACTGAGGCCCAGGGTGGTTACTTCTGGTTCCCCCGAGTCTCCTCCCTCTATGATTCTCCCACTTTGACCTTCCCCAAGGAGGGGGAACGGTGAGAGTAGGGGAAGCCCGCCCTTCCCCGCCCCCTGGACGCCCCTCCTCAGCTCCGTGGGCTCCCGGCAAGAGAGGGAAGCAGTGACCCGGCCAGGTGGTGATGATGCGGCCGGCCGCGCTGGTCACTCTTGGCCGATCCCCGCGCGCAGCCCGACCCTCCTCGCATGGGTCACGGCGCCGGCAAAACTCCCTGACACAGAAACGCCGCGGGGCCTGCGTGTGTTGGGAACAATCCTCCGCCTGATGGGAAGCGACAGCTCCGCTGCGCCTCCTCTCCCCTCCCAGCACTCCCGCGTCTCCTCCCCGCGCGCCGCGTCCTCTACGGCGGCCCGCGGCCCAATCCACAAGCCGTCCCCAAGCTTCCTGAGGGCCTCCGGGTGTGAAGAGGGAGTGGCAGGGGCTTCTCCCCGCCGCAGCCTCGGAGCTGGGGTGAGAGGGAGTGGAGAAGAGAGGGGCATCCGGAGGGGAGGCTTCCTGGAGGAGCTAGACCTGATGCTGGGCTGCAAAGGATGGGTAGAGTTGGGGCACCCGGCAAGGCACACGGAGACGACAACAAAGGCAGGGGAGCAGAGCGCACTGCACCACCCGTTTCTGTTAAACAGTATTCGTCGTGTTCACTTGGAAAAAAGACTGCAGAGAAATACATCAACACTTAGAGGGGCTTTCCCCGGGTAGGAGGTGACCAGCGGGTTTTCCTTTCTTCTTTTTGCTTATCTGTACCTCCTGGTTTTCTTTGTCTTTTTCTTTGTTTACAATAAGCAAATCTGTGTCATTTTGTTTTCTCCCCAGAGGAAAAAAGCCGCAGCCAGGGCAGAAGGACTGTTTGAGGAATTCAGCCCCTGGCACTGAGGATCCAGCCCAGCCTGGAGGGAGGCTAGTGCACCCTGGGGTGTTAGACCAGGTTGGGAAGTGACCCCCCTCAGTAGCAGGGGTCCTGCCCCTCCTCTCACTTTACATGCAGAGACTAAGGACGACGTGGGGAGGTCACCTGCCATAGGAGAAAGGCCTAGATGTGCAAAAGTAGCTTCTCGGCATTTCCTCACATGCCAACACTCAGAGACACTCAGGGACATGCTGGCATGCTGGCACACGTCTACACACACTCCTGCATGTATTCACACACCTGTACTCACATCCTTTAGTCACACACACCGAGAACACACTCATCTCGGCCTGTGCTCCCATGAGCACTGTGGCCTTCTTATCTCACATACCCTGTCCCTCACAGCCCTGGACAAATACATAGTCACTGGCTCCTGTTCTCATCCTTCCTCCGTCCTAGACCCTTCAGGGGTTAGAGAAGTTTGCCTTCACCTCAAATGCCCTCATTCATCCTTCTGCAGCTTTTTTTCCACTCACTTCATCCCAACTTGCTCCTTGCTATTGGCCTCAAATAGCTGGCCTCTCAGTTTCCTCTTCTGTAGTCTCCTACCCACTTCTTGGTCTTGAGGTGCAAGGGAACACTTGTCTGTTCTCCCACCTGTCCTCATCCCTAGATTTGTTTGGGGGAGAAGGGATGTTCATTTCCAAGTGAGGAGGGAGCAGAGCCTGAGGGAAAAAATGAAAGATCCCTTTACTCAGCCCCGCTGCCCAAAAAAAGAGGTTTATACAGGATCTCTAGGGTCTCCCTGGGCTGTGTGTGGGACAGGCTCCCCCTGCCTCCCACTTAGGTACCACTGGCCCTGCCCACCTCTACCACAGAGCCCTCCGCTGCCTCCACTCCTACCCCAACCCTATCTATCCTAGCACCAGGCCCAGCTCCTCCAGGAAGCCTCCCTTCCTGGTGCTGCCAGCTTAAGGCCTAGTTCCCCCCCGGGACTCCTGTGCCTCCATGGTAACCCTCACTTGGGTGACATTCCTTTCATGCTTTTACCACGGAGTCTTTCTTCATGAGTGTGAATCTTATGAACTCCAACTAAACAGGAGCAGACGGAGGATCTCCTCTTCATCTTGCATCCTCCCACCCCTTCACGGAAGGATGTTTGTGAATGTCTTGTGTCTTTGCGGTTGAGCGTGTGAGTGAAGAGGAGGCAGGAGCAGTGGGGAGGTTAAGTGCCACCTCCTCTGTTTCCTCTGTGAAAGTACTAACGACCAGTGCATTCCTCCAACTACCCAAGAGGCAGGTGTTCATTATATAAAGGAACCAAGGCTCAGAGGACTTATACCATCTCCCCAAGGTCACAAGGCTGTGGGTGGCAGAGCTGGCCAGCTGTCAGATTCAAAGGCCAAGAATGCCAGCTGCTTCTGCCTCCTGCCTCACAGCCCAGGGTGGTGCGGTGGTGGTGGTGGTAGTGCTTTCTGACAACCCTGCTGCCTCACACTGCCTCTCTGGAGTGAGGGGCCCTCTGGTCCCCTCTCCACGAAGGGCCCTAGGTCTCTCTCCTTTTCTTCCCTAGCCCTTTCTTCAGCCCTACCCCTCTTTGGACCCTCCCTATTATCTCCGCCCCAGGGTCACTGTCTCCTCAGTGTTCCTTTGGCTTTGGACATCTTTCCAGGAGCAAAGAAACAGGGACTACAATCTTGGCTCCACTACTGACCAAATCGCTAATCACTAATCCTCTCTGACCTCAGTTTCCCCAGATGTGTGTGGTAGAGTGGGGCTTGAGTAGGTGATGTCTGAGGCTCCCTCCAGCACCAGCAATCTGGGCTCCAGTCCCTGGTGAGAAGAGGCAGGAATGAGCCAGCACTTCACCCAGCCCAGTCTGCCCTGCCCCCAGGCCCCCCAGAGGCACTCGGGGCTCAAAGAGGGCTGGGAAATACTGTGAATTAATTACCATCAGACCTCTGGCCGCTGTTCATCTCTGTAAACAAACATTTTAATATGCAGTAATTAATTACATCTGGCAAACCGACCCTCCTCTCGTTCATCCTTCTTCAGCTTTTCTTCTGCTCACCCTGAACCAACCTCCTCCTCCCAGTTGGGACCTGAGAACCCACGCAGGGCCTTCCTCCCACCATCTTCCCAGCCTCCTCCCCCACATCAGAGCCTCCCCCGCCACCAGATGCAAGTGCTTGCATCTGCCCTGCTACTCTACAGCTTTTTGTTCCTTTTTCTGTTTCTCTAACACCCCTCTGTCTTTCTGACAGCCTTTTGTCTCTAGTTCCCTATGCCTGCAATTCCCTTCCCAACGAATTTTGAAGCCAGAGATACATCCTGGGGGAAGGTGAGAAGTGTGTGTTGGGGGTGGGGGTGGGGAAGGGAACGAAGCCAGGGGAGCTGCCCCAGGTGCCTGAACCCACCCATTTCAACTCCTCAGTGGGCCAGGACCAGGCTAGTTTACAGGGATTATCCAAAACCCAGAATAGACGCTGTTTCAGGAGCCCCCTCCCCACCCTAGGAGCTCCTGGAGTCTCCCTGACCCCGTCCCTCCTCCTATCCCACTCCCTGCCCCCAAGCAGCTCAGTCTGAAAAACTGAGAGGGAACACACTCGCCCAGGTGAGCCTACCTGGCCCAGCCACAATTACTTCTTGCCAAACCCGGTGGCCAGAAGGAGCATCACTGGATTTTCCTTCTGCGCCCCAGCCCCCCCACCCCGTCCTCTGGACTCGCGGGGGCTGGGGAGGGGCAGTCAGCCTAGCACCGTGGGCATGTGGGCAGCGCCCCTGCCAGTGGAATGGAGCGGCCCCCTTTTCTGAGGAGGTTCACCGTGTCCTGCCTGGAGCCTGGGGAGTAGCGAGGGAGTGACCAGCGCCGGGTCAGAGGCGGGGGCCTCACAGGAGACCAAGACCAGGGGCCCAGGGGCCCAGGAGCCCAGGGTCGGGACGGAGGGAAGCGTGCGAAGCTGAGCGGTGGCCTGTGGGGTCCGGCCACCCGGCGGCGCAGGAGGAGCCAGGAGTAGGGTGGGCGGGGAAGGGCGGGCGCCACCAGGCGTGGCGCAGGGAACAGAGCAGAATGAAATGCAGATGCAAACCGTGCTCGTAAGAGTTTCCTCTCTCTCCCCATCTGCCAAAGCCGAGATTTTAATCTTTAATCCATGAGCAATCAGCGAGCAGCGGCGAATGGCACATTACAGATGTTTTACTGTCGCGGGCGCTAGCAGCTTCCGCGCTCTGCACAGGCGCGCCGGGCGCCCGCCCCCTTGCCTCTCTCCTCTTCCCCTCCCCCATCTCCCCGGGTCCCTCTTCTTCTGGCCTCCCCAGGTCTTCGTTAAACAGTATCCCGTCACCTGCAAGCTCCTGGCCCCCCTTGGAGGTGAGGGACAGGGCCATTAACCTTTTCCTGGCAGATCTAGGCCTGCGCTGGCGGGGGTCCTCCCAGGGGCACTACTGCGGGCTGGCGGAGGGGTGGGGAGTGGTCACTCAGTATTGCTCTCTGGCAGATTCCCGGCCGGGTCCAGATTGGGGGGCGCAGGAACGCGGGGATGGAAGTGCCCGGCTAGCCGAACTCTTCCACCCCCACCCGCTTCCCGGACCCCAGCGCCGGGGCCGCTCGCGGCTCCAGTGATTAGCGCTCCAGATGTTCCGCTGCGCTGTTGCTCCGTTTTCCAGATGCTGGGCAACTCTGTCCTCATGTGTGGGGCCGCCATCCCTTCTTCAGGAGAAGAGTCCTGAAGTGACCAGATCCGGGAGTCCCTAGGGAAATATGATGGGACAGTCTTAAAAATCAGCCGATACAATCTCAGCTCATTTGGGGAGTTGGTGCTGCCTTCTTTGAAGTATGGGCAGGTATCTCTCCCACTTCTTGGGAGCTTGAACTTGAGGAGGAAGAGAAGACCAGGCGCGTGACCCTGGAGCCTTATCAAGCCTTGAGTCCAATCTGCTTCTCCCAGCCCCCACAGGATCCCTCAAAGTTCCAGGGATATACTCTTCCCCAGCTCAGAAATCCCAGTGATAGCAGAAATAGCAGTGATCCCAGCTTGTAAATATATAGTTGTGTGGTTATTTGATTATCGTCTGTCACTTCCACTAGACCATACGTTCCATGAGGTCAAGGACTGTGTTTTTACTCACCATTGTGTCCCCTAGATCTAGATCTAGGACAGGGCCTGACACATAGTAGGTGCTCAGTAAATATCTGTTGACTGAATGAGTGTGGTTTGCTATAATCTTGGATTACGTTTTCTTATGCCACTATCTGTGAAGACACCCTTCACGCCACAATCCCCCTCCATCATGACTTCTCCCAAACTGCAGCCTTCATCCCTTAGGGAATAAACAGCCCATTTTTTTTCCTACCTTCATGGTGGGTCTTTCCCATTAGATAGAAGGGATCCCAGAGCACAGGTGTGTCTGA
The DNA here is from genome assembly GCA_030035585.1 of Dugong dugon. NCBI lineage: Eukaryota > Metazoa > Chordata > Mammalia > Sirenia > Dugongidae > Dugong > Dugong dugon. Next base: position 53,695,765 of record CM057475.1, read on the forward strand.
TACTGAGCCCCTCTGGCCAGCTGCCTTCTCTCCTCAGACCCCAGGAGCTAAACCCCTCTGACTTAGCCTTCATACCAACTCTTAGACAACTCCCCTCCCCGACCCAGGTGGCCCCTTCCCCTTGCATGGCCACAGACATCATAACCCTCCCTGGCATTCCCCTCCCCTAGTGTCTCCAAAAGTACTTCCAATCCCAGCCCAATCCCAACCTGGTCCAAAACCACATTTTACTAACCAGCATCCACCACGGGGCTCCCCACCCAAAATGGCTGGCTTCGGGTATTCTGAGAAAAAGAAAATAAGGGAAAGACGTAAAGACCGGAGATGCCAAGGATAAAGAGATGGAAAAGAGAAAAGCCAGCGAAGAAACCTAGGAAGACATTTGGAAGAGACTCACAACAAAGGCAGGGGCAGAAAAAGACAGAGATTGAGATGACTGAAGAGAGCCCGAGAGACAGGGACAGATATAGAGCAAGAAACAGTGACTAGCAGAGACAGAGAAGAGGTCCAGACAGACACGGGCAAAAAGACAGAAGAGAGGGAGGGTGCAGTGGAGACTAAATATATGGGGAGGGCACGAGGTCAGGCGCTTGGTGGCCTGGTGAGACGCAGATTCCGTAGCGGGGGCGTCGGGGAGGCAGACTGCCTGCGAGGGGTGAGAGTCTGAGGCGGCGGCTACGCGGGACCGGAGCCTGAGTCCAGCCTAGGCCGAGGCTGCGTTCTGCAGAAGCCAACCGGGGCCTAGGCCACAAGGCCCACAGGCGGCCCTGAGAGGCGGCAGCAGCGGTGAGGGAAGCTGAGTGAGAGGTAGCGGAGCCGCGTGTGTGTTTTTATTATTATTATTTCTGATTAAAGAGGAATTCATCTCGTATCTGCCTCCTGCCAGGGGCCAAGGCGCCGCCATTGAGGTTAACGGTGCGGAAGAATACAAAAAAATTTCATTGAGGAGGATTATAAAAGTTACTAGCTGGAACATTAACAGAAGAGTAACTTGTAAAAAATGCAATATTACAATATTCACAAGGACGGCAGAGCGTGGTAAAGCTATAAAATTCAACATTAAAATCTTCCACAGCCTAGATAACCTAGTTAACAAACATGGTATTGGAACTACTTTTCTACTGTAGCTGAGGGATACGAGCCGGGGGCTGATCACAGCTGGCTGGTGGCGAGTGGGGGCGGTGCGGGAGGGGCGCGTGGGGCGGGGCGACCCTGGGCGAGCCCCGCCTTCCCCGACCCCAGCTTCCGCCTCGGGAAAATGGGGATAATCCTCGTCTAATATTGAGGAATGCTCGAGGAAGCGCCTGAAGACCTTGGATGAGGGTATGCACTTGAAAGGTTATTTGTTATGTGAGACGCAGATTAAAGCAGAGAATTCAGTGTGGATTTAGTCCTGCTGAATCGGATATACATTTCTGAATTGCAGGATATGCATATAGAATGCATTAATAAAGAATTTCATGTGTAGTTGAAAGGAGCCCTAATGGTGCAACCGATTAAGCAGTCGGCTGATAACCGAAAGGTTGGCAGTTCGAACCCATCTAGCCACTCAGTGGGAGAAAGACTTGATGGTCTGTTTCTGTAAAGATTACCGCCAAGAAAACCCTATGGGGCAGTTCTATTCTGTCACATGGGGTCACAATGAGTCAGAATCCACTCGATGGCACCCAACAGCAATACAACATGTGTATTTGAATGTATTCAGAGTGAGATGTGTGTATGTGTGTACACTCGTGTGTTCACAGAATGTGTGCACGCAGATATTCTGTATGTATGTGCATCGTACCTGAGAACATATGCATGGTATGTAAATGTATGTGTAGGTAGGGTATGCAGGGTACAGTATTTTGGGAAGCAGGATGTGTGTTCATAATACATATGTATGCCAAGTCTAGCCACAAAGAGTTTGTACGTAGTGTATGTATGTGTATGCACAGAATGTCTATACGGGTAAGATGTGAATCTAGAAAGCATATGTATTTTCTGAGTGTATGGTGTATTCATGTGCAGAATATATGTGTCACTGCAGGCACATTATGTATCTTTATGCAAGGTGTGTTTTTAGAGAGGATATATGTTTGCATGGTACTATGTGCATGTGTGTACAAGGTGCATATATCACAAGGCATGTATACAGTTGTGAACACAGAATATTTGAGTGTGCAAATAGTATGGAAAGTATAATATGTGTGCTGTGTATGCAGAATATATATTCATAGGCTGTGTATGGGATTGTGTACACACACATGTATGTGTGTGTGTTCAGGGCATGTGTACACATGTGCAGTGTGAGCGTATGTGAGCAGGGATGATGTCTGTGAATGTGTATGCTCAGACATTTTGTGTATATTCATGTACTGTAGTGCATATGTATGTGAGCCAAACACATATATGTTAAGGGTGTATATGTGTTTGTGTTATATGTGTATGAAAGATACATAGACAATGTGTGTATGATATATCTGTATATGTAGGGAGTGTGTGTGTCGACAGGTACTGCAGACATGAGCATCTATTTCTATCAGGCCCCATAATACTTGTGATATCATGTGGTGGTTTAGAACACAGACTCTGGAGACAAGGCTGCTTGGGATTAATTATGGCTTTGCCATGTACTAAAGTGTGTGACCTTGAGCAAATTACTTAATGTCTAGCTCTTTTAGCTTCCCCAGCTACAAAATGGGGATAGAAATAGTACCTACTTTATAGTATTAGATAAGATAATACTTGTGGTAGGCAGAATAATGGCCTCCAAAGATGTCCAAGTCCTAATTCCTAAACCTGTGAAGATGTTACCTTATACGGCAAAAGGGACTTTGCAGTTGTGATTAAGTTAAGGATTTTAAAATGAGAAGATTATTTTGGATTATCTGAGTGGACCCGGTGTAATCACAGGGGTCCTTTGAAGAGGGAGACAGAAGTGTTAGAGTCAGAAAAGGAGATGTGACGAAAGAAGCAGAGATGGGAATGATAGGGTCATGAGTTAAGGGATGCAGACAGCCTCTAGAAGCTGGAAAAGGAAAGGAAATGAATTCTCCCCCAGAGCCTCCAAAAGAAACAGCCCTGTCAACCTATTTTAGACTTCTTAACTCCAGAACTATAAGATAAATTTGTATTGTTTTAAGCCACTGAATTTGCGATAACTTGTTATAGCAGCAATAGGAAACGGATACACTTGTAAAGGTACGTAGTGCCAGGTATGTAGCAAGTGCCTTAACCCCCCCCCCCCAAGAAACCTGTTGCCATCGAGTTGATTCTGACTCATAGAGACCCTATAGGACAAAGTAGAACTGCCCCATAGGGTTTCCAAGGAGCAGGCAACCTTTTGTTAGCAGCCGAGCTCTTAGCCACTGCACCACCAGGGCTCCAAGTGCCTTATAAGTATCTGTTAAATAAATTCCTTGCAGGTGATTCCTGGGGCCCTATGGGAGGCCTAGGTGGTCAGTCGGTTGCCAGAATTTGCCATCCCCATCTAAGGCTGTCTCGGACTACCGTAGGCCCTCTGAGATTCTGGATCATGCCAGAGCCTGATTTTTGCCAACATAAGCATGAACCCATTTACTGAAGAGAAAATGCTTTTGTTCTTCCTTAATTATGAAGAGGGTTTGGGTCAGGGACTAGGGATCTAGGCCTGTGGCTGAGGGAATTAGAGGGCAGGTCAAGAGTCTTTGGACCTTCTGGTCCACTTGCTCATTTACCCAGGCTTGGCAGGTGGATAAGGTTGTTGTGGAGGAGGGGAAATCTGGGAACTTGGTGCCTTGAGGGCCAGTGAAGGGTGCATATGTTTTTGTGCACAGAGGGCTATACCAGATTTTATAGTCACATTCAGCCCACAGTCATCTGTAGAACTCAAGCTACCAGTGGGGTGAGGTTTTACTCAAGGACCAGACTTCTCTCTCTCTTCTGTGCCTCTTTTACTATCTTCCTTCCCTCCAGCTTGGGGCATCTGTGTTATGCTCTCCCATGGCTCCCTGATGAGGACAGGGACCTTGGAGAAACTTCCATGAGATAACGGAATGGGTGGATTGGCTTGCACTGCAACATATTTTTAATACTTTCAACTATGTACATGTCTGTGTGTGTGATGTGTGAGCCTCAGTTCCTCATTCACAAAAGGGAGGTAGTCATCCTTTCTTGCCTTTCTCACAAGGTGTTAAGAGAATGAAAACAAAACATGCTCTACAATCTTCTGGTATGGTTAATGCCTGGGGTCCTAGAGTCAAGCACTCACGTTTATTTGGAGAAAAGAAACAACTACGGTTACTCTTGGGCCTGAGGCAGTGAAAGGGTATTTCTCTTCACCATGGAAGTCTGTCTCCCAAGAACATCTGCTCTGGGAGATATGTAGATGTGTTTAGGCAAATATAGTGTATACAGGTCCACACGGGAGGGATCAATGTACGCTCGTGTCAGGCCCTAGCAAGGTGTGATAGGGCATTCTTGGGATGAACCCACAGTGGGGTACAAAAATAGGATACAGAGCTCTCTATATGCATCGACATGGTTAAGCACCAAGCTCTGGAGTAAGAATGGCAAGGTAAGGATCTCAGCTCTACCACTTCCTGGCCAATGTGATCACAAGCAGCTTAATTAAACTCTCTGCCTCAGTTTCCCCATTTGTAAAATGGGATAATAATGGTGTCTATTTTCTAAAGTTGCTGTGGGAACTAAATGTGACGTGGGAAATATTTATCACAGTGTGTGGCACATAATAAGTTCTCAGAAAATGTTGTTGATGATGACGATGACGATGATGGCATCATCATCATGTGGTGCTGTGGCCTGTGAGCCAGAGGAACCTGGGTTAAAACCGAAGCCCCACCACTGACCAACTGTGTAAGCTTGAGCAGCTGTATAGCTTTAATCCAAATGAGCCTCAGCTTCCTCATCTGTAAAATGGGGTCAGTAATACCTACCTGGTAAAGTAGAGGGTCAGTGAAAAAGAGGAAGACTCTCAAAGGGATAGACTGACACAGTGGCTACAACAAAGAGCTGAAACATAGCGACAATTGTGAGGACAGCGCAGAACCGGGTGGTGTTTCATTCTGTTGTACATGGGGTTGCTATGAGTCAAAACCAACTGGACGGCACCTAACAACAACAATACTTACTTCAAAGGGACACCCCTGTGAAGGTGAGAGTTTATAAACATGTGACCCCAAAGCCATAGCTGGACTTGAGCCGGGTTGGCTTGGCCTGCTCTGTGAATATGTCTAAGTCAAGCAATTACTGTAAAAGTCCAAACATACCAAAGGGTACCCACTGGGCTTTGGGTACAGTCGATTCCAATTCACAGCGACCCTATAGGACAGAGCAGAACTACCCCATAGGGTTTCCAAGGCAAATCGTTATGGAAGCAAACTGCCACATGTTTCTCCCGAAGAGCAGCTGGTGGCTTTGAACCGCTGACCTTTCAGTTAGCAGCCGAGTGCTTAACCACTGCGCCACCATGGCTCCTTTACCAAAGGGTACACAGGGAAAATAAGTCTCCCTTCCACCCCTGACTCCCTTCCTTGAGACAGCCACTGCTACCAGTTTCTTGAACATCTTTCCAGAGCCAGTCTATGCAGGTACAAATATGTGTATGCGTGTATGTGTGTGTTCTTTCTTTGTCTCTCTTTTTTTCTTTTTGCTCACATAAATGGTACCTCACACATTGTTCCATGCCTTGCTTTTTTCACTTAATTTATCTTGGAGATCTTTCCAGATCTGTACCTGAATATCCACTTCATTCTTTGTAAAGGCTGCCTAGTAGCCCATTGAATAGATGTGTCCTAAGTCGTTTAACCAGGCTCTTAATAGTGTGCATTTAGATTATTTCTAAACTGCAAACAAAGCTGCAGGGTCTAGCTTTGCACAGCCATCATTTGATCATCTGCCCAGTCAGATTTTTTTTGTTAATTTTTAAAATAGTTTCCAATGAATTTCAAATAAAAGTCAAGATTTCTAGCTACTATTTAAAAATCAAACAACTTGGAATCACTGGCCTCCACTTGTGTATGGCAACAGTCTCCAGAGCCTAGGAACCATGCTCCCTAGAGGGTACTTGCCCCTCCAGTTGCCCCGGAAGCCCCGTCCTTATTGTCTTTCCAACCTAACCTTCCCCACAGGCATCTGTGTTTGTGAGCCCCTGGTAGGACTTGTGACATAGCATATGTGAATAGTGTCTACCAAAAAAAAAAAAAAAAAAACCTGAACAAATAATTGCCGTTGAGTTGATTCCGACTCATAGTGACCCTATAGGACAGAGTAGAACTGCCCCATAGGGTCTCCAAGGAGCAGCTGGCGGATTTGAACTGACCAACACTTTGGTTAGCAGCCAAGCTCTTAACTGCTAGTACACAATAAATACTCAATGAACACTATTATTATTCTTTCATGGGGAACCACCTGTGTACAGTTTTTTAAAATGAGCCTGTTTTAGGGCACAGGTTCTTATGTCCATGAATGTGTGGGTGAGTTGCATATTTACAGCGTGTAGGGAACTGGAGGGCCAAGCAAGGAGAGAAGCCAAAGTTCAGAGGCCCCTCCCTCATACTCACGGGCCTTTCAAGGCTTTGGAAGGAAGGAGAATTCCTTCACATATATCCTGCCCTAGTTGACAAAATGAATACTAACCTGCCCTTTAGACCTGTGCTGGCCAATACAGTAGCCATTAGCCACATGTACCCATTTAAATTAAATTAAATTTAAATTTTAGTTTCTCAGTTGCTCATACTCACCACATTTTAAGTGCTCAGTAGTCACATGTGACTAGTGGCTACTGTATTGAATAGTGCAGACATAGAGCATTTCCACCATCACAGAAAGTTCTATTGGACAGTACTGCTCTAGACTGTAACCTCCAGGAAGACAAGGACTGAGTATCTCTTACTACCTACTGTAATTCCCATGCCAAGCACAGAGCCAGCACAGCAAAGGCACTCAGTAATGTTTGTTGAATTAATGATGAGAAATGAAAGAATGATTGCATCAGTCAACCAACAGCCCACAGGAGATAGCCATAGGAACCCACAGCAACCCACTGAGGCAGCCTTCTGAGGGGAAACTGAGGATGGGCTAGGTCAGAGAGGGCCTCAGTATAATTCTGGAGACTGGCTGCCCACAGGGAAGCCAACCACTGGTGGTTGTTTGGGTCAAAAACGTGCGTTCTGAGCATTGCTGCCGTTTTCTTTTTGTGAGTTCTTCCCTCCTTATAGTCTGGATAAAAGCCCCTTCTGAAATGTCCCAATATCTGTGGGCTTGAACTGATGAGGTCTCATTAACCCCTGGGGAACAGCATAGAGCCAGTAGGGCTCCTCCAGGAGCTGGGTGGGGCAGCTGAGATCTTGCTAGTTACAGGGAAAGCCCCCACCAAAGCCAGAAGCTATTCTAGGAGCCATGGTGCCTGGCCTGTTCCCACCTGAAGTGTATGTATATGCTGACACAGAATGAGAAAAACAGAGAGAGGGAAAGCGAGGGGAAGAGAAGGGAGGAGAGAGGAGGGGAGGGAGGGGAGGAGAAGGGAGAGGAGAGGAAAGGACAGAAGAAGGAAGGTGGGAGAGAGGGAAGAGAGATGAGGAGGTGGGGGATGAGAATCTGGATGAGAGGACAGTGTGTATCTGCACACCTGTGTGTTTGGAATGTGTGTGTCTTCCTGAACCGATGTGTGTCTGTGTGTATTGAGGGCTAGGTATGTGGTTTGTTGGAGGGCACTGTGCAGAGGAAGGGCTGCATGAGTATGATTAGGGCTTTGTATGTGTATAGTGGAGGCTGTGTGTATATTAGAGGCCATGTGTGTGGTGGGGGCTGCATGTGTGTGGTGTGAGGGGCCTGTGTGTATTGGAGGCTATGTATGTGGTGGAGGGCTCTGAGTGTATTGGGAGCTGTATGTGGCTCTGTGTGTGTGTGGTATGCGTGATGGAGGTTAAGAGTGTGCTGTGTGTGTTGCTGTGTTTATTTTGGGTTCTGTATGTGTGTGTGGTGCGTAGTGAGGAGCTGTAATGTGTGAGGAGCATAAACATGTCTCTCGTAGCCCTGCTTCAGTTCCTCAGACTCCTGTATGTGTGCCCAAGTTGACCCCTGGAATCAACTCTGGGAGGCCCTCTGTGGAACATCCCTACCCCCATCTATGAAGGGAGGCTCAAGCTGTTCTGTCTCAAATAGTCCTTCTTGCTTCTTGGTTCTGACTGGCAAACAGGAGACGCTGAAGACCCAGAGAGACAGGCAGAGATGGAGACAGAAAGACGGGGAAGGAGGGAAGACCCAACCAGGCCCTGGGGACCAGGTGGACAGAGGGGGAATGGGGGCGAGAGAAAGGGAGAGAGGAGCTAAGGAGGAAGGAGAAATGCAATACAGTGGCCGAGGGCCAGAGAGGTGAGTGCTCGGTGGGGAACAGAGATGGAGGAAAAGAGTTTGACGGGGGTGGCGGGGTGGCGGGGTAGGGGGGAGAAAGAGACTGAAGAGGGATAGCAGAGACAGGGGATCAGAGGCCTGACACCAGGCCCACAAGCGGGAGAGGGGAGGAGGGGAGGAGGGGAGGGGGCTGGCGGGGGAATAGCGGGGCAGGCACTCGGGCGCTCCGAGCCACGCGGCTCCCCGGGGAGACAGCAGGCACTTTGCCGAGATGTTACTCCGGAGTTGGAGACGATGATAAATATGATAATTTGTATAAAATCTGAATGGGTCTTGTTTTCAGGGAGAATGCCTCGGATGATGAATGGGTCCGGCTCTCGGATAGATGGCTGATAAAAAGTGTATTGGATTTTTGAGAGCGATTTTAATTCTCATTCGGTACCTGCAAACGCCGCGCCCGGCCGCCGCCTGCTTCTGCCCACGGCGCAGGGCGGCCGGCGGCCGGGCTGACCTCGGCGGCTCAGGAGGCTTCGGCAACGACTCTAATTAGTTATCAATTTTAAGAGGAGAGTGAGCCGGGGGTTTATGATTATTAATCGAGTGCGGGGGCTTGACGAGTAGGGCGGGCGGGCCGCAGCAAGCATAGCTCGGAGCTCGGAGGACGCGCCAGGCCAGCAGCTCAAGCCGGGCGGGCTGCGCGGAGGCGGCGGCTGGGCCGCTTCCCACGCGGGCGGGACGGTCAGATCCTCCGCTCGCCGCCAGCACCTCTGCCTTGGCCGGACCCGCCTCGCCGCCCAACCGCCTGCCGGGCCTGCGCCTGCACAGCTGAGAGCCCGTCTCTGTGCCCGGAGCAGAAAGAGCCTTAGCCCGGACCAAGCGCACTCTCCCAGCTCCCAGCTCCCACTGGTGCTAAGGAGCGCCTGTGAACAGCGCGCCTGTGACTGAGGCAGTGCGGGCTCCTGTAAAGGCATGATAAATAAAAATGACATTTATGAGGGCCCTATAGGGCACCAGGTCTCCCTGGGTAGCAAACAGTTAGGCACTGGGCTACAAACCAAAAGCTTGGCGGTTCTAATCCACCCAGAGGTGCCTTGGAAGAAATGCCTGGCGACCTACTTCTGAAAGGTCACAGTTATTGAAAACCTGGAGCACAATTCTACTCTGAAAAACGTGGGGACACCATGAATCAGAATCAACTGTTTTTTATTGGGTACCAGGCATCATGCTGGGCACTTAAATGCTTCAATTTCTCCATGTGGAAGGATAAGCATTCCCCCTTCTCCGAAAAGGGAACTAAGACTCAGAGAAGTACCTTGTCCTTATGGGGGATACGTTTATTTCGGGGATGCCCAGGCAGCACCCCTTGCTCAAGATACTCACACTTTTCCTTGACTTGAAGAGCTGAAGATGGAGTCCAGCAAGACAGAAAGCTCCTCTCTCTAATTTATGTCCATCCAGCTTTCATTTTTTTAGCTCGGTCACCTACATGGCCCATCCTACTTCCCACATGATTTGGTGGGTTTCCTAAAAAATCTGTCCATCTTGGAGGAAGATTTTCAAGCTGGGCTGCAAGCTGGGAAAGCAGGTCCCTAAGAGAAGTCCATAAATGGTTTTCCTCCATGGCGCTGGCACATTAAGAATAACATCTGTCCATCCTCAGTGACAATTTTGAATAATTCAAAGGTCCTTTAGAAAAGGCCATTCCATGTATTTGGTGGGAAATTGGTTAAATTCCAGTCAAAACTGAGACCTCCAAACATAGGCCCTGCCACATACACACGCACACATTTATTCCTGCCTCACCCTACTTGAGTGGTTAAAAGAAGGCAGGGCTGGTCTCCCCAGACCCAGATCACTCCAGAACTTCTTCAGCTTCTGTCTTTTGGCAAAAGCAACTTCTGCTCAAAGGAAAGGGGAAAAAAACATCTCTGCAGCTCTAGAGAAAGGAGAGACTGCAGGGTAGCTTTCTAGGATGTTTGGGTGGAGGGCAACTCTCTAGCCACACAGTAAGGTCAGTTCTGACGATGGCCACAGCACCTGTTGTGTGGACATGGGGGAGCCAGTAGAGAGAATGGACTCATAGTAGGGTATTCTGTGATCCTCTGCAGTTCCCAGGGAACCTGAGCCAGGCTCGTGGGGGCTCCACCTGGGGCAGCCCAGGTCAGGCCTGTGTATGGGACATCAGGATCTATCCAGGGAATTTTATTGCTGTTGGTGTTGAGGATCAGGGCCCACTGAGGCCTGATCACAGGCTGAGCCCAACTGGGATGGGGCATGATAGAGGGGAGCCTCTCCCCAGGTTTAGGCTGCTTCTCTAGGACCCAGGCCTGGTAGCCGGAAGAGCCTGGCAGCACTGTGGAGAGGAACAAGATTTGTCTAGGAAAAATCAGAGTCTCCCAACAAAGACCAGCTCTTGAGGTGGAGGTTCTTCCTGCTCTGGGTGAGGGCTGGTCACTGTCTTGGTTAGCCTGGTGGCAGGAGCCAGTTCTTAGCTCTCAGATTCAGAGGGCCTGGGTAGAGAAGAGAGAAACAACATGGAAGCTGTGAAAGGGAACTGGTGTGAGGATCTGGAAGGGAGAGGGGAGGAAAGCTCCTGGGTTTCACCAAACAGATGCCCTTAAGGAGTCCTCTCAGACCCACTCAACCTTTTGGGCCCTAGAATCTCTAGTATAACATGGAGTTAAGACTGTAGGCCATGGAGGCCTGTCTAGGTACAGATCCTACATTGGCCACCTATTCCCTGTGACAGTAGACATGTTACTAACACTGTGCCTCAGTTTCCTCATCTGTAAAACAGGGTTAATAATAATATGTGAGGGTTAAAGGAATTCATGAATGCAAGGCATTCAGAACACTGCCTGCCATGCAGTATGCCCTTAGGCATATTAGCTGGGTTTGTTTTTGTTATTTTTAACCTTGATGAGGGGAGGGCACCTGACCTTTCCTCTGGGTTGAGAACTTCTCTAGAGTTCCTCTAGCTTATTTATACTGCTGTTTGTGCCCCCTGACACCCTGTGCCTGCCCCAGAAGACAGTGCTCAGCCAATGAATGCAGAAGTCCAGGGGTGGATGGGGGTGGGGAATGAACCAGTGTTGTCAAACATCTATATGCCAGGGGTCTCTTAGCTTCTTTATCCCACTCAACAATTCCATAAGGCAAATATTCTTGTCCCCATTTTACAGATGTGGACACTTAGGCACAAGGAATTCAAGAAATTTGCCCAGGATCACACAGCTGGTATATTTTAGATCTGAGACAGGCGAATTCCACCTCTGGACTACCCGACTCCATGCTTTTCATTCCTCGGTGCTGCTTTCGTTGCCTTGGGATGGGTGAGAAGTTATTCTCTTCTACAGTGTACATTGTTCTATGAGGCGGCCTGGTAAGGAGTGCATGAGGTGGGGAGAAAAATGTTGCCTCCAGACATGGTACATGGGTTTCCACTCCTGTAACCACTACCTCAGTCCTCTTGGCAAGGGGGAGGGAGGGTGCAAGAGAGGCGTCAGAGCTGAGACTAAAGCTACTCAGAAACCTACACAGACTGAATTTACCATCTCACCTCACCACACATACACACACACACACACAAACACACACACCCCACGACCAAGTCCTGACCATCTTGCCTCCACCTCTGACATCCATCCACTCTTTCCTGTCTATTCTCTTGGCCTTTTTTCTTTTGAGACCTCACCTCTTATTTTGCTGATACAGCTTTCCCAGTTCATGCTGCTCTGTCTACCTCCAGCCCACTGTCCACACCTCCAGAGTGGCCTCTCCCTTCGAAATCAGATATTTTCACTCCTCTGCTTAAAATCTCTCAATGGCACCCCATGGCCTAAGAAGCAAATCAAAACCCCATAGCAAAGTGCTCCTCAGTGTAGTCCTCCCCTACCTCCCAGCCTTATTGCCCTTGCCTCATCCCTAGCCCCCCTATTGGCCTCACAGTCTCCTCTGCAGTTTTCTAAATAGGCAGGCTGTTGCCCGCCCCCCATCCCAGGCCTTTCCTCCTGATACTCCTGCCAGGGAAATCTTTCACACACACACACACACACACACACACACACACACACACACACACACGCACGCACCCATTCTCCACATTTAGTGTACATCTAGTCATCTTGCCAGACCTCATTCCCTTTAGGAAGCTTTTCCTGACACCCCTAGTTGTGATTCCCTGAATCCCAGTCACCCTTCCAGCCCATATCATGATGCTTTCAGGAGCTTCTTGGCTTATAGCTCTCTCTTTGCCACCAGGGCCAGTGTCGGCTTCATCTCTATACCCCCAGTGCCCAGTGCAGAGGAGACCCAGGTTGACTGACTGACTGACTGATGGAAGCCTCAGGGCTCTGCTGGTGCCCTGACTCTCCAAGCTGGCCCAGCTCTGCCTCTGGCTCGCTGCCTCCCTTCCTTCCCCAGCACAGAGGATTCCCCTCTAGGTAACGGTTGAGTCCTGTCTCCGTGCAGAAGTAGGAGCTGACTGAGCCTCTAGTCTCCTTCCTGGAGGTACCTCCCTTCCCACCCTACCCCTCACCCCACCCCCGCACCCCCAGTCCAGCTCTGTGCCTGACAGGGCTGGCACAGAAAGGGGGAGGAGGAGCGGAGTGGGTTGGATCACACTGACCCGGAAGTCCCAAAGATGGGAAAATTTCCAGGCTCTTGCCCTCCCAGGGGCTGCGTTGCGGCAGGGAAGCCTTCCTCTCCTCAGCCTGTGTCCTACAGGGTCTCCAGCGACCCTGTAGGGGTCTCCATCTCTGGGCCTGGCGTCCTGGGGGCGCCAGATCACAGGGCTCGCAATGAGTGAGCCCGGGACAGGGGGGCACTCCAACCTCTGTCCATGCAGGGATCTCGTCAGCCAGGAGGGAACACATTCCCCATCATTCTCGCTCCCTCTTTGCCCTCTGGTCGGCAAGTCCCCTTTTCGTTCCTCTCTCTGTCTCTTCTCCATCCCTCCCCCTGCTCTTTTGCTCTTCTTTCCTTGCCGCCTCCCGGCCCTCTGTCCTGGGTGGTGGTGTTAAGCCCGTCCCGGGGCGGCAACTATGTTGCGCCTCTCGGTGGCGGCCGAGAGGCGGCTCCGGAAAGGCGCCCTCCGCTGGCGCGGGGCCGCGTTGCTCGCCGCGTTGCCTTTTTCTCCGCAGCTGGGGCCACAAGCGCGGGCCAGGCGCTGGAGATCGCGACGAGGAAGTTCTCTGAAGAGTAGGGGGTGCGAGCTGCGGGGACGCTGGGGGTTCTCAGCCAAACCGCCGCAGCCCGGCCTTCCCCCCAGTCCCTGCCTCCTCCTGAGCCAAGGCAGGAAGCCCCAGGCGTTCGATGGGCGTCCAAGACGGAGTCGGGAGCTTTTGATCTCCCTGTCCTCTCCCTCGCCAGGGACCCATGAAACACCCTGCCGCCGCTCACAAACACCACTCCCTTCCAGGGGAGGATGCTCCCGCGCGCCCTGGAACTTTAACTTGGAGTCCAGTTCTGCGCGTGCCCCCGCCAGGAGCTCCAGCACGCGCAGGCTGCGCTCCCCGCGGGGGCCTCTCGGGGTGCCGCCTGGCGCTCGACCTTGGTCGCGGTGGGGCGCGCTGTCACTGCAGCGCCTGGCCGAAGGGGTGGCGGGGGTGGTTTCTGTAGATAAACAAAAGCGTTTGCTCTTTTGGTTTTATTTTCTTTTATTCTATTGTCCCCTCCTTCTTAATCTCTCTCCTCTCTGTTTTTCTTCTGCTCTAAGTTCCCTTTCCCCGTTCGCATTTTCCCTTTCTTTTCGTTCGCTTTTCTTTCTCACTCTTTTTCTACCTCTCTTCTGTCCGCTTCTTTCTGTATCTCTCTCTTCCATCTCGGTCCCTTCTTTGCCTCTGAGTCCCTCTCTTTCTTTAGGTCTTCCTTCCCGCTACCCTCACTCCCCCGGGGCTGGGGTCTCTCGGCATCGTTTTTCTTGGCTCTGCGGCCTTTTTCTCACTTTTTCGTTCTCCCGGTGGCCCCTGTCTGGCGGGCTCGTGTCCGGCTCCCCCGCCGCCGCAGTGATTTATTCGCCTCACCCGGCGGAATCAGGTGCTGAACTGAGCCCCAGAACGAGGGAACAGATTTCTCCCAGGAAGGGTTTTGTGAATTAAACGATGCTAATTGCAGGGTGGGGGACGCGCCGCCCGCGGAGGGAAGGCGGCGGGGCCGCGCGCTCGGCGAGGGGCGAGGCCCGGGCTCGGCCCTCCCCGGCCGCCTCCCGGCGCCTCTCGGCCCTGCTTTCGCCTTTTCCTGGGAACTTTCCCGTCTGAGTTAACTATTAACCGCTGGCAAGAAGCAATTTTCTCCGGAATTTCAGCGATTTCCTTTTCGCCGTGGAGGCAGATTAACATGCAAATGGTGGGATGCTCGGCTCGGGTCTGCTCGCGGGCGAGGATGCCCATGCCCCTCCAAACAGTGTCCTTCGCGGCAGCGGAAAACTACAGCCCGGCCCCCCCTCCCCGTGCCCGCGCACGAAGCCGTGACCGAGCCAGTGCCCGGCCGGTGCCCGGAGTGGCGGTGGAAAAAGCCGAGCGCTCGGGGCGGGAGGGGCGAACTTAACCCGGGCAGGCCCCGAGGGACCTCAGACTCGCGGCCGGGGCACCGTCACCGACGAGCCCGCAGCCAGCACAGCCTGGACCCGGCTCGGAGCCCCGCACGCAGGGACACTCGTGGAGGCGTTGGCAAACTCGGGGGGACAGTCCTCTAGCGCCCGCGGAACTCCCAGATTTCCCCTCCCTTCGCCCCTCCGGAGCACCCCGAATCTGCACACGCACACACCCCGCTCTGGCTTAGGACCGCCGCAAACTTTGTCAAACTCGAGCGGCTGGGCACGAACTCCTCTGCTTTTCCTCTTGTCCTCCCTTGCCGGGGCCCCCCTCTTCCTGGAGCAGGGAGGAGGGGGTTCTCGGCCCCCGGACTTGGGAGAGAAAAGAGTTTCCCAACGTCGGGGCCTCGCCTCGCTGTGACGCCCGCCCCTGGCCGCCTGCCAGGCCGCCGGATGCCGCCGAACCGCGCTCAGCCGCCGAGGGCGCTGGCGGGGTCGCAGCGGTGAGGCTTGGCCCGGCCAGGACTGACGCCGGCCGCTGTCCGACCGGGCCTTCTCCCGGCGCCGACCCCAGGCCCCGCACTGTCAGGTCGGGGGCCACGCTGGGCTGAGAGCCCGGGTACCGGCGGCCAGCCTCTCGCCCCAGCCGTCCTCTCCGCGCCCTCAGTCTTCTAGCTTTCCCCCCGGCCGTCTGCCTGGGGTAGCCCTCTCCCCGCCCGCCTCTCTGCTCCTCTGGCGGGGCTGCCTCAGTCTCTCTGTCTCTCTTGTTTATTTCAACTCGCGGACACTGATTGCGCCTTATGAAGTTCTAACTGGTTTTGTGTCAGGAAGATCTTTCTCGCTGCTACCCAGCCTGGCGTGACGGCTTAAACATCAACTACTTAAATAAAAATTAATATCAACTGCCTCCTAACTTCTAATGTCATGTTGTTTATAACTAATGAACTGATTAGGGGATAAACACATCACAGAGACATTCTGCTCTCCTGCCTGGGCTCAGCCGCCGCCCAGTGCCCACTCCCCGCGCAGCCTGCGGGCTGCCAGGCAGCTGGGAGAGGGGAGCTGGGGGGCGGGACGGGCTGCGGGGCTGGGAGCTCCTGGGCCTTGCTCTTCGGCCAGCCCTACTCTCTTTCCCTCTCTTTCTCTCTGGCCTTCCTTCCCTTTCTCTGTACGTTGCCTTTTCTCGGTCTTTCCTCTTGTCTCTCTCTCTCCTTCTCTGTCTTGTGCTTCTCCCCCTCTGTCCATGAGACTGCCCAGCTTCTCTCTGTGCTAGTCTGGGCCCCCAGCCCCTCCTCTGGGTCCCTCCTCTCCTTTTCTCTATTGGAGGCTCTGCTCTCTTTTCCTTCTCCTTCCTCCTCATCTGGGTTCATCCCTCCCTGACCAGCAGAGTGTAATGAGCATCTGGGTGGCTGGTCCTCCGCTACAAACCGAGAGGCTGAGGCCTCTCCCTCAGCACCTTGGGGAAGATGGACAAGCCCCGCTCCCTCTCCGCAGCTATTTAGGGGAGAAGGGAGGAAGCCAGAATAAGTAGTTTTGTGTTTTCTGTTTCTCCCTTATTCCATCTAGAAGGGGAGTTAGGAAATGAAACTGATGTTTAAAACTTCCTCTCGTCTTCTTTGCTTCAGAAGCACTTAATATAGGTTCAAGTGCTAAGTTTAATTTTCAGGGAAAGGAAACTGCTCTGGTGTCTTTCTCCCAGGAGTTTTGGATCCCTTGCCACCATCCCCAACCTCCCTCCTACCAGCCCCAGCATGACTTGAGCAGCCTCCAGGAGGGCCTTCTTCCTAAAGATACTTAAGCCAAATCACAATTGTCATCATGACAACCATAAGGCAGGAGAGGGAATAATCACAGACCCAGACCCAGTGATTTTTTTTTTTTTTCTGAAGAAGCCACAGCATTTAAACTCGGTTTGCCCTGGACCGCAGGGTCTGACAAGACAATAACAACAGAAACAGCTTTTAAAACCAATTTAGCACACGTGAAAATGTAATTCTAATGAAGAATCAATAGACTGGTGGATCATTTTTCCTGGTACTCCTTGGAGAACCTGAGAGAGACTTCCAATCAATGGGGCAAGCAATGAGCAAAAGGACCCCAGAGAGACAGTGCGGGACAGGGAGAGAGGGCCAGGGAGACAAAGAGAGACAGAGACTGAGGGAGGAGGCTGGACGGAGGCTGAGGTTCAGGGTTGGGCCCTTTGACCAGCATCACTTTGCATGCTTCTGGAGTCCCCAAGGCTCCAAGAATATCAGAGCCAAGAGCTAAGGCTGCTCCATCCTCCGCATGGGCATGGCCACTCTGGTTATGTGAAAGGCTGCTTAGCACAATGGCCTCGGCTGCCTTCCCTTGGGCCTAGGCCCCAGCCCCGGCACTGTCCCAACCCTAGGCCCTATGTTTCAGGTAACTGTGACCAGCTGGCTCAGAAGCATGCAGGGGACAGTGAGCCCAGGGTGTTCAGTCCCAGTTCAGAACACCTGGTTCCTCAGTGGTTGCCTTTCTACGTGTGTGTCTGTTGGGTCTCAGTTTGGGTCTCTGATAATACAGAAGCAAGAGCAACTAAGGTGTGTGTTGTTGCATTTCACTCTTTATAAATCACTTCCACACACATTGTCTTCTGACCAGAAACCTGTGAGAAGGGCAAGGATTGTTATCATTGTTGTAGAGAAGAGGAAAGAAAGGAACAAGAGCTGTGCAAGAAATGTGTGACTCAGCAGGTCACAGCCCCTGTGTGTGACTGGGTGTGGTCCTGAGGGTGGCGGTGAGAGGCTAACTATGTGTGTGAACATCTCATGTGTGTGTAATGGAGTGACCACATGATAGTGTGTGTTTTTGTGTGTGTGACTAGGGTTTTATTTATGCACAGTGCTCTCCCATCTTTATCCTTGGGAATGTTGCCCCGTGCATAACAAAAAGAAATTTCTATTTTTTGCTTTTAAGCTATTGTGCTCTTGGATTGGAAAATCCCCATTTGATGGGGGGTGGGGGAGGGAGGAGAAAGAAGACGAAAAGAAACATCAGCAAAGTCTGATGTCCTACAACACAAATATTGGTAAGATGATAATTTGGCTATGATTTGCCTGAAAGGGTATGAATTCACATTTTTGTAAAAATATTTTAAAAATTTAAGTTGGGGACCCATGATATAGATTTTCCCTCTGGGCTCCTGGGCCCTCCCTCCAACTTTCTGTCCCTGGTTGAACAATCTTTCTAGAGGAAGGTCGGCTTAAGTGGATGGGAATCCTAGTGGACAACTTCCAATTCCTGACCAAAGTGGGCCTGGAGCTGGGGCCCCCCTCCTTGCCTTACTGCCCTCCAGCGTGGGGCTAGGTGGTGCGTACTTGAGTTGGGACCAGCCACAGACCCCTGCCTACACGCCAGGGCTTACCTAGGGCCTTCCTTAATGGCCCTTCAGTGTGATTCAGGGTGTGTGAGCAAGGCTGTCTTCCAGAGTGGGAGGCCCAGGGTAAGTGAGTGGGGGTAGAAAGTGGGGCCAACAAGAAGAGGCATACGTGGTTAGGAGCAGCAGTGCTCATGAGATGTAAGTATAAGAGGGTGTATATGAGAAAAGTGAGGTGTGAGAGATTTGAGGATGAATTTGTTAGAAACGTGTGAGGGGTATAAACTCCAGACTGGAAGGGCAAGATGTGGGGCAAAGCAAAGTGGGTCTCGGATCAGTGGATGTGAGTAAGTGTGTGGGTGTGAGTCTGAGGATCCAAGAAACTTAGGGTGAAGGGGCCAGGATGTGGTGGAACAGTGGTGCTTATGCGGGTATGGCAGGAGCTTGAGAGGGGTTTTGGGGTTCACTCTCAAATGTACTCGCCATTTTAGGGGTAAGGAAGCCAAGACATTTTCCTTTTATTTTGAGGTTTTTTTTTTTTTTTTTTTTTTTTTTAAGAAAAGAAAGAATCTGGAGTCCTTGGAACAGGAGAGCTTGTGAGGGATTTAGTGCGCAGTTCCACGATGTATTGGTGACAGGGACCTCCTAGGAGCAACTGTGTGGCCCGAGCAGGGGATTTTGAGGCCAAGCCCCTGGAGCTGTGGCTGGCTGTGGAACCTGATGGTCCATAAAGTGGGATGGGACGAGTGCTGATAGTCTGGGGAAAGAGAACCTCACAAAGTTGGGCAGTGAGTGAGGGCGAGGACGCCACTGAGGGTGAGGCTGGATCACTGCCTGGGAGCGTGTGACAGTGAAGAAGAGGGGGTGGGGTGGGAGGGTGTGTCGGAGTCTAGGCTGGGGATTCGGTCTTTGGGTGCCGCCGGCAGCGAGGCTGTGGGCTTGCCAGCGGCTGGCTCGGGGCCTCCGTGCGTGCGCGCGCGTGTGCGGGAGGCGGAGAGCCTGGCGTGGCTGCTCCGCGTGGGACTGTGCCTCGGCGTGGCCGGGTGTGTGAGCGCGGGCGCGAGAGCAGCGCACAGCCGAGTCGGCGGGCAGCCCGGGTTATCTGAGCTGTTCGGTCTTGGGTGGCTGCGCCCAGATCTCCGGGCGGCGGCGGCGAAGACGAGACGCGCAGTCGAGCCGCTAAGCCAGACCCAGGCCCAGGCGGCGGCAGGGAACAGAGCATGGAACAACGCGGGGGCCGGGCAGGTAAGAGTGGGGTAGCGGCTGGTCAGCGCTGCAGGCAAGGGGACATCTGAGAGGAAGGGGGCGGCCAGGCCCAGGGAGGACCTACCCCACTCCTCTTTCTTTCCTGTGCTTGGGACCCAGCGAGGCCACTGTAACGGCTGGGGGCTGGGCCTCTTGTGCCTTCCCTCCCCATGTCCTCTAAATCTTCCACTAAAAACTTTCCACCCAGAAAATGTGAGTTTTACAACTTCTCTTTGCTGGGCCTGGCTTTTCCTTTCTGTTGAGAGTTTAAGACTTTATCTCTCCACTTTCTCTAGGCCTAAAATATTTTTTGCAACTTCCTCCAAGTTGAGAAATACGGGGGAGGCCTTCATTTCTACTGGGGAGTATGGACACGTGTGTACCGAAACACTGAGTGCACACCTGCGTGTACAAGTGTGTGAGCGTCTTGTGCGTTTGAATATGAACCTAAGTGTGAGCAGTGGTGTAGAAGTGCCTATGGAGTGGGAGAAGGCTCTGCCAGGGAAAACCCAACAGCTCTTGCTTGGGAGGCCTGGGGTGGGGGGTGGGGGTGGCAGAGCCCCAGGGAGTGGTGTGGGGGAGGGGAATCTGAAGCTGCTTACCGAAAGGGCTGAGGGAGTGAAGGGCTGCTCTCTTTTCTTCTTCCTTCCTCTTCCCCTTCCCCAAGCCTGCCAGTTTTGCTTTGACTGCCCACCTGGTGCCTTGGTGTGGTGCAGGGGTGGGAAGCCAGGTGCCCAAGTGTAGTTTTGGATTGGTGAGGAGGGAGAATGTTGGATCAGGTTTCCAAAGTTTTCCAAACAATTCCACAGAGGTCGAGGCCTAACTCTAGCCTCCCCCCCCCCCTTTTTCTTTTCCTTCCTAATTCTCAGTCCTCCCCTCTCCCACTCCCTCCTCACTTGCTCAGGTTCCAGTTCCTTCCAGCTGATAACCCAGGTCCCACCTCCCACACTGTTCCTTGACCCAATCCCTGGGCTATCCCCACCCCCCTTCTATGGCCTTGTCCCCACTGAGGAACCTGGGCCCCCAGGAGTGTCAACTGTGGCCTTCTGGGCTTTTAGGGCTCTGGGCCACCCCCCCCCCCCACACACACACCAGAGGTTTAAGTAGGGAGATCAATAGCAAACAGTTGTAATGATCTAATTAATTATGGCAAAATTAAAAGCGAGTACAAAATCAATCTCTGATGGTGTTGAAGATGGAATTCAATTGAGAGCCCATCTGTGCACCCCCTCGACCGTATAAATATGCAGCCCAAGGACAGACCTAATGGCTGGGCCTTCCTGGGAACCTCTCTCCCCCTTTCTTCCTCTCCTGCACACAGCGGCTTCTCGCTCACTCACTCGGAATCTAGTTTGCCTCCCACCGCCTCCTGCCCCCCCCCACTCCCTCCTTCCTGGTTCCGTTTGCTCGGCCTCTCTATTCTCCCACTTCTCCATTTTCCCTCCCGGCAGGCAGCTTCCTCTGCCTTGCAGGCCCTAGGTGCGTGGATCGTGCTCCCAGTCTCGGCAAGTCTCCCAGCAGACGCACCCAGGCCCCCTCCGCAGCGCCTCGGGAAGGAGACGGCAGAGCGGTGGGGGGCATCCTTGAGCGCCTGTCAGGGCCCTCACCCCAAGTTTCCTGCGCGCCGGCTCCTCCAGGAGCTAGACCGGACCGCGGCGCATCCCACATCCCCAGAGACACTTGCGCCTACCTGCCGGGCCGGGTAGCGTCCGGGAAGCCGGGTTGCGCGCCGCACTCCCCTTCCCTTCCTTCCTTTTCCCGCCTTTGCCCGCGCGGGGCTCTCACTCCCGGCGGCCGTGGCTCGGCAGAAGGGTGGGGAGGAGCAGTGGCTCTGGGCAGGAGGCCGAGCGGGGTATGAGAGAAGGAAATCACAGTTCCCTTCGAGGAGTCACCGCGTAGCGGTGGAGTCTTCCGCCCTCCCAGCCGCCTTCTCTCCTTCCTTGTTTCTCTGTCCACCGTCCCCTCCCGCTCCTCTGACCCCATCTCCTCCATAGCCCTGTGGCTCCCCAGGGCCTGCGTCCCCCAGACAGCCCCCACGCCCCTTTTGGCCCCATCCGGCTAGTTCAATGGGACAATGACACACGCGCTTGAGCGAGCGTGCTTGGCGGAAGCCCGCGCGCAACCGCTGCAGCCGGGTTTGCGAAGGACGTGGGTTTTATTTGTTCTCGCTGAGCCTGCTCGGTCAGAAAAGAGAGAGGGAAGGGGAAGGGGGAGAGAAGCGGCAGCTGGGTCAGTTGTATCTTTGGCTGTTGCCGCCTCTTCCTCCCAGACCCATACAATAAGACGTTTCTCGTCCTGCCTTTTTCTCCCCTTTTCCTCCGCTGCCCAACCGTTCTCCAGCTCTCTGTCGTTGGTCCCCTGCTTCTCCCTCCTAGGGCCCCGGGTCCATCCTTGGCCCATACTGAGTTCCCTGCCCTCGGAGACCCCTCCGTCTCTGTGGTCCGCAGCCTGGCCCTCAGTGCCTGGGGGAGACACAGCCTGACGCCTCCTCACCCTGTTTTGCCAGGCCTCCTCACCCCGTTATTAATTGCTGTGTTGACCTGCAGGATTGATTGGCGGCCCCGCTGGAAGAGGCTGCAGAGGCCTTGGCTTCGGAGCAGACTGCTGAGGGCAAAGGAAGGAAGGGGAGGCGCGGGATCTAGGCTCTGATCTCCCACCTCAGCCTGCCTGGAACACAGCTGTTTGCCTAGACACCCTTTACCCCCCCCCCCACACATACACCTTTACACACCCTCACAACTCGAACACACACTCACTCACAGACCCCCTCACCAAGAGTCACTCGGGCCCCCAAGAAGACACACCAGAAATTCTCCTCAATTGTTTTAGAAATTGAAAGGGGCTTCTCTTCCCCTTAGTCAGTTTCTTCAATGTATTCCTTAGCCCTGGGTCTAGACCTCACGGTCGGTCTAGGCAGGGCCAAGCGAACTCCTGGCAGCCGGGCCTTTACCGTCTGACAGATTTATTTTGCGCCTCCTGTTTTCTAGGAACAGTTACAGAAAGTTAAGAAATAATCCTGGTTGCGGCTGAGCCTTAAAGCCTCCAACCAAAGCACTTTCGCCAGAAACAGACCTTGCGTTTGCTTCTCAGGGATTAGGTTCAACCCTTTTGTTTCAAATTCGGGGAATGGACGGCTTTGGACAGGGGAGGGTGGAGGCTTGCAGCCCCCCTGGGGGCGGGGGTCTAACCTACCCCTACAGCGAGGCCCTTCCCTCCTACCCCACCCCCTCGCCGGCCTAAACCGCAGGGCGCACACACACACACACACACACACACACACACACACACACACACACACACACACACACGACAGCCACAAGCAACTCTCAGCAACACTTCCTGGTCCGACCCGAGGTCACGGGACAGCTGGCCAGGAACCCAGGAGGGAGTCCTGGGACATCCCGGCTCCAAGCTGGGGGCTGGGGGAAGGAGGCCGGAGTACGCAAACCTCGGCCGTCCCCTGAGAGAGAACCCCTTTCCTGGGGCCTCTCCCGATCTGAGTCAGCCCCTTTCTCCCGTTTTTCCCTCTTCCCTCCACTCCGCTCCTTTGTCTCCAGCCACTTCGCGAGCCAGGAGCCTGTCCCCTGCCTTGGCGCCCCTGCCAGTCGGCTTCCTTGTCTGGCTGGCGGGTCTCCCCTCCTTACCGGCTCCCGGCTCTGGCGCGTTCTCCGCCTGCTCCTCACATCCACACAGCTGCTAGGAGAGGAGGAAAGCGGGGCGGGTGCGCCGCGGATGGATCCGAGACGGTAGATTTGACGTCTGCTCCCAACTCCGGCAAAACTAGGCACGATCGTCCCGCCTCTCTCCAACTCTTGCTCACCGCTGCCGGGTCGCGCGCCCTCGCCGGCGTGGAGCCCCTGCTCCATGGAGGTGGTTCGCTGGCTCCCAAGGACTGCCCGGCGTCTGGAGTTGCACTCCCCTAACCTGCACTCCATTCCCTCTCGGCTACCTCTTGCTGCCGCCTGCCCCCTCCCTCCGCCGCCCCCTTCGTCGCGTTGGCCGTGGGGGGTAGCGCTGGGGACGTCCTGGGTCTGCCTGCACTGTGTCTCCCAACCACAGTCCGATCAGGCCGCGGGCTAAGGGCCCGGCTTAGAGGGGGGTTAATCATTACTTCGCCACCGACACCAAGCCTCTCTTGACCCTCTCACCCTGGCTTGGGGGGGGGGGGCAGCTGGCCAGGTGGGGACCTCGGCTTCTCCCAAACCAGCCTTTTGGGGCCTCCAGACACAAGTGTCTTCTCTGTCCCCTCAGCACCCTTTTCACGTCCCTTCTTTTCCTCCTCTCCTTGTCCCCCCTTCCACGCCTCCCTCAGTCAGGCCTCGCCCCACTGCCTCATCCGGGCTCGGGCTGTGGCAGGTTGGCTGCGGGTCTTGGGAGGACCAACTTTCTTTGTTTGGAACCGGACCGGACGGGATTTCCCTCCCCGCGTCTCCGCGCAGGGCCAGCTCCTCCCAATGGTTTGGCGGACTGGCCTGAAGGGGACCGCGCCTGAGGCCACAATTAATCCACCTGTGTGTGTGTGTGGGGGGGGGGGGGGGGAACTGATCGTCTAGCAGCTGCGCTGGTCCCGTGGAGAAGGGGTGCAGGAAGAAGTGGAAAAGGAGGAGTAACAGGAGGGATGGATAGAGAACAGAGGTGTAAACTTGGCCTCGGTGGGGTATGATCAATAGAAAGAAGAATCCCGAAAGGGAGGAACACAGGAAGAGGGGCGGTGAAGAATCCCCTAGGCATCTTTAGAGGATAGAAGTTGGATGGAAAACACCACCCCTGCCCGGTCTAAGTGCTCAGATTCCTCCCTTCCCTCTGTGTAGATGGTTAAGGCTTCAGAAACCTGGACTGGACATTTGTTCCTTACTCTACTGTAAAATTGTTTGGTTTACAAAATGTTCTCCCATTGGTTAGCCTCACGGATTAGGCAAGACGGTGTGGTTAGTCCCATTTTACAGGTGAGAAAACTGAGGCTCAAAGGGGCAAAGGGACTATGCATGCGATAACAGCTGTTCCCCACTGTGGGCTGTGGGGGATCGGCCCCTTTCTAGCTGTGCATGTCTGCACGTCCCTGCATGTCTCGGGGGATGGAGGAACAGGCTGTCCAGGTCTGAGCCTGAGAGCAGTCCTGGACCTCCTCTCATCCCCGAACCCGCCCTGTGGAGAGCTTGTCCTCATTTGGGCCTCCACTCCAACCCTGTTGTTACTGTAGTTCGCCGGCCCGGTTCCTCATGGCTTGACTATTTTTTCAGCCCCCTAGTCGGGTGGCCCGCGGGTCGCAGCCACCTGGCAGGCCCGTGCCGCTAAGAGGACGCTTTGGTGGCCAAGTGGCTCTCATTGTCGTCACCCCTTAAAGGGGCCGCGAAGGGCCGTACAGGTCGCGGGGACCTCTTGTGAGAGAAGCCGGGTTAAAGGGGGAGGGGAGGAAGGCTAAAGGCCCAGCACGTGCGCCGGGACTCCACAGGACCAACAGACCGAGCGGGCGGGGCTGCGGGGAGACAGGCCCCCCGGGCTTCACACAAGGAGCCCAAATATTGGGAACAAAAGCGGGAAAAGAAGAGTGAGAGCAGGAGGGAGGAAGCGAGGAGGCAGAAATTAGGGGGTCTTAGATGAAAAAAAAAGAAAGTAGCTTTAGGGGGAATGTGCTGTGGAGTGTGAAATTGCAGCCCATGGTGCTCCATATTGTACCAGAAGCTCTTCCAAAAAAAAAAAAAAAAAAAAAAACCATCCTCCAACGTGACCAGAGGGCTAGGAGGGGGGAGGGGCGGAGAGAGAACGGGGAGGGGGAGGGGAAGGGCCGGGCGCTAGCCGGTCAGATCGAGTCCTAGAGGGGGCCCGGGTGTGCGTGCCGGCCCGGCTGCTGGGATCAGAGTGGTGCGCGCCCGGGTGCGCCAGGGCCCGGAAGGCGAGGGGGCCACGGCGTCCATCCCGGAGCTTGATCGTCAGGAGAACTTTATTATTTTTTGGTGGTGGTGTTGGTAACTTCCAAAACTGGGAACAATCTAGAAAAGGAGCTCGGCTGCGGAGCTGCTTCTCTGCTCTCCCCTCCTCTCCTCCCTCCTCTGTTTCTGCTTCTCTTCCCTTCGGACTAGTTTTCCCCCCTTGGTTCTAAACAGCTTTCCCCCCGCCCTGAACTTTAATGCGTTTAATTTGGTCCGCGCTGTGGGAAGCATTTCCTGGGGAGATACATTTAATTTCGGAATTTCTAATCCCTTCCCTCAGAGCCCGGGCCCGGGCGCCCCTTGCCGCCCCCCGGGAGGTGGAAGGAGGAAGGCAGGCCCAGGCCACCGGGGAGGTGCAGGGCTGCAGTCTCCCGCCAGGCCCCCGCGGCCCAGCCGCCTTCCCAAAGGCTCAGGGCCGGGTGACTGGGCTTCAAGTCAGGGCCCTGCCGGTGGAGGGGAGCCAGCCACGCCTCAGCTTTGCCTCGCGCTGGCAGAAAGCGCTGGGCCAGAGGGATGCGACTCTCCAAACATGCGGAAGGGTCGCGAAGCGAGCGGGTGGAAGCGGCGGCAGCGGACAAGGGTCTACACCGGCGCTGCATGCACTTCCATCGCAACCTGTCTGGGAGCTCCGGCTGCGAGTCGCGCTTGGCTTGGTTTGGGGCGTCTGTCCGTGTGTACACATGCCGAACTGCCGCCTCCCGGACACATCCTTGCGCAGAGCAGGCGCGGCCCAGGCCAAGAGTCAGGAGGGCCGCAGATCGGCCCACCGCTAGGAAGGAGGCCCGGGCGAAGGCGCAGGGCGCCCGGCGAGCCTGGCAGGGAAGGGCGCGGAGAAAGCGAAGGAGCCGAGATCCACAAGAAGATTTATAGGGCAGATCAGATGCACAGAGGCAGCTAATGAAGCAAATCCCGAGATGGGTATCAGAGCAACTCCCCAAAAGTTTATTTGCCTTTAAATTTCCGCAGGGAGGCGGGCGCCTTGTTTGAAGTGTAAATGCCCCTAGGTTGGGGGGAGTGGAATGGCCGCTTTGAAAACACCAGAGAGAAAAGGTTCATTTAGAGGCAGACGGGAAAAAGCAACCAACCCTGACAGGTCGGAGCCCGGGCTGTGTTTGGGGTCGGGTTGTTTTCTTTCCCTCTTTCTTTTTCCCTTTTTTCCTTTCTTGCTTTTTCCCCCCTCTACCAGTCTCTATTGAAGAAGAAAGGGAAGAACAGGAAAGAGACCGTCAGAGGGAGAGGCCAACGGCTGGAGAGAAAGCTATAGGCCAGCCCTTCATTCAGGAGCCTTAGGAGAATGCAGAGCCTTGGCTAAAAGGGGTTTCTAAAAGGGGTATCTAATTGTCAGGGAGGGTTGCTAGTTAACTTTGTAGACCAAGAAGCAGGCTGGCTCTAAGAAGGAAGCCGCCAGAGGCTGTCCTGGCTGGAGGGAGGGTGAGTGTCCAGCTAGTGCAGTCTGGGGAGGTTCCCCGGAACAGCGGGGCTGCCTGGGAGCTGGCCTATCACGGAGTGGTCTACACTCCTCAGGGGGTGCATGTGAAGGATACGGGTGTGAGCACAACTTCCAGCATACATTGTGCATTAAAGTCCCCGTCTACAAAACGTGACAATTCCTCTTGTCCAATGTGTAAAAATGCGTGTCATCTGAGCTCACGTGTGTGACACACGGATACGTCTAGCTGGTTCTAGAAACGTGATTCTAGAAAAATCTGTATCTAAGGGGGAAGGGGGCTCTGCCCACAGTCTTGTTCCTCCAGTAGTTCTGACCCCACCCCCAAACATAGGGGACTCCTGGGGCAAAAGGCTCCTTCAGCTCTGATCTTGGTCTCAGTGAGGGCCCTTCCTCAAAGACCCCTGTCCCCCCAGTCCTGGGTTAACTACCTCCCGAAGGAAGCCCGAGGTTTACCAGCTAACACCACCTGAGAGCCCCTTGCTGCCAGGCCTGGGAGCGGTCCCTTCAGGCGCCTGGCACCGTTTTCCTTTTCTGCTCCCCACACGAAGTTAGTGCGTGTTCGTGGGGTTGGGAGGCCAAGGCAAACCCGGGAGCGCCATCTGCAGGCCTCCAGAGGAAGAGACTGACCTTCCGGCCCGACCCTGCGCTTTCAACCTCCGGCCCCAGGGAACTGGCTCTGCAGCCCAAAGGAAGTAGGGATGGGGGCTGGGAGGAAGGGGGCAGGTAAGAGAGGGGTTTTTCTCCCAGAAGTTACCCCACAGGGGAAGTTGGCTCAGAAAGATGCAGGACGGAGGGCAAATGCCGGGAACCCAGCGGACCCGGCCCTCTGGTAGTGTGAGAGGCTCCAAAACCTTGTCTCGCTGAGCTTGGCGGGAGCCCCGCCTGAGGAGTAAGAGCGCCCCCCAAACCCGGGTCCGGGAGGCCTGATAGAAGTCTCTTCTTGGCTGAGTCCGGCGGGTGAGGTCCCGACCCTAGCAGCCGCCCAGGCCGGGGCCAAAGGACCGCAGCGCGTGTCCCCGGCGCTTGGCTGTGCGCCGGGGGCTGCAGGCGGGGCTAGAGTAGCTTCGCGTCCCGGCGGCTAGCGCGCAACACAGCACAGACTTCGCCGAGCCGCCCTTTACTCAGACCTAGGGAAGCGGGCGGAGGGAGCGAAGGAGGGAGACAGAGTTAAAACATCAGCTGAAGTGCCAAGATGATTTATGAGATGAGGGAAAATATTTCATAAAGATCTCCCGGATATTCTGTACTTAACCAGTTAGGAGACAAAGGGCCTCTCCTGCCTGGTGCTTGTGAGCGGACCCGAGCGAGCGAGCGAGCGAGGGAGCGAGTGCTGGTGAGGGCCGCAGAGGCTGGGCCGGCGGCTCGGCGGCTCCGGCGGGAGCGCTCAGGATTGCCGAGCTGGCAGCGGGAGGCGCTCAGCCGCGTTCGCAGCCTCCTCTTCTCCCCAGGCGGGGAGAGCGAGCCTCGGCCTCCTGCGTCCTCTGCAGTCTGCGACGGGCGCTCCGAACTGTCTCCCTCCCCAAGCCCCCTCCTCGGCCATCCGAGGGCCCAGGAGTCAAGTCTCCGGGCTCTCCGGGGGTCCGTTGGGTCCCACCGCGGCAGGTGGGTCCTCGCCGGAGGTCTCCAGCTCGATTCCAAACCGAGTGCTCTGGGCTGCCCAGACCCCTGTGGACAAGGGGACCAGTGAGGTCCTGGACGCAGCCGCGGCCAGTGGGACCGGAGAGGACAAACTGCCGGCACTTTGCCTCGGAATGAGAATTGGGGGGCGGGGGGGTGCGTGGGCGGAGAGATACCTCAGGAGGGAAAGGCGAAAGGTGGGAGCAGAAAGGGAGGAAGGAGAAGCCAGGAAGGAACCGAAGGGAACTCGGGGTGCGGGTAGGGGAGTTAGGACTAGGAATGCGACCGGCCGGACCGCGCGGTCCTTGCGGGCACTGGCCGGCTGATGGCAGGGCTGGGAGAGTTGGGACTGCGAGCCGGCTTCGGAGAGCTGCGCGCCGCGCGGCCCTCTGTCAGTGCCTGAATATTCATTAGACCGGCCGCTCTTTATCCTTATCTAACGTTTATCTTATCCGCGAGTTTCGCTTCTCAGTGTAGTTTTAATCCCGGGCTCCCCCGTTCCCCCTCCCGGGCCCGCTCCCCTCCCTCCCTCTTCCTTCGCCCGCGCTCCCTCCCTCCCGCTCGCTTCCCCCTCCCCTGCCCTCCCCTCGCCGGCACCGGAGTGACAGGCGCGGGGCCCTCCTCGCCGAAGCTCGGGGCTCCGGCACTGGCGAATCACAGAGTGGTGGAATCTATTGCCTTTGTCTGACAAGTCATCCATCTCCTGGCGAGGGGAGGAGGAGGGGGTCTGGAGGGGGCTTTGCAGCTTTTAGAGAGACACACACCGGGAGCCGCCGCTCCAGTCTCCGACCGAGCCTCCTCGCAGCCGCGACCCACCTGGGGCCAGCCCCGCGCTGCCAGCGCCGCTCTGCTCGCTCCTCCCTCCGGCCTCCGGCCGCGGCCGCGTGCGCCGGCCTGTTCCGGGGGCGGGGGCGGCCCGCGCCCTCCCTCCCGCCGGCGCCCGCTCGGACAGCCCGGGGATTGCTACTTCTCTGCCAACTTCGCCAACTCGCCGGCACTTGGAGCGGCCCCGCTCCCGTCCGGCGCCCTCCGGCTGTCCCCGCCCCGCGCCCTCTGCGACCACCGCCTCGCGGATGACCGGCTTCCAGGGGCGCTGAGCGCGCCGCCGCCCTCGCCTAGCCTCAGCCCGGCCGCCGCTGAGCCATGCGCCCCCAGTACCCCCCGGCCCGGTCTGCAGCCCCAGGGCCGCTCTGCTGATCGCCCAGCCCGCGCCCCGACAGTGGGAAGTTGCGGCCCCGGCGGCTGCCAGCCCCGGCAGCCCGAAGGAGTCCCCGCGGGGAACGCAGCGCGGCGTCCCCCGCCCCCGTGCGCCTCGCCGCAGCCGGGCGCCCTCTCACCTCCCCCCCCCCACCGTCCCTCCCTTTTCTCCTCAAGTCCTGAAGTTGAGTTTTCGAGGCGACACGGCGGCGGCGGCGGCCGCACTGCTCCCGCTCCTCTGTCTCCCCATGGATATGCACTGCAAAGCTGACCCCTTCTCCGCGATGCACCGTGAGTACCGGCGCCCGGCTCCTGTCTGGCTCGCGGCTCTTCGTCCCAACCTTGTCCGGTTCCGAGGCGGCCCCAGCTTCCTGCGTTCAAGCCCCATCTCGGAGGCCACGCTGGCTCCTCTCGGCTCCCCATTTCGTTCTTTTTCCCCTCGGTCCGGTGTTTCTCACGCCTCCAGCTTCCTTTCCCTCTGCCTGTCACCCAGACTTATCCTCTGCCTGCCTTCCCACCTCCCCTGGTGCCTAGCACCTGCCTTCCCTCCTTCTACCTGCTCCTTCTCAGGTTTCCGGGTCTTCCGCAGTCCCAGGTCCTGATTCCCGACCACTCCCTGGTGGCCCTCTTGCCCTGGGCTGGGGCACTAACTGGCAGGCAGTTTTCAGGGTGTGTTTTGTGTTGTGTTTCCTCTGTCCTCCCTCTCTTTCATGCTCTCTCTCTGCCTCCTCCTTGTCCCTCTCCTCAGTACCTTTCTCAAACTTACAGTTGTATGTGTTCAGGAGGAGACTCCCAGCGTGGGCAGCCTCAGCGTTAGGACAAACTGGCTGCAGAGTGTGGGGGTGGGGTGCCCCCTTCTGACCCTCAGCTCCCAGCAGCTCCTGGCCCTCCTAGCCAGGCTAAGGCCGAGCTCCTTGCTGGCTGGCTTGAAATGCTCCCTTCCCCTCTATTTCCCACCTCTCTTCTCTCTCCTTCCTCCTCCCCTCTCCTTGAGTTGGGAGTCCAGGTTGGCAGGACATCATTGTGGTAGTCATCTTCTCCCGGCCTCTTTCTGGGAGATGCTCTAAAAACAAAGGGGGGGGGGGTTCTGAAGAGAAATCGAAGTCAACGCAAGGGCAAGCAGAGCAGCTTCCTGGGCCAGCCTCGAAGAGCGCAGTTCTGCCCCCAGTTTTGGAGGCTTCTGGCCGGCCTCCCACTCCCTGGCAAGGGCGATGCAGCCAGCAACCTGGCCAGGGGATCGCAGAGAGGGAGAAAATGAGGGGAAAGAACAAAAGGAAGGCAAATGCCAAAGCTGGGGAGAAAGGAAAGAGAACTCAAAGGAAGGGGAAGGAAATTGAAGAATGAAAATTGAAAGGATTTTGCAGAAAGGAGAAAGGGAGAAAAGAAATAGGACAAGGAGGGAATTATTTTAATAAAATTCGAATTTATCTAATTCACGTCATTTGTCTTAGCTTGGAAAATAATTCCGAGATTTTTTGCAAGCTGTTCTTTTTTTTTTTTTTTTTTAAGGTAAATAAGATTCTAAATAGAAAGCTCCTCCCCATCAGTAGATTAATAATTAAGGATAATTTGTAACTTTTCACAGGGAAACTTTTAGACCTGGTTTGGGTCCGTGCTTCGGAACAGAGCCGAAAAGGGAGAGCTGTGGTGTTGTTCCCCCCTACCCCCGCCCCCAGCATATGTTTAGCGTAACAGGGGGAGCTTTACAAAATACTCCTGGGATAAAATAGATTTCCTTAAATAATCTCCAAGCACTGGGAATCCGCGCCGACGCCTCGGAACGTTGCGGGTCCCCGCGAGCCGGGCAGGAAAGCCTAGCTCCTTTCCGGAGCGAGAGAACCCGGGCCCGCTGCCGTCTTCGCCCTGCCTTGTCTGCAACCCGGCTTGGCCGCCCCTGCTCGCGCGCTCCTCTCTTGCCGGTTCTGCGGACATCACGCCGAGCCCCGGCCACCCACTGAGTGCCACTTTGAAACCCAAAGTGAAGCAAGGCAAGCCGAAGGGGGTCGGCGGAGGGAGAGAGCCGCGCGCCGGCCCGCGGGCTGGCGGGCTTGGCAGCCTAGAGCTGCAGCCGGAGTCGGCGCCCGCGGCAGTGGCGCGTTCCACGCCCGACTCAACGCCCGCTCCAGGAGCCCACCCTGGACCCCCACCGTGCCTCCTTCCAGTCCCCACCCTTAGACTGGGGCCCAAGGGCTGGGCCCGGAGCCCGGCGAGGCTGAATTATTCATCTTTAATTTGCCGGCGGCCGCCGCCTTTTCATACCGGTAACGCGAGTTCTTCCCGGGGCCTAAATTATTGATGGTCGGTGTTTGGAGGGAGGGGAGGGTGGGGAGTGGGGCTAGAGGGTAGGTAGGGAGACAAGCGGGGGTAAAAGGAGAGGTTCTTTCCTCCGCCAGCTGCTCGATCAGAGGATAACTCCCCAGAGGTTTCGCCCATTTTTGCTCTTGGCCCCCCAAAAGGGGACGAGAGGGAGATGAGGGGAGCGCAGATGTCCCCGCTTTTTCCGAAAGTCGCCTGAGGCTAGCAGGGCAGAGGCTGCAGGTTGCCGGCCCCCTCCGGCCCGCTCGGCAGCTGGAAGTCTCTGCGCTCAGATTGCTCAGTAACTGTGGCTGCCGATTGATCGCTCTGGGTGCAGGATTTCTAGACTGCTGCAGGCCCGGGAGGACCGGGCACGGGGCAGCGCCCTCCGGCCTGGCACCCGGTGGCCACCTGGCTCCGAGGTGGGGAGCCCGGGCTGCAGCAGGGTTGGAAACCCAGAGCCTTCCTCTCGGCTTGGCTAGGAGAGCAAACGCCCTTGGTGCTCAGTTGCCTGCGCGGAAGCCGTAGCTAAGCTGTCGGAGGGATGCGAGCTGGCTTGGACTGGCTGCACAGGGTGCCCCCTGAGCCCTCAGCCCGCCGGGCGGCCTGGACCAGGCGACCTGGGCGAGGTGGTAGGCCTCGCCTCCGGAGCCGCGCGGCAGCAGGCGAGCCGGAGGAGCCTGTGCTCTCCGCTGCTGCCGGCGCCGCTCCGCGCTCCGCCGCCTCCCGGTCTCTGAGCGCGGCAGAACCGGGGCCCCTGCCTCCTCTGCCTTCCTGCCTCCACATGGTTTTCTTTGAACTGTAGACACTTTAGAGGCAAGGGGAAAATATGGTCCCCAAATATCTAAAAACCAAAAAAAAGAAAGAAAGAAAAACTCACGATAAAAAAAAAAAAAAAAACAGAGGTAGGAAAGCTCCGATTAAAAATAAATACAAAGAAACAAGTAGGGAGCAAAAGGACTTAGCCTGTCAATGTGCTAGGAGTCCCCTATGAACAGAGTCAATCAGACCCGGATTCCCCCAAAATCGCCCGCCTCCAAGACCTAGCACGCACGGACAACAACTCCCCCTTCCTGCGGCACAGGCCGGGACCCCTCTCAGCCGTCCGTCCTCTGTCCGGCCTTTCCCCTCCTAGCTTTCCCTACATTCTTCCCTGCTGGCATGAATTCCCCCCTTCTGTTTTCCTCTCCCTACCCTTCCCCTCTTTCTTTTCTTCCACCGGGCTTCTCTACTCCCTCTGCACTTTCTGTTTCGCACCGCCGTGGTCTACGAGCCGCGTTCTTTCCCATCCCTGGGCTCTGTGTGGGTGCTGACGCGTCTCTACGGCCTCGCGGTTCCAACCCCCAATCCTCCGCCTTGTGGCCCGCGGGCCACCCCTCTCCGCGAGTCCGGGGACATGCCCTTCCGCCCCTAGCCGCGGACTCTGACTAATGACCGGTCCCTGCTGTGTGTGGGGTGTTGTGTTTTTTTTTTTTTTCTTGTCTTTCCCCAGCAGGGCACGGGGGTGTGAACCAGCTCGGGGGGGTGTTTGTGAACGGCCGGCCCCTTCCCGACGTGGTGAGGCAGCGCATCGTGGAGCTCGCCCACCAGGGTGTGCGGCCCTGCGACATCTCCCGGCAGCTGCGTGTCAGCCACGGCTGTGTCAGCAAAATCCTGGGCAGGTGAGGGCCTCGGAGCTGCCCCGGGCGACGCCCTGCCTCCTTCCCCGGCCAGCCCTGGGTTTCCGGCCGCCGGCCCCAGGACTCTGCTGAAAGCCCAGGACGCCAAGCAGAAGAGGGAGAGCCCCCGCTCGGGAGGAGCCCGAGAGCCGCTCCTTTTGGAGAGGACGCTTAGGTGGTGGCTGCGGCTGCAGGAGTGAGGGTGGAACAGGGTCACCCAACTCCAGGGCCCTCTCATGGAGGCGGCAGGATTCCCTGCCTCAGAATGGGAGGGGCGCCTCTTCTAGCCAAGAAATGTGGACTAGGGGTTAGGTGAATGGGGTGGGGAGCGTAAACGGGTCCCCAAGAGGAGAAAAAGCAGTGTTTGGGAGGCCGAGGGAGGATACTGGCTCCCATAGGCGCTCTGCGCTCAGTGGGAAAGCGTTAGAGGTGGTGCCTCGGCCTGGGTGGGCCCGGAGGCTTCGCTGTTGCCCGGTTCCTTCTGCTCTTCCCAAATGAAAGTCCGTGCTTTCCCTCCCGGACGAAAATCCCGGCTGGTGTGCGCGCAGCCCACGGCGTGACCGCCTCTGCGGAGGAAGCGTCCCCCTCGCCCTCGCCCTTGTCCTCCGGCGTGTCCCTCGCCCCAGCCAAGCGCCCTCTGGAAGCCCGCTCAGCCACGCTGAGGCTTCTCCCTCGGCGCCGCTGCCTCAGGCGGGAGAGCGGCTCAGCGGCCCCTGAGCCTGCAGCCCCCTGCCGCCGCTGCCTCTCGCTGACCCTGCCGGCCTTCCCGGCGCAGGTACTATGAGACGGGCAGCATCAAGCCCGGCGTGATCGGCGGCTCCAAGCCCAAAGTGGCAACGCCCAAAGTGGTGGACAAGATTGCTGAGTACAAGCGACAGAACCCGACCATGTTCGCCTGGGAGATCCGAGACCGGCTCCTGGCTGAGGGCATCTGTGACAACGACACGGTGCCCAGCGTCTCTTCCATCAACAGGTGAGCAAGCCACCCCGCCTGCAGGGTGGGACTCCAGCTCCCTCTCCTGTCCGCGGGGCATCTTTCCCCCAAGGTGTCAGCTCTTTCTCCAGCCTCCACCCTTCCTCCCAGCTCCAAGCCCGGAAGACCCTTTGGGCAGGGAGAGGGGACCTGGGAGGCAGAGAGATAGACAGGGCTGTCTCTGGCCCAGGGCTGGGCGTTCCCTGCCAGGCTTCTCTCCCAGTGTCCTGGAAATGAATCCAAGTGTTGATGATAATTAAGACTCCAAGATTAGGAGCCTCGGTACCTAGAGACAATCACAGCCCGCAGCCAAGCCTTTAAAATGACCAGTGTCTATTCATCACCTCCAAACAGACTTCCCTTTCTACAGGCATGCTCCCTTCCCCAGGGGCAGCCTCCTGTCCTGGCTCCCCCACCCTGCCAGCTCCCACAAAGCCAGCCTCCCTGGAGCCCAGGCCACGCTAGGCAGCTCCTGCACAAGTTTCCGGCTTACAGGCACTGGTATCCAGGCCTGCGGAGCAAATGCTGCCAACCACCAGCCAGCAGTTGGTGGGAGGAGTGGAGGAACTGGGCAAGGAGTGGGTTGCCAGGCAGGGAGGGAGGACTCTGGACCCCAAGGCTGAACCCTGGGAGATGCCCCCAACCATCTAGGGTGACTATCCCCAGGCTAAAGTCTTTGCACTGATGATAGGCTTAGGGAGACACAGACCAGAGTCACTTCAACACAGAGTAGCACAGGGTAGGTAGGTCTCCCAATCCCCAAACCACTTCAATGCATGTGCACCCCATTCATGTGCACCCCAGGCCAGGGTGCAAGTGTGTCTGTGTGTGGTGGGTCCAGGACATACAAACAGCAGTTGGGCCCAGGATCCCAGGCTGGCTTCAGGATCGCAGAGCTGTCCAACCTGACATCCAAGAGACCGCTCACAAGTCACACACCAGCCAGAAGCAAATCCCAGACAGCCTTGGTCAGCCTTTCAACCCCTGCCCCCCATTCTACGGCAAACCCCAAATGAGAAAGACTAGGGCTAAGGGTTTCATACCCTTGTTATTCTTTGTACTCTTCATAGGCTCATTATCAGGGCAACTAATAATTCAGATGGTGCTTTTTTCTGAAACTGGCATCACGTATCAAGGTTTTTTTTTTTTTAATATTTTGCAAATGATATGGAATTATCCCAAATCATCCTGAAAACAGCAGGTAAAATTAGCTGGTAGAATGTACCTTGGCTAAAGAAGATTCCCTCTGCCACACTCGTGCTGTAACGTGCTGCGAGAGACCCCAGAAATTATCCCAGTGTGTGCCATCTGTATTAAAATGGTTATTCAGTTATGAACAGGGTAACATAATACTGATCAGCTAATTATACACCCTCCGAAAACCCTCCAGCTCCCTGGGCCTGCTTCAGCCAGGTATTGAAAGCACAGCGGTTTGACATTCAGACCTTCAGAAGGAGCTGGAGAAAGATGCTGGCTGGTTTGGGAGGGGAATGAGCCCTTTTGCATTTAAAAGCCAGGGGAGGAGGCTGAGGAAGCTCTGGGGCTGAGGCAGGAGTGGCATTCAGGGAAGGGGAAGAAGCAATGTTTTCTGCTGCTGGTCCTAGGAGTGAGCTGGAACTGAGGTCTTGGGAAGAGGGTAGCCGGGGCCAAGAGCGGTCCCGCTGAAAACTGTTGTTGGGACTGGGTGGCGGTGTTCTAAAGGACGTTTGCAAGAAATGCTCACTGGAAGTGATGGGACTGACGAAACTTTAGAGGAACCCAAGGCATAGATGGTTAAGGCAATTTGCTTCTTATGGTGTAGAGGGGCAGCGGTGGTGGCAGCCATGTCTAGCACCCCTTGCCATCCAACAGACCACCCTCACTGGTTGAGATGTTTTGGAAGCAAGGTTTGGCACAAGTTTGGAAATGCCCTCATTCTGAAAAGCCATGGAGAGCAGGGTACAGGTTACTCTAGGATTATGCTCTAGAGGCCTTGAGGTGCACCCACCAGAACTGGGAAGTAGAGAAGTGAGCCGTAAGGGAGATGTGAGTGGGAGAAAGAATGACCTCTGCTTGACAGCTCTGACAGCTGCAGAGTCTGCTCAGCACACAGCCCTGTCACCTGAGGGGCTCAGAGGCCTCCTTTGGGTATGGAGACATGGCCATCTGTGGGCAGGTGTGGCTGGAGATGGAGAGAGAGTAGAGGAGAGGGATGGGGTGTGCCACTGACGGCATGGGCCATCGGCCGACTTTCATGAGGCTGGCTGGCTGGCCCTGTCCACAAGGAGCAGCCAAGCTATTCTTGATATTGCTTCGGGACAGTATCCTCCCATGTTTCATATTTCGGAAAGAATTCTGCGGACTTCCAGTGCTGGTGAAGTTGTGGCTGGCGGGATGCATCTGGGCACCACACCCTTAGCTTCATCCCCATCAGTGTTTTGCTTGATGGGGATAGGTTTTTCTGAGATGTGCTGTTTTACTCTAAAGCCTGATAAAGACAGATGTTTCTGCGGGTGCTGGTAATGTCAGAACTTTGCCCTTTTGCAGTTTTGAGAATCCTTCTCACTGTAGGAAGAAGCTGGAGATTTCTTCTGTGCAGGAAGTGCAGAGTGTTGTGAATGGGTGGTTCTTGCATTCTGAGGTTTATTGTTGGTGAGGTGCCCACTGTGCTGGGTACTTTACAACTGTGATGAGTAAGGGTGTGCATGTGTCAGTGGTTGGCAAGAAAGGAAGCCCACACATGCTCACCCACCTGAGCCAAATTGTAAGGTGTTTCACTTTCCCCTCCCCAAAACAGATGCTGTCGCCGCACTTGAAATATGCTGTTATGGTTATGAACTAAATTGCTTTTCATGCTTTAAAAATGGTTTTGGCATTCTCCAATCCTGTCGCGATAAAGCCTTGGCCATCCATCCCACACTCTCCATGAGCAAATCCTCATAGAAATGTCCATTTGAGCCAATGGAGTGGGTCAGGGAGCCCCTTCTGCCCCCACCACTGTTGTCAAAAATCCGTAGGGTTGACTAGGTTGCTTAGTGCATGGAATTTATCTAAATCATTCTGAATATTGGGTTACTGATCACTGAGCATGGAGTTACCAGCTCTTCAGCTTGTACACCACTGCTGTGGAGGGAGGGTATTTATAAACAGGTGACTTTAGGGTGAAATCTGGGATGGGAAATGGCCTGGAGAGGGGAGAAATGGAGGGAGATTCATGCTACTGAAAGGGGAAAAAGTCACCTAGTTACATTGCTGAGCAGTTGACTAGTCAGGAAGGATTTTTCTGATTATATACCAAAGTCTTCTGGTTTGGCTATTGCTCTGGGCAGGGAATACAGCCCCTTTTTAAGTACACATTGCTTGAGTCTAGGGTTATCGAAGATCCCCTGAGGGTTCTCTCTCGGAATGAGCTGACGGTAAGGCCATCACTCCCTAGCTTCTTCAGCCTGCCGCACACTCCCTGCTCCTGGATCTTTTGAGTGGACTCTTCCAGAGTCAACTTCACACCGATCACCTGCCACCCCACACTTTCCCTTAGCCTGTTTGGCTCTTGATGAGCACATTCATGCTGCAGCCCCAGTGCCGTGTTAGAGAATTCCTTCCTGTATCACTCAGGTATCCCTCCTGTGTCATTCCCAAGTCTTCTTCAGAAGCTTGGCAGTGGGGCGACAGTGGTCTACCAGCTGTTCATTCAAAGACATTTCCAAATAAGCTGGGAACCACTCATCCTAGCCAAGGAATATTGAAGACATGGTCAGGGCTGGGGTCTGTCTCCCTCTCTGAAGCTCAGCTTCCAGAAGTATCATGCGTTTGACTCTTGGACCTGACTTGGCATGAAGCTGGGCCAGAGGGGCAGCATTTCCTGCCACATTTCCATACTCTTGCAGCTGTTTGGTCGCCAGGGCTGTTGGCCTCATGGCAGACAGCCAGGGCAAGTCTGTGGGTGAAGAAGAAGACTTCCCCCCACAGAGAAATGAGAGACATAAGGACAGAGTACTTGCCTTTGGTGGCCCAGGGCCTAGCAGACTGGGACACATATAGCAGACAGACATTCCAATTTCTGTCTGAGAAGACTTATTCACCTGTCCTCTCCCAGGGAGGGTCACCTGCTGCTAAGGTTGCTCATCATTAGAATAAAAGGTGAAATAGGCAGGGCTGTTGATCTTCTTGGAGTCTCTGAATGGTGCAAACCGTTAAGCACTTGGCTGCTAACTGAAGGGTTGGCTGTTCAAGTCCACCCAGAAGTTCCTTGAAAGAAAGGCCTGGTGATCTACTTCCAAAAATTCAGTCATTGAAAACCCTGTGGAGCACAGTTCTATTCAGACACACACGGGGTTGCCAAGAGCTGGAATTGAGTTGACAGCAACAGGTTGGTTTTGGTTGGTCTTCTTATTCCTCAAAATGAGATGGAGTTGTCCTTATGAAAAGCCCATTTTTGTGTTCTTAGCTGTTTTAGGCTGGGCTTCTTGGCCAGTGTTGTATAGGTCTGTCACTCCCTGCTAGCTGGCCCAGGGCAGGCTTTCAGGCCACTAAAAGGCTTTCAGGTGAAAGCAATGGCTGGTTGCCCTGAGTTCTTACCTCAGCTGGCAACTCTTCAGAAGGGAAGACAAGAGTGGTTACCCCTAACGAAAGGTCTAGGTGGATTTCAGAAGGTGATGCAAAGAAGAAAAGAGAGGGAAAACCCTAAATAAATAAATAAAGTGTGTCCCAACTGTTCTGAGAACTCAATAAAACAATCACATCAAATATGAAGAGGCATAAATCTTGTGTCTGCACAGGTAACCTACTCAATTGCTTTTATTATCGCTCAGGCTGCCTCCTCCATTTATTACCGTCCATGGCCTGAGCAAAGGAGGCTGCATGGAGGGTGGTCTCCAGTGCAATCCTACACCCCAAGAGGCAACAATCAGCCCATACAGCCAGGGATTTCGATGGGAGTCCAGGAAGGGCCCATCTGTCTGCATGAAAACCAATCAATAACTCTGTAACCAGAGCCCTTGTCCCAGGGAAATGGACAACACAACAGTTCAGTAGAGGGTCCACAGGGGGAATTAGCCAAGTGGAGATGGGGCCAGGCAGGGGCAGCCCCTAGAGAAGGGAAACAAGGGTACCTGGGGAAGGGGATACTGGGGAGGAGTGGGGATGCGGCAGGGAAAGCAATGGATTTGTGTACATATTGGCACTACTATGCAAAGTAGATCCAAGAAATAAGAGGCAAACTGGAAGCTGGGGTGGCAGAGAACAAGCATTTTGGAGGGTAGTTGAGGAATGGGCTTGTTCTGATACACAACGGATGATGTGACTGTGTATGTGATGATATGTGCTTGTGAAGATATCTAGAGAAAGAGCAGCAATAGTAGTAACTGGTGCAGAAAATGAATCCACCCTCCACCTCAAGAGCCTGCATTCTGAAGAGGGGGCTCCCTGTGAGCCCACATGGGATGGGCTACTACTTTCCAGGCTTCTCAGCAGAACTGACAAGGCACACCTTAAACCAGTGACCCCTTTGTCTGCTCCCAGCTTTCTAGATCTCCAGCTCTAGCTGCTCTGCAACTTTGCCCCTTAATGCTCAAAGTCCGTCCTTAGCCCCTACTCGTTGCTACCTGTAGTTGGAGTTCTTATATTAAGAGGAAAATGTGTATATTGGAAAGAATTCCTTGTTCATTTCCTGTTCTTTAAAAAAATGCAGTCAGCAGTGCTAACCTGGCCTGCCAATTCTCTAAATCCCTGCTGGTTCTTCTCACACCT
The DNA here is from genome assembly GCA_030035585.1 of Dugong dugon. Taxonomy (NCBI): domain Eukaryota; kingdom Metazoa; phylum Chordata; class Mammalia; order Sirenia; family Dugongidae; genus Dugong; species Dugong dugon. The sequence goes on from CM057475.1 coordinate 53,736,063, forward strand.
CCTCTACGCCTCTAAGCCAGGTGTCCAGACCTTGGATTCTTGCAGGGGAAGCAGCTACAGGTGCAGAGTGTGCCCAGTGTGGCTCACCCGGCCATGGAGGTGCATCTAGAGAAGGGAGAGGGCTCGTGACAAATCTGAGGAGTAGGAAGCAGTGTATTCTAACCAATGCCCAAATAACAAGTAAAATACTGAACAAGTGAAAAACTGAATCACCTTGTGTTTATCTGTCTACTACTGAACTACAGATTGAGATGTTTTTCTCCTGTGGAACAGGCTGTTTTGGTGCTATAAAGGTGCAACTTGAATATATTCATGACGGTTCATCGGCATATAGGTTGATATCTTCTCTGTGTGTGTTGTGTGTGCCTACCTCTGTCTGCTCATCGGTGAAAGTGCTCTGAGGCCAAGAGGTGAAAGGTAGGAAGGCTCACAGGACAGGACCAGCAGTCACAGACAAAGGCTGAACCCCCTGTACTTTGGATCACCGGGTCAATCAGGGGAATAGCCACTGGGCCATTGTTGAAGTGGCATAGGACTGGATTGGAGTCCTCATTTCATAATTTAGGCAAACTGGGGCCAAATTGTCATTCAACTATTATTTGCAATATAGCGTAACCCTCTGAAGTCCAATGAGAGGGGCTTTGCTACAGTGAAGCCGTTGTGTGATGGAGAGCTGTGTGATCAGTTGCCTGCACTTCTTTAACACTCGAGTCCCAGCCCAGCTGGCAGAATTAGTTAGGGACCAACTGCATAAGCAGGGTGAGGTGAGACTATCGCTCCCTGTAGCTAAGGGGGAGCCCTGGTGGTGCAGTGGTTAAGAGCTCAGGCCGATAACCCAAAGGTTGGCAGTTGAATCTACCAGCTGCTCCTTGGAAACTGTATGGGGCAGTTCTCCTCTGTCCTATAGGGTCGCTGTGAGTTGAAATCCACTCGATGGCAACTAGTTTGGTTTGTTTGCTTTTTCATAGCCAGGGAAGAGAGGGTGAGGTGAGGCTATAAGTGGAGGGAGGGAAAGGAAGAAGGGGGACTGGAAGAGTGAGGACAGAGGCGATGGAGCTGACGGTGAAAGGAGAGGTCCGGGAGCTGACTTGGCCTTGATGGTTTGGGAATGCAGTGCAGGGAACTTCAGAGTTGGGGGAAGCTTGAAAAGGAGAGATTGGAGCCTACTCCTATAAGCCAAGGCCTTAGGTAGCCCTGCAAGATCTTGGAGGTGGGTGGAGGGAGCCAGAGCTCCAGGGTAGCTGGTAGTCTAGGCTGAAGGGGGCATAAGGAGAGGCCTAGAAGGTAGTAAAGGAGAAAAGGGGTAGGGCCAGCCAGGGAGGAGAAAGGTGGGCAAGTTTCTGAATAGAAGCCTAAGCAGAGGAAGTGGCTTGTTGTTAGGTGCTGTCAAGCTGATTTTTTGACTCATAGCAACCCCATGTGACAGAGTAGAACTGCCTCGTGGGGTTGTTTAGCCTGTAATCTTTATGGGAGCAGATCGCCAAGTCTTTCATCTGTGGATCTGCTGGGTGGGTTCGAACCAACAACCGTTTGGTTAGTAGCCGAGCGCTTAACCGGAAGAAGTGGCAGGGGGAGGTAAAGTCACAGGGCTGGGGGAGTGTGCAGTCCCCCTGAGAGTCGAGTGTGGGGGCACAGGTGTGGACCTCGGCCGCCTGCACCAGCCGCACACTACAAGGCAGGCCAGGGAGGCCGTGGGTCTGCTGCAGTCGAGTCGCCAGCCTGGTCCCTGGCGGGCCGCAGCAGGGAGAGTGGAGAAAGGCCAAGAGGAAGGGAGGGCGATCCCTATTTCCTGGGGGTTCCAGATTAGAGCCTTTCCATCCAGGATCCTTTGACCACTTTGCTATGGACTGCCTCTCTCTGGCTGCCTTCCATCCGGCCCACACTTCTCTGTGGTGCTTTCCCTCTGCAGTGATTTAGAAACAAGAAGGCCATGACGGCAGCTCCAGGCAAGGGGAGGAGGCAGGGCTGTGTGACGGGGCAGCAAGCTGGAAAGGGATTTGCATCCACCTGGTAGACAGAGTAACATAGAGAAATCAGAGAGAAGGATGGGAGAGGCCTGGGTGTTGGGGGTGGGACAGAAAGGGAGCACAAAAATGGGCCCAGAGCAAATGGGAGCGAGCACCGGGGCCGGGCCGAGCATTTCCTGGTCCTGACGCTCCCGTGGGTCTTTGCTGGGCCAGGCTGCACAGCCCCTTTCTGGCAGGCAGGCAAAGGAAGCTGAAGGAGACCTGGAGCCTTGTGGGCAGTATCAGCCTAACAGGGCACAGGGATGGTGAGAGAGGAGCCCTCATTCTGTCCCTTACCCTGTGATCTCCTCCTTCTTAATCCTAGAAGACAAGAGGCTGTGCCTGCCATAGTGTGTTACCAAGGGAAGTTGGCGAGTGTGTGTTGGGCTTCTCTGTGTGGCTTCGTTTTGGGAAGAGTGTGTGGGTTGCTAGCATCTGGCTAAGCCTGGCATTCAGGCCCTGGGAAGCTGTCTAAATGGCCCAGCCTTGCAGGGAGCTCTCCAAGAAAGTCAGTCTTGTTGAACTGGAGGCTGGTGGTTTCCTGTTCAGAGGGTTTCTGGCTGAAGCAGTTGTTTGGTCCCGGAACAGAAGTTCCTGCCATCATCCAGAAGGCGTGCCTCTTTAGAGTGTCAGTGTACATTATTAGGAGAGTGCAGGGTTGAATGGACAGTAGTCGTTCTGATGGGTTGGTGAGTGAGTGTCCTGTCAGGTGTGCAGTGGGTCCTGTGTACATGCCCATATCTGGGGGCATGGACACTTGTGAGCTATGTGCTTTTGCTCTGCTGGCTGTGAGTGTGTCGAGTTGTGTGATGGCCGGGGAGGTGTGTGTGTGTGATCCACTGCATACGATACTACGGGAGCTGGTACCAGTTGCTTGGCTTGTGTCTGCTAAGATCCTCCATGTTTAGTAAGGACAAAGGTCAAGATATTTATCTGCAAAGTGGATACCTCCCCTCCCTGCCCTCGGTCCTTTCCCCTTCTCCTTCCTCTTTCTTCTCCTCCTCATTATCACTCTGTTAGCTGGTTTGGGTTAGGAGGCCGATCTCAGCTGACTCTAATTGAAGAGTGAAGAGAATTTGATAAGCTAAGGAAGGCCATCCTTCCTCTAGGGACCAGCAGAGGTTTTATGTTGCCCCACGCCCTCTGCTTCCCTAAGGAGCTGACACTCACTGGCCAGCAGACTGTGACTGCCTGGCCTCAGGGAGAGCCAGAGGAAAAGAGCAGGGGTACTTGGGGTTGGGACTTGGGTTCCTTTCCCCAATCACTGTGGGCCTGGGAGCGAAAGCCTAAGAGGGCCCCAGATGAGAGAGGAAGAAAGGGTGGAAGAGAGACAGCAGAAGACAGGATGAGAGAAGCGACAGCTAGATGTGGTTGATACTGACCACCCCCAGTGAAAGCTTGGTTTTTGGCCACAGAAATGGACTGGGCAGCGGTCTTTCTATTAGACAAGAAATTCTGTCTGCTGGGTTGAGCACTCAGCTCTTTGCAGAGGTCACAGCCCTGGTTAAGGTCTAGCTCCTCCTAGAAATAGTGTTTTCACCCTCACTCTCACCCCACTGCCCCCCTATCCCAGCACAAACACATCTGCCTCTTTCCAGTGAACTTGACTCTGAGAACCAGGTAACTCCGGGAAGGCAGAGCAGATTCCGCAGATGACCTCCCAGAATGAGTACAGAAAAAGTTGAGAGAAATTCATTTCATGGCCAGTGGCTGCTTAGAAAAGGAGATCCCAGCATACGAATGTGATAAATGTTAACTGAACATTAATCGCATTAAAGAGGGCCCTATAAACTTTTCATTTCTAATTAAATTCATCCAGTGATGCTGCCCAAGCGAGTACTCTGGGCCTTTGTTTATGTGGAAAATTAAAATGCAAATACAATGGGATTTATTTCCAGGAGCAGAGTGATGGGCTGGTCCCTCTGGCTACTGGTCTCTATGCCTATCAGAGTCAGGTAACTGCTTTTTCGGAGGCGTTGTTCCCCTCGGGACAGATTCTGATGTGAAGCAGAAGGCCAGAGTTCAAGGTCAAAGAGAGTTAGAAGTGGGGAGAAGGTGTGGAAAGAATTGAAGAGAAGGAGAAAAAGGCATTAGATGGATGACCTAGGGACCTAGCACTACAGGGAAGCCTTGTCTTGGTTTCCCACCCTCTAATTCACACCGTCTAAGAGAATAGAAGCCCTGGTGGCCCAGTAGTTAAGAGCTTGACTGTTAACCAAAAGGTCGGCAGTTCAACACCAGCTGCTCCTTGGAAACCCTATGGGGCAGGTCTATTCTGTCCTACAGGGTCGCTATGAGTTGGAATTGGCTCAATAACAACAGGTTTCAGTTTTTTGGTTTTTGGTAAGAGAATAGAAAGGAGACCTGGTGGATCAGTGGCTAAGCACTTGGCTGCTAAACGAAAGATCAGCAGTTTGAAACCACCAGCTGCTCCACGGGAGAAAGATGTGGCAGTCTGCTTCTGTAAGGATCACAGCCTTGGAAACCCTATGGAGCAGTTCTGCTCTGTCCTACAGGGTCTCTATGAGTTGGAATTGACTCGACGGCAATGGTTTTTTGTTTTTGTTTTTTTAAATAGACCCCAAAACCTTGTTTGTGCATTATAATATCATTTCAAACCTCCTCTGCAGCTCTGGATGAAGGATGTGCATAGGAGGGAGAATTTGGAGGAAGCAGCCTGCCAGACATATGTAGGCCTGCTCCTGAAAGAACTGAGTGCTTATCAGGAGGGAGGGCCCAGGGCCTGGATTCATCTCCAGCTCGTCAAGGGTTAGCTGCTGTCCACATCATGGTTTCCCTGGGCTCTTCCTGCCAGTGCCAAGCGGCACTGACACAGGGCAGGGGAGCATAGAGGCACAATCTGAGGAGGACGTAGCGCATGCAAGGCCGCCTGCACGCAGCCTTCTTGCACGCAGGGAGAGCGGTTGCTCATGAGAATAAACTAATGTACCTTGCAAGGAGTCCTTTAGTGCCATGATCCCTTTGATGAAAGCGATAATCCTAAATGCTATTGAAGGGAACGATCTAAAGTTCCTATTTACTAAAACATAAAAAATAAAGTCGAGGGGAGAGAGAACCTGGGTAAGAAAAACCATTTGAGTAGATGTGTTAGAGACACTGAAAGATAGCTCTGCTGCTGTATGGATGAGGCAGTTGTAAATATCATTAAAAAGCAGAGAGAGAAAGAAAATGGAGTTGGGAGAGATGATAAAAGGCAGAGCACTAAATCACAAATAGGGTTAAATGTACAAAGTCACAAACCAGATTTACGCCAAGCTTTGGCAAAATCTACAACTTGGACTGAAAATAACGTAGAGACACTTAGTGTACAGGCTGGCAGGCATCTGGAGAGTGGATGAGGCCATGTCAGCAAGAAGAGGCTGGACTGGCCACAACGTGGCCAAGCTACTCTCTGGGCTGGACACTGGGATGGGATTGATCCATCATACTCTGCCGTGCAGGGATCTGATTGGGCAGGGCTCTGTAGATAGTCAAGGGTACAGCCTTACCAGGTTTTCAAAGGTCTTTAAGCACAACAGTCTCTCGTGAGCTGGATCCATATTCTAATGGATCTCCAAGGTAGCAACTCATTCCCAGAATGGAGTCTGCTTGACTGGTTTTGTCAAATAGCGGCTACCCCTGTTCTCTTCAGTGTGTTTTATTCTGGGTTATTCTTTTCCTCTTTAGCGTTCACTTATGTCTCTTGGAAATGCATGAGCATTTGCTGACAAATGGGTTAATGATTGTGGCAACTCCCAAACGTCTGGAAGAAAACCAAAAACTTCAGTCAGTTTTCTATAAAGGTTGTCAATATGATGCCAACTATCTGGTGATTTAGAAATATTCACATCATTGATTGAATGTCTCAGTTTTCATCCAGGCACAGAATCAACACCTGTTTTCAGAGAAGAATATTTAAGGAAACAAAATGTCATGGTTAGAAAGCATCTTTGATGCATTTGGGTCTGATCTTTGGTCTGAAGGGAGGCTGGGCCTGGCCCTAAAGTCAGGTGGAAACCTGGTGGTGAGAGCATTTAGTGTCTGAACAGTCACAGCTGATGCGCACTTCCCTTCCCCTGCCAGTTGGTCTGGAAGGCAAATAGTTTTGCCCAACTAAGCTTCAGCTGTCTTTTCAGCTTGGTTTTGATAAGAGAACCCACTTTGCCATCTTAAGTGAGAATACCAGGTTTCTCAATAGATATGGTCTTTCATTTATTTATTCTTTCATTCATCTATTTAAAAACTCTTTACTGAGTGTCTACTATATGCCAGGCAATTTGCATAAAGCAATATGGTGTAGTGTAAGGAACTATAACTGGTTTCACTACTCCACAGGCTACATGGTTATGAGTAAATTTCCTATCCTCTCTGAACTTCAGTTTCCTTACCCATAATATGGGAATAATCATGTAGCTATCTCATAGGTTCTCATGAGGGTTAAATGAGCTAATCTAGTAAACCTTCTTAGAATTGTGCCTGGCAGATATTAAGTACTCAATCAATGTTAGTCAGTATTATTGCAACAATAATCATCAAGTGTATACTTCTTGTTATGCGTCTTTGTCCATGTGTGTGGGTTCTGGTTTGTGCGTGCATCAGCATTGAAATCTTTCAAATAAAAAAGCTTGAAGAGCCAAAGAATATTTTGTGAACAGAATTGTGTATCAAGCATGCTACTGAGATTTAGGAAAGGAGCCTGCTCTCTGTACTTCCAGAAATAAACACTATGATTCAGTTATCTGACAACTGGACAGAATTAGTCAATAAGTGTCCCCTTTGTCCACTTTCTTTTGAGAGCCAACCTCTGTGGACATGAGTGTGTGTGTGTGTGTGTGAATTTGTATGACTGTACACTCCTTCTCTGGGGTGAGCCTGTTATTGCTTAAAGAGTTAAAGGTTGGCATTGTCAGGGCTTCATGGCATTTTCATGGGTTGTGGTACTTTGCATTTTGTAGTTTTTTTTAAGGATAAAATGAAATAGTAGTGGAAAAATATCCTCAACTGATGGGTGTGAAGAGTTCTTCTGATTCTTAAATGTCATAGAGGGGAGAGGAAAGAGAGGTAAACAGGAAGAGGAGATGAGAGGAGACAAAACATGAAGGAAGAAGAGAAGGAGAAGCAAACAAATATTTGACAAATTCACCCGAAACCTGTCTGCTATTGTCCCCATATCTGGATGGCCAGGGATGCATGGGAGTTTGATAATCATTCTAGCTGTTCCATAGCTAAGGGATCAAAGATTTAAAAAACTTTTTTCAGGAGAAAAAAATGTACTTTGGGCTTAATCTAGTTGGTGTGATAGCTTAAAGTAATTGGATAACTGCAAATTCTCCTCCTCACTCTGTGCCCGACAAGAACAAAGATGGAAATCGAAGTTTTCCCAAACTCACAATGAATGATATGTTTCTGGCTCCCCATCTTTATGGGAAGTTCCATGGAATGAGGCTAAGGTCCAAACTTATTCTTGCCTGAGCTCTCCTTGCCCCACGTAACTAAGATGTGGCAGGTAGGGCATGTGCCCTGGGCGCCACTTGAGGAGGGGCGCTAATGAGCAGTTTTGACTGGCCATTACAGTTTCCATTGCCAACTGTGCAAGATCATTCAGCGATTTAAAACTAATTGTCAGAGGCACTGTTTTCTGTAGATAGGCCCCCGCCCTTTGGCCTAGTTAGGTAACCAGGTTCAGTTCAAGGGCTTTTTTCTAGAAGATCCACACCCAAATGCCTTAACATTCACTTATCTGATACCTTTCTTACCACTTCCTTAGTTCCCAAATTTAATATCTAGATTCCACTATTCCTCATTGACACACCTATTAGCTGGTAAAGGTCCTGATTTTTAAAATGAGAGTGTAGATCTTTCAAATGAGCTACATTTGAGTTCTGAGAGCTCAATCATATTTAAAATTTTTTGTAGGAAAGACACGTATGAGGGCCACTGTCGTCTTCTCTGCCTGTTCACCGCAGGGCTGGATGCAGTCCTCTGTAGACAGGTGGGCAGTGGTGAACTCCATCAGTCCCCATCCCCCGCAGCTGTCCAAATGGACCAGAAGGCCAAGGAGAGAACTGCCCTCTGCCCCGCCCTGCTTGACTGCAGCTTTTGCACTTCTCTACTTAAAACACACACACATATACACACACACGTACATGCACCTTGATTTATTTTGGAATTTTATATCCCTTAGCACAACATGAACACATTTGTACACATGCATGGGCCTGTCTTATGCCTGCTTTACTCAGCAAGTCCTTATATTAATAATAATAATAACTAACAAATGCTTACTGAACTAGGAACTGTTCTATGCATGTTACATGTATTAATTGATTTAAAACTCATGAACAACCCCATAGGGCTTTATAGGATTGTTTATAAATGAGGTAACTAGAGTACAGAGAAGTTAAATAACTTGCCCAAGGTCACAGCCTAGGTAGCAGAACTAGGATTTGAACCCATGCAGTACTGGCTCTAAAATCCACATGCTTATCCATTACACCGTACTACATATCAACCTTGTATCAAAGGAAGTGCAGGTATGTGTCATCTTTTGAAAAGTTCTATATATTTTGCTGTCTCATGCTCAGCTATGTATTCGTACATTTACTTGTAAGCTCAGAACAAGGACCTGTGCCTTAGTAGAAAGTCCTGCCAAGTCTATGTGTGCCTATGCTCTTCCACAACCTGTGTCACTGCTGAGCCACATCACCTGGGAATACTGGGAAGGAAGAAGATGCTGATGGGCAGAGCCACAGAGTGGAACAGATTGGGCATTCTTGAAACTAGAATTCATGTTGTTATTCCCATTGGGACTGGGGAATTTACTCCCATCCATTCTCCTCTAGCCCCAGCAGGGATCTAGACTCTCAACAAGCATAAGACTTACCCTAGGGGATTAATTTCAAATTAAACAGAGGAAGAGAGGAATGGCACCAGGACCTGTACCAGTGAAGTGGGGTCAGAGCTGTTCAGTAGAGCAAGGGCAACTTCGAGTAGCCAAGCCAGCTCTGGATTGGCTTCCAAGAATAGACCTATACATTTGGAAATCAAGAAGAGAGTTGTCCTGTATCTCTAGAATCTTCCTTCTGGAAACAGTGCAAATGACCAGGCCAGAGTAAGCTAGAAAGCTGAAGGACGGGCCCTCTCACCCACAGCCACACCGAGAAAGGCAATTATAGCAATTACCGAATCATACGCCACCACCCAAATCCAACATCATTACTCAACCCATTTTACCAAGGAGACACCCATTAACCTAATCTCTGAGACGTACATTGTAGGGAAAAAAAAGATGCTGATATGATCAATGAACATAATAATTCAAAGCAGAAACACAGACACTGTCACCAAACAATGCTCAAATTCCTCCAACTCAGTGTTACACAAAGTGCAGTCACCTTGGTACAATACCACAAAACACCAAGTTAACAAACCTTCAGCCAGCTGCCAGAATGCACTGGCGCAATGCAGTACACAGTAACACACAACACAATTCAAACGCCCCATCCCACAGGCACACCCATACACAAAGACTGAAATCATATCGCCATCTGAGTGATGGCAAGCACTGGTCAAGTGCTCACAGAGATGGAGCCAGCCGTGCAACATGCAATAGTGCAATGCCTTCTGCATACCCAGCAGAAGATGATCACAGCGGAAGCCTCCCAAACCCCAGCACACTCCTGATGTCTAGGCGCAGGAAAGCCTGCCAGAAAGCAGCAGCTCCCTCCCCTTTCTCCTGCAGGTGGATGTGCCCAGGCCATCAACTCCAATATAGGCCTCCAGGCTCTAGTTGCTAGTAAGAGAGTAAACTGTCCCCTGATCCTGCTTCCAGAGACAGGACAAATCAGCTGTATCTTGGTTGGGGGTTTAATAAGACTTTGCTGTTACTGAAAATAACAGAGCCCCGGGGAGCAAAGGAAAGGCAGGGGGAGGGCCTCGCCAAGCTGGGTGCAGGAATTCCCCTTCCTCCACCAAGCCCTGCCTTCTGGGGCCATTCCAGAGCCAAAGCCCTCTTGCTGGGTGTTCACTGAGTATCGATTCAGTCTGCAAGCAATTTTAATATTTCTTCAGGGACTTTCCAGCAACAGCACAAGTCATTAATTCACCCTCCCAAATTGCTTATTCAATAGCAGGAACATGGCTCCTGAATAAAGTCCCAGAATTTATGTGACTCGCACAAGTCAGGAGGTCAAACAACTGTTATGGAGCGAAGTTAAAAATCCAAATAAAATATTGACACTTTTTTGGGGAGGGGGAGGGAGAAGCAAAGGTATTTAAAATAGGTTTTCATTGCAATGCCCCCAGGATAAAGAGGGGAAAGAGACTGAAGACAAGTTGGAGTTTATAAAATCAATGGAATTTATTGCACATCTACTTGGCATTTAATAATTCTCTCATTTCCACGTTCCCCTCACCCCCACCCTGTCCTCGCCATAGACAGAGAGATACACAGGTATACAAATGCATATTTATGCACATCGATACTCGTGCATGGGCCAACATAAAAACACAATTGTGATGTGAGTGTCTCAAAGACCCTGGGAAGGGAATAGTGATGACTGTGGAGTCACGTATGACTGTGGCTTACACGTTTGACCAAAACAGGCATACTGGGCAAATATTTATGAACTAGGTTTTGATAAATTTATTCAGCATTATAAATCCTGGATCAGTGCAGTAGAACAGACATGAATATAAAGATAACACAAATCATAGAAACACAGAACATGGAGAAACACATCTGTATGCCGTCTTCCCATACAATCATATACATGAGCAACTATATAAGAAAATCTACCCTCAAAGCCTACCAGTGCGTATAATCCATAGCCACTTAACCTAACGTTGTGGTTGGTTTGTAACACACACATGATGCTTATCAAATACAACCGTGGCATGTACATGGGAGTCGGTAGGCATGTTTAGAATCACAGCTACATGTGATCTCTGTTAATCGTCTACATATACATTTGCTGAGCTGTTCAGATCATGGATGTTAAAAGACTGAAGGAAAAATTTGCTCATGCCCAAATAGTTAATAAATGCAAAGAAAGATAGAAATTTCCCAAAGAGGTACTATGGTCCAGTGTACAGATATTGGAGTCCCAGGCTTGCATCCAAAGTCTGGCTCCAACGCTATTAAGCACGTGACCTTGGGCAATTTGCTTAGCCTTTCCATTGCCTCTTTGATAAAGGAGAGAACATGCCCACTTTACAGAATTGTGGTTAGGATTAGAATGAGAAGATGCATTTATTACAGAAAATGCATTTCATATTCACAATATGGCAGGCACTGTATGAATAGGAAATATTTACTATATTAAATATAAAATATATGTTAGTTATTACTTTTACTACTATTATATGCAGCTCATCTATTCACGTATCAACAGGCCCAGCCTCTCACAGATTCTATCCGGATATGACTAACTTATTCTACCCAATGGCTAGCAGCATGAATTCTGGAGTCAGGCACCTTGGCTTAAATCCTAGCTCTGCTACTTAACAGCTGTGTGATCTTGTACAAGTTACTTCACCTTTCTGAGCCTCAGTTACCATATCTGTAGAATAAGGATAGATGGTACCTACTTCATAGATAGTTGTGAGAATTAAATTAAATAATCCCTGTAAAGTATTTAGCACAGTGTTTGGCCCATAGCAAACAAATGTTAGTTCACTATGTCCCCTAAGATTATGTTATTTTTCATAATAAGATACACTGTAATAATAATATTAATTTGTTATTCAATGAAGAATCATTAAGTACTTACATTATGCCAGGTAATGTTGCTAGGTCCTGGAAATACAATGGCGGGTAAAATAGACATGACATTTGCCCTCTCAGAGCTCAGAGTTCAGGGGAGGGCGCAATGTGAATTGGGTAAGCAGGAAACCAGTGTTCAGCTCTGTGCTAGACCCTGAGGAGAAGAGGGAAACAGAGAGAGAGAGATTGGAAAGCCAGGGTGGAGTTAGACTGGGAAAGATTTTGAAGGCTAGGAAATGTTGAATATATCCTGTAGGTAATAGGAAGCAATGGTAGGATTTAGTGACATCTCAGGAGGATCCCAAGATAGACTGATAGATTGTTTTTGAATACTGGAGTAACTAGGTGAGAAGTATGAGAAGCTAGAGGCCAGGAGATGGGGGAGTCTGTGAAGGCCCCACCTCTGCCTCCACAACGTGCACTCCCTTCTGCCCTCCGAGAGATGTGGGTATGTCTGTGAAGGGACAGGGAGGGTGGACAGGAACATTTAGGGAGCCGTGGCCCCAGCAAGGAGTCTATGGCAGCACCCCTTCTTCCATCATACTAGGCAGCCTTGTAGCTTCTGGAGCCTCCCAAGCAGGCCCATGGAGTGGACAGCTCCAGGCGGAAGCCCTGGTAGATCAGGGCAGGGCCTGTGACAAGAGGAGCTAGTCTGGTCACGCTCTGGGCTTGGCATGCACTGCAGACTGGTTCCCAAATGGTTAGTTAAACACATTGCCCCTTAATTTTTAAACTTATGCATATCTTAAAGTTAAATCAATCCATATGCTTGCGTTTCATCATATAAACCATCACTATTGCGGCCAGCCTCATGGCCCATCTAGCCTGGTAAATTATGTCTGGCCTGGGCTCCCAGGGACACATGGTGGAGGGATTACGTCCTCAATGCCAGTCTTAGAAGGCAAGGCTGATGTGGAAAATATGCCTGATCACAAAGGGACCCACCAGGAATGTGTCATCCTGGAATGTATCAAGAACTATTTTGAAATTATTTTAATTTTTAACCTATAGTTTAGTCTCCACAGAGGAACTGATTAGCTTCTTGAACTTTGGTAGCTGTGTCAGTTGGAGTAAAGTTTATCAGATGGAGAGAAATGTGGTAGAGTATGAGTAAGGCACTTTCTTATAACTCTCTAAAGACTTCTCTATATAATCAGAAGGGTGATTTTCTCTGCCCAGCCATTCTCAAACATTAGAGAGTTCAAGGATAATCTGGAGAGTTAACTGTGAGAAATCCTAACTCAGGAGGTCTGAGATGGGAGCCAGGGATTTTCATTTTATCAAGCCCCTGGGGATGCTAACATAGGTGGTTCAAGGACAATACTTTGAGGAAACCCTTCTGCAAGCTTTTTGGTATGGCGCTCATTTCCCGGAGCTCAGTTATGACTTCTGAGATGCAACAAAAGAGGCAGAAGTTCTTGACACACTTGGGGGAACCTTGGTAACCTTGGAACCTTTATATTCCAGCTACACCCCTCTATAGCCAGAATGGAAGGTCCTGGCCACAGCTTTGAAGAATGGCCTGTCTTAGTTAGCTAGTGCTGCTATAACACGAAATACTACAAGTGGGTCACTTTAAAGAACAGAAATTTATTTTCTCACAGTTCAGGAGGCTAGAAGTTCAAATTCAGGGCATGGCTCTAGGGGGAGGTCCTTCCTTGTCAGTAGCCCTGGTTGTTCCCAAGAATTCCTTTGCCTGTAGATGATGCTCACTTGGCATCTATCTTACCTCTGTGTATGTCTCTGTGTCTATTCTGGTCTTTTTATAACTCAGAAGTGATTAGCTTTAGGATCCACCCTACACTGGTATGACCTCACTAACATAACAAAAGAAAAATTCTGTTTCAAACAGGATCATATTCCCAGCTACAAGGGCCAGGAATTCAACACATATTCTGGGGGGAACACAGTTCACACCATACCGTGGCCTTACTCTCATCAGTGGCTGTTCTGCACAGTGCTCAGAACCCTGCCTGCCATGTGGTTAATTCTCCAAACTGAAGCACGCAGGGCATGCGAGTGGGCAAAACAACGCTGGACTCTGCACAAACTGCAAATCCAAAGCCTAAGAAAACAGTTTCTGTTAAGAGCCTCTGACCGTCAGTGGGGAGGGCAGGCGCAGGGTGAATGCTGTTCCTTTTGGGGGCCTGTGGGAGGGAGGAATTAAATTTCCATTTTTTAGTTCCTGTGTTGTGCAGAGGGGATAGCCCAGTTCCCTAGGGTTCTCAGGAGTAGGGAGAGGTAGAACCATTTTTAGGAGAGAGAAAATTTTCCCGGATGATCTGTGATGTCTCTAGGTTCTGCTATGAAAAGTCTCCAGCTGTTGGTGTTACTCCGGCTTGCCTCGGGGCTGAGTCAGGGACTCGTGCCTGATGTAAGCAGCTCTCAAAGGCCTGAGAGAGAACAATTACCTGCATTAGTTGGACAAAATATCCTTGCTGAAGCAAATATGGTTTTGTTCTCTGGAATGACCCAGGCAGCCTGAAGTCACTGGCAAAGGTCCCACCTACCCCCACCTAGTTCAGTGGGCAGCTTGTCCGAAACATTCTCTACCCTGCAGTTCTTTGATTTACCGGGTCCTGAAAGACTTGCCCCAGACCAGGGATTAAGTATTTTCTGCATAGACTCTAAAGTGGGCAGTCTACCCCAGGACAATTTAAATTGATTTATACATGTATATGACACACGTATGTAGTTACCTGACGTCTTGCTCCCAAGGCTCTTTGAGCAAAGCAGTGATATGATTGGCCTGGGGACAGCCTGCCACTCCATTAGGAAGTAATTCCAAAGTGGAGAAGGCAATCTGTTCTGGACAGCTGGGCAGGATTTCATGGGGACATGTGTGGAGATCCCACGTACACACTGCATTGTCAGCGTCTGGTTTTAGCAAGAGTTATTACTCCCATTTTCCAGTTGGGAACACTGAGGCTCATGGGAGCCCCTTACACTTCATTTCTCAGAACATAACAGAACAAGAGACTGGAAGTAGAACCCGGGAGATTGGATTCTGGGCTTTTGGGTGTCTCTGTGCTGGAGGTGGTATGCTTAGTGTTTCTGGGTATACTCCCTTGGGTCAGTCCACCTGAATTCAAACCTTAGCTTTGCCATTTATTAAATGAGTGGTCTTGGGCAAATTATAATATGCCTTGTCTGTAAAATGGGTTGTTGTGAGAATTACGTGAACTCTTTGTTTGAAGCACTTAGAACATTGTCAAGTATATAGTAAATACTCAGTAGACAGTAGTTTTTATTACTGGAGCCTCTGCTAAGGAAGCATTGCTTCTAGAAATTCTGACCAGCTTAGTCCTGGAAAGGCTGCCACATCACTCCCTGCAAGGTGAGCTGCCTGAGGTCGCCTCCGTGCTAATAGGATCTCTTCTTGTCTCCACCTCAGGGTGAGTTTTTGCACACCATTTATTATCATATAATATAATGCAATATAATATCATACATAACATAACATAATATGATGGGTAGGTTAACTTGGAAACCCTGAGGCGGACGGTGGCTGGACGTATAGATGAATAGATACATTTGTACTAAGTATACATACATTATATCATTCTATTGATTTGTAAAAAGTTCCCGGTCTGCCTGGCTGTAATGAGATTTTTGAACTTTGCGTGGCGATCAATGAGAGGAATATTATTGGCCTGGAGAATTGATATACCTGCTCTCGGTGGCTTGTTCTGCTCCCAGGCTGCCCCGGCCCCCCAGGTGTACGATTCCAGCAGACACTTAACCTTTTTTACAGTGTCATCAGGCTAAAAGGAATCTAATAGTGACACAGGACTTGTGCTCAGCACTCTGCCACTATTGCTTTCCTGTCACAAATAATTTATAGCCTTCTATTTCCATCCCTGAGCCTGCACCCCAGCCCTGCCTCCCGCTTTCCCCCAGCTCCCAGGAATCAATAAACTCACATAGCCACAGTGGGACTTGAGGGTACAAGGAGACAGACAGACAGACAAAGAGAGGGGAGCTAGAGAGAGGGCCAGAGTAAGACAGAGAGAGGAGAGAGAGACAGAGAATGAAACACGGAGGAGGAAATGAGAGGAGGAGGAAAGAGGAAATAGAACTAGAATAGGAGTTGCAGACTTCTTAGTGCTTTCTAGGAACGTTTGAGAGCTTTTCCATTTCTTCACGAGTTTAACAAACTTAATAAAAGACCGATGGCATGGCATTCATTCTAACTCACAGAGTGGATGAGACTGTTTTGACGTTCAACTTGGTGGGAGGTGGAGTCCCCCTGGGATTTAACCGAAGAGGGGTGCCCTCACTAACTACCTGCCTTGCTATCCTTAACTCCAAAGCTCTGCCATTACCCCCTGGCATCTCTTGGTCCTAAAGGAATTGTTGTTTGTGCCCTTTGCGTATCCTTCCCAGAGCCCCCAGGCAGGGATTGGTCTGGTCCCCATTCTGTCTTCCTGTGAGTCTTTCTGATGCAACTTCTTTTGGGGACAGGGCTGGGACACCTGTGGCTGCTGTTTACCGTCTGCCTGATGCTCTTTCCAGGATCTCAGTCGTACCTGCGTTGACCAGGCATACTGGGCTGGGAGGGCTCCTGCTTGCACCTAGCTCAGCCCCTAAGCAGAAAGCATCCGAAGCTAAAGGTCACTCATAGGAATAATAATACTAGTAGTTATTATTATACCAAAAAAGACCCAAACCCACTGCTGTTGAGTCAATTCTGACTCATAGTCACCTCATAGGGTTTCCAGGGCTGTAAATCTCTATGAAAGCAGACTGCCACATCTTTCTCCCACAGAGTGGCTGGAGGATTCAAACCATAAACCTTTTGGTTAGCAGCTGAGCACTTTTAACCACTGCACCACCAGATCTCCTTTATTATTATTATAGCCAGCATTTATTGAGCAAAGCATCATGCTAATCACTTTACATGGATTATCCTATTTAATCCTCACAACAGTCCTATGAAATGGATGGTATTATTATCTTATTTTACAGATGAGAGAATAAGAAACCACCAAGCCTTTCACAGGCCATAAGTAGAAGACCTGGGATTCAGACTCAGGCAGACTGAGCCCAGAGCCTATACCGATTCTCTTTTCTGTGCTCATGCCCTTGTGAATGTGGGTGACTCTAAGTGCCTGCAAGTCCCCCATGCTGGGGCTCAGACCAAGTCCTGGAAGCTCCCAGAAGAGGAAAAACTCTCCTCTGAAATGGTAGAAGAGGAAGAGCATTCCTGTGGAGGAAAGCATGCTAGAGAGACAAGTGAGGAGCAGGCACCTAGCAGGACAGTCTGTCCGTGGAACTGGGAGATGGCACCTCCCAGCTCCCAAATGGAGATGTGCCCTCCAGTGCTCCTAACTGCACCTCCAAGGATTTGTATCCAAGGACTTGACCCTCCAGACCAAACTTGCCTAGGGCCATGGAGGACATGGATGTCCTTTGGGGCCAAGAATGAAAAAGAATTGGAGAAGGAGGAGGAGGAAGGGGAGAAAATAGTATCAGGTGGTTGTCCAGAGCAACTGCTTTACTTCATCCTTCTAACCCCTAGTGAAATTCCCATGAGTTGCTGGGTTGTTGTGTGGGGTGCATGGGTGTAATGGATGACCATCAGGGTTCCATGGTCCCAATTCTTAAATTCCCTGGGATCAACGCTGGGGACTGGCAAGGGCCCACTGCCTGGGGGGGTGTGGGTAGTCACCAAGAGCATGAGTAACTCAGAACATGCACCCTGCCCAGCTCCTTCCCCATGCACAACCAAGCTGCTGTCAGGGAGTAGTGATTTTTCATCCCTTGCTACCTCAGCTATATCTGCACCAGTGCCCTGGGGTCAGAGGCCCTGGGTAACAAAGACAGAAACTCTGCAAGGCCATCCAGATATCTGCTCCACCCAGCCCCAGCACTGGGGCTCCCTTAGTCCAGAGCCCCTCAAGCCAGGGCCACCTGCAGTGCCCAGTGAAACCCCAGAAGCTTTTGCTGCAGTGAATCAGGAGCAGCTACTTCTAACTTTTCTTGTAGACCAGTCTACACTGTCCTCAGCTAGTTTCTAATCTTTCCCATTGTGATCACGTGCCAAGCCTTCCCCCTTCCCCTCAACTCTTGGAAGATGACCTTACCTTCTGCTTTGCTGAGAGATAAAAGCTCCTTTTTGAAGCTTTTGGCCATGTCAAAATATGCCATATCTGGCCGACTCCTTCCCCTGTGCCCTCCACTCCACTCCCTCCTGGTTCCGCCTTGCTCTCTCAACCATCCACATTCTCTCAGGCAATTCCGTTTCCCCCTCTTCACTGGTTCTTCCTCCTCAGCCTACAGACTTATCCAGATCCTTCCTACGCTAAGAAGCCTTCCCTCCACTCAGCTGCTAGTTCCATCCTCTGGCTTCCACACCTTTCTCTCCTTACCTTTCCTGACAGACTTCTGAAGGTAGCAGTCTACTTTTACTGCCTCCCTCTTCTCGTCCCCCATTGACTGCCTAACCTCTCTGTCTGGCCCCTGCTTCAGTCACTTTGCTGAGACCCTCTCTCCAAGGTCACCAATGGTCATCAGAATCCCCAAATCTGTGTTTCTTCTTGTTGCCAGTTCTCTTCAATTTTTACGTCACAGTTGGCACTGTGGATTATGATCCCCTCGAACACTCTTCTCCACTGTCTTACATGAAACTGCCCTATCCAGCTTCTCCCATTTCCTGTGTGAACAGTTCTTCTCTGACTCCTTTGGAAGGTCAGGCTCTTTCCCCCTTTCTCTGAAAGTAGGTGTCCTCCAGCCTCCACTCCTTAGACATCTCATACTTTTCAACACTCATTTTCTTGACAGTCTCCTAAATTTGTATCTGCTGTGCCAACTGATGCATGGGCATGTCCATCTGGATAATCCCCTGCCAGCTCAAATAGCTGCATGTCTAGGACCAATGTCATCACTTTGCTCCAAAAGCAGCCACCTCCCTGCATCCCTATTCCTGCCAATGCTGCATACCACCAACCTTCCAGTTGCACAGAACTGGGTCCTAAGAGCCACGGACACCAGTTAGTAGCCAAATCCTGGCCATTCTGCCTTCACAATCTTGCAAATTTTTCCCTTTCTTTCCAGAGGCCATTCCTTAATGCCTCATGCCTGTATGTTGTTATACTGGGATCAGATTGTACATGTCCCCTCTAGTTTAGAAATTGTTCATGGCTTGAGACACTCTGAACCCGGTTCTTATATGTTGGTAGAAGTATGGTAAAATAACCAAAAGCAAGAGATTTTGGAGGCTGCATTCTGACTGCCCTAACTAGCAGTTTGATCTTGAATAAGCTGTTTACTCTTCTTTGGAGGTTGTTGTGAGAATTAACAAAATTACATGTACATATTATAAATTGTGTATAGTATTGGCATAGAGTAGATGCTCAATAAATGGAAAATAGCTGTCATGATCATCATCCAAGTTTTCAGCCTTCTTTCCACTGCTTCTGGCTGATTGGTGTAGGCATTGACCCATGAAAACATCATGCACATTCTGGCTTCCATGCGTTTACTTCTACCCACCCCTAGCACCTGCTTTTAATGTCCTTCCCTCTGCTTCTTTGCTCATTTTTAGAATCATATTGTTTTTTACTGGGGAAAGAGACCTTAGAGGTCCTGTAGTCCAGCCCCTTTATTTTACAGCTGAAGAAGCTGAGGACCAAAGATGTCGAATGTTAAGCCCAAGGCTATGTGGCCTCCTACTTATAGAGTCAGAACTGGGACTCAGGGTCCCTGACCTGCAGCCCTGTCCCCTTTTCACTATCCTAAAACCAGTTACTGTGAGTCAATTCTGCCTCATGGTGACCCCATGTGTGTCATAGTAGAACTGTGCTCCTTAGGGTTTTCAGTGACTAATTTTTGGAAGTAGATCAGCAGTCCCTTCCTCCAAGGTGCCTCTGGGTGGACTCGAACCTCCAACCTTTCAGTTAGTAGCTGAGCGTATTAACTGTTTGCACTACCTAGGGACTCCTTCCATTATCCTACGTGCCTCCAACTTCAGTCCTACTTTGCTTTGAAGATCTACATCAAGTTCTAACTGCTCAGTGGCTTCTTTCCCAATTCCCCCGCCTACATGGGGTTTCCTCCTCTGAATCCTTCTGGCACTTACCGCCCGGCTCCCTCGTGGTTACTTAGCTTTTTGAGGGTGTATTTCTTCTCTCCCTAACTTAATTTCCAGCACTGTGATGTAGGGGTTTCATCCCTATTGCCTGCAAGTGCTCAGTAAATGCCAGTTAGAGCTGAGCCCGCTGTGGCTTCTGACTCACTTGGCTGGTTGAGGTGAGCAAGGCTCACATACCTCTCTGGGAGGAGGAGCAAGGCCATGGAAAAATTGCTTCCAAGGGCGCCTTATTTGACCAGTGGGTGGAGGGGGCCACTCCTCAGTGCTGGTCCCAGCGTTGGTCTTTTGGATCACTGGGTCTTGCTCTTCTGAATCACTGAAAAGCAGGCTCACCCTCCGCACTCCGCAACCACCCCCCACACCCCAGATGCTTGATTCCATTTCCACCCTTGGGCTTGTAGAGAGGGCACCAGGCTTTTCAACTGGGCCAGTGAAGAGACTGTGGCCCAAGTAAGACCGTCAGGCAGAAAAGGAGGCCATCAGCCAGCCAGCCAGGTGGGGACAGGGCTTGGACTTGCTTGAGGACAATAAGTAGACTCAAGAAGAGATTGTTCAGGGCCTGACATTTGGCAAAGGGACCATGTGCTATGCTGGAATCCTGGGGACAAAAGGGTCACCTATGACCCAGCGCTTCCATGGCTACTTCTTAGCTCAGGGAAGGAGGAAATTCCACCCCCTCCTCTGACTCTGGAGGCCTGTGACACATTTCCAATAGGAAAAACTGCTCCAAAACGGTCTCCAGACCAGGAAGTCTTCTTACCAGTGGAAGATATGTGTAGTTGAGGAGGGAAGGGTGGACAGCAAGCCACAGCAGTCCCCACCCCCCAGAAAGGGAAAGGCTGCTGAGCTCCACTCAGTGTGCAGCCCTGATCCTTGCTAGCAAAAGTCAAGCTGTACTTGGATGATGCACAGGGCAGAGCAGAGTGCAGATCGCCTCCACCACAGCTACACTAGATGGGCCTGGTGGAGCCACCAGGAGGAAAAGCCACGCCTGGCAGCTGTCAGTGAGGGCAGGGTTGCAGAGAGCAGACTGATGAGGAAGGAACGAGGGAAGCTTGGGAGAGCCCGTCCCAGGGCTGGGCTGGAGGTGGTCAGACCTGGAGAGGCACATGATGTGTGATGCTGTTGTGATGCTGTTGCAGGATCATCCGCACCAAAGTTCAGCAGCCTTTCCACCCAACGCCGGATGGGGCTGGAACGGGAGTAACTGCCCCTGGCCACACCATTGGTAAGAGAGCTCAGGGAATGAGGAAGGGGAAGCTGGGCCCACCGAGGGAAACTGAGGAAACCTGGCTCCACCTTCAGGGGCAGCTCGTCTAGTCTGAGATCCAAGGCTTAGTTGGCCAGTTTCTCAATTCCTGCTCTCCCTGAGCTCCTAGAGGCTCAGGGTTTCCCTGAGAGAGACTAGTCCACCTGGATTGTTCTCTGCCTCCTGTCCACATCACCTCACTTCTGCCTTACCTTCTCTCTCTCTCTGTTAAATCAATATTTGTCTTCCAGAGTTTCTTTCTCTTCTCCTGTCTCTCCTCCTGCTTCTCCTCCATCTTTTGTTTTTATCTGATTTACATCTAGTCTTTTATTCCATCTTTCTATTTAAAAAGAAAAAGAATTATCCGTCTGTCTTCTTTCCTCCCCCACCCCCTCTCCTCTCCTCTCCTCCCCTCTGCCTTTCCTCCTCTACCCTCACCTCTCCCTGTGTGTGTCTCTGGATTTGTGTCTCTTCTCTCCCCCTTTCTCCTCATGGCCTCTGGTTTTGCATGGCCTTTCTCTAGCGATCTCTGTCTCTAACTCACTCACTCTGCAGCTCTCTGCCCCTCACCATCCTCCTCATTTACTCACCCTTGCTCATGGCCTCTCAGAGATGCCACCGGGCCTCTCAGAACACCTGTGAAGGCCCCGCCCCACCTCCACACACTACCTGGGCTTCCCTTAGGCCCAAGGGTACTTGGTGCTGCTGCAGTTATACATAAGGCCTGGGGCTTGAGGGGCTGGGATGTGATTAAACTTTCCCTGATGCCCCTCTTGGCAGCTGTTCCCTTCTCTCTTGACCAGCAGGAAGTAGCAGTGGCTGGTCCCAGCCCTCCTGGAGTTGGCAGGAGCTGTTGTTTATTAGGTCTGCGTAACAGCGTGTGCTGGGAAGGAGGGTGAGGCCAGGCTGTACCTGAGCTGATCACCGCTCAGTGAACAGGTTCACTAGTCTGTGCCCTGAGGGGGAGATTAGGAACTTCTCAGGTGGTTTCAAGACCAGAAGCAACTGAGGGAGAGGAGCTGTGCACCCTGGGGTGTATCAGGACCATTCTGTGTCTTTTGGAGAATCAGAGGCAGATCTTAGAAAACTGCCGACTCTAAATCAGGACTGGTAAAGACTCAGCCCAAGAGACTGAGAAATGATGAGCTGAGGTTTGTTAGAGGGATTTGCTCAGCCATGGGAATTGGGCGAGCTGTGAGGGAGGCAGCCTAGGAATCATGCTCTCTAAAGGAGCATGGAACCACTTTCCAGACTGAGTCAGTTTCAGTGTTTCCTGGGCCTGAACTTCAACCATCTTCACTGGAATGAGTTCAGGGACCCGAGTGAAACCTATAGGTCTACTGAGAAGGCCCAGGGTTAACTGGTCTCCTCTCACTCCAGGGCTGGGTAGAATTGAATAGCCCGGACTAAATGTGGCAACATGTTCCCCCTTTAGCCCCAGAGGAAGAAGGGGACTATGGGCCCCCACCCCCTCATTTCCTCTGCTCCTCTGCCCCCAGCCCTGGGGCTCTCGCCTGAGGTCACAACTGCTCGTCTCATGGCGTCTTCTCCTTCCTCTCACCCAGTCTCTAGCACGGCCTCCCCTCCTGTCTCCAGCGCCTCCAATGATCCAGTGGGATCCTACTCCATCAATGGGATCCTGGGGATTCCTCGCTCCAATGGTGAGAAGAGGAAACGTGATGAAGGTAGGGAGGAGGGAAGAGGTTTGGCTTCCTTTTTGCATGCTTTGTCCTTGGACTCAGAGCTCCGGTTTCGGCCTGGCCTCGCAGCTGCTCTGCTGTGAGATCAATTTTAGTAGCAAAGCCCAGGTCCCCCCACTGTCCTGCTGGCTCCTGGATAGAGGGAGGGAGGCTACTGGTGGGGCCATCAGCTTCACCATCTGCTCAGCAGCCCCAACTGCCTCACCTTCCACTGGGACTCATCCATTGATCCCAGTGGAATGCCAGGAGGAGGAGCATGGGCCACTTAACCTGGGAAGGTTTTGGAAGTTGGGGGGCAGCTGGTCTCTGACCCGAGGATGAAAGGCCAACTTGTCTTGTCCTCACCTGATCCCAACCCAGCAAGAGGTGGGAAGCGATGTCATCTGCAGCTGACCTGGGGGTCTTTTCTCTGTAACACATGGACACTGCCCCCAGTAAACTACCCAGGGAGTTGGTCCTTTGACTCTTCTTCTCCATGGGAAGAAACAGCACAAGGGCCACTCTTTTGCCTTTCGCCCACCCTGGAACACCTCAAGGGGCAGTGGGGTGTTGGGCTGTTAAAGAGAGTAGGGAATGAAGGAGAATGGAGAGGAAGAGCAGAGGAAAAATGAAATAAGGGGATCACCGAAATGAAGAAAGCCTGAGATTCCAGGTCTTTCCTCCACTGAGAATGGCAAGGATGAGCTTGGGAGAAGGTGTTTCACACACGTTGTGGCATTAGGGGTCCCTTGGTGAGCATTTAGTTCTCTTCTGTTGCACGAGGCCAGGGCTAGGGGAGACCAACAGAGGTACAATGTCTGCAGCCTGCTTCCTGTCCCAGTTCTCTCAGGGTCCCCCCCTGGGGAAGATGTAATCTGGCCCAGGGAAGGTGCATGAGTTTAAGGGTCTCTCCCATGAAATGGACAGAATCCACTAAGGATGAACATAAAGGGGGCACACTAGCCCAGGACAATCTCAATTTATGCCTATTGTTTCTGCATCTTGGCCAGTCAGCATCTCGTTTTACTCTAAAAAAATGTCCTATTTGGACAATAAATGATACAGTCATCCCAAGCACAGACAAGCCCTTGATGAGGGCATCTTTAGAGGGTAAGGAATAGAAAAAGGATAAAGCTGGGGTTCCCTGGGTCCATGATCTGATGTTCCCCAGGCCCAGGTTATGAGTAAAGAGAGCAAAAGAGCCCTGGACTTCAGCAGAAGGGACGGAGTGGATGAGAGGCCTAGGTCTGGCAAGACAGTGATGACCTGGTGCTGGCCTCCTTCCAGAAGCCCTAATGGCCTCGTTTCACAGGGAAACAGCTTGTCTGGCTCTATTTCTCCTTCTTCCAAAATATCCAAACCCATTTGGCTGCCACGGCCTTTGCCACTCACTAAATTTCATTGTGGTTGTTTTGGCGGCAGCCCCTGATGGGCATGGGGAGGATGAGTAAAAGCCCTAAGTCCCAATCCCCCCTGAGGCCTGAGCCAAGCCCTTTGGTACTCTGAGTGGTTTAGGAGATTCTGCCTCAAACCGTAAAGGGTTTCTCCTTTAAACCACCAGCCGCTTCTTATTTTTGCAGCATGAGGTGTCCAGCAGGCTTGGGGAAGCCACAGAAGCCCCTCTGTAATAACTTTTACTCTTCCCTGTTGGCCTGAGGTTGGGGCCAAGCAGACCCTCTGCTCTCTGGGCTCCTCTTACGGGCCATGAAAGGAGACCAGGGATAGGGAGGTCCTGGCATGCGTCTGTAGCTACCCAGGGCCGGGCCGGTCTGGCCCAGAACAGAGTACCCATCTCTCTGGACAGCTGATCACATTCATTGTTTCTAGTCTATTCAGTTCAGTGAACCTTTCCAGCACATCAGTTGCAAAAAAGACCTGATGCTATAGAATCCCAAAGCAGAACAAGATATGATTCTTGTCCTTAAGGAGCTTGTAGTCTAGTGAGGCATGTAAAGCACACTAGCCCAGAGAGCAGAAAGGCCCATCAGATATCTGTGTTGCAATAGAGGTCTGGGCTGTAAGCCATGGGAGTTCAGAGCAGGGAGGGAGAAAACCTCCAGGAAGGGCAACTGCTTGAGGAGAGGCTTAAAGGATGGATGGGGAGGATGATAAAGACCATGGTAGCATGAAATTCTCATAGACTGAGCCTTGTGCCCAGGAGGTGCTGTGGCGAGCAAATGCAGGGAGCTTCAGCTGTGATGAAGGGCAAGGGTAAGTAGTAGTAAGAGGTAAGGCTAGGGAGATGCGTTAGGGTCGCAGGATATCAGGCCAAGACTGGATCATAGGAGGAGTTTGGACTTTTTTCTGAAGGTGGGAGTAACTGCTGAAGGTATCAGCAGGAAGGGACAGGAGGAGGGCTGAGCTGGGTGAAGCTCACCCTCCAGCAGTGTGACTAACAAAGTCAGAAGCAGGGAGACATATCAGAAAGCAGTTGATGTCTTCTAGGTGAGGGATAATGGGGGCTTCCAAGTTTCCTCTTACTGCTGAAACACTACCTCCTAGGCCTTGGCAGGTTCTATTTTTTGGTGGAAGGGAGTTCTTTTGCCCTGATTTCCCCTTCCTCTTGACCTGACTCCTGCCTTTTCTTGACCAACCTTAGGCCAGATTGAGCCGTTCCTTCCCTGGTAGAGGCCAGAGCCCATGAGGGAGGCTAGCTCTCCCTGACACCTGACTTGATCCATTGGACTCAGGTGGGAAAGGAGAGGAGAGAAGAGAGTGAAGCCCTTTCACAGCCCTTCCTCCCCCTCCCCCACCCTGGGTGCCTCCAAGCAGCCAGGTCCCAGTTTGCCTTAGGGAGCAGCTCAGATGATTAAGAATAGGGGAGATAATTATGTGTCAAGATGATGTAGCCCGACTCTGCAGTCAGGCCAAGGTAGCAAAGCAGCTGGTAGGCTGGTTGCAGGGGCTGCCACAGGCAGAAGTTGCGTAGACACCCAGGTGTGTCCTTCAGCTACTGGGCCTGGACTGCAGGCAAAAGAGAAAACTGACTTGGGAACTGAGGGATGTTGGGGCAGGGATGGGGATACACGTCAAGGGACTAGACCCTACAGGGAGTAGAGGGGCTCATCTCCCTCCAGAAGGACCCTCGATGCTCCTGCCAGGCTGGGCCTCCTTTGGCCCCAGGTGCTGGGCCTCTCACTAGAAGTGTCATGCCTCCAGGGCAAGCTGTGAACTTCTGTCCTCAAGGAAGCCGCTCCCAAGCCTTGGGTACAGTTCGACCTATTCTTCAGCTCTAACCATGTCACGGTGGTGGGCCTGAGTGAGGACAATCACTGCAATGCGTGCTGGCGTTATCGGAGACAGTCTCAGCAGTGGTTACTGGTGTCCACAGTGATAATATCCAGAGTAGTATTGGCACTGGCGCCCGGAATATGGACAGTGTTATTAGTATCTGCAGTAATCATAGCTGTGGCAATATTAGTAAAGGGCCGATCAGCTGCGGCTCTAGGGAAAAAGAAGACTGAGAGTGACGGTGAACCTGCTTGAGACGCCTTCTCATTCTTTGGCCTTTGGAAGTATGGAAAAATCCCACAGACTTTCCTTGGAGGAATGTGCTGGTCAAGAAGCTTTCACCCTCCTCTCAGGAGTCTAGAAGTTCCCAGAATGAGCTAGGGATAGACGAGGAAGTTATGTCATGAAGCATCCAAAAGACAGGCTGTCCGTCCGTCAGAGAGGGTAGAATCCCTATTCAGCACCCGCCAAAATGTTCGCTGCTTCTCAGCTACAATTATGGGTGGGTATCCTGGGGCTAAAGGAGCTCTGATGGCGCTCTGGTTAAGGACGCGTCTGTTCACTGAAAGATCGGCAGCTCGAAATCACCAGCCACTCTGCAGGAGAAAGATGTGACAGTCTGATTCCACAAAGATTTACAGCCTCGGAAACCCTTTGGGGTCAGTTCTACCCTGTCCTATAGGGTCGCTATGAGTTAGAATATACTTGAAGGCAGTGGGTTTTGGTGGGTTATATTGGGGGTGGATTCCCTGGACCCTTTGTAGGGACACTGATTCCCTGAATGTTGCATGCCCTGGCTTACACAGCTGGAGGACAGAGACTCTTGTCTCCCTGTCTACAATCAGGCTCAAAATCTGAAGTCCTTTCCCTTCATTCAGTTGCTTTCCACTGGAGCCCAAAGCACTGCTATCCACTGGTGGTGTTGCTGAAACACAAAGCAGTTGCATAACTTGTCCAAAAATCCAAATGTTGTGAGTCTGTTGGTCTGTGTGAGGGGAGGTGTGCTGGTCTCCTCCTTTGCTGTGTGGGATTGCATGGGGCTGTGGTTTTGCCTTCCATTAATTAGGTGCACAGTGAATTGTGCAGTTGAATGGTGCCAAGCCAGTGCAGTTGTGTGTTTGCAGCAGGGCAGGCTGCACGGATGCAAATGGCTGAGGCCTGTCACTGCCTTTAGTAGCTCCTTTCTGCTTGGGATGAAGCCATAACTGGAAGAAACAGTTTATTTCCTCAGTTAGTTTCCCTCTGAGAAGTCCCCAAGGGTGGTGCTCCGGTTAGACTTGGAGCCAATAAGGGGATTCAGCCGTGGAAATGAGCAGCACCTGCCCTGTCTAGGAGCCCTGGCCTCAGGCCCAAGGAGGCTGCACAGACTTCATCAGGAAGGGCAGCGAGGACCAAGGCCAGCTACGCAGACCCTGGAGCCGAGCATTGATGGGGAGAGTGGCTTAGTGGGGAAAAGTGTGGACTCTGGAGTACAGCTGGGTTTGAATCCTAATCGGGCTTACTGGTGGTATAACCTTGACCAAGTCAGCCTCTGTCACCTCAGTTATGTCCTCTGTAAAATGGAGATGTAACAGCACTTGCTTCCTGGGGACCATGGAAAGGATTAAATGAGACATGGATATAAATTGTTGACCAGCTAACTCCATCTTGGAAGATGGGTCTTTTGTATCTGGGGAGGAAGGCCTAATTGGCAGGGTTATGTTTCTAGGGGAGGTGGAGTTATGTCAGAGAGAAACTTATCTGGGCACAAGCTCCCTAACCTTGGTGTGGCTTCTTGTAATTAGGGCAGCCTAGAGAAGCTGCTACTTGGATAAGCTAACAAAGTTAGGGCCAGTGCAGTGGAGGAAACATGTCAGCCTCCCACGTATGATTTGGAGGGTCTTTATCTACCTGTCGTTTGCTCTGTGACTATCCAACTGGGCCACATGTTATCACTTAGCATCCACAGGCATTTAGATGTGTGTAAATAATGATAACACCCCCTTCTTTGTCTAACATGGGGGCATCACTCCTTCCATCCATCAATGTACATTTCCGCTACCACATGCAAGCTTCTATGTTTGTTTTATGGACTCATATATAAGTTTTTATACCGTTTATGCAAGTTTGGGTATGTGTGTGTTTTCTTTCATCTTGAGATCTTTGGGTGAAAGGAGGTGTGGAATGCCGTGTGTTGGGAAGGTGTGCGATTTACTGGGTTGTGCGCGTGCTTGAAGAGATTGTCAGGTGTGAGCATGTGCCTGTCCACCAGGCCAGTGAGTGTGGAGACCTGGAAGCCAGGTCTGAGTGTATTAAGCATCCATGGTCTGAGGCACAGGTGTGTATATAGAGCTTTGCCCAAAGGGCTCCATAGGCATCACCTTGCATTCTATTGGCACCTAGTCGGGGATACCCTGAGCCTGCCTCCAGAGGTGGCCTGGGGCCCAAGGCTAGGAAGACTGAGGCAGGAACCCCTACCCACTCAGGCTGTGTGGGACTTGGAGTTTAGAACTCCTGCATTCCTTTGAAGAGGAGCCTAGTCTCCCAGTCTCAGGTCTTGCCCTGGTCTTCTACCTGCCTGTCTTTCGGGATCTCTCAGTGTCTGTCTGTCTCTTATTTGCTCTAGTCAAGGTATACACTGATCCTGCCCACATTAGAGGAGGTGGAGGTTTGCATCTGGTCTGGACTTTGAGAGGTATGGGGGCCAGAGGGAACATGGTGTGGGGGTCAGGGGCAATAGCTTGGGGGTGGTGGTTAGAGACCATTCAGAGAGGGGGTTCCTAAGGCCCAGAGAGTGGAAAAGGAGGAGGTGGCTCGGGCTTCCACCAGAAACTAAGAGGCTGATAGAGCCTCAGGGCCTGGATCACTTCTGCCTTGGGCCAATGATGGGGTTTGGGGCTGAGGCCCCAGTGGCCGGAAGGGTCAGGCACTCGGTGGATGGGGGGCACTTTTTCCAGCCCTTGGAAAAACAAAGAGCAGATCGGGTAGTAAAACAAAAGCAAAGGAGACCTGGAAGCACCTGACAGCCCTAATTCATCACGGCCCAAGTTTTTTCCTGTGTTCCCATTATATTTGTTTGTAAAAGTGGAAATCAATTTTGAAGGTAATTTTCTGGAAAGAATGGAAGGGAGGTGGGAGGGCCGGATAAGGCAGAGATGGTAAAAGGAAAAATTTAGGCCAGGCACAGCCCAGGGGCAGCTCTTGGCAAGGTGAAAGAAAATTGCATATTCAATCTCCATCCTTGAATCTCCCTCACTGCTGCCCGCCTCCTGCTTGAAAACAATGAAGGCTTTTTCCCAACGCTGGGCAGGGCCTCGGTATCAGCCTCACTTTAACTTCAGGGTCATTAATTCCCTGATTATTGAAGGAGAAGAGAGGGTTGCAGCATCGTCAATTCCAAAGGCACACCCCCCACCCCATGTGATCAGGCCCTGGCTCGGGTAGGGTAGGAGGTAGCTGGGGTAAGGTGAGGTGTTTTTCAGAAGAGGGAGAGAGGAAATGGGGAGCCCACTGGACTGGGAGGGAAGGAAGCCAGGAGGGGGGTGGAAGAAGGCAGTCATTACTGCATACCTCTGTTGTGTTGTTATTGCAAATTAAAAGTAGCATGTTCCACTCCACAGCTATCTTTGGGGAGGGAGGGGCACCAAGGGAGGTGGGGGATCTTATCATTGCTTCTTCAGCAGACCAGCCGTGGTGTCACCGTGTGAGGTGACATTTGAATTTACAATTCCGCTGAGAAAAGCCATTAATTCACAAATTAACATTTCTCCCTCTCCCTCTCTCTTTAACACTCTCCCTCTCTCACATGGATGTGCAAGCAATTGAAAAGACAAAGGAAATAGCCTTAAGGAAGAGACTTTACTGCTAGTCTGTCTGTGCTGAGATTGCTCCCCCTGCTTCCAGATAGATAAACCAATTACCTGAGCAGCTCTCCTCCTGGCTGCCCCGCGATCGCCTCCTTTTGTAGGCTGCCTCTGCGGCTGGATTACACTCGGTGTAGCTCATTAATGTAAACCGGGCATGTCCTGGTCACCGGCCTCTCCTCCCCACTCTCCTTCTGGCAGGGCAGCAGGAAGAGTGCTGAGGTCAGAAAAGGGGGCAAGGAGCACCCCAGGGAAGAGCAGAGGGTGCCACAGCGGAGCTGCCTGGGCCCTGGGTCTTTGGGGCTGCAGCCACTGTCGTGGAAGAGGCTGATGCAGGAGTCTGCAGGTGTCTGCTCCCTGGCAGGTTGGCTCTGAACTGAGTTAAGGCTGGGCACGGGCAGACAGGCTGAGGCCGAGGCAGGGCCAGAGTACGTGTTTCTCAGGCCCACCATGCCTATACTCTGGGGCCTTTTGGTCCAGATGCAGGAGGCTGGCAGAGTCAGAGAGGATCTGAGCCCTCCCTGCATGGGAAGAGCTGGGAGAAGCCTTGCTGAGTGCACTCCATTTTAGTGGGACAGGATTCAGCGTGAAGGAGCTGGAAGAGGGGCTGAAGAGGGCACAGAAGACTTGGTGAGGTCGCGCCGTATTGGGTAAAAAAAAACGAGGATGCGCTGGCTCCTTACCTAAACACAGCACTTGGGCACACTTATGTCTGTTTGCCACATAATCCTTACACACACACATATCCAGCCATCTGAGTCCCTTCTTAGAAAATACCTACCTAGGAACGTGCTCTCGGAGTTCTGAAGCGAGCTTGCACTGTGGGCAGGGAATGGTGGAGTCTTTTTTTGTTTTCACTCTCCTCCCAGGCTCTTGCAGGTCCCTGGGTGGTGCAAATGGCTTGAGCTCAACTACTAACCTAAACGGTGGTGGTTTGAATTCACTCAGTAGCACTGTGAAAGAAAGGCCTGGCAATCTGCTTCCGTAAAGATTACAGCCAAGAAAACCCTATGGAGCAGTTCTAGTCTGTCGCTCACAGGGTCTCCACGAGTCGGATTCGACTCCACAGCAATGGATTTGATTTCTCTTTTTTCAAACTCTTGCTAGGCACTGTAAGAAGACATTATCTTGGCAGAGGGAAACCGAGCAGTGTTTGTGTTTATAAGAAGAGGTGCTCTGTGAGTTATTGCTGGGATGACATCAGTTCACACACATTATACCACCTAGCACCTGTCAGACTAGGCCCCTGAAAGAGAAATCCTATAAAAGTCTAGAAACCAAATCTACATGGAGGGAGTCATCTGTTTAGACAAGTGCCTCAGTTTAACCACATTAATGAAGCTCAACCTATGTTTATTTTCCAACTATTACTCAAAAGCTGGCTAATGTCCACTCCAGTCCAAGAAAGGGCTAAGGTTCAAAGATCAGTATTCATTAAGATACAAAAAAAAAAAAAAAAAAGCCACTTATGAATTCATATTCGTTGTTATGATTATATCTTCCTAGTAACCTGGGAAACTAGACCAATCATACCTGAGGGGGAGAAATTTCTATCTTAGCTGGATCACATAGTTTAGCCAAACTCTCTGGGTAATGTTGGCCACGAGCCTGTTGAACACTGACTGTGTCATCTATGCAGAGGCAGGTGTAGGTTATGTCAGGACTTTCCCTTGGGCCCTGTGCACATGTGGACTTGTGTTTTTCCATGGGGAAATACTGGGATTTAGCCATGGCTGTGCGTAGCTGATGTAGGTACCTGAATTTGCACATAAATCC
Source organism: Dugong dugon (assembly GCA_030035585.1). Classification (NCBI taxonomy): domain Eukaryota; kingdom Metazoa; phylum Chordata; class Mammalia; order Sirenia; family Dugongidae; genus Dugong; species Dugong dugon. The sequence continues at coordinate 53,767,701 of CM057475.1, forward strand.
CTGCATGTACACCAGAGACTGTCACCAAATCATTAACCATCTTTGTTGTCCAACTAGTTTATGCTGTTGTGGATAAAGAGTTACATTTGGTTGACTGGGGGAGTATTTTGAGATTTAACACAAAGAGTATTGTTTTTAATAAAGGGCCCAAAATAAAGACTGGATAGGTGGACCCTACCTCCCAGGAAAGAAAGCACAGATGTGATGTAGAGGTGGCTCTCCATGTCCCTCCATCACTGGAAATTGGGGCGGGTGTAGTATAGGTATTACAGCTTCCTCAGCCAAGGCCATCCAGCGCTCCTGCCCACTCTCCATATTTGTACACGTGTGTGCATGTATACACATACCCACTTCTTTAGAATATGTCTTCGACTCCTAGCCCCCCAATTGGAAAGTCCCTTTCGGCCCTGCAGATAGGCGCCACTCTCCTTCTCCCACCGACAAGGGCACCTATCAAGAAATCCCCTGCCTCAGCTCTGCCCTTCTCCCGCAAGCGCAAGCGCAGGCTCTGGCTGCAGGAGGGAGGAGCCAGGCGGAGGCTGTCCCCCAGGCCTGCTGCTCCCTGCTTGCCTCCCAGGGCACCTCCTCCTCTGCAGGCCAGCAGGTTTGACCCCTTGGAAAGAGGATTTGGAGAGAATGTAGGCCAGGGAGACCCAGGAGTGCTGCGGCCAGAGGAACGGGTCCCGGCAGCCTCTCCCACCCTTGCTACCTGTACAGGAATGGGCCCTCCTCACTCTGCCTTTCTCAGGGCCTTGGTGGCCTTGGGGCTCTCTGGGACCCTCCTATTCTGCCCCATGGGGGTGGAAGGGCAAGGAGGGTTGGGGGAGGGCTGGGAGGAGCTCAGGGGCTGGGAGGCTGATCACAAGCCTCAGAGCTGAGTTGCGGCAGAGCCAGTAATTCAAACCATCCTGACCCTTCGGTGAACCCGAACCTGCTGACCTTGACAGCACCAGACACGGGAGGCCTCACAAACCTCAACCTGCACGCAGGCCTCGCCTCCTCGCCCTCCCCTTCTCCCAGCCTGGTGGCCCTAGCCTCCAGGTGGCTCCTAATTTGGCCATCCCCATGAAATGTCAGCATCCCCTACCTCGCTGCTTGCTTCAAAGCACCCTTTGTGCTCATCTCCACTGGAGAGAAGAGCATGGGCATCATATGGGGTCCTTTCCAGGACTGGGGCTGAGGCTCCACCAGGCCTGGCAAGGGTTTTTCTCCATTGAGGGAACACCTTTCCTCTTCTCCACCTGCCCTGGCCTTCATCTGTTTCAGAAATGCTGGCTGTGTGTGTATGTGTGTGTGTGTGTGAAGGTCTGGGTGCACACAGGGGCAGGAATAAAATGCGATCGAGACAGAGCAGACAAGGGGAGAGAAGAAAAGCCTGAGGAAAGGAGCCCCAGGAACCTGCATTAAAGTAAATGCAGTTTATGAAGTTTATGCTTTCCTCCCAGGGAGAACTGGATCCCATCCAACAGCCTCTCAGAGCCTGCCAGACAGTTCCTGAAGCAGAAAGTGCAGGCAGGAGAGCAAGCAAGCCAGTGACAGAGGGAGAAATGTGCACACACACACACACACACACACACTCACACTGGGCTCACTCGGATCTCCCTAAGTCCAGGCCAGCCTCAAATCCTGGGATGGAGGGATGCAGGCGGGTTGTGTCTGGTGGGAGTGATTACAGGAGCTGCACTTTCCCGTCCCTCTCACCTCCCCAAGCCCATTCCCTCCTCCTTTGGCAGCGTAGCCCACCCAATCACATGGGCAGTGTGGACGCCTGGGTGGATTGAGGTGTAACAAGCTGGGTCAAGGACGGTGTGGACTACCTGGAGCAGCCAGCCCACTTGTGGAAACTTCTCTGGGTAAGGGGCATTGTGGGTGGTCTTGGAGGAGTGGGCAGGACTAGGTAGTAAAAGGGCCCAGAATGTGGTATCATTGGGTTTACCAGGAACCTGCCTTTTCTTCTGACGCTGGGATCCATCTTTCTCTGACATCTTGGCCTATACCAAGTGGGTGCTCAGCAGCTACTGAGGATAGCTACTGAGACCTCTTAAGGAGAAACAATTAGAGACTTTTTTTTTTCCCAAGTATTCAAAGGAAATAAATGGTTGACAAAGTTAGGACGTGGGAGCTCTCAGAGGGACTTATAAGCTAGTTGGAGTATCTGCCTCTGTAGACACTTCTTCATGTGCGCGAGCACATGGTCTTATGCGTGTGTGGGAGTGTGTGTGCACTAATAATATGTAAGCGAGCCAGGATCCTTGACTTTAGAGGACAGAGGTGTGTGGAGGAGGAAAATGGCTGGAAAGGGAAGTGTGCAGAGGAGGCCTTGGGTCCAGCCTGCAGATGGGCACATCAAGTCTCTGGTCCCTGTGGCTGCTGCAACATGTCTCATCTGGGGTCAGACCATGGGGAGGAGGTATCTCCCATCTCTTCCTGGGAACTTCGTGCTCTTATTCAAGTTCCACCAGGAGCTACGACAGAGGGGGAACACCAGAGGTAGAGTTATGGAAAGGCATTGGATTCAAGGAAGAGGAGGGTAGAAGGGAAAGTGAAGGAGAGGCAGCACTGCTGATTGTGGAGGACACTCGGGGCCACCAGGAGATGTTAGGCACAGAGGGAAGTAGTAACTGGCCAAGGATGGCTTTCGCCCTTTCTCTCCTCTTCCCAGTCCTTCCCTTCCTCCTCCTTCCCCTCCTCATCCCTCCCTCTTCCCTCCACACATCTTTATTGGTTCCGGTAATAGAGTTGATTTGCATGTCAGGCAAAGCCTTGCTACACGCACAAGAAGAAAACCCCAGCCTTGGCAGTGTGGCAGTGTCAGCTCTCGCTGTTGTTCGACAGTGTAAAATTAAATTAATAAAGCCCCCAACACAGGAAAACATAACAGGAAATTAATGGTCTTTACTGTCGCTCTGATGCAGTCATTTGCAACCCTGCTTTCCGCACCAAAGACTTCATAAATGCAAGCAGTTTCTCTAAACAAGCATACTTAGGGCGGCCTGGTATGTAATTTTTCGCCTTGCTTGTGTCCTTTGAGCTAACAAAGCCCCCTTTCCTCCTGGCTCCAGAGAGGTTTCTGACTGGTTCTGGCCCCAGCTTGGTCCAGTGGGGGCAGCACCTAGGCAGAGACCCCACCTCCTCACTGGAGGGCCTAGAGGAGGCTGAAAAGGAGGGCTCAGTTCCCAAGCAAAGAAATATTCTTTGAGCCCTCCTTCCCCATCAGCGGATTGGAGAGTCTCAGCCAGTGAGCTTGGAGCCCTGGCCGCTGCTGTTAGGCTAGCAGGAAGGCACAGCGGAGCTCCCAGGTAGGAAGTTAGATTGCTCCACCTAATGCTCACCCCTCCCCTTTCTATTGTCCCTGGCCTTCCCTCACCCCTCCCCCATCTGTACCTGCCAGCCTCCTTCCACTTCTCCCCCCACATACATGTTCACACACACTTGGGCCCCCTTATGCATCAACCACATGGGTGCCCATTCCTTTCTTTTCCACAGGTAACCTGGGAACTCTTTATTTTTTTTTTAAGGGGGTTAACTTATTCAAAATGTAGACAGTAACAGTACTGATACAATTCCTTGGGGTTCTAGGTCCCTCCCATAGCTCCCTCTTCTCTATAGGTTGCCACTGAGTTAGTGACACTCATGGTGACCCATGTGTGGTGACCCATGTGTGGTGACCCATGTGTGTCAGAGTGGAACTGTGCTGCATAGGGTTTTCAGTGGCTGATTTTTTTGAAGTAAATCACCAGTCATTTCCTCCGAGGTTTCTCTGTATGGACTCAAGCCTCCAACCTTTCGGTTAGCAGCCAAGCACGTGAACTATTTGCACAACCCAGGGTTATCCCTCTGTCCTCGGGCAGATTTTCTGTAAATCATTTCAGAGAGTTGAGAGCCTATGACTTTATCGTGGCATGTACATAGATGGGATATTGACAAAATGTATACTTTCTCTCTGGGGAGCTTTGTGTCAGTGAGAGCCTAAGTGCTAACTGTGTTGGGATGTATGAGAGGAGCAAATAACCAGGAGGCAGATCTCAAGGAGCTTACAATCTATTGGGGGAGGCAAGGCTATCACACAAGCAATTAGCTGTTAATTAAATGCTGAACCATGTGGCTATGTAGGAATTCAGGGAAGTGGACTAGAAGAGCAGACAAGAAAGCTTTTGAGGAGGACAGGGTGTTTCAGCCCGGCAGTGGCGAAAATTTGAGGCTGTCTCCAGGGATGCCTCACGGGTGGAAAGAGGCCAGTGGTTCAGCTGAGGGTGATCACAAAGCAGAGTCTCAGATTCACCCACTCTTACCTGCCACTCACTCTAGAACTCTCCCTTCCAGCAGTCCTGTTTGGTATGGCAGGTCACAGCCTCTCCTGGACACAGGACATGGATGGACAGTTGTCATTGTTAGCAGCACTGCCTTTATACTGAGTCAGTTTGGTGTCCAGGAGTCTAAATGTATGGATATGAGCTCCTTACTTGCTCTACCATAAAAAACAGACAAATGAAAAAATAACTCCGTTGCCATTGAGTCAATTCCGACTCGTGGTTGACCCTATAGGACAGAGTAGAACTGTCCCATAGCGTTCCCAAGGAGCAGCTGGTGAATTCAAACTGCCAACCTTTTGGTTTGCAGCCAAGCTCTTAGCCACTGCGCTACCAAGGCTCCACCATAGTGACCCTAACAGGACAGAGCAGAACTGCCCCATAGGGTTTCCAAGGTTGTAATCTTTATGGAAGCAGACTGCCACATCTTTCTGCCTCAGAGTGGCTGGATGGTTCAAACTGCCAACCTTTCAGTTAGCAGCCGAGTGCTTAACCACTGTGCCACCAGGGCTCCTAGGACCTTTAAAACCAGCTACCATCAAGTCAACTCCAATTCATGGTGACTCCCTGTGTGTCAGAGTAGAACTGTGCTCCATAGGGTTTTCAGTGGCTAACTTTTTGGAAGTAGATCACCAGGCCTTTCTTCCTAGGTATCTCTGTGTGGACTCAAACTTCCCCTTTTGGTTAGCAGCCAAGCATGTTAACTATTTGTACCACCCAAAACCTTTGACAAATTACATAATCTCTCTGAATCTCAGTTTCCTTGCCTATAAAATAGAGATGACACTTACCAAAAAGAGTGGTGGTAAAGATCTCCATTTGATGCTCTCCCTTCTCTCCTTCCTTCCACTCATTCCACCATAATTAATGAGCACCTGGCAAAACACTGGCTGAGCACTGGGTGAATTTCAGTTTCTCATATGATGTGGTCCCTATCCTCAAGGGAGATCCCTCACCATCCTGGTTGTCCATCTCTGGATTCATTCTTGAATGTTGAAGACCCTCTTAAATGAACATTAAACTCTAGAGACAGTCTATCCAATACCACGTACAGTGGCACCACTGCCACTCCCATCTGGAGACGCTACATCCATGTTGTAGCCTAAGATTGCATTTGATTTTTTAGCAGCCGTGTCAGACTCAAGCTAATATTGAGTTCGTGGTCAACTAAAACCTCGAGATCTTTTTCACATCAATTGCTATCAAGCCAGGTCTCCCCCATTCTGCACTTGTGTAATTTATTTATTTATTTTTTAACCTTAAACATAGGGCATTCCATTTATCCCTGTTGAATTTCATCTGGTTGGTTTGGGCTCATAATTCTATCTTAGTAAGATCATAGGATGTCCTCTGTATCTTCATCCAACTAGCTTTTTAAAGAGTTGAATAGATAAATCAAAGGAAAGCCACATGGTCTCTCCTACTGGAGAGCTCTCTCCAGGTTGCAATAAGTGAATATTTTAGGTACTATTGAGCCCAACAACTATCAACCATTTCACTTTTCTTCATTTTGTCTATAAAGCTAGGAAGGAGATGCCTTGCCAAATGTTAACATTCACTACATCCACAGCATTTCCTTAATCAATCAATAACAAAAATCCAATTTAAGTTGATGTACAAATTGAGTGGCTGCTATCTATAAAGCACAGCAGGGACTGATTTACAAAGGTCAATAGACATGGTCCTTGCCCTCAAGAAACTTACAATCTAGTAGGAAGATAGAAGCGCACACCATTAATCATTATGCAAGCAGAATGTGATCAGTGCTACGATCAAGGTGTGACATGCTATGATGAATGATTAAAAAAAAAAAAAAAAAGGAGCCGTTGCTTCTAACCAGGGCAATTGGGGAAGTCTTCTTGGGGGAGGCATTTGATCTACGTATTGATATCGAGTTAATGGACCACAACTTATTCTTGGTTGAGTACGTGCAGGCTCCAGGGTATCACCATTTTCTTTTCTAGTGCCCACAAATTAACTGTATAATATTTTCCTCTAAAAGATTTCCAGAGTTTGATACTGAATTCGTTAGAGTGTTGTTTGCATAAGTTTATCTTTCTCCCTTTTCTGTAAGCAGGATGACATTAGGGTTGTGCACTGCCTCACCCTTTCTTTGTGACTTCTGTAAGATTATCAACAGCAGTTTTGGGATCCTATCTACTTTTTTCCCTAGGGTCCTGATATATGAATTTTCTGGCCTTGGGAAAGTTAACTGAAATGGCTAGGGGCTGCCTGCCTGGCCCCTACCATGACCTGGGCTCCAGGCCCTTCTGCTGGTGCCTGTTGTGCTATTCCCACTTTGAAGATTCTTTTCCTTGGTCAAGAAGACAGAGGCAGGCTGGGGGTTGAGAAGTTCTGCCTTCTCTCTCAGTATTACATCCTCTTTCCAAGCACTGAGTCTCAGCCTGCCTTCCTTTTTGTTTTTTTCTCCAAACATAGCTATCAAGGCCCTTTTTTGTTGTCTCAGCTTGTTCTGAGCTTTTGTCTTTCTGACAGACTCATGCTACTCTCATATCCATCCTTGGTTATGGTCTCCTCCTTCCATCTGTTGTGTGTCCTTTATAAGAGGAAAAAAATAACTTTCATCTGTTAATAAGTATAATACATGCTCATTGTAACATACTTGGAAGATACAGTACATTTTTAAAAAATCACTTATCACCAAGATATAACCACTGTTAATATTTTGTGTATTGTTTTTGGTCTTTTCTTCCCTGTGCATCTATAGTTTTATAGATATATAATTTTTAATCAAAATTGAAATGATACTGTATATACAGCTTTGTGTCTTGGTATTTTCACTTAATGTTGTCTCAGGACCATTTTCACATATCATTAAATATTCTTCAAAAAACATGATTTTTTAATAGCTGCATAATCTTCCACTGTTTGGCGTACATGTCCGTTTAAAATCTAGGCTCATCATATTTTAAAGCTTATTGAAACACAATGATGTTCCTTAAATGCCCTTCTCTTTCCACCCCTTCCCCGTCCCCTTTATGTTGTCAGGTTGATTATTTGAGCTTGTAGAGGCAGAATTTCATTTTTAGAGCATCCTGTCTTTATGGAATGATATCGCCTTCTAGAATCTCTTGCCATGGGATCACATGCCCATCCTTTCCCTCAATACCTCTCAGTTTTCTTCCCTTAGTCGAGATTCTGTCCCTTGTTCCCTTCTTTTGCTGCTGTCAATTCTAGACATGGTTGTTTTCTTCCCAGATCCCCATCACTTTCCTTTATCAGTTTTTCTTTCTCAGTCAGAATTAAGCAGTCTGGAATAGTGGAAAGGGCACTGGGCTGGGAACCTTGGTTTCCATTCCAGCATTGACCAGCAGTGTGGCATGGGACAATTACCTAACCTTTCTGCACCTTTTTTTTTTTTTTTTAAATCTCCCCTAAAAGAGAATGAGAGAAAATTATCTCCATGATCCTTTCCAGCTGCAGAATGTGACAACTCTGAACCCAGAGTAGCATTTTTTTTTTTGTTGCTTCTTTTTCCTAAAAGATTAAAATGTGCAAGGCAAGTTAGGAATTTACCAACCTTTGCTTTTTAGAATTCTATTTGACAAATCAACCAACATTTTTTTTCCTTCTTCTTTTTTTTTTTTTAATATTTTATTGTACTTCAGGGGAAGGCTTACAGAACAAATAGTTTCTCATGAAACAGTAGTACACATGTTGTTTTATGACATTGGTTAATGACCCCACAACATAGTAACCCTCTAACTTCTCAACCTTTTTTTTTTTTTTGGTGAAAATACACATAGCCAATGATAAACCGTTTCAAAAATTTCTACATGCACAGTTCAGTGACATTGACTACGCTCTTCCAATTGTGCTGTTATTCTCACTTAAGATGAAGTCAACCAACATTTTTGATTACCTAATATGCACCAAGCTCCATGCTAGGTTTACAAAGATGAAAAGATGGAGTCCCTGCCTTCAAAATATTCACAGGCAAGCGGAGAAAGCAAACGTTAAAAAAAATAGCTACAACACAGATAGATTCTAAATTTGGCTTACCTACTGGCTGTAGTAAGTAATTTTGGGTGAGGTACCTAAACTTTCTAGCCATTGGCTTCCCCAGGTTATGAGTTCAGCTGCCAGAAGCATATTACCTGGGTTTGGTTCTGTCTCCTCCATCACGTGTTAGCTGCGTAACCTTTGGAAAGTTCTTTAACGTTTGCATTTCTTTACTTACAAAATGGGGATAATAGTAGAAGCTTACTATGTCAAATTCTCAGATTAGTGCCTGATATATAGTAAACACTTACAAATGTTAGTTCCTATTATTGTAAAGATTAAATCAGTGTATGTATGTTAACCACAGTGTTTGGTGCTTAATAGGAACGTAATTGATTTTAGCTATTATTATTATTACTTCTGCTATAGAGGTTTGGAGAGACAGCTATCGAAACACAGAGAAAGGAGAAATTAATATTGCTAGTACCTCTTAGGTACAGCTGAAGATACTTAGTCCAGAAAAGCTGAAGGGACTTGTCCGAGGTCACATAGCAAGTGAGCAAGGGAAGTTACGATTTCAACCCAGGAGATGTTATGGGCCTAGAGTCACTAATGCAGTTTGTGTCCCTAGAGGCAAGTGGGTGTAAGTGGGCAAAGCAAGACTGAGGCCAGGCTGGCCAGGCAGCCTCTTTCTCTATCATGAGCTCACTGAATGTTTAGAAGCTGGGCTTGGTCAAGGAGAGCAGGTGGTTTGCCAGGGCTAGAAGGCTGACAGAACCTAGTCTTGTCCAGAGCCAAAGCTTTGGGCTGTATGTCCAAGGGCTTCTTCATGCTCTCCTCTTGAGCTTGGCCAGGCCAGACTCACACACTGTCCAGTTTATGTATGGGAGGCAATGGGGTATGTCATCCACTAGCACTGTCCCCAGCCTGGCCCTCTGGAGCCACTTTCTGGCCCACTGCAGCGCCCCCTCCTCCCTCTCTCCTCTTCCTATTTCTCCCTGCTCACACTCTCCTCCTCCCTTCTTTCCTCCTGCCCCTTCTTCTGCCTCTCCTCCCTTCTCCCCTCATTCCCTCATACGACTTCTCTCTCCTTTCTCCTCCCACCTCTGTGCCTCCACTCCTCCCCACTCCATATCCTTTCTCTTCTGCCAGTCAGAAGTGCGCTGCCGACCTGGGGGAGCCAGCCCCATTTCTCAGCGTCTCAAACCTCACTCCCTCTTCCCAATCCGATGGGAGGGCCGGAGTGTCAGCCCAGACCTCTGTGGTCCTGCTGCACCACCGTGGGGGTGGGGCTGGGGCTGCACAGACAGGCTGCCCTGAATGACAAGCGGGGATATTGATCGCATTCTGAGCTCAGCCCAGCCGATAGAAGGTAATTAATGACTCTATTTGCCTCAGTACTGAGGAGAACAACTGAGTTGGAAACTGCAGCAACTGACAGCTGGAGAGACTGGGGGATGGCCTGGGGGTGAACCCCTCAGAGGGGGAAAGTGATGTGTGGAGGAGCTAAGGCAGGAAGAAACAGGGGGCAGAGGCTAGCAGAATAAATATTTGGTCAGGGCCCCTATCCCCAACCACTGCTGGCCCCAACCTTCCGAGGCCTGAGGCCCATCAGCCACTGCTCCCTTCCTCCACAGATTTTGCTTTTCTTCCCGTACCACTTTTTCAGGTTGTCTTCTGTCAGCTGGATGAAGTAAGACTTACTTTCCCCAAGGTTGCTTCTTGCCAGCCGTGTGCTCTTGCGAGTGTGTTTCCTCATTTGTAAAACTGAACTGATAATATCTCTTTTGCTAGTGTTCTGTGAGGATTAGAGACAATATATATACTTTGGGCATGCCTAGCACATAGTAACTGCTCAATAAATGATAGTTATGATGATGATGGTCTTGGACAAAGAAGCAAATTTGATAGAGTGGAGTCAAGACATCCCTTTGCTACTTACTAGCCCCGTGATGTTGAGCAAATAATCTTGTTTCTCTGAGACTGTTTACCTGTGTGAAAAATGAGAATGATAATAATAATAAATACCTGATAAAGTTGGGTGGATTTAATGAGTGTCTGTGAAAAGTCCAATATTGTTAGTGTTCCCGTAGACAAGTAGATATTTGTTATTTGGGCTTAGAAAACTGAAGTTAGTATAGTTATTATACTTTTAAAATTTCCTTGGAAATGCCTAATTCCTGTTTCTTGGGATTTGGGGGACAACTTGCTATTCGTCCCATCTTGATTTTGTAGACTTTGAGCTTTCTGAGCAAGGAAACAGCATTATTTCATTCTGCCTATTACCACTACCCCCGCCCACCTTTCCGTCACAAGACTTATTTTTGTCCCTTGCAGTGACCATCTAGGGAATCCAGATAAAATGTAAACATACAAGGAGGACAAACACTTTTGTTTTGTCCCTTGTCCCCAGCCCCCAACCCCAAGGTATGGTGTTCTGTGACTCCCTCCCCAAGCTGCTGAGACCTCACTGGACAGCCGCGTTCATGACTGGCCAGGAGGAGGGCTCTGGCCTGGGCTCAGAGAGGCGGGAGGAAGGGCCGGGAACAGATGGAGAGTGACGGAGCTAAGTGAACGAAGAAATAAAATCTTTTCGTTAACAATGAAAAGACATTTAAAAAATGATTATAGAAGTTGTTGTTAGTTGTTGTGGAGTCGGCTCCAACTCATGGCGACCCCATGTACAACTGAACAAAATGTTGCCACATCCTGTGCCGTCTTCATGATTGTTGTTGTTATGCCTGAATCCACTGTTGTGGCCACTGTGGATTTTGAGGGCCTTCCAACCTAGGGGGGCTCATCTTCCAGCACTGTAATGGGCAGTATTCTGTTCTGATCAGTAGGGTTTTCATTGGCTAATTTTCAGAAGTAGATCACCAGGCCTTTCCTCCTAGTCTATCTTAGACTGGAAGCTTCGCTGAAACCTGTCCACCGTGGGTGACCCTGTTGGTATTTGAAATACCGGTGATGTAACTTCTAGCATCATAGCAACATGCAAGCCACCACAGTACAACAAACTGACAGACGGGTAGTGGATTATAGAAGTAGTATATGCTTGTTGCACAAAGTCTGGATACAGAAAAATTTGGACAAGAAAATAAAAATTACTCCTGATCCTACTATTGCCAATATGTTGGTGGCTCTCCTTCCGGTCAAGCTAATCCTCGGTTTTAGAGTTCTCTTTGTTTGCATGGGGACTGTAGCCCCACTGCTGGGAGCCTCATAGTCTGAACATTGGCTGGGCAGGCAGCCACTGCTGGTCATTGGTTTAGTCCCCAAATGTTTATGGAGGTTCTGCCCTGTGCTAGGCCCCCTAGTGTGTATGCCTTTGAGCTAGTTAGTCACTTACCCTTATGTAATCTGCACCTCAGTTTCCTCACCGGTTACAAAGGGGTTAATAATCCCTACTCACCTTGGAGAGCAGTTGGGAGGCCCAAATAACCTTAGGTCTATGAAGGGTTTTTAACTCTAAGCAAATATGAAGCGGTCAGAGTAGAAGACAATATGAGTCTTTGTTCCCCTTAAAAGAATAATATACGTCAAAGTTTTAACTCAGCAGTTTGTTTAAGTAATTTATTTATATCCTGCCTCAATCCAGAAAAGATTTGTGGTAGCTCACTCTCCTTGAGAGTCTCACACTGTAGTTGACGAAGCACCCGGAACGGGTCTAGCCCTGAGAGTCCTACACCTTGCTGTGTGACCTTGGACAAGACACCCCCCAACCTCTCTGGCCACCCTGGTGTTTTCCTGACTGTAAAATGAGGGTTTTGGACCAGGAATCCCTTAATCACTGCGGTTAGAGCCTGGGCTTAGCTAGCACATGTGCCATAGGCTGTAGCCTCAGTTTAGGCCGGGTGCAGAACAGACAACTGGGGTTGCTGGGAGGGAGGCTATATCTCGGATGGGGCCAAGCAGCCCTCAGCTGGGCCCCCTGGGTTTGGCACCCAGGTAACAGAATGAAATGTTTAGAGGGAAGACTCTGGAGTCAGACAGACCTGAATTCAAATCCTGACTGTGAATTACTGTGTGGCCTTGGAAAAGCTACTTAACCTCTCATTGCCTCAGCTTCCTTATCTTTAGAATGGGTATAACAGTACTTATCTCCTATGGTTATTGTGAGGACTAAATGAGTATGTCAATTACAGCAGTGGCACATCATAAGCTCTTGGTACTTGTGGGCGGCTAATGAATGGTAGTCGGGGAGGGGACATCAGGATAGCAGAGCTGAATCCTTCCTACGTGGAGACTGTTTGACTAGCACATGGCACCTTCCTTGCTCTGTAGGGTCTTACTACGCCTACAGTGACCACATTTTCAACCTCAATCTATAAACATGATCTGAGAGTGGGAAAGAATATTTGAAATGAGAATTGATCCAGAATGCCCAGGACATATGGCCACCATACTCCAGCCCTCTTCTTGGAGCTCTGACAAGGGATTAGTTGGTTATCTCACAGAGGTGAGGCCGAGGGCATCATTTTGTCATTTAGCAAAGGTCTTCTCCAGGACCAGCTCCCCATCACTGGCAGACAGACCTGTTTTATACCAACTCTTCTTTCTGTGACCACGGCTGTGGTGCGGGGAGTTCAAATGTAGAGGCAGTCTCTGGGCCCCGTTCTCAAGCAGCCTGGGCCACCTGCTTTGGATGGCAGTTCTGCAGCTGTAAGGGTTAAGTTCTGCACTTAATTGGGAACATAGTGTTCCCTGTCCTTTGGGTAGAGGCACCGGAGGTGGGCAGGATGGTGTTGCTTTGAGAGGGAAGGGCCTCCTATGGACCTGAGTTGATACTATCAAAAGGTGACCAGAGGTAGGGGCGAGTGAAGAAAGGGTATAAGTCTTCCTAGGGACTTCTGCAGGTCCTTCCCACATACTCTGGGGTTATAGATGTGTGGGACTGGCCTTCTCAGTGACTGAGTGTCCTGGGCTGCCAGGCCAGTTAGGTGACTAGTCTAGAGGCCTTTTGCCAGGGGTCTGGCTTTGAATGACACCTAGGAGAGCCTTATTCCTTCCTTCCTTCATTCATTCAATCACTCATTTATTGACTACCTCCTGTATACCCAGCTCCATGCCTGGCCCTATAGCTACATGAATACATCAGCCGTGGCCACTGACCACAGGAGCTCCCCGTCTGGCTCCTTGGCACATGGAGGCTGATGGGTAGAGAATCTTCTTTGGGATGGATAGCATCTAATTACTCATACACTTTCCTTCCCTGCTCACCCTGAAACCTGGATCAAGGCCTGCTTCTGCGTCCTCCTCTATTTTAGGAGAGCCCTTCAATATCAGGGCCTAGCAGTGGTCCAGTTCCAACCGTCTCCCTTTACTATTACTTCTGAGCCTCTGCCCTTTCCCCTTGGGAAGCCTCACCCTGAGCCTCCATCATCTGGGGAGGTCCCTCCAGGTGATCAGCGTTGACAGTTGCTTCATTTCTCTTCCTTTTCTAGTCTCTTTTTCCTTGGTCTCTTCTTTTCCATCTCTCTTCCTCTACTGTCTTGTGTTTCTCCTCCTCTTCCTCTTACCCTCCAAACCGATCTCCATCCAGGCCCTGGGCTGCTGTCCTTAGCTGGAATCCCAGGCTTCAGCCAAAGCAGAACAGCTGGTTTCATTCCTGTGGCAAGTGTCCTCCCTTAGCCAGTGTGTCCCCAGGCTTCCAGTATGGGAGGCTGTTCCTATTTTTCTTCTCCCCTCTGTGCTTCTCCCTTCCCTGAGCTTCTCCTCCTTGGACTGGACCTTCTGACCCCAGGGTTTTCTCCCAACCCTCTTGCCTCACTCCCTTCCTGCCCTTTCTCCTTGCTTTCATTCCTCCCTTCCTTTCTGTGCTGATCTCTTCAGGACACCACTCTCCTCCTCTAGAGAGAGCCTATGAGAGCCTATGGGACCTTTCACTGGTTTGGGCAGGGCTGCCTCCTTGCCTTCACCAGCAATGCCAGTGCCCTCTCCCTGCCCCTCAACTTTCTCTGTGCTCCTTCACTATTCATCATTTCTGCTGCCCTTCCCGCCTCTTCCTCGCCTTCCTTCTCCTCTCAGAAGTCTCCTCAAGCCTCCTCCAGCCTCTCTCAGGGTCCTCTGCACATTTCCACCTGCTCCCCTAGCACCTTCTCCCCACCCCCATTCCTCCTTTTCTTCCTCCCTTCTCCACGCCTCCCACTGCCACTTCTTCCGGTAGCAGACTTCCTTTGGCCTTTTCCTCCTCTCCCTCCACCCCCCTCTCCTTTGCTGCCTCTGTAACCTGTCTTACCACCAGGGCCCAAGTATACAAAAAAATAAATAAATAAAAAGGTCAGCAAGTGGAGGGAGCAGCAATAACCCCTAAAACAGTACTATCAGTGGAACATGATTGATCAATTGAATTCCATAGCGGCTGAAAAATGTGGGATTAAGTAGTGTATTATACGCACAATGAGTTGAGGCATGATGTTCATTTCAAGTTCATTTCGCCGGCCTCTGCCACCAGATCAGGCAATCAATAGGGGCAGCAGATATCATATATCACCTCTCTGCAGGCTGGGGAGAGAGCACCATAATCTCTCGCAAATTTAGAGTGACAGATTTGTCAAGATCTGAAGGGCCCCTGAATAAATGAAGGAAAAGAGACTCCTCCAGCCAGTGACCTGAGGACAAAGCTTCAGTTCAGCCCCTCTGCACATGCACACACACACACACACACACACACACACACACACACACACGCACGCACACACACACACAGAGGCATGGGGTGAGCTAAGCCACACACAGGCATATACACAAACGTACCAAGAGACATGGTATGAGTGTTGCCGCACACGTGCGCGCACACACACACAAGTAACGTGTGAGCACATACTCACAGACAAATGCATACTTTCCTTCCCAGAACCCTTTTGGTGACATTGCAATCAGCACACACAAAGACACTCCCTGCCTCCCTCAGCCCTGACAGCAGGGCTTCACAGAAAGGTGGGCGGACTCCGGGAAGAGACAATTAGACGCAACTGAACATGCAAATAGCTGAAAGAAGGGGAATTAGGATGGTGGGACCTCAGGGAAAAAGAAGCAGGCATAGGAGAAATGTAGGCGACGTGGACTCACACTTCCCAGGTGATGACACACATGTGCACACACACACACACACACACACATACACGCACATTCTTTCAGACCGATTCTCACCGTGTCACTTAAACACACACAGACACTTATTTATCTCGATGTTTGTATATGTACAGATGCAGATGCACAGAAAATACACACCCAGGGAAGATAAATATGCCCCACCCCAACTCACACACAGGGGTGCATTGCACCCTCTAAAATTGAAAATTATTCCAGAGGCTTTTACACACACACACACACACACACACAAAAAAAAAATATATAAATAAATACAACCAAGTTTTATGTCCACAGGACTATCATCAAGACCCTATGTCTTTTTGTCTGCCTCAGACTTGATCCTGGTCTTGATTTCCTCCTCTCTCTCTCTCTCTCTCTCTCTCTCTCTCACACACACACATACACACTTTCTTTGCTTTCCCACCCACTCCAGAACAGAGTGGAGGGAAAAGGGCGAGGCCCTGTTAGGAAGGCAAACCCTCACGCTCCATCTGGGAGGCCAGTGAGGGAGGCTGACTGTGGGTTGAGGTTAATCAATATGTAATATTTTCTATGGTCTCCCAAATGATACTGTACAGTGTTACTGTATATAACACAATATTGATTATATCATATCATATAATCACCTATAAACTGATATATGTAACAGTCCCAAAGGAACACCCCAATGCCTGCAGCATGGGCTGGCCCCAGGCCCAAGGCTCCCCAGCTGGTCTTAGACTGAGGGAAGCCAAGAAGCGGCCAAGCTGGGGCTGGGGAGGACCCAGCTTTGGGCCAGGATGGTTGCAGGGCTGAGGTCCAGGGGGACTTAGCACAGGAAGCACTTGGTCCACTATATGCTCTGAAAATGCCAGCAGGCCAGATACAGGAAGGCAGGGACTGACGGGTAGGGATAAGAGTCCTGAAAAAGCCTGGTAGAGCATGGCCGTGTCCCCAGGAAGAGGGCACTAGTGTGGCACAACAATGGCCCTTTCCTGGTGGGGGAAGTCTCTACTCCCTGTAGAGACTAATGGAGAAACCGGGTGGCCAAGGAGCTGGCCTCTGACTGAGGCCTGAGCCCAAGTCCAGGTCAGAGATAGAGGCAGAGAGGGTGGCCAGGGCCCAAGCAGCAGCCACAAAGACCCTGTCTATGGTCCCTGTCCTACTAGGTGTTTCATGGCTCCCATGACACCTGCTGTCCTCCTGCTCCATCTCTGCCCCAGCCACCCCAAGTGAAATGCCTGTGTGTTGCTTTCAGAACCCCTCCTCCCTCGGTGGTGAAGTTAATTACTTCACCCAGGCTCCATGTTACACTCAGCCTTGGAGATTTGATGATTTTCAACCCTTGGAATCAGTGGAACTGAAATTCATCTTGGAGCCGAGTTCAATTCTCCACAGGCTGGTTGATGCCGGTCTGTATTACCCGGCTCCTCCCTGGAGACCCTGGCTCAGGGAGAGAGGGGGGCCCAGGGGAGACACCCCCTGGGAGATGGCCTCTGGGGCCCTCTGGCTCCATCTCTGCCCAGTCCTTCCCCCAACTTGTGTTTTGACAGCCTCCCTCGCCTTCTCTTTCTAGGTGCTTCTGAGACTGGCTTTCTCAGCCAGGTCTCTGAGGCATGGCCAGCCTCTCCGGCCAGCCCCTGCATCCCAGTTGCTGGGAGCAAGGGGCCCGAGCAAGGGTGCAAAGCCCTAGGGGCAGAGCCAGGTACCACCCCTTTGCCCACTGTGCCACTCCTGAGCCTCTGCTGGCCTGGCACTGATGCTCCAGGTGTCCGTGTGTCCTCCAGATGTGTCCGAGGGCTCAGTCCCCAATGGAGACTCCCAGAGTGGTGTGGACAGTTTGCGGAAGCACTTGCGAGCCGACACCTTCACCCAGCAGCAGCTAGAAGCTTTGGATCGGGTCTTTGAGCGTCCTTCCTATCCCGACGTCTTCCAGGCATCAGAGCACATCAAATCAGAACAGGTGAGGAAGGCGCTTCTGTTCGCAGAGGTGGAGAGGACCTGGTCGGAACAAGGCCTCTCGAGAATTTGCTCACAACTCAGCCAAGTGCATGCCCAGTAGGGCATGTGTTACATATGGGACATCGGGAGTATACTGTGTGAACTTCTTCTTGCAAGGACATTATAGCATAGTTAAGAAGTATCATTATGGTATGTAGTAGTTAGAAATGATGGAATCTGGCTGCAAGAATATGGCCTTGGAAGTATGACTTATCTCCTTTCGGGGCCTCAGTTTCTCCATCTGTAGAATGAGGGGCTTGGATATAATGATCTTTCAAGTCCCTTCGAGCTCTACCGTTCTGCGCCTCTGGCATGGAGTACTCAGGGACATCCCCTTACTGTGTTTCTTCCCCAAGTCCTCCCAGGATCCTACAGCAAGTCGGTGCAAGCCAGTGGAGCTCTTCTTGCTGAGTGTCAGCACCCTCCTGTGCCGGCCTCCTTTTCCCAATCCAGCCGTCCAATGTGATCACAGGCAGGCTGGCTGCCTACCACTCAGACTCTGCACTTCCTGCAGATGCAGAACAGTCCAGAACACACAGCATGGGACACTCACACACCACACCAGCACAACACACAGTGTACAGAAACATGGCTTCTAACTAACTCCTTACGTGTACATGTGTACGTGCTTACACACCCACGTGCTCCCTTCCGCAACACTGACAGTCCACAGTACTCACAGCAGAACCCCATCAGCCACATGGAGCCAGAGGCTGAGTGTCTCCAGATCACCAGCTCCACACACATCCCAGCACACACCTCCACCCCTACATCAGTAGAGCGCCCAGGGCCTCACCCGAAAACCTAGGGCCACACACCCGTTCTTCCCACAGGTCTGGCCCAGGCCAGGCCCACAACCACAGCACAACACCATATGCTGTGCTTGCACACGCACACACACACATGCACACATACACTCACCAGCCAGCTCCCAGGCTCCATGCAGCACAGTTCCGCTCTGAGACTCCAACAGCTCCCAGCCACTAGCCTTCCTCCCCGCCCGTCCTTTTATCCCATAAGCTGTTTGTCTTCATAAAACAAAAATCAGAAGTCTTTTTAAGGTGCCCTGAGCCATAAACCAACAAAGGAGGAGCCGGCCGAGGCGGGCGGCTCAGTGCACCCTCCCCGAGTCCCCGGCTGTATTACAATGAATAACCTTTATTTACTTTCATTAGACTATTAAACACCAGCACAGTCATTTTTCCCCCTGAAACTCGGAGCAGGGCCCATAAAGCAAATCCGAAGCCTAATTGAGTTCATTTTAATTTCTCTCCGATCACAGCGAATTACTCTGGTGATAAATCAGGGGGCAGCTTCACCCCCAGTAGAAGGCCTAATTTGCAGCTAATTACAAAACTGATTTCTACAGGAAGATCAATACGAGAAGGAATTGGAAATGACGAGGCAATCCCGTCCAGCCAGGGAGGGGAAGGGGCCCTCTGGGGGGGCCAGGAATCGGAAGGGAAAAAAACGGACCCGAAAGAGCAGAAAATCAGTTTTAATTTAACGTAATATTAATCAGAGTAACTTTTCCTGCTTTGTGCAGGCTCCTGGTCAGCCCAGCTCTGGGGTCTGGCTTGGCGGTGGCTGCAATAAAAAGGCAATTACCCGAGTGTTTTCGGGCAGGACACCCTTTCAGAGTCAATGACTGGCCCCCTCCCACCCTTCTGTTAGCCATGTGGACTCTCCCCCTCCCCAATTTCATACCCCAGTGCACAGGCGGAGAGCGAGGGGCCCGTGGGGCTGTCTTTGTTTGTTTTTAAAAAAGGGGCGTCCGTACCCGATCAGCCAGCCCAGCAGTGCCAGGCTGGAGGCCCCACTAGGCCCTTCCCCCAACCACTGCCTCTGCCATCACGTCATGGTTGGTCCCCTCGCCAAGGCTTCCCAACCCAGGGTCCCTTAAAATACCCCTCAGCTCTCAGCAGGGAGTTCCCACTATGCCACTCTGCCCTTGGGGCCTCTTAAGCAGGAGATGCTACAGAAACTTAAAGGGCACTGGATAGCCACCAATAACGTGTTGGCTGGACCTCTAGCTTCACAAAGTCAGGTCCACCCCCACCCGCCATCATATGCCTTGCCCTCCCCCTGGCTGTCCCTTCCCTCTGCCAGGCCGGCTCCTTCTACCCCACCCGGGAGGGCTCTGGTCCTCCTCCCCATCTGCACACTGAGCCCTTTCTCTGTGTGTGCATCAATAGAGAGCTGTCGCTTTTCTCTCTCCTCCCAGGGGAACGAGTACTCCCTCCCAGCCCTGACCCCTGGGCTTGATGAAGTCAAGTCGAGTCTATCTGCATCCGCCAACCCAGAGCTGGGCAGCAATGTGTCAGGCACGCAGACATACCCTGTTGTGACTGGTAAGGGGGATTCCACGAGGGTGGGGGCACTGCTTTCAACAGGGGTGCCTCAGCCCATGACATTAGGGACCTGGTGTGACTAGTGGGCCCCCCATAACATCTTGAGAGAGAGCAGGCTTCCAAAAACCATGGTACTTCTGGAACAGATGTGTGCAGATGTGGGGGAAAAATTGCAGTGAGGATGTCTGTGGGCTTCAGCTTGGAAAGGTGTCTTAGGGCCAGGAGGGGCTGTGGCTGGTTCTTTCTGCCTATTCTCTTGCCTCCTTCTTTGCGTTTTCTTTGCCTCCCCCAGGATGCCCAGAATTATGGGCCTCTTGCTAGGACTTCTACAAGAGAACTCAGGGGGTGTATGAGCCAGGCTGGCAAGAGTACAGCATGGGTTCCTGGTGTCCCGCCTCCAGGGAGCTCTCCAAAGCTCCTGTGGGACTCATTTTCTTCTCCCTCTGCGCAGCATGGGTGGCTGTGGCTTTGAGGGCATGCCACCAGTTCTGTGGAGTTGTAGAAAAGCACAGTGATTCCAGCCCTTCTGCTTCTCAGAGAAATCGCTGAGCCCAAGGCTTGCTTTCCAGGCCAGGCATCCTCAGGCCTGACCCTAGTCCAGTGCTGGGTGAGGGGCAACCTGGCCAGGAGCCCCCATGGGCTAGGAGCAGCAGGGGCAACTTGAGTGGAAGGAAGCTGAGGTGTGGCTCAAGGAAGGCCCAGCTAAGGAAGCACAGGCCACAGAGCTGTAGGCTGTGGGGAGTCACCTGGTACTGCAGAAGGGTTTCCAGGCCAGGAAAGGGCCCAAGTGGGAGAGACACACATTGAGGTGTTATTAAAATTCACCTAATTATTCCAGAGACACTAAAGCCAATGTGCCATTTGTTCCTTGGGAGACAGGATGATTGAGAAGGGTCTCGGAGGGGATTGGGAGACACTGAGGCGTTACCTGCCGATCTAGGTGCGTGAAGGCAGCCTAGGGACCTGGCAGTGGGGCTGTAGGCGGCTAGCATCACAGCCATAGGCAAAGACAGGAAGCAGGCACAGCCCTCGCTGAAGGACAGGGCCCTGGTTATGATGTGGAGCTGATCTGAGCATGACTGAGGCCTAAGCTGAGCTGCAAGAGGCCACCTGGTTCCCACCAGGGGAGCTTGGAAGAGCCCTGTTGTTAGCCTTAAGAGGGTATCCTGGACAACGGTTTCAGGCCTAGAGGGAGTTGAGGTTTTTGGCTAGGCAGTCAGAGTTTGGGTTCTGCAAGTGTTAGAGAGCTGGGTTGGGCTTTTAGGTGACAACCTTAGCTGGGTTAACTGGGTCAGGATACAGATGATTATCAAATGGCCCTCTTTAACCCACCTTGGACACTGTCTGACTTGTTGGGTATTCTGATCAAAGGCAGAGAGAAGGTCCAGGCCAGGCCATGTTCCTCCTGACCTGCTCAGAGGTACAGTGGTCACTTCTGAAAGATGGCCCACCCCAGGCAGCTGGTCAAAGAGAACCCAGCTATGCTTTCCTGTGCCCAGGGCCACAGTCCAAGAGGCAAGGACTTCATGGGGTGGGGCTATGGCTCTGCTGGGTAGGGCTCCTGTTGCAGGAGAGACACTTGGGCTGGTGCAAGAAAGTGCCTCCACCTTGAACATCCCCCGCCCGCCTTCCCCCCATGGCCCTGGAACGGTCCCAGCTCAGCCTGGGAACATCTCCGGATGATCCATCTGGATCCAAGTGTGAGAAAAGTTCATTCCAGACCCAGCTTGACATTCCCAGGTGGCAAGTTAGCACTAACATCTCAATCTGTATGCGACATTTCAATCAAGCGAGGAGTAACAAAAGCAGAACCATTAACATTCGGAGCTGTTCACCAGTGGTAATGACAGGGAAACTCGCTCAGAAACTGGAAATTACCAAAAAGAGAGAAGTGTGTGGTGAGGTGGGGGAGGGGAGGAGAAAGGGGGTAGGAGTAGGGATAGGGAATGATTTTTCTACACTTAGGCCAAGATCCAACGTTTGGATTAATGGTGCCATTACCCAAGAAGGGCTGCAGATTATGCTCATTCTTAAAATGTTTTTGCTGGCAATTAAATGGCTGCAGTTATTGATCTTTGTTGATTTTATGTCCTCCTAATTTGCATAATCTATTAAAGATGAATGATTCATGATGTGTTTATTATGGGGACAAATGGAATTTGCTGGAGGTACTGTCAAGGTGAGCAACGGGGCAATGCCCAGAGGCTTCCTGGGCCATCTCAGGAGTGGGGCCAGCAGTTGGCCTTAGGGCCAAGACTCTGTGGATAGCAGAGAGCCCTGATACATGAGGAGAGTAGACACAGGACTTTTGGTGAGTTCTTCTAGAAAGAGGTCAGCGTCTGTGAGACTTGGCTTCAAGCTGGGCTGGGGTATGGGAGACACCCATGGTAGGAATTCCACTCAAAGATTCTTTAAAAGCTTTTTTTCTTGGAGAATAGTAAGGGCTTTAGTGGAGGAAGAAGAAGGGAGGCCCCTTCATGTAGGTGATTCTGGCCAGGTGTATGCTGAGGGTGAGCGAGCAGTGTGGTCATCCCTGTACCCACAGCCTGGCTTGGGCGTACCAAGGTGTTCAGGATCCCTCTTCATCACCCAAGTGTCAGGCACCCAGCTCATCTTCCCCAGGACAGGCAGCTGAGGCTGCAAACCTCAGGGGATGAGTCCTGAGGACCCTTGCCCAGGAAGAGCCTTACTCCACCCTGAAAAGCCAGACCTTATTGACATTCCTGCCACCTCCTGACACCAGAGACTGATTTCAAACTTCACCAGCCACTTGATGTAGCTGTTCCACAAGGTCAGAACTGAGAAGAGAGAGGAGCCTGGACCATTGTGTGCAGGGGAAGGTGGCGCCCAGTGGGCCAGGACACAGCTAATCACATTACAAGCTAGGGTGGCTCCCAGAGGCTGGGGGCTAAGCCTGATAGCCTCCCCTCCCCAGCTTCCATCATGGAACCAAGGAGAAAGGCCGATTTTTCTGGGTGGAGTTGTTAGGTTCTGCCTAGATTTTAATTTCACTGCATCACAACTCAGCAAGCTGCCAAGTCAAGCTGGTTATTTAAATTTATCACCCACTTTCCCTTCCGCCACTGGGCTGCTTGAGCTCAGCGGCATCTCTTCTCCCCAGCCCACTGCTCTAGGCTGCTGGTCTGGAACAGAGCCGAGCCTCCTAAGTGATAGGAAAAAAAAGGGACCAGCTAGGGGAGAGTGTAGGTCGGGCATACTCTGGCCCCACACTCACTCGGGTTGGCTCGCTGTGGCTGGTATCTTCCATCACCTTCTTACCCCTCCAAAGGACCCAACAGGCAGTGGCTATCAGCCCTTTGGAAGTCCCAAGGACCTGTGGGTCAGGGCCTTCTCAATGACATCTCTGGCTCTGACTGTGTGCTGGTGCCTCTATCCCTTAAAGTCTCCCATCACTGTTGGAGAAGACAGCCACTCTTCACCAAGACCTCCATATCGCCACCCCTCCCTTTCTGTGCTTGGCCAGGTCTTCAGGGATAAAGGAACATGGGAAGCACTGCCAGGGATGTTGATTAGGGAGGAGAAGGTGAGAACTAGTTTCAGGATTCCCAAGTCATTTGGAGAGGCTTCTGACCATAGTGCAAGGCTGCCCTAAAGGTGACAGTAGGTTCTCTACCCTGGAAGGAGTCAGTGACTGTGCAGCGGTTCTCCCTGCTCACTCAGGAAGTTGAGCGACACGGCAGCCCCTGGAGCTGCTGCACCAAGTGGGCTTCACTGGCCTCTAGTGGGCATCACTGCCAAGCACTGGCATAGGCTTGTACAAATGTAATTTTTGCCACCTCATTTTAGTCCCAGAGAGGATATGGAGGAATGAAACTGATGTCCAGAAACAAAGCAGGCTAAGCTTACCAAAACATAGCTGGATGAAATATAACAACCAAAAATGTCACTACAGCCAAGCCCCACTTTCCACTTGCCAGAAAGAGAGAGAACTCAAAGCCATGGCAGTATGTGAGAGACTTTGAGGGAACCACACTGGAGGGAGACCCTAATGGGTGGACATTGGGTCTGTAACATACCAGACAGGAGACATACCCTTGGGCCCAAGAGAAACTGGAAGCTAGAACGAAGTTACCCTGCATAAAGCCAGGAACAGAATGGAACAGTGATCCATGAAAGAGAAACACAGAAACTCATCCCAATGGCCTAGAGAAGCAAGTCAGAAAAATAGTGTCACCGTGAAAAATGGAGACCCCAAGCCTGAGCCACACCCTGGTTCAGATTCCAAATATTATATACCATGAGTATGTTTCAGGAACCCCAAGTCAAGAACTTTCATAAAAATTTGTCCAGAATAATAAACCACTCAGAAGTCCTAGCAGGAACAAAAGCAAACCTTCTCCATAGGGACATTCTACAATCCAGGACACATGAGACTCCCACGAAAAAAAACATCCTTCACTAAAGATGAGCTCACTATAAAAAATTATACACCTCATGTGAATACAAACTATCATGAGGGAGAGTTACGGAAGCAATAAATAGGACAATTAACACCATCCAAAAACTAGAAATAATAGAACAATCCAAATGTAACTAAAATAGGCATGTTTAATATTGTAAAAAAATAAGAGTAATCTTTTTGTCTCTGTCACAGATCCAGATCCCACGCCCCCTTTCCCACCACTGCTCAGCAGATTGTCAGATAATGGATATCAAAAGGGCAAAGAATGAGTTTTAAACCTGCTCCTGAATACCACACCTAGAGCTGATTGTTCTGGGGTTGTCTGGGAGCCATAGAGCCCTGGTGGCGCAGTGGTTAAGAGCTACGGCTGCTAACAAAAAGGTCAGCAGTTCGAATCCACCAGCTGTTCCTTGGAAACCCTAGGCTCACTATGAGTCAGAATCGACTCCATGCAACAGGTTTGGCTTTGGTTAGGAGCCATGGAAAAGCTGAGCCTCAGGCAGCCCTGAAAGTAGCTCCCAAGCTGCCAAGCCTCACCAGGGAATCTTATCTTCCCTTGGGAAAATGTCTGAATACGGGAGAACTAGGGTCCCTATGAGTCGGAATCAACTTGTCAGCAATGGGTTTTTTTTGTTTTTTTTGTTTTTTTAGAGACAGGACAGTACTTTCCTCTATGGGTGGAGGGTGAAGTGGTTTTATTCAAGAGCTTGGAAGACACTTCTTTTAATGCCTAGAGACTGCAGCTCTGAAAGAAGCTGTAACTAAGATCCAGGAGGAGATGTGGAATCCACCCTAGAGAGTAGTCCCTGAGACAGGGAGAGAAGGCAGAAGATGCTGGTCTCCTGGAAACTGGCAAGTTTGAGCAGAGGTTGGGGAGGCCTGTGAGCCAAAGTCAAAGCTGAAAAGCAGGGCTGGAAAAGTGGTGTGGGCTCAGCTTCTGAGAAAGGGATCTGGACTCTTCAAAGTTCAGACTCCTTACCCACATCTGGGATGGTCTGAAAAGTAGCCTTTTAGCAGATATTGGTGTGGACCCTGGGAAACCCAGGGTCTCCTCCTCCCACTTAGGGAACCCCCAGGACCTCCAGGAACTGCCTCTTTCCTGTAGTTAACAACCCCCTTCCAATGCAACTGCATTTCCCTCCATAAAACAAACAGCTTAGCCCTTGGCCAGCCCCTCATGGGAGGAGAGGGCAGTAAAGGCTGAGAAGTGTTTCTGAAGGAGGCTGGGAGTCTCCTAGCCTTGTCTGTCAGCTCAAAGCTTCTGATTAGCAAGAGGAATTTAGGGCACAGATATCAGAGTTCCTCTTTAACCTTGAAAGAAGAGGCCTGGGGCAATTTTGGACATGCAGCAAGTCAGGAAACCCTTTACTATGGAGCACCCACCAGCCTGAGACCCTTCACTTAGGCTGCTAAGGTCCAAAGAACAGAGGCCAGCCTCTGCCCAAGATCCCTGAGGCCTCCAGCCACATCCCTAAGGCCTCTGGCCCCCAGACCTCAGCTCTGATTTAATTATGGGGCATTTCCATAACAATGAGACATTGACAGATAATGCGGGTGCTCTGGGCCTGCAACCTAGGGAGTCAACGGATCAAGGCTCTTTCCCGTCCTCCTTATCCAGTCCACCTCTAGACAAAAAAGATATTGAAAAGAAGAGGCACTAATCCACTCTAGAGTTAAGAGAGTCAGGGCGAATTTAAGCATAATGAAGGCTGTAACACCCCAACCTCCAGCGCCAACCTCATGTCCATGTCAGTGTCCATCAGCCATCCCAGCAGTCATGGGCTGCCCTCCCCAGGTGGGTGCCATGGGCAGAAACACATGCAGCTGATAATGGGGCTACAGAGGCAAAGAGAGTCAAGGGAAGTCGTGGGGAGGATGAAGAAGGGATGAAGGGTTTTCAAGCATCTTAGCTAAAATGCAGTTCTGTTGCTCTTCTAAGATGATCTCAAGTTTGGCAGATTACCTTGGGCCTGCCTTTCTTCTCACCTCCTCCCTTCATCTCTTCCCTCCATTCATGAGACCCAAAGGATGCGCATCGCCAGGTGGTCTGTGCTTGTTCCTCCACAGCATGGTCTCCCTAATTCCTTCAGAGATCAGGAAGAGAGGCCAGTCTGAATTTGAATCAAAATATTCTGAAGAAATCAACGGTCTTTATTTCAAGTCCATACCGTAGCCAACCCAGGCTAACAAAGAGTTGCCTAGTAGAGGACACTGGGAACTGCCTTCATGATTAGCTAGGTTATAGCACCTTTCAGCCCCTGTTAATGTTGTTTAGAGATGCTAGGGGTACTCCAAAATGGGATTCTTCAAAAGTGGGACCCCCAGCACTAAGCTTGTTTACTCCATTATTTGGCACTTTCTAAGAAAAGGTTGGCTTAGTAAAAGTAAACTCAGTCAATCCAACCTTTCTGAATGACAAGAATTCCTAAATAGTGGTGTCCCAATGAATGTAGCAAGTATGTATTGGGACCTAGGCAAGACCTGAAATTCTGCTACCCCCAGAGAGTCACCCACCACCAAGGTGACAGGAAAACCCCCCACCCCATCCCCAGAATGATCCTTCCTCCCCTCACTGGTAGCTGTAGCCTCAGGACAAACAAGTCATGCCTTTTTAACCCTGAGCTTTGGGAGGCAAGCTCTGCTACTATTGTCACTTCTGAGAGGGCTTTGCATGCCTTCAACCTGAAATCCTCCCCCTCCTCCTGGTGGCGGCCGGGCTGGCAGGCAGGGAGGGAGGAAATCCTGCAGCAGCTCGGATAGCAGCCTAATGCTCTGGCAGCTTAAGTGGCCGTTTTCCTTGGGATTAGGGTTTCACTTACACAGAGGGCCTGAAAAACGCTGTGCTTTCAGAAGGATTAGAGCTGACAATTCAGTGCTCTCAGAGAACAAAATAAAGCCAGAGAGGAACTGGGAGACCTGGAGTATCAGGAGACTGTGCAAACAGGCTTAACCTCTGCCCACCCAGCATGGGGGTCTCTCTTGCTCTCAGCCCATCAGCAAGCCTGGGCCCAGCCTCCTGAGCGCCAGCACCTGCCCAGCTCAAATCTTCATTTGCTATTTGCTAATGGCTCCAGAGACGGCAGCACGGAGACGTGAAAAGAGGAGAGAGCTGAAGATGCTTTCCCCTCTCTCTGAGCCTGTTTCCTCCCCTAGAAGATGAGGGACTTGGACTAGAAAGTAACCAAGGGGCCTTTCAGCTCTTTGAAATGCGATTCCCCCCAACACTCCCTAGCCTTATCCCAGGACCCTGAGCCTGCAGCTCCACCACAATCCAGTTGAGCAGAAGGAAACCACCTCCTGTGGGGCCCAGGGCCAGCAGGCTACACAGCCCAAGGAGGATCGTGTGCTGGGAGGGGCAGGGGTGGGGACAGCATGACTGGTTGTATCCGGCTGGTTGGCTGTCGAGGTGCAGACCTCCCTGAGCCCATGCAGGTCTAGGCAGCATCCCTGCCTAGGATACTCCAGGGACTAAAGGTCCAGCTGTCAGTAGGAAGCAAGATCAGCTAGGACAGCAGCCAACCTGAGCTGCAGGCACAGCCTCGGGTTGAGTGAAGGGCCAAGACAGTGCCTGGGGCTCGGGGCACAAACCTTTGGAAGGATTTGGAAACCTGGAATATAAAAAGTAAAATGAAATATGTAGAAAACTCTTTCCCTCTCCTTTTAAAGCATCTTTGACAGATAGAAAGCTTGTTACTTTAGTGTATCATGTGTAACATGGACTGGTAATAAAGTGATCAGAGCTGGTATAGTAAATGTAACTGTACAATATATTTAGGCAGTAATTACAAATTTAATCACTGAGTATTCTTGTATTATAAATGTTTGTCTCAATGGAGGCACAGATTGCCAGCCTTGAAGAAATCTAATGTCTTCATTTTCACCCCCTTCTGAGAAGCAGACAAAACTTGAGGATAAGGCAGTAAAACAAGAGTTATGTTTTCTGGCCTTAGGGTCCTCCACGGTGTCAAGTGGATGGCAAAAGCACTCATTTTCCGAGAAAGATGCTGAGGAAAGGCGTCTGTAAACTCATTGAATATAACTTTTCTATATAAATCTATGTCTGAGAAGTCCCGTTGTCTGAGCCATCACTATCAGCAGTTCTGCTTTTTCAGTGGCTTTCTTTTTATTATTTCTTTGGTCTTCTGAATGCTCACATCCTCCTTGACTTGAGATAAGCCTCCCTGTTCCTTCACATGCTATTTTGCCGTTTGTTATATGACCTTGTTTATTTGCATGATTCAAGTACTTGCAAACAAGTCAGTGTCTCGTGCAGAAGACCAGGGGTTGTTTTTGTTTTTTAGAAATCAAACCAGTGGTCCTGGAGTCAATTCCAACTCACGGTGACCCCATGTGTGTCAGAGTGGACTGTGCACCATAGGGTTTTCAATCACTAATTTTTTGGAAGTTGGTCACCACACCTTTCTTCTGAGGCACCTCTGGGCAGACTCAAACCTCCAACCTTTCTGTTAGCAGCCTAGCGCATTAACTGTTTGCACCACCAAGGGATTCCTTTTTATAAAGCAATGCTTATTAATCTTTTTGAGTCATGAAGACTTTTGAGAATCTGATGAAAGCCATGTACCCTCTCCCCAGAAAGAGGCACATAATATCCATAACACTTTACATACAATTTTACATGAACCCCCTGAAGTGCATCTGTGGGGGCCCTGTGGGATTGGTGAACCCCATATTAAAAAACCCTGCTGTAGGAAATAGAAGAATCCGCAACAAGGTGATCTGTTATAGGAAGGATTGGTTTAGCATGATCCCACATTATCTTCCTGGACCAACTACCTATTTTCTGGGTCTACAATATTTGAGAATCTCTTTCTAGAATCAATCACCAAGTGTATTGCTAGTTTTATATAGTCCAGGTGCTGCCATCTACAAGCTAGTATTGGACATAATACTTAGCCCTTCTGAGTTTGTTTCCTTATCTGTAAAATGGGGATTAACAACAGAACTCATACCATCGGGTTGCTGTGAGGATTAAATGAGATCATACATAGAAAATACTTAGAGCAGTGCCTGGCATATAACAGGTATTCAGTGAAGGCTAGCTATTAGTTATGTGCGGGGAGAAACACAGTCTGCCCTTGAATCTTAGACCTGACAATTAAAGTAGGATAAATTCTCTGATGACTAAAAATTTCCAGTTTCTTAATAAAATCATTCACTTTGCTTTTCTCTGTACTTGTAAGAGGAGCTGCGCTTAGATTCTCCAAAACAGTTGATTTGATCTGGCCCATTTGGTAAGGAATGTCTGACAAAAGTGCACTCTGATTCAGATGTAGTGATTGCTGTAGAAATTGGCTTTAGAATCTTCAGGGACTTCTGCAGTTGAACTGAGAAGCCATCCTCATCAAGTACAGTGCTTCTAACACTTCTGGGTACTTTAAGATTCTCAACTACTACTGTTTCTTGAAGAGCCTCTTTGTTTTTTAGAAAAACTCTCAGAGGAGATTAATATTCCACCCCATGGAGTTTTACTACGGAGTTTCGGTGTCAGTATCTTATTCTTTGTGAGCTTTTTCTCTTGCCTCATCTTAACCACTGCAGTAACAATATGAAGTCTGGCTTGTCAGATCACTTCTTGTCTTTTCTTTGGCTGTTTGGGGGAGTATCTGGCTTTATGTTATCATTAAAAGGCAGCGTGGTATAGACTTGGCTTCAAACTTTGGCTCTATCATTTATTAGCTGTGTAGCCACAGGAAAGTCACTATGCCTCTCTGTGCTTCCATTTTCTTACCTTTAAAACAAGGAAGTTAGACCTATCATTTCAAAGTCTCTTCCATCTTCAAAAACTTTGTAACCTTAGGAAAGTCCTTGGGTGGTGCCAACAGTTAAGGCACTTGGCTGCTAACCAAAAAGGTTGGCGGTTCAGGTCCACCCAGAGGCGCCTTGGAAGAAAGGCCTGATGATCTACTTTCAAAAGATCAGCCTTTGAAAACCCCATGGAGCACAGTTCTACTCTGACATACTTGGGTCGCCTTGTGTCGGAATTGACTCGATGGCAGCTGGTTTAACCTTAGGAAGTAAGTAGCCAACATGAAATGCCCATCCTCTTGTAGCCACTTGTGATTCCTGGTGCTGTTTTCATGTTACTGGCATTGTCAGCGAGCAAAGCAAATACTTTACTGCTTCCTGTCTTCTGTTGGGTGGCACATATTTTATAATTGCTATATTCTGCCGAGTAGCTGTTTTCTCCTGTTTCTGTGCTTGTTTGTTTAAAGAAGGTGGCTGTGCTGTCTTAGTTCTAGAGTCTGACTCCTTTCCCATTTGTTCATCCATCTGTAGTACTGCAAGACCCAGTGCTCTGTCGATTCTTCCTTGTACGGATCCCATTGCCCATCCATATTCTGCCTCTAAAAGAGGCTTGCTCAAAGAATGCTGCTGGGCAAATGGTATGACGGTCTCAGTAATTTGAAAACTTCCTGCTGTAGTGTTTTCCATTATTGACAATGGTGCTGCAGAAGAATATATGACTCTGGCAAGAGTTTGGTCAATTTTTCCTGCTCTTCAGGTGTCACCTGAGTACTAATGAAGCCATCGAGAGTGCTTTGTATGCAGTGGCTTGCACCTTTGTTGGTTCAGGGGTCCTAAACGGGCACCTCTTTTGTGGTGATGCTGATATGAGGGAACCTGCAGCACCAGGAGCAAGCTGTACGGAGACCATTAGGAAGCTTGCATGTTTTCTCCTCATCATGGACCTCTTCTCTCATATTGTTTAAATGCCGGCATGGCACATCCATGCAAATTCAATTTTTTAAATAGAATTTGGAAATTTGCCCTTAAATCAACAGTTCTTTGGATGACTTGCAGCATGTAAAACCCACTACCGTTGAGTGGATTCTGACTCATAGCAGCCCTAGAGAAGAGTAGAACTGCCCCGTAGGGTTTCCAAGGAATGGCTAGTGGATTCAAACTGCCGACCTTTTAGTTGGCAGCCATAGCTCTTAACCACTAGCATGTAGAAGTTTCTATATACTGGAAATTGGCCTTACTATTTTGCAAGAGAGAATGCCAGTGGAAATAAACTTTGCAACAGAAGTGACTCCAGGTTAGTTAGAAACACCTTTACAATCATCCAGGCTTTCTTCCTCTCTCCTGAAGCTACTTAGAAGATTTTGTCACACATGGGGAGTTGGGAACGGAAAGGAGGAATGTGCTGTTGCAGAATGGGGTGAGCAATTAGGGTCACATAACAATGTATGTATAAAATTTTGTATGGGAGACTCACTTGAAATGTAAACTTCATTTAAACTACAACTACAATAATAAAAAGATTTTGTCACAAAACCTGAGATTATAAGGAATTCATGTGCGACAGATTGTGGGGACCATGTAACTAAAAATCAGAATTCAGATGCATTTAAATTCCTGTTTATAAAGAAATAAGCATACTTCTTTTCCTGGCTGCTTAGCAGATATTAAGATCAGACAGCCAGGAGAAATTTGGTTTCTATATCTTTCAGAACCTCTAAATCTTCCCTAACTCTCCTCTCTCCTGGACCTTCTTTGACCATTAAGTGCCTTATTATTAATCTGTCTAGGAATTGATAGATATTGCTGTCATTGTTTACTTCAGGTTCATTCACTGAGAGATGGTCAGGAGAAGTGTACCTCTTAGTTTATTTGTTGTTGTTGAGAACATACACAGCAAAACATATACCAATTCTATCCTTTCTACATGTATAATTCAGTGACATTGATTACATTTTTCAAGTTGCACAACTATTCTCACCCTCTTTTTCTGAGTTGTTTCTCCCCCATTAACATAAACTCATTGCCCCCTAAGGTTCCTATCTAATCTTTTGAGTTGCTGTTTTCACTTTGATCCCATAACAATAGTTCTTAAAAGAGCATAGTACTGAAGGCAGACATTTTTTATTAGTTAAGCTAAACTATTGTTTGGCTTTAAGAAGACTCCAGAGGACATTTTTGGTTTAAATTTTAAAGATTATCTCAGGGGAATGGTTTCAGGGGTTCATCTAGTCCCCATGGCTCCAGAAAGTCTGGAGTCTATGAGAATGTTAAATTCTGTTCTACATTTTCCCCCTTTTGATCAGAACTCTTCCATAGAATCTTTGATCAAAATGTTCAGTAATGGTAGCCAGGCACCATCCAGTTCTTCTGGTCTCATAGCAAAGGAGGCAGTTGCTCATGGAGGCAATTAGCCACACATTCCATATCCTTCTCCTATTCCTGACTGTCCTTCCTCTACTGCTCTAAGGAGTATACCTTTTATTGACAATTAAAAAAAAAAAACAAACTAGTTTTGTGGAATCACTGCCAACTCATAGCAACCTCATGTGTGTCAGAGTAGAACTGTGCTCCATAGGGTTTTCAATGGCTGATTTTCCTGTAGGAGAGTACCAAGACTTTCTTCCAAGGTGCCTCTGGGTGGACTTGAATCTCCAACCTTTCAGTTAGCAGCCAAGTGGGTTAACCATTTGTGCCATCCAGGGACTCCCTTTACTGACAACAGAAGTCAATAAAAAAAAACCCACAACCAAGCAAATAGAGAGTCTTCCTTCTGTCTCTCTGGGAGTCAGAGTGACCTCTTATTTGATAGTTCTACTCTGTTGTTTTAGAGTTCCAGGAAACATATGATATTAGATACATTAAATATGTATAGTGGAAAATCATTCTGTTGCATAATAAAGCTGAGTCACAAAATATATAAGTCCCTCACTAGAAATCTTCCATCATTTTATGAAAAATCATAATCCATTGTTGAAACTGCTTCTACAGAAAAAGCGGATTCATTTACATTTTGTCTCAGCCTTTGTGTCTTTAAACGAGACCAACACATAAGAAATAATTAGAAAACAATTATGCACGAACCCATATAGAATTGGCTATAAATGCAATAGAGTGACAGAGAATTAATCAGCAAGTGTTTACTGAGCATCTACCATGCTCTCAACTCTGCAGGATAAAACAGAAAATGGGGCTCTGCCCTCAGGTTGCTTACAATCTGTTTGAGGACGAAAGCCATGATATGAAACAACAGGGCTGATACATTATGAAATATAATGGCATACTAAACTGTGGTGCACAGACGCTATAGAAGTTCAGAAGACAGAAACTTCCCTGGTGGGTAGAATGGTAGGGGTTTAAGGGTTTGAGCTAGAAGGAGAGAGAAACTTTGAGTAAAGGAAGGAGAAAATGACATGGCAAAAGCAAAGCACACAAGCCAGTGAAAACAGTCAAACTAAACCAGGAGGTGTGAGAACCAGAGCTGAGAAAGTTTGGGGGAGGGGTGCAGGTAGAGTACCTGGGAGGTTTTGAAAGCCTGGCAGTGTTTAGATTCAAACTGCAGGCTACAGGGAGTCAATATTTTACAGGGGAAGTGGTGTGATGAAAGCAATGTTTCATGAGGACTAGCCAAGCAGCCACACTTGGGATAGACTGGAAGGGGAACAATCTGGAGGACGGGAATACAAGTAAAGAAACTGTTGTGGCAAACCAAAGGCAGGTGCTTAGGAGCTGAACTGTGGAGGTGGTGGAGGAAATGGAGATGGGACAAATGTAACAGACAACACTAAGGAGAACTGGCAATACTTGGTGACTGACTTCACATTGTTGTTTTTGTTGTTAGGTGCTACCAAGTCAGTTCCAACTCATAGCGACCCTGTATACAACAGAACAAAACACTGCCCAGTCCTGCGCCATCCTCACAATCATTGCTGTGTTTGAGCCCATTGTTGCAGCCACTGTGTCAATCCATCTCGTTGAGGGTCTTCCTCTCTCTTGCTGACCCTCTACTTTACCAAGGATGATGTCCTTCTCCAGGGACTGGTCCCTCCTGATAACATGTCCAAAGTACGTGAGATGAAGTCTCGCCAAGCTTGCTTTCAAGGAGCACTCTGGCTGTAATTCTTCCAAGACAGACTTATTCATTCTTCTGGCAGTCCATGGTATATTCAATATTTTTGCCAACATCGTAATTCAAAGGCGTAAATTCTTCTTCAGTCTTCCTTATTCATTGTCCAGCTTTTGAATGCATCCAAGGCAATTGAAAATATCATGACTTGGGTTAGGCACACCTTAGTCCTCAAAATGGCATCTTTGCTTTTCAACACTTTAAAGAGGCCTATTGTAGCAGATTTGACCAATGCAATATGTCGTTTGATTTCTTGACTGCTGCTTCCATGGACGCTGATTGCAGATCCAAGCAAAATGAAATCCTTGACAATTTTAGTATTTTCTCTGTTCATTATGATGTTTTTCACTGGTTCAGTTGTGAGGATTTTTGTTTTCTTTATGTTGAGATGTAATCCATACTGGAGGCTATAGTCTTTGATCTTCATCAGTATGTCCTTCACATAGAGGGGAAAAAGGTGGTGTCAGGAAGGACTCTAAAGTTTCTGGTCTGATGGTCTGCAAGAGGGTCAGTAGAAACGAAGGTGGGGGAGGGAAAAGATGAATCTACTTTTATTCCTATTAGATTTGAGATGACAGTGGAACAGCTAATGAAAATATTCAGCAGGCAGCTGGAAATGCAAAAACCTGACCTGTGGCTCGGTATACTTAGGGAAAGATGAATCACACAGATGTGTTAAGATAGGGGCAAGGAAACACACATTTCAAAAAAGTATGAAGTGAGGTCATCTACTAGGAGAGAGTGGCAAGGAGAGAGAGATACTTTAGAATAGCCATTGGAAGGATGAGGACTAAGGCTCAACTGATGGGCAGAAAGTTAACTAAGCCAGATATGGTGCATATGGTTAAGTGCTCAGCCGTTAACCAAAAGGTTGGCAGTTTGAACAGAGTCGGCAGTTGAACAGAGTGGCTCTGTGGGAGGAAGATCTGGTGATCTACTTCCATAAAGACTACAGCCAAGAAAAACCCTATGGGGCAGTACTGCTCTGTCACATGGGGTCGCTATGAGTCAAAATCAACTTGACAGCACCTGACAAGAACATAAGTTCTTCCAGCTATGCTTTGCCATTCCAGGGACTGAAACGTGGAAGGGGTTGGACAGAAGCAGTAGAGTGGTAGAGTAGTACTGGCTGGAGAGAAAGATAAAGCGAACCTGTAGAGGATAAATGGGAACCAGGAGAACCAGGAGTGGATAAAGAAGTAGTCTCTAGGATG
The DNA here is from genome assembly GCA_030035585.1 of Dugong dugon. Lineage (NCBI taxonomy): Eukaryota > Metazoa > Chordata > Mammalia > Sirenia > Dugongidae > Dugong > Dugong dugon. Next base: position 53,802,926 of record CM057475.1, read on the forward strand.
TGGACGTATGGAAGAGGAAAGAAGGCAAATTATTGTCATTAGAGATTGGAGCATGCTAAATTGCAGAGGCAGGTGGTCATCTTCATAGCGATGGAGGGAGCAGGCAAGTAAGGGAGGCCAGTCAGGTACAGCTGTGTTCCAGATGTCTGTGGACCATGAGTATCTCTGGTCAGTATCACTGACATTGACTCACTTTGTCTCCACTCCAGGACACTGCTAAGGAAAGCCCTGCCTCCCACCCTCCAGGCTCTAGCTGATAGAGACCTCCAGGGACAGAAGTCAAGCAGCTGGTGGGAGCAGCAGATTTTGTTCATTGGAACTTGATCTGATCCACTTGCACTGTTGGGTCAAAGCCCCTGATTTGCTTCAGGGATGGTTTTCTATCATTTAAATGCCATAAACACTAACAGCAAAATAGCGCACAGGCTGGCCCTCTGCTCTCCACACCTGCCAGGCCCAGCACCTGCAGCTCCACTTGGAAAGGACAAGGGAGTCCCAACAGCCCCTGCAGAGGTGGTGGTAGGGTGTCCTCCAAGCCTGAAGGAAAGGTGAGGTGTTAGGGAAGGGAGAGGTAAGCGAGATGATTGAGGTCCATTTGGCTACTGGAGAGACCACAGTCGAGTATCTTGCTGAGAAGGAGTGAAACCAGGTCATCTCCCTCCCATCTCCATCTGGGTTTGGGATGCAAAGAGACATAAGCAAAGGCAGACACATACACACACAAATGCAGAGAGAGAGACACACAAAAAGCTACACAGAACAGAAGTACATACACACAGGTGATCACGGCATGGGCATTTAGGTAAGAAGCTTAGACGCATGTAAAGGCACACCTGGACCTGCTCATTGGGACACAGAGCTGTCCATATGCCCCACATGTCTGCACACAGCAATTTCCTTTCCATGGAGTAGCCCTACTGTGAGTAGAGGCAGGCCCCTCTCTTCCAGGCCTCACCCCTTTCCCTTTGTGTTTTTCCAGGTCGTGACATGGCGAGCACCACTCTGCCTGGTTACCCCCCTCACGTGCCCCCCACTGGCCAGGGAAGCTACCCTACCTCCACCCTGGCAGGAATGGTGCCTGGTAGGTGACAAGGCTACAGCTGCCTCATCTAGGTGGGGGAAACTAAATCACGGGCGAGCTGCTGAGTAGTCTGTAGTCTGAGGCTGGGGGTGGAGAAGAACCAACATCCCTCTCCCAAAACCAGCCCTGTTCTGTCTCTCTTTTCCTAGAGGCTGCAGTTGGTCCCTCACCCTCCCTCACAGCAACCTAGGGAGGGAGCCTGCAGAATTGCACCCTTGTGTGCACCCCCCACTGCATGGCATGGCCCTTTCACAGCACCCACCACCCAAGCCTGTGCCTGGGGAGCCCTTAGCCCTCAGCCCCACCCTCAGTGCCCAGCTCACCCCAACCAGCTGACACTGCTTCGAAGAGCCTGTCCTTGTTTCCATGGAAACTTGGAGCCAACAGCTATCTCCAGGGACATGTCAGTCACTCAGCCAAAGCTATCCTGGTCCGCACCAACCCACAGGAGAAGACCAGTGTCGAGAAAACTGACCCAACCCCAGAGAAGAGGAAGTAGTCCCTAAGGAAAGAGAACAGAGGACAGGCTTGGCAGAACCAGAGAGACTCTGGCTTCAGGGAGACAAGCTAGAGCACCCTACATCTCCTCAGAGGAACCCAGGCCCTCATTGCTCCTCTGGGGCTCTATCCCATGTCTTTTGAGAGAACTTGGATTTGGGCTGTGCAGATCAGAGGCAGAGGCTATATTTAGGGTCTCGTGACTGCAGCTACAGGTTGTGCTACCACCCACCCTTCACCCCAGATTGAAGCTAAAGAGAGTTGAAGCTCCTATTCTTACAGACACCAAAAAACTCTTGCCTTAAAGAGGGTAAGACTCACTGGGTCTGCAAGCCACTTCCTCTGGCCACCCTCTCAGTGCCCTTTCCCTGAAGCTCAACTCTGAAGGGGTGGGTGGGTGTGGAAGAGGATTATTGGCCCCTTCCCTGGTCCATCCATCCATCCAGGGACAGCCCTAGGCAGCAGAGCTTGAGGGAGTTGTGATGGCAAAGAGGGTGATTGCTGCAGGGTATTGTAGGATAGGGGCTGAAGGGAGTTAGAGGAACTGATTAAGGAGAGCTGGGAGGTGTGGGTGTGGGGATTCCTGCCCAGATTTGGGGGAGGGGGAGTAGTGGGGAGAGGAGGGACAGGAGATTCTTAAGGTGAGTGTGGTGAGAAGTGGAGGCTGGAGAAGGTTTTGGCGAGGTGGGGGATGAGGGAAGCCTGGGGGAGGTGGGGGTGGGGAGTCTGCAGGGAGGTGGGGACGAGGGGAGCCGCAAAGAGCTCATGGTGGCAAGGGGGGAGTCGTTAAACAGAATCTAGTGCTGATGAGGAAATTACACTTGTTTCATTAGCGATGGGGAAGGAGATAGCTCAGTTCCTCTTGGTCACAGTTGAGCTCAGAAGCTCATTATCCTGCTGCACGCATGCTTTCCCTCCTCGTCAATAAACAGGCTTTCCAGTGGCTGCATCCCCCACCCCCACCCCAGCTCCCTCTCCGAGAGGGGCCCCTTCTCCTCTACTTAACCCGCGGTTAGGGATCACTGTAAACAGTCTGGGGTCATCACACAGGAGAAAGGGCGAGGGGGAAACCCGGAGGCCTGGCCTTTCTCTCGCGGAGGGAGGGAGGCGGCTTCCGACGGCTCCCAGCCCACGGGGTCCCTGGCTCACCGCTCGCCTGGCAGGCAATCCACCTGCTTCCCGCCGCCTCATTCGCCCGCCACGAGGCCCACGGATCTGGCCTCTCCAGGGGCAGGCGGAGAGGGTGTTTCCCAGCAGAGCCCCCACCCCTGCATTGGCACCGTACCGAGATGCCATTTTTAGGACCTTCTGGGACAAAGTGACCAAAGCGCTCTTCTGCGCCATCCTCCCCAAGCTTCCGCCTCGTCGGGCAGAGTCCCCACCAAACAGGCCTTTGCTCCCAAAGCAGCTGGGTGGGCGCGCCGCGGCCGTGAGCAAACCATTCCTGGGCAGCTCCGAGCGCCTCCCCCGGGGAGCTTCGGGCGGGCCCGGACAGCCCCTCCACGCCGGTGTGCAAGGCGCGTCGATGCTTTTGGCTTTCCCCGGGGCCTCCCCAGGAGGACCCAACCGATTGCCGGCCTCCGCCTGGCCCGCAAGCCCGCGGCCGGCTTTGCTCTGCCCACTGCACCGCGCCTCCGGCCAGGCTCGTCCGGGCCGCCCAGGCGTGCGAGGCTGATCCCACCCCTCCCCGCAGGGAGCGAGTTCTCTGGCAACCCGTACAGCCACCCCCAGTACACCGCCTACAACGAGGCTTGGAGATTCAGCAACCCCGCCTTACTAAGTGAGTACGCCACCTGGCTGGCCGGCGGCTCAGCGCGCCCATCAGCTCGCCAGCCCGCCCCCCCGCCCCGTGTGGCCGGCGCCGGCTCGGTTCAGGCCACCTGACCTCGGCGCCCGGCCGTGCCGGGCCAGCGTTTTAGTGCAGCGTCGAGGCCCAGGGATCCCACGAGGACGCTCGCGCCTCCCGCCCCTCTCCTCCTCCCCGGTCGCTGGAAGGTTCGGCGCCGCTCTCGCCCGCGGGCCCCCCTGGAGTGTACGCAGCGGGGCGGTGGCGGTCACCGCTGGGGTCCCTTTCCCCGCCTCCGCGTGAGCGCAGCTCTCCTCAGGGCCAGCTGCCCTCGCCGGCCAGCCGAGGTCTCCCCGCCCCGATCCCGCAGCCCCCGGCCCGGGGAGGTCTTTTCGTTGCTTTTCTTTCCTTTTTTGTTCTCCTGTTTGTCCTCTCACCCAGCCCATTCTTCTCCTGTGTTAACTTCCAGGTTCCCCTTATTATTATAGTGCCGCCCCCCGGGGCTCCGCCCCTGCCGCTGCTGCCGCTGCCTATGACCGCCACTAGTTACCGCGGGGACCACATCAAGCTTCAGGCCGACAGCTTCGGCCTCCACATCGTCCCCGTCTGACCACCCACCCCGGAGGGAGGGAGGACCGGCGCGACGCGATGCCTCCCGGCCACTGCCCCAGCCCCACCCCACCCCAAGACCCCGCAGCCCTTCACATCGCCCGGTCGAAGGCCGGACAGGACCGACGGCGCCGCGGGCGGGACCCTCAGGCGGGGCCCGCCGCCCCTCCCCGCCCGTAGCCCCTTCCCGCCTGCCTGGCCGCTCGGCCGTGGGAGGGCTGCCCCGCGCGCCCAGCCTAGCCCAACCGCCGGGGGCAGGCCCGCGGCCGCGCGCGCGCGCGCGGGACATGTCTCTGTGACACACAATCAGCGCAGACTGCAGCGCGGCCCAGCCCCAGCGCAGCCCGCCTCGGACGCTAGGGCGCCCGGGGGCTTCGCCGGACTGGCTGGGCAAAGGAAATGACGAACAAAACGATTTTCTGCAGAGGGAGGAAGAGCCCCCTGCCGAAACCCCGAGGGAAAGTCCGTTCCCCCTGCGCCAGCCGGACTGCCCCCGCCTGCCTGGTGGGGTAGATGGAATGGGGGCGTGAGGGCCGGGTTCTGGGGGCGTCGGGTCTTTCCAAGGTTGGGACCTAAGGCACGCAGGCCCCAGCAGCCCGCCCAGACCGAGCCCGACGCTGGGCTCTTCCCCTCTCCACCAGGACTGCCTCGTTCTGGCCCAGGCACCTCCGACGACGTGCCCCGACTTCGGCGTCTCTTCCCTCTGCTGACCTCCCAGTGTCTTTCCCTGTCCGTCGTTTTCCCCTCCCACGACGCCCTGCACCTCTCCTCCCTCGTCGCTGCCCCATCGGAGGCTCTCGCGGGCCGCCGCAGGACCAGTTTCCGTAGGCCGCGGGCGCTGGTCCTTCCCGAGCAGTTACTTGGTAATCCCCCCACCCCAGCCCCGACACAGACTCAATGTGCCGGTGGCAGGAAGCCGGTTCTGAGCCGGCGTCTGAGCTGCGGCGGGGTGGAAGTGGGGGGCTGCCACACCCCCACCCTCCTCCGGCAGGGACTGAACAGAACCGCAAAAGGTCTACATTTATTTAATATGATGGTCTTTGCAAAAAGGAAAAAAAACAAAAACAAAAACCCAACCGGCTGCTGCTTTGTAGGAAGGCGGTGTGTGTCGTGTGAAGGCGAACCCCGTGTATATAAGCCCGTCCTCGGCCCCGCCCCGCCCGGTAGAGTCCCCACCGCCCGCCGGCCCTGCCTGTAGATACGCCCGCTGTCTGTGCAGTGAGAGTCGCCGCTCGCTGGGGGGGAGGGGGGAACACAGCTACACGCCCACTAAAGCACAGCACGTCCTGGGGGAGGGGGGCATTTTTTTATGTTACGGAAAAAAACTACGAAAGAAAAGAAATCTCTATGCAAAATGACGAACATGGTCCTGTGGACTCCTCTCGCCTCTGCTTTGTTGGCTGTTTCTCTGTAATTCCGCGTTCTCGCTCTCTCCTCTGCATCTCTTCCCGCCCTCTCTCTCGCCCCTCTCGCCATCTTTCTCCCTCGGCATCTCGCCCTCTCTGTCCCAGTCTCTCTCCCTCGGTCTCTCTAGTCAGTCCGTCTCTGTCCCTCCCCCGGCCTCTCTCCCAGCCGGGTACCGGCCGCCTGGCCCTCGCAGGCTCGCTCACTGGGGGCTGCGCCAGCCCCCGCCCGGGCCGCCCCCTCGCGGCCGGGTCTCGCGCGCCCTGGGCCGCCCGCGGCCGGGCCGCCCCGCCCCGTAGTTGCTCTCTCGGTAGCGGCGATGCGCCCTGCATGTCTCCTCACCCGTGGATCGTGACGACTCGAAATAACAGAAACAAAGTCAATAAAAGTGAAAATAAATAAATAAATAAAAATCCTTGAACAAATCCAAAAAGGCTTGGAGTCCTCGCCCAGCTCTCTCTCCCCTTCGAGCCTTTTTGTTTGAAAAGGAACGCGAAAAAATCGTTTAAGGGAACTACCGGCGTCCAGCCAGGACCCAGTGGCCCAAGCGGGGACGGCAAGGGCGCCGAGGTCCAGACTCAGAGGCCCGGCCTATCCCAGTCCATGTGGGGCTGGCCGGGCAGGGGCCTCGGACCCAGGACCAGGCCGAACCTTCGGAAGGTTTCCGGAGGGTTCTGGTCTCCTCTGCCACTTTCAGCGTGTCGGTTCGTTTTGATTCTTTATTATTATTTTTTTTTTTTGTGCACATGAGAAATAATAATAATAAATAATAATAATAAATAAATAATAATAAAATTTTGTATGTCACTCCCCATGGCTCCAGGTTTGTCTTCTCCCTGTCTCTGGGACGGGGCTCCCCTCGCACTGACCCGCAACAACCCCCTCAACGATCCTTCCCATTACACCTCCACTGCGATTCCCCCCAACTGTCTTGCCGAGAACCCCCTGGGGGAGGCTGCACGCAGCAAAGACCCAGATGAGCGGCCCTTTCAATAGCCACCCTGCACCACCCCACCTCGCCCTCGGGGCAAGGAGATGTCGCTTTCTGAAACTGCAGAATAACTCGAGTTACGAGTTTAGACCAGGCCGACTGTGCCGTTCTTGCTACTCCACTCGCACACAGATGTGAGATGCAAACTCTCAGAACGCGACGTCTGAAGCTCTCTCCTTGTGAGTTTGGGGGTCATCTGCTGTCCTGTCCGCTCCCTCCGCTCCCGGGCGGGCCTACCTGTGCCTTAGCGCAGCCGCAATTGCATCCGCCGCGTCTGCGCGGAGACGCAGAGACCGCCAACGGCGGCCGCAAGTTTCTTGGCTGCTTGATGACTTCCCCGCCCCGGCTCACCGGTTTTTGCTGCAGCGCCCCCCGACGCCCTGAGGAGGCCAGGGCCCAGCAAGCAGCAGCTGGAACTGGTGCGCTCTGTGGCGCGGTTTGGGTGTGTCCCGGAGAGGACGTGCGAGCGCCTGGGTCGATCGATCGGTCGGTCTGAGGCTTCCTGCAGGTGTATGGACTTTCTGTTCGTCTGTGTGGGTCTGTATGTCCCTGGGTGCTCTGGGGGTGGGGTGGTAGGAGAACTATTTGTCTTTTAATGTTCCCATGACCAGTGTGAGTGAGGATCTGCTTGTATGTTCCTGTGCCTCTGTCACTGTTTGGGGGAGGGATGGGTGATGGCCCAGGATCGTCCCCGCTGCACTGGAGATACCTGGAATAGGGCACCTCTCTATCCGGTCAGCTACCTCCCAGCTCTAGCCCTCCCACATTCTTGCCAACACAAAGGCCACCTGTTAGACACCTGTGAGACTGAGATTTTTCTTCTCCCTCTGCCCCCAAACCTCCGAGGCTCAGCTTCCACCCCAGCCTTCTCCCATGTGAGGGGCTCTTGAAGCTCTGAATATCCAGTGGTGGCTAGGGGGCCTGCAAGCAGGGCCTCGGGACAGACTAAAACATGAACTGCCCCCCTCGGCTGGAAGGCTAGTACCTCTTACACACCTTCATCCCACCAGGATCTCAGAGGCCTTTCTTTCCCCAAGCTGATTTGCCCACCTTCACCCACACTATGAGTGGCAATACAGGGAGATAAGATGCAGGACCCCTGGCAAATCAGCAAGCCCCAATCAAGTTCACCCCCTTCCCTTTCCCACTCACACCCCTCTCCCATCCCCACCGTGCCTCCTCCCTGTTTCTCATCTCAGGGAGTGGCAGTACCGTCACCCACTGTCCACCCTTCCCTCTGCTGCCCCTCCTGACCACAGTCTCCTAGAAAAGTGATCTCCAAACCTTTTTGATCGTACACCCTATCAATGAAAATAATTCAGAAAGTGTACTCCCAATGTATGCATATTTACTTATTTATAAATTCCACAAATGTACTACTGGACTAACATATTGTGAACCATATAAAACACAGAATAGAAAAAGGATCAGATCTGAATATATAGAAATGAAAGTTTTAATGGTCTCACACTCAAATGGATAATCTTGCACCCCCTAGAAGATGTATACCCTACTTTGGAGATTTTGCTCAGAGCCATAAAGACCTAGCATGGTAGAGCTCCTGACTATTGCCTGATGCCCAGCAGATGAGTTCCTGCATCGAGGGTGTAAGGTAGTCCAGTGAACCCTCCTCTCGTCATATGTACCGGGCTGCCTAGTCCCCAGTGCCTAGCTTTGCCTCCAGGCCCCCCCTGGGCTGGGAGCCCCGTCCTGCCCGGTACATCAAATTGGGAGCCAAGGCCTCTTACTTGGATGCCACTAGGACCTCTTTTGTTCTATTTCTGGTCTCCCTCATATCAAATTGGACCACCAGAATCACTCTGCTTACAGAGACCTGCCTCTGCCTAATAGCCTTCATGCTGTGTCCCTCCTAGGGCACTGATTCTGCTTGGAATCAGCCTAAGGACTCGAAAGCATACTCTAAAGTCCTTGTTGTTGTTATTAGTTGCCGTCCAGTTGATTCCAACCCCTGGCCACCACATGTGTGCAGAGTAGAACAGTTCCATAGGGTTTTCAAGGCTGTGACTTTTTGGAAGCAGATCGCCAGGTGCCTCTGGGTGGGTTTGAACTGCCAACCTTTTGGTTAGTAGTCCAGTGCCACCACTTACACAACCAGGGTCTCCTAAAGTCCATGGTCAGTTGCCTATGCTCCCCCCTCCCACCTCAACACAAATAGGGTCTGTTGTCCAGGTTCTAGTTTTCCTAGATCTCACCTATTCTGACTTTGCTAGTCCTGTCCCCACCCTCACAGAGTTCCTAGCTGAAGTACACTAAGTATGACAGTCAGAAGTGGATGAAGAAAAGTATCCCGGGTTGAGGGAACAGCAAAGACATGGAGGCATGGAAATATACCAGATAAAATTTGGCTGGAGTATCAGGTGCCTGGGGAGAGGTAAAAGGAGTGGGGGTGGAGGGGGCAGGAGAAGAAGATGCAAGTAGTTGGTAGGCAGGACATGGTACTGAGAATGTCGAAATGGTACCCATCACTCACACAGATCCTTTAAGGAAGCTGCCTCACCCACAGCCCCTCCTGCCCATGTAGACATAGCCAGCAATATTTGTACCAATGACTGTTACCGATACAGAATTGGACTGAGCCAATCAGTCCCTGTCTCTCAGGAAACAGAACTAGGAAGTGTGGAAAGCATGAGGCCATTAACATTGAATGGGGGCCATAAGGGGATTCCCCAGCCTGCTCATCTCAGTATTCTGCCAGTCACCCAGGCCAGAAAGCTGGCATCTTCCCTGACTCCACATTCCATATCTGACCTGTCAGCAAAACCTGACAGCTCTACCTTTAAAATAGGTCCAGAATTTGACCACTCCCAATTACTGGCCCTATACCATCCTGGTCCAGACCATCATGATCCTTCATCTGGAACTTGCAAAGAAGATCTAACTGGTCTATCTGCTTCCACCTTTGCCCCAACCCAATGTATTCTCCCCACCACCACCACCCCCAGCAGCCTAAGTGATCTTTCAAAATTTACATAAAGCAGATCATGTCCCTCCTCTGCTCAGAACTCTCCAGTGGCTCCGCGTCCCTCTCAGAGTCAAAGTCAAAGACCACCACTCTTAACTTGCCTCCCATTATCCTTCCCTGAAGTCCCTGAGTGGTGCAAGCGGTTAAGCACTCCACTTCTGACAGAAAGGCTGGTGGTTTGAACCCACCCAGAGGCACCTTGGAAGAGAGGCCTGGTGATCTGCTTCTGAAAGGTCACAGCCTTGAAACCCTGTGGAGCACAGTTCTGCTCTGCCACACATGGGGTCACCATGAGTTGGAATCAACTTGAAGCCAACTGATTCGGTTTGGTTATCCTTCCCCAGCTTCTCATCTCACCTCAGGTCTTGCTGGCCTGGGTACGGTGCTTCACTCATGCCAAACACACACCTTCCTTAAGAACTTTGCACTTGCTCTGCCTTTTGCCTGGAAGCTCTTACCCCATTCATCCCCATGGCTGGCTCCCTCACTTCCTTGAAGTCTCTGCTCCAGTGTTAGCTTATCAGAGAAGCCTTCCCTGTCCAACTGAAATAACATA